>OY728143.1:435019890-439863640 GCA_963277665.1 Viscum album | reverse complement strand
AGACCAGTTCGTCATTGTTTTCATCAATGAAATCTTGATCTACTCAAAGTCAAAGGAGGAACATAACGATCATTTTAGGACTACCATGAAGGTTTTTCAACACCACCAACTCTATGGAAAGTTTTCCAAGTGTAAGTTCTAGACATGAAAGTTGAATTTCCTTAGGAACTTGGTGTCACATCAGGGCATGTCTGTGGACCTGTAGAAATTCAAAGAATTTTTTTCTTAGGAGGTACCCAAGAATGTGGCATAGGTTTATGGTTTTCTTGGTATCATAGGCCATTATCTAAGGTTTTTACGCGATTTATCTCGAGTTTCATCCCCATTGAAAAATCTAACTAGGAAGGACCAAGATTTTGTGAGGAGTGAGATGTTCTAGGTAGAGTTCAACTATATGAAGGGGAAGTTGGTTAGTGGTACAATGATCTAGTTTCCAGAGGAAGGGGTGATGTTTGAGGTGTTTTTTGATGCTTCCTGTTTGGGTTTGGAATGTGTGCTGACACATCAGTGATCAGTGATCTCTTATGGGTCTAAGAAGTTACGTCCCCATAGGCATAACTATTCTACCCACGAGCTAGAGCTATTAGCGTTCATGTTTGCACTGATGTTTTGTAAGTATTACCTCATTGAGGAGTTCTTTGTGGTCTTCACAGATCATAAGAGTTTGAGGTATATCTTTTCCCAATGATATCTGAACTTGTGGCAGTGAAGGTGGAAGGAGTTTCTTCAGGACTATGATTTTGAGATATCCTGAACCCTAAGAAAGGGAAATTTTATGGCTGATGATTTTAATAGGAAGTTACAGAAGGAGTTTGTTTGGGAGTTTGTGAATTCTTGGAAGGTGATTTAGGAGTTGGTAGCCTTGAACTTAGATGTAAGAGTGGAAGTTGGTAGAGGATATTTGTTTCAGATGACAATGTAGTATTCTATGATGTAGTATGTGGAGGAGTCTCAGTGGGGAGACTTAGAGGAAGAGGTGTTTCACGATCGTGTTGTCCATGGGGATGCTCTGGGGGGATGGTCAGAATCAGATGTTATTTTGTGGAAATTTATTTCTTCCAGTAGCGATGCATGATTGGGTACTTCATGAGTTTAATATCCCACCTTTAGTGGTACAACCAAGAGTTTCTAATATGTAACATGGATTTAGGATAATGTTTTAGTGTCCTGAGATAAAATGGTCAGTGGCAGAGTTTGTGGGAAGGTGCTTAGTTTTCCAGCAGGTGAAGGCTGAACATCACGTTCTCGGTGGTTTGTTGTAGCCCTTGGATGTCCCAAAGTGGAAGTGGGATGATATATCAATGTATTTTGTCAAAGGGTTACCCATATTATAGGGAGTCTATGATTATATCTGGGTGATATTGGATCATTTGATGAAATCATCTCACTTCTTAGTGGTCAAGGAGTCAGGCGGAGTGGATGCTTTAGATAAGAGGTATGTGGATGAGTTTGTGCAGTTTATTGGAGTTCTGAGATCCATTATATAATATTGAGACAAAATTTTTACCTTTTGATTCTAGAGGGAATTGAAGCATGATTTTGGAACCCAATTACGCCTCAACACCGCCTTCCACCCCTATAAAAATGGGAATACAACTATTCTTGGTCCCGAGGTAGTACAGAGCATGACAGAGAAGGTTTAATTTGTTCGTTAGAGGATGAAAGCAGTGAATGATTGACATAAGTTATATGTCGATCATATAAGGATGCCCTTGGAGTTATAGGATGGTGACCACATGTTATTAAAGGTTTCCCCTCGATGTGGGTAGTGGAGGTTTGGCAGAGTGATTAAAATTTATCCCAGTTTTGTTGGACCCTTTATGGTGTTGGGGTGAGTTGTTGAGGTGTCATACCTGTTGGAATTGCCACTGTAGTTGGGGAGGATCCATGATGTCTTCAACATCTCTAAAATTAATCAGTATCTTCATGATGAATCCTATGTCCTTTACCAGGGAGAGTTGTATATCGAGGGTGACACAATATATGTGGAGTGGCCAATAGAGATCCAGGATCGTCGGGATAAGGTGTTTCATGGATGAACCATTCATTTGGTTCATGTGTTATGGAGACATGGTTTCCTGGAGGAGAGTACTTGGGAGAGGGAAATGCATATGTGTGCCCAATACCCAGAGTTTTTTTGAGTTTTGGCTCATTCTACTTTTCCTTGAAATGTAAATTTTGAACCTTTTTATGAAATGAGTAGTTTTACCTTGGGTTGAGATGTGTGTGGTGCAATTTATGATAAATAACTGACATGTGAAAATGGGAAGACTATATTTCTAGTCAAGACACATTAACTGTGATGCAATTAAACCCATGCAGGTGAGTCAGTGCCACCCAGATCTGATAGTATCTTGACATGAAGGATGGAATTTCCTTGATTTGGACATTCAGACAGCGTGGTTGTTGTGCTTTTGTGGTGTGCCTTGTTGTTGTTGGGTAGAATCTCCAAAGGAGGTGTTATTGGATGTTGGGGTTTCCAATCCAAAATTCGAACAACACATAGTGGTTTATTTTTGAACATTAATGTGTTTAGTTTTTAGCAGTGTTTCAAGCGTAGAAAGATCCATGAGATGTATCTCACAGGGTGGTTATTTGAACCCCTATTTCTTTTAGGCTTGGTTTTGGATTCTAGAGGATGAGAATCATTTAAGAGGTATCTAATGTAATGGTCTATGTCCTCCCAGTCCATTACATTGTGTGTTTTGGTGTTTGGAATTGTTTGGAGGAGGATCTGAAGGAGTTTGGAGTGGTTCAGTTGCTAAAGGCTAGAGGTAGGGTGATTACACATCATTTAATCATGTTACATGATGAGAAACTTTGTTTTACATATTTTATGGGAGTTTTCATGATGTGAAAATATCTTACTCAGTGTGAAGAATAGTTTCACAGCATGTAATATTTTGAGACTTGAAAAATAAAATAAAATGAAGAGGTGATGTATTTTTCAGCGGAAACCGAGCCCTGGATATTACACAACGTGAAAGGGTATTACATGTCATGTAATACCCCAATCATATGAAATTTTAATAATTCTTTTCAGTTGAAACATTATTCATTCAGCTGTGGTTTTCTTTTCTTCTCATTCCAGACAAACCCTCGGTGCCTCGAGGTGTTATTAGATCCCTACTCCTCCCTCCTTGATCTATCAATTTTGGTGGATGTTCATTGGAAATCCGTGATTGATCCATGTTGATTTTTATACTTTTTCTCATTCGTTTCCTCTTTTTATTTATCTAGGATTCACTACTATGGTATGGGTTGTATTTATTTGTATGTTTAAGAAGTTTTTTGATAATCTTTTGGTGTGGAATAGGTTAATCCATGTTCATAGTGGTGCAGTTGTCATTGGAAGGCATTATTATTCACCCTACGGTGCATGGATGAGTTGAAAATCTTCTTCAATGTAGGGTTTTCCATCATTTTTATTTGATTGTGCATCATGTAGGAGGGATTTACTTTCATCTACCTATGGACCATAGTTGTGCGACACTAATCAAAGATAAGAACTAGGTAAAATGAAATGAAATGGGTAGAGAGATCTGATGCACATGTTTTTTTTTGGATTTTATGTTATTGCAATGTGGTGAACTATAAGGGTTAAATACCCCAATTAAAATTGTATCCATTGGAGGTCATTTGTTTCACCCTAAACAAGTTTCATGTTGGTTAATTCCTGTTGAATACTTTTATATAGAATTTTTTTAATCATGTACACCTGGATAATAAATGGATTCCCCAATATTACCCAATTTTTTTGAAAACCCCTGAATTAACAAGTGGAATTAAATAAGGGATTCATCATTAAATCCAGAATTGTATTATGATTTGGTATGTGGGGTGATGTGTTGTGTGGGATAGTGTGGTTGTGTGTGCGGGATATATGGAATGTGAAGTGGCTATGTTTTGATGTGTGGATACACTCTGGTTTGTGATGTGGTATGTTTGTGAAGCACATGTGTGTGATTTGGGTTGGTTTGGGTTGTATGGTGGATGAACTTGTAGACAAAACATCAACCTGACCTTGTAATGGAATCTCAGGTTGATAGATAGATTGATTTCGGAATGGATGAGAGGTATTATATAGTGAGGTTGTGATCGGGCTGTACAGTGATGTGTTGTTGTGTTTCTTATCATGTTCTATGCTTAGAAGTTGCCCATATAGTAGTGGAATAAATTAATAAATAATTGGTTAATAAAGTTTGGAATTTCATTGGTTTAATCTGGTTAGAGGAATGAATAAATGGGTTTTGAATAAATAATGGTAATGGTTATTTAAGTTGGTTGGAAATTGAAAGGAAGTTGTGTCTTGATGTGTGGTGTTGAATATTTATTGGTAGTAGCAAAGTTGGAAATGTTATGAGCTAGTTGTTTGTTTAAGAACCCATAGGTTGGTATTGAGTGTTTGGTATCATATATGTATATAATTTTAATTCCCTTGTGATTTCTATACGCATCCCACCCTAGTTGAGCACTATGTTCCAAAAAACCCCATTGTCATGAGGGAGGGTGTGTTTCCCAAACATCCCAGTGGGAGGATGGATGTTTGGCCACCCGCTCTTCCCTGCCCCCTCTTCCAGGTGGTGATAGCCAAATATTCTTTAGGAAGGTTGTGATTTGTGAGGCCCAAGTGTGTGTGGGTGAGTTGTTCTTTCCCAAGTGTCTTCGAGATGAGATGGGTTGTGTTTTCCCAGGTGTCTTTGGGACAAGATGAGTTGTACTTTCCTAGGTGTCGTTGGGGTAGGATGTGATGTGGTATGTAGCCCAGGTGTCTGTGGGTGGGATGTGATGTGGATCATGACCTAGGTTATGGTATGAAGTGTGGTTGTGAGGGCCAGGTGTATACATGTGATATGTGATGTGGTTTGTAGACTATGCGTCTACAGGTGGGATGTGATGTGGTTTGTGGTCCAGGTGTCTGTGGGTGGGATGTGATATGGATCATGGCCCGGGTAACGAGATGAGGTGTGGTTGTGGGGCCTAGTTTTGTGAAGGTGGGTTGTGATGTGGTTCTTTCACAAGAGGTGAGAATGTGAGGATTTTTTCCATTGGGAAAGAGGGGATAAACTAGTGGGAAGTGGTGTGGGGTACCAAATCATCGATGTTGTTACTATATTAATTTACTTGACTTGCGTTATTTGGTGAGAATGCCTTGGTGAAGACTAGGATGGTTAGTATACCTATTAGCTGCTGTTTGGTTCTACTGTTTTATCATAGGGGAATTAGTATGCTCCCTTTCACTTATACATGAGAGAATTAGGTTTTTCCTACTTAGTATATCTGTATACTCACCCTATGTAAATAAAACTATTTTCAAGATTCTTAGAGAATTACATGGACCCTGTTGAGCATTACTAGCTCGGGCTTTGGGATAGTTGCTGAGTCTCTGCTTTAGCTTGCTTTTGGTACTTACTTTGGAGTTTTATTTCACTTGTATGAGTTTTATTTTAAACATGAATGTGGGTTAGATTTTGGTTTTATTTTTTATATATTTGTATTGGAGTTGTTTCAAGATGAACCATCTTATCTCTCGATCTTGTTTTCTTAAAAATGGAAATGCCTTCTATTTTTTTGAGATTGTATACAATTGGTGCTAATTTCCACCCAAGGGCCTACTGGAGGAGGGACTCAAGGGTCATTATCTACCTTTCTTCATTGGAATCCCAGTAGGGGTATCTATAGAAGGAGGGGGTCATGAAAACGTATATATATTGATAAGGCACTGAATAGGTATAATAAGGAACAATCCAAGAGAGGGTTTTTTCCAATGATACATGATATTGATCTCTATAAGAAAATATGTACACAAACACATGATTATATTGAAATAACAAGTAAATAAATTAGCATTAATCTATGGGATCTATCATGTATGCCATGCTATGTAACAGTTTTGATGTTTCCTTTAATTTAATCATGGTGGGGAGATATCAAGTAAATATAGGATATCTTCATTGGGAAACTGTAAAAACTATACTGAGGTAATTAAGAAGTATAAAGGATATGTTCATGGTGTATAGAGTATATAAGGAACTATTAGTTAGGGGATACACTAATTCTAGTCACAAGATAGATCACCATGATCGAAAATCATAGTCAGACTATGTCTTTTTCTTGAATAGTGTGGCAATGAGTTGGAGAAGCTCAAAGAAACCAATGGTTGATAATTTTATAGCATATTCCAAGTATATAGAGGTATCTAATGTAGCTAAGGATGAAGTATTTATATGTATATTTATCTTAGATATTGGTGTTTTTCCTACTATTATAGACTCTTTTCTAGTTTATTTTTATAATATTGCAGTATTGGTGCTTTTCAAGGAGCCCATGTCACACTAGATGAAAAATAATAAACTTTAGGAGTTTCATATCTTGATGGATTTTAATCAGATAGATGAAGTCACATTTAACAAAGTATCCACATAGGATAATATAGAAGACCCCCTGACTAAATCTATATCTCAATATAATAAATATTCTAATGTGAGAGATAGTGGGTTAAGGATTGTTAGTAGTTGACTATAGTGAAAGTGGGAGTGTTTTGAGTGGGTTCCTTTGACCCAAATACTTTTTGTACTTTTATTACCATTATATATATATTGTTTGATAGTTATGTGTGTTTATATTACCATAATAGTATTGAAACTTTAGAGTCTAATATATTTATGGTAATGTCCTTAGATTACATGTCCAATAAAAAGGTTATAGCAGTTCCCAAGTTATAATGAGAATTTAGAGATACCATGAAAATAATCATAAATATATGTCCTATAGTTAAGACACATCACACTGAAAGAATAGAGATGATGTTTGACTATCAAGTGATTGAGGCTCATAAACATTGAGACTTATTCTCATGAAGTTCATACTTGGTGATATAAAGTAGATAAGATCATGATAACAAACTCTCTAGTAAGAACACAACATGTTTTAGGTTTCATTGGTTGTTCCTATTTTTGAACACATGTAATAGTCTCCTAAATTGAGAATATTATTTGTGTATAACATTTTATTACATATTTTTATTCAAGATGAAATCCATTAAATTAATTTCATGGTAAGGTATCTTGCGTTGGGTGTGCCATTGGTGGTATGACATTGACTGAATAATCAAAATATATTTTTTACACTTTTGAAGGGAAGTGATATCTCAGGCTGAGTTGATCAGTATGGTAGTAATTTCACTAAATCCATGTACATGTTAGGATAAAGTAAGTTTTTGCAGTGAGTTAAATGAATAATAAAGAAAGAATATATGATGAAAAAAAGTGTGGATCATGCTTTATGAGACATCATATGACAAAGTGATAATATTACATGATGTGTCTTCATAGGAGTGGTTATTGTTGCTATGATAATACCCTATCCCTTTAGGGGCCTTGATAGGTTCCTAGAATCTACTCCTAGTCTGTGAATAGTATTTACTACCATTGAGATAAGGTTCTAGAGGGTCACACACTTAACATATTCAAAATATTAGCCTATTTTAATTAATAGGAGTATAGGACATGGTGTGCCCCACCACATGTTCCAAGAGATATCCAAGTATAAACAATCACCAAGGAATAAATAAATTCATTATTATTTGAGTATAGAATAGCATTAATTGAATTTATTTATTTAATGTATTTACTAGTATTTAAGTGAATATATGGGAAAATATTTATCAAACAAATATTATAATAATATTCAAGGTTCTTTTAATATTTTTGGGAATATCGAGCTACATTAATGACACTCTTTTTATCAATTAATATATTTATTATATTAAAAGCAAGTGATAAAAATATAAATGATGTTTATGACACAATTAGTTGGTCATAACATGTTTTTTTGACATATTTAGTGGTTAATAAAAATTTGGGGGTTATGGATCCATTTTTGTGTATTATATACCTCATTATATAAGTAAGAGGAGGATATCATTTGAGGTACTATTCACCACTCAAATTTGAAAGCCTCTCTCTCATATTTTTTATATATCATAGTGAAAATAAATTGATCCATGTTTTTATTGAATTTCTCATTCATGTATTAAAGGATCTACATTTTGGTGATCATAAGGACATAAAAGGCTTCATTTAATCTCCACTCTAACACTCAAATATTGACGATCATTGTTACCACAATCTTTCGAATCATGTATGGATGATTAAGAGGGATTCAATGTAAGTTCCTTCGAGAAATATTCACCGATGATGAGTGGTTGTTGAACATTCCATCAAATCAAAGAATTTATATGTTTGATTTATTTTTTGTGCTTAATTCTTTCATGTGAGATCCTTGACTTTCATATCAGGTTGTGTTTCATTAGAGACGAAATTGTTACATCAATATAACAATATTTTTTTTAAAATCCCTAGCCCATATTCTTCCATTTTATACCCCGGTAAAAAAAATCACATTATAGATATATCAAATGGATTATAATTCCATATAATTACTAGCATTATGAAATTAAAATAAAGGTTTATAATTGAAAGTGGGAGGGATGGAATGATTTCCCTTATGTTGGCATAATAAAAACATAAGAAAAAGACTAAAATGAGAGTGGATAATTATTGTATAATTAACAAAATAAAAATGGGATATAATAACATGAAATTGAAATGAATAAAATATGTTAAAATGGTATTATAATAGTAGAATTCCAATTAAAAAGGAAAGACAAGGATTGAAAACCATTACATTTCTAAGTAGCATATTAAATCTCGAGAGGACACCTTTGAACATTAGGAATTACTTGGGATATATCTATAGAGGTATAGTTAAGGGAAATTCATGATCACTTCCTTTTGGGTGGAGTGATATGAGAGAATGGGTGGGAGTGAGCTCCTTTTATATGTGAAAAAGAGGCATTTATTCATAGAAACTAAAGCTAAGTAAGGGGTAATAATGGAATCAAATGAGTGTTAGGTGGGTTAGGTGATTTAGGTAGAGAAATGGTAGTTAAGATATGTGGGTAATACTTTCATACCTATAAATTATTTCTAGAAGGTGTAAGTGAACTTTCATTTACCCATTTTACCCTTATTAATCTTGATTAAAAATCAACCATGGTAATTATTTTGTTACTAAAAATATAATATGGCCTCTATTACTAAATTTTGAAATTATAAATAAAAATTTAGACTAAATTTAATATAATTAAACTTCTAAATCTGATAAAATAAACTTTTATATTAAAATATATAATATAAGAGAAACTGTTTTATAGAAAAATGTCTTTTTACACATTAAGTGTTTTTTATTATTATTTCCTATTAATTATTAATTTAAAGTGTTTAAATATTTGTTCATATGTTTAAACATAATATTAGAGTCATAATTTAAAATATGTTAATTTAATTTATTTAATAGAAATTAATATGGCTCATATAAAATTATTTCTTTGAAAATAACCATTTTACTTTTAGAGTGGAAATTAATTATTAACCTAATTAATTTATTTTCAACGAATTAAAATAATATTGACCTTGTTAAATTTTTTTTACCTACCAATTATAAATATAAATTCTATTTTATCAAATAAATTTAATATGTTCAGGAGAAATTAATTTTAACATTATCACATGTAAAACTCATTTTATATAAAAATGTGTTTTCAAGCATAAAAATTATGTTTATGATAAATTTATCAATTATTTTGATTTTCATAGATTAAATTGGCATATTATAAAACAAAATAAATTTTATTTAGCTTCAAATTAAATCCAAAACTCAATTTTACCAAAAATTATATTTAATTATAAGAAAAGAATAAAAACATTTACTTTAATTAGAAAATATTACTTATGTTAGAAAAATGTTAAACATAGGTTTTATAAATTAATAATAGTATTTCAAAAATGTATAGTTTTAATATTTAGACACAAATTTGACCATTTTAAAGGTTTTACAAACTTATAGGACTTTCTTATACAATGATAACATCATAAAAGTTATTTTTTTGGTAAAAATTATATTTTTCACTATTTACTTAAAAATAAACTATTTCAAAAAGATTAAAAAAATTCATATTAAGATAATTACATTACAAAGATTTCAAATATGAAGTTTATTTTTTTGATATAAAATTTTAACATTCATAAATTAAACTTTTAAATATCATCATGAGTAAAGGCACTTTAGAGTGTTCATTGTGTGATACTTTAGGATATAGTGTTTACTTGCTACAATAGGGTCTTGGGTATTTCAAAAATTCTCTTTACCAATGCCTTAGTGAATATTCCCACACATTAAAATTTTATAAAAGAGTTAGATTCAAATAATATTAATCATTAGGATATGGGTACAATTCCCCTTATAATTGAGTGTTCAGTTGTGATGTCGATCAAAAGGATCAATGAGAGTTAGGTCATTTTTAAATCACTATTAATATTGTATCTTATGAATTTGGAATATATTTTGGTGCTTTATGAACTTGTTTAAACATCATATCATAATAAAAATTAAAAATATTATGATTAGAGGTGATGCATATCATATTTTTTTAATCAGAAGATACAATAGTGAGATATACATGAGGTCTAATTGAGGATGTTTTAATTAAATTTGATACATTTTACCTTCAATTAAATATTATTGTACTTGATATGGATGAGAAGAAAATACCCCTTATACAATGAAGTTCATTTTTAGTAATATTAATTTACTTAATTTATTTTAAAATTGAGAAGTTATCACTAAAATTTGGTAATAGTAATGTGATGCTATATATTTATTAAGAAATAAAGAAATTTGATAAAGAGAATAAGGTTTATTATGAACAATATAGGTTGGAAGTTGAGGATGTTGTGACTGTCGATGAGAGAAAAAGGATCTACTATGAGGAAGAAATAAAAGTGAGAAATTTATCAAAATAAGGACAAAAGTGTCTGATATAATAGATACAAGATACTAGAAAATATATTGTGAAATAAGATAAAAAATAAATCCAACAAGTTTTATTTCTCTATAAATTAACCATTTATTTTTCAGGAATAACTGAGGATTTGGGAATTATTCCTATGGAGGTAGATAAAGTGTTACCTTAAGTAAGAGTAAATATTAATTTTAGAAAATAATAAAACCTATATATGAGAAATAAATACATCTTATATCATTCATTGATTTGAATTGAATAATTTTTTTCCATTATTCTATTACATGACATGGTAAGGTAACATCTTAATAAAATATATTAAAAAATTTATTATGTGAATAAAACCATGTTTTTATCACTTTGTTTGTATTATTAGGAATTATTGTTTAGTATTTTTTTTGGATTGATTGAGGGATATAATTCAATTACTCTATATATTTTAGGTTCAATGAAATAGACCTTGTACATTCATTTTTGTATTTTTTCTTTATAGATCTATGATATTGATGAAGGAATGAACATGATTATAATGAAGTTAAAATAAAGATGATAATTAATGGATCATGGAGTATTGTTTTAAATTCGTTATTTTATCACATTCTTAATGTTTTTAGTTACCCTATCATTTTTATGTGAATGAATTTTCTTTCCACTCATATATTTTGTTATATTTTTGATCTAGGAAACAAAAAAATTATCTCATCTTAATTTTTATTTTTAATTAAGTTTAATGAGTAATATGATGGGTAGATGAATAAAGATAAGTATGATAATTTTTTTGATGAATCATGATTCAATAAGATTCATGATTTATATATATATTAAAATTTTTGAATGACCATTATACTATAATTCTATGAAGTTTGTATCAATTGACTCATTATTATTATTCATGACATGCATGATTGATGAATTTTGTTAATTACCATTTATGAGATGTATTTTAAACAATTTCATATATTATTTATAATATTATTAGTCATAATAGATAATTGGGACATGTTGATAACTAGAACTATTATTGTTTATTTTTAAAAAATGTAAAACTCAAATTATATTAAGATGATTGAGTCCATTTATAATTTTTAACACCTAAAACAATTGAGATGACCATTACATTTTATCCTTATTTATGCTAATATAAACTATATATAACTTGACTGGAGAGACAAATTACAAGCCTAATGATTTTTTTATGATTACTAAGGAGTAAATTATGGGGATAAAATATGTTTTATGTTACCGTTAGGATAAAAAAAATTGAGAAATAGAGAATGTGAAGAATTATCATTGGTTATGTGGAAAGGATTAAAATTTTATTATATTATACTTTAATGTATTATTTTTAGAAGGAAAAATTTAAATATATGAAGAATAGAGATATAATTTTTTCATTATGTCTATTAGTTTATTTCTAAGATTATGAGATGAAAAGGGAAAAATTAATTGAGATGGGTGATATTTCTAGTAAAATTGGAATGATAGAGGAATTTAAATTAAAACTATGTTGTAAATTTTTCATTATACTTGAGAGTTAATCCTCCACATTGTTAAATTTTAATTTCAAATTAATACCGACCAAACCCAAACCTCTTAGCTATCCTTTTTGAAATTAATTATTATTGGTATTATTTTTTAATTTGAAGATAAATATTTAAATGTATTTCAAGAATATGGTAAGGATATATATATATATATATATATATATATTTGTGGATGGTGTATAACTCCAAATAAATGATTCTTAATTAAAGAATGAATTTATTTATATTAAGGTAAATCACATGTTTCCATGAATATTAAAAAAAATTGAATGATGAAAATGAATAGTAAGATGAACATAATTATATTTTAATGTCAAAGTAAAATATATGATTTATTAGTTTTATTGAAATGTGAGGAGTTTAAAATATATTTTAATGTGATGCTTGAAAATTTATACTCATTTATAATTGTTATATTTTATTATGTATGATTTTTAAAGCATGTATTTTGTTTATTTCATTTATGAAATTGTAGATATTTTTTCTTGAGAACCAACAAGAGTTTATGCGTGGGGGAATTTGATATCTAAAAAATGTGCATATATTTTTTATTATGAATTTAATTGTTAAATTAACTTAACATTATCTAATTTTAAATGTTTTTAATGTTTTATTAAAAAAATATACTAAATTATGGATTTATAAAAGTATGGAATCATTTAAAGGGTTGATGCATAAATCCTAATTTAATCACATATAATTATTGTTTGATTATTTTGAGAGTATTTAGTTATAATTACATGATAAATATTTTATCATAATAGGAAAATATTTCAATATAATTATTTTAAATGACTAATGTAATTGGGAGTAAAGGAAAATATATCACCTTATTGATATATGGAGAATAATAATCTATGAAACATTTGATGGTGAGAAATTCATAGGATTAGATTACATCATAATAGTCAATTTTAATAGATAAAAAAATAATGTTTGAATTATGGCATTAAACTGTAGTGTGATGGATTATCTAAGGATGAAAAATATGTGATTATTGTTAAATTGAGGTATGATACATTTATGAATAAAACGTAGTATTTTGGATCTGAGAAAAATATAAAGATATGATAATTATTTATTGGAAAATATTTTCATATATAAAACTCTAATTTCTTAAAGATACATGTGTTTTACCACAATACACTCACTACATCATAATTTTGGTCGATCAAAAAAATATATAAATAAAGGTGTTCGTTTCTTAAGGAAATCCTGAATTGATTTGAAGGGGACTTTTGATTGACATAAAGGAAGGATGAAGCTCTCTCATTTACTATAGTTAAGAAATATTATGACCCTATTAAATGTTTAACATGATCCAGTTTTTTTCTTAAAAAACACAGAGGGGTAAACATTTGACGTCAAGATTTATAATTAATAGTGATTTATTGAAAATTTAAACCATTAATGGTGTTTTTTGTTGTGTTTTTTAATTCACTCATTATTTTATATATATTTTTTAATTTGACTAATATGACCATTTTTATTTTATTGATGAATTTATAATAGATTCTTGAACTAGTTTCTTGAATTCTTATGTGGTGATAGACTAAGGTTGAGTAGTTATCTTTAAACATGTTTTGGATCACATAATTATTAAATAAGTTAAAGTACTTGATCATAAGAAATAAGGTGTTTATTAATTAGAATATAAAAAAAATAATAAGGTTTAGTGTAGACTTAATTCTATCAAAAATAATATTATTTATCAAGAATATTGGAATACTAATCTTCTTATGCACCTTGATTTATAAATTCTCACAACAATTTATTCATTTAATGTTCATTTAGTTAGTTTTAGATTTATTTTATTTATTCATATAATACCTCTTAATTTTTTAATTAAAGTTCCATTATAAGTTTCATAGGTATTTATAGGTTCAACCTTGAACAAAAAATGTACTAATTTTTTATAGTCAGTGATTTGGAGAATATTTTTTATAAACTTTAAACATGATTCACTATGAGAGTTAACCACACTTATTGGGTGGACATAATCTTTAGCTCCTATGGTTGATTCATTCAAGGCACATTATTTTATCAAGAGGAGGAGTGGGATTGGATGTCTATGAGGAACCTTGGGATTTTTAGTCTTTTTCCACTAATAGATAAAAGAGTTTTTTGTGGGGTTTTCTTTCTAACAAGAGATTAAGAATAAACTGAGAGAGAGATAAAATGAAAATATGGTCCATCCTTAGGGTTGTTTTTAGTTCTCTATAGAACTCCCATTTATATCCCTTTTTCTATATTATATTATGAGGGTTATTGATGTTTTTATGACACATGGGGAAGATCTTTGTTTATGAAATTTAAACCTAGAGGAAAATTGTAATGATTTTAGTGACTTGATAATTATAATTTAACATTCAAGTATTTAGGATTCGGTATCTCTGGATATATGGACCAGGCCTTGGTAAGGGAGCTTTAATCATGGTGAGTTTTTAATTTATATTATAATATATTTTTTATACTTATTATTATAATGTTTTTGAGTCATGTTCATCATGTTATCCCATCTAGTTTAAGAGTATATGCTACCTTCCATGATCTTGGGTTGAATTAAAGTTACTAGAGTGTGATGAAATCCATTCTAAGATAGTTTCTATAGTCATTCTCTACTTAAGATAAAACATGGTGTATTTTTCACCTATTTTTCATAGAATAACCATATGATACTCTCACCCGGTGCATGTAGATCTAATTTAACCAAATCACTAAATCCTAGAGTTCTTCTCTATTTATGTATTATTTTAAAAAACTTTATATATTAGATTCTTGATATTGAATTATTATTATTAAAATCTATGATAAATTATTCACATTTTATAATTAAAAATAATTTTATTTATTTTCAAGGACACTCATATATATTTTTTCTATTGGTGGTTGATTATATTATATATATTAGGTGCTTGGGGGAATAATTACATTAAACACACACCCAGGTCAGAAAGGAATACCATATAATTTTAGAATATAATTTTCTAAAAAAAATTATTTATTACTAATGATGAAAATATGTTTTCAATACTAATATTGTTTATTGATTTTATAGTTTATAAAAAAGTTAAAAAACAAACCATTTTTTCAAATTTATAGATTACTCAAAACATTATTATAATTAGTGTATTCTAGGTTATTGAATGTTGTTTATCTATTATGATAAATAACATTACCCACAAAATATATTATAGATAAAAAATTTAGGCCAATGATCACTTCCAGAAAACTATTTATACCAATCAATCATCACCATACAAATTATATTAGTAGTATTGTTAGTGGTTTTTTTTTCTAATTTAAAAAAAAATTATATTTATTTTTATTATTAAACTATAATGATATTGAATATATATATTTTTTGAATTTTTATAAACATATTTAATTTTAATACAAATCAATATCACATTATACTAAAATATTTTATTATATAAAACTATATTTCACAGGAAAACTTTGATGCCAAAAAAACTCAGTAATAACTTATATAACTACTCAATAGTATTATGTCATGCATAGAACATTAAAATAGATCATAAAAAGCTATAATTAAATGTTTAAAAAAATTTCATAAATATTTCAAATACAAATAACCAAATACTTATCAACTAAGTGAATCTTTCTTATAAAACATTGACCGATCATTTAAAGTTATGAGTAAATAACAAAAAAATTGATGTTGAAGTTCGAAAATGTACTCTATAAAGATTAGTCATATTTCTACTTATAAAACCCACCATATGTGAAATTATGAGTTAAGTACACATACCAAATCATACTTGAAACAAAAAACTGGATATTAACCTTGAATCCTTTTTTGAAGTGAATCCATTTCATCATTCCTGGATTCTCTCTTCATATAACACTCAACACTAGTAAATTTTTGAGAAGTTATTGAAATGTTATCATTCACTATTAGATAATTATAACACAACATACTATTGATTTATTCATGGTCAACTTAAATATAATCATAAAATAAAATAAAATCTTGTTCATAAGGAATTTTTTCAACACTTATTATAAAATAAATGTACTAATAGAAACACTATTTGAATTTTAATTTACAAAAAATATATGAATATTATTTTTCAAAAATTTGTAAAACTATGAAGATTTATATGATATATTCTTTATAGAAAATAACATTAAATTTGGAAGAGTTAAATACTAGTGCAATTTGCTTGATGGGTGTGAAGTGTTAAGTTCTTAAATAGATGATATGCCATAAAGGGATTATTTTAAACAATTAAATCATGTTTACGAAGCAACGCCAGTCATCCGGTCTTCATATCATATATAATTATATGGTTTAACATTAAAATGAATTTTAATTAGTTATGTTTTCTTTAAATAAAACCCCAATTTATCTTTATTTTTTTTGGGTATGAGGGAAATCACTTACTAGATAAATATATTGTTATACAAAATCCATGTATACATTTAGGGTTATGTTTTTTGATAAAATATGGTTTTAAATCCATTAAAATGACTAAAAATATCATGAGAAATTTTTATTTTGGTGTTCCATAGAGTTTGGAGTAAGTTAAATATGTTTTTAATGGTGAAGAAAATATTGTATTGTAATTCCATATAGATTATACCATAATATATTTGATGTATGTATAAAGACTAGGGATTTAGGTCTGCACCATGGTTATTATGAGGTGACCATGATTTTAATATAGATTAACTTTAAATTAAAGGAAAAGTAATTATTATACCTTAAAAATATTATTTGTATCATGATTTATTTAATCTTGAAGAATGATGGTAGGGATGAATTGGGAATACAGATGTTGATCCAATGAATTTATTATTTCCTCTTTGATTTTTATGCTCCCAAACACCCTTGTTTTACTAATGAAGCTTACTCAAGTGAATTTCAAGGTTATTTTTATTATAATATTTATTTGTTTTCCCTAGAATTATAGATGTTATTTACTTTTAGTTTAGATAAAGTTTTAATCTGTAAATTATTCTATAATTTAAAACTATATTGGAATAACTATTCAAAAACTAGTGATGCAACCTAATGTTGGTATCTAACCTTACTTTTTAAGATAAAAGTTAGGTTTGGGAACCTAACTAGTGAAAAATAACTCTAATTATGGAAACTTAAATTTGAAGTAAATATTAGTTTTAGGAAATTAAAATTATTGAAGAAACCTAAATTTGTGTATCTAATGTTGGGTATGTTAACCCAATGTTTGGAATAAAATATATGCTATAAAACATAATTTTAGAGTTGTCATTTTGTAGTGTAAACCTATATAGAATCCGTTGTCAGTAGGGATTTGAATTTTGTTTTATATTTATGAGAATTCTAGTATGATTTTTCCAGAGAAAATATCTCATTCAAAGTTATTTAGAGACCATTTTAAAGTATCTACAACAATAGATTAAATCATTCCTATTTCTAAGAGAATTTATGATTTTTTGAGGCTATTTTATTTTTAATTTCTAACGCACTGAATGTTTTGAAAATCATGAGTTATCTGGTGAAATTTTTGGATATGATTTAATAGGTTTAAATCAATCTTATTATTTATTCTCAACAAATATTATCTAGAAAATAGAGGATCAAAAACATTAAAATGTTTTTGAACAACACTCTGCTTTTTTGAAGATATGAAAAAGTTGAATCTATTTTAAATTATATTAAGACATTATAAGATTATTCCTACTACTGCAACTATTATATATATATATATATGTATATGTATATATTAATTATATGATACACGTTTCTTAAGTCATTTGAGGACTACACTTTGAGATATACATGTTATAATCCACTGTTGTGTGTACATCCTACTAATAAGAAGTTGTTTTCGTTACTTTTATGTCATCTGAACATTTTCTACAAAAAAATTAAAGAATCTTAAAAAGGACCATGTTGTGAAGTATGTATTTTTTTCTTCTAAATATCTCATTTTTTTTAGTTGTAACATATTCATCTTAACACTTTCAACAAGTAATTATCCAATCAAATACTTTTTATTCTTTTTCTGAATACTCACACATGGATTGTTTTAAGGAATTTCTTTTGTCTTTTTTAAAGCATTGTAAAAGATTTTATAAGGTTTCAACTACATGAACTTAGTTATCTAGGTCCTCATATAAAAGAACCTATTTAGTGAAAATAAAAATGCTTACTAAGAGAGAATTGGTGGAGTGGAATAGAGGATATTTGTGTCCCAAACTACTATAACAATTTCTATTTTTTTCTCTTTATTACTCCACTAATTAATCTGTTTTAGGAAAATATAGCAATATCAATTTCCAAATTACAAAGTGGGGTCTATTTTAAACTTCCAAGTGTTTTTTAAATGCACAAAATTGACCCCCTATTTTGTGTTTGACTTTATTCTGACCTAATAGTTGGTATCAAAGCAGTCATCTTTTGATGAATTTGTTAATCTCTGGAAAGCTTCTGTAAAAAGATCTCATCAAAGAAATATGTCAATGGATTAACTTATAGAAGGTATGTTAATGAACATAGATCCATATTTTAATAGAGAAAATTATGGATACTAAAATGCCATTATGGTTATCTATTTGAATATTCTCTATTTTAAAGTCCATATGAATACAATTAAGCTATATGAAATCCCCAAAGAAGATTCATAAGGATAGTATGCTACCAATGATACAACCTAGGATTTTAAAAGAAGAAAATTGAGTTCAATAACATATATGATACGTCAAACTAAGGTTAAATTAGAATAAAACACCCCGATAATTTAAGATATATTTATCTTTTAATAAATTAAATCTCATTGATATCTTTCGATGCATAGAACAATGGGTTTAAACAAATAGAATACTCTATTAAAATATTATTATTTAAAACGCGATCGTTATAACCTAGCCATTAAGTTGGTGGGTATGAATAGTAATAACTAAATTATGAAAATTATATTCCTTACACATGTATAAACAAAAATACTGGTCATCTATTTATTATAAATAAAATCAGAATCATTTGAAATAAAAATCAACGTTTTTTAAAAAATTGTATTTTTTTAAGGCAGTTTAGCAGTGCTTTGCGACCATAATTTAAAGTTAATTATTAAGAATTTTAGAAAATGAATTTTAAAAAATAAACTTAATTTTTTAAATATATATGTCAAAATTATCCTCAAGTGAATTTTTTATAATTTTCTAAAAAGATTATTTTTTGGATGAATAGTGAAAATACCGATTTTTAATGAAAAATACCTTTTCATTTAAATTATTTACAAAGATAAATTATATTTTAAATTGGTTTTAAATTATAATGATTTAAATAATATTAATATTTAACTAATTTATTTTATTTCAATCAATTTCATATATAATTCTGATATAAAATGTTTTTAAACTTTTGAATGTTTTTTTTTGGAAAAACCATTTTTCGACTGGTCTGCGAGTTTAATTTTAAACTAAATTATAAAAATTATTTTAATTTAATTTTAAAAAATATATTAAATATTTTAATTAGAATAATTTATATTATCTAATATGTTTGAAGTAATTTTTGACCATTATGAATATTAAAATCAGTAAAAAGTAATTACCATAGTTAAGGAAAAAATGGGTTTACTAGGGGTTAAAATAAGAAGACAAGGGTAAAAATTTGACCAAAAACTTATCCAGAAACTATTTTATACAAATATTTATACCTTATAACCTATAATTTTATATAATGTCTAATTGGATTAACTTTTTTCATGTGAAAACTTGGGTATAGTTTATTCTTTTAAAAAATTCCATGTGTGTCATCTCCTCCACTTATAAAAGGCCACTCCCTCCCTTCACTTATTCACACCACTAAATCCTTTTTTATTAACCAACCCCTAAAACAATATCTCCCCAACATCCTTATATACATTATAGATCTTCTATTAATCCCCAAATACTAACCCTAGAGTTCTTAATAGGAGATCCAAAGGAGGTTTATCTAAGAGAAAATAATAGTATTTACGATACTCTTTCGTTTTATTTATTCTTTTTCAACCATAAATTATGTATTAAAAATAAAATATAATAATAAAATATCTCACATATACTGAGATTTTATTATGTTTATGACACAATATTTATCTATATTCTCTTCCATCAAATGGGAGACAAAATCATCGATCCTGTGTATGTCAGACAACTCCCTCACGAACTGATGTAACTCATTTTCCATTAGCACATCTCATGATTATATATAATAATGGATTTAATATATTTATATATATGTGTATATATATATATATATAATATTTATGATATTATTATAATTATTTAATTATTATATCACATATACCTTATTACATTCCAAGCTATTTAAAAATATGATAACATCACTCATGTGTACGACGGACTACCACCTCAAAAAGTGATGTGATTTATTTTTCAATTATGCTTTCAAAAGGAAGGTAATCAGGATAAATCTAATTAATATATCTATTATATATTAAATTTTATTGATTCTAGATAAATAATATACCATCCACTTCCTTGCCCTTTAACTTTTTAAGGGAATGATATTGTTGCTCATGTGTACATATGGCCTACCATCTCCACAAAGCGATGAAATTCATTTTCCATGTACAACCTTAAATAAGGATTATAAAAATGTATATAATGAGTAAATATGATATTTATAACATTATTATAATTTTATATATTATTTATCTATATACAATGAACAATAATGGGAACCTTCATGATAAAACATGCATGAAAAAACAAGGTAATTAACACCCTAAATAATGAATATAATGAAATATTATTAACAAACAGGTGATAAAATGTTATAATAAAATATTATATGATATTATAAATTTTAATATGGTTTTTTTATAAATTAATAACATTCTTAAAACTATTATACATGATGTTAAGTCATGTTCTCCTAAAAGGAAGCGTGATGTAATGGACTTCATATCAATTTATCTTCATTGATGCATATTGTAATGTTATGAACCTAATTTATTTTATATGGTTTATATAATAACTATTTTAGAAGTAATTTCATGATTAATTAATAATTTTTGGTATTTTAAGTTTCAAGTTGAATTATTTAATCCAAGGGGATTTGAAAGTCACCAAGTGGTAAATAATTTCATAACTCAATTTCATTTCATTGGGTTATATTACTCATTCATTATCTTTGATATTTTAAGATCATGAATTTAATGAATTTTGAATATATTATCTTGTATTTACACTTTTTTTTGGATTTTTATTTGACGCACATAATCTATTCATTGGTTATTTATCACTTCAACATTATGATATTTGTAAGGGTTTATTTCATAATATCATTTTAATATGGATTATTTATTCTTAAATTTCCATTAAAGGAATTTATTTGATCATTGTATAATAAAAAACTTTAATTTTATTATCCTTTGTCTATTAATGAAATTTTCAAGTAATAGTACCATTTTCACTCTTTGGTACTTAAAATGATTGTGAAAATGATTTTAAGAAAATATGACTTTATTTTTATCTTTAGTCAAAAACCTTTTTCTTCTAAAACCATGTATACTAAAAATGATTTAAAAAATGTTTGTTTTTAATTATCCAAATTATTTATTAAATAATTTTCCCATATTTTAATTTTTACAAAAGTTTTTGAAAGGAAATGTCCTATCATTTTCTAAATAAACCCAGTTTGGATTTTTTTAAAAATGTAAAAAGAATTATTGTTTTTATATGTATGAAATTTCCTACCATGATGACCAGTCAATGTTTTAAAGCTTACATTATAATTTTTAAATTTTATGTTTAAATAAAAGTATTTTCAAAATATTTTAATAAATTTTATTTTAAAAACATTTTCAAGTTAAAAGGAAATTTTCCTGAAGAATGTTTTTAAATATTTTTAAGGGTATTTCTATTCATCAATGATAACAACCCTTTATTTTTCTTATAATCCACTAGGGATATTTTATATTGATACCATCCTTATTATTTATGTGGATGGTTTATGATAATTTTGACCAAGGAAAGTATTGATATTCACTTTCTTGATTTATTTTTGTAATAATTAACTTTCCATTGAAATATTCACTTTCCTATTATCATTGGAAATTAAAAGTTTCCTAAATATCCTATAATTTATCATAGATATTCTTATCTATGAAACCATATATCATTTCTACATATGTTATTTTACTTTGAATGTTATATGATTGACTAGGGAAATTATTTTTAACAGTATTACTTTTGATATGAAAATGTGTTGATAAGGAATATTGTCCGTGAATTTAATCAATCATTCAATATAATAGGGATACATTAGACATAAAGATAAAGGTGGGACACTGTAATAGATTTCCACTCAATGCATCAATAGTATCATGAGATGAATCCATTTGATAGTCCTATTTAAATGGGTTTCTATTGTATACCTACACATCATTTTTAAATTGTCTTTTAAAAGATATTGAAATTAGAGGTATCATAATGAAAGAGATCATAAAATTTAATAATTAAGAATTTACCTCATCAATAATTAAGGTATTATTATACATGAAATTTTCACAATGATATTATCTTTGGGTTAATTTCATTCTTAGTTTACTAAATAAAATGTGTGTTCATATATTTACCTTACCATATTGATTATGCCTTATCTAATCACAATAGTAAAATTATTTAAATGGAATGTGTGTTTAATTATTTAACATGCCATGTTGATTATTCTTATTGATTCAAGATAGTTTCCTCTTTATGTAACTCTTTCCAATCATCTTAACTCTCCCTTATTTTTTCCTTTCCATGGAATCTAAGAAGTGTACTATAAATAATATTCAAAGATATACCAGTATGGATTATTATATTCTTGAAAAAAAACTATGTTGTTATTTTTGTTTTCAAATATAATATATGAATCATTTATGTATCTAGTTTACTAAGACTATTAATTTTTTCAATCCTTTGGGATGTGAAAACTTGTATCTAGTGATAATGTAATAAAGTAACCACCAACTCTATGTTACTAGGGTTAAGGTTTTTATAGTTGGTATCATAGAAAGTTTAGCAGAAACCTTGGTATCTAGATTTACATAACTAGAAAACCAATATAAACCCACATATCTATACCCACAGTTTATAGAAATCATGGGTATAAAGTGTTCTCCCAAATATATACCCATGGTTTTTAAAAAATTGTTGGTATAGGTTGAGAAATACCAATAGTTTTTTTTGAAAACTATCGGAATTTTTATTTAATATGGGATCTTCACTCAAGATCCTCCTCCTCCTCCTCATTTGAACCCTACCTACCTTCTCCCAGGCAGCCTTCGACATCCCCCCTCCCCTCCTCCGATGAAATTTGATGTCCCCCATATCCTTCTCAAGCGACCCTCCCCTCCTTAGGTGACCTTCAACATCCCCTTCCCCACCTCAAGAAACCTTCAATGTACCCCTACCCTATTCTAATTTCCCTCTCACCTGAGAAAGAGAAAACCTCCCATATCAACTCCTCTATTTCAATAATTTTTTATCAGATAGGTAAGTATTTTTATCTTGTTTCTATTCTATTTATTTTAATTTAGTTTGATTCAATTCCATTTAGTTTAGATTAGTTTGGTTATGTTTAGTTCACTTTGGTTCATTTTTGTTTGGTATGAGTTAGTTTGATTTATTATTGGTTAGTTTAGGTCTATGTGATCTATCTTTATTCAACATAGCTTGTTTCTATTCCATTCAAATTTTCTCAGTTTCATTTTTCTTGTCTATGTACAAATCAAATCCATTCAGTTTGGGTTTTTAGTTATATTTATTTCAATTTGATTTATTTAATTTTGTTGGATTCTTTTTTATTATATAGAATGTTTTATTTTATTTTATATGGTTTGGGTTGGTTTTATAATATTCATTTTAAGATAGTTTGTATCAAATAAATTTCTCTATGTTTGGTTTTTTTGGATCTATTTTTCATGGTTAAGTTTAATCCTAATAAGTTTAGTTATATTTAGTTCAATTTAATTTAGTTCATTTTGTTATGATTTAGTAAAAATATATATATATATTGTTTAGGTTTGGTTTATTTTTTATATATATTCATTGTGAAATTAATTGGAACAATTTGGTTTGATTATCCTTAGTTTGATATTATTTGGATTTATTAATTTTGATTTAAGTCACACTGATTCAATTCAGTTCCCTTATATTATTTCAAATCAACTCAATTTTATAAGTACATTCCTATATATATAAACAAAATTTTCATCTATTCAATTTTACATTACTTTATTTTTAATAATTTTACTCCGTTAGATTCAATTTTTTTTGTTATATTTGGATTAATTTTATAGAGATCAAATCATTTTTTCTTGTTTTAGTTCCATTCCACTCTCTTTCAGTTTATTTTACTTGATTCAACTTGTTAAGGATTAATCTAGTTTTCTTAAGTATATTTTACCTTATTTAAAAATTATTATAATTTTAGAATATGTTAGTTTAATTTAGGTTTTTTTTTTCACATTAAATAATCAAATAGTTCAAGTGGGTGATAAAATGAGAACATTTAAATTTAGTTCCTTTTTAAATAAGACATCCCTCTTTATAAGTATCTTGTTTTAATTTTTTTCTTATTTATTAAAAAATTAAATTAAATCAATCATGTATATGATACAAGGTGTTTTATATAGGTTTAGGGTTACCTATAAAATCCCCTTCTCAAATATGCTAATACTAAATATAAATATGATGAGTTTGATTGTAAAATCCTTTAAACTATGTATCTTCATATCTCAGTATAAGAATTATAAACATAGTATCTACCAAATTAATGATATTTTTATAGTTTATTTTAAAAAATTACATTCTCAGGGTATTAATCCCCAAACAATTTACAAGTATTGTGTATTTTTTGAAAATAAATAATTGAGTAAGATGATATTTATATAATGAGATTCTAAATGATGATAAAAAAATAATTAAAAGAAATAAAAAAATATAGACTCAAGTAAAGACATCAGTTTAATTGATAAATACTATTAGCCAGTCTTACACTTTTGAATACAGTGCTACAAATACATATTGTTCATCACTTATAGCACATATTATTTCTATTATTCTTTGTTTTTCTATCTATTAGTATTATTTTATGAGTTTTATATTAAAATTGGTTGTAATGAATTTTTTTTATGGTTTATATTTTTGATTGGAACATAATTTTTTTTCACTATAATAGAATGGATATAAGTTAGATGTATCATACTGATCAGATTTCAAATGAGTTTCAAAAGAATTTGGAAATTATTTTAGATTTTTCATTTAACAATGCTTCAGATGGAGGCTGCATATAGATTCCATGCTATAAATGTGTTGGCTGACCATGGTTATGCTAAGAAGAAGTTATCTATCATATAATGAAATTTGGATTTCAAACAAACTGATATGTTTGGTATCGCCAGGAAGGATGAGACAATATTCTACTGTTCATGAATGAAAAGAAAAAAGTTTCATGTAGAATTTGATATTTTATCAGTTTCCATTTGTGAATCATTACAAGATAGATAGTATGATAGTGAAAGAAGAAAATAATATCAATACACATGAGAAAAATACAGAAGATGATGATGTTGAGAGAGTGAACAATTTAATGGATGATTCCATAACTATATTATATCAGGAATGTATTAAAATGGAAAAGTTGGAATTTTTAATGTGGTTATATCATGGAAAAACCATTTATGGAATTTATAATACCACCAATAATTATATTCTTACATTTTTGAAGGAACTTATTTCTAATGTTGCAGATATTCCTTCAAATAATTACAAGGCATGGAAGTTAAATAAGCAGTTTGGATTTTCTACTAATGAAGTTTATGCTTGTCCAAAAGATTACAGTTTATTTTTGGAGGAAATAATTATCCTTAATGACTATATGGAATGTGGTACATCTCAATAGAATAAAAATTTATATGGAACACCATCTCATGTTCTATAAAAATTCATGTGTCATTTTTCATTGATTCCCAGACTTCAAAATCTATTCATGTTTGTAGAAATGTTAGCCAATATGAGATGAAATGATGTTGAGAGAATTAAAGGTAATGATTTTTTGGTTTATCCTACATATGGATTATCATGGATGGAATTTTATGCACAACATCCTAATTTTTTAGCTCAGGTGCGTAATGTCAGGTTGGGTCTATCCTATGATGGTTTTGAATCGTTTGGTCAGATGCTTACTGCTCACAACACATGGACAATTTTTATTCATGTTTATAATATTATTTCATATATGTGTATGAAAAAACCTTTTACTTTCTTGAGTATAATGATATATGGACCTTCTAATATCAACAATTATATAGACATATACTTAAAGCCTTTAATAAGGGAGTTGAAGAAGCTTCAGGATATAGTTGTGCAGAAATTCAATGCTTCTACAAACAATATATTTCAGATGCGTTCTACCCTTCTATGGACTATAAATGATTTACATGCTTATGAAATGATGTTTGTTTGGATCATAAAGAGAAAACAATTGTGTCCTATTTTTATAAATAATACACGAATGATAAGGCTTAAATATCATCATAGTTTTAGTTTCATGGGGAATTCGTGATTCTTTCCAATGGATCATCAATATAAGAAGAATTATTAGAGTTTTGATAATACTTTTGACACTGAACAATAACCTCAACATATTTTAGGAAGTTATGTGCTTAATGAATTGAAAGATTTCAGTTTTTCATTAGGGAATGGTCTTATAAAATCTAAAAAGAGGAATAATGTTGACACTAAATCCACTTACAATTTGACAAAGAGATGTATCTTTTTTTTTGCTATATTGGTCTACCAATTTGTCATGTCATTATTTAGAGGTAATGAACATTGAGAAATATATATGTGAAATGTAGCTTTAAATTCTTATAAATATCAAGGGGAATACCAAAGATGACTTCTGATCTCATCAGGGCTTGTTTGATTGGGATATTCGACAAGAACTACATCCTGCATGTATCGGTGAAAAAAAATGGAAGGTTCCTTGTGTTTTTTGTACAATGACACCATTAGAGAAAGATAAATTTCAGGTTTTATTAGAGAATATCAAGGTTTTTGATGGCTATTATATCAATATATCTAAATGATTCAATAGAATGGATTTGGAACCAAAGTATATAAAAACTTGTGATTATCACATCCTTCTTCATGAATCGATTCCAATAAGAATTCATCATATTCTATCCAATAATGTAAGGGTGACAATAATTATATTGTTCCATTTTTTAGAGACCTTTATGATAAAAGGTTATCAAATTCATTATTGATAAAAATGAAGTAAGAGGCACCATTAATTTTGTGTGAGTTGAATTTTTCTCCCTTAATCCCTTTTCACATGAATATGGCAGTTAACAGTCAATCTTCCCCCTAAAACACTTCTTGGGGGATTAGTTGATTTTTTGTGGATGTATCCTACTGAAATAAATATGTGAAAAATGAAATCATATGTACAAAACAAGAATTAACCTGAAGGTTCCATTATGAGAGGTTATCTGGCTCAATAATGCACGGATTGATTTTCAATGTATTTGTCTTATGTGAGTACAAGACAGAACTGGCCAATGAGAAATAAATATGAGAATCATGGAGAAATTGAGCCCTCATTTCCATCTCTTCCCCAAATAGGAGGAATTACTGGGTCATATAAATTGGCTACATTTAGCCTTGATGAGCGAGATATGGCATATCACATAGTCCTATTTATCTATGGTTTATTCGATGACTATATCAAGTAAAAAAGTTTATATATTTAAATTTTTTATCATACTATGTCATTTCACAAATACCTTATAATTTTATTATCATTTTATGTAGGGAACATAAACAAACTAAAAGAAGAGTTCATTGATCTTTGCCTTGGAGAAGGAGAGAGGCAATGGATATCCAAGAGTTTTATTCTTGGTTGAAATCAAAGGTATGACCATTACTTTAATTATCTTAAAATAAATATACACATTTAATTTTATTATTCATATATATTTTAAGTATTGAGTTTAAAAGTTGAATCTATTTCTAAAGAATTAAGATAATTGGGTTTTGGTCCCAATTCCTTGGTTCATGAATGAAAATCTTTAATAATCAATGGGTATAAATTTGTTTCAACTAATTGAGCAGTGAAAATGGGAACATGACATGATGGAATTATGTTAACTATGATAATGTATTATTATTCTAGTGCATTAGATAGTCGAAATCGATTTAAAGATGTGTATTATTATGGACCTGTTGAGAAAATATTGTTATTGGATTGCTACTCTCAAGGTCGAGTCACTATGATCAAATGTAAATGGTTTTATTCAATGACGTGACATGACACATGTATTGATGATTTTGGATTCAAAGTTATGGTCATGATCCAATTTTTACATATCGATGAATCATACATTTTGTAATCAATGCAAAAAAAGTGTTTTATGTGAAAGATCATTTGATACCTTATTACTATGTCATTAATGAATTAATCTGAAGACATATTTTTCATGATCTTGGGGATGATATTTCAACCTTTGACACCCCCATTGGCGTTGACCAAATTTTTTCATTTGACGAGACAAATTGTCCCATTTTGAGAGTTGATGTTGAACTTCATGTATTGGTGGGAAATATATATAAGCACCCATATATGTTCACAATTCATCCAGTTTACCTTAACATGGGGTTATCAGGTTGTTATTACTATAATTAATATAATTTAGATTCAGTTTGGAATGATATATTTTTTTATTATTTTTTGGTTTCATTTCATTTAATTAGATTTATTTCAATTCAGAAAATTGGGATTACAATGAGTTTTTAAAAAATATATAACTTGATTTTGAATTATTGTTACAAAAATATTTTATGAATTTTTTTATGTCTTCTTTGATTTCGAAGTTGTATGAATGATTTTTAAAAACCTTTTCTAAGAAATTTACATTTCATTATTATACAAATTATGAAAAATACATTAGAAATTTGAAGGAAGCAACTATTTGATCTTGATCGTTAGGTGTGTGGGAATGGAACAACTCCTTCAATTCCCTCAATGAGTATAATAATTGTACTATTTTTCTTCTAAATTACATATATTTTCATGTTCATATTCTTTATCAAATTTTTTAGGGAAAATCAGTTCCACCAGAGTTGACTTCTCATCCTACTAGCATGGGTCAGAGTGGGGATGCTCCTAGACCTAGATAGAGCACCCATATTACCCATTCCCACACTGAACCACCAGTAGAAACCACATCTACCAAACCTTTCCATCCTCTGATTGAGCCTGTAGGGATGTTATACATCCATCGTTATCTTAATTAGCCTCTTATTCACATACAATGCTTATGCCATCTCTACAGATGTTCCCACTCTTTCCTACATCATCATCTCAATTAACATATTCTTCCCATACTATGTCTATTCCACCTTCACAGATGTTCCCACCATTTCCATATCCATATCCTTTGATGTATCCTGAAATCTACTACCCATATTCTGCCATGTATACGCCACCTCCATTTCCTACCATCTATCAAGCATATGATGAGTCTATTCCTTCATCTTCCAATACAGTGCATGAAGATCACCTAGATCATGCATTGAAATAGAGAGTTTCTTCATAGGCTGCTGATCCAGGACAACCCACAGAGATATTGTATCCTATTGAGTAACCTGCATCAGGTTTTTTTTAGTATAAGTATGTCAAATTATATCAATTATTTTTTGTATTGTTTTATCATGAATTAATTATTTTTTTCTACCTCTATTATCATATTCAATGGGATCCTCTAATAGGATTTGTGGGATCTCTCATATGCCAGAAGCATGGAATTACCAATCACAGATAATGGTGGATTACAATGAATAAAATCAGATGATTGGTAAAAATTCCAAGAATTTTAGAAGTTTCAAAGACACCTTATCCAAGTACCACAATATAATTTTGGTGGAACCATTATAATGGAGACATCATAGTAATTAAATCAAGGAAAAAACATGGGCATAGAAATGTGTAAGAAAATTTCATAAAATTATATCTATATTATTATTTTATTTATATGAATTAACATGTTCATTGGAGATTTGGTTTAACATTCCCGATGGTGAAACTGCTAAGGTTTCAAGGAATATAGATCTTGAAGAGTTATGGAGATCATACAAGAATGAGTTATATATTGGTTGGAGGAGTAGAGTTCATTATTATTTAGAGGGCGTACCCATTTTCCCTAACTATCTAAAAACACAATATCAAACAAAGATCACATATTGGAAGACTGACAATTTTAAGGTATTCAAAATATTTAATGGTTTGCATATAAAATTTAATTATTATTAATTGTATTTTATTTTTATTTTTAGTAAATTTTAGGAAAAAAAAGAACAAATATTCAATGACATGTCTATACACATTTGGGAACACTATAATTCTTGAGCATGAGAAGTATCAAGTACTTTAATCTGAATTAAAATAATGTCCTCAGTTATATTGTTACTTAGTTATGATTTCATGCTGAATTTTAAGTTTATTACCATTAATACCTTAAATATAAGTCTGAAAATACCCCTTTTAACTGAATTAATGGCCTATAGGTCAATTAACCATTAGTCCATTATGCCAATTAGCCTATAGGCCTTAGGGAAAATTGGCCATTAGGCCTAATAGACAATTAACCTATATGGACATTAGGCCTATATGACAATTGGCCATATATTGAATAATATAGAGTTAATATTATGAAATGAATATAAAGTATTAATATTCAAGATTATTGAATGTTCACAATGAGTAGCTAAAACTAAAATGTTTTTATGATAAGCTTTTATATATGAATTTTTCATAAATTATTATCGCATGTTTAAATTTATGAAATTTTCATTCATTTAAAAGTTATTCCCATTTATTGTTATTAAAGATTATAATTTTTTTATATTTTGAATATGTGTATACTAATCAATTTCATTTACAACAATCTATACTAGGCATCAAAAGTTGTGTACCTCGAGAAAAATTATTTAGCTCGAGTAGGAAGAAAAGGGATGGAAATACAGTAAATTCAAAAACAGAAGAAAAGATTGTTCATTTTTTATTTATATTTTAAATATTTATATGAAATTCATAATTAAATATCTTGTTTATATTTTCATTAGTCTTCCCTGGAGGCCCTCGATGCTAAATAATATGACAACATCGTTTCAAATGATCTTGCAAGTCTGGTGTTAGGTGAGGATCACTAAGGGAGTGTCTAACGTCAACTAATGAAGAACATCATACCCTGTTGGTATTAGTCCTCATCAGGCTCCTATCAAGCCTCTCAAATTCCCAAGCTATAAATCGCTCATGAATAATAAGCTGAGGGAAATAAATATCTTTATAGTATCTTGAAAAAAGTAAAAAGGTGCGTGAAATAAGTAAGATGATCACTAAAAAATTACTGAAATATATGTCAGTTATAAGTCAGTCACTTCCATCAGAGGATGATACAACTATTGATTCATATATGAAAAAAATTCTCTCTTTAAATGATGCCTAGAGTGATGCCAATGAGGGTCCTAGTGGTGATCGATCTGAAAGTGGTGACAATGATACTATTGATGATGTTGCTATTATAGATGATCCAGTTGTTGTTCCAAAAAATACTGTTGGTGAAAAGTATGTTTTTGATGGTGCTCATAATGATGATGATGTTTCTTATGTTTATGAGGATATTGGTGATGGGTGAAATATTTATCCCTTCCATATTTGACTTAGTAGGAAGGAGACTTGTACAATTTCTTTAATGACTTGAATTAATGGTTGTATGGATGTATATGTATGTTTCAGTATTGTATATGATTTTGAAACTATTACAAGTATTTGGCTGCATGATAAATATACAATATTTGAACTACATTTAATATTTATTGTCTTTTTTCTTTTATTTCTAGGTTTAGGAGCTAGAGGAATAGGTGGTGGTGCTGCTACTAAATACAGGTAGCTACCTATACCCATGGTTCTCCAAACCACGGGGATAGACTCTATACTAGGATAATCTATAACCACAGTTTAAAGAACCATAGGTATAGATATATACCCATAGTTTTGTTTAAAACATGGGTAAGATAGAATCTATAGGACCTATACCCTCAGTTTGTATAGAAACCATGGGTATAGGTTTATACCCATGCCTGCATTAGCCACAGTTTTGAAAACCATGGGTATATCTTATACCCATAGTTTTAGGGGTTATACCCATGGTTTAAAACTATGGGTATAGTTTTCTTTTCCAATAGTCTTAGGAAAAAATAGATTAGAGAACATAATCCAAAGATTGATTATGAGGATAAGTATAGAAGAAATTCCTAATGTTTTGGTAAGGAAGATATTATGTATTTTTCCTAGAAATACATCTCTATCTTGATACTATAAGCAAATGTGGTTCTAGAATAGATTTATCTAGGGGTAATAACTATAAAGAAGGTTTGTTGGGATTGACTCAAGTGTTACCTGGTACACAAAAATGGAACTTACAACACACCTAGTTTAACACACCCATGGGATATGATTTGGATAATTTAAATTTTCTTTACAAACTATTATAAAGGATTTGAATAGATGATGATAATGAATAAGCTAAGTTAAGCCTAAGGTGTCTTAGAATGAATAGAATGTTTCATGATTTAGAAATTCCAAAAGTGATTCTTCATGATCATGTGGTTTCCCACTATTATTATTATCACTCAAACCATGTTTTTTGGTTTTATTGAATGGTTATAACCTGAAATAATCATATTAATATTGAATATGAAGGAAAATGTGGTGAATATGAGTAACCAAATGGGATTATCACTATATTTAAAGATATAATAATTATTCCTAATTAATTATCCTAAAATATGATTAAAAACCTGTACCATAACTAAATCCTAGACTCACTAAAAAGAAAAGGATCAAGTTTTCTAAGATCTCGAGTAGTGGAGACCATAAAGGAAAGATGGATCAATTTTATTCATGTCAAAAATGTGGAAAGTAACACCTATAAAAGTTTCTCAAAGGAATGGGAAATTTTTTATGTGTAAAAAAGAAGATCATAAAGTAATTAATTACCAATTAAAAATGAAAAGTATTATGGAAGGAAATAAATTTCATCCTAAAGATCCATTTAAAGTTCATTGTCCCAAATGTGGGGAACCCGAGAATTATCTGAGTTAATTCCCCCTTCTAAATTTTAACCCCTAGTCCAATGAAGGACCTATGTTGAAATAAAATGGGTGAAGTGTTTATGTATTTGGATTCTAGAATAATATTGCAGAATTATTTTTTCTAATGGTATTTTGCTTATAATAATAATGAAACATCTAAGGATTGCTTCAATTTTTTGAAGCATACATTTCTTCATTAACTTAAGAGTCATGGATACCATCATGGATTTAAGATTTTAAAATTTATCATATGTTCAAAGTCCTAATCACACATTTTTAGGTATTATGTGATCATATTATACCAAGATTCAAGATATTTTAGGAGACATTTATGTAAATTTAACCCATTGGTTTCATATATGTTTAATTAAAAAAATTATTTAAGGGATAATTCCATTAATTTTTGTGGGAATAAGTTTAAAGGCATTGGTAACCTTTAGGGTTCATATTATATTTGATTTTGAGGTAATTATAGGTTATTACACTTTGGTAATGTAATAAAAATTATATTAATATGATTTTAGAAAAAGGAAAACCCATATGTTGGGTGACAAACCATCACATCCATAAGGAAATGGGGTTTAAACCCATAACCAAATAGAGAAAAGGTTACTGTTCCTACCACTGACCTACCTAATGGTTTGGTTAATATATCATTATTTTTTACTTAAACGATTTGATAGATAAATAATAATGTTGATCTAGTGGTGTTACTTTTATGGTTTAGATATTAATGTATTATATTGGATAACTTGTTCTAATTATATCAATTTTTTAAAGTATTTAGAGATAGATAGAAGGAATTGTCACTATTTTATAGATTTTATAATACATTAAAAGTTAATTTTAGCACTTCTGGTATACAAAATTTATTTTTGGATATTCATTTACTATAATAAGAGATGAAGTGTAAATTGATCGAAGTAAAACCAAAGGATGAACTTGTTGTTATTTAATAAAACAATATCAATTAAGAATATTTATTTATGTTTATAGTCAAGATGGTAAAGGAATTCCTCAAATTTTAGAAAAAGGGATCTGAAACAAAATTTTTATCCTATTACCATCATATCTGATGAATCAAATGGTCTTTTAAATCATTATATATTTATTGTTTCGAGGACCTTAAATATCAATTGATCATTCAACTTTTGTGATCAATGATTTGCATCACTCTATAATTATTTACTCTTTTCTTCCATGTCTATCTCTTCATGTTCCACTGATGCTATCCTATTTGGAAGTCTTGTATGTGTTATTATAGATAACCTTTGTACTTACCTTTATATATATATTTAATAAGATATTTTATTAACCCCTTTTTATAATGTGGGTTTCCAGTAAAGTTATTTTCAAATTTAAAACCATTGATTACCGAAATCAAGATTAAATTGTGAGGATGCAATTTATTTAAGGGGGTAGAATGTAAAAATCTAATATTTTAAGAGAAAAAAAACCAGGTTTGATAGTGTATATGACATGAGACAATAAGATTATATGAGAATGTAAAACTACAATACTTTACAATATTTTCTTAATAAATTCAATATCTATGATATCTTTCGATGAACACAACATCGAGTTTAAATGAAACACAATACTTAATTAAAATATTTTTATATAAAACATGACCATTTTAACCTAGCTATTAATTTAGTGGGTATGAATAGTACTAACTAAATTCTGAAAATTATATGGTTTACACATGTATAAAAAAATTCAATGGACACCTATTTATTATAAATAAAATAAAAATCATTTTAAATAATAAGAAATGTCTTTCGAAAACCTGTATTTTTCTAAAAGGCAGTTTGGTTGTGCTTTGCACACATAATTTAAAATCAAATTTGTAAGAACTTGGATATTCATTTCAGGCATGGATCTTGATTTCAGGTGTTTTTGAGGAAAAAGGGGAGTTTTAATAAATTTTAGAAGTACACACCATGTACTAGGGAGTAAACACCATGTTCCAGGTTGCCGTAGGTAGCCATGTACTAACTATGTAATGGATGGGTACATGACCATGTGGGGTGACATGGAGACCGCCTAAAGTGGGGGCCAGTTTAGGTACGTACACGACATGTACATTAAAGGAACACACACATGTACTTTTTATTTTATTTGATAAATTGGACTAGGGTCGCGTCTAATACCTAGAAACATCTTCTTCTAAACTCGTTTCATCCAGGAGCGACCGAGAGCAATTATTCTTCTCCGAGACACCGATCTATTATCTGTTCCCCTAATCAAACTCCATCGGGTGTGTTGGAATCTCCTCAGTGAGTTCTTCCTTCTTCTAGAGACCCTCCTCCTGATTTCTCCTCTTTCTTGAGTTATTCAAGGTTGAACGTTTTGAATTTTTTGTATATCTATGACGTTATAGGCTGATTCAAGGGCCAATTTTTGATATTGTTCATAGTACAATGTCAAGGTAGGTGGTTTGTTTCCTTTAATTGTTTTTCTTTGAGGTTTATATGCCAAAGTGCCGATTACCCATGTTTCGGGTGTTTCGGGTTAAGGAAATTGAACCTGTTTTTGTATGAATTAAATTAATTGCTGAATTAAGGGTTTTTGATGTGATATTATATGGAATTTTATGATAAGGAACACCCCATGGGTGCCTTTTCCTTATTTGTATGTTTAGGGCCATTTGGTCCAGGTTGCCTATGAGGCAGACCTTGTTTCCTTGCCTTGCTTGATAGGATGGAATTTTTGCCTTTTGTTGCGTGTTAAATGATTGTGATATGCATTGGAATTATTTAAACATGAAGTATTTGAGTTTACTTTTGGATACTTGATATCATTTATGCATGATTAAATTGCACATGGCTGTGAGAACATGGTGTAGTTAGACCATAGGGGGAATTGACGTTGAGTGATTCCTCAAAGTGTTTGTTATATTTCACGCTATGAGACCACAGGTGGGATTGACGGTGAGTGATCCCTCAGAGTGTCTATAGTCTACGTTACAAGACCACATGGGAAATTGACATTTAGTGCTTCCCCATAGAGTCTATAGTTATTAAAGAAAGACCATAGGGGGAATTGATGATGAGTGTTTCCTCAGAGTGTCTTTTCCTTTTTATTTTCATTACTTGGCCCGAGGGGTTAGACTGTGTGAGATACCCAGAGGGTTAACTTGAACATTGAATGTTTTTGATGCATCTACCAAGAAAAATCACATGCTTGGATTTAGTCCCATTAGGTAGTCTTCTGAGATAGCTTTTGTAATACTTACATGATCAAATGTTGAAAATTAAATTCCAATGAATGAAAATGGAAACTATAGGATTTCATTACTTTTTTGTACTACTAGTTTCTTTTCTACATTTCCATTATTACCTGCTATATATACTCACTAAAAGTTAGGCATGGATCTTGTGGTGGTTTCCTACTAGGATTCATCTCACACCATGTTTGGGTCATGTTTTTGGACCCAAACAGATTACATGGTTGTGGGTGTAGATATGGGAAAGCGCCCTTCGTCATTAGGTACTTGATTGTTGTGGAGATTAAGAGCATGGGACCAAGCTTAGGCTTGAGATGCTGCTGGAGTTTATCTATTTTTTTACCTTGGTTTAGTACTATATTTCCAGCATTGTGACTTATTTGTCTATTTTCCTAGACATATGTGACATGCATCATTTATATATGTGCTCCAGTTGTTGATTTACTTTCAGTCTTCCACTGCTTACTTGTTGTATGGTTTTATTGCTTCTTATACTATTTATTATTGTTATTCTACTGTGAATACTATGCCAATGAGGGAATAGATTCCACACTATCACACCCAAGGCCCTAGATGCTAGTTGGCAGCGTCTGGCATTTGGGGAAATGGTCTTGAGGCCATGTGACCAACCGGGTATGAGGCACCTTTGGGCGGCACTTGGAACCGGGACGTTACAAAGTGGTATCAAAGGCAGTTTTTATTTTTTGATTTGAATTAATATTTAGAGCCTCTAGATAGGGATAGGAAGAAATAGGTAGTTGGTAATAAGTTGTGCCAGAGAGTAGATAACCCATGTATAGGGAAAAGCCAAGTTACCTCAAATATTGCAATTTTTTTATGGTTTTTCAATTTTTACCATTGATTTTATTTCACCATTGGGTGACCCACTTGTATTGTGATGTTATCATTGACATTATTGAGGTTTTATTCTATCAAAAAATGATAAGATGAGTGTATTCCATCTCATGCATCATATAGGAACTTGATATGGATCACATGTCATGCATTCTTGTACATCCATTTAGAGAGCATTAATAATTTCATGTTGTTGTGATAGATGGTGTGATAGATATGAATGTTTTTGTGATAGATTCCTTGATGGAATTCCCACTATTTTGATAGGGTATTATAAAATTTAATGTTTCATTTGAATAGATGCCAAACTTTGATCCCTGAGGTGTTATGGGCCCTCATAGATTGGAATTTGGTGGTTCATGTGATTGATTTCACTATTATACCTTATGATATACATGAATATGATGCCAAGATTTTATTTTTAGGGAGTATGGTCCCCCAAAAATCAAAATTTAGCACTTTAATACTTGTTTCAGTGTTTTTATGGGGTTCTGGAGTAGTTTTTTAGGCTTACTGTCCGGAAAAAACCAGAATACACGGTGCATGGTGATGAATACCTTCCAGGTATCCTTCTGTTTGGAAAGAAACAACTTTTCTTAAGTACATGCTATAGAATTTATACACACACAATGTAGTCTTTAACTATGTGACTAAATGTGTTGGTAGAGACATGGAGTTCAGAAATGTTTGGTGGAACACACCGTGTACTGGGATTACACACCGTGTTCTAGAGACCATGTATCTGGACCTATGACTAACAACATGGGTGAATGTTTTTTGGGAAGTACACTCCATGTCTAGCTTGAACACACTGTGTAGAGTTGACCATGTATCCGACCGTGTGACTAACGACATGGGTAGTTGGAACTTAATGGGTACACACTGTGTCTAGGAAAAACACACCTTGTAGAGTTACCCAATATGGAACTGTGTGTTTAGCCATGTAAAAGAACTCAGGTAGGGGGAAAATGATTCTAGTTCATGTTGTGTCTCAAGGAGAACATGCCGTGCGTATGGGTGTTACAAAACTAGGTTTTGGAAGAAGTACATGCCGATGTTTAAACCTAAGGGAACATGCCATGTGGTGGGTATACACGCCATGTAACCCTATTTTGTAAAACTTGAATGTTTTATTTCTCCTGTTCCTTTCTTTCACTTATAAGTTTTATTCCTTGATAATCTTGAACTAAGGAATGTGATTTACCTTGAAGAGTCATGCTACCAAGATTTCCTATGGTTGTATGCTAGATACAGGGTAATGATCATACAATAGAAACAGTAGATCAAGGACTACTAGAAGACCCTCCCATCATGCCTATCTTAGAACTAACTTTCATTCTAGATATAGGTGTTGATGCATAGTTCTGAGAAGGCTTCATGAGGATGAGTAAGTCTTTACAGGGAGCACCGCATCCCACCCCTTTTATGGTAGAGTTAACGTGGGGTTTTTAGCAGTATCATCCTCCCACTTTCTCAGGGGATGGAGGACCTCAAGATACATATTCATGGTTGAAAGCCATGCTGTCTGTCTTTGAGCATATCGAGACGCCTCTAGAGAGGAGGGTGAATCTCACCACTTATATTCCTTAGGATTCTGCCAATAGATAGTGGGATGTGATATCATAGGCAGGATTCCATTGGGTTATGGCTTGGGATGAGTTCTAGCGTACCTTCTATGACTACTTCTACCCAGATACCTTAAGAGAAAACCGAGCCTGATAGTTCATGAGTTTGTAATAGGGCACTCTCTTATTCATAGAGTATTCTTCTCACTTCATAGAGCTACACTACTTCACACCCATTCTGGGGGGTGATGAGTTATTTATAACGAGAATGTTTGAGGATGGTCTCAGGCATGACATCCAATCCTAGGTGAACATCATCAGGTTGAATTCCATATCTTATATAGTAAACCTGGAAATGATCACCAATCACAACCTGAGGGATTATGGAGCTGTGAGCCAGGGTGGTTCAACATTCATAGTTGGTACCCTTCCGACTGATAGCTGAAAGCACCACAGGGAATCTATGTGTGGAGATCTGAGTAGGAAGAATTTTCCTTCAGGTAGCCAGGTGGTGTGCTACCACTCTGGGAAGTGTGAACATAAGAAGCCTTAGTTCTCTAGAGACCTAGTTGAGTGCCGATCTTTTATTAAGATAGGGAATCTACTACATTTTTGCAATTCCCTACTTCTAGCAGCTAGTGAGGGAGGATCTGTTATGAATCCTTGAACTAGAGAAGGACCACCATTTCCACATCAGACTGGGGTATGGAGTTCTTCAGGCCATTCAGAATGAGTTGGTGGTCATTTCTACAATGGTTAGACACAAGGTTTTTGATAGCCGTAGGGTGAATCATCTTAGGGATCTCATAAATCTTCATAGGGCTGCAACACATGTCATGCTTTTTCATTGGAGCAGATCCATCAGGAGCAGGATCCAAAAACATCTATGGTTAGAGGTACGATTTTGGTTTCCTCAGTTTTAGCTTCTGCTCTTTTTGATACAGGGGCTTCCTATTTCGTTATATCTGTGCTGGTTGTGGAGAGCCTTGGGCTTTTTATATTTACATTTGCTGATATCATGACACTAGACACTCTGTTGGGGACTAGAATGGCCAGTGTACGTCATTTTAAGGAGTTACCTCTTAAGGTTGGTGGGTGTTAGTTATTATGGGACCTTTATGTCTTAGAGATGATGAGCTATGATTTCATTCTCAGAATGGACTAGTTAGTTCCCTTCCTGGATATTTTAAATTTCTATCAATGTAGGGTGTGTTTCATGTCACAAGAGGGTATATTGTTTCTGAATAAGGATGAATGGGTCATCAAGGTGAGTAGAGCTAGACCCGAGCATCATGGGTTGAGAGGTGTTACAACCTAGATTGATAGTCTGTATCTTGATGACTAGGGGAATTCACAAATAGAATTTCCTCTAGTGGGGGATCGTTTTAGGGATGTCTTTCCAAACTAATTTTTAGGGTTGCCTCTGGAGCGAGAGGTAGAATTTTCTATTGAGATTGTGCCAGGGGAATCACCGGTGTCCATTCCTCCTTATAGGATGGATACACTAGAGTTGCAGGAGCTTAAGAAGTAGTTAGAGGAGTTATAGGAAAAGAGTTTCATCTGATCCAATACTTCTCCTTGGGGTTTTCCTATCCTATTTTCCAAGAAGGCAGGAAATACCCTCATAATTTTCTTGGATTATTGGAAGCTGAACCAGTTGATGGTTAAGAACAAATATCCTTTTCTGAGAATTGGTGATATCTTTGATTAGCTTCGAGGAGCCCGAGAGTTCTTGCAAATTTACTTGAGATCTGGTTATCATCAGTTCCACATTAGAACATCAGTTATACCTATTACAACCTTTTGGATTAGGTATAGTCTATACAAGTATGTGTTTATGTCATTCGGTCTCATGAACACACCTTCTGTTTTCATGGAATTGATATACCAAGTGTTCCATCCTTACTTGGATTATTTTGTAGTAGTCTTCATGGACGATATCTTAGTGTACTCTCATGCTCTACATGAAAATTCTACCCATATTGAGATCATTTTGAGTACACTGAGAGAGAATCAGTTATATTCTAAGATCTCAAAATGCCACTTTTGGAAGAACCAGATTAACTTCTTAGGTCATGTTATCTCAAAGATAGGAGTATTAGTACACCCAAAGAAATTGAGGGCAATAGTTTCCTGGGAGAATCTGAAGAATGACTTTGAGGTATGATGTTTTCTGGGACCAGATGGTTAATACAGATTCTTTATACATGACTTTTCATGCTTATCAGTGCCACTGACAGGCCTAACTAAGAAGGGTGCGAAGTACACACAGACAGATTCTTATGAGTCAACCTTTTAGAAGCTAAAAGGGAGGTTTAATTCAGTACCAGTACTAATTCTTCCAGATACAAGAAAGAGTTACACCATTTACTTTGATGTATCAGGTATCCAGATGGGAGCAGTGCTTATGCATGGGGAAGGAGTTGTTGCGTATGGGTCTCGACATGAGAGGAATTACCCGATGCAAGATCTTGAGTTAGCAACAGTTATGCATGATTTGCTTTGCTGGAGATATTATATTTTGGGAGAGAATTTTGTGGTGTTCAATGAACAAAAAAGTATCAAGTACATCTTTACTCAGTGTGACCTGAATTTGAGACAGCGAAGGTGGGTTGAGTATCTTCAGTCATTTGATTTTGATCTTGACTATACACCAGGTAAAGACAACACAGTGGCTGATGTGTTGAGAAAGAGGACTCAGATATAGGCAGTTTAGAAGTCCATCAGTGAGTGGAAGCTTATGGATCTATTCTATGAGATGCATTTAGAGGTGCATGATAGACAGAGATAAACTTTTCTTTATTCTATAGCTGTTACCTCTACTCTACTTGATCAAGTGAAAATGAGGTAGCTATTAGATTCTTAAGGCCTAGTCCTATGGGAGAGTGTGTCAGGAGGCCTACTCCTGGATGGAAAATAGGCAAGGATGAGATCTTGCACTTTCATGGATGTGTATGGGTGTCAGAAGACATACGCGAGAAATTGATGTCAGATTTTCATTCCTCAGCTTGGGCAGTTCATCCTTGTGTCTCCAAGATGTATCGAGATATGCACCGTCAGTATTGGTGGCTAGATATGAAGAGAGATATTGCTAGTTTTGTTATGAGGTCTTCCACCTGTCATCAGGTGAAGGCAGAGTATCAGTGATTGGTAGGGATTTTATAATAGTTACCCATTCCCAAGTGGAAGTGGAATGATGTTGCGATGGATTTCGTGACAAGGTTACCAAGGTCGCCTCGAGGGAATGAAGCAGTTTGTGTTGTTACCGACAGGATCACTAAGGTGGAACAATTATTATCGATCATGGAGACCTTTAGTGTTGATGATCATGGAAGGTTGTATATCTGAGAGACTGTATGGTTGTATGGGGTTTCTTGCTCTATCATTTCAGACAGAGACACCTGCTTTACTTCACATTTATGGAAAGGGATACAGAGGACTCTGGGTACATAGGTACTTCTGAGTACAACTTACTATCCCCAGACATATGGCCAGTCAGAGTGCATGATTCAGGTGTTGGAGGAAATGCTTCGAGCATGCGTCCTAGATTTTGGTTGTTCTTGGGAGAAACACATACCTATGGTGGAGTTTTCCTACAATAATAGTTTTCAGGCGACGATTCAGATGACACCTTATGAGGCTTTGTACGGTATTCCATTCCAATCAACCCTATGTTGGTTGGAGGAAGGAGAGACAACTATTCTAGGAGGTCATCTTGTCCAGGAGACCACTGAGCAGGTGGAGTTGATTTGGAAGAGGATGGCTACTGCACAGTTTTTCCAGAAGTCTTATGCTGATCAATATAGATGACCTCTGGAGTTTGAGGTCAATGATCTGGTTTTCTTGCGTGTCACACTGAGGTTGGGACATAGGAGGATTAGGAGATAGAGGAAGCTTTCACTATAACAACCCTTCTCTTTATTACACACTTAAACTTGATTTATTACATAAAATATTCACTTGGTACAACATAGAATATAGAGAGGTCTAGTTTCTTTGGGGATTAGGAACATTACATAACGACTTTAAATAATAAACAAAACATATTTATTGAAAACTTCTTTTACATGACCACTACATTCCCTCACACTTAGCATTGTATGGGATAACCTGATGACATGCATAAGAAAAGGGTGAGTTATAAAGCCTATTAAGGGAGTAAACAAAGAATAGCATGAAGAATAAAATATATGTTAGGAAATATACATATCAATGGATCATAAAATAAACATGAACATAAAGGCATGATATAGCATGATTATCATAACATGGAAAGGTGACAAAAAGACTTAACATGGTATTAGCATGATCCAAGGCTCATTACACATGGATCATGAGTAAACCCTCATTGCACTTTATGTATCATGATACTAATCTTTAACCAATGCAGTGGAGTGCTATCAAGGTGCACCCTTCTTAAACATTTCATTTTATGCATACGTGTGCCACATGGATCATACAACATGGAATCATTAAACATCATCATTTATTACATGATAAAGAAATTTGGAATTCATACATGAAACTATATAATGAATAAGTAAATGTGTAAAAAGTTCAATACCCTTGATAGAGAAATGGGCATGGTATTCACTACACAATGACTTTGGATTGAAAAATCGTGGTGCAATTTCGGCAGCGTAATGACGTGACATAAGAACTCATAAAAATGGCTGATGAGAGAGAAATGAGTGTCTAATAATATTTACATGAAATGGACAGTAAGGGGTTCATAGAGATACATGTACCAAGATAATTAATGGAATTTAGATTCTTAATACAAAATAATTTCTTGAATGTAAATGAGGAGATAGAAATTCCTTACAGAATTTTGGCATGGTAACAGGTGTAAATGGGAGGAATTAATGAGAGATAAATGGGTCTATAATCATTAAAACATAAAGAGGGAAGTATGGGGGAGGTTTGAAATCATACCCCAACATTTATAATTGAAAATAAAATGGCATAACAGTACTAAGAAACTTGGATAAAATGAGAAAGGAAGGAAACCCTTACTTGGAAGTGTGATCCCAAAGGCTTAGGAGGGGCTTGAAATAGGATTATTGGGAGCTTGGGGTGGCTTGGGAGGATTCTAGAGAGAGGGGTTCATAGGTTGGATGAACTCAAAAGTCTTTGAGTGAAGAGGAAGTGGGATCTTGGGTGGGTTTATATAGGATATGAGAGGGAATTCTTTATTATTTAGGTTAGGGACACCACACATTAAACTAATCAAAACCACAAACCTGCCCATGGTTTTTTCCAAAGGGGATTGGAAAATAATATTTTATAAGGACAATGGACGATCTTAATAAAATAATAGGATTTCATATGTGTAGGTGAGTCACATTCTCAAGGAAATCAATTTAAAATCTAAAATGTTTTATAAGCCTTGGAGGGTCCACTAAGGCTTTTTAAAATAAATAAAACAAACCTAAAATCACATTGTTTTAATGGTAAAATATATGTTGGACTAACATAAGTTTTATATTATTTTATTACATCACTATTGGGGCATTATGATGTCATAAAACACATTATATATTTAAAAAATATTTAATTTTTTCCAAAAAATTCGACTGTCTTAGAAAATTATGAAAAATTAACTATTGGATAATTTAGACCTCCCAATTCAAAAAATAATATTAATTTTATCTAAATAATTTTCTAAATATGTGAATTTTTAATTTTAAAATAAAAACTAACATTATTGAAAATTCATGGGTTTTGACAGAAATAGCTTTTAAACCTTAATAAAAATCATAATTGTATTCATAATAATTATATGGTCATTTATAAAAAGTAATTTAGTGATAATTTTTTATTAAAATATTATTTAATTCAAAAATCTATTAATTCATCAAAATAGATTTCTTAATTGAATATTAACTAAAATACTCTTTGTGCTTTAAAAACTATTTACAAAGTAAAAATAATAAAATGAATGTATATTCTTTATTATATACAAAAATTATAAACATAATCATAGTGATAAGGTATTTTTAAATAACCCCTTATAACACCTGCATAAGACCGAAGGGTAAGGTTTGCGATGGTGACAAACTCTTGGGGTGGCTCAGATAACATCGCTTGGGTAGTAATCTCTATTAACTTCCACTTCTCCCGTAGGTGGTTCTGCTTGAGCTTAACCTTCTAAAACTCATCTTGGGATTGGTCAAGAGTGAATCCCAATGATGCCACCTACTTTCTGAACTCCAAATAATGGGCTTCGTTTGGAGAAATTATACGGGATGAGGCCATCACTTCCTTTGTCTGAGTAAATTGAATTTTTTAACGCCCTATATTTATACTAATCATGTGATCACTATTAAATGAATATATTAGCAACAGTCACAATTATTAACAGTATTTTAAAATCCAAAAACATAAAACCAAAGAAGTTTATATTTTATATAAACATTTTACATAATAATACATTTAATTAGATTAAGAGGAATTTTCATTAATGAAAGTTTGGGTTGTTACAATCTTCCCCCCCTTAAGAAAATTTGCCCTAAAAATTTCCTTTTCCCACACTAAAAATATGAGGGAAACTTTGCTTCATACCTTCCTTCGATTTCCACATCGCTTCTTGAAACTTGTGGTTTTGGCACAACACCTTGACGAGGGGTATTGTCTTATTTCGTAGAAATTTTTTTCTACAATCTAAGATATTCACTGGTTTCTACTCATAAGAAATATCATCCTCTAACTATAATACCTCTAAAGAGAGTACATGTGAAGGGTCTGTTATTTACTTCCTTAAGAGGGATACATGAAAGACATCATGTACTTTGTCCATGGTGGGTAGAAGTTCTAGTCGATAGGCCATAACCCCGAAATGATCAAGAATCTCAATGGGGAAGATATACCTAAGAATTAACTTACCTTTATTTAAAAACCTCATGAAATTCTTCCACGTAGATATTCATAGAAATACCATGTCTCCAACTTTTAACTCAAGGTCTCATCAACAGTTATATGAATAACTCTTCAGTCAACTTTGGGCTACCTTGATATGCTGCTGACTGGTTTTCACCTTCTCCACCATTTCTTTGACTATTTCAGGTCCTAGCATCTTACACTCACCAACTTCATCCCAACATGCTGGTGTTCTTCACCTTTTCCCATAAAGGGCTTCATATGGTGCCATTCATATGCTTGAGTGGAAACTGTTATTGTATAAGAACTCAACAAGTGGAATATGTTGATCCCATCCTCCTTTGAAGTCTATTGATCATGCTCTCAACATGTCCTCAAGTGTCTGGATAGTCTACTCAGATTGGCCCACAGTTTGAAGATGATAAGCCGTACTAAAGTTCATATCAGTATCCAGAGCATGTTGAAAACTCTTCCAAAACTTAGAGGTGAATCTAGGATCATTATCGGATACAATAGATAGTAGTACTCCATGAAGCCTTACCACTTATTTGATGTAAATCTATACCAACTGATCTAGTGAGAAATCCTCCTTTTTCATGTTATCCCACCAATTATTCTCTCAAATATCTTGATACATCTTTGTGTTTCTTGGGTGAATAGGGAATTTTGAACTATGTGTGTCATCCAAAAGTTTTTTATTCATCTCCGGACATGCTAGAAAACATAGTCTTTTCCCAAATCTCACAATTATTTCTTTATTAACATTGAAATCCAAGGATTTACCTTTTCCGATAGTTTCAAAATTCTTCTGAATTCCTACATCATCCTTTTGAGCATCCTTTAACCTTTCTAAAAGAGACAGTTGAGCAATAATTTGTGAAAGGATTGATGATGTTCCATTCTTTATGATTCCCATGTCCATATTCATCAAATATAAGAAGATTGGATCCTTTTAAATCATCATTAATGATAGAATTTATGGGTCTTTTCTACTTAGAGCATCTTCCACCTTGTTCGCTTTCCCAGGGTGGTAATGGATTGAGAAATCATAGTCTTTTATCAGCTCTAACCATCTTTGTTGGTGCTTGTTCAAATCTTTCTGTGTGAATATATACTTGAGGATTTTAGGGTTCGTATATATTTCACACTTCTCCCCAAAGATATAATGCAGCCAAAATTTTAAAACAAAGATCACTACATCTAACTCCAGAACATGTGTTGGATAGTTTTTCTTATGAACTTTCAATTGCTTTGAAGCATAGGCATTGACTTTGTCATTTTGCATCAACACACAACCCAAGACCTTCTTTAAAGAATCATTAAATACCATAAAAAGTTCTCCAGTTCTGGGTAAAGTGAGAACATGCACAGTGATAAGCCTCCTTTTCAACTTTTTGAAGCTCTCTTCACATTCATGACTCCAAGAAAACTTGACTCCCTTTCGAGTCAGCTTGGTAAGAGGGTTGACAATCAGGATAAATTTCTCACAAATCAGCAATAATATCCAGCTAACCCCAAGAAGCTATGAGTATCCATTACCGATGTTGGACTCGACCATCCCTCTATTGCAGCTGTCTTAGAGGGACCCACAAATATCCCATTTCTTGTGATGACATAACCCAAGAATGTTGCCTCATTCAACGAGAACTCACACTTGATGTACTTTCCATAGAGCTTCTCCTTTCTCAAGGTCTCTAGTATAGTTCTTATATGATATTCATGATCCTCCTTGGTTTTGGAGTATATTAGAATATCATATATAAAGACTACCAATAAATTTTCAAGGTAACATCTAAAGACTCTATCCATCATGTCCATGAAGATTTTTGAAGAATTAGTGAGTCCAAAAGGCATTACTATGAATTCATAGTGCCCGTATCTTGTATGAAAAGTAGTCTTGGGGATATCTTTCTTCTTCACCCTTACTTGATAATACCCTGACCAAAAATCCACCTTGAATAAGTATTGTGCTCCACACAGCTGATCGAACAAGTCATCAATTCATGGAAGAGGATACTTGTTATTTATCGTGATTTTGTTAATCTCATGATAATCGACACAATGGCGCATTGAACCATCCTTCTTCTTGATGAAGAGGACTGGTTCACCCCATGGTGAAGCACTTGGGTGTATAAACCATTTATCTAGATTCTCCTATAGTTGTTTCTTCATCTACTCAAGCTCCATAATAACTATTCTACACGGAGTCTTGGATATTGGAAATGCACTAGGTATAAGATCAATTTAGAATTCAACATCTCTTCTAGGAGAAAGACCCAGAAATTCCTCGAGAAACACTTCAGCAAATTCCCTCACGATAGAAATGTCTTCAAGGATGGTTTCATCCTTATACTCAATCATCTGAGCTAGATACACGTGCTCATAGGGTAGTAATATCCACACTTGAGATGATAGTGCTAAAGAAGATTCATCTTCATCCTTAAAGTTGTATAGAATCGAGGGTCAATTCTCTATATAGAGAGTTATTTCCCTCTCATGGAAATTTATGTTGGCACTATATAAGGAAAGCCAATCCATGCCAAGAATTGCATTAAATTCCACTAGAGGGAGTATGATGAGGTTCGCTGGGAAGTTTAATCCACAAATTATGACTGAGGAGGAGTTATATTCATGGGATGCAATGATTTCTCCATTTTTCGTACTTACTGACATCTTTACTTCCATGATTTGTGGTGGTTTTGGGATTGTTCTACTAAAATTTCAGGATATAAAATAATTCCTAGAACCAGAATAAAAAATTACTTTTGCTATTCTTGAATGAATAACTAGTGTGCCTATCACCACTTCATTGTCGGGGTTCACTTCGGCGGTAGTGATGGAAAAAGCTCACCCTTGCTGCCTTGGAGGTTGTTGGTTGCCACTGAAAACTCTTGTATTAGGGAACTGATTTGCAATATTCCCTTGTTCTTTACAGTTTAAGTGATGAAAAATTTTTTGTGGTTCGAACAGATCATTCCTCTCCTCTGTCACATCCGCAGGTTTTTCTTATCAGCAGTTAATGGCTAGGTGCCCTTATCTTTCACACTTAAAGAATTTCTTCGTCCTATTCATACAATTTTTGGGGTACCTCTTTCCACACATTTGAAAGTGGGGTGCTATATTTTCTTAGCACCGTTGAATTTATCCATCAGACTTCCAGAATTTAAGTCCAACTTATTCTTCTTATCCCCATGATACCCATGAGATTATCCAATCATTATTTTGACCTTGAGGGAACATCAAACAATTTCCCCAAAGACATCAAAGTCATAGATCTACCGGGATTTCCGTAGTCTAGGTTTCAGCGCACCAAAGAAGTGGTCAACCTTGCATTCAGGGGTAACGACAAATCCGGAGGCATATCATGCAATCCTAGTGAAGTTTTCCTTGTACACTCTGATATATTCGTTGTCTTTTTTGCTTGAGGGCAAGGAAGTCCTTTTCCATCTTAATTCAGAGGGTGCGTGGAAAATATTTATCAAAAAACATCTTCCAGAAATCCTTCCATTCCAATGCCTCGTTCTCTTCCTCAATATTCGTATTTTTTATCAATGTACACCATTGATCAACTTCACATTCCATACAATAAACAACAAGAAGAAACTTCTCTTGTTTGGAACATTAAAGGATGGAGAAGATCCTTTCAATGGAGTTGATCTATTGTTCGACGATTGAGAGATCAGATGATCCATTAAAAGTAGGAGGTCTTTATCTCATGAAGCTCTCGATTGTGACTTGTTCTTTCTTATGGGGGGTTGAATGTTCCTCTTGACCCATGTTTCTATTCAAATCTTGAGTTAACTAAAAGAGTATCATGATAAAGTTTGTGATTCCCACTCCCATTGGATTGGGCATCTCATTAGAAAAGTCATCACATTGATCTTCACATCAATTATTAGCCTGAGTCCTCCTATTATTGGACATTGGATGAAATAAAAGGAAAGTTAAGGGTAACACCTAAAGGGTAATCCGAGGACAAAAAAATATGACTTATAAATAACTTTTATTTCCTTAACTTATGAATATATAGGCTTCAATATATGTTATCTATGATCTAATTCCCAACATATATTCTTAGGGGAATTTTTTTGATATTCCCTTAAAAATTGTTTATACTAAGCTTGTGAATTTACCAAAGAATACCCCTAGGAGTTTTGTAACCAAGAGTTCAACAAGGCCCTTTTTCTTGTACCAGGATACCCCGGGTCAAGCCCAAAACTCCTTGTCGGAGTTTTCACTCCTAGGTACATCTGCGCCTGATACACCTCTACCTACTCGTATCCAGACAGGGATATATTTTCTTGATAAAATTATTACTCAATACTCACCAAAACATATGGATTTTTTTATAATACTTATTATTATCTCTAAGTCTTCACTAGGGTTTTCTAATCCTAATCCCAAAAATAACTAAACCTATCCTCTGATACCAACTATAACAACCCTGCTCTTTATTACACACTTGAACATGATTTATTACATAAAATATTCACTTGATACAACATAGAAGATCAAGAGGTATAGTGTATTTGGGGCTTAGGAACATTACATAACAACTTAAAACATGAAACACAACATCTTTATTGAAAACTTCTTTTACATGACCACTACATTCCCTCGTACTTAGCATTGCATGGGATAACCTGAGGACATGCATAAGAAAAAGGTGAGATATAAAGACCAGTAAGGGAGTAGACAAGGAATAAAATTAAGAATACAATACATGTTAGGTAATATAAATATTAATGGATCATAAAATAAACATGAACATTAAGGCCTGATATTGCATGATTATCATAACATGGAAATGTGGCGACAACACTTAACATGGTATTAGCATGAGCTAATTCTCATTGAACATGGAGCATGAGTAAACCCTCATTGAACTTGAATTAGCATGAGTAAACCATAATTGCACTAGAAATATCATGATACTAATATTTACCTAATGCATAGTGTTATCTGGGCACACCCTTCTAAAACATTTCATTTCATGCATAAGTGTGCCACACAGATCATACAACATGGAATCATTAAAAATCATCATTTATTCCATGATAAAGGAATATGAAATTAATACATGAAACTCTATAATCAATAAGTATATGTGCATAAAGGTTAATACCCATGATAGAGAAATGAGCATGGTATTCACTACACAATGACTTTGTCTTGGAAAACCGCGGTGCAATTTCGGCAACGAAATAGCGTGACATAAGAACTCATAAAAATGGTTGATGAGAGAGAAAGGGGTGTCTCATCATATTTACATGAAATGTAAAGTAAGGGGTCCATATATATACATGTCCCATGATAAGTAATGGAATTTGGATTCTTAATACAAAATAATTTATTGAATGTAAATGAGGAGAGAGAAATTCCTTACGAAATTTTAGCATGGTAACAGGTGTAAATGGGAGGCATTAATGAGAGAGAAAGGGGTATCTCATCATTAAAACATAAAGAGGGAATTATGGGGGAGGTGAAAAATCATACCCCAACATTTATAATTGAAAATAAAAGGGCATAAAAATATTAAGAAACATGGATAAAATGAGAAAGGAAGGAATCCCATACTTGGAAGTGTGATCCCAAAGGCTTGGGAGGGGATTGAGAGAAGCTTCTTGGGAGCTTGGGGCGCCTTGAGAGGATTATAGAGAGATGGGGGAAGAGGTTGGATGAACTCCAAATGCTTTTAGTGAAGATTAATTGGGAGCTTGGGTGGGTTTGTAATGGAAAGGATAGAGAATTATTTATTATATAGGTTTGGGACACCACAAATTAAAATAAACAAAACCACAAACCAAACCATGGTTTTTGACAATGGGTTTTTCTTAAAGGGGATTAGAAAACAATATTTTATAAATAAAATGGCCGAACTTCTTAAAATCATAGGGTTACTTATGTGGAGGTGAGTCACACTCTCAAGAAAATCAATTTAAAAGATAAAATCTTTAATAAGTCTTGAAGGGTCCACTAAGGCTTTGTAAAATAAATAAAACAAACCTAAAATCAAATTATTTTAATGGTAGAACATATTTTGGCTGAACATAAGTTTTATAGTATTTTATTACATCACTATTGGGTCATTATTATGTAATAAAACACATTATACATTTAAATGAAATTTAATTTTTACCCAAAAATTCGACGCTTAGAAAATTATGAAAAATCCACCCTTGGATAATTTCGACGTCCTGATTCCAAAAATAATATTCATTTTATATAAATAATTTTCTAAATATGTGGATTTTTACTTAGTAAATAAAAACTGACATTTATTGAAAATTAATGGGCTTTAATATAAATAGATTTAAAACTTTAATAAATATCATAATTGTATTCATAATAATTATACAGTCATTTATAAAAAGTAATTTAGTGATAATATTTTATTAAAATATTATTTAATTCAAAAATACATTAATTCATCAAAATAAATTTCTTAATTGAATATTAACTAAAATACTATTTGTGCTTTAATTTTTTTTACAAAGTAACAATAATAAAATGAATGTATATTCATTATTATATACAAAAATAATGCACATAATCATAGTGATGAGGTATTGTTACACAACCCCTTATAACATCCATATACGATCGAAAAGAAAGGTGTGCGATGGTGACCGACTCTTGGGGTGGCTCAGATAACATCGCTCAGGTGGTAATCTCTATCAACTTATACTACTCCCATAGGTGGTTCTGTTCGATCTTAACATGTTGAAGCTCAGATTGGGATTGGTCAAGAGAGAAGACCAATGATTCCACATCCTTTATGAGCTCCAACAAATGGGCTTCATATAGGGAAAATCTACTGGATGAGGCCATCACATCCTTTTTTTGAGTAAATTGGCTTTGTTAAAGCCCTATATTTAAACTAATCATGTTATCACTGTTCAACATCTATATTAACAATGATCACAATTATTAATTTTATTTTAAAATCTAAAATCATAAAACAAAATAAGTTCATATTTTATATAACCATTTTACATAATAATACATTTAATTAGATCAAGAGGAATTTTAATTAATGAATGTTTGGATCATTACATTCACTGAGATACATAAAGCCATTTGAGGTTTTGGAGAGAGTCAGGCCGGTTGTCTATCGGTTGTAGTTACCTTAGAGGTACTGGTCTATGCACGACGTCTTCCACGTTTCTTAGCTATGAAATTACTTCTCAGACCCGTCTCATATTTTTCAACATGATGAGGTTGAGTTGGATGTGGATGCAGTGTTCGAGGATCGTCCTATCTGGATTTTTGATTGCAACGCGAAGGTTCTCTATAGATGGTCTGTTGCTCTGGTATGGGTGTTGTGGTAGCACGGTTGAGTGTAGGATGAGACTTGGGAGAGGGAGACCGATGTGCGATCTTAGTGGCCGGAGCTTTTTGAGTATTCTTCTTTGCCACCTTGTATGGGAAATTAGGGGACAAATTTCTTGCGGGGGGGGAGGGGGGGGGGGGTTGTTTGTAAGAACCCAGATCTTCATTTCAGGCATGGCTCTTTATTTCAGGTGTTTTTGAAGAAAAGGGGAGTTTTTCTAAATTTTAGAAGTATACATAGTTTACTTGGGAGTACATGCCGTTTACCAGGTTTCCGTGGGTAGCTTTGTACTCGCCGTGTAATAGCAGAGAACATGGACGTGTGGGGTGACCTGAAGACCGCCTAAAGCGAGGGCTGGTTGAGGCATGTACACGAAATGTACATTAAATGAAAATGCCATGTACCTTTTATTTTATTTGATAAATCAGACCGAAGATGCATCTAATCCCCAAAACGTCTTCTTCTAACCTCATTTCATTTAGGAGTGATCGAGAGTGAAAATTCTTTTCCGAGCCACTGATCCATCATCTGTTCTCCGAATCAAACTCCGATGGGTGCGTTAGAATCTCATTGGTTAGTTATTTCTTCCTCAAGAGACCCTCTTCCCGATTTCTCATCTTTCTTGAGTTATTCGAGGTTGAAATATTTTGACATTTTTTTAGATCTACAATGTTATAGGCTGATTCAAGGGCCAAAGTTTGAGAGTATTTGTCGTACAACATAAAGGTAGGTGGTTTGCTTCTTTTCATTGTTTTTCTTTGAGGTTTATATGCCCAAGTACCGATTACCCATGTTTCAGGTGTTTCGGGTTAAGGAAATTGAACCCTGTTTTAATCTTCCTTCTATTGATTGCTGAATTAAGGGTTTTGTTAATGTGATATTATGTGGAATTGCATGTTAAGGAACACCCCATGGGTGAGTTTTCCTTGTTTGTATGTTTAGGGCCATTTGGTCTAGGTTTCCTACGAGGCATACCTTGTATCCTTTCCTTACTTGATAAGATGGAACTGTTGCCTTTTTCTCTGTGTTAAATGCTTGTGATATGCATTGGGATTATTTATCCATGTAGTAGTTGAGTTTACTTTAGGATTCTTGATATCGTTTATGCATTATTAAATTGTAAAGGGCTATGAGAACCTGGTGTAGTTAGACCACAAGAGGAATTGATGTTGAGTGCTTCCTCAGAGTGTCTATTATATTTCATGCTACGAGACCATAATAGGGATTGATGGTGAGTAATCCCTTAGAGTATCTATAGTTTACATTATGAGACCACATGGGGAACTCACATTGAGTGCTTCCCTAGATATTCTATAGTTATTCAGGAAATACCATAGGGGGAATTGATGGTGAGTGATTCCTTAGAGTGTCTTTTCCTTTTTATTTTCATTACTTGGCCATAGGGGTTAGACTGTGTGAGCTACCCAGAGGGTTAACTAGAACATTAAATTTTTTAATGCATTTACCAAGCCAAAGAACATGTTTGGATTCAGTCCAGTTAGATAGTCTTCTGATATACCTATTGTGATACTTACATGATTAAATTTTGAACATTAAATGCTAATGAATGAAAATGGAAACTGTAGGATTTGGTTACTTTTGTGTACTCCTAGTTTCTTTACTACATTTCCATTATTACCTGATATATATACTCACTACAGTTAGGAATAGATCTTGTGGTGGTTTCCTACTGGTATTCATCTCACACCATGTTTGGGTCATTTTTTTGGACCCAAACTGATTATATGGTTGCATGTGTAGATAATAGGAAGAGCCCTTCATCATATGGTACTTGATTTCTGTGGAGCTGGAGATCATGATAGCAAGATTAGGCTTGAGATTCCATTAGAGTTTATCTATTTTATTTTTTACCATGGTTTAGTACTGTATTTCCAGCATTGTGACTTATTTTTTTGTTTTCCTAGACATATGTGACATGCATCATTTATATATGTGCTCCATTTGTTGATTTAATTTCAGTCTTCTGCTTCTTACTTATTGTATGGTTTTATTGCTTCCGCTAATATTTATTATTGTTATTCCACTATGTATACTCTTCCAATGAGATAATAGTTTCCCCACTATCACACCCAAGGCCCTCGCTGCTAGTTGGTATCCTTTGGCATTCAGGGAAATGTGCTTGAGGCCATGTGACCAACTAGGTACGGGGAAACTTTGGGCGGCACCCAGAACCGGGATGTTACAAAGTGGTATCAAAGATGATTTTTATTTTCCACTTTGTCTTACTATTTAGATCCTCTAGATAGGGATAGGAAGGAATTAGTAGTTAGTAATAAGTTGTGCCTGGGAGTCGATAACCCATGTATAGGGAAAAGTAGAGTTACCTAGAATGTTTCCATTTTTTCTGGTTTTGAAATTATTAGAGTTGATTTGATTTCACCATTGGGTGAACCACTTGTATTGTGTTGTTATCATCGATATTATTGAGGTCCTATTCTATCATAACCTGACGAGATGAGGTTATTCCATCTCATGCATCATATAGGCACTTGATAGGGATCACATTCCATGCATTCTTATCATGCCATTTAGGGAGCATTTCTGATTGTATGATGTTGTGATAGATGTTGTTCTAGATATTCATGCCATTTTGATAGATTCCTTGATAAAATTCTTGATATTTTGATAGGGTATTAAAAAATTTAATGTTTGATTTGAATGTATGCCAAACTCTGATCACTGAGGTGTTATGGGTCCTCATGGATTGGAATTTGGTGGATCATGTGATTGATTTCACTGTTATTCGTTGTTATATACATGATTATGATTCCAAGCTTTGATTTTTAGGGATTATGGCCCCCATGGATCGGAATTTGGAACTTTAATTATTGTTTCAGTGTTTTATGGGGTTTCAGAGTATTTTCTAAGGCTTACTGTCTGGAAAAACCAAGAATACATAGTGTGTGGAGATGGATACACTCCATGTATCCTTTTGTTCGGGAAGAAACAACTTTTATTAAGCACACACAATATAATGTATGTACATGCCGTGTAGTCTTTAACCATGTGACTGACTGTGTGGGCAGAGACATGATGATAAGAAATGTTTGGTGGAACACACCATGTACTGGGAATACACACTGTGTTGTAGAGACCATGTATTCGGTTGTGTGACTAACAACATGGGTGGATGTTTTTCAGGCAATACACACTGTGTTCAGCTTGAACACACCATATAGAGTCAACCGTGTCTCTAACCGTGTGACTAATGACACATGCAGTTGGAACTTAAGGGGTACACACTGTGTCTAGGGAAAATACACCGTGTAGATTTACCTGGTATGGAGCCATGTGTTTAGACATGTAGAGGAACTCTGGTAGGGGAAAATGATTCAAGTATACGCTGTGTCTTAAGGATAGAATGCTGTGTGTATGGGTGTTACACAACCAAGTTTTGGCATAAGTACATGCCCATGTTGAAACCTAAGGGAATACGTCGTGTGGAGGTTATACACACCATGTAACCCTATTTTGTAAAACTTGAATGTTTTCTTTCTTATGTTCACTTCTTTCACTTATATGTTTTAGTCCTTGATAATCTTGAACTAAGATGTGCACTCGACCTTGTATATTCATGCCACCGAGACATCCTTCAGCTGTACGCTAGATTCAGGGAAACAATCAGACACTAGAAATAGTAGATCAAGGGAAATTAGCAGAACCTCCCTTAATGCTTGTATGGGCACCAGCTATCATTCTGGATATAGGTGTTGATGCATAGTTCCAAGAAGGCTTCATGAAGATGATTCAAACTTTCTAGGGAGCACCATAGCCTTCCCCGCTTATGGTAGAGTTGACGCGGTTTTTTCAGTAGCAATATCCTCTCACTTTGTCATGGGATGGAGGACCTCAGGTTGCAGATTCATGGTTGGAATCCATGCTTTCTATCTTCAATCATCTTGAGACACCTCTAGAGAGAAGGTTGAAGCTCTCCATGTATATGCTTTGATATTCCTCCAAGAGATGGTGGTATGTGATATCATAGGCGAGATGCTAGCGGGATATAGCTTAAGATGAGTTCCAGTGTACCTTCTGTGACTACTTCTACCTAGATACCTTGAGGGCTAACCAAACCTAAGACTTCTTGAGTTTTGAGCAGGGTACTCTCTCAGTCATGGAGTATTATTATCGCTTCACAGAGCTGCAGTGCTTCACACCCATTCTGGGGGGTGATGAGTTATTCCTGGTGAGAAGGTTGGAGGATGGTCTCAGGCATGATATTCTATCCAAGATGAACATCTTTAGGTTTAATTACATATCTTGTATAGTCAACCAGACACTGATCATCGAGCACAACCTAAGGGATTCTGGAGTTGTGAGCCAGGGTGGTTCAGTATCCAGAGTTTGTACCCTTCTGACTGATAGAAGGAAGAACTTCAGGGACTCTACACGTGGAGATCCTAGTTGGAATGATTTTCCTTCAAGTTTCCAGGTGGTGTGATACCAGTGTGGGAAGGGTGGAAATAATAAAACTCAGTGCCCAAGATACCTATTTGGGTGCTGATATTGCTATAATATGGGACATCTACAACGTTTATACAATGCCCTCCAACTAGAAGGAAGTGAGGGAGGATCTGTTATGACTCCTAAAATTGGAGCATGACCACCAATTCCACATCAGACTAGGGGATAGAGTTCATTAGGCTATTTAGGACGAGGTGGTGTTCGTGCATGCTATGTTCAGACACAAGGTTTTTGATAGCCTCAGGGTGGATCAACTTAAGGATCTTAGATAGATTCACAGGGCTGGGGAACTGATCAATATTTTTCAATTGAGCTGATCTAATAGAAGTAGGATCCCAGACCCTATACGGTTTGAGGTAAGATTTTGGTTTACTTAGTTTTAGCTTCTTCTATTTGAAATATAGGGGATTCCCATAGCTTTATATATGTTCCTGTTGTGGAGAGCCTTAGGCTCTATATCTTTTCATCTGCTAATATCATGCTGCTGTACACTCCGTTAGAGACTAGAATGGCTAGTGTACGTTAGTTCAAGGAGTTACCTCTTGAGGTTTCTGGGTGTCACTTCTTATGGGACCTTTATGTCTTAGAGATGATGGGTTATGACTTCATTATCGGAATGGACTGGCTAGTTCCCTTCCAAGATTTTTTCAATTGCTATCATCGTAGGGTGAGTTTCATGTAACCAGAGGGAAGATTGTTTCTACATAAGGGCGAATGGGTTGTCAAGGTGAGTAGAGATGGACTAGAGAATTATGTGTTGATAGGTGTTATAACCCAGATTGCTAGTCTGTATCTTTTTGACCAGGGGACTTCACAGATAGACTTTCCTCCAGTGGTGGATCATTTTAGGGATGTATTTCCATATGACTTTTCAGGGTTTCCTTTCGAGAGAGAGGTAGAATTTTCTATTTATCTTGTGATAAGGGAATCAACGGTGTCCATTCCTCTTTATAGGATGGATACACTAGAGTTGCAGGAGCTCAAGAAGCAGTTAGAGGAGTTACAGACAAAGGGTTTCATCCAACCTAGTACTTCTCCTTGGGGTTTTTCTGTCTTGTTTGCGAAGAAGGAAGACAAAACCCCCAGACATTGTGTGGATTATCGGAAGCTGAAACAGTTGACGGTTAAGAACCGATACCCATTGTAGAGAATTGATTACCTCTTTAATTAGCTTTGAGGATCCTGAGTGTTCTTGAAGATTGACTTGAGATTTGATTATAATCCATTTCAAATCAGACCATCAAATATAACTCTTATAGCCTTTCATAGTAGGTATGGTCTATATAAGTATGTGGTTATTCTATTTGGTCTCACGAATGTGCTATTAGTTTTCATGGAACTGATGAACTGAGTGTTCCATCCTTACTTGGATTCTTTTGTGTTAGTCTTCATGGACGATAACTTGGTGTGCTATCACACTCAACATGGCCATGCTACCCATCTTGAGATCATTTTTGAGTACACTGAGAGAGAATTAGTTATATGCTAAGATCTCAAAATGCCACTTTTGGATAGACTAGATTCACTTCTTGGGTCGTGTTATCTCATTAACAAGAGTATCAGTAGACCTAGAGAACGTGAGGGAATTAGTTTCTTGGAAGCATCTGAAGAACATCTTTGAGGTACAAAGTTTTTTTGCGGATGGATGGTTACTAGAAACACTTTATATAAGACTTTTGACACTTAGAAGTTCCACTAATGGGCTTGACTAAGAAGGGTGAAAATTACTCGTGGATAGATTCTTGTGAGTCAGCCTTTCAGGAGCTGAAAGGGAGGTTAACTTCAGAACCGATACTAGTTCTTCCAAATCTGAGCAAGAGTTATACCATTTACTATGATGCATCAGGTATCGGGCTAGGATCAGTGCTTATGTTGGGGGAAGGAGTCATTGCGTATGAGTCTCAGAAGTTGAGATCACATGAGAGGAATTACCCAACGCACGATCTCAAGTTAGCTACAATTGTGCATGATTTTCACTATTGGAGGAATTATCTTTTGGGTATTCATTTTTTTGGTGTTGACTGACCTCAAAAGTTTCAAGTAAATCTTTACTCAGTATGACCTGAATTTGAAATAGTGAAGTTTTATTGAGTACTTTCAATATTTTGATATTGATCTTGCTTATATTCCTGGGAAAGGCAACACAGTGGCTGATGCATTGAGTAGAAGGACTCAAATACAGACAGTTTAGGAGGCTAGTAGTGAGTGGAAGCTTGTAGCTTTGTTCTCTGAGATGAATTTGGAGGTGCACGATAGACAAAGACTAAATTTTCTTTATTCTATAGCTGTTACCTATAATCTACTTGATATATTATGAATGAGGCAACTATCAGATTCTTAAGTCCTACTCCTACAGGAGAGTATTTCATAAGAGGACCCTACTCCTTGATGGACCATATGTGAGGATGAGATATTTCACTTTCATGGATGTGTATGGGTGTCAATAGACATACATGAGGAGCTGATGTGGGATCTTCATTCCTCCACTTGGGTAGTATATTCTGGTGTCACCAAGATGTATCGAGATCAACACCATCAGTATTGGTGTCCAAGTATGAAGAGAGATGCTTCTGGTTTTGTTATGAGGTTTTCTACCTATCAGTAGGTGATAGAGAAGCATAAATGAACAACAAGGATTTTATAATAGTGATACATTCCTGAGTGGAAGTGGAATGATGTTGTGATGGATTTCATGACAGGGTTACTGAGGTCGTCTCGAGGGAATGATGCAGTTTGGGTTGTTATTGATAGGCTCATGAAGGTGGCACACTTATTACCAATCAAGGAGGCCATCAATATTGATGATCTTGGAAGGTTGTACATCTGAGAGATTGTACAATTTCATGGGGTTCCATGCTCTATCATTTCAGATAGAGATTCCAACTTTACTTCACATTTTTTGAAAGGGATACATAGCGATATGGGTACAAAGTTACTTCTGACTATAGCTTACCATCCCCAGACAGATGTCCAGTCAAAGTGCACAATTATGGTGTTAGATGACATTCTTTGACCATGCGTCCTATATTTTGGATTTTCTTGGGAGAAACACATACCTCTAGTGTAAGTTTCCTATAATAACAGTTTTCAGGCGATGATTCATATTGTACCTTATGAGGCTCTGTACAGTAGACCATGTCAATCACCCCTATGTTGGCTGGAGGTAGGATAGGTAGCTGTGTTGGGACCTCATCTTGTCCAAGAGATCATTGAGAAGGTGGAGTTGATTTAGAAGAGGATGACTACTATCGAGTCTCACCAGAAGTCTTATGCTAATTGACAGAGACGGCCTCTGGAGTTCGAGGTCAGAGATCAAGTTTTCTTTCATGTAACACTGAGGTTGGGACATAGGAGGATTAGGAGATAGGGGAATCTTATACAGAGATATGTCGAGCCATTTGAGGTTTTGGAGAGATTCGGGCCAGTTGCCTATCGGTTGTAGTTACCTCAGAGGTACTGGGTTATGCATGATGTCTTCTATGTTACTTAACTACGACATTACTTCTCATACCCGTCTCATGTTTTTCAACCCAAGGAGGTGGACACATCATTTGAGGAGCATCCTATCCAGATTATAGATCACAACACGAAGGTTCTCCATGGCTAGTCTGTTCCTCTTGTATGGGTGTTGTGGAACCACGACCGAGTGCAAGGCAAGACTTGGGAGAGGGAGGCTGATGTGCGGTCCTAGTGTCCAGATCTGTTTGAGGATTCTTCTGCGCTACCTTTTTAGGGAAATTCAAAGAAACATTTCTTTAATGGGGGAAGTTTGTAAGAACCCAGATCTTCATTTCTGGTATGGATCTTGATTTTTGGCATTTTTGAGGAAAAGTGGAGTTTTTATAAATTTTAGAAGTACACGTCATGTACTTGGGAGTACACGCAGTGTACCATGTTTCCATGGGTAGCTGTGTACTGGCTATGTAATATCCCAGTACATGGCCATGTGGGGTGATCTGGAGACCACCTAAAGCTGGGGTCAGTTGAGGCATGTACACAACAGGTACATTAAATGAACACATTGTGTAATTTTTCTTTTATTTGATAAATCGGACTAGGGTCACATCTAATCCTCAAAAACATCTTCTTCTAAACTCTTTTTGTCCAGGAGTGACCAAGAGTGAAAATTATTCTTCTAGCCACCAATCTGTTTTATGTTCTCCAAATAAAACTCCAACAGGTGTGTTAGAATCACCTCAGTGAGTTCTTACTTCTTCTAGAGCCCCTCCTCATGATTTCTCCTCTTTCTCGAGTTATTTAAGGCTGAACGTTTTCGATGTTTTTATAGATATATGATGTTCTAGTCTGATTCAAGGGCCAAAATTCAAGAGTTTTCATCATAAAACTTCAAAGTAGGTGTTTTTTCCCTTTCTTTGTTTTTCTTTGAGGTTTATATGCCAAAGTTCCAATTACCCATGTTTCAGGTGTTTTTGGGTTAAAGAAACTGAACCCTGTTTTTATCTTCCTTAGATTGATTGATGAATTAATGGTTTTTTGATGTGATATTATATGTAATTTCATGTTAAGAAACACCCCATGGGTGCGTTTTCCTTATTTGTATGTTTAGGGATGTTTGGTCCAAGTTTCTTATGAGGCAGACCTTCTTTCCTTACCTTGCTTAATAGGATGAAATTGTTGCCTTTTGTTGCGTGTTAAATGCTTGTGATATGCATTGATTTTTTTATCTATGTAGTAGTGGAGTTTACTTTTGGATACTTGATATCATTTAGGAACAACTAATAGGTATAGATCTATGAGAACCTGGTGTATTTATACCACCTGGGGAATTGATGTTGAGTGCCTCCTCAGAGTGTCAGTTATATTTCATGCTACGAGACCACATGGGGATTGACGGTGAGTGATCCCTTAGAGTGTCTATCATTTACATTATGAGACCATAGGGGGAATTGAAATTGAGTGCTTCCCCAGAGAGTCTATAGTTATTCTATAAAGACCATAGGGGGAATTGACAGTGAGTACTTCCTCAGAGCGTCTTTGCCTTTTTATTTTCATTACTTGGACAGAGGGGTTAGACTGTTTGAGCTAACCAATGGGTTAACTTGAACATTAAATGTTTTTGATGCATTTGACAAGACAAAGAACTTTCTTGGATTTGTTCATGTTACGTAGTCTTCTAAGATACCCGTTTTCATACTTACTTGATTAAATGTTGAACATTAAATGCTAATGAATGAAAATGGAAACTGTAGTATTAGGTTACTTTTGTGTACTCCAAGTTTCTTTTCTACGTTTCCATTATTACCTGATATATATACTCACTAAAAGTTAGGCACATATCTTGTGGTGGTTGTCTACTGGGATTCGTCTCACACCCTTTTTGGGTCTTGTTTTGGGACCCAAATAGATTATATGGTTCCAGGTGTAGATAAGAGCAAGGACCCTTTGTCATCAGGTACTTGATTTTTGTGGAGATGGAAAGTATGAGACCAAGATTAGGCTTGCGATGCTGATGGAGTTTATCTATTTTATTTTTTACATTGGTTTCGTACAGTATTTCCATCATTGTGACTTGTTTGGCTATTTTCCAAGACATATGTGACATGAATCTCTTATATATGTGCTACAATTGTTGATTTACTTTCAGTCTTCTACTGCTTACTTTTTGTATGGTTTTATTGCTTCTGCTACTATTTATTTTTTGTAATTACACTATGAATACTCTACCAATGAGGGAATAATTTCACCACTATCACACCTAAGGCCGTCGTTGCTAGTCGGAAGCCTCTGGAATTCGAGGAAATGTGTTTGAGGCTATGTGACCAACTAGGTATGAGGTACCTTTGGGCAGCACCTGGAACTGGGAAGTTACAAAATTTTACAATTTTTAGAAAATTTAATTTAAAAATTAATCTTAATTCTTGAAACTGAAATTTCAAAATTATCCTTGGGTGAATTTTTGAGAATTTTCTAAAGGATTATTTTTTAATGAATAGTGAAAAATAATGATTTTTAATGAAAACCTTCTTTTCGTTTAAATTATTTATGAAGTTAAATTACATTTTAAATTAGTTTTAATGTAAAATTAGTTCAATTAAATTTAAATTTAAATAATTTAGGTCATTTTAGTCAATTTCATTTATAATTCCGATATAAAAACTTTTTAACCATTTGAATGTTTTTCTTTGGAAATACCATTTTTTGACACGCCTGTGAGTTTAATTTTAAACTAAATTGTTAAAATTACATAAATTAAATTGGAAAAAATGTATTTAATATTTTTAATAATAATAATTTTTATTATATAATAATTTGAAATTAAATTTTCACCATTATTAATTGTTAAATTAGGAAAAATTAATTACCGTGGTTAAGGTGAAAACGAGTTTACCGAGGGGTTAAACTAAGAAGATAAAGGTTAAAAATCACATAAAAATTATCCAAAAACAATTTTATGGAAAATTTTAGACCTTATCACTAATAAGGTTCTATAATTTACCATTTTGTAACTATTTTTCATGTTAAAACTGGGGGTACACTTTATTCTTTCCAAAAATTCCATGTGTGTCTTCTCCCCCACTTATAAAAGGCCACTCCACCCCTTCAGTTTTTCACACGTCGTGATCTGTTTTTATAGAAAAACCTAAAAATATCTCTCCCCAAAATTATATACACATTATATATCTTATTTTCTTCCTAATATACCAACCCTTAGGTCCCTAATAGGAGATCCAAATGAGGTTTCTCTAAGAAATGGTAATTGTCTTAACAAAGCTCACTTATTTTATTTCTTATTTTTGCAACTTCAATTATGTATTAACAATTCAAATATACTAAAAAAAGTATCTGAAATATAATAATATATTATTATTTTGATGTAATAATATTTATCCATCTCCTCCTTTATCAAAAGGGAAATCAAATTGTCGATCGTGTGGACGACAGATTACCGCCTCGTGAACTGATGTAACTTGTTTTCCAACAACACATCTCACAATTTATAAAATGATGGATTTAATGTATATATATATATATAATATTTATGATATTATTATAATTATTTAATTATAATATCACAGATATCTTCTTAATTTCCATGTAATTTAAAAATACGATAATGTCACTCGTGTGTACGGAGGACTACCACCTCGCGAAGTGATGTGATTCATTTTTCACTTATGATTTACAATGGAAGGTAATAAAGATAAATATAAAAAATATATGTTATATATATGAAATTTTATTTATTATTTAATATAAATATACCATCCAATTCCTTACCGTTTTACTTGTTAAGGGAATGATATTGTCGCTCGTGCGTACGTACGACTTACCATCTCCACGAAGAGATGCGATTGATTTTCCATGTACAACCTTCAATAATGATTCTAAAAATGTATATAATGAGTAAATATTATATCAATAACATTATTATAATTATATATATGATGAATCTATATCCTATTAACAATAATAGGAACTTTCGTGACAAAACATGCATGAGAAAACAAGGAAATTAACATGAGAAACAATGAATATAATGAATTATTTTTAACAAACATGTGGTAAAATGTTATAAGAGGATAATATGTAATATTATAAATATTAATATGGTTCAAGTATAAATTAATAACTTGCCTAAAACCTTTATACATGAGGTTAAATCATGTCCAACCAAAAGTAAGCATGAGGTAAGGAACTTCATCTCAATTTCCCTTCATTGAGGTATATTATAACGTCATATACCTAATTTCATTTATATGGTGTGTATAACACCATTTGAAATATAATATAATGATTTATTAATAATTCGTGGTATTTTATGTTTTAGTATGAATTATTTCATCCAAGGTGATTTTACTTAAAAGTTACCAAGTTATAAATAATTTCATAACTCAATTTTTTTCATTGGATTACATTACTTATTCCTTATCTTTGATATTCTATATTTTTTTCATGTAATTAATTTTGAATATATTATGTTTTTTTTAAAATTATTTTTATTAGATTTATATTTGATACACATAATCAATTAATTGGTTAATTATCACTTCAACATTATGATCTTTTTAAGGGTTTATTTCATAATTTCATTTTAATCTAGATTATTTATTCTTAAATTTCCATTAAAGTAAATAATTTGATAATTGGATAATAAAACCCTTTAATTTTATTATCCTCTGGTTATTTTTTAATTTTTCAAGTAATATTAACATTTTCCCACTCTTTGGTACTTATAATTTTAATGAAAATGTTTTCAAGAAAACCCTACTTTATTTCTCTCTTTAGTCGAGAATCCTTTTTCTGCCAAAACCATGATTTCTAAAAATATTTTCGATTTTTTTAAAAATATAAAAATTATTTATTAAATATATTTTAACCCATTTATTAATTTTTATAATTTTTTTGAAGGGAATATTCATGTCTTTTTTCAAACAAGATCATTTGAATTTTACTGAAAATGTGAAAGTAATATTTGTTTTAATGTGCATGACATGTACATAATTACCACCATCTTGACCAATAAATGTTTTAAATATTCCTCTATAAGTTTAAAATGTTATTTTAAAATATAATTATTTTCAATATATTTTGTGAAGTTTTAGTTTTAAACATATTTACAAAGTTAAAAGGGTATTTTCCTCGATAATGTTTTTAAATATCATTTTTATGGTATTCTTATTCATCAAAGAAAATTACCCTTTATTTTACTTATGATACACTAGGGATATTTTGTATTTATACCATAATCATTATTTATATGGATGGTTAATGATCATTTAAACTATTAAATTCTTGAAATTCACTTTCTTGTTTCATTTTTATATCCATTAACATTCCATTGAAATATTCACTTTCCCATGATCAATGGATTTTAAAAATTTCCCTTAATATCCATATTATTTATCATAGATATTATTGTTTCTTAAATCATATATCATTTCTACATATAGTATTTTAATTTTAAAGTTTTATTATTAATTGTATAAACTATTTGTAATATTTATTCTTTACTCAATATTGAATTTTTTTGGTAAAGAATATTATTCATGAATTAAATCGATCATTAGATATATTAGGAATTTGTTGAACAAGATGATATGGGTGGGGCATGATTATATATTTCCCCTAAATGCATTAGTATTATCATGAGATAAATCAGTTGGATATCTATAGTTAAATGGTTTTTCTATGTATAACTACCAATCACTTTTAAACTAAACATGATGATAAGGAATATTATTCATGAATTAAATTGATTATTTGATATATAATGAATTTTTTGAACATGATGATATGGGTGGGGACCAATTATAGATTTCAACTAGATTCAATGGTTTTATCATGAGATGAATTAGTTAGATATCTATAGTTAAATGAGGTTTTTGTGTATACCTATCAATCAATTTTAAACTATCTTATGAAAAGTCTCGATAATTTAGGTACCAGGATTCCTAAGATCATGAAATCCAATAATTAATCATTTTTTTATTAAGAATTTTTTTAGTATTATCCATGATGTTTTCACAATGACAATATATCTATATTTATTTCATTCTCATTTTATTAAATTTCAGTTTGTTTAGATATTTACTTTTTGATATTGATTATGACTTATCTAATCATGATATTCAAATGATTTAAATTGAACATGTGTTTAGTTATTTACCTTTCCTTATTGATTATGATTATTGATTTGTGATAGTTTTCACTTTATGTAACTCTTACTAAGCATCTAAGATCATATTAATTTTTTTCCTTTAGTAGTAATCCCTGAAGAGTACTCTAAATGATATATAAGGATATGCTAGAGGTAATAATTATATACTCAAAAAAAATATGCTGTAATTTTTGTTTTCAAATATAATGAAAAAATAAAGTTTTTGTCTAATTTAACAAGTCTACTAAACTATTAGGTCATTAAAGATGTGATCACTTGTATCTTATTCCAAAATATTAATGTAACCACCAGATCTGGGCTATTGGGGTTGGGCTATTTACAACCAAAGAAGCAGAGTATGTTATAAATTCCAGAGCTATGAATGCAATCATCTATAGACTTGGACTAGATAAATTCAACTGAGTATCTTAGTGTGTTACTACGTAAGATATATGGAAGATAATTTTAGTTTCCTATTAAGGAACTTATAATAGCTGAAAGTTGAGGTATAATACAAAAAAATAATGCTTGAAACTTTTTGGATGAATGAAGGTGAAATAATTACTCAAATGAATGGAATATTGACTAAAATAGTAAATAGTGTTGCTGCCTTAGGAACTCAAATTCCATAAAAAGATTTAGTGTTGAAGGTACTTAGAGTTTTACCCTCTAAGTGGAATGAAATATCTACTATAATTCAAAAATCCACACTTATTAAATATATAAAAACGAAGGAATTAATTGTAACCTCGATGATGTATGAGAATGAAATGAAAGATGATCCTGAAAATCAAAGAATGATTAAAAAGGAAAATACAACACTTAATTCTACAATTAAAAAATATGAAAAAGTTAAAATAGGATGTTATATATTTTAATGATTCAAGTTATTTAGACTCTGGAGAGGAACTTTCTCACATAGATTGAATATTCAATTAATTCTATAGAAGGAAGAAGGAATTTAAGAAGTCATTCAATGATTCATTTTTTTTGATTCTGGTCTAAAAGAGATCAATTTTTATAAATGAAAGAGAAAATAAAAAATGAGAATAAGGAGAAGAATCTCCAAATGAAGGTGTATTATGTAAATAAAGAAAACAAATCCATTAAGGTTTCATGGAGAATTTCTAAACACTCAAGTAGTTATTCAATTTTTAAATCACTACATTTGAAATTAAATCAGAAATAAAACATGTTATTTATTGCCAAACAAGATGAGGTACAATCTTACTATTCTTATGCTTCAGATTATGAAATCTACTCATATTATAAACCAGTTGAATATTTTTATTTACTAGAAGGAAAATATAATTATATAAATAAAAAACATAAATACCAAAAGAATATTCACAATTCCATCTTTAGTAAAAAATATTCAATGTTAAAACAACACCTAAAATTAAAAGGAAAATTTAAAAAATCTTCTTCAAATTGCACTCTAAAAGAAAATAAAATTAGATAGTTCTAGGATTAATTAGATTATTTTCAATGTTCTTTGAGTGTGTTTACAATGAGATAAGATTATTTAAATATGATTATTAGGAAAAATGTTCTTAGAAAAGAAAGGTATGGTATTGGTATTAATTATGAGAAACCCAATATGTATAGAAGTTATTTTGTTCAAAGTTCAAAGAAACACTACATTTTAAGAATTACTTAATTTTATTGAGTCATTAAAAAATTTTTTGTTAATAATTATTACTTAAACAATCCCCAGATTAGTAGTCTAATGAGATATTATGATTCTATAAGTTTATCTGAAGTTGATTCTTATAAGGTTAAACAAGTCTGGCTATGAAGATCTTTTCTCACTGACACTTCTAAACCCAATAACATTTACATAACAAAATAAGTTATTGTTTTATTTATTTAGGTGAATATCCACAGAGGAAAAATGAAATATTTTGTATAGCCAATTTCTGTTCAAGGACCATGTATGGAAATATTTCCAATTTCCATGAAGTATCAAAAGTATATAGAGGTTAGATTACCTTTAGTAACAATGATAAAGAAAATATCATTGTATTTGAATCAATTAAATATCAAAAATCAATCTTGATTAATAGGGTTCTTTATGTTCAAGGGTTGAAGAACAACTTTATAAGTATAACTCAACTCCGTGATGATATATTTTCTATTTATTTCTCTAATATTTCATGTCCATTAGTTAATGGTAAAATCATAAAGTTTAGATAACCTAGAACTAAAAATGGTTATAATTTATAAATTAGTTCATTGTGCGAATAGAAAGTGAACCATTTAAGCGCTAAAACAAGTGAATCCTAGATATGTCATAAGAGACTTGGAAATTTCAATATTTTCCCCCTATCTAAGTTATCTACAAAGAAATTAGTTTTTGATCTACCAAGTATTAAGTTTGATGATAATAGAATTTGTGATGTATGTCAAATAGGTAAGAAACATTAGTTATCTTTCAAATTAACTAATCAGTTTTCCACATAAAAACCTTTATAACTCACGCACATAGATTTGTTTGGAACCCTGTAGTAGAAATATTGGATGAAAGATTATTTTTCTTTGTATTAGATGGTAATTTTTTCATATTTACATGGGTTTGGTTTTTAACGTTTAAAAGGGAAGATTTTTTTGTTTTTATTAGTTTTTTATGTTTTTTGAAAATGGAATAGATCTCAAAATAATTTCATTGACAAGTGATCATTGAGGAGTATTTTAGAATCAGAAAATTAGTTATTTTTTCTTGAACCTAGGTATTATATGTTAAGACCTCGACAACAGTATCCCAGAGCTAGTTGCTACTTTATTACATTGACATAAGATACAAGTGATACCATACCAAAGGATATAACTGTTTAGTTGTATTTGTAAATTAGATAAATAATTGAATCAATAATTACATTTAAAAAAAATTAAAATAGAAAATATTGAAAGTAAATACTCTACACCCTTGAACCAATTCAATGATTCCTTCTTCATATCTGAGGGAAAGAAAACAAAATAAGGTATGATCTCAAATGCTCAGTATGGGCTATGTAAAATAGAATCTATCATGAGTAAATAAGGTATAATCAATATGAAATGGTAGATAACTGAAAATACAATATAGTTAATCAATAATTTAAGTACAAAGAATAATATAGAAGGAATAAATTTTGATCAAATAATTCCATATAAATTATCACATAAACATTAATGTTATCCATGGATATCATAACTATTCAAATAATCACATGGAAATCAATAAATAATCTCATAATGATGGAATAAATAATAAAGATATCATAAACTCACCATCAAGGCATCATGCCAAGACATCATACATAAATGGGCAATGAATCATCTAAATATAAAATCTAGTTTGTCTCATGAGACCTATTAATAGTGGAAAATGAAATTAAAACTGATCATAAACCATCCAGAGAAAAATAATGATGATATAATTAAAAGATATCCCCATTGGAGCATAAGTAAAATAAATGATTTTCATTATTGATAAACAGAAATACCATAAAAATTGCATTAATTTTTTTTGAGGAAAATACACTTTTCACTTTAAAAAATTACCCTTTAATGCTATTTTTTTAATAATATTAGGAAAATTTTTTCATTTAAAGGAATAATTTAAAGTTTTAAAGGAAGATTAAAATAAATGAGTAGTCATGATGGTGGAAAAATCCCATTCATTGAGAGTACATTGAAACAAATATTCCTTTAAAGTTTTTGGTAAAAATTCAAAATAGTACCTTATATGGAAAATGACAAGAAGATTCATTTTAAAACATTTTTTTATAAAATATAAAATGGGTAAAAATTTATTTAATAAATAATTGGATAATATTAAAAATATTTTTTGATAAATTTTAAATAAAATATAGATATGGAAGAAAAAGTTTCCCGATCGAGTAGAAAAAGAATGTTGATTTTCCTTAAAACCATGATTTTGGTATCACGAGAACTTAAATAGTGGAAATTAAAATTAAAACTTATAATTTCAAGAAATAACCATAGGATAAGAAAATATATTGGTTTTAGGATATAAATATCAAATTATTCCCCCATTTTGGTATCTTTTAATCCATAACCCCCATAAAATAAATAAATTCAAATGAAACATTAAATTCCATGAATACAAAGAGATTCATGATATAGCATAACAAAGGGGTAGTAGATACACCTCATAAAATTAATTAGGTGTATAACTTTAAAATATGCCTCAATAAAAGAAAATTGAGATAGAATCCCTTACCGTATATCTGACTCCCCACGTACATTATTTATCATCTTGAATAATAAAATCATGTTAATTATTTACTTTATTAAGATTTTTTTGAAAGTTTATTTTTTCCATGACCCGTCCCCCAGGGTCAGTGCTGTGACTACCCCAAGCCCGCCTTCCATAGGCCAGGGGCTGGCGACTAGCACCGAAAGACGTTTTCCCTAAAACTGAGAAGGCATTGCCTTTTTAACCTATAAACTTACACGACTAAGAACAAAGTAAACTATAAAGTAAACTGGGTGTGTACAAAAAGTAAATAGGCCAGAATACAAGCCCAACTGAAAAGTATAAGTAAAACTAAAAAGTAAAAGTAAACTAAAAAGTACAAGTATAACTAAAAACAACTCCTGTGAACACCCGCTAAGGATCCTACCTAAAGGGTAGGTACAAATCTCAAATGTTCGTCTCTATGGTACACCTCGTCTAATGTCCACCTCTGAGCTACCTCCAGTTGTGGTACCCTCATCCTCAGTCAGCGCTGTCCGTCGTCTGCACCAAACACAACAAGGTGTGGGCATAGCCTGTCTAGGGGTGAGTATAACGATAATCAGTAGGAACCCCGAGACCCTCGAAGGTCTCACAAAATCCAAAAAGGATAGACCAAAAAGCATGAAAAAACTTCCAACCCTACTCAGGTGTATTCCCATACATATACATAAGTTGTCGAGTATACCCATCTCAATAATGAGGAAACACAAGGCCCAACTCAAAATCCCAAATCTCAACTGTTCCACGAAGGAAAGAATACCACAAAGGTAAAGACTCAGCTCACACTAGGTATACAACTATGAGAAATAGAATTATGAAGCAGCCCCATACAGGTTCTCTATGGAAGCTGATAGCCAACCATGAGATTATCTAGGGATAGTAACAAGTAACATTCCCAGTAAAAATGTCGAACACCTCAAATGCTGGAGAACTCCTCCTCTAATGAGTATAGTGGGCCTGCCACGTCACACAAATGCGCTTCCCACTAACCTTGGACTGCTGAGGTACCCCTCTTGTCGAGTACCGTGGGTCGGCCGCGTCACACAGAGGCGCTCCCCATCGTGGGTTTGCCACGTCACATAGAGGCGATCTCCCCATGGCCTACTGAGGTAATCCTCCTTTTGAGTACCATGGGTCTGCCGCATCACACAAATGCACTCCCCACTGTGGGTCTGCCACGTCACACAGAGGCGCTCCCCACTGGGCCTGTCGAGTCACTCCAAGTCGATAGGGTCAGCAGTCATCAGGTCTTAGCCAATTCCAAGGTTCCATACGTATAGTTCTTGGGAGAACCTCTCCCTAATCGATAGGTCGTACCTCAACCAACCCGAAGTTCAACAAAAAAGTATCCCAAAGTTCCATCACGTCAAGAGGGACCCAACACAACAGGCGACATATCAATCGGATGCCCGATCTGTAAGTTATTAGCGTTTCCGCTCCGAGGGCCCGGTTGGATTCGGGGTTCGATCTAACCTGTCTATACTCCAACCTAATACAAAACTCAAGCGGAGTATATAAAAAGGACCATCCCAATCCAAAGATTCTGATTCCACTGACAGTTCATCAAACGGGCGCCCGGATCACAAGTTATGGAAAAAAGGAAAAACTAGGTCCAGATGGGCCCGACCCAGCATGGGCCGACCCGACTGGGTTTAGGTCGACCCGAACCGTTCTGGGTCTGGCCCAGATGGCCTGGGCCTTGGCGAGACTGGCCCGCTTGGCCGTAGTCCGTCCCGATCGGCGAAGTGGGGGGGGGGGGGGGGGGGCAGCCCGCTGGCGCAACCTCGTGGCACGGCCCGGTGGCGCGACCCACTAGCGCAGCCCGTTGGGCATGACCTGCTGGTCCCAAACAGCTGGGTGTGGCCTGCTGCGGTGGGTCTCACTGTAGTGCATCCTGCTGGGTGCGCGGTCCTCCCGAGCTGACGTCGAAGGGGGAGAACCCCCCTTTCGGTTTTCCCGAATGGTCCATCAGACCGTTCAGCTGGGTGGAACGCGAGACCTGCCAGAGGGGTCCTGCCCGGTCTAGCGCAGATGGCCGGGCTTCCTCCTAGCGGCGCGGTCGTGCATTGCTGCTCCATTTATAAGAGAGGGGGAGGGGGTACAGCGTTCATGGAATTAATAGAGCCCCATTAATTAGGAACCTTCCTAATTCCCCAAAGGTTCAGTTACTCAGAATGAAAGGTCAAGCCATTGATTGGGTTGACATGTCGTCGATCCCACGTTTCAGCTTGTACGTTGGAGGAAAGAAAGAAAAATAAAAATTAACTAAGTTATTTTTTTATTCTTTTAAAAGTATCAAAATCTATCTTTTTCTCTGGACCTACTATGGTCGATGTGAAACCTACCTTAAGCGAATCCTGGCACTACAAATTCAACGGTTCCCTTATATTTATAATACAAGCACTGGTTCAAAAGTTAGAAAACGTCGCTCGCGCATTTACTGGACGTATCAAAAAAAAAATTCGGAAAATTATTAACAGTCACCCTCGACCTTCACCGGTCGAGTTTAGACTCCGCCTAAGTGAAAAATGACCCAATGAACGAAAAATTATTCTCAAATTTCCAATCTGAGTTACTATTTAAAAGTTATGGATTTTATAATAAAATAATTGTCACTTATTTATTTTATTTACGTCTAAAAAAATAACTTTCACTAGTGGCCCACGCTGGCCAATGTTAGTATCTACCTAAAGAAAGCATACTCTCAATAGTTCAATGGTGATCTCAGATTTTTAATCTGATTTACCATTCGTGAGTTATAAGCATTTGAAAAGTAAAATAATTTCTTTAAATAATTTTATTTACAATTATGCCATTTTTGTGTTTTCTCAAAGGAGGCCTTTGCTGACTAAAATTAAGTCATGCCTAGGGTAAACTTACCATCCTGAAGGCAACATTGCCCTCATATTTTTAATCTGGGAAACCATTTAAGAGTTATTCTACTTTTTTAGGAAAGATTCTTACGCGCGTTATTTAAAGTTTTAACAAAACTTTGACGGTTCATTCCAAGCACTCCAGGCCTCAAAATCGCGCACCGTCAGATTTCGCAGTCTCGAAATAATTCCATATAATTAAAAAATATTATAGAGAAATTACAGGACATTAAAAATTTTCATTTATTTTAGTTATTACCATGTAATATTTAATTACTTAATTAATTAAGTTCATGTCATATGTTTTGATGATATTCAATTTATATGTCCAAAATGAATTCGGTAGGTTTAATACCATAAAAGTGGTCACTATTCCATTATATACAGAATAATAATAATGAAATAATTATAATTTTTATACATATATTATAATTTTAAAACCATCAATTACATATGGTTATGAAAAATGAACTATGTTATAATCATGGAGATGGTAGACCGTATGTACGCTTGAGTAATGTTTCCATTTTTCAATGATCATTATGGAAAGAATGAAATTATTATTTAATATTTATATAATTATAGTAATATATTTAATAATATATTATTTCTTGAAATTTACTTATATATATCATTAATGTGATGTGGTGATGAAAAAAATAACATTGTTTCATGGAGGTGATAGTCTAAACTTATGCATGAATGACATTATTATTTTTTAGTGAATAGAAATGTAATAAATTAAATTATATATTATATTTTTATAATTATAAGAATATTATTAATATCATACATATACATTAAATTCATTGTTAATACCATCCATAATATGAGGTAATGCAAAATAAATTACATCAGTTTGCGAGGTAGTAGTCCTCTGTACACATGAATGATGGTTTTGTTTCACATTTGATAGAATATGAGAGGGATATAGATCATGAAATAAAAATAATAACATATTAGTATATATATGATTCTATTTCTATTATTTTTTCACGGTTTAATAAGGCTTAAAGAAGGTAAAAAAAGAAATAAAAAGAAATATTTATTTGGGTAGGGATTTCTGAACCAAATATTTTTTTAAGAGTGAATAAAAGAGGATAGGAGGTTCCATTTTATAAGTGAGAGGAGGGGCACTCATATAATTTCTTAAAGTATTAAGTTAATATAAATAAACATTTATATTAAAATGGATCAAAATCTATAATATTATAATATAAGATGATTTTTATTCCAAATACTCCCATACAATAAAATTTTACAAGTTTATGTGATGTTTTTCATCCTTATATTTTGGTTTTTTCCAGTGTTAACCCTTTTTCAAAATTACCACAATATTAAAGCATTCACTCTCTAGGGGTCATGAAAGTTACTATAAAAGAAAAAAAACCAACAAATGGACCATGGAAGATATTATAATACATATAAAATTTAAATGGACGAATATAATATTTTTAAACATTTTAAATCATTTAATAAAATATTATTTATTGTAAAATATCATTAATGTCAATTTTGATACTGTTAATTTAATTTGACTTTAGAAACATCAATAAAAACATATAATTAGAATATAAACCATTAAAACACTGAAAATATTCTATAATTATATATTTATTTTATAAAATAATAATTAATTCAAATTATATCACATTTAATATTTTTAAAATCATTTATTTTATTTTCTTTTATCATAAATAAATATTGTGTTGGTGTTGCGTAAGCATTTAAGGTAATTGTATAATTACTAAAAATTAGAAACCAATTTTCATCATTAAAATATTTTTATTATGATAAAAATAACCATTAACATTTATTCAAAACTTTATATCTCCCCCCCATGAACACATAAGATATATTTAAAATCCAGTGGGTGTTATGCTATTCTTTTGTTCACTTAAAATATCATGTCAGTCACTTTCAGGGAAAATTATCCCATAAACAAATAAATATCAAGAATAAGGTGATAATGGTATAAATATATTCATAAAATATTATTTAATATGAAAAATGGTGGCCTTATCACTTAGTTTTTATCTAAGTTAACTCGATTTACCCTTTTACTGTAGTGATAAATTTTTACTATTTTTTTACTATTCATTACGAAAAAAATTAAGTTGACATTATTATATAATATTAATTGTTATTATTACTAATATATAACCCATTTTATCAAATTCAATCTCTAAAAGTGGTAGGAATTGATATTATAAGTATCTTGCAAAATGTGATGAAAAATGATTTTCTGAAAAAAATGCCTAATTCAGTCTATAAGTATTTTTATACTAATATCACATATAATATTTATTATTATGAAATTAGTTATAATATTTATAAATAAATTATAATTATATTAATTTAATATGAAATTTAAAATATTATGGGGTTTTTTCAATGAAAAAATGACACTATTTGAAAAATCAATATTTTTTTTACTGTTCACTGAAAAATCAATCTTTTCAGACAAAACCCAAAATTTCACCCTAATTCAACATTGATATGATTATTTTAAAATTTATATTATTTTTATCAAATAAAATTTCTAAAAGTTCTAAAATGAAATTATAATGTTTTCCCTTAAAAATCAGTAAAATCCATTTTTGAAGAAAAAATATTTTTAAAGAATAAAACGCCTTTACTAAAAACTCAGTGATTAATTTCTAAAAATTTATCAATATATTCATACTAAGTAGGAACTTAATATATATTTCATAAATAAATTAATCCTATTTATACCCACCAGGTCAACAATTAGGTTATTACGGTCAAATTTAAATAATATATTTTTTGGATTGTTTAAGATCGGTGTTGCGTTTCGTATATGATACAGAACATAATGTTCTTATTTTAAAATATTGGGGTGTTATATTCTCTATACCTTCATAAATTTAATCCTAAAAATTTTAACTTGTTATTGGAAATCATAGTATTTAAAATTTAAAATTCCTTTGTGGAAAACCCAAATCATAAAGGGGTTAAAAAAACTCCCTCTTAAAAAGAGGGAAATGGAAATACGAAGGTTATTTATAATAACACAGAAATATATTTCCAAATAGGATAAAATTAAGGAAAAGTTAAAATATGGTCATAGAGGAGAAAAATAACACCCTAGGAATAATATAGGGTGATAGAGAACACAGTTAGGAGATATTTAATGACCATAAATTCATAAATCTATGATAGGTAAAAAGACCATTGATTCATTAGAAATGAAGGTAAATGTATAATATTTTTATTTCAATATCCTTTTCTTAAAGTTGTGGGATTATTTTACTATCAAGATAAAGAAAACTAGGAAATATACTTACTTGATATCTTTTTTATTTAATAATAATAATTTCATCCTTTGGTTATGCTTTAATAAATTTCTACTTCATTTCTTACCCTAGTAAATGAATATGCAAGATGATTTTTTGTTCCTGAAGTACTAAAATAAACTTTTAATGTATTATAAGATCTATAAAAGAGTGAAAAGTCTTTTCATATATCTCTTAACATTGAACAAAACCAAAATGGTTATAAAAAGTTATCAAATATAATATATTAATCTCTAAAACCTCAATGAAAACACTACAAGTTTTACTTAATCCATTGCCTAAGTATTTTTCCTTAGAACCCTTCCAAAATACATATAACTAAATTAAAAATTCAAAAATTTATAAATAAGTCCACTTAATATAAAAAAAAAACTTAAAATTAATCCCCTAAACATTATAAAGTTACTCTTATTATAATATTTAAAATACTAGAATACCTTGATTACAATAAAACCTCAATGAAAAGAAAAATGCTTCCAAAATGATCAATATACTTATTCGTTAAATAAAATAACAAATTTATGAAATACATTACATGAATCCAAAAATATTGTATGCTATATCATAAATTACTTTGTAACAAAATCACTAATCATTTTCAAGGTCACCATCTAATTTACTTTATCAATGTCTATCATCACTTTATCCCAACTAAACATTATTAAGACTAAGAAAATATTAAGGTTTATCTTTCCCCCAATCATGTGTTTTCCATAAAATATCACCTTAACATTAAATCAATTTCCTAGATCATTTGTACCATTCAAAATATGATTTCAAATCCATAAAGAAAACTAATGTAGAAAAATCCTTAGATTTTTTGTGATTCATATAACCAAAATATCATTGATTTAACTCTTCTATAATATAATTATAAAATCAAAATACATAAACACTTTAATCATTCCACTTAAATGATTCTCATATAATATTACCTTCCTTGGTATAGGATTTAACCCTTGCATTAGGGCATTGAATCAGATAATTATCATGTTTCTTACACATAAGAAATTGAAATCCTAAAAAATTTGTTACTCTATATCCTTTATTTCCACACAAAACACATATTTCCTTTCCTTTAAGTCATTCTATAGGGCGCCTCTTTCCAAATTTATGACATGAAGTAATTTTAGTTTCTTTCTCTATAGCCTCCACTACTCGATTTATTATAAAACTATATCATTCTCTTCTTTGGTGAGTCCAATAGTTAGTTAAAGTGAAAGTTGTTAATCATATATCATGATAAATGATAAGCATAATAAAACTATCTTTTTCTCAATTCATAATCCAATTTCGTTTCTAATAATTACCTTATTCTCCATCATAGTGTTAAAATGATTCTTCCTGGAATCAAAAAGCATAGTATGAGAAAAAATAATCATAGTGGTAAACCACATAATCATTTATATGATGTCTAAATAATGATAATTTCTTTTAAATATAAGAAAGATTAGGTTTAACCTATGTCATTAAATATCATAATCTATTTAATTTATAATGGTTCATAAAGAAAATGTAAATTGACTCAAGCATATCCCCTGGGAGTGTCAAAATTGGTGCATAGTAAGGCCATACTCACCATGCACTAGCAAAATTGCCCAAATATACCCACCTAACTATTTTTAGGTCTATTACCACTATATAAATATATTAAAATATATAATTAACTCTTAGTATCCATACATGGATTTATAACTCAAAAAACCACATCATCTCTACCATACCAAAATTTTAGGATGTTATCTTACACCTAGACTTATCCTCAATCTCAGTCAGAGGTTTATATTCCCTCATCTATGTTTTCCTAAATATATTTTATGATGTTTATAATAATCATTATTTAAGCCAAATATAAATACCCTAACCTCAATAGCCTTGAGATAGTGGTTAATTTATTACATTGGCATAAGATATAACCGATTTCATCCCAAAGGACCAAATAGTTAAGTAGTCTCGATAAACTAGATACATACTTAAATCTCAAATTATATTTGAAAAAATAAAAATAAAACATATTAAAATAAAATATTTTTAATCCTTAAAGTAATTAAAATATTTATTCTTCACATCATGGGTAAAGAAAACAAAATAACGGGTGAGATGAATTTCTCAGTAAGGGTTACATATAGTGGAAACTATTATTAGTAAATAAGACTTAATCAATATGGCAATGTAGATTATAGAAAACATATTCCATTTGATCAATAACATGAACATTAAAAATAATATGGTTGATATAAATAATGATCAAACAATTCAATATAAATAATCACCCAAACTTGAATCATATTTATGAATATAATAACAATTCAAATAATAACATAGATATTAATAACTAATCTCATATTGATAGAATGCATAAATTAACTTACAACCATGGCCATGTGCCAAGACATCATATATAAATGGGTAAGGCCTTTACTAAATACCAAAGATCATTTATCTCATAAGATATATTGATTCATCTAGGGGTTATAGTGGCCCCTCTCATCACCTAGTAAATCTAATGATTTCATCATATAAAAGGGGTGAATAACATAATCAACATAAACATTCATATTGAAAAAATAACATATGAAATGTTAATATTTTTCCTATTCAAACGGATTAAAAACTATCCGGTGAAATAATAAGGATGATATCATTACAACATATCTCCAATGGATTATGGGTAAAATAAAAGCTCATTGTCATTAATGAATATAAATATAATAAAAATGTCATTAAAAAAATTATTGAAGAAAATACTATTTTCACTTTAAAAAATGACTTTAAATTAAAAATTTATATAATATTAGGGAAAAAATATATCTGAAATAAATCTTGAAAGATTTTCAAGGAAGATTCAAATAAATTAGTGTTCACAACCGGGGGAGAATTTCATTCATGTATAGCATATTAAGATAAATATTTCATTCACATTTTAGATAAAAAGTACAAAGAGCGTCTTATTTGGAAAATGATAAGAATATTCCTTTTAATTTTTTTTCAAAAGGTAAAAAATGGTTAATAATGTCTTCAATAAATCATTGGATAATATTAAAAATATTATTTAAAACATTTTAAGGAAAATATGGATCTAAAATAAAAATATTCCTGATCGAGTAGAAAAACAAAGTCAGTTTTCCTTAAAAACATGATTTTGGTATCCTGAGTACATAAAAAGTATAAAATGAAAGGAAAACACATAATTTATATAAATAACCATATGGGAAGAAAATATTTTTGCTTTAAGATATAAATATAAAATAAAACCCCCATCATAGACTTAAATATAAATAATCCCGAATAATGATGCGATTGTGAAATAAACCCTTACGACTTTGGTAACTTTTGAATTATAAACCCATGAAAAAAAACATCAAATAAATCATTAAATACCATGAATTTAAATATATTAATGATATAAAATATCAAATGTAAAGTTTATATAAATCATAAAATAAATTAGGAACAAAACAATAAAATATGTTTCAAGGAATGGAAATTGAGACGAGATCGATTACCTCATGCCCAATTCATCACATAAATTATTTATCTTAATGAATAATTAAATAATAATAATTTCCTTATTTATTAATAATAATTTTTATTTTTTTATTTTTTTATTTATTACATTTTTTATATTTAATTACATAATTAATTAAGTTCACATCATATGTTTTGATGACATTCGGTTCATATGTCCAATATGACTTCGGTAGGTTGACTATGGTAAAATTTGTATTTTTTACATCATATATAGAATAATAATAATAAAATAATTATAATTTTTATGCATAAATTATAATTTTAGAACCAACCATGAAATATGGTTATGAAAAATGAGCTATGTTACAATCATGAAGGCAGTAGGCCGGATGTATGCAAGAAAAATGTTTCCATTTTCAACGATCATTATGCAAAGAAGGTAAGTATTATTTGATATTTATAGAATAAAAATTATATCATAAATAAAATATTATTTCTTTAAATATAATTATATATATATATCATCCATGTAATATGGTGATGAAAAACGAATCATATCCGTCCATGGAGGTTGTAGTCCACACATATGCCGGAACTATGTTATCATTTTTAAGTGAATGGAAAGCTAAGAAATTAAATAATATATTATATTTTAATAATGATAAATATGTAATTAATTTCATATATATACATTAAATACATCATTAAAACTATTCATAAGGGGAGGTGATAGAAAATGAATTACATCAGTTTCAGAGGTGGTAGTCCGCTATACACGTGAGCGACGGTTTCGTTTACCATTTGATGGAAGAGGAGATTGATATAGGTAATTAAATTAGATAAATAAAATATTAGTAAATAAAATATAGTAATTTTATTATTTAATAATTTTTTAATAAGGTTTTAAGGTGATAGAAGAAGAAATAAAATGAAAATGCTTGATTAAAAACTAAACCTCTTCTTTTGATAACCTCTTAATGTTTACAAAAAAATATTTCATAGGATGGTTTTACAATCAAAGAAAGTACTTTAAGAAATGTTTAGGGAAGTAAAGAAGGTATTTGGGTAGAGATTTTCAAAACCAAAAGGATTTTTAAGTGTTAATAAAAGAGTATAAGAGGTTCCCTTTTATAAGTGAGGGGAGGGGCACTCTTGGAATTTCTTATAGTATTAAATTAATATAAATTAATTATCATTTTAAAATAGGTAAAAATTGATAATATTAATAGAAAATATTATGGTGAGTTTAAATATACTCATACAATAAAAATTGAACAATTTTAGGTGATTTTTTACCCTTATCCTTTTGTTTTAACTCATGCTAATCCTTTTTGAAAATTAACTTGGTATTAATGTTTTTTATCTTTAACAAAATAATCTATTCTAATTATATTACTTTTAATAGTTTGAAATAATTTATTTTATTTCCTTTTTAATTGAATAAATACCATGTTAGTGTTGTGTGCGAGCATTTAAGGTAATTATATAATTAATAAAAATTATAAATAAATTACCATAATGAAAATAATTTTACTATTATAAAAATAACCATTAATATTCATTTATAACTTTATTTTTTCCCTTTCAGAACACATAGAAATATTTAAAATAAAGAGGGTGACATTTTTTATTTTTCATTACTTAAAACTTTATAAAGTACACTTTCATGGAACACTATTAAATAAAAAATATCAATTATAATATGATAAGGGCCAAAATAAATTCATCGAATATAAATTTAGATAAAAAATGGGGGCCTTATCACTTAGTTTTAGCTCAAGTTATCCCAATTTACCCTTTTACCTTGGTTATAATTTTTTACTGTTTTTACTATTTATTATGAATAAAAATTAAGTTGATATTATTAAATAATATTAATTTTCACTATTATAAATATGCAATCCATTTAAAAATAATTAAATTACTATAAGTGCTAGAAATTTATTTTATAATTTTCCCGCTAAGCGCAAGGAAAAATAGTTTTTTAGAAAAAAGTCTTTTTATGTCTAAAAGTATTTTTATATCAAGGTAACATATACTTTTGATTATTATGAAATTAATTATATTATTTATAACTAAATTAAAATAATATTAATTTAGGATCAAATTAAAAATATCATGAGGAATTTTCAAAAAAAAAAGTGATGGCAGTATTTAAAAATTCATTATTTTTTTACTATTCACTCAAAAATCAATCTTTTCATAAAAAACTCAAAAATTCACCCTAAGTTTACTTTGATATGATTATTAGAAAAATTATATTATTTCTATGAAATTAAATTTATAAAATTTACATAAATTAATTATAATATTTTCTCATGAAAATCAATAAAAGGCATTTTTAAAGAAAATATATTTTTGAAGAATAAAATGACTTTACTAAAAATTGACTGATTATTTTCTAAGAATTGATCAATATATTAATATTTATTAGGAAAATTATATAAATTTCATAAATTAGTTAGTCTTATTTAATCCTACCAATTCAATGACTCAGTTATAATGATCATATTTAAATAATATATTTCACAACTCATTTAATCTCAGAGTTGCATGCTAAATACACTATTTAACGTAATGTTATTATTTTAAAATATTTTTTATTACATTAAGTATAATTTTCATTCTCATAGAACACCTTAATAGAGTTGAATTATATAACGAATAAATAGGAATATTCAATAAAAGGAAAGAACTATATTGAATGATTATAGTTTACCTACCTATTTTTGGGAAGATGTTGTTTACAAATCATTCCATATTATGAATAGAGTTTTAATTATAAATTTTATTAAAAAGTAAACTCATGAGTTATAGAATAGTATAAAACCTAAAGTTACACGATTTAAATTTTTTGGATGTAATTTATATTACTTGAATATTAAGGAAAAATATAGTTAGTTTGATCCAAAGGATGAAAAAGGAATCTTTATCAGGTATTCTGCTACTTATAAATCTTATAGAGTGATTAATAAAAAGTTAAGGACAGTTCAAGAATATGTTCATGTGATTTTTGTTTAAAGTGATCCATTTAACCACTAACAAATTCAACCATATGAAGTTATTTATTCTTAGAATAACTTGAGGCCAGAATCATCAAAAGGAAAGTTGGGAAGAAAATTAGAATATGATCAGAATAAATCTAGTTCTTAAGAAAAAAAACGTGTAATTGGAAAGTTTTTACTTATAAATCATATATTCTTGAAGAACCACCCTTTATAAACTATTATATTAGACCTTGATGAAAGTATTTGGACTATAAGAAATGTTGGAATCCTAGATGAGTTCTCTACCTTTCTATCCTAGTTTGAACCTAAGAATGTAGAGGAATTCATAAATGATGATAGTTGGATAATATATATATATAATAATAAATTGACTAGTTTAAGAGGAATAAAGTTTGAGAATTAGTTAATAGGCCCTCAAACCATCATGTGATAGGAACTAAATGGGTCTTTAAAAAAAATTGGATGATCAAGGTATAATTATTAGAAATCAATATAGGCTAGTTTATAAGGGTTACAACCAATAGGAATAAATAGAATATGAGAAAATCTTTGTCCCATTTTCTCAAATAGAAGCCATCAGGATCCTTTTAGCCTATACATCTCACATGAACATTAAATTATATCAGATGGTTATCAAATCTGGGGTTTTATATGGTTATTTAGTGGAGGAAGTTTATGTGGAAGAACCTAGAGGTTTTGAAAATCCTCATCTTCCAAATTTGATTTTTAAACTTAATAAATCTTTTTATATCCTTAAACAAGCCCCAAGGGATTGGTATTAAATATTGAGTTTTTTTATTTTAGAAAATGAGTTTTTATTAGGACTATATGTTCATAGTATTTTTATTAAAAACTCTTATTAAGATATTTTATTCATTCAAATTTATGTAGATGATATTATTTTTTATTCAACTAATCATTTTTTAATGATTTTTAAAAACTTATAAAAAAATAATTTTAAATGAGTATTATAGGAGAATGAAATTTCATTGTTAGATTTAAAATTTATCAAAAAGATTTTGGAAATGTTTTAAATCAATTTAAATATATTATTGTTTTATTTAAAAAATTTGGACTTGAAAATAGAAAGACCTATAAAATACCCACATATACTAATGTAAAACTTGATTTGGATGAATATGGAAAACGAGTTGATAAAAAGTTATATAGAGTTATGATAGGTAGTTTGATATATCATATTTTTAATAGACCTGAAATAATGTTTTATATTTCTTCTTGTCCAAGATTTTAATCAAAAATTATGGAGTCCCATATAACTATCATTAAAATATTTTTTAGATATTTAAAAGGAACTATTTTTTTGTCTCTCATTTACCAAAAATCTTTTGGTTTTGATTTATTTTCATATTCTGATACTGATTTTAGAGGGTGAAGATTATATAGAAATAAAACCTGAAAAACCTATCCATTTTTAAAAAATTCCTTGTTTTTATTATCTAGTAAGAAGAAATATCTAGTTTCATTATCAACCACTATGGCATAATACATATCTACTAGTAGTGGATGTACAAAAGTACTATGGATGAAACACACACTTCTGGACTTTTGACTTAATTTTGATCATATTCATATTTTATGTGATAATACTAGCACTATAAATATTTTGAAAAATCCATTAAGTCATTCTAGGACAATGAATACTTATATAATGCATTGTTTTCTAAAGGATCATGTCCAAAAAGAAGATATGTGAGTAAAATATCTTAATACTGAGTATCAACTTATTGATATTTTCACTAAACCACTTCCCACTAATATTTTGTATTTTATTAAGGGGGAGTTAGGATTATTTAATTTTAATTAAATCTTTTACTATTTTTATTAATTCATATTTACTTTTTTTTTGTTTTTAAGTTTTTTTATAGATTTTTTATTTCAGTTGATTATTTGGTTTTTTGAATTTATTAGATAAAAATTTATTTTTCATATTTTATTTTAAGAAATTGTCTTTTATTGCAAAAAACCATAATGATTAATCTATGAAATTAGCTTGAGAAACTAAATTCTCACCTAAAACCATTAGAGTTAACCCTTCTATCACTCTTACATTTGATCCTTCACCCTTTTGATATCGCAACCTATATATCTATTAAACCCTAGATTTTTTTTAACCTTGAACCATCTAATTACTGTGATGATGAAGACTAGGTATACATATGAGGCTAGTCCTAGTGATATGAAAGGAAGTGGCCCTGTAGTTCTGAATGGAAAGTGTTTCATTGAAAGTTTTTTAATTTGGAATAGTTGTTTCAGACAGATTTGTTACTAAAGTAGGTGATGACTCTTTAGGGTTTGTAATATATGTTTTATGGAGAAATTTTGCGTATTTATTTGAAAAATAGATGAATTTTACGATAATACTCAATAAATTTTTTGTGATAGCGATGATGTTATTCCCTCAAAGGTTAATGATATAATGTTCTCAATTTTATCTATCTATATGGGTTAGATATTTAAGTGTCCTCATTAAGGGGTTTTCATTTAAATCTTTGATATATTAAAGATAATGTTCATATGTCTGAGGAAATCATGAACTTTATATTTAGAACCTCTCAAATTAGAAATATAGTAGTGAAAAATATAGAGGCTAATCACAAAGTTGTAGTCAAAATTTCTCAGACTATAGTTGTGCCAAGAATTTCAAAATTGGAGAAAATTATGTTTCTAGAAATGTATGACATATTTTTTATTGTGATTGACATAAAATTCAATATTACATGGCACATGATAAGGTATATAGATCATTTATTTCAAAAGGATACTAGAATGTATTTCTATCCCTATAAAAGTTTGGTGGATCTTTCTCATTACAAGAGTGGTTTGATTGGAGACAACTGAACATAATTGAGATTTCATTACAACAGTGTGCTATTATTTAGGAAACTAAGGATGTTTGGTTTCTTCTAGAGTGTCACAAGCATCAAATCAATGATATTTATCATTGATGGAGAATGTGAATTAGGTTCTCATGTTGAGGGGGAGCATTGAAGACTAAAATCAATTATTTTTTCAAGGCCTCATGTAGATAAGATTAGATAATCCAGAGTTGTAGAAGTTTTTGGTGTACCTCTAGTGGATTTAGGCCTAGAGAAGTCTTCAGTTAATGGGGGAAACATTTATGCAAGCACCACAAGAATGAAAATATTATAAGGGGATATACCTACTAGAATATGAGTAGTTCTACAGTATCCTAAACATTTTCATGATCCTTCTTCTGAAATAGATCGCGGTGTTGTTCTTATTCAAATTCCAAGAATTAGTGAGGATCTCACACTTGTAGAGTAGTCTGTTGAGTAGGATGATGAAGTTGATCAACAAGTTTCTTTTTTTAAGTAATAGTTGATTACGCCATTGAGGTAGGTTCTAAACAAAGAGATGAGAAAGTTTCTCATGAAAAGGAACAACAGGTTGAGGAATCTCATTCTGGTGATTATGCGAGTTCTCTAGTTTCTAAAACAAAATAATTAATTGAGGATCAATTAGTTTTATTGGTTAAAAATTATTATAGAGGATTGTTGAATGAAATTATAAATCTAAAAAAGTTCTTAGAGAGTTATCTTCTCAATCAGGTGAAAATGTGAAAGTTAAATCACTTAAATTGGTTGAATATGGAGAACTAAGAGTGAGGGTTGAGAAATAATTATCAATTTAAGATGATTCTTATTTTTAAAAATACACTCATTTTTTTTGTGGGAATTGTTTCAAAATTTTATTAGTTTAAAGGATGTGGCTGTAAAGTTTCAAAGAGATATTGATATTTTTCTAAAATATTTTGAGGGGTAGAAAAATTCATCTATTTATAGAATAAGGTTTGAGTCTTTTTTGAATAAATATTAGAGTTTGAAGTACTGTTTAATTTCAAAAATTTCATTGTTTTAATAGATATATAACAGATCAAGTTGGAATGATTCATAGTGAAATTTTTTCAAAATAAAATTTTGGTGAACTAAATATAGTTTTTTCAATTTTTTTTGAATCTATAAGAACTAGTTCCAGTTAGGGATGAATATCCACATCAAGTAGAGAAGAATTTGTGGATGTGATGAGGAGGGTGGATCTGCTATCATTTGTTCTATTTTACATGGATGAATGAATTGAAAGATTATAGTATTATAGTGTTCCACTACACACATTGTTGGAAGATTGTAAGGATTTATTTGAATGTTTAACTTCTGAAAATCAAGGAGTTAGTTTTTTGGTCAACCATTTGGGAGGAATGATGGAAAGATATGTTAAATATTTTGAGATAGTTCATAATTTAATTAAATTGAATCTGATTGAAGTGTTGAAGATGTTCTATGAGTCAAGGTATCTAATAAATGAATGGGAATACCCAATGAATTAGAATTTCCAAGAGTTAATAGAGGATAAAAAGGATATGCTACAAACTATAATAAATTACATAACTATAGAATCCTCATTCTCTAATGAACCTAAACTTTCCTATCATTCTGAACCGTAACATATTAATCTCTAAGAAAATATTTCTCAGTAATTGAAGCCAATATATAAAAGAAGTTCCTTTATTATTTTATATTATTTTAATTTTCTGTTAATTTTTGTTTTATATCTCTAATAACATTCCCTTTCAGGATACATTCATTTTACGCCAACATAACATTCATTTAGAATTTCAGTTCTATATTGAATTTGTTTTAATCAACTTTTATACTTTCTTTTTGATCTCACAAAAGGGCGATATCTATCTTGAAACAATATTCCAATACTTAATTAATAATTAATATCTGATTAAAATCTAAAACTAGTTTTTTGTGTTTATATTTATATGGGTTTTTTGATCATCAAAATGGGGAGATTGTTGGGCATACAAATATTGATCCAAAAATTTCATTAATTTATGATTTATTTTGACGCTCAAAACACCCACATTCGTTTCTTTAATAATGTTTCTTTAAGTGAATATTAGTTTAATTTTTATTAAAATATTTATTTATTTTCCCTATAATTTTGGATATTCTTTGATTATATTTCAATTAAATTTTTATTCTTAAATATATTCTACAAGTTCAATATTAGTTAGGAATCACTGCACAAAAATTAGTTGTGCAAATGAACATTGGTATCTAACCTTACATTTTAATATGAAAATTAGGTTTGGGAACCTATCTTGTGATAAGGAATGCTACTTTCGAATATATACACATGAAATAAATGTTAGGTTTAGGAACCTAACTATCGAGAATAAACCTATATTTGAGTATCTAACATTTTGAATGTTAACCCAACATTTGGAATGAACTATACATTGTAAACCATACTTTTATAGTTATCCTTATGGAGTGAAACCCTATATTGAAATATTGGTCTACAATATTTGAATTTTGGATATTTTCTATATTTATACTACTATTTTTCCAGTGTAAATATATTATTTAAAGTCATTCAAATATTTTTTCAAAGGCTATTCAAAAATAGATCAAATCATTCCTATTTATAAGGGATGTTATGATTTTACATGGATATTTTATTTTGAATTTCAAATCAAAAAAATGTTTTGAAAATCATGAATTTTATTAAGATATTTTTTGATCTTCTTGAATAGGTTTAAATTTAGATTATTATTCATTATCAATGGATTTTATCTATAAAATAGAGAATAAAAAAGAGTCAAATATTTTTAAACAATCTCTAATTATATGTTTTTTTGGAAAATAATAATCACTTTTAAATTATATTGGGAATTTTTGATATTATTACTTCTTCTACTACTATTGTATTTATCTGTTAATTCTCTATTATAGTTCACTAAAGTCATTTAAGGACTAAATTTTAGAGACGTATATTTTATAATCCTATACTATGTGTACATCTTGCTAATAATATGTTTTTTCTACTATTGTGTCATTAGAACATTATCTATATCACACCGAGATAATATTTAGAAGGATGGTGTTTTAAAGTATTTCTTATTTTCTTATGAAGATATCATCTTTTTATAGTTGTAACATCTTTATATGAAAACATTCAACATGTCTTTATTCAATCAAATAATTTTCTAGTTGTTTATGAACACTGAGGCATAGAGTGTTTCAAGGAATTTTGTTTTTCTTGTTTTAAGCCTTGCAAAATATTCTATATGTTTTCAACTACCTGCACTCTATCGAAGAGGTCCCTCGATAAAATTATATATTGAGTGAAAATCACCAATCTCACTAAGAGTGCATTACGGTTTTAACACCCCAAGATTTAATAGTATGTTCTCTCTTTAAAGTAATTCAATAACTTGCGCAACATGCAACACTGAGTTTAAGCGCACCACAACTAACCAAACCAACCGTTGAAAAAGCCGTTATGAATAGTGTTAACTGAATTTTGAATTTTATATACTATATAAAATTTTAGAATCCATATTATGTGTTTCTTATATATAATATTAGAACAAATTCATTTTTTTAGATAAAAGAAGTATTTTTCAAAAATGCAATTTTACCACCTTATAATGGAGAACCCTTTTTAAAACCAATATTTGAAACTTTTATATATTAAATTTAATGTAATTAAATTCTTCTTTATAAGCGGGAAATAAAAATTTAGTTTGGATAATTTTTTTGGAACTTTTCTGATAACTTTCATATTTAGACGAATAGTGAAAAATACTATGTTTTAATTGAAAACAACTTTTTTAACCGAAATAATTTATAGTGTAAAATTATGCATTTGAATGTTTTTGAAGTATAATTAGATTATATTTTTATCATTTAATACAATTTAGGTCATTATAAGTAATTTCACATTTCAATTTGACATAAACACATGTCAATCTTTTGATAGTTTTTACTTTTTAAAAACCCACTTTTTGGTTTTGACAACGAGAATTAATTTTAAATTAATAAATGTAACCTATATGTTTTGAATCTGTTAAAATATACTTTATTTTTGAATTCAGAATATCAAAATTAGCTTAGGATGAATTTTTGGTATTTTTCTGGAAATTTTCAGTTTTTGATGAATAGTGAAAAACACTGCATTATTATTTAAAACCGACTTTTTATTTAAATAATTATTTATTTTATTTAAAAATTTTAAGTAAAAAATAGATATATAATACCTATATAAGTTCAATGAAGTTAATTGGAGTCATTTTATAATAAAATTAGATGTATAAAATTTTATTGAACTTTTTAACCTCTTTTACCCACCTTCTAGGAGCATTTGCAAATTTGCGTAAAACTTAATATTACCACTTCCGTGAGTTGAATTTAAAAAATATGAGAGGCATGGTTGACATCCGTAAGTAAAATTCATTTCAAAAAGATGAAAATATTTTTTTTGAATAGTAACTTTTGACTTTTATATACCACAGTTAAATGTAAATAGGGTAATTAAGGGTAAAAATGATATTATAATTACCCTAACACATGTCCTAATTCTATTGGATAAGTGTAATTTGACAAAAAAAAAACAATAAGAATAAAATATGATCCTTTAGGTCCACTTGGATTAGATTAGGACATTTATTATTATTTAATTTAAAGAAGAGTTAAAAGTGTTAAATTCAAGTTTTCATAACTAAAATATTTTTAATCATTAATGAAATGATATCCTCACTCGTGTGTATGTACGGATTACCGTCTCCATGACGGGATGAGATTAGTTTCTAGGTTCACCATTCAATGATGATTATAAAAATATATATTATTAATAAGTATCTAATATATGACATAATAATGGTACTAGAGATATATATATGAATTTATGTACTTATATATACCTTATTCACTTACTTCTGTTCAATACGACATGAAAACCAAAACAACATTTATACGTACGTACGGCCTACCGTCTCCATAAACAATGTTTTCCATTTCATATATCTATCTATTATAAATGTTTATATTATAAATATATACGATATATAAATCACGTTTATATTCTGGAATTATTTAAATCATGATCTAAATGATACGATCAAGAATAACAAGTTAAAACACGTACGATAAAGAAAGCGATTATTACCCGAAATGTTAATTTAACATGGAAATCGTTATTAAATTTTTAGTACAAAGAAACAAATGAATCATGTATAATATAATAAATATGAATATGGTTTTGGTATAATTTAATAACACACTATGGTCATTATAGAGGTGGTTAAGAATACCCTCGACCAAAGAAAAGTGAAAGGTAGGGTTTATTTCCTCAATCTCATTATTATCTGAGATTGTTCGTGTAAGTATTTTCTGGGACATACTTATCATCAATACCCATATTTCATAAAAATTTCTTCAAAAGGAATCTTTTAAGGTTTTATGGGAGGTATTATTTAACTAGATCATCATTTTAAATGTTTTAAAGATTTATCTCTCTAAACCATTTTAATTAATTTCTATGTTTTCAAAATGATTTTAAGGATTTATTTATATGGACATGAATGTTTTGAAACAACAATTATTTTAAAAAGTTTCCAAGTGGTATGAGACACTTTTATTCAAAAATATATTTTAAATTATTTCCTTTATAAATTGTGAGACTTTTAAATGATTTCATAAAAAAGGGGTATTTCTCTCAAAGCATTTTACTGATCATTTCCATCTATGTTGACATCCTTTTATGGATTTTAAACTTCTTTGAAGTTGATTTATTATAGATACAATATTCCATATTGTATTGAAGGTTTTGTGATATGTTTGACTTTAGATGTGCTATTTTTACGCCATTCATGGTTCGTGGTTAAATTATTGATATTTCGTATACTAGTTTTAATATGAATGTTTATGTTATATTTCAACCTTTTCATATGAAGAATGCATTGGACTTAGTAAGTGATGGGTGGAGCCTGCTATAGCTCCTCGATGCATCAGAAGGTTTCATGAGACAAACTAGTTCCTTGGCACAAGGCCTTGGAAAAAACTTTTATTTGTAGTCTTGGCATGAGGCCTTGACTGTGTGGTTATGATGTACAACATTATGCATTCACTCATTATGAAATTAGTTATTACATGTGATTATTCGACTAGTAGAATATCCATGTGCATGTTAATTTGGTAATGTTTGATTTATTTTTTCCATATTATGTTCAAGTTTATTTTTGAAAGGTTTTTGTTTTTATTACACATATTGCCTTAAAAGATTATAGCTTTCTATAAATTATTTACCCTTACTGAGCATCTGATCTCACCCCTTTCTTATGTTTTATATTTCTAGGATCCCAAGAATCATTTTATGATTGAGATGCAGGGTTAATCTAAGGGAAAAATGGTGTTCTCAAAGGATTATTTATGATGTGTTGTGTATTAGAAATTGTAATGTAACGTTCATGTATGTAATCTATCTTCCAAGATTGCTAAAATAATTATTCGATCAGGACTTGATTCCTTGTAATCATGCCAATGTATTAATGTAATGCATCGACTCTGGGTAACTGGGGTCAGGGAGTTACAAGGGGAGTGGACTATGGGATCTTTATGCCTCAAAACACTTTAAAAATTTCCATGCTATTTTCTTTATTATTGTATTGTATAATTAGTTTAAATAAAATACAACAATATATCTTTTCAAATCACAATGGGGGATATTTTTTAAATTTCTTGGTGTTTTGAAAAAGGACACAATTCACTCCATCTTGTGCATTCAAATTTATTCCAACCTAATAGGGGGTTATTTCAAGATAAGTATTACACTATAAAAAATCTCCATAGTTTTATGATAAAGAATATTCTTAAAAATGGTGTTCAGTGTTTTGTGTTATGACTTTTGGATCATGATACAAATGAACATCATGAAACATATATTGTTCTATGAAAAATTCCATTATATCACAATGTATTTCAGAAATAATTTTTTTGATATTTCATTCTATAAAGTTCATTAATTAAGATATGTATTAGTCTATGATTTTCATAGTTATATATATATTTTAAAACCACTATAATGTAATGTTGGTTATTACACAATAATGATGGAATTTTATATTCACTTAAATGATTTCAAAATTCATAAAAATTAGAGGAATTATGATTATAGTAGAAGATATAGTTAAACCTTATTAGATGTATTTGCCTCTCTAATTAGTGGTAAGGATATGTTTCAAGATCATAAAGGTTATAAATGACAAGGATAGGTTATATCCATTTATAAATATCAAGTGTATTCTTGATCTTTGATGCACACCATTATTAACTATAGAATAATTCATTGAAGAACTACTTATGATCACTTGAAAATGATGTGTAAATCATTTTAATTCATTCAATATATGTAAACATGGAAAGTGGAGTTCTCGTGAGAAGAGATTGAAAATAATCAGATACTTAAACCAAAGGAATAGATGCTTTAGGTCAAGATTTTTTAACTAAATCAATATAAAGGTTTTCCCATGTGAATCCTCAAAGCTATATTATAAAAGTATCTAAATAAATATGAAGGTGATACCAAGGTTAGTTAATCTAAATTTAAAGTGTTGTAGAATGAGTATTAGGTCTTGATGATTCCCTAACTGGATCCATTTATTCATTAATTGATTGGGTGAATGTGATTATGGATGATGTACATGAACTTAGAAAATCTATTGAAGATGTTAACATCATAAAGTGAATTTTTTAGAATTTTCGACCTTAATTCAATTTGAATTTATTAGTGATTAAGGGAAATGATCCCAAGACTATCATATTTAATTACTTTAAAAGTTTTCTTTTTGTATATTAAATGAGAACAAATGAATATGATCGTATGGAAAATGAATGTTCTAGGTATGTGACATTCAAGGTAATGAAAAATACAACATTTTAAGATGATATAGAGGAGAAAGAAGTAGATAAAGTGATTTTATTACATTAATCAAATATTAAAATGGAAACATTAAAGTTAAAATGAAATATTATACTTTTTTTATTTTTATATGGAATAGATTTTCACTTTTTCACTTTGCATACAAATTACTTTTGAGATGTTGAGGAAGACTATCAACCCAATGAGAAATTTTCTATAGATGTAAAAATAAATGAAAGAAGTATGAAAAAATTCTTTATGAAGAATAATTTTCTTTAAAAAGAATTTAATAACTTGAGGAAACAGAAGTGGAGGAAATTTTGGGTTTCATAAGCCTAAATAAATAAGTACGTGTGTCAGTCAATGATAAATCACAATTGGAGGTAAAAAGAAAAGGCGGAGAAGTTAAATTTATGGTTTTTTTAGAATTAATGTTTAATTGTGGGATATAATTGAGGAAATATATATTTGGAGGGATAATAAAAATAAGGACTGTGCTATGGTATGTGACTCAAAACTACACATGCAATTTTAGAAATATGAGAAAGGTAAGTTTAAGGATGAAATATAATTATTAAATATAATAATAAATGAAATTTAGAGAAGTATGTTGATATCAATTAAAAGTGGATGATTTGGTATGAATTATTTATGGTCAGTCCAATATAATGAAATAAAGAGTAAAATAATTTAAGAAATAAAAAAATAGGTTGTTTAAATGAGACTGAAGTTGGAAGATCAATAATGTGACATGAATCCAAAAAAACTAATGGAAAAATTTATCAAATAGTATATTGAAAAATCCATTGATATATATAGATATCTCTTAAATAATATTTAAGTTTTATTATCAAAATAAATATTTTATCACAAAGAAACAATAGGAATGGGTCTTATCCACAAACCAAAGTTTGTCATGGTTGATAAAAATAAACAATATACTACTCCCATGAAGAAGATTTATTTGGGTGATACCCAAAAGACCACGAAAGCACTAGTAAATATACATAATAGTATAAATAAAACCAGGTGTTTATTTTTTTTAAGTGATGAGGCATACATAAAATATGGGTTCCATATAAAAATTTAATTAAAGGCACAATATAAATGAACACATGTAAATAAAATTGAATACTCTCCATATGTTTTTTAAAGGATATTATTTTTAATATAAATTTTATGTATACAAATCCATGTATTTCTCATTATGCATGAGATGAAATGTGATATGGATGATTCTAAGTGATACTATATAACAACTCAATGATTCAAAAAATAGGATAAAAACTCAAAATGGATTTATATAATCACAAGATTAGGAGGATACATCATATCCAGATGAAGAATAGGCATATTAACCACCAAAATACATGAAAAAACCGATTTGGATAAAAATTAAGAGGTATGAAAAGGATGTAGTAGTATTGATTGAATTAAAAAAGAAAATTGAGTTAGATCATGGATTATAAACATCAAACGTATCTTCCATATGGTGGGAAAGAACAATCATTTTAATGAAATTTAATATGTTGATGAAAGATTTTTTAGATTTTTAAATGATAAAAAATTAATTTTTTATCCTCGAGAATGATAAAATTATAGGGAAATATATGAGAAAGATATATGTATTGATTTTTAAAGTTAATGGTCAAAATATTTATAAGGACCAAGCCTTATAACATTACATAATCTTGAATTAAATGAATAATTCACATTGAGGATCTTTTCAGATTTAGAGTTTTATAGAATTAGGACATAACTATTACATCTCAAAGATTAGAAAGTAGACACATATACTAAATTTCCATTTTTTTCAAAAAATAAAAACTCTTGAACAAAAGAGTCATGTCTAGTTCCATGTTTTAGACAACATGGCATTTCCTTGATCCTATCCTTGACCCAATTCATCTTTAAGTCCTGTGGAAAACATTTCAAAAACTTGGGATGAGCATAAAAAGCTCAGTAAAGGATATAAAAATACGGAAAGAAAACATTAGTACATGTATACAAATTAATCAATGAAATCATACTTTACTCATAAAACATAATCATTTTAACATACCTCATGAAATCATAAGATTTATGAATATCTCATAGAAATCATAAGACATAAAGGTAACTTGAGGCATTCATAACATTCTTACATAGGGAGTAACCCTCATAGTTACGTTTGGAATACCCATCACAGTATATTCCCTAAATCTCTTAGGAGAAACCTTAACCTTTAACTCCTTCGCATTACCCAATGCATTAGAAAGCTATCTCGGGCTCACCCACCCTTATTTTATAACGGAACCACCTGACTTCATAAACAATTCCCAAGAACCATAACATAAAAATATCATATAAAACATGCATAAAGGAAACATAAAATTTCCACATTTCAATCACAACATGATAGGGTGCTGTCGTGGGCGCCCTCAAATGATTAATGCGATTTTGGGATACTTAGGTGCAGCAGAGTGGCTGACCAAGGTCGTCTCTCAAAAGAGGAAGTAGATTTAAAACAACTTTTTAAAGGTATTCTAAAAATAAAATAAAAGAGAATAAAAATAACACTTGAAAGGATGGGGGTTGGTTATAATTTATGAATCTAGAGGAAGTTTTCTGGAAGAAGATTGTATTTTTTTGTTTTTATTTTTGAAATGAAGTTCGATTAAAATGACACAACAAAAAGATGTTTTTTAGACAATATTTAAAAGGCGTAATCGATCTAACTCTACCTCTTCAATAATTTATTAATCATTATCATTTAAATTAATATTAACTTAATTATGATCCCTTAATTTGTTAAATCCCAAACCCTACGAGAATTAACTTTACCACGAAGATTGAAGTGAATTAAACCTTAGGCTAACTTCAGAACATGCAATCGCAACACCCTAATTTGATTGATGTTATAAAATTAGCTTATGGTCAGTGGTAAATTAAGGCACATAACCACTCTGAAAATGAGGATTAATTGAGTTTAGGTACTATATTTGAACTCTAAAAATTGATCCCGTGTGGTTTTGAATTACCGGTTAAGGTTGTGCTCTCACAGTTCACACAATTCCCGACCTCGTGTGTTTTGTGTTAACTATTAAATTGCTTGATTAGTTTAATTTAATTTAAAAACTCAATTAATAGATCATAATATGTGAATTACAGTATCTCATTGATTCAAAATAAATTAATGAAGAAGGATAGAGGTCGATCGATTACTAAAAATAACTACTCTTCCATGGGTGGCGTAGTCATCGTAGAAGCGTTTTGCATGTGCAAAGGTTTATAATGGGTATAACCCAATAACGCTTCTACTCAAGAATTACAGCCTAAATAGGAAGATTAAGAGAATAAATTTAAACAAAACAAAATAAAAGAGATGAAATAAAATAATAACAACGAAGTTTATTACATAAACAAAATCATTACAACATGAAGGAGAAGAAGAAGGCTTCGTCGAATGGATCCTTGCTTCAAGAGATACCCTTATTGGAATGGTTGGAGAATTGGAGTGTATCCACTTCTCCTCTACCCTAAAATTCTGAATTCAAGTCCAAAACCCCTCCAAATGAGAAAAACTCCAATTTATAGAGGGGAGGGGAGGATAGGTTACAAGTGGTTTGAAGTGTGAATGTGGAAATTCGGCCAAATATTTTACTCCAACTTTCACCGCCCATTTGCCCTCCAAAACGCGTGAATTGACTGGCCTTCCAGAAGGATGATTTGTTGAAAATCATATCCGAGAGCTTTTCTCAAAATTTGGGCTCAATCCAAGCCCGGATGAAGAACATATGGCCTAAATACAGAACCCATGTCCATTCTTCCGAGTCCATACCACCATTGGATTAATGGCCCATTTACTCCATCCAAATGCACTCTTTAACTCCAGTGTCCTGAATTAAAGTTGTATAACATTAAGTTAGGAACACTATTAAAAAATTTAAAATTCAAATAATAAATATAAAAATATTTATCTTTGAAATACTACAGTTCACTATTAAGGGTAAAACTAGAATTTTCACCAAATTTTCTAATGAATGATCAAATCCCAAATATTTTATAAATAAACATATTTAACACAATGTGAGGAAATTATTTCATTTATTATCAATAAAATAATCAACAAAATAGTGTTTTATCAACTCCCCCACACTTACCCTTTTGTAATCCTGATCAAAATCTCATATCAAGTAAACATCAATATCAAATCAAAACCAATTTTAAAACACATATTATTGAGATCAAACAATTATAAACCAAGAAAAAAATATATCATGCCTCATAAAAAACCATTATTTCAAGTTCTTCATTTATATTATTCAATATATTTCCACTTCATTTATCCTCCCATGCACAAAACACTTACCTCGCTTGAATTTTCTCTCATTACACAAATATCAATTTTTTTTTGCAATGTCTTTCTCATCCAAACTCATACAAGGGTCACCATAGGCTTGATAGATTTCTACATCGCTACCCGATGTGAGTCAAGGACATATGTTTATCATGAGGACTTTTTAGGGTTGTTCTGTGGCTTTCGGTTGGTAGGATTTAGATGTGAAAAATTCTGAGACTGAATGAGGAGGGCTTGACTCTTTTTGGAGAAAAATTGCATTAATCTAATTTTCACTTAAATATAGTCTTATCCTCAATCCCCAGAGTATCAATTCAGCTCCATCATCATGAAAAGTCATGAAAAATTTACACCATTCATCATTTCAGCATCAAAAATTTCAATCTTCTCAAACATGATTTTCTTGAAAGCTCCAGATGGGTACAACTTTCCACCTCAATTAGAAGCTCCAGAAAAGGCACAACTTCACTTGTCATAAAAGCTCCAGAAAAGGCACAACTTTCAATATAATGACTTTCTTCAGTATAAAACACATCTCTTCAGAATTTAATTTTCCACCCAAAGTATCAAAGAATGTGGTGGCACAACACAAGATAGATTCCCCCACACTTAAGCTCAACTAGATTATGAAATTTCACTTAAAGAGTTGGTTGTATAGGGAAAATTGGCTTGTAATGTGGCTAACCTAACAGGATGTGCATGGATTTTAAGGGATACAAGTATTAAATATTCAAGGTAGGCCATTATAAAAAAGGATTCTTTGAAATAGGGGCTTTAATACCAAACAAATTCCTCAATCATTTAAACATATGTACCTCAAACCCTCAAGTTTTGACAGGAATAGATCAAATTCTGGTTAAATCAAGCATGGTTTGGTTCTCTCAAGAAGTGAAGTGAATGTATAGAATATGAAATTAATGGTTTACAAGCCTCACAGGAATGTGATTTCAAATATAAAGACAGTGAGATGTGGTATGGGATTCAAAATTCAGCGTACTTTTCATGAAATTACTAAATATTTGAACTTGAAACAAAGTCATTTCACCATTCATTTAAGATTAGTTTCAAGGGGTAAATTGTTTCACTTGTTGATATGGATTTAAAAATGGTGTTGAGAAACATTTTAGCTCAAAAGTTTAAAAAAACACATAAAATTGTAAAATAAACACACAAAACTTGAAAAACACAATTTTTTTGGTTTTTTTTAAACATGAAAACAATTGAAATTACTAAACTAAAAGGTTACCTACCCCGCACTTAAAATATTGCATTGTCATCAATGTAAACCCATGAGATGATATATGCACATGAAATGAAGAATTTTTAAATAGGACAAATAATATAATAGTTAAAGGGTTAGGAACAGCCTGATGTGCTCAAGTGATGATGGGGTCATGCAGTGTGATAAAATCCACTGCATCAGTAGAATGTCCCTCAATGTATCTCTTCAAACATTGCCCATTGACTGTAAAGCTCCTTCCAGTGTCCTCTTGTGTGATCTCCACTACACCATAAGGGAAAACATTATATACAATATAAGGACCTAACCATCTGGAATGCAACTTACCAGACATCAGCTTCAGTCGTGAACTATAGAGAAGGACTTTCTCTCCAACATGAAACTCCCTTTGTTGGATCATTTTGTCATGAGATGCTTTTGATCTTTCCTTTTAGATCCTTGAGTTCTCATATGATGATAATCTAATCTCCTCAAGCTCTTGAATTTGCAGCTTCCTTTGGATTCCAGCTTGGGCCAAATCCATGTTGCATTTCTTTATAGCCCAATAAGCCCGATGCTCAACTTCCATGGGGAGATGACACACTTTCCCACAAAAAAAATCTGAAATGGGGACATACCAATGAGTGTCTTGTATGATGTCCTATAAGCCCACAATGCATCATCCAAGCACTTACTCCGATCCTTCCTATTTGGCCGCACAGTTTTCTCCAAAATTTGTTTCAACTCATGATTTGAAACCTCAGCCTGACCATTTGTTTGGGGGTGGTATGGTGTTGATGTTTTGTGTGTCACCCCATACTTTCGAAGGAGGGAAGAAAATTTCCTATTGCAAAAGTGTGTCCCTTGGTCACTGATGATACCCTTTGGTACTCCAAACCTGCAGAAAATTTGAGCCTTGACAAAATCCACTACAACATGAGAATCGTCAGTCCTGATGGCCTTGGCCTCTACCCATTTACTCACATAATCAACAGCAACCAAAATATAAAAAAATCCAAATGAACTAGGAAAAGGACCCATAAAATCAATGCCCCATACATCAAAAATCTCATAGAATAATATGGGTTTTTGGGGCATCTCATGTCTCTTAGAAATATTCCCAGTGTGTTGGCAATGAGAGCATGACTTACAAAACACATGGGCATCATGGAATAATCTAGGCCAATATAATCCAGATTCCAAAACCTTCCTAGCTGTCCGTTGGGGTCCAAAGTGTCCACCACAAGCAAGTGTATGACATAAATGCAAAATAGACTCAAACTCATAATAGGGAACACACATCCTAATGACTTGGTCACTACACATGCGCCAAAGGTAAGGATCAGCCCACACATAAAACCTAGACTCACTTTTTAATTTTTGGACTTGATGTTTCTTTAAATTTGCAGGGATTTTAGAGGCAAAAATGTAGTTCACTAAATCAGCATACCAAGGATGCGTACCTGAGATGGAATAAAGATGCTCATCGGGAAAAGTGTCTCAAAGTGGTACCTGGTCCAAGGTTTCATCCTCTAGTGTGTGAGTAAGCTTACTCATTTGGTCTGCCACCAAATTCTATGAAACCTTCTTTTCCTTTATCTCTATGTCAAACTACTGAAGAAGGAGCATCCAACGGATAAGTTGTGGCTTTGCATCTGGCTTCTTCAAGAGGTACCTCAGAGCTTCATGGTCAGAAAAAAACTACTTTAGAGCCCAATAAATATGAACAGAATTTATCTAAATCAAATATGATAGCAAGAAACTCATTTTCTGTGGTAGTGTAGTTTTATTGGGCTGAATCCAATGTCCTTGATGCATAGGCAATCACATGTGAACGTCCTTCCACCCTCTGAGATAAGACAGCTCCAACCGTGAAGTTGGAGGCGTCACACATAAGCTCAGAAGGAATCTCCCACCGTGGGGGCTGTATGATAGGTGGAGTGGTCAGACGTTGTTTTAGCTCATCAAATTAATTCCTGCAAGAAACATCAAACACAAAATCAGAATCCTTTTGAAGTAATCTTGACATAGAAAGAGCAATCTTACTAAAATATTTGATGAATCACTGATAAAATCCTGCATGCCCTAGGAAAGATATAACATCACGCACACATGAAATATATGGTAAGGATGAAATAATATCTACCTTTGATCTATCAACCTTTATCCTATTTTTTGACACTACATTCCCTAATACAATTCCATGCTGTACCATGAAATGACACTTTTCAAAGTTCAGGACCAGATTCTTCATAATACAATGATTCAACACCTTTCCCAAACTAATCAGACATTCATCAAATGAAGACCCATACACTGTAAAATCATCCATAAATACCTCCATGCAGGTCTCAATAAAATCAGAAAAAAAATACTCACCATGCATCTCTGGAAGGTACCTGAGGCGTTTCAAAGTCCAAATGGAATCCTCCTGTAGGCAAATGTGCCAAAGGGACAGGTGAATGTAGTCTTCTCCTGATCCTATGGAGCTATAAGAACCTGAAAATATCCAGAAAATCCATCCAAGAAACAATAGTGTGTCTTACCAGCTAGTCTCTCAAGCATCTGATCAATAAATGGGAGGGGGAAATGGTCCTTGTGAGTGGACTGATTTAGCTTCCTATAATCAATACACACACGCCAACTGTTTTGCACCCTCATTGGAACTAACTCATCTTTCTCATTTTTAACAACAGTAACACCACTTTTCTTAGGCACAACCTGAATAGGACTTACCCACTGAGAATATTAAATGGGAAATATTATACCTTCCTCGAGAAATTTCTCAACTTCTTTTTTAACAACTTCTAGGAGGGTGAGATTGAGTCTCCTTTGTGGTTGTCTCACCGGTTCAGCCCCATCGTCCAAAAGAATCCTATGCATGCAAATGGAGGGGCTAATACCTGATATGTCAGCCAAGGTCCACCCAATCGCCCTGATGTTCTCCCTCAAAATATTCAAAAGCTTTTATTCATGTTCAAAAGGGATATTTTTAGCAATTATAACAGGTAATCTCTCACCACTCAACAAGTATGAGTATTTTAGATTTGGTGGAAATGGCTTGAGTTCTAATGAAGGAGGGTGTAGTATGGATGGAGACATTGAAGGAACTGAAATATGTGCACAAAGATCATCAGTATCAGAATAGACATCATCAAACTCAGAGAATAAAGCATCAAATCCATCAGCATACTCAACAACCATGTCATAATCAGAGTGAACATGATCAAAATCAGAATATGAATCCACATCAAAATCAAATCCAAGAAAGGATTTTGTATCAGAAACATGTGTGGAATTTCTCTTAGACATCAAACTTGAACCAATACTCATAATCTCCCTAAGAATAGGACAATAAAATTCTATGGAGTTTTTATTTGGTGGTTCAAAATGGGAGATAAAAAAAGCAGAATGGTCCTCTGAGGGGTACTTCATGGAATCCATAACATTAAATATCACAACTTCATCTCTAAACTCCATGGAAAGTGTACCCTCATTGACATTTATAATGGTTTTTTCAATCTTGAGGAAGGTCCTACCTAAGATAATGGGGGCATGAGAACTTACCTGATCATCCTCCATGTTAATCACATAGAAGTCTGCTAGAAAGATCATGTCTCTTACCCGGACAAGTACATCCTCAAGGACTCCCACTGGATATGCCGTAGGTCTATTCGCAAACTACACCACTACTCTTGTCAGATTCAACTCACCAACCTACAAGGAAGAGAATACAGAGTGAGACATCACATTTATGGAAGCACCTAAATCACAAAGTGCATTAGAAAAGCGAAACTCCCCTATGGTGCATGGGATGGTGAATGTCCGTGGATCCTTGCACTTTGTTGGCATTACTAGAGTTGGTGAAATGAGTGATGAGACATTACTTCCAAGGTTGATCCTCTCATTTCCCTTGAGCCCTCTTCGATTGGTGCAGAGTTCTTTTAAGAATTTGGCATACCTTGGGATTTGCTTAATGGCTTCAAGTAGAGGAATGTTGATCTCCACACGCTTGAATGTGTCCAAAACCTCCTTTTGCATTGCTTCTTCATCCATCTTCTTGGTTTGAACAACCCTGTTTGGAAAAGGAAAGGGTTTATGAGGAACATCATCAATATTTTTCTTACCTTTGTCTTTCTCCTTGGGTTTCTCATTAGTTGGTTTAGAATGCGGATTATCCGAAGTTGAGGTGAATCCTGGTGGAATGGTAGGTACAGATGTATTGTTCATTTGCTTCCCACTTCTCAATGTGATGGCACTGACATTCCCCTTTGGATTTGGAGTGGGTTGGGAAGGTTGATTTCCAGAATTCTTACTCACAAGTTCATGGAGGGCGGTGGAAATCTGGCTCATTTGAGTCTTCAACTCCCTCAGCTCTGAACTTTGACTCTTCAGCTCATTCTGTTGATTAAGAAAAATTTGCTTCAAAAGATCATCAGTCTTAGAATCTACCTTTGGTGGAGTATTCCCTTGTTGCTGACTTGTTGATGTTTGAGCTTCAAATATCCTTTGGGGTTGTTGGAAACCCTTTTGGTAAGGTGGAGGCTGCTGGAAATTTGGTTGAAAAGGGGGCCTTTGTTGTTGTCAAGACCCATACCTCATGTCCGGTTGATCTTTCCACCCTTGGTTGTATGTTGGAGGAAATGAATCAAACTTCTTTTGGGGATATGGTTGTTGTTGCTGCTGAAATGGTCTCCCTGGGAATACTGCTGCACAATCCTCTGTCTCTTGTAGTTGTGGGCAACAGTCAGTTGGGTGTCTTGTCTCAGTGAAAATGCCACAAGGCCTTGAAGGAAGGGGTAAAGATGTCTTTTGTGCCAAAGAAATTTTCCTCACCATAGTTTTCAATTTTTCTAACTTGGTATCAATCAAATGACTCTCAAGAGAAGAAGGACTTACCTGATGTACTCCCCTGATATGTGGTGTACCTCGATCACCAAATTGTTGGGAGTTTTGGGCCATCTTGTCGATCAATGCACGTGCGGATGCTGGTGTCTTGTCCACCAATGCTCCTCCACCTACAGCATCCACCATGCTCCTCTCCATGGGTGTGAGTCCTTCGTAGAATTATTGGATGAGTAATTGATCACTGATTTGGTGATGTGGGAAGCTTGCAAACAACTTCTTGAATCACTCCCAGTACTCATACATTGACTCCGCTTGGGCTTGCTTGATCCCCGACATCTCCTTTCAAATGGATGTTGTCCTTGATGCTGTAAAAAATATTTGCAAGAAAAGACGTTTCAAATCATTCCAACATGTTACATCTTTAGGTTGCAAATAATACATCCAATCTTTTGCAGCTCCATCAAGTGAGAATGAGAATTCTCTTAATTTAATTTGATCTTTAGATACATTTCTTGGTTTTAAAGTTGAGAAAACCACATTAAATTCCCTAAGGTGTTTGTTGGGATCCTCACCAGATAAGCCATGAAACATTGGAAGAAGGTGAATTAATCCAGATTTCAATTCAAAGCCCGATTCGAGATTTGGGTATGCAATACAATTTAGTTGATAGTTAATATCTGGTGTAGCCAATTATTCAATGGTTCTATTATGTTCATTTCCATTATTTCCAGCCATTGATTCCTCTTTTATGTTTGAATTTGAATTGCTTCCAATTTAAATGTTTCCAGAAGAGAGGAATTCACCAACTGGTTGAATATTGAAACTTCCTGTAGACTGAGAATGTCTGATTCGAGCCCTAAGGCTACGTTCAATCTCACGGTCAAGATCTAAGAGATCTTCAGGATTAGTTTGTGTCATAAATCAAATAAAAATTTAAATAAAGTGAGTGGACCATAGTAAAATAAAAATGAGAAGTTGATTTGATGGTCCAAAAAGAAAAGAAGAGGATGAAAAAAATGAAAACTTGAGAAAGGGTAAAGATGAAAGAGAGAGGTGAAGAAAGTAATAAAATGAAAAATAAAATATATACCTCTAAATGGTTGAATAAATTACTTGCCTCCCCTGAAATAGTGCCTATTTGATAGGGTGCTGTCATGGGCACCCTCAAATGATTAATGCAATTTTGGGGTACTTAGGTGCAGCAGAGTGGCTGACCAAGGTCGTCTCTCAAAGGAGGAAGTAGATTTAAAATAACTTTTTAAAGGTATTCTAAAAATAAAATAAAAGAGAATAAAGAAAACATGAAAGGATGGGGGTTGATTATAGTTTATGAATCTAGAAGAAGTTTTCTAGAAGAAGATTGTATTTTTTTTGTTTTTTATTTTTGAAATGAAGTTCGATTAAAATGACACAACAAAAAGATGTTTTTTTAGACAATATTTAAAAGGAGTAATAGATCTAACTCTACCTCTTCAGTAATTTATTAATCATTATCATTTAAATTAATATTCACTTAATTATGATCCCTTAATTTTTTAAATCCCGAACCCTATGAGAATTAACTTTACCATAAAGATTGAAGTGAATTAAACCTTAGGCTAACTTCGGAACATACAATCGCAACACCCTGATTTGATTGATGTTCTAAAATTAGCTTATGGTCAGTGGTAAATTAAGGCACATAACCACTATGTAAATGAGGATTAATTGAGTTTAAGTATTATATTTGAACTCTACAAATTGATCCCGTGTGGTTTTGAATTACTGGTTAAGGTTGCGCTCTCACAGTTCACACAATTCCTGACCTCGCGTGTTTTGTGTTAACTATTAAATTGCTTGATTAGTTTCATTTTAATTAAAAACTCAATTAATAGATCATAATATGTGAATTAAAGTATCTCATTGATTCAAAATAAATGAATGAAGAAGGATAGAGGTCGATCGATTACTAAAAAGAACTACTCTTCCATGGGTGGCATAATCATCGTAGAAGCGTTTTGCATGTGCAAAGGTTTATAATGGGTATAACCCAATAATGATTCTACTAAAGAATTTTATCTTAAAGAGGAAGATTAAGAGAAGAAATTTAAACAAAACAGAAGAAAAGAGAAGAAATAAAAGAATAACAATGAAGTTTATTACATAAACAAAATCATTACAACATGAAGGAGAAGAAGAATGCTTCGTCGAAGGGATCCTTGCTTCAAGAGCTACCCTTATTGAAATGGTTGGAGAATTGGAGTGTATCCACATGTCCTCTTCCCTAAACTTCCCAATGCACGTCCCCAACCCCTCCAAATTAGAAAAACTCCAATTTATATAGGGGAGGGGAGGATAGGTTACAAGTGGTTTCAAGTGTGAATGTGGAAATTCGGCCAAATATTTTATTCCAAATTAAACTTCCCATTTGACCTCCAAAACGCGTGAATTGACCGGCCTTCCAGGAGGATGATTTGTGCCAAATAATATCCCAGAGATTTCCTCAACATTTGGGCTCAATAAAAGCCCTGATGAAGAACAGATAGCCCAGATACATAATCCATGTCCATTCTTCCGAGTCCAGCCCACCATTGGATTAATGACCCATTTACTCCATCCAAATTCACTCTTTAGCTCTAGTGTCCTGAATGAAAGTTGTAGAAAATTAAGTTAGGAACACTATTAAAAAATTTTAAATTAAAATAATAAATATAAAAATATTTATCTTCGAAATACTACAGTTCACTATTAAGGGTAAAACTGGCATTTTCACCAAATTTTCAAATGAATGATCAAATCCCAAATATTTTATAAATAAACATATTTAACACAATGTGAGGAAATTATTTCATTTATTATCAATAAAATATTCAGAAAAATAGTGTTTTATCACAACACATTGATATAATCAAAACATTAACAAAACTATTTTCAATACCATAATAAAATAAAATTAAAATATGGTATTTATTTTTCTTTAAAAAAAAGTTATGGCTTTTAGAGGAAGCTAAAACCCAAATAATGGTCACTGCGGTAGAGAAGTCTTTGTCGCCTCATACGTAAGACAAAAACATTCATTTTGTTGTTTAGTAAAATTCTTCGTGTAAAAATATTACTTTTGAATGAAATTAAAGTCAAAAGGGTTTATTATACAACTAATAAAAGAAGGTCGTATATAAATTGAAGTATGCCTCAACAAAAGGATATTGAGATGAAGTACCATACAAAGATGGTATCCTTAGATTATGGATAATTCAATTACATAATTATGTGTGACAAATATAAATACACCCAATATAAGTAGATATTAATTGTAAAAAAATCTAAGGTCATCCACACATATTCATATTATGACATAATCAAGAAGTATAGGTTTAACCCAAACAATTTAAATTGTGTTAATAAGTTCCCTTACAGAAATTCGACAGCCAAACAACGTCACTTTAAAATTCAGAAAATGAGTTGATGAGATATAAAAAGGGTATCTCATCACTTGGACATAAAATTTACAGCAAAAACGATATATAAGAACATATCCCAACATTAAGAATATGTAAATCAAAAGACCTAACTAAAAGAAGTCTTTTAAAAAGAGAAGGGTGAAAGGTTCCCTTACCGATTTGGGTAACTTTCAAAAGGTACACCCCATGAAAGAAGGAATATACAATGTTGATGTAAATACCCATAAACAAAAGTATATTACACAAAGAGTAGAATAATGGGCAGTACATACACCACTCAAAGGAGATTGTGACAAACATAGCAGGAATCTCACGGGAATAAAAAGTGAGATAAAAAACCCTTACCTCATTGTAATAAATCGATTCATATGACCAAAAGATAATAAAAACCAAATTAATCACAAAATGACATTAATATAAATATAATCATGATAATATATATCAAATGGAAGTACACAATACACCACATTCAATAAATAATTGGCGAACAATGGAAATCTCACGGAATTAAAAGTAAGATAAGAAATCCCCTTACCTCAAGTTCGAATTGTCTTGTTTGTTTATTTATATTCATGAATAATAAACTTGGGTCAATTTATAATTTATTAAGGAATTCATTTAAAGTTTATCATTCAATTAATATCACATATTATCATGTTATAATAATTAGTTAATTATGTGATTTCATATAATACGTTTTGTTGATGTTCGGTACATGAGTCAACAATGAACTTGTTTGAAGAGAATTGTCCATGTAGTTATAAGTAAATAATATCTAGAATGGTGTTTATGATTTAAATATCATATATATCCATTATATATGTATTTAATAATATTCCATAATGTTTGGAGATAAGAAATGAAATGTACCGTTCATGGAGATGGTAAGCCGTACGTACGCATGAACGCTACTTTCATTTTTTTTTCATATTAATGGACTTTTAAACTAAATTAGACATAGATATATTATAATTCAAGTAAAATATATATTTTATATAGGTAACATAATTTCATTTATTATATTCTTTATAAATTCCATGTTTGGCATTAACGAGTCACATCACTTGAGGGGGTGGTAGTCCACACTTCCTCATATGAAATTATCGCATTTGCACAACATGAAAAGCATAAAGGTATGTTTTAAATATAAAATACAGAAGAATAGAGAGTAAATAAATATAATAAAAATCATATATAAATATATTTCCATCATAATGGCCACCATGAGAGGTGTTAAAAGAAGATTGAACAATCATCATTTCGTGAGGCAGTAATTCACCACCCATAGAAACAGTATGTTCTTTAACCATTAGACGAGGGTGTGTGTAAGTGTAGGTAGAATACTTATCATAACAGAATCCTAGTATATTTATGATACTGGGTTTATTATGGGATAAAATAATAAGAAAATAGTGGTGAGTGAATAAGGAAAATAAAAGAAAGAAACTTGAGAGACAACATTACCTCTAAATCGGGTAACTCTTTTTGATTTGAGCCAAAGGATTCCTTGAAAAGACTTCTACCCATATTGAGGCTTCTAGGAGTAATAGAGGGATGTTGAGAGATAATATGAGCTGAGGTTGGACGAGCCAAGAGATTGGGAGGTGTGGGTAAGGGGGTAGCGGTGGGGGCCTTTTATAAGAGGGAGGAGGGTCACTTTTGGAAAGTCTTGAAATGTTACTTTATTATAAACTGATTCTTGGATTTTAAAGGTCCCACAAAGAAATATTTTGAGGATAAGGTGATAAGTGTTCTAAATACACCCATAAAATAGGTTTTAGACAAGTTTAAGCCTTATATTGTATCTTATATTTTCATTTTATTTAAATCATTCATTAATGAGGTAATCACTACATCATCATGGTGTCATAAATAAATTTATTTATCTAATGTCTAAAAATTATAACAAAAATACCATGATGTAGGAAATTATTTTATATTTAAAATTACTATTTATAGTCTAAGATATCATTTATCTAAACGAAATTAAAATTGTTTTAATTAGGATATACAAACCTTTGTTATATTTCTCTTCTTTTAAAAAAAATGTCATAAATGTCACTATTAAACCAATGTGACTCCATGGGCCCTAAAGTTTGGTAAAATGCTTTCCATGGTCGACAATGACTCAAAAAAGAGAATTTGGACACATTTTGGGTTCATTTTATATTATTATGATATTATTTTATTACCCATAACTACCCGATTACTAATTAATCACCATAATTAAAGATAATTACCGTCGTTACTATTCGTAATGTCCAAAAATAAAAATGTCTTAATTACATAATTTAGAAATTATGATTCCAAATATGGAATCCATTTTACCAAATTCCAAACACAGAAATTGCAGTAATTAATTTAAAAATAATTCCCGTGGTCAAAACCAAAGACAAGTTTTTAAGAAGTAAAATTTATCAAAAGATTGACTTGTTTTTACATCCAATTGAAAAGTGAAATTACTTCCAATGAACAACATTGTATTGAGTGATAAAAACACAATTAAATTACAATTTAAAACCAATTAAAAATAAAATCTAACTATATAATTAAATTAGATGAAAAAGAAGTTTTGAAGTAAAAGGCAGTATGTTTCACTATTCATTAAAAATGAACATTTGTTAGAAAAATACCAAAAATTTATCCAAAGTAAATTTGATATTCCAAATTCAAAAATTATGTCCATTTTACCAAATTAAAAACATAGGAGTGTCATTAATTAATTCTATAATTAATTCCCGCTGTCCAAACAAATAGCGTGTTTTTAAGAAACAATATCTATCAAAAGATTGACACTTATTTATGTCCGATTTCAAAGTGAAATTAATTCCAATGACCAAAATTAGATTAAATTGTAAAAATATATTTCAAATAAACTTTAAACCCAATTAAAAAGATAATATTACCATATAAATAAATTTGATTAAAAATAGGTTTTGAATTAAAATACAGCATTTTCACTATTTATTAAAAATGAACTTTATTGGAAAAATAATTTTTTTTTAAACAAAGTAAATTTTGATTCCCCGATTATATAGAAGGATTTTATTTTGTCAAATATAACATATAAAACTAACAAAAAGTAGTTTTAAAAAGGGTTCGCCATCAAAAGGCGGCTAATCGACCTTTTAAAGAACATTAGAATATTTATGCTTAAAATTGGATTAATCCACATTTTAAGCCTCTATAATGTATTGAGTAGTTGTTAAAATATTTAACAAACATATATAAACATTTTTTTGTTATTTCTGTTCATTCCTATCATTACAATGGCTAGGCGTTAACTACCATTTAAAATAATATTATTATATTATTAGTGTGCAACATAAGATTTCAAAGAAACTCATTGTTGCGTATTGGGTACACCATCAAACATAGAATTAACTTTAAAGTAATATTAACATTTTATTCACATATATTAATAAATATAAAAATGTCATACTCTTTATTTACCTGGGATGTTACATCCTTCCCCCCTTTTGGGAATTGCGTCCTCGCAATTTTAAAATTGGTCTCGGAAACTTCATTAAAAGCCCCACATCGGAAAAAGAGAAAATTAAACTATCACTTTAAAAGAAAGAAATAAAAGTAAAAAGGTCATCCGAGATAAAATATACTAGGATTCCATGAAAACATGGATATGGAAGGGAAAAAAGGGTCAGGTTCTGATGGAGAGTGATAGAAAACATGTTTAGGAGAAAGTTAACCACTGGAAAATCACAAACTTGTGATGGGTTAAACAGTATTTGATTCCCTAGTAGGAAAAGTTAAAAGATAAAATTTTTCTTTTAAGTTACTTTTAATTGAGGAATTTATTTATGAGATTAACTAAATCATAAGGAAACATACTTACTTGTCATGTATACTTTCATCTCTTACTAGATTTCTTACACAAACTCATATTTTCTCCAAAAGATGATTATTTAGGATGAATTGTTCACATTAAGAGTGCTATAATCAACTTCTTGAGAATCACCTAATCCACAAAAGAAGAAATATATATTTCCCATGTCTTTATACCTTAACCAAAAACAAAATTGTTAGTACAAGATCACATAATTCCCAAAAGGATAATCCTTTATAAAAAGAAATACTACTCTTAATCTCCAAAATTCAACAAAAAGAACCCAAGGTTCAAGAAATACCATTAAATAAACAACTATACATAAAATTATTCAAAGTAATCCAAACTAAGATTGAAACACAAATCTCTGAAGGATTTAATCACATAGTCTTCCAAGGTAAATCTTAACATTTATCTACAAATAACATCAGATACTCTTAAAGTATCATACTGAAAAGTAATTAACCTAATCACATATCCTCCATGATAGGTTAATAATTTCCCAAAATCAACTTATTCCTGATTCATAAGATCATATAACTAAAAAGAATTAGTCATACTAACTAGGGACTTCACGTAGTCCAGTGGTAGGCGATAAATACCAATCACACTTTGGTTGTGGGTTCAATTCCCACAGCTTCGTCTGACGCGACGGGTTGTCACACGGTTTGCGTGTTGTCCCTTTTCAAAAACTACATAATTTTATAACATTCCCAAAAAGAGATAAATTCATCAAAAATAACCATAACGTATTTTAACCACAAAGGTTATATAATAAATTTTGTTTTGCATCCCAAAATGTATTAACCGATAATTACCTCAAATTCAAGGATCATATAAACCCAAATGGTTCTTTATAACTATATTCAAAAAAGAAAAGATAATTATTCCTTGAATAAAATTTTCATATATCAAACATCAGGGTTACACATACTATAAAAAGTCTTCTAATGTAATCCCATCATCAAAAGAACCTTAATACTTTTAAGAATTTCACCATCCTAAAATCTACCATAACTCTTGAATCCTATATATGTTGACTTCTTACTCATTCAACATTATTCATGATCCATTAACCATTCTTTTAAAACTTATTCTTAAATAATTATTTCCTACAAACGAAAATCATGAATCATATCCTAATATTTCAATAATAGGAAAAGTTATGTTAAGAAATAATCCACACCTTTCATTGGTCATTGTCAATTTCTTCATCCTCAATTGGAATGGCATCAGGTATTGGTAAACGAATATTTGTATGATCCCGGTGATCCCATTCCCGAAACTTCTTCGTAGGACATGTGTGTGCACAATGACCATGCACACCACATTTAAAACAGTCAATTGATCCTTCAGAAAGAGCTTCTTTCCCTTTCTTAGAGTCAATTAGATGCTTCCTTTTTCCATGGAAGGTTCTAGCTTTATGACCTTCATTTCCACATCTATAGAATCTTTCCATCCCTTTGAAACACTTTCCTATGTGTTTCTTTCCACATATTTTACACATAGGTTTTTGAACACACTTACCTTTATGATTATTACCTGAACTTATGTAGGGATTTTTTTCTCACAAATATGATGCCTTATAAAAATCACTAAGGTTTAGGTGGTCAATCACGAATATAGAGAGTTGGTTGAGAATAACCAAAAGATTTTTCATTGTAGCTCCCATATCATTCAATTGTTCGTTCAGAAAACTGTCACAGTTTCCTTCACATCCACTGTTACTTTTGTGCATGCTAGATCCAGCCATTTACAAAAACCAAAAAGGTCAGTGTGAGTATATCAGTAAAATCATCATAAAATATCTTATGAGGAGGGAAAATAATAAGATATACTTATTCATGTTATCTTAAAATCATTCACTTTATAAAAATAACTACGACTCTTTCTAAAATCCTAACCATTATGGTAATGTCACTTATACTTAAAGAATATCCTAACCTCTAAAGTTATCTAAACCAACCTCTAATGCCAACTATAAGGACCCAACCTTAAAACATTACATAATCTTAAATTAAATGAATAATTCAAATTGAGAATTTTTTCAAGTTTAGAATTTTAGAGAATTAGGGCATAACTATTACATCTCAAAGATTACAAAGTAGACACATCTACTCAGTATCCATTTTTTTCACAAAATAAAAACTCTTGACCAAAAAATTCATGTCTAGTTCCATGTTTTAGACAACATGACAATTCCTTGATCCCAACCTTGACCCTATTCATCTTTAAGTCCTGTGGAAAACATTTCAAAAACATGGGATGAGAATAAAAAGCTCAGTAATGGATATAAAAATACGAAAAGAAAACATTAGTCCATGTACACATAAGAATCCATGAAATCATACTTTACTCATTAAACATAAGCACTTTAAAATACCTCATGAAATCTTAAGATTTATGAATAGATCGTAGAAATCATAAGACATAAAGGTATCTTGAGGCATTCATAACATTCTTACGTAGGGAGTAACCCTCATGGTTATGTTTGGAATACCCATCATAGTATATTCCCTAAATCTCTTCGGATAAATCTTAGAGTTTAACCCCTTTATGTTACCCAATGCATTGGAGAGCTATCTCGGGCTCACCCACCCTTAGTTTATCATGGAACCACCTGACTTCATAAACAATTCCCAAGAACCATAACATAATCGTATCACCTAAAACATGCATAAATGAAACATAAAATTTCCACATTTCAATCACAACACATAGATATAATCAAATAATTATCAAAACCTTTTTCAATACCAAAGTAAAAGAAAAGTAAAACATGGTATTTCTTTTTTATTTTAAAAAAGTTAGGGCTTGTAGAGGAAGACGAAACCCAAATAATGGCCACGACGGTGGATAAGTCATTGTCGCCGCATACGTAAGACAAAAACATTCATTTTTTCATTTAGTAAAATGCTTCGTGTAAAAAGGTTCCTTTTGAATGAAATTAAAGTAAAAAGGGTTTATTATATAACTAATAAAATAAGGTGGTATATAAATTGTAGTATGCCTCAGCGAAAGGATATTGAGATGAAGTCTCGTACAAAGACAATATCCTTGGATTAAGGATAAATCAATTATATAATTATGTGTGGAAAATATAAATACACCCAATATAAGTAGATATTAACTGTAAAATAATCAGAGTTTTTCCACACATATTCATAGTATGACATAATCAAGAAGTAGAGGTTTAACCCAAAGAATTGAAATTGGGTTAAGAAGTTCCCTTACAGAAATTTGATAGCCTAACGACGTCACTTTAAAATTCAGAAAATGAGTTGATGAGAGATAAAAAGGGTATCTCATCACTTAGACATAAAATTTACAGCAACAAGGATATATAAGAACATATCCCAACATTAATAAGATGTAAATTAAAATACCTAACAAAAAAGAAGTCTTTTAAAAAGAGGAGGGTGAAAGGTTCCCTTTCCGATTTGGGTAACTGTCGAAACATACACCCCATGAAAGAAGGACTATACAATGTTTATGTAAATACCCATAAAATAAATTATATTAAACAAATAGTAGAATAATTAGTAGTACATACACCACTAAAAGGAGATAGTGACAAACATATCATGAATCTCACGGGAATAAAAAGTGAGATAAAAACCCCTTACCTCGTTGTAATAAATCGAGTCCTATGAAAAAAAGATAATAAACACCAAATAAATCATATAATACCATGAATATAAATAGAATAATGATAATATATATCAAATGGAAGTACACAATACACCACATTCAATAAATAATTGACGAATGATGGAAATATCACAGAATTAAAAGTGAGATAAGAAATCCCCTTACCACAAGTCCGACTTGTCTGGTTCGTTTCTTTATATTACTGAATCATAAACTTTGGTCAATTTATAATTTCTTAAGTATTTTTTTTAAATTTTTTCATTAAATTAATATAACATATTATCATGTTATAATAATTAGTTAATTATGTGAGTTTATATAATATATTTTTTCGATGTTATGTACATGGGTCAACAATGAACTTGTTTGAATAGAATTGTCCATGTAATTATAAGTACATAATCTCTGGAATGGTGTTCATGATTTAAATATCATATATATCCACTATATATGTATTTAATAATATTCCATAATGTTTGGATATATGAAATGAAATGTACCGTTTATGGAGACGGTAAGCCGTACGTACGCATGAACGCTACTTTCATTTTTTTGTCATATTAATGGACTTTAAAACTAAATTAGACATAGATATATTATAATTATAGTAAAATATATATGTTATATAGGTAAAATAAGTTCATTAATTACATTCTTTATAAATTCCATGTTTGGAATGAACAAGTCACATCACTTGAGGGGGCGGTAGTCCACACTTCCTCATATGAAATTATCGCATTTGCACTACATACAATGCATAAAGGTATGTTTTAAATATAAAATACATAAGCATAGAGAGGAAATTAATATAATATAAATCATATATAAATATAGTTCCATAATAATGGCCACTATGAGAGGTGTTAAAAGAAGATTGAACAATCATCGTTTCGTGAGACAGTAATTCACCACCCACAGAAACAGTATGTTTTTTAACCATTAGACGGGGGTGTGTGTAAGTGTAGGTATAATACTTATCATAAAAACATCCAAGTATATTGAGGATACTGGTGTTATTATGGTATCAAATAATAAGAAGATAGTGGCGAGTGAAGAAGGAAAATAAAATAAAGAAACTCGAGAGAATACATTACCTCTAAATCGGGTAACTCTTTTTCATTTGAGCCAAAGACATCCTTGAAAATACTTATGCCCAAAGAGAGGATTATAGGAGTAAGAGAGGGATTTGGAGAGATAATATGAGTAGATATTGGTTGATCCAAGGGCTTAATAGGTGTGGGTAAGGGTGTAGAGGTGGGGGCCTTTTATAAGAGGAAGGAGGGTCACTTTTGGAAAGTCTTGAAATGTTACTTTATTATAAAATGATTTTCGGATTTTAAAGGTCCCAAAAAGATATATTTCGAGTATAAGGTGATAAGGGTTCTAAATCCATACATCCAATAGGTTTTATACAAGTTTAATTATTATATTTTACCTTATCTTTTCATTTTATTTAAATCGTTCATTAATGAGGTAATCACTGCATCATCATGGTGTCATAAATAAATTTATTTATCTAATGTCTAAAAATAAAAAAATACCATGATGTAGGAAATATTTATTGATTTTAAATTACTATTTATATTCTAAGAGATAATTTATGTAAACAAAATTAAAATTGTTTTAATTAGGATATACAAACCTTTGTTATATTTCTCTTCTTTTTAAAAAAATGTCATAAATGTCACTATTACACCCATGTGAGTCCATGGGCCCTCAAGTTTGGTAAAAAGATTCCCATTGTCAGGCATGACTCAAAAAAGAGGATTTGGACACATGATGGGGTTATTTTATATTATTATGATATTATTTTATTACCCACAACTTCCCGACTACTAATTAATCACGATAATTAAAGATAATTACCATTGTTACTATTCATAATGTCCAAAATAAAAAGATCTAAATTAAATAATTTGGACCTTATGATTAAAAATATTTAATCCTTTTTACCAAACTCCAAACACATAAATTTCAGTAATTAATTTAAAAATAATTCCCGTTGTCAAAACCAATGACGAGTTTTTAAGAAGTAAAATTTACCATTAGATTGACTTGTTTTTACATCCAATTGAAAAGTGAAATTATTTCCAATGAACAACATTGTATTAAGTGATAAAAAACTAATTCAATTACAAATTGAAACAAATTAAAAGGAAAATCTACCTATATAATTAAATTAGATGAAAAAGTAGTTTTGAAGTAAAATGTAGTATTTTTCACTATTCATTAAGAATGGACATTTGTCAGAAAAATACCAAAAATTTATCCAAAGTAAATTTTATATTAAAAATTCAAAATTATGTCCATTTTAAAAAATTAGAAACATAGGAGTTGAATTAATTAATTTTATAATCAATTCCCCTTTTCCAAACAAATAGCGTGTTTTAAGAAACAATATCTATCAAAATATTGACACTTGTTGATGTCAAATTTCAAAGTGAAATTAATTCCAATGACCCCCATTGGGTTAAATTGTAAAAATATATTTCAACTACACTTTAAAACCAATTAAAAATATAATCTATCCATATAAATAAATTATATTAAAAGGAGTTTTTGAATTAAAATACAACATTTTCACTATTCATTAAAAAATGAACCTTATCGGAAAAATAATTTTTTTTACACAAAGTAAATTTTGATGCCAAAATTCTAAAGAAGAATTTTATTTTTTCAAATATAACATATAAAATTAACAACAAGTAGTTTTAAAAAGGGTTTTCCATCAAAAGGCGGTTAATCGACCTTTTAATGAATATTAGAATATTTATGCTTAAAATTGGATTCATCCGCATTTTAAGCCTCTATAATTTATTGGGTAGTTGTTAAAATATTTAACAAATATATATAATCATTTTGCAGTTAGTTCTGTTCATTCCATCCATTACAACAGTTAGGCGTTAACTACCATTTAAAATAATATTATTATATTATTAGTGTGCAATGTAAGATTTCAAAGAAAATCATTGTTGCATATTGGATACTCCATCAAACATAGCATTCCCTTTAAAGTAATATTAACATTTTATTCACAAATATTAATAAATATGAAAATGTCATATTTTTTATTTACCTGGGATGTTACAATATTTTAGTCATAAGGCAATCATAAATTTTTTTACATGCTATAAGCTTAACCAATAAGTAATATACTATCAAAGGAAAGGAAGGTGACATTGTGATAAAATATAAGTGAATTATGGGGTATATTTATCTAGTTAATGGAAATCAAGATGTGTTCTTTCTTACCATATAAAAAGTAAATTTTTTGTTGAATAAATGGATTGGTCACTTGAGAAAAAAAATCCTTATGAATAATTTGTAAAATGAAAAGGTCCATTGAATATCCCTATTATAGTAAGAGATCGCATGGGTACATGTGATTTTCTAAAAAGGGAAAGATTATTATAAAATTATAAAATTTAAAAACATGAAGTCATTGAGGTTATTAGAATTAGAGTATCCTTATATTTATAATCATAAATCACTAAGGGATATTTATGGGAAGTGGTAATATAAAAAATTTATTAATCATTATATAAATATTACATGGTTGATGGTGACAACTCATACATATAAAGTGTTTAATTTTATAAAAAAATATCAATGGTTGGCAGAAAAGAATCTTTAAAAAAGGATCATGATGTTTTAAACCTATAATCGTATGAAATTAAAAAATATCAATTTGGAGGATTATCTAAAAAAGTATGGGATAATTATTTAAGATTTCTAGTTGAGAACTCATCAAAAAATACATTCATTGATTAAATAAACTGGATAAAAAATAACATTTCTAGGATGATTATCACTTGAAAAAACCCACCATATATGTTTTCTAAGAATTGGTATTAATAACATTGTTCTATATCTCAAATATGGAATTTTATATATTGATAAAGATAAAAATCTATAGGATATAGAGTAGGGGAAGAAGAATACATTGAAATAATTTTGAAATTTTGGAAGTAAATATTTAATGTTTGAATCTATGTGGGATGAAGGAATTTTTCTTGTTAATTTATGAATGCGAAAAACATAAACATTCTTCAACATAAGGATTGAAAAAATTATTTAAAACCATGATTTTGTGACTGATTGAGAAAAATGTATAATAAAGCAGTGATGAAAATTTTGACAGAAGCGCTGTTATGTATAAAATCTCATTGGGAGAAAAATAGGTTGATTCTAATTCAAATAAAATCAAATATGATGAGGATATTCTATCATTTTCATAAACTATATGGAAAAAGAATTAGAGAATATAACCACCCTTATAATTATTAAACATTAATAAAAAATTTATTACATTAGGTTAAAATTAATACAAATAGGTAGATTGATAAGTCTAGTGTATTTGGGAATTAGGTATATTAAATAACAATTTAAAACAAAAAAACATTATCTTTATTGAGAAATTTATCATCATGCTCGCACTTGAAAATGCATGGGATAACCCGGGGACATACATAAGAAAGATGTGAGATATAAAGTCTAGTAAGGGAATAAAAATGAAATAATGTGATACTTGTTAGATTATAGGTATATCACTAGGGTATAAAATATATAGGAATCATAAACATGAGTAACGAGACATGATATAACATGATAGTCATAACATGGTAAATGTGGCAACAACTTAAAACAATGCATCATAAACATTGGTCAAGGATTACTTCCAAGACATATTAATAGAAAAATTCCCATAAAGTAATTAGGTTCACTAACTATCCCAACATGATGCCTCATCAGACTAAAAATTTACCAATGCATTGGAGAGCTATATAATTTCGAGTGTACTTATCACTTTAATTTCATTCTCATGCTTAAGTGTTCCACATAGATCATACAACATTGAATAATTTTTCATCACATTTTTTTCCAAGATCAGGTAGTTTGGAATAAATATATGTAATTACTCAACAAAATAAGTATAAGTGCATGAAGGGTAACATCCTTGATAGGAATTGGGTATAGGTATTCACTACACATTTTTTTGGTATGGAATCCTGTAGTGAAATTTTGGCATTATAATAGGTGAACATAAATTATCATGGTAAGGTTTTAATGAGAGTGAAATGGGTATTCATCATTTATAAATCATAAGGGAAGTATTGGTGGTGGGAAAAAACACACCCCAAAATTAGGAATTGAAAATGGGGCATAAAATGAAGAAGCTTTTTTAATAAAGGGGAGAAAGAAAGGATCCCTTACTTGAGTGTGTGACTCCAAATTCTTGTAAAGAGATTATTGAGAGCTTGGGGTGACTTGGGATGACTCTAAAAAGGGTAGGACATAATAAGGACGAACTATAAAGAGTTTTAGTTAAGAGAAATGAGATATTGGGTGGGTTTATATAGGAAATGAGGGAGATTTCTTCATTATTTTGGTTTGGACTATACATAATAAAATAACCAAAACCACAATCCATACCATGATTTTTTCCCATGGTTTCTAAAAAATTGGAGTTTTTACAACTATTTTATAAGGGTAAGGGACGAACTTAATAAAATAATACACTTGATTATGTGGATGTGAGTCATACTCTTAAAGAAATTATTTTAAAACCTTAAAATACATTAATGGTTTTAGAGGATTCATAAAGGATTTAAAAAATTAATAAAATAGAAAAAATAATATTATTATAAATAAAAAACTATTTTTGGTATTTTATTCCTTTTATAGTAATTTTACATAACTTTTGGGTCATTATGATGTCATAATACGCATAGTATATTTATAAGGTATTTAATTTTTACCCGAAAATTCAACTATCTCAGAAAATTATGAAAAATTCACCATCGGATAATTTCAATGTTCTAATCCCTAAAATAATATTTATTTTATCTCAATAATTTTCTAAATATGTGTATTTTAACTTTTAAAATAGTAATCAAAATTTATTGAGAAATTATGGGTTTTTTGATAATAAGAGTTTTTGAACCCTTATAGAAATTACATTTGAATTCATAAAAATTATATGATCACTTATATTTAATAAAAATTATTTAATAATAGCATTTTATTAAAATATTACTTATTTCAAAAATTCATTAATTCAGAAAAATAAATTCCGTAATTGAATTTGAATATTACCCAAAAATACTATTTGTGTCTTATTATATCTAAATAAAAACCATTTATAAAGTAACCATAATAAGATGAAAATATATTCATTATTCTATAAAAAATAATTTAAATACTCATAATTCTTGAGTCTAAATACATAAAACTTTAATACACCAACAAACACCCTAATAGTAAGGTGCACAGTGGTGAGACATTCATGGGGTGGTTCAGTGTACATGGTTTGGGCCATGATCTTGATGAGGTTGAACTTCTCCCATAAAAAGTTTCAATCATGCTTAAGTTGTTAGACCATAGATTGGTCTTGGTCAGGGGAAATCCCAATGATTCTATGTTCCTCGAAATCTTTGTTAAATGGGCATCATTTGGTATGATTCTACTGGGTGAGGCCATCACTTCCTTTTTCTTTGTCAATTGAATTTGTTAAAAAACTATATTTATATTAGTCTCATGATCACTATTAAACAACTATATTATCAATTGTAATGATACTTAATAATATTCTAAATCTTATAAAACCAAATAATTGCATGTTTTTTAAATAATCATGTTATATAAAAAGACATTTAATTAAATTAAAATGGTAATTTTATTTATAATAGTTTGGGTCATGAGAATATTCCCCACTTAAGAAATTTTACCTCTAAAATTTCCATTTCCCACACTAAAAAATGAGGTTAACTCTGTTTCATCACTTCTTATGGTCCCCACATCACTTCTTCAAACTTTTTGTTTCTCCACATCGATTTAACCACGCGCATCATTATATTTCATAGAATTTTATCTCTATGATCTAATATCCTCACCTAATGCTCCTCACATGAGAGATAATTATACAATGGCACAACCTCTAGATTGAGTACATGTGAGGGGTCTGGTATGGAATTATTCAAAAGGGATAAATGGAATATATCATGTAATTGAGATAGGTCCGGTGGGAGTGCAAGTTGGTAGGCCATCGCTTCAATGCGATTGAGGATATAAAAGGGGACTATGTATCTTGGACTAAGCTTTCCCTTATTCCCAAATATCATTAATTTATTATAGATAAATATAAAGAGTAATACCTTGTCTCCAACATCAAAATACAGGTCTCCATGATGATTGTCAGTATATCACTTTTATCAACTCTGAAAATCCTTGATGTACTAATGAGTGGTATTAACCTTTTACCCAATTTTCTAGACCATTTTAGGACCTAGGAGTTTTCATTACCCAACTTCATCCCAATATATAGGTGTTCTTCACTGATTCCCATAAAGGGATTCATCTGGGTCATTCAGATGTTTGAGTGGGAACTGTTATTGTAAGATAACTTGACCGGTGGTAGATGTTGGTCCCATCCTCTTTTCAAGTCCATATAACATGCTCACAACATGCCTTCTAGTGTCTAAAAAATCTGATCATATTGGACATCGGTTTGAGGATGATAGGCTTTACTGAAATTCAACTCAGTGTTTATAGAATGTTGGGTACTTCTCTAGAACATAGAGGTGAATCTTGGATCTTGATCAGAAATAATCGATTGTGATACTCCATGCAGCCTTACCGCTTCTATGATATATATCCATGCAATTTGATTGGGTGATAAATACTCTATAATTTAAATAAAGTTTGCTGTCTTTGTAATATGATCCTCAACAATCCATATAGAATTATTTCCCTTGGATTTCTTTGGATGTCCGGTGAAAAATTACCTGGTTATATTTTCACATTTTCATATTGGTATGGGTAATGGTTGCATCATCCCTTTAGAATTATGCCTTTTAGTCTTCAATTACTACCATACTAGGCACTTTGATGTATATTCAGTGATCTTATTCTTCATATTATCCAACCAATAGTGCTCTAATGGGCCTTAATACAACTTTTTTCTTCCCGAGTGAATAGATAAAGTTGAACTATGTGCCTCATCCAATAATTTCTTCTTTAAAATAGGATTTTATGGTACGTATAGTCGTGACCAAAATCTCACAAATCCTTCATTAACACTAACCCACCAGGATTTCCCTTTTCTTATTGTTTCCACTTTCTTTTGAATTCCCTCTTCATCCCTTTGAGAATCTTTTATAACTTATAAAAGAGATGGCTAAGTAATCATTTGTGAAAGGATGGATGGTGTTCATTTCCTTATGATTCCCTTGTCCGTCCTCTTAACTTCTAAGAAATTAAGATCCTTCTCAATTATCGTTAATGATAAAATTGTTGGATCCTTTCTACTTAGAGCGACTGTCACTTTATTAACATTTCCGAGATGGTAGTGAATTGAGTAGTTATAGTCCTTGATTACCTCTATCCACCTTCATTGGTTCATATTAGGCTCTTTATTTTTGAATATATACTTGAGGTTTTTGAGATCTTTATATATTTCACACTTCTCCCCAAAGAGATAATGCCACCATATTTTCAAAGCGATGATTACTACAACCAACTTCAAATCATGCATTGTGTAGTTTTATTCATGAACATTAAATTTACTTGAAGCATAGGATATGAATTTTTCATTTTTACTTAAAACAAAACCTAATACCTTATTCGAAGCATCACTAAATACTACAAAATGTTATCCACTCATGGGTAGTGCAAGAATAGTTATAGTGATGAGCCTCCTTTTTAGATCCTTGAAGATATCTTCACATTCATTATTCTAATAAAACATGATTCCCTTCGAAGTTATCTTGGTTATAGGGTTTGAAATTCATGATAAATTTCTCACAAATCAATGATAGTACCCAGATAATCCAACGAAATTATGGATAACTATCACAAATATTGGCCTTAAATATCCTTCAATTATATCTATATTTGACAGGTCCATAGATTTCCCATTGCTTGTGATGATATGACCCAAGAATGAGAGCTCCTTCAACTATAACTCACATTTTATATACTTTTAATAAATATTCTCCTTTTCAAGGTATATTTAATAAAAACTACTAAAAAATGGCCTTTAATATTGCTAGAATATGCCTTTATCAGTGCAAAAAATGTGCTACTAATTTGAGCATGGTTAATGGCATGAAGATTTTATCAAAACTATTAAAGGCTAGATTTAACAATGCTATAAAAGTACTGTTAAAAGGTTCCTTTAACAATGATTTTTAGCACTAATAAAAGGGGCCTTTAACAATGCTAAAAAAAGCACTGATAAAGGCCCCACTGGTCAAGGGTATATAATTTTTTCCCAATACCCCACATAGGCCCCTTTATCAGTGCTTCCCACCCCACCCCTTTATCAGTGCTTCCCCCACCCCTTTATTAGTGCTTCCCCCACTCCTTTACCAGTGATTTAGATAATCCCAACCTACCACGCACGCCCCTACATCCAGTGAGTTTTGAAGCCTAGACCTCTGACATATACATAAACACCATTTCCACTCCCCTATACCGTGTTGTTTCAAATTTTAAGATATATATATCTATATATATATATACATATATATATATATTTCATTACATTTTTTGTCCATAAATTTATATATATTTTTATATATATGTTTATATATTAATAAATATATTTTATATGTAAATATTTTTAATTATTTATTTATAAAATTAAATTTTTATGTGTGAATATATAAAAAATTTCTATATATTTTTATATATTTGATTATAAATAACAGTACATTATGAAAAATGATAAAATTTCAAAACCATAATATCAATATGAATGTAAGACCAGAGAATAAATTCCATCCCCGCCAAAAAGGGATAAAATACCCCCATAAACGAGTTTGAAAATCCATCGACTGTTAAAAAATCGAGTTATGCCGACTAAAAACACAATTTTAGAGGACTTTTGGGTCCTTTTTGGCATCAAAAAATGTGATAGAGGTTAACCTATGTCACTGTGGATGTAGAACTCATCACAAGATTTGATTTTACCTGTCGTAGAGCCCAAACGAACACCCAGATCAATATTTATGATCATTTGAAGTTCGAGTTACATTTTCAACTTATTTTTGTTGTTTTATTAATTTTTTGATTTTTTATCTTCAAATTGATGTTAAATGACTGTTGCCGGGTGATAATAATAAAATTAATTAATTAATTTTTTTTTAATTTTTTTATAAGTTATTTCCACTAAATACCCTATATATTAGGGGTAAATTACCTTATCCAAAACTTATTTTAAAAAATATATATTATGTTTATATCAAAAAAATATATTTATATATTTATATATTTTTTTAATGAAATGTAATTTTTTTGAAGAATAATTTTATTAGAACTTGTAAAAAATCTCTAATAAAGGCTCCCTTTATCAGCGTTTTTTTAGTGCAGTTAAAGACCCCATTTGACAGTCACTAGTGGAAAATTTTTTTAGCACATCAAAATTTTTCAAGTCGGTTCAATATAAACGATGTGAAAGATGTAAAAATCAATTTATCACGTTGGTTATTGTATAACTGATGTGATATATCAATGAGAATCAATTTTTTATGTCAGTTATTTTATAACCGACATAATAAAAACTGAGATTAGATTTATCACATAAGTTATTTCATAACTGACATGACATATCGAATCTGGGAGCTTTATCATGTCGGTTATAAAATAATTGACGTGATAAATCAAATCTTGGAAATTTATCATGTTGGTTATCAAAAAAACTGACATGATATAGTTCCATTTATTACATCGGTTATAAAATTAATGACGTGAAAAATTATTTTCTATGTCAGTTATTAAATAATCGATGTTATAAGCATAAAAAAGTTTATCATGTCGGTTATTAAATAACCGGAATGATAAATCTTTTAAATGATTCATCGCACTCCATATTCAGTCATTCTAGTTTCTTTGATCGGGCGACCTACGACTCGTCTCTCTCATGTGGAAACCTAGAAAGGATTATTCAAAGTCATGACCTCCGACCTCATTTTTCCAACATCATTCATCATCTTTATTATCATCAGATCTATTAGGTCGACTTGCAGCACTCAAGTAAGCCTCACATGACTCAGTTTCAGTGTTTATTTTTCGTGATGCCCTAAACTAAATTTTTGAGATATTATTTTTCTATCTTTTTTCTTGCTATCATGGTAAGTTTTTTAGTGTTCATTTATACCATGCTAAATTATTTTCTAGTAAAATAAACCTATGGAAGTGATATCGTGCCAGTTTACGATTTTTGTGTGTTCTATCATGTGTGTGTTCATATACAGGGGGTGTCCAAGGGGGTGGGGGGCTGTTCAAGTGGGTGGGGTTGTTCATGGGGGTGGGGGGATGTTCAGGGGGTGGGTGTGTCTATGGGGTGTCAAAGGGGGTGGGGGTGGTGTCCATGGGGGTGAAGGGGCTGTCCAAGGGGGTTGAGGGTGTCCAAGGGGGTGTCTAGGGGGTGAGTGGGATGTCCAAGGTGGTAGGGGTGTCCAGGGGATGGGGGTGTCCAGGGGGTGGGGGGGCTGTCCAGAGGGGTGGGGGGCTGTCTAGGGGGTGGGTGGGGTGGGGTGGGGGGGGGCTATCCAGGGGGTGAGGGGGCTGTCTAGAGGGTTGGGGGGGTGTCCAGGGGGTGGGGATGTCCAGATGGGTGGGGGGCTGTCCAAGGGGTTGGTGGTGTCTAGGGGGTTTCCAAGGGGGTGTGGGTGTTGTCCAGGGGGGTGAGGGGGCTTTCCAATGGGGTAGGGGTGTCTAGTGGGTGGGGGATTTGTGTCAAGGTGGGTGGGGGTGTCCAATGGGGTAAGGGGTGGGGGTAGTGTCTAGGGGGGGGGGGGTTGTCCAGGGGGTGAGGGTGATTCCCATGGGGGTGAGTAGGCTGTCCAAGGGGGTATGGGTGTCTAGGTGGGTGGGGGTGTCCAGGGGGTGGGGGGGGGGGGGTGGGCTGTCTCAAGGGGTTGGGGGGATGTCTAGGGGGTAGGGGCTATCCAAGGTGGTGGTGGTGTCCAGGGGGTGTCCAAGGGGGTGGGGGTGGTGTCCGGGGGGGGGGGGGGTGAGGGGGTTTTTCAGGGGGGGTGTCTAGGGGGGTGAGGGGGCTGTCCAGGGGATGGGAGTTGTCCCGAGGGTATCCAAGGGGGTAGGGGGTGGGGGTGGTGTCCAGCGGTGCAGGGGTGTCCAGGGGGTGGGGGCAGGTGTCTAGGGGGTGATGGGGCTATCCAGGGGGTGGAGGGTGTCCAGGGGGTGTGGGGGTGTCCAGGGGGGTGTCCAATGGGGTAGGGTGTGGGGGGTGGTGTCCGGGGGGGGGGGGATTTCTAAGGGGGTAGGGGTGTCCGGGTGGTGGTGGTGGTGGGGGTGGGGGGGGGGGGGTGTCCAGGGGATGAGGGGGCTGTCCAGGGGGGTGGGGGGGTGTCCAGGGTGGTGTTCAAGGGGGTAGGGGTGAGGGTGGTGTCTGGGGGGGGGGGGTGTCCAAGGGGGTAGGGGGTGGGGGGGTGGTGTCCAGGGGGGTGGGGGATGTCCAGGGGTTGGGGTGAGGTGTTTAGGGGGTGAGTGGGCTGTTCAAGGGGGTAGGGGGTATCTAGGGGAGGGGGTTCCTAGGGGGATGGGGGGTGTTTAGAGGGGGTTTTGGTGTTATTTAGGGGGTGGGTGGGGGTATCCAGGGGGTGGTGGTGTCTAAGGGGTTTGGGGGAGGTGTCCAATGGGGTAGGGGTTGGACAACCCCCTAACCACCCTAGACACCACTCCCCCGCCCCCTGGACACCCCCCTCCCCCATGGACACCCCCACACCCCCTGGACAGGCCCCCACCCCCTGGACACCCCCACCCCTTGGTCACCCTAGACAGCCCCTACCCCTGTGTACAACCCCTACCCCCTTGGACAACCCCCCACCCCCTTGATTGCCCCTACCCCTGAGCACCCCCTTGGTATATATATATCCCAACAGTTTCATTGAAACCATTGGAATATTTTAAATTCAGGTAGTCTACACCAACGGTTCCCGTAGAATCGTTGATATAGGGCTATTGCAATGTCCATCATGAAAACGGTGTGTGAAACTGTTGGGGGTATTCTATCCAAATGGTTTCAGGGGCTATCCCAATGGTTTCAAATCATTTGGATATGTTTAATTTTCAGTAGTGAATGTATACATATTTTAATATTTACACTTCATATTTCTTTTTTACGTAAGGATTAATTTGGTATCTAGTTGCACCAGGATGCATTCTTTGTGTACCTAAATAAGAAAGGATCCAAGATGAATTTAAAACTATTATAACTAACTATATTTTCTTTTTAAAATCATTTTCATGGAATTTTTTTTCAAATACACACCCCCTTTGACACCCCCACCCCCATGGACACCCCCCATGGACAGCCCCCCACCCCCTGGACACCCCCTACCCCCTTGGACACCTTGGACAACCTCTACCCCTTTGGAAATCCCCTACCCCTTTGGACAGCCCCCACCACCCCCTGGATAGTCCCTACCCCCTTGGACACCCCTTTCTATATATATCTATCCCAACGGTTTCATTGAAACCGTTGGAATATTTTAACTTCAGGTAGTCTATACCAATAGTTCTTGTAGAATCGTTGGTATAGGGCTATTGCAATGAACATCATGCCAACAATGTGTGAAAACGTTGGGGATATTCTATCCAAATGGTTTCAGGGGTTATCCTAATGGTTTCAAATAATTGGGATATGTGTGATTTTCAGTAGTTAATGTATACATATTGTAATATTTATACTTCATATTTCTTTTTTACGAAAGGGTGAATTTGGTATCCAGTTGCCCCAGGATGTATTATTTGTCTACCTTAAGAAGAAAGAATCCAATATGAATTTAAAATTGTTATATCTAACTATATTTTCTTTTTAAAATCATTTTCATGAATATTTTTTTTTCAAATACACATATATTTGTTTTATGTTTCAAAATTGTTTTACATTAAAATTATGATATTTTTCATACAAATATATATTTGTCTTATCTTAACAAGATGTATAATTTTGATATTTGTTATAGGTAATAATGAGTCAAAGGTGTATTATGGAACATCGAATGAGTAATGAATATGAGGAAGGTGTTGATGCCTTTTTGGAATTTTCTAAACGAAATGTTCCACACAATGACATTTTTTCCCGTCTATGCCTGAAATGTTTGAGTATGAAGAAGTTGAAAATTAAAGAGATCAATGATCATATGATTTTCCATGGTTTTAATCTTATTTAAAGCCCTTGGATTTGGCATGGTGAAACTGGACAGAATGTCAGCTCTACTGAAGATGATGATTTGCAAGATGGAAACTCTAATGGAATTAAAGAAATGATCTGTGATATTGTAGTAGAACAAATTGAGATAGATCCGACAGTTTCACGTCTATATGGTGATGCTGAAAAACAATTGTATCCTAGTTTTATGGATTTTATAGTTTTTTTGGCGATGTTAAGATTGATTAACCTGAAGGCAAAACATGGATGGAGTGACATAAGTTTTACAGAGTTACTATATTGAAGGAGAATGTTAAGAATCCATATCGACCTGAAGCCTCAATTATTGAAAAGTATATTTATGAGGAGGATTCATAGTTTTTTACGAGATACTTGACTATGGCTGAGCACATAGGATTGCGTCCATCTCGCCATGAACGAGTTAATAATGAGGGAAAGGGGATTTGTGGTTTGAAATTCAAATTGTTGTTAGCTGAACAAATGAAGAAGTTATAATTATACATATTGAATAACATATCTGATGCACAACCGTATATCACGTTGCATATTAATGAGTAGAAACAATGTCATCCAAAGAAGGAAGAAATGTGGATTTTGAATGAGCACAACAAAACATTTTTGTCATGGTTTAAAAATACATTTCTTGGTAGATCAGATGTATCAAAGACATTAAGATGGTTAGTGGGTGGTATATGTTTAAATGTGATAACATGGTCTGGTTATAACATTAATTTTCATATATTTCATACAAAATCTCAGTACAATAGAAGTGCTATTCAGAATAGTGGTGTATTTGTGTTTATAGAAGCAATGCATTTTTCGAGTTCTAAAGACAAAAACCCAATTTCTGCATCAACTACATATCATGGAGTCACTGAAGAAATATGGAACGTTGATTACTTTAAAATTAAAGTTCATGTTTTTAACTACAAATGGTTTATCAATAACAACAGTGTTTGAAACGATGAATTTGGAATTACAGTTTTTAATCTGAATAGATTATAAGACACATCAGATTATTTTAAAATGGCAACACATACAAAATAGATTTTCTATGTAGTTGATCAATCATATATGCAGTGTTATGTTGTTTTTCAAGGGAAAAAAATATGCTGGTGAGGATAAAGTTGATGAAGATTCTGATTTATGTGAGATCCCTACTTCCATGGATAGATTAGCAGAACATAATAATGAGCATGTTGAAGACATGGTTTGTGCCAGAAGGAACAATCATGGCGAAGGAATTTGGGGGAACAATCCATTTGTACATTCCTAATATGATAGGTAACATATGTTTGTTTCTTGGTTAAATTAATTATTTTCATAAAATGTTAGATATTATAATGTTTTTCTTTATTAAAATGAGTATTAAAACAAATAAGTAGAAGTTTTTGTTTATTTTAATTATGTTTAGTTTAGTTTATCATGTTTACCATTACGTAAATTATATATATATATTATTTTTTGTTGAATGACAGTTACTTTAACATGTTTACCATGTGTTCTATGTCTACCATGTCTACCATGTATACCATTTTCACCATGTTTACCATGTTTACCATATTTACCATGTTTACAATGTTTACCATAGTTTACCATAGTTCACTATAGTTTACCTTTACGTAAATTATATATTTATTGATTTTGTTGAATGAAAATTACACTAACATATTTACTATGTTTACCATCTTTACCATTGTTTAACATTCTTACCATATTAACCATGTTTACTATTATGTAACTTAGTTCGATTTTTCATTTTCTTTTTTACATTAGTCTTGTAATATTTTAATTTGTATATTTGTGAACTAATGTTTTTTTTTGATTTCAAGGATAATGACAGATCAATTAGTTGCTCAACCGCATGATTTTAGAGATGAGCATAATGATCATACCTTTGGGGAGGAACATTCAAATGCTCCACTTGATGTTCCCCAATCTTATTCATGTGCCCCCATAACGACAAAGAGTTCAAGAGTTGGTAAACGTGGGTGCACATGTTTACCAAAATTATCTCTTGCCCATATGAAGGACCAGAGGATACACATTGATTTTGATGAGAATGATATTCCTAGAGGTCCGAATGAAAAAGATTTTATTTTAGGTTTACTAGGCTAGATACCTTAAGACGGTGGGGGGGTGAATTAGTGTATGACAGATTAAAACAAATACCCCTGTTGAGCTTGTTTTGAAGTTAGACAAATCCCTCTTCTCTCTCCTTCCCATTTGCAGAGTATGGATAAACCTTAATGCATACACAATGAATAAATTTTTACTTGGTTCACCCCCACTGGGATACATCCAAGGACCATACACCGACAGTGTGCCGATGTACCAATTCCACTATAAGTGCACTGCTTTTTACAAGTTCGAAGTTGACTCACTGTCCCTACTGGTTTACAACCACTCATAATTTGAGAACTCACTGCTCTCTCAACTGAAGTGAGCTCACTTCTTCTTCAGAAGAACCACCCATAGTTTATAGACCTATAATTATCTTCATTACCACTAATGAATGAATCCTCCACTATATGTTTATGATATATTGAAGTCCAAATTTCATCCACTAATGAATACCCCTTTTCCCCTGACCACTGGGCACCAACCTTTGGAAAGTAACTTCGCAAAGCACCTTACTTCACAAAGCTCAAAATTTTGCAAAGCTCAAACAAGCCTTAGCGAAGCTCCTACCTTTTTGTAAATCTCACACCTTCGCATATCTCAGGTATTCACGGAGCTCAAGTCATTGTAGAGTGACTTCCTTCACGAAGCTAACTGAGCTAATGCAGAGCATGCCTATTTCATGGAGCTAGATTAGCCATCGCGAAGCTCCTTCCTTTCGCGAAGCACACTGCCTTTGCGAACCACCTTCGCGATTCGAGAGAAAAGTATTTTCTTCGAAAACTCTCCACTTCTCTCGAGGGGGTCGATCCCTATTTATAAGCAATTCCACCGACCCTCTAACCAACTATGCTATGTCAGTGCCACATCATCTCAAATCATGAAGCTCCAAAATTTCTGCCGAAATTCTATCAATATCGCGAAGCATCATAGAAATTTTCGGATCGCTGAGATCATCATATTCACGGAGCGTTCTGTAAATACCTTTACACGTTCTCCGCGAATCTCCACTCACAATGCCCTTCACCGCCGCAATTCTCTTCAACATTTCAATTTGTGAAGCTCGTCGTAATCACGAAGAATCACTGTTAACATTTTTCATGTCTTTGCAAAATCTAATCCATGAATCCTATATTCATGAAATTCATGCCTTTTCCATATTTTGATGAGATATTCAAGGATATCCACTTTTCGCGATTCTCACCAAACTCCAAATTTTGGACCCCAAAAAATTGGAAAACATTGGAAAACAGTGCCACCTAGTATTTGTTATTTTGTAATGCCTCCAGATCATCCATTCCTTTTTCATGGTTCTTTGTCAACGAGTATTGTCAGCAACATCTCTAGAACCCGATAATTCACCATAGAAACCTGTACTGTCAACAAACACAAGCAACCCAAAAATGCTGCAATGATACCTTGAGGTATTTTTTTCCAACATTTTAAGAGTTTTGTATCAACTCAGAGTAAGAGAAAAGTAATCATTTTTCATGATGTTTGGAGAAGTGTGGACAAAGCAATAATATCTCAGTTGTGGGAGACGATTTTGGTAAGATAATTTTCTATTGTTTTCTTATTATTTAAATGTTTATAGTATAATATGTTTTACATCTTCTTTATTAGATGAAATTTGATATTACAGACACTAGAGGATTCAGGACAATCCATGTTGAATATATCCTTTCATAGATGAAGACACATGAAGACAGTTTGTTGAATGTAGAAGAAAATAATAATTTTTGGTAAAGGAAATATAAAATTTTATAATATTTGTTATATAAATGATATTATTAATGTTTTGTTAATGATTTCTTATTCTTAATTTACAGCAAACAAGGAAATATCATTAGGAGATCCAATTTAAAAATTTATACCCTCATAGTTTATCTTAGGGAGGGTACACATTATTGTAAGAACAAATGATGATGGAAAAATTACCAAAACTAAGAGCTGAGTCTTCAAGCTCTGGAAAGGTTTCCCCTCCACCCCCTCTATTTAGACATGAAAAATGGAAGAGAGATCGGATGGGAAAAAAGGGGCAATATATTTCATAAGATTAAAGAATCATAGCTGAGAGTATTGTAAGATATTTATTTTATTTATTTAAGTTAACTATATTATTTATATAATTTGAATCATTACAGTAATGTTTAATTAATTAATAAAGGATTATATTGAGGAGCAGAGCTCACAGGGGGAATTTACCGCTGCTAGGAGGCAATATATTTTATCTACAAAATTAGGAAATCCCAAACATCCTAGTCGTGTATGAGGATATATGATGGGTGTATTTGTAAGAAAAGTATTTCCACATTCTTCAACTTCTTCCATTGAGGTTGTTTATAAAAAAATAGAATCCTTGGAGGTTGAAGTTCATAATATTAATGCGACGATGGAGGAAAGGATTAGATCATCGGTACAGTCTATGTTTGCAGACATGCAAAGACAATTTTAGACTGCAGCTCCCACTCCTCCACCTCCCCATTAAGACCCCATTATTTATCCTCCACCTCCTCCAGTAGCTCCCACTCCCCCACCTCAGCCTACAGACCCCATTTTTTATCCTACTCCTTTGCCACAACTTCTTACTTATTACAAGTTGTATGTTTGCGATCCTCAAAATCATATAGTTGCATATGGGATGGTATATTGTATAGGAGATACATTTCATCACCAACAGTTAGAGGTAGATCATCATAGGGTTACTATACAAGATATTATAGATAGATCATCTCGAGTACCATTACATATAGATGAGGTGATGAAATTTGGACATATTATCAACCATTTTTTAATTTGTCCATCTAGAATTCTGTGACTCATTACCATAGAGGCATGTATGTTATATCTTATATTTTATTTTCTTATTAAATTTGTTTTAACATTTTAAAACTAATATATTATTATATTTATTTTTACAGGAACACTTCAAAGATAAAACAAATATTTATAGACAACAACAAAGACCAATGGATATGACATCAGATATAGATTCTAGTAGCCTTTGAAAGATTATCAAGATATTCAAATTTGTTGGTGGATCATTATGAGTTTCCATTGGAATATCATGTTTGTGGATATGCAATAAATGTGTGATTTTTGAAAAATGATATCATTGAGCTTGTTACTGGAGATAAATTGGGCATCAACATGGTGAATTTTTTTTCCATGTAAGTCTTAACACCTTTTACCCAAGTTATATTTATTAAAAATGTATACTTATGTCTGTTTTGTATTAGGTATCTTTATAAAATGTGTGAGAAGAATGAACAGATAGATTTATATGGATTCATGGACCCGTATTTGATTTTCCATGAAGCACATGCATTGGATGAGGAAAAAATAATGCTTTATATTACTGAAAGATTTCAAAAAAATATAATCACATAGTGTTGGATGAAGCCTTTTTGTGAGAGATATGAAACATATCTCTGGAAAAGAATTTATTATCTTTTAACATAAAAAACCACTAACGATAAATTTTCTTTTATCAGTGATCATTGGATGTTAGGTGTTTTTTCCCAAGGGATAAAACACTTTATTGGATATTCTCTATCCATGGAGATGTGCATGAAAGTTTCAAGAATATGTTGGAAAAGGTAGTTTAAATTTCTTAATAGTTATATATATTATAATGAATTTTAAATTTACCCTAGTCATATTATTTTCTAATAGGGGATGGGTCTACATTTGAAAAAACCCAAAGAAAAGGAGTGCCAAGATAAAATATGTAAAAGTAAATGTAAATATCTATTTATAATTTTTACCTTTTGATGTATTACATAAAAATATTATTTTTAATTTACACTCATTTAAACTGAATTGTCATGAACAATAAGGCATCGTCGAATGTGGATATTATATGTTAAGATTTATTTATGAAATAATTTCAACTGGAAAACTTATGAAATTTGACCTGGTAAGATTTACTTTTAAACTTTTCCATAATATTTCATTTGATTTATTCATTATACATGTTAACTACTATCCTTTAAAATTATAGCTATTTGATGACCCTCAACCCTATAGTCCTCAAGAGGTCAAACACTTACAAGTGGAATGGTCAAATTATTTCATAGGTTTGATTGGATTTTAGTTTGTTTGTAGTGTAAAATGTAATTTTGAATATTGTCATTATAATTATGTATTTTATAGTAATTTAGGTTGGATTTAGGTTTTTTAGTTGACATTTTAAGTCATGAATGTTATATATGTGAATGTTTAATTTTTTTTACTTCTTGTTTTGGTCTAGTTCTGATGGTTTTTCTGGTAAGGATTCAGGTTTGGGGGGGGGGGGGGGGGTTCCAGGGGAGGGTGGGGGGTCTAGTGGGGTGGTGGAGGGGGGGGGGGATTTCCAGTGGTGTAGGAGGGCTATTCAGTCGGGTGGGGGGTGTCTAGGGTGTCCATGGGGGTGGGAGGTTGTCCAGGAGGGTGCGAGGGATGCCCAGGGGAGTAGGGGGATATCCAGGAGAGTGGGGGAGGGGGGGGGATATCCAGGGGGTATCCAGGGGTGTTCCCAATGGGGGGGGGGGGTTCTAGGGGGTGGGGGGCTGTCCGGGAGGGTGGGGGTGGGGGGTTTCTAAGGGTGTGAGAGGGTTGTCCAGTGGGTTGGGGGGGGGGGTGTAAAGGGTGTCCATGGGGGTGGGAGTGTTTTCAGGAGGGTGGGAGGGATGTCCAGGGGAGTGGGGGGCTATCCAGGGGGTGTCCTGGGGTGTGTGTGTGTGTGGGGGTGGGGGGGGGGGGGTTCTAGAGGTGTGAGAGGGATGTCTAGTGGGGGGGGGGTGTCCATTGGGGTGGGAGGGTGTCCAAGAGGTTTGGAGGGCTGTTCATGGGGTGGGGGGCTATCCAGGAGGGGGGGGGGTTCCAGGGGTGTGGGAGGGCTGTCCGGTGGGTTAGGGGTGTCCAGGGTTTCTATGGAGGTGGGAGGGTGTCCAGGAGGGTGGGAGGGCTATCTAGAGGAGTGGGGTGCTGTCTAGGAGGGTGTGGGGGGGGGTCTATGGGTTCCATGGGTGTGGGAGGGCTGTCCAGGGGTGGGTGGGGGGGGGGGGGGGGTTCAGGGTGTCCATGGGGGTGGGGGGTGTCCAATAGGGTGGGGGGCTATCTAGGGGGTGGGGGCTGTCCAGGTGGGTGGGTGGGTGGGGGGTGTTCATGGGGTGTTCAGGGGTGTGGGGGTGTCCAGGGGGTGGGGGAGTTTCTAGGGGTGTGGGAGGGCTGTCCAGGTATGTGTGTGTGTGTGTGGGGGGGGTGTCCATTGGGGTGGGGGGTGGGGGGTGTCCAGGAGGGTGTGAGGGCTGTCTAGGGGGACTGAGGGGTTGTCCAGGTGGGTGTGTGTGTGTGTGGGGGGGGGGGGGGGGGTTTCTAGGACTAGGGGGGTGTCCAGTGGGGTGGGGGGGTTTATAGGGGTGTGGGTGATCTATTCAGTGGGGGGGGGGTGTCTAGGGTGTCCATGGGGGTGGGAGGGTGTCCAGGAGGGTGGGAGGGCAGTCCAGGGGAGTGGGGGGCTGTCCAGGGGGTGTCCAAGGGTGGGGGGGTGTCCAGTGGGGGGGGGGGGGGGTTCAGGCATGTGATAGGGTTGTATAGTGGGGTGGGGGATGTCCTGGGTGTCCATGGGGGTGGTAGGGTTTTCTAGATGAGTGGGAGGGCTGTCCAGGGGAGTGGGGGCTGTCCTGGGGTGTATCAGGGTTTGTAGGGGTGTCCAAGGGGGTGGGGGGGGGTGGGGTTCTAAAGGTGTGGGATGGATGTCCAGTGGGGGTGGGGGGGGGGGTTTAGGGTGTCCATGGAGATGAGAGGGTGTCAAGGAGGGAGGGAGGATTGTCTAGGGGGTGGGGTCTATCCATGAGGGTGCGGGGGGGGGGGGGGGGGGTGTCCAGTGGGGGGGGGGGGGGTTGTTCTGGTTTCGGTCTAGTTTCGGCCCATTTTTTATCTATTTCAAGTTTTATTTGGTAGGACATAGTTTTGGTTGAACTATTTTATTAAAAAAGTTTTTGTTTTTATGTCAGTTATTTTATAACGAAATTAAAAAATGCACGGGAATGGGTTTTAATGTCTGTTATTTGAAAACCGATGTAACAAATGCATGGGAATTGGTTTTTACGTTGGTTATTTCATAATCAACGTAATAATTGGAATAGAATAGCTTTTTATGTTGGTTATTTTATAACTGACGTAGTATACATGTTTTCACATCTGTTATTATTTAACCGACGTAAAAAACACTTGGTATACTGGTTTATCACATCAGTTATTTTCATAACTGACGTGATAAACCCTTTGGAGGCGTATTTTATTACATCAGTTATATAAGAACCGATGTAATAAGGTATATACCATGTCGGTTATTTAAAAAATGACATAATAAAGCACGACTCCGAAGCATTTTCCACGTCAGTTGTTGAGGAATTGATGTTAAAAAGGCTTCAGATTTTTTGGTTTTTTCATCGGTTTTAAAATAACCAATGTAAAAAACAATGTTTATAACATCTCCTATAATAACATCGGCCAAAAGACAATGTAAAAAATAAAACATAACCACCATAAAAAATGATTTCTGCGCTAGTGAGTGATAAAAAAGAGAAGTTAAAGACCTCCTTTAACATCACTCTTTTTAGAACCAACAAAGGGAGTCTTTAACAACATTTTTTTTAGATATATTAAATCCCTAGAGCTGGATAAACCCATTTTTTATTATTGAGAACTCAGATGATTCTCATGCTCCTCATTTCTTTTGGAGTATAATAGAATATCATTTATAAAGGCTAAAACAATTTTTTAGGTAATACCTAAAGACTCTATTCAACAAATCCATGAAGATTGCTGGATCATTAGTGAGTCTGAATAGAACTATTATGAACCAATAGTGACTATACCATGTATGAAAAGTGTTCTTGGGGATATCCTCCCTATTCACCCTAACTTGTTAATTTATTGACGACAAATCCACCTTGGATAAGTATTGTGCTCCATGTTTCTGATCAAACAAGTTATTAATCCATGTTAGACGATACTTGTTCTTTATAGTGATCTTTTTGAGCTCAAGAAAATCAATATAAAGGCTCATTTACCCATCCTTATTATTGTTTAAGAGGATGGGTGAATGCCATGGTAAAGTAGTTGGCTGTATAAACCCTTTATCCAGACTCTCCTATAGTTGTTTTATTATCTCCTCAAGTTCCAAAACATTCATTCTATATGGATTCTTGTACAATGGAAATGACCCAGGTATAAGCTCGATTGAAAATTCAACCTCTACGACAGGAGGAAGACCAAGAAATTCCTCAGGAAACACATCTGAATATTCACTCACAATAGGAATTTCTTCAAGGATGGTTCTTTCCTTATATTCAATCATTTGAGCTATATACACTTTCTCGTAGAGAAATAATATCCATTCTTGCGATGTTGGTGCTAAATAAGATTCATCCTTCTCCCTGCACTTGTACATAATTGGGGATCGATTTGTAATATGGAGATTGATTTCATTATCATGAAATTTTAGGTTAGATCTATGTAAGTAAATCCAATCCATGCCCAAAATTACATTAAACTCCACCATAGGAAGTATAACATGGTTTTCTAGAGAGTTCAGACCACAAATTATAATAGGTGGGGAGTTATATACTTATGATAAAATAATTTCCCCATTTTCCATTTTCACTGATAACTCCACTTCCATAATTATTTATTGTGTTTTAATAATTTTACTAAACTTTCTTGATATGAAGTAATGAATATAACCATATTCAAAAAGTACATTCACTATTATTGAATGAATAACTAGTGTACCTATCAAAACATCATGGTTTGAATCCACCTAGGTGGTTGTGATAGAAAAAGATGTCCCTTACTATCTTGGAGGTTTTTGGTTGTCTTTGAAAACCCTTGTCTTAGTGCACTGATTTTAAAAGTTCCCTAGTTACTTATAGTTAAAGTAATGAACAATTTGCTGAGGGTTTACCGGATAATTTTCTTCCTCCATAAAATTAGCGGGTTTCTCCTGTTTTCAATCGCTAGCTAGGTTCCCTTCCTTCCCACACCTAAAGCATTTCCTCCCCCCAATTTAGAAATTTTTTGGGTGCTTCTTTCCACACCTTTGATGAGTGGGATGTTGGAATTTCTTGTAACCATTAGATATCTCCAATAGAGCTCCAAAATTAAACTCTACTTTTCACTTCTTATCCCTTCGATACCCTTGAGATTCAAAAATATTTATTTTTTCTTTGAGGTCACATCATAAACTTCTTCGTAGATATCAAATTCACATATTGTCAGGGATTTTTATAGACTAGGTTTTAGCACACTAAAGAAGTGGTCAAACTTTCATTCAGTGGTGATGAAAAAGTAAGAGTTGTATCGTGAAAGTCATCTGATGTTTTCCTCATACACCCCAATAGATTTGTTGTTTTTTATTGAGGGAAAGGAAATCCATTTAAATTTTAAGTTGGAGAATGTGAGGGATTTTTTTTGTTATTCCTTCCACCCATCACTTTGATATCTTCCTCAGGATTCATATTCTTGATCAATGTCCACCATTGATCAGATTCTCCCCCATATGATAAACATCCATTAGAACCTTCTCTTGTTCGGAACATTGAAGGATGCAGAATATATTCACAATGGAGTTGATCCATTGTTGCACGAGTAAGGGATCATATGATCCATTGAAAGTGGGAGGCCTTTGTTGAATAAAGACACAACTGTATCTTGTTCTTTCTTAGGGGGTTTGGAAGATCCTCCTGATTAAATCTTCTATTCATAACCCAATTCATCTGAGAGAGTATCATCATGAAGTTCATGATTTTTTCTTCCATCGTGTTGGGAATCTCATTGAGGGAAGTCATCACATTTCCATTCTAATTCATTGTTTACCCGATTCCTTATATTTCAATACTTTGGCTATAATAAAATAAAAGATCAAGGATGAGTATTTTTAAAATATTAAACACATAAATTTAAATCCAATGACATTATTTGGATAACTTAAAAATTACATTTATTTCTTAACTTATGAATCTCTAGGATTCAATCTATCTTATCCATGATATATTTCCTAACATATATTATTATGGGAATTTTTGTTCCCTTAATAATGGGTTTTTAATGACTTTATGAATTTACCAAAGAATATCCTCTAACAGTTTCAAAAAATGTGTGCAGTAAGGCCTGTTGTTGTGTATCAGGTTACACTGAGTGAGGCCTGATACACCTTGTCAAAGTTGTCACCAATCAGTACATCTGTTCTAGAACCATGACCAATTGTAGTATACACACATTAATGTATTTTATTGATATCACTTAATATATAATTACCAAAATTTAGGGTTTTTTTTATTATATTTAGTATTATCTATAAGGTTTTTGCTAGTTTTTTTCTAATCCTAATCCAAAAAAATAACTAAAAGTTTCCTCTGATACCAACTATAACAAACCTTCTCTTTATTAAAATTTAATACATAATTTATTACATAAGGTTACACTTAATAAAACAAGAAATATAGAGAAATATAGTGTATTTTGAAATTATGTACATTATATAACAATTTTCAATAGGAAAACCATCATCTTTATTGAAACCAACCTTAACATGTTTTCACTTGAAACTGCATGAGATAACCTTGGGACATACATAAGAGAGGGGTGAGATATAAGAACCAATAATGGAATAAATATGGAACAAGGTGATACACTTTATATAATAGGAGTATCAATGGGACTTAAAAAAGTATTAATCATAAACATGAATAATGAGACATGATATAACATGATAATCATAACATGGGAAACGCGTCAACAACTTAAAAAACTGCATCATAAACATAGGTCAAGGATAAATTCCAAGAAGTCATAATAAAAAAAGTACCATAAATTAATTAGGTTCACTCCATGTCCCAACATGATGTCTAATGATACTAAACATTATTCAATTCATTGGAGCACTATATAATTCTGGGCTCACCCATCACTTTCATTTCATTCACATGCTTAAGTGTGCCACATAGATCATACAACATGGAATAATTTTTCATCACATTTGATTCCAATATCAAGTATTGTTGAATAAATTCATGTAATTACTCAATAAAACAAGTATAAGTGCATAAAGGTGAGCATCCATTATAGGAATTGGATATGGGTATTCTCTAAACATGTTTTTGGGATTGAATCCCGCTATGAAATTTCAGCAACATAATGGGGGAACATACATGTTCATGGGTGGGATTAATGAGAGTAAAAGGGGTATATAATAATTTATACATAATAAGGTAAGTATGGAGTGTGTAAAAAAATATACGCCAACATTAGGACTTGAAAATAAAAGGGAATAAAATGAAGAATCCTGAATAAAGGGGGGAAAGAGAGGATCCCTTACTTGAGTGTGTGACTCCAAATGATTGTAAAGAGCTTATTGAGAGATTTTAGGAAACTTGGGAGTACTTTAGAGAGGTGAGTGAAGAGTAATAAATTTCTCCACGGAGATTTTGCGAAGATAAATGGGATCTTGGGTTGGTTTATATAGGAAATTATGGGAATTTATTTATTATTTAGGTTTTGGACTCAACATAATAAAATAACCAAAACCACAAACCATCCCTTAGTTTTGGCCCATGTTGTTTTTAAAATGGATGTAGTTATAATTATTTTATAATTAAAAGGGCATAAATTAATAAAATAACACCCTTTATTATGTGGAGTTGAGTCATACTCTTAAAGAAATGATTTAAGAACCATAAAATACATTAATAATTTTGGAGGATTCATAAAGGATTTAAAAAATTAATAAAACATAAAATAAAATTATTTTAAAGTTAAAATATATATTTTTTATCATATTCCATTTATATTATTTATTACATCACTTTTGGGTCATTATGTTTTCATAATACACATAGTATATTTATACGGTATTTAATTTTTACCAGAAAATTCGACTGTCTCAGAAAATTATGAAAAATTAACCAATGGATAATTTCAACATTATAATTCCAAAAATAATATTAATTTTATATAAATAATATTCTAAATATGTGAATTTTATTTTTTAAAATAGTAATTGACATTTATTGAGAAATTATGGGTTTTTTTGATAATAACAGTTTTTGAACCCTTATAAAAATTAAATTTACTTCATAAAAATTATATGATCATTTGTATTTCAAAAAAATTATTTAATAATAATATTTTTTTAAAATAATATATATTTTAAAAATACACTAATACATAAAAATAAATTTCATAAATGAATTTGAATACTACAAAAAATACCATTTGTGTTTTATTATATCAAAATAAGAATCATTTTTAAAGTAACCATAATAAGATGAAAATATATTCATTATTCTATAAAAACAAATGTACATACTCATAATTCCAGGGTCTTTATTCATATCCCTTCAATAAAATAGAAAACACTCTAATAGTAGGTGTGTGACAATGAGACTTTTATGGGGGGGGGGTTCAACGTTCATGGTTTGGGTCTTGATCTTGATGAACTTGAACTTCTATCATAAATAGTTTCACTCATCCTTAATTTGTTTGATATCATATTGGTCTTGGTTAAAGGAAAATCCCAATGACTCTATCTCCCTCAAAATATTTGATAAATTAGGTTCATTGGGTACAATCCTATTAGTTGAGGCTATCACATCCTTTTTCCGTGCCAATTGGATTTGTTAAAATTCAGTTTTTATAATAATCATGTGATCATTTTTCAACAACTATATTATCAATGGTAATTATACTTAATATACATTTAAATCCTATAAAACCAAATAAGTTCATGTTTTATATATAACCATATTAAATAATAAGACATTTAATTTAATCAAAATGGGAAATTTATTTATAACAGTTCAGGTTGTTATAGAGAATAAATTGATAAAACAATTTTTTTAGGGATAAGAAATCATCAGTGAAAACTCACATGATGATGATATATATATATATATATATATGACAATTTTATCACAGGAAGAGCTTAATTTTTTTATGATTAACCAAGATGAGAGTTAGGTAAAAGAACTAAATGAAAAACTTGATTATATTAAAAAATTAATACGTGGGAGATTATTTATATGATTAATGATAAAAATGTCATCAGAACCAAATGGGTTTCCAAAAATAAGTTGACTGAATAAAACAAGGCGATTTGAGAAAAAAATAATTTTTTTGGAACATGATACTCTTGAATTTTAGAAATTGACAAGAATGAAAAGTTTGTTTTCATTGAAATTTTATAAATCATTAAATTATTATTAGATATAGTAGTGAAAAATATGTTTAATAAGTTCCTAATCAATGTTTAATCATCTTTTATAAATGGAGTTATTTAATAAGAATAATTAATTTAACAACTAAAATATTAATTATACATGAAGATGAGAAAAAAGTGTTTCATTTGAATAAAGAACTTTATGGGATGTATAAAGCTCTAAGAGTTTAGTATTATAGGATTTCAAAATATTTGAAATGGTTTGGATTCCAAACTAGAATAGTTAATCATAATATCTATGTTAAGAAGTATTTTGAAAAAAGTTTGAAAATGATAATATATGGTTATGATATAATAATTTGTGTATGGAATGAAGATCTATGCAATGAGTTCGTTAAATTAATGAAGAGGAAATTAAAAATGTACAAAATTGGAAAATTGATGTTTTTTTCTGTGTATAGGTTTTTATTAGGAAATAAATGGACCTTCTTATCATAGTATTATTATATTAAAGAAGTTCTAGAAAGATTTATTTTGGAGGAAATAAAATAGGTGACAATATTTCTTGCTACTCAAATGATGCTCTCAAAGGACAATGAAGGCATGATATCCTATGTTAGTAAATAAAATAAAATCATTCGAATTTTTGGAAATAAAGGCGTGTTTAGTGTCAGATATGATGTAAATAAAAATAATCATGAAGTATGGTGAAATAGATAATGAATAGGTTCAATTATGCATAACTATTTCATTCATATTTTTGAAGAGTTAATGTATATCCTGGTTTGATAGTATATAATTAATCTTATTCAATGTCATTCTTACCTTAAAATAGGTAGTTGGTGGAAGATGTGAAGAATTATGGGAGTTTTGAAGGAAATCTTGAGTAATTTTGGTTTAAGTTGATTTCTAAGAATTTAACAATGTCCAAGAACTACTATTTAGGAAAATTAACAATTTAGAGATTATATAAAATAAGAAAATATTTGAATAAGTTCCCTTGTATAAGTTTGAGAAATCCAAGCTAGTATGTAATAGTAACATTTTACAATAGTTGAAAATGTGGAAAAGTTCTTAATTAACATCACTGTATACATAAGAGTGATATAAGATCACAAATAAAATTAGCTCTGAATAGACAAAGAGAAATGAAAAATTGTGAAACTATCCATGTATATATATATATAATTTTGGGCAGTGGTAAGGGTATGTGGAAAAGATAGAGAATACATAAAATTAATTAGTCTAAAATGTTAGAGATTGTTCAATACAAATATGAAAGTAACACAAAGGAAGATCATACATAAAATTGATCAAAGTGAAATGTAAGTGTCAATTATTCTAGATGATGAAAATGTGGAAATAGGATGGAAAATTTAATGGTCACAAGTACCATTCATAAAAGTAATTCTAGACAATATATTAATACAACCCGAATTCACTCAATGAATTCAGAAAAATCATTACATATCTAAAAGTTTCTTTTAGTGCACATAGAGGATTCATAAGAGTAATTACCTAAGAATTTTTAGGAGTTAAGGGTCGACCTGCAATAATAGATTAAAATATTTTTGATTTATCATAAAATATGATTAATATTTTGAGAATCTACAATGGAGAAAACTATGTCAAGATTAAAGGAGAATAATTCCATGATATGTTAGTGTTTTAAATATAATATTAAGTTGGATTTGGAAGATCTGAATTTTGACTAAGAATGAGATTACATTCCATGATTAGAACAATTGTACCATAATAATGTTTGAGGATATAAACAATAAAAAATTGGTTTTTTTGTTTGAAATATAGTCATGCCATAGTGAATACCTTCATTACGTGATTAGTGAAAAAGTACTGTCACAGGAAAGCTTCACACTATGACCGATTCACTTCATACTTCCATATAGATAAAGAGAAAATAAATATTCTTATGTATGTTGTGATTGTTTGAAGAAAGATAATTCTAGGCCTTTTAGAAGAATAAATGATGAAATAATTGAATAAGAAATGAGAAACATAGAGGGGATGCTCTATCATGAATCAAGGAATAAATACATATTCAAATGTTGTATTTTTTATGAGTAAGTTTTAGAATAATATCAGTACCTTTTACTTGGGTTTAAATAAGGATTTCTCACTTTGATATTTGTAGAGTGTCCATTTTAAAAATATTAAAATATTCTCACATGATTATTCTATGAATTTATTCAAAGAGAATAATGGGAAGAAATAATGATCAATGATGCTTGTGTTATCTAAAATATCAATGAGTTGAAGAAGAAGATATAAAGAGTTGTAACCTATTAATATATAAGGTTTATAAAAGAGAAGAAGATGAGGCAATATAGTAAACATGTTGATACATATGGTGCAAGAGAAGAATGGGCTTCAATACATGTTTCCATATATAGTTCAAAAGAAAATAAAATAAAGAAGGGAGTCTAGACAGAATTGAATATATAGTTCTCATGATAGAATAAGGAGGAGTATGATAATATTGAACGATTTGGTTTAATAGAATATTAGGAGAAGATACGTATATAAGGATACAAATTAATAATATATGGTTTTAATGGAAGAAGGGTAGTAGTGTTCATAAATTACATCAATATAGTCTTTTTTAAAAAGAGTGCACCAAAATAATTCCCTTGTGAAATTATATGAATCTAAAAGAAGAAGTTTTATTGTTGTGTTCATGTAGAAGACATTATTTTGACACTCAATTTAAGTGACCAATCTAACCAAACATTGGAGAGGAAGATAACAATCAACATGCAACTCAACATTGAATTTACCTAGATATTAAGATGTACCGTAATCATAATGAACATGGAGATAATTTTATGTCTATAAACCAATCTTACCTTATCTAAAAAAGTTAATTTAGGAGAAAAATAGGGAGTGTCATTAGGTTAGATAGTGTATATTTCCTAAATAATTGTAATAACCTCTCAGTATGTTGATACATCATCGATGTATGCTCCTAGAATTATATCTTATTGGAGAACCAAGTAAAATATATATTCCCTATGAAATATTTATATTTCTAAATTTTTACTTGATAACTAGTAAGGCTTTTTGATAAATTAACAAATTGATAGATTTAAAACTAATTCAACTAACATGAGAATACGACCATAAAAGAATACAAATGGTGAAATATTATTTTTTAATCAGGAAACACTCTAATTCATCATCTTTTTGGGTGTATTGGGTTGAAACTATTAGATATTCTGGGATCATAATATGCTCCTATGTAGCAAAATAAAACTAAACATAGACCAAACTAACCTCAATAGAATGAAAACATTCATGAAATATAAAAACACTAAAAAGATAATTCTTGTAATTCCTATGTAGTGGCCTCTATATTATTTACCTATAGAGTATGATTTGATGATGATCACATGAGAAGAAAAAACAGGTTTGTTGCCTCCGTAGGTGTTTCACCAATCTAAGGATCCATGATGGTATTATTAGGATTCCCAAACACTAAAGGGGTTCTAGTTTCTTCACTGTGGATCAATGAATGGATTTTTAGGATGAAAGGATTCATATAAATATTTTCATTAATTGATGGTCACTATCACCACTAAAATGATCTTCATAAACCTATATACCAATAAGAGAACCCCATTATATAGTTGATTCCTAGTGCTCCCCTATGAATGAATAACATGACGAACTAATCCTTATCTTTTTATTGGTACATATCTCTCTATGTTTTTCATTAAAATTATTTTAGTTGAGTATAAAATCATTCCTAAAACATGGTGGTTGTGTTTTCATCATGGTTGAATTTTTTTGAATAAGTATAGACCTGGGTTGCAAGGAATCTTGAGAAAAATTGAGAGAATCCATGTGGAGATCGTTCGTTACGGAAAATGAAAAAAAGTTGAGGGATGTATGTTTTTTTGAATTAATGGAGTATGGGTGAACGGGTTAAGATTTAACATGGGTTCATGGTAATTTAAGAATTCTTAAAGGGGTTTTGGGGTGTTATTATAAATAAAATATGCCGAAAAACCATTTTTAGAACATTTACACATCCTGAAAATGGATTACACATCGTTTAATGTTCAAGAGAATTTAATATTCTAACAAGGCAATGAGTTTTTCAATATATCCCACTAAAAATAATTACATGATGTGTAACTATATTACACACCATGTAATTCCCTAACTTAAAATTTTAAAGTGTTCTATGTGGTTGATTTTTTTCCAACTCACCTTCTATTTCCGCCATTGACCCTAAAACACATTCTAAAAGATTTTAGAGCACCTCTCTTGATCATAGACATCAAAATAATGCATACAATCCCTAGTAAGAGGATTTGGTTCAATTTTCCATTATCTCCCTCTGTTCTTAAGATTTTTTGGTATAATCTCTTGAGCATGTGCATTGTTGGTTTTAGCCTTGATCACTTCGGATCTAGGATCCTTCTTACGACCATCTGCACCTTCTTTCTTATGGGAATTTATCATAGGATGTGTTGGTTGATTATTAATTTAAGGTAGAGGGTCTAAACCTTAACCCTATGATTTGATAATTATCATGTATGAGTAATATTTAAATTTTTCCAATGTTTCATGCACCGAATAAATTAAAAAATGAATTGGATTATTCATTGGATTCTATTTGGATCCAATTGGTTATTGACATGGATTGTGTATACTATTTGGGTGATAGAAAATTTGATTATAAATGAATTGTTCAGTGGATTAAATAGTGTTTAATATGACATGAGATTTGGGTGATTTCTTGATATAGATTCACTTTGGATTGACCTCTTTACTGATATGACTGGCATACTATTGGTTATGAACAAATGATAAACGAAATGATTAATTAGAAGATAAAGGTCAATTTTTATAATTAACTATTAGGCTTTATATTATGATATTTTGTTATCTATGTTAACATGATAAGTGTTGTGATAAATGGTGAAATGATTATATAGGGAATTTCCCTAGTTGACATGCTGAAATGTTTATATATCGAGTTATGCCTCGAGACATGATAAAATGCTTATATAGCGGGCTATGACCAGTAGAACATGATAAAATTATTATATACTAGGATTGTCCCTGATTAATTACTAAAATGACTATATATCTGGCTTGTTTCTGATGAATGATGAAATTATTATATACTAGGATCAGAACCTGATTAAATGCTAAAATTCATACATAGTGGGTGCTGACCCAATTTTTTGTGATTTATTCCTTATTTATATGGTTATGTTTTAACATGTTTATATAGTTATGGTTGACATGGATGTGAGACATGCTCAAAGGCATTCCGACATCACATAGAGACATGTTATGTTTACCATATTTATATTGTTATGGTTGGTGTGGTTGTGAGACAAGCTCAAAGACATTCCAATATGGTGCTGAAGTAGGTTGATGTGGTAATGATTTAATTTCTTAATTAATTAATACACTTGTTTATTTCATTATTGGACACACTCATTATCAGGCTAGTTATATTTAGACACAATGTTGTTGACCTACCGAGTTGTACTCTCACCGTATCCTGCTGTTTGGCACCTGAGTTGATTACTTGAATATAGGATTAGACAAGGTACAAGGACCATTTTTTGACTATTTTCTTATTGGATGAGATGAAGTTTGGATACGAGACCAACATGGGGGTTCGTACTGGGGTCTTTGGAGTTTGCTAGTATTTTATTTTTCATTAATTCTAGCATGAAATTTAGTTATATTCCAGAACATCATTACATTTTCCTTCATTATTTATTGGATTATTTAGTTGGCTCTCATTTCCAGTTTTCTATTATATTATATTTTTTCAATTATTTTCATACTGTGATGTTTATTATTATTATTGGATTATTCCACTGTGATGTAACTCTGTAACTAGAGGGTATAGTTTCTTTAATATACATATCACACCCCCGCTACTAGTCTTCATTATATATTGTATATAGAGGTGTTCTTGAGGTCATGTAACCAACCCAGTTCATCCACATGACAGATTTCTGAATTAGGGGATGTTACAAAGTTGTATCAGATGACACATGTTTCTTTTATATTTATTTATTTTTTGGAAAAGGTAGAAAGTAGACTAGGACGTGTTAGGACTTGGTAATGAGAATGTTCATGGGAGTAGCTAACCTATATATTAAGGAAAGCCCAATTTCCGAGGGGTGTATTATTGATTATACTATTTTCTCAGTATAGTTTATGTTATTTCACCCAGAGTGATTCACATGTTGAATGAGGTTATTTTTTTATGATGTTAGTTGTAACACCCTGAGATTTTATGAGAAATATTTTGTTTTTATGTATTATGTTATACGCAACACCAAAAGAATATTTCACTATAAAAAACACTATCTTGGATTGCGTTACACGCAAGAGAAACCTTCCTCGATAGCTTGCGTTGTACGTAATACCGAGTTTCACTAAACAACGATATGTTATTAAAATATTATATAAACTAGCCGTTATGAATAGTAATACCCACTTTTTGAAATTTTATAAATTTTATCTTTAAAAAAGGACTTCATTTTTGGATTCGTAATATCAAAATTATCTTAGGGTGAATTTTTGGTATTTTTCTTAAAACTTTCAATTTTTGATGAATAGTGAAAAACACTAAGTTATAGTTTAAATCCAAATTTTTGTTTAAATAATTATTTATTTTATTTAAATTTATTTTAGGTCAAAATAGATACATAATACCTATATAAGTTCAATTTAATTCATTGGAGTCATTTTATAATAATTTTATATATAAAAAAATTTTATTAAACTTTTTACCATCTTTTACCCACCTCCTAGGAGAATTTGCAAATTTACATAAAACATAATTTTACCGCTTCTGTGAGTTGAATTTCGAAAATCTGAGAGGCACGATTAATATCAAGGAGTAAAATTTGGTTCAATAAGATAAAAATAATTTTTTGGTGAATAGTAACTTTTTACTTTTATTTACCACAGTTAAATGTAAATAGGGTAATTAAGGGTAAAAATGATATTATTATTACGCTAAAACATGTCCTAATTTTATTCGATAAGTGTAATTCGACTAAAAACAACCTTAGGAATAAAATATTACCATTTAGGTCCACTTGGATTAGATTAGGACATTTATTATTATTTAATTCAAAGATGAGTTAAAAGAATTTAAATCAATGTTTAATAAGTAAAACATTTTTAATATAGGGTTATACATAAGATAAATTAGACTATAAAATTTCATTAGAAAGATAAACCAATTTCCTACATAATGGTATTTTATTTATAATTTTTAAATATTAAATAATTTAATTTATTTATGACACAATGATGATGCAGAAATTACCTTATTAATGAAATATTAACATAATTGATATTATATGTACCCAAATAAATGTAATTTGATACTTTTTATGAATTAAAATAATTTATAGGTTAATATAACATATTAGGGTTTTTTAGATGAGTTTATTTCGAAGTAATAATGCTGTTATGAATTTAGAAAAAACAAAATACCAAATAGTGTCAAAATTGACATAAAAGAGTTTTTAAAATAAGTATTGAATTATTAATTGATATTCTATTGCTAAAAATATAAGGTTCGGTCAAAAGACTTATATAATAATATATATGACATTACTGAACCAATTGGGGTTCCATTGGCAGTTTATAGTAAGTTTATTAACCATATAGTGTAAGAATACAAGAAGACACGGTAAAAGTTAAATTATTTAACTTAGAGTTAAATCTAAATGATAAGGTTAAAATGGTAACCTAAACTTGTCTAAAACCTATTGGTTGATAGGATTTAGACCCATAACCACCCTATCCTAGAAATAAGTCACCTTCGATCCATTATAAACTGAATATGAATTTATTATAAAATAATATTTTAAGTTTTTCCTAAGCGCCCCCTCACCCCTCTAATAAAAGAGCACTCTCCCTTATCTATAATTCGCACCTCCAAAGCCATTTGGCTCAGAATAAACCTACCCAAATACCCTCTCAAATTTTTTCCCTTAATCCTAGAGGCCTTCCTTTAGTCAAAAAGCCAACCTAAGGAGCCATTCTGATCAAATCAAAAGGAAGAACCCGAGAAAGAGGTAAATATCTCACCACCTATTTCAAGATCCTTTCTTCTTACAATTCCTCCTTATTTGTTGTTTCAATTATTAAATAATAAATCCATTATCTTATATATACTTTGATTTTATTATAAATGGTACAACCATATTAGTTATTTTATCCATCCTATGAATGAAAAATTCACCGCTAGTGCATACGTATGGCATACAGTCTCCACGTCGTGATGTAGTTTGTTATTCAAACATTTCATCATTTGGATGTGTACGATAATGAGTGTAAATGGTATACATAATAAATATTACATTATTATGATTCTTTATATATTATATACCATCCAATTATATACTATTTTAATATCAAAAGAATGATATCATCGCTCATGCGTACGTACGGCCTACCATCTCCACGATGTGATATGACTCGTTCTACATGATCTTCATTGAATAATGATTAAATAAATGAATTGAATGAATAAATATTATATATATTAAACTAATACTATTCTTTCAATGAGGTATCTATAACCTAAAAATAGGAATAAGAATTTATTTGACAAAACATGCATAAGAACATAAAGCAATGAACACCCAAATAACAAGTAACAATGAAATATTACTAATAAGAAGATAATAATATGACCATATCTGATATCGTAACAATGAATATGATTCTGTAATAAGTAAATGAAATTATTTAAATAATTATATAGGAGTTTTAGATACGTACGAAGCATATCAGACCTAAGGTAAGGGAAAATCTCACAATCTCATTTTTATCTGAGATTGTTTATACTTCAGAATTTACTGGGGAATATTTATCATCCAAATCCATGTTTCCTCAATATTTAATATTATTTATATCCTCCTACAATTTTTTAAATCAAATTTTACCTATTGGTGAATTTTGAGTAAAATATATGAAAGGAATCTTTTGTCGTTTTTAGTACGAGATACTTTTTGACTTTTTCGGCGAAAGTACGAGAAGAATGTTTTTTTAACTTTTACAGCATAAATGGATTTTTATGATTTCATAGAACATTATTTACATGAAGCTTCCTTTACAAGTTTTCAAGTTTATTTTTAACGAACTTATTTTAGTTTAAAATTGTATGACCTGTTAAGAAAGGAAAAATGTTTTTGAAGTAGAAAGGATATTTTCCTCAAGAATGGAGTTCAAGTGCTTTATCAAAATTATTTTTCATCTAAAATAATATAGGGTTCTGTTTCTATCCCTATTTTTACATTGATTTGATTATGTTATGATGGAATTATTTTTATAAAGTCCTTTTATCTTATATGGTTTATGTTATGATGGCATGATGTTTATGAATCCCATTTTTATTACAAGGGTTATGCTATGATATATGATTTATGATTTTGTGGCACACATAAGAATGGTTTAATTATAATATGGATGGGACCTATATCTCCCTCCAATTCATTGGGTGAAGATTTATATGTCATGATATAGACATGGCTGGAATGACAAGTTAATCTGGTTCAGTGATACATGACTGGAATGAGGAGTGAACTCGGTTCAGAAATGGAATTTGTCCACTATGATAGTCTTGGAAATGAGTCTTGAATAATAAGAAATGATATTCTATGATTATGCGTGTATGAAACAAAGTTTAATGTTTTATGTTATGATTGTTTGGATTACATTTCACTACTATGATTTATCCCATGTTATGATATTATGATCTCATTTGCAGGTTAATATTTTTAAAATTTTATGTTCATATGAGTATGATATGATTGATATTTCCTTTTTTGACTCTTACTGAGCATTTGAGCTCACCCTTTTGTATGTTTTCTTTTCCCCAGGTCAGGAAGAAGGGTATTAAGTAGGATATTCCAAAAGGGACTCTAGATATGATGAAATAAATGGGAGACAATGTAGATGCTTTATGAACCAGTTGTTTATGTTTCCTAGTTTCTAAATACACTATACCTATACGGTCTTATCATGGTTTTGTTATATGTTTTAATACGTATGATTCAATTCTCCTCCAATGTCCCTAAGGCCTTCATTTTTTTATTAATTTTGATAATCCACCTTTCTAGGGGTGAGGTGGAACCCTTACAAGGCCCATAGGCGTAAGTATTACATGGCCCGTAGGCCTTAGATGAATTCATTTCCCGTAGGCTTCAAGAATTACATACAACCCAGACTAACTACTTAGGACCGCTCCTCCCCAGCATCTTCATCGTGAAATCAGCTCTCCACCTTAGCATTATTGTTCGGTTCGGCATTCCTGTGCATGCACAGGCTTGTCACAATGGTAGGTGCCATGCCCTCTCATTATTGAAATCTGTTTAGATTCTGTTGTGGTGAAAGATCCTTTCTCATCCTCATTGTAGAGCTTGTTCCTTGTAGGTTTTATGGTTTTCATCTTCACTTATGGTGGCCCGAAGGCCTTGAGGTGGCCCTAAGGCCTTACTGACCTGAAGTCCTAGGTGGCCCGAAGGCTTTAAAGGACTCAGGGACCAAATCGGTGTCCCGAAGGCCCAAACGGGGGCATATTCCCGACTGCTACAGTGCAAAACAGTGCCTGCATAGTTTCCGCTATAGTACCTGCTACAGTACTGCACAATTCCCACTACAGTACCTACTACAGTACTACTACAGTACTGCTACATTACTGCTACAATACCCCCACAAATTATACCTCCACCTAGATTTTATCCCTGGTCACTTGGATGCACTTACGGAGTCCTTACCAACTGGGCTAAGGCTCATGTGCTATGCTTCAATTCTTAAGTAATAACATTATATGTAAATTATGGGTCGTTATAGTTGGTATCAGAGGAAAGGTATAGTCAACCATTGGAAAATAGGATGCGAAATCCTTAGTAAGAACCCTAAGGATATGTCTAAGCATATAACAAAATATTAGTGTTTTAGAAATGTCTATGAATAACCTATGATAAGACCTTAAGTGTGAATTTTTTTTCTTGATTATGTGGTTTTCCTATTATGATTAGTGTTTCCCACACTATTATTATTAGTTTTAGTCAATGGCTGGAACCCAAAGGAATCGTGTTAATGCTGAATGCGACGGGCAATGAAATTATTGTCCCACATGAGAAACCAAATGTTATTGGAGCTGGAATGATAAATCTTGTAGCCATTCTCACACATATTTCTCAAGCTATGAATCATGAAGGACTTAAAAACGAGCAAAGGAAGGAGCAAATTTCTGTTGAATTCTTCATGAGGCAGTGTCCACCCTCATTCAGTGGGTCTACTGATCCATTAGTGTCTAAACAATGGATCAATACCACTGAAAAGATATTTTCAGTTCTTCAATATTCTGAACAATATAAAGTCATCTTAGCAGTATATCATTTGGAAGGTGATGATGATAAATGGTTGAATATTATCAAGAATATGAGGCAAATAGATGATATTGAGTCCATGGAATGGGACAAGTTCAAGAAAATATTTTTCAATAAGTACTTCCCTCTTATTCTTTGAAAAAATATGGAGAAGGAGTTTCTTGAACTAATGAAAAAGGATGATGAATCTTTTGGTACCTACGAGGTAAATTTTACAAGATTTTCAAGATATTCTTCTGGAATTATTATCCAACCTGAGAGTAAGATCGATCGATTATTTAATGGATTAAAACCAATTATTTGAAGGGCGTTAGCCATAAGGGACTTCAATAGATATGAGGAAATTGTTCGATGTGCTCTCAAGGTTGAGATGGTGATTGGAGTAACCCATAGGTCATATGGGTTTTATAAGAAGAGGAAAATAGAATTCAAAGGGAAATCTAAAGAACACACTGAAAAGAAGAAGAGTTTTCCCTTATGCTCAAAGTGTGGAAAGAAACCTAGAGGGAATTGTATTAAAGGGACAATTAAATGTTTCAAATGTGGAAAAGATGGTCATTGGGCATTTTAATGCCGCAATGATGGGAAAAAGATGTCTAGTGATGCGAACAAAGAAAAGGCTACATAGAATGCACCTCCTTGACTTAAATGTTACAAGTGAAAGGAAATGGGGAATTATGCTAATCAATGCCTTAATCTAAGGGTTTTTGATGAAGATCTATGTCAACAAAATCTTAAGGCCAAAGGCAAAGGAAAGTCACATTCAATTTCTATCGGCAATGTGGAGTACGATAACTAATTAGTGAAAGGTATACTTACCATGCACTCTAAAGTAGAAAATGTTTTATTTGATTCTCGATCCACCCACTCTTTTATTTCTGAATAACTTTCCAAGGGTATCACCGTACTACCTCAACAATTATCTGTTGAGATAGCTGTGACAACTCCTAATGGCACAACGGTTGCATCAAAAGTTTATAATTCTTCTCCACTTGACGTTTGTGGGAAATATTTTCCTGCAAATATTGTGATCCTTCCTATAGTGGAATTTGATGTGATTCTTGGCATGGATTGAATTTCTTTATATGGTGGTCATATTGATTTCCAAAGAAGGGAAGTCACATTTCATATTCCCGATCAATCTATGATCATCTGTCGATGAAAGGATGAATATAACATTCTAGTGGAAATTTCATCCATCTTATGGGTCTTGATTCAAATAAATAAAGGTTATTTATCTCAAATGGTTGGAGAGAAACTCATGATTAAAAATATGCCCATTTTACGGGAGTTTGATGATGTCTTTCCAGAGGAATTTCCAGGTCTTCCACCAAATCGTGAAGTTTAGTTTAAAATTGAACTCATACCGGGTGCTATTCCCATTTCAAAGAAACCTTATAGAATGGCCCCAATTGAGTTGTAGGAATTGAAGAAGAAACTCCAAGATAATCTTGATAAGGGATCCATACACCCTAGTGCATCACCTTGGGGAAAACCTGTTCTGTTTTTTAAGAAGAAAGATGGATCAATGAGACTCTTCATTGATTATCGAGAACTTAACAAGATCACTATCAAGAAAAAATACCCTCTCCCATGCATTAATGACTTATTTTACCAACTACGTGGAGCTCAATACTTTTCCAAGATTGATCTTTGTTCAGGGTATCATCATTTAAGGGTCAAAATGGTGGATATACTAAAGACGACTTTCCGTACAAGGTATAGACACTATGAATTTATAGTGATTTCATTTGGTCTTACTAATGCCCATGCTATCTTCATGGATCTAATTAATAGAGTCTTTAGAGACTATCTTGATCAGTTTGTGGTATTCCTTATAGACGATATTATTTTCTATTCAAAGATCAAGGAAGAACATGAAAATCACTTGAGAATTGTATTAAAGACCCTAATAAAGAAGAAGCTTTATGCCAAATTTACCAAGTGCGAATTTTGGCTTCAAAAAGTTTCATTTTTGGGTCACATAATCTCAAAAGAGGGGATATCTATAGATCCAGCAAAAACAGAGGTTATCGAAAGATGGTCGAGACCAACAACAGTAACTAAGATCCAAATTTTTCTTGGTTTGTCTGGATATTATCGATGTTTTGTGAAAGGTTTTTCAGGATTATCTAATCCACTCACCAGGTTGACTCGAAAAGGAGTTAGGTTCGTTTGGACAGATGAGTTTGAAGAGAATTTCAAGGAGTTAAAAAGAAGGTTATCCAGTGCACCTGTGATCACATTGCCATGTAGTGGAGAAAGGTTTGTGATCTACAGTGATACATCCAAGAAGGGATTGGGGTGTGTTCTCATGCAAAATGATATGGTGATATCTTATTCCTCATGACAGTTGAAAATCCATGAGCAAAATTACCCAACTCATGATTTGGAATTAGCTGCGGTAATATTTTCATTAAAGATTTGGAGGCATTATATTTATCGTGAAAGGTGTGATATTTATACTGATCATAACAGTTTAAAGTTTATTTCCACACAAAAGGAGATGAATATGCACCAAAAAATATGGTTGGAGCTGATTAAGGATTACCACTGCTCTATTCATTACCACCTTGGGAAAGGAAACAAGGTGGCAGACACATTAAGTAGACAAGACCATGCTAGCTTATCCATGATGAGGATCACAAAAGATCCAATATTTATGGATTTAAAAAGGATGGATCTTGGAATTATAATGGAAGGGGAAAAATATTATCTTTATCCAATGAATGTTCAACCATATATACATGTGAAGATTAAATAGGCACAAAAAGAAGATGTAGAGTTACAAAAGAAGGTGAGAAATGTTTCTGAATTCCACATTGATTGTGATGAAATAATAAGGTTTAAGAATCGGGTTTGTGTTCCTCCCATCCTAGAATTAAAGATGTAAATATTGGATGAAGCTCATAGTTCTTCATTCTCTATTCACCCTGGAAGCACGAAGATATATAGGGACCTAAAGGAGTAATTCGGGTGGGATGAAATGAAAAGAGATGTTGCTAAATATATCTCTCGATGCTTGGTTTGTCAGCAAGTTAAAGCTGAGAGACAGAAGTCTAAGGGGATGTTACAACCATTACCCATACCAGAATGGAAATGGGGAAACATCACTATAGACTTTATCACTGGACTTCCTAAAACATCCAAAGGGAATAATTCTATTTGGGTTATAGTTGATCGTCTTACGAAGTCAGCTCACTTGATTGCTATTAGAGAAGATTTCTCTCTTGATCAGCTTTCCAGGATATATGTGGAGGAAGTGGTAAGATTTCATGGAGTAACACTTTCCATTATATCTAATAGGGATCCGAGGTTTACCTCGATGTTTTGGCGAAGTATTCAGCATACTCTAGATATAGAGTTGACTTTCATCACTTCTTATCATCCTCAGACCGATGGTTAGTCTGAGAGGACAATTAAAACTCTAGAAGACATGTTGAGAGCTTTATCTATGGATTTCAAAGGTGGTTGGGATCAACACCTACCTTTGGTGGGATTTTCTTATAATAATAGTTTTCACTCCAGTATTCAGATGGATCCTTATGAAGCTCTCTATGGAAAGAAATGTAGAACTCTAACTTTCTGGGATGAAGTTGGGGAAAGAAAGCTATTAGGACCTGATCTTGTTGATGAGATGGAAGAAAAGGTAAGATTTATTCAACAACACATAAGAGCAGCTTAGAGTTGACAAAAAGGTTATGCCGAAAACCGAAGAAAAGACCTAGAGTTTGAAGTGGGTGATAAAGTGTTCTTACAAATATCTCCTTGGAAGAGAGTAATGAGATTTGGAAAGAAGGGCAAGCTGATCCCTAGGTATATTGGTCCTTTTGAGATACTGGATTGTGTTGGGAAGGTAGCTTACCGATTAGCACTTACACTAAATCTCTCTCAAGTTCATTATGTGTTCCATGTATCTCTCCTAAGAAAGTACATACCTGATCCTTCACATGTACTAAGCTCAGAAGTTGTACCGCTGGAGCAAGATCTTTCTTATGAAGAACAACCAATAGAGATTCTGGATCGTAGCGAAAAAGTTCTACGAAACAAGACCACTCACTTGGTTAAAGTTTTATGGAGGAACCACCAATTAGAAGAAGCTACATGGGAACTTGAGGATATGACGAGGGAAAGGTATTCTCATCTGTTTGTTACAAAGTGACGAATTTCGAGGGAAAATTATTTTTAAGGGGGGTAGAATGTAACACCCTGAGATTTTATGAGAAATATTTTGTTTTTATGTATTATGTTATACGAAGCACCAAAGGAATATTTCACTACACACAAAACTGTCTTGGCTTGCGTTACACGCAAGAGCAACCTTCCTTAATAGCTTGCGTTGTACGAAATACCGAGTTTCACTAAACAACGATATGTTATTAAAATATTATATAAACTAGCCGTTATGAATAGTAATACCCACTTTTTGAAATTTTATAAATTTTATCTTTTAAAATGGACTTCATTTTTGGATTTGGAATATCAAAATTATCTTAGGGTGAATTTTTGGTATTTTTCTGAAAACTTTCAATTTTTGATGAATAGTGAAAAACACTGAGTTATAGTTTAAAAACGAATTTTTATTTAAATAATTATTTATTTTATTTAAATTTATTTTATGTCAAAATAGATACATAATACCTATATAAGTTCAATTTAATTCATTGGAGTCATTTTATAATAATTTTAGATATATACAAATTTTATTGAACTATTTACAGTCTTTTACCCACCTCCTAGGAGAATTTGCAAATTTACATAAAACTTAATTTTAACGCTTCTGTGAGTTGAATTTCGAAAATCCAAGAGAAACGGTTAATATCAAGGAGTAAAATTCGGTTCAATAAGATAAAAATAATTTTTGGTGAATAGTATCTTTTTACTTTTATTTACCACGGTTAAAAGTAAATAGGGTAATTAAGGGTAAAAATGATATTATTATTACCCTAACACATGTCCTAATTCTATTGGATAAGTGTAATTCGACCAAAAATAACCTTAGGAATAAAATATGACCATTTAGGTCCACTTATATTAGATTAGGACATTTATTATTTTTTAATTCAAAGAAGAGTTAAAAGAATTAAAATCAAAGTTTAATAAGTAAAACATTTTTAATATAGGGTTATACATAAGATAAATTCGACTATAAATATTCATTAAAAATATAATAAGATTTCCTACATAATGGTATTTTATTTATAATTTTTAGACATTAAATAATTTAATTTATTTATGACACAATGATGATGCAGTAATTACCTTATTAATGAAATATTAACATAATTGATTTTATAAATACCCAAATTAATGTAATTTGAGACTTTTTATGAATTAAATTAATTTTTTAGGTTAATATAACATATTAGGATTAATTATATGAATTTTTTTTAATGTAATCATGCTGTTATGAATTTGTAAAAAACAAAATACCAAATAGTGTCAAAATTGACATAAAATATTTTTTAAAACAAATATTATATTATTAATTGATATTCTATTCCTAAAAATACATGTTTCTTCCAAAAGACTTATATAATAATATATATAATTAATGATCCAATTGGGGTTTGATTGGTAGTTTATATTAAGTTTATTAACCATATAGTGTAAGAATACAAGAAGACACGGTAAAAGTTAAATTATTTAACTTAGAGTTAAATCTACATGATAAGGTTAAAATGGTAACCTAAACTTGTCTAAAACCTATTGGATGAGAGTATTTCGACCCGTCCCCATCCTAGGCTCTAAATAAGTCGCTTTGGAGCCATTATAAACCTAATATTAATTTATTATAAAATAATATTTTAAGTTTTTCCAAAGGTTCCCCACACCCCTCTTATAAAAGGGCACCACCCTTCTCTCTAATTCACACCCCAAAAGCCATTTTTCTCGGCCAAAACCTACCCAAATACACTCTCAACTGCCCTAAATTCATCATATAGGCCTTATTTTAGTCATAAAACCAACCTAAGGAGCCCTTTTGATCAAATCAGAAAGAAGAACCCGAGAAATAGGTAAATATCTCACCACATATTTCAAGATCCTTTCTTCTTCCACTTCCTCATTCTTTGTTGTTTCTATTATAAAATAAAAACTCCATTATATTCTATATACTATGATGTTATTTTAAATGGTACAACCATATTATTTATTTTATCCATCCTATGAATGAAAAAGTCACCACACGTGCGTACGTCCGACTTACCGTATCCACGTCGTGGTGTAGATTGTTATTCAAACATTTCATCATTTGGATGCATATTATAATGAGTATAAATGATATAAATAATAAATATGACATTATTATGATTCTTTATATAAAATATACCATCCAATTATGTACTATTTTAATATCAAAAGAATGATATCGTCGCTCGTGCGTACGTACGGCCTACCGTCTCTACGATGTGATGCAACTCGTTCTACATGATATTCATTGAATAATGATTATATAAATGAATTAAATGAATATATATGTTATATATTACACTAATACCATTCTGTAAATGAGTTATCTATAACCTAAAAATAGGAATAAGAATTTATTTGACAAAACATGCATAAGAACATAAAGCAATGAACACCTGAATAACAAGTAGCAATGAAATTTTACTAATAAGAAGATAACAATATGATCATATATCATATCATAATAATGAATATTATTCTTTAATAAGTCAACGAAATTATTTAAATCATTATACATGAGGCTCAGATACGTACGAAGCATATCAGACCTAAGGTAAGCGAAATTCTCACAATCTCATTTTTATCCAAGATTGTTTATACTTCATAATTTACTGGGGCATATTTATCATCCAAATAAATGTTTCCTCAATATGTAATATTATTTCCATACTCATAAAATTGTTTAAATCAAATTTTACCTTTTGTTGAATTTTTAGTAAAAGATATGAAAGGAATATTTTTTCATTTACAGTACGAGATACTTTTTGACTTTTCCAGCCAAAGTACGAGAAGAATGTTTTTTTAAATTATACGGCATGAATGGATTTTTATGATTTCATAGAACATTATTTCCATGAAGCATCCTTTAAAAATTTTCAAGTGTATTTTTAATTAACTTCTTTTAGTTTAAAATTTTATGACATGTTAATAAAGGAAATTTTTTTTTGAAGTAGAAAGGATATTTTCCTCAAGAATGGAGTTCAAGTGTTTTATCAAAAATTATTTTTCATCTAAGATAAAATAGGGTTATGTTTCTATCCCAATTTTTATATTGATTTTGTTATGTTATGATGTAATTATTTTTATGAAGTCATTTTATCATATATGGTTTATGTTATAATGGCATGATGTTTATGAATCCCATTTTTATTACATGGGTTATGCTATGATATATGATTTATGATTTTGTAGAACACATAAGAATGGTTTCATTATGAGATGTGTGGGACCTATATCTATCTCCAATGCATTGGGTAAAGATTTATATCTCATGAGATAGACATGGATGGAACGACAAGTTAATCCGGTTCAGTGATACATGAATGGAACGAGGTGTGAACTTGGTTCAGAAATGGACTTTGTCCACTTTGATAGTCTTATAAATGAGTCTTGACTAATAAGAAATGATATTATATGATTATGTGTGTATGCCAAAAAGTTTCATATTTTATGTTATGATTATTTGGATTACATTTCACTACTATGATTTATCCTATATTATGATATTATGATCTCTTTTGTAGGTTAAGATTTTCAAAATGTTATGTTCTTATGAATATGATATGATTGATATTTCCTTTGTTTACTCTTACTGAGAATTTGAGCTCACCCTTTTGTATGTTTTCTTTTCCCCAGGTTAGGAAGAAGGGTATTAAGTAGGATATGCCAAAAGGGACTCTAGATATGATGAAATAAATGGGAGACAATGTAGATGCTTTATGAACCAGTTGTTTATGTTTCCCAGTTTCTAAATACCCAATACCTATACAATCCTATCATGGTTTTTTTATATGTTGTAATAAGTATGCTTCAATTCTGAAGTAATAACAATGTATGTAAAGTATGGGTCATTATATTAGTGGTTTTTGATATTTATACTCATGGACCGAAATAGCATGGGATGAGTTTGCATGCATCATAATAAGAACATAGGGATATATATTGACATGCATTATTCATGAAAGAGGCATTTTATTTACATGTGATATAAACTTTCGTATTGAAATATGAAATGTTATATCTATTAAGTTAGAATGAAATGAAAAAAGTGAACTGTTACATCATGCTAAAAAACTTGTAATCCATGCTTAGAGAGACCAGGAGTCAGTGGATATATGTTGGTGACACCTGTTGAGGTTGACCTTTTTGTTGTAGCTAGTTTTCTAAAGAGTGTGTTTGTATTTTAGAGAAAATTCATCCTCACCATCTTTGTGTTGAGAATCATGAGAGGGGAAATCAATATGTTCCTAATTCATCTAAACCATACATTCCTATAGTTCTTGTGTATTAGATGGATGTACAGCTTCATGATAGCAGCTTGAGGGTCATGAGATCCATTGAAAGAGAGACTCTTCACACTATGCCTTTGATGTATGAGATGATAATAGATTTCTAGCTACAACATCTGCTTACATTCACTTGGGATGGAGGACCTAGGTTTCCAATTTATGGATCGAGTTAGTCCAGACAATCTTTAACAATATTGAGACACCCACATATAGGAGGGTAAATATTGCAGCATATATGTTAGGACTAAGCTAATGATGAAGGTGTTTTTCATTCAAGCATTGTCTTTTGTTGTCAAGATAAGTTTCGAAGAAAGTAAATCACTTCACTTTTTTTTGTGGAAACAATTGTTTGTTTTTTTGAAAAGAATCAGACCCATATTTTCTGACAATTGAACTCATGTATTCCGAAAGTATGTTCTCAGGACCAGAAGGAAATAAAGAAACTTGAGTGAATGGGAAGTTATGATACTTTCTGATGTAATTGTGATGATGCTTTTCCAATTTTTATTTCATTTAAATCATGATTTGATGTGAGAACTTTTTATGAAATCTTGATTAAAGAAATAGGGAGTGAAAGAAATGATGCCAAATTGGAAAATAATCACATTTAGATTTATCATATCCAAATGGCAGAGAGAAAGAAGTGGTATTATTATTTTTTCAAAAAAGTTATATCCAGTTTGAAAAGTGGTGCTAATGAAAAGTTGTGCTGATGAAAAGTGGTGTTGATGAGATGTCGTGCCAATAAAAGTTGGTTCTGATGGAAGGTGGTTCTGATTGAAAAGTGGTGCCGATTGAAAAGTGGACTCGATTAAAAGGGGTGCTGATAGAAGAGTAAGATATGGTGCTGATTGTTTTCAAAATGATCATATCTGGGTGGAAGTGAAATAATAGACATGGTACCGATCAAATATCATCTTTATCAGATTGTAATTTATTGGATATGGTATAAAGAGAATAAATGATAATGATAAAAAAGGAACCGTATTCAGAATGTAATTGATCATATTCAGGTAGAAGAAAATAAAAGAGATAGTGAAAATCAAGAAGGAATCATTTTTAGATTGTATTGTATCGTATCTAGGCAGATCATTATTTTTAGATTGTATTTTATCATACCTAGTGATCGTACGAACAAAATATTGTACCCAATAATCATAAACAGTAATCGTATCCAGAATAATCGTAACTAGAAATGATCATAACTAGAAATGATCGTATCCAGAAATGATCATACTCTAGTTTGTTTTCAAATGACTTTATCAAGTGGGGTAAGAGTTGAATTGTTTTCTATTATCTTCATATAAATTTTAATGGGGATAATTTCTATCAATAGAATAGGAGAAGAAGAAATTTGTATTGTAAGTGAATCAAGAGTTGTGTGAAGAAAAGAGTTTGCTAGAATGAATGTAATGTTACAATACTTTCCAATCAAAATCAGATGATGCTAAAGTTGATCCTCAATAATTTCAAAGTCATGAAGGTAGTCATGATACAAGAAATATTTTTGAATGAATTATGGTTTCTCAAGTTGGTCAAGAGAAAATAAAATAGAAGGAGATTGCTGAATTATTTGTTGAGGGAGAGATGCACTTTCAAATACAAGATTTTGATTCAAATCTATTCCAAGAATCATATTCAGTAATCAAAATGAGGAATCATACTCAGTTTATTAGACCCATATATTTTTAACAGTTAAAATTAGTCTCAATATTTGAAATGGGATTCTGAAGATGAATAGGTAAAGATGGTAGAAGTTTCGAGAAGAATCAAGAAGAGGCGAAGAAGCCAAAATGCATTCTGATATTTGAGGGGAAATGGAATTTTGGGTGAATTTAGGTGTGTAAGAAAATGTTTTGGAATTCATAACTAAACCTATTTTGGGTCACCTATAAAAGGCAAAAGTACTTTGTACTTTCTGGCGCATGCACTATTCACTACAGCAGAGAGAGAATCTCTAGTTTTCTAGAGATAAGAATAGATCAATTCTATTTGGCTTGAAAATTGTTTTTAGGTTGTGATAATTCATTCATATTCTATTTTTCTTAACAATTTTATTGAGGAATTTAAGTGGTTCCTATTATACTATATTGCATTCTATTGAAAGAGAACTGGACTGAGAAGATTTGGTTCAGTGATAATCATACTTAGAGGAATCGTACTGGGAGAAACAAACTCAGGATAATTGAACTAAGTTTTTATATCAACGTCTAAGAAGTTTTTACCTTTCTTCTGGGTAAGTAATTGATGAATTGTATTACAATTGAATACATTTGGTGAATTGGAATGAAGCACAGGTAACATGAGATGTTACAAAACAATTGTATTAACCAGTTGTGCTAATATGATGCACATGAACTAGTTGTATTGTTTCATAGTGCTACATGAGTGAAATGGTACATCCTACTCAATGTAATCCAAGTATTGATTTCTAGTGGATTTTATGGTATTTAATAATTTCAAAACCATACCAAGGACCTAGCTATTCTTATTGAATAGTAAACCTTTTAAATATTTGTGTTCCTTTGGATGTGTGTTGATTTGTTTCCCAATAGGGAATTCAAATATTTAACAGGAGCTAAAGGTTATTTCAATTGAAAAGAAACCTAAAATAAAAAGAGTACCACTGATTTACCCCCTCCCCTTTAGTGATACAATACTATGACTGGTTACTTTAAATTGGTATCAGATCCAGGTTTCCTTCGTTTTTCTTTGCTGATGGAGAGCAAGAACTATGTGAACAGTAAATGTATTTTGGTCTTTTATGGAAAGAACTATAATATATAGAAAGATATAATGCTTCCATATCTTATGTCTATCAGTTATTATGTTCTTGAAGCTACAACAGTTGGGTTTCCTCCCATTGATGATCATGCTCACCTTACACCGGTTGACAAGAAGTTTCTTGATAATGATGGAAGGGCCAATAATTATATATTATCATCACTTTTTGAAAGTGAAATATTGAGAGTGAAAGGTGTTAGAATAGCTAAAGGTATATGGGATAAGTTGAAAAACATATACAAAGTCAATACAAAAGTGAATAAGGCAATGTAAAAAATATGTATAGTGAAGTATGAAGATTTGAAGATAGGTGAGCATGAATCTTTTGGGGAATTCTTTACCAAGGTGAATGACATTATGAGTAATATCAGATTTCTTGGTGAAAATTTGAATGAATCTACAGTTGTTGAAAAGATATTGAGAATACAACCTGACACATTTAATGTAAAAGTGTCTTTATTGGAATATAGAGATCCTAAAACATTATCTATTGATGATTTACATAGCACTCTTATAACTTATGAAATGAGAATATAAAATTATATGAATAGAAAAAAAAGTTTGATGGAGAAATTTATTTCAAGGCTATGAAGAATGAAAAGTCAAAGAATATTGTTATTGAAGTTGAAGATGGTGATTATAACTTTGAAAATGATGTATGTAAAAATCTCCATGTAATCCTATCCTTGTTTTTTAACAATGTGAAAAGAGGTACATGGAAATAAAATGGGAAACTTCCCTTGAAATTTTTTGAATGTGGAGGTGTTGGTCACTTTTTGGATAATTGTACTTGAAGAAAGAAAGAATAAGATAGTGATATTGAAGAAATAAAGACAAGAAGATCATGGAAGAAAAATGGAGACAAATAAAAAGAAAAGAAAATTTTTTAAATAATAAATAAGAAGTTTCTTGTCCAAAGATGAAGAAGAAGAAGAGAGTGATGATGAATTCAAAAAATACATTGAGTATATTATTGAAAACATTTTTATTAAAATAGTGACTGATGAATAATTCGTAAGCAGTAGTTCTAAAGAAGAAGAAGATCAACTTGAACATCATTTTAAAGAAGAATTGAAAAAGTGTATGAGAAAAATTTGAAGGCCTGAATAGAAAAATAAAAAGTTGGAAGATGAATGTTTCTCAATAAGAGATCAAGAATATTTTTCTAATGAAAAAGTAAAGCTCGTGAAATAAATTTATGACTTGAATAAATATATTTAAGAAGAAAAGAATCGTAAAGGTTATTTAGAAGTGAAGTTGAAAGTAAAAGAAGAAGAGTTGGAACACGATAAACAAAAACTCTCAGTAGATGAATTGAGAAACACAAGTTTTTAAAACTCTATCATTGATCCTAGTGTATGTTCTTGATAAGAGAATCTAGATAAGGTTCAACAAAAGTTACCCTCAAAGGGTGATAAGAAGAATGAAGTTTTTTTTTTCAAAAAGAAGAATGTTGGAAATTATGAAGTCTTTTGAAAACCTAAGTCCAAAAATGTTTTGAAACAATCTAAATCCAATAAGGTTTCCAAAAATTATGATTCCAATAAAGAAAAAAATAAGCATCATAACCTTATTAATAATAGAAAGGTTAATGGCTCAGAAAAGAAAGTAGATGAGAAATAGATTCATGATCCTGATCAATATATAATCTTCAGAGGAACATAATCTTTCTATGGGTATTGTGGGAATTGGTGAGGATTCAGGAACACAAGAAATATGTGTTGATTTAATAAAAAACATTTCCATTTTCCCACAGGCTATGGAAGGTAGATATCGAGGGGGAGTCAATCTCCTTAGATAAAGAAAAATGAGAAGGTTGTCTTGAAGAAATCTGAAAAGAATGAAGTGAAGATTGAAAATAGGTTCCAATCCTTGGAAATTATTTATGAAAGATGTGAACAACCTAGACACCTTCAAAACATATGTCTTGTTTTTTTACTGTCTTAGAAAAAGATTCTCAATTCTCCAAAGTTGAAGGTGAAGAATGGAAATAATGGAGAAAAGGATCTTGTTTTTGAAACTGCATTAAAATCCATGAAAAAAGAATGACCTTAGATACTTGATAGTGGGTGTTCTTCTCGCATGACAGGAGACATGAAATTTTTTAAGAATATGAAATATTTTAAATAATTCATAATGACATTTGGCAATGATGAGTCCTTGAAAATCAAAGGTGTTGGGTTAGCCATTATTAGAAAAGAAAAAAAATGAAATCCAAGAAAACTTTGTATGTTGATAGGTTGAAACACAATCTGATAAGTGTTTCACAATTTTTTGATGAGGGTAACAACGTTATCTTTAGAAAAGATGGGTTTTTTGTTAAGAGTGAAGTAGATAGAAATATTATTACAAGAGGCCAATGTACAGAAGGGAATTTGTTTTAGGTTGGTGAAATAAAAAAATATTGTTACATGAGTATGGTGAAAGAGAATAAGTTGTGGCATAAAAGGCTTAGACACATGTGTAAAAGAAACATGAAAAATTTATCTAAAATTGATAGTGTTCAAGGAATTACTGATTTACCAAGAAGAATCGATTTACGTTTCACTATCTTCTAGAAAAGAAATATTACAAATGTCATACATAAGAAAGTTGATATTTGTTCAAAACTGCACCTAGAGATGATACAATCTAATATATGTGGGTCAATGATAAAAAAAATCAAAAAATGGAGATAATTATTTCATTACTTTCATTGATTATTTTACTCACATTACTTGTTTCATGTATATGAAACCCAATTTAGATGCTTTGAAAATGTTTAAATGTTTTAGAAGAAAAAAAAGAGAAGGAATGTAAGTATTCTATGATGAATTTATGAACAGATAATGGTGGTGAATAAAAAAGTAAAGTGTTTGAAGATTATCTTTAGAAGCATGGAATTTAGCATCAATAAAGTTCCCTATACACCCCCATCAAAATCGAGTTTCTAAAATAATGAATAGAATCCTGACGGACATGGGAAGAAACATGTTACTTGAACATGATCTTTCTCATAACTTTTGGAGATAATCCTATAGTACTACTATTTACATTCAGAACTTTTGTTTCTACAGGAATTAATTAGGTATGACTCCATATAAATTGTTTAATGGAAAAAATCCAAGTTTGAAACAATTTAGGGTGTTCCGGAGTCCATGTATTATAAACAAGAAAGGTGGAAACTATGGTAGTTTTGAGTAGAGAGGTGAATATGGAATATTTATTAGATATAATTCGGAATGAAGAGGTTATATATTCTTTAAAAAATAAAGAGGAAGAATTTTTGATTCAATTGATGTAAAAGTTATAGAAAGATATGAGAAAGATAAACATGTCCATGCAGATAAAAAATATGAGCAAGTTAAAGAATATAATTTTGATAAGGATACAAATGATTGTAATCCTAATAAATGTGAAGAATCAGACTTAGCTATTTCCAGTGATGAGAAAGACAATAAATAATCTTATCCATGGCTGAGGAAACCTGTGGATTCACAAAGTATAATTGGTGATAAACATGAGAAGGTTTAAACAACAAGAACTACCAATTCCATTACACATACTTCTTTGTATTTAAAAGTTAAACCGAATGATGTGAAAGAATATTTTGAGCATATGGAATGGGTTCAATCCATGAATGAAGAATTGGATCATATTGAAAATAATAATACATGGGAACTCATACCCAAGTCTAAAAATAAAAACATCACTGAAAAAAATGGGGTTTCTGAAACAGGTTGGATGAAAGTGGGGAAGTTATTAGAAACAAAGCAATATTGGTTTGTAAAGGGTATTAAAATATTGAGGGTATTGATTTTGATGAAACCTATGCCCAAGTGAAATACTTGAAACAACCAGGATCTTTCTTTCTATTTCTGTACAACAGGGATAAAAGATCTTTCAAATGGATGTTAAATCTGAATTTCTAATTAGTGATCTTGAAGAAGTGGTTTATATTAAACAACCATGTGTCTTTGTTATTGGAAAATATGAAGGTTATGTGAGTATATTGAAAAAGGAATTGTATGGCCTAAAACAACCTCTGAGGGTAAAATATTCCAATTTGGCTACAAGATTAAGAAAGATGAATTTTCACAAAGGAAGAGTGGATATCAATATTTACATCAGATAAAGTCAAGATTATTCCTTCATTTTAATTGTTTATATTTATGGTATTATCTTTACTTGGAATGATGATTTAAGATGTGAATAATTTTATTAATAAATGAATAATGTATTTGAAATGTCTATGTGGGGTGAAATGAAATACTTTATTGGGTTAAAAATTTATCTAATGAAAGAATACATTTTCCTCTCCCATGAAAAGTATGAAAAATAACTTTTCAAGAGGTTTGGAATAGAAAATTCAGAAGCTATTTCAACACCTATATGAGTGAGAAAAAATATGATTAAATATGGAGAAAAAAAATAAATTAATCAAAAAGAGTATCAGAAACTGATTAGAATTCTATTTTATTGGACTTCCTCAAGACAAGACATTGTGTATGGTGTTACCTAATGTACAAGATTTCAAATTTCTCAAATAGAATCACATTTACTTTCTGGAACAAGAAATATTAGATACATGAAAGGTGCAAAAATCTTTGGAATCAAATATGATAACTCAAATTGTATTTAATTATTTGGGTATTTATATCCCGATTGGGAAAGAAATGTTGATGATAGAAGATGTACATATGGTGGTGTATTCTTTCTGGGAAAGAATTTTGTTAGTTGGAATTCAAATAATCACAATTCAGTAACTATTAGTATGGATGAAGATGAGTATGTTTCTACTACTCAAGACACTACTCAACTTTTGTGGATGAAAACACAATTGGAAGATTTACTTATTGAAGTGAAGTAACCCATGCTACTGGGTTGTGACAATCAAAGTACAATCAATCTCACCAATAATTCTGTGCAACATTTTCATTCAAAACATATTGATATGAAATATCATTTCATCAAAGATCATGTGGAGAATAATGAATTGAAGTTGGAGTGTGTTCCAACATCGGAACACGTTGCTGATATTTTTCACAAAAACTTTTATCGAAGGAATCATTATAAAAAAGGAGGTTGAACATGGGTGTCCAAACATCGTTGTCTTCAAGGTTGAGGTATGTGTATCCATCTCCACTCTCATATTAAATTTGTATTGTTTTATCAAGGGGAGAATTGTATTTTTTTCATAGATATTTTTCATAAAAGAGAGAGTTGTGGGTAAACTGTGAATTCAGCATTGTTTTGTGATTGAACTATTCTAACTTTTTTTGGGATGGTTATAGGAAATGAATTTTTTTCTAGATAACCTAGAAAGATGAGATGAAGTGGTGGGAAAGAAGAATGATTTGTTAAGGAAGAATGTTTAGATAACATGGATTTTCTATCAATGATTCTTGTTTCCTATAATGAGATTGCTCACATATGACTAGAATTATTGATATGCAATCCATTGATTTAGGTTACAAAGTTTAGTGATTTATGAAACTTGGTTGAAAACAAAATCCAAAGTGCTATATTGTTATACCCAAGCTAATGATGAAGGTGTTTTGTATACAAGTGCTATATTTTATTGTCAAGGTAAATTTTGAATAAAGGAAATCACTTTACTTTGTTTTATGGAAACAATTATTTCGGGTTTTATTTTGAAATGAATCAGACCCATGTTTTTGGACAATTAGTCTCATGTATTCAGAAAGTTTTTTCTCAGGATGAAAAATAAAGAAATAAATTTGAGTGAATGGAAAGTTATAATACTTTTAGATGTACTTTTGACGACTCTTTGACGATTCGTTTTTCATTTAAATCATGAGTTGATGTGAGAACTTGTGATGTAAGATTGTTATAAGAAAGGGGGAGAAAAAGAGATGCTTCCAAATTGGAAAAAAATCACATTTAGATTTATCATATCATTATGGCAGAGAGAAAGAATTGGAATCGATTTTCTTTCAAAAAAATCATATCCAGTTTGAAAAGTAGTGCCAATGAAAAGTGTTCCTGATGAAAAGTGGTTCTAATAAATTTTGGTACCTATGAAAGGTGATGTTGATGAAAGGTGGTTCTGATTGAAAAAGTGGTGTCGATTGAAAAGTGGAGCTGATTGAAAAGGGGTGCTGATAGAAGAGTAAGAGATGATGTTGATTATTTTCAAAATAATCATATCTGGGTGAAAGTGAAAGAATAGACATGGTACAAGTCAAAGATCATCATTATCAGATTTTGATTGATTGGATTTGGATGAATGAGAAGATATTATACTAATTAAAAAGTAATTTTATTCAAAATGTAATTGATCATATTTTGGTAGAAGAAAAGAAAAGAGATGGTGCTGATCAAGAAGGAATCACTTTTAGATTGTATAGTATTTTATTTGATAAGATCATTGTTTTTAGATTGTATTTGATTGTACCCAGTGATCGTACGAAGAAATGGTCATACCCAGTAATTTTAATCATCAATCATATCCAAAATAGTCTTAACCATAAATGATTGAAACTAGAAATGATTGTATCCAGAAAAGATGATACTCTGGTTTTTTTCAAAAGACTTCATCAAGTGGGGTAAGATTTGAATTTTTTTATGTTCTATTTTTATGAAATTTCAATAGGGCCAAGTTCCATTAATATAAGAGGATAAGAATTTTGTATTTGAATTGGATCAAGAGTTTTGGAAAGAAAAGAGTTTATTTTAATGAATGGGAAGTTATAATACTATTCTGTCGAAATTAGATGATACAAGAGATTATCCTCAATGATTTCAAATTCATGAAAGTAGGCATGATACAATAACTATTTTTAAATGAATTATGATTTCTCAAGTGGGTCAAGGGAAATAAAAGATAATAAAATTGATGAATTACTTATCAAGGGTGAGATGAACGTTAAAATACAAGATTTTGATTCAAACCAGTTCTTATAATTGTATTCAGCAATCAACACGAGGAATCAGACTCAGTTAACTGGACCCATGTTTTCCTAAAAATTTTAATCAGTCTCAACAATTGAAATGGGAGTCTGAAGAAAAATGAGTGAAGATGGTAGAAGTTTTGGGGAGAATCGAGAAGAGGTGAAGAAGTCAAAATGATTTCTAGGATTTTAGGGGAAATGAAATTTTAGGTGAATTTAGGTGAGTGGGAAAATGTTTTGGGATTCCCACCTAAACCTATTTTGGGTCACCTATAAAAGGAGAAAGTACTTTGTGCTTTATGAGGCTTGTAGTGTTTACTTATTAAGAGAGAGAAGCTCTGGGTTTCTAAAGAGAATAAGAGATCAATTCTATTCGGATTGAAAATTGTTTTCAAGTGGTGCCAATTCATTTATATTCTATTCAGCTTAAAAATTGTATTCAGATATTGAAGGGGTTCCGATTCCACTCTATTACATTTTATTTGAAGAAAATCAGACTGAGATGATTTGGTTCAGTGTGAATAGTACTCGGAGGAATCGTACTGGGAGAAATGGACTCAGGCTAATTAGACTAAGGTTTTATATCAAAGTCTAGGAAGTTCTTAGCTTTTTTTCTGGGTAAGGATTTGATTAGGTTTATTACAATTGAATTCATTTGGTGAATTTAAAAGAGTCACAAGTAACATGAAATGTTACAAAATAATTGTATTAACATGTTGTGCTAAGAGGATGAACATGAACTAGTTGTATTATTTCATAGTACTACACGAGTTAAAGGGTACACCCTACTCATTGTAATCCAATGATTGATTTCCAGTGGATTGTATGGTATTAGATCATTTCCAAACCATAACAAGGACTCATCTATTCTTATTGAATAGTGAACCATGTAAATCATTGTATTCCTTTGGATGTGTGTTTAATTGTTTCTCAGGAGGGAATTAAAATATTTAACAGGAGGTGAAGGTTGTTTCAATTGAAAAGAAACATAAAAGAAAAAGTGTATCACTGATTCACCCCCTCCCCCTCTCAGTGATACAGTACTTCGATTGGGTACTTCTAATATATGCTTCATAGACCAACCGAGCATTAGTGGGACATTCTAGAGCAATTAAGAAATCTTGGTAAGCTATCTAGGAAGGAATTCAAGACTAACTTCCTATTCCATTTATATCCCGAGCCATTGAGGGATGAGAAGGTTCATGAGTTTTTGAAACTAATGGAGTAGGACATGTCAGTGATGGACTACGTTGAATGTTTTACCAACCTACAATGTTTTGTTCTATCTTTGTAAGATGATGAGATCTCTATAGTGATCCATTTTCAAGATGGTATTCACTGTGATATTAGGTTGTAGGTGAACATGTTCCTCCTGTGTAGTTTTACAAATGTGATGAATTAGGATCTCATAAAAGAAGGTAATTTGAGAGAGGACTAGAGAAGTGACCATTATGTTTCAATAAGGAAAACTTTAAACTATTATTCAAGTGTAAATAAGAATCACAATGTCCATTTTTTCCCAGTCAACATTGGTCATATCAGTCAGAGTAGTGGGAATCCATCTCAGGACTATGTTCCATTACAGTACTATCAGTTTGGTAAGATGAGATACAAACAAACTCAGTGTCCGTACCACACTTTATAGTGTCATTCTTGTGGAAGGATGGGACACATATATAAGTTTTGTAAAATAATACAGAAACAATGTAGTGGTAGGGGAACATGACATGCATCAGAGTCTGGTAAAGACTCAACTACTCCTCAGTAGACAAGTAACTAGAGTTCCATGGGACATTCTAGTCAAGGTTGGTGATGGGGTACCCACGTACTAGAACAGAAGAAATATGCATAGGGTATATCTTAGGGGAGTCAGGATTGAGCCTTGGGTATAGGGGTTAGTCAGCTGCATGTTTTCTAGACCAGTTCAACTATCGTGGATGCAATACTATCTATTGTTAGAGGTATGATTCTTATATCATCTAACCTTTCTTGATTTTTTATATAGGAGCATCGCATTCCTTTTTTATCAAATCATTTTTTAAGTTATTTGGTCTTGGATTGAAAAATCATGGATGGTATTTTGACCCTCGACATACAATTGGGAGTGCATTTAGAGAATATCAAACATTGAAAGATGTTTTCTCTAGACATTGGTGGTTACTATTTCTTTTGGGAACCATTCATGCTTGAAATTATTGTCTTTGATTTGATTCTTGGTATGGATTAGTTAACTCTATACATAGCTCATATCATCTATTACCAGAGTAGAGATACATTTTTATCTCCATAAGGAGAAATCCATTCTCACCAAAGTGAACGAGATCTTCAAGATGGTCATACAAGAATAATTCAGTGAATTTTGGATTGTCTAATGGCTCAGATAGTTGGTTTTCTATAGATGATGAAGTAATGTAGAAATATTGTTTTCTTATAGTGGTAGACTATTCTCAGGATATTTTCCCTAACGAGTTATATGAATTATTTTCCAAGTGAATGATTGATTTTATGATCAGGTTGGTGATGTGAGTAGAGTTAGTTTTTATCACTCTTTACAGAATAAAACCATTAGATATTTGGAATTCTAAAGTCTTGTTGGATGATATGGAATCTATGGGTTTCATATGGCCTCGTACATCTACGTTGGGTTCTTCAGTTCTCTTTTCCAAGATGGATGATGGTACTTTGTGATTGTGTGTGGATTATTAGAGATTGAACTAGATGGTGGTCAAGAACCAGTATCCTCTTCCAAGCATCAATGATCTATTAGATCAGTTGAGTGGTGCTAAGATATTCTCTAAGATTGATTTGAGATCAAGATACCATCAGTTGAATGTGATGATATTAAACATACCTTTAACATATTTTAGGAGAAATTATGGATTGTATGAGTTCATAGTGATTATCTTTGGTTTGACTAATACACTAATAGTATTCATGGACTTGATGAAATAGATATTTCATCCTTTTATCAATTGGTTTTTTTGTGTTTTTTTTGACAATATCTTAGTGTAATCCTTATTAATAGATGATCATTCACAATATCTTGACATCATGATGAGTATATTGAGAGAACATCAGATTTATGTTAAGCTAACCAAATGCAGTTTCTTGATTGATAAAGTGAATTTCTTAAGCCATGTCATATCAGAGGTAAGAGTGTCATTGGAACTAGAGAAAGTTGCATCCATGGTATCTTGAGGTCATCCCAAGAATTTATTTTTAATCTAGAGATTTCTAGGTCTAGTAGGTTATAATCTGTTCTTTATCTGGGATTTATCCTATTTAAAAGCACTGATGTCAGGGATTACCAAAAAGGGAGTGTAGTTTGATTGGTCGGATGCTTGTGAGAAATATTTTCATAAGATAAAAAGAAAAGCTGAACTCAACACATATCCTTACTTTACATGTGCCAGGTAAATTATATAACTTTTATTGTGTCACACCCTAATTTGGACTCAAGGGCATTCTAATACAGGAGTATTGAGTGGTTTCTTACATATCCAAACAATTAAGGCCACATGAGAGTAATTATACTACTAATTACATGGAGTTATTGTAAGTTGTACATGTCGTGAGATTCTGGAAGAATTCTGTCATGGGTGAGAGGTTTATAATATAAAAAACAAGAAGATCCTCAGGTACGTCTTTTCTCAGTGAGACAAAAACCTTCGACATAGGTGGTGGGTTGAGTATATATAATCTTTCGAATTTGAGTTGTCTTATACACTAGGAAAGGGCAACATCATTGCTGATGAATTAAGATAAAATACACAGATAGATGAAGTGAGATATTTTTGTAATGAGTGGAAAATAATATCCCTCTTTTCATACATGCATCTTGATTTTTAAGAGTATTAAGGATGGTTATCGCTGACATCGATGTCTGTTATACCCATTCATTTGGACTAGATCAAGACCGAGCAATTATTTGATCTAGAGGGCTTAGTTTTTAGAGATTTCTTATATGGTGGGGAGAAACCATTAGTATGGCTTCTTAGAAGTGGAAATTCACTTCTTTTCTATGGCCAAGTATGGGTTCTTATGGGATTTCATTAGGAGTCGATGAGAGAGTTTAATGATTCTAGATGGGGGGGGGGTGTATCCTGGTTTGACCAATTGTATCGTAATATCTATAGATAGTACTTGTGGTCACAAAGGAAGAATGAGGTTTAAAACTTTGTGAACATATGCCTCACTTATCAATATTTTAAAGTTAAGCATTTAAGGCTAGCTGGGATTTTGTAGACTTTTCCAATTTTTGAGTAGAAATGGGATGATGTCACTACGGATTTTATGATAAGATTACCTTAAAAAAACTATAAGAATGAAAAAGTGTGGGTGATTTTGGATCAAATGATGAAGTCAGCCCAATGTTTTTCTATTAGGGAGAAAGTCATAGTTTATGATCTATATAGTCTTTATGTACACGATGTAGTTCATTTTCACTGTGTTATGAGGAGTATCATTTAAGGAAAAAATTGTCATTTCACATCGCGTTTCTAGTAGGGTCTTTAGAAGGCTCTTATATCGCATGTTATTTTGAGTACAACCTATCATCCTCAGACCAATGGTCAATCTAAGGAGACTATTTAGGTTTTGGAGGATATTTTATGAGCCTGTGTTTTGGATTTTGGTGGTTTTTGGGATCATCATATAGAAGTAATGGTGTTTTTATATAATAATAGCTTTCACACATCTGTCCAAATGAAATTTTTTGAGGCTTTGTATGGTTGGCCATGTTGTTCGTATTTTTATTGGTTGGAGGTAGGTGAGTTATCATTTATTGGACCTAGTATCATGCAGGAGATGTCTAAGAAGGTTCAGTTGATCATATAGTAGTTGGTGACCATGTAGAACAGGAAAAAATCATATTTTTACCATCAGATATGACCTCTGGATTTCAAGGTTAGTCATCATGTTTTCCTTCAAGTGTCACCTAGATTGGGGAAACACCATATCAAGAAACAGGGAAATCTTACACCCATGTTTTTCTGACTATTTGGGGGAGTGTATAGGGTTGGTCCAAGGGAGAACCGTTTATCCCTTCCATAATACTGTAGTTCCATGCATAATGTGTTCCATGTGTCACAGCTTCAGGGATATTATTATAACTCTTATCACATGATAAATGTAGAATAATTCAAGATTAGTGTTGATGCATCCTTTGAGGATCATCTGATATGGATTTTGGATCATAGTGTGAAGTATCTCCAGGGAAGGATGATTCCATTGGTTTGGGTAAAATGGAAGCATGGGTGAGTTTAAGAGGATAACTAGGAGAGAGAGTCTGATATACAAGAACAATGTCCATAATTGTTCCCATAGACCCCACAATAATTCTTGGGGTAGCTCGAGGATGAGCTTTTATATGGTGGGGAGACTATAAGAGCACATATTTTTCTAAGTATGTCTCTCTCAATGTTTTTTTTAAAAATTATTTCAGTTGGGTTTTTACTCATCTATAAACCCTAGTAGATATGTTTACTTCATGTTGGACTATTTATTTGAATAAACATAAAACTGGGAGGAAAATAATGAAAATAGAAGAGGATCCACACATACATGGGTTTTTGGTAAGTTGAGAAGCCTTAAAGGGGCTTTGAGTTATTTTTATAATGAAAATGGGATGAAAAAACATATGAAAAAAATTTACATGTCATGTAAATGGATTACACATCATGTAATGTTTAGGAGAATTCAATATTCAGACTAGGTGATTGGACTTTTAATGTATCCCACTAAAAATAATTACATTACATTTAACTATAATACACGTTGTGTAATTCACCGATCTAGAGTTTTCAAGTGTTCCATGCATTTGATTTTTTTTCTAAATCACCTGAAGCTTCTTCCTTTTGACCCTAGAGCACTATTAATGTGATTTTGGAGTGCCTATCTTGATTCCATACATCTTGATAACTTATATGATCAATAATAAGTGGTCTTGGTTCAATTTTCCCTTCTCTCCCTCAGTTATATAGACATTGTGTTGTAATATATTGACCATGTGTTTTTTTTGTTTTGATATTGATCAGTTTTGATCTAGGATACTTCTTATGATCATACGTACCTTATTCGTCATGGGTGTTTACTATAATAATCAATGGTTTATCTTTAGTTAAAGGTTGGGGGGACAAACCTTAACCCTATGGTTTGATAATTTTTAGGTATGTAAAACATTCTAATTGTGCCAATATATCATGTTTAAAACTAATTAAATGATGAATTGGATTATTCCTTTGAGTCCCTTTGGATAAAATTTATTATTTACCTAGATTGTGGCTTCGGTTCGGGTTATCAATCCTTTGATTATAAATGAATTAGTTAATTGATTAAAGTGTTTTTAACATGACATGAGATTTTTTTCATTTATTGATATTGATCCAGCTTGGCTAGGATTATTTATTGATAATAATGGAATGTTATTGGTTATGACCAATTGATAAATGAAATGAGTAATTGGAAGATAAATGATAATTTTCATAATTAATAATCAGGGATTATGTTGTGATATTGTGATATCTTTGTTTCCATGACATGTGTTGTGATAAATGTTGATATGATTATATGAGGCATTGGAATAGTTGAAATGATGAAATGATTATATACCAAGTTATTCCCTAAGACATGACGAAATGATTATATAGTAAAATTTTCCTAGTAGAACATTCTGAAATACTTATATACCAAGCTTAAACTGGATTAAATACTCAAATGATTATATATTGGTATTAGACCTGATAAATACTATAATGATTATTACTAGGATCATCACTATTTAAATACTGAAATGCTTATATAGCGAGTGTTGAACCAGTTTTGTGCGATTTATACCTTATTTATAAGGTTCTATTTTACCATGTTTATATGGTTATGGTTGACATGGTTGTGAGATATGCTTAGAGACATTCCATCATGACGCTAAGGAAGGTTATGTTTACCATGTGTATATGGTTATGGTTGGAATGGTTTTGAGACATGGTAAGATGCATTCCATCATGGTACTGAAGTAGGTTTATGTGGTATTAATTTAATTTCTTAATTAAATAATAAACCTTTCCATTGCATTATTTCATACACTTATTATCATAATAGTTATATTTTGACACAGTGGTGTCGACCTATTGTGTTATACTCACACTAAATTTGGGATACCATTTGAAATACGGAAAGATTACTTAGATTTAGGATTGGACAAGGGCCAAGGACCTTGCTATTGATTTTTTCTTAATAGATGAGTTGGAGTTTGGATATGAGATTAACATGGGGTTTAGGACTGCAATCTTTTGAGTGGACTAGTATTTTATTTTGTATTACCTATAGAAATAAATTTCGTGACATTCACGCATGTCATTACATTTTTAATTTATTATTTAGTTGGATTATTCTTTTGGATCCCATTGTTGGGTTTCCAGTGTATTATATTCTTTTCACTCTCTGATATTTATCATTATTATTAGATTATTCCGTTGTGTTGTAACTCTGTAACCAGATGGTATAGTCTCCCCACTATACATATCACAACCTGATGTTAGTCAGAAGCCTCTTGAATATGGGGAGGCATGTTTGAGGTCACATGTCTAATCCAATTCATCCATGATATAGAGTTCCAGATTGGGGGATGTTTCATTGACACATAAATTTTAACATAAACAACCATTAACACAATATAAGGATCATAAACACCCATTGTCTTTAGAATAGGTTCATAAAACCTCGAAGTTAGACTAAAAAAATATATTTTATTTTAATCTTTATAGAAAGATCCTAAACCCTTTTGAGCTTTTAAACTATATAGGATAACCTGGGAAATATATTGACAAAAGGGGTGAGCTAAAAAGATCAATAAGGTAATTAACATGACACATAAACATAACATGTGAGTCAAATATATAACATGATATCATAAAAAAGAATGCATACGAGTTTTTTTAAAAGGTTGGGGCCGAAGCCTCAATTTATTATTTAAAAGAAAAGACCTCTTTAGACTGGGTAGAGGGAGACCCATTACATAGACCGAAGGCCCAAGGCCAAGTGGCCTTAATACAAGGCTTGAAAGCCCATTTTAATGGCCCAAAGGACCCCTCGGTGAACAATACTGCTACAGTACATGCGCTGCTACAGTACCTGCTATAGTACCACCACCGATACAGTATTTGCTATTGTCCCTCCACCGCTAAAGTGATTCCGATTCTATAGTGCCGCCGCTGCAACAGTTCCTGCTATAGTACTTCTACAGTACCTTGGAAATTCGCCCCTGCCCTGATTTGATCCTGGGTCTTTTGGATGCCAAGCAGGAGCCTGTACCACTAGGGTATAGGCTCGTTGGCAAAAGAATGCATACGAGTAGTCACATAGAATCATAACATAAATAACATGGTTTTTTAAGATCATGGAATCATAGTAATTATAGAAGAAACATATAACATAATATAAACATGAGTCAAGATTAACTTCAAATATATTATCACATGGCTAAAAAAGTCCCATAATGGATTATGTTTACTCTATAATACCATACATGCCATCTCCCGAGTCTATAAATTTACCCAATTCATTGGAATGCTATATGGGTGCACCCATCATAACATGTTCATGATCTATGTGTTCCATGTAAATTAAATCAATCATAAGGCATAACATAATAATTACCCTTGTAAAAAATATGGGTTACATAATCTTGCATCACATCATAATTTAAGGTAATTTCATAGTGATGGAATTTGAGAAATGATCACACGACATCTATTACCCCGTTAAATTAAGGGAGAATAAATCATCTATATATTTGAGATACATATATACATAATTTATAAATAATACATAACATCAAAGGTTGTCGAAATTAATTACAATAATGTTAAAAATATTTAAAATATTCTATAGTAAAATTACTTTTTCAATTTTAGTAACATCAAAGTATGTCATCTTAGATGGAAAATGATGTTGAAAGATCACTTTGAATATTTGTTGAGGGATATATACTTTAAATTTTAACAAAACTTATTTAAAATATAATATTTATCAAACATATTTTTTTTTTGAAAATGACCTTTTGTACTTAAAATGGAAGCTTTAAAACATCGAGTTTCCCTAATGATGGTAAATTCCATTCATTTTGTACATGTTAAAACAAATATTCCTTTCACATTTTTGGTAAGAAAAGTAAAAAAGTACCTTGTATGAAAGATTATAGGAAAATTACTTTTAATTTTTTTTATAAAAATACAATTAATGGTAAAAATTACTTTAAACAATCATATTAAAACATTTCAGAAAACATTTTTGGATAACATAGATTTATAAGAGATATGATTTTTTACCAAATATAGAATTGAAGTCTGATTTTATTAAAAATATTTTATTAATAATTTGATGTACCAAAGAGAGGAAAATAGTAATATTTATTGAGAAATTAATAAATAAATAGAGTATAACAAAATTAAATTGGTATATTAGGCAATGATCTAATAATTTCTTTCAATGAAAATTTAATAATAATTAATCCCGATTAAAATGAGATTGAAACAGAAACGCTTACTGCTTTCATAAATTTTTAATCATAACTTAACTTGAATTAAGTAGATTAACTGTAACAAAAAATACTATGATGCAGTATGTATTCATGATATAATATATAAATGATAATTATATAAAATGTTAAAAATAAATTATATTCATAAAAGATCATGTGTCTCAAAGAAAGAAATATGAGACAAAACCCTTATAAGGGTTGTATCATAAAGGAAAGAGATAATCAATGGGGTGGTTATGTGTAAAAAATTTAGTTCCATAACAATAAAAGTGTAAATACAACATAAATCAATCAAAATTAATTTCACACATAATATTTCATTAATATAATCAATGAAGTAGACACATAACTAAATTAATGAAAATTGAGTTATGAAACCCCTTACCCCGTGCTTCCCTTTAGTTGAGTATTTTTAAACCTCTTGTATAATGGTTTTAAAAATCTTATTAAATTATAATAGAACAATATATATAATTTTAATATCATATATTTTCATTAAATAACATCTTATTACCCATTCATCAAAATAATTTCATTATCACTATTGTTTTGGGTGTTAATTGGCTTGTTTTCTCATGCCTGGTTTAGCGTGAAAGATTCAGATATTGAACATAGGATATAGATATATCATCTAAATAATGATACTAATTTTATAAATATAATTTTTTATTATATCCATATTGATAATAATTATTTAATTTTGAACATGGAGAGTGAATCACATTGCTTAGTGAAGATGATATGCAGTACGTACGCACGAGCGACATTATCATTTCCTTAATGGGTGAAAGGGTAAAGAATAGAAATGTGTATTAATTTTAAATAATAATAATAATTATATATATATCACATATATTCATTAAATCTATTATTTATTACCTTATATGTAAATTGTTGGTAAAAACTAAATGACATCGCTTCGTGAGGGGGTAGTCCACCGTACACACATACAACATTATCATTTATTCAATGGATATTAAGGAAAAAAATATTTGATATTTTTATTTCATATAATGATTTATATTTCATTAATATCATATATAAATATAAAACTAATTCTTATTACCTTACAAGTGAATCATAAGTGAAAAATGAATCACATCATTTTGCGAGGTGGTAGTCTGCCGCACACACGAGCGTCATTATCATATTCTATATGGAATAGAAATTAAGAAGGTATATATAATATAACAACTAAATAAGTATAATTATATTATAAATATAATATATAAATAATATATATATCATTATATACATCCATGAGAAGTAGTGAGGGAAAAAAAATTATGTCGGTTTGCGAGGCGACAATCCTCCGTACAAGGGATCAATGGTTTTGTTTCCCATTTAAGCAAGGAGGAGATGGTTATAGGTCATAAATTAATAGAAAAAAATATTATTATATGTAAAATACTGATATTATTATATAATAATGGTTTAATAATATTTATATGTGGTGGAGGAAGAAATAAAATAAAACATTCGTGTAAGGACGTTACCTCTTATTCAGACAACTTATTTTGGTTTGCAGCAAAAGGCTTCATACATTAGATTTATGACAAAAAAAGGATTATAAGATGAGGGTATGGAAGTAAAAAAGTTATTTGGTTAGGTATTGGATAATATAAATGGTTTTTTAAGTGTGTAAAAGAGAAGAGATAGGGTGACATTTTATAAGTGGGGAGAGGACAATGTTGATCTTTTTGAAAAGAAAGTATGACACCCATGTTTTTCTCAAAAAAAAAAAAGAATAAAAAATGAAAAAATTTTAAATATTAGAAGCTATAGGTTCTAAATATAACCAAAAAATTGTAATTATATAAGTTTTGGGTCAGTTTGAACATTTTATTTTAAGTTTAACCCTCGATAAACCAATTTTTACCTTAACCGCAATAAATAATTTTTATTGTTTTCACAATGAATTATGGTGAAAAAATTAGATTGGGAATATTATATAATATAAATTATTCTAATTCCAAATATTAAAATTCATTTTTATAAATTCAACTCACATAAGTGTCAGAAAGGACTTTAAAATTAAAACTGCAGTCATGTTGAATAAACAATTTTCCAAAAAAAAAACCTTTAAAACATTTAAATGTTTTATATCAAAATTAAATATAATTTTGATTATAATAACATAATTTGGATTAATAAATATATAATTTTACTAATTTTACTTTTAAAACCACATTAAAATAAAATATATCTTGTAATTTCATTAACTAGATGATAGTTTTCTATAAAAATCAATATTTTTCACTATCCATCGAGAAATGAAACTTCTCAGAAAAATCCAAAAATTTCACCCTAAAATAATTAAGAGATGATTATTTCAAAAATTAATATAAATATTTAAAATATGTTTTTAAATATATTAAAAATTAATTTTAAATTATGTGTACAAAGTAAAACTAAATTATTTCTTAGAAAAATATTGTTTTTCAGAAAATATTTCTTTTTCTTTAAAAGGGTTTTTATTTTAATTATAATGTGTATAAAACCATTGTATTTATTTTATACTTGTGTAAAGCATATAATTCTTCAAAATTTATTTATTCTTATTCATACCCACCAAATTAATGGCTATGTTATAATAGTAATTTTTAAATAATAATATTTTAATAGAGTATCGCATTTTGTTTAAACCTGGTGTTGTGTGCATCAGAAGAAATCATTGAGATTGAATTTATTTTAAAATAAATATATCATAAAGTTTGGCGGTGTTACATTCACTTATAATCATGGAGTATCATGTTATAAAAACTATAAAACATGATATTACTCTTTATAATATCTTGGGGTGTTACATTCTACCCCCATTAAATAAATTACATCCTCACAATTTAATCTTTATCTCAGTAATCAAGGGTATTACATTTGAAAACAGTTTTTTTTGGAAAATCAAATCATGAAGAGGGTTAATAAAAATTCATCTTGATAATAGATAAAGGTATGTATGAAGGTTATCTAGAATAATACATTGTTAGGTTTCCATGTAAGATAACATTTTAGGAATGTGAATATATGGACATAGAAGATAAACATAAATAATTATAGAGAGTGATAGAGTTCATTGATCACAAGAAATTAAATGATCAACAGAAAGTTAAGGACCTAAAAACCATAAATCTATAAATAATTAAAATAAATTTTTTTCATTTTATATAATGTTAATATGGTAACTTTTTTTGTTTCAATATCATTTTACTAAATTCAAGGAGTTATTTAAAATTCTAAGACTATAAGGAAATAAAATTACTTGATATATTTATATTTGGAAAGAACAATTTCATCCTTTGTGTTTTCTTCAATAAATTTCCACGTCATCCCTTACACTAATAAATTAATATCCAAAAATTATTTTTCTTCTTCTTGAGGCACTAAAACTAACTTTTAACGAATCATAAGATCCAAGTGTAACAAAATATTCCTATTATCCTTATTAAAACAAAAAAAAATTATCCAAATGTAAGATAATATCCAAAATTAATATAAATATATTAATTTTCAAAAATAAACAAATAAACCAAAGTTTTAAAATATATAATTCCATAAATAAGTAACCCTATATCCCATATAACCTCAATAACCTCATCAAAAAAGAAGGTTTTATCCTTAGATGTTATTTCATACCTATCAACATATATCTAGAAAAACATGATAACATCCTTCTTAAATAATTATTTATGTTAAAATTAGAGGTTATATATATATAAATCCAATAAAATGTTTCCCAAAATCAACTTAAAATTTATCCACCAAAACACTGATGAAAAAAATGTCATACTAACTAGTAAATCATGTAGGCCAGTAGTTTGAACTACGCCATTATAGCCCATAAGTTGTGGGTTCAAGACCCATAGACTTGTTGGATGTAATGGGTTGTCACCTGACATGTGGTTTGTACTTTTTATAAAACTATATTAATATAATTTCTATAAATTCCCATAATATTAATCATCATATCAGTTTGTAACCACCAAAGTTTTTTTATAAATTATATTTTCCCAAAAAATCAATTAATCTTAATTGAATATTATTAACATAACGTCATATATATGGTAAAACCTAAAGGTTACCAATACTATTAAACTTATGTCCATGAATTATAATGGAATTATTCCTTAAATATCATTTTTTTAATAAAACCCATACTAAACCGAATGTTTATTATATAAACCTAGTCTTAAATTACAAGGATATTACATTATATTAGATGAATATCTAGTACATTGAAAAAATACAGGTATGAGGACCATAATAGTTTTGTATCTTTGGAAACATTGAAACAAAAACTTCTATCATGGTGAAAGATCTTAAATATATCCCATAAAGATCTACACCTTTATTACTTCTATCTAAAACCTTTTTTCATAACCTAGACAAAAGAAACATAAGAACTGGGTGATCTTAGATGCCCGGTTATGGTAAATAAATAAAATGCGTAAGAATAACATTAAAAAAGGGTATAAAACTTGATCATAACATTTTAATATCATACCCTGAATATCAGAGATCATATTAAAGACTCGCGATTCATTAGAATGAATAATAATGAAATATTGAATATAATCCATGAAGTCATAATATTGGAAAAAACATGTAATTGTGGATGACACATAAGAATATAATATTGTGAATATGTATAAGTAGAAAAAATTTCACTCATTAGGTTAATGACATGAGATCAGGCCCTCGTATAAACTAATGGACATACAACCAGGTCCATGCATGATATTGTGAACATATAATAAGGTTCACACATAGTAGTCAAGCTATCAAGGGAAACACTATCTTGGTAGTATGGGTTCACTCCCCTTACCATATTGGTTGTCATAGTTCACTCCAATGTCCATCTTAGTAGCATGATTTCACTCCTCATACCATCTTGGAAGTTATGGTTCACTCCAATTACTATCTTAGTAGCATAAGTTCACTCTTAATACCATCTTGGTAGTCATTTTTCCCTCCTATTTCCATCTTAGTAGCATGAGTTCACTCCTCATACCATTTTGGTAGTCATGGTTCACTCCCATGGCTATCTTAGAAGTCAAGGTTAACTCCAAAGACCATCTTAATCTATCTCAGGAGATATAAATATTTAACCAATACATTGGAGGTAGATATAGGTCCCACCCATCTCATAATGAAATCATACATACATGCTCTACAAGGTCATAAATAATTATATCACAATCCAAGAAATTAAATAGGTATTATAAACATGTAATCATATTATAACCAGTGAAAAAAATATAGGTTTCATAATCTTTTCACTATAAACATAACCTAGGAATAGAAGAAGTTTTCAAAAGCATATAACCTATGCTAGAGAAACAAGTTTCATGAAGACCATGAAATTAAGCGTAAACCATTAATAAAATGAATGTGAATGGAACATTTAGAGAATTTCTTAAAAGGGAATGGGTAACATCAATGGATGTAATCTAATATGGAAAATAATTTTGAAATTTATTTCCAAAACATTACTTGACGAAAACAACCTTTCTTATTTAAAAATGTATTTTTAATGAATAAAAATTTTGATAATCATTTTCATAGAAAATACCTTTAAAAATTATAAAGAATACTTAAAAAAATTTGAAAACCATTTTCATTGAAAACTAATAAAATAATCTTATAAAAATTTTAAAAACCGTTTTCAATGAAAACACTTTGAAAACTTATAAATAAATATTTAAATGTTTTTGAAAATAATTTCTTTTCAAAAACTTTCAAAATTTTATAAATATTGATTGAAAAATTTTGAAAAATATTTTCCTTAAAAATAGTCTGAAAAATTATAAATAAGTCTTGAAAATTTTTTTAAATCCATTTTCCTTGAAAACTGATAAAATAAGTTTTAAAATTTTTTGAAAAAACTTTTCCTTGAAAACTTATAAAATAAATTTGAAAATGTTCTGAAAACAATTTTCCTTGAAAAATTATAAAAGAAGTTTAAAAATGTTTTGAGAACCATTTCCCTTGAAAATATATTTTAAAAAAAATTTCTTAAAAAATAACATTTAAACATGAAAAAAATGTCAAAGGATTGATGACAGATAAATTAGTACATGTTATACAAGGTAAAAAGAACATTCCATTTGTAAGGTAAAAAAGATAGAAAATTTCCGCATTTAGAAAGCGAAAAGAAGATTACATTAAAAACATTTTAAAATAAAAAAGTGTAAAAATTTCTTTTAATTATCATAGGATATTAGTAAAATATTCTTAGAAACCCTCTTCAGAAAACATGGTTTTGAAGTAACATAGATTTCTGACCGAAGAGACGATAAAGTCGGGCTTTCTTAAAACGGTTTTCTTAACTATATTACGTACCAAAGAGTAGAAAATGGTACCAACACATTAATATAGCATGAATAACCATAGTATAATAAAATTCAAGAATTTATTGAGAGATGTAACTTAAAAATTCATCAAAGGAAGAATAAATGTAAACAATCTCAAAAAGCGATGATATTGTCTCAATAAACTCTTATAACTTGGTAACTTGAGAAAATAATATCCATGTAAGAAAAGTAAATTTAAAAAATATTAATATATAATTAAAATAATTAGATTAATTATATAACATGTTAAATGGAAATATATACACCTCAAAAAGAGTTTAGGTGGATAACAAAACATGATTTTCAAAGACGGAAAATGGAGACAAATCATTTTTTTTGATTTGGAAAGATTAGAAACTTAAAACCCATGAATGAAAGTTCATAAATATATTATGTTAATAACCATAAATTTAGATGTAATATACATAGAATACAATCATGGTCAATACTTAAAACACACAACATGAAAGAGTGGGGAACAAAACATGTGTCTCACAAAAAGAAAATGTGAGATGAAATCCCAATACCTTGTGTCCTTACTCTCATCTTACTCATTCAAAGAACTTGTATAATAAATATAAATTTATTATGAATATTTTAAAGAACCATATTATTATATCTAATACCATATATGGTTTGATTATAACCATATATTACTCGCTTGTTAATCATCCTATGTTAAGGTTTAACTTTGGGTGATATTCGCTTCGTTTTTCACATGTTTCTTAATTTGTCATATTGTTGGTCCTTATACTTATGCCATGATTCCAAAATGTGAACCATGTTATAAATATAATTTATATACATTATATGTGTATTATAATAATATATAGAATATATAAGTATGAAATTGATTACACCATTCATGGAGACGGTAGGCCATACGTATGCATAAATGTTGTTTATGTTTAATTGTCGTTTTGAGAGAAAGAAAGTAAAAGAAATATATGTATATATATATCATTATTAAAGTATATTTATGATATCATATATATCATATATATTTACTAAAACCATTCTTAATACAATACATGTAGTGTATGAACGAATCACATCACTTTGATGGGGTGGTAGTCCACACTTTCACAAAGAAAATTATCATATTTACATAAGATGGAAAGAATAAAGGTATGTTACAAATAAAAATTCAATAAGCATAAAGGCATTATAAATATAATATATATCATATATAAATAGAGTGTTGATCATAATTTCCACAATGATATGTGGTAATAGAAAAATGAATAGTCATCATTTTGTGAGGCAATTGTTTTCCATATACAAAAAAATTATGTTCGTTACACAATAGATGGAGGTGTGTGTAACACCCAAGGATTTCATAGTACGTTATCTCTTTAATGTAATTCAATATCTTGCGCTACACACAACACCAAGTTCGAGTGCACCACAACTTACCAAACTAGCCATTTTAAAAGTATTTATGAATATTATTAACTATATTTGGAATTTTATATACTCCATATAAATTTAACACCCATATTATATGTTTCTTAGACATAATATAAGAACAAATTCAATTTTTCAGATAATTTTTTAAAAAAAAATGAAATTTTACTGCCTTTTAATCTTGAACCCTTTTTAAATCCAATATTTGACACTTTTATATATAAAATTTAATGAAATTAAATTATTCTTTAGAATTGGGACCTAAAAATTTAGTTTGGATAAAATTTTGGAACTTTTTGATAACTTTATTATTTTGATTAATAATACAAAACTATTATATTTTAATTAAAAACAAATTTTTTAATAAAAATATATTATAGTGTTAAATTATACATAAAAACCAACTTTTTCATTGAAATTATTATTTTTAATTAAAAATTTATCATAAAATAGATATATAATACATATATTAGTACAATTTAAGTCATTTGATTCATTTTATAATAATATTAAATATATAAAATTTTATTGAATCATTTTAACATCTTTTTATCCTCCTTCATGGAACATTTTCAAATTTGCATAAAATGTAATTTTACCACTTCTGAGAATTGAATTTTAAAAACATGACAGAAACGATTGACATCAGTATGTAATATTTTGTTAAATATGATGAAAATAATTTTTGGTGAATAATAACTTTTGAATTTTATTTACCACAGTTAAAAGTAAATAAGGTAATTAAAGGTAAAAATAATATTAAAATTACCCTAACAAATGTCCTAGTTATATTGGATAAGGGTATTTGGACCAAAATCAACATTAGGAAAAAAATAATATCCTTTTGATCCATTTGTGTTAGATTAGGACATTTAATATATTTTACATAAAGTAGAGTTAAACGTATTAAATTCAATGTATAATAACTAAACCATTTTTAACATAGAGTTACACATAAGATAAATTGGACTATAAATATTAATTAGAAATATAAAAATATTTCATACATCATAGTATTTTATTAATAATTTTTAGACATCATATAATGAAATTTATGTATTACATAATGATGATGCAGTAATTACCTTCTTGATGAAATACTAAAATAAATGATATTATAAATATTAAAATAAATGTAAATTGAAAACTTTGAAGCCATACACTAATTTTATAGGTTAATATGAAATTTTATGGATGATTCAATTAATTTTTTTCGGAGTCATCATGTTTTTATGGCTTAACAAAAATCGATTACTAAATAGTGTCAAAATTGACATAAATGTGTTTTTAAAACAAATATTGTATTATTAAATGATATAATATTCCTAAAAATACAAGGATTAGAAAAAGGACTCATATAATGATATATATGTTATTAATGAACCACTTGAGGTTTCTTTGGCATTTTATAGTATGTTTATTAACCATTTATTATAATAATACAAAAAGACATGGTAAAAGTTAAACTATTTTACTAATGGTTAAATCTAAATGATAATGTTAATATGGTGACCTAAACTGGTATAAAACCTCTTTGTTGAGAGGATTTCGACCCATTCCAACCATAATCTCTAAATAAATCCATTTGGATCCATTATAAACCAAAAATGATTTTATAATAAATGAATATTTCAAGCTTTTCCTAAAGTGACCATCACCTCTCTTATAAAAGGGTACTTCCCCTTCTTTAAATTTCACACCTCCAAATCCATTTTTATCAGCCATCCCTTGCACAAATACCATCCTAACTTTCCTCAATTAATCCTAGAGGCCTTACTTTGATTAGAAATCCAACCTATGGATCCCTTTTGTTCAAATCAAAAGGAAACACACAAAGAAGAGGTAATTATTTGATCACCTCTTTCAAGGTTCTTTTCTTCTTCCACATCCTATTTATTTTTTGTTTCCATACCAAAATAATAAATCTAGTACCCTATAAAAACTGTGATGTTATTATAAATATGGTAAAACCATATTTATTATTCTATCCATCCTATGAATGAAAAATTCACCATAGGTGCGTACGTACGGCTTACCGTCTCCACATCGTGGTGTAGTTTGTTCTTCAACACTCATTATTTGGATCAATATATTAATGAGTATAATTAATTTAAATAATGAATATAACATGGTAATTATTATGTATATATAATATACCATCCAATTAAAAACTGTTTTACCATTGATAGAATGATATTGTCGCTCGTGCGTACGTACCACTTACCGTCTCCACGATGCGATGAGATTCATCTTCAACGATCACCATTCAAGAATTATTATAAATATATATATTGATTAAGTATGAGATATATGAAATAATATTTATATGAGAATAAATTATATTTATGTAGATAAATATGTGTCATTTACTTACTTCCATACTATACGATAAGAAAACCGAAACAACGTTTATGCGTATGTACGGACTACCGTCTCCATGAATGGTGTTTCCATTTCATAAATCTATCTATTATAAATATTTTTATTCTGAATATTTAGGATATATAAATCATGTTTTATATTCTTTAAGTTTTTAAATCATTATCTAAGTGATAAGATCAAGAATAAAAATTTAAAATACGTACGATAAAGAAAGGGATTATTACCTGAAATGTTATTTAAAGATGGAAGTTATTATTAAATGGGTAGTATAAAGTCATAAATGAATCATATATGATATAATAAATATTAATATGGTTCTATTATAATTTAATAACATGTTATATATGGTCATTTTACATGAGGATAAATGTACCCTTGACTAAAGGAAAGTACAAGGTAAGGGTTAATTCCTCAATCTCATTATTATCCGAGATTGTTTATGTAAGCTTTTATCGGGAAATATTTATTAACCATGTCCACGTTTCATAAATATTTTTTCAAATGGATTCTTTTTAAGGGACTACTTAAATAAAACATCATTTTAAATGGTTTAAATATTTATTCTTCTAAATCATTCTCATTAATTTCCATGTTTTCAAAATGGTTTTAAGGATTTATTTATATGGACATGAATATTTTAAAATGTTAATTCTTTTCAAAAGTTTCAAAGTGCTATAGGAAAATTTTATTAAATAATGTCTTTTAAATGTCTTCCTTTATATATTGTGTGACTTCTAAATGATTTCATGAAAAAAGGATATTTCTCTCAAAGAGTTTTACTGATGATTTTCAACTATGTCAACGTCCTTTACTGTATATTATTCATGATTTAGGTTTAGTTATTATAATAAAATGTTCTATATTATATCGAATGAATTATGATATGTTTGACTATGGATGTGCAGTTTTATACCATTCATGGTTTACAGTTGAAGTATTGACATTCCGTATTCTAGTTTTAATATGAATTTTTATGTTATGTTTCACCCTTTTCATATAATAAATGAATTAGACTTAGTAAGTGATGGGTGGGTCCCTCTATAGCCTCTCAAATCATCGGTAGGTCTCATGAGAAAAATTAGTGTTTTGGAACAAGGCATTGAAATTTTTTTTATTTGTAGTCTTGGCACGAGGCCTTGACTATGTGGTTATGATGTCCGACATTATGCATTCACTTGTTATGAAATTAGTTATTACATGTGATCATTCAACTATTAGAATATCCATGTACATGTTTATATGGTAATTTTTGATTTATTTTTTCCATATTATGTTCATGTTTATTTTTAAAAGGCTATTGTTTTTATTTCTCATCTTTCCTTAAAATTTTATAGCTTCTGCTAAATTATTTACCCTTACTGAGCATCTGAGATCACCCCTTTCTTATGTTTTGTTTTCCAAGGAATCTAAGAAATGTATTATAACTAATATGTATGGTTAAGAAAGGGGATTAATTTCATTCTCAAAGGATTATTTATGTTGTGTTTTATGTTAGAAAGTGTAATATAATATTCATGTATGTAATCTATTTTCCAAGACTTTTAAAATGATTGGTCCTTTGGGACTTGATTCCATGTAATCATGAAAATGTTTTAAAATATTGCACCAGATCTAGGCTTCTGGGGTGAGGGCGTTATAGTTGGTATCAGAGTAATTTTAGTACAAACCTTAGAAATCGATTTAGATAAACTCTGATTGGTGAACATTACCCTATGATAAACTTTTAGGATTTGTATAGAAGAACTTCCTAGAGTTTTGGTATTTTAGGGTCTTTATGAATTTTTCAAGCAATACATCCCTGTCTAGATAGGAGCAGGTAGAGGCAGCTCAGTCACAGATGCATCTATGGGTAAAACTTGAAAACACTACTTTGAGATAGACTCAAATGGGAACTGATGCACAACAATAAGCATTTCTGCACTCTTGGTTACAACACTCTAGGATGATATTCTTAGGATAATTCATTTTATTTACAAACCATTATGAAGGATATATGAGTAAATATGTCATTAAAGAAACAATTTTTATGATTATGATACTATATGTGTGAAAATCATCAATTAATGTTGATGATTTTTTAAGTTTTTGGATTATACATTATTATATGATCTAACCTAGTGTATTTCATCATTTAGAAATGGTGCCTAGTATAAGTAGTGAGAACTCTAGCAATACGCATGATCTGAAGAGTAAGAAGGATCATATCTTTCTTGGTCATAAGACAACATTTAGAAGGAAAATAGTCTCCCACGTATTATCATCATATGGAGAAATAATATCATGCATTAATAAGATAAGTAAACAATTATCTGAGTTATATGGATTTTAAGGGAATCCATAGAGGAAGATCATGGTAGAGAGAACGATGGATAAAGGGAATAAGGGAAAGTAGGATTTTCCCATATGTGATAACTATGGAAATAACCACCCTAGGAAGTTCTTGAAGGGAATGAGTGTTTATTATAAGTGTGGAGAAAAATTACACCATGTTCTTGATTGTAATGGTAAGAATTTTTTTAAATATACAATGCCTCATCTGCACGGAGTTGGGACACTATGCGAATCAGTGTCACAATCATCAGAGTATACCCGAAATGATGATATTGGATAATAATCATGTTATGATACTACCACAGATGAAGAGGATTGATTAATGTTCTTAAGTTGTTATTAAAGAATTGTGTCATTTGAGTATTATATTAATGATGTCTAAGTTATAATAATTATTATGTATATAAGGATAATACTGCAGTACTATTTCATTGAGGATTTGAGATTGTATGGTACTAAGAAAAGTTACTCAATAACAAGTTAATATTTTTGGAAAATACATTTATGACAGAAATATAGACCTTAATATGGTCCTGATACCGAGGTAGCAATTTTGGAATAAGAGATGATTGATTTGGATAAATTATATTGAATATTCTTGACTACCTTGAAACTAATTAATTGTTTGTTTGTTCCATCATTGTTGGAGTTTACAACATTTTTGGATATAATGAGTATATATAGTATTCTATAAGGAATAAGGGATTATGAATGTAATCAATAAGGTTTTATTGTAATTAAGGGTGTTACCAGGTTTTAAGAGAATACATGATGAAGGTATTCACAAGTTATTAAATGGAAAAAGAGATCTTCAATATTTTTACCTTCCTTATAAATTTTGGACTGGGAGTTTAGACAGAAGTATTTTGGATAAGTCTAAAGGTTGGAATGAATTAAGTTGGATATTGGATACTATTTTTTGAGGTCAAAACATTTCTTAAGATTATTTTTGGATTGTTTTAAAAAGTAAAATCTAGAGGTCGAGAGACAATCCGCCCCATCCGGCAAGGCCACGAGACTTAAACCCCCAACCGAAGGGCGACAAGGGTACATCACCTGCCACTGGACTACGTGATGTCCTGGTTTGTATAATGTAGTTTTTTAAATTTTCTGATAGATAAATTATAAATTCATTTTTTGGAACCCTATATGATTAGGATAAATAGAATATTTTTGAGTTCTATTATCTTTTGGAGTGAAAGATGAGTTTGTGGTATAAATTAGTTAATGGATGGAACTCTACTTGTCAAGTATTATTTTTTTCTTATTCTATGAAGAAATTAATTCGTAAATTTTAGGGAAATACTCTTAAAACTAAAAATGTGTTATCCTAATACCTTATGTGTTGTTGAACTGAAGATATTTTAAATCATCATAGATTTATGGCTTTGAGGCCCTCATTTTTATATTCACTTGTTTGTGATTGATGGACCTCAATCACTCCCTATAAATATTTATGTTTTTCCTCAAATTATAATTTCCACCTATTCACTCCTATTTGAAATCCTAATTTGGTGGTGACTTTTGTATTTCCCTTTCCCACTAATTAAGACTATTTTTTTTAACTGAAATTCCTATATGGGTTTTCCATAAAGGTATTTTATATTTTAACATTTTATTTTTGAATAAAAATTTCAAATTTAGATGATAAAATTTATTGAAATATGGGAGAGTGTAACACCCTAGTATTTCATAGTATGTTGTCTCTTTAAATTAATTTAATAGCTTGCACTACACACAACACCGAGTTCAAGCGCATCATGGATTACCAAATTAGCCTTTCAAAAAGCAGTTATGAATAGTATTAACTGAATTTTGAATTTTATATACTCAATATAATTTTAACATACATATTAAGTGTTTCTGAGACATAATATAAGAACAAATTCAATTTTTCAGATAAAAGAAGTATTTTTCAAAAAATGCAATTTTACTGCCTTCTAATGGAGAACAATTTTTAAATCCAATATTTGACGCATTTATATATTCAATTCAATGAAATTAAAATTTTCTTTATAATTAGAAAATAAAAATTTTGGTTTGATAATTTTTTTGGTACTTTTCTGATAACTTTTATATCTTGATGAATAATAAAAAAAATAAATTTTAATTAAAAACAACTTTTTTTCTAAAAATAATTTATAGTGTTAAATTATAAATTTGAATGATTTAAAAGAATAATTATATTATATTTTTATAATTTAATATAATATTGTAAATTGGAAGTAATTTTACATTTAAATTGGACATAAAAACATTTCAATCTTTTGATAGTTTTTACTTCTCAAAAACCCGCTTTCTGGTTTTGACAACATGAATTAATTTTAAATAAATTAATGTAACTTTTATATTTTGAAAATGGTAAAATAGGCCTAATTTTTGAATTTGGAATATCAAAATTGTGTTAGGGTTATTTTTTGGTATTTTTCTGAAAACATTCAATTTTTGATGAATAGTGAAAACTACTGCATAGTAAATAAAACCCAAAATTTTCATTTAAATAATTATTTATAATTAAAAATTTATCTTAAAATAGATACATAATATATATATTAGTATAATTTAAGTAATTTTATTAATTTTATAATAAGATTAGATATATAAAATTTTATTGAACCATTTTAACGTCTTTTTACCCACCTACTAGGCACATTTGTAAATTTGCATAAAACGTAATTTTACCACTTATGTGAATTGAACTTCTAAAATCCGAGAGACATGATTGACATGAGTAAGTAAAATGTGGTTCAATTGGATGAAAAATAATTTTTGGTTAATAGTAACTTTTGAATTTTATTTACCATGATTAAAAGTAAATTAGATAATTAAAGGTGAAAATAATATTAAAATTACCCTAACACATGTCCTAATTTTATTGGATAAATGTATTTTGAAAAAAATAAACCTTATTACCAAAATAATATCCTTTTTATCCATTTGTTTTAGATTAGTAAATTTATTATATTTTATTTAAAGAAGAGTTAAAAGTGTTAAATTCAATGTTTAATAACTAAACCATTTTTAATATAGGGTTACACATAAGATAAATTAGAGTATAAATATTTATTATAAAGATAAAAATATTTAATACATCATGGTATTTTATTTATAATGTTTAGACAACATATAATTAAATTTATTCACGACACAATGATGATGCGGTAATTAACTTAATGAAATATTAAAGTAATTGATATTATAAAAATTAAAAAAAATGTAAATTGAAACTTTTTAATCCATAAAATAATTTTATAGGGGAATATAACATTTTAGGGATGATTAAATGTATTTTGTTTCATATTCATAAAGATTTTATGACTTTAAAAAAAATCAATTACTAAATAGTGTCAAAATTGACATAAATGAGTTTTTAAAACAAATACTATATTATTAAATGATATAATATTCCTAAAAATATAAGGCTCATACAAAATAATTTTATAATGATATATATATATGTTATTAATGAACCACTTGAGGTTATCTTTTCATTTTATAGTAAGTTTATCAACCATGTATTATAATAATACAAGAAGACATGGTAAAAATTAAACTATTTAACTAATGGTTAATTCTAATAGATAAGGTTAATATGATGACCTAAACTTGTCTAAAACCTATTGGTTGAGATTATTTAGACCCATCCCCACCTTATAATCAGAATATATTCATTTTTATCTATTATAAACCAAAAATTATTTTTTAATAAAATAATATTTCAAGCTTTTTCAAAAGTGACTCTAACCTCTCTTATAAAAGGGCACTTACCCTTCTCTTAATTTTACACTTACAAAGCCATTTGGATCAGAAAAAACCTTCTTAAATATTCTCTTAACTATCCTAAATTCAAACCTAGAGTCCTTACTTTGATCATAAATCCAACCTCAAGAGCCCTTTTGTTCAAATAAAAAGGAAACACTTGAAGAAGAGGTAATTATTTCGTCACCTCTTTCAAGGTTCTTTTCTTCTTCCACTTCCTTTTTATTTTTAGTTTTCATAAAAAAATAATAACTTCAGTACCCAATACATAATTTTATGCTATTAAAAATATGGTGAAACCATATTCATTATTCCATCCATCCTATGAATGACAAAGTCCCTATACGTGTGTACGTACGACTTACCGTCTCCACATCGTGGTGTAGTTTGTTATTCAACACTATATTACTTAGATCAGTATAATAGTGAGTATAATTAATTTAAATAATGAATATAACATGGTAATGATTATTTATATATAATATACCATCCAATTAAACACTATTTTACCATTTATAGAATGATATTGTCGCTCGTGCGTACATACGACTTACCGTCTCCACGATGCGATGAGATTCATCTTCCGCGATCACCATTCAAGAATTGTTATAAATATAAATATAAATATATATATATATTGATTAAGTATGATGTATATGAAATAAAATTTCTACTATAATAATATATATTTATGTAGGTAAATATATGTCATTTACTTACTTCCATATTATATGATTAGAAAACAGAAACAATGTTCATGCGTACGTACGGACTACCGTCTCCAGGAACTGTGTTTCCATTTCATAAATCTATATATTATAAATATTTATATTCTAAATATATATGATGTATAAATCATGTTTTATATTATTTAAGTATGTAAATCATTATCTATGTGATATGATCAAGAATAATAAGTTAAAACCGTACGATAAAGAAGGCGATTATTACCCGAAATGTTACTTTAACATGGAAATTATTATTAAATAGGTAATATAAAGTCATAAATGAATCATATATCATATCATAAATATTAAAATGGTTTTGGTATAATTTAATAACATAATATGGTCATTATATAGGATGCTAAACATACCCTCAACTAAAGAAAAGTACAGGGTAATCGTTAATTCCCCAATCTCATTATTATTCAAGATTGTTTATGTTATTTTTTACTAGTAAATATTTTTTATCCATGTCCATGTTTCATAAAAGAGTTCTCAAAAGGATTATTTTAAAGGGAATATTTAACTAAAACCCCATTTTAATTTGTTTAAATATTTATTCTTCTAAACCATTCTCATTATTGTCCATGTTTTTGAAATGGGTTTAAAGATTTATTTATATGAACATGAATATTTTAAAATGTTAATTCCTTTAAAAATTTTCAAAGTTGTATGGGAAACATTGATTAAAAAATGTCTTAAATTTATTTAGTTATAAAACGTGGGACTTTTAAATGATTTAATTAAAAGGGGATATTTCTCTCAAAGAGTTTTACTGATCATTTTCAACTTTGTCAACATCCTTTACAGGATATTATTCATGATTGAGGTTTAATTATTATAATACAATATTCTATATTATATTGAATGAATTATGATTTTTTGACTATGGATGTACTATTTTTATACCATTCATTGTTTACAGTTGAAGTATTGACATTTTTTATGATATTTTTAATACGAATGATTATGTTATGTTTCAACCTTTTCACATGAGGAATGCATTGGACTTAGTAAGTTATGGGTGGGGCCCGATATAGTCCGTCGATGCATCGGTAAGTCTCATGAGACAAATTAGTGTCTTGGAACAAGGCCTTGAGAAAATTTTTATTAGTAGTCTTGGCACGAGGCCTTGACAATGTAGTTATAATGTCCTACATTATGCATTCCCTCGTTATGAAATTAGTTATTAAATATGATTATTTTACTACTAGAATATCCATGTACATGTGTATATGGTAATGTTTGATTTATTTTTTACATATTATGTTAAATTTTATTTTTGAAATGATATTTTTTTATTACAAATCTTTCCTTAAAAGTTTATAGCTTTGACTAAATTATTTACCCTTACTGAGCATTTGAGCTCACCCCTTTCTTATGTTTTGTTTTCGCAGGATTCCAAGAAGTGTATTACGACTAATATTCAGGGTTATGTAAGGGTATTAATTGCATTATCAAAGGATTATTTATGTTGTGTTTTATGTTAGAAAGTTTAATGTAATGTTCATATATGTAATCTATTTACAAGACTACTAAACTAATCATTCCTTTAGGATTTGATTACTTGTAATCATGCCAATATATAAACATAACGCACTGGATTTGGGCTTCTAGGGTCGGGGTGTTACAATGTGTGTAAGTGAAATTAAAACCATTAGTAAAAAAAACTATAATATTAATTATACTGGTGTTTTTATAAAATCATGTGGAAAAAATAGTGGTGGGAGTGGAGAAAGAAAGTAAAAGAACGAAGCTTGAGAGAAGGTGTTACCTCTTAATCAGATAATTCCTTCTAGTTTGTGCCAAAAGGATACTTTGGATTTATTTCTTCTGAAACGGGGCTTAAATAAGGAATATAGAGATATTGGGAAGTTTAATTGGCTGATATTTTCCAAACATAAGAGGTTTGAGAGGTGTGAGGAAGTCGGAGTGGTGGTGGCCTTTATTAGAGAAGTAAAAGGACTCACTTGAATTTTTAAGAAACATGTTAGGTGTACACATGTTATTTCCTAAAAAAAGTCATAGAAAAATAACAAAACTAAACAATGGAGAGTTTATGGATGAAATATGGACATAAAATGGGTCTTGAACAAGTTTATAGGTCATTTGGTCCATAATTTTAATGTTTAGTCCCTAATTAAGCTTAATTTGGCCTTAATCATTGTGATAAATTTTAATCACTTTTACTAATCATTTTATTCAAAAATTGACATGGTCTTATTAAATTCTAAATATTATACCAAAAAAATGGTACATGTTGGATTTTCTAAATTAAATTTATAGAATCAAAAAAAATAAGACTAATACTAATCCTACAGAGGGGATGAGATAACAAGATTTTAAATTAGAAAGGACTTCAAACATTTAGTAAGTTTTAATATTCAATTTCAAAGTGAAATTGATTCTAATAACCTAAATTGTTTTAATATATGTAATATTAATCTAATTATACCTTATAAAAAAGAAGTATTTTTCAGTATTTATAAAAAATGATGTTTCTGAGAAAAATTTGAAAAATTCACCCTAGGATAATTTCAATGTTCTGAATTATAAAATTACATTTATTTTATCAAATTAAATTTATAAATTTTTCTATAATTAATTTTATTATTTTTCACAGAAGGACATTAAAAGTAGTTCATTTGAGAAAATAGTATTTATAAACATATAAGGATATTACCAAAAATTATATCTTTCATTACAGATATTTTTTATTGCTATAAAACCATTATAAAAATTATTTTAAAATTAGTTATCACTATTTGTTTTACTATGTTTTATGGATAGGTTATAAAAATCTCAATTAAATAATTATAATAAGAAAATGATGTTACATAAAAACATCGATGTTTCTTGTAAGGAATGCCAAGTCAGTTTTACGATAGCATAATACAAGTCGGTATTGTGTATAGTGAAATCCAAGTTGGTAATGTGTGTAGTTCAAGAAAAGTTAGTGTTTTTGGAAAAGAATATCTGACTTAGTATTTTAATATATATATATATATATATATATATATATATATATAAAGAACTATTTCTAGTGTCGTGTGAATTGACAAATATTTAAAAGATAAATTAATTATAAAAAATATATTTCACAAAACTCAGTGTGTTAAAGTAATCATACTATAAATATATCCAAAAATAATATTAATCATATTAGACTCAATTAAAAACATAAATGGGTACTTATTCCTTTAATCTTATGATCAATACTAGACTTATCAACCCAAGACACTTTGGGTTTAACCTAGGTCATTCATGATTATCACATATTCAAGTCCTTCACGATGGTTCATAAAAATTTTGTGAATTTACAAACTAATCCACATGGAGTGTAAAACTTGGTGCATAGTAAGGCTAGTTATTTTGTACCAAGTAATGATAAAGTCAAGAAGAATGTGCGTTTTTATAATTATTTCCCATGGGTACATCTATTGATGAACCTTTTCCACTATTAGTATCCAGAAAATGATTTAATTTATATAAAACCATTTGCTATATAATTCAAAAAAATTCGAGGATAATTTCCTATACATAGAATTATCCTTAAACATATCACTGAACTTATTTTTAGGATTCTCAGTAAGGTTTTGTATTAATATTTTCTAAAGATTAACTAAACCTTTCCCCTGATACTAACTATGATGACCCAATCCATTTACGCATATTAATACAATATTTTTAACTTAAAAATCCATTAAAACAACACAAGGGTCATAAAGTCATAGTCTATTTAGAATAGTTGGTTTATAAAACATAAAATCAAGACTAATTTAATTTATTTTATTCCCTATAACAATATACTTAATCATTTGGAGCTACAAAACTATATGTGATAACCTAGGGAATACATTGAAAAAACTGGTGATTTAAAAATCCCATAAAGAAAATTAGCATGATAAAGAAACATAGTATGTGAGTCAATGTTATAACATGATATTATAATAAATAAGGCACATACTTAATCACATGGAAGTATAATTTAAAGAACATGGAATAATAAGATCATGTAATATTATGAAATGTGTTAGAAACATATAACATACATAAACCTAAGTTAAGGATAACTTCTTAAACAATATCAACTGGAATATAAAGTCCAACAATGGATTAGGTTTACTCCCTAATCCCATATATGACATCTCATGTGACTATAAAATTAAATAATACATTGGATAACTATATAGAAACATCCATCACTAAATATTCATGACCTATGTGTGCCACATAAAGGTAATAAATCAAAAGTAATAACATAAGAATTCACCAATGGAAAGAAAATGGGATGCATAATATTTTGTTATATTATAATATAAGGAAATTTCATAATGAAGGAATTTGAGAAATTATCATAAGGAATGTGTTACCATTTCAAAGGAAGGGATAATAAATTATGTATATATATATTAGAGACATATATACATAATTTAGAATCAATACATAACATAAAAGGTTATTGTTGTTGATAAAAATAATCTTAAAAATATAAAAAACATTCTTGAGGAAAAATAGCTTTTCATTTTTAGTAACATCAATGGATGTCATCTTAAATGGAAAATGATATTAAAATATCATCTTGAACATTTCTAGAAGAAAATATCCTTTCAATTTTGAAAAAACATATTTAAAATTTAAAAAATTATCAAACATTAAATTTTTTTTTGAAAATAACCTTTGAAACAAAAAAATGAAGCTTTAAAACACAGATTGATCATGATGATGGGAGATTTTTTTCATGCCAGACATATTAAAATTATTTTTTTATTCATATTTTTGATAAAAAAATTACATTTTTAAAAAAATAATAGGAATATTCCTTTTAAATTTTCTTTAAAAAACTAATTAAGGATGAAATTACCTTAAAAAATCATAATAAAAGATTTTTGGAAATTTTTTTTGAAAACATTTTTATAAAATATGGATTTAGAAGAAAAAGGATTTTCAATAAAAGAGGTAATTGAAGTTGAATTTTCTTGAAAACATTTTCTCAATAAGCTTATGTACTAAATAGGAGAAAATTTTACTATTAATTGAAAAATTAATGAATAAATAGAGAATATGAAAATTAATGGGGTTTATTCGATGATAATAAAATAATTTCATTCAATTAAAATTTAATTATAAGAAATCTCTATTAAAATGATATTGAAACATAAACCCTTAATGCTTTGGTAAATATTGAATCATAACTTCCCATGAATTAATTAGATTAATTATTACTTAAAATCTCATAATGTTGGAAGGATTCATGATATTTTATGTAAAGGGACATTATATACACCATTCAAAAGTAATTAGGTGCATAAAAGAACATGTGTGTCAAATAATAAAGTTTGATATGAAAACCTTATGAAGTTCGTTTCTTTGAAGTGTGAGTTAATAAATGGATTTATTATGTGAAAAAATGTAGATCAAAAAAAATAAAAGTGTAAATATAAAATAAATATATAAAAATTCATTTCACACATAATCTTGGCATAATATAATCAATGAAGTAGACACATAACCTAATGAATGAAAATTATGTTAAGAAACCTCTTACCTCACACTTTCCTTTAGTTGAGAATTATTTATCATCCTCTATAGTTGTTTTAAACATGTTATTAAACTATATAATAACTATATTAATATTTATAATATCATAAATTATCCTTAACATCTTATTACTTGATCATTAATATTCTTCCATTATTCATGTTATTTTGGGTGTTTATTGCATTTTTTTATCATGAATGTTTTATCATGAATGTTATGGATAAAAAACATAGGATATAGTTAAAAAATTTAAATAATTATATTAATTTTATTAAAATAAGTTTTTTCTTTATATATATCTTTATAATAATTATTTAATTTTGAAAATGGAGAATGAATCAGATCGCTTTGTGGAGATTCTAGGCCATACGCACTCACGATTGACGTTATTATTTCCTTGAACACCAGGAGGGTAAGTATATGTATTAGATATTTATTTTATATAATTAATATCTTGTCATATATATCATATATACTCATTAAATTTATCCTTTATTTCTTTCCATGTATGGGGTTAGTGAAAAATGAATCGCATCCCTTCGTGAGGAGGCTGTCTGCCATACAAATGAACGAAATTATCATTTCTTCAATGGATAGTAAGGTAAGAAATAATATGATACAGATATTTTAAATAATTATTTATATTTCCTTAATATAATATATCAAAATAAAATTAATTATTATTACCTTCCATATACGTCATAAGTGAGAAACGATTCACATCACTTTATAAGGCGGTAGTCCGCCGTACATACGAGCGACGTTATCATATTCTCTATAGAAAAGAAAGTGATAATGTATAAATATTATATTATAATTTAAAAAGTATAATTATAGCATAAATATTATTTATAAACATTAAATACATCATTATATCCATCCATGAGAAGTGGTGATGGAAAAAACAATACATTGGTTTTTGAGACGGTAGTCTACTGTACACACGATCAATGGTTTCATTTACCATTTGCGGGAGGATTATATGGTTACAAGACATTCCATTAAAAAATAAAAATATAATTAAATGGAATATATAGTTTTTATTATATAAACATGGTTTAATAATATTTATAGGAGTTCGCGGATGAAATAAAATAAAATATTCAATTAAGGACATTACCACTTCATCGAATATCTTCTTTTGGTTTACAAAAAAACCCTTCCTAGGTTGAATTTATGACCAAACAAAGGATTATAAGAATAGTTTAGGGAAGAGATTAAGTGATTTTGTTTGTAAGTTTATGAAACAAATGGATTTTAAAGTGTGTAAAAAATAAGAGTGGGTGGCCTTTTATAAGTGGGGGAGAGGACACATTTGGAATTTTTGAAAATAAATAATTACACCAATGTAAATATCATGAAAAATAATAAAAAATGGTAAATTTTATAACCTTAAAAGTTATGGGGTATAAATATGACAATAAAATATGAATTATACTTGTTTTAGGTCATTTTTAACCCTCATCTTTTAAGTTTATTCCCTGATAAAACTGTTGTTACCTTAACCCTGGTAAATAATTTTTTCTATTTTCACTATTAATTGTAGTAAAAAATTATGTTTAACTTATTAGATAATATAAATTATTATGATTAAAAATATATAATTTATTTTTTAAAATTAAACTCACATAATTGAAATAATTTAATTTAAAATTAAACCCACAGTCGTGTCGAGAAAACGATTTTCCAAATGAAAAACATTCAAAAGTTTAAAAATATTTTATAGCAAACTTTAAGATTAAATTGATTAAAATGAACCAATTTGGATTAATAAATATATTATTGAAATAATTTAACTTTTAAAACAATATTAAAATAAAATCAGGCTTATAAATTCTTTAAATGAAAAGGTAGTTTCGAATAAAACCCAGTGTTTTTATATATTCATTGATAAATGAAACTTTTTAGAAAAAAAATAACCTTAAGATAATTTTAATTTTTTGAATTAGAAAATGAATTTAATTTTTATATATATATTTATTAAAAATTTTCAAAAATTAATTTTAAATTACGTGTACAAAGCATGAAAAAATTTCCTTTTAGAAATATACTATTTTTTTTTATAAAACATTTATTTTTTTTAAAATTGTTGTTATTTTATTTCTAATATATAGATAACCATTGAATTTATTTTATAAATGTGTAAGCCATATAATATTTCATAATTTATTTAGTCCTATTCATACCCGCCAACTTAGCAGTTAGGTTATAATGGCCACGCTTAAATAATAATATTTTAATAGAGTACATGTTTTGTTTAAAATCGATGTTTCATGAATCAAAATCTATCGAAGAGATTGAATTTATTTAAAAATAAATATATAATAAAGTCTCATGGTTTTACATTATCTTTTAAGGTCAGTTTTGTGTGTCATATATTCTATTATAAACGATGTTCATATTTTAAAATCTCAGGGTGTTACAAAGAACACATCAGACATGTCAGATGCCATTAAATTCAACCCTTGAATTATGTCTCATTTATGACTTCATATAACTTAATTAATATTTTTTTTAAAATCCATTAATATATTTGATTAATACCTTGGGGGGGGGGGGGTGAATGATACATGCATCCTCATTTTGTGTTACATGTAACTAGGTTATGATGGCATCAACTTAGCCTCAAGATAATGAATACTGATGTGTTGGATAGAAACGAAATATTAATAAATATGACTCATATTTATATTATTTTGGTACATATCCAAAAATAACCCACTGTCAACAAAATCACTATGGATTTCATCAAAAACATCACAAAACATTATGAATCCATCTATTTGTTTTGATACAGTTCCATCTAAATATTTTCATTTTGGAATTTTTCCAAAACATAATCCTTATCCAAATGACTAATTGTGTGACCCTACATGCACTATTAATATATATAAAAAATGAAATTCCTATTTCATAGATGTAATCAAGGAAAAAACTCTATAAAATCATTAGTTCTACTTAAGCTACTAAGGGGTCTGGTGTGATCTCCATCAAACATACTCATATCATTAAATAAAAAATGTCTACCATAATATGTATTATTTAAAACATATTTATACCTATATATTCCATTATTCCTTGAAATCAAGTGACTACTATATATGGAATAATTTTTATATTTAATAATCCATATCATTTTTTCTTTATTCTTCAAAAATTACTAACCAAGTGGATGAATACATTACATTCCATTCATCTAAAAAATGATCACAAAACATATCCCTCATCCAAGTAGTTGAACACATATCATATAATTCAAATAATAATGGAAACAAATTTCCTTAATCTAAATTAATAAATGGGTATATCTCTTTACCCATTATATAAGTAGTAAAATCCCATATTCAATATACTTCAACTAACAATATTATCAGGAACATACATAACCACCCCTGATTATCTATGTTTATTTTGAATTATTTAATAAAGATATTCATATATAAAGGTTTTCATGTTTGGTATGTTTCCAAACACAGGTAATACAGATTTATATTACACATTCAACCTTATGTATATTGATGCATTAATGAAATTCCATGAGATATACTTTAGAAAGTCCATCCCATTAATAAGTATCTAAATATTACCTCATAAATATATTCTTTAAATCTCATATACAACCCTTTTTAACAAGCTAAATATTTTATTAATTTTAATTTCAATATATCACCACAACCCATGATTTCCCATGATGATTATTTATTAGGGAAAAATCAACATCATACTTTGAGGGGATATTATCATTATAATATTCATGTAAATTAAATTACAAAATACACGAATGAATGATAGATTTTGGATTCATTTATTAAATAACATAAGACATTATGAAAAAATTACATTAATATATTAATTATCATATACCAATATACTCTACATGGACCTCATGCTTCTATTGTGATAATGGTTTATCAAAGGTTCTCTTACATTTTCATCTCTATCAACCCAACTAATTCAGATATCACCACTCTCAATGATCTTCTATATAAGATGGTATTTTAAAAGAATGTGTTTAGTCCTTTTGTGATACCAAGGTACCCAATATTGATAAGTTTATGTATTTTTTCATATTATGTCATTGATTATCGCTCAAATTTACCCAAAAGAAGAAGGTGGGACGGTCCTTGTAGTCTAGTTTGGGTTGTCGAATCCTCAAAGACGTAATAAGTACCTACAGACACATGGATTCTTTGGATTTTTTTTGGCTATGAAGTGGTAAAATTAGGTTGATTTAATATGGTTTTAAAGGATCACTAAAATATTTAGGTTAATTCAATTTAAGGTAATGAGTTGATCCTAGGTTATCGCTCGGGGTGGATTAGATGAATTCTTTTTTTAATGATTTCAATTTCTTATAATTGAGATGGATTCATTTAAGAAGATCAAAGGAAATAATCACTTACTGGTTTAATGCCTACACACCCTAATACTAATCACCTATACACTTGAAGGATCAAAGTTTTGAGCACTCCAAGGTAGAGGTTCGTATTAGCACTTGAAATGTGTGACCTTAAATTCAATAAGGATGAAGAGGTTTTAAAATCATCAAATAAAAATCTCATTTAAAAGAAGTGATTAGCCATTAATGGAGTGATAAATAACATCCAATCCATCCCATTTCTACTCCCTTGTATTAACCCATAAAATATTTATACCTCCATTGATGACATGTCTTCAAAGGAAGCGAGAAGTAGACTTACGAGGGTGGAATTGAAGAAGTAAAAACAACAACAAAAATCGATCACTCCTCCGTTGTGTGATAAATATCACAAGGTATGGTGTGAATAAATTCACAACATGAACCAACGGTATCAACGTGATAAGTATGAGAATAGAATAAGAGTAAAGGAAGAACTTTTATTAAGAAACTAAGGTGAATTAAACAACTTACATGAGAAATAAATGCGATTAGAAACACATAGCGACATCATAACACTACAATGTAACCAAGCACCAAAGATACTTAAATCCTCCAACACCACTACCTTAAATAGGAATTTTTAGCCCTTGGGTCGAGCCTCCAACAGTGTAATTCTCCTCAATTAATTGTGATAGGCCATAGGTGGGTGGAAAGTAAGGGAGAGTTGATTTTTCCACCCTTGACCCGAGGTGGCAGCCAGGTTTCCTTCACCGAACAGAAGCGCTTGTAAGACCTTGTAGATTGCCGAATCAAAGTGGTCCATAGAAGAAGAAAATGTATCCCCGGATTTCTAATAACCTCCTGTAAAATTTGGGCCCATTTGGAGTTTTTGATTCCGAGATATGATCATATTAGTGGGATATTTTTCTGGGCCGCAGAATATGGCCCAAAATTTTATCTCTAAATTGGGCCGCTTAAATAACCATAATGGAGAAAGAATTAGCACTGGATCCTGATGAATTATTTGTTCCTATATATGTATTATAGTAGCCTACGAAATTTGGGCTTGATTGGGCCTGAATTGGTGTAAATTAGGCATAAAGTGCACAAATGATGAGAATGGATGTTCAAAATCAAAATCTACTAACTCAGGACAATAAGATAAAAAATGAACATTTAATAACATTAAAATATAATTAACATATGTGTTTTTATTTGATAATCGCACCCCAACTTGATATTTTCTAGTCCCGGGCAAATAATTCAATGATTTTATTTTAATTCCTTTCTTCAATCACATTATAACAAACAATGATCACAATGTAATCTGCACAAAAATATATCATTATAACCTATCAAAATAATTTAAAACAAGATAAATTTAAAAGCAGATCCCAATCCCAAGCCCATTCCTTCAATCAAATCCATCATCATACTTCATCTAACTCAATTAAGTGTAATGATGTGTTGTGAATCACAATAGATATGGGGTTTCATTTTCATTCAAGGAAAAATCATGGAAGTGCTAGGTGGAATCACATTTAATCCTAATATAAGTATTCTTCATTCCTTTTTTTTGGATTTTTTTGCAATATTGCCATAGTAATTTAGATTTCAGTTAATGAAAATAACCCATTAGCAAGACTTTGCCAATGACTCCTAGACTCAAAGGCCTTAGGGCACCAAGTGAATCCCACATACTCGGGCATCGTCTCGAGTTAACTTAATAAAAAAAAGTCATATTACCATAAATAGAGATATAGTGAAAAACTTAGGGCTAGAAAAATCTGGAGTCATAATCCCCAAGTGCCGAAAGACTCACATTTTATCAATCCATTTCTCTACACACAAATTTTTATTTTATTTTATTTTTATTTTATTTATTTGTATACTCATATTATTCATAAAAATCAAACCAGACTATGCTATTTATTATGGGACCCCAAAAATTCAAATTAGTACCCGACAACCTAGTGGACATGCATTGTGGCATTTTTATTTAATGGATGAAAATAAAAATGATGAAAATTTTCATTGGACAACCAAACTTCCAAAATCAATTCTTTTAAACTTAATCATGAATTAAATTAAGAGTCAAGGAAATAAAAATTATTTTCTATGTAGTTTTAATGTGAGAAAAGATGTTATTATATGAATGATAAAATAATTTTACTTTACTTTTTCTTATCTTTGTTTTTCTTAACAAACATTTAGTTTCCACACCCCCCAAATTAGAATGAAACTATCCCCAGTTTCATAAAAAGAAAATAGAGGAGAAGTGGGTGGGGGGGAAATGAGTTGGAAAGGGCATTGAACAAGTTCACCTGGTGGATTCATAATGATGATTGTGGTGCTCCCAATTCACTCTTTAGTCTCATGGGAGATGTAGGAACCTCCTTTATTGAATATGTATCACCAAAAAATAGTCCCTATACCATACAAACAAGAACAAACCAAAAAAAACAAACAACACAAAAATTTATTTAATACCAAGTCTCATCATTTTTATGGTTTTCCTTTTTTTTTGAAATCAACTAATGATACATTGTCTTATTTTTAATTTCTGGGTAAGGTAGTACTCAGGGATCACACCACGTGACACAAATGAATATGGTGCTCCCCTTTCGTACCCATCCATACTCATAATAGGAGAACAAATCAACAATATATATTTTTTAAATATCAAAATTATTAATAAAAAAAATTATTCCAAAAAGATTGAAAACATTAAAACTATGGGTTGACTCCCATGCAACACTTTGTTTAACGTCTTTAGCCTGACATGGATCCTAAATCTATCAATTTTTTTCTGGTTCATAGGTCGGCTCGGTTAACTCCACCTTTATTTCCTATTTATTGAATGAATCAATGAATGGTTTTAACCTTTGACCATTGACTTTTAAAATGTATCCACTTGTGGGATCTTGAATCTCTAATGCCCCATGTGGGAATACATGATGCACTATGAAAGGACCTGACCTTCTAGACCTTAACTTTCTCGGGTGTAAATGAAGTTTTGAAAAATACAAGAGCACAAGTTTTCCTAGTTCAAAATGTTTGACCTTGATATTCTTAGATTGGTAGGCTTGAACTATAGCTTTATTGATCCTTGAATTTTCAGAAGCCTCCATCCTTAATTTCTCCAGTTCATTAAGATCTAATTTCCTTTTTTTTCCAGCCAATGAGATGTCATAATCCATTTTCTCAATTGCCCAAAAGGCCTTATGCTCAATTTCAACAGGTAAATGGCATGATTTTCAATAAACCAACCTATATGGTGACATTCCTAGGATGGTTTTGAATGCTGTACAATATGCCCAAAGAGCATCCAAGAGTTTCTCAGACCAATCTATCCTAGAAGGATTGGCAGTTTTCTCAAGAATTTGTCTGATTTCACGATTGGCTAACTCGGCTTGACCATTGGTCTTTGGGTGGTAAACAGTGGACACTTTGTGAGAAATTCCATACTTAGACATGAGTGAAGAGAATGGACGGTTGCAAAAATGGGTTCCTCGATCACTGATTATATCCCTAGGAATTCCAAATCTATAGAAGATGTTTTCTTTGAGAAATCTAATCATAGTTTGATGATCATTGGATTTTTTAGGAATGGACTCAACCCATTTGGAGACATAATCAATAGTTAAGAGAATGTAAAGATATCCCCTAGAGTTTGGGATGGGACCCATGAAATCAATTCCCCAACAGTCAAAGATTTCAACCACTAAGATGGGAGTGAGTGGAATTTGATTCCTTTTTGTGATGGACCCTACTTGTTGACACCTAGGAAAGCTTTGACAAAATGTGTAGAAGTCCCCTCTGTAACGACCCAATGTTTTTCAATGGAAAATTCCCTTATTATATCTATGTCATAAAAACACAAAATAATGAACTAATAAGTGATAAGTGACCTTTAAACATAATTTTGTCACCCCTATGTTTGGAATTTTAAAAATCCAACATACAAGGTTGTGTTCAAGATAGTTTTTGGAGTCTAATGAAACAAAAATAATTTTTGGTGAATAGTAACATACCTATATGAATAGTAACCTACCCTTATGAATAGTAATATGAACCTTATGAATAGTAAATAAGAGTAACATTACCTATGAATAATAAAATAAAAAAGTAGACATCATAGAAAGTGATAATTTGACCTTAGTAAACGTTTTTGGTATTTTATAAGTCATAAATAATTAATTATAATTAATTAATTAATTTAAAAGAATATTTATTTTCCTTAAATATATTCATAAATTATTGAATCAATGTCTAATAGTTTTTAGATAATTTTATAAGACCCTAAGTAATTTTTGAAAGAACTACAAAATCAGTTTTAATTTTTAAAACTATTTTTTTAAGTAAATTATGATTTTAATTAAATATTAAATTAATAATATTTAGAAAATTATTTTTGAAAAATGGACTTCATTTTTGGATTCTACACGTTGAAAAATGGTTGGGGTAAAATTTTGGGATTTTTCTGAGATACTTGAATTTTTGATGAATAGTAGAATACATTAATTTATCAAATAAATACTTTTTAATTAAAACCCACTATTCCTGACATCACAAGTGATGTAAGCACCCAAATACCGAATTAAAAAGTCAAATTTACTATTCTTAGTCATCCAAGACTCACTATTCCTTGTCTTAGGTGAAATTAATAAACTAATCAATTTTATATTAAGGAAACCCCTCTCCCCTCCACTATAAAAGCCACCCTTCACTCCCCTTTTTCCTCACACCTCTCAAGCTCCAAGACTTCTCTAAATTCTGCCCAAACACCTTCCCTAGCTCATTCCACACGTCCAAAAGCTTCTGGTCTCATCAAAAGACCAAGCCTAGCTTCCTTAAAGAGGATCTCAAGAGAAGGATTCTAAAGGTAATTTCTCTCTCTCTTCTCCTTTAATTTCATTTCAAGTTCAAGTTCCTTTCTTGATCTCTCTCTATCTATCTTCATCCAAATTGTTCTGTAAATCCATTATTATATATATAATGTAATATTATGATTCTAATGTTATATTATATCACCCCACACCCTTTCCCCCTTCCTCTTATTTTATTAAAGAGAACGTTGTTCATGTGGTGATAATTTGTCACCTTCAAAAAGAACATGATCTCTTCTTCCATTTATACCTTAAATCTGGTCATGAAACCATTTTTATGGTTGAACCAGAATGTTTTATATGTATTATGTTCTATTTTAAGTTCTGTAAATAACCTATGGCCTTATTACTAAGTTAAATGTTAAAACAAGATCGTTGTGATCCAAAAACCGCTCAAATTAACCCAAATAACCATCATTAATTTTTTACCTAATGATTCGTCCACTTGGATCTAATATAACTCATTATAAAATCATTAAAGCTTCTGTAATATCATTAATTACATGTAATATCAGTTCTGGATGTTTACCCATGATCTACCCAATCATCAATTTAAGAATACAAGTGGACCGTTCAAGAAAACCATGAAAACAAACATCCCTGATCAATGTTTTTAAACTATATAAGTCATCCAAAGGAACACAATATGAAATAATGAAACCAGAATTAACCCTATTAATGTATTAAAGGTTCTGGAATTTCTAATTAATGAATATAATGTCATTATACAGGACATTAAAGAGAAGGAGGCATTCGAGTACAAGGTATGGGGAAATCTCGAACCCAATTCTCTTCCTTCGGGTTCTCCCTCTTTCACTCCATTTTTGATATGGTTACTCCTCAAAGATCATTTTTTTATCATTTACTTTACTTTTCTTGGATATACATGTTTGTCACTGGTTTTTATGTCCATCAAAATGTTTTCCAAAAGAACTCTTCTTTCAAGATCTCACATTTTGCCTCTCATTCAAGGTTGATGGTTCTTATATCAAGTATGTTGTTCCCTCTTTCTTTTGGGAACCCAAAGATTATGAATGTGTTATTATGAGATGAAACCCATTCCTTTCCATGGGTTATTTATGTACATGTTTTATATGTGTTCTATGTGGAAAGAATGATAATGATAATGTTATGATGTGACGGGTGCGCCCGGAATTATATAGCGCAATATGAATGTTTAAATGTGATGGGTGCGCCCGGAATTATATAGTGCTCCATTGCATTGGGTAAAGTGATGAATCTCATGAGTAAATGTGAAATTATGCATGAACATGATGCTAGCTTTGTTCACAAGTATGTGTGGTTGTTAACTACTAAGACATGATGTTTCATTTTTATGCTTTGCCACATTTCATGTTTATTGTTTATACTCCTCTCATGTTCAAGATCTTCTTCCTATGTCATGATTATGCTCACCCCATGCTATATTGTTATTATATATCCTCTTACTGGGCTTGTAGCTTACCCCTTTTGATGTATATCCTCAGGTGCCTACATGTACTAAGGGGAGGACAAGTGCTACTAAGAAGCTATAGAAGAAGAGATTAAATGAATTTTTATGCTTGATGTTGTACTTGTTATGTGTAGTCCTAGTTTTCCCAAGACACTAAACCTCTGGATCCTCCATGTGTAATACTATTATGTTGTTTATCTTTGAAATGATGTAATAGTAATTTAAGAAAAGGCCAGGTCACTATAGTTGGTATCAGAGGAAAGGTTTAGTTAATTTGGGAATTAGGATTAGTGAACCCTAAAGAAAACCTCTAGCATGAGACTAAGTAAAAATATACACACAAGGATATTTACCTAGGGATCCCATATGTTATGTTTTTGGTATAATTGTTTAAAATGATAAGTTATTCATGACTTTTTTACCTATGTTTTGTTCTAACCTTTTCTATTTTAGAAAATGGTGGGAACCAGGAGAAATCAGGCCAACAAATCTTGCGAGGGCCAATGCAACGATTTCCCGAACGACATCCCCAATGATTTTGGAGGTGGAGTTCAAAACTTCATGGAGATGCTTACCCAATTATCCCGGGTTATGAATAATAACCACAATAATGGGGAACTTCCTCCTTCACCAAAGAGGGAGCAAATAGCTATCAAATGTTTTATGCGGCAATGACCACCGACGTTTTGTGGATCTTTCGATCCACTAGTTGTGGAACAGTGGGTCAACTCCATGGAGAAGATCTTTTCTATTCTTCCTTGTTCCGAGAAGGAGAAGGTGACTCTAGCCGTTTATCGTCTAGATGGAGAAGCTGATCAATGGTGTGCTTTGATTAAGAACACCAAGCCAAGGGAGGAAATTGAAGAGATAGAATGGGAAGACTTTAAGATAATGTTTCTTAATAAGTACTTCCCAAGAACTCTTCGCACGAATATGGAGAGAGAATTCATAGAGCTCAAGCAAAAAGAAGGAGAATCTGTCACAACCTATGAAGAAAATTTCACAAGGCTCTCAAGGTATGATTCGGGTTTTGTTATCAACAATGATAGCAAAATTGATAGATTCTTTAGTGGATTAAAACCACATCTTCGAAAAGATCTTGCAATTCGAGACTTTGGGAGTTATGAAGAAGTTGTTCAGTGTGCTCTCAAAGTGGAGATGGAGTTTGGAGAATGGTCCCATGGCTATGGTGATAAGAAAAGGAAGATGGATTTTCAAGATGGTAGATCTAGTGATAAAGATGGGAAGAAAACACAACAACCCACTTGCCAAAAATGTGGGAAGTTTCACAATGGGAACTGCCTCAAAGGGACAGGTAAATGCTTCAAGTGTGGGAAAGAAGGACACCTAGCTCATGAGTGTCGAAGAGACATGAAAAGGAAGGATAATGTAGCCGATGAAAGGAGAGAACAACTCGTGGTTCAATGCTACAACTGTAAGGAGCTAGGTCACTATTCAAACCAGTGCACTAAACCTTGAGCTCTCGAGGGTAATCAGTGCCAACAACCACCAAAACCAAAAGAACAAGGGAAGGATTATTCCATCACTACTGCGGAGGTGGAACATGATAATGAAGTCGTACAAGGTACACTTCCTATTCACTCAAGAATGGAAAAAGTCTTATTTGATTCTGGTTCTACGCATTCCTTTATATCATGCAAGTTTGCTAGAACTATAGAATCGAAGCCCCGAAACCTTGAAGTAGAGATATCTGTAAAAACACCAAGTGGTGCAATCATTGCAACCCAAGTGTTTGATTCTTCTCCTGTTGACGTATGTGGGAAGATTCTTCCGGCAAATCTCGTAATACTTCCCTTGGTGGAATTCAACGCTATAATGGGAATGGATTGGCTCTCGTTATATAGAGCACATATCAACTGTCGGGAAAAGGAAGTATATTTTCATATTTCGAACCATCCCATGCTCCTCTACAAATGAAAGTAAGATCATGAATCTCCTTTGATAAATCCTTCAATGGTGTGGGTGATGATTCCCTATGAAGAAGCATACCTCGCCCAAATATTTGAGTCAAGGTAAAGTTCCAACCTTGAGGAAATGACCATCATAAGGGAATACGACGATGTATTTCTTGAAGAGTTACCCGGAATTCCCCCGGATCGTGAGGTAGAGTTCTCAATTGAACTCATACCCAGAGCTACTCCGATCTCAAAGTGCCCCTATAGGATGGCTCCTATCGAACTGGAGGAGTTAAAGAAGCAGCTGCAAGAGAATCTGGACAAAGGGTTCATACGCCCTAGTGCATCACCTTGGGGTGCGCCAATGCTCTTTGTGAAGAAGAAGGATGGTACCATGCGGCTGTGTATCGATTATCGAGAACTCAACAAGATCATCATAAAGAACAAGTATCCTCTCCCAAGGATTGATGACTTGTTCGACCAGTTAAGAGGAGCTCAATAATTCTCAAAGGTGGATCTTCGTTCTGGATATCATCAAGTAAAGGTGAAGAAGGAAGATATTCAGAAGACTACCTTCCGTACAAGGTATGGGCACTATGAGTTTTTGGTGATGCCCTTCGGACTTACTAATGCCCCTAAAATCTTCATGTATTTGATGAATAGAGTCTTTAGACATTACCTCGACAAATTTGTGGTAGTGTTTATTGATGATATTCTCATCTACTCCATGAGCAAGGAGGAACATGAAGAACATCTAAGAATTGTGTTGGCGACATTGAGAAAGGAGAAGTTGTACACCAAGTTTAGAAAGTGTGACTTTTGGATGAATCAAGTCACGTTCTTGGGACATGTGATCACAAGCGAGGGAATTTCTGTGGACCCTTCAAAGACAAAGGCGATTGAGGAATGGACCAAGCCCTCTAGTGTCACAGAAATCCGTATTTTTCTTGGATTAGCTGGGTACTATCGACGTTTTGTGAGAAACTTCTCACGATTGTCATGCCCGCTAACTAAGTTAACAAGGAAAGGGGTAAAGTATGTATGGACGGAAGAATGTGAGGGAAGCTTCAAGGAGCTAAAGAGAAGGATTATCACTGCACCTGTACTCACACTACCAAAAAGTGGAGAAAGTTTTGTCATATATAGTGATGCTTCAAAGAAAGGCTTGGGTTGTGTACTCATGCAAAATGATAATGTGATAGCCTACGCCTCACGACAGTTGAAGATCCAAGAGCAGAACTACCCGACACATGATCTAGAGCTGGCAGCTGTGATTTTTGCCTTGAAAATCTGGCGGCATTACCTTTATGGTGAGAAGTGTGACATATACACCGACCACAAGAGCCTAAAGTATATATTCACACAAAAGGAGCTCAACATGCATCAAAGGAGATGGTTAGAGCTAATCAAGGATTACTATTGCTCTATTCACTATCATCCTGGAAAGGTGAACAAGGTAGGTGATGCTCTAAGCAGGAAAGAACCTGCTACTCTATCCATGTTGAGGATTGATAAAGACCCTATCTTCTTGGATATGCAAAGGATGGATTTGGAAATCGTAAGGGCAGGGGATACATCCTACCTTGCCCAAATGATTGCGCAACCATCCATCCAACAGAAGATTAAGGAAGCACAAAGGGATGATGTAGAGATACAAAAGCAGGTGAATGTAGTAAAGGAAGGGAAGCTGAAAGAGTTCCATATCGACGATGATGGTGTGATTCGGTTTGGAACGCGGCTTTGTGTGCCTTCATCACCCAGAATAAAGAAGGATCTATTGGATAATGCACATATCTAAACTTTATCTATTCATCCTAGAAGTACCAAGATGTATCGTGATCTCCGAGAACACTTCTGGTGGGATAACATAAATAAGGAGATTGCGGAATATATATCAAGGTGCTTGATATGTCAGCAAGTTAAAGCTGAGCGGAAAAAGTCCAAAGGTACGATGCATCCATTGCCTATACCCATGTAGAAATGGGAAAATGTTACTATGGACTTTGTCATGGGTCTCCCGAAAACGTCAAGAGGAAATAATGCGATATGGGTTGTGGTTGACCAACTCACCAAGACTGCCCATTTTATTACTATTAGGGAAGACCTATCCCTTGAAAAACTTGCAAGGATATATGTGAAGGAAGTAGTGAGATTGCACGGTGTTCCGCTCTCGATTGTCTCTGATCGTGATCCAAGGTTCACTTCTAAATTCTGGAGGAGCCTTCAACATGCTTTGAGTACTGAATTAAATTTCAGCACGGCCTATCACCCCCAAACTGATGGCCAGTATGAAAGGACTATTCAGACACTTGAAGATATGATAAGATCCTTCTCTCTTGAATTCAAAGGTGGTTGGGATCAACATCTCCCATTGGTTGAGTTCTCATACAACAATAGCTTCCACTCGAGTATTCAGATGGCTCCGTATGAAGCTCTTTATGGGAAGTGATGTAGAACTCCAACCTGTTGGGATGAAGTTGGAGAACGAAAGCTACTTGGTCCCGATCTTGTTCAAGAGATGACAGAGAAGGTTCAAGTCATCCAGAAACATATCAAAGCTTCTCAAAGTAGGCAAAAGATCTATACTGACAATCGTCGAAGGGACTTGGAGTTCGACGTTGGAGATAAAGTCTTCCTTAGAATATCTCCATGGAAGAGAGTCATGCGATTCGGGAAGAAAGGGAAGATAAGCCCAAGGTACATTGGCCCCTTTGAGATCCTTGATCGTATAGGAGCCGTGGCCTATCGACTGGCACTTCCACCGAATATGGCTCAAGTTCATGATGTGTTTCATGTATCACTACTGAGGAAGTACATTCCAGACCCCTCACATGTACTAAACTCAGAGGTGGTACAATTGGAATATGATCTCTCATATGAGGAGCAGCCGGTAAAAATTCTGGACCGAAGTGATAAGGTTCTACGCAACAAGACAACCCGCCTTGTCAAAGTGTTGTGGAGGAACCAAAAGTTTGAGGAAACAACTTGGGAACCGGAAGAGGCAATGAAGGAGAAGTACCCTCACCTGTTTGTGTAAAGTGAAATTTCGGGGGCGAAATTTCTTAAGGGGGGAAGAATGTAACGACCCAAAGTTTTTCAATGGAAAATTCCCTTCTTATATCTATGTCATAAAAACACAAAATAATGAACTACTAAGTGATAAGTGACCTTTAAACATAATTTTGTCACCCCTATGTTTGGAATTTTAAAAATCCAACATACACGGTTGTGTTCAAGATAGTTTTTGGAGTCTAATGAAACAAAAATAATTTTTGGTGAATAGTAACCTACCTTTATGAATAGTAACCTACCCTTATGAATAGTAATATGAACCTTATGAATAGTAAATAAGAGTAACATTACCTAAGAATAATAAAATAAAAAATTAGACATCATAGAAAGTGATAATTTGACCTTAGTAAATGTTTTTGGTATTTTATAAGTCATAAATAATTAATTATAATTAATTAATTAATTTAAAAGAATATTTATTTTCCTTAAATATATTCATAAATTATTGAATCAATTTCTAATAGTTTTTAGATAATTTTATAAGACCCTAAGTAATTTTTTGAAAGAACTGCAAAATCAGTTTTAATTTTTAAAACTATTTTTTATGTAAATTATGATTTTAATTAAATATTAAATTAATAATATTTAGAAAATTATTTTTGAAAAATGGACTTAATTTTTGGATTCTACACCTCGAAAAATGGTTGGGGTAAAATTTTGGGATTTTTCTGAGATACTTGAATTTTTGATGAATAGTAGAATACATTAATTTATCATATAAATACTTTTTAATTAAAACCCACTATTCCTGACATCACAAGTGATGTAAGCACCCAAATCCCGAATTCAAAAGTAAAATTTACTATTCTTAGTCATCCAAGACTCACTATTCCTTGTCTTAGGTGAAATTAATAAACTAATCAAATTTATATTAAGGAAACCCCTCTCCCCTCCACTATAAAAGCCACCCTTCACTCCCTCTTTTCCTCACACCTCTCAAGCTACAAGCCTTCTCTAAATTCTGCCCAAACACCTTCCCTAGCTCATTCCCCACGTCCAAAAGCTGCTGGTATCATCAAAAGACCAAGCCTAGCTTCCTTAAAGAGGATCTCAAGAGAAGGATTCTAAAGGTAATTTCTCTCTCTCTTGTCCTTTAATTTCCTTTCAAGTTCAAGTTCCTTTCTTGATCTCTCTCTATCTATCTTCATCCAAATTGTTCTGTAAATCCAGTATTATATATATACTGTAATATTATTATTCTAATGTTATATTATATCACCCCACACCCTTTCCCCCTTCCTTTTATTTTATTAAAGAGAACGTTGTTCATGTGGTGATAATTTATCACCTTCAAAAACAACATGCTCTCTTCTTCCATTTATACCTTCAATCTGGGCATGAAACCATTTTTATGGTTGAACCAGAATATTTTATATGTATTATGTTCTATTTTAAGTTCTGGAAATAACCTATGGCCTTATTACTAAGTTAAATGTTAAAACAAGATCGTTGTGATCCAAAAACCGCTCAAATTAACCCAAATAACCATCATTAAATTTTTACCTAATGATTCGTCCACTTAGATCTAATATAACTCATTATAAAATCATTAAAGCTTCTATAATATCATTAATTACATTTAATATCATTTCTGGATGTTTACCCATGATCTACCCAAACATCAATTTAAGAATACAAGTGGACCGTTCAAGAAAACCATGAAAACGAACATCCCTGATCAATGTTTTTAAACTCTATAAGTCATCCAAAGGAACAAAATATGAAATAATGAAACCAGAATGAACCCTATTAATGTATAAAAGGTTCTGGAATTTCTAATTAATGAATATAATGTCATTATACAGGACATTAAAGAGAAGGAGGCATTCGAGTACAAGGTAAGGGGAAATCTCGAACCCAATTCTCTTCCTTCGGGTTCTCCCTCTTTCACTCCATTTTTGATATGGTTACTCCTCAAAGATCATTTTTTTATCATTTACTTTACTTTTCTGGGATATACATGTTTGTCACTGGTTTTTATTTCCATCAAAATGTTTTCCAAAAGAACTCTTCTTTCAAGATCTCACATTTTTCCTCTCATTCAAGGTTGATGGTTCTTATATCAAGTATGTTGTTCCCTCTTTCTTTTGGGAACCCAAAGATTATGAATGTGTTATTATGAGATGAAACCCATTCCTTTCTATGGGTTATTTATGTACATGTTTGATATGTGTTCTATGTGGAAAGCATGATAATGATAATGTTATGATGTGACGGGTGCGCCCGGAATTATAGAGCGCAATATGAATGTTTAAATGTGACGGGTGCACCCGGAATTATATAGCGCTCCAATGCATTGGGTAAAGTGATTAATCTCATGAGTAAATGTGAAATTATGCGTGAACATGATGCTAGATTTGTTCACAAGTATGTGTGGTAGTTAACCACTAAGAAATGATGTTTCATTTTTATGCTTTTCCACATTTCAAGTTTATTGTTTATGCTCCTATCATGTTCAAGATCTTCTTCCTATGTCATGATTATGCTCACCCCATGATATATTGTTCTTATATATCCTCTTACTAGGCTTTTATCTCACCCCTTTTTATGTATATCCTCAGGTGGCTACATGTAATAAGGTGAGGACAAGTGCTACTAAGAAGCTATAGAAGAAGAGATTAAATGAATTTTTATGCTTGATGTTGTACTTGTTATGTGTATTCCTAGTTTTCCCAAGACACTAAACCTCTGGATCCTACATGTGTAATACTATTATGTTGTTTATCTTTGAAATGATGTAATAGTAATGTAAGAAAAGGCCAGGTCGCTATACCCTGAGAGGGTGGTCTAGAAGAGACCACATTGAGGAATCTTAGCAGATGTTTTCTTAGAGGAAAAGTGACCTCCACATGCCTCACTATGACAGAATTTAAGGATGGACTCTTGTTCAGATTCTGGGAAACACCTCCTAATGACTTGGTCAGGGTAGAACTTATAGAGGTATGGATCATCAAACACATAGTGTCTAACATCAGAAAGGAATTTCCTTCGAGCTTGAGTCCCTAAAGTTTTTGGAATGACTCCTGTAACTAAGAAATTGGCTATGTCAGCATACCAGGGGCATTCAATCACAGATTACAGGCGTTCATCAGGAAATGAATCAGACACAGAAAGGTGATTTGAGTTGTCTTTGAATTCCATCCTTGAAAGGTGACCGACTAGAACATTTTCAACGCCCTTTTTATCCTTGATTGTGAGGTCAAATTATTGTAAGAGAAGGACCCACCTAATCAGTCTAGCCTTAGCATCTTGTTTTTGGAAGAGGTATTTTAGTGCAGAATGGTCAGTGAACACAATGATGGGGGATCCTAAGAGGTAGGACCTAAAATTATCTAAGGAAAACATAATATCAAGTAACTCATTTTCATTGGTGGTGTAGTTGATTTGGGCATCATTTAAGGATTTTCTTTCATAAGCAATGACATAAAGAGTTTTATCATAATTTTTCCTAACACAACTCCTACAGAAAAGTCACTGACATCACACATAAGTTCAAAAGGAAGGTTCTAATTTGGAGATTTAATAATGGGAGGAGAGGTGAGAGAGGAGTTGAGGGTTGAGAATGAACCCTCATAGATTTCTGTCCAAACAAATGGAGCATCCTTAAGTATGAGATCACAAAGGGGACGAGAGATTGAACTAAAGTCGTTGATGAATCTTCTATAGAAACTAGCATGTCCTAAGAAAGACCTCACTTACTTCACAGTTTTGGATGATGGAAGGTGACGAATAATGTCAACCTTGGCTTTATCAACTTAAATCCCCCTACCCGAGACTAGATGGCCTAGAACTAGTCCCTCTTTAACCATGAAATGACATTTTTCCCAGTTTATGACCAGATATTTTTCTTCACATCTTGACAAGACTCTCTCCACATTCTGCAGACATCCCTCAAAAGTATCCCCAAACGCAGAGAAGTCATCCATGAAGAGCTCTATAAAATCCTCTACCATGTCTGAGAAGATTCCCACCATACACCGCTGGAAGGTTCCAGGAGCATTGCATAAACCAAAGGGCATGAGTTTGATGAAAAAGGTACTGAATAGACATGTGAATGTAGTCCTCCCTTGATCCTCTAGGGATACCTCAATTTGATTGTACCCCAAGTACCCATCTAAGAAACAGTAGAAGGCATGACCTTCCACTCTCTCAAGGACTTGGTCAATGAATGGTAAGGGGAAGTGGTCCTTCTTGGTGAATGAGTTTAGCTTCCTATAGTCAATGCAGACCCTCTATCCACTGCTCACCCTTGTTGGAAGAATCTATCCATCCTCATTGGTTATCACTATGATTCCAGCCTTTTTTTGAACCACTTGAATTGGGATCACCCACTCACTCTCAGCTATGGGATAGATGATACCATCTTTTAAAAATTTTAGAAGTTCTTTCCTTACTACCCCCATGAGATTAGGATTGAGTCGTTGTTGAGGTTGACGACATGGCTTTGAATAAAATTATAGAACTATCCTATGAGTCTCGATAAGTGGGCTAATCCCAGGAATATCAGACAGGGTCCAACCAATGGATTTCTTATGTTTCTTAAGAACATCTAGAAGCATCTTCTCATGATTGGATTCAAGAGAAGAAGAAATGATATTGACACGAGCACCTAGGTCACACAAGGCCTTGACAATTTTTCTCTCCCCTAGTTCAACATTGATGTAATGGAAACCTGGGTCTTTCAACTTTGGAAAAATGGTCCCTTGAATGGTGGTACTCACATTAGCAGTGAAAAGTACTTGGTTTTTATGTGAAAATTTTCTTTTAAAAGTGCACATGCCCTTAAGGTACTTTGAGTAGGAAGGTATGGTTTGGATGGAATCGAGAAGGGGAATTTTCAACTTGACTTGTGAGAAGATTTCCCTAAATTTTTCACTCAGTTTAGGCTTGGGTTTCCCCCTCATGCATTGAGGAAATGGTGCATGTTGTGGGGTTGTTGGTTGAAGAGTTGTTTCTTTCACATTGTTATTAGTTTCCTTAGTTTCAACTTGTGGTTCATTTGAATTTTCATTAAAGTTTGAATTTTTAGGTGGGTTCTGAATTAGTTGTTCAGGTTTCTCAATTGATTTCCCACTTTTTAAAACAGTCACAAACTTTAGTTGTTCATGAGTTGTTTGAGCACAAATTGACTCTCCCCTTGAAGTTGAGGATGGAACCGCCTGAGTAGGCATGTGTGCCTTTCCAGTTTTGATGGTTTGAAGTTCTTGTTTTATGGAAGAGACTTCAGATTTCATCCTTTCCATTTGTTTGCACAGTTGTTCTGGTAGGGTTTGTGTAATAGTTCGGGTTGGCGCTTGAGAAGATTGGTTTATCTCATGGGGATATTTTAGAGGTGGGATGGTTTGTTGAAAATGGACCAGTGGCTGTTGATTTTGGATAGGTTGGATTTGGAACTAGTTATGGGTTTGGTAGTTCTGATGGGGGTAAGGATTTTTCCCTGTGGTTGGCTAGGTTGTTGGTTATCTTTCCAGCGGAATCTTGGGTGGTCATTATACATTGGGTTGAAGTTGTTTTGGTATTGAGGATTTTGAAAGTTCAAAGCATTTACTTCTGTTGGGGTTCCTCCTAGAATAAAATATTTTATGGATGGAATGGTTGGGCAGTTGTCTGTATTATGGTCATGTTTGTCACAAATTGTGCAAACAGGGTCAACAGTTTGGATTTCATGGACTTTCCTAAGGTCTATCTCTTCAACATTCCTAGAGAGTGCTGCGAGTTTAGCCCTAAGGATTTCTTCTTCTCTAAGTGTATGAATTCCAGTAGTTCTTTGTGTCTTTTCAGAATAAGGTGAAGTTACACATGTTTGGTTTTGTTCAGAAAGGCTTTCTAGATAATCATAAGAATCATTTGGGGATTTGTTTTTAAAGGTTCTATTACACATCATGTCAATGAATTGTTTGTTCCCCGGACCTAACCCTTTATAGAAAATTCTCACTTGTTCAAGAATAGAAAAACCATGGTGTGGAACCATGTTTAGAGTGTCTTTTAACCTTTCCCATGTTTCATAGAATGACTCTCCCTCTTTTTCGAAAAAGTTTTGGATACTCTTTTTAAGTGAAATTGTTTTGTGATGGGGAAAGTATTTCTTGTAGAATTCTCTTTGTAGTTGGTCCCAAGAGTTTATGGATGATGGTATCAAATTTTTTATCCAATTTTTAGCTTGATCCTTTAAAGAAAAAGGAAATAGCCTCATCTTAGCTGATTCTAGTTGATGTGGGGGACACATGGTTTCTACAATGTCATTGAACTCCTTAATATGCAGGTATGGCATCTTGGAATCCATTCAATGGAATGTGGGATGGTGGTTTAGGACATGGGGTTTAAAGATGTAGTTGACATATCCTAGGGGATTGTGTCTATTGCATGAGGGGGAATTGGTCCAGGAAGGTGTGATGTAGTCATTCATGGTTTGATCAATTGCATTCCCCATGTTTGGGGATGCCTCATTTGGGTTTCCATTTTGGTTCCCACCCAGGTTTATGAGTAGGTTTCTTTGAAGACCTTCCATTGAAATAGTCTCAATTTTGGACTCTGGAGTATTAGGAAGATTATGATATAATGGAAAGAGATCCCTTGGTGTACTTGACTCCCCAAACCCAGGACTATCCACCCTAACTAGACGGTTTGATTGATCACGGTTGTAGGTGGACATGCACCAAAAGAAAAAAAAATGAGAAAGGGACAAGATAAGAAAATTTGGATGAGAAAAGAATAAATGGGGTAGAATAGAATGGGTGTTTATATGACTTACTTGGGTCCCCGAAAACGGTGCCAAAATTTGATTCTCCCTCAAATTTACCCAAAAGAAGAAGGTAGGACGATCATTGTAGTCTAGTTTGGGTTGTCGAATCCTCAAAGACCTAAGAAGTACCTATAGACACGTGAATTCTATGGATTGTTTTTGGCTATGAAGTGGACAAATTAGGTTGATTTAAGATGGTTTTAAAGGATCACTAAAAAATTTAAGTTAATTCAAATTAAGGTAACTAGTTGATCCTAGGTTATCGCTCGGGGTGGATTGGATGAATTCCTTTTTTAATGATTTCAATTTCTTATAATTGAGATGGATTCATTTAAGAAGATGAAATGAAATAATAACTACTAGTTTAATTCCTACAAAACCTAATAATAATCACCTATACACTTGAAGGATCAATGTTTTGATCACTTTAAGGTAGAGGTTCGTATTAGCACTTGAAATGTGTGACCTTAAATTCAATAAGGATGAAGAGGTTTAAAAATCATCAAATAAAAATCTCATTTAAAAGAAGTGATTATCCATTAATGGAGTGATAAATAACATCCAATTCAGCCCCTTTCTACTCCATTGGATCAAACCATAAAAGAGTTATCCCTCCATATATGACATGTCTTCAAAAGAAGCGGGAAGTAGACTTACGAGGGTGGAATTGAAGAAGTAAAAACAACAACAAAAATCGATCACTCCTCCGTTGTGTGATAAATATCACATGGTATGGTGTGAATAAATTCACACCTTGAACCAACAGTATCAACTGGATAAGCAGGAGAAAATAATAAGAGTAAAGGAAGAACTTTTATTAATAAACTAAGGTGAATTAAACAACTTACATGAGAAATAAATGCGATTACAAACACAAAGCGGTAGCATAACACTACAATGATACCAAGCACCAAAGATCCTTAAATCCTACGACACCACTACCTTAAATAGGAATTTTTTAGCCATTGGGTCGAGCCTACAACATTCCAAGTCTCCTCAATTAATTGTGGTAGGCCATAGGTGGGTGGAAGGTAAGGGAGAGTTGATTTTTCCACCCTTGACCCGAGGTGGAAGCCAACTTTCCTTCACCGAACAGAAGTGCTATGAAGACCTTCTAGATGGTCGAATTAGAGTGGTCCATAGAAGAAGAAAATGGATCCTCGAATGTATTATAACCTCCTATCAAATTTGGGCCCATTTGGAGTTAGGGATTCCGAGATATGATCATATTAGTGGGATGGTTTTCTGGGCTGCAGAATCTGGCCCATAATTTTATCTATAAATTGGGATGCTTAAATAACCATAATGGAGACAGAATTAGCACTGGATCCTGAAGAATTATTTTTTCCTATATAGTTATTATATTAGCCTACGAAATTTGGGCTTCATTGGGCCTTAATTGGTGTAAATTAGGCATGAAGTGAACAAATGATGAGAATGGATGTTCAAAATCAAAATCCACTAACTCAGGCCCATAAGATCAAAAATGAACATTTAATACCATTAAAATGTACTTAACATATGTGTTTTTATTGGATAATTAGTCATGATTACTTCTTTGAAACTAGAAACAACCTTCAGTTAAGAGATGATCTTCTTAATCTAAATAACTTCCTTCACAACATCTAATTTAGAAATGCAGTCTCCATTTTTTATCAATTCTGTTCTATTGTCTTTTTTGGAACTCTTCAAACTGAGAACACTACCATTTAAGAAAATATAAAACTAGATTTAAATTTTTATTAATTTTTTTATATTGGAAACAAGAATATGTGTAACCTTTTACAAAATTATCATCCTGTCATATAAAGATAAAGAACATACCTTTATTCCTTCTCATGTACTTAAGAAAAATATTTATATAAATCCAATGGATTTAACTAGGATTAGATTAGTATCTATTAGTTATTAATAGAGTATACATTAAATCAGGTCAGTTAAATACAATTTCTTACATTATTTATCCAATGGTGGATGGACAAAGAATTCTATACATCCTAGATAACTCTTTGGATGGATTCAGAATCTTCTAAAAAGTCATCCCATGTAACACAAGTAATGACACCTTCTTGGAGTTCTCCATGCCAAACTCTTTTAAAATTTTACCAATATAAGTGTCTATATAGAGTCTAAAAACCTCTATGATCTATATCAATATATTTTTTATACCCTATTTTTAGGAAGCTTCACCCATGCCTTTTATCGAGAAGCACATTCCGAATCACATATTCATAAACAAAAGTGTTGGGATTCCATTTTCAATAAGTAATATATCATCTAAAAAATATCATAAATACTAATATACTCCCCTAATTAAGTTACATACAGAGGAATCATCCACATTTTTTATGGAACTAAAATCTTTAATTACATCATTAAAAAAAACATTCCAACTCTGAGAATCCCACTTTAATCCATAAATGGACCATTGTAGCTTTCATACCTTATAAATACCATTCAGTATTTTAAAACCATTGGTATTTATCATATACGTTTTCTCAACTAAATTTCTATTTTGGAAACTGGTTTAGAAATCCATTTTGATATATCTCATAAACAAAATTTGTTGACATGGAATGAAATATCTTAATAGCCATTGTTATCATAGGAGGTAAAACAATTAATTTATATTTAATACCATGAATTTTATTATAAAATTTTGCAACAATAATTTTTTTATAGGTAGAATATCTACCATCCATGTCAGATTGTTTTATTGAAAAACCACTTTTACTCTATGGGTTTCACCCCTCAACATGTATCCACCATGTTACAAACTTGGTTAGTGTATATGAAGTCCCTTTTAGATTCCATTTCTTTTAACCATTTCACAAAATCAAAACTATCAGTTAATTCCCCAAATATGGTAGGTTCATAACTTATGAACATTAAATCATCATTATTTTCTTTGAGAAACCATATATCATGATATATTGAAGAATGATACTAGACAATTTGGGTTCATTTGTAACTTGCGTTAGTTCTCCTTGTACAATATTTCTGTGGAGATAACTCAATCTCTCCCTTAGGAACACTTCCTATTTTTCTGGTCTTGAACTGATATAAGTTCAATTTTACACCCACTGAATCCTATATTTATATATTTCTTTTAAATTAATACACCAGTTTAGACCAAAGAATTATTTTCATTCAGTGTGATATTATAAATAATGACCCTTACTTTTTTAAGGATAACCAAAAAATAAGCATTTTCCAAATTTGGAGTCAATCATATTAGAAGCCAATCGACATATCAATGCTTCACATCCCCAAATTTTAATACAAGATATTACATGATGTTTCCTAGTATATATCTCATACGGTGTCTTTATGAATACTTTATATGGTGCACAATTTAGTAGATATCCAATAACTTCAAGAGTGTCACCCCAAAAAGAAATTGGAAGGTCACAATGATTCATCATTAATCAAACCATGCCTAAAAAAGGTATGATTCCTTCTATAAGATGAAACATTCCATTGTGGTGTTCTAGGATGAGTGTGTTTTGAAAAAAAATCCACAATCCCTCAGACGATCAATGGATTATTGAATCAATTATTCAAAAACCATACCTGATAGAAGAATATTATTACTTCATCCAATTGAATTAGTAAATTTTTATAAAATTAATATACCTTCTCCTACTTATATATCAATATAAACACATATTTATACCGACTAAACTCATTATTAAAGGTAATAATGTACTTAAAACCATTACTTTTTTTGAGTTCTCAATGATAAACATACATCACTATACATGAGATCCAATATTCCTTTAGCCCTTTCACCTTTTCTACTAAAAGGTTACTTGGTCATCTTTCCTAATAAACAAGATTTATAATTTTCAAATGATCCATAAGTGAATAGTTCGAATAACCCATATTTATGGAGTCTTTGTAATAATTTCTCATTTATATGTATGAGGAGAAAATTCAGAAGGTAGGTGGGATTAGAATCAACTAGGATCTCTTTATTTTGAATTCTCTAAATAAGATTATCCATGTTTGAAATGTATAAACTTTTTATTTTATTAATAATTTAATAACATATATCATTAAAAATATAGAACTAATATTGTTCTTGATAGTGAGTGGAAATCCATTCCTATCCAAATAAGATATATAAATCAAATTTCTATTTATTTTGGGAGTATAATAATATTTCTCCAATTCTAGAATTAATCAACATAGTAAAATCAGGTCATAAGTGAAAAATTCAGTGAAACAAATCTTGCTCTATTATTGACATGATGATATTCCTCACCATTAATAAATTTAAAATTTTATTTGAGTCTATGTTTATCAACCCAAAATGTGTGATGCATACCTGGTATCCAATAATTATGAGTTAGATTTGGTGTAATTTATCCATATAATATTTACATTTATATTCTCAGAATCCTTCTTCTTAAGAGCAGTTATCAACCTCAGATACCAATATTTGACTTTTATATAGGTCATATCAATAAGGGATCTCAATATAATAATAAATAAGTAATACATAACATATAATAAAGATATATATTTGGCTGAGTATCATATATTATAGAAATCATGCTAAATAATAGTGAACAACAAGTGAAACTAACTCGTCACCTAAATTGGTATACTATGTTCCCAACCTCACCATGGATACTCTCACCAAGTATCACATAAGAGAGAATATAATATAACAAATAAGATCAAGGGTACCGCACTACCACTTCTCTACTGGTTTTCCACTTTTCCCCAACATCACACATCCTGGGAATCTCTCTCCAAAAAGGCTAGCCCACAGACACATGGGCAAAGAACCATAATATGCACCTCATGTAACACACCACCACATCTACATAACCAAAAGTAACCAAGTAGTTTTAGGAGCCACCATAGCCCATATAACATGTATTATACATTGGGTATTATTCCTCAATACATTACATCCCAAACACCGAGTAAGGATCCTCTAGCCATCAAAACCTATACACGTTATACCTATAGTATCCCTTAGTAAACTATGTCCAGAATCTATGTGTGTGGAATAGGAACAAGCCATTACAACCCTATACACACATATATGGGGAAATATAAACCATCAATTCTAGAACAAGTAACTTCCAAGATAATAGAGTGGGTCCAAATAGGGAAGTTAGCCATCTATCCTCGCATCATGATATTGGGGAAAACTCACCCCGAGGATCCGAATCCCCAGGGTGTTACTTTCCCTAACCAAGATGGTGGAGTAACATATAGAAATAAAAAATATAAATGATATAATATAGATCACAACTACACTATGGGTATAACCTAGCCTTAGACTCCACTTCAGCTAACGTCTCTTAAACTCCCACCTGCCACTATTAAGACTAGATATCCTAAAAGCACACAACCCTTTAAAGAGATACATAAAATTATCTTATTCCTTTTCATAAGTTACACTTTAGGATAATTAAATTTTTAACCATTAATTAAATATTAAAAATTCCACATTACATTTCCTTAATATAATAACAAAGTTCCATTCCTTCTAGGAATAAGCAAACCAAGTCCATGATTTTTCAGAATTATAACCTTAGCATTCCATCTTAAGAAGCTCCAACCCCATGGGTTAAATATTTATTCATTTATTAACATTATTACTTTCCATATTACTAGGTACTACAGGAAAACATATTAAGATACCAAAAAAGGAAAGAAACCAAGCACATCCATGTGCCTCTAGCAGTGGGGAAATGGAAGAAGATAAAAAAACAACTTAGCCATCATCAATTAAAAAGATTCAAACAAGCATCCAACTTTCATATCAATGGGTAAGCCTAGATTCAACTCATTATTTCTTCGTCTATATCCTCCCTCACACCCATATGAATAGATTGATGCATCTCACCACTCTAGGCATCAACTGCTACCACAAAAACCGGGCCTCCCCGCCCCACATACCACAAAAACACTCCAAGCTCAGTAATCCTAGGCTCATGTCACATCCGGGACTCCTTGCCCTCACAAACCCCAACAGACCTCTAGGATCAACCATCCCAGTCTCACGTCACATCAAAATCATCTGGAAACAAAAAATAAACCAGTATCTTGGACCTAAAATAGAGCATTAAAACTTTACACATAACGATTTCTCACAGCTCCAAAGCACAAAGCACTCAGCCTTTATAAGAAAACGGGAAACGCGAGCCCTACAAAGGCATTATATTTTTATCAAAAAACTAATTCTTATTCCATATTAAATCAACCATTTTATTATTCACAGGTTACTATTATAGTAAACCTAATAAATAATCTATCTTAAGATATCACAAATTAATTAAACAATTAATTTAATATGAATTTAATTTTTTACTCATCCAGAATTAACATGCTTAAGGTTCATTGACCAACTAATCAATAACCCAAACTGGATTCATTAAACATTACCCTTTAATAGTTTATCCAAATAATTATCAATTAATTACAACTTTAATTTATTTAACAAATTTTGCCAATAACAACATGCTAAACCAAGCCACGCATAGATATCACACTATTTAGAAAATCAAGAGGCAAATTGGTATCATAGTAAAAAGAAGAAACATCTCTTTGAAATCAATAAAAATTATTTAATCCGGTTTAAATAATTTTTTGGTTAATTTCATTGTGATCCAAGGGATAAACAATGATAGCTCTATGATTGCATATAAATAAATAGATAATCAAGGAATCCCCTAACTCAAAAGGTTGTCTACATTCATTACTTTAGAATAGACCATGCAAGGGATCACGAACACCTCTACTGAAACAACTGAATCCCTATGAGGATGAAGAAACCCAACCAAAATAACCAATAACCAAGAAATATCTATTAGAAACATGAAGATCAAGAGACATCACATGGAAATGAGTAACATGAGGAAATAAGATCAAACCAGGATAAACTACTAGAAAAAGAAGGAATAACACACCATGGATCACCACAAATCACCATAGATCAAAGAAATAATCCCAAGGATTGATCCCCTTGAAGAGAATCCAAAATGAAAAAGGGGTGGTCTTTAGGACGCTAGAAAATGAGAGAATCTATAGTGTTTGATAACCTAAGAAGCTGTAAATATTTTAAAACATACAACATTAGGGAATTAAATGACTTATAATCCCCTTTTATCATCATGTAATTATCAGGGTTTAGTTTCTGCTGAAAAATGTTTCTCTTCTTAACTTTATTTTATTTTTCAAACCTTGATATATTACATGTCATGAAACCCTTTTTCATGTAATGTAACTTTTCACAACGTGAAATCCTCCTTGATTCAATCTTATAGTAACTGAACTACTCCAGACTCCCTATGAGAATCCTTCAAGCACCTAGGTCTTTGGAAATAGGAAAATGGTCTATCTACAATGATTCATGCCCTTACATTAGATACCACTCAAAAAAATTTTTTCCCTTGAGAATCCAAAACCAACCAAGAGAGGAAACAAAAAAGGGTTTGTCTGAACAACCACCACATGAGATACATCTCAAAAGTTCTCTCCACCAAAGGAGCTCAACCATCCTCATCCAAGCCCAAGGGCATCGAAATGGTGAGTAGATGAACTAAGAATCAAGTCATCACCACCTATAGATGTTGATTAGACCCATCTAAAATCTGTATGGTAAACATGAAAAAACATGGCATACTCCATGCATATTAGCCTCCCATGGAAAGAGAGTAATCCATAACAAGTAGCAAGAGAGAGGACCATCTCATAAACCATAAAAAGGTCTACAATCAAAAAACGAACAATGTTACAAGAGAAAAGATAAAAAATGAACATATTAAGGTACTGATCATGTATCTATGACTCATGTTCCTAGGTACTCTCTTTAATGCCACCATGATATCACAAGACATGAACCAAGGGGATAACATGACCATGCTACCCCTTCCCCCACTAGTACTGGATCTCTATAGGATACTCATTGATGGTCGCATCATCGCTAACATCTATCTCACCCCAATCTACGATGTGAGAGTCATACATGACGATGGAGCTATGGAACATGAAAAACATCGTGTATATAGATCATCTATAGGGGAAGCGCTATCTCATATACCACTGCTCTATCACGAGCCAACACCTCTAAAGACCCAAAAAACTAGGGACAAATGTTACTCCCAAAACCAAACCATCACTTACCATGATGGGGAGTCACCTTTAGAAACACATGATCCCTGAATCCAAACTCTATTGGTCTCCTCCTATGATCAAAATAGGATTATTGATAATCCTACACTGCCTTCATCCTCTCTAAAATCACCTATAACATCTCTGTCATGTTCTATACCAGTTATAACCCAAGAATTGTTGACTCTCTAACCCCAGTCTAGCACAATGAAGAATAGAAAGGTCAACCATAAATGGATTCAAATGGATTAGTTCCAATGGTGGAGTGAAAACTATTATTGTAAGAGAACTCTACCAAAGGAAGTTGCCTCACCCATGAAACTCCAAAATCCATGACACATGAGCGCTACATGTCTTCAAGAGTTTGAATATTCTAATCTATCTGACCATCTTTTAGTGGTTGAAAATTTGTTATAAGGAATATCTGAGAACCAATATCATGCTAGAGACCTCTCCACACTATGGATGTAAAAAGAGGATCTCAATTGGAAATGATTTTCCTTGGGACCCCATGGAGTCTCAACACCTCTTCTAGATGATACCTTGACCAAACCTCAATTCATTTTGACTCCTTGATCACAATGAAGTGGGATTATTTCTTTAAACAATATGCTACCACCTATATAGTGTAATAGCCTTCCTGATCTCTAGGTAAACCAGTAACAAAGTACATCAACATGTCCTCTGACTTCCACCGAGGAACATATAACGTCTAGAGAAACACACCAGGAATACATTTCCTGACCATAACCTTCTAGAAGACTAAACATCAACACACAAACCCTGCAACTTCATGCTTCAACCGAGGCCACCAAAATAACCTCTGAAATCTTAGTACTTCATTTTCACACTAGGATGTACTGAGAAAGGTGAACTATGGAAATCTATGAGAACCATCTCACCCATCGCCAAAGTAAAGAAAATACTTCCCTAAAACAACACCCGATGTTGTTCATCCTCAGACGAACCATCAGGTGCCTCACCACAAAAAACCTGATCTATCCAAACCTCCACCTCAAGATCCCCCAATTGGGTTTCCTCCACCAGCTGCACGAGATATGACTGCTCCGTTATCTAAAAAATAAAACCTCTACCCCAAACTTATCCCATATCTAGATGTAATGATGTAAGGTCTTCCATTACTCTTCATGAATCATTATATTTACACACTTTATTACTACATGATCCTGCTCAACACAACAACCACAATATTCCTCTTCCCAGGTGTATATGAAATCTAGATGTCGTAATACTGTATGAAATCCATCCATCGACACTTGTGAAAGTTCATGTCACATTTGGAGAAAACATACCTCATGATATCTTGATCAGCTAATACCACAAAACGCTCATTAGTGAGGTAATGTATCCAAAAATTCTGGGAAAACACTACCACCACAAACTCAAGATTGTGGGTGGAATAATTACATTCATGGGGAAAAAACTTCTGAGTCCCATAAGAAATGACCAATCACTACTGCATAAGAACACAAACCAACCCAAGACCCGAAGAGTCATAGAAAACCTCGATCTGAACTCCATATATTGGAAGACAAATAACTAGAGCACTGAACAAATTTTCCGTCAAATACTCAAAATATTTCTGACACTAATCAATCCACAAGAACACTTGATACATTCTGGTCAATGATATCAGAGGAGTCTCAACCCGAGAGAAATAGGCTACAAACCTCCTAGAATAACCCGAAAGACCAAGAAAAATTATCACCCACCACTATCTTCGGGGATTCCCAAGACACAACTACTTATACCATTGATATATTCACAACTATTCCCTGATGGGATACACGATTCACAATAAATATATTTCTGAAGCCCAAAACACACACTTCAAAAACTTTTCAAATAGATACTCATGAAGAAGAACTCTAAAAAAGCACATATATAATTTGTATTCTCCTCCTCATATGCATAGTACACAAGGATTTAATCGATAAAAAACACCATGAACTTATCTAGGAACTCATAGAAGAAATTTTTTGTCCACCCTAGAAACATAGTTGGAGCATTCGTCACACTGAACGACATCATACTGAACTCGTAATTCCTATAAAGACAATAGAAAGAAATTGTCAAGATATCCACATCCTTTACATGCATCTGATGATAACTCAACCACAAATCTATTTAAAGAACCAAATTTCACACTTAGTTGATCGAATAAATTATCTATCCATGGAAGAGGATATCAATTATTCACTGTCACTTAGTTCAAATGACGATAATCGATAGAAAACTGCAAAATTCAACCAGCCTTCTTTATGAACAAAACTGGTGCAACCATGGTGACACATTTGGACACACAAAACCACCCTATAGTAGAACATCGAGTTGTATACACAGGTCTTACTACTCATAATGCACCATCCTATACGGAGACATTGAGATAAGAGACACACTTGGCTATAATTCTATCCCGAAATTGATCTCTCATCGAAGTAGTAACATTACAACCTCTTCTGGTAAGACATCAAGGTAATATTCTATGACCCTATAAAACACCAATTATTGTACCTCTAATAAACTCAGTATCAGCTCATTCATCAAGTATTACAAGGAAAGAACATGCCTCTGACCCATATGAGGGTCTGGCTTTCCAACAAACACTATTGGCTATCCATTAGCAACAAAGAACAAAACCTACCTCCTTAAGTTATCCATGATATTCTATACATAATAAAACTAATCCATTCCAAGGATGATGTAATATGGCTGTATCCATAAACAAAGGAAATCACCCCATGAGTGCTGCTACCCAAGTACTAGATCACAATCTCTACATACTTCAAACGAGCCAGATCAACCTTCAACTGGGGTAGTAAATGCCAAGGGAACTAGAAGATGATTTACCTCAAGTCCCAAAAAATTTAAAATGTTAGGTTATATGAAGGAGTGTGTCTCTCCCAGATTATACAAGGCATGAAAACTAGTAAAAAACAAGAAAAGAGTACCTGAAATGATGTCTAGCTCTCCCGGTATAGGTAACGCTAAAGTGTGAAGCTGACCATGACCTTCTCTAAGGAATATCTAATAATAATGATTCCCACCTCTATAGACACAATTTTTTCTCTAAGGATAGGTAGAATCTTGTAGATATTCTCTTCCTACCCTATCTGCTCTCTACTGATCTTGAACTAGAGAAACCTGTTGCTGCTGCCTCAGCTAGAACTTCCTCAGTGGAGGAACCTGAAGCCAAACAACTAGTGCTTTATGATCACTAAGAATGCTTAGGCACCCTCATCACTGATGACCTCAAACTCTATAACAATAATATTCATCTAATCCCTTGGTATAGTCTGGAGAGATGCTGCACCCAAAGAAATGAGACATTGAGGGTTGGGACCTACCCTCATCTGATCGGAAGATCTTATATCCAGAAAAATAGGAACCCAGACCACAACTATACTTCATGAGAAATCTTTATTACTCCCCTATAATGATGTTTCGGTTCTAGATAATATCTTCTTGATGACCTATTCTCTCACCAATACATCAATATATGTATTCTATATAAACAGGGTGACCTAGAGCTAGATCTATGGATACAAAGCCTCCTCAAAATGCCTGGACCTGGCCTCCTCATATGGAAATATGTTCAATGATTATCACATAAGGTTCTTGAAATGGATCCCAAACTCTTGCACACTGGATCTCACCTACTGAAGGGATAGTAACTCTTGGAGACTAGCTGCCTTCATGATCAAAGAAATAAACTTGACTCTGAACTGGTCTTGGAACTCCTCCCATGAGACTTTAGACTCCTCATGATCTCTAAGGAATAAGAACCACCCCTACCTCACTACCCCATGCAACATTGTCATAGTCTACGATACCCAATTCTTTTTATGAGCATGGATTGAGCTGAAATATACCACAACCTCCTCCAACCAATATTCCGTGACTTTATCTAAAATGGATCCCTCACATGTCTGCATAATATGGTGCTGTAACTCTCAGATTTTCCTCCTCTAAGTGTAATCATCGTCAACCTCTACTCTGTGAATTTTTTTGGAACATCATGTTGAACATATTATAAAAAAATTTGAATAGTATGCTGACTTGGAGCCATAACTGCAAAATAACAAACAATTAGATCTCTTAAACCTAGAATATAGAATACCTTAACATTAATTAATTATATTTTTTTATTCATTTTACGTTAACCTATCTTAAGGTCTACCCATTCAAACACATGCACAAGAATAATGATGAATTATCCATCCCTAATTCTCTAACTTACAAATAGTATCACATCATTTTGTAGTCACCATAAAATTAAAGGTCCGTGCATCAGATCATAGGGGTCCCTAGATACCTATGTCCAAGCTGCTATCCCATGTTGAAAGTGTTTTTTAAAATTAGCTGACACTGTTTCCCTACCAGCCCACATAACCTCACCTATTCCTAAATCAAAACTTCGTTCTATCCCTCAACCATAACTTTTATACAACTATGTCATGACCCCCTCCTCATAAGGTGTACCCCTCCTAGGCCGGTAATGGGAGAAGATAGATGGTGAAACTCGAGTCCCACCTTCGTTAGGACTTAGGTTGGTGACTAGTATCGAGGGTATAATAAACAAACAAATGAGAGGTATTACCCTATAAGAGAAGACATATAAAAGAGAGAGATAAGATGGACACCAACTAACTCCTACCCATAATCCAATATAAAATAAAATCCAAAGTGAACATATGTAATGCCATGAAAGAACTATTTCAACTGAAAGGAAAAATACAAGTTCCAAAAGGAAAGTAAGGATGATAGTGACCACGATGCCCAAACATCTTCTGTTAAACCCCAAGAAAATTATAGATATCATGCTATCTATAAAATTAAGAGGCAAACTGATATCATGATAAAAATAAGAAACATCACTATGTAATTAATACCAATTATTTAATCCAGTTCAAATAATTATTTGGTTAGTTTCATTACAATCTAAGGGATGAATCATGCTAGATCTAGAATTTCACATAAATAAATAGAGAAGAAATGAACCCCATACTTCAAAAGGTTACAAAAATTCTTCGCATGAGAATAGAATATACAACGGATCTTGATTACCCCTCTCACAACAACTCTATACACCTGAGGACACCATGACACAACTGCACAATCCAATAACTAAGAAAAATCCACTAGAAACATGTATATCATGTTCCATGTCATGGAAAAAAGAAAAAAGAGGAAATGAGATCAAACTAGGAGAAACTTCTAGAAAATTAAGGAAGAGCTCACATTGGATCACCACATATCACCATGGATCAAAGACTGATCCTAATGAGCAATCCTCCAAAAAGGGAACCCAAAATGATGAAGGAGCGGTCTTCCAGACACTTGAAAATGAGAGCAACCATAGGGCTTGACAACCCAAGTGGATAATTTTTTTAAAACATATAACATCAAGGAATTAAATGACGTGTAATCCCCATTCACATCGTGTAATTCTTAGGGTTTTATTTCCACTGAAAGACACATCGCCTCTTAAAATTATTTTATTTTTTAAACACTGATATTTTACATGTCATGAAACACATTTTCACGTAGTGTAATTTTTTATAATGTGATATCCTCCATGCATCCAGCTTCTTGAAACTAAACTACTATAGACTTCTTCTAAGCCTCCTTTAAGGACCTTGGTCTTTAGAAACATGCAAAGGGTCAATCCATGTAGATCCAAGCCCTTACATGGATTTTATCTCACCATTTAGTTATCTAGGTAGGAAATCATCCCAGTCATAATAGTTATGATTATTAGATAGTTGAATGGGTAAAATTTCACCCAATACATTATAGGGATAAAACCAACTCTATTTCCATGGTATCCTTCCTAATGTTTTATAAGATTAGTCTAACCCAAAGTAAACACCAAGTGAATGTTAAAAAAGTATAATCTAAGGGGACACTACTTTGGAATAACCTACCCATATATATTATAATATCACCTATCACTTGATTTACTTACACAATATAATCCATGAGAACCCATATTTGTTATGACATACCCTGTTGGATAATCAAGGTCTTAAAAAGTGCCACATTTAAGGAATCTCACATTTAGTATTTAAGGGTTTCTTATTTAAATTGTCACCAAATTACTATAAAGAATACACACAAGAAGTTAATAACTATTGAATCATATTCAATTTTTATCTTCTCATGTTTTATTCGGCCTTTATGTGTACATTATTCTAAGAATATAGTTTTTTTAATCCTTATTCAATCTAGTAAATTAAGGTGGTCACACCATATTAATGTGTAACTTTTTACACAAATCATAAGTTTGTGTTACTCACCCAAAAAAATCTACATATATTCGTAATTATCTAAATGTATCATTTGTATAAGGTATTTCAAAATTTATTGTAAATTCATATATTTATGTGAGATAAAATATATATATATAGGAGTAATCATAGAGTGATATATATCTATCTCATGCCTTTCTAAAAAAAAAGCCTCCAGGCCAGGGGGTAGCCTGAACCCATGTCCCTTTTAGGGAGACACTACTCAATATAGAATTAAATTCATGATTTATATCCCACCGAATATGTATAAACTCTAATCAAAAAAAATTTCTCAATCTTATATCTCTAAAAAATATGGTTAAGGTTGATGAAAAATCAAATTTTATAGAGTCTCACCTAGCATGTCTTATAAGGATCTATCTTCTATAAACATATTATCACATAAATAAATCATACACTTCATTCATATTCAATAAAATATTTTTTGACTTGAATAATAAAGAAGAAATAGTAATTAAATAAACAGTTTATTAAATATGAGAAACAATTATGGAATTTTTATATTTATATTAGTCTAATGAAAAAGATTTTATTACTCAGAACATTAATAATTTATAACTAATTTATAAAATATAATAATTATATTATTTAAAAATAAATAATGAATTTATTCTATTTCTCCAAAATAGGGTTATCCCTATGCTATGCTGCTCGATCATCCAATCATTATAGAGATTTCTACCGTGCTCAAGGATAGGATGCCAATGAGTGGTATAGGTAATGATCATAGCTTAGTACTAGCATAAAGATCATTGCATGGAACAATATGTAGAACTACCGTTATGGGAGTAATGGTAGTTATTTTCATGATATAGGGCAGTAAAATGAGAATTATTTGAGACCCTTGCACTACATCTAGGTTAATGAACAAGCCCCCCTTGAAGAGAAGTCGAATGTGGGATGTGTTTGGTGTGTAATTTTTTATCCAGGGAAGTACTTAAATAATATTTTGTGCTTTAATCCATATATTTCATCTAAATGTTGTGCTCTTCATGCTCACACTCCATCGGTAAGCGACACATGACACTCAATACCATCAAGACCTCATGTTGACAATAAAAATTATTTCACATTGATAAATATACACTATATTTTCTACATCTCACCACACAAAAAATACTATCCAATAAAACTTTTGTGATTTCTACTCCCACTGACTTTAAAACCATAATGTAATTCCACTTATGGAGTATAAGAATCTATAATAATGATATCACATAATATAAAGAAAAACTAGTAAAGATGAATATACAATTTTCATCTTTTAATAGTAAATGAATCATATAGATTTGTCAAAGATAATGGATTTGATAATAGTGATGGATATTTTTGTATCATCATATGATCATATTAAATGGAATCAAACCAAACACAGACTGATCTACTTCAAAAAATAAAATAAAAATGTGCATGGAAAACAAAAAAACAAAAAATAGAGCATACATGTCCTTCTTAAAAAATGGCCTCTATAATCATTATCACTGAAGTATGGTATTATGATCAACATAAGAGAAAAAAATAGTGGTTCCATGTATCTATAGGTAATCCACCTGCTGAGGGATCCATGATAGTATCATGAGGATTCCCAAACACTGAAGGGGTTGTAGTGCCTTCACTGACGAATGGTTAATGGAGTTTCAGGATGAGAAAATCTATAATAATCTTTTTATGAAATTGATGATAACTAAAAATTAGTATTTACTCATTATAAACCTTCATAATAATGATATAACTCCCTTTATATAGGTGATTTTCGATGCTCCTCAATGAATGAATAACATTTCAGACACATTGGGTTTCATCAAATTCCACACTAGAATTATGTCTCATTGATGAGTGAATTGAAATCATTAAATTAATGTATGAATATCCATTAATCTATTTGATAAAGACAATATAGGAGGGATGTAGAAGATACATGTTCCCTCAGGTTAGATCACATGCAACTTGGTTATGTTGGAACCAAAATATCCTCATTCTCATGCTTAAGGACGTGTTTCTTGGAAATAAATTATTAATAAATAATAATCAAATGAATATTAATTTAGTTTATATCCAATATGAAAAATTGGTATCAAATATAATAGGTTCTATAGTGGGTTTAAATAGTTATATCTAACTTGTGAATATTTAAAGGTTATGAAAGGTATGAATTATACAATAATAACTCTTTTATTGGTTGGAAATCAATTTTCTAATTAACAGGTAGAGTTCTTATCATACATAGTGGTATATGTTATAATCAATTAATATATTTTATAAATTGGATTTATTTTTCTTTTTCAGAATGGAATTTTTTATGAGATTAATCAAATAAATTTAGATATTGATGCTTGTGATATGAAATCCTTAAAGTATTATTTTAAATAAAGCCTATCTAAGAATATAGCTCACTGAAATACATAAATTTATATGTGGATGAAGATACAAGATTTATATGGTAAAGAATATATATTAAATGAAGAAAACTAGGCTTGGTTCTATTATTATTTAACATGAATCAGTTGGAAATATGATTATGAATTATGTTAAAGAAAATTTCATAAGTCTAGAATAATGAAGAAGTGGAATAATAAAATGTGGAATCTAGAGAAGATCGATTATCCATATAAGGTGATAAAATATAAATATATTTTCAATAGTGTTTTGGAATATTATTATAAATATGAAAATCTCAAGTCACCCTTAGAGACCGATAGAAGAGTATATTTTAATGATGACATGTAGACTACATTAAGCTTCTAATAGGAAGAATGTTAATGCAACAAAAAAATGAGATCCAATAATTAAATGATAAGATAGATCAATGGGAAATTATAATAGATGGGGACTATGATTTCATTTAATATATATCTATAGAAAATAAAATATTGAGGTATATAGAAGTTTCTTTGATTATGGACATAAAGAATATGGGTGGAAAGATGAAGGGTCAAAGTGAAATTCATGAAGAAATTACTCAAGAAGTGGGAAAACAAATTAACCTAGAAAAAGATTTGAAATATAGTATTATACTTCTAAAGTCACAACATGAAGAGAGGATAAAAATTTTAAAGTAAGATGATTAAATTTTGGAGAATATGGGTTCCCAACTGAAGGATAATTAATATAAGATCAAGTATCTTAAATCAAATCTCAGATCTTGGAAGGGAAAATAGAATTTTGAGATTCCCTATATAGTATCCTTAATAGTCTTTCCATTGAAATCTCTAAATTTGGAAAAAATTAATAAAAGGAACCTATAATTGAAGGGTATTAAAGGAATGTATCCATGGAGTGATACTTTTTTGGAAAAAAAGACCCACTATGAGTGTGTGTCAAGAATTCCAAGGGCTCAATGGTGGAAGAATTTATTCTCTGAGAACATCTTAACCAAGAAATGATCAAATATGTTATGATTTTTGTGGATGATTTTTTATATGTCATAATTGGAAAATTTTGGCAATGAATTATAGATAGATAGGTATGAATGATGTTGGAGTCCTCATGTGTTAATCATGTTTTAATGATCACAAATATTATTACTGTTCATTAATCTCAATCTACTCATCACATTTTAATGGTAAAAAATCTTATGGATGTTAATTACTCTCTTTATTATTTTCAAGTCTCATGCATGATCACAAACCTCACATATATTATCAAGCCTTTATGTTTATGATTCATGTTCTATTACTTTCTAATGATTATACTTAATCCATATTCTGCATATTACTGTTTAAGTCCAAATACAGATATTTGTCTAAGTATGGACTCACCGTGAAGGACTCACCGTGACACAGACACCGTGAAGGACTCACCGTGACCCACACACCGTGAAGGACTCACCGTGACCCAGACACAGTGAATGACTCACCGTGACCTAGACACCGCGAAGGACTCACCGTGACCCAGACACAGTGAAGGACTCACCGTGACCCAGACACCGTGAAGGACTCACCATGACCCACATACCGTGAAGGTCATACCGAGAAGCTCATACCGTGAAGCTCATACCGTGAAGCTCATACCGTGAAGCTCATACCGTGAAGCTCATACCGTGAAGCTCATACTGTGAATCTCATACCGTGAACCTCATACCTTGAAGAAGACACTATTTACTTAATCATTGTGACACCGTTTCTTAACTTTTTGTCAATATTATTTAAATAATTCTAACGGTCATATTTGATGATTTTAATGAATTTAATGTTAATTAATGATAGTTTTTGGCATGCCAGAAAACCGTATCTCGTAACTATGAAAATAGAATCATTCATACTACCATAACTTGTCGAATATAAGGAATATTGGGATGCAGTACACATGAAAGAAGTGAAGTGAGAAAAGTGCGACGATACAATAAGAAGAACTTACATACACCAGAGAGAACTGTGCTGAACAATAAGAACGATCCTGAGCAAGAAAGATATTTCCATACTTTCAAAGAATTATCATGAATGCAACCCAACATCACTGAAGAACACACGACGAATCAAGAGATCTTTTTCATTCCTAAAGAAGACAAGCTGACTATGACACTCTATTTTTCAACCGAAAAACCAGAGAAGGACTCAGAAGCATTCCTGCCAAATCCCACGAGTCTATAGCTGCTTTGATAATCACTATAGCTTTCTAAACTCTTATCTATTCTCTCTAAGTGAATTATTTATTAACTTTTGAGAAGTGTGGTGAACTCTGTATTTCTTGTACACACACTATCTCTTACACTGAACTGGAGGATATCAAAATCCTCATTCCAAATATCTTATCTCTTGTTTACCCACATCAACTATGGAAGAGGTCCTTGTGTGGCCTATTTTTTGTTTTGTTTCCCACGAAGAACAGTAGAAGAGGTCCCTGCGTGGCCTAGACAGTTTTGTAAACTGTTGTTATCCACGATCCAGGGTGTGGATCAAATCTATATAAATTCGAGAGGACTAAGTCTCGGCTTGAGACTGAACCTCTTGTTATATGTTCTGTGCATCTTTTGTTTAAGTTAAAAGTATACTACATATATCTTATTTATTCCCCTACTATTACTTTAAAATACAAAACTATTTTAAAGCTACTTTGATAGTTAAATTAGAAAGTGTTTACACTTATTGTAAACCAGTTGGTTAGCTTAAAAAGTTAGTTTGATCTTGTGGTTAAATTATCTGAGGCCTAATCAATATTTGAGAAGCTAAGTGAACATTTACAATCTGTATAAATTCACTACAGTTTAACTTGTTTTATAATTTGGGGGATTTTAAATAGACAATATTTTAACAGAAATTTTAATTGGAACTCAATTCACCCCCCTCTTGAGTATCCACTCTGACCAACATTTGGTATCAGAGGATTGTTTTTGTTTAAGGACTTTTGAAATACTATGTTTTTCAACTGTGATTTTAGTTGCATCTTTAAAGATATTAAATTTCTTTTAGTTCTAAATTTTATCTATTTAAATTATCTTTCTAAAATCTAGCTATGGATAATAGACTAGAGGGTGATGCTACTAACATGTCACCTTCTTTAATGGTACAAACTATGCTCAGTGGAAACTCAAAATGAAAAATCATTTAGAAATCATGGGTTTTGATATCTGGACTACTATAGAGTCTCAATATAAAATTCCAGAAACTGAACGAAAAACTTGGGATGAACCTACAAAGACTGCTTACAATAAGAACTGTAAATCTATGAATGCCCTGTACTGTGCTTTAGGATATGTGGAGTTTAACTGAATTTCTGCTTGCAAAAATGCTTTTGAAATTTTGGATACCTGGGGTGTTTCTCATGAGGGAACAACCAATGTTAAAGAAATGAGATTAAATACTTATATTATTAAATATGATAATTTTAAAATGAAGACTGATGAACCTATATCTGATATGTATCTCAGGTTTAATGAGATAGTCAATACAATGAATTCACTCAGAAAGGATGTTCCAGCAAAGGAACAAATCATGAGAATCTTGAGATGTTTACCAGACCGATGGAGAGGCACATCTGTTTCAATCAGAGAGTCATGTGACATTTCTCCTCTACCTGTAAAATAAATAATTGTTAAGATTATGATGTATGAGGAAGAACTCAAGGTGAATAAAGAGGAAGATGACGAACCTAAAAGAAAATCTGTGACTTTCAAGACTACTTCTTCAAAGAGTAAGGATAAAGATAAAGCTCAAATACAAACTGACAGTTCAACCAGTGAAAATTCCGACTCTGATAGTGATGCTGAAATGGCTCAGACAACCAGAAGGTTTATGAAATTTTATAGGAAGAAGAAAATTTTCAGAAAATCAAATTACAAAGGAAAGTATAACAACAAGGGACATTGGAAGAAGGATTGGAAAAATCCAGATAAAAGTGATGAAGTTGTTTTCTATGAGTGCAAAAGAAAAAGACACATTAAAGAGGACTTCCCAAAGATAAAATTCAAGAAGAAATGTGACTACAAGGACAGTAAGTAGAAAAAGGCTATGAAGGATACCTGGAGTGTTTATGAAGATAGCACAAGTGAATCTGAAATGTATGATTCTGAAAGAAATCGTGCCAACATGTGTTTCATGACAAACACATCTGAGGTTACCTTAGATACTCCTGTTTTAAATTCTTATTATTCTGGAGATGATGCAAAATATGATTCTGATTCTGAAAACAAGACTAGTGAGGAAATATTTGAATACTATAATATGCTGTAAGAGACATGAAATGAACTTAAGGATAAATAAAAATCATTAAAGAAACAACATTCTCTCACTACTATTGTTAAAACCGAACATACTATTGAAAAAGAGAAAAATGCTCAACTATTAAAGGAGAACACTGAACTGAAAATGTCTAATGAGCAACCTAGAAAAGACTTAGAGAAGTTCACTAATGGAAAAGATACACTAACTCAAATTATAGGAAAGCAAGTTTCACCAAAATACACTACAGGAATAGGCTACAAACCTAGACAGATACAACTTACTAAGAATAGATTTATTCCAAAATCTGGACAAAATACTGCTAGTTATAGTTCAGGACATTTATATGCTTCAACTAGTTATTCACATAGTTATAAATCAAATAGAGTTTATCTTTCAAAATATTTTGATTCTTTAAATTATATGAGACCCATAAGAAAAATGTGGGTACCGAAAGCTTTGATTGCTAACCTATCTGGACCCAAGAATATTTGGGTACCAAAGTCATTTCCTATCTAAATCTGTTTTGTAGGAAACCTTCTTGAAGAGTTCCCACAAGAAGACATGGTATTTGGATAGTGGATATTCAAGAAATATGTCTGGGGATTACTCATGCTTCAATAGTTTAATAAAGGTTGATGGAGGTCATGTCACCTTTTTCGATAATTCTAATGGAAAGATCATCGGCCTAGGCCAAATTGGTAACACTGATTCAGTTTTAATTTCTAAAGTTTTGTTTGTTGATGGACTTAAATATAATCTGTTAAGTATTTCTCAATTATGTGATGATGGTTTTAATGTCAAATTTGAAAATGATTCTTGTAATATTTTTAATTCTAAAAACTCTTTAGTCTTTTCTGCTCTAAGAAATGAAAATGTTTATGCTGTTGATTTAAATTCCTTAGCTAAGAAAAATGTTACCTATTTAAATGATTTTCATAAAGAGTCCTGGTTATGGAATAGAATATTAGGAAACTGCAATATAAATTCACTTAGAAAACTAACTAGGAAGAAATTAGTTAGAGACCTACCTAAACTTGATTTTCCAAATGACAAAGGTTGTAATCCCTGTCAAAAGGGAAAGAAACATAAAGTTTCTTTAAAATCAAAGAAAGAAGTTTCAACTTCTCAACCTCTTGAGTTGATTCACATGGATTTGTTTGGACCATCTTGAGTTTCTATCTTAAGTGGGAATCACTATGTCTATGTCCTAGTAGATGAATTTTCTAGATATACTTGGGTATACTTCTTTAGCTCACAAAAGTGAAGCTTGTTCTTACTTTGTTAAATACTCCAAATCTGTAGAAAATATTAGTGGACTTAAGATTAAAACCCTAAGAAGTGATCATGGCCGTGAGTTTAAAAATCATGAATTTGAATCCTATTTCTTACACAATGGCTATAGTCATAACTTTTCTGCTCCTAGGACACCTCATCAGAATGGTGTAGTAGAAAGAAGAAATAGAACCCTGCAAGAAATTGCTAGAACTATGTTTAATGAGTATGAACTGCCTATTTACTTTTAGGATAAAGCTGTCAATACAACTTGTTATATCATTAATAGAGTCTTAATTAGACCAGTTCTTAAGAAAACCCCATATGAGTTGTGGAACAATAGAAAACCTCAAGTTAGTTACTTTAGAGTCTTTGGCTGCAAAGTTTTTATTCTCAATACAAAAGATAATCTTGATAAGTTTGATTCTATGAGTGATGATGGAATATTTTTAGGATATTATTTAACCAGAAAGGCCTATAGAGTCTTTAATAAAAGAACCAAGTGTGTGGAATAATCTTTTCACATCAAGTTTGATGAAACTGATCCACATGAGCCTAAAACCTCTTTTGAAAATCTTGAAGAAGATTTATCTGTTCTGGACCTTAATGATAAAATCAATGAACCTGCTATAAAGACAACCAGTTCTGGACTGATCCCAGAATCTGTTACTAATGAACCTGAACCCAGAGAAGAACCTGAAATTTCTAGTCCTACCTTTACTAGATCAACAAGAATTATAAATAATCATCCTTTAGATGCTGTTGTAGGAAATCTTGATAGAGGGACATAAACTAGAGATTCTATTAGAAATTAGGTTGAACATCAAGCCTTCTTGTCACAGCTTGAACCTAAAAGCATTGATGATTCTATTAATGATGAATTTTGGGTAATTTCTATGAAAGAAGAACTCAATCAATTTGAAAGAAATAAAGTTTGGAATATTGTTGAAAGGCCTAAGGACACTTTAAAAATAGGTACTAAATGGGTGTTTAAAAATAAAGTAGATAAATCTGGAAACATAGTTAGAAATAAAGCTAGGCTAGTTGCACAAGGCTATAGTCAAGAAGAAGGTATTGACTATGAGGAGACTTTTTCTCCAATAGCCTGATTAGAAGCTATTAGGATTTTACTTTCTGATGCTGCTCATCTAAATTTCAAACTATATCAAATGGATGTCAAGAGTCCATTCATGAATGGATATATTGATGATGATGTTTTTGTTGAACAGCCACCTAGATTTTCAAATCCCCATTTTCCAAATCATATTTTTAAATTATCAAAAGATTTATATGGTTTAAACCAAGCTCCAAGAGCTTAGTATGATAGATTAAGTACTTTTCTAATTTCTAAAAGTTTTAAAAAAGGAATAGATGATCCTACTCTGTTTATAAAACGAATTTCTAAAGATGTTTTAGTTGTACAAATTTATGTAGATGATATTATTTTTGGATCTTCAAGAAATTCCCTATGTACTGATTTTTCCAAAATGATGCAAAATGAATTTGAAATGAGTTTAATGGGTGAACTTAAATTATTTCTTGGATTTGAAATCTTTAAAAATGATGATGGGATTATTTTAACTCAAAGTAAATATACTAGAGATATTTTAAAACGTTTTGGATTGGATAGAACAAAAAGTAGTGACACTCCCATGAGTACCACCTGTATGATGGATCTTGATGAAAATGGTAAATCTGTTGATCAAACCACCTATAGAGGAATGATTGGAAGTCTACTCTACCTCACTGCTAGTCATCCTGACATTATGTTTAGTGTGTGTATGTGTGATAGTTCTCATGAAAACCCTAAAGAGTCACATTTAAATGCTGTAAAGAGAATTTTTAAATACCTCAAGAATACTCCAAATTTAGGACTGTTCTATACCAAAAGACAATCATTTGAATTAGTTAGTTATTCTAATGCTGAATTTGCTGGATGTAAGTTAGATAGAAAAAGAACCTCTGGAATGTGTCACCTTTTAGGCAAGTCACTAGTATCACGGTGTAGTAAGAAACAAAATTATGTTGTATTATCTACCGCAGAAGCTGTATACATAGCTGCTAGAAGTTGTTGTGCACAAATTTTGTGGATGAAACACACATTACTAGACTATGGATATCAATTCAGACATGTCCCAATAAATTGTGACAACACAAGTGCTATCAATATCTCTATGAATCCTATTTCTCATTCTAGGAAAAATCATATTGATGTAATACATCACTTTTTGAGGGATCATTATCAAAAAGGTGATATCACATTAGAATTCATTCGTACTGAATATCATCTTGTTGATATATTCACTAAACCATTAAATTATGAAAGATTAGACTACATCATACATGATCTTGGTATGATTAATCATAAGTAAGTATCTTAATGATATTAATGTTTAATACTTTACTGTATTTTACTTTACAGTTTCATGGTCACTGTTTCTAAGTTACTGTTTTATGCTCACGGTCTCACCGTCAAGACTTTATGCTCACGGTTTGTCAAATCACTATCTCACCATGACTACACAGAATGATCACTGTCTCACCGTGACGACTACCAACTATCTCACGATGATGACTAGTTTTCATCACACCGTAATGCATACTAACGGTCTCACTGTGAAGATTATTTATATTTTATTTTTTAAACCCGTATCATGGTAATTTTTATTTCACCACTATTTGTTTTCCCACATTTTTGTTTTATGACGTTTGACATTCCCAAATGATAAAACTCAAGGGTTTAATTCAATTCCTTACCCGAAATCTCTTCTGAACCTTCTCTTCCCTCTCGCCCGAACCTCCAGTGAATGCCAAGGATGAAGCGTCCATCTTCACCCTCGTCTAAGAAGCACTGCTCTAAGAAATAGAAGAGGATAATGAGGATAGCTCCCAAAGCACCTCTGAATCCAAACCTGGTAAGTCGTACAGTTGTACCTGAAAAAGAGGTTTTCCCAGAGTGGTTTTTGTCTAGCAGTTCTTTAGTTTTGAAAGTTTTAGGAGAACAAGGATGGCTTGAATGGTTCACTAAATAGAATAGACCAATTTACCTGTGGTTGTTATCTCAATTCTATCAATATGTGAAGTTTTCTTTTGAGTTTGGAGAAAGCTTTATGGTGACCAGCTAGATAAATGGTCAAAATTGCTCTTTCTCTTCAAGGCTGTGGGATGCATTCCTAGGTATACCAGATGAAGGAGTTTGTGAGGATTACTAGAGAGACCCTCTTCCAACAACCGAAATATTTGAACTAGAGAATTATTTGGAAATACTGACTGAAAATGGCACCAAGCGAAGGTCCATAGCTGCTGAATTAGATGGGGACACTAGACTACTGTTCAAATTTTTTCAAAATTTGATTAGCCAGAGAAAATGAGATTTTTATGTGATGAAGTATCAGGATGTGTTCCTAATTCACTTGTTGAATAATGGACATAAGGTAAATCTTTGTAAGTATATTATTAACTATATCTGTGATCTGATCAAACTCACTTCCAAATAAACCTCCTTATTTTACTCAAGGATGATTTCAGCTATGTTAGTTGCCAAAGGGATGGTTGGACCAAATAAAGAAAAGTTTGAGGACTTTATTTCTGCCTTTCCACACCTATCATCAGAAGGATGAAGATTAGTTGGAACCCCTGGAAGAAGTAGTGGGTTTAGGATAATGATCAAATCTATTAAAAGTTTAATCCTGTTGACTATATAAGAAGGCCTAATAATCTATCTGATCCTGGTTTGGAACCAGATTAAGTGGATGAGTATTCAGAAGAAGAAGAAGAAGAGGAAGTAACAGCTGAAGTATCTCCTAGAGAAGAAGCTAGAAGACCACAAATGGAAACAAATTCTGTTGAAAAATAAAGGACTATTGTCCCTGATGCTATCCCTACTGAATTACCTCAATAAGAGGAAGTTGCTATTAGTTTGAGAGAAGAGGAATCTAATGCTTCTAGTGCAGATTTCAATCCAGAAGCTCATCCTAATGCTGCAAGGAAGTTGGTTTTTTTTGATTTAGAACAGCAAGCAGCCTTAGAGGCAGATCTTGTTGAACAGGATCTTTCTGTTGAGAAAGAAGAATGTCCAGAATCTCAACCAGTGAAACAATCGGTTCCTGAGATTATTCCCTCTACTGAAGAGAGGATGGAAATTTCCTTTCAGCTAGCAAGGCAAGAGTTTTCTGAAGAGATCAGGGATGATCCTGTGGATCTTTCCCATGTTCCCGAGCCTCAAGAATCTTAAAGGAGAGCACATTTTGAGGGGGAGGAACCTCAAAACCTTGAGATTACAGAAGCTGGATCTTCTGAAGCTTCTCTACCTTCTGTCTCATACTCTGTGCACACCCAATTTGTTTTCCCAAGATTTTATGATGTGAACGAGTCAGAGAAAGTGTCTAAAACTAGAATGGATCTTTCTTATCTATTTCAACTGAAGTATATAGCTCATCCAGAACCAGAACCAGAGCCCCAACCACAATCCGAATCAGAATCTGAGTCTAAAGATGACTCTGAACCTCAACCAAAATTTGCACCGCTACCTTTACTTGCACCCTTACCCGAGCATCACTCCTTTGTGACTAAAGATGATCTGAAAATTTTTGGAGAAACTCTGTTAGCTGGATTTGAGAAAATAGTCTCCACTAAACCTCGTCCAGTGACTCAGTTAAATCAAGAAGATGCATCAATTCTCTTGGAAAATATTATCTTGCATATTCAACCAAGGATAATCTGAGAAATTTAAGAAGTTAGAGTTGAGAATATGCTACTGAGTGTTGATGTTGCAAATCTGAAAAATATGATAACAAATTTGCAGAATGAGTTTTCTTTGAGATCAGAGCCTGCTCCTGTTTCTTCTCCTGCACCTATTGCTGCTTCTCCTGAGACATCTGATTCCCTCCTTGCTAGGGATATTGTGTCTCAAGTTCATCCATAATTGCTTTCCTTTGATGAAAATATTGGAAAAAGACACACTAAGATGCTGGAACGCATGAGAGAGCTTGTTAAAAATCTGAATAAGCGTACAGATGAATACAATGGATGCCTGCAAAAAGTTCTGAAACAACTCAAAGTTCTAACCAAAGATGTCAAGGCTTCACCTTATTCTGGTCATACCTCCACATCTTATTTGGATGATTCTATGCTGAGATCCATAATCAAGCAAGAACTTCAGAGTGCCTTTAGTGGCTTGGATCTGTCTTCTTTGTCAGAAGTGGTTAAAAACAGTGATAGAGCATTGGACTTGGTTTGGATTCATTCTAAGATAGCCAATGATGCTCAACAAGAAATCACCAAGAAAATAGATCATTATATCTGCCATATTTTCTCTAAAAGTGATATGGAAGATCACTTTAGATATCTTGTTGAAAATTTGAGAATCCCTCTGGTGACTCAAGCTTTTAAAGCCCAAGTTCAGAAACTTACAGAGTTCACCAGATTGTTGGACAAATTTATGGAGAATAAGGTTGATTTTAAAAAGGCTTTGCAATATGGTGGTTAAATCATTACTGATTTCATCAATCTTTTGAATCCGTATCTTCATGTGCAGAGTACTGCTATTATTGCTCCAGCTGGTGCACCCCTTAGACCTGGTTTACCTACCTTAGCCTCAACGACCATGTTAGTTAGCCAAGCTCTTTCTCAGATCCGGCCAGTCATTCTTAACCAAACTAAGCCTAGATCCTCTACTACTCCCACTTTGGATCCATATGTTTTTGAAGGTCTTCCCTTACCCTCTTTGTCTACCACATCTATGCCTTCTTCTACTTCAGCACCATCTTCTGCTGCTGATAAAGTCAAGGAAAAGATGGATCCCTGAAGAGTCTAGCGACTGTTTTCTTTTTGATTGGATGTCATTTCTTTTTTACTATTTGTAATTCTCCTGTATGTTCTATTCTGAACCATTTTTAATGAAAAATGCAGTGTTTCTTTTCATTTTCTCTACTTTTTGATAATCCCAAAAGGGGGAGAAAATTCTACAAGTATAAATGGGGGTGAAAAACTACAAGTGTCAGTTCTATAATGTTTTTTTGCTATGATAGTATCTTAAATGTTACATTTCATTTATATTATGACTATATATGATTTTTGATCATCAAAAGGGGGAGATTGTTGGACTCCTCATGTGTTAATCATGTTTTAATGATCATAAATCTTATTACTATTAATTAATCTCGATCTACTCATCATGTTTTAATGGTAACAAATCTTATGGATGTTAATTACTCTCTTTATTATTTACAAGTCTCATGCATGATCACAAATATCACATATATTATCAAGCCTTTATGTTTATGATTCGAGTTATCTTACTCTCTAATGATTAAACTTAATCCATATTCTTCATATTACTGTTTAAGTCCAAATACAGATATTTGTCTAAGTATGGACTCACCGTGAAGGACTCACCGTGACCCAGACACCGTGAAAGACTCACCGTGACCTAGACACCGTGAAGGAATCACCGTGACCCAGACACCGTGAAGGACTCACCGTGACCCAGACATCGTGAAGGACTCACAGTGACCCAGACACCGTGAAGGACTCACCGTGACCCATACACCGTAAAGGACTCACCGTGACCCGCATAACGTGAATCTCATACCGTGAAGCTCATACTATGAAGCTCATACAGTGAAGCTCATACCGTGAAGCTCATAACGTGAAGCTCATACCGTGAAGCTCATACCATGAACCTCATACCGTGAAGAAGACACTGTTTACTAAATCACTGTGACACCATTTCCTAAATTTTTGTCAATATTATTTAAATAATGCTAACAGTCATATTTGATGTTTTTAATGCATTTAATGTTAATTAAAGATAGTTGTTGGCATGTCAGGAAACCGTATCTCGTACATATGAAAAGAGAATAATTCCTACTACAAGAACTTTTAGAATATAAAGAAGATTGAGTTGCAGTACACGTGAAAGAAGTGAAGAGAGAAAAGTGTGACGATACAACAAGAAGAACTTACATACACACGAGAGCACTGTGCTGAACAAGAAGAACAATCCTGAGAAAGAAAGTGATTTCCAGACTTTCAAATAATTCTCATGAATGAAATCCAACATCACTGAAGAACTCAAGAAAAATCAAGAGATCTTTTTCATTCTTAAAGAAGACAAGATGACTATGACACTCTATTTTTCAACAAAAAAACCAGAGAAGGACTCAGAAGCATTCCTGCTGAATCCAACGAGTCCAGAGATGCTTTGATAATTACTAGAGATTTCTAAACTCTTATCTATTCTCTCTAAGTGATTTATTTATTAACTTTTGAGCAGTGTGGTGTACTATGTAATTATTGTACACACACTTTCTTCTGCACTGAACTGGAGGATATCAAAATCCTCACTCCAAATCTCTTATCTCTTGTTTACCCACGTCAACTGTGGAAGAGGTCCTTGTGTGGCGTAGTATTTGTTTTGTTTCCCATGAAGAACAATGGTAGAGGTCCCTGCGTGGACTGGACAGTTTGGTAAACTATTGTTAACCCCGATCCAGGGTGTGGATCAAATCTATATAAATTTGAGAGGACTTAGTCTCAGCTTGAGATTGAACCTCTTGTTATATATGCTGTGCATCTTTTGTTTAAGTTCATAGTATACTGCATATATCTTATTTATTCCCCTACTATTACTTTAAAATATAAAACTATTTTAAAGATACTTTGATAGTTAAATTAGAAAGTGTTTACACTTATTTTAAATCAGTATGTTAGCTTCAAATGTTAGTTTGATCTTCTGGTTAAATTAACTGAGACCTAATCAATATTTGAGAAGCTAAGTGAACATTTACAATCTGTATAAATTCACTACAGTTTAAGTTGTTTTATAAATTGGGGGATTTTAAATAGAAAATATTTTAACAGAAATTTTAATTGGAACTCAATTCAACCCCCTCTTGAGTATCCACTCAGACCAACAAATGATTTTAAGAGTAGAGATCCAATTCCCAAGTTAAGGGGGATTCTTGAAAAAAAGAAATAAAAATCCATTCCACTTAAAAATAGATTCATGATACTTGATGATTTAAAATAAAATGGGAAATGAGGAAGCCTCAAATATTATCAATGGATTACTCATACCAGAAATCATGTAGAGGTCATCATTAAAAAAACGTGGTTTACTCACTACAACCTTCCTAGAGAGAGGAGAGTAAAGCATAGAGAGTAATGTTGATAGGAAAGGTTTATCCCATAGCATTCAAAGAAGATATATAATAAAAAAACATCACGTTATAGGATAAAGGAGTCAATTATCATAAAATAATAATTGGATGGATTTTTATAGAAAATTCATCGAGAATAGAAAATTTAGAAGTAACCATGATTTCCATTTGAGAATAAAAACATGAGTCTTGATTTAGTGGATTCATCCATAACACTATAATGCACGAGCATAAGACAAATATAGTTGTTATTTCATAGAAAAAGAAGAATGAACAGTAAGTATATATAGATAGTGCATGAAAAGAAGAATATTTTACTTGTAAGAGGATTATCACAATAGAGATGAATAAAAATTTGTTTTTGAAGAAGGTTTTAGATCTACACATTGGAGAGATGTTTACACTAGTGGTGTAATTCCAAGAAAGGCTAGGAAGAAGATTGAAATTTAAGGGTTGATTCCCCATGACCAACCACATTCCTCAATTTGAGGATACCTATGGTAACCATATCCCCATTTATTTATTTGTTTCTAATATCTATTTTAAGTAGTGAAAAATTATGGGGAGATAAAATAAATGGGGATATTATGCTGAAAAAATATGTATTGCGCTGAAAGAAGATAATGAAATAAGTAGAATTAAAAATATTATAGTTTATAATTGATATTCAGTTTGAAAAAATATTTTAAATGACATCAAGGACCTTATCTAACTTAAATGGGTTTTCAAGTATCCAGTGTGTTTTTCTAAGATAAATTAGGATGTTTCAAGCTATAATTAAGAAATCCAAATGAAGCATATCTTGATCTGGAGTTAAAGAGGTGTCAAAACCAGGTATGCAATTTCCAGTGGTTTAAGAAAAAAATAGTGATAAATAAGTGAAATAGGATATATCCATTGTATTAATAGACCACTATGGAAAATAAGACACCCCTAAAAGTTTTAGAAGGAAAATTAAATTAATAAATATTTATTTTTCTTATACTAATAATATGGAATAAAATGTTCTCTATTTCATTTTACCAAAAACTGTTAATGATAATTATAAAAATTTAAAAATGATTTCCCCATAAAAATGATTATCTCAATACTTAAAGTAATTACCAAAGTAATTCATGGGGAGTAAGTGAATATCCATCAAAGTCAATTAGGACTCATTTGAAATGAATAAGTCTTATCTATATTGAAGGAAGATACATTTCAAGTGATATCTATATTTTGTTACAAAATAGTGGAATCAATTGCTTCAACATGTGTTATGCATCACACACTTGTTAATTTATTATTTTTTTCTAATTTTTTAGTGAATGGGTTATTAAAATCACATGATGTATTGAAGATGGTAAAATGGTTACACTGCTAGTGTTTATGGGAGTATGTGAGTGATATAGAGAATATTGATATTTTTTACTTAAACTATTGTGTCTTACAATGAGTTTGTACTCAGTAGGATAAGAATATTTTTTAATGAATCATTTTTATTGGTAAATTTACTCATTAAAAATATCTTATTATAATAAAGATAAAATGAGAAATTATTTAATTTATAGAAAAATTAAAATATGGAATATTTTTATTCAAAAAGAAGTATCAGTATCTTGAATCAAGGATGAATTATAAATTTGGGGTTTATTTACACATAATTCCACCATTTATTTAAAAAATATCTAAAGGATCAATATAGAAGTGGCTGATTGTATATGTATGAATGTGGTAAGTTAACTCACATGATCAAGAGAAAAAGAAGATTAAGAAGTGGTTAGAAACAACTTAATGTTTTGGAAATACAATTTCTACTAGTTGATATATAAAATAATTTTAAATGGAAATTAGTGATTTCAAGTGGAATATGAATATGTTACATTTTTTTGATGGAATGAGAGAGTAAAAAAATGGGCTTAGAAAGGAATATGAGATAAAGGGGGAGAAAAGTATTTCATTATCTATGTCTCAAAAGATTTATTCTTCCACTACAATTACTTTGTGGATAACATAAAGAATACCCATACAAAGTATTGTAAGGATGAATGGGGTGTAAAGCTAGGAACATATCAGCTATGGTATTCTATTTTAAATGTGGAGGGTATGAAAAGAAATATATGGACCCAATGACTCTTTTTTTTATTTAAAAGGGGAGATAATCATGGGTTAATAAATCCATATCCTTATAGGTATTTATTAGAGGATTGATTTATGATAGTATTAATAAAAAAATAAACTTGGGGACAATGCTAGAATTAAAGGTCTATTTGGTGTTGGATTTGATTTAAATCACTACAATCAGGAAGCATGATGACATTGATAAATAATATGTTTGAGGATACATATCTATGTAATTTATGGTTTTGGAGAGTGAAGTTATATCCATCATTTAGAGGATATAATTAAGATTAATCAATATTATTATACCCTTAGAAGAGTTATGGGAATACTTTATAATAGTTGGGGGATGGTGAGAATAATTTAGTGAGTTTTGAAGGCACTCTAGTGGAATATAGTTTTAATAATTTTATTGAGAATTTAGAAAATTCATAAATCTTCTATATATGTAAAGCTAAAAATTTTGAACTCATATAAATAATTAAAAAGTATTTATGAAACTACCTTTTATAGAAAGTAGTTATTTAATCTAGTATACATGTGTAAAATTGTTCAGATCTTGAAAAAGTTTCAAAGTAATGGAGTAAAATCACTGTGTACATATGTGTCATACAAGGTCATATGTAAAAGTATATTTGAGAAGACTATGTTAAAGGAAAAATCATGAAACTATACCTTTATATTAATAAGTAATTATTAGAAAGGTCAGGGATATATGGAAACAAAGGACATGAAAACTGGTAATATTCCTGAAACATATGAGTTAGTTCTGTAAGAAGATGAAAATTAAAAAATAGTAGATCATGTGTTAAAGTGATTAGAGGGGAATGTAATATTTATTTTTTCCAGAGGATGGAAATGTGGAAAAGGAATGGTATATTTAAATGTCACAAGTTCCATATGTAAATATAATTATAGCCTATTAGTAAATGTACAAGACACAATTCGTAGAATTGGGTAAAATCAATGTTTATGTAAAGGTCACTTTGGTGCTGAGAGGGGAGAGTTAGGGTCATTACCTTAGCTATTTTTGGACATATGGGATAACCAACAACAACATATAAAAATATTATTTATTAATCATAAAAAATTATTTATATTTTATCCAACTACTATGGAGAAAATATTTCTGAGATTAATGGGGGATTATTCCATAATATTTCTATGATTTAAATATAATATTGGGGTAGATTTTATGGATTTGGAATTTGAAAAATAATGGGTTTCCATTCCATGAACAAAAGGATAAAAAATTAATGTCATTTAAGGAAAGAAAAAAGATAGATTTTTTTATTGTTTGAAATGTATTCAAATCATGGAGAATACTTCTGTGATGTGGAGAATGATAGAGAAATGACGTAGGAAAGATTCACACCATGTTTGATCCACTGCATGATGTATAAAGCATTTAGAGAAAATTAATATTGAAAAAAATTTCAAGGATCATTTATGAATAATTTTTTTGAATCTTTTGGAAGAGTAAATAATGAAATATCTAACTGAGAAATTATAATTATAGAGGGGATACACTACCATGAATCTATGAAGAATTCCATATTTAATCATCTTATATTTTAAAAGGATGTCTTGGAAGTAGATTATTAATTTTTAATTGGATTTAAATAATGATTTATCACCATAATATTTACTGAGTTTAAATATTAAAAATATGAATAAGTTCTCATGTTATTATTTAATTAATTTATAATAAGAGAATAAGAATAAGAGAAAGTGATCAATGATGTTACTTCTATATGAAATATCTATATGTTGAAGAAGATAAAAAATGGAGTTAAAAGATATTGATATATCAGATTAGAAAATATAAGGAGAAGATAAAATAGAGGAAACATATCAACACATCTGGTAAAATAAAATAAAGAGGCGATATAAACATTATCATATTCAGTTTATAAGAAAAGAAAAAAAGGAATTGAGTTATTTAAGAATTGAAGATCTAGTTCTCATGAGATAATAAGGAGGTGTTTTATAATATTAATAGATTTTTTAGTATAATAATAATAGAAGAAAAACGTAGAAGTATCACCATTAATGATATCTAGTTTTTAAGAAATACGGATAGAAAGGTACATGCATTATATCACTACATTGAGATGTAAAAGTAGTAAAATAAGATAATTATAGAGTGAAATTATCCAAAACTGAAAGAAGAATTATTTTTAATATTTTCATGTATAAGAAATAAAATTGATGCTCAATTTGAATGTTAAAAAAATTAATACTTTTAGAGGAGTATAATAGAAAGTGTGTAAGACAACATTACATCTATATATACTTGAATATACACAAAAATCAAGCATAACATAGAGAGGCCTTTAATTATATAAACTAATATTACCTTTGTTGAAGTACTGAAAAAATAAGAACAACTGGGAGTGTTCCTAGGAATTATCGAGAATAATTAGTAAATAAATTATTATAATTTTAGTGAGTAGTATTAATTTCTAGTACATAAAAATATATTTTGAATATGATCGTAGGAATATACCTTATTAGTGAACCAAGTAAAATCTTTACGTCATATGCATGATTTATATTTTTGTATTTATAATTAAATTCAGTGATGTTTTATGGGAAATAAATTAATCAATCGGTTGAAACTGTTCCTTCTAACATGAGAATAAAAACCTAAAAGAAGACAAACGGTTAAAAAATAATCATTAATAAGTAATCAACATAATTCCTCCAACCACTTAGGGTGTCTCTTGTTATACCATGAAGTCTATTCAATGTAAAAATATCCAAACTAGAAAACTAATTTTCTATATTTCTTGAATAAAGATAACTAAGTAATCCCAAAGTTATATATAAACTTTAAATGAAAATGATAATTTGAAATATCAAATGAATAATGGATTTTAGATTGTTATACAATGGAATAGAAAAAAATGATTTTTAGGGATTTATGGATGTTTATTGTCCTGGTTTGACAGATGATATGAACCCAACTTTAGACCATTCATTTTGTATTAGAAATTTATATATTTAATTGTTTGATATATAAAAAATATTTTATAATATTTATCACTATATAAACTACATGTATAGATGATACATAAGATTTTACAGAACTTTTATGGATGAATACACTATTTAAGATATTGGTATTGTGGTATATTCTCCTATTAAAATAAAATGTGATAAATAAAGTTATAAAAATTGTACAAAAAATCCAATGCATTATTTGAGGATAAGTAAAATTAAGATAAATTATTATTTTATCAAGGATAAATTTCAGAAAGGGATAATGAATTTAAAGTACATGTATACTCAAGATAAAAATTGGTATATCATGATATAGGATCCATCCAAAGAATATTTTGAGAGGTATTAATTATCAATTGGTGTTAAACAATATCTATTCACTTGATGTCTTGGAGAAGGGATCAGAACTTCCTTAAAAGTTACTGTTCATTTTATATTTATTTTTTAACGTGTGGTATCACACACTGAATGTTTTAATCAGTATATTAAAATCAACTTTCAATTCATAGAAAGTTATTTTTTCTCTGGTATATATTTATTGTTATTAATTCTTAGTAATATATTAGAAGAAGTTATTATTGGGTTTATTCCAAAAGAGAGAGGGATGACTCAAATTCTTAAGGGGGAGACAAATCATTTGTTTTGGTGAAGGTATACTTAAATGTGTTTATGGGAAATGAAAGGGGGATAAATACCCATTTTATTACTCTTAAATTAGTAAAGAATTTATTTTATGATAGTGTAAATGAATAAGGACTTGAATATTATATCATTGGGAGAAGAACATATAGTTTAATATTTTCATGTGAAATGGTTCATAATATGAGGATATTATATTATTTCAATTGATAAATTTTTTATTTCACTCATGTTTCACATAAAGAGAATGAATCATCTGATAATAGAATTAATGGTATGAAAACCATTGAATGAATTATCAGAAATATGAGTATTGTTTAAGATATTCACCAAATTATTTGAATATGGTAAAACAAGATTCTTTTAAAGAAGAATGTTTTTAATAAAAAAGTGTTTATCAATAAAAAATATAGGGATTAATAGTAAAAATGTATGGATGAATTTTGGGCTTTGTTTTTTGAAAAAATGTTATTGAAAATCATTTAAAAAGACTTAAAATTTTATAATGAATTTTTTTCTAAAGTTTCATACTATTTGGAGGAACTTAAATAGGTTTTGATAAGTGGAGAAAAAATCACACCGAAATGCATTATGTATTACACAATAATATATTTTATAAATGGATGTACATTAGGGCTTAATGAATTTTCCATGATTAATAATAAGAAAATATGATATTTATCTTGGAAAACTTTTTTATAATTGTAATGTAAATATTATTTCCTAATAAATTATAATTTTTCTATGATTTATTGAAGTATAAATAATGGTTTTGGGTTGGTAATTATGTGTTTATGAGTATATCATAATTATATTCAATAATTTTTTGACAGAAAATAGTCTTCACAATGATGTGTAGGGTGGAATGCTGTGACTTGTGGCTCTCGAAAATTAAGGTTATGAAACAAATATTTTAGCTTAATAATTTATGTTATATCATAATGAATTTCAATAAATAATTTAAAATTCGGTCACGTCATAATGTTCAGGAAGGAAGATATGAATTAAATTGTTATTTTTATAGGGATATAGAATATTAAGTTTTTATTTGATAATGGTGGTTTTCACAATTTAATTTATGTGTTTTCTATTGATTTTAATGATTTCAAAATCCTTCAAACTTAGAGGGTTATAAATTAAATAAAAATATATAATTTGAAAATATAGGATATATTTGACTATATAATAATGGTGAAGGATAATTTCAAATATGACATAGGATATTAATGTCATGGAGGGATTATAAAAATTTATATAATCTGAACATGTATATAAAAAGCATCTACATCGATTTCCAGAAGAGGAGATGTATAATTGAGATAGGAATTGTAGAAATCTATTTCTTGAATAATAAGAGAGTTTTGGTTACTATAAAAATATTAAGATAATAGAGAGGAATAATGTTATGTATTTCATTTAACATGATGATGATGAATCCAATAGCTACACCAATAGAGGTGAAACTCTTTTATTTTTTATTTTTTATATCAATACTTATACACATTATTGATAGTGAGTTTTTGTGTGTGTAAGTTAGTAGTTTGTTTCATTATTTGTGTGCGGTTATAAAAAAAGTTGGATTGTGATTCCACTCAAAACCTTAAATAATAAGTGTTCTTTATTGAATTTTATTATATTGGTATGTTTCTAGTGAATTCTCGAACATTATATTCTAGTGGGAGTGATTCGAGTAAAGCTACTTATTTTTTATCCTAAAATATTTTTATATTTGGTTATAAAGAGAGATGTGTTACCACTAATCATGAAATAAGATTATTAAGGGGAATAATTTTAATTTTACATACCCTAGTTTACCCCCATTAAGGGTTTCATCTCTTGGCAATACTAACATTTTTTTAATAATGAATATTTTATTAACAAAAAGCAAGTTCAAGATCAAGGCAAAACAACCGCATATTACAATAATATCATATATTGAAGTGTTTGTAAGATATATTAATAAGATTATTACTTTCCATTTATATGTATTTCATGATAGAAAAAAACGTTTCATTTATATATATATAATATAACTCACTCCATTACCTTATTTTTGACATATTTATCATATTAAATAACTAATACAATTTTTCTAGATTATAATTTTAATTTTAGAAAATGAATTTATCATTTATAATAAAAAATTGTACATTTATAGGGATGGAAAATGAAAAAGTAATAAATACTGAAATAAATTATTAATTATTAAAAATAAATATATGATCTATGATATAATATTTATTAAAAATGTAATATAATATTCTAGTAGTCTAATATTTTTAGTTTACATGTCATGTAACTATTTTTCTCCCTTATCCAATTAATATTAAGTTAAAAAGACTTGTTACCAATAAAGTAATATTTCCCACAATAGTGGTATTATATTTTGAGTTACTTTTTATTTATATTTCTCACATTATCATTAATAAATACTCACACCATCACTAATTTATCTCAGCACATGTATTAAAAATTTATAAAATTGCCTTTGTAAAATTTTTTACATGTCTCTAATATTTTTAATCTATTATAAAATATGGCAGGGAAGAAACTAATTAACCTCATTCCTTAATTTTTAAATTTATTTGTAAATATAAGAATATTGTTCTATTCAATTTATTTAATAATACTATATTTTTGACTATTACATTTCACTTAATATTTTTTGATTATTAAAAACAATTTGTTGCATAAAATTATAAAAAAACAATTATTCTAGGTTATTTATTTGATATAAAATTATCCTTTTAATGTTTAATTATTTCTATTTTTTTTAGAGAAATGATTTTTAGGAATCTGGTAGAAGGCAAATATATAAAAATAGAAAATTCAGGTTTAGTGGAAATTTTATATATCCCATTAACAATTTAGTAGGACCAACTTGATGTTTGGTGGAATAAGTAGATACTTCTATGTGATATACATATATTATAGCTCTAGTGGTAATGTAATATAAGTATTATGGTCCACCATAACATAAGTGGGGGATACAATAATTTTGATAGTGTCTTTGTTACACCCTGAGATTTTTTAAAATATTTTTTCAAATGAATTTAATCTTTTATATATTTTTTGTTATAGAAAAAACTGAGTATAGATTGTGTTATATGAAAAAATATGTTTATCTTTCATTATGTGCAACAATGAGTTTCTTCTAGAGCAACAATGACAAGTGACTCCGAGTTGTTGCCAACTGTGAAATAATATTATTTTTAATATGACCAATATTACTGAGCTATTAAATTGGTGTGTATGAATAGAATTAACCACTTTATTAAATATAAATTTAAATTTTCTAATCAATATAAATTTATTTATAAATTATTAGTAAATAATAAATCAATTTTTGTAAAAGTAATCATATTCATCAAAAATATTTTTTTCTTCAAAAACGATTTTTATTAAATTTCATGTGAAAATATTACAATTAATTTATACTAATATTAGAAAATTTATTTGATAAAATTAAAATAATTTTTTTGAATCATCATATCCAAATTAACTTTTGTGGAAATATTTGGATTTTTCAGTAAATATTGATTTTCAATGAATATTAAAAAATACCAATTTTTGTAAAACTGACTTTTCTTTTCAATAAATTAAGTAATTTTATTTCCCAATTATGATTTAAATTAACATAAGTATTATTTATTAATATTTAATCAACTAAATTAATTTTTAATCAACTTTATAGTGGATTTTAGTATAAGTTTATTTTTGGGGTTTGAAGGAGGGTTTTTTCCCAAAGCTATTTTAAAGTACATAATCTTTCTCTGTTTCAATTAATTAAAATAATAAACAGTGAGGATTTTTTAAATGAATTTATTGGATTATATGTCAATAAATTTTAATTAATATTCATATAATTATTATTTTTTACATAGAGTTAATATAAAATCATCTTGTGCTTAAATAGATACACTTCTCGAAACCCACTTTTTCGTTGCGTCTGCGAGTTTTGTTTTAAATTTAATTTTTTACACTTTTATAAAATAAATATAAAAAAGACTTCATTTTTAAATCAACATGTCATAATTATATTAGTTTGATTTTTTGGAAATTTTTTGAAAGCTTAACTTTTTTGATGAATATTGAAAATACTGAATTTTAATTGAAAGCTGCATTTTCATTTAATTTAATTACAATGATAAATTATATTTTAAATTAGTTTTAAAATATTTTTTTTTCAGTTATAAATTAATTAATACAATTTATTTCATTAGAATCAATTTAATATTGAGTTTATATTTAAAAACTTTGTAAACCTTTGAACACTCTTTTCAAAAACCTACTTTGTCATCGCGTCTATGAGATTAATATTAAATTAATATTTTCCAATTATATAATTTTAATTTGAAAAAATGAACTCCATATTTATAATATTAATAATTTATAATTTATAAATAGGTCAACATATTTTTTAATCAAAATGACTAGAGAAAACCGTAAAAATTAATTACCAAGGTTAAGGTAAAATGGATTCACCCGGAGTTAAACTAAGAAGATAAGGGTTAAAAATAACCTACCAACTTTTACAACACCAATTTAATGGAAAAATTTAGAACTTATCTCTTCTAGGATAAATAATGGACAATTTTTAGGCTTATGTCCTGATAAAAATGTGGGTATGATTGAATATTTTTAAAACATTACAAGTGCCCCACTCACCATAGTTATAAAAGGACACCTCATCTCCTCTCTTCTTAAAAAATTTAATCATTTTTTATAAGACTTGAACAATAAAAATCACTTTAAAACTACCCCTATATCTTCCTAGAATCCTTATTTTGGATATAAATACAACTGATGAAGTCTTTTGGTTCAAAACTAAGGAGGATACATGAAGAAGAGGTAATGTTCATCATTGAGAGTTTTTTGTTTTTTTTCTTCCTCCACCTCCTTAAATTATTGTTATACTAGTATGATATATTAAATTTAGTTATTACATATATTGATATGTTTTTATGTTAACGTAATAACCTAAAACCATCTCCACTTACATCAAATGTGATACAAAATCATCATTCAGGTGTACGAGGGACTACAGCCACACGAACCGATGTCATCCATTTTTTCCATTAGAACATCTCACAGTTTGGTATGATGATGGATATTAAGTATATATATAATATTATTAACCTTATTATATATCTAGATTAATTATATCAAATATAATTTTTTTACTTTCTATTTCATAGGGAATACGATAACGGTGCTCGTGTGTATGAAGGACTACCACCTCATAAAGCAATGTGATTATTTTTTCACCAACGATTTACAATGAAGATAATAATAAAGAATATATGTGATATATATAAAATAATTATGATATTAGTGAAATATTTAAAATTTAAAAATAATAATATATTATTTTGTTTCTTACTTTTTCACTCACTGAAAGATGATAACACGATTCATGTTTGTGTGGACCACCGCCTTCACGAAGCAATGTGACTCTATCTTTTCATCCCCACACCACATTGATGATATATATAAATATATTTAAATAAAAAATATGTAATTTATTATATTATTATTTTCATTAAAATATAATATATCTCTTATCTTCTTTTTATAATTATCATTGAAAAATGGAATTATTACTCAAGCATACGTACATCCTACCATCACCATGATCGTAATGTACTTTATTTCTCAAAAACATATTTCATGATTAGTCCAAATATTATAAATTATGTATAAATATTATAATTATTTCATTATTATTATTATGGATATTATTTAACCATGATTAAATTAAGGGGACCAAAAATAAAGAATCAAAATTGAAATGAAAAAAAGCAGTTATTACTCAAAACATGTTTTTAACAAGGGATTGTTAATAAAAGGGAAATAAAATGTAATAAGTAAATCATATATGGTATGATATATATAATTAATCATCTATAATATAAGTATAATAATCTTGTTTTAATTATAAATGAGGTTAGAATGAGTACTATGGAAGTTGAGACTTACGGTAAGGGATTCCCGTGTCACTTTTTATTTCTATGAGACACATACCATATTGAAAACCTATTTATTTTATGTTGTTTATATACCAAACATGAATGTATTTTATTATTATTATCCTTAAAATTATGGGTATTTAAATATTCATTTTGAGATATCTGTTTCTTGGGGTTTACTTTCAAAAGTTACCAAAATAGTAAATGTTTTTTGAATCAATTTTCCTTCGTTGAGATATATGTTATGTTATGAACCTATATTCATTTACAAGTTGTAAATGCAACCCATTTTTATATGTAATGTAAGAAATTTATTTTTTTAATGTTGTTTTAAGTTTCATATTATGTTATTACTTCGTGGGGTAATGTTTCAATGTTACCAAAGTGGTAAGAGTTTTTTGTTAAAATCACATCATTTATCGAGATTATTTATGATTATGATTTCAATTATGAAATATTATGAACTATATCTCATGAAATCATGAATTTACTATCCTATGATTATATATTGAGAATAAATGTTTTAACTTTATCTTAATCTTTTTATATACTCAAGAGGTAAAAAATAACCTCGTAATAAAAACCATATTTTCGGTCAAAAATGATTTTCTATCCAAAAACATGTTTTCAAAAATATTTCATTATTATATAATGATATTTAAAATAATTTTTATGCATGTTATAATTTTTGAAATATTTTAAAAGGAATATTCATTTTATTTTCTCAATAATTCCCATTTGTATTTTAATAAAAACGAGAAATGAATATTTGTTTTTAACATGCATGACATAAATAGTATTTCTCACTTTCATGACCTTGATAAGATTTAAATATTGACTTAAGTTTTTTTTATTTTTTTTCAATGAAAATGTTTTATTTAGAATTTGGTAATTTTTTCAATTTTAAATAAATTATTTCAAAGCAAAAATGAATTTTGAAAATGTTTTAAATTTTTTTTCAAAGTGAAAAGGATATTTTCTTAAAAAAATGATTTAAATTATTTTTAAAGATTACTTTATAAGTTTAAATTTAAATTTACAAATAAAATTTTTTATAATTTTTTTATAAATTTTTAGTTTTGAAATGTGATTTTGAAAGAAAATTTAACTTCATCAAAGAGAGTTGTAAATGATTTATATTTAAAAATAATTCTCCATATAAGATGAAATACTTTGATGTAACTTATGATTTGGTGGGTAAATGAACCAGGGATACCTTTCTTGTTATTTTTCCAAATGTTTTTTATGATGATAATATATTTATGAAACTTTTTTCTATTCCATGGGTTATACCATGATAAAATATTTATGAAACATTCTTCTTTTCATGGGTTATGATATGATGAAATATTGAAATGATTATAAAACCCATCTCTTTTATAAAAATTTTGATATGATGAAATGTTTATGAAACCCATTTCATTTCATGGGTTGTGGTATGGTGAATGTTTTATTATCTTGTAGAACACAAACATATGATTTATATTATGTGACATTGGCTACGTTATCACTAAGGATGGTGGTTACGTTATTCCAAAGGATAGTAGTTAGGTTATAACCAAAGATAGGTGGGACCAATATATCCATCCAATTCATTAGGTAAAGAATAATATCTCATGATATAGACAATACAAGAATGGGGAGTGAACTTGATTGAGTAAGGGAATTTTTGTGATATGATTGTATTGGGAGTGAACCCTGACTATTATGATTATTGGTGAGTAAGACCATTCCATTATGTAGAAAGGGATTCCACTAGGGATGGTGGTGTTTCCCTCCCAAGAGGTTTATCCCTCCAAATAGTTCCCTTATAAGTTTTGGCAATGAGTCTTGACTACTAACGAAATGATTTTTTATGATTATGTGTATCTCTAAATTCTATGTCTTATTATAATGTTATGATCTCATGGATCATGTTATTTGATTATGTTATTGTTCATGTACTATTAATTGAAAAAATTTGTTACATGAATATGGATTATGATATTTTATATGTAGGGTACAATTTTCAAATGTTATGATCATTTCTTATAACCATACATTCATTCTATGATTATATATCTACATTTTTACCCTTACTATGCATTGAAGCTCACAATTTCTTATTTTAACTTTTCCTAGGTTATGTAGAATGGTTTTAAGTAGGATTACTAAAGGGTTAGATCATTATGGGAGGCATTGAAGATCTTTCATGAATTTATTAGATTGTGTTCCAATTTTCCAAATGCACTAAACTATTATAGTCCTCAAGCATTTGTTTTTGGTAATTTAATGAGTATTCATATAAAAAGACATAATATCAATATATGATAAGTTTGGGTATCTGTAGTGGGTATTAGAAGAAATTTTTAGTTGACCTTTGGAAAATAGGACGAGAAAAATTTATTGAAAACCCTAGGGATATTTCTATGGATATGTCTAGGGATGTCTCTAAGTATATGTATAAATATGCATCAAAGTATAGGAAAATGTCATGGAATTTTGGTAAATCATAGATCAAGGGGGCTCTAAGGAATTAAATCCCTATCTAGATACTATAAGTTTCTGTTGATCTAGAATAGAGGTACATATGGGGAATAACTATTAAAAGGATGTATTGAGCCGAACTCCATCATCACCTGATGCATGAAAATAGCCTTTGTTGCACACCTATTTTGACACTCCCATGGGATATTCTTTGGAAATTCACAAACTCTTAATGAACCATCATGAAGGATTTAAATAGATAATGACTATTAATGACATAGGATAAACATATAGTGTCTATGATTAAAAATATGGTGTCTTGATTTAAAACTCCTAAATAATTTTTCAGTGTTTGTGATTTCCCATTATGATTAGTGTTTCTCACACTATTATTTCTAGTTTTAGTCAATGGAAAGAACTAGAGGAACTAGCTTAAAATTGAATGTGAGAGATAATTTTATGATGAACATTAAAATGCGATAATTAATTGAGTAAAGGATTTTGTGATCATGCCTAATAAATTATCATGGAACATGATTAACAACATATACCTTAACCAACTATAAGAATCACCATATAAGATATGTAAAGAGTTCACCGGGAGTTTGGGTAGTGAAGACCATGTAAAAAAGAAGATTCAGTTTCTTTTGTGTCAAGAATGTGGGAAGAAACACCCATGTGGATGTCTTAGAGGAGAGAGAGAGAGAGGATGTTTTTACTATGGAAAAGTGGGACATGATAAAGTAATTGTAAATAGAAAATGAATAGTTTGGTTAACATAATTGATGAAAATCATGGTCTCCATAAGATATTAGTGACTATTAAATTATTTAAATATGGAGAGTTTGGTCATTTTGAAAACCAATGTTCAAAGGGGAAAGATCATAAAGAAAATCATCTACGTTATATGAGTAATGGTTATATTGCTGATGATGAAGAGACTACAAATGAGATATGAAAGGCAAGAGATATTAAGGAATAAGATAATGAAACCTAGTAAATGTTTTGAGAATTAAGTGGGATGAATTGATTATTTTTTTATTAGACTTAAAAGGTTATGTTATCTGAATCATGAAATATATATTTATTATTGAGTATAATGTTTTAGTTAAGGATTTGGAATAATATGTTAAATGATGATGACGGACTAAAAATGCAATTTAATAGAAATGTGATATTTTGAAGATAACACGTAATGTGTTATGTATGTTGAAATAATGATGTTGGGATAAAGATATGATTGATTTGGATAATTTAAATTGGATTGTACTGATTTCCTTAGAACAAATTTATTATTTGTTGAAAAAGTAGTTTATGCTATCATTTATAGAGTTTACAAAATATTTGTATTTAAGGAATATATACAAGAATATTTGTTTTGTATAAGGAATAAATAAACATGTATGTTTTAAATAAGGTTTTATGGTAATTTCAGTTTCAATAGAATACATGATGAAGATATTCACATGTTTGGTATGTAAAAATTATGTGTTATTTCATACAGTTTGGGGGATTAATGATAAGTTAATTTTTGAAATTTAGTGACCTTCATTATAATTTTTTTTATTTTATTCTTCTGAAAAGGTCATAAGGTTAACCAATTATGAAATTGGTTATGTTGAACATTTAATGAGGTTTCATATATTAATGTATTATTTCATGATATAAAGATTCTTTCATATTGGATTACCTTTTCTAACAAATTTGGTTTGTAACAATTAGAGATAGAAGGAATGAATTATCATTGTTTATGGATATAATGATCCATTAGTGCACCAAGAATTAAAAATTCACCTTCATTTCTTGGAGTAAGACATAAAGTGGAAATTGATCAAGGAACAACCAAAGGGTGACGTTGTGCTTATGAAATGAAATGAAATCATGTAAGTGTATCTTCTCATGAAAATTATTCAACATTAAGAAAATGACCTTGAAATAAAATATTATACTGTTATCATCATTTTTATGATATAAATGTCCTTTTTCATGCCTCTTTTTCTGTGGATATGTGGTCGTTAACAATATATGGATCAATTATTTTCTTATGATCAATGTTCTCTATCAATCAGCATAAGTATTTGGGTGTTTTTTTCTCTTCTATGTACTAATTTTCAATTCCCACCTAAGTTATTATTTTTTGAAACATAATATGTGTTATTCCAGATGACTTTAACACACCAATTTTTCTTTTTCAAGAGGATGTTATATTAACCTTTTTTCGATATGGGTTTCTACAAATTAATCGTCCAATGTTAAACCTCTAATGACTGAGAATAATTTCAAGGGATAAATTCATTTTAATGGGGGTAGAATGTACCACCTTGATATTCTATGAAATATATATTTTTTAATGGTTTTTAATCTTTTTGACATTTTTTTCTATATAAAAAACCCAATATGACTTCCATTATATACAATACTATATTTAGGTTGTGTTACCTACGATATTGAGTTTCTTCGAGCGTGTGCATGCCATTCAACACCGACCTTCAATGAACCATGAAATAATAATATTTTAAATAAGAAAATTATAACCTAACTATTAAATATTTGGGTATTAATAGTATTAAATTTTTTATAAAATATACATTTAAATTTCCAACTCAATATAAATTTATTTATAAACACTTAGTAAATAATCAATCATCATTTTCGTAAAGTAATTATATTCCTAAAAAATATATTTTTTTTAAATAATTATTATTTCTTGTTATGATATAATATTGTAATTAATTTATAGGGATTTTAGAAAATATATTTTATAAAATTAAATATTTTTTTAATCATCATATCAAATTTAACTTATGGTTAAATTTTGGGAATTTTTTAGAAAATATGGATTTTAAGTGGATAATCATAATGCCGATTTTGGTAAAACAATAATTTCTTTTCAATAAATTAAGTAATTTAAATTCTGAATTATGTTTTAATGTGAAATAATTATTATTTAGAAATATTTAATCCACTTAATTAATTTTTAACCAAATTCATACTAAATTTTAATATGAATTTATTGTTAGTGTTTGAAAGAGGGCTTTTTCTCAAAGATTTTTAAATGTTTTTAACATTTCACCTTTGTAAGAAATTAAAATAATACATAATGAGAAATTTTTTGATTGAAATTTATAGATTATATATAAATATATTTTAATTATAATTGATACACATATTGTTATTAGATATAGAGTTAATATATAATCATCTTTTTCTTCAAAAAATACACTTCTTGAGAACTTGATTTTTCATCGTGTTTGCGAGGTTGATTTTGAATTTTATTTTTTCAATTATATAAATATTATTCTAAAAATTAAATTCATTCTTTAATTCATATTTTCAAAATTTTATTCTGGTGAATATGTTGGACTTTTCTGAAAAGATTAATTTTTTAATGAATAGTTAAAAATATTGAATTTTAATTTAAAATTTTATTTTCATTTAATTTATTTATAAATTTAATTTGTTTTTTAAATAGTTTTTAATGTAAAATTAGTTCAATTATAAATATATTAATATAATTTAGTTACTTTGAATCAACTTCATATTTGATTTAGATATAAATTTTTTTTAAACTTTTGAACATTTTCTATTTAAAAACGTGTTTTCTCATCACGTCTATGAGATTAATTTTAAATTAATATGATGATTTGAATTTATAAATATGGATTACATATTTTTAATAATAATAATTTATGATTTCAAAAATGGTCAACTTATTTTTTTACTAAAATTAATTGTGAAAGTTGTAAAAATTAATTACCACATTTAAGGTGAAAATAGATTTACTCGGGGTAAAACTAAAAAGATAAGGGTTAAACAAATACCTAAAAAAAATTCCAACACATATTTTATCACTATATTTAGACCCTATGTCCTCTATTTTCTATAATGTAAAATTTTGGGGCTTTTTTTGTGATAAAAACATTGGAATTATTGAATCTTTTCAATATATTACAAGTGTGCCACTCACTTCACTTATAAAATCCCACCACTCTACACTATTATTCACAAAATAAAACCATTTTATATCATCAAATACCTACCCAAATGACTTCCAAAATTCCTTAATATCATAATAGAAGCCTTATTTTGGATATAAATCCAACCAAGGAAGGAATTTGGTGTAAACTTAATGAGTATACCCGAAGAATTGGTAATGTTCATCAATGAGCATTTTTGTTTTATTTATTCCTCCACCTACGTAAGTTACTATTATAATATGATTATATAATATCCTCATAGTCTTACATATAATGATTTGTTTTTATGTTATGTTAATTACCTACAAACATTTCTTCTTCCATAAAATTGGTTATGAAATCATCATTCATGTGTATGGAATATTACCATCTCATGAACAAATGTCATTTGTTTTTTCATTACCACATTTCACAGTTTGGTATAATGATGAAAATAAGATATATATAGTATATACATAACCTTATTATAAAATTGGATTAATTATATTATATATACATTTTTTTACTTTCCATTACATAGGGTATATGACAACGTTGTTCGTGTGTACGGAAGAGTACGACCTCACGAAGCGATGTGATTTATTTTTCAATAACTCTTTATGTAGAAGAAAATAAGGATAAATATTTTTAGAAAATAATTTTTTTAACGATAAAAAATCCTATTTATATTTTCCTTAATGAATTTTTTGTTTTATGATAGTATATCATTTTATAAAGAAAATTGGATAAGTGTTGAAAAGATCCAATGTTAGTTCAATTTTTGCGACCGTCAGAATCTTGGCACTGGTAAGATGTGCCAAAATCAAAATCTTGCAACTACTAGAGTCCTATTATTGTCAGAATTATGATACTTTTAGATGTTCCATCACTAATAATGTATAAATTTAGCATTTTCTACCCCAATATTTTGCTACCACTAAGGTGTGCTACCACCAGATGTGCCACTGCTAGGCTCGTGCTACCGTTAGTTGAGATACCGTCGTAGGTGACATCATTATCTTTCTACTACTAGTAGCTTATTCTATTAGACCATTCCACCATTATTTTTTTCACCACCAATATTTCTCTAAGTTCTATTTAAATGATTCAATGACTATTTTGTGGGAATTAATGTAGGGGGATTATTTTATGATTATTCCTGTCCTATTGTATGGAAACATTGTTGATAAAATTAGAGTCAGTATGAGGATCTAGAAGATCTCGATTATTATTCTGCATTTGGTGAATTCATTCTTTATATTTCATAAGTCTCCCTTTTGCGTGTGTGATCAATAAGTCAGAGTATTACTGAATAATGGAAGGATCATCACATGATAACTTACACGCAACATACCTACTGAATTTAAAATTTTAAAGAGTAGAAATCATTGAAGATTAATTACATTTTCTTCAGATAAAAAAGAGAACTTTTTGACACTCTATTTTATTACAACTTTCAGAGAAACAATTCGATCTCCTCACCAAGACATATTTGAGGACATTTGAGCATCTGATGCCCATAAATTTGAGAAAAAAAATACTATTTTTATATATTTTTAATTTGTCTCTCTTTTGTTTGTTTTAATTTTGAGTAGTGTGTTTTTTTCTCTATTTTTAGCACACACTTTCTCTTATTCTTTAACTATTTAATACTATATATTTTCTTCTCTCTCTTATTATCTATATACCCATAGGGTTGGTGGAAGAGGTCCCTATGTGGATTTTTATTTTTTTCTTCCCATGTATAACTGTAGAAGAGACCTTGAGCATTAAAAATTGATATGTTGGTGTGTATAACTCATCTAGGTTGTGGATTATATTATTTTATATAATTATATTCTTGGTAGTGGGTGATTTCCAAGCGAAAGGGAGTAGGTATCATCCTGATACTAAATCCCATATTTATTCCAGTATGTGTTTGTGTTTTGTTTTATTCTTTTCAATGCATTAAACTATGTTTTGTATTAATATGTAAAAAAGACTAGTAATTTGATAGTTTTTCTTAAATATTGTTTATATAAGGATTTATTTGAGTAAATTAATTTCAATAGTTAAAGTATTTTTTTTCATATTTGTTTATCTAAGACTTAATAATTCTTTTAGAAATATTTTAAAAGATGAAACTTATATTAAACTACTTTTTTTTGACTAATTTTGTCGATTTTTTTAATTTAGGGATTTTATTTGAACTCATTTTTAGCATAATTTTATATTGGAAAATAAATTCACCCATATTTAGTTACTCAATCTAACCAACATTTGGTATTAAAGGATCCTTAAATATATTTTCAACTGTGATTTTTGGTTGTCTTATAAAGATGTTAAATTTCTTTTCGTTATAAATTTTTTTCTTTATAGAGATTATAAAAGAAGGTTTTGATACCAATATACCACTTTATTTTAATGGCACTGACTATGCTAAGTGGAAAATTAAAATGAAAATTCATCCTGAAATATTGGGTTATGATATAAAGAATATAATTGAAGTTCACTATAAATTACCTCAAATTGACTGAGTTTTATGGAGTGAAGTTACTAAATATACTTATAATAACAACTGTAAATAATGAATGATCTTTATTATGCTATGGGTGATGAGGAATTCAATAGAATATCTACATGTAAATCCGCTTTTGAAATTTTGGACACATTAACTACTTATAAACGGAGAAATTATAATGTTAAAAAATGAAATTAAATACCTATACTATTAAATATTATACATTTTAAATTAAAATTTATGTGCCTATTTCTAACATGTATCTTTGGTTCAATGAGATTATGAATAAAATGAACTCACCAGGGACACATCTTTCTGATTAAGGCTACGTGATATGACTGTTAAGGTATAGAATAAATAAATGGAGAGGGGAATTAATATCAATTAGAGAATCAAGTGATGTAAATATGATACTTATTAATGAGTTGATTGGTAAATTTATGATTTATGTTGAAGAACTCAAATTCAATAGATAAGTGGTGGATAAACAAAAAATAAAATATAGAGCTTTCAAATAAACTTCTTCAAAATGAAATGATAAATTTTAAGTTAAAATTTCAAGTGTTTAAGAACCGTCTACTGATAGTGATGAATAAATGAACCATTTAGCTAGACAATTCATATGGTTTTATAAGAAAAATAAATAAATTAAGAAATAAATTTATAAAATTTAATATGATAATATAGGAAACTGGGTAAATGATTCAAATAGAGATGATGCTTGAAATGGGATCATTTTCTATGAGTGTAAAAGGAAATGGAATGTCAATGATAAATTTCCTAAGATAATATAAAAATATAAATATGATAATAAAGAAAATAAGTACAATAAAGAAAAGAAAGAAAATTAGAGATATTATAAATACAAATCAAGTGATCCAGACACTAACCAAGAGGAAAAAAATGACAGAGGTAACATATGTTTCATAGAAAACACATTTGTGGTATCCAATTCCATTCCTACTACTCCTGTACAATTTTATAATAATTATGTAGATGAAAAAATGAATATAACATGAATAATGAAGAGTTGTTTGAGTACGATTACATATTGGAATATAAATTCAATGAACTTAAGAAGAAATATAAAATTTTTATGAAACATCAATCTTTTACTGGTAATTTTAAATCTGATATTAATATTGAAACGGAGAAAACTTTTCAATTGTTAAAGGATAAAAATGAATTGAAATTATATAATGAGTAACTAAAAAAGATATATAAATATTTATTAATGGGAGAAATACTCTTACTGATATTATGTGAAAACTAAATACTCCCAAATGCACTACTGGTATAGGGTATCAACCTGGATAGATGGTAATTGTTAAAAATAAATTTATTCCTATTTCTAGTTATTCCATTAGTTATTACTATTTTTGACCCAATAAATTATTTATTTATAAAATTTTAAAATTATCTTATAAAACACCTATTAAGAAAATATGGGTGCCTAAAGGTTTAATTACTGAAATTTCTGAAACCAAGAAGAGTTGGGTACCAAAATATTTTTCAGTGCAAAAATATTTTAGGGGACCTACTTGAAAAACTCAAGTAAGAACCTATGATACCTAGATAGTGGCTATTCCTTAAACAATACTGAAGATTATTTTGTTTTCAAGAATCTTATCAAAGTGGATGGTGGTCATATAACTTTTGGTGACAATTCCAAATGGAAAATTATTAATCCTATCCAAATAGATAATTCTAGCATTTTATTAATTTCTAAAGTGTTATTTATTGATTATTTAAAGTAAAATAATATTAATATCTCATAGTTATGTGACAATGGTTTTCTTGTGAAATTTGAAAATAATTCTTTTAATTTTTTTTGATTCTAAAAATTATTTAGTATTTAATAACTTGATAAATGATAATGTTTATGATATTAATTTAGTTTAATTATTTTATCCAAATATTTCATGTATAAGTGCCTTTCACAAAGAAAATTGTATTTGGCGTTTGAGACTAGACTATCGCAAAATTCACTAAATTAGAAAGATCACTAGGAATGGGTTAGTCAATGATCTACCCAAACCATAATTCCCAAATGATAAGGTCTATAAGACATTTCAAAAACGGAATCAATAAAAAATATTTGTAAAATAAAATAAAGAAGTTTCAAATTCTCAACCCATAGAGTTGGATCATATATACTTGTTTGGACCATCAAGAGTTTCTAGTCTAATTGGGAAGCACTATGTCTATGTCCTTGCAGATGAATTTTTTAGGTATTCTGGTGTATTCCTTGTAGTTATAAAAATTTAATCTTTCCCTTCTTTTACCAGGTATTATAAATATGTAGAAACTTTAATTGGACTCAGGATTAAGACCTTAAGATGTGATTATGGCCATGAGTTCTAAAATTGATACTTTAAATATTTTTTCTAAAAAAAGGGATATAATCATAATTTTTTTTTCTCCTAGGACCCCTCATCCGAATGGTGTTGTATAAGGAAGAAATATAAAACTTCAAGAAATTTCCCAAACTCTTCCTAATAAGAAATACCTTACAGTTTATTTTTGGTCATATGATGTTAATAAAACTTGTTATATAATTAATATAGTTTTAATTATACCTCTATTTAAGAAAAAACCTTATAAATTGTGGACTAGTAGGAATTTAAAGGTTAACTATTTAATAGTTATTGGTTAAAAAGTATTTATTCTTAACACTAAGGATAATATTGAATTTTTTTCTAAGAGTGATGAAGGATTTTTCCTTGGTTATTCAACTTCTAGTAAATCGTATAGGGTGTTTAATAAAAGAACCAAAAATATAGAATAATATATTTGTGTCAAGTTTGATGAAATAGATACACATGGACCTAAAACTGCTTTATAAAACCATAAGGATAAATTTTCAATTATAAACATAAATTCCAAAACATCTGACAATTCTCTAAAAAAAGTATAAAAATCATCTAGTTTCGAGGAACATCCTGAACCCCAACATGAACCAGTAGATAAACCTAATATTTCTAGAACATCATTTCCTAGATCTATTAAGAATCATAGATACCATCCTCTAGATGCGGTAGTTTGATACCTAGATAGAGATGCACATAATAGAGAATCTCTTATAAATCAGGTTGAACATAAATAATTCTTGCCATAGCTTGAATATAAGAACATCAATGATGCAATTTTTAATGAATTCTAGGTGATTGAAATAAAATAGTAACTTAAATTACTTTCAAAGGAATGAATTTTTTGAACTTATAGTTATACCTAAATAATCTCTAGATATTTGAACTATGTGGGTGTTTATGAACAAGTTTTATGAGTTACACACCATTGTAAGAAATAAATATTGGTTGGTTACACTAAGATTTTGTCAAGAAGAAGGTATTGAAAATGAGAAAACGTTTCACCTGTATCTAGAATTGAATCCATTAGAATAATTATTTTCTATGCAACACATATTGATTTCAAACTATATCAAATGGATGTCAAATGTTCATTTTTAAATGGTTATATATTTGAGGATTTTTTTCATTGAACAACCTCTTATATTTCAAAACACTCATTTTCTAAATCATGTTTTTAAACAAAAAAACTCATTATATAAATTAAAACAATATCTTAGATCTTGGAATGATAGTCTCTACTCTTTCCCATTTTAAAGGTTTTTTAAAAGTCATATCTGATCCTAATATTTAAAAAATAATAATTTCTCAAGATGTCTTAGTAGTTTAAATATATGGTGATGACATTATTTTTTTGATCTTCTTATCATTATTTTTGTATCAATTTTTTCAAAGATGATGAAAAATGAATTTGAAATGAGTTTAATGGGTGAACTTAAATTCTTTCTTGGATTCAAAATTTTTCAAAATAAAGAGAGAATTATTTTAAATAAATGTAAATACACTAATGAAATTCTAAAATGTTTTGGTCTTGATAACAATTAATGTAGTAATACTCCATTAAGTACTACCTATAAGTTGGATCTTGATAAATCTAGAAAAATAGTGGATTAAACGAGTTACATATAAATGATTTTATGTTTACTATACATAACTATTAGATGACTTTACATTATGTTTACAATGTACATGTGTTATCGTTTTAAAGAAAACCCAAAAGATCCTAATTTACATATTTTTAAAAGGATTTTCTAATACATAAAGTATAAAAACAATTTATGACTTTTCTATCATATTGGACAAAAATTTTAATTAGTATTTTTTTTAGATTTGGATTTTTGTGGTTGTAATCTTGATTAAAAAATGACATCAGTAACATGTCATATTTTAGGAATGTCTTTAGTATCTTGGTGTAGTATGATGAAAAATTTGTTTGCAATGTCTAATTAAGAAGATAAGTACATAAATTTAGAGAGTTTTTTGTGCCCAAATATTTTGGATCAAACACACTCTACTATATTTTGGCTATCAATCCAAACCTATCCCTATAAATTGTGATAACAAAAGTGCTTTAAATATTTCTAAAAAACAAGTGTCTCATCATAGGACAAATACCATTGATTTAAGACATCACTTTTTTAGGGATAATTTTTATAAGGGTGATATAAATATTTAATTAATATGAAATTAACATCATCTTTCCAATATATTTACAAAACCATTTAATTATGAGAGATTAAACTATATCAAACATGAATTTGGAATGATATATTTTGGTCAGAGTTTAATCTTCGACAAGACACTATTATAAAAGATACCATTACAAAATACCCCATTAGAAAATACACCATTTGAATTATCCACCATTGGAATGATCCAACATTGGAATGATCCACCATTGGAATGGTCCACTATTGGTTTGATCCACCAATAGGATTCTACCGACCTCTTTTTTTACTCTATCGTCGTTGAATCTCTATTTTATTATGTTACTACTATTCTATGTTTATTAATTTATTACTAGATTTAGGCATTTATATTATGTTATATTTTATAAATTATAATCCCTATAAGATAAATCGAACTTAAATTCAAAATATAAAGCCACTCTTGGTCGCCCTTACTCCTTTCAAACCGTTTCACATTCCCTTTCTCTCTTGAAAATCAGCCTTCTCTGTACTGTTGATTCTCCCTTAGTATAATTTAAATGGTGATAGTCAATTGAGAAACAATATCATATCCCATATAATCAAATCCTAATAAAATATCTCTAGGAGAACTGAGAAGACCTTTGTTGAGCTGAAGAATCCATAACTTATGAATCACATAGTGGTTTCTAAAAAGGAAGTGGATACTGAGTAGTTTATTTCCAATAATTCACTAGTGATAATGGTGATACAGGACCAGGGATGTATCCATTGGTTCTCGAGGATTTACATACCTTTCTATCCTAGGTTAGTTCTTCAATTTTATCAGTATACAAAGTTTAGTTTTGGAAAGAATAAATATTTGATTCCGAGGATGATAGAAGGTAAGGAGTTTACCTTTTCCTAAAAGTAACGGGAAAGATGCATAAGGGTTCCTCACTAAGGGGTTTTTGAGGACTATAACAAGGACATTCCTAGTGACATTGAGTTGTTTAATTATGATATTATTTGTTGGTGATTACTTGAAATGGAACTTTGAGAAGTCCTACTACTACTGACAAGGATGGTGAATTAAGAATTATGTTTAAGTTCATAGAATATATGTTATGTTTTAGAATGTGAGACTACCGAATTATGTAGTATCAGGATTTACACCTTCTATTCCATTTGAAATTAGGGTATATGGTTAAACACTTTAGATATCTCACGTTTCACATGATATAAATGAGTAAGTCATCTTCTAGGTCAAATTATCTTCTTTATAATAAGTTGATTTTGGATATTTTGGAAACCATGTTTTTGATAGATAATGTATAACAAGATGATGTGGAGTGTGGTGGTTTCTAATTGAGCATGGTTACTTAAAAAATAATGAATATTAATTGTAATACATGGTTAAAAAGATGGGTTGAAGATAATGAAAAACTCTTTGAGGAATTTAATCATGTGTACCATTTTTCTAGACCCAAAAGTTTTGTGTATAATAGATTAGAGCCATGTGAAAAAGTGTAATACTGTATTGAGAGAAAAGAAGAGGAGGTTTTTGCAGCTATTGATGAGTTTGTTGTAGACTCATTTGAGAAGGGAAGTGACCCTAATATTCTAAAGATCCCTACCATGAATTTTTTCTTTAATAGTATTCCTGTATCTGTTAATTTATGAGAATGTATTTTATGTGAAGTAGATGAGGAAGAGGATACTGATGTTTCTATATATGAAAATATTATGATTTTTTATTCTAAATTTTTTAAGAAATTTGGTGAAGATTTAGATTATTATAATGGTAATGGAAATGGAAGAAATGGGGATAATGATGAGGATTCCAGTAGTGATGGCCCTAATTATGATGCTGGTGGTGATGTTGATAGGATTAAATCACCTCATCCATCCCCTATTTGATCTATTACCATAGTTAGGTCTATGGAGAGACCAGGATCTCATAGACCTGGAAGTGTTGAGAGACTTGTTTCAACCAGATCTATATATATGGAAAGATTATTTTTAGATAAACCTACTGAATATTCCACCTCTACTAGAGGTGATCCAATAGTACATTTGGAGGGGGAGGAATCCTCGAGTTTTTTTATATTTTTTGATACTAATTTGCCTCATGTAATAGTGGAAGTGGATAAAAATTTTGAGTTGGTAAAGTTACTAAGTTTTTTACATCTTGTTTTAAAATATTTTGAGTATAAGTAAGTTAAAGAATATACTAGAGAGCATACAGATGCTTAGGATTGTCCTGGTTTGGAAGAGGGTGAGGTGTCCTCAAAGTGGGAGCCTTCTTCTAGATCTATGTTTCTTAGAATATCTTACCCTGATTCCAATACAACTAATGATGACCACATCAGTCCACCGGATAATGGTGGAGCTGCTATTTCAGTTGGAGATGGGATATATCCTTAGGAATCACTTATGCAAGAGATTTAATAGACTAGTGATCTTCATGCCTTCCCTTTAGTTACACCTTTCAGATAAAAACATACTGATATTAATATGCCTATATATGAGAGAGATACATCACCTACACATACTAATACTATTTTTCCTTTAGATATTTTATCTTAAGATTTTTAGAATATTTCAGAAAGAGGATGATTTCAGACTTCATTGGAATTTTGAGGTCTCATGCACCTCTTGTTACATAGCAGAGTGAAGCTAATGCTCGACACCTATTTTAGCTAGTTTTTTACCACATTCATTTAAAGTTTCATTTTCATATTCATGATTTTCATATTAAGAATCAGAGGTTTTTTAGTGAGATGGAAACCATGAGAGCAGTGTTGGAGGAGATTATGAACTATTTTTCATCCAGTCAGGATGCCTTATCGAGTAGGTTGGAGAGTTTACCTTATATTTTATCTATATCTAGTGTTCCACATCATCTATTTTCTATTGATGCTTATTTGATTCAATCCATAGTCTGTGAGGAGCTCCATGCTCTTTTGGGAAATTTTCATCCATCTCATCTGGATGAATTGAGGAAAATGGTTTAGCATGGTGAGAACATATAAAAATTGGTAAGAGGGTGTTTGAATAGAGTCTAAAGTGATAGAGAAACCATAAAAAGTTTCCTAAAATACTATCCTTCTAGGGTGTATACTAAGTCTGAATTGAATTCTCACTTCATGTTTTTTTTCTGAGAATCTAAGGATTCTATCTATTAGTAGGGAATTTAATGCGAATGTAGGTTAGATAAAGGATTTGGAACATCTTCTCAAGATTTTTATGGAGGATAAAAATGATTTTTTAGTGATATAAAGTGATAAATAATCATAATCATAGACTTTTTAAACCTTATAAATCACTTCCTATATATATCTGGTACTATAGTGGTTTCTCTTGAGGTGATTCCAATGATATAATTCACCTAGACCCCTTCCTCAGACCTTCTACCCCCCATTACCAGCCTTTCATTAGGTCTCTATTTGAAGCTTTTTGGAATCTCAGGACAATGATTATCAGATAAATTCAAACCACTACCTCAACACCTTCAGATTCTAACTCAGCCCTATCAAACTATTCTTCAATGCCTCCTGCTTATGGAAAGGGCAAGTGACCTACTTATCTAACCTCCCATGTTGGGAGTGACTTTGATTAAACATTAGTCTCTGATAGGTGTTTTTTTACATTGTACTTTTTTTTGACTATAATATAATTATTTTTATACTTAATGCAATTTTATGTTATTATTCATCTCTCTTTTATTTAAATTTACTTTTTCTTGTCTTATTTTTTGATAATCTCTAAAGGGGATAAAAAACTATTATGGAATTTACTTTCGATACAAATAGTTTTTGGATTTTTTTTTTCATTTTAGTTTACTTTTGATAATAAATTTAGATTTGATACTTCAATAATACTTTGATACCATAATTTTCTATCCTTTGATACCATACATATTTGAATTTAATTTAAGAACTTTTGTTTTGTGATTTATTTCTAGTAATTACGCCTTTAAATTTAACTTCTAAATCTCAAAATATGTTCTTGAAATGTAAAGAAAAATATTACTATTCAAATGTATCTATTTAGGCCTAATTTTGTTTTACCTATGGTTTATAAAATTATATGATTTTTTATCATAAAAGGTTGGATAAATTTGGAACCAAATTATTTTAATGCTCACAAATCATATTTATATTTTTGTTAATGAATTTTATGTTTTATGATAGTATATCATTTATAAATAAATTTGTGTGAGTGTTGAAAAGGCCAATATTAGTGCAAAATCTTCCACTATCATAATCCTTCCACTACTGTGATGTTCCACCATCATAATAATGCCACTACTGGAGTTCTGTTTGCATCAGACTTATGCTACCATTAGGTATGCCACCACCAGGATTATCTATCATCATATTTTTCTATCGATAGAGTTTTATACTACCAAATTGAGATAAAGATAGATGTACCACCTCTAGAATCATGTTACTGCTAGATGAGATCTGTGTTGGGTTTCCACTGTTAGCTTTCTACCACTATCCTCTGCTGTCGCGAGAAAATTCCACTTTTAGTTTTTCCACTATCAGTATTCTATTGAGTTTGAATCATATGGTTCAATGAATATATTATGGGATTTAATACAAAGGGGTTATTTTATGAATACTTTAATCTTATTCCATGGATTAATTGATGAAAAAATCAAAGTCAGTATGAGGATCCAGAAGATATTGATGAGTATTCTTCAATGGGTTCATGTTGTGATTTATATTTTAGAATTATCCCTCAGGAGCTTGTGATCAAGAAGAGAGAGTATTGCTGAATATGGGAAGGATATTAACATGATAAATTTCATGTTTTATACCTATTGAATTCATATTGTGAAATAGTAAAACTCATTGAAGATCAAGATCATTTCACACTGATAGGAAGGACAAATTTGCGACACTCTATTTTAAATCAACTTTTAGAGAAAGTGTACGAGTTCCTCACCAAGACACATTTGAGGATACTCACGCATATGACACACAAAAGACCGAGTAGAAAAAAATATTTCCATATCTTATAAATTTATCTCTCTTTTTTTAATCTTTCTTTTCATAAGTGTGTTGTTTTCTTTGTTTATTAGTACATATTGTCTCCTATACTTGAATTGTAGAATACTAGATATTCCATTATATATCATATTATCTCTATATTAAATATGTTTGGGGATGAGGTACCTATGTGAAATGTGATTGTTTTTTCTCCCAAGTATAACTGTGGAAGAGGCCTTTAGGTAGGATAACTAAGCTCTTGTGTGTATAACTGATCTATGTTGTGGATCAGATTATTTGATACAATAATTTGTTTAGAAGCGGGTGATTTCCAAGTGGAGGGGATTATGTCTCAGCCTAATTCTGAACCCCTTTTTTATTCTATTTCATGTTTTTTTTGTTTTCAACTTTTAAAAGATTGAAACTATGTTTTAGTTTTAGCTGTAAACAAAATTGTTTCTTTGATAGTTAATATTAACTAGTGTTTATATATGGATTTGTTTGAGTAAATTTATTTCAAAAGATATTTTATTTTTTCATATTGTTTTAATTAACCCTTAATCATGATTTTAGAAATATTTTAAAACTTCAAACATATAATAAACTCCTATTTTTATTAACTTGGGTATTTTATTTGAACTCTTTTTTAACATGAAGTTTTATTAGGAACTAAATTCACCCGTCCTGAGTTAATCACTCCAAAAATAAAATAATATATATATATATATATGAAATAATTATTCGATTAAATATATATTTATCATTATGAAATGGTAATATATAATTTTATTTTATATTTTTTCACTCATTGAAATATGAAAGCATCGTTTGTGTACTTGTGGACTACCATCTTTATGAAATGATGCAACCCTCTCTTTTCATCACCACACCACAGAGATGATATGCATAAGTATATTCAATGTAATAATATGGTATTTATGATATTATGACTATAAAATAAATATAATTTAGTTCTTATCACCTTTCTATAATGATCATTGAAAAATGGAAATGTTACTCATGCATACGTACGACAAACCATCTCCACGATTGTAACATACTTTATTTCTCAAAAACACATTTCATGGTAGTTACTAAAAGTATAAGTGATGAATAAAAATAAATATTATTTAATTATTATTATTATATATATATTATGTAACCATTATCAAAGTATTAGTACTAAAAATAACAAATCAAAATGCATATGAAAAACAACACGGTTATTACCTAAAATGTGATTTTAATAAAGAATTATTAATAAACAAGTAATAAAATGCCATAAAAAAGTCATATATGGTATGGTATATATAATTATGGTTATTTAATATAATTATAACAAAATTATATTTCTTATAAATGAGTTTCAAACATGTATGAAGGATATTGATACTTACGGTAAGGGGTCTCCATCTCACTTTTTACTTCTGTGAGACACATGGCATATCCTCCACGTTTTTATGTTATATTGTGTATAAAATTCCCATGAATTTATTTTATGAATATTATCATTGAAATTAAATGTTTTTAAATATATATTTTAGGATCTACCTTTCATGGGGATTATGGTCAAAGGTTACTAGAGTGTTAATGGATTTTTACCTCAAATTTAATTCTTTGAGAAATATGTTATGTTATGCACCAATATTCTTTTAAAAGGTGTATATAAAACCACTTTTGACATATAACATCATTAATTTATTTATCCTAATGATATTTTAGGTTTAATTTAATGTTATTCCTTCATGGGGATTATGTTTCAATGTTACTAAAGTGGTATGAGTTTTATGTCACAGTTGTATAATTTATCGAGATGGTTTATGATCATTGTTCAAATGATGAAATATTTTGATGTATCTCTCATTAAACTCTTAAATTTAATTATAATATATTTATTTCATGAGAATAAATTTTTTCCTTCATTTTCCTCTATTTATATACTCAAGAGTTAAAAAATAACATTTTTATGAAAAATAGTATTTTTAGTCAAAAACCATTTTTTCTTCGAAAACCATGTTTTCAATTGTTTTATTATGATATTATTTTCAAAAGGAATTTTTACCGAATTTTATCTTTTTTTTTAAAATTTGAATGTAATTTTCATGTTGTTTTAAAAAAAACTCATGTATTTATTTTAATAAAAATGTGAAAACAATATTTGTTTTTAAAATGAATGATATGAATGATATTTCTCACTATTATGACCACGTAAAGATTTCAAGATTCCATTACATGTTTTAAAATTTATATTAAAATAAAATATCTGCTTTTATATTTGGAACATTTATATATTTTAAATAAATTATTTCAAAGTGAAAAGGTATTTTGAAGGTTTTTTAGAAAATGTTTTTCAAATAGGAAGGGATATTTTCCAAAAGAAATGTTTTAAGTGATTTTTCAATACTCCTTTATAATTTTCATAGTATATTTTCAAAGAAAAGTATATTCATAATTTTTTATGAATTTTTAGTGTTAAAAAATTATTTTCAAAGAATATATAGCTTCATAAAAAAAATGTTCCAATTGATTTATATTTCAAAACCATTTTCCATATAAGATGACATCCTTTGATGTGCCATATTCTTTTCTAGGGATAAGAACCAAGGATATCATTCTTATTTTTTCTCTGAATGGTTTATTTTTTATAATGAATGGATATTTATGAAACCCATTTCACTTCTATGAGTTATACGATGATAAAATGTTTATGAATACCACTTATTTTCATCGGTTATACTGTGATGAAATATTGAAATTATTATGATACCTGTATCATTTTAAAAGGTTGTGATATGATGAAATATTTATGAAAACAATATCATGTCTTGGGTTATGATTTTGTGAATGTTTTATGATCTTATGAAATATATATGTATGATTTTCATTATGTGATTATGGTTACATTTTAACTAAGGATGGTGGTTACTTTATAACAAAGGATAGTGGTTAATTTAGAAACAGATATGGGTGGGAATAATATCTGCCTCCAATTCACTGGATATAGAATTATATATCATTAGATATATAGGTCTAGAATGAGGAGTGTACTTAGTTCAGTTCGGGAAATTTTCCTCTATAATGTTATTAGGAGTGAACCTTAACTATTATGATTATTTGGGGAGTAAACCCATTCCACTATAATGAAAGGGATGCCACTGGGAATAGTAGCATGTCTTGCCCAGGAGGTGTAGCCACCCATAGAGTTCCCTTATACATTTTGGAAATGATCCTTGAACACTAAGGAAACGATTTGATTTGCTTATTTTTATGTTATAATTCATTTTATTATTCTAGTTTTATACCCTCATAGACCATTTTCATTGTTTATATTATGATTAATGTCCAATGAAATATTAATATTTATCCCATGACTTTGTATTTTGATCTTTGATATGTAGGTCATGGTTTTCTAATGATCATGTTCTCATGCCATTACATTCATGGTATGCTTACATATCTTATTTTTTGTAGCCTTACTAAGAATCTAAGCTCACCCATTCTTATGTTTCCTTACCATAGTTTATGTTGAAATATTTTAAGTAGGAGTACTAAAGGGGAAGAACATCATGAGAGAAATTTAACATCTTTAATGAATTAGGAATATTGTGTTTTATGTTTCCAAAGGAACTAAATTATTATGGTCCTCAGGCATGTGTTTGGTTAACTTAATGAATATTAATTTAAAAATGTTAAATATCTATGTATGAGAATCCTAGGTTGTTATAGTCTTGACCCTATTTTAAAGGATTACAATATTTGGGATTTTGGAAGAGTTTTTTTATAAATATTTACATTCCTTTATCGTGGACATAATCTATGTGATTCTAATAAATTTACATTCATAATTTTATTCCTTATATTTTTGATCTTTATTTATTATTCATGGATAAAAGTAATCCCCCTTAGTAGAATTAGTTTCTATACAAATTCCCTAACATTTTATTGTGATTATTTATGTGTTTCTCTTACTGTTTGATAAATTTTCTTCTAAAATATTTTCTTAAATAATTTTTGGTAGGGTTTTCATGGATTAATATATTATATTACAACTTTCTAGTTGTTTATTTAGATATGTGTTGATTGAGTCCCAGGTAGGTGAACCATAAGTTATATCATTGTTTAATGGGGTGTATCTTGTGTATATGTATTTATTGGGACCCAGAACCTGACATAACAAACCAAAAAATAAATCCAAAGTGATTATATGTTAATAAATAGATTATAAAAACTTAATTAAATTGGAAAAAACATTTCATCAGTGGAAGTAAAATTTTATAGTGACACAATGGAATGGTCACACATGGATCCATGGGGTTAAGTGTTTGGTAAATATAATTTGACCATGGTGGTATGATGTGAGAGATAATATGGGAGTGGATTGAGTGTCCTATGTCATGATTTTATGGATTAATGAATTATCATGGATTTAAATTTTATATTTTATTTATGTGAGTGTGAGTTTATTTAATTTTTTGGTTTTTTATCAAGGGTGTTTTTTGTTTTGGAAAAAAATCATTGATTCTAGAGTTTGATTTTTAAAATATAGGGGTTTTTGGGAATGAGTTGGATATATGTATTCAAAGGGAGGGAAGAAGTTGAATTAGGATAATATCCAATTATAAATTCTTCACCTTAACCATGTTCATGCGCTTTTTTGATCTTATTTCCTTTTTTGAATAAACATATTCAATATATCAAACACTTGATGATTCTATAACAAAAAAATCCAATAAATATTTATAAATTTAAATCCATATGCACTTGAGGATTTTCTTGGTTCACATACACTAGGTTATATCTAAGGATATCATATTGATAATGTGTCAGTATTCTAAAAAATACTGTACTCATTGTAGGTGGATATAATATTTGATCAAGAGAAATACATGACTAGGAACATTTCCTTTATAATAGTAAAGTATATCCCGCTACTCACACTAGGAGAGCCCCCTCTTCTTCTACTCCACAAACTACTTCACAGAATTCTATTGTTAGTTTATAGAAGTGAGGGTCTCATTAATAGTTTATATTTTTTTATGGACTCCTTAAAATCAACATAGGTTTCCAAAACACCTTCCATATTTAAGTTTTAAATAGATGATCCGTTATCATCCACTTTTTTATGCTATAAACTTACAAATCTTGATAGGATCAACTCCTCAATATGAGAATTGACTCTTTGACTTCCAAATCCAGATGGGAATGAACTCTTAAAGTGAGGGATGACTCTCTATCTTCAAATTGAATACCATATTAGTTATAACTATTCTAGATGAAGAAAATTATGAAATCGATTTATATCATTTATGTTATATCATTAAATCTATAATTTGATAAATGTTCAAAATGATTTATATCATCTTCAGTCCTTCTTCCTTCAATGAACTATATCCGATCATTGGAAATCACCATTATTATTACATATTATTATATAAAACTAGATTTTAATTATCGTTTCATGATTCCAAAACAATTAAAAGATGTTTTTAATGTCCATTCAAGGCTCTAACCCTTATTCTGATGGTAAGGAATAATTTACAATTATATAATCTTCCGAGATTAAACCATGTGACTAACTCATTTAGAGTGGTTATAATGTGACTCTTTAAGTTGATTAAATTCCCTAAATCTAGAATAAAATATCATTATTTCTAAATTCAAACTAAATCATCATTAATTTCATGAAATTGATTGATTATATAATTATTCTTCTCACTATGATTTTATCTTCATTAACTTCATCCAAATTGTGTGCTACCAACCTCTATTGAGACATAACCATCAAATAAACCAAAAATCCACACAAATTGTAGAATCTGATTTAAAATTCCTCAAGAATTGTGGCATGATCTTCTATATCTCTTAAAACCCTAAAATGTATTGCATAATGACTAAAACTATCATTATGTGGACTTATAGTTTTTAACCCTCTGTGTTAAAGATATTATTTTAAAGAAACATCATCCATTGTGCAACCACTATAAATGTGGCATGCCACTTCTTCTGTGCCATATCAATGTGTCATGACACACACATATTGTTACCTAATTTTTTCACCCATTACATACTAGATACGAGTCTATTTTCCTTACTATTTTACTATGGGATGAATTTATCTCAAAATATTTACTTTATCAATAAATTTAGTACGATGAAACCTATTAAATAATGGCACTAAAGAAGTTACTCTTTCATGAAATGAGTTTACTCCTACACAAGGTCAGTTTTAGTATGATCAATTAATATTTAATATTATTAGACCTTGAATTACTCTTACATATGAATCATTTTGGAATGACATAAAAATCTATAGGTCAATTTATTTATTTACTAAAAAATTTATTCCTACATAACTTCAGGAATACTAGATAAATATTATATACCATCCTTCATGGTATGATCAAAATTGTTGTGCAATGATAATGTATTTCTATAAAGAAAAAACCACTATAATTTTACAAATAAATTACATTCTTATAATTTTTTTACAATAAAAATTTTTATAAGATGTACAGTTTTCTCCATAAAACCTTCAAATAATGCGAGTTCAACCATAAAATTTCACACATGAAATCCTCATTCCATGACCTTGATATATAGAACTATCATGGTGTCTTTATAATTTATATATTTAAGGTATATTATTCCTCTATATATCCACTATAGATTATTCAATAATATCTACCCATAATATCCATGTTAATTCTTTACTTGTCATTTAAGTCAAAGTCATCCATTCATTTCCAAATGTGATTCCCATGAATGGTAGATATCTTCACTTTCAATCAAATAAATATTGTATTAAACATGATTATAAAACAAAAAACCTTTTAAATATATCCATTCTCTCTATAAAATTTAAAAACCATTGACTATAATTGATTTTAAATCTTACACAAAACAATTGGTTGAAACATTCCTTTTTTTATCTGTTTTACCATAAATCCAACTCCATAATTATACTATAACAATTAACTTTACTCTAATTACTTAAAATACATGCATGTATTCAAGATTTATTTTCATATCCCTAATCAACAGTTAAATTTAAATGTCTCCTTTATTGGATACATCTATAAGCTGTATAGCTTTTTTGTCAAGTACTCTCCTATTTATAACTAAGTCCATTGGGATGTCTTAATAAAATACAATATTACTTTTAAATATAATTATTTTATCTATATTATATAGGGACTATGATCCTTTATAGACACAAACTTCAAATCTTTCATATATTCTCTAATGTTCATGAATTTACTACTCAATCAAAAAATTATAGATTTTTAGAGTTAAAAATCTCCCTTTGGAATGAAAATTATTCATACCACCTTTTAACAGAACTTGGTAACATAAAAAATATATAGATTATATTACACATTATAAGTTTATCTTAAAAACCTTTAGTTTACTTCAGCCACTTCCAAATCAACTTCATATTTATAAAATCTGTAGAATCATTAGGCCTAATTAGCCAATTATTGACAATTTTTTTTGTTGTACCTTGTATATATGTTCTATATATATAACACTCTTAGTAAATGACATGAAATTTACATATATTTATACCTTTTTAAAAATAATATGTATTTTAAATATTCTAAAAAATATTTACACATTTAACTGATGCCACATGATGAGAAATATTCTTCGATCTTCCTTTAAGCTTCAAATAATTTCACATGTTACTATATTCTCTCAAATGTTCTAGAAAGTAAATATAACATTTTTAAACTAGCCATTTAAAAATAATTTAAAACTAATGACTTAGAATATAATGTAGAGATAAAAGTTTAATTAAATAACTTCAGTGTAGTTCATTTCACCCACTAATTTATATAAATATCATGAAACTTGTGAAGTTGTATTTTTCTAACATTTCTCTATGTGATATCAATCATACTAATAAAATACCATCAAAATGTGATAAAAAAGCACAAAGTGTATGAGACATACCACATGTAATACCAATTGATATCACTTGTTAATAAATTTTTTTATATCACTTCAAATCCATGATCTTCATTTAGTACTGGGTACTTTATCTATTTCAAATTAGGTAATCATCCTTTGAAAATTTATCGCCAGTTTTTCCATAAATTCTATCTAGATTTGAAATAATTTTTTAACTATGGTACCAATTTTTTATGTACATAATGGGATTAAAATTTTATAAGAATTTAGTATCATGAAATAAAATCATATGAAACTTATTTCATTGACCAAACATAAATAAAACAAGAGTTTTTCCATGAATATTTATACTACTCCATTAAATTATCTTATCTTTTATTTCGAGGACATATACTCGAGAATAGGGCTCGGTATCACATGTTGATCATAAAAATTTACATGATATAATTTTAAAACAAATAATTTCAATTTTTTAGGCCTATTACTAATTGAAATTCAATATTTTTAAGTCACAAATAAAATTTCTCTAACCCTACATATTGTTATAGAATGATTTTTTAAATTAATAATGCTTGCTTCTTGATAATTTTCTGATGTATCACCTATTATCACAAGCATAACCTTTCATCATACACACCCTATTTTGTGTCCCCTAAATAAATATAAGTCACTTATAATAAACACTTAAAAACATATAACAGTGTGGGAATATTGATACTTTTTTATTTCACCAGGTTAAGGAATGTGGTTGGTCTTGGTGAACCAAACCATTGCATCTAACTTGTTCTAAAACCTGCTAATTGGATCAACCTTCAACACCACTTATACACATTTCATCTTACATAATTTAATCGGCATCCTCATGTAATACCCCAGAATTCAATTATTTTTTTAAAAAATAAATTGGGATTATTTCCAGACCAGACTCTGAGACGACATGTAATTCCGAGGTCCAGAGTGGCTGAAATGCAGTTTAAACTATTTTTAAGGTTCATTAAATAGACATGTGAGAGATTTTTCTAACTTTTAAATGGGTGCCCAGATCAAAAATATGAGGGAACCGTTGAACTCAGAGGGTCATGATTCATCTAAAAAGGGCCTAACATTTTTCGGTGTGAGACATGGGTTAAAAGTAGTTTTTGGGTGTAAATGAAATAATTAAGTAATAATTATTTTATTTTTCAAATACTTGTTAGTTCGAAACCGTAACTAGGATTGGAAATATGAGAGTACCATTGGAGATTAACCTTTATCGACAGGGGTCAAGGGTGGAAGATAGTTTTTGGATGTCTTAAAAAAAATAAAAAAAAAATATTATTTTTTTCAAAAATTATTTGGCTGCAACACAGCGATGGGCCGAATGTTTCATCCCATAAATGAAATAGTGTAATGACTCTTTAAATAATGCCTAACAGAAATGATGTTTCATAAATTAAACAGTGTAATGAACCAATGGCCAAGCGTAATAGAAGTTTTTTGATGCCTTTCTCTATTAATGAGATAATGGGGTTGAAAAAACAGATCTAGATTTGGAATTCCTCTAATGTATGATGAAGGAATCCTCTCTAATAATGAACGTCGGTGAATCGCTTGGTGGTGATGAAACCCTTGAATAAAGAATTTGGGACCGAAGATCGATGAATGAAAATGAATTCAAATGGATCGTGAATCCCCATGGATGGATCACCAACAGCAATGGGCCTTCCCTCTGATTGAGGCTCCTCTATGTAGTGGTTTATCTTTTTGAGAATTTTAAATTCCCTGTTCCTCTTTCAAAAAAAAAAAGAATGTTGATCAACCCACGTATAGGTTGATCTTTAGTTTACTTGTTATAATGGGAGGGTGTTCTATATCGAGGGTTTTATGGGGTTATTTTTTGATAGATCCTAAATCCCTTATTCCCTTGTTTCAAAAACTCTAACATGGAGGAAATGGGTGGAAACGAACAAGGCCTTGATTCCTCCATATTTGGGAATTCTTGTGATCTCCGTGACCACACCTCCAAATTAGAGGTAAGGAGACTTTGAGGCCTTACTAGGAAAGACGATCACCTGAGAAGTATGAAGGCACAGGAGGTTCGAGAAACAGACCTGGTGGTCCGTTGAAGATACCACCGATGGCGGTACCTGCGACCGGTGGCTGCAGGCCACGACAATGACCGTAGGTGGGGTGCGATGCTCCATGAAGACACACTGAGGTGGAGGCCATGATGTATGCGACCACGGTAGAGGAGGGACCCCCAACTGTAGGCCATGATATGTACTATCTTGAGGCCTAGTAGAGACTGCGTGTGGGACGTGGGGTGGTCGGCCTCAGCCGGCCGCGTGGACACAAAAACTGGACACCTTCTCGTGTCTGGGTTGGAGAAGAGCCGACCAGCACAGCGGGCCAGACCTACGACCCTACTGGCTGAATAAGATCTGGATTGGGTCAGACCTGGATTGGGTCGATATACCTGGGTTGGGTCAGTAGACCCTATGCTGGGTCGGGTTAGGTCGGTCCGATCGGGTGAGACTAGACCCGGACCCGACCGACCGCTTTTCGGAAAAAGCTGTCATGACTCTCAAACCGTATTTCCGATTGACGAGCCATTCACGGTATTGGAGCCCTCACAATGAGTAAGATATTTTGGATATCTTAAAGAATAATTTCATGGAATATGAGATACGATGAATGGATTGAGGGATAGATTCTTCCAAAATCAAGCGTGCTAAGTAGAGGAATCATGCGACTGGTCTAGACCCAAAGACTACAGACGAGCGGGTCTAATTGACCCTGAAGTCATAGAAGATAAGAGGAAATGTGAGAATCAATTACAAGTGGTTATGTGTGAACTAGAAATAAGTAGATTTGTGTGGACTAGCTATAAGCGACCATCTGTGGAGCAACTATAAGCGGCCCCATGTGGACCAGTTATGATTGCCTATGTGGGGAGCAGCTCTATGTGACTAGATAGACCCATGGTGGGGAGATAATCTGTTTGATCTAGTAGACCCATGTTACTCATCAGGGATGAGTACCTCACTAGTCCAAGGTTTTTAGTGTTATAGTTGATAGTCTTGCTTTCCACATGTTAGATTATTCCTACGTGAGCTCACATTACCTTGTGTATACTTTCCTTTGTGGTCTTTCCCTTGTGTTTCGGGATCCCAACAGAGTATTGTGTTACTCACCCCAACACAGTATCCTCCCTCACATTTTATGCCTGATGCAGATGACATGTGCTTTGATAGAGACCTTAGTTACTCAGGACCAGGGAGTTCCTAGTGAGATACGATTGGAAGGACATACTTATATAGCTTCTGAAAGCCACTCCTTTCCTACCCATTAGGCGTGGTTCTCATGTGAAAGACATTTCAGAGATATTTTTTACTTTCTTATTTTCTGTTTATCTTTTTTTGGTATTGTATTCTCGCCCATTTGACTTATATCTTGTACCTTTACTCAATGGTTGTTTAGGGGCATACATGTTTTCCTTTTCACCTTTTTGGGGTGTGGTTTTGTGTTCACATGCATACAAGTACTCAGGAAAATGCCTCCCACTCATGGGATAATGCCTTATGTGCTAGTCTCCATCACTGGCCTTTGGAAGGAATGTTTGGGGTAGTCACAACACGGGCCCCAAGGGACAGGTTCTGACACCTCACATATTTTTCTTTGGATTAAACTATGTTGTGATAATAATTTTGTTTATACATGTTACTTACATGGAAGCATAATCCCTTTATATTTCCTCATGATTCCTTTTCGAAAGGAGGTATATTGTAAAAATATTTACGTTTTTCATTATGGTGTTATTTTTTATATCACTTTGGCACACCTCCACTCTTACATCACTATATTTGTTTGTTTTAATCATCCCAAAAACTGAATGTTTTTATAACATTTTAAATTAAGTAAATTTTAGTATTTAAGGATTCATATTGATTTATAAATTTATCTAGGAATGTTAATGGAATCAAAAAGAGTGTGGACAATATAATAAACATAAAAAAAACTTTTTTACCACTGGATAACCAGTGGAGTTCCACTAGCTAGTCAGTAGCACTTGAGAGAAACAATATAGCTACTATAAGTCCACCTACTACCTAATAAAGTGTCATCGGCAGTAGGTGGCACTGAAAAAAGGAACCAAAAATCTTGGTAGCTCATTTGAAACCCAGTGGATTATGTGGTATCCTGTAATCTTATGTAAATTTCACCGTCTAGATAGTTTCATCAGGATTCTTGCTGGTTGTGCTGAGTCAGTAAGTCAATGGGTGTATTAAAAATGATGCTCAATAGCTCCATTGACCCTATTACTCCTAAAACTCAATACTTGGAGCCATATAGGTTTTAAATATAACCCATAGAAGGCTTGGATAATATATACATAGATATATAATAAACCTCATTGATCTACAATGAACAAAAAAATCATTGGCCATAAAATTTCTTCCTTTGTCCCTCATCATGAGACTCTTTAAACATCCCTCTTCAAACACTTGAATCTTCAATATTTCCCTTTTGAAATCTCTTAATTACTTATTCTCTATAATTTTTTAATTCAAATAAATTTATCAAAGTGTTCTTGTACAAACCAACCAATGTTTTCTCTCTATTTTTGTGTTATTTGCGATAACTAAAACCAAGTTTTTCCTCTTGGGGTTCTTTATAAACCACAAAAACAAAGGTACTTTATGGGGTTTTTGAATACCTATAATTATAGGGTTTGTGTTATTTTTATTTGTCTTGTATGATAATAAATTCAAGGTCTATTAATTCATAAACACTTTGGAAATTTGGGTGGGAGATGTAGGGGATCATAATCGAGCTGTATCCAAACCCCCTTATCAAATTGTGTACCATGACTTTTATTTACAATAAAAAATTTATATATAATTTATTTTATTAAATTAACAATTTATATTTAATCATTTCAGTCAAATAATATATTAAATTAAATAAATAAATCTCACATTTAATTTATATAATGTTTCCACTAAACTTATTCTCAATAATTTAAAATATTTTTATCAATTATATTTCATGAACTTTGATTATTTTTATTTCTATATTTATTCAAAAATTTTATCTACATATTTAGTTATAAATTTTGAAAAACAAATTCACCCCTTTTCATATTAATGTGACCAATAATTAGTATTAAATGAGGCTTAGCTTTCAAAATTTTGTTTAGCCATTATTTTCAAATCTTTATTTTTAAAACCATAATCAATTTCAATGAATGATATTTAAATAATGTATTTTAGCTCTAACACCCATGGTGCTCTTAAAATACACTCAATAGGTTGATGCCCTTTATTTTATTGAACAAAATATGGTAATGTGGAAAATAACAGTTATACTTTTTATAAAATCATTGATTATCTATCTTGTAATATTTTTGTACATGGTCACACACTAACTAAATAATCACAAGAAAAATGAACGCTGAATGATATTGAAACTTTTGAACTCTATGAAATAAATATTAATTCTTATAATAATGGTTTATAAAATAACAAATTTAATATAATTAACACAAGTAAAACATCTCCTAAAGATTTTAATTTAAATAAAGTTACTAATGAGGGCATTAATAAATTTAAACATAATATAATTTATATGTATAAACAAGAGTTTAAAAGTTTTATTATGAATCATAATAAATCTGTTACAAATATTTTTACTCAATTTATTGACACATACAATTGAATAATGTATCTTAGTGATAATTTTACTATATAAATTTTTGTGAATAAAATAATTTTGGTCTTTACGTGTATTTGGGAACGCAAGGTAACATCAATTCAAGAAGAAAAAGATATCAAGAACAAAATAGTTAAATAACTTATTGATTCTCTCATGATCCACGAGATCACAATGAATTTAAAATATAAAAAATAATCAAAATAAGTGAAGGAATGAAAAAAATTTATTTTCAATCCCTAGATTATGATTCTTCTGGAAGTGATTTTGAGATCACACACCTTTACAATAAATTAAACACTTTGATGAAGAAGAATATATCCTTTCAACATGCTAAAGAAATAGAATCAATATAAATAATCTTAGGTAACTTGATATAATTGATTAAAAGTTAAACATCAAGATGTTTGACCTCTTTCAAAGAAAACAAAATAGTGAAAATTAATAAATCTGACAATGTTTCTATGTGGAGTGTAAGTGATAATTCCCTCTCATCTTCTGACTCAAGTGATGGAAAGAAGACATGTATCATTGAAAAAATTGATGTATATAATATGGTTAAATATTCCAGTTCTTCTAATTATAATTATTAAAACTCGTATTATTATTTATGAAAATTAAATTATTTAGAGTTAGAAAATTGATTTTATGTGCTTACCAAAAAATTCAAATAACTGAAAAATAACTATAATCAAGTTATTTTTTAGAATAAGAAACTTTTTATAGAAAATACGAGTTATAATTGAAATTAAAAGAGTAACATAATATTGATAAATTATAATCAGCTTTTAATGATGTCAAGAATTATCTTTCATAGGTTACCCAAGGTAAAAAAATTTAAACAGAATTCATTTTTTTAATGACATACAAACAGTAATTTTGGAATTTGTTTTTACAATAAAAATAGTTTTTCTAAGAATTCATAAAAATTCTACTTTTGTAAGGGGATGATCTAAAAATAAATTATAAACTATTTTCATAAAACAAAGTATTTTATTTGTGAATAAATTATAAATTTTTTCTTAATGGTAGGACTTAGTCAATTCATATCTCTTATAATCCTTTGTTTATAAATTTTCATAGAAAATCATATATTAAACAAGAATGGATTCCAAAATCATGTTTAGCTAATAATCATAGACCAAAAATTCTTGTACAAAAGTCTTTAGTTTCTTAATCATTTTTAGAAATGTGTCTCAAGATTAAAATCAAAGGATCTACAAGGAACTTGAATATTAGGTAGTTGAGTCACATGTGTTTTGGATACCCCAAGTTCAATCATCATGAAAATATTGAGGGAGGCTATGTCACTTTTAGTGAAAAACTAAGGAGTAAGATCCTCAGTATGTTTCCTATTCATGTTCCAAATTCAAATTTTATTAAATATATTTTAAATTTTAAAGTATTAAAATATAATTTTCTACGTGTTTTTGAATTATGTGGTAATTATTTTGATGTCTATTTTGGAAATGATTTTTTAAATTATTTTGTTCTAAATAAAAAATTTATTTACAACTTCTTGTCTTCAAAATTTTTATTTATTGATTTAAAATATATTTTAATTCAAAATGTGAAATATTTAAGTGAATAAGATAAAGAATATGGGATTTGGAATAGGTACCTCAGTCATTTTAGTACACACACACTTTTCAAACAAAACTAAAATAATCAATTAAGAGATTTAAATAAATTGAATTTCAAAAATAACGTTGTTTATGAACCTTTAAAACTTATTAAGAAACAACATTTTTTATTAAATCCAAAAAGGAATTGTAAACCTTTATGTTCCATGAGCTTATTTATCTTGATATTTTTGGAGAATGACTTGTTTTAAGAATTTGAGGTAAATATTTAACTTTTTGTAATAATGAGTCATTATAAAAAAATTTATATATGTTTATTTATTGTTTCATAAAATTGAGGCTTGTAAATAATTTATTAAATATTCCAAGAACGTAAAAAATGGAAAATTATATAAGATCATATCCATTTAGATTTATCATGGGGGAGAGTTTTATGAGAAATATTTTAAAGAAATATTTATTTCACAATGTTATAACCATTCATTTTTTCTCTCCAAGGACTCCATAAAAAATAGGGTCATTAAGGGAAGGAATAAAATTGTTTAAGAAATATCAGGAACTATATTAAATGAATTAAAACTCCCTCAATATTTTTATTTCTAGGAAGTTAAAACCATTTTTTATTCCTTAAATAGTGTTTTCATAAGACCCTTCATTAAAAATACCCCCAATGATACTTGTATTTTTTTTCTCGTAATTTTCATTTTTAGATATAAATGAAACATTCATAACACCAAATAAAACGTAGGAAAGTGTGGCCCCAAATGTGATGAACATATTTTTCTTGGGTACTCTAACTCAAGTAAATAATATTGAGACTTTAATAAAAGGACCAACACCTTATAATAATCAATTCACATAAAACTGTATGACAATTCATCGAAAACACACCCCCAAATTGATGATTTTGAGGTTTAAATTGAAAATTTTACCATAAATAATCCACTTAATTATAATAAAGTTGAAGCTATATAAAAACCACCATATAAACATTTACAAAAGGCATGATTTTAATCTAAATACAATCCATTTTAAAATTTTATTGGCGATTTTCAAGATGATACTCATATTATAAGCTCAGTTTTAAATAAAATTGGACATATTGATTTTTTTTACACCTAGAATCCCTAAATATCGATGATCAAATTAATTATAAAAAATGGTTACTTGGAATGCAAGATTAATCAAACCAATTCACAAGGAATAATGTTTGGACTCTTTTTGAAAGACCCGATGGAAACTAAATTGGTTTCTGAAATAAATTAAATGAGAAAGGTAACATAACACACAAAAAATCTATAATCATAGACAAAGTATATAATAAAAAAAATTGAATATAGTGAGACCATTTCACTCATATCTAGAATTATATCCATTTAATTGTTTTTTTATTTTTCCAACCATTTAAATTTTAACCCTTTTCAAATGGATGTTGAGAGTTATTTTTTTAAGTGTTTTTAATTGTTTTTTTCGAAAACCACTGGGTTTTAAAGATAAAAATGTTTTAAACCACATGTATAAGTAATAAAATTCTTTTTATGGTTTGAAATAATCCCCTAAAATTTGGTACGAATGATATAATAATTTTTAAAAAAATTATTTTAAAATGGGAAAACATTATTTGAATTTGTTTTTAAATTCTATTTCAAATGATTTATTACTTTTAATTTTTTTCTGATGATGTTATTTATTCTCTACCAAGGAAATAATTTGAAACAAATTTATGAATTTAATTAAATAATAACTTAAAATGAGATATAATTTCATTTTTTATTGGTTTTCAAAATGATCAAAATAAACTTAGAATTTTTCTTAGGAAAAGTAAATATACAAATGAACTATTAAAATGGATTTTCATGGATCTTGTAAAAGAAATAGGTACAACTATTAGTACTTGTTTTACATTAACATTAGATTAATTTGGTCAACCGGTTAACAAAAATATTTATTGATATATGATTGGGAGCCTTATTTAACTTATCATGGACTTATCAGACATCATGTTTTTTCTTTTACATTGTGTTTTTTTCAATAAAAACCTAATTAATCATATTAAAAATTTATTAAAATAAATTTTATATATTTAAAGGTTTCTAAAAATCATAGTTTATTTTTTAGAAAGGAAAAATATTTTGAACATATAAGTTTTTCTAATGATGAAATTACTGGACGTCAATTAGATAAGAAAATTAAAAGTGGAAATTATCACCTACATGTAAAATCCCTTTTCCATTGGATTAGTAAAAAGATAAATTTTGTTTATTTTTTGGTGAAAAAATAAAAATATATAGCCACATTGAGTTGTTGTTCCCAAATTATTTGTATGAAACATGATCTCTTATATTATTGGCTAAATTTGAATCATATACCTATTAAGTGAGAAAACATTGGTTATATCATTATTTCTATAAATTCAATTCAAAACTCCCTCCTTAAGAACAATGACAATATACACCGCTTTTTGAGAGACCACTTCCAGAAAGGTAAAATCTCTCATGAGTTAAAGATCAAAAATATTTAATTCTATGTTTTATTTACCATACCCCAAAAACTAGATCATATTTATTTTATTAAGTGTGATTTAGGTATGGTACACTTGTGGTACTTATTCATTAACTAAGTAAAACTCGAGATATTTTCAATTATTTATATTTCAAAGTCTTTAAAGTATGATTTATTTTTTTTCAAACATTCCATAAATTTTGGTTTAGTAAAGTGAGTGTAATTTTACTAGAGAATAAATTCTTTTATATATTCAAACAATAAGATGTTGTTCTAGTGAAAATTCACTAAGATGTTTTAAAATAGAAAAGGGAATGTTGAATTTTTAATATGATCTTTACCATGAGAAAGAGTAGTGGGAATTTACTTTAAACCTAGTTTAAAACTACTAGAGAATATTCTATATATTATTCATATAATCATTCTTAACCATAATTATGGATTAAAAACTAAATTGTTTTTTAGATTATTTAATTTTGATATGTTTTCTTATTTTAAAATTTTATTTTAAAAATCATTTATTAATTTTAATTCCTCTATATTTTTTTATTTAACCCCTAAATTTCATTGTTATATGGATCCATATATTTTTAATAGATTAATCAAGGGGGATATTATCTTATTAATTCGGAAATATTTCATGCAGAGATCACTTTTTTCAATCTTGAGAATACTTAAAAAAATTTAAACATCAATATTCTATTTCATTCTGAAGATTACTATTTATATTATTTTGAAGGAAAACTTTTATGTTTTTTGGTAATTTTTGTTTCATTTATCAATATTAGAAAATTAAATGTTTTCTATATTTTTCTAAATTATGTTTTTCTTTCTCTCTAAGGATCATTAATAATGAGTAACATAATTTCTTTTTATTTCTTCTTTATTTAACAATGTTTATGAGTTCTTTATTGATAATAAAAATGGGTGAGAAATATATGGCATAATTATGTATTATTTGGTTTTTATCACATGAGTATTTAAAATTATTTTATCATATTATTTTAAATTTATTATGAAATGTTTAAATTCCCTTTGAAAAATTAATTGTTATATTCTAAGTATTTTTGATAATCTAAAATTGGGCGACTGTTGTACCACACTTTCTCATTTTTTTAATGATAATAAAAATAAAAATGTTTATAACCTTTTCAATTAAATTGACTTCAGTTATTAAGAATGGATATTTAGTTATAGAGTTATCTATGTAAGGTAAACACATCAAATGAATTATGGAGGTCATATTCAACATCCAGCAGAACTTGTTAACACTAGCTACCTGGTGGAGTGGCATCAGACAGTTGGTGGCAATGGACAGAAGAAACAGAACTTTTGGCACCTCAATAAGTACTCAGTGGAAGACAAAAAACCACCACATAGAGCACATAATATCTTAGATACCTATAAAAATGCTTCCAGTAATTTGGTTTCACTATTTATCTAACCGGTGGTGTTGAGTCAACTTGTGAAAGGGAGAATTAAAGATGGTCTTCAATGAATTTTTTGACTAGATTACTTCTCCAACTCTATCCATGGACCCCACATATTATATAAATACAACATTTTGAGTCTTTACAAACAACTAAATCAATCTATAATGAACTTCATTAATATATAGAGTATGAAAATAAGCATCACTCCCTTTATTGCTCCTCTTGAGATCTCTTTATACTTATTTATTCAATGACATTGATCTCCTAAATTTATCTCTCTCATTATCTCAATTTAATATTATCTAGAGATATATATAAATGAGATCATTTATTTTAATGTTTTGTGCCTATGAAAACTTTCCCCCCTCTCTCACTTTTCGGGTTCTTAGATACTACTAAGAGAAAGGTTTTTTAGGTTTTTGGTAAGCTTCTTAAACCAAGATCTTTCTTTAGTTCCTCGAATACCGCTAATGTCAAGGTTCTATGTTTTCTAGGCTTCTTTTCATCTAATAAATTCTAGGTCTATTAACATATAAACCCTCAATAAATTGGGTCCAGACATATAGGGGCTCATAATTGATGTATTTTTGATCTTCCTTATCAAACTATGTGCCTTGTGTTTTATTTCATTTCCCCATATTTTTAATTATTTTTAATTGAATTGATCAATAAATAATTAATCAATTCAATTAACTAATTTCTTAACATTTATAATTCAATATATAATTTAATTAATATCTAGTTTACAATGAACTTATTATTTTGAATTTAAAATAAACATATCAATTATATTGCGCTTACTATGATTATTTATATTTAACACTATTTCTTGCTTTTATTGCCTTATTTAGTATTAAATTTTTAAATAGAATTTCCCCTCTCCAACTATCTTAATCAAACAAATAATTTGTGTTTTTCCATATATATAAAAATTTGAATAAAATTAGGCATTCTTATCCTTAGTGAGTCTTGCTTCACATTTCACCATTCCATTATTAAAAAATAATGCTTCCTTTATCAATATTTTATATTGTATTTAATTATATACATGAGTAATTTCATTAATTAGTGATGGGTTATATCTTCATTTCCTTAAATAATTACATTTCTTCCACCCTAGTAAATCTATTTTTTTAGAATAATAATTTTTTTTTCTTTTCATTCCTATTTTACTTGATCATTAGAATAAGGGGTGTCCTCTTGCCATTAACATAAAATTTATTTTTATTTTCCCTTGTAATATGTCAATGTTTAGAAAATATAAATTATATACTATTAAATACATACCCCATGTACATTTTACCCGGTTTATATATTCAAACATGTCTTATTCCACTAGTGATCCTTTTGGATTCTAGACATAAACTCATGATGCACCCCATGATTCCATAATTGTAAAACATTGTATTTACCATACTTATAGAAACATAGCTACTATATTTTTTTAAGAACATTTTAATTTTCTAGTGTTTCCATATTTTTGTCATTATATACTCCATTAGTTAATCATGATGTGGGATGTATGTCCTTATCCACATTTGAGGATCTAAAAATTGTTTCAATATCATTTATCCTCATTTACATATTATTTAATTGGGAAACCATTTATTTCACAATCAATTATTAATATATTAAATATTTTATCCTATATTTAATATTTTTTATAGGAATAATAAATTTTTATGCCTCTTCTCTGTGGAAATTTACCATTCAACGTAATGTCAAAGTTCTTTGAGTAAATTTCAATTTTTATTTCATATTTTCACACATTATCATGATGTCTTCATTAAGTTAAACATCTTATTTCTCAAACAATAAATCTATAATGAATTCATATTCAAACATATAGACTGTTTATAGTTTATCTATCTTATCATGTAAGGATTGAATCTTATCTTGGTCAATATAAAAAAACATTCTTACAAATAACTCGATGTCATTTCCACTTATTCTAAGAATTACTCATCCAATTAAAAATTAATTGGAGAATATTAATTTCAATTTTTTTCTTCTTTCAGAACATTATGGGAAGAATAATTATCAATATAACCAATTACACTTACCTCAAAAGGTGTCCCCTTCTTCTAAAGATGTATTTTATTATTTTTCTTTTTTTTTTGACTATTGATATGAGGGAATTTTAACCATATTTATCGATAATTTTTTTCCACCATATTTACAATTTATACTTGAGGTAAGGAATACAACACTTTATGATTCAACTAATATTTCATAGATTTATCCAAAAACCACCTAAGTATTAAAATCACTAGAAAAATGAATGGCTTTTTTAAATACCATTATAGAGATGATTGTTTTTGAATTTTTTAGGCCTATTCATCATAAAATCATTCAATTTTATTTATTGAATGAATATATCATTGAACATATTCTATTATCTAGTAACCATAATCCTATTTAAATGACTAAATCTTATTTTTACAGCAACAAAAGTTAGTACCATTGAAAATTTGATGTTTACTTATTAAATTTATGAGTACAAAAAATATAAAAAATGTTTTCATGATTAAAATAAAAAACTAAAACCAACAGGACTGATACTACTTATTGGATCCAATTTGAATATATGAAACCAACTAGAGTCGGGTATATTAAGGTTCTATCCATTAAATACTTTCCCCCTAGATTGGGTTATCGTCTTTGTTGGATCTGGTGTCCTCTTTGAATAAACATGTTCATTTTCTAAAAATATTAATTAAGTTGTATTTAAAAAATACAATACATATACATAAATGTAAAACTCAAAAAACAAGTGGATTTTACTTCATTAACCAACAATCAGCTACCTTAAATGCGTAGAAACTAATAATGTGTCAATGTTCCAAAATACACAATACTCAAATTAATTCGATATAATTTCAATCACTATTACCCATGCCAAAATATAATAACTTTATAATATTTATGTCTTTCTCTTGAATCACCTTAGGGGATCCCCTCTTCTTTTTTTCCACACACTGATTTATGAAAGGACTTGGTTAGTGCATAAATATAATGACATAAAATTATAGACCCTATAAAATAGATTTTATGTTTGATAAATTATGTTTTAGGATATATGCATTGTAAAAAACCACAACATATTAAGACAAAATTATCAATAAATATATAATAAAAACTAAAATGGTAAACCATTACAATTTATCAATTTTTAAAGGTAAATAATTAATATGAGTCAATATTGAAAGTGGGTATTTTTAATAATTTTTATTTATTTATATTATATATTCTACTTGAAAGATAAAAATAATAATTTTAAAATTTAAATTTTATAAAATAAATTTAATTTAATAATTTCTTACATTAATATTTTCTTAATGTGGATTTTTGAGTTGTTCTAAAAATGTTAATGTTTGGTCAAGAAATATGGTTTTTTCAAAAATTATAATTTTAATTATTTTATTACTATATAAGAATATCTTATATTATTTAAAAACATTTTTGGAAACAAAATATGAATTTAAGGAATAAAATTATGAAATTTAAAATATTCTTTGAACTTATAAAACTAAGGTAAACAATTTTTAGGACTAAAATTAAAATGCTACTTCTATTTTCCTTATTTTATTCTAATTAAGTATTTTGATTATTACATTACATTTTGTATTGTATTGGAAGAAAATTATAATTTATTTTTTATATAATAATCTAATGTATACCATTAAAACCAGTATCTATGAAAATCTTATCAAGTAAAAAAAATTTAAACTTAATAAAATACTTTTCCTAAAAAATTATTTTTTACACTTTATATTTGTTTATTTTAAAATTAACATTTCAAAATATTAAAAATTTTATTTTGTAAAATTATTTAGAAATTTTTAGTTATAAGGATAAAATTTTGTAAAAATACTGATCTTACGTTTCCCCCTAATATCAAATACTATGTTTAAATAATAATTACCAAGTTAAAAGTAAATTACGATTAATATTAAAAGGCTAAAATAAAAATCCCTAAAAAAATCAATATTCTCAAAACAATGTGTGGTTTAGGCGTGTATAGAAACGAAAAAACTTAACCACAAATGTTTTACATTATAGTAGCATTGAAATTTGAATAGTAACAAAACATTATTGAAAATATAATGGTTTCATCTGAAACTACCATTCTCTTAACTTATAAAAAGATAACACTTACACTAATTAAAGACTCCAATATCCTTAATATTGATTTTTCAAAATTTTACAAATTTATCCTCTAAGAACCCTCTCCTAATTACATTAGATTTTATTTACCTTTATTTTTCAAAATTTCTTCATTTTAATGGGGAATTACAAGAAAAACTACAAGTCCTCGACATGAGTTTCCACTTATTATTAGTGTTTCCTTTATATTTTTTTGTTATCACAACCTTAAATAAAATTATTAACATAGTAAAATAAGTATAATTATTTTTATTAAATTTATTTATATTAATTACAAAATAATTATTCAATCCTTTCCATCTACTAATGAAAAAAATAACATCAATTATGTGTTTGTGTGGGTTATCGCATCCACGAAGAAATGATGTTCGTTTTTCATAAATTCCTCCTAAGGAAGGTATTAGGGAAATATTTTATAAATTAATATTTTTTCTTAATCAAAATTAAAATTCCAAAATTATTATTTTTCATTTAACATCATTTCATCCATTCATTTATAAATGATATTGCTAATCATGCGCAAGGAAGACTACCACCTCCACGAAAAACAAATTTTATTTGTCTAACCCACCCATCATTGATGGTTGTAACAATGGATATAACAAGGATATATTAAAATTAATAATTGTTTAATATTATTAATATAACATATAATCAATATATAATTACATTCCCTTACTCATGAAAACATTATAAAATGTTACCGTTTTGGTTGGTTTTACCACCTACGTGAACAATGGTATAATATTTATATCAAAAATGATTATGATATGTCATATAATTGTAATATTATGTAATAATTATGAATTTATGATCAATTAATTATTTTATAAAGCATATTTTAATATTTTAAATACTTATTAATATATAAACTTTTGACTGCTAAGCATCTCAAAACCAGTTTATCATGTTTCCCATTTTCAGAAATACTATTAAAGTATTTAACTGAATGTTAACTAGAATTAAGGAAAAATTGTAAAAAATGGTTACTATATCTTTAATATTTAGGTAATGATGAAATTGAAACCACTTAGTAAGAAACCAATTTTTTACCATCATATATATACGAGATGAATAAAAAATATTCTAACATCTGATAGGGAAAATATCAATAAGTAAAAAATATATTTGTAATGAAGAATTTTAAATAAATTTTATTAAGGTTAATAAAGTTGAATAATTATGATAATTTTCATAATTATGTTTGTTATGTTTATTATATAAGTGGTTATAGAAAGTACGAGTTTTCAAAAACTCAAAGTATGAGATTTTCATTTCAATTTTCCTTTTTTGAGAGATAGTTTGTATTTATGCCCCTATATTTATTTAAGTGGGGGTTTATACTGACTATTTGAGATTTTATACCATGAAATAATTATTTATTAATTTTATTTGAAGTTAAATTTACTATAATTTCTCATTATAGGTATTATTTAAATGTTACACAAGCTGTAAAGATTTATTTTCAATTTTTTTAAAAACAATAAAGATTCATAAAATGTTATAATACATATTAGGATTTTTTATGCTAATTTATTATCATTACTCAATAATTTTCTTGCCCTCTTGATATATTTTGTGAAATTAGGATACCCTTTACCTAATTTTAATTTTGATGTTTTAAAATATTTTAAGCGAAGCGATTTTCAACAAAGTTATTTCAAAATATTCTAAATGTTTTTCAAACATCCAATGAAAATTAATTTTTTCCACATTTATATATTTTGAAGGATCATTTATATTGAAAATTTTTATAATATAGTATTAAAAATGATTTTTTCCATTCAATGTTTTCTAATATAATTTATACCTCAATATTTTAAAAGGTTTTGTAAAATTTTTATTTTTTTCAATTTTACTTACCCTATAAGGTTTATATCCTAGTAAGTGATGTTTTGATCACACTTTATATTTTATTATGATATGATTCATATTTTATAATAATATTTTTGATATTTTATGACATGTTAAGTTTACATTATCTGGTAATTTTAGAAAGTTTATGAAACTCATTCATTTTTCATGGGATCATTATGATGTGTGAATGATTTATTTTAATTGGAACTCATATGTATTCATGATGATGGGTAGGGTTCTATATCATCTTCTAATTCATTTATTAAGGTTTAATATTACCTGAGATGATGAAATGTTTCATGAATAAGACATGATAATCTTTTTTCATAAGTTTTCTCAGTGAATGAGATGCATGAATATTTTTATCATGTTTATTATGTCAATGAGATGTTGGAATCTTTGTTCACAAGTTTTTTTGGTGAATGAAATTTAGGATTGATTTATCAAAATTTATTGGGTAAATGTGTTATGAAATTTTTTTAATATGATTTTATATTCTTATGGTTTTTTCATATTTCCAAGAAGTTTATCAAGTTAAGCCAAAATTTAAGATGCATTCCATTTCCACGAAATTACATCGATTAATGATTAAGAATTTTTTAGTATTCCACACTTTTATACCCTGATAATTGATTATATGATTATGAAGATATATTTTTTGGACATTTCATATCTTTTATGCTACTTTAATTATATTTTTATGATCATATGATGCTAGAACATGTTGTATGATTTTCATCTATAGTATTATGATAATTTATTATCATATTTATGTCTTAGTAATGTTATCCTTAATGATTATGATATAATACTTTTTGATACATTTTTCTCATACCAAGAATTCGATCTCACAACTTTCTTATGCTTCCATTCCATATGTTATAAAGATGATTATATCATTTGACATATCAATAAAATGTTCTAGTGGTGCATGATATTTAAGGATTTTTTATAAGTATTTGAAAATAAGATGTCAATGTAGATATTCTAAAAAAACCCAAACCTTTTGATCCTCAAGTCGTTTGACTATTTGTAAGATGTATTATCTAATCAGGATATTATTGTACTATTTAGGTTATTTTTATCTTTGGATTCTACATTTGGTATTGAATGAGGGTTTAGTTTTATATGGACATTATTTTTATTAGAATATGTTTATGATAAGAATAACCATAGTAAAAACCCTAGAGATAATAATAATCATTAACTACTTGAATAAATAGTATTTGAGATGGGGTAATTGTGAAAAGAAATTGTTCTGTTGCAAATAATTTTTGACAGACAACTACTTGTGATAGATGGCTTATTCCATGACAAATAATCATCATTTACGATGAAATAAACCATCCATCAAAAAACTTTTTGCTGGGACATCCTTCCGCCTAGAGTGAAAATATTTAGTGACGAGAATTTGTGACGGAATGATATTTTTATCCTTAATAGTTCTTATATTCGAAGTATTTGCGGGAAGAAATAATGACCGTCTGAAATTTTTTTTTATGGGATGGATATTTGTGATAGAATTAATTTCATTGTAAATATTAAGTCAAAAGAAATATGAGGTCTGACATGACACCACCCCCTTCTTCTTCACATACTCCCCTTCCTCTCATCCCCAAAAACAGCCGCATGCACCACCAGATTTGACCATGGTCAAATCTACTGCACTGTAGCTGATTTTTGATAGATCCTCCTTCAAATCACCTTGGTACGAACTCCTTTTACCTTTTTTTTCATTTTTTTTCATTTTATTACATGATTTAGATTTTCCAAACCCTATGTTTAGATATATATACAATTTTAAGGTTGTGTTTGATATTTATGATTGGTGTAAATTTATTAGTATCTGTTTTCAAATTAATCAGGTCCACACGAGTTATTCCATTCGATTATTAAATATTTCTCTCATTATTTAATTTGGAAATGTGTATGTGTGTATCCAATTTCGATATTGTTTTTGATATTTAAGATTACTGCAAATTTATTATTTACTATTTGAATATTAATCGGGTCCACACAAGTTATTTCAAATGATTTGGATATATGTATGTGTGTATCCTGTTTGCATATATATATTTATAAATATATTTATATAAATGTATATATATATACATAGTTATAAATATATTTATTTATATATAATTATATAAACATGCGTTCATAAATATATATGTATTTATAAAATAAATTTATAGTTTTTAAATATATATATATACAAATTTATTTAATATGTATATAAAATATATTTATATATAGATATATAATTTTAAATACATATATATATTTATATATATGTTTATCCTAAAATATTTATATAATTAAATATACATATTTATAAATATATATATATAATAATGTATTTAAATATATTGATAATTATATATTTAACAAAAATAAATTTGAAATTATTACCTGATTAATATTCTAGGATGGTTCAGGTAATATTTTTAAAAAATGTATCTTTCCCTTACTCAATTATTCTAAATAGAAAAATATTACAAGTTTTAATTGAATCTTTTATTTTTATATCATGTCAATTATTTAGACATTTAATTTTTAAAAATATACTAGAATAGTTTTTTTTGATTTTCAGATCATGTAAATTATATATTCATGTTGTTTTGAAAAATATATTAGAAATGATTTTTTTTGATTTTTATATCATGTAAATTATATAAACAATAATTTTGATTTTAATTAATCATTATCTTCAATGTCCCCAAAATTAGGTAAACTTTATTAATTCAAAATAATATTTAATTCCTAATTAAAAATTCAAAAAAATTATTAATTGAAAATATATATCATTTCAAAAAATAGATATTAGTTCAAAAAAATAATTCCAAATTATTTATAATTATTCATAAAAATTATTAATTCAAGATAATCAAAATTATTTATAATTCAAATTAATTATAAGTAAAATTATCTGTAAATAAAATATATATGTCTAATAACACCTGATTATGTATATATAAGCATTTTAAAACAACTTTTAAGGTTTAATATATCTATATATTTGGTTAAAAAATAATTATAATATATTTGATGTATTTATATTAATTAAGAAATTTTGATATATATATATATATTTATATATATATTATTAAAAATGCAATAATAATTTAAATAATTAATATTAATCATTATATAATTTAAAATTATTAAAAATTAATTATCCAATTTTATTAATAAACAAAAAATATCAAGTGTTACTTACAAAATATTATTAATAATTTATGAATTTGAGGAAATTAAAAAAATTTGTAAAATAAAAATATAAAATACTAGTAATTGGTAAATATTAGAAATATTAATTATAAATTTAGATAAAAATAATAAATAATTACTATTAAATAACAAATAATTTTATCTACTAAAATTTTAAAAAATATTTGTAATAAATACTATTTTATTAACCAAAACATTGAACAAAAATATAATAAATCACAACTATTAGAAACACTAAATAATTTACATTAATGTTGTATTAATTAAAATAATTTATATTAATAATTCATATAAAAGTTGTAATATATATATACATACAAACATACATACACAAAAACACACACATATATATAAATAGTATTAATAAAAGATTAAAAATGATAAACTGGTGTGCAATATTACGAAAAAATCAAAACTCACAAATATTATGTCGTGTATAGGGTAATCCTTGCATCCTCGATCAAATAGTGGTTTCAAATTTCTGATACTATATACTATTATATAGAAACTTAGTTATTTTTAAAAAAATATAACAAAAATATTAAATTAATTACCCTCGCATGCAATATAACCAAACATCCGTCTCACAAAAATGTAATATCACGTCTACTATAAACAACACACCCCTGACCTAAATGTGGTTTCAAATTTTTTATATGATTCATAGTTTTGGAGATACTTAAATAATTTATAATTTTTTTTAATAAAAATATAAAAGAAATTACTCTCACGTGCCATGTAATCAAACACCCAACACACATAAATATTGTGTCACACCTAGGGTAAAACCATTACCCCAATCTGATGGTTTTCATCGATTTTTGATTTGATACACCATTATGAAGATAATTATATTTTTCTAAAAAATTATAATAAAAATATTAAAATGATTTAAAATATTGCATGATGTAACTAAAATCTCAATGTTTACAAATTTTATGTCATTCATAGGGTAAACAAGACCAAAAAATGGTCTCCAATTTCTCATATTAGACACTATTTGGGAGATATTATATGTCTGAATGGCCCAAATGTCTAAATTTTTATTTATTTTTGTATAAACCACCTTTTATGGGTAAATGGGAAAACCTCACATGACATCAAAGGCATAGAGACCAATCATCCCATAATAAGACTACATAGAAGTACCACTACCCAACATCAACATCATTATGGAAAACCTCCACCAATGCAAAGTTGCTCACCAAGCTATCCCGTGCAGAAAAGCACGGGCGTGGTACCGATGGATGTTCCATATGCTCTCAATATTCCCAATCCGAAAAGCAATGCACTATGCAAGCTACCTGATCTAAATCCTCATCTGGTGTACTTCCTTGTAGAATGTCTCGAACAATCCATCAACCAAATTCCTCCCTCACAAAGCAAGGAACCGACCAGAATGCAACTCCACTTCCCGTTGCTTCTCTTCCTCAAGATCAAAAAATAGAAAATAATGAATAAACAATAATTTAGTTTCCTCATCCATTATTTTAAGCCAAAGTTGGCCACGATCCTGTGGGAAAACATTGAAATAATTGCTGTCATAAAAAATAACACAGTTGGCTCGGATCCAATGCTGGCGGAGAGATTTGAAAACAATCATGTGGGTTAAACCATTGTGAACATATTCCCATGAGTGTGGTAACAATGAGGAGCAGAATCACACAAAATAAAGGACACAATAAATGATTAGAAGCCATCACCACCAAAGTAGAGCGATGCTAGAAGATGCTTCATTGCAAATGATCTGAGCCGAAACCCATCACCACCATCACTCATGGAGACCGAAGATCCAGCCAAATCACACATGCAAAACACACAGCTGTAACCTTATACTGTAGTCGATCAGATGTCGACTATGGACTCACTGTACAGCCATTGAAAATTCGAGCCCACCAAAGATCGAAATCCTTCCACACGACAAAATACCGTAGTTGGAAAAAACCCACGACGTTGCCAGAGAACCCACGAACCCTTGAACCAAGGGACATAATCCTTCGACAACACTAAAATATAGATATTGAACCATGATGTTTCCCTAACAAGAGAATCATGTCACAAACTCAATAAGAACCAAGGAGCAGAGCCATAGCAGGCCAAGACAGGATGACAGTGATGGAAAAACCCTAGCTCTGTGGAGAATCCCCCGTCCAGGCGCATTGACCTCAATGATTCTAGGAGATATTCTACTATTTTCAAAAAATATCATGTTTCTAAAATAATATATTTATTATTTCTATTCCATCTGCACTGAGCCTCTATGATCACCGCAATCTAGTGCTAACACAACACCTCACATTATTCATATTCCATAGAACATTTCAAGGTGTTAAAAAATAATAATAATTTGTAATAACTAAAAATGACCAGTAATAATTATTCTTATTTAAGTAATTTTTTTAGATAAATGTGGACTTAGGAAGTAGACATCAGTTTCTATTACGAGATCGTGATTAGATAAATCATCACAAAAGTACCAATAGATTGGATATTAATCCTATCCATATTTAATGTGTTGAAACACTAATATCATTTTAATTATTGAATTTAGATTTTGTTTCTGATGAAATAATTAAATTTGTATTCCAGAAATGTGAACTTAGGGGATTTAAAACATTTTAAAATGTTTCACTTCATCTATTGAGTTTTGGTTTTCATAATGATTACATTTTTTGGTGACAACATCGTGAAAAAAAAAAGTGGAAAATAATTTTATTTGGTTTCATATCCATCATTTCAGAATTTAATACATGAGGCTACTGGTCCATCTATTCAAAAAGAGTAAACTCATAATGATATTCCAAATCATGAATCGTGACCTTCTTATTTATTTTATTTTTTTAAATCTACTAAAGAGGATTTATATCCAGAATTCCAGATGATAAAACTTGAATCTATTAAAAAATTTATATCTATTAAATAATATTTTTGTATGTAAAATTGTTTTTTTATCATATATTATTATTGTTTAATTTTTTTTCCTGGAGGAAAAGCATTACCTGTAAGTTTCTATGAAATTAAGAGTTTGGTCCATAATTTGAGTCTTATTTATCAGAAGATTCATGGGTGTCTAAATGACTACATATTACATTATCGTGATTATGAATCCTTGGATAGTTGTCTAAAATGTGTAGAATCAAGATATAAAGAGGCACACCAATGAAAGTCTATATTTCCTCTGAAAATGTTGAGTTATTTTCCAATTCTGGTTCCTTTAAAATGTTTATTTATGTCTCACAACACAACTACATTAATGAAATGGAAGAAATGAAATATTTCCATCAATAATATTTTAAATTATCTATATGAAAATGATTCATGGAAACACTTTGGTCAGATACATCATTATTTTTCTTCAGAACCTTGTGACATACACTTGTGTCTTTCTCCAAATGTTTTTTGTCAATTTTTACTTATTATAGTCAATATTCATGTTGGAATAATTTAAATACTCCATACAACTTACCTCCTTGGATGCTAATGAAGAAACCATAAATATATTTGGTGCAATTAATTCCAAGACATCCAAATAGGAAGATTAATGTTTATTTTAAGACACTAATTAATGAGTTAATTTCAATATGGAGAAACGGTGTGACTACATTGGAAATTGTTTCATATTAGAATTTTACACCGAAGGTTGAATTAATATGGATAATCAGTGACTTTCTAGAATATGGTATATTATATGGATAGAGAACACATGGTCTAAAATATTTTACTAACTACATGGTTGAGAAAAAAGCATTTACGATTAGTAATGAGATAAATACTTGTGATTTTGACTTCTATTAAGTATTTATTTATATGGATCACCCTTTTCTGTTGATTTTTTGGGACCTTCCATATTGGTCTTATTTGTTGGTTCTTCACCTATCATATGTAATTCATATTGAGAATAATTTTTTTAGAACCTATTTTATACCATGTTGGACACACCCGATAAGACAAAAGTTAAATTAAAGGTATGGTTAGATCTTTTCTAGATTTTCCGACATCCTAAACATGAATTATTTAAAGATTAAAGATCACCCACTTTAATGGATCCAAAATAAGATTACATAGTTTCTAAAGATATTAATTTATTATTTTTTCAATGGATCAGAATTTTGAGATTAATAGATGGTTATGATTCTAGTTTGTCTCGCTACGTCAAAAATAAGTATATTACTGGTTTAGAAAGTCATGACTTACATGTCATAATGGAATGATTACTATCTTTTGGTCTTATAGGGCTATTTAATTACTAAATATAGGATGTGTTGTAAGAAATATCATATTTATTCCATGATATTTGTGTGGAAACATCAAATTATGATGCATTGAGTATGCTACAAAAGTATATTGCATTCATTTTATGTAAATTGGAGAAAATATTCCCTCATGTCTTCTTTGAATCAATGAATCATTTAATATTTCATTTTCCGCATGAAGCTAAATGTGGAGGAACCATAAAATTTTAATTGATATACCTATTTTAGAGATGTATTCAAAAGTTAAAGAATAATGTACGTAACAAAACATCAGTTCAAGGTTAAATTTCAGAAGTGTACTTGTAGGAGGAAATTCCAAATTTCTTCTTTTATTATTTTCAATAAGAATATACTTCAAGACATAACCGAGCGGGTCATAATGAAAAAAAATGTTGATGATGTCACATACCATTAATTTAAGTTTTTTATCAGCCAGATCTTGGTATTAGTGGTAATCGTGAATGGTGGATTTCAGATAAGGACTCCACAATTACGATGGTCCGTCACAATTATCTTTTTTAATGCATAGAGACATAACATTTTTGAGGCGTGCCTGTCCCATTGCAATTAATTTTTATTTCCGATGGTAAATCTCATCTACCATCATTTATGACACAATTTTGTGCAATATAGCATTTGTAGTAAAATCTAGTCGTAAATGTCCTTTTTAAATAACAATCCATAATAAATGATCCACCAAAAATCCAATAATTTCTAGTATTGTTTGTAAAACCTCCTAATGTTTTAGTGATGTTGTGATTACGTGGTTGTCCTTGAAATAACATCCCTATATGGCTGTTGAAAAGTGGATTTGGTTCTATCATAGATGTATCCAGGGGTAATAACTCCAATGAAAGGAATGTTAGGTATAAAATAAGTCGTGACCTAGTGCATGATAACGAGGACTTACTAGGAACCTTGGTAAACAATCTCAGGGTATTTTGTTTATTTAATTAAAATGTTCATTATAATCCATTATAAAGGATTTGAAAACATTATTATGAAATTTGATAATGAGAACGTAATAGAAAGATTAAATCCAAACACTAAGGATTTAATGAAGAGAGTCATAGGTTGAACAAAAAGTATTCTATGTTACAAAAGGGTGTTACTGGAGAATTAATATTTCTATAATGTTTTTCATGTTTATATTTTCTATATTTTAATAACTCTTTTGGTTGAAAAAGGATAAAAAAATGAAGTTTAAGATGGTATGTATCTAGAAACCCCTATGTCTTATAAGCCAAACCTGGGGGCATACTTAACTAATTAAATTTTGGAATATTCTTGAAAATTGAGTCTCTAAGTCATACCCAAGGTAGTGATGATAATATATTAATTGAAATTAAATATTTATTAGTTTAGCTATTTTTGTTAGTGAGTGGTATTTTGGTGTATTTAGAAAGTTATTTAGGATTATATGAATCATCTAACGATTGTTCTTAAATAGTTTTACATTAATTTTTTTTAAAAATTTATTAAATATAATTGGCACATTGATGAGTCATTTAAAAGTACAGTTATATTTTTAGAGATAAATACTTAAGAAGAACTGTTTGAGGGATGTATATGTGTCAGGATTAGAATATGTTTGATTTAAAGATAATAATGGTTTGGGTGAGTTTTCAAATGTAAGTTATGTAGTATCAATATCATTGGGATTGATGACAAATGATGATATTTTTAATGAATTTTATCACATTTTTGGGATTATGGAATATATTTCCTAATTTTTTATATGATGAACTAGTGGAAAATACAATTTGATGATTAAATATATAATTTATTTTTGGAATAATATATAATTTTACTATGGTTTTATAACTTGTAGACTTTGGTAGTTTTGGGGAAAGTTTAATTTAGAGAATATATGATTGGGGTATAAACAATCAATGTTGTTTGAGGAATGATAAGTATATTGATCTAGGTTTCGATTATAAGATATATATATATATATATATGTATTTATAAATTATTTCTTGATTAATAATTTCTTTAGTTGTCTTCATTAGTAACCAATAATTATAATTGTAAGTATAAAATTTATTTACGGGGGTAGAATGTAAGGACTTAAAATTATAGACCCTATAAAACTAATGCTATATTTGATAACTTACAATACATACTACACCCAATATAAAAATATATTAATATAATATTAATAATAATCTATAATAAACACTAATATGGAAAACCACTAAAAGTTATTACCTTTAGAAGCTTTATAATTAATATAAGTTAATACTATAAAAAATTATTTTCATTAAAAGAAGTTTTCTTTATATTATTCATGTTCTTTTAAAACTCTAATTTCTATTTTTTATAATTTAAATTTAATAAAATAATAATAGTTTTTTAATTAATAAAATTTTAATTTACCCATTATTTTTTTTAGTTTTTTGAAAAGATTTCCTTTTAATTAAAAAATAAATTTATTGTGAAAATTATAATGTTTATGATTTTACAATTATGTAAGAGTATCATAGAAGATTTAAGATTATTTTAAATAATAACTAATGAATTTAATGAACAAAATTATATAATTTAAGGCATTATTTTATCATATAAAACCTATGAAAAATATTTTTTGGAACTAAATTTCAGCGTTACCCTAATAAAAATAGTTTTCAGTATTTTTTACAAATTATGTATTTTAATTATGAAATTAGGTTTCAGTTATCTTTAAAAGAAACATATATTTTTTCAAATAAATCCATTTACATTTTAAAAATAAGTAGTTATGATAACATTTTGCAGTTAAATTTTTGTAAACATAATAACACACATTTCCTAGAAACCATTTTTACCATTTTTTTCATTTATATTAAAATTAACATATCAAACCATAAATTTTTTGATTTGTTAGAGTTATTTTTAAATTTTAAATTATAAGGTTAAAATTAGGTTAATTTTACAATATTTCTTTATTTTCATTAATATTAATTACTAAGGTGAAAAATTAATTACCAAGTTAATGTTAAATATGGTAAAAGTTGAAAACATAAAAGAAAAGGCCTAAAAACACTATAGATTGACTCTAATATGAGTGGAAGAGGACGATATCAACGCACACACACACACACACACACTTACTCTCCACTATTTTTCATTCCAAGTGCATTGACCATTGAATAGTAAAATTACATTTTTGAAATTGTGTTGGTTACTTTAAAACTACCCTTGTCTTCACTTATAAAAAAGTTAAGAAGTCCACCAATTCAAAGCTAACCTTTAATTTGAATTTATTTTCGAAAACCTAACACATTTGACCCCTGATAACCATATCCTATATCCATTTTCCTCGGGTATAAATTATTTTTCTTAAAGCATTAATTTTAAAAGATAATTCCTAAAAAGAATTCTAGTCCCCGACATGAATATCAACTTATTCTTAGTGTTTCCTTCATAATTTGTATTATCCTGACCATATCTAACTTAATTAATATAATTAAATAAATATAATTAGTTTTATAAAATTCCTTTATATTAATTTTAAAATCATTATTCAATCCATTCCATCCACTAAGAATAAAAAATAACATCAATCATGTGTACATGTGAATTACTGCCTCCACAAAGATATGTTATTAGGTTTTCATAACTACCCATAAAATATGATATCATGGATGGATTTTATAAATATATATAGATTCTATTCCCAAAATAATTTTATTAAATTTTCATTTTTTATATACCATTATTTCATCCATTCATCAAGTAATTTTATTGTTAATTGTACATATGACATAGAATGTTTTCTTTTTTTTATACCTACCCATCTTGGATGGTTCTAATATTTTATTTACTAAGGATATATTATAATTATTACATGTTTAATCTTATATATATTCCAAAATATCATTATCTAATGAAATTCACTTACGCATGAAAACATTTTTAAACATTACCGTTTGGGTTGGTTTTACCACCAATGTGAACGATATTATAATGTTAATGTCATCAATGTTTATAGGATTTAAGATAATGGAAATATTATATTATGATTATTAATTTATGATGTCTTATTTATTTTTGAAAGGTGTTATTAATATACAACATTTTGACCATTTAGCATGTCCAAACTAGTTTATCATTATTCCAATTTTCAAAAATCGTATTATTGTCATTCACTTAATGAAAATAAGAATTAACTTAAAATGGGAAAACTATGATATTTATATCATGAGTAATTATTTAGTTATTAAATTGAAACCACATATTAAGAATCAACATTGTTACCTTGATATTTTAATGATTGGAATAAATGAATGTTCTAACTTCTAATAGTGAAAATAACTATAACTAAGTATTAAATTTATAATCAAGGACTATAAAAAATGTTTATAAAGGGTAATAAATTTGAATATTATCATGAATTAAGTACTTAAGTTATTCATTTTCATTACACAGGTTGTTATATCACACACATGTTTGCAGAAGCTCATGGTAATAGATATTCAACACAATTTCCATTCATTGAGTCCTAATTTTCATTTGTTGGCATAATTCTATTTATTTGGTGTGGATACTATCTATTTAAAATATTACATCAATAATTAGTTCTTTATTCACCGTATTTGGTGATAAATTTCATGGTGTTTATACTTTAAGAGTTTTAATTTAAATGTTACTAAAGCAGTAGGGATTTATCTTTAAATATTTTTAAAATATAAGATATCTCAAATGTGATAATAAATTTTTAGAATCCTTCATTCCAAATAATCTATAATTTTATTATCTTATATATATTGTTGGTGAACTTATAATTATGTGTACCTAGTTTAAAACATGACGTTTTTATATCTTTTTAGTGATGTTATGTTAAAATAAGGCTTTTCAAAATATTTTTATGGTTTTCCATCCTTTTAAAATAAAATGTTTTCATATTGAAATATGAATTAATTGATAAACTTCAGGTATTTTAAATTATTATTTATTCATAATGATTTATAACAAGGTTTTAAAAAATCTTCACTTCTTATTCACAAAAATGTCTTCTTAAAGTAATTTATACTTTAATATTTTAAATGATTTTTGGGAAAACGTTTTTATTTTAACATCAATTTAGCCAACAAGGATTATATCTTATGAAGTGATGCTTTGATTACCCAATATATTTTATAATAAAATGATTCCATTTTAAGAATGAGATATTTGATAATTCATGATCTGTTAAGTTTATGTTATGCGGTGTTTTTTGAAAATTTTGTAAGACATTCTATTTTTCAGGGGTTTATTAAGATTTTTTTAAGATTGATTATGTGGAACTCTTTTATATAGTTGGTGATATGTACAGTCATATATCACCCTCCAACACAATGGTTAAGGTTTCAAATTACCTGAGATAATTAAGTGTTGTGTGATTGAGATGTAAGAAGATTTGTTCACAAGCGTTTTGGGTCAATGAGATTTTAGAAGATTTGTTCAAATTTTTTTATGCGAATGAGATATGTGAAGATTTTATCATAATTTTTCCGAAGTTTTTGTTTTTATTTGATCTGAAAATATATATTCAAAATATTTTTTATTCTTATGGTTGTAACACATTTTCAAGTTGTTTATCAACATATTATAAAATTTCAAGATGCAATTAATTTCTTTGAAATTCCTTGTTTTAATTATAATGCCTTATTTTTTTAGTGTTAATAAAATTTATGTAATGCTAACATATTATATGATTATTGAGATGTATTTTTATCCATTTCATATCTTTTATGCTCCCTTAATGATATTTTTATGATCTTAAGTTACTATGACATGTTTTATGATTATCATATAAAATATTATGATATTTTATTAATATATTTATATATTCCTCATGTACTTCTTCATATTTACGATCTAATAATTTCTGATATGTAATTACCTTACTGGGATTTTGGCATAACACTTTTCTTATGTTTCAAATCCCCATGTTATGAACATGATTATATCATGTGAGATATCTAGAAAAGGATCCGGAGGTGCGTGATTTTGAAAGAATGTTTGATTTTTTTTAAAAAATATTTCTATATAAATAATCTCCAAGATAATAAACCATTCAGTCATTGAGTAGTGTGACTGTTTGTTAGAAAAATTATAAGAATTATGAGATTATTGTACTATTTATGTCATGCTCTGCTTGGGTCACTAAAATTGATGTAATGACTTCTTAAATAGTTTATAGAATTAATGGTGTCTTCTAAATTAGAATTGGATACTAAAAAAACATGTATATTTTATTATAGAATACATGAACTATTTTCTCCACTTTTATATGTTTCCAAACCTATAAATCCTCATGAGGTAAAATCCTTATCGTGAGAGTTGAATATTTGTATTCAAAATCCAAAACAGAATGAACTATCAGTGTGGGGGTTGGTTCATTATCTTCTGTCTTATATCATTCAAATACATAAATGGAATTATGTTTTTATCGAGAATTATTCTTTTAGTGAACCAAATGTGATTATTGGAACTCATTGTTCTCCTTAGCTCCTCTTTTCTAAAATTGGATTTTGAATCTTCACTAATATCTTATAAAATTTGTATGAGTAGTTTTTATATTGTATTTCCATGACTACATAACTAAATCTATTAGTAATAACCCTATACTTTATATTATGTCTCTTTTTAAATTCAATCTCTTTGATTGCTTATGTTGCACGTAACACCCTACTTAAACGAATAATAAAATATTATTATAACATCTCTATTAAATTAGAAGAAATGAATAATACTAAACACATTATAAAATATTTAAATTATATATTCATGAAATTTTTTAAAATTCATTCAATATATTTGATAGGCTTATGATAAGGACAAATCCAATTTTATGAATAAAAAGATATATTTTTCTTAAGGTAGTTTTGCCTCCTTTTAATGGAACAATTATTTTAAAGATAAATTTTGGAATGTTTATAAAATATATTTGAAAAAATAAATTAATTTTTAAAATACTAATTACAAAATTAACTCCAGGTTAATTTTTGGTATTTTTATGATAAGTTTCATTTTTTGATGAATAGTGAAAAATACTTAATTTTAATTGAAAACTGACTTTTCCTCTAAATAATATATAATGTTAAATTATATTTAAAATTGTATTTAAAGTAATATTATAAAAATAATACATATATGAATATAATTTAGATTATTGGAATTATTTTTATATTGATTTTTGATATAAAAACATTTCAAACATTGGAAACTTTCACAAAAAAAACATGTTTTCTCACCACGTTTGCAAAATGAATTTGAAATTAAATTCTATCAATTATTTAAATTGAATTTGATACAATTTATTCAATATTTAGAATATTAATTTCCATAATATGTAAATATATCATTTTTTTTGAAAAATAAGAATAATAACTTTAGTAATTTTTGTTACCATGACAAAGTTTATTTTGGGTAATATAGGTTACAAAAAAAATGATTAGGATTATAAAATGACCCTAAAAATTTCTAAAATCTTATTAGATGAGTTATTTTTGAACATATTAATCAATTTATATAAAATATAAACTTTTACATCCACTTTTATGAGATTATATTGTTTATAGTATTTTTTTAAAGAAATGTCAAAGATAACATATTTATGATTTTAATAACTATAATATTTTTAATATGGTGTTATCTAGAAGGAATCTTAGATAATAAATATTATTTTTAAATATAATTTAATTTTATTAATCATAGTAACTTATTTTTAAATTTTAGTGATGAAATAAGTACCTTAAATAATTACACAACAATGATGAAATAATAATTCAATTAATGAAAATATCTAATAAATGAAATTAAAAATAATTACAAAAAAATAATTTAAAATAATTAAGGTTCTAAATTAATTATATATATGATTATGACTTATTATGGGTGTATTATAATATTTGGTTTGAAGTTATCATGTTATTTTAATTTTCATAAAGTCTATGTAATGAATAGTGTCAAAATTGACACGGATGAAATTTAATCAAAATAATATATTATTAAATTATTTTAAAATATTAATAAATATTAAAAAATATTGAAAAATAAAAAATTATTATGATATTGAATATTTCATGAATTTTTAATTCAGGTTCAAATTTACAATACATAATTAAAAATAAAACCTTTTAATATTGAAAAATTTGTTACCATACTAAAAAATAAAATAGGTTAACTAAGGGTTAATCAAAATGATAAAGTTTAAAATAACACAAATTTTTTTATAAATTATATTTTTTGATGAGATAAAAACTATCTCATATATTATCTTCAAATAAATTTATATTTATATTCATATTTCATGATTAATAAATTTATTTTAATTTTATCATTTGAGAAATTTCAAAAGATCCCCTCACCTCAATTATAAGAGGGAACCTAATCCATCAATTATTTAAACCACATTGATCCAAATAGGTTGACCAGAATATACCCATTTATCTAATAAAAAAACTTATCAATGTTCTAGATATTTAGGTTCTTCCAAAAGACCAACCCAAAATCCCTTAAGAGGAGATCTAATGGATGTCCGCTGAAGAAGTGGTATTTGTCTTTACCCACTCTTTCAAGTTTATTTATTCTTTTATATCCTATTCAAATTTTATTTCCATGAAAAATTAATAAATAATATTTTATCTATTTTTTAGATTATATTATGATTATGGGAGTACCATATTCCCCATTTTATCCATCCTATTAAGATCAAAATCACCACACATCTGTATGTATGACTTTTCATCTTTACATTATGGTGTGATTTGTTTTTCGTCACCAATTTACTTGGATGAGTATAATGATGGAAATAATGGATATATATGATAATTATGAAATTATATTGATTGTGAAAATATTAATATATCATCCACATTCTTTCACTTTAACTATTCAGGTAATGATACCATCGCTCATGTGTACGTACGACCTACCGTCTCTACAGCGTGATGCGATTCATTTTACCTGTTCATGATTCAAGAATGATTTTAATTTTTTAATGATTCAATAATATATTTATAACATTAATAGGATTATTGATATTATGGATCTATATTCTATTCATGAGAACTAAGATATTTAATGACATAACATGCATGGGAAAACAAGGTAATTGACACCCGAAACAATTGAAATATGACTGACTATTAAAGAATGTGTGATAAGATTTTATAAAATAATAATATATGATATTATAGGTATTATTAAAGTTTTTATTCACAAGTTAATAACATTATTAAAATCATTATACATGATTTTAAATAATTTTTGACCAAAAGGACGCATAATCAAAGTGATTGTTTAAATCAATTTCCAGTCATTCAGTTAAACTTATAATTTTTTCATTATGTTATACTAAGATTATGTGTGAAATGAATTTTCATTATATTATGTCTTATTGACACTTTTTTATGCGTATTTATGGTCCATACACATAATTTAGTTATTTGGTTGTTTTTCAATTCAATGATATGATATTTGTAAGGGTATTCATATGAATTTCACTTCATTGAGGAGTATTTTACTATTATACACCCAATATTGTTTTTTTGTGGTGTATATACTGCCCATTTATTTTTTATGATCATAATTGAATTCAAATTTGTGAATTAAATTGATTATTTGATATTTGTGATATTATTTGGAAATGTAAGACACAATTTGGGGAGCAGTTAATGAAATCTCCTTGATACATCAGTAGGTTTCATGAGATGAACTAGATATGGTTCTCTTTGAGGCCTTACCCTTCCATTAGATTCTTGGAATAAATACCCGATAGTATTATATTCTTGGAACGAAGCCTCAACTATATGTTTTAAGTATCCATCATTATTCATTCCATCATTATGAATTCAGTTATTGATATTCCATGTGATTATTTAATTTGTTAGAATATCCAGGGTTAATTTTCCTACTCATGTGATTATTTATATGTAATAGTTTGAAAAACTTTTATTCCTATAATATTTTTCTAAATTTATTTATTTAATGACAAGTTTTTGAGTTATTTACCTTTCCATATAGATTATTCCTTAGTTATTAATAGAATCTATTATATGCTTACCCTAACTGAGCATCTTATATCCCCCTATTCTTACGTTTGATTTTCTATAATATTCTATCAAATATTTCATGTTTGATATGCAAGGTTATGCTAGATGGAATAAATTTATTTTATGAAGGGAAAACTGAAAAAATATATTGTAAATTTTCATTCCAAATGTATTGCAAGACTTATGTATGTATCTAGTATATAAATACTACTAAATATATTCTTCATTCGGGATGCGTTTCCTTTTGATCATGCTAATGTAATTAAGTAAGACACAAGATTTGGGATAATAGGGTCTGGGTAGCTACAGTTGGAATCAAATTAAGTTTATTAGTATCCTTGGGAAATAGATTTAATAAAACCTAGACTAGGGAATAAAACTATATAAGATACCTTAAAGATAATTACATAATAATATACAAAAACATTTGGTAAGGAACATATTATGTGGGTATTCCTTTAAATACTCTCTTTACAAATACTAAATGTGGATGTGGCTTTGGCATAGATCTACCTAGGGATAAGAACCCCAAAAACATTGTATTGATTTAGACCTGATTGGGAATTGGTGCATAACAATGGGCCTTATAGTTCTCCTAGTTTTACACTCTTGAGAGATATTATTAATATAATTTACATTTTTTACAACACATTATGAAGGATTTTAAAGTAAAGATATCCCCAAAGAAACCGTGTTTATAATATTGAGATTAATAATGTATAGGTTTTAATTTATGCAAAGGGATACATCATAATTATAATTATAAAAAGTTCATAATTTTATGATCTAATCCATTAAATTCCATTTCATATAAATGGAACACATAAGGAATAAGGGTATCAATACTCTTGGTCAATATAGAGGTTAACCTTAGAATAAAGTCAATATATATGGTATTTGAATTGATAAAGTCATGGATATATTAGGTAATCCTAATCAAGTTTGGATAAATAACCTTCCTCAGATTTATAAACCTATTCCACATTGAGATTCCCTGATGCTAGATCATTTTTTGATATAGATGCCCCAATAATTTAGTGGGACTACTAATATAAAGGAGTATGATCATTGGATTAAGTATCTGGTGAAGATCTTTATGTCTTAGGGTTTTGTTAAAAAGGAAAAGGCTATATTTATAGTGTATTGTATCAAAGGTGATGTTGATAAATGTTGGCTGTTGATCTAGAATACTAAGGGGGAAGAGGAAATAGAACACATGTAATAGAAATATTTTAGGGATACATTATTTGAAAAATATTCCCCTCTTGAGGAAAAGACTTAGATAAAAATAAAATTACTAAGTTTAAATAAAATTTTGGAAGAATGTGTTTTGGATTAAGAAACTACCTTTACAAGGTTATAAATGTATGATATAGATTATTAATGAGACATATAATGAAATACTGATAATTATTTTGAAGGGATTATTCCACATATCCAAAGTGCATTGGTCTCTCAAAAATTCTCTTTATATGATGAAATAATTTTATGTGATATCAAAATAGAATAAATAGTTATCTAAGTCTGATGTTTTCAGTGGTACACAAGAGAAGAAGAGGGTGGACGAGAAAATCATGGATAAAGGGAAGAATGGAAATAATGATTTTACCACATGTGATAATAGTAGAATGAATCGACCTATGAAATTATTGAAAGGGTTGTGAGTTTATTATTACTTTGGAGAAAAGGGTGACATAGAAAATGAATGAAAAGGTAAGAGAGAAAAGAATGATATTCAGTGTTTCAACTGTAGTAAAATGGGGAATTATTCAAATAAATTCCCTAAGTGTCAGGAAGTTGGAACTTATAAGAAGGTAAGGGATAAATGTATGGATTATTCAATTAATACAACTAAAATTGATTGATTAATATTCTTGAGTATCTGGATCCATGAAATATGTTGAAAACATATATTTTTTGATGTTACTATCATCAAAAGGATTATGAAATGTATATATAGTGTATTATAATACTATTTATTATGGATTTTAAAGCATATGTTGAATAGTTACAAGAAAAGTTATTTAGTAGAAAGTTAATGTTTTTAGAAAGCACATGGTTGAGTGAAATATAACCCCAAACATTTTCCTATTATCAAGATAATATTTTTTGGATAAATAAATGATTGATATGGAAAAAAGAAATTAGATACTACTTACAAACTTTGATATGATTATAATTTTTTTATCATAATAATTGGAAGGTTCATAAGGTTAACCATTTATGAAATGGTTTATATTGAACTTTTGGACATGGTTTTAGAGATTATTGTATTACTTCACAATAATAAGAAGATTTTTCTAAGAGATGAATTATAAATAATTAATGGGATAGAAAAAGGATAATAAAATTATTATAAAAAAGGCATATAAAGGAAAAATGATTTTGGTTCAAAAAATTTATCCATTTAATTTTATTTCTGGGAAATCAATGGTCTTTTAACCGATCATAAATTCATTATTTTTTGATGGTTTACTTTATAATGACCATATTCTCTATAACTCTATATTGGAAAATGATAGTTAGATTTCTCTTTCATAGCCATGTTTTGAGTTCCAAAAAAAGTTACCCTATTCGAAAGCCTATTTTTTGTGACCTTCACATTCCCCTTTTCCTTTTATTAAGAGGATGTTTTATTAACCATATTTATGATGTGGGTTTACCAAAAATGATTATTTAATTATCAACCTCTAATTTTTGAAGTGAAATTTCAAATTTATAGGATGATATATTTTGAAGGGGGGGGGGGGGAGAATATATCACCCCAATATTTTACGGTATTTCTCTTTTTAAATTTAATCTCTTTGATAGCTTATATTGCACGCATCACCCAACATAAACAAACAATTAAATATTATTATAACATGGATGTTAAATAGAAGGAAATGTATAATATTAGTGACAATATGAAATTTATATATTATATATTTAATAAAATACTTTTCCATTTAACCAATAGTTTTTATAGGAATAATATAAGGATAAATAAATTCTTATGCATAAAAGCTATACTTTCCTAAAGACACTTTTGTCACTTTTAATGTCACAATTTTTAAAAAATAAATTTTGGAAATTTATAAATTATATTTGAAAAAATATAATTTATTTTTTATATCACAATGTTGAAATTATTATAGGTTGAATTTTTGGTTTTGTTAGAATAAGATTCATTTTATAAAAAATAGTGAAAAATACTAATGTTTAATAGAAAAATTAATTTTCATCTAAATAATTTATAATGTTAAATTATATTATTAATTTATTATAAAGTAAAATTAGATAAATTATTAATCTATTAATCCAATTTATATCATTGGAATCATATTCATATTGAATATGGATATAAAATCATTTCTAAACATTTGAACGTTTTCAATTTAAATACCCACTTTCTTATCACATATGTGGGACTAATTTTGAATTAAATTATCTAAATTATGAGAACTGAATTTGAAAAAATATATTCTATATTTTGAGTCATAATTTTAAAATTATTTAAATATTTTTGATTTATTTTTGGATTATAAGAATAGTAACTTTAGCAATTTTTGTTACCGTGATAAATGGTAAATTTTGTAATTTAGGTTAAAAATAAACTTATAAGGACTAAAAAATGAACCTAAAACTTGAAAAAATCTTATTTTATGATTTAGGTTCTACCATAATAAACAATTAATTTAAATTATAAACTTTTTGAGGCACATTTATTAGATTATGATGTTTATAATATTTTATTTAAAGAAAAGTAATAGATGTCACATCCATGATTTTAATAACTATAATTTTTTTAATATGGTGTTATCCAAAATTTATGTTATACTATATTGAGTATTATGAAATATAATGTAATTTTATTCTTCATAGTATTTTATTTTTAATTTTTAGTAATAAAATAAGTACCTTATATAATTACACAACAATTATAATGTAATTATTCAATTAATAAAAATATAAAATAAAAGATATTAAAAATATTAAAATAAATATTTTTTTAATTAATTAAGGTGATAAATTTTCTTATATATGCTTATCACATATTAGGGGAGTATTAAGGGATTTATTTAAGAGTTATCCTATTTTATACTTTTTTTTGAAGTCAAAGTAATGAATATTGTGAGAATTAAAACTCATGATATTTTATAAAAATAATATTTTATTAAATTATATAAAAATAATAAAACTCTATTTTAAAAGAAAAAATTATTATAATATGTTCTAAAATTTCATCAATTGTTCCTTTAATGTTAAATGTATGACACATAATTAAAAAATAAAAAGTTTTAATATTGAAAATTTTGTTACCAATGTTAAAATAAGAAAACACAACTAAGGGTTAATCAAAATGATATGGATTAGAATAATACCAAAACTTTTATAAAATATATATTTTTATGAGATATCAACCATATAATATATTATATTTGAAACCATTTCTATTGATATACATTTATAATGATAAATAAATTTATTATATTTTAATCTTTTGAGAAATTTCAAAAAAAGACCCGCACCACAATTGTAAAATGACACCGCCTCCTTCACTTATTTACACCACATTGATCCATATAGCTTAAAAAACCTCTTCCAATTTATATTATAAACATAATTATTCATGTTCTATAGGTTTTATTCCTTCCAAAAGATCTAACTTAAACCCCTTAAGTAGAGATCTATAGGAAGTCCTTCGAGGAAGAGGTAATCATCTTTACCCACTCTTTCCAGTTTATTTCTTATTATAATTTCAGTTAACGCGTTGTTTCAATTATAAAATAATAAATACAGTATAATATATATTCTGAGTTGTTATTATGATTATGTTATAACCATATTTCACCTTTTATCCCTGCTATGAAAAACGAAAGTACCACGTGTGCGTATGTACAACTTATCGTCTCCACATTGTGATGTAATTTGTTTTCCATAACCACTTTACTTGGATGCGTAAAATTATGGAAATAAAGGATATATATAACAATTATGAAATTATATTGATTCTGTAAAAATTAATATACCATCCAATTTCTTACCATTTCAACGTTAATGGAATGATACCGTTGCACATGCGTACATATGGATTACTATCACTACGATGTGATGTGATTCCTTTTCCATGTTCACCATTCAAGAAATATTATAAAAATATATTTCTTGATTTAATATTACATTTATAACATTAATATAATTTTTATTTTATTTTTCTATATCTTATTCAAGATAACCAAGAAATTTTATTAAAAAACATGCATGAGAAAACAAGATAATTAACACTCGATGGGATAGAAATATGAAAGATTATTAACGAATGGGTGGTTAGATATTATCAAAGAGTCATATTTAATATTATAGATATTATTATATAATAATTATGGCATTATATGGACTTTTGAAAAATCAATATACCATCAACTTCCTTACCATCTCCCCATTAATGGAATGATACCATCGCGTGTGCGTATGTATGGCCTACCGTCTCCACGATGAGATGTGATTAATTTTCCATGTTCACCATTAAATAATGATTATAAAAATGTATTTTATGATTAAATATTATATTTATAACATTAATATAAATCTATAGATGATGTATATATATCCTACGTAAAAGAACCGAGAAATTTGATGACAAAAATGCCTGAAAAAACAAGGCAATTAACACCTGAAGTGATAGAAATATGAATGATTATGAATGAATGAGTGTTAATATGTTATAAAATAATTATATATAATATTATAGATATTATTATAGTTTTTTTAAAAGTTAATAACAAGATTAAAACCATTATACAAGATCTAAAATAATGTTTTACAAAAAGGAATCGTAAGGTAAGACATTTCTTATCTCAATATTTATTCATCGGGATAAACTTATAATTTTTTGATTATGTGATGATATGATTATGTGAAAAATGAATTTTTATTATATTATTTTGTATTTCTAATTGTTTATTTGTGGATTTATAGTGAATAAAAAAAATCAATTCATTTGATTAATGATCACTTCAATGATATGATATTTGTAAGGGACTTCGTCTCAATTTCACTTAATTGAGGTATATTTTACTATTACACTCCTAATTTATTTTATATGGTGTTTGTAATACCCATTTATTTATTCATGATCATCATCCATTTAAAATTTATGAATTAAATAAATAATTTGATATATGAGGAATGCTTTGGAAATGTATGACACAGGTTGGTCACTAATTAATACAAGCCCCTAGAAGTATTGGTAGGTTTCATGAGACAAAATAGATATGATTTTGGCCTAGGCCTTACCCAGCTATTAGATTCTTGGCATAGAGCCATGATGGTATTATATTCTTGGCATGAAACCTTTATAGTATTATATTCTTTTCATGAAGCCTCTATAATATTTTTTAGGTATCTATCATTATGTATTCCATCATTATGTATTTATTTATTGATATTCCATGTGATTATTTGATTACTTATAATATCCATGGTTATGTTTCATGATCAGGTAACTATTTATATAGAATAATTTGATCATCATTTTATTCCTTCCATATTATGATCAAGATTTTCATTTAATGTAATGTGTTTCTATTATTTACCATTCAATTTTAATTGTGCCTTTTTTATCCATAACTTCTTCTATACGTGGACCCTTACTATGAATATAAGGAAACCCATTTATTATGTTTTATTTTACCTATTATTTCAGGAAATATTTAATGTTTTTTATGCAAGGATATACTTGTTGTAATAATGTTATTCTCAAAAAATAAATGTAAATAAATATATTATAATTTTTGTATTTGAAAAAAATGTAAGACTCATTTACGTATCTATTTTACCAATACTTTTAAACTGATCAGTGCTTTGGGATGAATTTCCTTATGATAATTACAATGTAATAAAGGAAGGCACTAACTCTGGGCTACAAGGGTCTATGTTGTTACATTATTAGTTGGGAATAGTTATCATTTCTCTAATTTCCTGAGATTAAATCCATGTTCAACATTCATTTAGAGTATTCAAAACATACATCATCAAGTTAATATAATTCTTTTAGCCTTGATCAAAATATATATTTTTTTAATTTCAAACAAATCCATAATTAATTTATAGAAACAACATGATCACATTGTGATTTTTATAATTATAGTGTGATCATCTAGGAAATCTGCTTGACTAAAGAGTGATAAAATTCCTTGCATTGTGACTATTAAGTCAACCATATGTCTATAAAATCCGATAGTGTCTCTCTTAGGATTCCATTATAAATGAAGTTTTATCTTCAATATCTTCTTGAACCTTGATATTCATTATAACATGACTGGACACTTTTCAATGTGGCCACATATTTATAAATATTTAATGAGTTCAAATGATTTTATAAAAAAACCATTCTCCATGATAGGACCACCTCAATTATGGCGTGACACTTCTTATATCTCACTACTATGACTTGTCACACAAATGGTACAAAGTGATTCCTCTAATAATCAAATTCTATAGATGAAACTTCTTATCTTCCCCTTTTTTCAATGTGGATTTATCCAACAATTTTCACTTCATCTCTTATTTATGTGTGATTATGCATATTCTATCATGGTGTTGAAGTGATTACTCTTACATGATAAGATTTCACTCCTATGAAAGATAAAATTTTGTGTGATCCATTAAAATTTTATCTTTCACTACTTGGAATTACTCTTATGTATAACTAATTATGGTATGACACCAAAATTCACAATGCAATAAATTATCTCACTCATGATTTTATTCCTAGATAGATTTATACTTCATAAATTAATCTTACCAACCATTATTAAAGACTGGGTAAATATTATTGTTGTGTGATAAGCTATTTCTTCACTAAAACTACAACAAAACTTTTTCAAATAACACAATGGATAGTCACAATTCTTCTGTTATACTAGAATGGAAGGATTGACATAGTTTTTCAAATAAAACATTTAACAAATTCTATTTAAATAATCACATTCCATAGATAATATTTTCTTTCTATGACTTTTATATATAGAACTATTATGGTTTCTCCTTCCTCCATATGGAAAAGGTGTATCCTTTTTCCATATATCTATTGTAGTGGATTCAATGCTTCCTTAAAAAATCATCTATGTAAATTCTTCACATTTATGTGTATCAAACTCATATATTCTAAACAAATGTTGGTTTAGTATATGGTAACCGAAATTACTTTCCATCATATCACCATTGGGTTAACTAATAATAAAAAACTCATCATATATAAAGTACATCATTTATCAATATTAGTTAATGACATCTTTAACTATAATTTGAAAAAAATATCACATACAAAATCTGGTTTAAACAATTTTTAGTGTAGTTTGAGGTTAAATAGGAAATTCAGTATGGGTTTAGAGTTTTAAATTAGGTTATGTGGTGGTATCAATAATAATTTAAAACTTAAGGTGGAACCAACTTCCTAGTGGATGTTAATAGGTACCTGGTGATCTGGGTAGAGAGAGGGAATTTCTAAGGGCATGAATAGGTATCCGATAACCTATATTTTTATAAAAAAGTATGTTTGTTTATTTTTTACTAAAACAATTTAATTCTTATAGAGTGTAATTGGACCTCTATTTCTCATCAACAATAGTGTGGTCATCCTATGGTTTTCTATGGTCTTCTTTTTCCCTTCCTATATCCACATGATTCTATGGTTAATCAAGGGGGGTTCCATGCCAAATATATGGTAATAATATATTATATAATTATACTATAATTTAATTCTATTCTTTTATATTTCTAATCTCACAGGTTAGTGTATGATTTTTTATTTCACCATGATGAGGTGAAATCACTTCCTAATATAGGGGGTTCCACTTCTCTTATTTAATTAAATCCATAATAGGTTTCTTCCCTTATGTTCACAATTTTTTATTTTAAAGAAATTGAGGTATGATTGTTTGGGTTTTCATTATTTTATGGTAGAATTGAAGTATGATTTTGTTTTATTTTGGTCCTTTTGTTTTTATATTCTTAAGCATACTTTTTGAGTTACCCACTTAGGTTTTTGTTAAGGTTTAATTCATTTAAATTAATGAATCTAATTTATTAATATTATTTGTTTATGGTGTTGTAAAAGTTTGTTAAGTGATTCATGGTTGAAATTTTGATTCGATTCGATGATTTTTGAATTGGAAAATATCACCAATGATCTTGTAGGTATTCCCTATCCCTCAACTGATGTTCTTGACTTTTCCATCGTATAATTTTATTAAAATAATTATTAATAAATTTAAAATTTAGTTTTTTATAATTTTAAATGAATTTATTCAATGATATTTTCATATAAGAATATATTTTTTTCAAAGGGAATTTGATTTGAATCCATGTAATGGTTTATTTTTTCACTTGTCTTATTTAGTCCTTGTTTTCAACAACTATATAACATTTTTATAGTAAATATATCTTTTATTCAAGTTGATTTTGATCTGATTAAATAATTTTAACTATATATCCTAGGTTATTTTTTATTGGATACATTATATATTCATTTGTAGCATAGTTTTATTATGATTGTTGATAATTTCTATTTATCTAAATTAATTTTTTTATATAGAACGTTAAACTTATGTTCAATAAGAAATTTTGTTAGTAGTTAGAGTCTATCTTAATGGTAATAAGTATATAAACATTCATGAAAAGACCATGTTAGGTTTGAAATATGAGAGAAACCCTAAGTTAGTAAATCATAACAGAAATAGTCAAAATGTGGGGATAACAAGACCCAAGATATAAGGAGGGATATGTTTCCATCCCCCAACACATATAGCTATGCACAAGGGAACTACATGCCTTTTATTATATCAAGTTGTGAGATAGATACAGACATGAAGAGGTATTGGGGAGGGGTTTTTCCAATGCAGTTTGTTCGTTTAAAAGATGTAAGGTATTTTTCCCTTAGTCATTGATAATATATAGTTTTGGATTTATGATTTTGGTCCATCGAGTCATGTAAGGGTTCCGTCTCAACCCAAGTTAAGAAGAAGGATTATCAGAAAATAAAAAATATGAATTGGGATGTTTTATTTCATTATTTATAAAATTTTCATGTCTTAAAAGCTCCCCATGTCTTCATTAGTTATTGATATTTTTATATTAATATGGTTTTATGTGTTTTTATTAAATATTTTATTATATGAAACTAATTATCAATTAGAATCTGGGGAAATATGAATTTTTTTTATTATAGATTTATTTTTTATAATCCTTTTCATATTTAAAAAATGTAATAACTTACACCACTTTAACTAGTATGATTTATAATTTAATATTTCTTATATTTATTGGGAATGCATTGAGCCATTATATTTTCTCTCATTACTACACTTAAACCATATCCCATACAATTTTCCCAAAATTTAATGTGGTAATCAACCCGAAAATACCCCTTCATGGATTCTTATGGCTATAAATAATGAGTTAGAATATATTTTGAAAAAACATTAGTATTTATTATTGGATATATTTATTCTGGAATTGTGATCGATAAGGTAATAAGAAAAAATCTTTTCATCGAAGCTACCTATCTATAAATGTTAAGGATATTGATAATGCTTTGGTGACTTTGGTACCTAATAATCATTGGGATCTTGAAATGGGCAAGGAATTCAACAAGGAAGGTAATATTTATTGACTCATCCATTCATGAATGTTGATAGTTTCTACCTCATTTTAATATGACATTGGGGTGGTGGTATACATGCAAGCTGTGTTGATGGGGATCTAGACTAAAGAAATGTGGAGTTCTAAAGGTTTAATATCCAGGTATAAAAACATTTATTTATCATGAACTATTTTAAGAAACATCCCTAATTACACCCCCTTAGCTAATATAATAAAATAAATCTATAAAATCCATTACCCATATATTGGTATAATCTCTGAAAGGTAAGAAATTTATGTTTATTTAGAAAGGAAAATTCAACTATAATTCTTGGTAAAATTGATGTTCCTATTAAATTGATTGAGAAACCCTCTAAATTCAAGATTTAGAAGATGTTTACTATTATGGGAGATTCTTTGAATGGTTCAGAAGTGTTAGAGGTATGGAAAATGGAAGGATCTATGAAGAAAAGGTAATAATAATGGGAGTCCATCTCTATGCCTAAGAGAGAGGGATAATGTATTGATAGAGAACAAATGAGGCTTTAGTTGGAGACAAAGATCATGGCACCCAGTTAAAAGATATCTATGAGTATAGAGTTTCTATAAAATCTAGAAATTTTATCAATTAGAATATAATAATGGTAAGAATCAAGGAATTGGTTCTGGGGAGAACTCGGTGAATAAATTGATGAAAGGAAAAAAAGAAAAGAATATTCCAAAATTTCTAAACCCATTATAACCTGATGGGAGGGTAAAATAATTGAATCTAAGGGGGTTTGCAATATCATTAGGATCTAATGTCAACTTCACAAAAGAGGGATTGATTCAAAGGAGAGAGATGGTCCCGGCCCTCATTTATGTTTTTAGTAGATTACTAGAGCATGATGAAAAATAAGATCTCAAGGTTGAGGCCATGAATTTCTTAAGTTATGATGGTTTTAAGGATATCAATCCTCCAGGGATATTCACCCACTTAGATAACAACCTATATGGAGGAGCTGTTATAGGGTATCCATAGGATAATGATTTGGATTAACTAGATAATGTTTCAATAACCATTGAGGCCATGAATTTAGAAAGATCACATAATAATACCAATATCAATTACTCTATTCTAAAAGGTGGAAGGATAATAGAAATAATTAAGAAATCAAATTATGTCAAAGAAACAACTATGATCCTCCTTATGAATTATAAGGATAAGATATTGAAAAAATATTTTCTAATTATTGATTTAAAGTGATAACAATATAATATTAAGTCTAAAATCCTAAATGTTGTCACCAATGAGTAATAGATATGAATTAATACTATGTATTATATATTTCTTTGTGTTTTTAATAAAATAATGTTCAATGTGGAGGATTTCACCAAGAATAAGGAAGATATGTCTTCTTTATTTAAGGATATGGTTTATGAGGAGCTTAAATGAAGTAAATTTCATATCCTTTGGTGTACTCATAGGATATAGTATTATAATAATTTAAGGTATTATTATAATTAAATACTTTTTTTCATTATTGTTTAATATTTTTCTTGTTTGTATTACTACTCCACCTTAACATTATTTTTCTATAAAATAAATAAAAATTACATAGCTGAGTTAATAATTGAAGATCCATAATTAGAATTGGTTAATATATCACACTAATGATGATATAATAGCTAGTGTTGAAGCTGAAGATTGGTTTCCCATTTTCAGAGGCAAATCCATGAGATTGAATGAATCTTCTCAATAAAGAAACTAAAAACTCAAATAATTCACACTTTGATACTATGAAGTGATGGATTCTTCCTAGTGTACAATACTAATAGATTCTCCTTACTTCCCAACATGATGCCACTATTCCACTTCGTGGGTATTGAAAATATCTAGTAATTTACGGCAATGTAAATGTCATGTTTTCCCCAATATTTCTCAAATAAAATGGCACAATTCAACTTCCCTGAGAAGTGTGGTGATTTTGGAGATTCTGGTACATGAGGAAATGCACTATGACATAGACCTTAGTGGCTCAGGACCAAGCAGTTCCCATGAGATACGACAGGCATGACATACTTCTACAGATTTCAAGAACCACTTCGGGCCTACCCTTTAGGTGGGGAACTCATGTGTATGAATTTTCAGAGATATTTTGTACTTTACAATTTTTAGTTTTTGTTTCGTTGGTTTTGTATTCAAGACCATTTGACTTATAGCTTGTAACTTTACTTAGTGGTTGTTTAGTGGTATACATGTTTCCTTTATATATTCTTGGGACATGGTTTTGTGTGCATGTGTGTACAGGTACTCAGGAAAATGCCTCCCACTCATGGGATAATGCCTTTGGTGGTAGTATCCATCCCTTGTACTTTAGAAGGCGGGTTTGGGGTAGTCACGACATGGGATCTATGGAAGGGGTTGTGCCACCTCACTTATTTTTCTTTGGATTCAACTATGTTGTGATACTAGTTTTGTTTATGCATGTTACTTACTTACAAGAATAATCCCTTTATATTTCCTAATGATTCCTTTTCCAAAGAATGTATATTCTAAAAATATTTACCGTTTTCCTTATGGTGTAATATTTTTTTATCACTTTAGCGTACTTACACTCTTACATCACCATATTTGTTTGTTTTAATGATACCAAACACCGAATGTGTTTCTAACCTTTTAGATTAATTAAATTTTAGTATTTTAATATAAATATTCATTTATAGAGTTGTCAGAGACTGTTAAAAAAATCAAAAAGAGTGTGGATAACATATTCAACATCCCAAAAAACCTTTTACCACTTGATAGCCAGTGGATTTCTACTGGCCAGTCGGTATCACTTTGGAGAAACAATATAGCTACTATAAGTCCACCTACTACCTAGTAATGTGTCACGACTAGTAGGTAGAACTGAATAGAAGAACCAAAACTCTTGGTAGCTTATTTGAAACTCAGTTGATTCTGTTGTATCTTGTAATCATTTTTAAATCTCACTACTTAGCTAGTTTCATTGGGATTCTTTCTGGTGGTTCCATGTTATTAAGTCAATGGGTGTATTAAATATGGGGCTCACTAGCTCTATTTACCCCATTACTCCTCAAATTCAATACTTGGAGCCATATAGGTTTTAAATATAACCCATGTGAGGCTTGGGTTCTTGGCTACAACTAAAACCATGTTCTTTATTTTTGGATTCTTTGTAAACCATTAAAGAAAAGGTATTTTATGGGGTTTTTTGAATACCAATAAAGTATATGGTTTGTGTTATTTTTAATTATCTTGGATACTAATAAATTCATTGTCTATTAATTCATAAACACTTTTTCAATTTGGGTGAGAGATATAGGGGATCACAATTGAGCTATTTCCAAACCCCTTATCAAATTTTGTACCTTGGATTTTATTTATATTCCAAATTATTTACATCTAATTTATTTTATTAAATTAACAACTTTTATTTAATAATTTATATCAAATAATATATTAACATAAATAAATAAATCTCATATTTAATTTATATATTGTTTCTACTATACTCATTCTCTTGAATTTAAAATATGTTTTCAAATTATATTGTACAAACTTTGATTATTTTTATTTCTCTATTTATTCAATGATTGTTTCTACTTATTTAGTTATAAATTTTTAAAAGTAAATTTACCCCCTTTCCATATTAATGTTAAAAAAAATTATTATTAAATGAGGCTTTGTTTTCCAATTTTTTTTAGCCATTATTTTCAAACCATTATTTTTTAAACCATAATCAATTTCAATGAATGGTATTTATATAATTTATTTTAGCTCTAACACCAAAGGTGCTCTTAAAATACACTCAATATGTTTATCCCTTTATTTTATAGAACAAAATATGGTAATTAGAAAAATTACATGTATACTTTATATAAAATCATTGATTATCTTTCTTGTAAAATTGTTTTACATGGTCACACACTTACTAAATAATCAAAATTAAAATGAACTCAGAATTATATTGGAACTTTTGAACTATATGAAAAAAATAAATTCTTATAATTATGGTTTATAACATATTGAATTTAATAGAATTTACACAAGTAAAACATCTCATGAAAATTTTAAATTAAATAATGTTACTCATGAGGGTGCTAATAAAGTCAAACATAATAGAATTTATATGTATAGGCAATATTAGAAAAGCATTATTATACATAATAATGAATCTATTACAAATATTTTTACTTATTTTATTGACATATACAATTGAAGAATGTCTCTTAGTGATAATTTTACTATATAAATTATTGTGAATAAAATAAGTTGGGTCTTTATGAGTATTTTGGAACCCAAGGTAACATCGATTCAAGAAGAAAAAGATATCAAGAACTTGGTAGTTAAATAAATAATTGGTTCTCTCATGACCCATGAGATCACAATGAAGTTAAAATATAAATAATAATCAAAATAAGTAAAGGAAAGAAAACACATTAGTTTCGATCACTAGATTATGATTCTTTTGAAAGTGATTCCAAGATCACACACCTTTCCAATATAGTAAACACTTTCATGAAGAAGAAGATATCCTTTCACCATGATAAAAAATAGAATCAACGAAAAGAAGATGAGGTAACTTGATATCATTAAAAAAAGGTAAAAATCAAGATGGTTTACCCCTTTCTCAAAAAACTAAATGGTGAAAAGTAATAAATCCGACAATGTTTCTATGTAGAATGTAAGTGATGATTACCTCTTATATTTTGACTCGAGAGATGGGAGGAAGACATGTATCATAGAAAAAATTGATGTATATAATAAGGTTAAATATTCTAGTTCTTCAAATTATATTTTAAAAACTCCTATTATTATTTATGAAAATTATATTATGTAGAGTTAGAAAATTAATATTATGGACCTACCACAAAATTCAAATAACTCAAAAATAACTATAATCAAGTTTTTTTGAAAAGAAGAAACATTTTATATAAAATTAGAGTTATACATGTAATTTAAAGAGTAACCTAATATAGAAAAATTAGAATCAACTATTAATGATATTCTGAAATATCTTTCACAGGTTACCCAAGGTGAAAAAATTTAAATATAATTCATTTTTTTCAATGATATACCAATAGTAATTTTGGAATTGGTATTGAAAAAAACTTTTTTCCTAAAAATTCTTAAAAATACTACTTTTGTAAGGGGATGCTCTAAAAACAATTTTTATACTATTTTCATAAAAGAAAGTATCTTATTTGTGAATAAATTATAATTTTTTTCTTAATGGTAGGACTTAGTCAATTCATCTCTCTTATAATTCATTGTTTATAAATTATCATGGAAAATCATATATTAAACAAGTATGGATTCAAAAATCACGTTTAACTAATAGATGTGGACCCAAAATTCATGTACCAAATTATTTAGTTTCTTAATAATATTTTATAAATGTATATCAGGATTAAAATCAAAGGAGCTAAAAGGTACATGGATAGTAAGAGGTTGAGACACACGTGTTTTGGATACCCCAAGTTCAATCGTCCTAAAAATATTGATGGATGCTAAGTCACTTTTAGTAAAAAACTATGGAGTAAGATTATCAGTATATAACCTTTTGATTTTTAAAATTAATCTTTTTTTTAAATATATTTTAAATGTTAATGGCTTAAAAAAATTATGTGTTTTTCAATTATGTGGTAAATATTATAAAGTCTCTTTTGGAAATGATTTTTTTTATATTCATTGATTGTAAAGAAAAATTTTATTTAAAGATTCTTGTTTTCAAATTTTTTATGTTATTGATTTAAAATATATTTTAATTCAAAATGTTAAATATTTAAGTGAATAAGATAGATAATATTGTATTTGGAATAGGTGCCTTGGTCATTTTATTACACACAATTTTCCAAAAAAATCTAAAATAATATAGTAAGATATTTACATAAATTTAATTTCAAAAATAATGTTTTTTATGAACCTTTAATACTTGTTAAGAGAAAAAAATTATATTAAATCTAAAAAGGAATTATAAACCTCTATGTTCCATGAGATTATTTATCTTGATCCTTTTTGAGATTGAAGAGTTGTAAGAAGTGGATGTAAATATTTCACTTTTTTGTAATAAGAACTTATTATAAAAAAATTATATGTGTTTATTTCTTGTTTCATAAAATTAAGGCTTGTAAATAATTTAATAAATATTCCAAGAAGGTCAAAAATGAAAAATTATATAAGATCATTTCCATTTAGATTTACAATGGGGGAGAGTTTGATGAAAAATATTTAAATAAACTTTTTAATTCACGATGTTATAATCATTCATTTTCCCTCTCCATGGTCTGCATAAAAAAATTGGGTTATTGAGGTAATAAATAAAATTTTTAAAGAAATATCATGAACTATATTAAATGAATTTAAACTCCCTAAATATTTTTGTGTCAAGGTAATTAACAACATTTTTTCTTCCTTAAATAATGTTCTCAAAAGACCCTTCATTAAAAATACCCCCAATGAAATTTGGATTTTTTCCTCTAAAGTTTCATTTTTGGATAGAAATAAAACATTTATAATACTAATTAAAAACTAGGAAAGTGTGGACCCAAATCTGATGATCTCATTTTATTGTGTACTTTAACTCAAGTAAATCATATTGAGTGTTTAATAAACAGACCACCACCATAGAAAAATAAATTCACATAAAATGTTATGAGAGTTTATCTAAAACACACTCCCAAATTGTTGATGTTGAGGTTGACCTTGAAACTTTAACCCTAAATAATCCACTTAATTATAAGGAAATTGATTTTGTTGAAGAACCAACATATACCCCTGTACCAAAGGCATTCTTTAAATCTAAATACCATTAATTTAATATTTTATTGGTGATTTTCAAGATTATATTCATATTAGAAGATCAATTTTAAATCAACTTGAACATATTTATTTTGTTTCCAACCTAGAACCCCTAAATATTGATGACCAAATTAATTATGAAAATATGTTTCTAGAAATAAAAGATTATTTAAACCAATTCACAAGAAATAATGTTTGGACTCTTGTTGAAAGACCTGTTGATCACGAAATTGGGTTTTGAAATAAATTAAATGAGAAAGGTAACATAAGACATAAAAAATCTATAATCATAGAAAAAGTATACAATCAAGAATAAATTAATTATAGTGAAACCATTTCAATAATCTCTAATATGAAATCCATTTAAATATTTTTGGGAATTTTCTAACCATTTAAATTTTAACATTTTTCAAATACATGTGGAGAGTTATTTTTTAGAATATTTTCAAAACATTTTTGTAGAAAACCACTTGGTTTTACATATTAATTTTTTTTAAATCACATGTTTATGATATAAAATTAACTTTGTGGTTTAAAATTTTCTGTTAAATTTATGTAAGAATAATTTAATAATTTATTAAAAAATTATTTTCAAATGGGAAAATATTATATGAATTTGTTTCTAAAATCTATTTCAAATGATTTATTACTTATTCCTATTTTTTCTGATGATGTTATTTTTTATCTAACAAAGAATTAACTTGTAACAAATTAATGAATTTAATGAAATAAAAATTTAAAATGAGAGTGGATTTCATTATTTTTTTTCAAAACTCTCTAAATAAACCTAGAATTTTTATAAGGAAAAATAAATATACAAATGAACTCTTAAAATTCTTTTTCAGGGAAGTTGTAAAATAAATAATGACACCTATTATTAAGTATTTTAAGCTAGAATTAGATGAATTTGTTCAGTAAATAACAAAAATATTTATTGATATATGAATGGGAACCTTATTTACCTTATCATGGCCTTGTCAGACATCATGTTTTTTTCACTTTTTTTGTTTCAATTAAAACATAATAAATCAAATTAAAAATTTATTAAAATAATTAATATATATTTAAATGTTTCGAAAAATCTTATTTTATTTTTTATAAAAGAAAAATATTATGAACATACATGTTTTTTTAATGATTAATTTTATGGATGTCAATTAGATAAGAAAATTAAAAGTGTAAATTTTCACTTACATATAAAATCCCTTGTCTATTGGATTGAAAAAAGATATATTTTATTTATTTTTTGATGAAAAAAGAGTAATATATATCCAAATTGATTTGTTGTTCCCAAATTATTTGTATGAAAGAAGATCTCTTAGATTATTGGCTAAATTTTAATCGTGTCCCTATTAAGTGCGACAACATTGGTTCCATCTGTATTTATAGAAATTCAATTAAAAACTCCCTCACTATGAACATTGACCATGGATACCACTTTTTGAGAGACCACTTCAAGAAAGGTAATATATCTCATGAGCTCAAGATAAAAAATATTTAATTGGATGATATATTTACCATACCTCGTTAACTAGATTATATTTATTTTAATAAGTATGATTTAGGTATGGTACACTTGTGACACTTATTAGTTAACTTAGTAAATCTTAAGATATTTTCAATTATTTATTTTTCAAAATATTTAAAATAAGATTTATTTTCTTAAACATTACATTAAGTTTTTTAACTAAAGTGAGTTTAATATTACTATTGATTAAATTCTTTTCAAGATACAAAAAATAAGATGTTGTTCTAGTATAGATTCACTAATAGGTTTTAACATAGAAAAGGAAAGGTTGTATTTTTAATATGATCTTTACTATGAACATGAGTAGTGGGAAATTAATTTAAACCTAATTTTAAACTCTGAGAGAATATTCTATATATTATTCACATAATCGTTCTTAACCATAATTAGGGATTAAAAATTAAAATTTTATTTTAGATTTTTTATTTTAGAAATATTTTATTATTTTAAAGTTTTATTTTAAAAATAATTTTTTAATTTTAATTCCTCTATATCTTTTTATTTACCTCCTAAATATAATTGTTATATGTATCTTGATATTTTTAATAGATTAATTATGTGTGAGATTATCTTGTTAATTCTAAAATATTTCATGAGGAGAATTTTTTTTTCAATCTTGAGCATATTTAAAAAAATAATTTTAAACATCAATGTTTTATTTCAATCATAATCTTACACTTTATCTTATTTTGAAATTAGACTTTTACATTTTTTTATAAAAAATTAATTATTTTTTTTTCATTTTTAAATTTTAGGAAAATTAAAAGTCATCTATATTTTTCTAAATTATTTTTTTATCTCTCTTTAAGGATCATTAATAATGAGTAACATAATTTAATTTAATTTCCTATTTATTTAACTTTGTTCTTGATTTCTTTTTTAATAATAACAATGGGGAAAAATATATGGTATAATTATGTATTCCTTTGTTTTGATCACATGAGTATTAAAAATTATTTTATCATATTTTTTAGAATTTTTTATGAAAATTTTAAATTCCTTTTTAAAAATTCATTGGTATATTCTAAGTGTTTGTGATAATCAAAATGTGGGTGATTATTATACCTCACTTTATTAGTTTTTTAATGATAATAATGAAAAAAATGTTTATAACCTTTTCAATTAAATTAACTTCAGTTATTAAAAATATTCATTTAGTTATAGGGTTATCTGAGTAATGTAAAGGCATCAAATGAATTATAGAGGTCATATTCAACATCCAGAAGAACTTGTTAACACTAGGTACCCGGTGGAGTGGCATCAGCCAATCGGTGACACTATACAGAAGAAAAAAAACTTTTGGTACTTTAATAAGTACTCAATGGAAGAAAAAAAACTACCACATAGAGTACACAATATCTTGGAAACTTATTGCAATGTCGTGAGTTAATTGGTGGCACCAGGTATCTAACTGGTGGTGTTGAGTCAACTAGTCAAAAGGTGCATAAAATATGGTCTTCAATGACTTTGTTTACTAGATTACTCCTCCAACTATATCCTTGGACCCCCAATATTATATAAATATAACCTTTTTCGGATTAAAAGACGACAACATCAATCAATAATGAACATCATTAATATATAGAGTATGAAAAGAATCACTACTCCCTTTATTCCTCCTCCAGATATCTCTTTGTACTTATTTTTTCAAAATCATTGATCTCCAAAATTTATCTCTCCAATTATCTCAATTTAATATTCTATAGAGATATATATAAATGATGTAATTTATTAGATGGTTTTATACCTAAGAACACCTACTGCCCTCACTCACTTTTTGGGTTCTTGGATGCTACTAAAAGCATGGTTTGTTCCAGGTTTTTGGTAATATTCCTAAACCAAGATATGTCATTTGTTCCTCGAATATTGCTAATGTCAAGGTTTAGTGTTTTTTTGGTTTATTTTAATATAATAAATTTATGTTCTATTAACACTTAAACTCTCAATAAATTTGGTCCATACATGTAGGGGCTCATAATTGAGCTATTTCTGAGATTCCTTATTAAACCGTGTGCCTTGTGTTTTGTTTAATTTCCCCATTTTTTTATTTTTAATTATATTAATCAATTAATCATTAAAAATTTCAATTAATTAATCACTTAACATTTATAAATCAATCTATAATTTAGTGAATATCTAGTTTTCAATAAAATTATTTTTTTAATTTAAAATAAACTTAGCGACTATGTTGCACTTACTATGATTATTTATATTTAACACTATATTTAATGATTTTATCACCTTATTTAGTATTAAAATATTAAACAGAATTTCACCCCTCCGACCATCTTACTCCAACAAAATCTTTATGTTTTTACTCATATATAACTATTTGAATATCATTAGGCATGTTCATCCTTAGCGAGTCTTTCTTCACATTTTCACATTTCTATTGTTAAAAAATAATGGCTCCTTTATCAATAATTTATATTATCGTTCATTATATACATTTTTAATTCCATTAGTTGGTAATTATTGGTGATGGGTTATATCTTCATTTCCTTAAATCATCACATTTATTCCACCCTAGTAAATATATTTTTAAGAATAATATATATATTTTTCTTTTCATTCATATTTACCCTTATCAGGGAATAATGAGAATCCTCTTGCTATTAACTTAAAATTTATGTTTAATTTTCCTTGTAATATATAAATGGTTAGAAAATATAAATTATATTATATTAAATACATTCCTCATGTATATTTTCCTTGTTTTATATGTTCTAATAGTTCTTATTCCACTAGTGATCCTTTTGGATGCTAGACAGAGACTCATGATGCACCCCATGATTCCATAATAGTAGAACATTTTATTTATCATACTAATAGAGCCATAAATACTATATGGTTTTAAGTAATTTTCATTCTTATAGTGTTTCCAAATTTTCATCATTATGTACTCCACTAGTTATACCTGATGTGGGATGAATGTCCTTCCCCACATTTGAGGATCTCAATATTGTTTCAATATCATTTATCATCATTTACACATTATTTAATGGGGATAAAATTTCTTTCACAATCAATAATTCTTATATTCCATATTTTATCCTATATTTCATATTTTTTGTATGGATAATACATTCTTTATGCCTCTCCTATGTGGTCATTTACTATTCAATGTAATGTGAAAGTTCTCTGGGTAATTTTTTTCTTTCATGTTTTTAACCTTTATCTTAATTTTTTCATTAAGTTCCACCTATTATTTCTTAAATTTTTAATTCCCAAACACTAAATATATAATGAATTCATATTCAACCTTACATAAAATTGATAGTTTATTTATCTTATCTTGTAAGGATTGAATCTCATCTGGGTTAATATAAGAAAATTCTTCTTACAAATAACTGGATGTCATTTCCACTTACTCTATGAATTAATAATACAATTCAATATTAATTGGGGAATATATATTTCAAAATCTTTTTTCATCTTTTAGAACATGATGGGAAGAATTATTATCAATATAACCAGTTACATAAAACTCAAAATGTGTGCCCTTTTTCTGAAGCTGTATTTTATTATTTTTATTTTTCATTTTGAATATTGATATGGGGAAATTATAACCATATTTATCCATAAAAGTTTTTTATCCACCATATTTACAAGTTATCCTTGAGGTAAGTAATACAAAACTTTTGGATTCAACTAATCTTTTATAGATATATTCCAAAACCACCTAAGTATTAAAATCACTATAAAAATGAATGGTTTTCATAAACACCATTATAGAGATGAATTTGTTTTGAAAATTTTAGGCCTATTCATCATAAAATAATTCATTTTTTTCTTGAATTAATATATCATTGTAAATAATCTATGATCTAGTCACCATAATCCTATTTAAATGAATAAATATTATTTACATCAATAAAAGTTAATACCATTGAAAATTTAATGTTTACTTATTAAATTTATGAGTACAAAAAATAAAAAAAAAGTTTTCATTATTAAACTACAAATCTAAAACCTAAAGATCTGATACCACTTATTGAATCCAAGTTGAATATACGTACCCATCTAGAGGTGGGTGAATCAAGGTTCTATCCATTAAATAATTTTTCCCTCAATTGTGTTATCCCCTTTGTGGGATCTTGTTTCCTCATTTGAAAAAAACATATTCAATCTCCGAAAATATTAATTCTGTTATTTTTTACAAATAAAATACATATACATAAAAGTAAAACAAAATAAACAAGTGGATTTTACTTCATTCACCTACACTCAGCTGCATTAAATGAGAAAACACTAATAATGTGTCAATGTTCCAAAATAAACTATACTCACATGAATTGGATATAAGTTTCAATAAATACCACTCCATGACAAAATGTAATAAAGTTATAATATTTTGGTCAAGAAATATATTTTTTAAAAAAATTATAATTTTTATGATTTTGTTATTATATAAGAATATCTTATAATATTTAAAAACATTTAAGGTAATAAAATATGAATTTAAGGAATAAAATTATAAAATGTAAAATATTATTTGAATTGATATAACCATGGTAAAAATATTTAGGACTAAAATGAAAATGTTACTTTAATAAAATCAATTTGTCTTATTTTATTCTAATTAAGTATTTTGATTATTACATTACATTTTGGATTGTATTGGAAGACAATTATATATTATTTTTTATAAAACAATCTAATGTATATCATGAAAATCAATATATATGATAATACTATCAAGAAAAAAAATTTAAACTTAATAAAACACTTTTCCTAAAAAATTATTTTCTAACAATTTATATGTGTTTATTTTAAAATTAACATGTCAAACTCGTAAAAATTTTATTTGGTAAAATTATTTAAAAAATTTTAATCATAAGGTTAAAATTTAGTAAAAACATTGATCTTATTCCCCCCCAATATCAAATACTAATTTTAAAGATTAATTACTATGTTAAGATTAAATTATGGTTATAGTTAAAAGGTTAAAATAAAAATCCCAAAATAACTCAAGATTCTAAAAAAATGTGTGGTTGAGGTGTATATAGAAACACCAAAACCTAACCTCTAATTTTTTACATTTTAGTGGAATTGAAATTTTAATAGTGACACAACATTATTGAAAATATAACTGTTACTTCTGAAACAACAATTCACATTACTTATAAAAAGATAACAATTACACTAATTAAAGACTCCACTATCCTTAAAATTTCTTGTTGAATGTTTTCTGAATTTATCCTCCAAGAACCATATACCAATGAAATAAGCTTTTATTTACGTTTATTTTTCATAATTTTTTCATTTAAATATAGAATTACAATAAAAAATTCAAGTCCTCGATGTGAGTATCCACTTCTTCTTTGTGTCTCCTTCATATTTTTTGTTATCATAACCTTAAACAAGATTATTAACATAGTAAAATAAGTATAATTATTTTAATTAATTTTTTTTTTAGTTGGAAAAAAATTATTCAATCCTTTCCATCCACTAATAAAACAAAATAAAAATAATTATGTGTACATGTGGATTAGTGCATCCACAAAGAAATGATGTTCATTATTCATAAATGCCTCACAAGAAAGGTATTAAGGAAATATTTTATGACTTAATATTTTGTATTAATCAAGAATAAAAATACTAAATTATCATTTTACATTTTCCATCATTTCATTCATTCATTTAGAAATGAGATCGATAATCATGCACATTGAAGACTACCACCTCCACGAACAAATTTTTTTATTTTTCAACCCCACCCATCGTTGATGCTTATAATAATGGATATAAAAATTATATATTAAAATTAATAATTGTTTAATCATATTAATGTGACATATAATTATTATATAATGACCTTCCCTCACTCATGGAAATGTTTTAAAATGTTACCGTTTTGGTTAGTTTTACCACATACGTGAACAATGGTATAATGTTTATATAAAAAAAGATTATAAGATGTCATATAATAATAATATTGTATAATAATTATTAATTTATTATCTATGAATTATACTATATATGTGATATTAAAATTTAATATATTTATTAATATACAACCTTTTGACTGCTAAGCATGTCAAAACCAGTTTATCACGTTTCCCATTTTTAGTTATCCTATTCTAGTATTTGGCTTAATGTAAACTAGAAATAAGGATAATTTGTACAAAAAATGATTATTATATCTTGAATATTTATTTAATGATGAAATTGAAACCACTTAGTATGAATCCACTTTATTACCATCACATATATAGGAGATGAATAAAAAAAATCCTAGCATCCGATAGTGAAAATATCTATAAGTAAAAAATATATTTGTAATGAAGGATTATAATTTTTTTTATAAATAGTAATAAAGTTGAATAATTTTATTAATTTAGTAATTAGGATTGTTATGTTCATCATATAATTGGTCATAAAAATGATGCATTTTCAGAAACTCAAGGTATAAGATTTTCACTTCAGTTTCCCTTTATTGAGAGATATTTTGTATTTATGAACCTATTTTTATTTATGTGGGGGTGTATAATGAATATTTAATATTTTATAACATGAATTAAGTATTTATTAATGTAATTTTAAGACAAATTTCTAGGTATTTCTCCTTATAGTTATCATTAAAATGCTACAAAAATTGTACGGATTTATTTTCATCTTCTTTTAATTAAACAAGATTACTAAAATGTGATAAGACATCTAGAGATTTTTATGATAATTTATTATAAATCCTATATCATTTTATTCCCCTATAGATATTTATGGTGAAATTAGACTACCATTTATCTAATTTTAATTTGGATGTTTTAATATATTTTAAACAATGCGGTTTTCAATAAAGGCATTTCAAAATATTCTAATGGTTTTTTATCCTTTAAAAATCATCTTTTTTTAACTTCCAATGAAAATTAATTTTGATAATATTATATATTTTTAAGGATAATTTCTTTTTAAAATATTTATAATTTGGTTTTCAAAATTATTTTTTTCCGTTAAATTTTTTTAATATAATTTATACCGTAAAGTTTTAAAAGGATCTGTGAAAACATCAATATTTTTAATTTTACTTACCCTATAAGGTTTATCTCCTAGGAAGTCATGTTTTTACCACCCTTTATATTTATTATGATATGATTCATATTAGATAATAATATTTTTGATATTTTATGACATGTTAAGTTTGTGTTATCTGGTAATTTTAGAAAGTTTAAGAAACTCATTAATTTTTCATGGGATCATTATGATGTGTTTATGATTTATTTTAATTGGCACTCATATGTATTCATGATGATGGTCTGGGTTCTATGAAACCCTTTAATGCATTGATTAAGGTTTAATATTAAATGAGATGATGAAACGTTGCATGAATGAGATAAGGGAATCTTTGTTCATAAGTTTTCTGGGTGAATGAGATGTAGGAAGATTTTTATCATATTTATTGTATCAATGAGATGTAGGAATAATTGTTCACAAGTTTGTTTAGTGAATGAAATTCAAGAAGAATTTTTCAAAGTTATTTGGTAAATGTGTTATGAATTGTTTTGTTCATAGGATTTTATATTCTTATGGTTGTTTCACATTTCCAAGTAGATTATCAAGTTAGGCCAAAATTCAAGATGAATTCCATTTCCATGAAATTCCATCTACTAATGATTAATATTTTTTTAGTATTCTATACTTTTATACCCCGATAATTTATTAGATGATTATCAAGATATATTTTTGAGACATGTCATATCTTTTATGCTACTTTAATTATATTTTTATGATCATATGATGCTAGAACATGTTGTATGATTTTCATCTATAGTATAATGATAATTTATTATCATATTTATGTATTACTCTTGTTCCCCTTAATGATTATTATATAATACTTTTTGATACATTTTTATCTTACCAACAATTTGATCTCACCACATTCTTATGCTTCCATTACCAATGTTGTGAAGATGATTATATCATTTGAGATATCAAGGAAATAGTCTAGTGGTGCATTATTTTTAAGTATTTGTTTATATGTATTGGAAAATAATATGTCTATGTAGATATTTTAAAAAACACTAAACCTTTTGATCTTCAGGTTATGTGACTATTTGTTAGATGTATTATCTAAATCATGATATTATTGTACTATTTAGGTTATTTTTATCATTGGTTTCTACAGTTGGCATCGAAAGAGGGTTTAGTTGTATATGGAGATTAGTTTTATTAGAATATGTTTATGATACGAATAACCCTGGTAAAACCCTAGAGATAATAATAATCATTCACTACTAGAATAAATAGTATTTTCGATGAGGTAATTATGATAAGAAATTGACCTATTGTAAATACTTTTTGACAGAAAACTATTTGCGGTAGATGGTTTATTCCATAAAAAATAGTCATCATTTATGACAAAATATACCATCCATCAAAAATAATTTCGGTGGGACTTCTTGCATCCTAGTGTGAAAATAATTAATGACGAGAATTTGTGATGGGATGATATTTTGATCCCAAATAGTTCTCAGATTCAAAGTATTTGCGATAGGAAATAATGACCATCAAAAATACTTTTGATGGGATGGATATTTGCGATGGAATTAATTTCATTATAAATAGTATGTTTCAATAAATATTAGGTTTAACATGATGGCACCCATTCTTCTTCCCATACTCCCCTTCCTCTCATCCCCATAAACGACTGCATGCACCACCAGATTTGACCCTAGTCAAATCTACTCCACTATACCTGATTTTTGATAGATCCCCCTTCCAATCACCTTGGCCCATATTACTTTTATCTTCTTTTTCATTTTTTTTTTCATTTTTTTCATTTTATTACACTATTTAGATTTTTTAAACCCTAGGTTTAGAAATATATCTGATTTTAAGGTTGTGTTTTATATTTTTGATTAGTGTAAATTTATTAGTATCTGTTTTCATATTAATAAGGTCCACATGAGTTATTCAAATTGATTATTAAATATTTATCTCATTCTTTCAATTAGATATATGTATGTGTTTATCCAATTTCGATGTTGTATTTGACATTTAAGATTACTGAACATTTATTATTTACTATTTTCATATTAATCAGGTGTAGAAAAGTTATTTCAATTGATTTGGATATATATATATATATATGTATCCTATTTCCATATATATATATATATTTATAAATATCTTTATATAATTATATATATATATATTAATATATTTATAAATATATTTATTTATATATAATTATATGAACAAGACTTCATAAATATATATATATATATTTATAAAATAAATGTACAATTTTATAAATAAATATATATATTTATATATATATATATATTATTTTAATAAATATATATGTAAAAATATAATTTTATATAGATATCTAATTATATATATTTCTTTCTTAAATTATTTATGTAATTAAAAATACATAATTAAATATATATATATATATATAATTATGTATATTAATATATATATTATTATATATATAACAAAAATAGATTTCGAATTATTACCTGATTACTAATCCAGGCGGGTTCAGGAAATATTTTTAAAAAATATAGCTATACCATACTCAATTATTATAAATAAAAAAATACTATAAATTTAAATTTCATCTTTTATTTTTAATATCATGTCAATTAAATAAACATTTAATTTTTAAAATATATTAGCAACAATTTTTGTTATTTTTATACTGTTTCAATTATATAGGCATTTAGTTTTGAAAAAAATATTAGAAATGATTTTTTTTTGATTTTTATATCAAACCAATTATATAAACAATAATTTTGATTTTAATTAATCATTATCTTCCATGTCACTCTAATTAGGTAAAAATTATTATTTCAAAATAATTTTCAATTCGAAAATATTAATTCTAAATAAATATCAATTCAAAAAAAAAAGATATTAATTCAAAAAAACTTAATTCAAAAGTATTTATAAATTATTCATAAAAATTATTAATTTATTAATTCAAGATAATCAAAATTCTTTATAATACAAATTAATTATAATTAAAATTATTTATTAATTATATATGTGTGAGTGTAATAACATATGATTTTGTATATATAATCATTTCAAAAATACAAGGTTTAATATATATATATTTGATATATGTATATATTTGTTTAAAAAATAGTTATAATATATTTGATGTATTTATATTAATTAAGAAATTATGATATATATATATATATTAATTATTAAAAATGTAATAATAATTTAAATAATTAATATTAATCATAACATAATTTATAATTTTTAATAATTAATTATACAGTTTTATTGATAAATAATAAATATTATGTATTAGTTACAAAATATTATTAATAATTTATGAATTTGAGGAAATTACAAAAAATTTTAAAATAAAAAATATAAAAAACTAGTAATTGTCAAATACTAGAAATATTAATTATAAATTTAGAAATGAATAATAAATAGATAGTATTACAAAACAAATAATTTTATCTACTAAACATTTGAGAAATACTTGTAATAAATACTAATTTTTTTATCAAAACCTTGAACAAAAAGAATAATAAATCACAACTATTAGAAATTCTCAATAATTCATATTAATGTTGTATTAATTAAAATAATTCATATAAATAATTTGTATAAATTTTTTAATATATACAAACATATATATAAATAGTAATAAAAATTGATTAAAAATGATACACTAGTGTGCAATGTTACGAAAAACTCAAAACATAGAAAAATTATGTCGTGTCTAGGGTAATCCTGGCATATCCCCTATCAAATAGTTGTCTCATAATTTTGATACGATATTCTATTATATAGATACATATTTTTTGTAAAAAAATATAATAAAAATATTAAATGAATTACCCTCGCATGTAATATAACCAAAAATCCATCGCAAAAAATGTGATATCACATCTAGGATAAACAACACACCCCAGACCTAAAGGTGGTTTCAAAATTTTCATAAGATACATAGTTTTAGAGATACTTAAATATTTTATAAAAACTTTATATAAAATTATTAAACAAACTACCCTCATGCGCCATGTTACCAAACACCCGAAACACATAAATGTTTTGTCACACCAAGGTAAACCCATTATCCTCAATCTAATGGTTGTCTTAGATTTCTGATATGATACACCATTATAAAGATAATTTATTTTTTAAAAACATTATAATAAAAATATTAAATGGAATTACCATCATGCATGATGTTTCTAAACTCTCAACGTGCACAAACTTTATGTCATGCATAGGGTAAAACAAGCCTAACAATGGTCTCTGATTTCTTATATTAGACACTGTTCATGAGATTTTCTATGACTGAATGGCCCGAAGGGATAATTTTTTACTTATTTTTGGACAAACCCCCTTTTATGGATAATGGGGAAAACATCATAGGACATCAAAGGAGTAGAGACCAATAAACCCATAACAAGACTGCATAGAAATACCCCTCCACAGAATGAACATCATTATGGTAAACCTCCAACAACGCAAAGCTACTCAGCATGTTATCTCATGCAGAAAATCCAAGGCCTGGTACTGATGGCTCTTCCATACGATCTCAATATTCCTAATCTGAAAATCCATGAATGGTGTAAGCTACTTGCTTTAAATCCTCATCTGGAGTACATCCTTGTAGAATGTCTGGAACAATCCATCAACAAAATTACTCCATTAAAAATCCTGATAACCGATTAGAATGCAGCTCCACCACCCACTTATTCTCTTCCTCAAGATAAAAAAACAGTAATTAAAGAATAAACTACAATTAACTTTCATCATCCATAATTTCAAGCCAATGTTTCCCCTGATTTTTAGGGATAACCTTGAAATAATTATAGTCATAAAAAATAACAAAATTGGCTTGGATCCAACACTAATGGCGAGATTCGACAAAACTCATGCGGGTTGACCCATTGTGAAAAAATTTCCATGAGTGTGGTAACAATGAGGAGCAGAATCACATTAAAACAGGGACAAAATTAAAGATTAGAATCCATCACCACCGAAGTAGAGCAACACCAAAAGAAGCTTCGCTGCAAATGAACTAGGGAAAAACCCTTAGCCACCATTGCTCTTGGAGTCCAAAGATCCAACCAAATCACACAAGTGAAACACGAAGCTGAAACCTCAGACTAAAGTAGACCAGATGTTGACCATGAACTCACCGTTCCACCATTGAAAAAAAGAGCCCACCGATGATCGAAATCCTTCAACACCGCAGAATCCCATTGTTGGAGACAACCCACAATGCTGCCCAAGAACCCATTAACCCTCGAAACCAAGGGACCTAAACCTTCAATGACACTGAAATCTGGATCTTGAACCATCACGTATCCATAACAGGAGGAGCATGTCGAAAACATACTAAGAACCAAAGAGAAGAGTCGTAGACAACAGAGACAAGATGGTGGTGATGGGAAACCCTAGCTCTGTAAAGAATCCCCTTTCCAGGTGCATTAACCTTGCTTATTCTGGGATAATTTCTATTATTTTCAAAAAATAGCTTGTGTCTAATATAATATATTTATTATTTATATTCCATCTGTGCTGAGTCTCTATGATCACCATAATCCAGTGCCAATGCAACACCTAACATTTATCACATTCCTTAGAATATATTAAGGTGATAAAATATAATAAATATTTGCAATAACTAAAAATGACCAGTAATAATTTTTCTTATTTATGTTATTTTTTAGATAACTATGGACTTAGGAAGTAGACATCAGTTTCTATTATGAGACTGTGATTAGATAAATTATCAAAAAATACCAACATATTTGTTATTAATAATATCTATATTGAAGGTGTTGAAACATTAATATCATTTTAATTATTTAATTTAAATTTTGTTTCTAAATGAATAATTAAATTTACACTCTATAAATGTGATCTTAAGGGATTTAAAACGTTTTAAAATGTTTCACTTCATCTATTGAGTTTTGGTTTTTAAAAAGATTATATATTTTAGTAAGAACATCAGAATTTTTTTTTAGAAAATATATTTTTTGGTTTCATATCCATCATTTTAGAATTCAATACACGAGGATGCTGGTCTATCTATTTAATAAGAAAAAACTCAATATGATATTCTAAATCCCGAATCAAAACCTTCACATTTTTACAATTTCTCTAAATCTACTAGGGAGGATTTATATCTGGAATTACAGATGAGAAAAATTGAAGCTATTTAAAAATTTATGTCTATTAAATTATATTTTTGAATGTAAAATAGTTTTTTGAATCATATATTATTATTGGTTTAATATTTTTTTTCTTAGAAGAAATATAGTTCTTACAATTTTGTTTGAAATTAAGAGTTTGGTTCATAATTTGAGTTTTATTTATCAGAATATTCATGGGTGTTAAAATGACTACATATTACATTATGGTGATTATGAATCCTCGGTTAATTGTCCAAGATGTAGAGAATCAAGGTATAAAGAGGAACACGATGGAAATTCTAGATTTCTTGTGAAAATGTTGAGGTATTTTTCAATTATGCATCCTATAAAATGTTTATTTATGTCTCACAAAAGAACTAAATTAATGACACAGAAGTAATGGAATATTTCCATCAATAATATTTTAAATTATCTATGTGAAAATGATTCATGGAAACACTTTGGTTTGATACATCATTCTTTTGCTTCAGAACCTTGTGACGTACAGTTGTGTCTTTCTACTGATTATTTTTATCTATTTTTCCCTTATGATAGTCAATATTCATGTTGAACTCTTTTAAATACTCTATAAAACTAACCTATTTAGATGCCGATGAAGGGACCATATATATATTCGATACAATTAATTCCAATACATCCAAATAATTAGATTAATTTTTATTTGAAGACACTAATTGATGATTTAATTTCATTATGGAGTAACGATGTGACTACATTTGAATTTTTTTCATTTTATAATTTTACACTGAAGGTGGAAATAATATGGAAAATCAGTGACTTTTCGGTATATGGTATTTTATCTGGATGGAGAACACATGGTGTAAAATACTTTACATACTACATGGTTGAGAACAAAGTGATTATCATTTTTAATGGGATAAAGACTAGTTATTTTGACTTACATCAAGTATTTCTTCCTACATATAACCCTTTTATATTGATTTTTTAGGACCTTCTATATTGGAATGAATTTTTGTTTCTTCACATGTTATATGTAATGCATATTGTGAATAATTTTTTTTGATAACATATTTTATACCATGTTTGACATACCCGATAAGACGAAAGATAATGTAAAGGCACAGTTAGATCTTTTCCAGATTTTCCAACATCCTGAACATGAATTATTTGAAGATAAAATATCACCCACATTAATGTAGCCAAAAAATATTACACATATCATAAAGAAATTAATTTATTGTTTTTTAGTGGATTAGATAATTGAGGTTGAAAGATGGTTATGATTTTTGTTTTTCTCACTACGTTAAAAATAAGTATATTACTAGTTTAAAAAGTCATGACTAACATGTCATAAGGGAAAGATTACTAACTGTTGGTCTTAGAGGGAAATTTAATTCTTCAATATGGGATGTTTTGGACAAAATATCATATTAATTCCGAGATATTTTTGTAGAAACATCATATTATGATGCATTGAGTATGCTATAAAAGGATGTTGTTTTAATTTTATGTAAATTGGAGAAAATATTCTCTCTATGATTCTTTGACTAAATGAATCATTTAATATTTCATTTTTCCAAATAAATCTAAATTTATAGGACCCATATAATTTTGATGGATGTACCTATTTTATAGATGTATGAAAAATTTAGATAAGAAAGTATGTAAAAAAATATTAGTTCAAGGGTAAATTGTAGAAGCATACTTATAGGAGGAAGTTTCTATTATTTTCTTTTATTTTTTTGAATTGGAATATCCATCAAAACATAACCAGATGGGTCATAATAAGACAAATGTTTATGATATCACATAACATTAATTTCTAGTTTTTTATCACCCAAATATTTGTATCAGTGGTTATAATGAACGAAGGATATCAGATTAAGAACTCCACAGATATCATTCAAATTTTCTTCAAAATTGTGATTAAATGACCTGATTTGTACAGTACATACTATTTTTTATTTTATTAAATATTTATAAATGATAACTTCATTTACATTTGTTTTTTTGGAGACTATTTTATGACCATATCACAAAAGAATTCATCCAAATTATATCTATTTCTCTTGAATAACGTCATCGACATAATTTTTCATATTAGTATCAAAGATTGGTATGTTAAGTTGATTTCAATGGACCAATAAATAATTTTTTTAATGATATATATTATTAACAATTTTTATTATTTATAGGAAACACAACATGAAAATTAAACTGATATTAGATTATGTATGCTAAAAAAACTCTACAGAAATTGGTAAAATATTATAATGGGTGTGTAGTTAGTGGATTTTGATTCCATTCAGGAATATATGTAAACTCAAAGAAATCAATTAATAATAGAGTTTTTTTAAATATATCACTATATATAAATAGAAGTGGACTTTTATGGTATTCCAGATAAAATAATTGAGTTATGTTATCTGATACCAAATTATGTAACAATGTTCAAATTTCATTGGTTTGATACTGATCGAGGGTTAAAAGTTCATCCATGATACGGAGTTTCCGACAATAAATATAGTAGTATTCTTAACTCAAATGAACCATTTATATTAGCACATCAAGCACATCAGGATTATTATTAAATTAATGTGACGTTTCAAGAGATTTGAATGATTGATGGAGTGTGATAAAAATGAAATCACATGGAAATCAATATATTGAAAATGAAAATGGTTCTATCCAAGTAAATGATATTTGAATTTTTCAAGAAATATCCAAAAATACATTTTTTCCAATGATATATAAATAACGATAATGAAACCCCTTGATTAAGGGCCGATGATGTAGATAATGTTAATGAAGTAATGAAAGACTATAAAACTGAAAGTCATATGGAAGTTGATGACGATGAAGATGAGGATGAATAAATAGTTCTTGATGAAAATGATGAATAAGAAGACGATTGATATATTATATTTTTCTATTTATTTATAGGTAATTATTATATATTGATATTTATTAGCCTTTTATATTTCATATTTATATTAATAATTTTTTATATGTAAGATTATTATATTTTTTATATTTATTAGTTTTTTATATTTGATGTTTGTTTTAAAAATTTATTATAGGTAATAATATTTGTTCTAGATGGCCGGGGATTGTCGTAATGATATATTTAATTTTCTCACTGATTTCGGACTACCTGCTGATGAGCCTGATTCATTTGATCCCTAGGATACTGCACCTATTAGGAGGGGTTGTTGTCTTCCTCGATTGATAATTATGGATCTTGTGCCAAACAGAAGAACATATATTTATTTTGATCATCATTTACATAGGTATTTTTAATTGATTATGATATTTATTTTATATTAACATTGAGTATTAATTTTTGTAATAATTTTCTGATTATTTGATTTTATTTGCACAGTTTTTTACATTTAGCTATTGGGTAGACTAGTGCAATTCTAAGAAATTATTTTTATGAGACATGAGTATCATGATACATGGTTCCCATCACTATGCATCACCAAATGTTAAACCTCTTTATTTTATGTTATTAAATAATATATATATATATTTAAAATTAATTTAAATACTAATACATCTTTTTAACTGTCTTGGAGATTTTTTTCTCCGATTCTTGATTGTGTGAGATGTCCTATCCAAGAGTTATGAAATATTTGTATATGCGAGTTCTTTCATTAGTTTCTACACAACTAAAAAGGTGATAAATATATAAAGCATAAAATACCATTTTCGATCAGTCTTGCATCTCCCATCGATCAGAATGTATCTCAGCTTAGGTATAAGATACACTATGCTCCTACTAGCTAGGAGAAAATTTTAGGTGGAGGTCATTATCTAGATGTTAGAGATAGAGGAGGCAAGAGGTCACACATAGATCTAGAAGTCATACATTTGGCATACATTTAGGACATATGGTAAGTTAAATTTTTTATTAATGTATATATACTTTAACTGTAACATGTTTATTATTTTAAACATGATGCTACTGACCCATCTATTATAGATTTTGAAGTCTATAAGAAGTATTATATTGATCCCTATACATGATAAGTTAGAGGAGTCCAAAAATTCCATATTGTGGTGAGTAATTTATTTAAAACTTATAGGGATATTAAATTTATTTTTATACTAACTTGTAATTATATTTGAAGGAAATGTATGAGGCTGCGACCTCTCATTTATGGGATAGTCATGATGAGAGTGAACAAGATGCAACTGGTGATTCGGGTTTCGGTGAGAGGACCTAGATACATGTGACTTTTCCTGGTGTCGAGAATGGACAGGTGATTGTTATTGGTTCTTGACTAACAACAACGATATATTATGGTACTTATATGATATCATCATTGATCTTAAACAGAGATCGTGGAGAGTCGTCATCGATGTCATCTTCCTCTACACAGTATGAGGAGAGGATGACCGCTCAACATGAGATGATACAACAGATACAGAAAGAGATGGTGGTGGAGCCTGACCAACAACATCAGAGAGATGAACATATGTTGGAGAATATGCGATAACTTGCATGTGAAGTTGGTATAGAGTTTTATCCCCCTAATACTTCGAGTGATCATCCTCCCCCTAATGTTAGTTGATGATATGTAAATTTTTGTGAATATTTTGTAATTTGGGATAAAAAAATATTCTGTTTGAAATGATGTATTTCTTTAATGTTTGTTTTAATTGTTTTTATTTTTTAATTTATTTAATTATATGTATTTTTTAATTTTTTAATATATTTTTTAATTATTTAATTTTGTAATTATTTGTTAACTTTTAAACATTTTTAAGTTTTATAATATAATTTTTTAATTTTTAATTTTATTTAAATATTATCAATTATATATATATATATATTTTAATTACATTTATGTTTTATAAATTATATTAAATTATTTTAATAATATATATTTTTCTAAAAAATTAGTGTCTACAATGAATTAATTGTCTGTTGAGAATATAAGTATTTATGATAGTCCATCACAATTATCTTTTTTGAAACATAGACACATACCATTTTTAACATGTACCTAGCTTGTTGCAATTAATTTTTATTTCTGATGAGACATCACAAATACCTTCATTTTTTGACACAATTTCTTACAAATGAGTATTTTTTATAGAATCTCATCATAAATGGCCTTTTTCCATGACAATTCATCATAAATAATCCTTTAGAAATACCATAATATCTAGTATTTTTTGTAAAAAATCCTAATTTTATGGTGAAGTTGATATTATGTGGTTGTCCTAGAAACAACATCCCTATCTGGATGGTAGAAAGTTGATTTTGTTCTAACATAGATGTATCAAGGGGTAATAACTCCAAATAAAGGAATGTTAGGTATGAACTCAATTGTGAACTGGTGCATGATAATGAGGCCTTACTAGAAACCTCTATAAACACTGTCGTGGGATTTTCTTTGGTTAATTCACATATTCTTTATGATGCATTTTGAAGGATTTGAAAATATTATTATGAAATATGATAATGAGAACCTAAAAAGAAGATTAAAATGGAACAATAAAGATATAATAAAGAGAGTCATAGGTTAAAACAAAAGTATCCTATGTTAAAATGGGTGTTATTAGAGAATGCATCTTTCGATTGAGGTTTTCATATTTATATTTTATATATTTTTATAACAATTTTGGTTTTATTTTTTGGTTCAAACAGGATCACAAAAATGAAGCTGAAGTAGGTATGTATCTTGAAACCCCTATTTCCTATAATCCAAACAAGTGGGCATACATAACTAATTAAATTTTATAAAATGCTTGAAAATTGAGTCTCCACGTCATACTTAAGGTAGTGATAATAATATCTTAATTGAAATTAAATCTTTATTATTTTTGCTATTTTTGTTAGTGAGTGGTATTTTGGTGTATTTTGAAAGTTATTAAGGATTATATGAATCATCTAAGGATTTTTATTCAATAGTATTACTTTAAAAATTTGTAAACATTTATTAATTATAAATGTAATATTGATGAGAGATTTAATATTATGGTTATATTTTTTAGAGATAAATATTGAAGAAGACCTGTTTGAGGGATGTATAAGTTTTAGGTATAAAATATATTTTACTTCTAGAAAATAATTGTTTGGGTGATTTTTAAAATTTAAGTTATCTAGTATCGATACCATTGGGATTGATGAAAATTTGATGATATTTTTAATGAATTTTATCGTATCATTGGGATTATGGAATACATTTCCTATTTTTTTTGAAATGATGAACTAGTGTAAAATACAATTTGAGGATTAAATATAAAATTAATTTTTGGAATAATATTTAATTTCACTATGGTTTTATAACTTGGAGATTTTAGTAGTTTTGGGAATAGTATACTTTAGAGAATATATGATTGGGTATAAACAATCAATGTTGATTGAGGAAAGATAAGTATCTTGATCTATCTTTGAATGGTAAGATAAATATATATATATAATTGTACTTATATATTATATCATGATTGATAATGTCGTTATTTATCTTCATTTGTATCCAATAATTATAATTATAAGGATATAATTTATTTTAGGGGGTAGAATTTAAGGAAGTAAAATTCTAGACCCTGTAAAACTAATGTTATATTTGATAACATACATTACATGCTACTCCAAATATAAAAAAATATTAATATAACATTAATAATAATCTATAATAAAAAATAATAAGGAAAACTACTAAAAGTTGTTACCTTTATAAGCTAAATAATTAATATGAGTTAATATTGAAAAAATTATTTTCATTAAAAGAAGTTTTCTTTATATTATTCATGTTTTTTAAAATGAAAATTTATATATTTTATAATATAAATTTGATAAAATAATAATTGTTTTTTAATTAATAAAATTTTAATTTACCTATTTTTTTTTGTTTTTTTGAAAAGATTGGATTTCAGTCAAAAAATACAATTATTGTAAAAAATTTAATGTTTATGATTTTACAATTATATAAGAGTATAATAGATGATTTAAAAATATTTTAAATAATAATATATGTATTTATGGAATAAAATTATACAATTTAATGCATTATTTGATCGTATAAAACCTAGGAAAAATATTTTTTAGAACTAAATTTAAACGTTACTCTAATAAAAATAGTTTTCAATATTATTTTTATTCTAATTAGGTAATTTAATTAAGAAATTAGGTTTCAGTTCTTTAAAATCAACATATTTTTTTTTTAAAATAAACCCATTTATGTTTTAAAAATCAGTATTTATGATAATATTATGTGGTTAAATTTTTTTAAACAAAATAACACACTTTTCCTAGAAACCATTTTTACTATTTTTGCGTATTTATATTAAAATTAACATTTCAAACCCTAAAATTTTTGATTTGGTAAAATTATTTTGAAATTTTAAATAATAAATTTAAAATTTGGTAAATTTAAAATATTTATTTATTTTCATTAATATTAATTACTTAGGTTAAAAATTAATTACCAAGATAATGTAAAATAGGATAAAAGTTGAAAAATTTAAATAAAAGGCCTAAAACTACTACAGATTGACTCAAATATGAGTTGGTAAGGATGATATCAACACCCCCACACACATAGACAAACTTACCCTCCAATTTTTTCATTCCAAGTCCATTTACTGTTGAATAGTAACATTACATTATTGAAAATGTATTGGTTACTTTAAAACTACCCTTGTCTTCACTTATAAAAAGTTAATACATCCATCACTTCAAGGATCACCTATTATTTGATTTTATTTTTAGAAAACTAAAACATTTAACCCCTAGGAACCCTATCCTACATTCATCAGCTTCCGGTTCACTTTATTTTTCATAATGCACTAATTTCAAATGATAATTCCTAGAAAGAATCCAAGTCCTCGACGTGAGTATCTACTTTTTCTTACTATTTCCTTCATAATTTATACTATCCTGACCATATCTAACCTAATTAATGAAATTTAATAAATAAAATTAGTTTAAAAAAATTCCTTTATATTTATTTTAAAACCATTATTCCATCGTTTCCATCCACTAAGAATAGAAAATAACATCAATCATGCGTACATGCGAATTACTGCCTCCACAAAGAGGTGTTATTAATTTATCATCAATAAATATAAAGTATGATATAAAGGATGGATTTTATAAATATATATGGTTTTTATTCCCAAAATAATTTTATTAAATTTTTATTTTTTATATACCATCATTTTATCCATTCATCAAGTAATTGAATCATTAATTGTACATATGACAGACTGTTTTTTTATACCTACCCATCTTGGTTCATTATAATAATTTATTTACTAAAGAAATATTAAAATTATTTCATGTTTAACCTTTTGAATATACCATAATATCGTTATCTAATGACATTCCCTTACCCACGAAAAAATTTAAAACATTACCGTTTGGGTTGGTTTTACCACCTATGTGAACGATATTATAATATTAATATCATCAATGTTTATGGAATTTCAGATAATAGAAATATTATATTATAACAATTAATTTATGATGTCTTAATTATTTTTGAATGTTGTTATTAATATACATCCTTTTGACCATTTATCATGTCCAAACTAGTTTATCGTTATTCAAATTTTCACAAACAGTATTATTTTCTTTCATTTAATGAAAATAATAACTAATGTAAAATTGTAAAAAATGATAATTATGTCATGAATAATAGGTTAATAATGAAACTAAAACCACATATTAATAATCAATTTTGTTACCTTGATATTTTAATTATTGGAATAAATTAACGTTCTAACTTCTAATAGTGAAAACAACTATAACTAAGTCATAAATTTATAATCAAAGACTATGAAAAATGTTTATAAAGGGTAATAAATTTGAATAATGTTGTGAATTAATTACTTCTATTATTAATGCCTATTATATAGGTTTTTATATCAAACCAGAGTTTGTGGTAACTCATGGTAATAGATTTTTATCATACTTTCCATTCATTGAGTCCAAATTTGTATTTGTGGATCAATTTCTATTTATATAGTGATGATACTGTCTATTTAAAATATTATATCAAAACTTTATTCTTTATTAATGTTATTTGATGATAAATTTCATTGTGTTTATCCTTTATGAGTTTTAATTTTAATGTTACTCAAGCACTAAGGATTTATTTTAAACTTATTTCTAAAATATACGTTCTCTCATATGTGATAATCAATTTTTATGCACAATAATTCCAAATAATATACAAATTTATTGTCTTATTGACATTATTGGTGAACTTTTACTTATTTTTACCTCATTTAAAACTTGATGTTTTTATATATTTTAAAGGACGTTATTTTAAAATAAGGCTTTTCAAAATATTTCTATGGTTTTCCATAATTTCAAAATAAAATGATTTTTATCTTCAAATATGAATTAATTTGGACAATCTTTATTTATTTTAAAGGATTATTTATTCATAAATCTTTGTAATAAGGTTTTAAGAAATCCTCTATTTTTATTCACGAAAATGTATTTTGAAAGTAATTTATACATTAATGTTTTAAATAATTTTTGGAAAACATTTTTATTTTAAATTATATTTACACCATAAGGTTTATCTCTTATGAAGCGATGCTTTGATTACCATCTATATTTTATAATAAAATGATTCATTTTTTTAGAATCAGAATTATGATAATTCATGATCTATTAAGTTTATGTTATGTGGTGTTTTTTGAAAAATTATGAGACCTCTTATTTTTTCAGGGGTTTAATTAGGGTTTTTTATGAATGATTATGTGGAACTCTTTTGTATATATGGTTACATGTATATTCATATATCACACTAAAACATATTGGTTAAGGTTTTAAATTAAATGAGATAATTAAGTGTTTTGTGATTGAGATGAAGGAAGCTTTGTTCACAAACATGATGGGTTAATGATATGGTGGAATAATTGTTCATAATTTTTTTTATCAGAATGAGATATGTGAAGCTTTTATCATATTTTTTTATGAAAATTAGACATAGTAATATTTTTCCTATGTTTTTTTTCACTTAATCTGAAAATATTTATTCACAATATTTTTTCTTTTTATAGTTATGCCACATTTCCAAGTTGTTTCACAAGTTGTGCTGAAAGTTCAAGACGCATTTCATTTCATTGAAATTACATGTTTTTATTATTATGCCCTATTTTTTAGTGTTCATAAAATTTATGTCATTCTCACATATTATATGATTATTGAGATGTATTCTTTTCCATTTCTTATCTTTTAGGCTTCTTAATGATATTTTTATGATCTTAAGTTACTCTAACTTGTTTAATGATTATCATATATGGTCTTGTGATATTTTATTCAGATATTTATATATTCCTCATGTCCTTATTCATATTTATTATCTTATAATTTATGATATGTTATTACCTTACTGGGATTTTGACTTAACACCATTCTTATGTTTTCAATCACCTGGTTATGAATATGATTATATAATGTGAGTTATCTAGAAAATGATCCAGAGGTTCATGATTTTGAAAGAATGATTTGTTATTTTTTTTAAAATAATATTTCAATTTAAGTAATCTCCATGATACTAAACCATTTAGTCACTGGGTTGTGTGACTGTTTGTGAGAAAAATTATAAGAATCATTAGATTATCGTACTATTTATGTTATGCTTAGCTTGTCTCACTACAATTGATGTGATTGCCTCTTAAATAGTCTATAGACTTAATTGTGTCCTAAAAATTAGTATAGGATACTAAAAAAACTTTCATATTTAATTCTTGAATATATGAACTTTTTTTCCCCACTTTTATATGTTTCCAAACCCACCAAGCCACATAAGGTCCAATCCTTTTTGTGAGAGTTGAATTTTTGTATTCCAAATCCAAAATAGAATGACTGATCAGTGTGAGGGTTTATTATTTTTATTCTATCTTAAACCATTCAAATACATAAATTAAATAAAATTTTCTTCAAGAATTCTTCTATTAGTGAACCAAATGTGATTTTTGGAACTCAATGTTCTTATTGGCTCATATTCTTTAAAATTTGATTTAAAATTTTCACTAAAATATTATAGAATTTGTATGAGAATTTTTCATAATGTATCATCATGAATCAATACCTAAATATTTTTTTTAATACCCCTATACTTTATATTATGCCTCTTTTTAAATTTAATCTTTTCGATTGCTTATGTTACATGTAACCCCCTGCTTAAAGGAATAATGAAATATTATTATAACATATCCATTAAATTAGAAGAAATGAATAGTATTAAACACATTATAAAATATGTAAATTATAAATTCAACAAAATGTTTTAAATCCATTCAATATATTTGATTTTCTTAAGATAAGGACAAATCCAATTTTATAAATAAAAAGATATATTTTTCTAAATGTAGTTTTGTCACCTATTAGTGGAACAATTATTTTAAAGCTAAAATTTGGAACGTTTATAAAATATATTTGAAAAAAATAATGAATTTTTTAAAAATCTAATTACAAAATTAACTCAAGGTTAATTTTTGGTACTTTTCTGATAAGTTTCATTTTTTGATAAATATTAAAAAATACTGAATTTTAATTGAAAATTGACTTTTTATCTAAATAATTTGTAATGTTAAATTATATTTTAAATTGTTTTTAAAATAAAATTATTAAAATAATACATATATTAATATAATCTAGATTATTGGAATCATTTTCATATTGAATTTTGATATAAAAACATTTCAATTTTTTGGACACTTTCACTTAAAAACTTGTTTTCTTGCTACCTCTGCTGAACTAATTTGAAATTAAATTCTCTCAATTATTTAAGTTGAATTTGGAAAAATAGATTCAATATTTAGAATAATAATTTCCATATTATTTAAATATTTCCATTTTTTAAAAAATACGATTAATAACTTTAGTAATTTTTGATACCACGACAAAGTTTAAATTGTGTAATATTGGTTACAAACAAAATGAATAAGACTATAAAATGAGCCTAATTTTTTTTAAAATCTTATTGTATGAGTTAATTTTGAACATATTAATACATTAATATAAAATATAACCTTTTATATCTACTTTTATGAGATTATGATGTTTAAATTATTTTATTTAAAGAAATGTCAAAGATAACATATTCATGATTTTAACTACTATAATATTTTTAATATGGTGTTATCTACAAGTAATCTTAGAATAAAAATATTATTTTAAAATATAAAGTAATTTTATTAATCATAGAAACTTATTTTATTTTTTAGTGATGATATAAGTACACTAAATAATTACCCAACAATGATGCAATAATTATTCAATTAATGAACATATCTGATAAATGAAATTAAAAATATTTATATAAATATAATTTGAAATAATTAAGATTATTCATAAATTTTATACATTATTATGACTTATTAGGGGTGTATTAAATAATTTGTCTTGAAGTTATCATTTTCTCTTAAATTTCATAAATTCAATGTAATGAATAGTGTTAAAATTGACACTAATGATATTTAATAAAAAATAATATATTATTAAATTATTTAAAAATATGAAATAATAGTAAATAATATTGAAACATAAAAAATTATTATGATATAGAATATTTGATGAATTTTTCTTTTAGGTTCAAATTTACAACACATAACTAAAAAAAACTTTTAATATTGAAAAATTTGTTACCATACTAAAACATAAAATAGGTTAACTAAGGGTAAATCAAAATGATAATGTTTAAAATAACACCAAAATTTTTATAAAATATATTTTTAATTAGATAAAAACTCTATAATATATTATCTTTAGATAAATTTACATTTATATTCATTTTTCAAGATAAATTAATTTATTAAAATTTTATCATTTAAGAAAGTCCAAAAGTTCCCCCCACCTCAATTATATTAGTGAACCTCATCCTCTACTTATTTACACCACATTGAGCCAAATAGATTGAAAAAAATCTACCCATTTATATTTTAAAAAAACTTATAAAAGTTCTATATATTATGGTTCTTCCAAAAGATTAACCCCAAATCACTTAAGAATAGATCTAATAGAAGTCTGCTAACGATGTGGTATTCATATTTACCCACTCTTTCAAGTTTATTTCTTATTTTATATCATATTCACATATTATTTCCATAATAAATTAATAAATCTAGTTTTATGATTTTGTTAGATTTTATTATGATTATGGGAGTAGCATATTCTCCATTCTATCCATCCTATGAAAAATGAAATCACCAAATGTGTGTATATATGACTTTTCATCTCCACACTGTGATGTAATTTGTTTTTCATCACCACTTTACTTGTATGGGTATAATGATGTAAATAATGGATATATATGATAATTTTAAAATTATATTGTTTTTTAAAATTTTAATATATCATCCACATCCTTTACATTTAACTATTAAGTGAATGATACCATCGCTCATGTGTTCGTACGACATACCATAAACACGATGTGATGCGATTCATTTTCCATGTTCAACATTAGAGAATGATTTTAATTTTTTTAATTATTAAATATTATATTTATAACATTAATATCATTATTGATATTATGGATCTATATTCTATTAAAGAGAACTAATAAATTTCATGAGATAACATGCATGAAAAAACAAGGCAATTGACACCCAAAACTATAGAAATTTGAATGAATATTAAATAATGGGTGATAAGATGTTATAAAATAATAAAATATGATAAATAGGTATTATTAAAGATTTTTGTCACAAGTTAATAACATTTTTAAAACCATAATACACGATTTTAAATAGTTTTTTACCAAAAGGATGTAAAAGGTGAGTGATTTCTTAAATCAGTTTTCATTCATTCGGTTAAACTTATATATTTTTTATTATGTTATACTAAGATACATGTGAAATGAATTTTGATTATATTAAGTTTTATTTAAACTTGTTTTATGTGGATTTATAGTGAATACACATAATTTATTTATTTGGTTATTTCCCACTTTAATGATATGATATTTGTTAGGGTCTTCATCTCAATTTCACATCATTGAGGAATATGTTTCTATTAAACACCAAATTTTGTTTTTTTGTTGTGTATATAATGCCCATTGATTTTTATGATCATTATTAAATGAATTGTTTTGAATTAAATTGATTATTTGATATTTGTGGAATTATTTGGAAATGTAAGACACAAGTTGGTGACTGGTTAATGAAATATCCTGTATACATCAGTAGGTTTCATGAGACAAACAAGATATGGTTCTACATAAGGCCTTACCCTTCAATTATATTCTTGGAATAAATCCTTTATAATATTGGATTCACGGAATGAAGCCTCAATGGTATGTTTTAAGTATCCATAATTATACATTCTATCATTATGAATTAAGTTATTGATATTTAATGTGATTATTCGATTCCTTAGAATATCTAGGGTTAATTTTGCTGCTAATGGGATTATTTATATGTAATAGTTATAAAATTTTTTATTCCTATAATATTATTCAAAATTTATTTATTTAATGAGAAGTTTTTCAGTTATTTACCTTTCAATATTGATTATGTCTTATTTATTTATTTCTTATATTATATACTTACATTTACTAAGAATCTAATATATCCCCTTTCTTATGTTTGATTTTCCCTAATATTCAAGGAAATATTTCATGTTTTTTATGAATGGTTACACTATATGAAATAAAGTTATTCTCTAAATAGAAAAGGTAAAAATTATATTTTAATTTTTTCATTTCAAATGTAATGTAAGACTCATGTATATATGTAGTTTAGAAATACTACTAAACAGATTGGTCATTCAAGATGAATTTCCTTTTGATCCTGCTAATTTAATGATGTAAGACACAAGCTATGGTCTACAAGGGTTTAGGTAGCTACAATTGGTATAAAATGAAGTTTAGTAGTAACATTGGGAACTATATTTAAGAAAACCTAGACTAGGGAATAAAACTACATGAGAGACCTTGGAGATAATTACAAATGAGCATACAAAATTTTTGTTAAGGAATATATTATGTGGGTATTCCTATAAATAATATCTTTCCATATACTAAAATTGGAAGTGGTTTTGGCATAGATTTACCTAGGGATAACAACCCTGAAAACAATGTATTGAGATAGACCTGATTGGGAACTGGTGCATGACAACATGCCTTATAGTTCACCTAGTTCTACACACTTAAGGGATATTATAAGGATAATTTACATTTCTCACCACCTATTATGAAGGAGTTTAAAGTAAATATATCCCTAAAAAAACCAATTTTATAATCTTGAGATTAATAAAGTAATAGTTTTAATTTATGCTATGTGATACATCATGATTATAATTATAAAAATTTTAAAATTTAATGAACTAATCCTGTGTAATCTATTTATTTGAAATTGAAGACATAAAGAATAAGGGTATCAAAAATCATGGTCAATATATAGGTTACCCATCCAATAAAGTCAATATAGATGGTATTGGAACTGATAAAGTAATGGATATATTAGGTAATCCTATTCAAGTTATGATAAATAACCTTCCTCAGATAGAGAAACCTGTTCCGCATTGAGATTCCCTGATGTTAGATCATTTTAAGAGATAGATCCCCCATTAATTTAGTGGTACTAATAATCTAATGGAAGATAATCTTTGGATTAAGTATTTGGTGAAGATCTTTATGTCCTTGGGATTTGTTAAAAAGGAAAAGGTAACATTTATAGTGTATTGTATCAAAGGTGATGCTGATAAATGGGTTTCTTTACTCCATAATACTAAGGGGGAAAGAATAAATATAACACATGGAATAGAAATATTTTAAAGAGACGTTATTTGAAAAATATTTCCCTCATAATCAACAAACTATGATTAAAAGAAAGTTACTTAGTTTAAAGAAAAAGTAGGAAGAAAGTGTTGTGAATTATGAATATACCTTTACAAGGTGAGAAAGGTATGATACATATTATATATGCAACATAGAATGAAATATTGATAATTTTTTGAAGGGATTATTCCATGTATCCAAAGGGAACTGGTCTCTCAAAAATTTTCTTCATATAATGAAATAATTATATGTGATATAAAAATAGAATAAGTAATTATATACATATAATGGATCAATGGTACATAAGAGGAGAAGAGGGAATGAGAGAAAAACATGGATAAAGGGAAGAAGGGAAATAATGATTTTACCACATGTGATAACTATGGAATGAATCAACCTAAGAAATTATAGAAAGGATTGTGAGTTTGTTATAAGTTTAAAAAAAGGGTAACATATAAAATGAATGAAAAGATAAGAGAAAAAACACTGATATTCACTGTTTAAAATGTAGTAAAATGGGGAATTATTCAAATAAATTCCCCAAGAATCAAGCAATAAGGCCTCATAAGAAGGTAAGAGATAAAGGTAAGGGTTATTTTATTAATACAACTAAAATTGAGTGATTAATATGCTTGAGTATTTGGATCCATGAAATGTATTTTAAAAGTATTTTTTTGGGGATATTATCATCACAAGGATTATGAAATTTAGATTTATTATACTATAATACTATTTATTAAGGATTTGAGAGAATATGTTGAATGGTAATAAGAAAAGTTATTCAACGACAAGTTACATTTTTTGGAAAGTACATTGTTGTGGGAAATATAACCCTGAGGTTTTTTCTAATATCAAGATAATAATTTTTGGATAACGAAATGATTGATATGGAAAAAAATTGGATACTACTTACTACCTTAGAAATTATTATATTTTTTTATCATAATACTTGGAAGGTTTATAACGTTAACCATTAATGGAATGGTTTAAGTTGAACTTTTGGAAAATGTTTTAGAGACTATCTAATTACTTCACAATAAGAAGAAACCTATGCTAAGAGATGAAGCAGAAATAATTAATGGATCAACCAAAGGATAATACAATTATTATAAAAAATTGGCATATTAAGGAAAAGGATTTTGGAACAACAATATTAACCATTTAATTTTATTTATTAAAAATCAATGGTCTTTTAACTGATAAAAAATTTATTGTTTTATAATGGTTTACTTTATAATGACTATTTTCTATATAACTCTATTAGAAAATGATATTTTTATTTCTCTTTCATATCCATGTTTTGAGTTCCTAAAAATGTTACCCTATTCAAAAGCCTATTTTTTGTGAACTTCACATTCCCTTGTCCCTTTTATTAGGAAGATGTTTTATTAACCCTATTTATGATGTGGGTTTCCAACAAATGAATTTTCACGTATCAAACTCTAATTTTTGAAGTGAAATTCAAAATTTATAGGATGATATGTTTTGAAGGATGGGATATTATAATACCCCAATATTTTAAAGTATTTCTCTTTTTAAATTTAATCACTTTGATAGCTTATATTGCACGCAATACCCAACTTTAATGAACAATGAAATATTATTATAACCTCGATGTTAAATTGAAGGGAATGAATAGTATTAACCACAATATGAAATTTATATATTATATATTCAATAAAATATTTTTACATTTATCCAATAGATTTTATAGTCATAAGAGAAGGATAAATCCAATTTTATGTATAAAAGCTATACATTCCTAAAGACACTTTGTCACCTTTTAACGTAAAATTTTTTTAAAACTAAATTTTGGAAATTTATATATTATATTTTAAGAAATAAAATTTAGTTTTTATATAATAATTCTAAAATTATCTTAAGTTGGATTTTTTTTGTTCTAATAAAATTCATTTTAATAAAAATAGTGAAAAATACTAAAGTTTAATTGAAAACTGACTTTTCATCTAAATAATTTATAATGTTAAATTATATTCTAAATTTATTTCAAAGTAAAATTAGATAAATTATTAATCAATTAATCCAATTTAAATCATTTTAATCATGATCATATTGAATTTTGATATTAAATCATTTCAAACATTTGAACATTTTCACTTTAAAAACCCACATTCTTATCACGCCTGTGGGATTAATTTTGAATTAAATTCTCTAAATTATTAGAATTGAATCTGGAAAAATATATTCCATATTTTTAATTAGAATTTAAAAATTATTTAAATAGTTTTGTTTTATTTTTGGCTACTAAGAATAGTAACTTTAATAATTTTTGTTACCGTGATAAATGGAAAATTGGGTAATATCGGTTAAAAATATAATGATAAGGACTAAAAAATGAACCTAAAACATGAAAAAATCTTATTTGATGATTTAGTATCTACCATAATGATCAAATAATTTAAATTATAACCATTGGGAGCTACAAGTATGAGATTATGATGCTTATAATATTTTATTTAAAGAAAAGTCAAAGATGTCACATCCTTGATTTTAAGAACTATAATATTTTTAATATGGTGATATAAAAAATTTATATTATACTATATAGATTATTATAAAATATAATGTAATTTTATTCTTCATTTTAATTTATTTTAAATTTTTAGTGATAAAATAAGTACGTTAAATAACCACACAACAATTATAATGTAATTATTCAATTACTGAAAATATAAAATAAATGATATTAAAAATATTAAAATAAATATTAGTTGAATTAATTAAGGTGATACAAGAATTTTATATATTCTTATGACATATTAGGGTAGTATTAAGTGATTTATTTCAAGTTTATCTTGTTGTATTTAATTTTTTGAAGTCAAAGTAATGAATACAGTTAAAATTAAATCTAATGATATTTTATCAAAAAAATATTTTATGAAATTATTTAAAAATAATTAAAATATCTTTAAAAATAAAAAATTATTATTATATGTTCTAAAATTTTATAAATTATTCATTTAATGTTACATGTATGACACATAATTAAAAAATAATAAGTTTTAATATTGAAAAATTTGATAACATAGTTAAAATTAAAAAAGATAACTAATGGTTAATCAAAATGATATGGTGTATAATAATACCAAAACTTTTATAAAATATATATTTTTATGAGATAAAAAACCTATAATAAATTATATTTTAAAACATTTCAATTTATAGTCATTTATAATGAAAAATGAATTTATTATATTTTAATCATTTGAGAAATTTAAAAAAATGTCCCTCACCTCAATTGTAAAATGACACCTCATCCTTTACTTATTTACACCACATTGATCCTTATAAATCAACCAAAATCTGAAAATTTTCATTATAAACATAATTATTTATGTTCTATAGGTTTTAGTCTTTCCAAAAGATCAACCCTAAACACCAAAAGTAGACATCTGAAGGAAGTCCTCCGAGGAAGATGTAATCGTCTTTACCCGCTCTTTCAAGTTTATTTATTGTTCTACTTTCTATTAAAATGTTGATTCAATTATGAAATAATAAATCCAATATACTATATATTCTGATTTGTTATTATGATTATGGTTTAACCATATTCTAAATATTATTCATGCTATGAAAAATAAAAACAGTACCACGTGTGCGTACGTACAACTTACCATCTCTAGACTGTGATGTAATTTGTTTTCCATAACCACTATACTTGGATGGGTATAATGGTGGAAGTAATAGATATATATAATAATTATTAAATTATATTTATTCTTGAAAAATAAATTTACCATCCACTTTCTCACAATTTCTCCGTTGATAGAATGATACCGTCGCACATGCGTACATATAGCCTAACATCTCTACGGCGTGATGTGATTAATTTTCCATGTTAACCATTCAGTAATGATTATAAAAATGCATTTCATGATTAAATATTACATTTATAACATTAATATAACTTTTTATATGATTTTCTCTAACCTGTACAAGATAATTATGAAATTTCATGACAAACATGCCTGAGAAAACAAGACTATTAACACTCGAAGCGACAGAAATTTGAAATATTATTAACGAATGGGCAGTAAAATATTATAATAGAGACATATATAATATTATAGATATTAATATATAATAATTATGACATTATATAGATTCTGGAAAAATTTATATACCATCCACTTCCTTAACATTTCACCATTAATGGAATCATACCATCACATGTGCATATGTATGACCTACGATCTACACGATGTGATGTGATTAACTTTCCATGTCCACCATTAAATAATAATTATAAAAATGTATTTTATGATTTAATATTATATTTATAACATTAATATAATTATATATATGATGAATATATATCCTCTATAAGAAAACTGGGAAATTTCATGACAAACATAAATGAAAAAACAAGGAAATTAACATATGAAGTGATAGAAATATGAAAGATTATTAACGAACGAGTGATAAGATGTTATAATAGAATCATATATAATATTATAGATATTATTATGATTCTTTAAAAAGTTAATAACAAGCTTAAAACCATTACACTATATCTTAAATAATGTTTGAGAAAAAGGAATTGTAAGGTAATAGATTTCTTAACTCAATTTTCATTCATCGGGTTAGACTTATACTTTTTTGATTATGTAATGATAATATTATGTGAAAAATGAAATTTTATTCTATTATGTTATATTTATGCTTTTTTTTATGGATTTATAGTGAATACACATAATTAATTCATTTTATTAATGATCATTTCAATGATATGATATTTGTAATGGGCTTCATCTCAATTTCACTTCATTGAGATATATTTTACTATTACACACCTAATTGATTTTATATGGTTTATATACTACCCATTGATTTATTTATGATCATCACCCATTTAAAATTTATGAATTAGAAATATTATTTGGTATATGAGGAAGGATTTGGACATGTATGACATGGGTTGGTGACTGATTAATGCAATCCCCCTGATGTATTAGTAGGTTTCATGAGAAAAAATAGATATGATTCTGGCCTAGGCCTTACCTATTTATTATATCCTTGGAATAGAGCCATGATTGTATTAGATTTTAGGCATAAAGCCTTTATAGTATTATTTTCTTTTTATTAAGACTCTATTTTATGTTTTAGATATCTATCATTATGTATTATATCATTATAAATTTATTTATTGATATTCCATGTGATTATTTGATTAGTTAGAATATCCATGGTTATGTTTCATAATCATGTAACTATTTATATAGAATAATTTGAACATCTTTTATTCCTTCTATATTATGATCATGTTTTTTATTTAATGAAAAGTATTTCTATTATTTACCTTTCCATTTTTATTATTACCTTTTTATTCATAGATTCCGCTATAAACTGGCCCTTAGTGAGAATAAAAGTAAACCCATTTATTATGTTACATTTTATCTAGGATTGCATGAAATATTTCCTATTTTTTATAAAAGGATACACTTTGTGTGATAAATTTATTCTCAAAAAATAAATGTAAAAAATATATATATTATAATTTGTGTATTCCAAATTCGATGCAAGAAACATGTATGTATCTAGTTTACCAATATTTCTAAATTGATCCGTCTTTTTGGGAAGCATTTACTTGTGATCATTATAGTGTAATAAATTATGGCACAAACTTTGGTCTACCAGGGTCTGGGTCATTACACCATTAGTTGGGAGTAGTTATCATTTCTCAAATCTAATGATAGTAAATCTATGTGTCCCCTTCATTTAGAGTAGTCAAAACATACATCATTACGTTAATCTAATTCTTTGAGTCTTGATCAAAATATTCTTTTTTTTAATTTCAAACTAATCCATCATTAATTTAAAGAAACAACATAATCACAATGTGATTTTTCTAAATATAGTGTGATCCTCTATGATATCAGATTGACTATTGGGTGAAAAAATACATTTCATTTTGACTATTAAGTTAACCATATGGCCATAAAATATGATAGAGTCTCTATGAACATTCCCTTAAAAATGCAGTGTGATCTTCAATATCTTCTTGAACCTTGATACTTAGCATAACATGACTGGACACTTTTCAATGTGGACACATATTTATAAATCCTTAAGGTGTTCAAAGGATTTCTTACAAAACCCATACTCCATGATAAGACCACCTCTATTATGACAAGTCACTTCTTATATCTATCTACTATGACTTGAAACACAAAATGTACAAAGTGATTCCTCCAATAATCAAATTCTATAGATGGACCTTCTTATAAGCCCCTTTTTCCAAAGTCAATTTATCCTACAATCTTCACTTCATCTCTTAATTTTGTGTGATGATGCCTATTAAATCATGGTGTTGAAGTGATTACTCTTACATGACAAGATTTTACTCCTATTAAAGATAAAATATGTTGTGATCCATTAAAAGTTTATCTTTCACTACTTGGAATTACTATTATATATAACTAATTATGGTATGACTCCAAATTTCACAATGCAATAAATTATTTCACTCATGATATTATGCCTAGATAGATTTATACTTTATAAATTAATCTTACCTACAATCATTAGTGACTGGGTCAACATTACTGTTCTGTGATAAGTTATCTCTTCACCAGAACTACCACAAAACTTTTTCAAATAACAAAATTAATAGTCACACTTCTTCTATTATACTAAAATGCAAGGATTGGCATAGTTTTTCAAACCAAACATTTATCAAAATCTAGTTAAATAATAAAATTCCATAGTTAATATTTTCTTTCTATAAATTTTATATATAGAAATATTGTGGTGTCTCCTACCTTCATACGGACAAGGTGTATCCTTTTTCCATATATCTATTTTAGTGGGTTCAATGCTTCCTCAATAAATCATTTTTGTTAATTATTCATATTTATGCATATAAAAATCATATATTATTAAAAAAATGTGGTTTTAGTATATGGTAACCAACCTTACTTTCCATCATATCACCATTGGGAAAATTAATACTGAAAAACTCATCATATATAAAATACTTCATCTAGCTCTATCAATTGATAATTTATTTAATTATAACTGGAAATAAATCCAACACACAACATATGTTATAAACAATTGTTAGTGTAGTTTTAGGTTCAACAGGAAATTTACTCAATGTTTTTGAGTTTTAAAGTATGTTATGTGGTGGTATCAACAATATTTTAATACTAAAGGAAGAACTAAATTCATGGTAGATGTTAATCAGTACCTGGTGATCTGGGACTTCATCTTAATTTCTATTTCATTGATACTTTCTTAGTATTGTGTAACTAATAATTTTTATGTGGTGTATCTACTAGACTGTTTAGATCAAAATTGTAGAATACCAATGTATTATCAATAAAAATTACATTTTTATAAGTATTTCATATATTATAATATCATAAAATTACATTAAGAACACAGTACAAACTTTATAAATGAAGAATTAATGAAATAAAATGAATTTATAGAAGTTAAGAATCATATAACAATGGAATAGTTACTTGAACTTTTGAATTGTAATATGATCCTTATGAATAGTAAACTTGACAATTGAATAGTAAACTCACCAATGATAGTATAAATAAAATTTATCTAACTTATACGTGACAATATGATATAATTATATCATAGTATAAGTAAATAAATATTTTAATTATAATTAAAATTAGTGTTTGTATTCATAAATATTTTACTAAAAATTTATGACTAATTTAATAATATTTAAAAAATTATTTTCATAAATTAGTATTTTTATCTATTATGATTATATGAAAAATTTATGAGACTTTAGTTAAATTTTAAAAGTGATATAAAATTAGCTACAATTTTAAAATTTGTATTTTTCAAGTAAATTATGGTTTTAATTAAAAATTAAATTTATCATATTAAGAAAATTAATTTCATAAAATGGACTCCATTTTTGAATTACACACATGAAAAAATGGTTAGGGTAATCTTTAAAAGAATTTTTTAAAATATTTGAATTTTTGGTGAATAGTGAAATACGGTAATTTACAGTATTTTATAAATTATAATTTAAATACACTATTCATTGATTCATTATAAATGTAAGAACCATTGGTTTCAACTCACATGATATAATTACTATATTTATTCTCTATAATCTATACTATTCCTTTTTCTGAGAAAAATAATAAACTTATGAATTAAATAATGAGAAAACGCCCCCTCCTCCACTATAAATGCCAACTTCACCACCTACTCTCCTCACACCTCTCAATCCTTTAGCCTTTTAAAAAATCTGTTCAAATATCCTCCCAAGCCCCTCCCTCACATTTATGAGTTTTTTTATCAACAAAATACCAAAACCAATCCCTTATATAGGTTTTCAAGGAGAAATAATGAAGAGGTAAAGCTCTCTTCCCTTTTTTTTAATTTCTTTTCAAGTTCCTTTATTTTCTTTTTCTCTACTCACCACCTCATCAAAATGGTATGATAAATACATTACCATACATATACTATATTTTTTTATTTTAATGTAATAATTCATCATCATATCACTTTTCCCCTCTTTTTATATTAAAAATGATAGCATCGTATATGATTCGTTAATTTATCACATTCAAGGGAGATGAAGTTTTCAATTTTCGATACTATCTTATAGGATGTTCATTAAACCATTTTAATGGTTTAACCAGATTATAATATATTTATTTTATCTTATTTAATTATCTAGATTCATTATTACACATGATATTAATTTATAAAACAAAAAGAGTCCATTGTGATAAAAAACCACTAAATTAAACCCCAATGATTATCATTAACTATTTATCTAATGATTCATACTCATTCCATCCAAAAATGATATATAAGACCAATTTAACCTCTTTAAGATCATTAATTACATATAAATTAAATTATGGATAATTAAACACACTTTATATGACCTTTTGTACATGTATATTAGTAATCTGATCGTGAAGACCAAGGAAACCAACACTCCCAAATAATGAAATTGAATCCATTAACTCATCAAAAAGTCCCCAAATGAACAAAATAATGTTATAATAAATAAAATGGATGTATAAATTGAAATAAAATTATAAATTATTGAATCAAGTCTTATTATCTAGGACATTAAGATCAAGTGAAGAACACCTTTGGACTTAAGGTAAGGGATTCTACCCGAACCTCCATTATTCCTCTAGTTTAATCCTTCTCTATTTTTACCAAAATGAAATTATATTTTATCTTAATGTAAATATTCAAAATTATTTTTATATGTTTCAAAATCATGTATCAATATTCATTCATCCTTATTTCTCAAAGATATACATGTTTTTAAAAGGTTCCCTACTCAATTCTTCCCGATAAGAAAGCTCGAATTAAGTGGGATTCCCGAATTCTTACCTATTTTAAAGTGCACTCCACAATATATTATAATCCACCATCATTTTTATAAAATCAATAATTTTATTATTAAAAAATTATTTGTTCATATATGGTTTTACATAAAACATTATTCCCTTTTCATCTTTAAATGATATTTAATATTTTCCTTAAAATTCATTATAATGTTTTAATTTTAAATTTTCTTAAGTACTCTTTTACATGTTATCACTTGATTTTGAAATCAACTATTAGAAAATATGTCTATTTTACTTTATTAATGTGCTTGTATTATTTAATTTTTTTCTTTCATGGACACTTTTTTGATATTCCCATTTATTATGATAAATGACATGATTATGATACTTGATTATTTCTATGGGTAACCCTTATGTTTGATTGATTATATAAGATTATTTATCTGGATGACATATTCATTAAATTTTTATGATGGGTACAAATTGATATCAACTCAATGTATTGGGTAATGTTTTTTCTCATGATACGTTATGTGAAACGATCTTGGTGGTTTTCCATGACTTGTGCCTCATATGAAAAGGTCTTGGTGGTTAGGCATGACTTGTGGTCCTCTATTTGAAATGAGACCTATCTCATAAAAAATTCATGTTTTATGTTTCTTTCACATTAGTATGAATCCAAGATTATATGATCCCATGTTATGATTCTTATATTTGATCATGTTCCATTCTTTTTTATATCGATATGTTATGCCTTCTATGTAATGACCAAATGTTTTATCAATGAAATTCTCTTATTATAATTATGTATTATAGTATAATCATAAAATAATATATATAATACATAATACAAACCTTATAAATGAATAATGAGTAAAATAAAAGGTACCTCTGTAAGTTAAGGAAGGAATACTGATGAAATAGATATTAACCTTTAGAATAGTAATATGACCCTTATGAATTGTTAACTAGCCAAGTTAATAGTAAAATCACAAATTCAAGAATAAAGAAAATTTTCCCATCTTATAAGTGACAATATTATATAAATATATCATATTATATGTATGTAAATATTTTAGAAATTCTTAATTAAGTCTTGGTATTTTTGTAAGTCATGTATTCTTAATTACAATTTTATGATTAATTTAATAATTTAAAAGAAAATTTATATTCATAAATTGTATTTATAAATAATTATTTTGATTAATTATGATTGTAAGATAATTTCAAGATGCCTTAATTAATTTTTCAAAGCGTTAACAATTTTTTTTTAATTTTACAATTTATATTAATCTTGTTAATTATGATTTTAATTAAAAATTAATTTTCTCATATTTAGAAAATTATTTTTATCCAATGGAGTCCATTTTTTAATCCTACATTTAAAAAAATGTTTGAGGCTAATTATTTGTATTTTTCTAAAATACTTGTTGTCTTGGTGAATAGTGAAATACGATAATTTAAGATAAATGCTAAATAAATGAATTTCTGAATCATGTTGGAGTCATGGATTATCTAAATGGACATTGGTTCGAGCTCAAATTATCTATTTACTATATTTGGTCACAATAATCAAGACTATTTATTATCTTGCGAGAAAATAATAAAGTAATGATTAAAATAATAAGAAACCCCTCCCCTCCTCTATTATAAATACCGCCCTCTTTACCTCTTCACTTCACTTATATCAAGCCATGTTCCATATATAAATTATGCTAAAATTTCCTATCAAGACCCTCTCCCATGTCAAGCATCCATTTTTCTCTTCAAAACACAAAATTCCCTCCCCTAAAGAGGTTCTCAAAGAAGATATATTCAAGAGGTAAATTCCCCTTTTCATTTATTTTATTTTCTTTCAAGTTCCTTTATTTATTTTTATTTCCACACCTCATTTCATTTAAATGTTATGATAAATCCAATACATTACATGTACTGAAATTTTGTAACGGTAATGGAATAATTCATCATCATCTCTCCTTTCACCACCTTTTATACTACAAATGAAAACACCATTGAAGATGTGTTAATTCATCACAATCAAGGACGACAGGTTTTCAATATCATATAATGTCTTCAAATTTGGTCATGAAACCATATTTTTGGTTGAACTAGAACATAATATACATATTATTTATAATTTAAGGTTTTTTAATCTTTTTTACACCTGATATTTATTTGTAAATAAAAATATGTTCGATGTGATCAAAAGCCGCCAATTTTCCAAAACAGTTAACATTAAAAGTTTATATAAAAATTCATCTTCACTACAAATAACCAAATGAATTTTATAAACATGTAATCTTATGTATGTTCATAACCCCATTTTTGGATAACCATTCTCATATTACATGTTTATCCTTACACGTATATAAGTAAACTAATCATGAAAACTAAGGAAACAAACGATCACAAATAATGAAATTGAACCAATTAACCCATCATAATGGTATTGAATGAACATAATAAGGTTAAATTAAATTAAATACATAAAAAATTAGTTCTATAATTATTAATTAATGAATATAATTTTGTTATCAAGGCTATTAATATCAAGTGAAGAATGCCTTCATACTTAAGTTATGAGATTCTACCAGAACCTCCATTATTCCTTCGGTTGCTCTATCTTTTTTTACCCAAATGAAGTTATACGTTCTTTTTTATATATATATTATAAATGATTTGTAAATTATATAAAATAATTTATAAAGGTCCATTAATATTTCTCTTTTAGGGATATACATGTTTTTAAGTGGTTCCCACCTTAATACTTCCTGATAAGAAAACCCGTTTAAGGGAACTTCTTAAATTCTTACCCAATTTCAAGTGAACTAAATTATATTTTTTAAACTGACATTATTTTTATAAAACCAATCTTTTTTATCATGAAAAAATTATTTTTTTCACTTCTGGCTTTATATAAAATATTTTTCCCTCTTCTCTTTAAAGTGATCTTTGATATTTTCCTTAATGCGCATAAAATGTTTTTAATTCTAATGTTTCTTAAGTGATATTTTCACATGTTATAACATAAAATTGACATCAATTACCATGATATATGCCTATTATACCTTATTAATTTCCATTCATGATGCAATTTCTTTCTTTTATGGACACTATTATAATATTCCCATTTTTTATTCTTTATGACATGAATAGGATACCCAATTCTGTCCACGGGTAACCCGTATGTTTTTGTATGATTGATTGTGTATGATTATTTATGTGGAAAGAGTATTCATGAACATTTTATAATGGGTACACCTAGACATCGATCCAATGTATTTAGTAAAGTTTATTATGATGAAACGTTATGCGTAACAGTCTTCGCGGTTAGACTTGACTCGTGCTACCATGTAAAACAGTCCGGGTGGTTAACCATGACTTGTGATCCTCTATGTAAAAAAAGACATGAATCATTATAAAGTCAGGATTTATGTTTCTAATGCATTACTATGAATCAAAATTTATATAATCCCATGTTTATATGTTAATATTCTATATGTTCTATTCCTTTTTATATCACTATGTCATGCCTTATAATTCACATGTTAAAGATTTATTCTTATGTTTATTCCCTTACTGGGAATTTTTAGCTCATCCCTTTTTCATGTTATCCCCATATTATCCTATTAATATGTATGGTAACAATAGAAGTTGGTATCACTTTATGAAGATTAAATAAACAAATGTTATATTTAGTCCCATGATTTCATTTTTGTGTACCCAGTCTTCCAAGACACTAGAATTTACCATTCTTGGCTTGTGATATGATGATTTATTATACTTAAAATCATACAAGGATATGTGTAAAAGGCTAGGGTTGATATAGTTGGTATCAGATCATGGTCTCTTTATTTTGTAGATTAGGAAAATATCACTTTAATAAGAACCTTAGGGATAAGTCCATGTATAAGAAAACATCCCTATATTTTTTTAAGTATAGAGTAACTGGTTTATCAAGTAAATACATCCCTATCTGGATACGAACAAGTGGATGCGGATATAGAAAATATGTATATAGGGGTAAAACCCAAAAACACTGCTTTGATCTAGACTTGAATTAGAACTGGTGCATGACAACATGCCTTACTACACACCTGGTTTAACACTCCCATTGGATATGCTTTGGTAAATTCAGTAGATTATTACAAACCATTTTTAATTGAACAAAAAATAAACCCATAAGCATATATGATAGGAATGATATCATTGATAAAAGAGATTAAAACATAGGGAATAACAAGTTAGGACACACTTTTCCTTTAATATAGTACCCTTTTATGTTTAATTTTTTTTTTATCATTTATAGCTAAGTATTCAATCCCCAATATTTTATATTGCTCTTCTTAGTTAATGGAAGGTAATAGAAGAACACATTCCAAAAATCAATGTGATAGGAAATGTGAAGATTTCCCTAATGATATTCCTGATATTATGGGAATGGGGGCTCAAAACATTATGATAGGACTTGCTTAGATAGCTCATGTATTGAACAATAACTTGAATCATGTGGGATACCCTCCTCCTCCAGGTAAAGAGCATGTTTCTGTTGAATCCTTCAAACAGAAAAGGCCTCCCCTGTTTAGTGGATCTTCTAATACCATCCTCACGGAATAATGGATTAACTCCATTGAAAAGATATTCTCTATCCACCATTCCTCATAATAAGATAAAGTCTAAGTGGAAGTCTATCATTTTGATGGGGAAGATGATCAGTGGTGGGAAATGAACAAGAATATGATATTCTAAGAGGAAATTGATTCCATGGATTGGGAGGAATTCAAGTAAATATTTTTCAATTAATATTTTCCAAAAAACCTCTGTCTCAAGAAAGAATTAATGTTTCTCAAACTTAAGCCGAAGGAATATGATTCCTTTAGGGTATATAAAGAAAACTTCACAAGGCCTATAAGATACACCTCCATCTTTATCTTGAGCACCAAAAGCAAGGTGGATGACTTCTTTATCTAACTAAAGATGAGCTTACAAAAAGTATTCTTAATTCCAGACATTGATAGTTATAAGGATATTGTTTGTTATGACCTCAAGGTTGAAATGGATATTGGAGACTCTCACTGGTCTCGTGATCCCGGTGAAAAAATGAAGAAAATGTAGTCTAATATGGATTGTTCAACAAATAAATCCTATTATGTAATGAGGATCGAACATACCATGTGTTAAAATTATGGGAAGAATCCTCTTGGTAACTATCTAAAGGGAACTTGTAATTTCTTTCAATGTGGAATAATGAGACATATGGAAAAGAACTTCATAAGGGATATGAAGAATCCAACTAATGTAGAATAAGAAAGGAAGGTTAAGATAAACACTAAGCCTATTGTGTAGTGTTACAACTGCAATGAATATGAGCATTATGTGAAAAATTTCCCTAAGACAAGGGTTATCCATGGAAATCAACAACATACTTCAAGGAAAAAAAGATGGTATTATGCTCTCACTACTACTAAGGTGGAGCTGGATTACAATGTGGTGATAGGTATGATAGTTATTCATTCAAGAATAGAGTACATATTATTTGATTATGGTTCTACAAATTCTTTCATATCTTGTATGATTAGTTGAATTATTCAAACATCACCTCAAAATTTGGATGTTTAATTATATATGAGAATATAAATTGGGGAACTTAGTGCATCTTGGGTTTATAACTCCTCCTCAGTAAATATTTGTGGGGTGAACCTACCAGAAACTCTTGTCATACTTCCATTGGTGGAGTTCGATGATATTTTGGGCGTGGATTGACTATCTTTATACAAAGTTAACATCAACTATCTAAAAGGGAGATAAATATTCACATCCCATAGTATCCTTCAATCTTGTAAAAGTTTAAAGTGGCAGATGAACCTCCTTTAGAATAATTCTATTTAGTGAGGTTAACGTTGCATTATGAGAAAGCATATCATTCTGAAAAGATTAAGACCAAAGGAGATGATGGTTCTTGAAGATATGCAAATCATGAGGTATTACACTAGTGTATTTTCTAAATAATTTCATGGTCTTACTCCTGATATATTGGTTTAGTTATCAATTTAACTTATTCATAGATACCTATCTATATCAAAGACACGTTATAGAATGGCCACCATAGAGTTGGAAGAGTTGGAAAAGTAGTTAGAGGAGAATCTAGAGAGGGGTTTTATATGTTCAAGTGCTTCACCATGGGGTGCACCATTCCTCTTTGTTAAGAATAATGATGGATCAATGAGACTATGTGTTTATTATCATGATCTTAATAATATAAAGTTAAATAATGATCATCCCCTAACTTGGATAGATGACTTGGTTGATCAGCTATGTGGGTCGAGTTATTTCTCTAAGGTGGACCTTCAGTCAGGATATCACCAATTAAAGGTGAGGAAGGAAGATATTCCCAAAATGGCCTTTCAAATGATGTATGGACACTATAAGTTCATAGTTATTCCCTTCAAAATCACTAATTGTCCATCCATGATCATTGATTTAATGAATAGAGTCATTAGAGATTACCTCGACAAATTTGTGGTACTCTTTATCGATGATATAATGATATAATCCTAGAGAAAGGAGGAACATGAGGATAATTAGAATACCAGGCTAATTACATTGAAAAGGGAGAAAATATATGAAAATTATAGTAAATTTGAATTCTAGATAGGGAAATTAGGGCATTTTATCACTAGTAAAGGAATATCTGTGGACCCTTCCAAGAGAAAGTAAATTGAAGAGTATCGCATAAAAACATATGTAATAGAGATCCACAGATTTCTGGGTCTATCTGGGTATTATCGACGATTTGTGAATAAATTATAATTATTTTCAAACCCAATGAGCATACTAACATGAAAGAGAGTGACGATATTGTAGAATTAAGAATGCGAGAAATGTTTTAACAATATCAAAAGGAGGCTTATCACTGCACTAGTACTCACACTCTTAATAAAAGGATAACTCTTTGTGGTGTACAATGATTCTTAAAATAAGGGATTAGTTTGTGAAATGATGAAAAATGAAAAAATTCATAGACTATGCCTCAAGGTGGTTGAAAATACATGAACAAAAATATCCCTCAAATGATCTAGAGTTGGTGGCTATGATCACTGCATTGAAAATCTAGTGGCAATATCTCTATGGGGAGAAGTGTGAGATATATACTGATCACAAGAGTCTCAAATATATATTTACAAAAAAAGAGATTAATATTCACTAACAAATATGGTAATATCTCATCAAGGATTATGACTACTCAATCCACTGTCATCCTAGTAAGGAAAATAAGGTGGCAGATGCTCTATGTAGAAAGGATCCTACATCTTTTGCAATGACGATAATTGGAAATGATGCAATCCTCTTAAAGGTTAAGAGGATGGAAATGGAAATAATTAATGTTGGAACATTATAAATCCTTTCTCAAATGGTTTCTAAACCATCACCCATAGAGATAATAATGGATGATCAAAGAAAAGATGTGGAAATTCTAAAAAGGGTAGAAGCTATTAGAAATGAGGAATCCTCTGAGATCAAGATTTCAAAGGATGAAATCATAAGATTCAGGTCACGATTATGTGTACCATCTGATATAGAGATAACAAAGTATCTTCTAAATGACTTACATAGCCCAAACTTTTCTATTCACTTAGGGACCATAAAGATGTATCGAGATCTCCAAGATAATTATCGGTGGGAAAATATGAAGAAGGAGATTGCTGAGTATAAATCAATGTTCCTGTTATGTTAGCAAGTGAATGATGAAATGAAAAAGTCTAAGAGGATGATAAAACCACTTCCCATACCAACATGGAAGTGGGAGAAAATCACCATGGTCTTTGTCATTAGACTTCCAAAGATATCTAGAGGAAACAATTCTATATGGGTCATTGTGGATCGTCTTACAAGAACCTCTCACTTTATCTCAATTCAAGAGAAATTATCCTTGGATAAACTTTCACGGTTATATATAAAAACATGGAAAGGAGGCATAGAGTTCTAATATCTATTGTATCTAACAGAGATCTGAGATTCACCTAGATGTTTTGGAAATGCCTTTAGCATGCTCTATGAACTGAACTGAACTTCAGTATAACCGATCATCATCAAGCTGATTTCTAATATGAGTGTACTGTGTATAAATTAGAAGATATATTGAGAGTATTTTATATGGACCTAAAAAGAGTGTGGTAACAACATCTTCCACTATTTGAATTCTCTTAAAACAATAGTTTTCACTCCAGCGTTCGAATGGAAATATATGAAACCCTTTATAGGAAATAGTTCATAACACAAGCATGTTGAGACAAAGTGAGTGAACCTAAGATCCTAGGACCTGAAGTGGTCAAAGAAATGGTGGAGAAGGTGAAAGCCATTCTGCATCACATCAAAACAGTGTATAGTCGACAGAAGTGTTATGCAGACAATTTTTAATGAGACCTTGAGTTGAAAGTTAGAGACATGGTATTCCTTTGTATATCTCCATGGAATAAGGTCATGAGGTTTTTGATGAAATGAAAGCTATGTACCAGGTACATTATCCCCTTTGAGATTCATGATCATGTTGGAGTTGTGTCCTATCAACTATTCGTTCCACCAACTATGTCTAAAGTACTTGATGTATTCCACGTATCCCTCTAAAGTAAGTACATACCAAACCCTTCACATATACTCTCTTGAGAGGTGGTACAGTTAGAGAATGATCATTCTTACGAGGAGAATACAATGAAGATCTTGGATTGTAGAGATAATATTATATGCAAAAAGACTACTCACCTCATCAAAGTACTATAGTGGAACCATAAGTATATAGAGGCAACATGGGAATTGGAGGAGGCAATTAAGGACAAGTACCCACACCTGTTTATGACTTCGAATGTAAAACATAATTTCGAGGGTGAAATTTCATAATGGGGGAAGAATGAATTGAACCAATATTTTATCAATTAAATTCCCTTATTATAATTAATTCTTATAGAATAATCATATAATATTGTATATATAAGATAATACAAACCTTATACATGAATAATGAGAAAAATAAAAGGTACCTCTAGAAGATAGGGAATGAATACCGATGAAATAGTAACATGACCTCTGGAATAGTAAAGTGACCCTTATAAATATTAAACCAGACAATTGAATAGTAAACTCAGTAATGAATGTGTAAAAAAATGTACCCATATTATAGGTGATAGTATGATATAAATATATCAGAGTATAAGTAAGCAAATATTTTAAAAATTATTAATTAAGTGTTGGTATTTTTCTAAGTCATGTATATTTAATTAAAATTTTAGGATTAATTTAACAATTTAAAAGAAAATTTATTTTCCTAAAATGTATTCATAAATAATTCTTTTGATGACTTATGATTATAATATAATTTCAAGAGACCTTAATTAATTTTTTTAAGTGTTAGAAAATGAGTTTTAATTTTAAAATTTGTATTTTTCAAGTAAATTATGATTTTAATTAAAAAAATACATTTATCATATATAGAAAATTATTTTCATGAAATGGATTTAATTTCTTAATTAGTCACATAGAAAATTGTTTGAGGTGAATTTTTGGGCTTTTTATAAAATACTTGAATTTTTATTAAATTGCAAAATACGATAATTTACAATGAATTGTAAATAAAAGAATTTCTGCATCATGCTTGAGTCATGGATGATGTAAATGGCCATTGGTTCGAACTAAAATTCTATATTTACTATTTTTGGTGACAAGAATCAAGAATATTCAATGTATTGAGAAAAAATATTAAACTAATGATTAAAATAATGGGAAACCCCTCCCCTCCTCCACTATAAATACCACCCCTCTTTTTCTCTTCTCTTCACTTATCTCAAGCCTTGTTTCTTGTATAAATCTTGATAAAACAACTATAAATATCCTATAAAACATCCATTATCCCTTTATCTCTTAAAAATACCAAATTCTCTTCCCTAAAGAGGTTCTTAAGGAAGATATATTCACGAGGTAAATTCCCCGTTTTATTTCTTTTATTTTCTGCCAGTTTTTTTCTTTCATTTTCTTTCCTCTTCTCCATTAATCCAAATGTTATGATAACTACAGTACCATGCATGTACTTTATTTTTGTTATTATAATGGATTAATTCCTAAACATTTATCCTTTCCCCTCCTTTTATACTAGAAATAAAAACACCATCCGAGATGTGTTAATTCTTCATTTCAAGGACGACGAGTTTTCAATTTCTTTTACCGTCTTCAATTATAGTCATGAAACCATATTCATGGTCAAAATAGACTATAATATATTTATTATTTCTAATTTAAGTTTATTTAATCCTTTGAATACATGATATTAATTTATAAAGAAAAATGTGTTTGATATTATAAAAAATCACCTATTAACCAAAACAGTTATCATTAATGTTTTATATAATAATTCATCCTCACTACAAATAACCAAATAAATTTTATAACCCTGTAATATTATGGATGTTAATAAATTAAATTCTGGATAAACATTATCATCTTACATGTTTATCTCTATATGCCTATAAGTAAACCAACTATGAAAACCAAGGAAACAAACTCTCCCAAACGACGGAATTGAACCAATTAACCCATAAAAAATTTCCTGAATGAACTTAATAAGGTTATAATAAATCAATTTAATGAATATCAATTTCTTTAATTATTAATTAATGAATCTAATTTTTTTATCTAGGACATTAAAATCAAGTGAAGAACACCATCATACATGAGGTAAGGGATTCTACCCAAACCTCTATTATCCCTTAAGGTTGGTATACCTTTCTTTTTACCCAAATAAAGTTATCTGTTATTTTTTATGTATATCTTATAAATAATTTTTACATGATCAAAACTCATTTATCAAGATCCATTCATATTCCACTTTTGTTTATATACATTTTTAGTGGTTCTCTCCGCAATACTTTTCGATAAGCAAACCCGTTTAAGAGAACATTCTGAGTTCTTACCCAATTTCAAGTTCACACTATAATCTATTTTAACTCAAAAATATTTTAAAAAAACCACTATTTTTATCATGAAAAAAATATTGGTTCACTTCTAGTATTATATAATAGATTATATCCTCTTCTATTTATGTGATCTTTTATATTTTCCTTAAACAACACTAATTTTTTTTAATTCTCAAGTTTCTCAAATGATATTTTTTCAGGTTATCACATCAAATTGACATAAATTATCATGATATATGCCTATTATACCTTATTAATGTCCATTAATTATCTAATTCCTTTCATTCGTGGACACTTTTATGATGTTCCCATTTGTTATGTTTGATGAGATGAAAGTGATGCCCAATTCTTTCCACAGGTAACCCTTATGTTTGTGTATGATTGATTATGTATGCTTATGCATGGGAAAAGAATATTTGTAAACATGTTATAATGGGTGTTCCCATAAATATATTTAATGCATTGGGTAATGTTTATACTCATGATACGTTATGTGAAATGGTCTGAGCGGTTAGCCTTGACTCGTACAACCATGTGCAACGGTCTTAGTGGTTAACCTTAACTTGTGATCCTATGTTAAATGATCCTTGAATCATGCTAAATTCATGTTTTATGTTGCGACAACATTACTATGAATCCATTTTTACATAATCCCATGTTTATATGTTTAGATTCCATACGTTCAATGCCTTTTTATATTACTTTGTATGGCCTTCTAACCCATGTGCTAAAGAATTATAAATATGTTAATTCCCTTACTAGGATTTTTAGTTCATCCTGTTATTCATGTTATCCCTAGGTTATCATTTGAAATTTTTTCTTTAAAATAGAATTTGGGATCTATTTATGATTATTAAGTAATGAAATGTTTTATTTGTCCAATGTTTTCAGTTTTTTGTACCTAGTCTTCCAAGACACTAGACTTTTCAATCCTTGGATTGTAATAAGTTGATTTATTATGATTAAAATCATGTAATGATTTTGTCTAAAAGTGTAGGGTCTCTATATTCTATCCCATATAATAACCATTATTTTTATGTTTATTCATTTATGGGGATTTCATCTAATCCCTTTGTTCTTGTAATCCACAGGTTATCCTATGCCGATGTATGGTCTAAAATGAACATAGTATCTCTTTATGAATATTAAATAAAAAAAATTCTTATTTTGGAATCACCGTGTTGAATTTTGTTCCTAATCCCATGACAATACACATTAAAATACTTTTATTGTAATTTAATGTCTAGTTATGCTTAAAATCATGTAATGAAATGTGTAAAAGGATAGGGTTTCTATTAATGGTATCAGAGGAAATATTTAGTTATTTTTGAAGACTAGGAATAATGAACTTTAGTAAAAACCCTAGGTATATGACCAAGTATAAGATAAAATCCAAAATTTTCGGTAAGTATAGAGTAATTTGTTTATAATGAAAATACATCCCTATATGGATACTACAAGTGGATGTGTTTCTCGAATAGATGTACCTAGGAGTAACAACTCCGAAAAGGTGTTCCATGCCTTACTCAGGGTAACTTGTTACATGACAATGGACTTTACTACACACCTGGTTTGATACTCTAAGGGGATATGATTAGGTTAATTAATAATCTAAATACGAATCATTAGTAAGTGGAAAAAATTCCCATAAGAAATTATGTTAGGAAACAGAGTATCGATAACCTAGATTGAAACCCAGGGAATCACAACATAGAAAATACTTTTCCTTTACACGTTTGTCCCTTTATGATCAATGTTTCCTTTTATTACACTCATTATTTAAGTGTTCAAGACCCCTAATTGAACTTTAGTTTTCTTAGTTATTGGAGGGGAATAAAAGAACATGTGTAAACAATCAATGTGATAGGGATTGTGATGATTTACCTAATGAAATACCAAATATTATGGGAACAGGTGCTAAAAATTTATGTTAGTACATGATAAACTAGCACATGTTATGAATAATAACTTGAATCGTGTGGAACAACCTCCATCTCTAAGGATATATAAAGTTTCCATAAAATCCTTCATGCGAAAAGGCCTCCCATATTTGGTGTATCTTCTAATCCGATCCTCACAGAATAATGGATTAACTCCATTAGAAATATATTCTATGTCATCCAATGCTCATAAGTGGAGAATGTTGTGATAGAAGTCTATTGTTTTGATGGGGAAGATGATTAGTTGTGGATACTGATAAAAAATATGAAGTCCAAGGTGGAAATTTATTCCATGGATTGGGTGGAATTCAAGAAAATGTTTTTCTATATATATACTTTCCCAAACCCTCTATATCATGATGGAAAGAGAGTTCCTCATACTTAAGAAGAAGGAAGATGGGTCTATTAGGGTGTATGAATAAATCTTTTCAAGTCCTTCCAGATATGCCTCTAACCTTGTCATGAATAATGGAATCAAGGAAGATCACTTCTTTAGAGGACTAAAGCATTGTCTATGAAAAGTGTTTAGGATTTGAGACTTCAACAGTTATGAGGATATTGTCTGTTCTTCCCTCAAGGTTGAAATGGATATCAAAGACTCTCAATTGTATCATGTGCCTAGTGAAGAAAAAGTAGAAAATTTAGTCTAATATGGCTGTATTAACCAATAAGTAACATGATAGAATGAAGACTGAATATAAAATGTGTCAAAATTGTGGGAAGAAGAATCCTGGGAACTATCAAAAGGGAACCAAGGAATGCTTCAAATGTGGAATAATGGGTCATTTATATAAGAACTTCGGAAGAGATATGAAGGATCCCACTGACATAGAAGAATAAATGAAGGTTCACATCAATGATAAAACAGTAGTACAGTGTTTCAACAACAAGGAAAATGGGTATTTTGTGAACCAATGCCTAAAAATGAGGGTTTTTAGATGAAATAAAAAAACCTCAAAGGAAACAAGGAACATATTATGTTATCACTACCGCTAAGGTGGGTCTAGAAAATGATGTTGTGAGAGGTATATTGGTGGAGTTTGATTATATATTAGGCATGGATTGGATATATTTATACAATGCCAACATCAAATTTCGGGAAAGGGAGATCACTCTTCACATCACAAAGAATCATCCAATTATTTACATGTGTAAGGAAGAAGGTGAATCTACTTTAGAATTAGCATCTCAGGTGTGGATATTACTTCCTTATAAGAAAACAAATCTCACTCAAAGATTGAGACAAAGGAGATGATTATTCTAAAATACATTTCCATCATGAAAGTTTACATAGATGTATTCCTTAAAAAATTTCTCGATCATCCTCCTAATCAAGACATTCAGTTCTCAATTGAACTTATTCTTAAATCTCTACCTATATCAAAGAAACCTTATAGAATGGACACTGTTTAGCTGGAAGAACTAATGAATAATTTACAGGAGAACCTTTATAAGGGTTTTATACACCCATGTTCTTCCCCATAGGGTGTTCCATTCCTCTTCGTCAAGAAGAATGATATATCAATTCACCTCAACATTGATTATTGTGCGGTTAACAAAATCATGATAAAGAACAAGTATCCTCTTCTTTATATAGATAACTTGTTCGATCATCTATGTGGGGATAGTTATTATTCTATGGTGGACCTTTGGTCGGGGTATCACAAATTAAAGGTGAGGAAGGAAGACATTCCAAAGAATGATTTTCGAATGAGGTGTGGATACTATGAGTTCATAGTTATTTCTTTTTGAACCCACTGATTCTACAATAATTTTCACAGACTTAATGAATAAATTCTTTAGGTATTACCTCAACTAATTTGTGGTAGTATTTATTGATGATATTATGATATACTCCGAGATCACGGATGAACATGAGGAACATTTGAATAATGTTTTAAATAATTTGTGAAGGGATAAATTACATAAAAAGTTTACTAAATATGAGTTCTGGATGGAGGAAATATCATTCTTGGGTTATGTTATCACTATGAAAGGAATATATGTGGACTCTTCAAAGATAAAGGAAATTGAATATTGTCTAAAGAAAACTTTGGTAACAAAGATCCATAGTTTCCCTATCCTAGCTAGGTATTACCAATGATCTGTGAAGAACTTATCATGATTGTGAAACCCAATAACCAAGATATCATAGATGAGAGTGAAGTTTTTCTAAACTCGGGAATGTGAAGGAAAATTTAAGGATCTTAAAATAGGCTTATCACTGCACCAATACTCACATTCCCGACAAGTGGAGAACTCATTTTGGTATACATCAATTCTTCAAATAAAGTCTTAGGATGTTTACTAATGAAAAATGATAATTTGATAGCCTAAGACACAAGGGAGTTGGAAATACAAGAGAAAAACTATCCTAATCATGATCAAAAGTTGGTGGTTGTGGTCTTTGGGTTGAAAATATAGTGGAATTATCTATAAAGGGATAAGTGTGAGATATATATTGATCACGAGAGTCTCAAATATATATTCTCATAGAAGGAGAATAATATGAACTAGAGAAGCTGGTTATATTTGATCAAATATTATAACTTCTTAATTCAATATCATATCGACAAAGAGAATAATGTGGTGGATGATCTAAGTAGATGTGATCCTGCATCTTTATCAATGATGATAATTAATAAGCATCCAATATTTTTAGATTTTAAAAGGATGGACATGGGAATAATTTAGTAGGAAACATCATAAACACCTTCTCAAATGATTTCTCAACCATAACATATGGATAAAATAAATGATGATCACAATAATAATATGGGAATTTAGAAAAAGGTGGAAGCTCTCAAGAATAGAAAATCCTCCAAGTTCAAGATCGATGAGGATAGAGTCATACAAGTTGGGTCACACTTATCTGTAACATGCAATAGAAAGTTAAAGAACCAGATTCTGAATGACACACATAACTCAACTTTCTCAATTCACCTACGAAGCACCTATGGTATCAAGATCTATAGGAGAAATTTTGTTGGGACAATATGAAAAAATAGATCATTAAATATACATCAAAGTGCTTTATATTACATCAAGTGAAGGATAAAAGGGAAAATTATAAATGGAAGATGAAACCATTATCCATACCAACATGGAAGTGGGAGAACATCACTATGGAATTTGTCACTGGATTTACAAATTTGTTTTGAGGAAACAATGCTATATGTTATATTGTAGATCATATTACAAAGACAAATCACTTTATCACAATTTAAGTGGACTTATCATTGGATCAATATGAATATATATATATATAAATATTAAATAATTGGTAAGGCGACAAGGAGTAACACTCTTGATTGTATCCGATCAAGACATGAGAGTAACCTCAATGTTCTGGAAAAGTCCCCAACATGTTCTAAGCACAGAGACGAACTTCCGTAAGACCTATCATCCTCGAACTAATGAAAAATCATTATTGAAGTATTCAGACACTATAAGACATGTTTAGAGTGTGTTATATAGACTCCAAAGGAGGATATGGCCAACATCTATCTCAGTTTGAGTTCTATTACAAAAATAGTTTCTACTCAAGCATCTGAATGGCTCTATATGAACCCCTTTATGGGAAAAGGTGAATCACAACTACATACTGGGATGTAGTTTGTGAGCGTAAGATATTAGGAACTAAAATGGTCAATGAAATGGTTGGAAATGTGAAAATAATTCAACTAAACTTCAAGGAAGACCAAATACGATAAACAATTTGTCTATAAAGTCACTGATGATACCATGATTATAAAGATGGAGACATGGTATTCATCCAAATATCTATATGGAAGAAGTCCATGAGATTTTGGATGAATGGAAAGCTAATCCTTAGGTACATTGGCCCCTTCAAGATTCATGATTGTGTCAGAGATTTTTCCTATCGACTAGAACTTCCACCTACCATGACTAAAGTGAACGATGTATTACTTGTATCCCTCTTGATGATGTACATACTAGATCCATCACATTTAATGAATTCATAGGTGGTGAAGTTGAAGAATGGTCTTTCTTACGAGGAGAATTTTGTGAAGATGTTTGTTGATAGATATAATGTTCTACACAATAAGGTTACTTACCCGGTCAATGTAAAATGGTAATACAATAAGTATAAAGAGAAAACATGGGAATTAAAGGAAGAAATGAAGGAAAAGTACCCACACCTGTTTTCATCTTAGCATTTAAAATGAAATTTTGAGGGTAAAATTTCATAAGGGGGAAGAATGAAACAATCTAATGTTTTATAAGTAGAAATTCTCTTCTTATAATTATTTTATATATTATAATCACATAAAATCACATTCAAAACACAATATAAACTTTATAAATGAATAATTAATTAAATAAAAGGTATTTCTAGAAGTTAAGAAACATATACCAAAGGAATAATTACTTGACCTTTGGAATAATAACATAATCTTTAGGAATAGTAAAGCAGATAATTGAATAGTAACCTCACCAATAATAGTATAAATAAAATCAATCCATATTATAAGTGACAATATGATAGAATTATATCATTATATATGTAAATAAATATTTTAAAAATTATTAATTAAGTGTGGATATTCATAAATATTTATTTACAATTTTATGACTAATTTAATAATTTAAAAGCATATTTATTTTCATAAAATATATTCATAAATTATTATTTTGATTTATTATTATTAGATAATTTTATGACACCTTAGTTAATTTTTCAAAGAGATATAAAATAAGTTATAATTTTAAAATCTGTATTTTTCAAGTAAATTATGATTTTAAATAAAAATTAAATTCATCATATTTAGAAAATTATTTTAGTGAAATGTAGTTCATTTTTTAATGACATACATTGAATAATGGTTAGGGTGTATTTTTGGGATTTTTTTAAAATACCTGAATTTTTTGTGAATAGTGAAATACGACAATTTAGGGTATTTATACATATATGTCAAGTACACGATTCCTTGAGTAATAAATGATATAAGAAACATTTCATTGAACTCACATGATCTAATTACTTTATTTAGGCTCAAGAATCAACATTATTTCTTGTATTGAGAAAAATAATAAACTATTGAATTAAATAATGAAAAACAACCTCTTCTCCCCTATAAATACAACCCCTCACCACCTCGTTTCCTCACACCTCTCAAGGATTGATCCTTGTCCAAATTATGCTAAAATATCCACCCAAAACCCTCCCCCATGTCTAGGAGATTTTAGTGTAAATAAAATACCAAAACAAATCCCCTAAGGAGGTTCTCAAGAAGAAGGAATTAAGAGGTAAAACCCACTTCCTTTTCTTTTAATTTCTTTTCAGGTTATATTATTTTATTTTTCTATAATCATCTACGTTCATCCAAAAGGTATGATAACTAATGTTTCTTAAATATTCTATAATTTATTTATTCTAATGGAATAATTCATCATCACATCTCTTTCCCCCTCCTTTTATACTAAAAATAAAAACATCGGTCATGATGTGTTAATTTATCACATTCAAGGGTGAGAATGTTTTAAATTTCCATTACCACCTTCAAGTATGGTAATGAAATCATTTTTATGGTTGAACTGGATTATAATATATTTATTATGTCTTATTTAATTTTATTTATTCATTTTTCACACATGAAATTAATTTATAAAACAAGATGAGTTCGTTGTGATCAAAAATAAGAAAAATAAACCCAATGATTATCATTAATTACTTATCTAATGATTCATCCTCTTTACATAAAAACAAATGATATAAAAGACCAATTTAACCACATTAAGATCATTAATAACATATAATTTCAATTATTGATAATTAACCCCACTTAATACTACCTTTATTACTTATATTCAAGTAAACTGACACTTCTAGAACATAAGGAATTTGCGACGGGGTCCCATCACAAATTAGCTTTTGCAATGGGGTCCCATCGCCAATAGTCTGTTGCAGAAAACAACGTCGCAAATAATATTTTTTTGTGACGGGATCGTCCGTAAAAATAGTTTTTTCAAAAGGGAACTTCACCGTCACAAATAAGTCTCTGATTATATACATTATATACAAATAAACCTTTTATTACAGGCCTGTCTCAAATAGTATTTTCTACAGGGAAGTTCCCCGTCAAAAATAAGTCTCTGATTATATACATTATATATAAATAATCCTTTTGTGATGAGCCCATTGTCTCGTCAGAAATAATTTTTTAATAATATATATTTAAACTATTTGTGACAGGATCCCGTTGCCACAAGTCCCGTCACAAATACTAAACAATGTGAAATATATATATGTAATAAAATTTTGATTAATGAAAAAATAATAATTAAAATAATAAAAAAATAATTTTTTTTAAAATTCTAAATATTCTTAAAAAATATAAAGTAATCAATTATTTTTATTATTATTATTAGTAAAATAAAAAAACATTAAAAAATATATTACTAGAAAAATATATTTAATAAAATTATGATTAATGAAAAAATAATATTAACATTATTAAAATAATAAAAAATAATTAAAATTATCAACATTCAGAAAAAAATGTAGAAAAATCATAAAATATTAATATTATTGTTAGTAAAATAAAGAAATATTAAAAAAATAAAAAACTAATAACAAATAATAAAAATTTCAAAATAAAAAACTTAAATTATGAAATATTTGCACCAATATAAAAGACAAAAACTGTAAATAGTTTATATTACAACAAATCTTTAATTCAAATGTTTTTTAATATAAAAAAATCACCGAGGGGTTGTCTTCAGGAGGAGGTGGAGGAGATGTAGGAGATGGTAGAGGAAACTCCATCCCTGAACTACGAGTCAGACGATGCATGTACTCAATCTACTCCTGATGCCGTTGCTACTGGTGGTGGTGTCATCGATGTATATCCTCCTTATACAAGTTATTAAAAGTTATTACAAGTTATTACATGTTATTACAAGTTACTACTACTTATTACTACTTATTACTACTTATTACTAATTATTCATAATTATTACTAATTATGCCTAATTATTACTATTTATTACCATTTATTCCTAATTATTCCTAATTATTCCTAATTATTACTATTTATTACTATTTTTTACTATTTATTAGTATTTATTTCTATTTATTACTATTTTTTACTATTTACTTCTATCTATTACTATTTATTGTTATTTATTACTATTTATTACTATTTATTGCTTTTTATTACTAATTATTACAAATTATTACAAATTATTACTATTTATTAATAATTTTTACAAATTGTTACAAATTATTACTATTTATTACTATTTATTACTATTTATTACTAATTATTAGTAATTATTTCTTTTCATTCCTATTTATTCCGATTTATTACTAATTATTGCTAATTATTACTAATTAGTACTAATTATTACTAATTATTCCTATTTATTAATAATTATTCCTATTTATTTCTATTTATACCTATTTATTCTTATTTATTCTTATTTATTGCTAATTGTTGCTAATTATTGCTAATTATTGCCATTTATTGTTATTTATTACTATTTATTCCTATTTATTCCTATTTATTACTAATTATTACTAATTATTACTAATTATTACTAATTATTATTAATTATTACTATTTATTACAATTTATTAATAATTATTACTAATTATTACTAATTATTACAAATTATTACTAATTATTACTAATTATTACTAATTATTAGTAATTATTAGTAATTATTACTAATTATTACAATTTAATACAATTTATTTCTATTTACTGCTAATTATAACAATTGACCGCTAATTATTACTAATTACCCTTAATTATTACTAATTAACCCTAATTATTACTAATTACCCTTGATTACTACTAAGTAGCGTTAATTATTATCAATAACTACAATTTACAGTTACTAATTACTAATTACCGCTAATTATTTATATACAATACTAATTTTCGTTAATAATTAATAATTATTACAAATTATTAAGAATTAGTACTAATAACTGCAATTTATTATTTCAAATAAATAAGGATAACAAAACAATTTAAATCTAATTTAATTATAAGAAATCAACAACAATTAAAATTAACATAAAAAATTGAATAAACACTAAATAAAATAAAATATAAATACCTTTAAAATTGAAATCTTATTGATGTTGACAAGTACACAACTTCTTCGTAAAAAAACTAACTGAGAGAAATTTTCACTCTAAAAATAGAGTTTAGAGAGAGAGAGAAAAAGTGAGAAATGAGTAGAAGAGTAGGAAAAATGGAAGGGGGTATATATAAGTCAGCTTAGTTGCGAAGAGACTATTTATGATGGGACCCATCACAAATAACTTTTCCCGTATTAATTATTGTTGGTGGTTAAAAGATTATTTTCGACGGGAGCCGTTGCAAATAGTTGCATGTCGACACACTTTTTGGGATGGGACAACATCCCGTCGCAAAAAACCTATTTACCATCGCTGGTATTTGTGATGGGTCCCATCGCAAATACCCTGCGACCGACACACTATTTTCGATGGGACCCCAAATCCTGTCGCAAATAACCAATTATTTGCAACGGGACAAACCCCCTACTACAAATAACCTCTGGGAAGGACTATTTGTGACATGAAATAATCCCGTCGTAAATAGCCCTTCACAAAAAGCTGTTTTTCCCGTAGTGCCATCATGAAAACCAAGGAAACCAAAGCTCCTAAATAAAGAAATTGAAACTCTTATCCCATCAAAAAGGCCATAAATGAACTAATTAAAGTTATAATAAATCAAATTCAAGTATAAATGGTTAGGGAATTATTAATTAATAACTCTTATTTGATTATTCAGGACATTAAGATCAAATGAAGAACACCTTTAGACTTAATTTAAGGGATTATACCTAGACCTCCATTATTCATTAAGTTTACTCCTTCTCTATTAATACCTAAATGAAATTCTATTTTTGTATTTATTTACATATAATAATTTTTTATATGTTCCAAACTCAAGTATAAAGGTCATTTCATCTTTTTTTGGGATATACGTGTATTTAAAATGTTCCCTACTCAATTCTTCCTGATAAGAAAGCTCAATTTAAGGGAGCTTCAGGAATTCTTATCCATTTTTTAGTGAACTACAAAATCTATTTTAAACCAAATTTATTTTTCAAAAATCAATAGTTTGATTATTAAAATTTTCTTGGTTCACTTCTTGTTTAAAATAAAAGATTATTCCCTTTTCTTCCTTAAATTATATTTAATATTTTCCTTAAACCACACTAAAATGTTTTAGTTTTAAAGTTTATTAAATACCATTTTACATGTTATCACTTTAGTTTGACATCAATTATACTGATCAATTCATATTTTCCATTGTAAATGTACATGTATGATTTAATTCATTTCTTTCATTGACACTTTTAGGATACACCAATTTATTATGCTTTATGACATTATTATAATACCTGATTCTATCCATGGGTAACCCTTATGTTTTATTTCTTATGCATGATTATTTACTTGGAAAAAATATTCATGAACATGTTATGATTGGTGTGCTGAGATTGCTCCCCAATGCATTGGGTAATGTTTAGTCTCATGAGATGTTAATTGAAATGGTATGGGTGGTTAACCATGAATCAGGATCCATGTGAAACGATCTTGGTGGTTAGCATGACCTGTGATCCTCTCTATGCAATGATCCTTGACTCATGAAAAATAAATGTTTTATATTATTCCACATTACAATGAATCCTTTTTATATGATCTAATGTTATGATTCCTTATATTAGTCATGCTGCTTTCCTTTTTTATATCATTATGTTTTTTCATCTAACACAAGTGATAAGCTTTATTCTTATGTTTTTTCCCTTACTGGGTTTTTAGCTCATCCCATTGTTCTTGTTATCCCCAGGTTATCCTATGCCATTGTAAGGGCACAAAGTAAGTTAGGATTGCTTTTAAAGATTAAATAGAAGACATTGTTACTTTGGTACCATTTTTTTAATTATGCACCAAATCTCTAAGACACCATTCTTTATGACCCTTAGCTTGTAATTTGATATTTAATTATGATTAAAATCATGTAATGTTATGGGTAAAAGGATAGGGTTGCTATAATTTTTCATTTGACATTATATTCCTATAAAATACCCATATTTTCTTGTATCATGGATTTTATTATTATTTAAGAAATATACTATTTTTACATATGATGATTACTTTGAATGTTAAAATGTTGATAAATCCATATTTCCTACTTGATATAGATATTTTTTGATGATTAATATTCTTGAACTAATTATACGTATAAATAATTCTTTGTACTTGCAGTGATGGGTTGGGACCAACTTTTTATCCACTTGATTCATCAAATGGTCTCAAGCGATAAAACAGTTAGTGAAAAACCCTTCAGGTTTATTTCTAAAATATAATCAGATGATTTTCTACACACAGACATAAACCATCTTGAAGGTATGATTGTTCATGTTCTAGGCACATGAAATCCAATAGTAAATAATTTCTTCCATTCAACATTCTGTTATCATTATCCTGAGTATTTTCACCTTGAAAAAATATATAGATGACTTTTCATTCTCAGTGTATTGATGGTGTTTGTTTTTTCAGTTATTCAACATACCATACTGACTGTTCCAAATTGATTATGATTCACTGATTATTGATTCAGGTTTCCACCATATGAAACCATTACCTAGAATTTGAGCTAACCAGTTTATATTTTTCCATCCCTAGGTTTTGAGGATGAAATCTTTTAATATGTGACAAGGAAGTAGTTTATTTTCCTTTATTATGTTCTATGTTTATTTTTATCATTTAATAACGGAGCCATGTATGTATCAAGTTTATTTATGTATACTAAATTGATTGATCCTTGGTGATCTGTTCTTTTTTATTTATGCCATTGTAATAAAACGACCACCAACTCTAGGCTAATGGGGTTGGATTTGTTATAGTTCGTATCAGAGGGAGTTTAATAGAAGCCTTGTGAACTAGATTTAGTAAACATAATTTAGGGAACATAACCTAAAGATAGACTTTGTGGATACGAATAGAATAATATCCTAGATTTTGTTTAACATAGTTATTATTTGTGTCTTACTAGGTCTACCTCCCTTTCTTGATTCTACAAGTGGATGTGGTTCTAGACCATATATACCTATGGGTAAAAACTCGAACAAGGTGCATCGGGCCTAACTCAACATAACCTGGTACACAACAATGGGCCTTACTATACACTTGATTTGACACTATCAGGTTACATAATTTAGATAATTCATGTCCTCTTTACAAACAATTATGAAGGATTTAAATGTAAATGTGTCCCAAAGAAACCATGTTTATGATTATGATATTAGATATTCATAAATTATAAATTTATGTTAAGTTCTTTTTTTAGTTTGAATTATGAATTGTGATTCATAAACTAATTTAGTGTATTCCATTGATAAAAAATTATATCTAATGGAAGGAAAGAAACCAATACCTATGAAAAATAAATGGATTTTCCACTGAGAAAACAAACATAGTTAGAGTTGGAGCTGAGAAGACCAGGAACATAATAGGAAAACATACTCATGTTATGAATAATAATGATTATACACCTATGTTGTACCATTTCAGATAGAAGAAGACCCTATGTTTCTGGTGGGACACTAATCCAGTGTTAACTGATTAGTGGATCAAGCCAGTTGAAAATATATTTCAGGCATTGAGATGTAATGAAAATGAAAATGAAAATGTAGTACTTGCATTATATTTTCTCAAGGGTGATACTAATCAATAGTGGTCTTTAATCTATAATACCCAAGAATGATAACAAATATAATAAATGAAATGTATAACTTTTAGGGAAGCATTATTTGAAAAATAATTCCCTTGTGAGAATGAAATTGAAATGAAGAGAAAATTACTTAGCTTGAAGAAAAGGGAAGAAGTGAGTGTTGGGGAGTATGTGTCTACATTCAAAATATTAGCCTGGTATTTTATATATTTCCTATGTGATTGAGAAGACATGTTTTATCATTTATTAAAAGGTCTTCAACAAAGTCTCTAAAGGGAACTAACCATTAAAACATTTTCTTCATATAATGAAATAGTATTAAGTTCCATCAAAAAAGAGAAAGAATTTTCAAGATCCTATGTGTTCAAGGGAAATAAAAATAAGAAGATGGTTTATGATAACCATGGATAGGGTGAAGCATTAAAGAAGAAAAAGTTAATGAATTAACTCCCATTATGTGAAAATTAGGGAGAGAATCATCATGGTAAATGCTTAAAAGGAATATAATTTTTTTTATAAGTGTAGATAAAAGGGTCATAGAGATAATAAATTAAAGGGAATGTAATAAATACATGATGTTAAATTATTCAACTATAATGAAGTGGCGACATTATTCAAATCAATTTCCCAAGCGTTATGGTGATCAACCAGAGAATAGGCCAAGGGGAGGTGAAAAAGTTAATGCGATCCCCACAATTGACTTAAAAGTACCCAATGATGTGAGGAAAGGTACATTATGTTATATTTGGTGCCATAGAACCAACATATTTGTACTTTATGATAAAATGGTATTCATGGGTTTGAATAATAAAAAACTCATTATCACATCACAATTGTCTTCTGTATAACATAGTATGTGATAATTTCATAAGAGTAGCTATCACACTAAATGGTCATAGCAATTCCCCGCTATGATGAGAACCTGAAAGTGCTATGTCACTATTATTCAATATATTTTCCAAAGTCTAATGATATAATTTGAGGGAAAACATTATGCATGATATCAAGGGTGGAGAGTTATAGGACTTTGAGGCACCTTCTAAAGGTGCAGGCCCTTGGTAATGTCTAGTGTTGATATTGTAAGAATGAATCATAGGAGTAGGAATTCCACATTTCCATGTGTTATTGGATGTTCTATTTTTCATATGTGTTTATTGGTCCTCATTCATTAATAATATTATTAATGACTATTATGAGTCACACAATTAGATGTATTGACAGAAACCATGATGACAGATGGTCGTAGAGAATTATGATATATTGGTTGTGCCAAGAGTAATATTGAATTAATAGATAATATGAGAAATGATAAATACCTTCTGTTCATTAATAAAAGTTAATATATTAGGCCATTTGATAGAAATGATATAGCCTAAATAAAACCATGGTCATGGTGTTCTATAGAGAAGTTCTACTCCTGGAAAATCAAAGAAAGAGATATCGAGCACATAGGTTGATGGTAATGGAATACAACATGCTCAATTATAAATATAGTGATAAATGGATTATTTTACACGGTAAGTATTCGTATGAGGTTATATTGCATTACGACATTAACTTCTTTCTCTATGGGTGCTTTTTCATGTTGTTAGATGCTAACCTTCGGTTTAGGCTTCTTCGCCTAATGCCACTGAGATAGAGGCCTAGAGGGCCCCACACTAAGTGTGTCCAAAATCTCAGGTAAATAATATATTATTATTTATTATTTAATAGGTTGAATAAATATTATTCACATGTGTGGTTTAATAATTATTGATGTATCCTTGATCACATTTCTTTCATCACTAGTTATTCGAGAGAATATATTATGAGAGAAATATTTAATGAATATTTATTTCTTATTTAATGAATATAATATTTATCTATTCATTATAGAATAGTATTGTGATATTTTTTAATAAATAAGTAGACATTATTCAATGCCCAATAAATATTGTGGAGGAATGGCAGAGCGAGTTTTTTGGTCCTGTAAGAAATGATAATATTTAATATTATTTAAATATATTAAATTTAATTATAATTCGTAAGTTCAACACATGTTGAGAAATAATAATATCATTGTTATTATTTGATATGGGGTTTTTATTGGATTAAATAAATAATAAGGTCGCTTGTTTAATTATTTTATTTAAATCTTAGTAATACAAATACATAATTATGTTATTTTCTCATTAGCTGATTTAATTGTGAAAAACGAATTTCAAGAATTCTCTCAAGACTAGAGATATCCCTTCTCTAAGAATGATCCCATGAATGAAAGGTATTCATCCTCCACTGGATTATGAAAAATGATTTCGAAGCGGTTCTCAAGGTAATCAAAGGTGGAAAACACCAGCACAATTATCTTCTGTGCTAGCACCCATAGACTCCTTCAGTGATGTCTAGTGATTCCTAGAACACGTGTGAATAACCACTGGAGGAAGTCTACACTTGGATTCTACAATGAAATGATGGTGAAACACAGATCTGTCACCAATTCATCAACGAAGAAATAATTCCTTTGATGTAATTCTAATTTAAATAAATTGATTATAAATAACATGTGATGATCCCCAATGTCTTGTTCTGATTTGATTTATGTTGTTGGGAGAAAATATATCAAGGTGTTCTATCGCTATGTTTTGGGTGTGTTTGTGTTTGTTGAAAAATACAGATGACCAAAAATGAGTATGGGTGGTGTTTTCCGAAGACATTTTTTTATGGTCGCGCTGTTTCCCAGTGTTTGCAGAATTTTTGGGCCTTAAAATCAGGAATTTGAGGTTGGAAAAGGATGGATTTCTTCATAGGAGTGAACTGTATGAATAATGTTGAAGGAAATCAAAAAATGATGAGAATCATGTATTATTATTCATGGGCCGAGTACCATGTTCTAGGAATGGTATGCGGAGCAGTGAGAACAGTTCACCAAATCCGAAATGGAATGCTGTGAGGGTTTGCAGTGTAGGGCCTATGATACACGGAAGGATGGGCTTCTATAAGATGGCTGATCATTTGTAAAAGGAATCGAGAATAACGTAGGAACAAAAACAGTACATAGAAAGAATGAAAAATGGTACACGTAGAGGCTTGTGGTTGACGATGGTAGAATGATTGGTAAGCGGTGAAGGTTGAATCCAAGATTAGATAAATATCAGATTAGCAGATTTTGTGGATATCTTTTCCTATATAAGAATTTCTAATCCAACAAATTATTGTGGATATTGAACATCATTAGAGAACATAATTTTCTATGGAAATTCAGTATAGTGTGAAAGTGATTCGCGTGAAAGGTGTTTGCGGGGATTCATAACCTGCAAAGGAAGTTCAGTACATAGAGAGGGAAGTCTGGTGCATGGAAGGAGTTTCCTCGGTACACAAAGGTGGAATCTCTGGTATGCGAGAGGGAGAGTTCCACATGTGTTATCGGAGGGAGAGATCTAGTATGACGAAGTGATGAAAATCTATGAACAGAGAACAGTTCGCGGACAGGAGGAGTTACACATAGGAGGCTCACAGAATTGGTACACGGTAGAGGAACATGACCGTGAAGGCGGAGGTAGTCCATAGAAAAGGGGTGGTTCACCATTGTGGAAGTGGTATGAAAAAAGGTGTACCACATACAAACCCGGTACTCAGTACGTGGGATTAGCAGGTGGTTCACCATTTTCACAAGGAAGTTTTTGAAAGCTTAAAATTAGTTTTTGAAAGTATTTTCTAGTACCTAGATATATATGGGAATGTGGAATTCATTTACAGGTGAAAAATAAACTTCAGTAGATCATCTACCTATAGTTTAGGATTCAAGAATTCATGAAAATGTTGGGACCTACACATCCATAAAAAGAGTTTGACCTACAAGTCTATAAACTTTGAGTGGATTCGATTCCAAGAGCAGTGAGCGAAGGAAGAGGAAAACGATGACCCTTTCCACAAGAAGTGATCTAGAGAAAGAGGCATAGGGTGGGACCCTTGGGAATGTAGTGAGCAGACCCTAAACCTTGTAAAAGTAGTAATCCTGGGTATATAAGATCTAGCCCAAAAATTGTAGTCATTATTGACTTTGAGCCTTAGTGAATTTGGTACATTGGTACATTTCCATTGAATTCTGCATGGAAATTTCCCAATGAGGGTGAACTAAGTAAAAATCGTTGTGTCCTGTGCATGATTTCATACTTGTTTGTATATAGATATGGTAGGAAGAGAGAATTGAGTTTTTTCTAACAATGAAACAAGATCTGATCAAGAGAAAGTTTTAATCTATCATACCCTGATTCTCTTCCCTTTTAGGGAATTTGACCTAGTGGACCTAACAGTTGTCTATTTTTAATTAAATTCCATTGATCATGGTGATTAAACATCACATATGTCTTTTGTTGAACATCGATCATGAAAAAAGAAACGTTCGGAACCACCTATCACACGCTTCCACTGTGCCCAGAACCTATAATTGGTATTAGGGTGATCACATTATTAATTATAATTATTTAAAATCAATGTTTATTTACACATTTCGAATTTAGTTTTTCAATTCATTTTTAGACAATATTATAATCTAAATTGAGATATATAATTCTTCTCCATTTGTTTCTCATAGATGTAATCGAGATGTTTAATTTTCTAATTAAAATAAAAATAACATACTCATCTGGAGGATCTAAAGATTCTGCCTAGATAACACAACAGTACAAGTTGTTTAATAAGAGTTAAATGCCGTTTAGTTGTGCTCAAATAACTAGGAGTTAATTTGAAATTTACTCAACCTATGTGCTTTGATGAAACATTGTGTAGTTAATTCTTACCCTGTGTGTTGACCAGGAAAGACTGACACACAGTTGGTCGAAGTACATATAAAAAATCATCACATTATTTCATAATTATAAATAATTTATTAAATAAAACCTTCACTTGATACAACATAGAAGACATAGAGGTCTAGTGTCTTCAGGTCTTAGGAGCATTACATAACAACATAAAACATAAAATAAAACATCTTTATTGAAAACTTCCTTTACATGACCACAACATTCCCTCATACTTAGAATTGCATGGGATAACCTGAGGACATACATGTGAAAATAGTGATATATAAAGACCAATAAAGGAGTAAAAAAAGGAAAAACATGAATAATATAATACATGTTATGAAATTGGGATATCAATGTAGTGGAATAGAAACATGAACATAAAGGAAATATATATCATGTTTATCATAACATTGAAATGTGGAAACCACATTTAACATGATATTAGCAAGAGCCAAGTCCCATTTCACATGGAGCATGAGTAAAACCTCATTTATCTTGAATTTTCATGAGTAAAATCTCATTGCACTTGACAAATCATGATACTAATCTTTACCCAATTCATTGAAGCACTATCAAGGCACACCCTTCTTAATCATTTCATTTCATGCATAAGTGTGCCACATAGATCATATAACAAGGATTAATTAAACACCAACATTTATTCCCAGATATAGGAATTTGGAATTCATACATGAAAATATATAATCAATAAGTAAATGTGAATAAAGGTGAATACCATTGATAGAGAGATGGGAATGGTATTCACAACACAATGACTTTGGCTTGGAAAACCGCAGAGCAATTTCAGTAGCATAACAACGTGATATAAGAATTGATAAAAATGTTTGATGAAATAGAAAGGGGTTTCTCATCATATTTACTAGAAATTTATAGTAATTGGGTCATATATATACATGTCTCAACATAAGTAACGGAATTTAGATTCATAATACAAAATAATTTCTTGAATGTAAATGAGGAGAGAGAAATTCCTTACAGAATTCCGGCTTGGTAACAGGTGTATATGTGATGCATTAATAAGAGAGAAAGGGGTATATAATCATTCAAACATAAATAGGGCAGTATGGTAGAGGTTCAAAATCATACCAAAACATTTTAATTTAAAATACAAAGGTATAACAACATAAAGAAACTTGGACAAAAATGTGGGAGGAAGAAATCCCTTACTTAGAAGTGTGATCCCAAAGGATTGGGAGAGACTTGAGAGAGGATTATTGGGATCATTGGGTTCCTTATGTGGATTCTAGAGAATGGAGGGAAGAGTTTGGTTGAGATCAAATGGTTTTGAGTGAAGAAAAGTGGGAGCATGAGTAGGTTTATATAGGAAAATGGAGGGAATTATCTATTACTTACGTTTTGGACCATACACATTAAACTAATGAAAAAAACAAACCATCCCATGGTTTTTGTCCATGAGTTTTTCCAAAGGGGATGGGAAAATAATATTTTATAAATCCAATGTCATATATTCTAAAAATATTAGACTTTTTTATGTGTAGGTGAGTCACACTCTCAAGGAAAACTTTTTAAAAGTGATAATGTTTTATAAGTCTTGGAGGGTCCACTAAGGCCCCATGAAATTAATCAATCAAATAAAAAATAAAATTATTTTAAGGGTGAAATATATATTGAATCAATATACCATTTATAGTATTTTATTACATCACTATTTGGTCATTATAATGTCATAAAACACATTATATATTTAAACAGTATTTAATTTTTACCAAAAAAGTCAACTATCTTAGAAGATTATGAAAAACTTCACCATTAGATAATTTAAATGCCCTAATTCTTGAAATAATATTCATTTTATATAAATTATTCTATAAATATGTGAATTTTTTCTTTTAAAATAAAAATCAATATTTATCGAAAATTCTTGGGTGTTAAAAAAACATCTTTCAAGCCTTTATAAAAATTAAAATTGTATTTATAAAAAGTATACGATCATTTATATTTAATAAATATTAATTCAGTAATAAATTTTTTTTAAAGTATTATTTAATTTAAAAAAACTGTTTATTCATAAAAATAGATTTCATAGTTTAATATTAACTAAAAATAACATTTGAGATTTATAAATTATTTTCAAATAACAATAATAAAATGAATGTATATTATTTATTCTATACCAAAATAATGATCATAATCATAGTTCAAGAGTCTTGTCACATAACCCCTTAAAACACCCACATAAGACGTAACAGCAAGGTGTACGATGGAGATAGAATCTTAGAGTTTTTCGGATAACATCAATCGAGTGGTAATATCTACTAACTTCCACTTCTCCTATAGGTGGTTCCTCTCATGCTTAACATGTTGAAGGTTATCTTGGAATTGGTTAAGAGCGAAGCCCAGTGATGCCACCTCCTTTTTGAGCTCCGACAAATGGGCTTGGTACGGAGAAATTGTACTCGATGAGCCATCCCTTCCCTTGTCTAAGTAAATTGAATTTGTTAAATCCTTATATTTATACTAATCAATTGATCACTGTTCAATGACTATATTAGTAGTGGTAAATGTTATTAATGATATTTTGAAATCCATAAAACCAAGGAAGTGCATATGTTATATAACCATTTTACATAATAATACAGTTAATTAGATCAAGAAGAATTTCCATTAATAAAATTTTGGGTAGTTACAATCTTCCCCCCTTAAGAAATTTTTCCCTCGAAACTTCATTTTTCCACACTAAAAATAGATGTGGGTAACTTTGCTTCATCACTTCCTCTGATTCCCACCTTGGTTTTTCAATCTTGTTATTTATCCACAACACATTGATGATGGTAATTGTTTTATTTCATAGCCCTTTTTCCCTACAATCTAATATCATCATTGGATTATCTTCATAGGAGAGGTAATTTTCCAATGGTCCCACCTTTGGATTGTGTACATGCGATGGGTCTAGTATGTAATTCCTCAAGAGTGATACATGGAATATATTATGTACTTGAGATAGGTTCGGTGGGAGTGATTGTCGATAGGACACTGCTCCTTTGTGATCAAGGATATTTAAAGGGATGATGTACATTTGACTAAGCTTTCCCTTCTTCCAAAATCTCATAAATCTCTTCCACGATGATATGCCGAGGAATACCATGTCTCCAACATCAAACTCTAGCTTTCATTGACAATTATCACCATAGCTCTTTTGTCAACTCTGAGCATCTTTAATGTTATACTGGATGGTCCAAACCTTCTCCACCATCTCTTCAACCATTTCTAGACCTAAACGTTTTCTCTCCCCAACTTTATCCCAACATGTCGGTGTTCTGCACCTCTTCCCATACTGGGATTTATAAGGATCCATTTTGATTCTTGAGTGGAAACTATTATTATGAGAGAACTCAACCAGAGTAAAATGTTGATCCCATCCTCCTTTAATGTCTATTGAGCATGCTATCATCATGTCCTAAATTGTTTGGATAGTCTGCTCACATTTTCCATTAGTTTGAGGATAATAATCCATAATAAAGTTTAGCTCAGTTTTCAGAGCATGTTGAAGACTCTTCCAAAAAATTAAGGTGAATCTTGGATCTCAATTAGATACAATAGATAGTGGTACTCCATGTAGCCTTACCAATTATATGATTTATATCCATGCCATTTTATCCATTGATAAATCCTCTCGAATTGTAATGAAGTGTGATGTTTTTGTAAGACAATCCAAAACAACCCTGATAGCATTGTTTCCTTTGGATGTATTTGGAAGTCCGACAACAAATTCCACAGTGATTTTCCCCCATTTCTATGTGGGTATAGATAATGCTTTCATTATACCCTTATTCTTCTGTATCTCATAGTTCAATTGATGACATACCATGCACTTTGATGTATACTCAGAGCTCTCCTTCTTCATGTTATCCCACCAATAATGCTCTCAGAGATCTTGATACATCTTTTTGTTTCCTGTGTGAATGTAGAAATTCGAACTATGTGCATCATCCAAAAGTTCTTTCTCTAACTCTGGGATTGATGGAACACATAGTCTTGTCCCAAATCTCACAAATCCTTCTTTATTAATATTAAACTTCAATGATTTCCCTTTTTTGATAGTTTCCACTTTTTTTGGAATTCCCACACCACCCTTTTGAGCATCCATTAACATTTCCAAAAGAGGAGATTGAGAAATAATTTGTGAAATTGTTGATTATGTTCCATTATTTATGATTCCTATGTCTATCTACATAAAGTCTAATAATATTTGATCCTTTTCAATTCTTATCATTGTTAGAATTTTTGGGTCCTTTTGACTTTGAACATCTGCGAAATTATTATCTTTCCCAGTGTGGTAATGGATTGAGTAGTCATAATCTTTTATCAGCTCTAACTATCTTCTTTGGTGTGTATTCAACTCTTTCTGTGTGAATATAATCGTGAGCCTTTTTTGATCCATGTATATTTAACACTTCTTCCAAAAAAGGTAATGTTGCCAAATTTTTAAATAGAAAATTATTTCATCCAAATATAGATCATGCTTTGGATAGTTTTTCTTATGAAAATTAAATTTAATTGAATCATAGGAAATGACTTTTTCATTTTTCTTCAATACACAACCCCTAGTTTTCTTCTTAGCATCAGTAAATACCACAAAAATTTCTCCACTTGTTGGTAGTGTGAGCACAGGTGCAATGAAAAACCTCCTTTTCAACTCCTTGAATCTTTCTTTTCATTCATAGCTCCAAGAAAACTTGACTCCCTTTAGAGTTATCTTGGTATTTGGATTTAAAAATTGTGAGAAATTTCTCATAAATTGGCTATAATAAGTTTCAAACCCCAAGAAGCTACGAATATTCATCACCAATGTTGGCCTCGACCATCCCTCTATTGCAGCTGTCTTGGAGGGATCCAGAGATATCCCATTCCTTGTGATGATATGACCCAATAATTATTCCTCCTTCTACTAGAAATCACACTTGCTATACTTTTGATAGAGCTTCTCCTTTATCACGGTCTCTAGTACAGTTCTTAGATGCTCCTCATTCTCCTCCTTGGTTTTGGAGTATCTTAGAATATCATCTATAAAGACTACCATTTTTTTATGTTAATCTATAAAGACTCTATTCATGAAGTCCATGATGCTTTATAGAGCATTAGTGAGTCTGAAAGGCATTACTATGAATTCACTGTGATCGTATCTTGTACAAAAAGCAGTTTTGTGGATATCCTCCTTTTTCACCCTTACTTGGTAATATCCCGACTACAAATCCACCTTGGTGAAGTATTGTTCACTACATAGCCAATCTAATAGATCAAAAATTAGGGATAGAGGATAATTGTTATTTATCTTGATTTTTTTGAGATCATGTTAATCAATAAAAAGGTACATTGACCCATTCTTCTTCTTGATGAAGAGGACTAGAGAACCACTTGGTGAGGCAATTGGGCGTATGAACCCTTTATCTGGATTCTCATGTAGTTTTTTATTCATATTCTCAAGCTCCACAACATCCAATCTATATGGAGTCTTGGATATTGAAAATTCCCTAGGTATAAGATCAATTTGGAATTTAACATCTCTTGTTGGAGGATGACCAGACAATTATATGGGAAAAACGTTAGCAAATTACCTCACAATAGGCATGTTTTCAAGGATGGTTGCTTCCTTATACTCAATCACCTGAGCCATATACGCATATTCATATGGCATTAATATCAATCTTTGAGATGATGGTGCTAAAGAAGATTCATCCTCCTCCTTGCACTTGTATAGAATCGGGGGTTGATTCACCATATAGAGAGTGATTCCACTATCACGACAATTTATGTTGGATCTATATAAATAAAGACAATCCATGCCAAGAATTTCCTCAAATTCCACTAGAGGGTGTATGACAAGGTTCTCCGGGAAGTTCAATTCACAAATTATGGAAGGGGAGGAGTTATATTCATGGGTTATAATGATTTTCCCATTTTTTGTACTCACAGACATCTTTACTTCCATGATTTGGGGTAGTGTTGAGATTATTCTACTAAACTTATGGGATATAAAAGAATGTGTAGAACCAGAATAAAAAATCACGTTATCTGTTCTTTAATGAATAACTAGCAAACAGGTCACCACTTTGTTGTCAATGTTCATTTTGGTGGTAATGATGATAAAAGATCTCCCTTGCTACCTTGGAAATTTTTGGTTTCCTCCAAAAATCCTTGGCTTAGGGAATTGGTTTGAAAAGTTCCCTGGTTCATTTTAGTTAATGAAATGAACAATGCATTTAGGGTTGAACAGATCATTCCTCTACTCTGTCGTAGGCACATGCCTTTCTTGTTGGTAGTTAATTGATAGGTTCCCTTCTCTTCCACACCTAAAGAATTTCCTCATCCCCTTCAGGCAATTTATAGGGTACTTCTTTTTGCACCTTTGGAAAGTGGGGTGCAAGATTTTCTTAGTACCGTTGGATTTATCCATCAGATCACTAAAAATAAGGTACACAATAAAATCCTTATCCCCATGACACCGCTCAGATTATCCGATCTTTATTTCAACTTAATGGTATCATCGAACAATTTCCTCTTAGATGTTGAAGTCAATGATCGCTAGGGATTTCCGTATGCTAGGTTTTATCCCACCAAATAAGCAGTCAGCCTTGCATTTGGGGGTAATGAAAAAGCCATTGGCCTATCGTTCAAGCCTTGTTAAGTTTTCTCATACGATCTGATGGATACATCATATTTTTGCCTATAGAAAAGGAAGTCCCTTTCCATCTTAAGTTGGAGGGTGTGAGGAAAATATTTATCGAATTTTTTTTCCTGAAATCCTTCCATTCCAACGCCTCGATCTATTCCTGTAGCTTCATATTTTTGATCAATATGGACCATTGATCTAATTTACCATTCATATGATAGTCAACTAGAATAACCTTATCTAGTTTGAAACATTGAAGGATAGAGATGATCTTCCCAATGGAGTTGATCCATTGTTCGGTGATTGAGGGATCATATGATCCATTAAAAGTAGGAGGCATTTGTCTAAGGAAGCACTCGATTGCAATTTGTTCTTTGGGGGGGGGGGGGGGGGGTTGAAAATTCCTCTTGACAAATGTTTCTCTTCCAAACTTTATGAAACTGAGATAGTATCATGATAACATTTGCAATTCTCACTCCCATCAGATTGGGCATCTAATTAGAACAGTCATCACATTGATCTCTTCATCAGTTGTTATCCTGAGTCCTCCAATTACTTGGAATTGTCTAGAATAAAAGGAATGTTACGAGAAACACAAAAAGGGGAATCCCAAGAAAAAATGGATGACTTATAAATTACTTTTAATTCCTTAACTTATAAATTTATAAGCTCTATTCTATGTTATCTTAGATCTACTTCCTAACATATTTTCTTAGGGGAATTTTATTTAATTCCATTAATAATGGTTCATACTAAGATTATGAATTTACCAAAGAATATCCCCTAGGAGTGTCATAACCAAGAGTACAGTAAGGCCTATTATTGTGCACAAATTCCCATTTGAGTTTAGATCAAAAGCAGTGTTTTCAGGTTTTACCCCTAGATACATCTGTGCCAGAGCCGCCTCTACCTGCTCGTATCCATAAAAGGATGTATTTTCTTGATAACTAACTTAATCATTAATCACCAAAATTTATGGATTTATTTATTATACTTAGTCTTATTCCTAAGTATTTTACTAGGCTTTTCTAATCCTAATCACAAAAATAACTAAACCTATCCTCTGATACAAACTATAAAAACCATGATCTTTATTTCATAATGAATAATAATTTATTACGTAAATCCTTCAGTAGAAAAAAAAGAAGATATAGAGGTCTTGTGTCGTTGGGGATTAGGAACATTACATAATATCATAAAACTCAAATCACAACATCTTTATTTTAAACTTCCTTTACCTGACCGCAACATTCCCTCGTACATAGCATGGCATGGAAAAACATGAGCGCATACATGTGAAAAAGGTGAGCTATAAAGCCCAGTAAGGGAGTAAAAAAGTAATAAAATGAAGAATATAGTATGTGTTATGAAATAGGCGTATAAATAGAGCACAATAGAAACATGAACATAAAGGCATGATATAGCATGATTATCATAACAAGGAAATGTGGAAACAACATTTAACATGATATTAGAATGAGACAAGGCCCGTTACACATGGAGATTGAGTAAAACCTCATTGAAATTGAATTAGAATGAGTAAACCCTAATTTCACTTAATTTATCATGATATTAATCTTTACCCAATGCATTGGAGTGCTATCAGGGCGCACCCTTCCTAATCATTTCATTTCATGCATAAGTGTGCCACATGGATCATATAACATGGACTAATTAAACATCAGCATTTATTCTATGATAAAATAATATCGAATTAATACATGAAACTATATAATCAATAAGTAAATTTTAATAATGGTGAATACTCTTGATAAATAAATTGGCATGGTATTCACAATACAATGAATTTGGCATGGAAAATCACTTCACAATTTCTGCAGCATAACGACGTGATATAAGAATTCATAAAAATGTTTCATGAGAGATATAGGGGTGTATCACCATATTAACATGAAATAAACAGTAAGGGGGTCATATAGATACATGTCCCAATGTATGAAATGGAATTTAGATTCATAGTACAAAATAATTTCTTGAACGTAAATGAGGAGAGATAAATTCCTTACAGAATTTCAGCATAGTAACATGTGTTCACGAGAGGCATTAATGAGAGATAAATGGGTCTATAATCATTCTAATACAAATAAGGCAGTATTGGGGAGGTTCGAAATCATAAACCAACATTTTTAATTGAAAATAAAAAGGTATAACAACATAAAGAAACTTGGGAAAAAATGAGAGAGGAAGAAATCCCTTACATGGAAGTGTGATCCTAATGGCTTGGGAGAGGATTGAGAGAGGAATCTTCGGAGATTTAGGTTCCTTGGGAGGATTATAGAGATTGGATGGAAGAGGTTGGTCGAGATCAAAAAGTTTTTAGTGAAGTGAAGTGGTATCTTGGGTGGGTCAAGATAGGAAAATGGAGGGAATTCTTTATTATATAGGATTTAGACCCTACACATTAAACTAACCAAAACCAAAAATCATACCATGGTTTTTGACTATGTTTTTTTACAAAGGTGAGTGGAAAAAATTATTTTATAAGTCCAATGACCTAACTTCTTAAAATATTAAGCCTTCTTCTGTAGAGGTGAGTCACACTCTCAAGGAAAACATATTAAATGTGAAATTGTTTTATAAGTCTCAGAGGGTCCACTAAGGCACCATAAAATTAATCATAAAAATATAAAATCAAATTATTTTATGGTTAAAACATATATTGTCCGAACATACCATTTATAGTATTTTATTACATCACTATTGGGTCATTATGATGTCATAAACTCCATTATATATTTAAACGATATTTACTTTTTACCCAAAAATTCGACTATATTAGAAAATAATGGAAAATTAACCATTGGATAATTTGGACATCCTGATTCCATAAATAATATTCCTTTTATATAAACAATTTTATATATATGTGAATTTTTACTTTAAAAATAAAAACCGACATTTATTGAAAATTCAGATGTTTTGACAAAACCCGCTTTCAAGCATTAATAAAAATAAAAATTATATTTAAAAAAATTATACGATCATTTATATTTAATAAAAACTAATTTAGTAATGTTATTTTATAAAAATATTACTTAATTCAAATATATCCATTAATTCATCAAAATAAATTTATTAATTGAATATTCACTAAATATACTATTTGTTCTTTATGAACTATTTACAAAGTAACAATAATAAAATTAATGCATATTCTTTACTCTATAAAAAAATATTGCACATAATCATACTGCTAGGGTCTTGTTACATAACCCCTTGAAAACACCAAATAAGACCTAAGGGTAGGCTGCGTGATGGGGACAGACTCTTGGGGTGGCACTGATAACATTGCTCGGGTTGTAATCTCTACAAACTTCCACTTCTCCCGTAGGTGGTTTTTCTCAAGCCTAACATATTGAAGGCTGTGTTTGGCTTGGTCAAGAGTGAATCCCAGTGATTCCACCTATTTTCCAAGCTCTGAAAAATGAGCTTTGTACGGAGCAATTCTTCTGGATGAGGCCATCCCTTCCTTTGTCCTAGTAAATTGGATTTTTTAAAGCCACATATTTTTACTAATCAATTGATCACTGTTAAAAGGATATATTATCAATGGTAAAAATTGTTAATGGTATTTTGAAATCCATAAAACCAGGGAAGTTCATATGTTATATAACCATTTTACATAATATAATATTTAATTAGATCAATAGAAATTTCAATTAATAAATGTTTGGGTCATTATAGTACATTCCTTATAACCTAAGTGCACGATGTGTTGTTCTTTTGCGTCAAAAATGGGACATGTATTCATTACATGGACTACCTGACTTGTGATCATATAAAACAATGTCAACACTATTTTTGGAACATTAAAACACCTTGTTATCCAATTTTTAGGAGGCACGACCTACACGCTGAGTCCCTAGGCGTGTGTCTCAGATATATGTTCAGAGGTGTATATTCCATGTAGATCGAATCTACATGAAGAGTACTTATACAAAGTTACAAAAATTTAAAATTTATTTAATTTACTATGAAAAACTTGATACATTTACTTTTGTTTGGTCATAAAGATAAGACATTCCATGTGATAGGTTTTTATATGCATAAATATTTAAATCTTTAATTAATATCTATGTCATGTTCATATTTGTATATAATGTATGATTTGAATTACCAGTTTTTAATATACGTTCATTTAAGAATAACACATACAAAAAAATCATGTAATTCAAGTAATCATTCCTTAAGTACATGTCATGAAAGTACGTGAAAATTTATGTATGATATATATTCTAAGAGTAAAACATGATAAAAGTATACTACATGTTGTGTAGAATTAGATGGGTATTCACTGTGTAACCTCCAAGGTATAAGTTATGGACAAAGTTAATTTTAAATGAATTTATTTAACTTTTTTACAATTATAATGGATGATAATATCAAGGAAATTCAGATAAGAAATAATATAAAAGGATTGATTAATTAAAGATAATAATTAATCAATTTGAGTGTGATCTATCTTAAATAATAATGATTAAATAATTTAATTCTAGTTTTATTTAATGTGTAATTCGTTTCAAGAATTTGGTTGATAATGATATGGACCATAGGTTTTGTATTTGGTTGGTTTCAATTAATTTATTGTTAAATTAAATTGTTGGCCTATGTGCCTTATCTCCCCATTATTATATAGGTCCTATGTGTAACACCCCGAGATTTTATGAAAAATATTCTTTTTAATTTCATTAATGTCTTGTGTTGTATGACACACCAAAAGAAGCTTGCACAACACGCATCCTTGACTTGCCTTGCATTACACGCAATTGCAACGTTCCTCGATAGCATGTGTAGTACGCAATACCGAGTTTCACTAAACAATGATATGCTATTAGAATATTATTAAAACTAACCATTATGAATAGTAATAACCACTTTTTGAAATTTTGTAAATTTTATTTTTCAAAATGGACTTCATTTTTGGATTCGGAATATCGAAATTAGCTTAAGGTGAAATTTTGGAACTTTTCGGATAACTTTCATTTTCTGATGAATAGTGAAAATTACTAAATATTAATTAAAACCAACCTTCTTAATCGAAATAATTAATAGTGATAAATTATTAATTTGAGTGGTTTAAAGTATATTTATAATATATTTTTACAATTTAATGCAATGTTGTTAATTGGATGTAATTTCACATTTAAACCAGACATAAAGAAGTGTCAATCTTTTGATAGTTATTATCTCTTAAAAACACGCTATTTGTTTTGACGATGAGAATTATTTTTTTTAAATTAATTAATGAAACTGATATGTTTTGAATTTGGTAAAATAGATATCATTTTTCAGTTCATAATATCAAATATAGCTTAGGCCTAATTTTTGGTATTTTTCTGGAAACTTTAAGTTTTTTTGAATAGTGAAACCACTAAGTGGTAGTTAAAAAAAATTATTTTTTCATAAAACATAATTTTACCGCTTCTGTGAGTTGAATTTAAAAACTCCGAGAGACACGGTTGATGTCAATAAGTAAAATTTTGTTCAATGAGATGAAAATAATTTTTGGTGAATAGTAACTTTTTACTTTTTTTACCACGGTTAAAAGTAAATATGGTAATTAAGGGTAAAATGATATTATTATTACCCTAAAACATGTACTAATTCTATTGGATAAGTTGAATTCGACAAAAAACAACCTTAGGAATAAAATATGACCATTTAGGCCCACTTGGATTAGATTAGGACATTTATTATTAATTTATTTAAAGAAGGGTTAAAATAGTTAAAATCAAAGTTTAATAAGTATATCATTTTTAATATAGGGTTATACATAAGATAAATTCGACTATAAATATTCATTAGAAATATAAAATGATTTCATACATAATTATATTTTAATTATAATTCTTAGACTCTAAATAAGTTAATTTATTTATGACACAAAGATGATGCACTAATTATCTTATTAATAAAATATTGACATAATTGATGTTATAAATACCCAAATAAATATAATTTGAGACTTTTTATGAATTACACTAATTTTTTAGGTTAATATTACATGTTATTATTTATTTAATTAACTTTTTTCTAACTAATCATTCTGTTATGATTTTCACAAAAATCAATTACTAAATAGTGTCAAAATTGACATAAAATAGTTTTTAAAACAAATATTATATTATTAATTGTTATTTTATTCCTAAAAATCTAATGTTCAGCCAAATGACTTATATAAGGTTATATATAGTAATAATAAACCACTTGGGGTTCGTTTTTCTGATTATAGTAAGTTTATTAACCTTATAGTATAAGAAGACAAGAAGACACGGTGAAAGTAAAATTATTTAACTTAATGCTAAATATAAATGATAAGGTTACAATAGTAACCTAAACTTATCTAAATTCTATTGGATGAGAGTATTTAGACCCATACCAACATTAGCTTCGAAATAAATCAATTTGGAGCTATTTACAACCGAATTTGACTTTATAATAAAATAATATTTTTAGTTATTCCAAAGGTGCCCCTCTCCTCCCTTATAAAAGGGAACCTCCTCCCTCTCTTCCTCACACCACTTTGAGCCTTCAAGCTCGGCCAAACCCTAAAAAATTCTTTTCTCCACTTCCCTAGAAACATCCTAGAGGTTTTGGTCTTCCTCAAAGACCAATTATAGTGCCCTAAAAGGAGATCTCAAAGAGGCGCTTTAAAGAAGAGGTAATGTCCGTTACTGATTCTTTCAACTTTATTTCTTCCTCCACTTATTCTTCATAGGTTGTTTCATTATGAATTAATAAAATCAGTATCAATAATATACTGATATGTTATTATAAGTATGAAAAAACCCTATTTCACCATCTATCCATCCTACAGAAAACGAAATCACCGCGCGTGCGTACGTACAGAATACCGTCTCCACGCCGTGGTGTAATCTATTTTCCACCACCACCTTACTTGGATGGGTATAATGGTTTAAAAAATAACTATATATGATTATTTTAAAGTGATATTTATTCTTAAAGAGTATACATACACTTCAATACAATTCCACGTTCATGAGAACGATATCATCGCTCGTGCGTACGTACGGACTACCGTCTCTACGACGTGATGAGATTCATTCTCCACATTAACCATTCATTAATGATTATAAAGTATATATAAAAAGTAATAATGAAATATATGACATAATAATGATACTTTATTTATGTGTATATATATTTATGTCGTCTACTTAATTCCATTCAACTCAATAAGGAAACAAAAACAACATTCATGCGTACGTACGGCCTACCGTCTCCATGAACGATGTATTTCTTTCCATTTACTGATATGTTATATATATGTATATTCTGAATATATATTATATATAAATCATGTTTTATATTCTGGAATTAAGTAATCGTGATCTAATTAATTATATGAATAATTACAAGTCAAAACACGGACGACAAATGAAACGATTTTACCCAAAACGCTCTTTAACATGGAATTTACAAAAGAACGGGTAAAATAAAGTCATAAGTGAACCATATATGACATAAAAACAATGAGTATGATTCTTGAATAAGTCAATGACATTATTTAAATCATTATACAGGAGGTTCAGTCACTTACGAAGCAAATCAGACCTAAGGTAAGGGAAATATCACAATCTCATTTTTATCAGAGATTGTTTATACTTTGAAATTTACTGGGGTGTATTTTATCATCCACATCCATGTTTACTCAATATATAATATTATTTACATCCACCTATAATTTTTTAAATCCAATTTTACCCTTTGGTGAGTTTTTAGTAAAAGATATTAAAGGAATCTTTTGTCATTTTTCGTACGAGGTGCTTTTTGACTTTTCTGACAAAAGTTCGAGAAGAATGTTTTTTAACATATACGGCATGAATGGATTTTTAAAACATTATTTCCAAGAAGCTTCATTTAAAATTTTTCAAGTTTATTTTTAATCAACTTCTTTCAGTTTACAATTTTATGACATGTTAAGAAAGGAAAAGTGTTTTTGAAGTAGAAAGGATATTTTCCTCAAGAATGGAGTTCAAGTGTTTTATCAAAATTATTTTCCATCTAAGATAATAAAGGGTTCTGTTTCTATCCCTATTATTACATTGATTTTATTATGTTGTGATGGAATTATTTTTATGAATTCCTTTATCTTAAATGAATTGTTTTATGATGTCACGATGTTTAAGATTCCCATTTTTATTTCATGGGTTATGCTATGATGTATGGTTTATGATTTTTTCGCACACATAAGAATGGTATCATTATGAGATGGGTGGGACCTATATCTTCCTCCAATGCATTAGGTAAATATTTTATATCTCATGATATAGACATGGTTGGAACGATGGGTTAAACCGGTTCAGTGAAACCAGACTGAAACGAGGAGTGAACTCGGTTCAGAAATGGACTTTGTCCACTAAGATAGTCTTGGAAATGAGTCTTGACTAATAAGAAATGATTCTCTATGATTATGTGTGTATGAAACAAAGTTTAATGTTTTATGTTATGATTATTGGGATTACATTTCACTACTATGATTTATCCCATGTTATGAAATTATGATTTCTTTTGCTGGTTAAGATTTCCAAAAGTTATGTTCTTATGTATCTGATGTGATTGATATTTCTTTTGTTTACCCTTACTGAGCATTTGAGCTAACCCTTTTATGTTTTATTTTCCCCAGGACATAAAGAGAGGTTTTAGGTAAAAAAAAGTAATATCTTTATTGGAGATGTTGAAGATCTTTCACCACGATTATAAGATTATATTCGGAGTTTCCAAAGACACTAAACTATTACGGTCCTTGTGTGTGTGTGTTTTTGTTATTTACTAAGTATTCCTTTAAATTAATGTAATTTCCATGTACCTTAAGCTTAGTGTCTCTACAGTTAGTATCAGAGGAAAGGTTTAGTCAACCTTTGGAAACTAGGATGTGAAAACTTTAGTGAGATCCCTAGAGATATTTCTAAGGTATGTCTAGGGATGTACCTAAGGTTAATTATAGGTATATGTTATAGTCCTAGAATTACAGTAACGATATTAGAATTAAACCTAGGATGTTAGATGTTGAAGGTACTCCCCCTTGATTATGTTATTTTCCTTGTATTATTTTTTCCTCTCACAGAATTCTTTTTGTGTTTTAGTCAATGGAGGGAACCAGAAAGAATTCGGTTAGCATTGAATCCAATGGAAAAATTGGTGACTATGAGCAACAAAATTGCGTAATACCTAGAGGGAAATATATTGTGATTATTCCAAATCAGTCATCATGATATATGATTAACAAGGTGAATTTCAGTGGTATGCTTAATTAATCAAATAAGAGGAAGATAGACTTTTATACATGTTCGCATGTTGAGGATCATAAAGAAAGGAAGATTGATATTTCTAAAGAAGGGAAGAAGAACCCTGAGGAATACCTCAAATTGAGGGACAAATGTTATCTGTGTGGAGAAAAGGGACATAGAGTGACAGACTGTTATGGAGTTCAATGTCTTATTTGTGGAGAACATGGGCATTACCCAACTCAATGCCTTGACCTAAAAAGTTACTTCTAAATTAAGGAAGGACTTATTCCAGGACAATCATTGAAGATGATGGTTTGAAGTGTTTATGTATTGGTATTCAAGAATAATGTTATTGAGGTACTTTTATGGTATATTGGAATATCTATGTATTGGTCCATTGTGGTTTTCTATAAGAATATGGCATCGGTAACCATGAAAAGTGATTGAAATATTTTTGGAAAGCATATGATATGCACATAATGAAGGGATAAAGAAAATATAATATGTTTGATAGTATTCATGAGCTCATGATTGATATAAGGACTATGTGGTATCATGGTTTGAGTATATAAAATTTTTGGGATTTTGGTATGTGGAAAAGCGTTAACTTTTGACAACATTCATGTTTTCACTAAGGTTAAATGTGTATTCATTTTTCAAGAGAATAGATGATTAAGGTATTCATATGTTTGTAATTTGACCAACAAGATATATCTTATGATATATGGGGGATAAATGATGGCATTCATGTGATTGTTATGTGTCATTTCAAGTAATCATTTTCTTTATACTATGAGCTTGGACTTAAGTATTTTAGATAAGCCTAAATATTGGAATGGATTATGTTGGACATAAGTTAGTATTGTTTAAGGATAGAACTTTTTTTTGATATTATTGATGGGATGTTATAGTAATTTAGTTTTAGAAAAAGGACAACCTGCCGGACGGGCGATAGCCCATCGCGTCGGACAAGGCTGTGGGAAACAAACCCACAACCGAAGTGCGATTGGACTTTATCACCTACCACTCGCCTACAGGAAGTCCCTATTTAGTAGAAACTAGTTTTATTATGATATAATAAGTATAAGTCCATTTTAGGAAACATATATGATTAATCTCACTATATATCGACTTATGTATATTTAATAACTTTTGCTAACCTTTTGTTTGAGATAGATGGAATGACCCATAATTCTATCAGATGATCTGCTAACACTTCACTAATAACAAATTCAACTTTATTTCTTTAAGAGATGAAGTGTAATTTGTTCAATGAATGAACAACAGTGAGATTGTACCAAAAGAAAGTAAGTATTTATTCTAATTCAAATTCTTCAACTTTAGGGAAATGATCTTGAAAAACAAAAATGTTGTCCTGGTGCTCTTATATCTGATGAATCAGATGGTACCTTAGATCATCACAAATTTATGGCTTTGTGATTGCTGGATTTTCTATATCCATGTTCTCTACCACTCTCTATCAGAACATGATGATTATATTTCTCTCCCATATCCATATTTTCACCTATGTGGAAACCCAGTGATTGGTTTATTTGGGTAACCGTTACGTTTCATACATTTGTTTTTAAAGATTGGTTTTGGTATTCCTTTTTATGATGTCGGTTTCTATTAAAGAAACATTTGAGTAGTAAACCATTTATAACCCCGACGAATTTCAAGGGCAAAATTCATTTTAAGGGGGGTAGAATGTAACACCCCGAGATTTTATGAAAAATATTCTTTTTAATTTAATTAATTTCTTGTGTTGTACGCTACACAAAAAGAAGCTTGCACAACACGCATCCTTGACTTGCCTTGCATTACACGCAATCACAAAGTTCCTCGATAGCGTGTGTAGTATGCAATACCGAGTTTCACTAAACAATGATATGCTGTTAGAATATTATTAAAACTAGCCGTTATGAATAGTAATAACAACTTTTTGAAATTTTTTAAATTTTATTTTTCAAAATGGACTTCATTTTTGGATTCAGAATATCCAAATTAGCTTAGGGTGAAATTTTGGTACTTTTCAGATAACTTTCATTTTCTGATGAATAGTGAAAATTACTAAATTTTAATTAAAAACAACGTTTTTAATCGAAATAATTAATAGTGATAAATTATTAATTTGAGTGGTTTTAAAGTATATTTAGAATATATTTTTACAATTTAATACAATGTTGTTCATTGGATGTAATTTCACATTTAAACCAGACATAAACAAGTGTCAATCTTTTGATAATTATTATATCTTAAGAACACGCTATTTGTTTTGACGACGAGAATTATTTTTTTAAATTAATTAATGCAACTGATATGTTTTTAATTTGGTAAAATAGACATCATTTTTGAGTTCATAATATCAAATATAGCTTAGGCCTAATTTTTGGTATTTTTCTGGAAACTTTCATTTTTATTTGGAATAGTGAAACCACTATGTGGTAGTTAAAAAAAATGAATTTTTCATAAAACTTAATTTTACCACTTATGTGAGTGGAATTTAAAAAATCTGAGAGACACGGTTGATGTCAGTAAGTAAAATGTTGTTCAATGAGATGAAAATAATTTTTGGTGAATAATAACTTTTTACTTTTTTTTACCACGGTTAAAAGTAAATAGGGTAATTAAGGGTAAAAATGATATTATTATTACCCTAAAACATGTCATAATTCTATTTGATAAGTGTAATTCGACTATAAATAACCTTAGGAATAAAATATGACCATTTAGGTCCACTTGGAGTAGATTAGGACATTTATTATTAATTTATTTAAAGAAGGGTTAAAATAGTTAAAATCAAAGTTAAATAAGTATATCATTTTTAATATAGGGTTATACATAAGATAAATTAGTATATAAATATTCATTAGAAAGATAAAACGATCTCCTACATAATGATATTTTCTTTATAATTTTTAGACTTTAAATAAGTTAATTTATTTATGACATAAAATGACGCAGTAATTATCTTATTAATAAAATATTGAAATAATTGATGTTATAAATACCCAAATAAATATAATTTGAGGCTTTTTATGAATTCCACTAATTTTATAGGTTAATATGACATGTTTTTATTTATATAATTAACTTTTTTCGAACTAATAATTCTGTTATGATTTTCACAAAAATCAATTACTAAATAGTGTCAAAATTGACATAAAATAGTTTTTAAAACAAATATTATATTATTAATTATTATTTTATTCCTAAAAATATAATGTTCGGCCCAATGACGTACATAAGGTTATAAATATTAATAATTAACAACTTGGGGTTCGTTTGGCTGATTATAGTAAGTTTATTAACCTTATAGTATAAGAACACAAAAAGACACGGTAAAAGTAAAATTATTTAAGTTAATGTTAAATCTAAATGATAAGGTTACAATAGTAACCTAAACTTGTCTAAATTATATTGTATTAGAGTATTTCGATCCATCCCCACCTTATCTTCGAAATAAAACAATTTGGATCTATTTAAAACTGAATTTGACTTTATAATAAAATAATATTTTTAGTTATTCCAAAGGTGCCCCTCTCCTCCCTTATAAAAGGGCACCTCCTCCCTCTCTTACTCACACCACTTTGAGCCTTCAAGATCGGCCAAACCCTGAAAAATTCTCTTCTTCACTTCCCTAGAAACATCATAGAGGTTCTGGGATTCCTCAAAGGCCAATTTTAGTGCCATAAAAGGAGATCTCAAAGAGGCGCTTCAAAGAAGAGGTAATGTCCGTTACCGATTCTTTCAACTTTATTTCTTCCTCCACTTCTTCTTCTTAGGTTGTTTCATTATGAAGTAATAACATCAGTATCAATCATATACTGATATGTTATTATAAGTATGAAACAAACCTATTTCACCATCTATCCATCCTACGGAAAACGAAATCACCGCGCGTGCGTACGTACGAAATACCGTCTCCACACCGTGGTGTAATCTATTTTCCACCACCACCTTACTTGGATGGGTATAATGTTGTAAATAATAAAAATATATGATTATTTTAAAGTGATATTGATTCTGAAATAGTATACATACACTTCAATACAATTCCACGATCATGAGAACGATATCATTGCTCGTGCGTACGTACGGACTACTGTCTCCACGACGTGATGAGATTCATTCTCCACATAAACCATTGATGAATGATTATAAAGTATATATAATAAGTAATCATGAAATATATTACATAATAATTATACTGGATTTCTGTGTATATATATGTATGTCTTCTACTTAATTCCATTCAACTCAATAAGGAAACAAAAACAGCGTTCATGCGTACGTACGACCTACCATCTCCATGAACGGTGTATTTATTTCCATTTACTGATCTATTATATATATGTATATTATGAATATATATTATATATAAATCATGTTTTATATTCTGGAATTAAGTAATCATGATCTAAGTAATCATATGAATAATTACAAGTCAAAACACGGGCGACAAATGAAATGATTTTACCCAAAATGCTCTTTAACTTGGAATTTAAAAACGAACGGGTAAAATAAAGTCATAAGTGAACAATATATGATATCATAACAATGATTATTATTTTGGAATAAGTCAATGACATTATTTAAATCATTATACAGGAGGTTCGGACACTTACGAAGCAAATCAGACCTAAGGTAAGGGAAATATCACAATCTCATTTTTATCCGAGATTGTTTATACTTTGAAATTTACCGGGGTCTATTTTATCATCCACATTCATGTTCCCTCAATAAGTAATATTATTTCCATCCACCTGAAACTTTTTAAATCCAATTTTACCCTTCGGTGAGTTTTTAGTAAAAGATATGAAAGGAATATTTTGTCGTTTTTCGTACGAGGTACTTTTTGACTTTTCCGACAAAAGTACGAGAAGAATGTTTTTTTAACTTTTACGGCATGAATGGATTTTTAAAACATTATTTCCAAGAAGCTTCCTTTAAAAGTTTTCAAGTTTCTTTTTAATCAACTTCTTTTTGTTTAGAATTTTATGACATGTTAAGAAAGGAAAAGTGTTTTTGAAGTAGAAAGGATATTTTCCTCAAGAATGGAGTTCAAGTGTTTTATCAAAATTATTTTCCATCTAAGATAATAAAGGGTTCTATTTCTATCCCTATTATTACATTGATTTGATTATGTTGTGATGGAATTATTTTTATGAATTTTTTTATCTTATATGAATTGTTTTATGATGTCACGATGTTTAAGATTCCCAGTTTTATTTCATGGGTTATGCTATGATGTATGGTTTATGATTTTGTGGAACACATAAGAATGGTATCATTATGAGATGGGTGGGACCTATATCTCCCTCCAATGCATTGGGTAAAGATTTTATATCTCATGAGATAAACATGGTTGGAACGGTAGGTTAAACCGGTTCAGTGAAACAGGACTGAAACGAGGAGTGAACTCGATTCAAAAATGGAATTTGTCCACTAAGATAGTCTTGGAAATGAGTCTTGACTAATAAGAAATGATTCTCTATGATTATGTGTGTATGCCAAAAGTTTCATGTTTTAAGTTATGATTATTTGGATTACATTTCACTACTATGATTTATCCCATGTTATGAAATTATGATTTCTTTTGGAGGATACTATTTCCAAAAGATATGTTCTTATGTATATGATGTGATTGATATTTATTTTGTTTACCCTTACTGAGCATTTGAGCTCACCCTTTTTTGTTTTCTTTTCCCCAGGTTATAAAGAAAGGTTTTAGGTATAAAAAAGGAAGATCTTTTTGGGAGATGTTGAAGATCATTCACCACGATTAGAAGATTATATTCCGAGTTTCCAAATACACTATACTATTACAGTCCTTGTGTGTGTGCGTTTTTGTTATGTACTATGTATTATACAAAATTAATGTAATGTCCATGTACATTAAGCTTAGGGTCTCTACACTATGTGCCAGTGGTTTCTTTTATATAAACCCCATTTCCCATAAACATTCATGTGATTAAAAGGCATATGTAATGGATCGACCTACCAAGCTAGTGGAGGTTGTTCAATTTTGTAGTTAAGGAGAAACCAATCCAAGGAGATAAAGGCGGAGAAGTGGAAAAACTAAAAACATGAACCAAAATTTGTTCAAGGTGTTTGTCCCATAGGTAAATGATTTTTTTATCAACCACTAGATATAATAACCATCTTTATAAGCTCATGATCATACCCTTTATTTTATTTCCGTCAGTTTTATGGTTATTTCATTATGGATGTATTGTTGTGATAACATAGTTGATGAATTAACAAACATTCAATATGGAACTAAAATAAACTTAATTATATGTTAATATTATCTAAGACATGGTTAATCACTTAAGTAATCACACTGAATATTAACAAACATGTGATAATGATAATAACCAAAAATTTACGCATAAAAGGATAAAATCCACCAATAAAATATTAAGTCAGAATAACAGTCCATTACTTCGGTTTATATCAAACCATAGTTCAAAGTTCTTGACCTGCCAAATTTGGTGTGATTTAAATTATTATGGCATAATAACATGAGGTTTTGGGATGAATTAACTTGTTTTACATCGAGAGTTGGCTGCCAAAGTAGGATATGGTGTAATTAAGAAGAAACCATCATGGAAATCTAAATTACTGATTTTTGGATTGTGTAGTCCACTAAATAGATCATGGAACTGTGAGTTAATGCAGTTAAATTTGGAATGCCTTCCTGAAACCATTCATGTTTCTTGACCAACCAATGTTAGGGTAATGAGAATGGGAATATGGAACCTTCTTCTAGAATATACAATCAATAGGATATTCCAAATCTAATTGTGAGGGCTATTGTGTTTTGATAAAATAATGAGAGACTAATAAATATAATATTAGTTTTTTTCTAAATTTAATCATATAATGTACTGAAATCCTTCTTATCATATTTTGTAGAAACAAAACTAAAATTACATCAAACATATCATTGATATCCATACTTTATAAGGAAAACCTTTTCAACAACACAAATATACAGGAGTGGCAAAGGTGCCTACATGTTATCTATCACCGTGAAGAAAAATTATATGTGCTCGAAGAACCATTACCAGTTGTGCCTAATAATGAGGCAAGTGATGAAGAGGTATATCTCTACGAGAAACATCTGGATTATGCTACATATTTTGAGTGCTTCATGCTATCATCCATGTTTAATGAGATTTTAAATCAACATGAGAATATGGATGCCTATAGAATGATGTCTCAGTTTCGATATATCTATCAAGATAAGGAGAGACAAGGGAGTTATAAGACCTCCAATGGTTTTTTTTCATAACCATAATTGGAGATTTTGCACTAGCTGGGCCATAGTTAGTCAATATTATTCACTACATTGAACACTTGGACATATTAGGGATTAAATTCCCAAATGAGTTACCTAAAAATATCATACTTTTATCACTTCCCATGACCTTCTCCAAACTTATTTTAAATTATATATGATAAATTATGAGGAGAGTATTTGTGAACATTTGACATTGATTCACCAAGTGTACAAGGACATAGGGCGTGACAAACCTACAGTCCTTATAGTGAACAAGAAAAATTAGAACAAGGTAGAGGGTCCGATGAATTACAAAGAGTCTAAATATCTTGAGAACCATCCTTCATAGAATAATATGATACAGAGGTAGGGTAAGGAAAATGAGGTAGTATGTATTCTATGTGGAAGGCCATGCCACCATAAGAGGAACTACACTCAAAAGAAAGGGTTGGATAAAGGTGAATTCATTATAGAGTTAAATATTTCCATTTCTACATATTAGGTATTAGATAAAATTTTTTGTTGTCACATCTATATCCAAATGAAAAAACCAATTAGATTCTAGAATATTTCTAGAGGAGAGGTGGATCTGTTAGCTACCAATGGTGGAAGGGTGATTGATCTGGCCATTGGTGGATACCACCTTCCATTTCCAATGAGAATGATTTTGGTTTTAATAAATTGTTATTATGTACCTATAGTTACTAAGAATATAATTTCTATGTCATTTTTAGATACAAATGAGCTTATTTTCAAATTTGGTGATAAATTTTTTTCTTTTATAAGGTCAACATATTCATTGGTATGACACATTTAAATAACCTTCATTACGTATTAAATTATGAAAACCAATTATTGGAAATTGACAATGAATTATGTTCAAACCACTCATATAACACCCAACTGTAGCATCACCACCTTGGTTATGTAAACAATATGCATCTGAGAAAGCTCTTTCAATATATATATTTATACTATTATGAGCTAAAACCACTTGATAGATGTCATTCTTTTTTACAAGGAAAAATGTCCAAACCACCACTCAGTGGATGGGGAGAAAGGGCTATAGAACTTCTAGGATTTTTACACACTGATTTGTGTGGACCATTTCTAGTAGAAGATAGAGGTGGATATTATTACTTCATAAATTTTAATGATGACTTGATTATATATGGATATATCTACTTGATGAGGTATATGTACAATTCCTTTGAGAAATTCAAGGAATTCAAGAATAAAACAGAGAATCAACTTTGTAAGAAGATAATAAAGGTTTGATCAGATTGCTGTGGTGAATTTCTTAACTAGGAGTTCATTGAATTTCTATAGGATTTTGATATTATATACCAACTCACTCCACATTAAAAACCATATTGGAATGGTGTTAGTGAAATGAGGAACCATACCTTATTAGATATGGTACGGTCAATGACGACTCATGAAAATCTTCCATTTTTCCTTTTGTGGATATGAAATATAAACTGTGGCATACACATTAAACCAAGTACCAAAAAAGTGGAAATTGGAATTCCCTATGAGTTATGGAGTATAAATAATTCCATTTTGTTGCATACACATATATGGAGTTCTGAGGCATATGTTAAGGACTCCTTAGGAAACAAATTGGCACCTCGGGACACAAGGTTTATCTTTACAAGGTATTCTAAAGTAACAAAGTGATACTACTAAGACAACCCCTTAGACAAGAAATTAATTATTGCCAAACAAGATGTATTTTTTGAGAGGGATCAAATTCTCAAAATGGTTATTGGAAAAAATATTGAGTTTGATGAATTTTATGCTCATGATACATAAGATTTGGTACAAGAATAGATTCAACAAGTCCCTGTGGAAGAAGTTATTTCTGAAACCAAAGTACTGTGTGGAAGCATAAGAGAGGTAATAGAACCAAAGTGATATGTTTCTCTAGTCACCAAGGATATTAACTCATTATTTGTTGACAATGATGAACCTATATCCTACACAGGGGAAGTAGAGAGAACAGAATCTGCAAGATGGCTAGAAGCAATGAGTTTTGAGACGGACTCCATTTATTAGAACCAAGTTCGGGTTTTGTTCTTTGTTCCAATTTATGTAAATCCTATTGTATGAAAATGGGTATTCTAGAGGAAACTAGACATGGAAGGTAAAGTAAGTACTAATAAATAGAGGCTAGTGGCTAATGGTTTTAAACAACATAATGGAATTTACTATGATGAAACATTTTCACTAGTTTTGATGTTTATATACACCAGAATCATACTTTTTGTAGTATCTTACCATAGTTGTGAGATTTGGAAGATGGATACCAAAACTACATTAATTAATAAGAACCTTCTAGAATATGTCAATATGAGACAACCAGAAGTTTTGTTTTTTGACTCCAGGTGATTCTAAATGGATTTTAAGTTATAGAGATCTATTTATGGATTGAAGGTAGAATCCAGGTCATGGAAATTTTGATTTGATGAAGCCATAAAAGAACTTGGTATCGTTAAGAATGAATTTCAGTCATGTATTTACAAGAGGTTTAATGGTAATGCTGTAATTTTCCTAGTAGTATATGTTGATGATATATTACTTATTGGAAACGACATACCAGTATTACAATCTGTTAAGGATCAGTTTAACAGGCGTTTCTCCATGAAGGACTTAGGTGAAGGAGCCTATATTATAGGGATCGTTATAATTCAAGAAATATCCAAGAGGCTACTTGTACTAAGTCAAAGTACATATATTGACTAGATACGAAATATATTTAGTATGTAACAATCCAAGAGGGCATTGGTTCCATCTTCCCATAGTTTACATTTTTCTACAAAAATGTGTTCCCTGACACAACAAGAGAAATATAGAATAAGTAAGACACCATATATTTCAGTGAAATTATCAATCATTTATTCCATGTTATATACTAGACTTGATGTTTATTATGCACTGAGCATGGTAGGGAGACATTAAGAAGATCTCGGTGAAAATACTTGGACTGCCGTTATGATTATCCTTAAGTATATGAGAAGAACTAAGGATATGTTTCTGGGGTATGGTGAATATGAGGAAATGGTCATGAAGGGTTTTATAAATTCTGGTTTTCAAAGAGATCAAAATGATCTGAAGTAATAACCATGATATTTTTTCTATCTTAATAGAGGATCTGTGAGCAGTAAGAGTTCAAAATTTCAAATTGTCACTGATTCTATAGTGGAGTGTGAGTATATAATGGACTCTGATGCAACTAAAGAAGCCATTTGGATTCAGAACTTTTTCTAGGATATTGACATTTTACCTAGCAGTAAAGAACCTAACACATTGTACTGTGACAATACTAGAATTGTGGATCTTACAAAAGATAAAAGGTCGCACCAATTGACAAAGAATATACTCTCGAAGTATCACTACTTGAGGGATTTCTATCAGAGGGGTGAAGTTATAGTGAGAGTACCCATGGAAGATAAAGTGGAGGGCCCCTTGAGTAAAGGCTTATCTAAGTTGAAACATGAGTATCATGTGAGATAAAGCAGACTGAAGGTTGTTATTAGTTGGCTATAGTGTATGTGGGAGTATGTTAGAGTTAGTGTCATATAACTAACTTCTTTGTACATTTTGATAAATTTTTATTCATGATTTTAAATATTAATAAACTTATTATCACATCATGATTTTTCTTCTGTGTAACATAGTATGTGTTAATGTTATAAGTGTAGGTATCAAACAAAAAGGTCATATCAGTTCTCCTCTATGATGAGAACCTGGAAGTGCTACAACACTATACTTGAATATATGTTCTATAGACGACGGATATGATTTGAGGGACAAAAATGATACATGATATCAGGGGTGGAGAATCAAAAGACTTTAAGTTAACTTCCCATGGTGTACTCCCTAGTTAATGTCTAGTATAGATATTATGAGAATGAGACCCTCCAGTAGAAAATCCACATTTCTTTGTGTCAATGGATACTTCTATCTTCAGACATGTGTATTAGTACATAGACATTATGATTATTATTAAAGAGTATTGTGAGTCACACAATGAGATTTATTGAAGAAACCAATGATGATATATTTTTATGATGAAGTAGGATATGTTGGGGGTGTCAGGAGGAATATTTCATTAATGAATAATCCGAGAAAAGATTCATCATTTCTGTTAATTAAGGGAATTAAACATATAAGGACCTCTGATGGAAATTATATAAACATAATAAATCCATGGACATGGGGTTTTTTAGAAATGTTATGTTTCCTAAAAGTCAAAGAAAGAGATATTGAGCACATAGGTTGATGGGACTAGCATAAAACCTTCTCAATTTGAGAAACTGTGATAAAGGGATAATATTTCTTGGTAAGAGTTCGTATGAGATAAAATTTTATTTTTGCATTAAATTCTTTCACTATGGGTTACTTTGCATGTTTCTAGATTCTATCCTTGTACATTAGGTTTCTTTGCATAATGACAGTAAGAAATATTTCTAGAGGTTCACACACTAAGTTTGTCAAGAATCTCAATTAAATACAATATCATTATTTATTATTTAACAGCATAAATAAATTTTATTCTCATATGTGGTTTAATAATTAGTTATGTATGATTTATCACCGTTTTTTGTATCTAGTTATTCTATAGAATATATTGTGGGGGAATATTTAAGGAATATTTATTTTTTATTTAGTGAATATAGTATTTATTTATTTATTGGAAAATAAAGTAGTGATATTTACATAATAAATAAATAGACATTATTTATGGCCCGATAAATATTTTTGAGGAATGGAATACTGAGTTTAATGGTCATGTGAGAAATTATAATATAGAATATTATTTTAAAAAATAATATTTAATTATAATTATCATGTTTTGCACATGTGGAGAAAAAATAATTTTACTATTATTATTTGATATGGAGTTTTTCTAGGAGTAAATAATTAATAAGGGAACTTGTGATAATTTTTTATATAAACCCTAGTATTAAAAATACCCAATTATGTTATTTTATCCCCATCCTATTTGGTTTTGAAGAATGGATTTGTAGAATCCTCTTATTCCTAGAGAACTCCATTCTCCAAGAATGTCCCCATGAATAGGGAGAAATCATCTTCCACTGGATCAAGTAGAATGCTTTGGAAGCAGTTCACAAGGTGATCAATGGTGGACAATGAAAGAGCAATGATATTCCATGCTAGCTCTTGAAGACTCATTCATAGATGTTTAGAGATCCTTGGAATACATGTGGATCACTACTAAAGGAAATATAATGGTGGTTTATATAATGAAATGATTGTCCATTGTAGATATTTCACCGATTCTTTAATGAAGAAAGAATTCCATTGAGGTAAATATTATTTAATTAAATTGATTATAAAAAATTTGTGATGATCCCCTCTAGCTGGTTCCTACATCATTAATTTTTTCTATCATTGATTAAAATCCATTGATCACGATGATTAAATATCGTATAGATCTTGTATTTATAATCCATCATGACAAAAGTTATGTTGGGAACCTCCCATCGCTTGTCTATGATGTGACCATAACTAACACATTAATCCTATATTCAAATATAGACTATGCTTTATTTTATTCAAGATCATCCCACTTTTTTTTATCTACCTAATTTTCCATGAAAATTAGAAATTTTTCTTTTGATTTAACAAAGGAGTTATCAGTCAAAAATTCTAAGTGAATTTTCAATGAAAAAAATTTCAACCAATCCCCTTTATGCTATGTTAACATGATTTAGTTGCTGAACTTATCATCATAACTGTGATTGAATTTGATATAATACTTGATATGGAACTACTTTTAAAATTTTATGCATAAAATTTATTGCAAGAAGAAGAAAACTTTGATCTGTGAGGAAGATGTAAAACCCCTTATATTTAGAGTAAAAACCTCATCATCTGATTATAAAATACATCTATTTCCATTAGATCGAATAAATGAAATTACTCAGTAGGAAGATAAAACAAAATATAGGGACGAGGAAGCTAATACTCTAATTCAGAATGTCATAATTATACATGAATACATTGAACTATTTCTTGAGTAATTTCTTGGCTACCCCCAGACAGTGAAGTTGAATTATCCATTGATCTAATACCTAATGTAAGAACAATATCAGATACTCCTTATAGAATGTAAACTTTTTAATTAGTAGAGATGAATAAATAATAAGAGAATTTGACTAATAAGGGATTTATTCTCTATAGTATTTCTCCATGGGGAGCCTATATTCTTTTTGATAAGAACAAAGATGGATCCTTGTGGCTATGAACGAACTATAGGGAAATCAATTATATTATATTAAAGAACTAATAATCTATAACTTGTATTTATTATTTATTCGTTCAACTCCATAAACCTCAAAATTTTTCAAAGATTTACCATCATTCTGGATACCATCAAGGGAATGTAAGGAAGTCATACATTCCTAAGTCGACCTTCCGAACAAGGTATGGACATTATGTTTTTACAATAATTCCATTCGGTGTCACTAATGTACCCTATGTTTTTATGGTAATAATGAATAAAGTGTTCAAGGAATATCAAGATTATTTTTTTGTCATATTTATTGAAGATATATTGATATATTTAAAAAGATATGAAGACTAAGAGAACCACTTGAAGATTGTTCTGATGAATCTTAGACAGAAAAGGTTATATTTGAAGTTTGTCAACTGTGTATTCTGGCTTCAAACCATTTCTTATCTTTCTTATATTGTCTCTAAGGATGGTATCTTAGTTGATCCATAGAAGAAATAGGCAATCCAAGAATGTACTATGTTAGGTAACATAACTTAGTCATGTTGCCTTATTTGTTTAGTAGGCTACTATTAGTGTTTTTTTGAATTATGCTTGATTTTATAACCAGATAACCGAGGTCACATTTAAAAGGGTTAAGTTCCCATGGAGAAAAGAATTAACAAAATGTTTTGAAGAATTTAAGAGAAGATTCATCAATGTAAAATATGGAATCTTCCATTAGGAAATGATGGGTTTGTGATAACAATTGATGCATCAAAGAATGGATCGGGGTGCACCCTTATGAAAAACGATAACGTTATTACTTTTTCATCAAGGTAGTTGAAGACTCAGGAAAACAATTAACCAAGTCCGGATCTAGGTTTTCACCCGTAATCTTCTCATTGAAGATATGGAGACTATATATATATGGTGAAATATGTGAGATATATACGGATCAAAAGAGTTTGAAATATATATTTACATGAAAATAGCTCAACATGAGGCCAAGATGATGTCTCAAGTTACACAAAGATTATTATTGATCAATACACTACCACCTAGGAAACTCTAATAAAGTAGTAGATTCATTATGTAAGATAAATCCTAGACTTAAAACCCAAATGATTGTTATGAAAGATCCTATGTTCATGGATATTGAAAATATGGATATAGGAATTGTTAATGAAGAGGAAATATCACCCTTTTTGAAAGGATTTATAAACTATCTTTACAAGAGAGGATAAAAAGTACTCAATATGATTATGAAAATTTTCAAAATAAAATTAAAGCCTTTAAGGATTGAATATTGATAGACTTTGAGAATAAGAGTGGATTTTTTAAATTTGAAAAGGGGATATGTGTTTCATCAATACCTGATTTAAAAATTGTACTATTAGATAATGATCATGACTGAAACATATATATACACCTTCAAATAACCAAGATGTATATAGATCTAAAGGAACACTTTTTTTGGGATAATATGATGTCGGAAATTGTGGAAAATGTGACAATATGCCAAGTTTTTGAAAAAGTTAAGGTTGAGAGAAATCATCATAGAGGAGTCATAGAGCCTCTACCATTTACTATGTGGAAGTGGGATGAAATCATGATGGAATTTGTTACATGAATACCATGGAAACAAATAAGGAATGATGTAATATGGGTAATTGTTGATTGAATTACTAAATATACACATTTTCTTACTATAAGGTAGAATTTTACACTGGAGAACCCAGTAAGAATATATATTAATGAAGCTGTAAGACTTCATGGTTTACTACAATCATTTGTGTTTGATCATGATCCAAAATTTTAATCAAAATTATAGAATTTTCTTGAGAAGAATTTAGATATTGAGCTTTATATGAGTACTACTAATCACACTCAAACCGGGGGACCATCTTAAAGGACTATTCAAACATTAGAAGACATGATGATATCTTTCTAACTTGACTTTCAAGTTGTGTGGGAAAAATATTTACCATTGGTGTAATTTTACAGAATAATAGTTTCCAATATAGTATTAAAATGGTTCCATATAAATCATTACATTCCAAGAGATGTAAATCTACAACTTGTCGGGATGAAGTTAGTGAGATGAAACATATAGGCCGAGAACATATTGAAGATACAAATAAAATGGTGAAGACAATTTAGTATCATATTGAAGAAGTTAAAAGTAGAAAAAATAGTTATGAAAATGACCAAAGAAAGTATTTGGAATTCCAAGGGTGAGATCATGTGTTTTTGAAAGTATATCCATAGATGGGTGTCTTAAGGTTTAGTAAGAAAGAGAAACTGTGCCCTAGGTACATCATACCATTTGTAATTATTGGAGTAATTTGAGCTGTATCATATCAATTAGTAATTCCACCAAGTCTATCCAATTTTCACGATGTGTTCCATATATCATTGTCAAAGAAATACATACCACACCCAATTCAAGTACTATCCTATTATAAAATAGACTAGAACCTAATTTGTCTTATTGAAAAGAGGCTATTGAGATTCTTGAAAGAAGAGAGAATGTATTGAGAAATCAAATGGCTCGACTGGTAAAGACTCATTGAAGAAACCATAAAATGGAAGAAGCAATGCGGGATCATGAGGATGTTATGAATAAGAACCACCCACATCTATTTAGAGGGTAATATTAATAATAAATTACAATAATAAAAATTATAAAGTTGGGAAGAATATAACACCCCAAGATTTTACTATAAGTATCCTCTTAAATATATTCAATTCAGTGGATGTCTTATAATTCTCAAAAAACTATTTCATATAGCATAATGTATATAAAACCACATAGAGAACACAAAATACACCACTATAATGAAAAATAAACAAAATAGGAGGCTTTTTGTAGAAATTAAAGAATACATACTAATGAAATAATAACATGATCTTTGATATAATAGTCTGACCCTTAGGAATAGTAATTCATCCAATAGAATAGTAACCAAACCTAAAAAATTATAAATATAATTTTGGAATCTTAGAAATGAATATATAATATAATTATATCATATTATAAGTGAAGAAATATTTTGAAAATGGCAAATTAAGTGTTGGTATTTTTATAAGTCAAAAATGTTTATTTACAATTTTATAATTAATATGTTTATTTAAAATAAAAATCATTTTCATAAAATATAATTGTAAATTAATATTTTGTTGTATTATGATTATAATAAAATTTTATGAGAGCTTAATTAATTATTAAAATTATTATAAAATCATATTATATTTTTAGTAAGGGTGAGTAAGATAAATATTTAATAATAATGTGAGAATAAGGGTATGAGAACTTGAGCCTGTCATATGAAAATATAATAAGGGTGATAGTTATGAGGAACTAAGTGGGTGAAAATGTTTAATTCTGACACACCATTAGTTTGTGATTCCACATTTCTAATGTCACTATAACTTTACGATCCTTAGGAATATGTTTGTGTGATGTAATGAATATTCATCTAAAAATATATAACATCTATGTAAGAAAATCCTAGGTATCTATTAAAACATAACCACTACATTCTGTAATAACATCCTTAATGTAGTCATGACATGAAACCAAGGACATTCACTATCAATAGTTGGCATGACACCCAACTCATGTCTTGTAATTTTCAAAATGGCATTTCTTGAAAAGATGATGATTTTAATTAAAAATTAAATTTATCATATTTAGAAAAATTATTTTCATAAAATGAAGTTCATTTTTGAATTAAACACATCAAAAAATAGTTAGTTTGATTTTTTTTATTTTTTAAAATAGTTTATTTTTTGGTGAAAAGTGAAGTATGATAATTTATTCTATAAGTTAAATACAATAATTATTGAGTCATATATTATTTATTATTGATATAATCCTTATCTATTTTATATCACATGCCCTAGGTGATGTATTTAGTCACATGAATCATCGCTATTTTTTTGAGCCAAAATAATATAATACTGAATAAAATATTGAAAAAACACCCCTGTCCTCCACTATAAATACCACCCCTCACCACCTCTTCTCCTCACTCCACCAAAGCCTTGAATTTTTTCCAATTTATTCCCAATCCTCTTCCCATGTCTCTCCACCATGTCAAAGAGCTTTTGATCTCAATAGAAGACCCAACCCCAGTCCCTTAAGGAGGATAACAAGGAGAATAATTTAGGAGGTAAAACCCTTAATCATTCCCTTTAATATCATTTTATTTATCTTATGATATTATAATTAACTCACCACCTATTCCTTTTGTTCTAAAAATGAAAATATTTCCGTGAGGTGATTATTTACCATATTCATGGATGATGTGTTTTCATTTTTCAATCATGCCTTCAAGGATGGTCGTAAAAAAAATTTTATGGTTAAAAAAGAATATTACATATGTATCATAGGTTATTATTACTTCTAAAATCAGTATACATACATTATATTAATTAATAAAAGAAAACTAGTTCGTGATGATAAAAAAATTAAAAAATAATCTAAATGATTAACACTAAATGTTTATCTAATGACTCATCCTTATTCAATTTAACAAAATGAAATATATAACCATTTAATATTTTTATGTTAATTAATAACATGTAATTCATATTATGGAACAAATTCCCATTTTACATGATTTTCTATATGTATATACAAGTAAATTGATCATGAAAACCAAGGAAACAAATGCTCTATAATGATAACATTATAACTTAAAACTAATCAAAAGGACATAAATAAACACAATAAAATTAAAATAAATAACATAAATATATAAAATTATCTGAATAAATTAATCAATAGAATTAATTTGATTATCCAAGAAATTATGATCATGTGAAGAACACATTCAGACATAAGGTAAGGGACTTCTTCTCAATTTCCATTTCATTGAGACTTTATTGGTATTGTGAAAGTAATAAATTTTATGTCTGTTATTTAATACCCCATTGAGATCATCTTTTCGTTTTATATTTTTCTCTTAAATATCCATATTTTCTTGTATCATGAATATTATTTTCGTCTAATCCATAAGCCATTTTTACATATTTTGTTTACTTTTAATGTTGAAATTTTAATAAATCCATATTTCCTACCCAATAAGAATATATTTTTTAGTTATATTGTTCATCAACTAAATTTATGTAAGAATAATGATTTGTACTTGGAGTGGTGGGTGGGTCCAGACTTTATAGCCCCTAGATGTATCTACAAGTCTCATGAGACAAAACAGTTGGGGAAAACCCCTTGTGTTTGTTTCCAAAATATAATCAGACGGGTATCAACCCACAGGAATAAACCTTCTTCATTGTATAATGGTTTATATTCCAGATACCTGACATCCAAGAATTATTTATTTTCATCATTCATCGTTGTATTATCATTATCCATATGATTTTCACCATGAAAAAAATATATGGATAAATATTTATTCTGAATGTATTGATGGCTTGTGTTTTTTAGTTATTCACAATGTCATATTGATTATTCCATATTTATTAGGATATAATTATTATTGATTCATGTTTTTATTATATGTAACCCCTACATATCATTTGAGATCACCCTTTTATTTTTTTCCTTGTCCAATACTTGAAGATGAAATATATGAATAAGTGACAAAGAAGTAGTTTATTACCCTTTGTTATGTTCTATATTTATTTTCCCAATGTTATAAGGGAACCTTATATTTACCTAATTTCTTCAATAATAAAAATCCGATAAATCCATAGTGATGTTATCTCTTGTATCAATTATATTGTAATAAAATTACTACTGACTCTAGGAAACTACAGTTGGGATTGTCATGTGATGAATATGTGTGATGTTTAGAAAAATACCAACTACACAGTGTTTTGTTTGAGGAACAAATTCCATGTAGTACGATGGCTACGATGGTTAGGGTTTTGGGAAATATAAAATGTCATACAACATGTTTTTCCCACCACATTCCATGTGACCCATTTTTGGAAACTCATCATGTACCCTCAAGGCACATGGGAAAATATATGACTAGCTACATAGGCACAACTTGAGTACACGATAACAACCTGATACTCAGACATGGATAGATATGAAAAAACAATATAGTACATGTGCATGTCCTAAAGTATATGATCATGGGATAGAGAAAACATGTAGACAGATGGAAAGAAATAAATGTTGTGTAATCCTAATATACACAATGTAGTCCAAGTACATTCCATGTACATTATATAGGGAAATGTTTGGCTCTTGTTCTCCCTAGTTTTGATCCATTTAATTAGGGTACATTCCCTTAGTCTATCCCATTTAGGGTAGAGTGAGACATCATGTATTAAGAATTGGATGTGATACCTATGATGGGATCAGTCTTAGATAGAGTTTTATGAATCACCTATTGTTGATCTAGGTGTGATCCACTATCATATCTTCTTCCCTACGATGTGTTTTAGGAATCTACATGACCAACATCTCGAGTTTTGATCCCATTCTTAATGGGTTATTCTAGATAATTTGGCATGTACCCCACTAGACCTAGGGGAGATCCCCTATCTATGTATTGATCTCTTCTGAGTTCTAGTGTATATTTTTTTATTAGCGATGACTCATGAGTATGATCTATTAGATGAGCACCATTAGAATTACTAGACTAATGGAATGAGTTATATTATATGAGAATTAATTTTAAACTTCAAGTAGAATCCTAGGATGGCAGTGCGGTTGTTACCTTACCTTGAGACTCAGTGGCTATTGTTAATATATCTAGGTTATTATTATTACGTACCATACTCTGGTTGACATGAATTTGGGATGATGAGTTGACTACAATCTTGATTCATTTTGTTTGGTGATTAATGGGTGACCTATTTGGAATTATTATACTTACCCCTTTATGGGATCTACCAACACATGCCATATCTTATGTATATGACATGAAATTCGATGGGTTCCATGGTTGACCAAGAGTATATGGAGTATAATTGAGCTAGTAAGAGTGAGATTCATACTTGGTGTTGTATTTTAATATAACACACTTCTTATAGTATGTTAGATTTCCTTTACAGTTTTGGTGGGTATGTATTATATCCTTTATATATTCTAATATTTTTTTTTGTACTGTAGTTATATGATATAGATGTACAAATGCATATTTTTGCCATTTATATTTAATATTTCGTTATAATATTGGTGGATTGGAGATGTGTGAATGTATACTGTAACCTTAGGTTAAGGCCTCCCATGTGTGTCATATACCTACCCAACACTTTTCACCAATCTCTGTAAAATTGGAGGTCGACTTGGGGTTCCACACTCAGGTCATCACCAAACATGTAGGATTCGATAGATTGGGTTGTGATAATTTAGGCAGTGAACCCAGTACACTACGTTAGTCTTGGAATTGATCCTCGATTACCAGTGAAAATATTTTCTATACTTACGCATATGCTAGAAAATTATCACTTATGCCAGTGTTATGATCTCTTGGATCATGTATCTTGATTCATATATGATTAATGTCCTATAAAATACCAAGATTTATGCCAAGATTCAATATTACGATATATGATATTATGGTTATAATTATAAAATGTTAAACTAATTTTTGGATTCCCCTATGATCATGTAATTCTTATGTGATCATTGATATCTCCCTTGTTCACCCTTACTGAGTATCTGATATCACCCTTTCTTATATATATTTTCCCTAAGTTGTAAATAAATGTATTAAGTATGATATGTAAAATAAGGATTCTAGTTATATATAACTTATTGGGAGATGTTTTAGATCTCTTATGAACCATTTTTATGTATTAAAGATTCCAAATATACCAAACCTATTTGATTCTGTATTGGATTGTTATTTTATAGAATGTATATTCAAATACTAAAATGAAATATCTACATATGAAATTATGGGTAACTATAGTTAGTATCTGTGAAATATTTATTTACCTTTGGAAAATATGATGAGAATAATTTTATGATTAAACTTTGGATAATGCTTGTTATAGTAGAATATCCCAAGTTATGGTAGTGAAAAATGTGTTTTTCCAAGAAAACATCTATGTCTTGATACAATATGTGGATGTGGTTTTGGTATAAATTCATCTAAGGGAAATAAACCCAAAAAGAGTTTTTCATGTATATATCATCAATAATTCTGGTTCATGGTGAGTGTTCCCTTACTAAAAACCTATTTGAATCTCTCGAGGGATATGATAGAGTTAACTTACATTTTATTTAAAAATAATTATGAATGATTAGAATAGATGATGGCCATTAATGAACAAGGTTAAAACCCATGTGTTATTAAATAAAAAAGGTTCCATTATTTGGAGAAATTATAAATTATTATTTTTTGATTACATGGTTTCCCACTATGATTAATAATTCTCACACTTTTTTTAGTTTTAGTAAATGGATCAAAACTGAAGGATGTACATTAATTATGAATGTGATGGACAATGAAATAATTGTCCTCCCAAGCAGAAAAATGTTTTGGGATATGGAATGTAAAATATTATTTCTATGATTATTTATCATTATCATGTTATGAATCATTACAATCTTCCAACTGATTAAATTATGGAACAGTGTTTTTTCTGATCCCTTCATGAGGAAACATCCACATTATTTTATTTTGTTTTGTGATAAACTTGTTAATGAGAAATGTTTCAGAACCAGTGAAAATAAAATTTACTTTCTTTGGTATTGATAACTTGAAATGGGTTTTTAAAAAATTTACCATTTGAAAGGTGAAGTAGATCAACGGTGGAATCTAATAAAAAAATGATAGAATGTGAAAAAATTGAATCAATGGATTGGGATAAATTTAAGATCATATTCTTTAATAAGTAGTTTAATAAAATTATTCATAAGAAAATGCATAAGGAATTACTTGAGCTAAAGTTGAAGGATATGATGAATCTAGTAGTACTTATGAGGAAACATTTTCAAGACATATAGTGTACACTTATGGTATTTCCATAAAACTTCAAAGTAATGCTAATTGATTATTCAGTAGTATAATAATAGTTATATGAAGTGTATTTTTCAAAAGGGACTTTATTAGTTAAGAATAAATAATTATATTTTCTATCAAGGAGGAGATATAGATTAGACTTAAACATAAATCTCATGGTTTTGATAAGGAATAAAAGATAGAATATAAAGGACACTATAAAAACCATGGATATAATAAGATGTTCATACTTTATTCTCATTATGTGGTAGTAAACATAGAATAAATTATCTTAAAGGGACTGGTAAATGATTTAAGTGTGTAAAAGAAGGTCATTGGTAAATTTAATGCCAAATTGTTAGGAAAAAGTTATCCAATGTTGGAAAAATTGAATCAAAAAATACACCACACACTCTAGTGTTTCAAATGTATGGAGTATGGGTATTTTAAAAACCAGTGCTGAAATAATAATGTTAAGGATGGTGCTTGATGTCAGAAGCCTCTTATGATCAAAGACAAAGGGAAATTTCATGAGATCATTATTTTCTGTGTGGGGTTTAATAAGAAAGTGATGAACTGTATAATTAACATCCAACCTAGAACTGTTAATGGAATATTTGATTTTGGATGTTACCACTCTTTTATATCAAAATAATTTTATAAGGGTATCACAATACTGCCTCAATTATTAGATGTTAGTTTATCATTTAAAACTCTTAATGTAAATATAATAAAAACTCAAGTATATGGTTCTTCTTCTATTGACGTTTGTGAGAATGTGCATCATATAAATATTTTTATTCTCTATCAAGTTAAATTTGATGTTATATTATACATGGATTAGATTTATTTCATAATTTTAATATAGATTGTTGAAGAAGGAAAGTCACATTTTAGATTCCAAATCAACAAAAAATCGTCAATCAGTGTGATGATAAATATAATCTTCTAAAGGAAATCAAATCCATTTTATGGGCCTAGATTCATATTAAAATTAGGTATTTATGTGAGATAGTTAAGGAGAAACTCAAAATTGAATAAATTCCTTTTTTGTGTGAGGTTGTTAATGTATTTGTGAAAGAGTTTCATACTCTTCCAGTGAACCATGAATCTGAATTTTCAATGTATCACATACCCAATGGTACTCTAATTTTAATGAATACATATAAAATTTCCAAGTTTTAATTACTAGAATTAAAGAAGAAACACTAGGAGAGTCTTGATAGGGGATTCATTTAACCATGAGTGTCACCTTAGGGTGAACCTATTCTTTCTATTAAGAATAAATATTGATTAATATGAATCTTAATTTATTTTTAGGAACCTAAAAAGTACACAATCAATAATAAGTATCCTCTACCCTATATTTATGACTTTCTTGGTCAACTATATGGATCTATATACTATTCCACGATTATCCTTCATTTTGTATGTAATCAATTGAGATTCAATATTGAGGATATACCAAAACCAACATTCTATACAAGGTATAGACACTATTAATTAATTGTGATGACATTTCGTCTTATTAATTCCCCATATATCTTTATTGACTTAATGAATAGAGTCTTTAGAGATTACCAAGATCAGATATTGGTAGTAATCAACGAAGATATTATTATATATTAAAAAACGGAATAATATAAATATAACAAGAGAAACATACTAATGACTATAATAAAGGAAAATTTGTATGAAAATGATTCCAAGTGTAACTTTTGTTTATATAAAGTTTCATTTTTAGGCCATATAATCTCACACAAGGTTATATTGGTGGACCCATCAAAGGTAAATGTTATTGAAAATTGGACTAGACTACACACTTCTACTAATATCCATTGTTTTCTAGGTTTGGCTGGATAATATCTATTATTTTTAGATAATTTCTCATGGATGTCTAATCGAATCACATTGTTAACTTGTAAGGGAACCAATGTCCTTTAGAAAAATGAGTATTTGGAAAATTTCAATGAACTTAGGAGCTGGCCAGTCAGTGAAAAAATACATACATTACCCTGCAATAGAGAAGGATTAGTGATATATAGTTATTAAATATGGAAGGCACTTAGATGTATCCTCATGAACAATTATATGGCGATGTATTATGCTACATTCCAATTGATAATTCATAAGAAAAAAATAACGAACTCATTATTTGGAGTTAGCTGGGGTAAATTAGGAATTAATGATATGATTGAATTATATTTATGGGGAATGGTGGGATATATATGATGATAATAAATTATTAAATTATATATCCACACAAAAAGAGATGAATATGCACTAGAGAAGATAGTTCGAGTAAATTTGAGATTATGAATGCTTAATATATTACCTCCCTGGAAAATTGAACAAGGTGTTTGATGATATCGGTAGAAAGGATCTTGTATAATTATATTTGATGAGTACTAAAAAATATCCAATAGTTTAATATTTTCAAAGGATAGATCTAAAATAATTTATATAAGGGGATAAATCCTATCTTGGTCAAATGTGTGTTCAACCATCCTTCTTTAACATGTTTAAAGTGGCACAAAAGGAAGTCGTGGAACTCTAGATGAAGGTAAGAAATGTTCCCAAGTTAACCTTTATTGTGATAGAAAGATAATTTTTGGGAACCATGAATATTTTCATTACATACCATATTTGAATATGAAGTTGTTAGATGAGGCTCACAGTTCATCATTCTATAATCATTATAGAAGTATGAATATTTATAGAGATATAAATGAGTATTTATTGTGGAATAACATAATGAGAGATATTGTTGAGTATATATCTCAGTGCCTCACATATATGTATGTTAATCATGGGAGAAATAAGTATAATGAGTTTTTATAAACATTACCCATACTAGATTGGAAATAGAATGACATATCAATAGATTTTATCATTTGACACCCTAAAATTTCTAAAGGCCATAACACTATTTAGGTTGTTCTCAATCACCTTTTTAAGTCAAAACACTTAAATACTATCAAATAATATTTATAAGTTGGTCATAATCTCTAAATATACATTAAATAATTGGTATGGTTTCATGAATTCCCATATTCTATCGTATCAGATCGAGATATGAGGTTTACCTCGATGTTCTGGATAATTATTCTACTGAATCTGGATACAGAGTATAGTTTTTATAATACTTATCATCATCAGACTGATGGTAAATAGGGAACCATTAAAACCTGATATGATATGTTGAGATACTATTTTGTGAAATTAAAATCTAGTTTTGATCAACAACTTCCTCAATTCATGATTTATTTGAACAACATATTTCACTTGAGAATTCTAATCGATCCTTATGAAGAACTGTATAGAAACAAGTGTAGATCTTAATATTGTAGGGTTAATGTTATGGAAAAGAACTATTGGGACCAAATCTATCATAGAAAATGGTATGGAAGGTCAGATCCATTTAGAATCACAAAAAGGAATCTTATAGTTGATATAAAAGTTATTCTGAAAATCAATGGTGAAATCTAGAACTAAATGTTTGTGAGAATGTATTCTTATGATTTTCTACATAGAAGAGGGTTATGAGATTCAGAAAGAAGTTAAATCTTTTCCATTTGTATATTATCTTTTTTGAGATTCTTGATTGAGTAGGGATGGTATATTATCACTTGGCACTTCCACCGTACATCTCTCAATTTCATGGACACTTCCATGCATCTATCATATGAAAAAACATTCATAATCCATCAAATGTTAAAAAATAAAAGGATATACCATTGGATAATGATATTTTATATGAAGAAAAGCAAGAATAAATATTATTTCATAGAGATAATGTTCTATGAAACAAAATCACTCACCTGGTTAAAGTTTTCTAGTGGAATTAAAAATTCAAGGAAGCTATATAAGAAACTGAGGCTGTGATGAAATAAATAATTTTTTCAATATTTTATATCAGAGTGATGAATTTTTATAGAGAAATTCATTTTAAAGGAGTTATAATGTAAAACCTGAAGATTTTTTGATATTTTTGTTTTTAAATTAATTTAATTTTTCTCGATGGCTTGTGATACATGCAACATTGAGTCTAAATGATCCATAATATAATTTACCATTATAAATGAAATGTTATGTTAGTGGAGTGAATAGTAATAACCACATTTTAAAAAATAGGTATAATTTTTTTAATTAAATAAAATATATTGATAAATAATTACCCAATTTTTTATTAAATCCATTATATGCTTTAAAAAATAAATCCTCTCTTAAAAAATGGTTTTATTTATTTTTGTGAAATAATAATATAAATAATTCCTGAAATTTTAAAAAATGTATTTTATAAAATGAACATAATTTTTGAAATCAATATATCAATTTTATATTAGATTTAAATATTGTGAAATCTATGAAAAGAGTGATTTTTTGATGAATAGTGAAAATATTTATTTTTTTTCTGAAAATTGCCTTTAATTTCTATAATTTTCAAAGTTAAATTTTATTTTAAAATAGATTTAAAATTAAAATTAGTTAATTACATAACTAAAAATCCAATTAAGTTTATTATAGTTACTTTTATGTTATATTTGGGTATACAAACTTTTATTAATTAAGAAAATAAGTTTCCTAGAAAACTAATTTTCCTCGCGTTTTATAGGTTTAATTTTAATTTTAATTATTCAAATTTTGTGTATTGAATTGTAAAAAATTTGTCTCATATTTTGAATAATGAGATTAAAATTAGGTAAATAGTTCCCATTTATTATTGGTATTTTTTAACAATAACCGTGGTCAATTTTGGTCATATTAGTATCGTTAAAATGAGTAGTACATGGTTAAATATCTGAGTTAAGGATTTAAAAATTATAATAAAATTGACTCTATCATATTTTCTGAGTATATTGATTCCATTATTTACCATTTATTGAAAATATGTCCAGTTAGTAATATTTTTTTTGTGTCCTTTATAATATTTTAAGAAAATGATTAATAAAAAATGTTATACTCTTCAATTTAATCACTCTGAAATTTTTATATGGATAAAAAGAGAAAAAAATTATGTTTTAAATTTTTGATGGAAATATTAATTATCTTGTATTCTTACTCAATACGGACACAATATTTTTTCAATTAATAGAAAAATTAAATTATAGAATTTAAAAATATTAAATTTAATACAATTTGGATGAATTATCACCTTCCATGATTTTTTAGAGAAAAACAACACATTATGGTTTTTTTAAAGGTGTATATTTTAATTTATTTTCTATAATGGTGTCTTTGAAGTCAAATTAAATTAATAGTCCCAAAATTGACATTAATAATATATTATGTTAAATAATATTTTATTAAATTATTTTCAAATCATAATAAATATTGAAATAGGAAACTATTGATGGGTAATGGTATAGAATATCATACCTTATACATTTATGATATAATTTTTATTATACAAGTAAAATTATATCACATTAATATTAATAGAATTAATTACCATGTTTAAGATTAAAATTAGTTAACCAAAGGGTTAAACCAAACGATAAAATTTAAAATAACACTCAAACTTATCTAAATTTAATTATATGATTAAAATTTTAAATTATTGTCTTTTATTATAATATCAGGTCGTATGGATGCATTTTTATTTAGAAATATTTAATTATTTAATTATTTTTTTTGTAATTTCTAGTGTGTCCTTTCCATCCTTTATAATAGGATACCCCTACTCTCATTTATTTACAGCACTTTGAACCATTTGGATTATCCAAACCCTGTAAAAATATATTCTAAACCCCACACCAAAAAGTAAAGTTTCCAATCTTTGTAAAAGTAAATGTTATGGTTCCTTAAGAAAAGATCTCAATGGGGTCTCCAAAAGAGAGGTAATTGTCATAAATGACCACTTTTAATATATTTTTTCCTTATAACTACTCTAAATATATGATATTCATCATAAAATAATAAATTAAATATCCTAAATATAATGAAATTTTATTATGATCATGAAATCCCCATTATAAATCATATTTTCCTTTAAATGGGAAGTGCAAATATCGCTCATGCATACATGGGTACTACCACCTCCACGTAAAGATACAATTCATTTTCATCACCATATATCTTGGATTGGTATTATTAATATTTTAATGTTTATGCCTGATATTTATATTATTATTATGATGATGTTATTATAATTAAATATCCACCATTTTACCATCAAATCCATTGGAAAACCATAACATCGCTAGTGCGTACATGTGGACTACAACCTCCATTGAGCGATGAGATTTATTTTTTTGTTTTTTATTTACATGGATAGATATAAGGAAGAATTTAATGAACATGTAAGATATATATAAAATATAAATGATCATATAAAGGTGAATTATTAGCAAACTACTTTAATTTGTTCCATCAAGAAGTGAAAATAACATTAATGCGTAAATACCTTCTACAGTCTCTACAGACAATGTAATTCATTTTTCATTCTCAAAATTTTATGGACAAATATATATATATTGAATTTATATGATATTTATATCATGATTATCATTAAGGATATGATGGAACCATTATCAAAGTAAAAGTACTAGAATCACCAAACCAAAATTCTCATGTAAAAATGAATGAGTTGGCACCTAAAAATAACAATTTTAATTGAAATTATTAATAAATTACGGAAGAAATATTATAAGGGGATCATATATGATATTATATATATTTAGATGGATTTTTTATAGAATTAAAATAAATTAAAATGCATTATATAGGTTATTATAGTTCTTTCAAAAAAATTAGAACTCGAGGTATGATTTTTATTTTACAATCTCATTATTTACCGAGATTTTCTATGATAAAGTTTCAAATGATGATATTTTTGGATCTACCTCTCAAGAATATCATTAATATTAATAACCACTATTTTTTTTCATTTTTCATTGTATTTTCCTCTATTTAATTATACAAGGTATTATAATAATATTTTAAAGGAAAATTTAATATATTTCTCTCCTCGGTCCAAAATCCTTTTTCTTTAATGTCCATGTTTCAAAAAACGTTTTCAAGAATTTTTTAATTTTAAATGATATTTAAATTCATTATTATCCATTATTTATTTTTTACAAATTTTTAAAATTAATCGCCTTGATATTATCAGAATGAGGAGTTTTTGTCTTTTACCAAACATGTTAATGCAATCATTATTTTAATGTACATGTGACTTCCTCACCTAGGTGCAACTAAACGGTGCCCTGAACAGGATGGAAACATGCCCTCAAGCATGCCTCCCCATATTCTAGAGGGTGATGACTAGTAGCTGGGGTTTGGTAAGTCTGTCTTAGGGAGACTATAAACTCTTTAATCAAAATAAAACACCAATGGAAGCAAATAAAAATAAACAAGTGAATAGGTGTATAAATAACCAGAACAATGCCATGTCATTTGATATCAAATATTAGAAAATACAATACTAAACTGAAAATTAAAACATTCTATGAAAATGCATATGTCAAGTGTCTATAATGAAACTAAAATTAAGGACACAACGACTCCAATGTGTTTTCTGAACCACATCTGGTTCCCTCGCCCATGCTCCAATCCCAAATAACAAAATACCCTAGGGCCTTTCCCTTATCATATCCTGAAACAAATAATTCTACTCAAGTGTTGATATGGTGGCTCGAATAGGGTTTGGGTACAACTAAGTAGGCCATAACCAATAGTTTCAAAAACGAGTCTAGTGAAAATCTAGTGTATGCGGTTTTATAAAAAAATAAATAAAATGCATAATGAAACAGTTATCAAATTTTCATTTAATCATTAATCATCACATTAGGCCTAGTTCTCATTCATATTTACCATTTTAATAATCAGTCATTATTATCATTCATTTGGTGGTTTAATGGAATTTCAATAACCCCAAATCTCATTCGGTGTAGGTCACAATGCCTATCACTCTATATCTCATTTTGTGTAGGGCCTCATGCCTACCTCCCCAAAATCTCATGTTGGATAACTATTGGGGAGGAACACCATGTCCAATTCCAAACATATAATCATTCTATAATTCCATGTCTATCACCACAAAAAATATCATCCATTTAGTTATTCTTTTATTCACAAGAATTAGACATATCATTCCATTACTAATCCAACGATTAGTATAACATTTCAAAGGAAAATAGTTATCTAAAAAATTTACTAAGAACATAACCCATTAATTAATTCATCAATTAATTAATCAATCCACACAATTAAAATTCCATAATTAATTCTTAACAATTAATCATCCATATCAAATATCAACTTTTCATAATTAATTCTCACAATTAAATATCTTTGATCAACATCATGGAAGATAATAAATTATCAAAATTAATTATTTTTCATATACAAAATCATTTCATAATTAATTTTCCCCTAAATAATTATCTTAACACAGTCAATTCAATATCTCAATTACAATACATCAACCTATAACCAATTTCCAAAACAAATATCTATTTGGGAAAACCCCTTCGTTTGTTTCGTGATTAAATTATCAATTAATCACCAAGCCAATCACAAGTCAATTCCACATTCCTTATTACTCTAATTTAAGAAATCAGTTATCAAAGGAATCTTTAAATTCATAAACTCACTTTCACATATCAAATCCATGACTATAGTCGTTTTATTTAGTCCACTTACCTCAGTTTATTGACAGATGTTTGCCCGATGGAAATCCCCAAAATCAGAGTGGCACAACATTATCAATCAAGCTTCGAATCCAAATCCCTAAACAAAATTATGATAAAAGGAATCAAGATCTTCAAATTCTATATGTGGATTCACAATCCAAGATCTAGATCTAAAATCATAGTTTTATGTCCATGTAAATGGTGGAGGTCTTCTGTGAAAAGAACAAGAACAGATAGAGAAATAAATGGGATAAGTAATAGGATGAAAGACACTTACTAATAAATCATTAGATCTTCAATCTGGGCTTTTTCTCTCAAAGAACAGTGTTCAGATGACCTATGAATACCTTTGGAAGGCTCTTAGGTCACCTAGATTTTTTCAATCCTGAGCCAAGGTCAAAATATCGTAGTATTAAAGAGTTCAGGTGTAACACCCCGAGATTTTATGAAAAATATTATTTTAATTTCATTAATGTCTTATGTTGTATTCTACACCAAGATTACCTTGCGCTATACGCAACACCGTATTAGCTTGCAGTATATGCAACACTATTCTTGGACCGTGTTACACACAATTTTGATAATAGTTATTCTACGTAACATTGAGTATATATATATATATTAAATGTATAAATGAAATATGGTTGGATTCTATTAAACGAAACAACGAAGGATTCTTTCACAACACGCAACCCTGACTTGGCTTGCATTACACGCAATTGAGACCTTCCTCGATAGCGTGTGTTGTACGCAATACCGGGTTTTAATAAACAATGTTATATTATTATAATATTGTCATGAACTAGCCGTTATGAATAGTATTAACTAAAATTTTAATTTTATAACATTATTATTCATCTTCCACATTTCTAGAACATGGTATAAGAACAAAATAAATTTTTCGGGTATAATAAGTATTTTTCAAAAAATGCAGTTTTGCCGCCTTTTGATGGCGCACCCACTTTAAATCTGGTTTTTGACATGTTTATAAGTTCAATTTGACAAAATAAAATTCTTATTTGGAATCAAGAAATAAAAATTTACTTTGGATAAATTTTTCATATTATTCTGGTAACTTTCACATTTTAATGAATAGTAAAAACACGCTATATTTTAATTAAAAACAACTTTTTTCATCGTAATATCTTATGTGGTAAAATTATAATATTGAATGGTTTTAAAGTATAAATAGAATATATTTTTACCATTTAATATAATTTATGTCATTAGCATTGATTTTACCTTGAATTCGTAGGTTAAATCAATTCAATCTTTTGCAATGTTTTAAACAAAAACCCGTTTCTATTCGACAACGGGATTAATTTTAATTTAATTTCTGAAACTTCTGTGTTTTGAATTTTAAAAAATGGATTCCGTATTTGGAATAAGTGGGTCCAAATTATGTTAATAGGATACTTTTTATTTTTGGGAATTATGAATAGTAACTACGGTAAATTTTATTTACCATAGTAAAAGGTAAATCGGGTAATTAAGGGTAAATATAATATTTTAAAATTACCCTAACAAATGTCAAAATCCTATTGGATGACTAAAAAACGACCCATATCACCTAAGGGTAGGATTATATTAATTTAATTAAATTTTTTCAATGAAAATAATTTAATTATTATTAAAACCAAAGAATGTGACAACATGTCACTTTCTTAAATCTTATAAGTATAATAATTTTAATCTAGTGATAAACTTCATGAAACTTCGAACATGAATAGTCTCCAAAAAGAAAATACAATTATCTACATCATAGTAATTTAGTTAGAATTTTTAGGGATTAAATAATTATCATGTATTATAACAGAAAGATGATGCCGTAATTGTCTTATTAATGAAATATTGACATAATTGATGTTATAAATGCGCAAATAAATGTAATTTGAGACTTTTTATGACTTACACTAATTTTATAGGTTAATATGACATGTTATTGTAGATTTAAGTAACTTTTTTCGAACTTATAATTCTGTTATGAATTTAATAAAAATCATGTACCAAATAGTGTCAAAATTGACATAAAATATTTTTTAAACAAATATTATATTATTAATTGTTATTTTATTCCTAAAAATATAAGGTTCGGCCAAATGACTTAGATAAGATTATATATATTAATAATATACAACTTGGGGTTCTTTTGGCATGATATAGTAAGTTTATTAACCATATAGTGTAAGACAACAAAAAGACACGATAAACGTTAAGTTATTTAACTTAGAGTTAAATCTAATTGATAAGGTTAAAATAATAACCAAAACTTGTATAAATCCTATTGGTTGATAGGTTTTCGACCCATCCCCACTTTACCTTCGAAATAAGACCCTTTGGAATCATTATAAACCTATTTTGACTTTAATATAAAATAATATTTTGAGATATTCCTAAGGTGCCCCTCTCCTCCCTTATAAAAGGGCACCTCCTCCCTCTCTTCCTCACACAACATTGAGCCTTCAAGCTCGGCCAACCCCTGAACAAATCTCTTCTCAACTTCCCTATGATCATCCTATAGGTCCTGGTCTTCTTCAAAGACCAACCTTAGTTATTTATGTGGAGGTTAAGAAAAGGCGTGTCAAAAAAGAGGTAATATCCATTACCGGTCTTTTTTAATTTCTTTCTTCTTCAACTTCTTCTTCTTTATTTGTTTCATGATGAAGTAATAACATCAGTATTAATTACATACTGATATGTTATTATAAATATGAAACAACCCTAATTCACCTTCTATCCATCCTACGGAAAAATGAAATCACCGCGCGTGCGTACGTACGGAATACCGTCTCCACACCGTGGTGTAATCTATTTTCCACCATCACCTTACAAGGATGAGTATAATGGTGTAATGAGTAACTATATATTATTATTATAGAGTGATATTAATACTGAAATATTATACATACACTTCAACACAATTCCACGACCATGGGAACGATATCATCGCTCGTGCGTACGTACGGACTACCGTCTCCACGACGCGATGAGATTCATTCTCAATGATTAACCATTAATGAATGATTATAAAGTATATATAATATTTACTATTGAAATATATGACATAATAATGATACTAGATTTATTTATATATTTATATGTATGTCATCTACTTAATTTCATTCAATTCAATAAGGAAACGAAAACAGCGTTCATGTGTACGTACGGACTACCGTCTCCATGAACGGTGTATTTCTTTCCATTTAATGATTTATTATATATATTTATATCCTGAATATATATATATATAAATCATGTTTTATGTTCTGGAATTAAGTAATCATTATCTAAGTAATCATATGAATAATTACAAGTCAAAACACGGACGACAAATGAAACAATTTTACCCAAAACGCTCTTTAACATGGAATTTACAAAATAACGGGTAATATAATGTCATAAGTGAACCATATATGATATCATAACAATGAATATGATTCTGTAATAAGTAAATGAAATTATTTAAATCATTATACAGGAGGTTCGGACACTTACGAAGCAAATCGGACCTAAGGTAAGGGAAATATCACAATCTCATTTTTATCCGAGATTCTTTATACTTTGGTATTTACTGGGGTGTATTTTATCATCCACATCCATGTTACCTCAATATATAATATTGTTTTTATCCACTTACAATAGTTTAAATCCAATTTTACCCTTCGGTGAGTTTTTAGTAAAGAATATGAAAAGAATCTTTTGTCATTTTTCTCGTACGAGGCACTTTTTGACTTTTCCGACAAAAGTACGAAGAATGTTTTTTTAACTTATACGGCATTAATGGATTTCTAAAACATTGTTTCCAAGAAGTTTCCTTTAAAAGTATTCATGTTTATTTTTAATCAACTTCTTTTAGTTTAAAATTCTATGACATGTTAAGAAAGGAAAAGTGTTTTTGAAGTAGAAAGGATATTTTCCTTAAGAATGGAGTTCAAGTATTTTATCAAAATTATTTTCCATCTAAGATAATAAAAGGGTTCTGTTTTTATCCCTATTATTACATGGATTTGATTATGTTGTGATGGAAATATTTTTTTTCTTTATCTTATATGAATTGTTTTATGATTTCATGTTGTTTAAGAATCCCATTTTTATTACATGGGTTAGGCAATGATGAATGATTTATGATTTTGTGGCACACATAAGAATGGTATCATTATGAGATGGGTGGGACCTATATATCCCTCCAATGAATTGGGTAAAGATTTTATATCTCATGAGATAGACATGGCTGAAATGGTAGGTTATACCGGTTCAGTGAAACAGGACTAAAACAAGGGTTACTCGATTCAGAAAGGGACTTTGTCCACTAAGATAGTCTTGGCAATGAGTCTTGACTAACAAGAAATGATTCTCTATGATTATGCGTGTATTCCAAAAAGTTTCATGTTTCAAGTTATGATTATTGGGATTTCATTTCACTACTATGATTTATCCCATGTTATGAAATTATGCTCTCTTTTGCAGGTTAAGATTTCTAAAAGTTATGTTCTTATGAATATGATGTGATTGACTTTTCTTTTGTATACCCTTACTGGGCATTTGAGCTCACCCTTTTATGTTTTCTTTTCCCCAGGATATAAAGAAAGGTTTTAGGTAAAAAAAGGGAATATCTTTATGGGAGATATTGAAGATCTTTCACCACGATTAGAAGATTACGTTCCGAGTTTCCAAAGACACTAAACTATTACGATCCTTGTGTGTGTGTTTTTGTTATGTACTAAGTATTCCGAAAATGTAATGTAGTTTCCAAGTACGTCAAGATACGGGTCTCTACAGTTTGTATCAGAGGAAAGATTTAGTCAACCTTTGGAAACTAGGATGCAAGAACTTTAGTGAGATCCCTAGTGATATTTATAAGGTATGTCTAGGGATGTCCCTATGGATAATTATACGTATAGGATACAGTCCTAGAACTACGGTAACGATCATAGAATTTAACATAAGATGTTAGATATTGAGGGTACTCCCCCTTTATTATGTTGTTTTCCCTAGAATGATTTTTGCATCTCACACTATTCATTTTTGGGTTTTAGAAAATGGCTGGAAACAAGATGAATCACGATAGTGGAGTATATGATGGACAATGGAATGATATTCTTCATAATGAAATTGGATTTGGAATTCCAAACATCATTATTATGCCGAATCAGAAATCTCATAATATGATCAATAAAGTAAAATTTGGTAAGTTTCCTGACTCGTCTAATAAGAGAAAGATGGAGTTTCATGATGATCATAGAGGAAAGAAAGTTCAATTTCCCCTATGTAAATCATGTGGGAAGAGGCATCAAGGAGAATGTTTCAAAGGAACTGGAAGATGATTTGGGTGTGGAAAAGAAGGACACAAATCAAGTAAATGCAAAGGAAAAGGTTCAGTTAACAACATGGATGAGGATAATGGTATTGCTACGACATCAACAATGGTTAAATGTTTTAAATGTGGAATGTACGGGCATTATGCAAACCAATTCCCTAAGGGAAAGTCTCATGAAGATAATCAGTATGGTCGTATGGGATGTATTTATGTGGATGATGATGAAGAGTCTACAAATGATATGTGAGATGAAAGAATTGTTGAAGCTCGGTCAATGGTTTAAGAATGTAGTGGAATGATTATAGGTTTATCATGTGTAATGTTGTATAAGTAATCTCATAGTACTATGGAATAAACATACATGTAAGGATTGTTACACTGTTGTCTGGTTAATGTTACCAGTATCCATGAAAGGTTATTCAGATATTTTTGGAATGTAGATGATATGCGCATAATGAAGGGATAAGGAGAAAATTACATGTTTGATAGTATTCATGAGCTCATGAATGATATAAGGAGAAGGTTATATCATGGTTTGAGTATATAGAATTTTTGGATTTTGGTATGTGGAAAGAGTTAACTTTTGACAGCATTAATGTTTTCACTAAGGTTTAATGGGTATTCATTTTTTTCAAGATAATACATCATTAAGGTATTCACATGATTGGAATGTGACCAACAAGATATATGGGGGATAAATGATGGTATTCACATGCTTGGTTGACGACATTTCAAGTAATCATTTTCTTTATACTATGAGCTTGGACCGAAGTATTTTAGATAAGCCTAAAGATTGTAATGGATTATGTTAACCATAAGTTAGTATTGTTTAAGTATAGAACTTTTTTTTGATATTATTTATGTGATGTTATAGTAATGTAGTTTTAGAAAAAGGACAACCTACAGGACGGGTGACGACCCATCGCTTCGGACAAGGTTGTGGGAATCGAACCCACAACCGAAGTGCGACTGGCCTTTATCATCTACCACTAACCTACAGGAAGTCCCTGTTTAGTAGAAACTAGTTTTATTATATTAAGCATTATGATATGTGAAGTATAAGTTCATTTTAGGAACCATATATGATTAATATCACTATAGATGGGCTTATGTATTTTTTGATAACTTTTCTAACCTTTTGTTTGATAAATATGGAATGACCCATCATTCTATCACATGATCTGCTAACACATCACGAATGACAAATTCAACTTCATTTCTTTAAGAGATGAAGTGGAAATTTTCCAAAGAACGACAAACGGTGAGACTATACCAAAATCATGAAAGTATTTCTTCTAATTCCAATTTCATCAACTTTAGGGAAATGATATTGAAAAACAAAAATGTTGTCTTAGTGCTCTTATATCTGATGAATCAGATGGTACCTTAGATCATCACAAATTTATGGCTTTGTGATTGCTAGCTTTTCCATAACCATGTTCTTTACTACTCTCCATCAGAACATGATGGTTAGATTTCTCTTCCGTATCCATATTTTCACCTACGTGGAAACCCAGTGATTAGTTTATTTGGGTAACCGTTACGTTTCATACTTTTGTTTTTAAAGATAAGTTTTGGTATTCCTTTTTACGATGTGGGTTTCTATCAAAGAAACTTTCAAATAGTAAACCATTTATAACCCCGACGAATTTCGAGGGCGAAATTCATTTTATGGGGGGTAGAATGTAACACCCCAAGATTTTATGAAAAATATTATTTTAATTTCATTAATGTTTTATGTTGTATTCTACACCAAGATTACCTTGCGCTATACACAACACCGTATTAGCTTTCAGTATACGCAACACTATTCTTGGACCGTGTTACACACAATTTTGATAATAGTTATTCTACGAAACATTGAGTATATATATATATATATATATTAAATGTATAAATGAAATATGGTTGGATTATGTTAAACAAAACAATGAAGGATTCTTTCTCAACACGCAACCCTGACTTGGCTTGCATTACACGCAATCACGACCTTCCTCGATAGCGTGTGTTGTACGCAATACCGGGTTTTAATAAACAATGTTATATTATTAGAATATTGTCATGAACTAGCTGTTATGAATAATATTAACTAAATTTTTAATTTTATAACATTATTATTCATCTTACACATTTCTAGAACATGGTATAAGAACAAAATAAATTTTTCGGGTAAAATAAGTATTTTTCAAAAAATGCAGTTTTGCCGCCTTTTGATGGCGCACCCACATTAAATCTGGTTTTTGATATGTTTATAAGTTCAATTTGACAAAATAAAATTCTTCTTTGGAATCATGAAATAAAAATTTACTTTGGATAAAATTTTCAAATTATTCTGGTAACTTTCACATTTTAATGAATAGTAAAAACACACTATATTTTAATTAAAAACATCTTTTTTCATCGTAATATCTTATGTGGTTAAATTATAATATTTAATGGTTTTAAAGTATAAATAGAATATATTTTTACCATTTAATATAATTTATGGCATTATCATTTATTTTACCTTGAATTCGTAGGTTAAATCAATTCAATCTTTTGCAATGTTTTAAACAAAAACCCGTTTTTATTCGACAACGGGATTAATTTTAATTTAATTTCTGCAACTTCTGTGTTTTGAATTTTAAAAAATGGATTCCATATTTGGAATCAGTGGGTCCAAATTATGTTAATAGGATACTTTTTATTTTTGGGAATTATGAATAGTAACTAATGTAAATTTTATTTACCATAGTTAAAGGTAAATCGGGTAATTAAGGGTAAATAAAATATTTTAAAATTACCCTAAAAAATGTCAAAATCCTATTGGATGACTACATAACGAACCATATCACCTAAGGGTCGGATTAGATTAATTTAATTAAATTTTTTCAATGAAAATAATTTAATTATTATTAAAACCAAAGAATGTGACAACATGTCACTTTCTTAAATCTTATAAGTATAATAATTTTAATCCAGTGATAAACCTCATGAAACTTTGAACATGAATAGTCTACAGAAAGCTAATACAATTATCTACATAATAGGAGTTTATTTAGAATTTTTATGGATTAAATAATTATCAATTATTATGACAGAAAGATGATGCAGTAATTGTCTTATTAATGAAATATTGACAGAATTGATGTTATAAATGCCCAAATAAATGTAATTTGAGACTTTTAATGACTTAAACTAATTTTCTAGGTTAATATGACATGTTATTTATGATGTAAGTAACTGTTTTCGAACTTATCATTCTGTTATGAATTTCATAAAAATCATGTACCAGATAGTGTCAAAATTGACAAAAAATAGTTTTTAAAACAAATATTATATTATTAATTGTTATTTTATTCCCAAAAATCTAAGGTTCTGCCAAATGACTTATATAAGATTATATATATTAATAATAAACAACTTGGGGTTCTTTTGGATTGATATAGTAAGTTTATTAACCATATAGTGTAAGAAAACAAAAAGACACGGTAAAAGTTAAATTATTTAACATAGAGTTAAATCTAATTGATAAGGTTAAAATAATAACCTAAACTTGTCTAAATCCTATTGTTTGATAGGTTTTAGACCCATACCCACTTTAACTTAGAAATAATACCCTTTGGAACCATTATAAACCGATTTTGACTTTAATAAAAAATAATATTTTGAGATATTCCTAAGGTGCCCCTCTCCTCCCTTATAAAAGGGCACCTCCTCCCTCTCTTCCTCACACAACTTTGAGCCTTCAATCTCGGACAACCCATGCCAAAATATCTTCTCCACTTCCCTAGTATCATCCTAGAGGTCCTGGTCCTCTTCAAAGACCATCCTTAGTTCTTTAAGTGGAGGTTAAGAAAAGGCGCGTTAAAAAAGAGGTAATATCCATTACCGATCTTTTTTAATTTCTTTTTTCTTCAACTTCTTCTTCTTTATTTTTTTCATGATAAAGTAATAACATCAGTATTACTTACATACTGATATTTTATTATAAATATGAAACAACCCTAATTCACCTTCTATCCATCCTACGGAAAAATGAAATCACCGCGCGTGCGTACGTACGGAATACCGTCTCCACACCGTGGTGTAATCTATTTTCCACCATCACCTTACAAGGAAGAGTATAATGGAATAATGAGTAACTATATATGATTATTATAGAGTGATATTGATACTGAAATAGTATACATACACTTCAACACAATTCCACGACCATGGGAACGATATCAGCGCTCGTGCGTACGTACGGACTACCGTCTCGACGACGCGATGAGATTCATTCTCAATGATTAACCATTCATGAATGATTATAAAGTATATATAATATGTACTAATGAAATATATGACATAATAATGATACTGTATTTATTTATATATTTATATTTATGTCATATACTTAATTCCATTAAATTCAATAAGGAAACGAAAACAACGTTCATGCGTACGTACGGACTACCGTCTCCATGAACGGTGTATTTCTTTCCATTTAATGATTTATTATATATATGTATATCCTGAAAATATATATATATAAATCATGTTTTATGTTCTGGAATAATGTAATCATGATCTATGTAATCATATGAATAATTACAAGTCAAAACACGGACGACAAATGAAACAATTTTACCCAAAATGCTCTTTAACATGGAATTTACAAAAGAACGGGTAATATAAAGTCATAAGTGAACCATATATGATATCATAACAATTAATATGATTCTTTAATAAGTAAATGGAATTATTTAAATCATTATACAGGAGGTTCGGACACTTACGAAGCAAATCGGACCTAAGGTAAGGGAAATATCACAATCTCATTTTTATCCGAGATTGTTTATACTTTGGTATTTACTGGGCTGTATTTTATCATCCACATCCATGTTCCCTCAATATGTAATATTGTTTTTATCCTCTTACAATAGTTTAAATCTAATTTTACCCTTCGGTGAGTTTTTAGTAAAGAATATGAAAGGAATCTTTTGTCGTTTTTCTCGTACGAGGCACTTTTTGACTTTTCTGACAAAAGTAAAAAGAATGTTTTTTTAACTTATACGGCATGAATGGATTTTTAAAACATTATTTCCAAGAAGTTTCCTTTACAATTATTCAAGTTTATTTTTAATCAACTTCTTTTAGTTTAAAATTGTATGACATGTTAAGAAAGGAAAAGTGTTTTTGAAGTAGAAAGGATATTTTCCTCAAGAATGGAGTTCAAGTATTTTATCAAAATTATTTTCCATATAAGATAATAAAAGGGTTCTGTTTTTATCCCTATTTTTACATGGATTTGATTATGTTGTGATGGAAATATTTTTTTTCTTTATCTTATATGAATTGTTTTATGATGTCATGTTGTTTAAGAATCCCATTTTTATTACATGGGTTATGCAATGATGAATGATTTATGATTTTGTGGCACACATAAGAATGGTATCATTATGAGATGGGTGGGACCTATATATCCCTCCAATGCATTGGGTAAAGATTTTATATCTCATGAGATAGACATGGCTGAAATGGTAGGTTATAGCGGTTCAGTGAAACAGGACTAAAACGAGGGTTACTCGATTCAGAAAGGGACTTTGTCCACTAAGATAGTCTTGGCAATGAGTCTTGACTAACAAGAAATAATTCTCTATGATTAGGTGTGTATGCCACAAAGTTTCATGTTTTATGTTATGACTATTGGGATTTCATTTCACTAATATGATTTATCCCATGTTATGAAATTATGCTCTCTTTTGCAGGTTAAGATTTCCAAAAGTTATGTTCTTATGAATATGATGTGATTGATTTTTCTTTTTTATACCCTTACTGATCATTTGAGATCACCCTTTTATGTTTTCTTTTCCCCAAGATATAAAGAAACGTTTTTGTTAAAAAAAGGGATGATCATTATGGTAGATATTGAAGATCTTTTACCACGATTAGAAGATTACGTTCCAAGTTTCTAAAGACACTAAACTATTACGATCCTTGTGTGTGTGTTTTTGTTATGTACTAAGTATTCCGAAAATGTAATGTAATGTCCATGTACGTCAAGATACGGGTCTCTACATCAGGTGGTTTGAGAAAATAATTTTAGATAATTAATCCCACACTCACAGTTTCTTGGGTAGGGGCATACTGTTAGGGAAACCAGTGTTCCAACCGTTCAGACCTCTCTACCCAGGTTTACACAGTTTTCACAGTTTGGTTGCATGGTTTGTCCAACTTTTCAGAAACCATGCAGACCACTATGTCCAGTTTTTAATTTTTGACACGGTTTAGTCGCACAGTTTTTCAAAACACGCATAGACCACCATCCTTTAGTTTTCTTTAAAACTTATCCAAAATTCACCCAAAGACTCTACTCCAAAACGAAGGTACATAAAAACATCAATAAGAACCTAAAAACCCACCTAAGATTACACCCAAAAAGGACAGGATCTTACAATCTCTCTACATTATAACACCTCAACCTCGAGATCCACTCTCGAACTTCTCTAAGATTTCAAGCCAAAAATATTGGGTTATTGAGCCCTCATGTCTTCTTCCTATTCTCAAGATTCCTCTTGATCACTTCCATGTTTCTATAACACATGAAATAACAATATAGTATTTCCCCATAAAACATTCTCACTATGACCCGAAACACGTATAAGATGATCCTCAAATGACGCATCTATCTCAAGTTCAAACTCTTCCACATCAATCACATGAGAGTGTTATAGTGATATTACCATCGTTGTGACATATGGGAAACATCATGCATAACACTGAATTATTGTGGAAGGGATAATCGGTATGCCACTGGCCTGATTCTCTTCAACACATCAAACAACCCTATAAACCTAGATTCTAACTTTCCCTACCTTCTTATCCTATGGTGAACCAATATAGGTAACACATGAATGAATACATGATCGCCCTTTATAAACTCTAGGGGCCATCTTCATCTACGAGCATACAATTTGTACCTAATCTATGCCATAGTCATACTTTTCCAAATCAACTACACCTACTCTGATGACTCCTGAAGGAGACTCGATCCTTATAGATCTGACTCACCCACCTCTAGCCAAGAATGCAATTACCTACATGGTATGCCATAAAGTTCCTTATATAGTTCCATCAGTATAGTTTCCTAATATTTGTTGTTATATGCGAACTCTATTAAAGAAAAGTGAATCTCCAAGAACCACCGAAGTCAATCAGACAAGCTCAAAACATATCTTCTAACACCAGTATGTTACGATCCGACTACCCATATTTCAATGGGTGGAAGGCCATAATTAATAATACATGTGTACCATGCGCCTTCTATAAGAAATTCCAGAAGAGTGAAGTAAAGCGTGAATCACGATATGAAACTATAGAAAGTGGAACCCCATGAAAATGAACTGTATATCATAGATAGTGTTCTTGCAACTATTTTTATGTATTGGTTTTCTTGATAGGAAATAAACGTGCTACCTTCCTTAGTCGATCCATAGTGAACCAATTAACATCATTATTCCTAATATTATTTGGAATTCCTACAATGAAATATATATTCACGTCATCCCACTTCCATTCTGGAATAGTATATAGCTGCAACAGGCCACCTGGTTGTTGATGCTTTTCCTTCACCTATTGACTAGTGGAAAATCGTATTACGAAACTTGCTTTCTCATATTTCATAAATGGCTACCAAAATTTTCATTTTAGGTAATGGTACATTTTGGTCGCCCAGGATGTACTGCTCACTTAGGGGCATGAAATTATTGCATGAGTTACTTTCACATACTAGTAGGCACAAGAACCCAATTTTTTTACATAGATGATATCATCTTTATCAATTATCTAGTCTGAAGGTGTCTCCCAACATTCAAGGCATTCCATTATGGATAAACACTCCATATCTGCATACTACCAGTCCCTGATCCATGTCAAAAGTGTAGACTCCACTACTACAGTAACTAGAGTCATCCTCTCCAGAGTCTCCTGAATTACCAAATGAATTTCTACCAGCAAAGTCATAATTTTCCACTCTGCACTCAACTCATATACCAATTTATTTTGAGTTTTTCTACTCAGGGAATCATCCACACTATTTCCCTTTATGATTGTTTACGCAAGTTCAAAATCACAGGACTACATATACTCTACCCATATTCACTACAAAATATTCAAGTCATGATGTGAAAGGATACAATTAAAGATTTCCTAATCCATAAAAACAGTAAAAATTTCACAAAAAATAATGTTTTTCCAACACATAAGAGCATAAACCACTACTTCCAAATCTAGGTCATGCGTAGGATAATTCTGTTCATGTGGGGTCAACTACCGAGACCTGTAAGCAACAACTCGATCCCCTTACATCAACACAACTCCAAGTCTGATCCTAGAAGCATCACAATACACAATGTACTCCTCACCCAACATAGGTATGATACAAATTGGTGCTGATGTCAAGTGATTCTTCAACTCCTGGAGAGCATTCTCGTATTATTTTGTCCAATCAAACCTTATCCCTTTTTTTAGAACCTAAAATCATGTCTTACAATTGGGAAAAGTCCAGGATGAACATCCTTTATTAACCAGAAAATCCCAAAAAGCATCCGATATCATAACAATTATTGGGATACTCCTAATAAATAACTGCCTGCACTTTTTCTAGGTCCAGTGCACACATTTTTATGAGATGATATTCCCTAAAAAGTTTACCCTATCAATCCAAAAAAAGACATTTAGATCACTTGTCATATAGATGATATTCTCTCAGTGTACCCAAGATGACGTCAAGATGTTGGTAATGATCATCATGAGTCTTATATAACACCATGATGTCATCCATAAACACCACCACAAACTGATCTATGTTTAGAGGAAAGATCTTGTTCATCATGTCTGTAAATAGACATGGAGAGTTTTTCAACCCAAACGGAATTATAATAAACTTATAAAGTCCATACCTACTTCTGAAAGTAGTTTTTTGATATATTAGAGGTCCGATCTATCACCTAATGATATCCTGATCTTAAATTGATCTTTAAGAACACACAAGACTCCTTTAGCTAGTCAAATAGATCATTAATATGTAAAATATGATATTAGTTCTTCACAGTCATTTTAATCAACCTCTGATAATCAACACACAAGAATAGACTCATGTCTACCTTCATTGCATACAAATCACGAGATCCCTAAGGTGGTGTCCTTGGGGTGATAAAACATTTATCCTTCAACTCCTTCAATCATGTTTTGAGTTATTGAAGCTCTGTTAGTGCAATTATGTATGGTGGAATAGATAATGTATCAACCCCCAACATGATATAAAAAGTGAATTACACATCCCTCTCTGCTGGAGACCCTGTAAAGTCTTTAGGAAATACATCCTGAAACAGATCTACTACTATTGGAAGGATGTCCTTCTCACCACTCCAATCATCCAAAAAAAGACCAGAAAATCTTTCTATGAGATCTCCCAGTTTCTAAGTAATGGGACCAGCTTGTCCTGCATGGATATCCCATTATTCATGAAGAACATACTGGTAACCCTTAAGATATACAAAGTTCACTCTCATGTGGTTACAATCTACGTGGGCTCATTATGTGATTATCCAGTCCATACCAATAATTTGGTCAAATCCTGTTACATCAATGACATATATATCCAAAAGAAAATGATACTCTCTAATCTCTAAAAAATATTACTTGTGTAAACAGATATCCCTAGACCGTATTCCTAACGGTTTATCAATATTCATCACCCCACTTATGGACTCCACCTCCAGGCTCATAACCTTAATAATATTTATAGATATAAATGAATGAGAGGCACAACTATCAAACAAGGCAGTAGCCAATGTAAAAGAAACTGGAATAGTACCTCTCACTATTGATGGACCAGCCTTTCTCTCCACAGGTGTAGGATGCACTGCATTTAATTTCCCTTCCCTTCTTCCCTGTGGTTTCGTCTGACTCCCTTGAGTAGCACCACTCTGGTGATATAGGAACTCATTACCTGAAGCACCATTTCCACTACCTCTACCACCTCTGCCTGTAGAAATCCAACTTCCAGACCTATATAATGTATACTACCCCCATACCACACTCATATGTTGAGAATATACTCCCTTAGCACCGGCCTGTTGTGGATTCCTATAGAACTTATTTAGGTGCTCCATCTTGCCAAAAAACAGGCACTCCACTGGTGGTCAAAGACAACGTGTATGATAGTGTCCCGACCTACCACACTGGTGGAAAATCACATGAGTAAGATCTACTGAAATTGTTTTTATAGGATATCCACCATTATTTCCACTATCCTAACAATTATTATCAAAACAGTGCTTCCTGATCTCCGAAGTCACACTCCCTGATCGTCTAGTGATATCTATTGATCTAGAACTAGAATCCTCCTTTAGTTTTCCATCAGAAATGAGATCCTAATTAACCGATTACAAGAATTTATTCAGCCTAATGATATTTACATGGTACTTAATTTCACACATATGTCCATACTGAAATGATTTTTCTGAAGAAACATCATCTTTCGCCAATGTTGGAGAAAAACACTATAAATCTGTGAAATATTAAGTGAATTATATTATGGAAATTATTCCTTGGGTTAGATGCATAAACTCTAAACTCTTATCTTGTCTCAGTGTCTCTAGATATAAGTGCTCGAAGAAATTATCTAGAAATTTCTTCCATAACATATCATCAGTCTGTCCAGATTGTACCTGAATATCCCACAAGTGCTTCACTGAACCTCGTAGCATATAAGCAGGAAACTTTAAAACCCTCCCATCCAGAGTCTTCAAATGTTCAAGTATCATCTCTATGGATTCAAACTAGAAATCATCTCCCTCAGGTCCACACTCTCCAGTAAAAGTTGGAGGGTTATGTTGCTCAAACTCCCTTGTCAGCTCTGAAATAATTTTTTAAACCCACCCTGGGTCTCTCTCTACGAATTCCTTGAAATGAGATTGATTATCTTAGAATTCTTATCCTTCATTCTCAGATTGCACAATGGTGCCTCAGGTTCCCAATCAGTAAGTTCGTTTCGGGCCATACCCCTCGGTATCTCCCTCAAAAAGTGTCATGGAGGCATAACTATACAAGGGAAAACACACGCCTTAGGTCTCATAACACAAACTGAAAACATTTAAGTAAGAGGAGAAACTAACACTACAAGTTTCAACATGTCCTTTTCCCAATTTATCTCCACACGGTCAATACCAAGGACTTATCAATACCCTTAACCATCATACTCCTAGGTATTGGTTTACAAGGGTACATACCTTTTCATTAATTAATTGAACCACTAATTAATCATATTATCTCTAATTAATTAATTCAAAAATTAATTAATTAATCATACCCTTGTAATCAATCAAGGATCTCATTAGACACCCATTTATTCGCATTTTCCTTAATTATTTCAATCTCACAAGAAGGAAAACCAATTCATGTTTAACGAAATACCCATAACCCATTTCCCCATGAGTACCTAGAATGATGCATGTTACAACAACAATATAAGTATAGAATGATGCATGAAGACACCAGTATCATGTATCTTGGGGACCCAATTCAAAATTCAAAAACTATCAAAACAAATATCACATCACACTAGAATTTCATCACGCAAGGTGAAATAATATCCAACTATAAAAACAAACAACAATCACCACAATCCCACCCTAAGTACTCAAATTTTCCCTCATACATGAGTTTGAAACTCCCTTTCACGTTCTCATTACTAAGGCCCGATGCTTCCTAGTCTCCTTTTTACCATTCCATAAATAGTACCAAAAAAGGAGAAGGAAGAAAAGAAAAATTTTCGAATAACACTTTCGGACATCCCGACATGAGTTACACTAAACGGTTCCCTGAGCCAATTGGCTGCATGCCCTCAAGCACACCTCCCTGTATGCAAGAGGATGCCAACTAGTAGTGAGGATCTGGTAAGTAAATCTTGGGGAGACTATACCCTGTTTTATCAGAATAAAACACCAATAGAAGAAAACAACAATAACAAAGTGAAGAAGCATATAAATAACCATAATAATAACATGACATATGATATCCAAAACAATAAAATAAACTACTAAATTGAACAGTAAAACATTCTATAAAAATGTTAATATCAAGTTTCTACAATTAAATTAAATGTAAATATAAAAAAAATCCAAAGTGTGTCCCAAACCACATCCGGTTCCCTCTCCCATGCTCCAATCCCCAACAAAAACTAATCCTAGGGCCTTTCCCTTATCCTGTCCAACAACAAAAAAGTCTAATATAGTGCCGATTAGGCGGCCCGAATTGGGTGAATGTACAAATTTGTAGGCCATAACCAATAGTGTTTAAAATGAGTCTAGTCAAAAGATAATGTATGATATTTTATGAAGTACAAAATACATTGCATAATTAAAAAGTTATCACACAATCAATTAATCATTAATCATCACATTAGGCCCAGTTTTCATTAATGTTTACCATTTGAATCACCATTCACTTTTATCATTCATTTGGTGTTGAGTGTCATGTCAAGAACCCCAAATAACATTATTTGTAGGTCACTATTTCTATCACTCTATAGCTCATTTGGTGTAGTTTGTAAAGACTAGAACTCCAAAATCTCATTCTTGGATAACTATTGGGGAGGAACACCATGTCCAAGTCCCAACTTCTAATCGGTCGAGAACGCCATGTCTAGAACCACCCAAAATCTCATCCATTTAATAATTCTTCAATTAAAAATAATTATACATATCATTCCACTACTAGTCCAATGATTAGTTAAACATTTCAAAGTCCATTAGTTAACTAATCAACTAACAAAGAACATAACCCGTTAATTAATTCATCAATTAATTAATCAATCTACACAAGTTTAATTCCACAATTAATTCTTCACAATTAATTATCCATATTAAATCTCAACTTGTCATTATTAATTTTCACAATTAATTATCTTTGATCAACATCATGACGTCTAATTAATTCAAATTATTCATTTTCATTCATAGCCTAAATAATTTCATAATTAATTTTCCCTTAAATAATTATATTAACAAATTCAATTAAATATCACAATTACAATATCTCAACCCATAACTAATCTCCAAAAAAATATATATTTGGGAAACCCTATTTTGTTTGTTCTATGATACAATTATGAATTAATCACCATGGAATTCACAAGTCAATTCCACATTCCAAATTACTCTAGTTTAAGAAATCAACTATTAAAGGAAGCTAGAAATTCATAACCTCACATTCAAAGAACAAATCCATGACTGTGGGAGTTTTATTTTGACCACATACCTCGGTTTATTGAAGGATGTTGGCTCAATGGAAATCCATAAAATCTGAGCGGCACAATGCCGTCGATCAAACTATAGATCAAAATCTATGAACAAAAATTAAGATCAAATGCATCATGATCTTTCAATTCTAGATCTAGATCCAAAATCCTTGATATAGATCTCGACTCATAGGTTTAGATACATGGAAACAGTGGAGAACTTCCATGAAACGGTCAATAAAAGACAGAGGAATGATTGTGAGAAGAAACTGGATGAAATACACTTACTGAGAAGAGAGAGAATCTTCAATCCCGACTCTTGATCTCATAGAATGGTGTTCAACTCAACTTAAAATCCATCAATTAGGCTCAGGGATCACCTAGAATTTCTAAATCTTGAGACAAGGTTGAAATATGGGATTCTTAGGGGGTTCGGGCAGTTTTAAAATGGATTTTCAGTAAATTAATCTAGCACTCATGATTTCCTTGATTGGGATGCACAGTTTGGAAAAAATATGAACCAAACGTGAGAGCCTCTCAATCCAAGTTTGCATGGTCAACACAGTTTGGCCACAAGTTTTGTCAAACCATGCACAAACCATGCATAACTCTCTATCCAGTTTTTCAAGCTTGGAACAGTTTAGTCGCACGGGAATTCAAACCATGCACAAACCATGCACAACACACTATCCTTTAGTTTTCCATAAAAATTCACCCAAAGCACCGAACAACACTAATTCAAAACAAAGGTACTTAAAAACATCAAAAGTTACCCTAAAATGCATTCGAGTTGACTCTATAAAAGGAAGATATTTTATATGAAACAACATAAATTGAACTTACTGTAACATTGACTACTCAATGATTTAAAAATTAACTTATAATTTTCCGTGTTTATTTTCAAATATTTATTTAATATTTGGAATATATTTATAATTTAAATTAATTATTTCAAACTAAAAATGATATTTTAGACAAACAATGTTCTAGGGATATTTAAAGAATTGTTTGTCCACAATATCATAATTTGATTATACTTTTTTTATAATGTGGATATGATACAAATTTAGTATCCATTTTTATTCTATGGATGACTTATGATGATGATTATTTAAGGATTATTATTTGAATTTAGTAAGTTTTATAAGGGTTAATTAAGATATGTCACCAATTTATTTTCTATGAGTTATTATATGATGAAATCTTTTTGAAACACATTTCATTTTTCTTTGATACAATATGATGAATGTTTTTTGTTCTAGTAGAACACATATATATGATTTCCATTATGTGATGTGTGGTCCCAAACTTATATATATCTCAAATTCATTAGGGAAAGATGGATATTTCATGAGCTAATAAGGACTAAGAATTTGTAGTGGGCCTAGTTTAGCAAGTGACTCTATCCACTATGATAGTCTTGGGAGTGAACCTTGATTAAGGATAGAATGGTTTGGGGAATGAACCCAATCCACTATGATAGTCCTATGCCAATATAATTCTATCATTTATCATATTCATTGATTAATTTATGATTCATGTCTTATGAAATTCCATGATTTATGATAGGATTCATGATTATAATCTATGATATGATGGGTATAGTTTTCAAATTTTAATCTAATGTTATTACACACTTCTGATCATATAATGTGTATTTGATCATGGATATATCCATTGTTTACCATTACTAATCATTTTAGCTCACCCTTTCTCATGTTTCCTTTTCATTGTTTATGAAGAAAGTTATTTAGTATGATATTTCTAAGAAGTATTTTAGTTATGATGTCCATAGGGGGAGATGATGTAGATATCTTATGAACTAGCTGTTTAGGTAACCATGTTTATAAAGATACCAAACCTAGTCAATTTTTCCATGGATCATAATTTTATGTAATGAATTTTAATCAATAAAAAATTAGTATATTTGTATGAAAATTTTGGGTCACTATTGTTTTTAATGTTGATTGTTTTATGTATAGTTTTCACTTTTATAATGTGAATTTATTTTTATTTAAAATAATCAATTTTTTCAGTGATTCATACTTCATTTTTTATGATCATTATATTCTTTCTTCGTCTCAATGTCAATTTCATGAGTCATATTTCATATTGAGCACATTTTTTAACTTATATGGTATACTAAGTTCCACATGGAATTATTATATCATGATCACCATTTTATTCATGATAAATAATGTATCATTTTTGTTATGTTTTTGAATGGGATTTGGTTCAAAAGGTACTAAATCCTTAAGGGGTTTTTGAGAATCTTTCTTTTTATCGAAATTATTTATGTTTTGATTTATTTTGGGAAAAATATTATGTTCATACTCTCCAAAACCTCATCTATTTTCTTAAACTATAGTTATTTATTTAGTTATAATGTATTCTTTTCTATTTTCCTTGTCTCTATTACTTTAATAAATCTAATGATTTTTTATAATAAAATATGACCATATATCAAACTTTTATGTCGAAATATTTCACTTCCAACCATATATTATTTATTTGGTATAATTTTTATTTATTTATGTTCTAAAATGATTTATATATGTTATTTTTTATAAAATTGGAAATTATTTTCAAAATATTAAATGGAATATTTTTATAATTTTCTGTAAAAGTCAATCTTCAATTTCTTTACAGATGTGTAAGAAGAATATTTTTTTATTTTTTTCCGCATGAAAGGATTTTTACATTTTTGTAACTATTTTTCATTTATTTTATTATTTAAATGTTTTGATGGTTTTTAAATGTAGTATCTAATCCCAATACTCTATAATTTGTTCCATTCTTTATTATATTAAAATAATATTGTTATCTTTGAGTTTGGAAAAATGATATCATTTTACTTATATATATTTTTAACATCAAATTCACAATTTTATACTGAAGAAATATTTTTTAATGATTCTATTATTCTAAATTTTTTTATTAATTTTTTTTAAAATTCTACATGAAATCACATGAAAATTGGTTTGTAAGCGGTTTAAAACTTATTTGTTTACAAAAAAAGCACAAAATATTTATGAAAATTATTATGATTGTTTCACATCTAGTTTAATCTATAATTATAAAATATCACTCCACTATAGAGTAATTTTGTTTGCTTAAGCTCTAAAAGATATTTTGATATACTTATTTGGGAGTATTTAATCTATGGTATAAACCAATTGACTTATTATTTCTATTTTATGTGATACCATATAAAAATTTAAGGTAACCCATTTAAATTCCATGGGTTTTCATCTATGCCATTTTTCTATTATGGTTTCTTATGCTCCATAGGAGTTATGATCTCATGATACTATATTTATTATTTCTATTTGAAGATTATGATGAAATTTTAATAATTTTTTCTGAAGAATATTTATTTTCCATGGGTTAATTAGTCAATGCTGGAATCACTATAAGAAAAGCGACTATTTTCAACTGGTTATTTGTGACAGAAGAATGAACCATCGAAAATAGTCTCCTAAATTGGACTATTTTTATGTAATGATAATTCAATTGAAAAAATCACTATTTGTAATGGATGAAACAAATCCATCAAAAATAGTTTTGGTACGGTTTCTAGCCATTCCCTGCGAAACTCATCTATGTTGGGAATTTGCGATGAAATTTGTATTTCATCACAAATTCCCATTGGATTGGAAGTATTTATGATGGAATTTAAATAAATTTGTAAATACCTTTGACTGACTAACTATTTTCGATGGAATTAATTCTGACACAAATAGTATGTTGTAAATGATAAATTGTTTTATCCTTTACAAACCCTTCTCCCTCCTCCTCTCTGCTCTTCTTACTCCTCTCCTATAGAGCAACCAACACTGATCCCAACCTCCATACTCTGCTGCTACAGTGCTCCAACACATCACCACACTACTCCACCACTCCTTAATGTCGATATATTAGTCCCTTTTCCACACAACCACAATACAACGCTGCCTTAGGTCGTTCTTCTCAGATCGGAAAGGTACATGCACCAATTCTACTCTCTTTAAATTTTTTAACATCTTTTGGTTCAATATTTTGAGTATTGGTATATTCAAATAAAAGTTTAATCAATTTACACATTTTAATTTATTTTAAATTTAGGTTTAATATAAATTTATTAGTCACTATTTGGGTATCAATTGTTCTTTCAATTATTGATTCCATTTGATTTTATTGTTTATATATATATGGGAATGAATTGTTTTATTATTATTTATTTCAATATTGGAAGTCATGGGTGTCATTTTATTTTAAGTTGATTTCATTTGATTTTCGATCAGTTTAATATTAGATGTCATGTATAAATGAAAATGTGAAACAAATTGACACCCAAAAATTTTCACCAATTTTTTTATAATACTTATAGTGCTTGTATTCCAAAATAGAGATCTATTTGGGTGTCAATTATTTGATTTTAGGATTAATTCACCTTCAAACTTATATGTTAATTTTATAATGCACGTAACATTATATTTGGGTGTCAATTTTTTTTCAAGATTTGTCTGCATTTAACAAGACATTAATGATACGATTTTTTATTAAAAAAATTGAAAAAGTGGTTTAATGAAAAAATAACAATTTAAACTATGTAATATTTATTTAAAACATAGCTAAAAATAGGTTAAAATTTTATAATAATTTTTAATATAATATAACAAATACAATGAGTTATTATTATTTTTTCAAATTATTAATTAGTACAAATGAAGTGTTAATGTAAATAATTGTTAGAAATCAATAAATAATTTATAATATTTAATAGTTATTGAGTCATTATTATTAATAAATAAAAAATATTAGTGTTAATTAACAAATAATAATATTAATAATTTTGTAATAAAATATTAATTTTTTAATAACTATTTGAAATTCCCAATAATTCCTATAATTTTTGTATTAATTAAAATAATAAGTATTAATAATTTAAATAAATATTGTAAAAAAACCAATTCATAGAACTCTTATAATGGATCTAGGGTAAAATTATTAATTCAAAAATTATTAATTCAAAAATAAATATCAATTAAAAATTAATTTTATTTTAAAAACAATAACCCAGAATTAATTATTAATTATTTATATATTAATAATTAAAGATCATGAAAATTATTTATAAAAATTATTTACTATAATTAAAATTACTTATAAAAAATATATATAAACATATATATGTCTATATAAATTTTATATTTGTATATTTGTTTTAAAAAAGAGTTAGAATATATATTTCATGTTTTTCTATTAATTAAGAAATCGTGGAATATATAAAGTAATATTTAAAATGTAATTATAATTTAAATAATTTATAATATTCAATACATAATTTATAATAATTAATAATTAGTTACTCAATATTTTTAATAAGTACTTATGAAAGTTACAAAATATTATTAATAATTTTAAAATTTGAGGAAATTATGAAAATATGTAAAAAGATATAAAAGAAAAAATATAAAATACCAGAAATAGTTAATTCTAAGAAATATTTATTAAAAAAATCAGATATAAAAAATAAATAGTTATTATTACTTAATAAATAATTTTATACACTATTAAAAAATTTTAAAAATATTTCTAATAAATAATATTTTTTTATCAAAACTAGCTCAAAAATATAAAATATAATAACTATTAAAACATCACAATATTTCATATACATGTTATGTTAATTAAATTAATATGAATTATCAATTTTTATAAATGTTTTAATATATATATATATATATAATTAATAAAAGATTAAAAAATATACCAACTCATGTGAAGATCCCAAACACCTGATGCTTTGAAATGTTATCTCAGACCTAGGGTAAACTGCACATTCTGAACCCAATGGATTTAATTGATTTTTAATGTGATAAACAATTTAGGAGATACTTTAAATTCGTAATAGAAATTATAATTAAAATATTAAATGAATTACCCTCCTGTGCGATGTTACCAAACATCTAATGCACCCAAATGTCATGTCTTTCCTAGGGTAAACCACAAATCCTAGACCCAATGGTGGTATCTAATTTTTCATAAAAGAAAATATTTGAGCTGTATTATATTATTTATAAAAATAGCGCAACTTATACACTATATTTAATATCTTTATTCTATCAGTGTTGAGCTTCTATGTGCCCCGTAATCTAGTGCTAACCCATCACCTCACTCAGAAAATATTCAATAGAATATTTCAAGGTGTTAAAATATAATAATAATTTTCAACTAGTAAAAGTGATCAATAATAACTATTCTTATTTATACTATTTTTTAGATAACTATTGAATCATAGTGTTAACATGAGTTTCTATTCCATGATTTTGATTGGATAAACAATCGGAAGAATCAAAACGAATCTGGTAAATATCCTGTCAACATTGAAGGTTTTGAAACCATAATATCATTTTAATTGTCGAATTATGATTTTTTTTATAAAGGAGAAATTAAATGTCCATGTTATAAATGTGATCCTAAGATAATTGAAATGTTTGATAATCTTGGACTCCATCTTTTGGGTTGTGGTTTTCGGAATGATTATATTTTTTGGTATCATCATGGTGTAAATAATTTAGTAGCAAATAATTTTTTGGTTTGGGATACCTCATTTCATAGTTTTGTACATGAGACCACTGGTTCATATATTCATAAAACAGGAAATCATAAACTTTTTCAAATTTCTAAAACAAAACCAGCTCAGTTTTATAGTTTTTTTAAATCTATTGAGATGCCTTATATCTGAGAGAAAAGATGGGAAAACATAAAGATGTTACAAGTTTTTTGGCCATTAAATAATATTTTTCAATGTAAAATAGTTGGTTCGATTAGATTTTATCTTGGGTTAAATCATTGTTGTCTGACGGAAATACATTACCTGTATGTTTCTAGGAAAGTAAGAGGTTGGTTCGTAATTCAGTTGTTAGTTATCTGTAATTCCTTTCATGTTAAAATGACTTCATCTTATATTATAGGGATAACAAATCCTTGTTTAATTTTTCAACATGTTGGGAATTGAGGTATAGAGAGGCCAAATAGTGAAATTCTAGAGTTCTAGTGAAATAGTTGAGGTATTTTCAATTTACAAATTGTTTATAGCATTTATTTATGCCACAAAATATAGATGGGTTGATGAAATGGAATAAATAAAATATTTATATATATAATATATGAGACCATCCATGTGATGGTGATTCATGGAAACAATTTGAGGAGACACATTATTTTTTTTCTTCAGAACCTCATAACATATTAATGTATATTTTTTGATGGGTTTTTTTCATTTGGTGCATACAGAATCCAATATTTTTATTGGCCTACTTTTATTACTGCATACAAATTACCTCTTTAGATGTTGATGAAAAACCCTTCAATATATTTGATAATATTAATTAGTGGACATCCAAAAAATAATATTGATATTTATTTTATGGCTCTAATTGATTATTTAATTTCATTATAAAACAACTATGTGACTACATTTGATATAGTTAAAGATCATAATTTTCTGGTGATGGTTGCATTATTATGGACAATCAATGAATTTCCTATATATGATATGTTATTTGGATGTATTAGACATGGTATAAAATCACATCTGTACTGCATGACTGAGAAAAAAGTGAGTATATTAGTAATGGGAGAAAGGTTAATAATTTTGACTATCATCCAAGATTTATTCCTATGGATAACCCTTTTCGAAAGAAGATAAAAAATTTTACAAATGGTTTAATTGAAATAGATAGATCTCTAGCAGTGATCTTAAGTAATTGGGTGAAATCTATTGTCTCTAAATTATCTCATGTTACTTTTTTACTAACAACAAACGAACAAAAAATTGGTTTTTTAGAGAGATTATAATTGGATAATGCAGAGTATTTTTTGGGATCTTTCATATCAGTCTGAGTTTTTGGTCCTTCATATGTCATATGTAATATATATTGAGAATTTTCTTGATATCATATTTTATACCTTGTTGGACACAATTTTTAAGACCAATGATAATGTAAAGGCATAGTTAGAGCTTTTTAAAATTTGGAAACATCTGAAACTTCAATTAGTTTAAGATGAAAGATCACACAAATTAACTATGTGAAAATATACTTACTCAAATACTAAATAAATCCATAAATTATTATATCAATGGATTAGATATTTGAGGTTAGTTGATGGTTATGTACCTATTTTTTCTTGTTGTATCATAAATTTTCATATTTATAGGTAAACAATTCATGACTGTCATGTCATCATTGAATGATTAATGGATAATGGTCATAGATGTATATTGAATTCTTCAATTTGGGATGTTTTGACCAAAATATAATATTTTTTTGTGATATATTTGTATAAACATCAGATTATGATGCATTGAGTTTGCTGAAAATAGATGTTGTTTTAATTTTTTATAAGTTAGAGAAAATATTCCCACCACGATTCTTTGATTCCATAGATTATTTAATATTGAATTTTCAATATGATGCAAAATGGTGAGGTTATGTAAACTTCTATTGGATGTATCCATTTGGAAAATGTATTGAAAAATTAATGAATAAAAAACGTAAAAAATCATCAGTTGAAGGGTCGATTGTAGAATCATACTTATTGGATGAAATTTTAAATTTACCCTCTTATTATTTTCAGTCAGAATATCCTCGAGAACAAAAAAAACATAGGTCACAATGAAGAAAATATTGATTTTGTCACATACCATTAGTTGTTAGTTTTTAATCAACATGATCTTGGATTTGGTGGTTATTGTGAACAATAGATTATGGATAAATAACTGTATAAAGCTCATACATATGTTATGATGATATTTGAAGAAATGACATGATTTGTGAAATAGTTACTATTTTTCTTAATTTTTTAAAATATTTATAATGGATACTTTTATTTACATTAAATTTTTTGTCGACTATATGATGGCCATATTAGAAAAAAGATTATAAAAGTTAAATCGACTACTCATGAAGAATGTCATCAGAAACATTTTGCATATTGGTTTCAAAGACTGGAAAGTTATGTTGGTTTTGATGGATTAATAAATCAATTTTGAAATGATATTTATTATTAATAATATTTATTATATACATGAATCAAAACATGAAAATAAAATTGATATTTGATTATGTATGCTCACAAAACCCTCCATCACAATTCTTAAAATATTATAATGGGTATGTGGTTAATGGATTTCAATTTCATACACCAATATACGGTCACTCAATGAATTCAATGAATATTGGTGTTTTTTAGAAAGTATATAATTATAAGGAATGTGAAGTTTACTTTAATGCTATTCTGAATGAAATAATTTAGTTCTGTTATTTGGGATGATATTATGAAACAATGTTTAAATTTCATTGGTTTGGTAATAATAGTGGGTTGAATGTTCATACTTGACATGAAGTCATTGGTATTTAATATAAATATTTCTTGAATCAAATAAAACATTAATGTTGGCACCCAGAGTACAAAATGTTTATTATGAAAATTACTATGCAGTTTCAAGATATTTAAAGGACTAATGGATTGTAGTAAAAATTAAATCTTGTAATAATTAGTTTACTAATAATAAAAATTGTTCTATGTATGTCAGACATATTAAATTTTTTCGTGAAACATCCCAAAATATTTCTCTTACCCAATGTGTTATAGATATTAATGATGAATCCCCAATGTTAAGGTATGATGGTATAAATAATGTTGAATAAGTACTATGGGATGATGAAACTGAGATTGATATGGAAGTTGATGATGAATAATATGAGGATGAAGAAATTGATCTCGATGAAAATGATGAATAAGATGATGATTGGTGTATTATATTCTAGTATTTAGTTGTAGGTAATTATTATATTTTGATATTTTTTAGTTTTTTATATTTTATTTTTGTATTGACAATTTATTATAGGTAAGATTATTATATTATGATATTTATAAGTTTTTTATATTTGATATCTGATTTAACAATTTATTATGGGTAATAATATTTATATTAGATGGTTGGAGATAATCATTATGATCTACTTTGTTCTCTCACTAATGTCAGACTTCCGATTGATGAGACCGATTCATCGGAGCCTCAGGCTAGTGCACCTATAATGATGGGGCCCGATCTTGCTCGATTGATGATCGTATATCCAATTCCAAAGACATGAACATCTGTTAATTCTGATCATAATTTATAGAGGTATGTTTATTTTTTTACTATATTTATTTTATATTTACTTAGTGTATAATTTTAGTAACAATTTTATGATTATTCGTTCTTATTTTCATAGTTTTTCACATTTAAATTTTTGGCAGGATGTTGTGATTTTGAGATTTTTTTTCAATCCATGGGTGTCATGGGACCTAGTTCCCACCTCCGTGCATCACAGATATTATACCATCACATTGAATGTCATTAAAAAAATATAATTTTTTTATGTTTATTTAATTACAATCATATTATTTTAATTTCTTTACAGAATTTATTTTATCTAACTCCTAATAGCTATATAAGTCCTATCCAAGAGGCATGAGATATTATTATGCGTGATCACTTTTGTGAGTTTCTAAAAAACCTCATTAAGTGAGCTATTTATAAATATTGTTCTACTATTTTTAACCAGTCTTGTGTCTCCGAACGACCTTACTATATGTCAGCTTATGTATAAGATGGATTGTGCTCTTTTTAGATATGAGAGACTGTTAGGAGTAGGTCATCATCTATATGTTAGAGCCGGGGGAGGCAAAAGGTCACACATAGGGCTGGAAGTCATACATTTGGAATACATTGATGACATACTATAATTGTTATTAGTTATAAATTTATATATACCTTAACTATACCATGTTTGTTATATTATAAAGGTCACTACTGACTTATATATTATGGAGTCTGTAGGGTATAAAAAGATGTATATTGATCCCTATATAGGAGAAGTTGTAGGCAATTGAAAATGCCATATTTTTTTATTAATTTTTTATAAATTTTCTTGGATGTTAATTTTTTTATTATTCTATTTTTTCATTATATTTAAGGGAAAAATATAAGTCTATGACCTCTAATTAATGGGATAGTCACAGAAAGAATGAACAAGATTCCACTTGGGATTTTGGTTTTAATGAGAGAGGATGGTTACAAGAAACATTACTTGGTGTTGAGAAAGTCTAGGTGCTAGGTATTGGTTCACAACTGAACCTACAAGTTGTTATTGTACTTTTGTGATGGCATCAGATAGTGTTAAGGGAGATCATGGAGATTAGTTATAAAAACCCTTCTTTTTATTACACTCTTAAAACTGGTTTATTTCATAAACTTCATTTGATACAACATAAAATATTGAGAGTTATAGTGACTTTGGGGCTTAATATCATTACATTACATATTAAAACATGAAAAACAACAACTTTATTGAAAACATCTTTTACAATACCACTACATTTCCTTGTACTTAGCATTGTATGGAATAACCTGAGGACATGCATAAAAAATGGTGAGCTATAAAGCCCAGTAAGGGAATAAAAATGGAATAGCACAAGGAAAAAAATACCTGTTATACAATAATAATATCAACGGAGCATAATATAAATAGGAACATAAAGGCATGATAAAGCATGATAATCATAACATGGAAATGGGGCAACAACAATTAACATGGAATTAGCCTAAGCCAAGGCTCATTGCACATTGAGCATGAGTAAACCCTCATTGCACAAAAAGCATGAGTAAAATCTCGATGCACTTGAATTAGCATGAGTAAAAACCCATTGCACATGATGTATCATGATACTATACTTTACCCAATGTGTTGGTACACTATTAGCGCAGACCCTTCTTAAACATGTTTTTTCAAGCATAAGTGTCCCACATGGATCATATAACATGGAATCAATCATCATAATTTATTCCATGATAATGGGATATGGGATACATAAATGAATATTTATTATCAATAAGTAAATGTTCATAAAGGTGAATACCCTTGATAGAGAAATGGGCATGGTATTCACTACACAAAGACATTGGCTTGGAAAAACGTAATGCAATTTCATCAGCAAAATGGCATGAAATAAGAACTCAAAAAAATGGTTGATGAGAGAGAAAGGGATGTCTCATCATATATACATGAAATTTACAGTAAGGGGGTCATATATATACATGTCTCAACAAACGTAATGAAATTTAGATTCATAATTCAAAAGAATTACTTGGATGTAAAAGAGGAGAGAGAAATCCCTCATGGAATTTCGGCATGGTAACGAGTATACATGGGAGGCATTAATGAGAGATAAAGGGGTCTCCCATCATCCAATCATAATGAGGGAAGTATGGGGGAAGTTTCAAATCAAACCCCCAACATTTTTAATTGAAAAAAATGCGTAACAACTTAAAGAAAATTGGACTAAAATGGGAAAGGAAGAAATCCCTTACTTGGAAGCGTGACCCCAAAGGCTTGGGAGAGGCTTCTTGAGAAATTGGGGCACCTTGGGAGTATTCTAGAGAGATGAGGTCAGAGGTTGAACGAACTCTGAAGGATTTTAGTGAGGGGGAAGTGGGATCTTGGGTGGGTTTATATTGGAAAGGTGAGGGAATTCTTTATTATTTAGGTTTGGGACATCTCACATTAAACTATTCCAAAGCACAAACCAGCCTATTGTTTTTGCAAATGGTTCTTTGGAAAAGGGAAGTGGAAAAAAATATTTTATAATGAAAAGTTAAGAACTTCTTAAAATATTGGGGTTTCTTATGTGGAGGTGAGTCACACTCCTAAGGAAAAAATTTTGAAAAGACTAAATGTTTAATAAGTCTTGAAGGGTCCACTAATGATTTGTAAAATAAATCAAAAAATAGAAAATTACATTATTTTTATGATAAAACATATATTGGTAGATCATAATGTTTATAGTATTTTATTACCTCACTATTGTGTCATTATGATGTCATAAAACACATTATATATTTAAACAGTATTTAATTTTTACCCAAAAATTTGAGTGTCTCAGAAATTTATGAAAAATTCACTGTTGAATAATTTTGATGTCCTAATTCAAAAAATAATATTCATTTTATTTGAATAATTCTATAAATATGTTAATTATTAATTTTAAAATAAAAAACAACATTTTACGAAAATTCATGGGTTTTGAGACAAATAGTTTTCAAACCACAATAAAAATTTAAATTGCATTCTTAAAATTATTTGAAAATTAATATTTAAGAAAAATAAATTTAATAATAATATTTTATTAAAATATTATTTAATTAAAAAATTCATTAATTCATCAAAATATATTTATTAGTTGAATATTAACTAAAAATACTATTTGTGCTTAAAAAACTATTAACAAAGTTACAATTATAAAATGAATGCACATTTTTTATACAAAAAATAATATAAAATGTCATAGGGATAGGGTCTTGTTACATAACCCATTATAATACCTGTATAAGATAGAAAAGTAAGGTGTACGATGGTGACAGACTCTTGGGGTGGCTCGAATAACATCGCTCATGTGGTAATCTCTATTAACTTCCACTTCTCCCGCAGTCTCTTCCGCTCAAGCTTAACGTATTCTAGCTCATCTTGGGCTTGGTCAAGAGTAATTCCCAATGACACCACCTTCTTTCTATGCTCCAAAAAATGGGCTTCGTATGGGGCAAGTCTACTGGATGAGGCCATCACTTCCTTTGTCTAAGTAAATTGGATTTTTTAAATCCCTATATTTATACTAATCAGGTGATCACTATTCAATGACTATATTAGAAATAGTCATAATTCTTAACAGTATTTTAAAATTCAAAAACATAAAACCAAATATGTCCACATTTTTTAAAACCCTAATAAGAAATTTAATTAGATCAATAGTAATTGTCATTAATAATGGTTTGGGTCATTACAATCTCCCCCCTTATGAAATTTTGTCCTCAAAATTTCCTTTTCCCACCCTAAAATAGATGTGGGCGACTTTGCTTCATCACTTCCTCTAACTCCCATGTCTCTTCTTTAAACTTGTGGTTTCTCCACAACACCTTGATGAGGGGCATTTTCTTATTTCATATATACTTTTCTTTACGATCTAAGATCGTCACTGGTTGCTCCTCGTAAGAAAGATCATACTCTAGCTGTACTACCTCTGAAGAGAGTACATATGAGGGGTCTGGTGTCTACTTCCTTAAGAGGGATACAAGAAAGACCTCATGTAGTTTTCCCTTGGTAAGTGGAAGTGCTAGTTGATAAGACACATCCCCAACACGATCAAGAATCTCGAAGGGGACGATGTACCTTGGACTTAATTTACCTTCCATTGTAAACCTCATGACCTTCTTCCAGAGAGATATGCATTGAAATACCATGTGTCCAAATTTAATCTCAAGGTCTCATCAATATTTATTTTCATAACTCTTCTATCGACTCTGGGCTGCCTTGATATTCTACTGAATGGTTTTCACCCTTTCCACCATTTCTCTAACCAATTATGGTCCTATCAGCTTACGCTCACCGACTTCATCCCAACATGATGGTGTTATACTCCTCTTCCCATACAGGTATTCATAAGGTTCCATTTGGATTCTTGAGTGGAAACTGTTATTATAGGAGAATTCAACCAATGGAAGATGTTGGTCCCTCCCTCCTTTGAAGTCCACAGAACACGCTCTCAGTATGTCCTGAAGTGTTTGGATAGTCCGCTCAGATTGGGCATCAGTTAGAGGTTGATATGCCATATTGAAGTTCAGTTCAATATTAAGAGAATGGTTAAGACTCTTGCAAAACATAGAGGTGAATCTTGGATCTCGATCAGAAACAATAGACAGTGGTACTCCATGCAGCCTTACCACTTCCTTGATATAAATCCATGAAATTGTGTCCAATGAGATATCCCACCAAATAAAAATGAAGACTGCAACCTTTTTAAGATGATCCACAACAACCCAGATTGCATTATTTCATTTCGATGTCTTCAGAAGTCCAGTGAAAAAGTCCATGGTGATGTTATCCCATTTCCATGATGGTATGGTATATGATTGCATCATCCCCTTAGACTTCTGCCTCTCTATCTTCACTTGCTGAAACAGCAGCCACTTTGATGTATATTCAGAAATCTCCTTCTTCATATTATCCCCCTAATAATTCTCTTGGTGATCTCGATACATCTTTGTGTTTCTTGATTGAATATAGAAATTTGAACTATGTGCATCATCCAAAAGTTCATTCTTCAGCTCTGGACTTGAGGGAACACATAGTATTTTCAAAACCTCAAAATTCCTTCTTTATTAACATTAATCTCTGAGGATTTCCCTTTTATGATAGCTTTCATTTTTTTTGAATTCCCACATCATCCTTTTGAGCATCCTTTAACCTTTCCAAAAGGGACGGTTGAGCAACAATATATGAAAGTATTGATGATGTTCCCTTATTTATGATTCCCATGTTCTTCTGCATCAAATCTAAGAAGATTGGATCCTTTTCAACTCTCATCAATGATAGAATCGCTGGGCCCTTTTTACTTAGGGCATAAGCCAACTTGTTCGCTTTCCCGGGGTGGTAATGGATTGAGCAGTCATAGTCCTTGATCAGATCTAACCATCTTCATTGGTGCATGTTAAACTCTTTATGTATGAATATATACTTGACGCTTTTGTGGTCTGTATATATTTTAAACTTCTCCCTAATGAGATAATGATGCCAAATTTTTGAAGCAAATATCACTACAACCTAGTGGAGTTCATGTGTTGGATAGTTTTGTTCATGAACATTCAATTACCTTGAATCATAGAAAATGACTTTTTCATTTAGCATCAACACACATCCCAGGACCTTCTTTGAAGCATCACTGAATACCACAAATTTTTTTCGACTTATGGGTAAAGTGAGAAAAGGCGCAGTGATAAGAATCATTTTCAACTCCTTGAAGCTTTCTTTGCATTCATCACTCCAAAAAAACTTTACTCCCTTCTGAGTTAGTTTGGTAAGAGGTTTGGACAATCCGGATAAATTTCTCATAAATCGTCCATAATATCCAGCTAACCCCAAGAAGATACGGATATTCGTTACCAATGTTGGCCTTGGAAATCCCTCAATTACATCTGTTTTGTAGGGATCCATAGATATCCCACTGATTGTGATTATATGACCCAAGAATGAGACCTCCTTCAACCAGAACTCAAACTTTATATACTTTTCATAGAACTTATCATTATTTAAGGTCTCTAGTACAGTTCTTAGATGCTTATCCTTATCCTACTTTGTTTTAGAGTATATCAAAATATCATCTATAAAGACTTCCACAAATTTGTCGAGGTAACCTCTAAAGAATATATTAATCAAGTCCATTAATATTTCTGTATTATTAATGAGTCCGAAAAGCATTACTATGAATTAATAGTGCCCGTATCTTGTACGAAAAGCAGTCTTGGGGATATATTTCTTCTTCACCCTTACTTGATAATATCCCGACCACAAATCCACATTGAATAAGTATTGTATTCCATGAAGCTGATTGAACAAGTAATCAATTTGTGGGAGATGATACATGTTATTTATCGTGGTTTTGTTAATCTCACGATAATTGATGGAAAGGCGCATTGACCCGTCCTTCTTCTTGACAAAGAGGACTGTTGCACCCCTTGGTGAAACACTTGGGCGTATAAACCCTTTATCCAGATTCTCTGGTAGTTGTTTCTTCATCTCTTCAAGCTCCAAAAAATCCATTCTATATGAATTATTGGATATTGGAAATTCCCCAGGTATAAAATCAATTGAGAATTCAACATCTATTCTAGGAAGAAGACCAAGAAATTCCTCAGGAAACACTTCAGTAAATTCTCTCACAATAGGCATTTATTCAAGGATGGGTTCCTCATTAGACACGATCATTTTATCTAGATAGACGTGCTCATAGGGTAGTAATATCCAAACTTGAGATGATGGAGCTAAATAATATTCAACTTCCTCCTTGCACTTATATATAATCGAGGGTCGATTCTCTACATGGAGAGTGATTTCCCTCTCATAGTAATTTATGTTGGATCTATATAAAGAAAGTCAATCCATGCCAAGAATTCCCTCAAATTCCACTAGAGGTTGTATGAAAAGGTTCCCCAGGAAATTAAATCCCCAGATTATGATAGGGGGAGTTATATTAATGGGATGTAATGATTTCCCCATTCACCGTACTCACTGACATCTTCACTTCCATGTTTTTTGGTGGTGATAGGATTGTTCTACTAAACTTTCGAGATATAAAATAATGCGTATAACCTGAATCAAAATGTACCTTCTCTATTATTGAATCAATGACTAGAATACCTATCACCACTTCATTTTTGGGGTTCACTTCAGCATTAGTGATGAAAAATGCTCGCCCTTGCTGCCTTGGAGGTTGTTGGTTGCCTCTGAAAACCCTTGGGATAGGGAATCAATTTTCAATATGCCCTGGTTCATTGCAGTTGTAGCAGTGAACAACACGTTGAGGTTCAAATGGAGCGTTCCTCTACTCTATTTCAGCCGTGGGTTTTTGTTACCGACATTTAATAGTCAGGTGCCCTTCTCTTCTACACCAAAATCATTTTCTCATACCCTTTAGGAAATTTTCAGGGTGCTTTTTTCTTCACCTTTGGCAAGTGGGGTGCTGGTTATTCTTAGAACCATTGGATTTACCCATCGGACCACCAGAATTGAAGTAAAACTTACGATTCTTATCCCCATGATACCTTTGAGATTCTCTGATCTCTATTTCGACCTTGAGGGCACATCAGACAATTTCCTCATAGCTGTCGAAGTCACAGATCGCCAGCGCTATCAACATGCTAGGTTTCAGCCCACTATTAAAGCGATCAACCTTACATTCAGGGAAAATGATAAAGCCAAAAGCATATCGTTCAGGCCTTGTAAATTTTTCCTCATATGCTCCAAGATATTCATCATATTTTTTCTTAAGGGAAAGGAAGTTCCATTCCATTTTATACCAAAGGGTGTGCGGAAAATATTTATCGAAAAACATCTTCCAAAAATCCTTCCATTCCAATGCTTTGATCTCCTCCTCAGGATTTATATTTTTTATCAACTTCCTCCATGATCAGTTTAAACCTCCATACGATAAGCAGCTAGGAGAACCTTCTCTTTTTCATAACATTGAAGGATGGAGAATATCTTTTCAATGGAGTTGATCCATTCTTTAGTGATTGATGGATCAGATGATCCATTTAAAGTAGGTGGACTTTGTCCCATGAAGCTATCGATAGTGGCTTATTATTTTTTAGGGGGGGGGGGGGGGGGTTGAACGTTCCTCTTGACCCATGTTTCTATTCAATTCATGAGTTAACTGAGAGAGAAGTGCGACAAAGTTCGCGATTCCTGCTCCCATCGGATTGGGCATCTCATTTTCATAGTCATAACATTGATCTTCACATCAGATGTTATCCTGAGTCCTCCTATTACCATCCATTGGCTTGAATAAATGGAAAGTTAGGGGTAACACATAAATGGTAACACACATACAAAACTGATGACTTATTAATAAATTTTATTTCCTTAACATATGAATCCATAGGCTTCAATCTACGCTATCCATGATCTACTTTCTAACATATATTCTTAGGGGACTTTTTTTAATTCCCTTAATAAGGGTTCATACAAGGCTTATGAATTTACCAAATCATATCCCCCAGGAGTTTCATAACCATGAGTGCACAAGTCCTGTTTTTTTGCACCAGTTCTCATTCGAGTCTAGCTCAAAGCGGTGTTTTCGGGTTTTACCCCTAGGATACATCTGTGCTAGAGCCGCCTCTACCTTCTTGTATCCAGATAGGGATTTATTTTCTTGATAAAAAACTTTATCAAAACTCACCAATTCATAGGGATGTTTTTATTATACTTATTCTTGTCTCGAAATCTTTACTAGTGTTTTCTAATCCTAATCTCAAAAATAACTAAACCTATCCTCTAATACCAACTATAACAACCCTTATTTTTATTACACACTTAAACATGATTTATTACATAAACTTCATTTGATACAACATAGAAGACAAATAGGTCTAGTGTCTTTGGGGATTTTGATCATTACATAAAAACTTAATATATGGAAAACAATATCTTTATTGAAAACATCCTTTACATGACCACTACATTTTCTCGTACTTAGCATTGCATGGGATAACCTGACGACATGCATAAAAAAAAGGTGAGCTATAAAGCCCAGTAAGTGAATAAACATGAAATAACATGAGGAATAAAATACATGTAAGACAATAGGCATATCAATGGAGCACAAGAGAAACATGAACACAAAGGCATGATAAAGCATGATAATCATAACATGGAAATGTAGCCACAACACTTAACCTGGAATTAGCATGAGCCAAGGCTCATTGCACATAGAGCATTAGTAAACCCTAATTTCACATGAATCATGAGTAAAACCTCATTGCACTTGAATTAGGATGAGTCAAAACCCATTTCACATGACTTATCATGATACTATACTTTACCCAATGCATTAGAGAACTATCAGGACACACCATTCTTAAACATTTTATTTCATGCATAAGTGTGTCATAAGGATCATATAACATGGAATAAATCATCATAATTTATTACATGAATAAGGTATGTTGAATACATACATGAAGCATTATATTCAATATGTAAATGTTCATAAAGGTGAATACCCTTGATAGAGAAATGGGCATGGTATTCACTACACAATGACATCGTCTTGGAAAATCATAGTGCAATTTCGGCAGCCTAACAGCGTGATATAAGAACCCAAACAAAATGGTTTATGATAGAGAAAGGGGTGTCTCATCATATTTATATGAAATATAAAGTAAGGGGGTCATATAGATACATCTACCAACAAATGTAATGTAATTTAGATTCCTAATTCAAAAGAATTACTAGGATGTAAAAGAGGAGAGAGAAATCCCTCATAGAGTTTCGGCATGGTAACGAGTGTACATGGGAGACATTTATAAGAGATAAAGGGGTATCCCATCATAAAAACATAAATAGGGTAGTATGAGTGAGGTGCAAAATCATACCCCAATATTTTTAATTGAAAAAATGGCATACCAACTTAAGGAATATTTGACGAAAATGGGAAAGGAAGAAATCCATTACTTGTAGGTGTCATCCCAAAGGATTGGTAGAGACTTGAGAGAGGCTTCTTGGGAGCTTGGGGAACCTTGGGATGATTATAGAGAAAGGAGGGAAGAGGTTTGGCAAAATCTAAAGGCTTTGAGTGAGGAGAAAGTGGGAGCTTGGGTGTGTTTATATTGGAAAGGTGAGGTAATTATTTATTACTTACGTTTGGGATAGCTCACATTAAACAAATCCAAAACATAAACCAGCCCATGGTTTTTGCCCACGTTTTTTGAAAAAGGGAAGTAGAAAACAATATTTTATAAGTAAAAAGTCATAACTTCTTAAAATAATGGGGTTTCTTATGTGGAGGTGAGTTACACTCCCAAGGAAAACAATATAAAAAGACAAAATGTTTAATAAGTCTTGAAGGGTCCACCAAAGCTTTGTAAAATAAATCAAAGAAATCTTAAAATGAATTATTTTAATGATAAAACATATATTGGATGAAAATAATTTTTATAGTATTTTATTACTTCAGTATTGGGTCATTATGATGTCATAAAACAAATTATATATTTAAACGGTATTTAATTATTACCCAAAAATTTGACTGTCTCTGAAAATTATGAAAAATTCACCATTGGATAATTCCAATGTCCTAACTAAAATAATAATATTCATTTTATCTAAATAATTTTATAAATATGTGAATTTTAACTTTTAAAATAAGAACTGACATTTACCGAAAATTAATGGGTTTTGACAAAATCAGTTTTCAAACCTTAATAAAAATTACAATTACATTCATAAAATTATATTGTCATTTATGTTTAATAAAAAATAATTTAATAATAATATTTTATTAAAATAATATTTAATTAAAAAATCCATTAATTCATTAAAATAGATTTTTTAGTTGAATATTAACTAAATATACTATTTGTGATTTAAAAACTATATACAAAGTAACAATAATAAAATAAATGCCCATTTTTTATACAAAAAATAATGTACATTGTCATAGTGCTAGGGTATTGTCAAATAACACCTTATAATACCTGCATAAGATCGACGGGTAAGGTGTGCGATGGTGATATACTCTTGGGGTGGCTTAGATATCATCTTTCAGGTGGTAATCTCTATTAACTTCCACTTCTCCCATAATTGGTTCCACTAAAGCTTGACGTGGCCATGCTCGGCTTGGGATTGGTCAAGTGAGAAGCTCAATGATGCCACCACCTTTCCATGTTCCGGAAAATGGTCTTCGTATGGCGTAAGTCTACTAGATGAGGATATTGCTTCCTTTTTCTAAGTAAATTGGATTTGTTAAATCCCTATATTAATATGAATCAGGGGATAACTGTTCAAGGACTATATTTGCAACGTTCACCATTCATAACAACATTTTAACATCCAAAAATATAAAACTAATGAAGTCCACATTTTATAAAACCATAATAATAAATTTAAATAGATCAATAGGAATTTTTATTAATGAATGTTTGGGTTGTTACATTAGTCATCAATGACATTATCTACTGCACATTTTGAGGAGAGGTTGAGAGCTCAAGATGAAATGATAAAAAAGATATAGAAGGAAAGGGAGGAGGAGCTTGAGAAGTACCATTTGATAGATGAGCAGATGCTGGAGTATATGCGACAAATTTCATATTGTGTCGGTATGGAGTTCCCACTAGTTTTTTGAGTGATCCTCCCCAAGTACTTTGATTGACCTCCTCCAGTTGATGACAATTGATGATTTCTAAAGTTTCATTAATATTTTTTAATTTTGTATGGATAATATATCATGTTTGAAACTTTGTGTTAATTTTATATCAGTTCTATTTTTTTTATTTTTTTTATTTTCAAATTAATTTAATGTTTTTCAAATGTATGTCAATTTATTAATTAATTTTAAATATATTATATTTTTAATGAATTTTAAATTTTTAGTATTTTTTATTTTCTTAAATTTTTCAAAAAATTTAAATATTTTAAAATAAATTTAAATTTTTTAAAATTATTATTATTTTTTAATTATAAATAATATTATAATTTTTTTTAAAATTTTGAAGTATTTTTAGTTTTTAATTTTGTAAAATAATTTTATTATTTTTTTATAATTTAAATTATTTTTAATGATATATATATTTTTTACATTTTTAGTTAATTTTAATTAATATTTTCAAAAAAAAAATTTTCAATTTTTTTTAATAATTTTTTTGAGAAAACTATATTTTTCAATATATGGATAGTCCATCTTAAATAAGAAATTGTCATGGGCGGTCACAATTGTCCATTTAAAAATATTATGACACTTATTTGATTGGATGGATCATCCGTTTCCAATAATAACTCTATGATTGACATTTGCAAATAACCACTATTACGATGTCATTTTTTGCGATGAGTATTAGTGACAGACTACTGTCAACATTGATTATTTAGGTGTGTCCATCGCTAATACTCCATAAAAAATAATCAGATATCAAGTAGTAATTGATTAATGTTTTTATGTTCTTGTGGCACATATATGTTTGGATTTCATTATGTGATGGGTTGAACTAGAATTATATAGACCTACACTTCATCAAATAGTTATTTAAATCTAATGAGATAATACATAAGGGAGAAGAGAGTGAACCCAATCCACTATGGTATTCTATCCATCATTGTTTAAATGGGATTAGGGGGTGAACCCAATACACTATGGGAGTTTTTCCACAATGTAAGGATGGCCTTGAAAATGAGACTCGATAAAGGAAAGGATGGCGTATACATTTCCACAATCTTTTGTCATATTTTGATTATTATAATTTTTTATTACTACTCATGATTAATTATCAATGATTTCATGCTCTTATGGTGAATTTCTTTAATTATGACTAAGAATTATTGAGAATATCTGATTCTCAAATAAAATATATGATTGATATATTCAATGTTTACCTTTATAGGGAATTTGATATTTCCCTTCTTGAGGTTCATTAGACCCGCACATCTCGTTATGGTGATAAAAAACATATGTTTACGGATAAACATTGAAACCAAGTGACATTATCTAAGATAAAATTGTAAAAATTTCACACATGTTTTACATGTGTAACGTCCCGGGCCCAGGGCCACTCAACGGGTGCCCCGAACCCGGTTCGCCACGTGACCTCAAGCGTATTTCCCAAAATGCCAGAGGCTACTGACTAGTAGTGAGGGCCCTTGTCTGTTAGTGGGGAAACTTTGCCCTCATTTGTCAAAGTGTAGCGCAGTGGAATGAAATAAAACATACAACAATAGAGGATTCAATAAACCATCCAAATCTAATATAACAACTGTAGTAAAAGATAAAAAATAAGTTATGTAGATATGATGCAACATGTCTCAAGTTCTAAAAAAACATCCAGAACATGTTACATAGCTGTAAAATAATACAGAGTACAACAAAGAAAAACAAAACATCCAGTAGAATCGCGAGTCCAAGCCCAAGCCCGATACCATGCTCCCCTACTCCTCAGCAACAATCATGTACCTGTATAAGGACCCTTTCCCTTATCCACACCTGCAGAAACGTAATATGTTTGGGCTAAAAAGCATGACCCAAACAGGGTGTGAGAAATAATCTCAGTAGGCACACACCAAAGCCCCATGCCCAACTGTGCATAAACATGAAACAACAGTGTGAAAAAGTAAAATGCAATAAATTAAGCAGTACTCAAAAGTAACTAAATTACTAGTTATATTTAAATTTTAATAATCATTTACTCCTTCAATTTAATAACATTCACTCCTCATCAGAGCCAAGCCCTCAGGCCTATCAGAATAGTACCCTCAGGCTAGTGTAGTAAAATAGCGCCCTCAGGATTTCTCTCAGGCTATACAGTACCTTTCCCTCAGGCCTTGCCCTCAGGTGGAATAGAATCTTGTCCTCGCGACAAACTGAAACGAAACCCTCGGGTAATCAGAATCTTTCCCTTAGGCCTTTCCCTAAGGCGGAATAGAACAACGCCCTCAGGCTAATCAACCATTCCCTCAAGCTAAACATATCACTACCCTAAGGATAAATAAGCAACCGGGCCATGGAAAACATATAAACATACAATTTACATACAATTCTTCTCAAAGCAAAATTAATGCATAATTTAACATGGAATACCATCGGGTATCCTGTCCAAATGGATAAACAGAGGAACGCACCCCCGGGGTGGTCCTGGTTCCAAGAAATGATCCAAAACAGCAGTTTATTATCACATTTAATCACCTATATAGTTCTAGGTAGTTAAAATAGCCACGACCTCAGCCACACAAAATCCTAACATGGGATCGTACCTCAATGGTACACAAAACACACGAAATTTGGAAACTAAACACCATGCCACCTACCTTATACGCCCCCGAATGGTATACGCGAACAACGATCCATGAATCATCCCAGAACAAAAATTTCTAAGGTGAATGAAAACCTAGTTCAAACTTAAATAACTTCCCTATGGAAAATAATTGGTAAGAACTACTCTAGGAGAAGGGAGAACTCACCCGTGCAGTTCTAGGGAGATCGACAGTATAAAAAACAGATTCCAGACATGCGCTCAGCGGATCTCCAAAGCTTCAGACTCTTCTCCCACTCCTTCCTCCGGTTCTAATCCTTTTCTGTGAACAAGAGAGGCTACTGCCCATTTTAAGCGAAAAAAAGTACACCACATGTATTTCCAAGTACACGGTGTGTACTTTCTATTTCTTTAACTGTTCCTCTGGCTGTTTCCCGCCAACATGGCACTATTCATCTGCTGACATGACTACACTACGTGTTCTATCACCCAGCTAGCCACCACCTTACTCTTCACCTGCCGACTGACTACACGGTGTGTAAAGGACCACTACACGGCGTGGAGTTGGTTTCTACACCCTTCATCACTGACAAGGCCACACACCATGTGTACTCATCCCACAAATCCAAAATTACACGGCATGTGGAATATTACACGGCATGTACTTCTAAAATTTTAGGACTATTCCCCATTTTCCTTATTTTCTCAAAAACACTTAAGGAAAAGAGAAAAGAAGAAACATGTACCTCAAAAGTAAAAACCGTGTTCGTACAAACTTCCCCCCTGAAAGCAATTCATCCCCGAATTTCCCTACCAAGGGTGGCGAAGATAGTGCTTAGAATAGCTATGGCAACTGAGCACGTACGTCGGTCTCCCACTCCCAGGTTTCATCCTGCACTCGACCATGCTGCCATAACACCCGTACGAGAGAACTGACAGGCCTCAGAGAACCTTCGTGCTCCTATCAACGATATAAACCAGATGCTCCTCAAAAGGACACATCTTCATCAAGATCAACCTCCTCGGGCTGAAATACTTGAGACATGTATGAATGATAGCTGTGCAACAGAGATACATGGAAGACATCGTGAATGGATTGGTACCTCTGTGGTAACTGTAACCGATAAGCAACCAGACCGACTCTCTCTAGAATCTCAAATGGTCCCACGTACCAAGGTGAAAGTTTACACTGTCTCCGGATCCATCTATGCCCCAGCCTCAGCGAAACATGCAAGGAAACCTGATCCCCGACCACAAACTCCAATGTTCTTCTACGACGATTATCATAAGTCTTCTGATAAGATTGCGCGGTAGACATCCACTTCTGAATCAACTGGACTTGCTCAGAAGTTTCCTGCATGAGCTATGGTCCTAGTAAAGCGATCTCACCTGCCTCTAACCAGCACAAAGGTGAACAGAATGGCCTACCATATAAAGACTCATATGGTGCCATCTCAATAGTTTCCTAAAACCTATTATTATAGGAAAACTCGACTAGGGGTATATGCTTCTCCCAAGATCCCCCAAAGTCCAGGATGCATGCTCGTAGCATGTCCTCAATAACCTGTATCGTACGCTCTAACTAGCCATTGGTCTGAGGGTGGTAAGCTGTGCTCAGAATCACCTGTGTTCCTAGTTCCCTCTAAAAACTCTTCCAGAAACGAGGTGTAAAACGGTAATCCCTATCTGAAACCATAGAATGAGGGACCCCATGAAGACTTATGATCTCTCAGATATACAACATCCTGAGCTCGTCAACACTGAAGGTCTCCTTGATCGACAAAAATTGAGCTACCTTCGTGAGTCTATCCACAAAAACCCACACGAAATCATTGCCTCTAGGTGAACTCATCAACACAGTCACGAAATCCATCATTACATCATCTCATATCCACTTCGGGATGGGTAACTGCATTAACAGTTCCGATGGCCTCTAATGCTCTGCCTTCACCTGCTGACAGGTGGAACACCTCGTAACAAAACCAGCTATCTCTCTCTTCATACCCAACCACCAGTACTGACGTCTCAAGTCACGGTACATCTTGGTAACCCCGGGATGAACTGACCAAGATGAAGCATAAAACTCCAACCAGGAAGAGGGTCCTCACTAGCCACCGACTCCCGTAAAACTAGGCCTTCTAAATCAGATAGTTGTCTCATCCACACTCTATAGAGGAGGGTAGAAGTCACAGTTAAAGATGAAAGATAGGTCTGCCCTGATTGTCAGGCACCTCCAAATGCATCTTAGAGAACAAATGCATGAGCTGCCACTGGCCACTGGCCTCCTGTACCGCCTGTATCTGAGTCCTCCTACTCAGTGCATCAGCTACGACATTACCTTTACCAGGTGTATAGGCAAGCTCAAAATCAAAGGAATAAAGGTTTTCGACCCACCTTCATTGCATTAGATTCAAGTCATGCTGAGTAAAGATGTATTTGAGGCTCTTGTGGTCGGTGAAAACCAAAAAATGTTCTCCCAATAGATAATGTTTCCAATAGCACAACACATGAAAACTATTGCTAACTCGAGATCATGCGTTGGATAATTCCTCTCATGTGGCCTCAACTGCCGAGACCCATACGCAACAACTCGATCGCCCTGCATTAACACTATTCCCATCCAAATACCTGATGCATCACAGTAAAATGTATAGATCTTCCCTTGCTCTAGAAGTATCAGGACTAGAACTGATGTCAACCTTCCTTTCGAGTCCTGAAAGGCTGTCTCGCAAGCTTCCGACCAAACAAACTCCACACCCTTCTTATTCAAACCTGTCATCGGTGCTGCTAAGCGGGATAAGTCCTGTATGAAGCGTCTGTAGTAACCAGCCCGCCCTAATAAACTTCGTACCTCAAACTCGTTCTTAGGCTTCTCCCAGGAAACTACTGCTCTCACTTTTTCTAGGTCTATTGAAACTCCTTCCTCTGAGATGATATGACCCATGAAGTGAATCTGGTCCATCCAAAAGAGACACTATGAGATATTAGCATATAGACGATGATCTCTCAGTGTACTCAATACGATCTCAAGATGGGTGGCATGGTCATGTCAGGTGTGAGAGTACACCAAGATGTCGTCCACAAAAACTACCACGAAAGAGTCCAGATAAGGATGGGACACACGATTCATCAGAGCCGGGAAAACAGTTGGTGTGTTCATGAGTCCGAACAACATAACCAAGTAATCATATAGACCACATATGCTCTGAAAAGCTATAAGCGGTATATCCTATGGTCTCATGGGCAGTTGATGATATCCTGACCTCAAGTCAATCTTCGAGAACACTCATGCTCCACAAAGTTGATCAAAAAGATCATCAATCCATGGCAAGTGATATCTGTTCTTAATCGTCAACTGGTTCAGCTTCCGATAATCCACACATAGTCTGAGGGTACTATCCACCTTTTTTGCAAAAGGGACCCGTGAACCTGAAGGAGAAGTACTGGGTCAGATGAAACCCTTTTCCTATAACTTCTCTAACTGCCTCTTGAGCTCCTGAAACTCTGGTGTAGCTATCCTGTAAAGATGAATGGGCATTGGTGCTGATCTTGACACAAGATCAATAGAGAAATCCACCTCACGCTCCGGAGGTAGACATGAAAAGTCATATAGGATGACATCCTTGAAACGATCAACCACTGGTGGGAAATCCGTCTGACAAGTCCCCCGATAATCCAGATATAAATTCTCAATCTGGACTGTGACTCCCCCTCGCCCATGATGCTCTGGTCCATCTCGACTTTCCTGAACATCCCATTCACCCTTGTATAGAAACTCTCCTCCCTCTGGTGATGTAAAACTCACCCTGCGACGATAGAAATGTACAAAGGCTTGGAAGGGAACCAACCAGTCCATCCCGAGAATGACATCACAACTTGTCATCTCTAAGACATAGAGTTCCCATAGGAAGTGACACCCACCAACCTCAAGGGGGAACTCCATGCACTGATGCACACTTGTCATTCTAGTCCCCAACAGAGTGTCTCGAATCATGATATCAGGATAAAAAGAAACACATAGACCAAGGCTCTCCACAACAGGTACAAATATGAAACTATGCATATCACCTATATCGAAAAGCACTGAAGACAAGACAAGAGCTACTAGAATAGTACCTCTGACAATAGATGGTCTGAGATCCTACTCCTGCTAGGTCTGTTGCAATACCTATGCCTGCCTAGTACCACGGCCCTGCAATACAACATGGCTACCCTGAGTAGTCCTGCCCTGCTGCCTCTATGATCCTGGTGTCTGGCTACCACGGCCACGACCACCATCTCTTCTTGAAAACCCTGACGCATTCCAGTTCCCCGACTGGTAAGAAGCTACCGGTCCTGCTCCCACATACGGAGTCTGCACAAAACCCCTCTCACTAGCCACGGGTAGAAATGCTCGGCAAAAGTGCTAAAGATGGACCATCTTGCCACAAGCTCAACAATCCACTGGGTCTCATAGACAAAGAGGTATCTTGTGCCCCTCTTTACCACACTGGTAGCACATGATCGTGCCACCTGAATAAATTGTATCGCTGGTACTGCCACCCTGAGAGAAGTCCATCTGTCTCTTCCTCTTACCATCAGAATTAGTACTAGAAACTGGTGCTAAACTACCCTGGCCCACACCACTAGTTTCCCAAAGGTTCCTCTCTGTAATCAGTGCCTGGTTAACAATAGAATGTACTGAAGGCAACCTGAAAACATTCACCAGCGCTCAGATGTCATACCGTAGACCATCCTCAAAGCGTCTGGATCTCAATGACTAACCAGCCACCAGAACGGGTGCAAAATGTTGATGCTCGGTGAAACGAGCAGAATAATCCATCAACGACATAGAACCCTGCTGCAGATTGATGAAATCCCGAGCTCGGTCTGCCCTCAGCATCTCTGGAAAGAAGAACTCATAGAAGACTGCCTGGAAATCTTCCCATGCCATGTACCTGTGATTCTCTGACTGGGTGGTAAAATCCCACCACCTCTAGGTGGAATCACACAACATATAAGTCGCGAGATTGACCCTCCGCCCTGGAGGCGTCTCAAGATGTTTGAAAATAGTCTGCATCGACCCCAGCCAATACTCCGTAGCCTGTGGTCCTCCATCCTCTGAAAATGTAGGTGGATGCTGCTGTTAGAATATACGAGTCAGCTCAGCCATAGATGTGGCAGCCGGCGGTGCTCCCTGAAAGGTCTGCATGAACCGCATAAAGCCTTCATAGAACTGTACCTCCGAGCCTCTATCCGGTATAACAGCTAGCGCCACATCTTTCTCTGCTTGAGGATCCACTGGTAGCCCATGGCCCACCATCTCTAGAGTGTAATCGTTGTCGCTCTCCTGGTGAACAATGCATGAATGTCTAGGAGGCATGACACTACAAGGACAAAAACATTCCTTAGATTCAATATTATTAAGACTGGAAGCGAAGGAACCACAAAGGGAACAAGAGGAAGAAGGCATTTCAAGATTTTCAAAACAAAACTACACGGCGTGTGTACTGACTACATGACATGTACCTGACTTCTCTTCCCCTGCCCGGGTCCTTCTACACGGCTAAGCCACACAATTCCTATTTGAGCAAAACTACATGGCGTGTATATTGACTACACGACATGTATGGTGTAAATTTCCAACTGCCCCTGTCGTTTGTGACACGTACGACTACTTAGCTTGATACTACAAGGTGTGTTACAACCACACATGGTGTGTACACTACCCCGTCTCCCTAGCCACACGGCTAACACCACACGGTCTGTCCTCGGACAAGACTACATGGAGTGTCCCACAGGTACACGGTTTGTACTAGACAATCTCTGTCGACCCATGTTGTTAGTTACATGGCTGGATACATGGCTCACACTACACAGTGTGTTCCATATACACACGGCGTGTACATGAAAGGATTGCATCGACCCGTGTTGTTTGTTACACAGTCGGGTCCGCAGGTCAGACTACACGACATGTTCCATAGTGGACACAGTGTGTATGTTATAAAGTCTCCTCCGTCCGTGTTGTTTGTTACATGACCGGACTCTGGGTCAATACTACACGGCGTGTACAGAAGCTACACGGCATGTTCGCCCCAAGCTCTTCCCATCCCCATGTCGCCGCCCACACGGTTTGTGACACGGGAAGAGACTACACAGTGTGTATTCAAGGTACACAGTGTGTACTCAGAAATTATTCTTTTTCTTCCTGAAAAGAAGGCCATACACTGCGTGTTTAAGGTACTACATGGAGTGTACACTGGGTTTTCCAGACAGTATGCCTCAGTAACTTTCCCGGAACCTGGAAAATACTGAAAAAACACCTTAGTGACAAATTCCGATTCATGAGGTCCTATACTCCCCGCAAATCAATGTTTGTAATCTTATCTATATTATAACAAAATAAAAAGTCAATGATCCTCCAAATTCTGGTAAATAGGGACCCATACTCCCCAAAAACCAAAGTTTTGGCATTCATTCTATCAACCGGCTCACACAAAGAAATACCCTATCACATAGAAGGTATTTATCAAAGAAACTATCACAAGAACATACTTTTCTAGCACCAAAACTATCACAACAACATGAAATTTCTAATGCACCTACATGGCATTGAACTATGCATGACATGTGATTCCTAGCATGTGCCTAAATGATGCATGAGATGGAATACCATCATCTCATCGGGTTGCAACTAAGTAGGACTCATATATAAATATAAAAAACACAATCAAGAGTTCATCACCCAACGGTGAAATAAAATCAATTGTAAGATTTGAAAAATCAGAAGAATTGAAATAATATGAGGTAGACTGGATTTACCCTATACACGGGTTTGCTACGCCCGGTCACAACTCATTACCAATTACCGTTTCCATCCTATCCTTGACTAAGGCTCCAAATAGTATGTCAATGAAATGAAATCCCATGATACCACTTTGTAATGTCCCGGGCCCGGGTGCCACTCAATGGGTGCCCCGAACCCGGTTCACCATGTGACCTCAAGCACATTTCCCTAAATGCCAGAGGCTTCCGACTAGCTACGAGGGCCCATATCTATTAGTGGGGAAACTATGCCCCCATTTGTCAAAGAGTAGCACAGTGGTATGAAATAAAACATACTACAATAGCAGAATAAATAATCCATACACATCTAATATAACAAATGCAGTAAAAGATAACCAATCAGTTATACAGATATGATTCAACATGTCTCAAGTTCTAAGAAAACAGCCAGAACATGTTACATAACAGCACAACAATACAGAGTACAATAAAGAAAAACCAAAATTCCAGTAGTATCGCAAGCCCAAGCCCGGTCCCATACTGCCATACTCCTCAGCAATAATCATGTAACTGTATAAGGACCCTTGACCTTATACACACCTGAAGAAATTAAATCTATTTGGGCCGAAAAGAATGACCCAAATAGGGTGTGGGAAATAATCTCAGTAGGCACCCACCAAAGGCCCGTTCCCAACTGTATGTAAACATGAAACAAGAGTGTCAAAAAGTAAAATGAAATAAACTAAGAAGTACTCAAAAGTAACTAACTTACCAGTTATATTTCCAATATATTATTCATTTACTCATTCAATTTAATAACATTTACTGCTCATTAGAGCCAAGCCATCAGGCCTATCAGAATCATGCCCTCAGCCTAGTATAGTAAAACCACTCCCTCAGGCTTGACCTCAGGCTATATAGTACCTTGCCCTCAGCCCTTTCCCTTATATAGAATATAATCTTGCCCTCAGGACAAACTGAAATGAAACCCTCGGGTAATCACGATCTTGCCCTCAGGCAGAATATAACTACGCCCTCAGACTAATCAACCATGCCCTCAAGCTAAATATATCACTTCCCTCAGGCTAAATAAGAAACCATGACATGCCCAACACATAAACATGCAATTTACATATAATTACTCTGAAAGGAAAAGTAATGCATAATTTAAAAATTGCATACCCTCAGGTATCCTGGCTAAACGGCTAAACAGAGGAACACACCCCCAGGGTGGTCCTGGGTCCAAGAAATGATCCCAAACATGAGTTTATTACCACATTTTATCACCTATACATTTATAGGTAGTTAAAATAGCCACGACCTCAGCCACACGGCATCCCAACATGGGATCGTAGATCAACAGTACACGAAACACACGACAGTTGGAAAATAAACACCAAGCCACCTACTTTATACACCCCTGAATGGTATACGCGAACGAAGATCCACGAATTGTCCACGAACAACGAAGATCTGAGGAGAAAGAGAACCTCTTTCAAACATAAATAACTTCCCTACAAAAAATAATTGGTAATAACTACTCCAGGAGAGGGGAGAACTCACCCGTGAGGTTCTAGGGAGATCGACGGTGCCGAAAATGGATTACCGACGTGCGCTCGGAAGATCTCCAAAGCTCCGACCTCCTCTCCTGCAACTTCCTCCAGTTCTAAGACTTCCCAGTGAATAGGGGAGGCTACTGCCAATTTTAAGAGAAAAAAACAAAGTACACGACATGTACTTCCCATTTTTTAACTGTTCCTCTGGCTGTTTCCTGCCAGCGTGGCACTGTTCATCTACTGACATGAATACACAGCATGTCTTCTTGAGTACACGGCGTGTTCTGTCGCACAGCTGGCCACCACCTTACTATTCTCCTGCCGACTGACTACACGGTGTGTAAAGGATAACTACACAGTGTGAAGTCGGTTTCTACACCCTTCATCGCCGACATGGCCACACGCCCTGTGTACTCATCCAAAACGCCCAATAGTACACAACGTGTGGAAAAGTAGATGGAGTGTACTTCTAAAATTTTAGGATTTCCCCCATTTTCCTTATTTACTCAAAAACACTTATGGAAAATAGAAAATAAGAAACCCGTACATCAAATGTAAGAACTTGGTTCTTACAACACGTCACTATAATATCACAAATATTGAACAACCTCTAGGTTTAGTCTCTTTGATGGCCATTTATATAGAAACATCTTTTACAAAACATGTATATATTTATCCATAATCAAACCATACTCGACTCCATTATATAATATTCATAGGTTACAATCAGCTTCCTTACCAAGGGAAAGGAAACAAAATAAATGGGTCAGCTCAAATACCCAGCAAGAAAAATATTGCCTACAATTCATATAGCATTATATAATCATCAATTGAGAAAACATATATAGGGTGAATTTTTTATTAAAAATATCATGTAAATATAAGATTTTTTTATTAATCATCATATAAATACATATAATCTCCAATTAATAAACATATACCAAGGAAGATGTTTTCAAAATTAATAGATAATAAACATCACCCATAAGGAAAAATCCTAAGTATATGGAATGGAAGTGTAACATGCCAGTTAAACATTACTTAAAAGTGTAATTCGTAACAAACATAAGAAGAGAAAAATTATTACATTATAATTTAATAATTCACACACAGTATGTTCTAAAAAAATACAATTACCATGAATCAGGTTATGAACAATAAAAATGTAGACACTTTTTGTTGGGAACAAACAAAATGTCCACGATTCATGCTGTTTTGAAACAAAATTTCCATGCATATATTCTTTGTCTAATTGGATATAAATACAAAACCAATAAATTTGAGGGATATATAGGACCCAAATTTCAACCATCCAAATATATGTGTGCCAATTTAAATGAATCATTCACATATCAGGCATCACAGAAATAACCAATGAAAAAGAGACGAGTTTTTTGAATGATTCTCGAAAACAATCCAAAAGAAATTTAAGGAATTAAAATGGATGAGGGAATAAAATATATACCTTGGGTAACAAAATCAATTTAATATGATGTTAAAATATATTAACAAAAACTTTTTTAGGTAATTGAATAAATATATTTAAAAACATGAAGACACATCTCTTTTTTAAAATATTTGAAAACTTATAAAAAATATTTTTTAAAATAATATACATTAAGAATGGGAAAATATAAAATATTAAAATCTAAAACTGGAAATTATTTTTCCAAAAAAATTATAAAAGGAATGTTCTTTGAGAAATTATGAATAAATCTTTCTTGAAAATGAAGAACATTAAATTTTTTTTCAAAACTCAAGAATTAATTAAAAAATAATGTGTTTACTATAGAAAAATATAAACAAATATCCATTTCATTTCATAATAATATAGATTTAAAACGAATAAAAAAACATTTTAAAAAAGTTGAATGGAATATTTAAAAAGAATAATTATCATATGGTGAAATCATCTATAAAAGGGTTCTTATTAATGCATTTATTTTTTTTGTAAAAGAAGAAGTTACAGACACATTGAAGGGTGCATTTCAAAAAGGAAAAGTGAAATGTTTGAAAAAAATTTACTTTAAAATTAATCTTCTATAATAGTGGTTTTAAATAAAATAATTTATCTTTAAGGAGAAGTTGGAGTAGAAGATACTAAATTTCATTTTGAATGTATGGAAAACGATTAGAATATTTTCAAATTCCTTTTTTGAAAAACCACATCATAAAAATGGTAAATAAACAAATTTTTTATAATATTATAAGGGAAAAATTAAGTTTATTTGAGATAATACATATTTATATTTCCAAATTTATATGATATTGTTTGAGGGAAGGTAAAAATTTATTTTGGAAGAAAGGTCATCATTAAATAAAATATGAATTATTCTTAAAAATGTAATACTTTTATAAGGAAGGAATTCATTGAGGTGGAATATTTGAATAAAGTTTTTCATTTTCCTAGATAAAAGGAATATTTTCATCATAAATTATTATGGTTTTACACATATTTGATTAGAAGAAAGAAGATAATGTTGAATTATTATAACTCAATGAAAGATGTTTTGAGTTATTAAAAATATTTAGGGATTAAGAAATTACCCCATGAAAGTGACAGCCTAAAATTGGAATTAAAATATAATTAGTAAAGGATAATTATTGAAATGATATATCTAATAGGTAGTATATCTAGAGTTTAAATAAAATTGTGATGAAACACCCTTATCTTATATTCTCACTTAATAAAATATGCACCAACCGAACATATATAATAAAAACAACTATATGGATCACTTATACCATAACATTGTTCATATATATAACCATTAAAAAATTATTTTTTAATTATTCTCTATAATTTTATTAGTAATATATTATCTATTTTCTTATATAGAGTTTGGGTAATCTTAATTGTTTTGAACTTGTTTTGTAACAGCGGTGTTATTATATTTCCATATCCCAAGGTTTATAGTTCAAATATTATTTATGATATAATATTCATTTTTTTCAATAAAACTTTATGTTATAGGTGAAATACATTAATATAGTTCGTGAGAAAGGAAGTTGTGATGAATCAGTTTTGATGTGTTCATAAAACAAAATGTGATATATGAATAAATATACTAAATTTAATTTTTTTTTTGAATAATTAAAAATTATTAAATAAATTAAAATTAAATTATATTACAAATGTATAAATTACAATAACCATTTTAATTGAAAAATTATGACATCGTTCATATAGGTGGTAAAAATCAACTGAAATGAGAGCATGTTATAATGATTTTATTTATAATAATATATTTTTTATAATGTCAATATAAATTTTATATATGATTAAAAATTTAAAAAATAATAGATATCTCTATTAAATTAATTCTTATAACTGTCCTTAAAGGGTGGTGATGAAAAAAGATATCCATAATTTGGAGAGGTTATAATCCACCATATGGAAGAGTAATAATTCGATTTATCATAAAATGGGATTAAATTAAGTTATATGATAAACTATAATTTTGAATTTATAATTTAAAAAAATTAATTAAATTAATCCATCAAATCCATCCATTATACCAACCATGAATGATAGTGATGAAAAATAGACCACATCATTTCACGGTGGTAGGTTTCCTCCCACACACATGAAGGATAATGTTTTATTTATATTAGTAGATGATAAAGATTGAATACTGGTCGATACATTATTAAAATAATATTAATTTTTTTAATAATACTTTTTTTTATAATATTAGGGTTTCGATAAGATATTTTGATGAAGAATATTAAGAATAAAATGGGAAAGATTAAGTAATACTCATGTTAGTAACATGAATCATATCTTGAAAGTACATGGGAAATAAAGGGTTTAGGATAACTAATTGTGAGAGGTGTATTAATAACATGAGATATGTATAAATAATTTTAAAAAAAGTATGTTTTTAAGGAATAAATTTAATGTAAAATGTGTGGCCTGAAGTGGTGGAAGTGATACACTTTTGTAAGTTATGTTAAAATAACTTATTTAAACACCCATTGTTTTTCAATAATGGAATGACAAAATTCAAAAGTAAAATGCTCAAAAAAGGATAAATATTGGGTTTTTTGTGGTATAAGGTTATTAAATCCTCTCTATAACATTTGTGTATATGTTTTGAAAATGTTTCAATTTATTTACCATTACTTTTTTAAATTTTACAATTTTTGATTTTACCTCGGTAAGTAGTTTTTAACTAAGTAATATATGTTTTTATAGAAATATAATATAAAAAATCTTATAATTTGTTTTGTCTTTTTAATGTAAAGTGGAAATCTATTTAATGCAATTAAATTTCTATATAATAAAACATTTTCTTAGAAAATAATAAACATCATATAAATAAAAACTAATTGTAAATTTTTTTACTACGGTTAAGTGGTCTTAATGTTATTTGTTATAGAATAGTGATTTAATAAGTGATAGTGTACTAATTTATTAGTTTAAAGACCATATAAAATTATTTTTATAAGATATTAATTTATTTTATAAGATACAAATTATAGAGTATTATAAAAACAATTCTTTGAAAATAATAGTTTTACCATTAATATATGCATTGAATTTAGTAGTAGTAATCATTATTTTATTCATATAAATGAAATTGAACATATTAAATATTTTGAAAATTTTGATCTATATTTTGAAATAAATATTTCAAATTTAATTTATATAAGTGTTGGAAACTAATTTTCAAATATATGTGAATAAAAAATCAGTATTTAAATTAAAATAGTATTTAAAGTTCCAAAATGCTAAACATAGGTCTTATAAATGAAATATAGTTTTCAAATGGTTTATTTTACTTCATAAAAATATATATTCTTGTAATAATATTTTGAAAACATTTATTTCATTCTTATATTGTGACAATGCAATAAAAAATGTGGTATTAAAAAAATCAATTTTTTTTTTCAATTCACATAAAAAGAAATTATTTTAGAAAAATTTCAATAATTAGACTTAGGAAAATTTGGAAATTTGGAATTCAAAAATTAATATAATTTTGTAAAATTAAAATTTAAAAACGTATATATTTATCTCTTAAGTTAAAATTTTATATACATATTAAATTTCATTTATTGAAAATATCATTTTTGAAACATTAAGTGTTCTTAGTCCTATTTTGTATAAATGTTATAATTGATTAAAATAATTTTATTATTTATTAGGGGTTTTAGTATTATTAAATTTTATTTCAAATAAATATGCTGGGTATGGTTTTTGTTCTGTGTTATGGGTGAAAGAAGTTAACAAACATAGTGTTAATTTAGTTATATATATTAAAAACTCTCATGGCATTACAATTGTTATGTTTCCATTTTACTCTGTAATAAAGATGCGTATTATCTATAAAATTTATATAAAAGTATCAAATTCTGATAATTATGTTAGATATTGTTGAAGAATTATTTTAGAATAAGAAATTATGGGTACAGTGGGAAAATTTTACATTAGTTAAGAATGTTATTGGTTTTTTATATATTGTTTTTAATAAATATATAAAATTAAAAATATAAAATCTCTTGGGTATAAAAGTGAATATTTTTTTATTAATAAAAATTCAATTATATAAGATAATTTCTAGGCCACATTAATTGGTATCAAAAAAGTATATACAGATTTTTTCCACTAGAACTAGATGCATGGGTGACTTGCTATTATAGTTGGAAATAGAGAATAGTTTAGGCAACCTTAAAGGTTAGGATGTCATTGGATAAATAAAATTTTAACGTTACAAATATCAACGTGGGTTAAAAAGTTAAGGAAAATCAAAAGTTCAAAGGCATAAAAACTTTTTTGAGGTATTATATTATGAGAGTTAAGGGTTATTAATGAAATTTTTGGAGATGGTTATTGGGTATTAATACATGATTGATATATATATGAAACTAAGGTTTAATATTTGATTAGTGTGAATTATATTTATAAGGTATATTATTATATTTTTTGGAACATAATTTGAATGGCGTAGATAACCTTTAGGGATAATATATTCTTTGGTGTTGATATAATTATTCGAAAAGGGTTATCATATTTTTTTTGTAAAATTATACGATTAAGGTGAATGGTAAATTATTAATTAATATAGGATATTATGTCAAAATTGATGATATTATTTGAGGAATAAATATTGAATTAACATTTATATACATATATTATCTTGTTTTGGTTTTCTGTCATAGTTATTCAGGTTGTTTTTGAAAATAGAGCATTAAATTTTTGTGAGTATATTATTTCATTTTTGGTGTGTGATACTTTAATTAATTACAGATCTTCAAAAAAACATGTTGAGTTTATTTTGTATGAATATGGGAATAATTATTAATAACATATGGGTTGAAAATTTCTCTAATAATATTATAGAGGGTTTTATGGTTTATTATTTATAGAAGGATTTACGATTTCTACATTAGGTGTTATAGTATAGGATTTAAATATTAATGTATTGTATATTCATATAAATGTTTATTTATATTTAAGTGGTAATTATCTTCAATTGTGCTGACCATTTTTTGTTTTAGTAGATGTTTAACGATAAGAGGAAAGAAATTTCCTCCCTTTTGTGGATGTTATGATTAAATAAAACATAATTTTAGTGCTTGAGGTATGAAAAATTGATTATAGATATTTATCTTTTATAATATGAGGTGAAATAGAGATGGAAAACTACTAAAAACACAATAAAAGGATGAAATTGTTGATATAAAATAGAAAATAAATAAATTAACTATATTTTCCCATATTATTTATCATTATAGAAATATAATTCCTTAATTTAGGAAAGAGGGCGATAAATATATTGACTCTTATTTAAAAAAATATCACTCAACAATAAAGGTCTCGTTTTGGAAAATCATTGAACATTATGATACTTATAATGATATATTCATGATTTTAGATGTATTTAATTAATAATACCATGTTTCTTAGAAGTGACATGAAATTAATCATCATAATACAATTTATATTTTATTTTATTAATTTTTCACGATGCACTCATTTGGGAATAAAAACAATTACAATTGTGAAGATGAAATTAATTTACATCGGTATAATGTTACACCTTTTCAAATCTATATGTAATTTTATTTTAAATATTACTATATTTAATTGCTTCTATTACATGAAAAACCAAACTAAAACAAACAATAATATACTTTTATTACAATATATTATGAGAATACGATGTGAAACAACTTTATGATATTACAATAAGTCTATAAATTCAAGGTAAATAGTATAAATATAATTAATTCATTCATTACATATTATTATTATAGATTGATGAAAAATCATGAGTAGAGGATAAATAATTAATGTGATATGATTAAATATATTCAATGTTATAAAGGTATACTTTTATATCATTTCCATTAATGATTTGTGTATTTCAAAAGTAATATTGATCACCAATAAAATGAAATATGAAATATTTAAATTTATAAACTAATATATTATCTCATAATTATTTTGAAATTGTTATGAATATGACTAAGAACACTTGATGTGAAAATGGTAATTAGTCTAAAAAATTTGTTTTTAATTATTTATATTTTCATTTAAAATATATATTTATGAATTTTAGAAATTTAATTAGATAAAATAACTTCATTTTCAAATTAATCATGTCAATAATATCTCAGGGTGATTTTTTGTGATTTTCCATAATGGGTTCTTTTATGAGGAATAGTGAATATATAGTTTTTACAAATACTCTCTCATTTATGAAATAATCATGATATAAGAATGGATTAAAATAGTATAGAATATATTATATAGGAGAAATTTTCAATTAAGGTTTAATATAATATATTTAAAAATATTGTTTTAAATTTATAAAACATTGTTTTTCATTTTAGAACACAAGGGATATTTTATTCTAGTAAAAGAATCATTTTGAATCATTTATGAAATTTAGTATTTAAATGGTTATATTTGGAATTGTGTCTGTTTTAAATTCACATAATTGTATATTTTATTAAAAAACCAATAAATTTTATAGGGATGAAATTTACACATGATTTTGGTGCAATTAGTTTTTATGCTAAAAAAGTATTTTTCTAAAAACCATGTTATCTTTGTATTTTTCATACTTATGTTAAAATTAATTATTACCTCTCTAGAGATTTAATATGTTAAAATTAATTATATATTTTTAATGAATATATTATAATTATTTAATAAGAACAATTTAATTTTTAGTTATAAAATTGAGTTAACATAGTATAAATTATTCATCCCAATAATGGTTAATGGAGTTAATTAGTTGGTTAATTGAAGGGAAATGTCTTAAAACATCACTAATATATGTCCAAATTGTATTTTAGGAGATTATTTAAACCCTAAGTTTTATTATCTAGGAATATATGGACATTTGGGGTAACATTACCTTGAAAATGACTTTATATTATCTTAAAGGTAAGAGTATTTTGAAGAGTTCCATTCCCATAACTTATAAAACGACACTTCCTCTCTCACTTACCCAACAACTTTTATAAATTTAGATTTCCAAATATCTACAAACATCAGTTCCCAAAAAAATATCCATGACCAAGAGCTTATGGTCTCACCAAAAGTATATCCCAAGTATGCCAAAGATCCAAAGGAGGATACCCAAGTAAGGGGTAATCATCTAAGATGAGTTCTCTCGTGTTTCATTATCCTTAAAAACATTCAAAATTTTCTATAAACACCTCAAAATAATAGAATATAAATTTAAATATTATCATATTGATATAATAATCATTACCTACCATCTTTCTATCCAACTGAAAATGCAAACATCAATTGATCATACATGAAAACTACCACCTCTATGAAGGGACACATTTCATTTTTCATCACCACCTCACAAGGATGGTTATAGAGTTAGATTTAATAAATATATATATTTTTATATAATTATTCTCTATAAAGATAAAATATTATCTCATTTACTTCCCTCTCATCCTTTGGAAAATGGAATTGTTACTTCTGTGTACACTCGGACTGCAACTCCCACAAACAATGTATATCATTTTCAAAAATATATTCCAATGATTATTCTCAAAATTGATTAAAGGGATATTTATTATATTTATAAGATGATTAATTTTATATAATTTTTATTTTTACATTCAATTTTTAATATTAATAATTATTGGATATCAGGAAATTTAACTACTTAAAACAAGCATCTTGAGACACTTTTTCCGTAATAACTTATTATCATTACTTTTAATTTATATTAATAATATCATTATAAATGAATATTATTTATAATAATAAAAAAATTATTTTTAAATAATTATGTGTATTTAAATTTTATATTATCAATATACAATAACTTGTTTTTACTCATTCAACTGTCATGTCATGTTTTTGTTTTAGTCAGTTTTACCACCCACAAGAACGGTGTTTTAATATATCCAGAATGATTAAGGAAAATAAAATAATATAAAAAATTTAATAATTATTAATATAATAATTTTTTATAACTATGTAAATAAAAAACATCAATTAAATCATTGAAATTAAAAGAAAACACTTATAATTTTTAAAACATTAAAAAAAAGATTACCAAGGATGATTCATGGAGAAGTTAGTATATCATGATATATTTAACTCTATAATTCCTAAAAAAATATGAAAATTATACCTTAAAATTTATAAATCTTATATATCCATAGGGGTATTATTTTTATCATTACAAATACTCCAAAGTGGGTTTGAAGATTAAAAAATGACTGACCACAAAATGACCACTGTAAACTAAACTGATTTAGTAAATGAAATATAACCGTAAATGAAATGAAATAAATCCTAAATAAGAAATGAAACAGAAAAAAGATCTAAATAAATTATATAATTGACATAATTTTATTAGTATGGATGTTAGACATATGGATGAAATGAGTTTGGAAATGAGTTTTGAGGATTCTTAACTCAATTTATATTCATTGGGTCATATAACTTATTCATTTATTATTTTGTACCATGAGTATGTATGTTAGGAAATATTATTTTTTATACTACAATTAGTGTCTTCATATGTGTATTTATATTTATTTTATATAAAAATATCATTGATTTATTAGTACATCAAATATTCCAATCCTTGTACGTGTTAATTGTATCAATTTCAATTTCATGAGGTGTGTTTCAGATTAAGCACAATATTTTCTTTTATATGGTATAATTACTACAATATTCAAATATTATATCAGGATTAAATTTATATTCACATTTAATAAAATTTATATGTAGTTTCTTTTTTTTCAATTTTTTTTGATTAAAAAGTTACTGAAGTAATAAGGTTTTAATCTAAAATCTCACTTTTTATCCTGGTCATTTATATTGAAATTTCATTTTTGAGAAATTATATGATCTCACACTTCTAAATCCCATATACTTTCTTAAACTAAGTATTCTCTATTGTTTTCATATATTATTTTCGTTTCCCTATCTTTGGTACTCTAATCAACCAAAAGAATGTTTTTATGAAAATATGACCTTATTTCTCCATTTTTGGTTAAAAATAATTCTCATCCATTTTCATATTCATTATTTTAGTTAAAAATAATTATATTATGTACATAAATTATATATAAATGTAAATTTTTATTATTATTGTAAATAATTTCAAAATTTTAAGAGGAATATTTTTAATATTTTCTATAGAAGTCATTTTTTACTTTTTTTACAAATGTTTGAAAAAATGTTTTTTAAAAGGTATTCCAAATGAATTAATTTCATCACTATTAAAACCTTTCGTTATTATTAATATTTATTTACTTGTATTATAGTTTTAAAAATTATTAGTTTTCCCAACAATCTATGAATTCTAAATTTTTTATTTGAAAATAAAAAGAAATTATTTTCTTGAAAGTTTAGAAATGGGATATAATTTTACTTCAGTATATTTTTAAAATACAATATAGTTATTTTCTTATGCATAGTATAATTTTAAGAATCAATTATTTTTAATTATTTTTCCAATAATGTTTTAATATTATCATACATAGCTATTGAAAATTGTCTTGGAAGTGACTTATAGTTTCTTTTTCACAATATTGTTACAAAAGATTAATGATTTTTTAATAGTTTTGTTTTCATTTTGATCAATATTTTTATAAGCTTTATCTATTATGTATTAATGTTTTTTATAAAACTGAAAATTATCTTTTGATATTAATATTTATGATTTTTGAATCTTTTCTATGAAATGATTTAGTTATTGTTTTAATTTTTTGTGTTATTATATGAAATTATTCTTTAAACCATTTATGAATTTCTTTTATGCTAACATGATTTATTGTTTATTATGATTTAATAAGGATAATTTATGATTATACCACCAAGATTCATTATATATATATAGATAATTATTATATTTTAAGAATATTTTATGAAACATGTTTCTTTACCATGGGTTGATTAATCTATGATGGAATGATGAATGTCAATATGGTCTTATGAGGCACATATATATGGTTTTCAATATATAATAAGTGGGACTAGAATTATAACATCCATCAATTAATTGGATCATCTCATGAAATAATTTGAAAGTTAATGGGTAATAAACCCAATATACTATGGGACTCTATTAATGGAAGTTTAAAAGGGAGAGGGGAGTTAACACAATCCACTATGGGAATCTGTCCAATATGTGATGATGGTCATGGTTGAGATCCTTTTAAATTGAAACTATTTTCAATGATTATGTGTATTTTAAACTTCTATGTCATATTCTAATGCTTATTATATTATCTAATGGATCTTGATTGGTTATTAATGATTCCAAACATTTATTAATCATCTATTTTTTATGATAAAACATTATTCAATGAATCATTATTTATGATATACAAATTATTAGGTTTGATTTTTGTATGATATTATCTTCTTCTAAAACCATCATTCTTATCTTAAGTTCACTTATGATCTTTGATTTATATCCCCCATGTTTACCCTTATTGATCATTTGATAACACTCTTCTTATGTTTTAATTTCCCCAGGTTATAGAGAAGATTATTATAAATGATATTTTTATGTGATTATCATTATAGATATTTCTTTTTGGAGATTTTTGAACTCATATTATAGAATTAGAAAACCAGGGTATAGTGGAAAAATGTGTATTTTGTGAAAAAAATATGAATTCATAAAGTAATTTTTTTCATAAATAACTAAAACTATAATCCTAAAAGGTATTGTGTATACATGTTACTTAGTTTTTATTATTGATATTGTGATTTCAAAAGTGTATGTTTAGGTCACTTTAGTTGGTATAAAAGATAACATATAAAAATTATATTTTTATCTATGGATCTGAGTGAATGATTTTAAGGATGTATAATTAAAACTACATAATGATCATATAAAATGTTCATAAAGGTGATCCAAAACATTATAAGAATGAATTTATCTTCATAACATAGAACACATTTTGAAAAAACATCTTCATTAGGATGAATCAACATTATTGTAGAATGATTACAGATTTCAAATGGATGATGGAAAACCATAATGATCATTAGAGTATTTCTATGGATCATTTATCTCTATTATACTAATTATGTCTATTTTTTTTTTAAAAAATTGGTGTCCACAAAGTTAATATAATTTTTATTATTATTTACTAATATCATCATAAGGAACATTAAAACTTTTTAATGTCTAAAGAATCCTTTAAAAATCATAATGTTTATTCATCCTTACAAAAACAATCTACAATTGTGTGGGAACTTCATAAGGTTCATTAATTTTGAAAAATTAAACTAGATCATCATAAATATAATTTCAAAAAACCTAATTAAAAAAAGAAAAAGGTGATGAATTATTACAAATAATAAAAATAATATCATACTATTCTTAACTTCCCTTTGAATAATAAATATAATTTTATTTTTCCCAAAGTCGAGATTGAAGATGAAAATTGGGGAAGTTTGAATTTTATTTAATATTTATATTAATGAGATTATTATGGAGTGATTGTCAATGATATTTAAAATTATAATATTTGAAACTGTTTATCAATGTCAAAGATGATATTATTTAGGTAAAACTTATGTATCTGATAATTTTTATTGGTTTCTATATAACATTATTTAAATATAATTAATGAATCCAAGGAATACATTGGGATAAAAAGTTGAAGAAAAATGTGTTAAAATGTTTAGAAAAGGGTTTCTATAATCTATAGTGTTTTGCATCGACTTTATTCAAGAGTGATATCTTAAAAGAACCTACCCATGATACCTATGTAGATTCTGGCTGAGTTGGGGAATGTTTATTGAGAGATGGACATTTGGATTCTTTCTATTTTTAAGGATGTATATTATCTCACAGATGCATTCCCTCATGCATGGGATGCTCATTTTGAATAACTGAAAAGTGTGGAATATTTTTATTCTATAGATTCTACATTTATATGGTAGTTAACGAATTTTTTGAAGAAGATCATATATTTGATGTTGAATCATATTATAGGATACTAAAATATTGTCCACAGTCATAATAAAAGAGTATTTAGATGAACTGGTGGTTTTAGTTTTAATAACACTATTCATTGGGGAAGTGGATAAGGCTTACGCCAAGAAGTGGATGATACTTACTCAGCCTTGTTTTCGAAAATTGAACTATATTTTAAATAAAAACTTAAAAATAGGGATAGTAAAATCCATGTCTCAGTAGGAGTTGAACATGGAAAGGAGATTTCTCCCACATTTAGGGTGAACCATGTAAAATTATTTTGTGTCAATCTTATATTTCATTATTAATGCATACCGGTCCGGAAGTGATTAATAATTAGCGGATCAAAACATTAATTGGTCAAAAATTTTAATATGAAAAATAATTTCATATCTTTTACAACTGATTCAACCCCTCTCAGTGTTTCTCAAATGACTTGTAATATATATGTGGTATTAAATAAAACCAAGTTCCCTAGGAGATCAAACAAATATTTATGAATGGGAAATATTAATACCATAAATAACATGATAGTTCTAATTTTTAATTGGAATAACTTTCATGCATGAAAGAAAAGAAGGATACCATATTTACTATGAAAATTTTAGTAGGTATGTAATATTTTGATTGTCAGTTTTCTACCGCTTTAGAGAGAATCCCTAATTAATTTTGAAGAAATTTAAAATGTAGAGATAGATGAGAAGTCATGTTATACAATTTTTCTTCTCTAAATGACATGGTTTATTCCAAATTTATGGGAATCAGTAAAACATTATAAGTTCGGGAAAAATTAAAATCAATTATGTATGGATTTACAAGATAAATAATTAAAAAAAAGATTTAGAGTGCCAAATATGAAAATATTTGTGTGGATGAAGATGAGAATGCTGATGAATATTTCACTCAGTTGAATGAAATATTTTGAGGTATTATAGTAATTAGAGAAAATGGGTATAATTCTAAAGTTATTAAAAAATTAATGAGAAGATATCTATATAGATTAATCCTAATAGATTCTTCTATTTAGTATTGAAAATATAATTCCCTTGATGAGTTACAAAAAACCTATATTAATTATTAGATAATAAAGACTCTAGTTATTAATATTTAGGTTAAGAAGGAGATGGAATTTCGATCCATGAAAAAAAAATAATGATCAAGGAATAGAAACATGAGTCTTATAGTGACTCCAAAAAACTAATATGGGAGTGATGACAATAAAAAAATGGTTATGCCTTTTATCACTAAAAATATTAGATGTTATAAAGGTAAATATAAGTGAAAAATCCCACTGAAATGCATTATGTGTAGATAAGTTGAAATATTTTTTTCATATTTTGTGAATGAATGTGTGCGTGGAGCGTAGATATATATATTATTAAGAATGTATTCAAAAGAAATAAAAAGGTGTTGGTTTCAATAATAAAAGAAGTTTGATAAAGTTAAAAGAATAACGTAAGTAATAATGTAGTGGAGAATTTTGTGATAAGAATAATAAGGGTAATATTCATCAAGCTATTATTCTAATCAAAATAATTTAATAGGAATCACTAATTTCATTGTACATGTTGAAAGAAAAGTATATATCTTATGTAATGAAGAATATGGAGAAGAAACATATATGGAGCACATGATGAAAAATAAATTGATATGTGACTATAGAGAAATATTCAACTAAAAACGATGTTTAATATCATAATAATTATGTTTTAAATGTAATGAATGATTAACTTGAGTCCTACATTTTATATAATGACCAAATTGATGATATAATGTTTCTTAAATTGAAGGTGGATGGGAATGAAAATAATAAGAAAGAACTAAAAAAAATTACACTTAGAGGACAATAACTTTTTTTGAATATGTAAAAGTTGCCTAAGGATTTGAAGACTCTGTAATGAGTAAATATGATTATAAGAGATCTATATAAGTGAATTATTAGACCTAAAAAATAGATTTAAATTGTTTTACTCATGTTTAGGTAAATTCTACACTAATGAAATTTTAAAATGTAATGTACATTTCAACAAAATTAAAGGTTCCAAGATTCAATATAAGAAAACATGGGTTAATAAAGAAATTGAAAAGAGGACACCTCATGTAAAGGTAGTTATTAACAGTCACAAAATAGATATTTACTATGGCTAAAGAAACCAGAGGAAAGGGTTGTTAAAAAACAACTAGATAAATTTAGTGGGCATATATAATTGTTCCACATAAAACAAAGGTTTTAATGGTCTTGTTTGTGTTATGGTTTCTTTGTAATTAAAATATATGTTTTTGATATAGTATATCACTACCATGGAATAGGAGAATAAAATAATTATGGGTAAACTATCTAGATAATATGAGTAGTAAACTTGTGAAGAAGTAGTTTGGTATTAGAAGCATAATTATGATACATTTTAAGAATTCATTACATTGTCTTGAAGAGATCTATGGAATATTTGAACAAAAATATTCCTACAAATAATAATTTATGAATTTAATTTCTGGTCAAACAAAAAAGGTTAAATTTTTTTAGAATACATAATAAAAAACAAGTCATAGAAATAATTTATTTCTAAGGTTGATCTCAAACTGAGTAAGATTATCAGGCAATGGATTCATTACAATGGATTATCATCACTTATAAAAGGCGAAACTATGTTCTTGCGAAACCTTAATCAGCATGATAGTACTGTTGTGACCATTTATATTTAGAGATACTAAAAAATTTAGGTACATGGATTAACTAAAATTGACCCTCCTCGGTTGAAGTCAAATGATGTTTCAATTTTTGATGGGATCAAGAAAAATCTAATGATTTTGATTCAATTATGTAATGAATTTAATTATGTGATTCTCATGGTTAAACCTTATCTCATAAAAATATTCAATCATGGAAGAATCATCACAAAGGGAAATTACATGTGGGGACCTATTTCAAAGAAGATATCCAAGTAATTCACATTATCTCAAGGAAACGAATAATAAAAATATCTGGCATAAGAGATTTAGATACCTTTGTCACAACCCAACAAATCTAGGCCATGAACCTCGTAATATAACCTGATGGGTCTCTAGTAATACATTGGTTTCTATCATAGTACACCATTGGGTATTACCCACTATGGTAACTTATCATACTAACAAATATACTCAAATTCCAATACATGTTCTTTTTGCTTGATTTTTCATCACACATAAAAACTGTGGAGAATGTTCTAGGTGGCGACCAATCCTGATAGTACACCCAAAAAGGCATAATAAACTATTGTGTTTTAATCAATTAGGCTCTTGAAAAGAAATGGAAACCTTATTGACATGTGTAAAAACATTTATACATTTTGAGTCTTACTTTTTTAGGGATTTAACAATCTCCACCCATTTGGAGTATCACTTTTATAGGGGTGCTACAATTACCTTCATTTAAATAAATTCATCCTTATTATGGACCCCACACCTCAAACTTAGGCAGTTCCCCTAAACATCTAGCCTAATATTGTCTTTCATACAATTATCCATGACCGAGTCATCTCCAAACCACTATCCTTGTAAAATGACCACATGCGTCTCCTACTAGAAAAGTATAGCAAGAGGAAAAACCATAGACCATTTATTCATAAAGGAAAAGTTCATGAAATAAGAACCACATACCAAACACAACAACTACAGATCTTCAAAATTAGGCCCAATACCATCCCCATGATAAAAATATTCCTCCACAGTCACCAATTCCCACTATGAGATTTTGTAATGGATCATGAATTTGGCATAATTCCTTCTAAGGTTCAACCTCTCCAATGAAATAAATTCATTATTAATTTAACAGGGATAACCCCAAATTCTTTTCAGATAGTGGATCTAGTGGACATTGTCTTGGGAAAATAGGAATAATCCTTCCTCGATCTTCTTCATGGTGGAATAGTCACATCCTTCTGATTCCCAAAAAATATATTCTTCCCTCCCTGAAGAATGTCACTATATGAGGTTCTGACCGTTCCACCCTCATTTTCCCTATCACTATCAGAAATATCCCCACATTTTCTAGGGATATTCATCTGTTGATACATCACCATCCGGTCTTGCTAAATCTGACAGTTCGTTTCAACCTTAGCAAGGCAATGTGGGTGTTACACTAGCTCTTGACCTACTCAAAACCCATTTATCATTACTCCATACATTACATCCTCTTTCTGAGGTTCAGTCTGCATGATATCATCAACACCCTCATTATGCAACCATTGAAATCGGTTCCCCGTGGACACCGTTATCAGCCCACTACCATCATCATCAGCCCGTCCGTAGACCTATGGATCCCCCACAAGAAGATTAACATTGAAATTCACCACTACAACAGACAACCTACTATCCCCAACTTCCATACCAAACCCATTCTTCCCATTACTCAAATCACCATGGTTATACCCCTTCCTGCAACTAGCCACAACAACATATCCCTAAATAAAACCTACCTCTTTCCAAGTACGCTTAACTATGGAGTTCTAATCAAGTAGAACACTGAAAATAAAGGTTGTCCTTTTTGAAATGGGTAGTAACATTTAGCCTTTTTACATATTACTATTCTATGGGTAAAACTCTATCTATTTTATGTATGAATTTTAGAGGGGTTTCAAAAACCCCCTTAATAGTGTTTACAAGAAAAAATTAGTTAATCAGGATCACTTCTTCTAGTAAGAAGTCCTGGTTTCTAGGGCTATGGGATTTTTTTTCATGATATGTTATATAATAGTTTTATATGACTTTCTCTTTGAGTGACATACATCTTGTGTGGAGTTATGGTTTATTATTAATATATGGTACTTATACCATTGGAAAGAGGCTAGTGATTTAATTTGAATCTTGTCTAACAAATGAAAGAGGAGTCTCATGCATCATATTCAACACGTAGGGTCTATACGTTAAAAGCAGTATAGTGTTTCATTTTTCTATTAATAAAAGTTACCAATTGTTTAATATGTCTTCAATAACATAAATAGTGTTTCCAATAAAGATTCTTGGTGTAATTATGATCAATTGGGACATATTAAATATATATTTCCTTTTGATGGAAGGATATATAGATCTCGGGTGAGACATTTTATGATGAGGTTAATGACTCAATCCTAATGCACGATAGGTGCAGTGACCCTAGTAGGTCAACATGGCTTACGATTCCAATGTTTTCTATACATTATTGTTCTTTGATTTTCAGGTTTGGTTATTTACTGTGTTAGTAACAACCTATATGTTGTTTTCCCACATAGAATTGAATGGAATTATTTTTATCTAAACTGTGGGAGTACTTATATCCCTTGTAAGCTAATGTGGGTAGTTGATAACTTCATTATGGTTACCTATTCAGATACTCTAGTGTGATGCCAATAGGTACCTAAATATTTGTAGTGAATAAAGACCTCAAGGGGGTATTACCATATACCGATGCCAAGTGGGGATAAGTTTGTTATCCTTTTTATATTATATTGTGAAGAACTAGAGAGAAGTTCCATATGAGGATGCTGAGAGAGGATTAGGGCACCTGTTGTACAATTCATGAAAGTTATTAATCATTTTAGGTTGATCTTATCAGTACCTACTATGAATATATTTGACTTTTGGGCTAGGTGGGTGGACCATGGGACCCTAATATAAGACTTGATTGATAGGGATATGTGGGGGACCTAGGGATTTTAGTTGAGAGTTAGAAAATTATATGTTGATGTTGGTTTGACTAAGTTTAACCTATGAGATGGTTTGGCCCATATTTATGCATTAATTTTTTGGAAGTTAGCTTGATTATACACTCGTTTAGGACAGATTCATGGTAGGTGATATTGTTTTGAGATATATTTATGATGATATCTTTGATCCTTAAGAAATCACATATGGTGATTTTGTATCAAGTCTGAGTTCAACATGTATGGATGTTTTGGTTCCTCAACTTATTGACCAGTTGTTTCATGTTTGATGATTTAATTTCAGAAAACAACAATGTGTAATGGGTAGTTATTGAATAAATTCTGACACAAGAGAGGTACTTGATTTTGAAGAGGATTTCCAAGGGAGGTTATAGATTAATATGAAAGACATTCCATGTAGAACAGTCATCATAGACTTATAATGGATGACTCATGGGAGTGTGAGTTGGTTGACAAGGGTACATGTTCGTTACATGCGGTACTATTTCAATAAAATTAGTGGGTGGCCATGTATGAGAGAATGACTAGTGGTTTGAGATAAATTTATAGGAACAGTTTGTCAACGATTTTGATAAGATGAGAAATTTTCCTCTATTGTATTGGAGATATCGATAATGGATCAGATTTTGTGGCATGACTGAAGTAGATGATTCCTAGCCAGGTATTGACGGTTTTGTGAGTGTGGTTCGGAGATAGGTACAAACGCCTATCAATGAAATTTTTTTATACTCCAAGTTTAATTGTAATCGTACCATATATCTTAAAATCATCCTAGGTACACTAAGAGAGAATTAGTTATACAATTAAGTTATTTTCTTTTCAAACATTTTTCCTGGTTTGATGAAATAACCAAATGAGGTTGTGATGATGAGAAGTATAAGGTAATCCTTTTATTGGGGATTAAACCTTTAGACATTTGAGGGTGGGGACCCTCATTTTTAGTTAAAACATATCATTTTCCCGAAGCCCATTATCAGGATGTGAGAATGAGAGATATTTTAATAGTCCCACCATGGTGCTATGATATGAGCAGTTTGGGTCATTCAAATGACTATGTTCGTTGATGGATACAGAATGGGGATTTAAGATTGAGATTAGTTATTAAGAGACAATAAGTGTATTCCTATGGTGTTGAGTATAAGGAAAGTTGTAGTTAAAGGTCTTCCTCGACAGAAGAGTTGTTAATATTGTGAGACTGGTCATTAGATTCTAAGGATTGTGTAGTTGAGAAGATGATTGGGATGAATGCATGGTTTCTATTTCACCATAAAGGATTCTCAGTGATGATAAGGTTTATGGTGGGGTGGATGTGACAACCAATATTTTTCCAGACTAGAAATTTGATTGTTTGATTTCATATGATTTTAAGGGGTAAAATGATCATTTCCTCCTAGTATACGATATTGGATAATTTTTTAACCACTCCTTTAGTCCAAAAATAGGGTTTTTAACCAAGTATATGAGTTTGGTGTAATTTTGAGCCATTTTATTTTTGATGGAATATTTAGTATTTAATGTTTAATTAATTAAATATTAATTTATTCACATACATTTTTTTCGACAGTATATTTGAAAAAAATAATCATATTGAGATTATATCTCCTCCATTGGGTATATAATGAGGATTTTTAGGTGATACATGATCTCATGTTTTGAACTGGGGTTGGGCCGATCCCCTTTTCCTTTTTTGATTTATTTTTATTCAATTTTTCCTCTTTTCATTATTCTTATCCCTTTATCTTCTCATGTACACCCCCATAGACCTCCTATGTCACAAGACTGAGAGATAAAATTTATATTGAGATAGAAAGAGTGAGAGATGGGAGAAGATAAGTGCCACCATGGAGCTCGATAGGAGTCAAATCATCACGTGACATCAATGTGTGTTGAATCTATGTGAATCTTTAGTAGATTTAACCCAACGGGAAGTCGATTTTATATTTTTCTATAATGTCTATAGATTTACCTCTTTCATGTTTTAAATAACATTTATGGTTACTAATGACCCAGTATGGGTCGATCGATTCTTAAAATAGGGAATATATGTGTTTTGTGATGATTTTAGGGGTTTACCATATAGAAATACTTATAAAATGATGTGTAGTTTAGGAATAAACAACAAAAGTTCTTCCCATTTATTTAAGATGACTTTTTTTAAAATACATGCCATTTAGTGGGAGTATATACAATATACTAGTTCTTGAACATACTGCTGAGTACTTGGCCATACATCCTGTGTAGGGGAACCTGGCCTTGTAGGGTACACGACCAGGCCCTAGGTAGTATACATACAACATATGAAGTACACTAATAGGATAAAAGACATGGTCAGGTAATTTGAGAAACATGAGAAGGTACCCAATTTATGGTACAAGATATGAACATTTTATACATGTCATACTCATTGGATTTACATGCCATGTCTATCTGAAGTACACACCCAGGTGGGGATGTGAGGGAACACACCATATACTAGAGTATACATGCCATTACTTTCTTATTTGCTACCCATGTGATGGTTTACATGATTTTATGAAATGGAGTCATAATTCTATGTATGAGTAGTCATTTTTTTGAATTTTCTCACTTGGATCATGATGGTGGAACCATTGTGATGTTATCAGAAATCCTAAAAGGTTTTTCAGGAAAGCGAGATATAATGGGGAAGTGATTTCTCTAGTAAATAATTTCAGTTTTCTCTTGTGTGTGAGACCTTAATATAATATGATCCATGAACCATATATCTTGACTGATTCTTATGTAGATTTTTCTTAAAGGAAGTATCCCTTGTGATATGTTCCCTTATAGTCAAGGAGGCTACATGATTTTCTATTTCTACAGACCCCCAGTTGGATTTATACACTTTGATTTCAACATAGAGGATTCTATATAGGATTACTTCCATTACTTACTCTCGTAATGATGACTTTTAGGATGATTATAATTTCCAGTCCTTTTTGAGGATCCGCTATTTGATTCAACTACATATGATTCTACCAATAGGATTCCATATAGGATCCCCCTATATCATTTAATTATAAGGATCCCTTGTAGGATTCCTCCACATACATATCAATTCCAAGGATCACAAGTACGATGCATCTCCAGTGTATTGAATAAGGGAACTAGCATGTAACCTGGTGTTCGAATGACCTTGAGCTAGTGCACTGGGGGTTGGGTAGAGATGGTAGTGGGTGTCACCTTATAACCCATAAAAAACATGTGAGCTGAGATGCCAGGGTAGAAGTGGTTGTTTTTAGGAATTAATCTACCCTAAATCTAGTATTTAAGCATTCAAATAGTTATTGATGATGTCGATGTGATACCCAAGGTCCTTCCTATTTTTTTCCTGATGAAAATGGTGGAATGCGATATATGTTTTGGATGATCATAGGTAATTCCAGGGATCTTACCTTTAAAACCCTTTTGATTGACTATTGTAATATTAGGATTCCTCGAATTACATCCTAGGATCCAACTAATATATTATAAATTGAGTGATAATTTAATTCCATATAAATAATTCCTTGGATAGAATCACATGGAAGATGAATTATTTTATGACTTGAGTGATACATGGATTCCTGACACAAAATGATTTGGTTGAACTCATAGAGAGAATGGAGTTTATATTATTCCTTGAGATATTCTTGGATTCCTAATGTAGAATTACATGGAAGGGATCCTAGGATAGAAGAAATTATGTTATTAATTGAGTGATGCTAAGATTCATTATAAAAATTTCTATGGACAGATTCATTAGAATGATAAAATTTGTGGACATATAATTCCATGGTTATTTTAGAGATATTTACTATGATAGAAGATAATCTTGTTTAGCAATGCCTGAGATACTCTTCATGTCTATGGTGGATTAACCATTACTGCATTATGTATTACACCTTGAGTGATACTTAGATTCCCATGTATGAATGCCTGGGGGTAGACTCATAGGGATGATAGATTATATCCTCTTTTATTGATACATGGATTCCCATGTATGTATGACTTGGATAGACTCATAATAAAAAATTATTATATATACCTTGAGTGATACTTGGATTACCATTTAGGAATTCAGTGGATAGAATTATAGGGACAATGAAATTATTATTTTTGTTTTATTGTAATTATACCTAGACTCCTTAATTACATCACTTTGGATTCAATTGTATTTATAATATGTAAACATTCTATATCTTTTGGATGTCTAGTTTTTACTTATAAATCCTCATTATAGTAGTTAGAGGGGAGTATGGATGAGACCAAGTCTAGGAAATTTATCCCCTATGGAGATATAGATTTTTAGAGACATTTACTGTGATATCCATAGAAGGTATCATAAATTGGTATTATATACCCAATGACTCACTTAATTATACATGACATGAGTGGTACACCATCTATCTCAATGCCCTATTCACCAGATGATCAGACGATCGGGGTGACATACCCAAGGAACAACCTAGGTTTGGTTCGTGTTATTTGTTTTCTTAGTTATCTATAGCTATATATTTATGGGTAAATATAAAAATAAATAAATAAACCAACAAATAAATATATAATAATGTAACTTTTTCATAGAAGTTTTTTCTTAGGGCAAAGAATGTATGGTTGATCAGGATCAAGAACCCATGGATTCACTATGAGATATTTATTTATATATTATCTTCATAATTCAAGTTGTGTATCATCATGTTTAAGAATATTTCATGAGAATTCACTTATATAAGAATATTATAGGTTTACCATTGGGGGTTCCAATAGATATTTATTTCTCCCCCTCTATACAAACACCTTGGTGTGTGTGAAAAACTTATATATTCTTTCAGGATGAGAATAGATGTTTTATGGAGAGGGATGAGGCCTAGGAGTTGAAATTCACTAAAAGGGAATTAGACAACAACATTTATATAACGGAGTTATAAACAAGTATTTATATTATGATAGTCTATACTATTGTAATGATCTTTTTTAGGTGATCAAAAGTGTTCTTGTAAGAAAATTACTTATAAGTGGAAGAAATAGTTTCAGAGGTCCATTCTTGGAGAACAATGCAATTTTCTGAAATTACAAGTATTATAGAATTATGGATGTTATTTTTTTTCATAAAAATGAATTGAAAATATTTTTTTATGATGTTTAGAATAGATGAATATAAACTAGTTTTTTTACATATCCAATTATATTTAAAATTTTCAAAGTGTTATGGATGTGAATTTTTAAATTAGAAAGAGTTTAGAAAACATACTTGCATCCCACTCTATCATATTGCTTACAAACATGAATTTTTTTTACTATGTAATTGTATATCTGGCATCAAAGTGACTATATAGTATCAAAAATAATTTATAACAAGAGTGTCTATAAATACATAAAAAGGACTTTGAGAATTGGAATACTATATAGAAAATAAGAACATCTAAATATATTTAGATTAACTGAAGCATATTGTGGAAATGATTATGATGGTATGGAGTCCACTTCAAGATGATTATTTTTCTATAAAGAAGCTATGTGATTTGGAATTACATAAAATATAACTAAATCATGCTATTTAAAAAATAGGTTGAATATATTACATATAATAGTGCATTAACACAAATTATTTATATAAAATAGAATCTTCAAAACATGATAGATAAGATTCAAAATCCTCTCAAGAATATATATGATAATTAATGATCCATTAAATTTTATAAAAATTGATTACATAACTGAAGGTCCATGAACATTGTTATGAGTTTTCATTTTAATAAGGATTGATTTCCTAAATAATACATTAAGTAATAATTTAATCCAATCATAGAATGGTTGGAAATTATTATTAACAAGGAAGTTCCAAATGTTAGTTTTGAGGCTCGAAGGCTAAAAATTAATATTCATCCCCTCATGGTATCTTGAAGGAAATTATAAGTCCCATCACATATCTTGGGAGTATATTTTCAAAAGGGAGAGAATATTGGAACTACTATTTTCCATAATGTTAAAGAATATGTTCTTCTAATCTATATATATATTTTGAAATCTAATTATCTTCTATTATTTTGAAACAAAAAATATAAAGTGTGTTTTGAATTAAAAGGGAGAGTATTCAAATTACATGTAGAAATTTTTAATGTTATGAAGAGATGCAATTATATAAAAAACATTGCATTATCTTGTGGTGTGGTGTAGAGATGCATCTCATTTGAGATATGAAATGATTTGTTGAATCTTGAATGACTTTATGTGTTTTGAAAAGTACTGTGTAAGGGAAAGAAATCAAAAGGGGTAGATTAAAATAACATATATTATTTTTAAAGGAGTTTCATTTTTAACCATTTTTTGAGGTTTAAAAAAATGTTAAAAATATATTTGAAGTGCTTTTGAGATATTTGAAGATGGATGACTATGAGTTTTAAAGGTTTTATTAATATTTTATAAAGGATAGAATTGTTGTAATAAATTTGGAAAAATTTAAGCGTATCAATTTTTATGTTTGAATCCATAAAGATCATGATATATTATAATGTTGACTTGTATTCTTTCTACGTTTCAATTTTACTAATTACATAAGAAAATTAGTAAAGGAATAAACCTTTTCTTGTGAACTTATAGATGATTGATGATCTATGTAAGAGTCATTTAGAATGGTAGTGGATGTTTTTAGGTCCATTAAGACTACACAAGTATTACATTCATGTTTATAAAGGATGATCCATGATTACTTAAAGATGTTATATTCTTTAAAGGGTTCAATATTTATAAGCTTAAACAAATTATAAAAAATCAACTTTGTATAGACGAATATTTATTTCATTAGGATGATTGTAAATTTTCTAAGTATTATTTTATATTGTAAATATAATCAAATTACACAAAAGTATCATTTATCTTTATGAAAATGATTCTATTTGAATTTTCAAAAAACAAATGAGGGAGAAAGGTTAACATTAACATTCACAAGATTCATTAGAATCATCATATGGTTCAAATATTATTTATATGGTTAAAATAACCATAAAAAATCATAAATTTCATTCAAACTTATGAAAAAAATAAAGAATTTTTTTGGGAACATTATCATCAATCATTTCTAAAGAATGAAGTGTATCATCAGAAGGTTCAATTTACAATACTTAAAAAAGAATCAAACTAGGATGAATTATTTTGATGAATTATAATTAATTTAAACTATTCCATGATAGTCTTTTAATAATAAATATTATTAAATACTAGTAAAATACATGATTCAAGCAATGATTGAAAGGATTTTTAATCTGACTTAAAAAAGATACTAATGAGATGACCATATGGTTATTTTCCTAGTGATTTTAAATTAAAATATTAGAAACTATTAATCCTAATCAAATATTCCATACTTTAGGGATATTTTATGCCAATTAGAATAATGTAAGGTTTCCATAATTAATTTTTAAAACAATATTCCCAAATTCATGTGAATATATATAGAGAAAATAATGATTTTTTTCCAAATTGAGAGAATGGTGATGAAAATCTAATGCATTGAAATTATATTATATTAAAGTGTGAGATGTAAAGAACATTGACCAATGAAATATATTTGAATTATGAATATTTCAAGGATAGTATATTCATTTATAAAAAATATTCGTTCTTTTTTCTGAAGGATAGAGAGATGATCTCAGGCAGGTATGCTCTCGTATAAGAGAAGTTCATTCTCATAAATTGAAATGGGAAGCTAGTGTGTATGATTTAGTATTAAAATCCGTCTATAAGTTTAATGCCTTTCAAATGATCTTATATTTTATGGTATACAATCTATTTTGACATTAATAATCTTTTTCAAAAAAAATAATAAAATTAATATTGAATAACAAATGGTTCTAGTAAAAATAATGTCGTTCGTTAGGGAAGCCAATCATACCTACACTCAATAAGTGGATAATACTAGCTCAACCATTTTTATGTGACTTGAACTGCATTTTTAATCATTAAAATATAATAATAATGACCTAATATATGTATCAATAAGCGTTGTGCATCCTAAGGAGTATGATTTCACTTAGAGGATGATCCTTGTAAAAATTTCATTCTTCCTGCTTATAAATCATTTTACGAGAGATGGGTGAGTAAGATATTAAGAGTGAGTAGACCGTGAACATAAATGACTACAATTTTTAATTCTAAAATGAATTTTAAAACATGTACCCCTAAGTAAAATACCTTATTTGTGGTACTCTACCAACATGGAGTCTATACTTATATATTATTTTCCAAATTAATTTAATCAATGTGATTTAATTAACAAAAATATATAAAAATAATTTATTGTGGAATTTAAAATTTGGTCAATTATTTCTCACTTTATGCTTGTCACAATTGTATATGTGGGACTTCTTTATGGGATTGGTTAGACATCGAAATCTTGATATGTTTAGATGGTAATATACTAATAAATGATTTGGTATGATTTGTTTCTTGTTACATAATATATTTAACATGGTATTAGAATAAATATATTCATTGGTGTGGTTCTTTATTTGGGTTTGTGGATTTTGGATTAAATATTGATTTATTAGAATAATTTCCAATATTTTTTTGACCTATAATAAGTGAGATATTGGTTTTGAAATTATTTATAAGTATATATTTTAGAGAAATTATACCCAGGAAAAAACTAAAAAATTTCTAGGGGTAAGCTAGACCATTGGGAATTAGTGGAGGCTCTGGAGGTTTTAATAGATGAGTAGTAAATGAAAATATTTTCATGGGTTATCTAGGATACAGAGAAGGGTTATCCATATGTGTTTCCATGATGGATTATATCAGCCAAGTCATTGATATATAAGAACAACCATCCTTCAATGTAGGTAGCAGAACATATGTTGTGGAAGCGTGTGTTCAAGAAAATTCACCATATTTTTTTTATCTTATTAGGACCCACAATGACATAAATCTATTGTTAGTTTTTTCTATACTTGATAGAAAAACATAATGATGTGTTTTTTGGTTTTTGAAAAAAATTAGGCTTCATGGACTTAAAATTAATTTTATAAATATTTTTTTCATAATGTTTTTAGGGATATAAAAGAATGAAATAGTTTGGAATTTCATAAAAATTGATAGTGGGACATGTCCATGATTTCTGATGATTTTTAAAAAAAATATCATATTATCATTATTAATTATTGGTGAAAAAAATACCATAAAGACTCACTAGTAGAATATTTCTCTAGAATTAGTGCTTTATCCCCATGAAAGGTTGTTTATCATCCCTACATAAATAGGGTTGGAGAAATAGTAAAATGTAGATTAAAGAGACTATATATGTATTTAATATATGGGTGTGTTCACTTCAGCTATATTTTTAAGGTGTTTAATTAAAAAAACCATGAAAGAATGATTGAGGATATATATTGGGTAAATAATCATTAAATCATTCAAAATAGAGTTATTATGTTTCCTCCTCTATAGGTAAGAGGTTTACCAAAGTGTTATATATGAGTCATATATATAACTATGAGGGATACTTATTGAGAATTCCATGGGAGTATAATCTATATTATAGTATAAAAAATAATTAGTGATACCACTAGAGAAAATATCAATTAATAAATAAATAAGGGAAAATTTAGAGTCAGTGTTTAAAAACATGATTTAATGTGGATAACAATGAGATTATAGTTGTAAAAACCCAAGACCCTAACATTCTTATCCAATGTTAAAACATGCATGTTTTTTTATTTTTATAAAACCTAACTTAAGAATACACAATAATTTACAGAAACAAGGATCTTTTTTTATCATGGTTTTAGAGGATTAAGAAAATATCGTACATAATATCAGAGTAAGGGGTTTTAAAAACAATGAAAAATAGTTTTCTAAAAAATTATTTAAAAACCATTATATAACATTTTATATCAAATATATAATATTTTTACAGTAAACGTTTAACAAAATAATATTCAAGGGTTTTCAAAACATATAAATAGTGCTTAAAAACATTAATTTCCAAAACAAATACAATGAAATATTCTTTGTAATTTCCATTAAAAATAATTTAAAAAGTATCACATTTATTTATTAAAATAATATTTGGAAGTACATATGTAATCCATGAGGCCACTATTGTTACACCAATTAGGATGTAGTCATTTTTAGGCCTTGTGATAATCCCATTCCACATCAACTCATTTGATACTCAGGTGCCTAATTTTATTTAGTATTTTTTTTAAATATCAACATTTCTAAATTAAAATATATAAAAAACTAGTTAAAAAATTTAAAAAACTAGATGAATTTTTTTTCTGTAAATAAAATAATTTTATATCTTTTTTTCTTTAAAAAAATTATATTTGTCATAGAACACTATATGTTAGAGGAAATCTATGATTTTATAAATTCACATGACACACCTCAAAATTAAATTAAAAATTAATGTTGAGTATGTATGCATGGAATTTCAATGAAATTAATATGTAACGACCATATCTATATACATATAAAACATATATAAATTTTAAAATACAATTAATAAATGAAATAATAGTATTAATATTACAAAATACCTTTTAAATTCTTGAAAAATCTTTTAATGGGGATACATAATATTAATCCCATTGCATATAATGAAATTATAATTTTACAAAAAATTATTTTATAACAAATAATATATTTAAAAACATAACTGAATTACATAGAACATAACATCACATGTTCTTTTAAAAAAAATATAATCCATTACCTCAAATTGAAGAAAATTTGAACCAACTCATCTTACTATTGGATTCTTGAACATAATGAATGGAATAGAAGAGAGAGTGAGAGTGTGATTAATAGAAGATGGATTTTTGTGTTTTAGGAGAAAAATATTGTATTTCTATATTTACATATTTACATTAGATATACATAAAATAAATTTTGTGTGACACATCATATCTTACCTCAGATTTGATGTCTGAGAAACATGGTGGATTGAAAATAGGAATGTGATTATATTTAGCTGTAAGGTTTTTATCATTTTCACCATGAAGTGAAATATTATATATTTTATATATTCTATCATTTCTATAGATTGGGTATATGAATAATCTCTAAAATGAAATAATAATGAAAAAGACATTTATTTTCATCAGCATGTATCCAAGAATTTATTACAGACATCATATAAAAATCATAAAGGTTTTGTTTATTAAAAATGATAGACAATATTTATACGTATTTATATATATGGCCACAAAACTGGGGAACCAGATGAACCAGATAGATCCAACATAGCTTCTTGAGAATTCTTCTTATCCAATACTGATGGAGAAAATTTTATATATTTTTATATCTATGAACTCGTCACGACTACTAGTGATGAAACTGAATATATAATGTAAACGATATTTGGTTAAAATATTATATATACAAGTACATATATTTTATTCATTACAATATCAAGATTTAACATTGGATTTTTAAATAATATTAACTAAGTAAAATAACACTATAAATTAATTTAGAAGGAGATCTCTCAATCTTGGAAATGATATTTCATTATTTGTTTGATGGGGTTCAATCTCATAATAGAAAGTGGATGATCATGAGAATGATATTTAAACTGGTCTTGTAAGTTTGAAAGGCTCGAGGATAACCCAATGTTGTCAGAAGAAGAAAAATGAAGATGTTATCAGTTTTACTGGTACAACATGAAGAAGATGATGAATGGTGGGAAAATCAGATGGATGAGATGAAAATAATTGGATGATTGTGATATAACTGAACCTTTTTAATACATTTGAATAGTAACATGTGAAGCAGTCCCCCATAAAGGTTTCCTTAATTCATGCAGCACTTAATAAGTTAAGTTGTGTGACTTAACTCTCGTGCTGTTAATGTGGTTGGAACCGACCACACAACAAACATTCCCTCACATGGGCTACGACGTGTGGTCTACTAGGAAACCATGTGTGACTAAAGGTGGAATCCATGGGCACTATGCCCAATCTTGTGGGCTTATACATTACCCAAAACTCTATGGTTCCTCTTTGCCTCTATATAGGCTCTCCACAATTGATATCTCCACACAGTTGACCAAATAGGGTCCTGTATATGTGTAGAGGGGTCCCCGTGTTAGCCTAGTGGTTGGCTAATTTTTATTAACAAAACAATGTAAAAATAAAAATATAATTACTATACACACTAAAAACATTAAAGAAACTATTATTATTAAATACTAGAGTAATGATTTTATATTTTCAAATTTTAAAAACAGAGTTCCAAATATTTAAAGAGAATAATTAACTTCAAAATCATATTTTTGAAAACTATTGATTTCAATAATATATAAAAACTCACATTTTTAAATAGAATTTAAAATTTAATAAGAATATTAAGTAATTCTTATTTCAGAATAATTATAAGTACATTTATTTATTAATTTATTACAGAAAAATTACATAAATTATTAATATTAAATTATAATATTATTTTCTGATATTAACATCTTAGTAAAAATATTTTAGATTTCACAAATTAAATAAAAATAGATATTATGAAATATTTTCATTAAAATTATCCACATATAACTGTAATTTCAAAAAGTTCTTTTCTAAAATTTTTAAAGTGTATTTACAGTTTTTTTCATGAAAATCAATAATATATTCATAACTTACTATGAAAATAAAGAATCATATATTTTATCTCTATTAAAGAAAAATAATTTTATTTGAATACAAAATAAAAAAATTAATATATATTTATTAAAATGTTCTCAATAAACACAAAATTTACAAAATAAAATAATTTTTTTAAAAAAAATAGTAACTTTTAATAAAATCTAATTTTTATTATAGAAAATAAATTAGTTTCATAAAGGATTTAAGTAAAACATTTATTTGTTGGTTTTAAATTATATAATAATTCAAATGAATAATAATCATAAAATAATGAGATTTTATATTATCACCCACCCCCTTAAAGAAATTGTGCCCTCCCAATTCTATTATTGTTCATAATAAAATTCAAAATTTGAATCCTTAGAATTAGAAAAAACTAGAAGTTTATATTCTTATGGGTATTAATTTACCTAGAAGTTCAAAAGAATGTTCTCCCTATTATATTATTTCCCCCATTGAAAATGCATAATTTACAATGTTGTCTAAACCGTTCCTCTAATACTAACTGAAAAAAACTTAAAACTGAACGTCCAGATCTGATGTTAAAATATTATTTGTATTTTTTATAATATATGACGTAAAAATTAACAGTAATTTACACAATTGAGAATATTTTCTGGCCTAGGTTTTAGAGGAATAGGAAAATTCCATTCAAATTCTCCATGTTTACAAAAATTGAAAATAAATATTTTTATTTACTCAATATGGTTTCTTAATTGAAACTATTAATCTTTTTTAATTTAATAGACCATATGAAAATAAATTTTAGAAACATTGTGTGAGTCCAAAATTTCCCATTAAGGGGATTTAAAACCAATGAAAAATAATTTTATAAATACCTATTTGATTTTTTTAAAAATATTTTATATAAAATATATAATATTTTATATAGTAATATATTTTCAAAATGAAATTATAGGGTTTTCCAAACATAGAAATATTTCTCAAAAACATTAATTTAAAAAGAATACATTCAAATATGATTTGGATTTTTGGTTATAAATTTTTTTTATAATAATAACTTTTATGGATTAAAATGTTATTTGGAAGTCCATTAGAAATCCATGAGGCCACTAGCTATTTCCATATTAGAATTTAATCCAATTGTGGTCATGGGATCAAACCATTTTTTAGAACTCATTCGATACTCAAGTGTTGAGTTATTCTTACCAATAATTAATAAGAGCTACCTTTCTAATTTTCAATACATTAAAATCCATTAAAAAAATTTCAAAATATACATGGATTATTTTCAAAGAATAAATTAATTTTATATTATTCATACTTTGGGTAGAACTATATTTCATAAAACACTATATGTTTTTGAGAAATCTAATATTTTTTTAAATTCAAGGAATAATTTGATCACAACTTGAAGTGAAATTACTAACAAATTTTTTATACATAAGTATCGAATTTCAATGATATTCATAGTGAATGGACACACATATATTCATATGTAACATCTATAAAATTTTAAATACAATTTAAAAATAAAATTATAGTATTAATATGATAAAACACTTTTAAATTCATGATATTTCTTTTTATGATTTTAAATAATAATATTATTCCTCTTACATATAATAAAATTATAATTTCCAAAAATGGTAATGAATTTGTTTTTTGAAAAAATAACTCTATTTCATGGAATATAAAATCATATATCATTTTAAAATATATAATCCCTTACCTGAAATTTAAGAGAGAGATGAACTAAGGAATGTTATTGTAAGATTCTTGAACATACTAAATGGAATAGAAGATAAAGTGAGAGTGTGAAGAATATAAGTTGGGTTTCTAAGTAGTAAAGGAGATTCAATATATATAATCTCTATGTATTATTGTTTATACCAAAATTAATCAAAATAAATGTATTTTGACACTACACAACTTATCTCAATTTTTTTTTGAAAAAAATGAAATTTTCAAAATTCAATTAGGATTGTATTTAGTTTTATGTTATTTATCATTTTTATTATAAAGTGAAATATATTATATCATATATTTTATCTCTGTTATGTAACATTAGTATCTGAAAAAGTTCCAAAAATGAAACAAGGATGATAAAAATTGTTTATATTCATTAATAAATATCCATGTATTTATGTCACATGACATATAAAAATTGTAATAGTTATATTTATTAAAAAAAATTAGACAATATATATATATATGGTCACATAATCGGAGAACCATTTGTACAAGATAGATCCACAAGATCTTAATGAAAATTCATATTTATTATAGTTTGATGGAAAAATTTATATATATTTCTATATCTATGAACTCATCACAGCTACTATGATGAAACTAAATATCAACTATAAATGATCTTGAGTTTAAACATGATTGATACATATAGTTATATTTTATTATTTTTAAAATCAATATTTAACATAATGTTTTATGTTCAATAAAATAGGTAAATCCAAAATGAAGAGGAAGGTAGACCGAGAGGTATTCACATGGGAAGTGAGATTTTATCATTTACTCGAATGGTTTGAAACTCTTCATTGAAGAAGGATTAAAATAAAAATATATTTAGAATTGGGATTTATAGTTTCTAAGTCTTGGGGATAAAGAAAAATTGGGAGAAGAATAAAAATTAAGACATCAGTGGTTTCATTGGTTTGGCTCAAAGAATATGATAAGAAGTGGGTGAATTAGATGGTTGAGATGAATAGAATGAGACAACCATGATATAAATGACACTTTTTTTATTCGAGTGAATAATAAACCATTAATAACTAACTCATATAATTTTACATTGTTTATATAGTGCAAAATAAGTCCAGTCATGCTACTTAAATCTCAATCCAATATCGGGTTCAACACCCACACTCCTTCACATGGGCCACCAAATGTTGTCCATTGGGAAACCATACATTCCCATGGGCATATACTATGGTCACTATGCCTGATATTGTGGGATTATACATGACCCAATTCTCTATGGTGCACCACTTCCACCATGCGGCTAGTCCTTAGTTGATCTCTCCTTGTTGTTGACCTCATACGGTCCCACATATGGGGTGAGGGGTCCCTTGGTTAGCCTAGTGGTTAATATATTTTTTTAACAAAACTAAGTAAAATATTAAAAACATTTAAAATAGTAACTACCAAACTTAATGGAAATATTATTACTAAATACTAGAGTAAAAATATTATATTTTCTAATTGTCAAAAAATTACAAATATTTACTGAAAAAAATTAACATAATTTTTTTAATACTTTGAATTTCCATAAATAATAAAAAATTTTAAATTTTAAATACCAATTAATTTTAATATTAATATCCAGAAGATATTATTACAAAATAAGGTTTAGTAGATTTTTTAAACATTGTTTATGAAAAATTAAATAAAATATTAATATTACATAATAATATTATTTCTATTATCAACATCTTAGTAATAATATTTTAGAGAGAAAGAATTAAATAAAAACTATAACATAAAATATTTTCAATAAAATTATCCACATATATGTATAATTTTGGAAAATAATTTTAAAAACATTTTAATATTTATTTTAATATATTTTGTTGAAAATTTATAATATATTAAAAAAATACTATTAAAATAAATTATCATATATTTTAGCTTTCTGGAAGAAAAAAAATTTTATATAAAGAGTAAATATAGAAATTAATATATTTTCAGGAAAATATTGTCAATAAATATACTATTTCTAAAAATTAAATATTTTATAATAAGTGTAAATTTTAATAAAATCATATTTTTATTATAGAAAGTTACATAGATAAACTATAAATTTCATTAAAACATTTATTAGACAGTTTTAAATTATATAAGAATTCAAAATAATACTATTCTTAAATTCCTGGGATCTTAAAATAGTAATCTATCAATATGGATGTTTTGGAGAGGTTTTGTTGAGGGTATTTTGAATGATTGTTGAAGGATGTCATCAATAATTCCTTAAAATAATTTAGTAAAATTTTTATTTCCTGTTATATCATTTGATATTGGTGCATTACATTAATTTATCTTATACTTAGAAGTAAATTATTATAAACACAATTTGTAGTTCCAAAAATGGAATTTATTAGTTGATACTCCCATATAGAAGAGATTTAGGCGGATAAAAAGGTGTTAAATATGTTCAATAATAGTTAAAAAATATAGAAATATTTTATATTTTTAAATTATAAATATGTATACCATTCAAGTAATCATTAAACAATATCATTCAAAATATTTCCTAAAAAATATATACTTTTTATCCTCAATGTTTATTTTCTTCTCTCTCTAGAAATCCATTATGATATATTTACTAAAAAATGAAATTTATAAGAAAGTCTTATTGGGTTTTTCTCTTGGGTACCTCTAAAGATGGAGTCGGAGTTTAATATTGAATATGTTAGATATGATGAACTAATATTGATTCCACCATATCTTATGTTATAAACTATTTTATAATATATAAAGGTTTATTTTTAAAAAATTGTGTGAAAGGGATTATCATTTAGTGTGAGTCATTATGGGGTGATCCCATGTTATTCACCAAGAAAGAAGGTGCATATATCGTCCCATGCTAAACACAACAACAATATTACATTGATTCCATTTTTAAATTAACAATTTTGACATATAGTAACAACACCCAAGGACCTATAATTGCATTTTCTTTGATACTAGCTATATAAAAATAGTATATTATAGTACCTATGAAAATTTCTCCATAATTGATCCTCAATTTACTACTTTTATAATTAATATAAGTTATACGCATCATTATAAGCCAAAGAAATGGGAATATAAGAAAGGGGAGATCTCAGATACCCAATAAGTATAAACATCTGTGATGAAAGTCAAATGTTATAAGTGAACATAATATACGAATATGGTTATATTCAAGATATATAAGAAAATTAATACCCAATAAATCATTAATAAAAAATAATGGAATATGATTTTTCATAATGTAGGAAATTAATAAAAAGAATGTGAAGACATGTGTAAATAATCATGAGAAATTAGAGTATAATAAATTCATGAGAATAATCATAAAACTATAAAATATCTTTTTTACTTTGGGACAAACATCATTATTTAAAAATTACTTTCATTTGTAGAACCATCAGTTCCCACCATTATGGGAAACTAAAAAGGTACCCACAAATACATCATCTTCTTGGATATATAATTTTAACCAATTCATTGGGGGTGATATAGGACCGCACCCATCATAATTTGTAGATAGGTTTTCCAATTTTAATCAATCACTTTTTATATCACAAAGAACCAATGGAAATAAAATGGGTTTCATAAAACCTTTCATATGAAAACGATTCACTATTATTTTAAAAAAAACCCATGAAAATTAGATGTGTTTTATTGAACATATCATAATGAAACCATTAATGAAAAAATAGTTTTGCATGGTTTCACATAAATAAATAATTAATAATTCCTTTAATAATCATAACACGATAACCTAAGGAGAAAAATATGGTGCCTAACAAACTCATGTAACATTCCTGGAAAATACTATTCAATCAAGATAATAAAGAATATGTTATTTACACTATTTAGATAAATTTTATATAGTTAAGTTAATAATTCCACCAAATAAATCAATGTATGATATCTATGAGAAAAAAATCAATAAAATGAATAAAAAATTGGGTATTTATAGAGGAATTCTATTGGGTGAAATGTTATGATCATATATAGTGGATAATTAGGAAATAAAAAGGTAGATATATATCATTTCTACAAAATATAAGGAAATTACATAGATCATCTTGATAAATATGGTTGATTAGTACATTATAATAGTATCCTTGATCAAGAATAATATATGACATATGATTTAGATTTAGATGAAAACCATTTTTAAGAGTGTAAATATACATAATTTTAGAAATAAGAAACATCCATGAATTTATGAGAACTTTTTTTAGTGAGAAATATTATATAAATAACGCAAAATAATGCTTTTTCAAATAAAACCATTAAATATTAGAGAATAATTATCACATAATAAAACAACAATGGTGGAAATTAATCTTCACATCATTAATGTTAAAAAACTATTCTTTTAACACATTGATGAAAACTAACATAGGGGAAAATAGAAATTTTATTTAATTTTTTTGATAATGAAATAGGAATAGAAAATTATATCTATAAATTATTGAGGTATATATAAGGTACTCTTAAAAATATTTTAAGGAATTAGTATATGAAAATATATATATTGAAAAATAAAAAAAGATATGGGGTTAGTTTCCAATACAAAAAAACACATCAGGGAAAATTTGAGTGAATGTGATCTAAAGAAGGAAAAATATAAAATGTTAGATTCTATGTCTATATAGATCAATTTTTTGGAATTATTTGTAATTTTCAGTTACCGAATAGGTAAAATATGGATTAAATACTCACAATGAGGTTCCAATACTTTGAATTCATAAAAAGTGATGTTTTGAGATAAGGGATGATGATCAGAGGTTCCCATGTGGTCATATAATATATGGATGATTTAGGTAATGTATTTAGAGTTTTGGAATTCTTCTGGATAGGAACACTATTTTTTTTCTTCGTTTAGGAGAAACCGTGCGACACCCTGATGCCTAGGATTTTGTTAGTGCATTTTGAAATTTTCATGGTTGGTTTTTGGGGTTTCCATACAATTAAGGGAAAACCATATGTGGTCCAATGGGAAACTATGCAATGATTTGGAGACTCTGATACATGACCCATGGGATACACATGGTTTTAGAAAAATGATCCACCTTGTTGTAGGTGGGAGGAAGTGATAAAAACACAGTTGAAATGATGTTTTTGAAACAATGTGTCCTAATCGTGTGGGGGGAATTTTGGTTAGATAATAGGGAGTGCTAGGTTGGTGTATATTTTAGAAAACCATGTACCCAAACCATATGAGTGTGTGTCCATGAATAGATCCATTCACACAGTGGATGCCTGGTTTAGTAAAACACAATGACAAACCATATGGCTTCCCAGAATTCATTAGGATGTTGTTTTCACCATTTTACACTCTTGGATTTATGTCATTCATAATTTTTTTCTCCCATTGCACACACTAACCATAATAGGATTCTCCTCCTCCTTTCAATATTGAAGCCTCTCCAAAGAGGGGTTTTTGTGGTGTTCCTTCGGTGTTTGAGGTGAGATCTCTTCCTCCAGTGATTTCACTTATTTCACTTTTTATTTATCTCTAGTCTTGTAATTCCCTAGACAGTGTTTCATTGATGATTCCACTGAATCATGGTGGAATCATATGTTCCTCAGGGGTCTTTAATTTATCTTGAGTAAAAGAGAACCTTATATGGATTCCTCAATTCATTGCATGATTTTTTGTTAAAATATGTGAATAGAGAAACCTTTATTAGGTTTTGAATATTTGTTTAATTTAATTACTATTCAATTCGTATCATAAGTTTGTGATTTGGCCCGAAATGTGGTTGTGATTATTATTTGGGTATTTGGTGAGTGGTCGGCATTTGTTACAGTGTGACACAGTGAACCATTGAGTTATATGGAATTATGAAAATTTTTATTTGGCATGATTTATTAAATATAGTCGTTATAATTAATTACAAGTTATTTATTGGTGTGAGACTAGTTCTTGTTTGAATGTGATGAACTCAGTTGGTCATTGAGAGTTTAGGATAATGATAGGATGGGGTTTGTAAAGTGCACCATGTTTTATGAATGTGGTGGAAATATTAATTAACAATGTTCATGGTCTAATATGTTTACCTATAGTCTTCGTAATTGTTTTACATGTGAATTGTGGTATTTTACTTAAAGACCCTGAGTTTTATGGTTTTTTCCTTATTTTAAGAAATTATTTGGCTTTATATGGATACCATGGACCACCCATATGTCTCATTCGATTTGTGGTGATGTGAGGCTTGACTTATAGCCTCCCTATGGGGTGTTCCAATAATTTAAAGTTTAATGTTTTGTGTGATAAGTTTTTATGAAAATTCCCATGAGTCTTTTGAAATGGATTAAAAGGTTTTAATGGATTCTGACCTGGCTTTGTGTTTAAATGGGGAAAATTTATGTTTTTAAGTGATTCATGTATAAAAAGGATGTGTTGGACTCAAGGTGATTTAAAATGGGTTTAAAATGTATTTCAAATGTTGATTTGAAATGGGTGTGTAGTGAATCCTTTTATGGTTTTCATAGGAAATGAAGGTCATGGACATTAAGAAATTTCCAGAGAATAAGGCCTATTTTTTCAAGAGTGGTATCCAAGTTGTTGACAATAATGTTTGTTCGTGAGTCTTGTAACATGTAAAATGTGTTTTAGTTGGATTTATATGTTAAATTGAAAGTGGCGTGTGGTTACATTTTTTTGGTGAAAATGACCCAATAGACTATGAGATTGTTTTAATGGAAATGTATTATTTTTTTTCAAAGAGAGAGGCCCATGTTTTAAGTTGTATATTTGAAATATTTTAGGAGGATTTTTAGTATAGTTCATTGGGAATGTAAAAAAGGGGTTCACGTAGTTGAGGAACGTTTATTTTTGAAGGATGTTGGGACCCAAGTAAGTGTTAATGGGTTAACAAGGGTTATTTTGTTTTTCTTGAATGTTTTTTATGGTTTGAATTTGATATTTGAAATAAATACCAAATTGTAATTATATTCATTGATGACATGGGTGAATTAGTTTGGTTTATAGGATATAGGTTTATTGATCCCTAAGTTAAATGAAAAGGGAACAATCTGTCGATAAATTCACACCATATACATCCTATATTACGTTTCAGAGGAATGTTTTGGGTCATTTATATCTTGGCTGGTCTGGGTGACACTATAAAACCCTTGTTCAATTGAGTACTATATGGGTTGTTGTGTTCCTTGGATTTTATTTCTTTTCTGTATTCTTTATTTGTTTCCATTTTTTAATTTCATTATTTTTTGTACTGACCAGTATTTTCTATAGACACTGTTTTTGGTGGCCTGCTAAGTTTTACCCACACCCTTCTCGAGATTCCATTTCACTGGGGTACCCGATTAGATCTCACATGTTTATTTTAGGCACATTTTTAGGACTAAGGATAACATAGAGTATATTTTGGCTGAGTTAGTTTTCATGGGTGGTATTAGGTGAATGGAGGGTTTGGGTAGGAGATATTTTTGGGTCTTTTGAAGTTTATATTATTTTAGTAGACTTCGTAATCTCCCTGAATGGAAGTTGGTTGAATGATTGATTTGGTCATTTGGACTTTAATACATTAAATTTATTATGACATGTTTCAATTTTTTATTCATTTTCTTACTTTTTTGTGAATAAAGTTTTAATATTTAATTCAGGTTATGCACTCTCATATGGGGGTATATTCTGCACAATGTTCCAATTCAGACCTCCTCTTCTTATTGCATGCCTCAAGCGTACAAGGAGGCGTGCTTGAGGATATGTTGAGATCCAAATTAAAGCAACAGATTAGTGGATCTCAGGTTGACATGTTACATAAAACCACATTAATATACAATGAAAATTATGAGAGTTTATATAATGAATAAAAATTATAGATATGTATTATCTTTAAAAAAATCCGGATTTTAAAATATTATTAGTAATGAAACCCTTATGGATTTAGTAATATTATAATCAAAATCACTTTCAAGAGGGGAGTATATTAAATCAATGGTCATTTAAATAATGTATATTATGTGTTTATTTAAAACCCATGAATATGAAAATAAATTAATTAGGTAGTAATCACACCATTTTAAAGGTATCATTGTGCGCATCAAGAAAAAAGTTTCATGATATTAAATTTGAGTTGAAGAACCCCTTAAATTATTTCAATGCTTTGTCTAATGCACTCTAATATCCTATATATAATATTTTAATGTCGTATTTCAGAACCATTTTAATAGACAAAAACATTTATTAATTTTATTTCTAATTGTTCTCTAAATTTATATTAGTTAGTTATTAAAATTTTTTGATGTTAGTTTTGGGAAATCGTAATCATTTTATACTAGTTTCATAAATTCAGTGTTATTATTCATTATTATTACATATATTATAATTTAATGTTCATTAAAATTAATATAATGTATGAATTACAATAATTTACATGGTTTAAATTTAATTTCATGAGTACTTTCATCTTTATCCAATAGGAAGAGATTGACAATGAACATTTTTGGATAATTTGTATCCTATAAAGGGGGTTTCAATAATTAATGAGTTAAATATTGATGCATAGTTTCCCTAACTAGAAATAATAATTATATACATATTTATTTCATATTTTTAAAGTAATTATGTCTTCATAATCATATATGATATTATTTCATTTCATTGTTTATATAAGTGGTTAAATTGATCCAAACATGAACATACCATGATTATTCAAGATTACGAGGTGATTAAGTTACAATATCATTAGAATAACATAATAATGATATAATTTAATATTTATTATTGTTATATATCTAAATTATAAAGGATTTAGAAAAATAAACAATAGATATAAAAAATTTACATAATTTTAATTAAATTGTTTCCTCTTTTTATGCTTGTCTAAAATTATGGAATTAACAATAATAATTTCATGATGATATATTTAATAGTTTATCTAATTTATCTTATTAGATACTTTGTTATATCATAAAAATATTATTTATCCATTAAAAACATCCTCACAAACTTCCATTTAAGTTGGATATGAAATGAAAAATAGAAGCAAATCGGTCCATGTAGGTTGTAGTCCACACATACAAATGGTGGACGATTTCATTTTCCATAAATGAAGAGAAATAGATAATATTTTTTATCAATTAAAAATAGAAAATATGTTATAAATATCATACTCATTTATTAAATTCAACATCATAACCTGGAATATAATTTTGTTAAGGAATATTGGACATGGAATTTTTTGGAGGTGGTAGTCCCAACACACATAAATGTTGTTTTCCCTTTTCATAGAGGAAAATAGAAAGTTGGAAAAATATTATACCATTATTATAAGAAAATTATAGTAAAATAATTAAACTATTTTTATAATATATATATGGTGAAATTAAAATTTAGAAATATGAAAGGTACATAATGAAAAATAAAATGGGAAAAGCTGTTAAAAATCTAAAAATCAGTACTTGGGTTATCTCCTTGTTGATGGGGGTTAAACCTTTGAATGATGTTTTTTTGAGAAAAAAACCTAAATAATGTGGGTAAGAGTTTTTATAATGGTTTTTGGGTATATTTTGGTATAAAATTATGTGTTTTATGTTTGAGGGGAATTAAGAAGAGGAGATACCCTTTTAGAAGTTAAAGGAGTGTATTTTTTGTAAAAACAAAAAATCTCCAATAATGGAATGTAATCATCAAGTAAAATGGATAAAAAATTATAAATAAGAGATAATATAATATATTAGGTTAATAAAAAAAGAAAAATAAATTAAAATATTTTTTTAACATGTTGGAGCCTTTACCTATTAGGTAACTCATTTATACCATTTTGGTTTTCACTCGGTAACTATAATTTTCCTTGGAAATATATCCATGAAGATAAATTTTTTTCATTATTATATAATTTTAACCCAATGATTCTAAATTTGAAATCCAATTTTTATTTCATTTTAAAAATTGATAATTTTTTGTCCTAAAAAACTAAATCTATAATGTATTAAAACTTTTTTTTAAAATATAACATAAATAAAACAATGTAAAATATGGGTTATAAATTAAAAACTAAATTTTTAAAATTATAAATTCACATATAATATTAATATTTTGTATTATAAAAAAGTTTTAAAAGTTTCCAATTCACACATATATTCTAATTATGTAATAAAATTCATGATATTTGAAAAATCCTTTTTTCACTATTCACCTAAAAATTAGTCTTTTTATTAAAATCACAATAATTCATTAGTGGTTTATATTTAAATGATAATTAAAAAAATGAAGCTTTATTTACCTAATTAAAATTCTGAAATTTGTAAATATAGTTTTTAAATGAAAAAAATATAAAATAAAAAATTATTCTATGGAAATTTAATTTTTTAAAAATTAAGTATTATTAATATCATTTAGTATGATTTTATAATTTTAAATAAGTTAATAATATTCAAATAGTTATTATTTTTAAATATTATGTTAAATTATAAAATACTTAATAAAACAGTTCATTGAAAAAAAATAAATGTTACTTTTATACAAAATACCTTTTTAAAAATACCCATAAATTTAATTATTTAAATTCTAAATTTGATTTTGAAACCCGTTGATATTAAAATATTTATTTTTATTTTATATATTCTACTTATCATATTTTAATAATAATGAATTTAATATTTATACATAACAGACACACACAGAGAGATATATATATATAAATAAAATTTTGATATAATAAATATTTTTTTCATTCTGAGGTATATAGTATTTATTTTACTACTAAATACAATAATTTAGTATAACTATTGGATATATAACCAATGACCATATTTGTAACATACCATCACCATATTTAAGTACTTTTATTCCTTGGGTTACATCATCCTTTTTTTGGTTGTCGTTTAAGGTTATATTTGGACTTTTTTAGTAGATCTCGTATGTTTATGGGACTTTTCATATCTAGAACATGGTTTGGGAAAACTGTGTGGGTCATCCCAAAAAAATATTTTCCTTTTTTTTGTGTGTTTGAGTTGGGGGGAGGAATGGTTAGTTTAAATCATCCAACCTATTCCCTAAAACATGCAATATGAGATAGTGGGGAGATGATAGTCTGTCACACCATATGGCCTAACCATGAAACATTTAATACGAGTGAAGGTGGGAGACCATGTTTGGTTCTTGGTCTGTAATACCATGATACTCTCTCTATAATCCCAGTGAGGGAAAATGGTTAGGTGCAATGTTTGTAATAACTATGGGTCTGAAACTAAGAGACCATGCGATGTGAATTTAATCATATGAAAATTTTAATTAAATTATTCAGACACACATGTTAAATTCTAATCTCGCATAATTTTGACCTAATATGAGCTTATAGACATTTGAGTCTTTCTATACAAGATTTTGTCCCCTCCAACCCATTTTATTTATGTATAAAAGTACTGGTGGGTGCATTGGATCTCATCAGGTTAGTGTAAACATTGTGACATGGAATTCTTATTTCTTTCTTTCTATCCTTATTTAAGAGTGATAGATCCTCAAGTTATTGATGGATCTGGTTTATTATTTTTTTATTGGTGGGACTTGGAACCCCCCTTGTTTTTTCTAGCCACCAACTCTTTGTTGATGGATCCTTCATTGGACATTTGAAACTTGAAAAATGGGAGTTTTAACAATGAATCATGAATTTAATTGAAAAGAATGATTTCCCAAAGATTGATTTATTGAGAGAAGATATAATCATGAATAATTATTCAAAGAATAGGATATTCATTATTGGAATATGACCCCAATAATTAGATTGACAATGAATATTATAGCTAAACCAAATTTGACAAGATTTTACCATATTAGGTGTGGATTGATTTTATACCAACAACCTGAGCCTTAGGGATTTGTGCAAACTTTGAGCCATGATTGACTAGCTGAGTAGTGATATGATCCTAGAGTCAGGAACTAATGCACATTTGGTATTCTAACAATGGTTATTTGATTTAATTTGATTATTACATGCCATAGTTTATTGAACTCATTTAATCATGCCTTTTTTGAAATAATTCTTCTAATCCAATTTTTGATATACTTACCATTTATTGTATTGTAAATATTGTTTGACTGAAAAGAAAAAAATGATTTTCCTTGCCCCATTTTATTAAATTTATTAATAAATGGTTTATTTATTATGGAATTTTATTTGTAACATTATATTATATCATATTAATATATTTTTTATTCCACTCTACCTATTCCCTCTAGTGTATGTAGATACTATTATTTGAGGTCTTTTAAAAGGGAAAGATCCACTTGGAGGTGGAGGGTGTTTCGGACTAGAAGGATATTAGGTGATGGTGGTGATCGGTGGAGCAATGTGAAACTTGTTATATGGAGGATTTTAGATTTTGTCTTGATTGATTTATTTTTTTAATTAGATGATGTATCATTGGAATTTTTATATATTTTATTATGGAATTTTTTTCATTAAAAAGTTTTTGTTATACCAACTATTCACTTTTTTATCTTCCACTGTTCTATAATGATCGACATTTCTTCTATAAAAATAATTCCCTATGATAATTTTTTTATTCCTAGATGCTTGATTACATCCCAGGGAGATTAAGAATAGCCTTCATTCCGTCTTAGTGCCAAATCAGGAATCGATGTAACAAGTTATTTGGGATGGTTCATGAAAAAATGTTATGAGAGGGATGTTGTTTATCTTTTATTGAATTTTGTATGAGGTTTCAGATGTCCTGGAAGAATGGATGTATGAATTTGTGTTCTTAAGTGTTATTTTATGTGAGGGTTCTAGAACTCCCTTATCACATGGAGCCTTGAGTCACCATAAGTATTTGAAAAAAGTGTACTTGAAGAATAAATTTATTTGATTCGGGTATTTTCCCAAATTTTATCTATATATTTTGAAATCAACATAAATTGTATTCTATTTGATGGAATTGATATTATTGTATCTCTTGGTTGGGTGGATTATCTAAGTATCCATTATGATCTTTTCTTATTACATATTGATATTTTATAATACGATGGCCCCAAGAAGCCATTGGAACCGGACGCAAGAAGAAGCTTTTTGTGAACCATAAAAAAAGAATCCTCTAATTGACCAAAAATATTATAGAGATAGTGGTGCATGCAGTGTATGAATTGGGATAAGTAAAAACCCCCAATATTATTTATGTTCTTGTAGTATAACCTCAGAGGGATGAAACAAATAATCATTCTTAGGGATTCTTCAGCAGAAGCCACCTGTAGCAAGGATCAAATGATCCTTATAAAGAAGAATATTGTTTGAAAAATATTGATCTTCTATATGATTTATTAGAAACACATGATTATTTAATGGTTAAATATTCTCCCATTATGCAAGGATGTATAATAATGAGTTGATGGGATTCAATGGTTACAAAGAAGATAAATAAATTTTGTTTTAGGGATACATAAAATTATTTTCAGAGAGTAGTTATATCTAGAATCAATGGTTTTAGTTCTATTTATGGAATTTATTAACCTCTAATATGAAAATAAAACTTTGATACATTATGGAAACATATTTACTAAACATTTTTAATTTATTCCAAATGATGTATCTAATAAGAGGCTGAAGGATCGAGGATTAAAGATGGATCTTTGATCTGATAGATGATCAAAGGCATTCATGCTGAATCCCACCTATTATTAAGACATAATGGATAGAACATTTATGGTTGACCTTGACATGTATTTAATCATAGGGTCAGATGGAATTTCTACTACTCCTATTGGTAATTCTGTTAGTTACTTTAATAGAATGGGGAAGCGGGATGAGTCTCTTGGAAGATCTTGATTTGAGTCATTATCCAAACCGTAAGAAGATTATAGAAAATGCCCATTTACATTCTTTCAATGGAGTGAGATCGAGCATTCAAAGTGGGTTTGTAAGGAGGCACCAAATTCTTTTTGTATGTACTGTGGTCACTGAGGCCACTTGTATAATTTATGTCTTTTCTTTTACGACATGTAATAGCACAAGATCATCAACACTGAAAGGAACCATAGTGTAGTCAAATGCTTCATGAGCTACAGGGTTCAAGCTATAAGCATCTAGAAAGATGCTTGTTTAAGTAGTGGATGAGTCTTTAGTGGAATCCGATGTAGGTCCAGTGGTATTTAGATTAACCACCACTATAGCATCATCATTAGTGACTTCTCTATTTGATTTTGATGTATCCCTTTCTTTTATATTGACTCACAATTTTAAAATGTTTAACCTTTTTATTGAGATTATGTATTATGTAATGGATATTTCTGCACCCCTATATAGAAGGAAGAGAATGGTCTATAATTCCCCTCTTATGCCTTTTATATTCAAAGATCAAGGTCATTTGGGATTTTTTGGTTAAAAATATAAAACTTATGTATGTAATTCTTTCAATATATTATATGATTTCCCATAAATCCTAGATTGGTTATTATCTTTGGAGGGTTTAATTTATTTCCCCCAATGGGGTGAGTCATATTTTTGAGAGAGAATGGGACAAGAGGTTGATTAGTTCTAGACCACCTCCTCCAAATTTTAGTATGATGATATATATGTTTCCTATTGACCTAGAATTGGAATATTAGAGTGGTGATCTTCCTCTAGTGGCCGTCAGGTTTCCAAGAAAGGTTCTTTATTATTTTTATGGATTGTCACCTCTAAGGGCGGGAGAATTTTCTATTTACTTGGTAACTAGTACCCATACTATCAGTATTCCATCAAAAAATATTCCACTAGAAGAATTATATGAGTTAAATACCCAATTGGAATATTTATTGAATAAATGAATTATTCACATATGTGTGTCACCTTGTGTGGCACTAAGGTTTTTTTCAAGGAAGGTTGATGTGACCCTTTTTCTTTGTGTTGATTACCAAAAACTAAATCATGTCATGCTAATGAATAAGTTCTTATTTCCTTGGATGGATGATATATTTGATTAGTTGAAAGGGTTGAATTTGTTATAGAAAATCGATATGCAATCAAGTTATGAACATCTTATAATCATAGAGTCTAATATCCCAAAGGTCACCTTTTGGAGTAGGCATGACCATTATGAGTACCTTATATTTCCTTTTGGTCGGAACAATACTCTTGTAGTTTTATGGTTCTTTTGAACATGATATTCCATAAGTATATCAACGTTATTATGTTGATATTTTTATAATACATCTTGTTTTACTCAAAATGTAATGAAGATCATGTGTTTCATCTAAGAACAGTTATGAGAGTTTTGTGGGATAATCTAATTTTTGATAATCCATTGAAATGATGTTTATGGATGTGAGAAGTTATTTTCCTAGGGAATATGGTCATGAAACAAGATATTTCAGTTTATCCTGAGAAGGTGAAGGATTTTATGACATGGGAACAACCACATCGGGTTTTTGCAATTCATAGATTCTTCATCATAATAGGGTATTACCACTTATTCATTATCCATTTCTCAAAGTCAGTTTTTCATATGAATGATCTCACTGAAAAATGGGTAAAGTACATATGGGATTCAAATTATTTGAATTATTATGATGAATTGAAATAATTTTTGAATTTTTCTTCGATGCTGACTCTTCCTAAGGATGTGAAGGTATATGTGGTATTTTGTGACACATCTAATTCCAGTTTTGGATAAGTTATCATACAAAGTGATCATGTGGTGGACTATTGTTCCCAAATTATTAGGCCACATTCAAAGAACTTTCCAACTCATGATATAAAACACCCAATTATTATGTATTCTCTTAAGATATTGCGATATTTACTTTTTATATAAAAGTTAAGCATTTATTCTAATCCAAAAGTCTGAGTTATATATTCTCGAAAATGATTTTAATGTCCATCATAGGTAGTGGGTGGAATAATAAAAAGAATATGATTTTGAAATTTCATATTCCCCTAGATTGGGGAATTTTTTTGATGATGATTTTAGTAGAATTTTTTTCCCATGCCATAAAAAAATCATAAAAAAGTGAAAGTTAATGGATCTTTATACTCATAAATAGTTTTTATTGTGTAGGATGAGACCAAGATTGTTTTTATTGGTATTTAGTTTGCATCCTCTCTTCTCATGATGATTCATTAGGAATTGGTTCTTAATGGTGAGTTCCATAGAATTTTAGACTCTCTTTATAATATGGATTCCATTTATGAGTGGTTGTTATCTTCTGAGGGTATCCTATGATTTTAAAGATGGTACCTCAGACCTATTCCTGGGGAAACGTTTTTAATGTGGGTATTTTCAATAATTTCTAGTGGGAGGATTACCCTTGCACAATAAAGGTGTTTAAAAATATATGGCGATGATTATGGTCTCGAGGTATGAGAAAATATATGATAGGTTTTTATTCTAGTTTCTATACATAATAATATGCCATGGATGACAACCAGAAATCTTTGAATTTTATTTATCCTATAACAATGTCGAGATGGAAGTGGAATGAAATTTTTATGGAAATTATGGTTGGGTTGTCGCATATCTCTTGAGGGAATAATGCGATATGGGTAGTGATCGATCAACTAACCAAATCATCACACATTATTCGTATTCACGATATGAACAAGTTTAAATAATTTGAGAGCACATATGTGATGTAGATCATCATATTTCATGGAGTTCTATATAATATATTTTATGATGGGGATCCCGAATTAACTTTTCATTTTTTAAGTGGCCTCCAAGAGGTGATGATATCCAATGTTAGATTGAGTATGTAATTTTATCCACAATAGGGTGGAGATGAAGAAAAATATATGTAGATTTTTAAATACATTATATGTTCTTGAATTCATGACTTTGTTGGAGTTTAAAATTATCATTTGTGGTAGGTTGATTTTTCATACAATAAGAGTTTTTGGATTGCTGTTAAAATGGACCCTTTTAAGGCCTTGTATGACCCACCTTTTAGATCTCCATTATATTTCTCATATACTCAGTTAGCTTCTACTATTGGGCCTATTTTGGTAAAGAATAAAACAAAAAAGATTAAAATGATTGGTTAGTGAATGGTGATTGTTCAAAGATAATATAAATACTATGATGATCAGTATCGATACCCTTTGAAGGTTTTAGTTGGTGAAAAATTATTTTGGAGAGTTTCACCACAGTTGGGTCACCAATGGCTTGGAAAACCAAAAAATCCACCATCGGTATTCATGTGTCATTTTGAGGGTTTTTATTATGATAAAAAGGTGGCCTACAATCTGGATGTTCCTCATCAAATTAAAATCGTAAATGATTTATTTCATCTATCGTAACTTAAGAAATATCTGTCAAACACGTCTCATGTCTTGTGCTAGGAAGACCTTTATGTGGATCATAATGTGTCCACATATGTGTTTCCAATTAGGATTGTTGATTATGAGATAAAGGTTCTTCATGGAAAGTCTATACCAATGGTTTGAATGATTTGGCATCATGGTTCGAATTAAAATGATATTTGGAAGCATGATGTTCTAACGAGAGACTGATGGCCACATGTATTTGATATAAAGGCCTCTTGATAGGATTTCTAGTGGTAGGAAGAATTTATAGAGGGGATTTTGTAATATATCGATACATGATTTCATGTACTTTTAGTCCATATTGTGGATAATATTTAGTTTGGATCAGGTTTTGTTTTTTTGGAGATTTATTGATGATTAGGGATATTTCTAGGCATGTTCACAGTTACCCCATAGTTATGAAAAACCATGTGGTTCAAAATAGGAAACTGTGTGCCATGTTTTTGAGTTATTTGGGGCCGGGGTGGTTCAAATTTAGTTCAAAATATGTGGCCTCCCTAACCAAAATATGTGACATGGGATAGTGGGATCACGTTGTTTGTGAATTTTTGTTCAAATTGTGTGGAAAAATAGTGAACTATTTTCTAGAATCCTGGGTAGTAATGGATGGTTTTTGAATGATTTTTCAAACATTATAACCAAACCATTAAACTCTATCTATAATCCTAATATGGTCAAACATTTGTGTTCATAAGTAGTAATAATTGTGCGGCCTACACCAGAAAACCATACGGTGGGAATTTTAATTCTCTGAAATTTTTAATAAAGGTTATGAGACCCCAATTTTAAATAATAATATCCTCCTATTCAAACCTAGTACAATATTATACTTTTTAGAGGAAAACATGAGAGTATTTTAACTCCTCTAACCCCTTCTCTTCATGGATCAATGTGTTTGTGGGTGCATTGGATCTCATATGTGTAATATCATTGATTTAGAATTATCCATTCTTCCTTTCTATCAATTTTTAGTACCAACAGATCCAAATGTTATTGATGTATCTATAACTTTATTTAATGATTTGTGGAACTAGGACTCTCTGTTGATCATTCTTTCATCCTACTATTCATTGGTGGATCCTATTTTGGTGTGGTGATGTTTTAGTGATTTTATGTAGGTGTTTCCATTATTATTTTCCTTACACATAATCATTTATTTCATACATTATTTGAAATTCATTTTAAATTTATTTCCAGTCTTTTAATTGATAATATTGTACCTTTTATTTCAAAATGAATAGAATTTTAAAATAAACCTCTTTTCCAAGGTATTATAAAATATCCTATTGATTTTGAGGAAACATGGATTGAGGTGAAAAATTATTTGATGAATGATTTGATGTTGATTCTTGAGAAAAGTACCTTATAGTGAAATATGTTTTTGAATTGAATGAACTTTCTAAAAACCTAAGATTTGATTTTGAAGTTGAAATGAAATTTTTAAAATTGAAAATGTGCATTTTAACTATGAATAATGAACTAAATTGAAATTTTTTTCTTTTCTATGATTTAGTGATTTATTAATTTAAAGAACATTTGAGCATGACTATTTAATGGTGACTAGGATAAGAAAAATAAGTCACCAAACCCTTAATAATGGATTGATTATGAAAAACCTAACTAAACCTAAATTTGTATCATTTTCCTTAATGTGGTGTTGACTGATTATATCATGATGGGATGATCCTTAAGTATGTGTTTAGAAATTCATCTATGATTGATTGATTGAGTAGTGTGAGGATTTAAAAGCAAAGAACTAATAAATCTCAATGTATATAACTATGGATTTTTAGTGTTTTTGTGAAACTGATTTATTATTGACCAAATATTTTATGAAAATGTAAATTTAATCATATTTTTATATACTTGACATATACATGATTAGAAATATTGGTTGATTAAAAATAAGAAAATTATTTTCCATGAAATGATTTAATTTAAATTTAATTGAAAAAATTTATTTTATAGAATTGATTATGAAAAATATAGTGATATCATACTCGGATATTTTTTCTCACACCTTATATTTTCCTTTAGTAATTTTTAGATTTTATTATTCCACGTCCAGAAATCAGGGCGAACCACTTAGAGGTGGCAGGTGTGCCTAACTAGTGAGACCTTGGGAGATGGTGGTGAAAAGTTGAGCTATAGTCCACTTGCTACATAGAAATTATGGGACATTGTATAGATATATTTTGTGTCTTTTATTGGATATTGGACCATTCAAGATTTTATCTATTTTCTTGTAGTATTTTTCCCTTCGAGAATTGTTTTTCATACCGACAGTTCTATATTTTATCTTCCACTATTCTATATTGATTAACTAATCTTATAGAGAGATTATCCCCTCTAGTTATTTGTCTATGTCCATGTGGATTTGGATCACACTTAATGATACGTCAGTACATGATTTCGTACTAGTATATTAGTGAATATTTTATTTATTCTCTTTTAATATATGCACTTCATCCATGGTGAGTAATAATCCATGATGTTCAATTCTTAGTTTTTAGGGTTTTTTAATTTCATAGTTATGAACGAATTGAGAAGTTTTGTTTGTATCTTGTATAGAAGATTTTAAAATCATATTTCAATTATTTTGAAATATTAATAAAAAATTCCTCAAAATTTTAGATGTAAAAAAATTATTATAATAATAACATTATTATTATTAAATTAATGAATCTAACAACATTGGCTGTTATAGTGATACCTTGGTGTTTTGAGTAGATTATAAGATATTGAATGGAGTGAAAATAAAGAATAGTTGTCTAATTCTTCCAATATATGACATTTTTTAGAGTGGTTTGGTGGGTCTCAAGATAAATCTATTTAATGTATATCATTAATTTAGGGTTTCAGAAAAATACATTCTAAAAATAACATTTAAAAGTGGATACGGGTTATATATATTTTTATAATTTACTTATCACTAAATAATGTGTTAATTTTTTTATATCATTAATTAATATAATCTTATAACTATATATTGATTCATTTTTTTTGTGTTTTTTAAATTTCATTCTAGTGTACTCATTGTCCTTTGGGGAGCACGAGAGACACCTGGTGGTTGTATGGAACACATTATAGGAAAATCACTTCTTTGTTATGTTATTTTAAGTATTACTTACGGATCATTAAAATAAAGTTTCATAGCCATGTGGTATATCATTGTAGCATATATAATTATCTTTTTATAGTTGAGATTTTCTTGAATTAAGGAATTCAAATTAATATGTTTGAAAAAATGAGCTTTTTTTGAATTAAGGAGGCGTTGAATATGTTTTATATGATATTTCCTCTAGTTAGGAGTGATATTAATAACTATTAACATGAATGGAGTGAAATTTCATTTGGTTTACTAGTTTTATTTTTCCATTTTGAAGTTAAAGAGAATGCTTATAACAAATCATATCCTTATCATAATGGTAATGGTATTTCATATGTGGAATATTATGATTCCTCGTGTATAGAATGGGGTTTTTTTGTTTATGAAAGGTGATCTGGTGATAGCTTATACAATCAATTTTTATGGAAACATGAAGAAAAAAATATAAATTTCATGATCATTATTTGGACAAGGTGATTTATGCAGTGATGTGTTTTCACTATTTTTTATTTATAAATAATTGTTCTGTTTATAATGACCACATAAGTTTAAGGATGAAATATTTCACAAATGGATTTTCACCATTGGAAAAGAGGTCAATTACTACCCTAAATCCGTTAACATTGAGTTTGTGCATACACTACGTGAGGGTAATGATGTGGTGAAAACATTGATTTTGAAGGTTCACATGTAGGAAGTACAAGAATAAATAGAGGAATTTTGGTTCATGTAACTCTTGGTTAAAATTAATTTTGAAAAGACTCATGAGTCTGGAAGGGTGATCATGGAAAAACATAGTGTCTTTTATACTTTCCTAAAGTGGATGAAGTATGATTATATTGACAAGAATAATTGCATTTTTTTCAAATAATTTTTATAATAGAAATCCATTTCCATTTTTAAACCACGATTACAATTATTTCTTATATATATATTAATAACTGATTGTTCCTACTCATATTAATCATAATTTATGGTAGAGTTTTACTCTTAAAAAAGGGTTATTCATACCATCTTGAAAATTTAGTTTGAAGACATCCTTGAAATGTTATTTGGGGATTAATATAGTTATAATTGGTTTTGTATCTCAAAAACTCAAATAACTGTATGTAAAGGATGAGCATCAGTAGTTAGCTAATAAATTATATTAATGGACCTTTATTAAGTGAATGTTGGATAACTTTAACATTTCTTTTTAGTTGGATTGACAAGATCTTCCAAGGTTAGAGATATAATGTGAGTTATCATGGATATACTGATGAAGGAAGCTCCATCTCATTATATGCACAGGGTCAATTCATATGACATACCTATAAGTTTATATGTGTTAAATATGGTCATATTTTACATTTTACCATATAGATCTATATTAGACTTGTATACAAGATTCATATATTAATTTTTTGGGTCAATGAAATAGATTTGGGAACTAAAGTAAAATTGTGAATAAATCATTACCCAAAGACTAACATACTATTAGATTATTTTAGAAAACAATTCACACATGAATTGTAGATTTTGATGGTGTATTGTTGGATCATGTGGAATTAGTGGATATTTGATATAAATATAGGTCTTGTTATTTCATATTATGACTATCCTAGTGAAATGATTTAATATTATACGATAGAACTAAAATTTTGAAATAAATATTTAAAATAAAAATGTATAGGGAAATATTGTGTTAGATCATGAGTTGAGTATACATTTAATACTTCAAATGAATAATTAGTTATTATGAAAACTGAATCTAAATGACACATGATCATTAATTTATCCTATAATATTAATTCAATAATTTAATATAGTTTAGTTCAATTGTATAATTGGGTAATTATAATCCATATCTGGACATAGATAACTAAAACTCATTCCATGAACAAGAATAAAATCATTACATGTAGTTTACATATTAATGTATCATATCTAAATTAAAAAAATTCCATGAATTATAATGATGAATCTTATAGAATATATACATGAATTCATAATTTAAATGAATACCATTAAACATAGAATAGATATATCAAATATCTCTCCCAAATTTTAATCCCCTCACAATCGAACTAGCCTTCAATAAATATTTTACTAAGAATGGAAGTATAAAATAATTTAAAAATTTAAACTACTTAGCTATAAAAGAAGACTTTTTTATACCAACATTTTATCTCCTCTAGTAGTTAACGATATTCATTTCTATATCTTATTGTTTATATTTTATAAAAAGATTTTATAAGACAATTTTCAAAATTAGTTTCGTTTTTTATTTATTATAGAATTAAATATCATTTTATCAATACCCTTGATGTTCTATTAATCATTTAGAAATAGATTTTGAAACCATTGTGTAGTTATCTTCAAAATGTTTTTTTTATTTTTATATCTATTTTTATCTCATTCAATTCCTTAACGCGTTCCTCCTTCATATAAAATGTGACATATGTTGTTGTAATTATTGATATATTATTATCTTTTTTTTCCTCTTGTGAGAACTTATAATATATCAAAGGATGACAATGGATTTTAATATCCCACTTCCTCCCACTGATTCTATTATAATTATAGACTAGAATCATATTATTTAATGAAAAATAACCTTTGAAATGGGTTCTCTTGATTTTAAGATCGATGTGGTATCCCTCCATCACATTAAAACAACTATCCAAAAGAGACAAAACTCATCCAAAAAGTCATGGTTTTCCAACCTGGTGTACCAACACGATAATAATTATTACATCATCCTCAACAAAACCCAACATGAAATTGTTTGTTTTCACACTTCATGTCAAGGTAATACTTCAATCCCAAAATGTTTTTTTCATCTTGTTTGAAACATCAATAGAGAAAATAGTTCCAATGTATACCTTCCACATTGTGACCCAGTTCTATTTTCAAGGTATACTAATATTTTCATTTTAACTTTCATGAATTTTTTTTCTAGGAACAAAATTTACCTTAATTAACTTCTTTTAATCTTTATTTTTCATACTTGATGCTGTAAGATCTAATTGACTATTATTTATCGTCATAATTTGGCATAACGTTTTTTTAAAAGCATCTCACATTTCATTTAATTCCAGTGTAACAAATTTGGTGATAGCATTTAAATTTCTCATGGTATTGGTCCTCTTAAACCAAAAAAATGAAATAAAATTATAAATATAAATTAAATTTTAAATTAATAAAAAAATTATTATAATTTTAATATTAAAATACAAAATACAATTACATGAATCCCAAATAAATATATATTTTTATGATTTTTTTAAAAGGTTGGGGTTGTAGCCTCTTTTTTTAATAAATCAAAGAATTGAACTCTTTTAATTGGGTAGAGGGAGACCTATTACATCGCCCGACGACCCAGTGGGCATTTCGCCCATTACCTGGCTCGTAGGCCCAAAATTTTGCCCCAAAGCCCATTCTACGAATAGTACTGCTATAGTACCGCCTGCAACAATACATCACTGTAACCTGCCGCCACTACAGTCCCCATATCACTGCTATAGTGCCCACCATTACTATAGTACAACTGCTTCTACAATGCACTATATTACTACTACAGTACTTACACCCAATGGGGTTTGAACCCCCATTTTTCCTATAGGATTACGGGGAGCTTACCACTAAACCAAACCCTAACTATAATATTTTTATGATTAAAATGTTACATTTTATTATAAATTATTAATGTATAATATGATAATAGTAAATATTTCAAATGTGAAATTTCATTAAATTACATTAAAATTATCCCATTAATTTCCTGATTATTTACCCCAACGAAATATCAACAAATATAAAGTGTCGTTTACCCCCTTTAATAGACATAAACTTTATTAGAAAGAAAATAAATCATTATCACATATTAATATAATCTATATGTAAAATAACTAGTTATCAATTATCCATAAATTTTAAAAGTAAAACAATAACATATTTATCAACTCATCACATGTGAAGAAAAATAATTAATCAGGTAATCTAATTATTTTGATAATTTCAACTTAAAATTTTTTTTATAAGAAAAATATTATCTTTATTTTAAGAAATGGTTTTTTTATTTCATTATTTTTAATATAAAGTAAAATAAATTGTCGAAACTTTATTAGATTTATTTATATATTTTTATTTTTATTTTATTTCTATCTTTATTTATATGGTATATGAAAATATAAATTTTCATATTCAAAACTTTTCATTTAGTGACATGGATTTTCCATGTATTATTTTTGGATATTGTATGGATTATTTTCGAGACCAAGTGTTGAGAGAGCATGTGATTCCAAGGCCCGGTGAGCCACAAATAAATGTCTGGAAAATATTAAATATATTAAAAAGAACATTCATGCCATTTTCATAAAAAAATGGAATAACTCTAAAAAGGGGTCTAGATTATAAATCTCCGTGCATCGTTGAGTTTAGAATGCAAGTTTTACCTTAGGCGCAATATAAACTTTTTCAACATAGAGCATTTGTGAAAAAGTCATCACGGGTGTAAAAATTAATAAAATTAAGTAAATAAATTAATTTATTTTTTTGTCAATGCATATAACTAATTTCATATATATGTATTCTATTGTGATGGAATTACAAGGTTAGATGCACAAGATTGGGGTTATTAGAGAACAATTGGATAGGGCATTAGAAGATCTCTCTCAGACGAACATCAATTGGATTGTAGATTGGAGACTGGTGTACAACGAGATTCAGAGATCTCAGGAGTTATAATGTCCCAGACTCATACCTTGTTAGTGATCGATCCAACTAAGGGAATGAATTTTTCTTATTTCGATTTATCCCTATCTATGATTCCGATTATAAAAACAAATCAATCAACAAACGAATTGATTTACAGATTGTGGCTATTACAGGTATGGGATAATTGTTATGTGAGATTGGTAATTTCTTGTTTTTTTCTTCAACATATAATCATTATTCATTCTAATGGAAACAAAACAAGGTTAACTTAAAAAAATAAGGAGGTTAGTTCCTCATGGTTGTTAATTGTAATTTTCCTTTCTCTTTTCTTCATTTATTTCCATGGATTGTTTGACCATTGATACGACCCAAATACCAAGTAATAAGATGTTACACAACCATTTCTTGGTTAAATGATTCGATATAATTGATTTGAATTCATATGGTATGGGTATCATGTGGTTACAACAACAGTGATTGGGTTATGACTAGATTAGTCAAGCACGAGTGCAGTTTTTGAATGCACAACAATGGTGGTGGTTTAGGATGGATACTGAACAAATAAGGCCTCCATAAGTTGTTTCTCCAGCAATGATCAGGATCATTTGACCAAGATCCAAAATCCACAGGCAAGATATACTATAGTGGGGGAAGATCTAGGCAACATCAGAGAATACGTCAAGGTGGAAGAGAAATCTATGTGAGCTGTGAAATCCCATGGTACACATGTTGTTTTCTAGAGAAACACGTTGTTTGGGACCCTATGAGGGAAGTTGGGTTTCTGTAGTGGATTTAAGTATAAACAAATGTGTAAACATTCCCTGGAAACATAGTTTGTACCTTAAAAGGTACATAGAAATGGAAAGGGGTACACACACATGAGAATTCCATGAACTTCAACATGAACTATTACACACCATGTGTACAAGGGAATAACCGTATTATGAGTCATGGGACGATGTAAATGAGAATGGGAACACTATTTAATTTGAAATCAACATGGGAAATGTCTATTTTAAACACGAATAACATGAATCCAAAGTGACACTCTGTGTACAACTAGTACATGTTGTGTACTTCTTCAAAGATGACATAGGGACCTATATTATGTATCATAGAAATGTTTTGTTAGGGTGTGTTCCCTTTATCCATTCCTTTAGGGATGGTATAGAATCACATCCAATACAAGTGATATCAATCCATTCAACACAAATTCTTAGATATATTTTTTGGAATCATTTAGTGAGGCCCAAAGTGAGATCCTCTATCATATTCTTTTCCTAGGGGGAGTTCATTGTATAATCATGACAAAAAATTCATGGTCACTAATCCCTTATGTAGTGGGTTTATATGAATTAAGTTGTTGGTATACCCTATTGGACTTGGGTGTGATCATAATATGTGTATTGTTCTATTAAGACTTCCAATAATTACTTTTAATGGATAGATATAAATAGCACTACCTCTTGGATTGGTGTCATAAATGATATCCAAATAGTGGAGTGTGTTATCCTGTTTGAGTTCTATTTTTAAACATTCAAGTAGGAACCCTAGACTAAAATTAATATTGTGTCTTTATCATTAGATTTTGTTTCTTTATTGAGTATATCTGGATATTCTTGTGATATTTAATGTAGACATATACCAATATAGAGATGGATATTATTCTCACTATTATGTTATTTGTGTTTTTGAAGTGTCCTATCGAGTATTGTAATATTCACACATACATGGGCTATGCACATAAATTTCAATTATTGTGCATATCATCAATACTTTGACGGATTCCTAGAGGGACCATAACCATGTGGGGATTAGTGGTCTGGATAGATTGGGTGTGTTCCTATAGTTTTCCTAACAGTAGTCCCCATATTTACTTTTAGGTTTGAATTATTTATAGACACTTTGTGGTGGTATTGTACTTCGTTTTTTACACATTGAAGTACTTGTTTTCATACTCTAGTTGTGGGATTTAGAAATATTCATGCACAGTTTATTAGTTTCGTTACATTTTATAATTGTATGGTCTTATAGAAGTGTTCTTGTCTACATATATATTAGGATAAGGCCTCAAATGTTGGTGATATACATATTTAGCACAAGTTTCTAGCCCCTGAACTATTTGAGGAGGGATTGGGGAGTCATGAAACATGCCTCATTGGGTAGGTTTTTGGTAGAGTGGTATTAGAGTACTTGGTTCTATATTAGGACTCAAGTTAGTGTGATTGGTTTTAGGAAACAGTGTTATGTGTTTTGAGTAAAGCATCTAGTTTAGGGACAACAATGTTGGTGAGAAAACCGAAAAATCAATACAATAGGGATCAAATAACCTACTTTTGACTTGGTAAATAAGAACAATAGTTGTATAGAAAAAATGTACTTGTATATTATAGTAATGGGTTATGGTTTCAATGTCATTCGTTAGTTAACTATACATATATACTCATTAATTGTGGTACATACTCTTTATTTCAATATACATCTGTGATGTATTCCAGAAAGTATTCAACATCAGGAACATGAGTATGATCCTCTAATTAATGAGGCACTGATATAGGGGCTAGTTCTAGATATTTTATCTCTAGGAGGTGCACCTATTATGACATAACCTGTTGAGAAGAGGATACTACCCACAGTACTCGAAGACAAGGAATGTAGGATGATCACACATCAAGAGTTTCAGTGGAAACAACCTATCTAGTTTTAAGATGAGAATAATCCTTATGGAGATTAGGAAAGGATTAAGGTGTTTATTCATGCTTTGTGTCTTACCAGGACACCGATTGATCAGATAGTGGTTATGGCAATGATTTTTCTATATGGATCATTTGAACGATGGTTTGATTTAGTGACCCATTTTTATGACGATGATACTCTAGCATGGTCAGATATTCAGTTAATTTTTTGAGCTGAGCTGTCTATAGCTACATTGAGGGATCTTCACATCCAAGTGATTTTTTTTACTATAGAAGGGAAGCCCGATAATAGCTATGAATTCAAGGAGGTTTACTATCCTCTCCAGGTACTCGATGGATATGGTTTTGGATAAGTTATTTTGGTATTGAAACATCATTTGAGGATTTCATAGAACTATAAAAGACAAAGTTATACATATGCGACTTCCTACATTTGACAGGGTGCTAGAGTGAGCTTTGGTGGTTGAAATTTTCTTGGGTAGGAAGACGATGACAGTGGGCACACAGGTTTAGATAATTTGGTAGTAGTGAGCTGACATTTGTATCTGGTAACTAGAAATGTGAGAATATATAGGAGGAGGTCTGAGGATAGTGTATATATGGTCTAGGGATCACAAGATACGTATATTCTTCCGAGGGTGAGGAGGTTCTACTCATGTGATGGTAGAGGAAATCTTGAATGAGATTGTATAACCCACTATACAGTAGATATAGAGACAGTGGATGGTCCTTCGTAGAATAGGAAGGGGTATGAGAAGAAAATTATGTAGTGTGAACAATGTGGAAGAGGAGCTGGGAGAGTACCTGGAGGTGATATATGCTTTTAATTATTACCACCACCACCCCAAGTGTTCCATGCTAGGCTCATTAATGTTGAGGATAGGGGAAGTGATAGTTTCAGGTGATTTTGGATTATGAAGTAAAGTATCTAAAGATTATTTGAGGATTGATATATGTATTTTATATATTAGTTTTAGTGCTGATAGACATAGGTTCTAGTCATTCCTTTATTGAAAAATATTTGGTTCAGGACATAGATTTTATGATTGAGCCCTTTGGTAAACCCTTTCACATGGAAACACCTACTAGAGATGACTCAATGATTACACACTTATGCCAACAGTGTGAGCCAACTTTTGTAGGTGAGAGTTTCTTTCGTGTTATATTTGTAGCAATAATGATGTCTTGTGATTTAATCTTATGTATGTACTGGATATCTATAGGTCATGCTTAGATCCACTGTTTTTAAGTATAGGATGCAGTGTGTCAATAATGATGGGACTTGGTTTTCCTTTATGGTCGAATGGTAAAACTAGGCAGCATAGGGCGGACTCATCAATAAAAGGGTACAACTAATTACTCATCAGTTGGATATATTGACCCCTGGTGATGTGGATGTTATGAGTTCTCTATTCCCTACAATGGTAGAATAGTTTTATAAAGTCATCCCCGATGATGTTCTGGGCTTACCAACCCAGAAAGAGATATACTTCTGTATTGATCTACACACTTGGAAGATGCTAATATATACACTTGCATATTATATGGATCTGAAAGATCATCATGAGTTGAGAGTGAAGTTGGAGGAATTAAAAAGGAAGGGCTTTATTAGACCCATTGTTTCATATAGTGTAGCTTCAGTTTTGTTTTTCTACAAATGGGGGCTAAATGTTCAGGTCGTGTGTGTATTATCATCCCCTAAAATAGGTGAATGTGAAAAAAAGTATACACTACTGAGGATTGATGACCACTTAATCAGTTGAGAAAGTAATGATGGTTCTTGAAGGCTGATTACTGCTCAAGCTATGAACACCTGTTAGTATGGGATGAGGATACCTATAAGAAGATGTTCATATTTCATTATGATCATTATGAGAACTTATTGATGACCTTTGGCTTGATGAAACCCCAAAAAGTGTTTAGGGGTCTCATGAACTGATATTTTCTTCCTTTTGTAGACCAATTAACAATTTTATTTATCTACAATAACCTTGTTTACTTAGTGTTTGATGGGGAGCATGCGAGACACTTAAGTATGGTTTTAGACATACTCTAAGAGAACAAAAATTACAAGAAGCTCTCAATGTGCCATTTCTAAATTATTTAGGCCTATGTTCTGGGTAATTTATTCTCAGGGGATGGGGTGGAAGTAAACCCAATGATGGATGAGGAAAAATTATCTTGGGATCCAACCAAGAGCGTGATAGAGGTGAAGAGCTTCCTTGGCTTTGCATGATATTATCCAAGATACCTAAATTCTCAAGGATATTTTCCCTAATGTTAAATTTGACCCATAAGGGGAAGCCTTTTGTGCGGACAGAGAGGTTCCATTACAATTTTTTCGGAGTTGAGACAAGGATTGATAACTAATCCCATATTGAGATTTCATGTGGAGGGTGTATTGTATATAGTTTTTTTTGATGTATTGGTAACTAGTAATGGTTTAATTATGATGTAGAGTAAGGTAGTGATTGCCTATGGTTCACGTAATTTGAGACCACATGAGTAGAACTTCACAACCCACAATATTTTGTTAGTATTAGTAGTCTTCTCATTAATGATGTGGTGACACTACCTGATGGGAAAGTGGGTTATTGTTTATTATTAACACAAGAGTCTCAAGTATATCTTCTCTCAAATCTATCTCAACATGATACATTGTTGATGGCTAGAGTTATTTCATGATTATGACTTCGAGAATTTCTATACTCATGGGAAGGGGAACATGGTAGTAGATGATATCAAAATGAAATATTTTCCATAGTTGGTGAGTGATGCATCATATTAGATAGCCTCATTATTTTAATCCATTATAGATGAAGATTGAGAAACTGACCTACAATAAATTTTTGTTACCCCTCATATTTTATAGTAATTCACCATGCCACAACTTTGGGATACTGACTTTGAGACACTACATACTCAGTTATCCACTAGACATTCTTCTTATGGATTTTCTGAAGGTGGAGAGCATGTCTTTATTTTTTGAGGACACACTATGGAACATGTGATGTTGTCGGAGGAGGTTTTGAAAGAGTTTCATGAATATCCTTTTATGTTAAATACAGGTGTGTGAAAGATATACAAGGACCTCCGACATTGGGTTTGGTGGCTATGGATGAAGAAGGAAGTTATAGAGCTTTTTCTCTAGATGCCTTACATTTCCGAAAGTGAATGTTGAGCCCTTAGTTGCAGTGGGTTTGTCTTAACACCTTGAATATCTAGAGTGGAAGTGGGATATAATATCCCTGGAATTCATGATTGTATTTCCATGTACATATAGGGGACACAATTCCATGTGGCTGATCATAGACAATCTCGCGAAATCGACCCACTTCCTATCTATCTGAGAGAAGAGTTTAGAAGAGAGTTTTTAACTCCAGTCCAAGAAGGAGATAGTTAGACTCCATGGAGTTACATTGAAGATCATGAATAAACTTGATTATTGCTTCACATCTTTTTAAGGAAGGGATTTAATGAGGCTTTTGGATATCAAATAGGTTTGAGAAAAGGTTTTCACCATTATACAAACATCCAGACTGAGTGGAATATTCATGTTATATGGGAAAATAGGTGACCTTGAAAGTTGGACTCTGATTGGAGTGGAAAAGATCTCCTACCATTGGTGGAGTTTTCAGAAAACAACAACTTCCATTCCACCATTGGAATGGAACCATTCAGGTCCTTGTATAGGTGACCACGAGGGCTACCAATTTGATAGACCGACCCAGCATAGTCAACACTCATGGGACCAGAGATGGTGTGAGAAACTACTACGAAGGTTCAGACCATCCAAGTGCAGATGATGAATATACATAGTTATCATAATCTAGATGTGGATTGACGAAGAAAGACTTTAGAGTATACGGAGGGATACCATGTGTTCTATAGGTTTCACCTGGATGTTGATTATAATGATTTTTTTGGGGAAGCAAGCTATCTTTGAGATAAACTGTCCCTTTCTAGATATTATTTAAATTTGGTGAGGTGGAATACCATAAAGCCCTACTACTGTTGTTAAATTGGGTACACAACATCTTATATGTGTTATAGTTGAGTAGGCATGTACACAATCTATCACATATTATTGACTATGGTGAGATGAACATTGAGGGTGAAGCTACCTTTGCAGAGTATCTAGTAAAGATTGAGGGTTGGTAGGATTGTATCCTTCATGGGGTAGACATTCTTTAATGTACATCAAGTGGTGGTATAGGAATCATTAGGATAAAACATGGGAGTTGAAGGCCTAGATGCATTATTACTACCCACATATGTTTGTTTGGCCACTTGTTTTCACTTTTTGGTATGTAAATACTGAATGTTAGGAGAATTTAACAACCCACATTTTCCATGTGTTATTTTAGGATATAACATAGATTATTTTCAATACCAACTGTTGAGGAAACATGCAATTCTGAGTCTCTGTGTTCTCAAAATAAATGCGTGAAACATTTTAAATATGTTAAGAAGAACACACATACCTTTTTACTAAAATAGTAGAATAGCTCTCAAATAGGGGTTCAGAAAATGAAGTAGAGGGAATCATTGAGTTAGGGACATTATTTTTACATTGAAAGAACCAAATATTTTTTAGTGGGAGGAATTTGTTATTATGTTATCATGATTATTAAAATGAATAAAATAAATAAAATAAATTAATTTGTCTTTTCGTTGATTCATGAACTAATTTCGTTGATAAGTATTATGTTATGATGGAATTATAGGGTTATACTCATAACTCTAGACTTGTTAGGTAACCCTTGGATAGAGTGTTAGAGGTTCCCCTTAGATGGAAATCATCCAGAGTATAGACCATCAATTAGTGTGTAATGTGATTCAGAGATATCACCAATGAAAATGAATCAGAATAGTTCTTCATCAGGGACTGATCCATCTCATGTTAGGACTTTTTTATTTGTATTTGTCCCTGTTTGTGATTCCTATGATGAACATGAATCAATCTACCAAAATATTGGTTCACGAATTGTGTATATTATGGGTACATGATATTTTTTATGTGAGATTGTGAATTTATTATAGTTCATTTTATATCTCTTAATTTTTCATTCTAATGAAAAGAAATTGAGATTTAAATGAAAAATGGAAAAGGTACATTCCTTATTGTTTTTCTTTTTTTCTTTTCCTTTCCCGTATCTTAATTCATTTCTAGGGGTTCCATTTTCACAATGATTCAACCCAAATACTGAGGAGTCGAACATTTCACAGCTGTTTCATGGAGGAATGATTCTATATTACAAATATAGACTCAGTATGGTGTAGGGATCATGCATTAGTGGAATCATTATGAAGATCTGGACCAGATCAACCATGTGTGAGTGTGGTACTTAGAAACACGAAGATTATGGAGTTTTAGAATAGGTCTTAAAAAAAATGAGGCTACTGAAAATTGTATCTCTGTTGAAGATTATCCCTGGTAGAACTGGATCCAATTTCCTTGAGTGTGATTGATGGTGGTGTGTAGAAGATTTGAGTGCCCGAATAGTAGACGATAACATGAAGAAGAAACCTAAAATAGTTCTGAAATATCATGGTACACAACATGTGTTAAAATGGAACATTCAATGTGGGACACCTATATTGCTGCTAGGGTTTATGTGGTAGAGTTTAGTATCAAACACTGTGTGAAACTATGACATAGAAAGTACCTTCCCTAACAACATGACATATACCTCAGAGGGTAAAGAGACATGACAAGTAGTACAAAGGCATTGGAACTCCGTGTACTCGGACATATACACAACTAGGCTAGGTGTACATAGGAATAACATTATTTTGGGACATGGGTAGATGTTCGCCCGAATGGGAATTCCATATACATTGACACAAACATGAGGAAAATCCGATTTACACAAGAAAACCTACCGTCGAAGGTACACACTCTGTACTACTTGTACAAGCCATGTACTCCTTAAAAGATGTCATAGAGCCCTTTTCCTATGTATCATGGACAAGTTTTTTTTATGGTGACTTTTTTCTATCCATTCCCTATGGGTTTTGTAACACTCCATGATTTCATAGTGTGTTATTTCTTCAAAATAATTCAATAACTTGCACTACATGCAACACTGAGTTCAAGCGCACCATGACTTACCAAACAAGCCGTTCCAAAGAGGTTATGAATAGTATTAACTAAATTTTAAACTTTATATAATCCTTATAATTTTAGAATCCATATTATGAGTTTCTTATACATAATGTATGAACAAATTCCTTTTTTTTCAGTTAAAAGAAGTATTTTTCAAAAATGCACTTTTACCAACGTTAATAGTGAACCCTTTTTAAATCCAATATTTTAAACTTTTATATACTCAATTTGACTAAATAAATTTATTCTTTAGAATGGGGACATAAAAATATTTACAATGTAACACCCCAATCTTCCACGGTACGCTTCTCTTTGAATAATACAGTAGTGTGTGTTGTACGCAACTTCGAGTTCTAACACACACTACAACCAGTCAAACTAGCTGTAATGAATTGTAATCCCTACTATTTAAAATGTTTATAAATTTTATCTCTCAAAATGGACTTCATTTTTGGATTCGAAATATCGAATTTAGCCTAGGGTGAAATTTTGGTACTTTTCGGATAACTTTTATATTTTGATGAATAGTAAAATTAAATTTTTTTAATTAAAAACAACTTTTTTAATCAAAATAATTAGTAGTGATAAATTATGAATTTGATTGGTTTTAAAGTATATTTAGAATATATTTTTACCATTTAATACAATGTTGGTCGTTGGACATAATTTCACAATTAAACCGAACATAAACAAGTATCAATCTTTTGATAGTTATTATATCTTAAAAACACGCTTTTTGTTTTGACAGCAGGAATTAATTTTAAATTAATTTCTGCCACTTCTGTGTTTTGAATTTGGAAAAAATGATTTTATATTTTGAATCAGGATGTTCAAATTGTGTAAATAGGTAACTTTTATTTCTAGACATTTTGATTAATTACTTTGTTAAATATTTTATTTATCATGGTTAAAGGGTAAATCCGGTAAATAAGGGTTAAAAAATAATATTATAATAATAAAAAATTACCCTAAAACATGTCCTAACCTTATTGGTTGATACATTTCCGACCATGGGAATCTTTGGGTCGATTGTGGGACCCCATGGTGCCTCTTTTAAGTGATAGAGACACTTTATTTTAATTAAGTTAAAGTGAATACAAAAATGACACAAGCATATATCTTTTAGAAACAAATTTTAACATAGGGTTATATATGTTGTATTTTCGACTATAAATATTAATTAGAAAGATAACAAGATTTAATACATAATTGTATTTTAATTATAATTTTTAGACATTAAATAATTTAATTTATTTATGACACACTGGTGATGCAGTAATTACCATAATAGTGAACAATTAAAATGATTGATATTGTAGATACCCAAATAAATATAATTTGAGACCTTTTATGAATTACACTAATTTTATAGGTTAATATAACATGTTAGGAATTATTTAATTAACTTTTTTCGAAGTAATAATTCTGTTGTGACTTTTACAAATTCAAATTATTGAATAGTGTCAAAATTGACAAAAAAGAGTTTTTAAAACAAATATCATATTAATAATTGATATTAAATTCATAAAAATCTAAGGTTCATCCAAGATACTTATATCATTATATTTTTATCATTAATTTACCACTTGGGGGTCTCTTTTATGTATATAGTATGTTTATTAACCATATAATTTAAAAATACAAAGAGACATCGTAAAAGTGAAACTAATTAACTAAGAGTTAATACTTAAAGATAAGGTTAATATAGTGACCCAAAACTGTATAAATTCTATTGGTTGAGTGAATTTCGACCCATCCCCACCTTAAACTTTAAATAATACACTTTGGAGCTATTAGAAACCGAATATTAATTTATTGTAAAATAATATTTCTAGCTTTTCCAAAGGCGCCCCTCACCCCTCTTATAAAAGGGAACTCCCCCTTCTCACTAATTCACACATTCAAAGCCTTTTGGTTCGGCCAAACCCTGCCCAAATACTCTCTCAACTTACCTCACTTCATCCTAGAGGCCTTAATTTAGTATTAATGCCAACCTAAGGAGCCCTTTTGATCAAATCAAAAGGAAGAACCCGAAGAAGAGGTAATGATTTCACCACCCTTTTTCAAGTTCCTTTCTTCTTCCACTTCTTCTTTATTTTTTATTACCATTCTAAAATAATAAATCCAGTATATTATATATAATTTTATGTTATTATAAACATGGTACAACCATATTTCAGTATTCTATCCATCCTTTTAATGACATGTCACCATACTTGCGTACGTACAGCTTACCGTCTCCACGTCGTGGTGTAATTCTTATTCAAAACATTATTATTTGGATGGGTATTATAATGACGTGTAATTCATGTAAATAATAAATATAACATGATAATTATTCTGTATATATGATATACCATCCAATTATATATTATTTTAATATCAAAATAATGATATTGTCCCTCGTGCAAAAGTACGGACTACCGTCTCCACGAACGCGATGAGATTCATTCTCTATCGTATCCATTCAAGTATAATTATCATTTGATGAATTAAAAATAATGTTTACAGACTTGATATAATTCAGTATATGAATAAGATACATCCTATCCATGACAACCACGACTTACATAACAAAACATATAAAATAATACGAGTAAGTTAACACCCGAAATGACGATAATACTAAGATATTATTAACAAAAAAATGTTAAAATATCATATATGATATCATATTAGTGTATATGATTCTCGTATAATTTAATAACAATTATTTCACCATTATACAGGAGGTTAACCTACCCCCAACCAAGGAAAATTACAAGGTAAGTGTATATTTCGTAATCTCTTCATTATCCGAGGTTGTTTATACGTAATAATCTACTGAGATTTCTTTATCATCCACATCCATGTTTCTTCAAAATGTATTTCAAAACATTTTTACTATTTACAAAGAATATGGGTTAAAGTCATTTATACCCTTGTTTTAATTTTTATAAGAGGTTTATAAAGGAATGTTTCTGTCGTTTTCCAAACAAGGTTCTTTTAAACTTTTCGACAAAATTAATGTAAGAATGTTTTTTTAACTTATACGGCGTATGAGGATATTCTACGCCATTATAAAATCATTGAAGATTCCCTTACAATCTTATAAGAATAGTTCAAAATTAAATGTTTTATTTTATAATTATGTTACTTTAAATGATTTCAAAATGAATATTTTAAGAATTTGTGAAAGGTACTCTTTATCAAGATCATAATTTTAAATGTTTTAAAGATTTATCTTTCTAAATATTTTAATTAATGTCCATGTTTTCAAAATTATTTTAAGGATTTATTTATATGGACATGAATTTTTTGAAATGATATTTCTTTTCAAGAGTTTCAAAGTGGTATGGGACACCTTGATTCAAAAATCTCTTTTAAATTACTTCCTTTATAAATGTGTGACTTTTCAATGATTTAGAGAAAAGAGATATTTCTCTCAAATAGTTTTGATTTCATCTATGTCGACATAATTTGATGGATTTTAAGATTATTTGAAGTTTATTTATTATAAAAAACTTTTGCTTTTTTATTAAAGGTTTTGTGATATGTTTTACTGTGGATGTGTTATTTTTATACCATTCATGGTTTATGGGGAAAGTATTGACATTTCGTATGCTAGTTTTAATACGAATGTTTATGTTATGTTTGAACCTTTTCATATGGGAATGCATTGGACTTAGTAAGTGACGGGTGGAGCCCCCTATAGATCCTTGATGCATCGGTAGGTCTCATGAGACAAACTAGTGTCTTGGCATAAGGCCTTGAAAAAATTTTATTTGTAGTCTTGGCACGAGGCCTTGGCTATGTGGTTATGATAGTCTGGTATTATGCATTCCATCATTATGAAAGTGGTTATTGATATTGCATGTGATTATTCGATTAGTATAATATCAATGTGAATATGTAAATGGAATTATTTCATTTTATTTTTTCCATACTATGTTGAAGTTCAAGTTTAAAAGGCTTTTGTTTTAGTTATACATTTCCTTAAATGTTTATTCTTATTTATGAACGTTTCCACTATATTGTTATCCTTACTTGGCATTTGAGCTCACCCATTTCAATGTTTTATTTTTCCCAGGATGTGAATAAGTAATTTATGAATGACCTGCAGGGATAGTATGTGGGGATATGATTGTGGAATATGAATAATATATGTTGTTGTACTTTTCATTTTTATGATGTAATGTAAAACTTTATGAATATATCTAGTGTTTCTAAGGATACTAAACTAATCGGTTTTTTGAGATTTGATCTTTCTTGTGATCATGCCAATGTTATGTAATAATGCACTAACTCTAGGTAACTGGGGTCGGGGCATTACAGTTGGTATCAGAGGAAGTTTAGTATAAGCCATGGATGCTAGATTTAGATAAACTCTGATTAGAGCACATATATTTAAGATGGAATTTGAGGATTAGTATAGAATAACATACTATAATTTTGGTATTGTAGAGTTTTTATGAGTTTTCCGACCAATACATCCCTGTCTGGATATGAGCAGGTAGAGGCGGCTCTGGCACAGATATACCTAGGGGTAAAACCCGAAAACACCGCTTTGAGCTAGACTCGAATGGGAACGGGTGCACGACAATGGGCCTTGCTGCACTCTTGGTTATGACACTCCGGGGGGATATGCTTTGGATAATTATCATTTTATTTACAAACCATTATTAAGGGCTCATGAGTATATACTTACTCAAAGAAAACATTTTTTATGATTATGGATAACATCCATAAACTGTTCAATTTGCGTTAGGAATTATTTATTGCAATTCATAAACTGACCTAGTTTATGCTATTGTATAGAAATGGCGCCCAGTAGAAGGAATGTGAACTCCAGTAATACATAAGATCAAAAGAGTAAGAAGGATCGTATCTTTCATGGTATTAAGACATCATTTAGAAGGGAAATAGTCTCCCATGTATTATCATCATATGATGAAATAGTATCATGTGTGGATAAGATAACTAAAGATTTTACTGAGTCCTATGGATTTGAAGGGAAGCAAGAGAAGAAAAGGATGGAAGAGAGAAAGATGGATAAAGGGAAGAGGGAAAAAAGAATTTCCCCATATGTGATAACTGTGGGAAGAAACACCCTGGAACTTGCCTGAGAGGAATGAGAGTTTGTTATAAGTGTGGAGGAAAAGAGAAAAAAGTACGTGACTGCAAGGGTAAGAAAATGGTTTCAAATGTACAATGCTTCATTTTCAAGGAGTTTGGACACTACGCGAACCTATGTACCAGTCATCAGACTATACCGAAAATGATGTTATTGGATAATAATCCAGTTATGATACTACCATAGATGAAGTGGAATGATTAGAGTTCTTATGTTGATTGTGTCATTTGAGTGTTGTATCAACAATGTACTTGTTATAATAATTATGAAGTATATAAGGATTGTACTGCAGTACTATTTCATTAAGGACATGAGATTGTGTGGAACAAAGAAAAGTGAATCAATAGTAGGAATTTTTTTTGGAAAATATATGGTTGAGAGAATGATAAACAATAATATAGTTCTGATACCGAGGTAGTGATTTTATAATAATACATGATTGATTTTGATAAATTCTATTGTATATTCTTGACTACCTTGAAACTGATTAATCATTTGTATATTCCATCATTGTTGGGGTTTACAACATTTTTGGATTGAAGGAGTATATCCATTATTATTTAAGGAATATGGGATCATTAATGTAATTAATAAGGTCTTATGGTAATTCTGGATGTTGCAGTGTTTTAAAAGAATACATGATGAAGGTGTTCACATGTTATTACGCAGCAAAAAGGATCTTCATTTTTGGACTAAAGCATTTTGGATAGTTCTAGTTTGGATTATTTTTGGATTTCTATAAAAGGACAACCCGGAGGTTGGGCGACAACCCGTCACGTCCGGCAAGGCTGCGAGACATGAACACACAACCGAAGGGTGACAAGGGTGTATCACCTACCGCTGGCCCACGTAATGTCTGGGATTAAATAATGTAGTTTTTTAAAAGATCTCGTAGATGAATTATAAATTTGTTTTTTTGGAACGCTATACGAATAGGATAAATAAAATATATTTTTTTACATTCTATTATATTTTAGAGTGAAAGATGAGTTTTTGGAAGAAATTAGTTAAAGGATGGAACTCTACTTGTCAAGAATATATTTTTCTTCTTCTCTTATTCTAGGAAGAAATTAATTCTTATACATTATTTAAGGAATCCTAAAACCAAAAATGTATTATCCTAATAATCTATGTTTTATTGAACTAATGGTATTTCAAATCATCATAGATTGTTGAATTTAAGGACCTCAATTTTACACTTGTTTGTGATTGATGACCTCAATAACTACCTATAAATATTTACATTTTTCCTCCAATTATATGACTCTAATTTCCACCAATGTTTTCCTAATTGAGGTCATAATTTATTGGTGTCCCTTTCATTTCTATTTTCCTCATATTAAGACTAAATTTTAGTAACCCAATTTCTGATGTGAGTTTTCCCACAAAGATATTTTCTATTTTCAACCATTTATTTTCGAAGAACAATTTCAAATTGCGAGGACACAATTTATTGAAGGAGGGGAGAATGTATCACCCCAATATTTCATAGTGTGTTATTTCTTCAAAATAATTCAATAACTTTCACTACACGAAACACTGAGTTCAAGTGCACCATGACTTACCAAATAAGCCGTTCAAAAGAGGTTATGAATATTATTAACTATATTTTATACTTTATATAATCCTTATAATTTTAGAATCCATATAATGAGTTTCTTATACATAATGTAAGAAAAAATTTCTTTTTTTTTTCAGTTAAAAGAAGTATTTTTCAAAAATGCACTTTTACCAACTTTAATAGGGAACCCTTTTTAAATCCAATATTTTAAACTTTTATATACTCAATTTGACTAAATAAATTTATTCTTTAGAATGGGGACATAAATATATTTAAAATGTAACACCCCAAGCATCCACAATACACTTCTCTTTGAATAATACAGTAGTGTGTGTTGTACGCAACTTCAAGTTCTCACACACACTACAACCAATCAAACTAGCCGTAATGAATAGTAATACCTACTTTTTAAAATGTTTATAAATTTTATCTCTCAAAATGGACTTCATTGTTGGATTCGAAATATTTAATTTATCCTAGGGTGAATTTTTTTTACTTTTCGGATAACTATTATATTTGTTTGAATAGTGAAAATTAAAAAATTTTAATTAAAAATGACTTTTTTAATCAAAATAATTAGGAGTGATAAATTATGAATTTTAGTGTTCTTAAAGTATATTTAGAATATGTTTTTACCATTTAATACAATGTTGGTCATTGGACATAATTTCACAATAAACCGAACAAAAAAAAAGTATCAATCTTTTGATAGTTATTATATCGTAAAAACACGCTTTTTGTTTTGACAGGGGGAATTAATTTTAAATTAATTTCTGCCACTTATATGTTTTGTATTTAGAAAAATGGATTCCATATTTTGAATTATGATGTTCAAATTATCTAAATAGGTAACTTTTATTTTTAGACATTTTGAATAATTACTTCGGTAAATAATTTATTTACCATGGTTAAAGGGTAAATCCGGTAAATAAGGGTTAAAAAATAATATTATAATAACAATAAAGTACCCTAAAACATTTCCTAACCTTATTTATTGTTATATGTCCGATGATGGGCATATTTGGGTCGATTTTGGGACCCCATGGTTCCACTTGTAAGTGATAGGGATACTTTATTTTAATTAAGTTAAAATGAATATAAAAATGACACAAGCATATATCTTTTAGAAAAACAATTTTTACATAGGGTTATATATGTTGTATTTTCGACTATAAATATTCATTAGAAATATAAAAAGATTTAATACATAATAGTATTTTATTTATAATTTTTAGACATTAAATAATTTAATTTATTTATGACACAATGGTGATGCAGTAATTACAATAATTGTGAACAATTAAAATGATTGATATTGAAGGTACCCAAATAAATATAATTTGATACCTTTTATGAATTAGAATAATTTTATAGGTTAATATGACATATTAAGAATGATTTAATTAACCTTTTTCGAAGTAATAATTATTTTATGATTTTTACAAAAATCAATTATTGAAAAGTCTCAAAATTGACATAAAAGGTTTTTTAAAACAAATATTATATTATTAATTGATATTAAATTCCTAAAAATCTAAGGTTCGGCCAAGATACTTATATCATGATAGTTGTATCACTAATTGAAAACTTGGGGATCTCTTGGATGTATAAAGTATGTTTATTACCCATATAATATTAAAATACAAAGAGACATTGTAAAAGTGAAACTAATTAACTAAGAGTTAATACTTAAAGATAAGGTTAATATAGTGACCCAAACCTGTCTAAATTCTATTAGTTGAGTTTTTTGCTACCCATACCAACCTTAACCTTTAAATAATCCACTTTGGGGCCATTATAAACCGAATATGAATTTATTATAAAATAATATTTCTAGCTTTTCCAAAGGTGCCCCTCACCCCTCTTATAAAAGGGAACTCCCTCTTCTCAATAATTCACACATTCAAAGACTTTTGGTTCAAAATACCCATGCCCAAATACTCTCCCAACTTCCCTAACTTAATCCTAGAGGCCTTCATTTAGTCAGAAAGCCGTCCTAAGGAGCCCTTTTGATCAAATCAAAAGGAAGAACCCGAAGAAGAGGTAATGATTTCACCACCCTTTTTCAAGTTCCTTTCTTCTTCCACTTCTTATTTCTTTGTTATTACCATTATAAAATAATAAATCCAGTATATTATACTTAATTATATGTTATTATAAACATGGTTCAACCATATTTCAGTATTTTATCCATCCTTTTAATGACATGTCACCATACGTGCGTACGTACGGCTTACCATCTCCACGTCGTGGTGTAATTGTTATTCAAAACATTATTATTTTGATGTGTATAATAATGATGTGTAATTCATGTAAATAATAAATATAACATGTTAATTATTCTGTATATATTATATAACATCCAATTATATATTATTTTAATATCAAAATAATGATATTGTCGCTCGTGCGTATGTACGGACTTCCGTCTCCACGAACGTGATGAGATTCATTTTCTATCATATCCATTCAAGTATAAATATCATTTTATGATTTAAAAATAATGTTTAAGGACTTGATATCATTCTGGATATGAGTAATATACAACCTATCCATGACAAACACGACTTATATAACAAAACAAATAAAATAAAATGAGTAAGTTAACACCCGAAACGACGATAATACTAAAATATTATTAACAAAGAAATGTAAAAAGATCATATATGATATCATATTAATGTATATGATTCTTGAATAATTTAATAACAATTATTTAACCATTATATAGGAGGTTAGCCTACCCCCATCCAAGGAAAAGTACATGGTAAGGGTTTATTTCTCAATCTCTTCATTATCCGAGGTTGTTTATACGTAATAATCTACTGAGATTTCTTTATCATCCACATCCATGTTTCTTCAAAATGTATTTCAAATTTTTTTAATATTTACAAAGAATATGGGTTAAAGTCATTTATACCATTTTTTGACATTTTATAAGAGGTTTATAGAGGAATATTTCTATCGTTTTCCAAACATGGTGCTTTTAACCTTTTCGACAAAATTAAGGTAAGAATTTTTTTTAACTTATACAGCGTGTGCGGCTATTCTCCGCCGTTATAAAATCATTGAAGCTTCCCTTACAAGATTAAAAGAATATTTTAAAAGTAAATGTTTTATTTTATAATTATGTGACCTTAAATGATTTCAAAATGAATATTTTAAGAATTTGTGAAAGGTACTCTTTATCATGATCATAATTTTAAATGTTTTAAAGATTTATCTTTCTAAATATTTTAATTAATGTCCATGTTTTCAAAATTATTTTAAGGATTTATTTATATGGACATGAATTTTTTGAAATGATATTTCTTTTCGAATGTTTCAAAGTGGTATGGAACACTTTGATTCAAAAATCTCTTTTAAATTACTTCTTTTATAAATGTGTGACTTTGCAATGATTTCAAGAAAAGAGATATTTCTCTAAAATAGTTTTGATTTTACCTATGTCAACATAAATTGATGTATTTTAAGCTTATTTGAAGTTGATTTATTTTACAAAAACTTTTTTATTGTATTAATGGTTTTGTGATATGTTTTTCTGTGGATGTGTTATTTTTATACCATTCATGGTTTATGGAGAAAGTATTGACATTTCATATGCTAGTTTTAATACGAATGTTTATGTTATATTTAAACCTTTTCATATGGGAATGAATTGGACTTAGTATGTGACAGGTGAAGCCTGCTATAGCTCCTCGATGCATTGGTAGGTCTCATGATACAAACTAGTGTTTTGGCACAAGGGCTTGACAAAATCTTATTTGTAGTCTTGGCATGAGGCCTTGGCTATGTGGTTATAATAGTCTGGAATTATGAATTCCATCATTTTGAAAGTGGTTATTGATATTGCATGTGGTTATTCGATTAGTAGAATATCCGTGTGAATAAGTAAATGGCATTATTGCATTTTAGTTTTTCCATACTTTGTTGAAGTTAAAGTTTAAAAGGCTTTTGTTTTAGTTATACATTGCCTTAAATGTTTATTCTTATTTATGAAAGTTTCTACTATATTGTTATCCTTACTGGGCATTTGAGCTCACCCCTTTCAATGTTTTATTTTTCCCAGGATGTGAAGAAGTAATTTATGAATGACCTGTAGGGATAATATGTGGGGATATTTGTGTGAGCTATGATGAAAATATGTTGTTGTAGTTTTCATTTTTATGATGTAATGTAAAACTTTATGAATATATCTAGTGTTTCCAAGGATACTAAACTAATCGGTCTTTCAAGATTTATCTTTCTTGTGATCATGCCAATGTTATGTAATAATGCACCGACTCTAGGTAACTGGGGTCGGGGCGTTACAGGTTTGTATGGAATTTCATCCTACAAAATTATATCAATACCCTCAGAAGGACTTTTTGGAAAGATTTGTTGGAATCCTTTTTTGATGCCCTAATGAGAGATCCTCTATTATCTATTTTCCCTAGGTGGTGTTATTAGGGTTGTCAAGACCAACACTATTTAGGCATCAATACTATACATATTGGGTTACAATAGGATTTTTTTTTGGTATACCCCCATGGAATTGTGTGTGATCCTAATATATTTATCATTACCTTCAGAATTCGAGTGTACACCTTTAATTCCATGATCAAAAGAGAAATTCCTCTTGGACAAATATCATTAGTTCTCTCAGAATTATAGTGTGTGTTCTCCAAGATGAGTCCTATGTTATACCTTCGAGTTGGAATCATAGAATGTAATTATTGTTGTGAATTTACCTATAGACTATGTGTATTTATTGAATATATCTGTATATTCATAATATATATATATACTATATATATATTCATGATTTAATCTGACTGTTATTCTCATTTTTATATGCTTTGTGGGTTATGGGTCTCTTACTGGGTATTGTTATACTCATCCCCGCATGGACTTTTGCCACACGTGTCGTGTCTTGTGAAACTGATAAAATATTTGATAGATTCATAGAAGGAATAGGACCAGGTGGTGCTTAGTGAGCTGTATAGACCTGCTGTGTTCTTGTGGTAATATTGAAAGCAGTCACCATCTTTACTTTTAGGATAAAATTATTTTTGAACTCCTTATGGGTGCTTGTATTTGGACCAGTTTACTTTCTAGTGTGGATTATCATACTTTGGTTTTGGAAATAGATGTATGAATATTGGTTTTTATACTTTTTTATTTCTTCATTGTATGAGATTAGAGAGGTGTGGGTACATGATCATTAATCTAAGGCCTCCCATGTTAGTGATATTTCTACTCGGTGTTATTCATCAGCCTTTAGCCTATTACTGATTGGCCCAGGGAGTCACGACATGTTCCCCATTAGGATGGGTCATGACATTTCACAAGTTTAATAACCTCATAACACTTATTTTTATATTTAGGACATAAAAAAGAAATGTTGGGGATTATAAAAAAACAAATGAAAACCATCCTTAGTCGAAATAAACCTTAATACATTTATCCATAACACTAATCTACTATAGGAACTATTTTTTTAGCTAATATAAGATGGGTGAAGGGTAGTTCGAGATAGATAAATCTACAGTCCCATTACTTGAATTATCTATCAAAACATTTAAATGAAAATAATTGAATGTTTATATTTTATCACAAGTTCATAACACAATCATTTATTACCATATAAATAATTTTTAAAGTTAAATTTTGAATGAATTTAATTACATAAATTAGTCATTTTATCAAATCTATCACATATTAACCTAATATACAAATTTTATATAACCTTTTCCACCCATGATTACACATATTATTTTAATTTAAAATTATTTTATTAAAACATTTATGATGTTATTACTATGAATATCATTATATAATCTATAAAAATGTATAGATATACTTCTAATAAAGAGAGTATAATTTTTTCCAACAAATTAACAATGAATTAAATAAATAAAAGAAAATTAAAAAATATAATAAATTTCTAAAAAATATGCACCATTTATAGAAGCTCTAAATAATTATCAATTATTTACTTCAAGACAAATTTATGCTTTGAAACTGAAATAATCTCATGAAAGTATAATATTTATTTCATTTAATATAAAAATTAAATGTAGATTTAAATCTAATCATAAAACAGACCAAAGAAATATCAAAACTTTTTATCTTAATTAATATATTAAAAATAAGGATGCATTTTTAATAGATTTGTTTTAAGTATTTTAGATAGAAATTACCTATAGATATTATTAAATAGAATAATAGAAGGAAATTTATCAATATAAATCAATGAATATTAACATTTAATTTCTTTTCACATAGATGTGTCTTCTTCGTTTCAGTGTAATAATATTTTCCTTACTTGTGGTGGCATATTTTCCAATTCTGTTGGATTAATACAAAGGCATTTAAAAATTACTCAAATATATAATATGAAATATATTACTAACAAAACATGTTAGTATTTATTTTACTCCACCTTCAAAACAATATGTAGAATATCATAAATTTTTACAATTATCCATCTTTTATTCTAATTAACATATATTTAACCTCTTTTAGTTCTTCCTAATAACTTATTTTAATTTTATGTCATTAATATAAGAATAATTTGAGAATTATATATTTCTATATATATTTTATGACGGTTCTCCTTCAACAACATTATTTATTTCTCTATGAATATTGGATTTCACTTGATCATTACTTACTAATGATGGTAAATAGTTAATTTCATCTATATTAACGATTTTATTGTTATAAAAATTTTCTTCCAAAGGATGAGTTGTATATTTATTTACATCATGAATAGCTAATCCACCATAAAGGAAAATTTATTTATTTTAATAAAATCATAATAAATAAAGCCACATTTTAATTTCTAGGATTTATAAACCAATTGACAAAAAATGTTTGTGTCTTTAATCTCCTCCAAATACAAAATTTTTGATTTCTATGATGAAATATGATTCAAACACATGAATAAATAAATTGAAGATTATGAAAATTCATATATTCAAAATAGAAAAAGTATAAAATCTATATATAAATCTTAATGATTCTGTAATATCATCCTTAATACTGCTGATAAAAATTCTTATATGAGAGAAATCATACCAATATCCTCTATTTTGTGGTTATTTTGTGCCATTTATTTCTTGAACTTCATATACAATGGATTTTTTTGTAAAAAATATAATAAAATAATGAACATGGGAAGTTTCTTTAATATATTTAGAAACATAGACATAATTTCATTAATCAAAACCAGATGTAGTATCTAAAATAAGAGCTATTTGTCTCAAAAAATATTATGGTTATTATAAAATTAATTTTCCATATTTCATAAGATTTTTTCCTTATCTTTTACTCATAATTATTCTCCTTTTTAGAATATTTCTATTTTAATTCCTAGCCATTCAAATACTTTTTCCCATGATTCATTCATTTATCAATGTGATTGATATAAATTCAACTCATTATTTTATATCCATATCACATAAAAATATATTGTTCTATATTTCCCATAAATAACTAGAAAATTACCATATTTTAACCACAATATCCCCAATTAAATATTCATAATTATTTTTGAATTATGAACCATTTTTTTATGGTGGACTAAATGGTTATAATGGAATAAACAATGATTTTTTTCTAATAGGCTTTAATTTTTTTGAAAATCATATATATGTTATGTTGGGAATTCTATAAGAAACATATATTTATTGAAATTTTTGTAGATTCCATCCTTGATTCACTTGGGGAATCAATCCATAAAAATTATTTATCTTTCCAACTAAATATAATTTTCTTCATCTCAAGAGAAAACATATTTTTATGCATTGAAATTATCATATTATGTTTATTTATTAAAGTGTAAAATTGATCAACCATCAATCTATTGAAAACATGATTATAAAATTCTTTATCTTTTTACACACGTTCCCAAAACCAGTAATTTTTTTATAATTTTCATTAATTAATTATTTCATACATTTAAAAAACTTATCCATTGATAATCCTCATATGGTATCTTCCCTGATAAACCTAATATTTTGAGACAAGACTCAATCTATAATAATTTTTTATTTATTAAATAATGTGAATACGGGGGAATAATCCAAGTAAGATAGTCAATTTACAATGTCCCCAACTAAAAATAAAGAAAAAAATATATTAGACATTTGAATTAGAATGACTATCAAATTACCAAGATGAATAACCATTATTAATAATTAATTATACCACTATCATGTTTCATAAATAAAATCCATGTAATATTAATTAAAAATAAAAATATTTTCATGAACACTCATACCTTTTAAAATAGGAATGTTTTTAATGGGAAAACATTTCCCCTCTCATCCAATGTAGTGATAAAATATTGTTTAATTCTTGAATCCATTTTTTTCATTTACCTATAAATTAATATTAAACCATCTATAAACATAACAAATATATTTAGAAACCATTAAAATGAAACATATTCATAAATCAAAAGAAGACATGGTACGTGTGTGTTGGGATTTTCATGTTGTATCCTTGATACATGAATACTGTTTTTTTAACATTTCACTGAATACTAAATTCACCGTGATGTTTTTGGTAACTATTGTAACTATGATAGCTAGAATTAATCCAAAACTTAAAGGTAAAAGATAATACATCCACGATCTATAATTATATCATCTTATGAATAAAACCATCTCAATTTCCCAACTGTGATTAATACCAACCATTTTTTATTTATTAGTATGTTAAAACATAACTAGATCTTTGGATTATAGTATTTATTTTATAATTTGGCTAATGTATCTTTTTATAATGAAAGAAAACACCTCTTTCTATTTGGCTTAAGGGAAACCCATTACATATCCCATAGGCCCAAGACCAAGTGGCCTATGATCATGGCCCAAATGCCCAGTGCATCGTCATGCCTACATCATCCTAGCACCACCACCAAGCCTGTGTCATTCCCATGTCACCACTTTCCCATGTCATGAATCTATCATTAATCCACTAGTGGGATTTATTGGATTTCAACCCTTGTCTTTTGGGTGAGTTATTATAGGGTTTTTCACACAGGCGCCACCCTGAATACATCATCATTTTAGTTAAAGTGATTTCTAATATATTTAATGTAACGTTCTTGAGATTAACTTCCATGTATTAAAAAAATCTCCTTATTCCGAGAGTGAATGCGCAGAACATAAAAAAGATGAAAAAAATAAAAAAAATAAAAAATAGTAGGAAAATAATTTTATTTATCCATCCACCCTATGATACTTTTATGTTCATTATCACCTGAAAGAAGGTGATTTTTTAAAAGATTTCATGAATCATTTCTTCCAGTGGATTTATAAATTAATAAATTTATATTTTTATCCTACTAAATCTATAAATGAAAATATCTTATTTAGTGAATTATTCTATAATCAAAACAACAAAGATATGAATTATGTTCATTTAACATATTTAGTGTTCAACTATTAGTAGAGAACTAATTTAAGTGATAAATATATATTTTATTATTTATATCAATATTGTTTTAAATAATTGTTTTGTTACATGCCTCCATTTTTAAAATGATCATTATTTTTAACATTAATGAATATTATATAAAAGATAAATACTTAACTTTTCTCAAATTAATTTTAGTGAATGGAACTAAGATACCATAAAAAATAGTACTTGAACCCATATACTACTAACCTATTGGTAATTCCTGACCCCCACAGTTGATGACTAGCACATAGGAATCAAACAAAAAATAAAGCATATGATTTCACCCTAACTAAAATAAGATACATGGAATATATATTGAAATACAACAATAAAATTAATATTCTTTAATAAAATAATTCCAAAATTTGTGATACAGTAGAAAGGCACATGTCTATCAAAATAATAAAAGTCAACTAAAACCAATAACCTCTACTCCATGTGATGTGGATTTTACCATAGAAGGAGGAGCTCAGGTGAAACCCTTGTGATGCTCTCTTCCAGTTGGTGATGATGGAAACCATGGCTCCAGCTCCTCCCCCCTTGGTGGGGGAGGGTTCATCATTGTCCCTCGGGAGAGCCAGGTTCCCATTCTTCCCGTTCTCCAACCCTGATTTTATTCCCCCATTATCAAAAGTTTTGTTAGTTCCTACAGTCCTAGATCTACTCGATGGACACCATAATCTCCACCTATCAACCATTTAGTTCACGGAAACCTTAGCTCTACTAAAACTCGCACTAATTACTCTATTTAATCAGGGGAGACCCACCATCGATGCATTCGAAAGATTTGTCTTCACCTCATGGAATCTTCATGAAAGGGAAAATTTAGGCTTACTGGACAGCCACCATATCATGATTCTCTTTGAATCAGAGGTGGACCTCATCAACTCCTGGTCGAGGACCCCTTGTAGCTGCAACAATAATTGCTTTTTCCTCCGACACTGGTAATTATACTTCCATATGGAAATCAATTTTCCATCTACAGCATTTTGAGTAAGCTTACCCAACCATGATTTACCTTTTAAAAATCCATCTATTATGAAAATGGTGGGTAACATCGTCAGGAGGTTCTTATGCGCTAAAAGCTGCACTGAGGTATTGTGCCATCCGATCAATCCCTAGGTCTGTGTAGAAGTTGATGCATCTCGATTACCTTTTAATTTTTTTGTATTAATATTTGAAAGGAATAAAGATAAAAGAAATGGGTAATTTATGAGAATCAGACTGACTTTTGTTCATCATGAAACCGCCTGAGACACTCTCTGGAAGTTAGTCGAAGGATACCTTCAACCTAGTATTTAGAGAGTCGTCGTCAAGAATCTCAGGTCTCGACAATGAGGGAGGAATTTTCAAAGGTTAAAACCCATATGCTTTATCAGGGAGCTGGTCCTAAATAGATGGAACTTGGTTCATATGGCTACGGTGGGGGACTTCAATCACTGCATCTATTGGAGAAGGATGTCTTAGAGGGTGTTCACAAGGTGACTGAGGTGAGCACTCATGGTCCCATTACGATGGAAGATACGGCGACCAAAGACAACCCAATGATGTATATGGAAGGATTTGGAGATCCCTTCCAGGATGTGTTTATGGAAGGTTACTGATTCAAACTGTGTAGAGGATCTGGTGAAACAACATAGGAATGGAGCTGAAGAGGCTAGGGTGAAACTGGTGGAAGAAGAGGGGGTTATCTCTACCTTGGATGTGGCCAGCCCAGTCAGAACTAGGGAAGTTGGGGGACTTTTCTATCTGGAAAGGCCTTTGATTTAACTGAGAACAAGTTTTATGGTGTCTCAGAAGCAGGATTGAACATTGATCCTGCAAAATCGAGTGATGTTGATGGGGGATACAAGGAGAACCTCATTTATGATGGTTGGGGTCACGAGGAGGCCTCTATGGTTGTGGAGGAGCCTCCAAGCCTAGATTCCAACAAACTGCAATTCAAAGAAGATGACCTAAGGACATCGTTTGAGGGTGAGGGAAAGGAAACCATTAAAGACAACTGAGTTGTAGTTAGGTCTCTTTCAGTTGTTGAATGCAACATGCCTGAACAGAGGGGGGGGGGGCATGTCAAGGGGTGCAAGGAACCTGTTTCAAAAAATATCTTTGAGAAGAAGGCATATTTTTCTAGGGGTGATAAAGAAAATCTTAGTGTCATGGCCAACCGGTCCTATAGTTATATTGTACAAGTTGGGGGAAATAGAATGACTAAGGATAAAGGAATGTTTTAAGCTACCTCAAGAAGAAGAACAAGGAATGATTATTCATACCTTCCACGACCAGTGAATACCAGAGCTTCATCTAAGAGAGATCGCAGGGTTATCCTTGATTTTTAAAAAGGTAGCTTGTCCTTGAAATATGATCTAGGGAAGCTCTCACTGGATCAAATGAGGAGGTGATAATATCTTGGGGCAGTATAAGCCTACTTCTGAATGGGAATCATCTACTGTAGAGGATGAATCTTGAGTTGGGTGTGGTGACGAGTGTGGATACTGTGATTGGTAGTGGTTGTGCGAGTATGTTCTTGTGATTAGATTTCATTCTCTAGATTTCTGGTTGGTGTCGGTTGTTATCTTGTACGGTTTATCACTTACCCTCAAAGTGACTCTTAGTTCCCATTTTTCCTAAAAGTGTTTGAGAATAATAATATTTAATATTCCGTCAGTCTAATCCCTACGATGTGTGGGAAATATACGACCATTTCAACACCAACTTCCCATAGCTATTTGACATAAACTTCAATACCTCACTATAGATCATTTATTATTCATGCATAATTTGACAATACAAGGTCTATGCACCCTCAACGGAGTGTGTAGTGTGTGAGGTAAATAGGCTCAATAGGATTTTATCCAAGTGTTCATTATCAAGTTTATAAACAGTAATCCCAACATGATAAATTTATAGAAAAAATAATATGATAAAGAGTCAAACAATTTCACATTAAAAGCATGGTGAATAGTTCGACTTTTTAAAAAGTTCCAAAAGAATCCTAGTAAATAATTTTTAAAGAAGAAATCCATCAAACCATTTTAATATTCTAAATAAATTTTATCAGATTCAAAAACATTTCAATGCCTTAATACCATAGTAAACAAGCCTAGGATCACAAAATGTCAGTCTAGTTAGACTGTTGATAACTCAATGAATGTCTAGTGGGCCCAAAAAGTCTATATAATCGATGAATTAGGTATATAAAAAATAGGAACACCCTATAAAGTAAACCCCCAACAATTTCTATAAATATTAGTTCCTACAAATTTATTGAATATGAATACGTTAAATCTCCAAAAAGTGAACCCCATAACAACACCAATGAATGAGGCCCAACAACTCACCCTCCACCTAAGTACCCAAGGCTCCTATGTGATGCTTTTTTCATATCATTTCAACATGGATTATGTAATTTCAGAATGAAATTCCAATGAAATATTTTTATCAAATACATTTTCTGAAAAAAAATCCTAATTCATTTGAAAATTGTTTTAAAATTCCATTACTTTTCTAAAAAGGGGATACTAATATTTTCCAAAAAACCAATAGACATACAAAAATAGATCATTGTACCATGCCAATACATTTTTAAAATAATTTATGAAATAAAAAAAATTACAGTTCATTCAATATAAGGTATATAGAGAACCATCTCCATCAAACAAGGGTTTCAAAACACTCAAAAAGGGTCCATGCATAATGAATATTTAATACTAATAAATATCAACTAATATCGGCACTACCATTGATTATGACTTATTAGAATTGAATTTTTGAATGAATTTTGTCAAAAAAGAAGGAAGATCAACACAAAACTTGAGATTCTCATGAGCCATTCCCCAAAAGACCTGAAGAAAAACCTATAAATAGAAATGACAAAAAATAATCTACAAATAATTTATAGAGATCTCATCCCAGTAGAAAGATTCAAAAAATGTAGCTCCACACTACTTCTAAAACAAAGTTAAATAAAGATAACATAAATAGAATGATTCACAGATAGAAAAGGAAGATAAACCAACCAAGATAGAGATTATAAAATGAAACAAAGAGGTTTGAATGGATGGATTCACTCAAAATATCTTAGGGAATTTCTAGGATTTTGGTAGAATTTGAAAGATAAATGAGAGAGGAGTTAGGCATGTGGCATATAAAAATGAATGGTAAGGAATGATTCATGTTGTGAATCTTTGATTCAGGATAAGAATCTATGTGTTTCAAATACATAGAAAATGTGTCACTTTTGATCAAAATTCTTAATGAAAAATAAAAAAGGTGAATATGATTTTAGTCATGAATGATTGTTATGTCCCAAACCGAATTCAGGAATTTTTTCAAATATTTATTCACATAATGAATTTACTATTCACATCATTAACAAGCCTCTTTAGTTTGAGATATGCCCAGTTCCTTTAAAAACTCTACATTAACATGAATAATAACCTCTTAAAATTAATAGATATAATATATTAACCAATATATTAAAATTTTACTCACTATAAGACTTTCTATCCCCAGAATATCACACAGAAGAAGAATATTCATGAAATAGGTGAGGCTAAAACACCCTCACATAAGTTTTTCACACCCATGCATCATGAGAATCCAATACATGTTACCATAATTCCTAGAACAATGGAATATATTTTACATGAAGTAATTTTAACTGATAATAAATGATCTCTACTATTTAATCCATCATAGAAACACTGGGTTCCAACTAAATCGCCTTCGAAATCAAAACATGGGAAAAACCAATGTGGTACTTTGTGAGTTGAGATATGTGGAATAATTATTGTATATCTATCAACTAGGATGAAAACACCAACCCACAAGAAAAATGACCAAGATGATCAATGATCACAAATCAGTCAACAAATATTGAAGCTTCATTTCCCTATTTCCCAAGCCGATGGAGACCCAAATGAGTAGAAACATTCATGAAAAATCGATCACCTAAGGAAAACTAAAAATGATTATGTCGAAGGTCCACATAAAATTTATCCAAAATATATGATATAAAAAATCACAGAAATATATATTAAATCATTATTGACATCTCATGAATGAGTCTCAGTCCCATAAGTTAGTTCTCACCCACCTATGTCCAGTAAAGATGTGACCTACATGGACGACCATACATAGCCTCGAAGGGAGGAATTTTGACTGCTGGCTAGTAAATGTTATTATAAGAAAACTCAACTAGTTATAAATGGAAATACTGTGTTCCAATAAAATAAAATACCTTTGAACATAGAATATCCTTCATGATTTTAATAACAAGATTCTTCGGACCATCCGTCTATTGATGGTAAGTCATAATCAATTTGATTTGAGTCTCCATTACATATAAGAGACTCCTATAGACTCTAGGTGTATTATTGGGATTTTTATATGTTACAATGGAATGAGGAACCCCATGAAACGTCATGATCTCATACAAATTCAACATTCCTAGAACTTTAACTTTCGAGTTTCCTTGATCGTAATGAAATTGGTGGATTTCTTCTACCAATCAATCAAAACCCATATTATATCTTCTTCTCAACTTGTCTATGGAAATCAAAAGACAATGTCCTTGGACACCTCATACCATTTCCAAATTGACATCAAAATAGGTTGGAGTAAACCAAAAGGCTTTAAGTGATCTTCCATTATCTACTAGTTGGTGTAACAATGAGACACAAAATAAACAATTTCACACTTCATAGATGACCCAAAAAATTACATTTCATATTATGATACATATTAATATTTCTATGGTCAATGAACTGCCAAAATCTATAACAATTATAAAATAACATGTTTCTCATTGATTATGGGACAACAAAATGGTCCTCAAATGTTAGAATACCATTAGACAGGAGAGACCAACTAGAAATGGTATCCCCATAATATATGGTTTACGTAATTCCTCTGAACTCATCATTAGGTTGATGAACCTATTGAATATAATCAAGGAGAGATGATGATAATTCAACTCTATTCATAACCATACCTGAATTATCTTTTTATACATCCATATGAAGCTAACAGAAAATCCCCCTAGGAAACTACTTATCCTTCGATTCTAAAATAACTTGTTATAGGACATTCCTAATAAGAGTGTCAGTAATTATGTTACCCTTACCTGGGGTGTAGGTTATGTTGTCATTGACGATATAAATTTATTACACTCATAACCTCTACATGAGGTTCTGAACCTTTTGGGAAAAGATATATCTTATTCTTTTATGATTAGAAGATTATGAAAATCTCCCGAAACTGATAGTTCTTCCAAAACATTAATGCATTTGTAACAAAGACACACTCTAAATCAAGGGTGGGTTAATTTTTCTCAAGTGGAAAAAGATGATAAGATCTATATTCCATAATTTGAACATATTTCATAAACTCACAACCCATAATATACCTGGAATCATCAAATTATTCTTCATACCCTTTACCAATATTCGGAATTACTAGATTATGTGATGATGCAAGAATAAATGTAAACTCATCAAATGAAGTCTAAAATTTATCAGCCAAGTGATTTTCATCATTTTCAGAGTAAGAGAGGTCAAAGAGTATGCCAAATTTATGAATTCCTTGATGAACCATTGATAATATCAATAAAGACATAAGAAGATCAGAATATCAAATACATTTCACATTTTTTCCCTCGATAAGATAGCTTTCACCTTTTCAGGATCGATTGGGAGACTCTGTTTTGATATCAAATATCCCAAGAACATAACTACATGTATATAAAAATTGAATTTTGATATATTCCAATAATGTATTTCACTCCTTAGCATCTCCAAACCCAAATTCATACTGTGATCATTCTCATGCTAGAATCTCAAATAATCTATGATATACTAAAAAAGAACTTTGAAAAACTGTCAAGATGCTAATTGAATATCTAGTTCATCACGGAAAAAGAAACCAAAATAGAATTAGTTAGACCAAAATTCATCATTATATATTCATTACGGATATAACTTCTCCTTCAATTTTTGTTTTCATAATATCATATTCTGGAACCCTGAGAAAATTATATACTGAACAATGATGAATTTTTAAAAACCTATTCACCCCATTGACTGATTAGAAAAGTCATCCATAAAGGGAAAGAGTAATTATTCTTAATAGTCACTCATTTCAACTTTTTTATATTTAATTCACAATCAAAGTGAACCATCCACCTTATTTACAAGGAGGATGGGGACAAAATAGGTTGAAACACTTCAGTGAAAAAAACATTTCTCCATCAGATAATCTATCCAGATCTTAATTTCTTTCCTCTCAATAGGTGCCATAAGATATGAGGGTATTGAGATCTGGTAAGTAACTAACAACATATTAGTTAATAACACTACCTCTATCCCCATTTTAAGACTACAAATGTCATTTGGTAAAAAATAAGGGATACAATTAACAACCAAGGGAATACCACTAGAAGAGGAAACATTATTAGGATCTACTGAAATAGTATAAAAAATAATCCAAATCTCTGTGAAGGAAGGTCTTGAAAAAGTATATCTCAGGTCCAAATATCCATGAAAAATACAAGAGATCACATCAGCAATGAAGAATAAAACACACTGATGATTAAAATCTATGTCATCATGATGGGAAATAACACAGTCCATCATGATGATGACATCAAAAATATCTAGAATAAAATAAATGAAATCCCAAAATAACAATGAGTCATAAAATGATAGAGAAAACATATGAAATCAAATAACAAACTCTTTGTTATTTATAAAGGGTTTATCTATCTCTATAACAAAGGACACGAGATCGATTGGAATTTTTTTCACATCAAAAAATGGAATGATATAAATGAGTGTGAGGAACCTGTATCAAATAGAGCAGTTTCCATAGAATATGTGAATAGTATGGTACCAATCACTATATATATGAATGAATAAAATTACACTTAATACTAATATATATCATGATTTTGATTAGCTATCGAGGCCTACTAGTGAATCCCTTTATACATTGAATAATATGACGATGAATTAGTTGAATTTAGAGATGAGGATCCCTGACCAAAATGGGGCATTGTATTATACTATATGATCCACTACCAATGGCCTATATATAAATTATAACTAAAAGTATTTGTAGATATGGGACAAGAAAAATGGGTGTTTCTAACCTTACTACACTAATATTAAGTTAGGGGTACAGTGATAGCAGCTCCAAATGATTTAGAAGAGGTCCACTACTGAAAACCTGCTTCACCAACCCTGTGATTATCATGTCACTTTCCATTCATTCCTTATGCTCCATTGATGCATCCTTTAGGTGGAAGGTAAACAACATATTATACAATATTTCCAACCATATCCATTTATTCTATAATATCCCTTTCAATTGTGTCAGCATAGGTGGGAATCCATACTATATAAACTTGATATCAGATGTATGGTCATAAAACATGTTTTTTATGATATCTCAACTGTTCATTCCTCACAACCTCTAGGAAAAAGTGATCCAAATCTAAAAAATAGTTGGTTTAGTATAACAACATGTGATATAATCAATGTAAATATATTATTTCTATAATAGTTTACATAATACAATACTATGGAAAGAACAACAGAAAGAAGAGGGCCCCAAAAACCTTCCAATACCAACATACATTTCAGTTTTTCGATACCTTTGAATCCAACAATAGCTTGATGGACTATTGTTCTTGAATGTGGTAAATTTCACCCTGATAGGCTTATGTGTATCTAGGAAGTTGAGTACCTTCCCAATTTTTTCCAAAAATTCATCTACCCATATGATTTTATTGATACCCTTGAATTATGGGTGATTCTCATATAGAAACACATGAGATCGATCTATGTCACCTCCAGCTTCGGGCCATGCATCAATAGCTTGGTTCTTGAGATATGGTAATAGCTAGTGAATGATAAGAACATCCCATATTATATCCTAGAGAATATTTTACACCAGAATAGGAATCACTTGTGAAGAATATGCCCTAATACCCCCTGAGGAACCCATAGCCAATGTCTTAGAGGCATGTTTCTACAAACCAAAAAATAGATGAAAATGATAAAATAGCCAAAGAAATCAATTTAAACAAGGTTATCAAAATAATAAATTTTGATCATGATAAAAAAATAGACAAATGCGATACACATCCCAATATCCCATGGTAACCTGTGATTCATAATGAAAATATTTGGCTAGGAACTCAAAGAAACCTACCATATATGCCCCGATAATCCTATCTATTATCTACTAGACATCCCAAGGCAAGGATTCTGAAATAATAAACTTCCATTTAATACATATTTTTAAATATTTTCACTAAGATACCAAAAATATAGTATTTAAACTATTCTAATACTTTCCCAAAGGGCATTCCCAATCCCCATAATTTGGTGACTAGAAGTGAGGAATCAAAAAATAAACAAGGGGATTTATTTTTCCTAACTAGAAATAAGAGACATGGTATATATATATATATACATCCATAAAATATATGTTACATAATCAATTAATTACCATGGTAAAATTACATCAAAAGGAATATAGCAGACAAAACTAGAATGGACAACTAAAAAAACTACTCCACATGATGTGTGGGTAATCTCCCACTATCTCACAGCTAGATACATATACCCCACTGAAATAAAACATACCACCTCAGTATGAAAAATTTATCTTTGTTGCATTATAAGAAAATATAATGTCCAAAAACACCTAAGGTAGTATGCATGGTGCGGGTTAAAGATTCTTATTAGGACCCAACCTTGGTGTTCCTCATCGATTCTCTGTATAATAATCCAAATATTCCCAATTTATAGATATCATGGAAAGATATATAATTAAATAGTTTTATAATATTATTATTCTTAAAAAATAATCCCCTTCCCACTATTCCAAAACAAATCCTGGTAATACAGTTTCAAATCATAAATCTAGTAAAGGATTTACATTTATCAAATAATTAATGTCAAATAAAAAATGTAACAAATTAAAATAAAAATGGTAAAAATAACCACGATTTATTTTTTTGGATAACTAGAATTATCTTAGAAAAATAATATAATAGTATACAAATCCAATTTTTAGAACCTATACATGACGTTTAGAAAATAGAGGAACACCCTAGAAAGTAAAACCCTTTAAAATACCAATGGTCAAGGCCCAATAATACACCCTCCATCAATGGACACATGGAAAACAAGTGCTGATACTATTAAATATTTTAAAATTTAATATCACATTTCATAGCATGATTCCAAACATTGATTTTTATCAAAAACATGCTTTGGAAAATAAGTTTGGCCATCTATTCCAAAATTCATTGAAAATGTTTTTTCTGTAACCAAAATGTGGGTAACCAATATTTTATAAAAAACCCATTTACACACACAAATAAAAAACTGTAAAATGAAAATTAATTTTTGAAAAATATTATGAAATCAATAGAAATCATAGTTCATCCATCAAAGGCTAGAGATAGAGCCACCTACCATACAAAAAGGTTTAACACCACCCATAATTGGATCCCCACACATTAGAAAGGGAACCTAATGAAGAAAAAATTAATGATAGACTTGTAATAGATTATGAATTATTATAATAAAGTTTTTTAAAAGAAACAAGGATGATGAATATGGTAGATAAACACATACCTTGAGATTCTTACTTTTCACACAAAAACAAATAATAAAACTAGGCTATGAGTGATAATGAATAATAGAATCTATAAATGATTGAGAGAGATAAAATCCTGATAAAATGAATCAAAAAATAATTTGACATGATGTTTTAAAACAAAAATAAATTAAGGTAATTGGAAGATAATGAATGACAAGTAGAAATGGAAGACCTTCCAACTAATCTGGAGATCAGACCACCAAACCAAGAGGCCTGAAAGGGAAAGATCCACAAAAAATCACCTATAGAATGACAATGGTTCAAGGGAGAAGGTTCAAGATTAATGAGATTAGAGTCAGGAATGTGACATAAAAAACCTATGGAAAAGAATTATTCACATAAAAAATCCTTGATTCATGAATTGAATCATTGAGGTTTCACGTGCAATAAAAAAGCATCACCTTCAATTAAAATAGTAAATAATTAATTCATGATGCGAATATAATTAATTTAATGAATTATTTTTATATTATGAACTAAATTCATGGATTATTAATAAATGTTATTCGCATCATTAATGTGTCATTTACATTGTGAATCACCCTTCTATAAATTTATCTACCATGTTCCTTTACAAAACTCACCCAAAAAAGTTGAACAACCTCTTAACATTAAAAGTATATTTACCTAAACAAAGATTTTAAAATATTGTTAAAATGATCAGTTCAACTTGATATATTTTTAGTCTTTTATTAATCCAATGTCTATATCATAAAATACCACCAGGTATGGTAGTATATATTTTAATCATGGATAAATATCTTATTATCAAAATTATATAGATAAATAAATTGGTATAATTTTTTATAAATATAATATGAAACAATTTAGGCTGTATATTTTGAAATTATTAAAATAATAAAGGAAGGATACTTTAAAATTTATTTTGGATAATGGCTAGATAAAATAAGCTACTGATTAACCGAGTTATTTGAGACTAGATACTAATGATCCAAATGTAATTCCATTACCAATGATATGAACTAAATCAAATTAGTCAATAATTTATTGATAATGAATATGAAGTTGAATGTTTAATTAAAACACATCTTTGTAATATCTTCATGATCCCTAATTTGAAATTGATGGTTGGAATTCTTTGAATTTGGAAAACATTGGACAATAAATATCAATGTATAAGTAATAAATGAGTGTATGAATATATATGACAATCAATTGGTTGAATCAAAGGAGGAAAATTATATTTTTCTATATATGTTAAATATTAAAGGTGAAAAAACTACTTAAGGTATAATAATGTTGTTTGAATAAGAATAATTATTAATGCATCCATAATAATGTTAAAAAATGGTTAGAATACAAAAAACCTATGATAGAAATAAATAAACACTAAGTAAATTTGTACATGGGTAACAATTCATGATTATTTGTAGAATATTTTGATTAAATATTTGTGTAAGGGGTTGAAATTGACTAATTAAATGTTCTGAATAGAACTCTCAGAATAATATATTTTAAAGAAGCTAGTTTTGTGATCAATAAATTTATACTTCACTTTAAGGGTGATGTTTTTTTCAAAAGTGGAGAAGAAGATGAGATTAATGGTAGAAATTTTATTGTATTATAACATAAAGTTAGTTTGGAATTGTTAACAAAATTATTTTGAGGGTATATTCAAATAATGAATTATAAAATATCTACATGATACTACATAATTTTAAATATTTCCACCATGAGATAAAATGTTAGGCTAAGCCTCAATTACACGATCAAAGTTATTTGTATTATATTATGGGTCAGAGGTAAAAAACATGTTAGTTTCTTGATTAGATACCATTTATTATATATAATTATGATGATATAAATGAGGAAACAGGTAAATGATATTAATGGAGGCTATCTGAGGGAGGAAAACATTTAATTTATTAGTCCTTTTTTGGTTTTACTTTATTATATATTGTTCTATAGTATTTAATAAGTCTTATGTTCCTTGATTAATTCCCAATTGTAATTTATGTTATCTATGATAGAATAATTCATGGAATAATGGGAACCAACCAACAAATAATAAGGGGAATAACACTATAGGAATGATAGATTTAAACTCACCTCATTTAATGCACTCTCTTTAAAACATTCATTAAATTATTTTTCCACTATGAACATCCCCACATGATTAAATGTATAGTTAATTTCAAAAAGGTTTGGCTGTGTATATGTTATTTATAAAACATGAACTTAATATTCATCATTATTGAGAGGAGATGAATCAATCATGAAGCATAAAACATCCATATTTGAGTATCAAGAAATTTAATTCAAGTTGTGTAGAGTATGAGGGAATAATATAGTTGGAATTAATTATACTGATTAAGGAATTATATATTGAGTAACATAATTTACATACTATGTAATATTTTTTCAAATCATCAAAATAACCATAAAGAGACATATCAATTGAATAATTTTTACCATAAATTAGATAGTATAATGTCAATATATTTTTAGTATATGTTACCAATAATTATAATTTTTGTTGTTACCTTAATGGTTTTATTATATTGAGTGGGGAATGTGTGGAAATAGAAAGGGTACATATTTATATGAATTAAATTTATGAAAAAGTGCACAATTTAACTCATGAACGTTGGGGTAAAATGATTTATAGAGCTCGCACTATTAATATATAACAATCATATATATAAATTTATTTTTTCCCATAAACATGAGCTTAGAGGAAATTAAGTATTTTGAAGGTCCACTTGTGTTATATTATATATATATATATATTATTCCACCTGTGTATCAAAAAATGATCAACTATATTTTTGGGTAAGTTTATAATTATCATAATTTTTTAGTATAATTTATTTGATCTTTGGATTTAATATGAATTAATAACATAAAACAAATTTATATGTTTATAACACTATTGAACAAATTTTTTATTATTTTATCTGATTTATTAATTTTATTAATTAATTTTATGTTATATAAATTATACTATTTTGATCTATTATAAATTAAATGTCTTGTGGTATGATTATATGTTCTTATTTATTTTAATAATTTTATATGTTATAATTTCTTATTTTTTTATATTTTATGAAAAAAAATTCATTATGTACTTATTGTTATATAATATGATTTTTTATTCATGTCATATTTTATAAATGTGTAAATTTTGTAATTAAATAGTTTTTAATATTTTGTGATTAATATGATTTTAGTTTATGAAATATGAATAAATAAAATTCATATTCTTTTAAGATTACGTTTTATGATATGTTCTGTATTAAATATAAATATAAATAATAGTTTAATGGTTACCCAATTATTCATTAATATTTTCCCTTTTGATTTATAATTCATGCATAATAAATAAATTATTATTTTTTCTTTGGTAAGTGTGTGTTTTCATAAATAATAAAAAGAATTATATTATATACTTATATTTTCCTTATTATTATATTCTAGTGAATAAATATATAAAACTTTGTGAATTTAATATTCTATAATAATTACTCAATAAATATTAAATTTAAATAAATAAATTTTCATCATTTATATTATATACATATAATTTAAATAAATAAAATTAAATATACGATTTTTGAGATTTTATTTTATTTTAATCAAAATAAATAAAACAATAATCCTTGATAACATTTTTGAAGTGTTTTTAGTTGGTTCAGGAGTTATTTTAAGTGGATTTGAGTCAAAAATTTCCTGAGGATAGACTCTCTAATTTGTATTTTTAGGCAATACAAAATTTATTAGGGTTAATATTTTTAATTTTAGGGTTTCATTACAATTATAACCCTCCATAAGCAAGGGCTAGATATATTTTAATTATTTATTATATCTAATTAATAGAAACATATTTTATATATAATATCCATGTTTCCCAAATGAAAATAACTAGAGTGTTTATCCTTGAATGGTTTTACACGAGTGGTTTTAGTAGTCGGACAATGAATATGGGAGATGACATGTCATCATGGCTTTAGAGGAATAAAAAATATTCCATTTAAGAAAGAGGTTAATGTTTTTTATTCTTAGTTTCATCATAAAATATTAGATATTTTGGATGAGTTGATAGTTTGTATTGATTTCATCATAGTTTATTGCTTAGTTGGAGAGAATCATAGTTTAGTCGGGAGATCCAACCTATTTTGTTTCTCCTTTATTTTATTCAAATTAAGATATAGTGCTTCCTATTTGGTGTTTTATATTTTAGATCATTTTTATATTATTTTTTACCATGTTGTTAAATTCAGAATTAGTATAGAGTTGTATTCATGTTTTATATTTTTCACTACTATTACATCACTTATTTAGGAATTTTCTAATATATGTAAAGAGATAGTAATTATAATATATGAATTATATTTTTCTAAAAATAATAGCATTTTTCAAAAGTTCAATCAAAATGGGTGATTTTTGTTTATGAATTTACTATTCCCAATAAAAATAAATTATTTTATACATTATAATATTACAAAAACTTGGTCGAGTAATAATGATATCGATTATAGTTTTGAAACATCTATTAATTTTTAATTAATGAATTAGTTACATTTTGATGTATTCTATCCGATTCATTTAAATTAAAATTACGTCCTCTAATAATATAAATTAATTTATATAATGTTTATGTTTGATTTTAAACTAATATTCATTATTATTATTGGATTATGAAATGATTTTTTTATAAATTCTAAATTTTTAAAATTTTTAAGGTTGATTGATTTAACTGAGTTTATTTAAAAGTGTATAAATTATTTTATTCATATTGGGTTTAGTATCTTATATAAAATATTGTTACAAATCTTAGAATTGATATTTCTAATTTCATGATCCAGAGGTCGATATTGGAAAACATATTTTACTTTTTGATCAATTAATATCAAGACAATATAAATATAAACGAATATGGATTATATTTTTTCCATTAAAATTTAGCATAGGTCAAGTTCATTTCTTTATTGGTAAGAAAAGGTTTATTTAATACTTAAATAACTAAACATTAAATGTCTTAAAATACTTATAGACAAACCATTTTAATGATAAAATAAATAATGTCAAATTGTTTTCACAATATTTGAAAAATAATTGCCTATGGTGAGAATGATATTAAATTATTGATATTGTGGTATTAATTTTATTTATCCTGACATTCTATGTTTAATAAATTAGACATAAAATTTTGATGTCATTAATGATAAATTGGCTAGCCATTAGAAACGTGTTTTCAAAATTGGAATATTGATTTTAAAATCCTAAATTATATTGTTTACACACAAAAAAATCTTCTAATGGTACCTAATTTTTATTTTAAATTATCGAAGAAAAATATTGAATTTAATATTTTATTAATGGTGACAATTTCAATCCATGATTTCAATATTTAGTGTAAAGTAATGTTTTGTAATTTTTAGAAAAAATAAATTTTTTATCAGTACTTGAAATACACTATATGATATGATTTCATTCTAATGTGATTATGATATATTATTAAAAATAACATTATTTAACTAAAATTATGTATTATTGGTTAAATTATTTATCTATAAATACTATACTCATCTTCCCAATTATTAAGTAAAATTGTTAATGTATAAAACTCAATTTATAAGAAATTAAAAGGTGTTAGAATATTTTGAAGTTCTTATAAATTAATTTAATATTGTTTATAAAATATATATCAATGGTTGGTAATAAAAACCTATTGGTTGAAAATGATTTATGAATTTTGAAAACAAAATATTTTAATACCAAGAATTAAAGGGATAATACCAATAAATATTCTGTAAAAAACAATTATTAATTATTAATTGTAACCTATTAGACCATTTATATTCACTTCATTGCATCTATAAACTATATATTCAAACTTTATATCATAATTACTTTATCAAGAAGATATTAAGATTCAAATCATTTCTTTCTCTTGTTTTAGGAATCTATAAGCCTGATAAGGGAAACTATTTTAAATTTTACATTCTTATTTTCTTTTTAAAATATGATACTTTTATTTAGGTATATAATTCATTTATTTAACTATATCCATTTTTAAATTTTATTGCTTGCTTTATGCATTTTATTTTCATTATCTGTGTTTTTAAATTCTTTACACGATTCAATAGAAATATATGTATAATTTATAATTTAGTATTGTAAAACCCATTTTTATAAATACTCAAAATGTCATTGGAATATAATATAATGCATATTAAATTTCTTTAAATAGGATATAATCGTGGGGAATGAGATATAGTTTATGATCCATTATTGGGTTCTTATTGAAAAATCATTATAAAGGAATAAGTGACACTTTGATATTGATGATGACAATCATGGGAGTTATTAAATGAATATTTTTTTGTCCCCAACAAGATTATGAAATATGGGTTACTTAAATATAATTTTATAGGGTATTTACCCATCACTTATTTGGATATTCTCTATTCCAATTCCTTATTTAATATCAACAAATCATTATGATACTGCAACATCTAATACAATTTCCCTTGAAATCATCAATTTATATTCAAAAAATACTAATATTTAGAGATTACTTTTAATGAAATTGTATTATAAATGAAATATATCCATTATTTTGGGAGCATTCGTTTAGTTAAAAATAATCTTCCCATGGCTGGGAGTTTTTTTATGAATTAAAAATTTCATTAGGATTATACAAAGTAAAATTTATACATCATATATTTCAAATATTAAGACATATATTGATATAAAATTGATTGTTGAAATTTATACCAAGTATTTAAAATCCGTTTTTATATATAATTGACTGAAATGAATGGGATAAGTGGTTGGTGGGACATGAAATTATATATCTATGTAGTATACTGGTATTTATAATGAGAAGAATAACATAATGTAATGGTGATCAAAATAATCCTCAAATTAAAACCACAACAAGAAGGTATTTACTTTGTCTTGGTTAGTTCTGAAGAAAATTACATATAGTAATAGTTACTAAATTGTTGTTTATTACATGGAGGATAAATTATTAAATAATGACATATAAATTAGTAATTATATTAATGTAATTTATTATATGTCAATTATAAAATCATTTGATGATGTTTTTGGGGTTTAAAAATCATATATTAATTGTTTAAATATTAAAAAATTATATATAATGTTGATCTGAATGATGTTAAGTGCTATAAAATTATGAAATGTTTATCAAATATTCTTATAATAGTTTAGTGTTCAGTAAAAGTTTAATGAGAAATTGGGATACTTGGAGGGATATATAAATTGATATTGGTATTTTGAAGTAGATATAAAATGGTACAATTATTGAACATTAATATGGTATAATAGCGAGGGTTCCCACTAAACACATAGAATATGTTCTTCTTGGTAATAAAATAATTAATTTGAACAAATGATTATTGTTTAATAGTGTATAATTTATATTGATCCATAATTCTCATTATAAAATTTTCATTAGAACCATGGATCAATCATGTCATGTATAAAGAGATAACCCTATAAAAGTGTTAGTTTTTGTACCCTAAGTGTTGGTAATTATGTGAAAAGTAAATGTTTATTTAAAATTTTATAAATAATATAATGATTTAGAGGAGAACTAATTTTATTAAAATATATTCATAAATTATTGTTTTTTTGTGTTATAAGATAATTTTATGAGACTGTGATTAATTATTCAAAGTGTCTTAAAATTAGTTAAAATTTTAAAATCAATATTTTTTTAAATAATTGATGAATATAATTAAAAAATAAATTTCTCATATTTAGAAAATTATTTTCATAAAATTTAGTTAACTTTTTAGATATACATTTTTATAAATGGTTTGGGTGATGTTTTGGGAATTTTCCAAAATATATGAATTTTTGATGAATAGTTAAATACGTTAATTTACAACAGAAAACATTATAAGAAAATAAAGGAATTATCAAGTCATAGAAGATATATGGATGATATGATCACCAATTGTTTCAAAATGAAATTCTATATAAACTATATTTATTAACAAAAATTTTCACTATTGATAGTCTTGAGGAAAAACAATAAATAAACGAATAAATTAATTAAAACAACAATCCTCTCCCCCACTATAAATACCACTATCCCCACCAATTATACTCACACCTTCTAAGACATTAATACTTATTATATTCTACCTAATTCATCTTCTAAAAATCTTACCCTCATTATGGTTATACTATTCTTACCAAAAGGCCATTTATATGACCCTCAAGGAGGTTCTGAAGGGAATAACACTAAGGAAGTAAAACCTTCTATCTCTCTCTCTTTCAATTAATTTCAATTACTTTCCCATCCCTCACCTATATTTTTCAATGTAATAGGATAAATCTAGTACCATATATATACTATAATGTTATTATTTTAATGTTATATCCCCCATCAATTCACTTCTCTTCCCTATTTTGTTATAAATATGAAAACATCGTCTATGAGATATCGATTCCCCACATTTGTGGATGATGATTTTTTATTTTACAATACTGCATTCATAGATGGTGATAAACCATTATAATTGTTAAAAAATATTGAAAATGTATATTACAAATTATTCAGTGTTTTGTAACTAGTATATATAAATAATAATAATTAACAAAACAAAACAAGTGCGTGATGATCGAAAAAATAGAAAAATAATCTAATCAATTATCATTAATGTTTTATCCAATTAATATTCATCATAACTAGAAACAAAATTATATATAAGACAATTGAATATTCTTTAATTTAATTAATAACATATAACTTCAATTTTTGTAATCTATTCCAATTTTACATGACCTCCCATACATGTATACAAAAGAACAAAACGGGAATTCCCAGAAATCAAACACTCTTGAATGACATGATTAAATATCATAACACATAAAAAAGAACATAAATGATCTTAATAAAATCATAAAAAAAATAAGTTTTGAGTAGGTTTTTAATTTAATTATAAATGATTCTAATTTTATTATCCAAGAAATTATGTGCATTTGAATAACTATTCTAAACATATGGTAGGGATTTCTCCCCAAACATCATTTTTTTCCTTCGAGTTACACATACTCTATATTTACCCAAATTTAATTAATTATTAATTTTAGGTAATACTCCTAAATCATTTAATATGATCCAAAGAAATATACCAATCTCAATGCTTCCATATTTGACAGTAATCACATGTTTTATAAAGTTCCTTTTTCTATTATTCCCGATAAGAAAGTCTGATTAAAGGGAAAATCCCTAGTTCTTACCCATTTTCAAGTACACTCTATTATATATTTTAAGACACCAATATTTTTATAAAATAACTCTATTTATCATGACAAAATATCTTAGTTAATTTTTGGGTTTAGGAAAAAAATTACACATTTGTCTGCTTTAAATATTCTTTTATATTTTCCCTTAAACCGAATTAAAGTGGCCCATTTCTAAAGATTATTAAACACTCGTTTTTAAAAAATTTCACTCCTATTGGACTTCATTTATCACGATCTATGCTATAATTTAGTTGTAACAGTACTTTAATATTAATAAAATATAATTTTATTTTTCTTCTCTTTAATTTTCTGGGATATACATGTTTCCAATCATATTTTGTGAAAAATACAAATGATTTTCTAAGAGAACTATTCTTTACAAAGTAAAAGGGTATTACTCTCAAGGATTTATTAATGATTTTATTAGAGTATTTTAATCTATTTTAACATCCAATGTTTAATCATATTAACAATTGATATTGAACTCTTATGTTATGATATACCATATTTTATTTAATGGATAATAATTATTTTTACTAGGGATGTACTATATTGACACAATTCTCCATATTACTATTCATTTTTCATGATTAATTTTATTAAATGTGAAATGATTTATATTTAATATGATAGTTTCAATATGAATATTTATATTGATTAAGTTTCACCCCTTCAAAATAAGAATGCATTGGTCTTAGTCAGCGTCGAGTGGGGCCTACTATAATCCCTCGATGCATCAGTCAGCCTCTTGAGACAATATAATATGGGTATTGGATGAAGTGTTACCAAATGATGTATAGTTTCTTGTCCGAATCCTTGATTTTATGTTTAATATGTTCAAAATTTTTCATTCCCTCATTATGAAATTGGTTATTTACAATCCGTGTCATTATTCGACTAGTAGAATATACAAGGTTCAGTTTTATTCTAATTTGATTATTTAGGTGGAATTTTTTGATCAGATTTTATTCCTACCATATTATGGTCAAGATTATGTTTTAATGGAATGTTTGTTTATTCATTCCCAATTCTTTATTAATTTTATATATTTTTTTTCTTCCACTGTATTTCATTCCCTTAATGGGAATATGAGATCCCCCTTTCTTATGTTTTAATTTCCCATAGGATTCCAGGATATATGTCATGACTAACATGTGGGAATAATCTAGGAGAATTAGGATGTTTCCAAATAATATTCTATATTGTATATATTTTAATGTTTTAATGTAAAACTTATGTATGTATCAATTTCTACAAAGATACTAAACTAATAATTCCTTTGGGATGTGATCACTTATTCATAGTACCATTGTAATAAAGCAAGGAACCTGAATTGGGATACCGGGGTTACTGTGTTCACAATTGGTATTAGATAAAGTATAGTAAAATCATCAGAAACTAGATTTAGGAAAATATAAAGTAATTAAATATAACCCTACAACTAACTTTGAGAATATTCCCATATTAACCGGGATTTTTAATTATGATATTTTTTATACATTAATTATTTTCCTAGTTTAAAAATTTTGTACTCTAATATTGTATGAAATTGTTTAACAAATTAACCAAGTGGAAGGAATGAAAACCATATCAATACACATATTCCATGATGGGATTTCCATCCCATGAAATTTAACGATGTTGGAGCCCGAGGTGGAACTGGTGATTGAAAAATTATAACTATAAAGGGAAAATTAACTCAGGTTCTGACCAATAACCATACTTACATAGAGAAACCCAATCCAGAATCTGGTGTTAATATGATATATCACTTAATGTGATAACAAACTCCCTCATTCATTGAGTCTATTAACACATTTTTAGCTGAGAAATTCATAAGTTACTTAGATAATATATTTATCTCTTTGTGAAGTAACGTAAGAGATGAGGTTATAATGGTAGTTTATCATCTATTAGGAGATAAGGATTAATTGTGGTCAATAATTAAAAACATAATGGAGGAGGAATAAATTGAAAATATCCAATAAATGGATTTTAAGGACGTTTTCAGGGAAAAATATTTTCCTAGAGAATAATGATTGGGTTAAGAGAGGCAGTTCCTAAGTCTGAGATATAAAGAGGATAGAAATATTTCTATGTTTGAAGACAAATTTACAAGGTCAGAAATGAATTCCATGGACTACATAAGTAATCCAAGTAGAATGATTGACCATTTAATTTACGGTGTAAACCAATCCAACGAAGGAAACTATTATCCCAAACATTATAAACACATGAGGATATAATATCATTTTCCATACCAATATAGAATGAATATTCAAATCCATATTTATTTGAAGTGAATCAAGATAAGAAGAGGGATGCTAAGTAATATTGAAATGAAAATAAGGGAAAAGGAAAAAATGGTAGAATATAATTTATAATTTTTATTAAATGTGTAAAGAAACATCATGGAACATGCCTATGGGGAATGAAAGTTTGTTTCAAGTGTGGATAAATGGACATTAAGACCATGATTGGATGTTCAATAAAGTGGTTGGAAATGTGAAATGATTCAGTTTTGAAGAAATTGGGAAATATAAACATGAATATCATTTACTTATAGGAAACTTTCCCCATTAATGTCTAAGGGAACAAGGCCATGCATATATAGTGAAAATATTTGAGGTTAAATCTCCTAATGATCTGGTGGGAGGTACATTAATCATGTCTTCAAATTTAGCTAAATCTTTATTTGACTTTTTATCATCACATTATTTTATTTTATACATATTTTCTATAAAAATATATTTTTTCAATTCATCTTAACAAGGTATTTGTGAGTCAAAATCCTAGTGAAAACCTTATTGTAAAAAATATGTGTCGATTAGTTCTCATAGTGACACAAAAATGTGCTATAATGGTTGATTTTATTATCATAACTATGGTTTTTTTAAAATAATTCAAGTTATATACTAGATTTCAATTTATTATCCAATAATTTATTACAATGATAAGGAAATTATGATTCGTGATGAAGGTATAGAATTTTTCATCTTTAGAGGGGATACTTCATTATCTGTTTCGTATCTAAATCCACCTCCAATAGATATTCTAAATGATATTCTTTGAGAAGAAGAGATGATAAAACCTATTAATGAAAATGTTGATCTTAAAATTGTTAATAAATTTATTTTACATGAATACATTGATATATTTCCAAAGGATTTTCCTTGGCATCCTCTAAAATGGAATTTTAGTTTTCAATTGATTTAATCCCAGATAAAAGACTTATATCAAAGACTCCCAATAGAATATACATGGTGTAATTAATAGAGTTAAAGAAAAACTATATGAATAGTTTGATAAGGTATTTATAAACACTAGTGTTTCACATTGGAGAACTCTTATTCTTTTCATTAAGAAGAAAGATGTATTTTTGAAGCTATTCATTTACTAGATGGATATCAATGATATTACAATACATGAAAAATATCTTCTACTTCACATTGACTCCATATTTGAAAAACATAATGAATTTATTTTTTTCAAAGGTATGCCCTCTTTCTAGATATCATCAATCGCATGTGAAGAAGGAAGATATTATGAAGGCGACACTTTGAACAAGGTATGAACATTTATAGCCTATAGTAATTCCATTTTGACTGACTAATGAACCCTATATTTTTTCGATATAAATAAAAAGTATTAATGGAATATCTTGATAAATTTGTGTTGGTATTTATTGATGATATCATCGTGTCATCTAAAATCTATGAGGACCCTGATAACCACTTTTAGTTTGTTCTAATGACTATTATAGGAAAAGAGTTATATAGGAAGTTTAGAAAGTATAAATTTTGGCTTCAAACAGTTCCATTCCAAAGCCATATTATCTCCAATGAAGGAATATCATTTAATATTATGAAAACAAGGAAGTCCATGAATGTCCTACACTAACAAACATAACTGAGGTATGTATATTCATTAGTTTAGGAAGTTACTTTTGGCATTTCATACATAATTTTTCCTAATTAGATAAACTTTCATCCAAGATTAGTTGTAAATGGATTATGTTTATTTGAAAATATTAACTTGGAGAATGCTTTGTGTAATTGAAGGGGAGTTTAGTGAATGATCAAGTATTGACTCCAGTATCATGAAATGGTGGATTTCTGATTTGTTGGGATATATCGAAGAAATGACATAGTTTTGTCCTTACGAAAAGTTAGAGTTATTCCATATGAATCAAGGTAGATAAAAACTCATTAATAGAACTATCTGACTGATTACATTGAGTTAATAGCTGTAATAGTTTCTCAAAAGATATGTAGACACTATGTCTATGGTGAATATGTGAGATATATACAGATTACAAGAGATTGAAATATATCTTCACATAGAAATACCTTGACATGGGGAAAAGGTGATGGCTTGAGTTACTCAAAGATTATGATTTTTTAATAAGATACCACCCATTGAAAGAAAATATGACAGTGGATTCATTGAGTAGGAAGGATTATGGAGTAATAAACAAAGTGAGGATTGATTGGGATTATTTATTCATTGATCCTATAAATATGGATATGGGAATTATCAATTAATGTGAAACATCACTACCGTTCAAAATTGTTTCCATTCAATATTTATTAGAAAGGAAAAAAAGTTATCAATATAATGATGAGAATTTTCATAAGATAATGAAAACTATGAATGATTTGAAATTGGTAGACTTTTCATATGAAGATGAAATTCTCAAATTTTCGAAGAGGATTTTTGTTCCCCTATATATAAGCTAAAAAAGAATTATTGTATGATTTTCAATGATCAAATTTATCAATACACCCTAGTATAAATAAGATGTATAGTGATTTGAGAGAATTTTTTTAGTGGGATAATATGAAGAATGAAATTTATGATTATGTATCAAAATGCTTAGTTTTTCAATAGATGGAGGCTGAAGGACAACATGCTAGATTATTTATACATCATCTACCTATTCTAATATAGAAGTGGGATGAAATTAGTATAGAAGTTTCCATTGAATTACCAAAGACTCTAGGAATGGATGGTTCAATATGGGTAATTGTTGATAGACTTACCTAATCTACACATTTCCTCTCTATAAGAGAGGATTTTCCACAAGAGAACATCACATGACTCAATATTAATGAACATTTAAGACATAATGGGGGACATATTTAAATTGTGTCTCATCATGGTCCACACTTTAGATCAATATTCTAGAAATGTTTTTAGAAGGCTCCTGATACCTAGATTCATTTATGTGCTCATCACCCTCAAATCGATGGATAGTTCAGAAGGATTATCCAAATAGTAGAAGACATGTTCAGATCATTCTCACTTGACTATCGGGGTAAGTGGGATAAATATTTACCTTTCTTTGAGATTAATTACATTAATTGTTTCCATTAAAGTTTTAAAATGGAATCATATAATAAATTATATGAAAATAGATGTTGTACACCAACTTTTTGGGATGAAGTTGGTGAAAGAAATATTGTAGGTCCCAAACATATTGAAAAGACAAGGAATAATGTATAGAATATTCAGGCTCATATCAAAGCATCTCAATATAGTTAAAAGATCTATGTGGATATCCCAAGGAATTATATAGAGTATCTAGTGGGATATCAAGCCTTCATGAAAGGTATCTCCATGGAAGGTTGTCATAATATTTGGAAATAAAGGGAAACTATAACGACCCACACTTTACATACATTGTTAATACTTCAAAATTGAAGCACTCTTATTACAATATATGACAAAACCACAAAGGACCGTATAGGTATAGTGTCTTTAGAAACTGGGGAAACATAAACAACTGGTTCATAAATCTTCTACAGTGTCTCCCATTTATTTCATCATATCTAGGGTCCCTTTTAGCATATTCTACTTAATATCCATCTTCCTGACCTGGGGAAAAGAAAACATAAAAGGGTGAGCTCAAATGCTCAGCAAGGGAAAATAAAGGAAATAAAAATCATATCATATCTTTATGAAAATCAAAACCTGCAAAAGAGATCATAATATCTTAACATGGAATAAATCATAGAAGTGAAAATGAGATCCCCAATAATCATAACATAAAACTTGAATCTTTGTGGCATGCACACATAATCATGGAAAATCATTTCTTGTTAGTCATGACTCATTGCCAAGACTATCTTAGTGGACAAAGTCCCTTTCTGAACCGAGTTCACTCCTCGTTTCAGTCCTGTATCACTGAACCGAAATAACCTTCCGTTCCAGCCATGTCTATCTCATGAGATATAAAATCATTACCCAATGCATTGGAGGGAGATATAGGTCCCACCCATCTTATAATGAATCCTTTCTTATGTGTGCCACATAATCATAAAACATGCATCATCGCATAACACATGTAACAAAAATGGGATTCTTGAAACATCATGACATCATAAATCAATTCATATATGATAAAGGAATTCATAAACATAATTCCATCACAACATAGTCAAACCAATGTAAAAATATGGATAGAAACAGAACCCTTTATTATCTTAGATGGAAAATAATTTTGATAAAACACTTGAATTGAATTCTTGAGGAAAATATCCTTTCTTCTTCAAAAACATTTTTCCTTTCATAACATGTCATACGACTTTAAAATAAAAGAAGTTGATTAAAAATAAACTTGAAAACTTGTAAAGGAAGATTCTTTGAAGTAATGTTTTAAACATCCATTCATGCCGTATAAGTTAAAAAAAACATTCTTCGTACTTTTGTCGGAAAAGTCAAAAAGTACCTCGTATGGAAAAACGACAAAAGATTCCTTTCATATTCTTTACAAAAAACTCACCTAAGGGTAAAATTGGATTTAAACTATTTCAAGTGGATGGAAACAATATTACATATTGAGGGAACATGGATGTGGATGATAAAATACACCCCAGTAAATACTTACGAATAAACAATCTCGGATAAAAATGAGATTGTGATATTTCCCTTACCTTAGGTCCGATTTGCTTTGTTCGTGTCCGAAGATCCTGTATAATGGTTTAAATAATGTTATTGACTTATTCCAGAATCATACATATTGATATGAGATCATATATGGTCATATTATTAGCTTCTTGTTAGTAATATTTCATTGTTACTTGTTACTCGGGTCTTTATAACTTTTTGTTCTTATGCGTGTTTTGTCGAATAAATTCTTATTCTTATCTTTAGGTTATAGATAATTCATTTCCAGAATGGTATTAGTGTAGTATATACCATATTCATTCATTCAATTCATTTATACAATCATTATGAAATGAAGATCATGTAGAACGAGTCGCATCACATCGTGGAGACGGTATTCCGTACGTACGCACGAGTGATGATATCGTTCCTATGATCGTGGAATTGTATTGGAGTATATATATATATTATTTCAGTATCAATATTACTTAATAATAATCATATATAGTTACTCATTACACCATTATACCCATCCTTGTAAGGTGATGGTGGAAAATAGATTACACCACGGCGTGGAGACGGTATTCCGTACGTACGCACGCGCGGTGATTTCATTTTTCCGTAGGATGGATAGAAGGTGAAGTAGGGTTGTTTCATATTTACAATAACACATCAGTATGTAAGTAATACTGATGTTATTACTTTATCATGAAACAACTAAAGAAGAAGAAGTTGAAGAAGAAAGAAATTGAAAAGATCGGTAATGGATATTACCTCTTCTTTGGAACGCCTTTTTGAATCCTCCACTTAAGGAACTAAGATTGGTCTTTGGAGAAGACCAGGACCTCTAGGATTATTCTAGGGAAGTGGAGAAGGGAAAATGGCAGGGGTTGGCCGAGCTTGAGTGCTCAAATTGGTGTGAGGAGGAGGGGGAGGAGGTGCCCTTTTATAAGGGAGGAGAGGGGCACCTTAGGAATGTCTCAAAATATTATTTTATATTAAAGTCAAAATCGGTTTATAATGGTTCCAAAGGGTCTTATTTCGAAGCTAAAGTGGGGATGGGTCGAAATCCTATCAACCAATAGAATTTAGACAAGTTTAGGATATTATTTTAACCTTATCAATTAAATTTAACTCTAAGTTAAATAATTTAACTTTTACCATGTCTTTTTGTTTTCTTTCACTATATGGTTAATAAACTTACTATAACATGCCAAACGAACCCCAAATTGTTTATTATTAATATATATATCCTTATCTAAGTCATTTGGCCGAACCTTAGATTTTTAGGAATAAAATAACAATTAATAATATAATATTTGATTTAAAAACTATTTTGTGTCAATTTTGACACTATTTGATATATGATTTTTTCAAAGTCATAACAGAATTATATGTTCAAACCAAGTTGATTAAATCAATACTAATATATCATAGTAACCTAGAAAATTAGTGGAATTCATAAAAAGTCTCAAATTACATTTATTTTGGTATTTATATTATCAATTTTGTCAATATTTCATTAATAAGATAATTACTGCATCATCTTTGTGTCATAAATAAATTAAATTATTTGATTTCTAAAAATTACAAATAAAATACTATCATGTAGGAAATCTTTTTAGCTTTCTAATGAATATTTACAATCGAATTTATCTTATGTATAACCCTGTATTAAAAATGATTTACTTATTAAACTTTGATTTTAACTATTTTAACCCTTCTTTAAATAAATTAATAATAAATGTCCTAATCTAATCCAAGTGGGCCTAAATGGTCATATTTTATTCCTAAGCTTGTTTTTGGTCGAATTACAGTTGTCCAATAGAATTAGGACATGTGTTAGGGTAATATTAATATCATATTTACCCTTAGTTACCCTATTTACTATTAACCGCGGTAAAAATAGTAAAAAGTTACTATTCACCAAAAAATTATTTTCATCTCATTGAACCACATTTTAGTCCTTGATATTAACCGTGTCTCTCGGATTTTTGAAATTCCATTCACAGAAGCGGTAAAATTAAGTTTTATGCAAAATTCAGTTTTTAACCTACCACTTAGTGGTTTCACTATTCATCAAAAATTGAATGTTTTCAGAAAAATACCAAAATTTCACCCTAGGCTAATTTCGATATTCTGAGTCCAAAAATGAAGTCCATTTTGAAAAATAAAATTTATAAAATTTCAAAAAGTGGTTATTACTATTCATAACGGCTAGTTTTAATAGCGTATTGTTGTTTAGTGAAACTCGGTATTGCGTACGACGCAAGCTATCGAGGAAGGTCGCGATTGCGTGTAAAGCCAGCCAAGAAAGTGTTGTGTAGAAAAAGATTCCTTTGATGATTTATATAACATAAAAGTCTCGGGTGTTACATTCTACCCCCCTTAAAAAGAATTTCGCCCTCGAAATTCGTCACTTTGCAACAAAAAAAGAGGATACTTCTCCCTCATCATATCCTCAAGCTCCCATGTAGCTTCTTCAAGTTGGTGGTTTCTCCATAAAACTTTCACCAAGCGAGTGGTCTTGTTTCGTAGGACTTTTTCGCTACGATCCAGAATCTCTATCGGCTGTTCTTCATAAGAAAGATCTTGCTCCAGCGGTACAACTTCTGAGCTGAGTACATGTGAAGGATCTGGTATGTACTTTCTCAGGAGAGATACATGGAACACATCGTGAACTTGAGAGAGATTCGGTGGAAGCGCCAATCGGTAAGCTACCTTCCCAACACGATCCAATATTTCGAAAGGACCGATATATCTAGGGCTCAACTTCCCCTTCTTTCCAAATCTCATAACCCTCTTCCAGGGAGATATTCGTAAGAACACTTTATCACCCACTTCAAACTCTAGGCCTTTTCTTCGATTGCCGGCATAACTTTTCTGTCGACTCTGAGCTGCTCTTATGTGTTGTTGAATAGATCTAACCTTTTCTGCCATTTCATCAACGAGATCAGGTCCTAATAGCTTTCTTTCCCCAACTTCATCCCAGCAAGTTGGAGTCCTGCATTTCTTTCCATAGAGAGCTTCATAAGGAGCCATCTGAATACTGGAGTGAAAGCTATTATTATAAGAAAATTCTACCAAAGGTAGGTGTTGATCCCAACCTCCTTTGAAATCCATAGAGCAAGCTCTCAACATATCTTCTAGGGTTTGAATTGTTCTCTCAGACTGACCGTCTGTCTGGGGATGATAAGCAGTGCTGAAACTCAACTCTGTATCCAGAGTATGCTGAAGACTTCGCCAGAACTTCGAGGTAACTCTCGGATCCCGATCAGATATAATAGAAAGTGGTACTCCATGCAATCTTACCACTTCCTTTACATATATCCTGGCAAGCTGATCTAGAGAGAAATCCTCTCTAATAGCAATGAAGTGTGCAGACTTTGTAAGACGATCAACTATGACCCAGATAGCATTATTGCCTTTGGATGTTTTAGGAAGTCCTGTGACAAAGTCCATAGTGATGTTTTCCCATTTCCATTCGGGTATGGGTAATGGTTGTAACATCCCCTTAGACTTCTGTCTCTCAGCTTTAACTTGTTGACAAACCAAGCATCGAGAGACATATTCAGCAACATCTCTTTTCATGCCATCCCACCAGAAGTACTCTTTCAGGTCCCTATACATCTTCGTGCTTCCAGGATGAATAGAGAATGAAGAACTATGAGCCTCATCCAGCAGCTCTTTCTTTAATTCGGGGATGGGAGGAACACAAACCTGATTCCTGAACTTTATTATCCCATCACAATCAAGGTTGAATTCAGGAACATTTCTCACCTTCTTTTGTAACTCAACATCTTCTTTCTGTGCCTCTTTAATCTTCACATGTATAGATGGTTGAACATTCATTTGAGAAAGATAAGATTTTTCCCCTTCCATTATAATTCCAAGATCCATCCTCTGTAAATCCATAAATATTGGATCTTTTGTGATCCTCATCATGGATAAACTAGCATGGTCTTGTCGACTTAATGCATCTGCCACCTTGTTTGCTTTCCTAGGGTGGTAATGGATTGAGCAGTCATAATCCTTAATCAGCTCCAACCATCTTCTTTGGCGCATATTCAACTCCTTTTGTGTGAAAATATACTTTAAACTTTTATGATCAGTATAAATATCACACCTTTCACCATAAAGGTAATGCCTCCAAATCTTTAATGCAAAGATTACCGCAGCCAACTCCAAATCATGTGTTGGGTAATTTTGCTCATGGATTTTCAAATGTCGTGAGGCATAAGCTATCACCATATCATTTTGCATAAGAACACACCCCAATCCCTTCTTGGATGCATCACTGTAGATCACAAACCTTTCTCCACTACAAGGCAGTGTGAGCACAGGTGCACTGGATAACCTTCTTTTCAACTCCTTGAAATTCTCTTCACATTCCTCTGTCCAGACAAACTTAACTCCTTTCCGAGTCAACTTGGTGATTGGATTAGATAACCGTGAAAAATCTTTTACAAAACGTCGATAATATCCAGCCAAACCAAGAAAACTTCAGATCTCAGTTACTGTTGTTGGTCTTGACCATCTTTCGATAACCTCTGTTTTTGCTGGATCCACAGATATCCCCTCTTTTGAGATTATATGACCCAAAAATTCAACTTTTTGAAGCCAAAATTCACACTTGGTAAATTTGGCATAAAGCTTCTCTTTTCTCAGGGTCTTCAATATAATTCTCAAGTGATCTTCATGCTCTTCCTTGCTCTTTGAATAGACAAGAATATCATCTATAAAGACTACCACAAATTGATCAAGATAGTCTCTAAAGACTCTATTCATTAGATCCATGAAGATAGCAGGGGCATTAGTAAGACCAAATGGCATCACTATAAATTCATAGTGTCCATACCTTGTACGGAAAGCCGTATTTGGTATATCCTCCCTTTTGACCCTTAATTGATGATACCCTGAACGAAGATCAATCTTGGAAAAGTATTGAGCTCCGCGTAGTTGGTCAAATAAGTCATCAATGCGTGGGAGAGGATATTTGTTCTTGATAGTGATCTTGTTAAGTTCTCGATAATCAATGCAAAGTCTCATTGATCCATCTTTCTTCTTAACAAATAGAACAGGTGCTCCCCAAGGTGACGCACTAGGGCGTATGAATCCCTTATCAAGATTCTCTTGGAGTTGCTTCTTCAATTCCTGCAACTCAATTGGGGCCATTCTATAAGGTGTCTTTGAAATAGGCAAAGCACCCGGTACGAGTTCTATTGAAAACTCAACTTCACGATTTGGTGGAAGACCCGGCAATTCCTCCTGAAAGACATCATCAAACTCCCGTACAATGGGCATATTCTTAATCGTGAGTTTCTCACCAACCATTTGAGATAAATAACCTTCATTTAGTGGAATCAATACCCATAAGATGGAAGAAATTTCCACTGGAAGGTTATGTTCATCCTTGCATTGATAGACGATCGTAGGTTGATCTGGAATATGAAATGTGACTTCCCTTCTTTGGCAATTGATATGAGATCCATGTAGAGAAAGCCAATCCATGCCAAGAATCACATCAAATTCCACTAAAGGAAGGATCACAAGATTTGCAGGAAGCACTTTCCCACAAACTTCGATCGGAGAAGAATTATAAACTTCTGATGCGATTGATGTGCCATTAGGTGTTGTCACAGCTAACTCAACATCTAATTGTTGAGGTAATACGGTGATACCCTTAGAAAATTTTTCAGAAATAAAAGAGTGGGTGGATCCAGAATCAAATAAAACATTTGCTACTTTAGAGTGGATGGTAAGTGTACCTTTCACCACATCGTTATCGTACTCCACATTGCTGATAGAAATTGCATGTGACTTTCCTTTGTCTTTAGCCTTAAGAGTTTGTTGACGTCGACCATCATCATCAACCCTTGGATTTGGGCATTGATTGGCATAATGCCCCATCTCCTTGCACTTGAAACATTGAAGTGTAGCAGGTTCATTCTGTGTATCCCTTCCTTTGTTTGCATCATTAGACATCTTCTTCACATTATCACGGCATTCAAATGCCCGATGACCTTCCTTTCCACATTTAAAACATTTACTTGTCCCTTTAAGACAACTCCCTCCATGTTTCTTTCCACACTTTGAGCATAAGGGAAAGTTCATCTTCTTTTCCGTGTGCTCTTTAGATTTTTCTTTGAATTCCATCTTCCTCTTCTTATCAAACCCATGTGACTGATGGGTTACTCTAATCTCCATCTCGACTTTGAGAGCACATCGAATGATTTCCTCGTAGCTATTGAAGTCCCTTATGGCTAACGCCCTTCGAAGACTTGGTTTTAAGCCACTAAAGAATCGACCGATCTTACTCTCAGGTTGGATAATAATACCAGAAGCGTACCTTGCAAGTCTTGTAAAATTTGCTTCATAGGTACTAACAGATTCATCATCCCTTTGCTTCAATTCAAGGAACTCTTTCTCCATCTTTGTTCGGAGAATACGAGGGAAGTACTTATTGAAAAATAAGTTCTTGAACTTGTACCATTCCATAGACTCAATTTCATCCCTTTGCCTCGTATTCTTAACAAGATTCCACCATTGATCCGCATCTCCTTCCAAACGATACACTGCTAGGATGAATTTATCATGCTCAGAACATTGAAGAACTGAAAATATCTTTTCAGTAGTACTAATCCATTGTTCAGCAACTAATGGATCAGTAGACCCGCTGAAAGATGGTGGACGCTGCCTCATGAAGGATTCAACAGAATGTTTCTCCCTTCTTTGTTCGTTTGGAAATCCTGCATGATTCATAGCTTGAGAAAGTTGTGTGAGCATGACTACAAGATTTTGCATTCCAGCTCCCATATCGTTTGGTTGCTCAGGGGGACAATCATTGCATTGCCCATCGCATTCCGCATTAACACGGTTCCTTCGGGTTCCAGCCATTGACTAAAACCAAGAAGAATAGTGTGAGCAACACTAATTATAATAGGAAACCACATAATTCAAGAATAAAATTTTCATGCTTAAGGTCTTATCCTAGGTTATTCAAGGCCATTTCTAAAACACTAAGATTGTGTTCTATGCTTAGACTTATCCTTAGGGTTCTTACTAAGGCTTTCACATCCTAGTTTCCAAAGGTTGACTATACCTTTCCTCTGATACCAACTATAACGACCCACACTTTACATACATTGTTAATACTTCAAAATTGAAGCACTCTTATTACAATATATGACAAAACCACAAAGGACCGTATAGGTATAGTGTCTTTAGAAACTGGGGAAACATAAACAACTGGTTCATAAATCTTCTACAGTGTCTCCCATTTATTTCATTATATCTAGGGTCCCTTTTAGCATATTCTACTTAATATCCATCTTCCTGACCTGGGGAAAAGAAAACATAAAAGGGTGAGCTCAAATGCTCAGCAAGGGTAAATAAAGGAAATAAAAATCATATCATATCTTTATGAAAATCAAAACCTGCAAAAGAGATCATAATATCTTAACATGGAATAAATCATAGAAGTGAAAATGAGATCCCCAATAATCATAACATAAAACTTGAATCTTTGTGGCATGCACACATAATCATGGAAAATAATTTCTTGTTAGTCATGACTCATTGCCAAGACTATCTTAGTGGACAAAGTCCCTTTCTGAACCGAGTTCACTCCTCGTTTCAGTCCTGTATCACTGAACCGAAATAACCTTCCGTTCCAGCCATGTCTATCTCATGAGATATAAAATCATTACCCAATGCATTGGAGGGAGATATAGGTCCCACCCATCTTATAATGAATCCTTTCTTATGTGTGCCACATAATCATAAAACATGCATCATCGCATAACACATGTAACAAAAATGGGATTCTTGAAACATCATGACATCATAAATCAATTCATATATGATAAAGGAATTCATAAACATAATTCCATCACAACATAGTCAAACCAATGTAAAAATATGGATAGAAACAGAACCCTTTATTATCTTAGATGGAAAATAATTTTGATAAAACACTTGAATTGAATTCTTGAGGAAAATATCCTTTCTTCTTCAAAAACATTTTTCCTTTCATAACATGTCATACGACTTTAAAATAAAAGAATTTGATTAAAAATAAACTTGAAAACTTGTAAAGGAAGCTTCTTTGAAGTAATGTTTTAAACATCCATTCATGCCGTATAAGTTAAAAAAAACATTCTTCGTACTTTTGTCGGAAAAGTCAAAAAGTACCTCGTATGGAAAAACGACAAAAGATTCCTTTCATATTCTTTACAAAAAACTCACCTAAGGGTAAAATTGGATTTAAACTATTTCAAGTGGATGGAAACAATATTACATATTGAGGGAACATGGATGTGGATGATAAAATACACCCCAGTAAATACTTACGAATAAACAATCTCGGATAAAAATGAGATTGTGATATTTCCCTTACCTTAGGTCCGATTTGCTTTGTTCGTGTCCGAAGATCCTGTATAATGGTTTAAATAATGTTATTGACTTATTCCAGAATCATACATATTGATATGAGATCATATATGGTCATATTATTAGCTTCTTGTTAGTAATATTTCATTGTTACTTGTTACTCGGGTCTTTATAACTTTTTGTTCTTATGCGTGTTTTGTCGAATAAATTCTTATTCTTATCTTTAGGTTATAGATAATTCATTTCCAGAATGGTATTAGTGTAGTATATACCATATTCATTCATTCAATTCATTTATACAATAATTATGAAATGAAGATCATGTAGAACGAGTCGCATCACATCGTGGAGACGGTATTCCGTACGTACGCACGAGTGATGATATCGTTCCTATGATCGTGGAATTGTATTGGAGTATATATATATATATTATTTCAGTATCAATATTACTTAATAATAATCATATATAGTTACTCATTACACCATTATACCCATCCTTGTAAGGTGATGGTGGAAAATAGATTACACCACGGCGTGGAGACGGTATTCCGTACGTACGCACGCGCGGTGATTTCATTTTTCCATAGGATGGATAGAAGGTGAATTAGGGTTGTTTCATATTTATAATAACATATCAGTATGTAAGTAATACTGATGTTATTACTTTATCATGAAACAACTAAAGAAGAAGAAGTTGAAGAAAAAGAAATTGAAAAGATCGGTAATGGATATTACCTCTTCTTTGGAACGCCTTTTTGAATCCTCCACTTAAGGAACTAAGATTGGTCTTTGGAGAAGACCAGGACCTCTAGGATTATTCTAGGGAAGTGGAGAAGGGAAAATGGCAGGGGTTGGCCGAGCTTGAGTGCTCAAATTGGTGTGAGGAGGAGGGGGAGGAGGTGCCCTTTTATAATGGAGGAGAGGGGCACCTTAGGAATATCTCAAAATATTATTTTATATTAAAGTCAAAATCGGTTTATAATGGTTCCAAAGGGTCTTATTTCGAAGCTAAAGTGGGGATGGGTCGAAATACTATCAACCAATAGAATTTAGACAAGTTTAGGATATTATTTTAACCTTATCAATTAAATTTAACTCTAAGTTAAATAATTTAACTTTTACCATGTCTTTTTGTTTTCTTTCACTATATGGTTAATAAACTTACTATAACATGCCAAACGAACCCCAAATTGTTTATTATTAATATATATATCCTTATCTAAGTCATTTGGCCGAACCTTAGATTTTTAGGAATAAAATAACAATTAATAATATAATATTTGATTTAAAAACTATTTTGTGTCAATTTTGACACTATTTGATATATGATTTTGTCAAAGTCATAACAGAATTATATGTTCAAACCAAGTTGATTAAATCAATACTAATATATCATAGTAACCTAGAAAATTAGTGGAATTCATAAAAAGTCTCAAATTACATTCATTTTGGTATTTATATTATCAATTTTGTCAATATTTCATTAATAAGATAATTACTGCATCATCTTTGTGTCATAAATAAATTAAATTATTTGATGTCTAAAAATTACAAATAAAATACCATCATGTAGGAAATCTTTTTAGCTTTCTAATTAATATTTACAATCGAATTTATCTTATGTATAACCCTATATTAAAAATGATTTACTTATTAAACTTTGATTTTAACTATTTTAACCCTTCTTTAAATAAATTAATAATAAATGTCCTAATCTAATCCAAGTGGGCCTAAATGGTCATATTTTATTCCTAAGTTTGTTTTTGGTCGAATTACAGTTTTCCAATAGAATTAGGACATGTGTTAGGGTAATATTAATATCATATTTACCCTTAGTTACCCTATTTACTATTAATCGCGGTAAAAATAGTAAAAAGTTACTATTCACCAAAAAATTATTTTCATCTCATTGAACCACATTTTAGTCCTTGATATAAACCGTGTCTCTCGGATTTTTGAAATTCCATTCACAGAAGCAGTAAAATTAAGTTTTATGCAAAATTCAGTTTTTAACCTACCACTTAGTGGTTTCACTATTCATCAAAAATTGAAAGTTTTCAGAAAAATACCAAAATTTCACCCTAGGCTAATTTCGATATTCTGAGTCGAAAAATGAAGTCCATTTTGAAAAATAAAATTTATAAAATTTCAAAAAGTGGTTATTACTATTCATAACGGCTAGTTTTAATAGCATATTGTTGTTTAGTGAAACTCGGTATTGCGTACGACGCAAGCTATCGAGGAAGGTCGTGATTGCGTGTAAAGCAAGACAAGAAAGTGTTGTGTAGAAAAAGATTCCTTTGATGATTTATATAACATAAAAGTCTCGGGTGTTACAGAAACTATGCCCCAAGTGTATTGGTCCTTTTGAAATTCTAGAGATAATTGGAGTTGGGGATTATCATTTGGGAATACCCCTATCATTTCTAAAATAGACGATATGTGCAACATATCTTTACTAAGGAAGTATATTACAGACCAAATGATTGTTCTCACTTTCTAACTAATATAACTTGAACCAGATTTTTCTTATAGTGAAGAGCCTATCCAAATTCTGGACACCAGAGAACAAGTGTTGAGGAATCAGATGACTTAGTTAGTAAAGATACTTTCGAAAAATAGTTTAATTGAAAAGAATATGTACGAACTAGATGAAATTATGATGAATAACTACAAAAATCTTATTATGAGGTTAGATTATGGAAATATTATGGATGAAAGTTTTTATGAAAGGGAGAATGTAACACCATAAGATATTTGTGTTTGTCTCTTGTAAATTTGACACCTTTTATAACTAATCTAACAGAAAAACCTACGTTTAAATCCAAAATACACTGTAAAGTATTAACATGACTTTTGGAATAGTAATGTGACAGTTAAGAATTATAATCTGGCCACTAGAATAATAATCACAACCATGAAGTACAATGAAAATTAAGATATCTTATGAATTAAAATATTACAAATTTATATCATGGAAATAAAAAAATATTTTTTGAAAATGCTAAATTAATTATTTTTATTTTTTGAAATGTAAATATTTCTTTATAATTTTACAATTAATTCAATGAATTAAAAGAAAACTCATTTTCACAAAATATATTCATAAATTAATATTTTGTTGTCTTATGATTATAAGATAATTTTATGATACCATAATTATTTTTACAAAGTGTCATAATTTTTTTTATAATTTTAAAAATGGTATATTTTGAATGAATGATCATTTTGATGAAAAATTATGTTTCTCATATTTAAAAAATTATTTTATAAAATGAAGTCCATTTTTTTGAATCTACATGTTCAAAAATGGTTTGGGTGAATTTTGGGTTTCTTTAAAAAATAGTTGTTTTTCATGAATAGTGAAATATAATAATTTACAGTATTTGACATTAGAAGTAAATAAATGAATTATTGAGTTTTAGATGATGTATGGATCAAGAAAGAACACATTTTTTCAAGATCACATGCTCTAGCTACTCTATTTAGATATAATAATCATCACTTTTCATAGTCTTGAGCCAAGAATAGTAAAACAATGTATAAAATAATAAAAAAACACTCCTATGCTGCACTATAAATACGACACCTCAACCCCCGTTCTCCCCACAAATTATAATCCTTGAATCTCTCTTATATTGTGACATTTTCTAGTATCAAACATATTCCTGCCATTCTTATGTTACTGGTATCACCAAAATAAAATTTCTATGTCCCTCAAGGATGTTCTCCAGGGGATAACACTCAAGAGGTTAAACCTTCTCGATATATTTCTCTCTTTCTCTCTCTCCCTCTCTCTCCTTTAATTTATTTCATTCTATTATACTAACCTAACCTCCCATATCCAAATCTATGTGATAAATACATTATCATATATATAAAAATGTTATTATGTTAATGGTATATCTACCATCATTTCTATTCTCTTATCTTTTTTTTTCTAAAAATGAAAACATCGTCCATGAAGTGCCGATTCACCACCTTTATGGAAAATAAATTTTCATTCTATAATACCACCTTTAAGGATTGACATTAAAGAATTATAATGGTTAAAATAGATTTTAAAATATATATTATAATTAATTTTTTGTTCAGAAACAAATATATATACACAATATTAATCAATAAAACCAAACTGGAGCTTGGTGATCAAAAAAATACCAAAATAATATAAACCATTATCATTGAAATTTTATATAATAAATCATCCTAATATTAGAAAAAATGATATATTATAAAATTTAATATTATTGAATTTCATTAATAATGTATAATTTCAATTCTAGATAACTATTCCCATTTTACATGATTTTTCGTACATGTATACAAATGAACCAACCATGAAAACCAAGGAAATAAACACTCCCATATGATGAAATTGGATCCTATAACTCATCAAAAATGCCATAAATGAACATAATAAAATTATAATTAATCAAAAAAATGTTCAATTATGTCTGAATTAAATTATTAATGAATCTAATTTCATTATCTAGGATATTAAGTACAAGTGCAGAACACATTCTAACATAAGGTAAGGGATTCTCCCCAAAATTCCATTTTTTTACATTGGGTTTCACTTCCTCACTATTTTCCCCAATTTCAATCTCAATGAAACTTATATAATACCCAAATATTATGTGTGTATTTCTCAATGAAACTCATTTCAAAATTTTCTTGAACATTGTTATTACATGGTTTTTACTTCAGTTTGACATCATATATTATGAACTATTCTAGATTTCATTGTGAATATTATTTTAAAATTTCTAAAATATAATTTTATGGTCCTTCCCAGTTCTATTCATTGATATTAATTTCATCAATATGATTTTATGATAAATAGATGTCATTTTTGAAAAGATCATAACTTTTAAAAGTAAAAGTGTATTTCTATCAAGGATTTAACAATGATTTTATTATATTATTTTAATCTATTTCATCACCCAATATTGAATATTATTCCTATTTGATATTGATCTCTTATATCATCATCTATCATATTTTATTTAATAGATTATGATTAACTGGACTATGGATGGCCTATCTTACTAACATTATTCATATTACTCTAGATAGTTTATTTTTATGTTTTCCAATTGGAGAAATTATTTACATTTCATATTATTGTATCAATATTAATGTCTATGTTAATTATTTTTCACCTCTTCATATGAGGTATGCATTGGACTTAATAAGGGTCACTCAGGGACAACCATTCCCCCTCAATACATCAGTAGGTCTCAATAGACAAACCAATTTAGGTATTGGCTGATGTCTTACCTGATTATGTATGGTTTCTTGGATAAATCATTGAATGTATGTCAATGAAATCCCACATGATGCCTTCCATAATTATGAAACGTGTTTTTGATTACCAATGTTAGTAGAAGATCCATCGTTATGTTTTATGCTCATTTGATTATTTATATAACATTATCCGATCAACTATTATTCCTTCCATTTTATGATCAAGATTATGTTTTAATGGTGTTTTTAATTTTTCACATTACCTTATTATTTAGTTTTAATTTTTTTTCTTCTACTGTATTTCATAACCATACTGATCATCTCAGCGCAGCCCTTATGTTTTATTTTTCCCTAGTATGCCAAGATGTGTATTATGAATGACATGTAGGGATAATCAATGAGAACAAAGTTGTTTCCAAATTACATTTTATGATGTATTTATATTAATGTTATAATGAAAAAATCATGTATGTATGTAATTTTAAAAAGATAATAGTCTATTCGGTCCTTCAGGATGTTATCTATTTTTTATAAAACCAATGTAATAAAGTAAGGCACCAACTCTGGGCTAATGGGGCCAGGTTATTTACTTTAAAATGCTCTAAAAGAATTATAGTGTCTCTTTATTATGACTTCTTATTTGTTCTATATGATTGAAATACTTAGAGAGTATTGAATTCTACTATTTTTACAAAAATCAAGGAAGAAAGGAGTAGTCTCAATTACCTTTTTATAAAGAAAATGTAATGGTTATAGTATCCTAGCTTTGCTCATTTGATAAAGATCAATGAATTTTAGTATATAAGAATGTTAACTTATTTTCCTAATCTTAGCAGTTCTCTTCTTTCTATCTCCCTCAATATTCCATTCTCTTCAATTATTAATTTTAAAAAATCAAAATAATATTAAGACAATTTCCCAATTCCATTTGTTACATTTTCAGTGGATACTGAAGTAAGATTTGATTAAATAATTTATGCTTGATTTCAATGTTAGAGGCCATTTAAAAAATGAAATATATTTTATTATTATATTATTCTAATTTATATTTACCCATTATGACCATGCACTATTTAAAAACTGTATTATCTAAATAATTTGAAAAGGCTTCCTCTGTGCTTTTTAAGAACCGATGAAATTGTTAATGAGAAAGGAATATTTTTCATCTATAATATTTAGTGCAGATACAATTAATTTGATTATTACAACTAAAATTTAGTGCTAAAACAATATATTAATTATCCAAGGAAAAAAATAAACTCATGATTCAATAATAAATACCACAAGACATTATCAATAATCACAAAACATAAGTCTATACAATCAATAACAAATTTACAAAAAAAATAAATTAATTACTTTTTTTAGAACCAAATGAATTTGTAAAATAATATTAGTAGTTATAATTTAATAATTACAAACAGTTGAAAAAATATATGTTCTCAAATAAAACACATACCAATATATACTTAAAAGAATGAATTGATGTTACAATCCATTAAGTAGATAATCCATTTTTTTTAAATTTTAATGTACCGAAAAATTTATATTTATAATAGAATATATATATATATATATATTAAATATTATAAAAAAATATTTTAAATTTTTAATAATACTAAAAAATTAACATATTTTATTGTAAAAAAACATTTTCTATGTATTAAGAATGCGATTCATATTATTTTTATTTTTCTATATTTGAAACATAAAACATAAATTTGGACATTATAAATAATTGATTTTACATAATGACATCCCATTCATTACAATACTTCATTAAGTAATAAATTATCATTGTGTTGGGATATTATGAATGTTCGAGGTCATTTTATTGGTTTTGACTATTTGATGTAAATTTTACAACACTTTATTCTTATTCAAAATGCATATTTTTTCATCCTAACCCCACCATATGTAAAATTAATTTATTTTTATTCTAATAATGAAAAATTTATCAATGACCATTTTTATTGATTTGATTTACAAACAATGATGAATTCCTAGTTTTGACTCACGAAGGAATTTTTTTTGTTAAAATAACCTTTAACTTATAATAGAGACTTTTAGTTAGACTGAAAATAGCACACATTGGAATGATGTGCTATTCCTTAGAAGACATTACATTTTATTTTATAAAAGTTTTTCATATAATTTAATTATAGTCCTTGTTTGATTTTATTATTTTTCCAATGTAAAAAAATAGTATCTTCATAAAAAATTTAATAATTATATATAGTTAAATTTTGATAATATTGAAAATATTAGAAGTCAAAATGACATAAATTTCATTCTTATATCCCAAAAATTAATGAAGGATTATATTATGAGGATTTATTTACAATATTATATTTTTTACTCAATTTTGACTATCTGATTATCATTTTATTACACATTTAAATATTTTAAAATGATGTTTCAATCATCTCATCCACACAAAATTATGTATCATTCTGATATTTTTTATATGTAAAAAACTAGTAAATGAAAATTTGATAATATTTCAATAGAATATGAGGATGTTTTCTTAGTTTTGAAATTTTTATGAATATTTTAAATCCTAAAAGCCACATTTAACTTGTATAGCTAACATTAAATGATTTTGACCACATAGTACACAAGAAATATCTATCATTTGTTCAAACATGTCACTTATATTTTTTTTAATTTATATACTAAACCCACATAAATCAGCCTGATCCATCACCCTACATGGCTGGACACAACACCAAAAGAACATTCCCAATCACCAAAAGTTGGAAACCCACACTTTGGTATAAAAATACATAGCCATATGAATTAGTTCACTCTAAATCATGACAAAAAACATCTCATATATTACATGATAAGTATTAAAAATCACAGTATATCATGGATGAAGTGGAAAAACCATGAGACATAAAAAATTAATATAAAAGATTAATATTGAAACAAACCAAAATATTGTCTCTATTTAACCGTTCATCATCACAATCCCAAACCACCATAAAAAACACCAAGAAATAGAATTTCTCAAGATATCTAAAACCCTTTACTTTATCAAGATCACATAAAACCAAGTACGCATATTTAAAATTAATATATTTGGTGTAAGTTAATTACCCAGATGTATAAAAATTATGAATCTATACAATTTTTTTCAACATGTGACTATTAGTTCAATATTAAAAAAAACAAGTTTTATAAATAAATTTCATTTTAAACATTTTCTTGAAAAATACATTGGTTTCCTTTAAAAAACTTCTATAATAAAATAAACTAAGAATATGACAAAAGTGAATGAGAGATAAAGAGAGTATAATTACCAAAACTATCCATTTAATACCCTAAGATATAAAAGTGAGAATTTAAGCTTAAAACACCACCATCAAGAATAAAACGAAGAAACAATGGGATCTAACCTATGTGAATATATTACTATGATTCACACAAAACACTAGATGGTAAAAAAGTGAGTACTTTGATATTGATTGCAACCATAATATATCATTACCACAACCATAACCGGAAGTGGTCCCATACATACTTTGGGATTAATATTCCCATAAACAGACACATATAAGGATCTTATATTCTATGTTTTCTCAAACCATTCATGTAAATAATGCCCATAATTCAATAAAACATTTCCACAATAAATAATTTCCCCTACCAATTGTGAAAACCATTTTTGTGTCAAAACCATCTTTGATTCATTTAATTTAACACATCATGTACATTTAATAGCACACATGATGTGAATGAAACTATTTTTAAAGAAAATCCCATTCGAAACCATTTTCCATGCCACCAACGATGTGGTTATAGTAATCCATCATTATAAAAATTAAATATACCATTTTAATAATACAAACAAATTGGATGAAAATGAAATATAATGTGTTTCATTATAAAGAACCATTTTAAAGAAAAAACAACCTTTTCAATGGAGGAAACATAGACACCTTCAGACACAGTGATTTGAAACAAAGTGATGAGGTACTCCCAATCATAAAACCACAAAAAAATATAATAAAATCCTTTGTTAAACCCTTAGATCCATCTATCACCACCCTTACGAGGTTTAACAATTAAAAAAGACAATTTAACGAGGAGATATATAGAAAGAGTATGTGAAAATACGTGGATAGAAGAACATACCTTGAAGATATCCACCATGAATTAAGAAGAATAATTAATGAACAAAATAAATAACCTCTTTGATGGTTTAAAAAGTTATCGGTCGAGGTTTTGACTGATTTGGGGGGGATTTGGGATAAAAATGAGCATGAAAAGACAATTAATTTTCTTTTTTCCAAGAAATTCATACAGGTTTCATAGTTAAGACATACGGTTAGAAAAACTAGGTGGTAACCATTTTTTCTCTACTACCCCTTGAAATCCAAATCACTCAACTACTTTTAAAAAGTCACATGGTTAGACAAACCATGTGCAAGACATGCTACCACATATGGACCCAAACCCATCCAACCACATGGTTTATCTAGTCTATCACTTGTTTAGAAAAATTATTGTCAAATAATTAATAACACCACTATAATATACAGATCCTTATCAGATAGTTACTATATTGTAACTTCTTACCATGTGTAGACTTTTCAACACTATTTTTATAGAAAAATTCCAGAATCTAAAACCTAGACTGCGTAAAAACATTAGAATATCAAGAGAGAAAAACGATGCCAAAAATAAAACATACATGTTTCCTATAGGGTATCAAATTACTCCCTATGATGAAACTTTCTTCCTTTAAAATGGCCAATAGATATTAGATTCATAAAGTGATATGGCTACAATTTCATAAATATTGCATCACACTCCCATGTATCATAGCTATACCATCCACACTTCCAAATAAAATTACTAAGGGAATAATTTTACCATTAATTATATTATTTTAACAATCCATGATATGTAATGGTTGATTGACTATTGAGGTGTTAGGATCAATATTATCCTTTTCCCATTCTATCACGTGAGAAGGTGTCAGTTGATACCTCCTTAGTTAGGAAAAAGTACATGCATCGTGAATAAATTTTAAGAAATATGGTATAAATAATATGTATTCCAATTTACCAAGATGTTTTATGATCTTGAAATGGCCAATAAACCTCAGTCTCTGTAGGCCTATCTTCTAAAATGATGTATTCCCAAATGAGGTGAGACTTGAGTAAAACATGATCATATACTATAAACATCAATGGGGAATGATGATAGTAAAAATTTCATTTTGTATTAAGTCTGATCAATCATTTACTAATTTTATATTAGATGTATATTATTTATCATATGTTGAACAAGAATTAGTCCATTAATACATCGTTCTATAAACTCCACTCGATACAAATGATATCTACATGGCCTCCCAGACATATCATAAAAAATATTCCATTTAAATCTAATCCAGATTATTATTTTTATAAGTGAACACAACCGAGTGAAACATATTTTTTCCATTTACCACATTAATTAATCATGCATTCTAAAGAAAAAAGCTCAAGAATTGGAATGGATCTCTCAATTTATGCATCCAATTACGGTTGATACGTCATGCTTAACTTTAACTGGGTACTAATTTCATCTTATAAAACTATCCAAGACAATGATTTTTACTCATTAATATATGTTTTAAAAAATATAATTAAAAACCCATGGTGATTCATTGTCACTCAAAAATATAGTTCCCTATGATCTTCCACATGCATTTTCTCTTTAATCAGAAGGATTTAATTTCGTGATTCAGTCAATGATATCCCAAATATAATTTTTTTCAATAGTATTACATGGTAAAATAATAATTAATTGAATAAATATCTCGTTATATTTTTATACAGGATTTCAAAAAGGCTATAACTAATCAGGTGGTCTTTGGTTCTCCATCTTAATCTTTTAGTAGGTAAGGATTTGTGATACAAATTTCAGAATCGACCTCCCCATCTCCATATGCCAATACCTATCTCTAAAATAATTATTAATATTGGTAGTAATGGGATTTAATGATTAATTGGAAAAATTTACATTATCAATTAACTCCTACTGAAGAGTCATTCGAAAAATAAATTGGCTTTAAAAATGTAATTCACCATCAAAAGACCAAAACCAATCATGAGATGTGTCCCCACAATAAATGTTTCACTAAAACCCAAAATATTGGTGTCTATTACTTTCTAATGTCAAATATGATAATAATATAAATATTTATATTTTACATAAGCTAATCACACCTTCTTATTATCTTCTTCAACATCCAATCACATTTTAGCGAATAGACCCATCAAATACAATTCTTCTACTAATTCCAGTCTTCCCTTTTCCATGTATATATATAATATAAAAATAATAATAATAATGATAAAAACCTAGTTTTTAAATCATACCTTTATATCCCTTGGGTTAAAAATATAGTTCAAGATCTTATAAATGAAATATACAGTAAACCACTCCCCAAAGAGATATTAACACCATGTCTTGAGAGTGTACGTCACTATAGATATTTTGAGATCATTGGTAGGACAATTATTTACATGAGGGAAATTTTTTTGGGAACCCTATTCCACCACCGACATCCCTTATATCATAGTAACTCTTAATACCATACACTACGAAATGTTAAAAAAATAAATAATATAACCTAATTTTAGAAGAATCAAAACTAGAGTTGAAGTCAACAATACCTTCATTTAATCAAATGATCTCTGAAACGTATCATTCCAATCATACATAACACCTGTATCTATGAGCTCTATCAGTGGAGATGAAATATTGTAAAATTATTCAACACAATGCATGTAATAACTAGCCAAACCAATGAGGCTCAAAATTTGAAACACATTCTTGGGATTTTCTCATAACATCACTGGCCAAATCGTATCAGGATTATCATCAATTCTTATTTCAGAAATAACATGGCCCAAAAACAAAACTCCATGGATCTAAAGCTACTATTTATGAATATTAACATATTGATTATATTCTTTTAGGAGTTTGAGACCAATATATAGACGATCCAATAGTTCATCCATTATCTTTGTATTCAATAAAATATCATCCAAAATATACCATTAAAGAGTCTAAAAACCAATGAAATAACCAATTAATCAAATCTATGTTCACCATAGGATAATTCACATGATAAAATATAATAACCAAATACTCAAATTGGACATACCTAATCCAGAATTTCATATTAATATTATCAACACCTCAGACTCTTAGATGATAATGCCTTGATCACTTATAAATCATTAATAATAATAGAGATCCATTGATTTGATGAAATAGATCATCAATCCAATGAAAACGTAATTTTTCATAATATTAACATGATTAACTTTTGGTAATCAACTAAAAGATGGAGGCTTTCATCTGCCTTCATTATTTTAAGAATTCATGAAGCCTAAGGTTCCATACTAGGACAAAAGGTAATTTTATTTGAAGATATTCAAGATGAAGGTTACGAAACATCAAATCAGCAAGTTCCATATGATAAGTTGGAATGTAAATGAGACTCCTCCTTAGAACTAGGTCAATAGAAAACTTGACCTCTCTTAAGGGAAATTACCCAAGAAAATCACAAGGAAAGAATTTATATTACACATTCATTATGTTATTAATATGAACATATAAAACATGGTCAATAGTTTCAAAAACATCAATGTAATGATATATGAGATCATTACATCCTTAAGAAAAACAATCCCAACTCTCTCGGGTGTAAGATCCCAATCACCATGAAAGACGTGAGTAACCTCATCAGGATATTAAAATTGAAATTAATAATGATGATAATCAATTGTGGACTTAAAATTTAAAATATAATATATTTCAAATATTATGTATAATATTTCAGGATTAATAACTAGGAAATAATATAAAACAATATAGTACAAAATCATAACAATACACTCAGAAAATTTAAAAGCCTTCTCATTCCTCATTCCCAATAGAGTGGAATATTCCATTATAAATGTATAAATATCTAATCATAGTACCAACTTGTCAATAATATTAGATGACATAAAAGAATAATATTCATTGATATCAATAAGGAAAAAACTATAGAAGTTGAAATAAAAGTCACTCCAATCATAGTACCAAGCCCCAATTTAGATTCATAGGGTGTACACTTCATTGAATAAATTCATCTAGCCTCAACCCCTCTTCAATCCTTCTTAACTTCAGGAGTATCAGGTTTATATGATTCTAATATCCACCACCCTTTTCAGTATCTGACCAATATTGTGAGTCTCTGTTAATGGTTCATCCAACTATACTTCCCTCCAAAAAATTTCTATAAACTTTATTTAGGTGATTGTATTGTCCACATAGATGAATAAATTTGGGGTTTTCCAAATAGTCAAACATAATTTTTCCAGATTTTACAAAATGGATGAAAATAACATGGTGTAATATTAATGAATCACAAGTTACTCATCTTGATATAAAATGATCACACTTCTTAAAATTATTTTTCTAGATAGATGGTAAAACCATAAAGCCAATTTCTATAATAGAGGATCCACTAAGACTAATCTTTATATATATGTCTTCCATAGCCATGTATGCTTTATTAACTACCTCACAATGGTCAACAATCACTCACTAAAAAGTAACTTTTTTTCAAAATATGTGAACTAAAGGATCCACTCAAAGTGGTTTAAAATGATGCAAGGTGAGTTCATCATGATGAATAATAAGGTTATAATATTAAATTTGAGATCCAGTGAAATTAGAAAATAAGGAATCTATTTCTATAAATAACTATGTTGGCCATGGTACCCACAAAAAAATATTCCTTCCCACCAAGTGTGCAACAGTTATGTTCTGTAGTCTGATATTAATGTGCATTTTATGATAATGGAGGTTAGGTCCCTTGAGGTTCTTGCTTTCTCTTAAATAATATCAAACTGAATATTTGAGTCAGATTCCACAATAAAAATAACAATGCCATATAGGTTGCAAAAATTAATCCCATTGCACATCACCTAAGCCTCCACCAAAATGGAATTGCATAGCCCATAAAAATTACTAAAAGCAAGATACATTGATCCCATATCATCCCTAACTAGGATAACTCCTCACATCTCTCCCAAAACATAGGATCCATCAAAATATAGTTCCAATACCCTAGATGGGGAAAACCAATGGACCCAACTACCTAGAAGACCAGAACTCGTTGGCAGTGTAGGAGTCACTTGACATGAGGCCATCCATCTTAGATAAAAATAAGACACCCCATATTGAAACATGTCTACATATAAGAAACCTCAAATGAACCTTAATGAATTCTAAAGAGAAGAGGCTTCCTGATGAAGATATTTTCCAAGCCTCCCATGAAAAGGTCATCAGGAACATAGTAATATGTATATATCAGATTTTAGGCATCAGACCCAAATGAAAAAATCTTACCTGGAGGTAGTCATTTGTGAAATGTTTTGGATACAAAAAAAATGGTTCTGCAAAATGACTAGGATACTACATCCCAGAATAATAAACTTTATCCAAGGTCAAAACCCAGAATCCATCACTGTATGTAATGTCTCTATATAGAACTACTGAATGAAGGCATTCATGAATGTTTTCAAAGAGATGTCTTCTTTTAATTCAGGTTAAATGATATTATCCCATAATTAACTTCTATGTACTTCTAGAAAAAAGTGGCAAATCCATCCTTGAGCACTATAGAGGATTAAAAATGTAGAAAATACATTCTATTCATTCAATCCATTCCTTCGGTTATTATATTTATTTTTCACTATATAATATTTGTGGTTTTTTGTAAACACCAAAGAATAAGTCATCATATGTTCATGATTTTTATCACCTTTTGACCCAATTATAGAATAGTCGAGATTACTATTTCCACTAATGTTGGTTCTATGAGAGTGTTTTCTTATGGTAATTTCCATATAGGAGTATCCACTTTATTTAAATATTTTCTTCATGGTGGAATTATCTATTAAACACAAAAGTTCAAAACTTATTAAATAATGAATACATCTTAAAATCCTAAAAAATGAACTTCAGGAATTCATATTAATGAAAATGAAAACAAACCTAAAAACAAGACAAGGTTCATATAAATAAACTGAAAATAAACCACAATATTTAATGAAAAATACGTAACCCCCAATGGAAACTCAAATTCATATTAATAAGTGTTTCTTATGAGCCCCCTCCCACACTTACCACTCAAGTTCTGATAGTCCTAACTCATATATAAAAACCTCCCCCAAAACGTAAACTTATGCCTCTAATACCATTTCATAATGAACTATCTAGGGATGACCACCATCGTTATAGAGACATAAAATTTTCAAAAATAGATATTATATCTAAGAATATGAATATTCATTACAAAACATAATGATCCATGATAGAATCATATTGGTACAGTATCTTTGGAAACTTAGAAACATAAACAATTGGTTCCTAATATTTCTAAATTTTCTCCAAATTAAATCTTCATAACTATCTCCCTTCTTAGAAACATAAAACATAAAACCTTTCTTCAAAACCTAAGAAAGGATAAATAATAAAGGGTGTGATCTGATGCTCAAAATGGGTAAACAAGATATATATTAATGATCATATAAGCATGACATGAGAAAATTTTATGATAACATGAGATTGAAATTTGGAAACTATACCCTCTATATCACATATCATAATATTATTTAATGGAATAAATAATGAATGTTTATAATATATAAATCATAAAGTAATATAATAGCGTAATCCATGAGACAATAACATTGTTATTAGACTTGAAACTCTAGAATTCAAAATAGTATAGAAAATTATTTCCTTGGTAGTCAATTACATTTTCCAATACTATCATAGGGAAATGGGTTACCTTTCCAGACAATAATACTAATAATGGTTCACTACAAAGACTATCATAGTGGATAATGTTCCTTACTGAACTGGGTTCACACCCCAGTCATATCCTATTTTCTCATGATACCTCAATATTTACCCAATGAATTAGATAGATATATTTTTCCCACTGATCACATAATGAAAATAATACATTTGTGTGAAATAACATCATAAGCCATTCATTATATGATAATCCATGATAATAAATGATTTTAATGAAAAATTCAATATAGAATGACCCATAGTAAATGAATGAGATTTATAAACATAATGCTATCATAAAAATAAACCATAATGACAAAGAATAAGTATGATATCAGTTTACCATATTACCTATAATTCATGAAAATAATTTAAGGTTGTTGATGCCGATGAATCAGAATACCATTAAAATATTATTGAGGAAAATAACCTTTAATATTTTAAATAACATATTTTAAAAGTAAAATTTCCAAAAAAATATTATAGAAAATATTTTATTGAAAATAACCATGGGAAATATTAAGGGAAGCTACAAAACATTGAGTAGCTATGATTGTGGGAAAATATTTTTATTTCACATAAGTTAAAAAACATTTCAATCATACATTTTTAACAAATATAACCTAGCACCTTTTTTAAAAAATGAAAATAAAATTACTTTAAAAAAATTCTTTTAAAATTAAATAATTGGAAAAAATAAATTTAAAAAATCATATGATAAGGGATAAAACATTACATAAAACAGTTTTAGAAAACATTGATATTGATGAAAATGGTTTTTCGATCAAAGATATATATGATGTCGAATTTAATTAAAAACATATTTTTGGTGTCTTGAGTTATTAAGGTCATGAAATTAAAAGAAAAAAATATATTTTCATGAAATAAATATACCATAAGAATATTCATGAGTATCATGATATTATGATCATAGTAATTCATGATCATAATATAGTAAAAAATAATAATGAAAAACAATGAGATTGTCAAATAAAACCAATTACTTCTTGTAAAAATTATTTCATACATTTTAAAACCTCCTTTATAGAAAAACCAAAAATATTAAACATCTTATACGAGAACCATAATCATATATATAAAACATATATAATTTACTTTTAACCTTTTATCAACCTTTTATAATTTTTTTTTTAATTAAAATCACTATTATGGGTGATTACTCTTTCGTTTTCAGGTATGTTTTGGTTATGTAGTTTGGGTCCTTCTACATTGATAATAGTACCCTACTAACCAAATATTTAATTATTATTATATATATATATATATATTATATATATAATTTATAATCATCCGTAAAATCCTACCATAGAAAAGATAATTACACCGTTAATTGAGACAATAAACCGTACATAAGCATGGACACTATATTAATTTTTCAATTGATGAAAGGAAATAAAGGTTAATATTAATTCAACATTAAATTAGTATTATTATGTCAAATATATTCATAAAATTTATCATCATTACTATCCAAGTAAAATATAAATAAAAAATGAATCGCATCTCTTCGTGGAGGTGGTAGTCAACACATATGCATAAGCGACACTTTCATTTCCCAAAGGATTGGATGGTTAGAAGGTAGATAAGATATTATTATTATAAATGTTTAATTGTGTCATAAATATTATGAATAATCATTTATCCAATTATAATACCCAAAATATGGTGATGAAAAATAATGTGTATCTCTATATAATGATGATAAGACGTACATACGCATGAGTGATAGTTTCACTTCTCGTTTAATGAAAAACAGGATGAATAATAGTCTTATAATAACAATAATAAAATTTAGAATATTGAGGGAAATTAATTGTTTATTTTATGTATAATATAATTTTTTTTGATGAAGTAAGATAAAAATTTAAAACAATGTGATTGGTTAATGAGATTATCTCTCCTTTGAAATGAGTCATTTATATCTCCTTAAAAGAGCATCATAGTTGGTCTTTTTGGTATAAAAAAACTCTAGGATATGGATAGGGTATTTTACAATATAAATGGTTAGATTATATTTAGATAGAAGGATCAAAGTGTTTTAAAGAAGATAAATTATGGGTTCTATTTTATAATTTAGGGGAGGGGCCCACTTCAAGTATAACAAAATATTATATTATAATAAATTCCATGTCATGAAAAAGGCCACAAAATAGTTAGGGATTCATAGAAATGGTAGTATAGGGTATTAATCTTATAACCTAATAGAATTTAGACAAGATTTTATTTCATTTAAAACTATATCACTCTAATTAACCCCAAGTTAACCAATAGTAATTTTAATTATGGTAACAAATATTTCACTATTAAAGGTTATAATTATTTACTTATAATTTAAAAATTAAACCATAAATAGAAATTTTAGGAACTTTTATAACATATCATGCCCAAATTTTCGTACTTAATTATTGTTATTATTTTTAAAAATATTAATAACATATTGTTTTGTTAAAAAATATTTATTTTCAATTTTGATACTATTATTTAATTTGACATAAAATATATGAAGAATTTTTTTGAATTAGAATATAATCTATTAACACAACAATAATATGCCATATAAATATATAAAATTAATGGTAAACTATAAATTAATCAGATTATATCACTTTTAATTTAATTTAAAATCATTTATTTTATTTTTATCATTAATTGAATAAATGAAGTTATGTTTTTTATGTAAGAATTTATGTTAATTATATAATAGATAGAAAATTGAAATAAATTTATATCATGAAATTAATTTCATTATGAAAAATTTATTATTAATATTCTTTAATAACTAGTTCCTTACCTATGTGAACTCGTAATTGATATTTAAAACTAAGAGAGTGACATTTGTCAACTTTATTTGATTTAAAAAATATGTTAGACATTTTTAGGGAAAAATTTCGCTTAAAAATGAAATTTTTAGAATAAGGTTTTAAAGGTAATATCTAATACCTATAAAAAGAATTTTTATTAATAATTATACCATTGAAACTTACTTTTAACCTAGATAAACCAGGTTTACCCTCTAATTAGGTGATACAATTTTCCGTGGTTACAATTCATATTAGTCCAAAATAAAAAGTCCCTCAAAAAATAAAACACAAAATTATAAATATTTATTTTATTTAATATAATTAAATAAAAATAAATGGAAAAATTAATTTTAAATTTGGTGCAAAAAATGAGACAAAAACAATTTTTTAGAAAAATCTTCTGTTAACATAAAACTAGACTTATAATTACACTGTGCCTAGAAAAATAATTGTTGAATTTTTCTAAAAAAATTAGCCATTTAAATAAAATATAAATATAATTAAAATATTTCACTAATAATTACTAATTTAATTTATTAATAGAAAATAAATTTCATAAAAAAATATTTTATTTTTCAGAAAAATAACTACATTTTTAGTTTCCATTAATTTATGTTTTTAATTATATTAATTTAAGGACTAATTAATTCATATTATAAATGTGTATACTAAATATTTTCCCGAATATTTTTATTAAGATTTATACCCATAAATCCAAATACTATCGGGACAAATAATATTTTAATAATGTTATTCATTCGTCTAATCACATTGTTGCGTATAACACATGATATCACATGTATCAAATTATTTAAGGGTAAATATATCATAAAAATATTAGGGTTTTACACATATCACATAATTTTTCACAAAAATATTCCTGATGAATTTTATTAATCACTATGGGAAGATGTCAATCATCACGGTACAAAAACTCAAAACTATTTGAATGATTTTACCCTGAAATGAAAACACAACATATCTAATGTATAAAAATTTAATGATTAATAATAAGGGTATATCATAGAATAAGAGGAACTACCATGAGAAATAAAAATAATTTAAAAGTATAAACCCAAAAATAAACTAGAAACATACCTCCAAGTTACCATATATGACCACCATCCCAAACCACCAAGATGTAATATCGATCAAGATAATCCATTAGGATACATGACACCCTTTCCTTTACCTTGATCCCTAAAAACCAAGTTTTTATATGTACAATGGAATATATATAGTGTGATAAAAAAACTATAAGGATAAAACTATGAATTGTTAAATTGTTTTCAACCGGAAACCATTAGTTCTAGATTTAAAACAAAACATGTTTCTAGAAAAAATTCACATGAAAACACTTTTCATCAATTATCCATTGGTTTCTGATAAAACATACCATATAAATAAACACAAAGAATATGATAAAAGTGAATGAAATATAAATCGAATACAATGATCAAGATCATCTTAGGAAAATCATATGATAAATATGCAAGCATCAAAGCATGAAACACATCCTCCATGAATGAAACTAAACACCGATAGTCTCTATCCTATGGGAATATGTAACTAGACAGTGCAAGGAACAATAGTTCATGGAAATTTTATTCCTATGATACCCAAATCTAAAAAAATTTGGTAGTGTCTAAAACCACAACCCCTAGTGGTTTCACACAAAGTAAAGTTTTTATATTACCATAAATTGACACCCCCAAGGTTCCCATGTGATATGTTTTCTCAACACATTTAAGTAAATTATTATTATAATATGATAATAAATTTATATAACCAAATCATTAACAATACATTTATTATAAAAACTATTTTATATTAAAAAATCATCAAGGACTGAATTCAAACACATAATAGGCATACAAATATTTTTTAATGATTAACTTCTTTGAAAACTATTTCCATGAAACAAATATATAGTTTCACAAAAAAACATCATAAAAAATAAATCAGTAATTTTTATAATAAAAACTAATGGAATGACACAAAACTATAAAATTATCCATGAGAAATAAATATTTTATAGAGAAACATAATTCTCTAACTAAGGAAACACAATGGAATTTGATCATGGGGACTAGACATGAAGACATCATGCTCTAAAAATCACAGATTTATAATAAAATTCATCATTTCCACTATATAAAACCCATAAAATCGTATATCAAAACCCTTAGTAGTTTCACAACTTAAATTAGAAGACAAATTGTAGAGATAACTATAAAGATGAAGATAAAATATGTGCAAATCAGAAAAAACCTAAAAGAGAACCACTATGACCGAAGGAGAATCAATTAATAACTATAGAGAGAACTACATAGATCATTATGTCAATGATGGGTCAAGATAATGAGTGATTACGAGAAGATTATAGGTTAATAATGTGTAAGGAAGTCAGGGTTATTTAACATTTTTAATAAGGTCATATTGGTTTCATAGTTAGGTTTTATGGATAGAAAACCCATGTTCTAACCATTCACTCATAACAACCCCTTAACAACCAAAGTTTATAATTAATTGGTAAAAACTAAATCTTAAAAAACCTAAACAATATTTAAAATCACCTCTATTCCAATACCCAAACAACAAGAATATTTTCCTAGTATCTCATATGGTTAGATAAACCATTCTCGAGCCATGAAAAATTCCACTAGAATCAATAGTTACATAATTCATGGTTTCCACATGGTTACCACTAAACCTTCATAGATTTTGTGCCAAACATGTTTCTTTAAAAATTTAAAAATCGGACCCTATAAACCCCCAAAATTCTTTTCCAGGGTTACAAGAGGTAAAAGAATCCAAAAATAAATCATAATTATGACCCTAACGGTGTAACTGTTTCTCTCCTACAATTTCAGGAAATTAAAAATTAATTTTCTTAGTTTTCGTCTCAAGAATATTTCTATCCTAAAATTTGATATAAAATTACATTAATAAAACATTTAATAATTTCAATTAAACTAAAAATTAAAATGTTGTGTAATTGTTACCTACATTTCATAAAATATATAAATACCATTGCCTTGTTATTTTTGAAAATCAAATATCATTTTATATGGTTTGATTATATTGTTCTTATTTTAAACTAAAATAGAACATTTAAATTAAAAATATGATCATTCAGTTATATTAGATAGATCATATACTTGAATTTATATTGTTATATTAGTAAAATCCTTAAATGAATCAAATATCTATTTAATAGAGTTTGATAATACTCTAAAATCATTCACTCAGTTTTGAATATGTGATGTACAATTCGATTTGACTTAACACTAATATAAAAGACACAATTCATGTCATCTTGACATCATAATACATCAAAATAATGTTTTGTACAACTATACATTTTAAAAATGAATCAAAGTTATTTTTTCAAAATTTAAATCATAATATGAGATCATTTACATAGTTTTAACATTTTTTTTGTGTTTGTGGATGAAATTGCTATTTAAAATAGAAAACATGCATTTTCATAAAATTTTAACATAATATATATATAGAAAACATAGAATATTTCCCCATATGACATAAGGGAATATAAGACCATGTTTATAATGTTCTGTAACATACCATGTGTTTTTTAATTGATGCATGCACATTATGTTCATTTGGAATATTTGAAACACCATAAATTTTAAAAAAAGAAAATTAGGTCATTTCAACCTCAGAAACTGTTGAAAATATTTTTGGTTCATTCATAGAGAACAAAATTTAATAGATTATTGTCTCTATATAGTATCATGATAAGGATAGATATTTCTATTTGAATAGATCATGAGGTGCACTAATATATTTCATAAATTAGATAAGAAAATTAATCATTTAATTGTGGATAAATGCATCATCAATAATTTTGTAAAATAGTAACATTACATAACATAGTTATTTATCCCTAGATAAATCTATTTCTTCCACTATAAATTATTTATCAATGGTATCAAATATAGTTCTAAAAAATGTAATAAAAAATATTTAATTAGTATTTTAACTTAAAATGTGTATATTAAAAAATAGACACATATAATATATATCTTTAAGGGTATTTTAGTATTTCAATGGTGTAATAGATGCATCATATTTGTTTAATATAGTAATTACAATTGTATCCATATAGGTATTTTGAAAACTAAGAGAATATCTAAAATTACAAGAAATTTTTTAACTTATGTTTTGATACTGGCATGTTTGTTTATGTGTCTGATTATTTTCATTATTGTTAATCCATCAATTTTTTATTTGTTCTCATTTTACATACGTCTATTTTTGTTTATATACTTACACCACACTACCATTTAAAACATGATTTTTTATTCTTATTTTTATACATTTAGGTCAATAACTAAGAAATATTGAAAATATAATGATTACTAGTTAAAATAGAGATTTTAAATTATTGAGTTATTTGATATACACACATTGGATTAAAATATATATATATAATTGGATTAATTTGATTTATAAAATTATTCATCCAGTTCTCCATATTTTTTTTAATAATTACATATTTAAATTTCTTAAGAAAAAAATATCATTATATAACTTGATGTAAATACTATTTCTGATTCACGAAGGGTTTTAAAAATATTCCATCAACCACTTAATTTGATACAAATAATTTGGAAACATTTAATTCATTACATAAATATATATATACAACTATTGTCGCTTCTTCCACAAATCGATGACTGGGATTTAGAAGTCTAATAGGATGATAAATATATCCATCAACTGTAAAATTGTAATATAAATAGCATGAATAAAATATGTAAATATAATAGTTTTAATTAACCAATTGTTAAAAACATAACTGTTGATAAAATACCACATATAATCAATTATGATAGTGGCTCTTATCCAATCATGTTTCATAATTTAACTTAAACAGAGATGACCACTAAATTCAACATGCTATTTGTTAAGACCATATTGTCCAAATAAAAAATTTAATGAATCACATTCATTTAAATATTAATTTATAAGAGTATTTGATGCTATAAAACATTTTAGGGGTGATATTTCAGAATTTGTTTCTTATAGTCTGCATTAGTGAAATGTAAGATCTTCTCTTTAAGTACCTGACCCAATGGTTTATTTTCTTTTCTTACATTACATTTATTAGCTTAGAAATTTTTTATTAATTTAAAATGATTTTGATTATAATATAAAAAGTAAATGAAATTTATTTTTTAAAAATAAGGATTTATATGATTTACTATACAATAATTGAATACTTGAATATATTGTTCCACTGATGAAAAAAACACATTCAATAGGATCTAGTATCTCTACTCCTGGCTCACGAGTTACTAGAATCACATCACATCAAAGATCTACCAATAATCGTGTATTATGATCGGTATAACCTTGAATATTGTACAGTATAACTATTGAAATGATTTAGTGTATTGTATTCATCTTATTTTAGTCAAAATAAATTTCCAAATATAATATTATGAAAGAACTAAATAATCAATACCTATTTTCTACAAGGATATTATAAAATAAAATGAAGAAAATTATTACCTAAAATATTATGGAAATATTTTGGGGGTGGGAACCAATAAAACATGGTGTGTGAGGATTCATTTAGAGTTTTTTTGCATCATTTAATGTTTTAATAGAAACATATCAATTTTGTTTTCTTAGAAATTTTTACTGAAAAAACACTTCATCTTTTTCTTAAATTTTTTCTAAATGGATTTAATATTATTTTTAAAATCTATGAATTCCTACTCAACATTCTTCTATGATCATCATCTTTTAATGAAGCCTATTACCGAGACTGTAAGAAAAACTTCTAAGACATGAATTTTTCTCTAGATGATTAAAAATGACTAAAATTAGTTGTTATTCACCTATTATAGATGAACCATATTTTGTAAAATCCAGATTATGGAAAAATTAATTTATAATTCTATATCTAAAAATATGAAATAATAGATTTCAATTATTTCATACCTAGACAATTCTACAAAACATTTTATGTTTTTTCATCTACAAAAATGACACATCAAATTAATATGGTCATCCTATCACAACACATTATATGGTATTGAATTATTAGGATGATATTATTGATGTATCTAAATCTTAAAAAAATTAGTTTTTTTATATTTACAACATTATTTTAAATTCAAACTAAGTACCTTTTATTTTTCAAGTAACATATAATCCATTTTTAACTTAAATTAATGGTATGGTGGTTTTCTTGTTTATTATCATATAAAATATTTATATATTATTTTAATGTTACTTATATAAAAAATACTAATTTAGTCATTTTATTTTTAATAAATTGCAATCAGTTATAGTTTTTTTTAAAATAAATCCCTTTGTTCAATTAATGAACGAATTCCAAGTTTCTTATCAGCGAATGATATCATATAATAATTGTTAGTAAGGATCAATGTTACCCAAATTATATCTATTTATATAATAAAAACTATTATTTTTAAGGATCCATGTTCCTTTTCTGAAACATTACAACTGAGAAAAAATGTAAACACTTCCAATATAAATACAATCATCCAAAAAACCTATATTTCATGTTTATATCTAAATGGAAAATAAAAATAAATTTGACTATATATTATGTAAATATCCTCTGAAATATGTCCATATTCCAGGAATGACACTATACAACCAATTTGTTTATGTTATCACATTAAATATAATATTGAACTAAATATAACTACTAGATATTAAACTGTTGTTGGCAATTAGTTGATCACATTGATTCTAAGGTATATGTAATTTTTTACCTCATCAACTTGCTATAATTACCTTTGATAATACATTTATAAAATTATGCTACTGTTTTTTTCAAGTCCTGGGTAGGAATATTTTTTTTCATTACCTTTCAGATCACAATAATATTATTCACCAGGGAGAGTAACATCATGTGGTGGAAAAGGCACTGTCTGCATCATAGGTTTTATAGATAAATTACAATAATTAATCATTTTAACAACAAAAAATCATAAATATAATATTATATATATATATAACCGTAGTGAAAAAATGATTATATACTGTATTTTTTCACTCTAATGGCTTTAGTATTTTTTATCTCAATAAATTATCTAATTTACTCCTCAATTTTCAACATGAACATAAAATACATTATCATCATTGAATCTATCAAGAATCATTTTTTGGAATCTCCTTGAAAGGATCACCCTCTAATGAATTACCACATGATTCCAAATTTATATTAATTTATTGATGAAAAATTTAATTATTTTTAATTATAGGATAATGTGTTTAAAAAATTTTCACTACTTTTGTTCCCATTATAGATTGATCATCTTTGTATCGATCATAACTGATATTGAAAATTAAAAACCCTAATTTATCAATTTTTAATAAAACCATGTTATCAATCCTTTTTATCGAAAAATTGGAACATTAAATACCATATTGTGTAACTCCAATACATTATAGAAAACTAGAAAGTAATATATTTTTGTATCAATAGGATTTCAATACTTGATAAAAAATACAATAAAAACTTACAAGACAATATTGAGTAAAATTATATATTATAGTGTCAGAATATATTGACCTAAAAAATTATAAGAAGGTTTGTATACAAATTTCACATGAAAAGTGTCTTTCAAACACTTTGTGTCTTCTAATAAATTAAAACAATAATCTATGAATAAGATTACATATGTTATAGATATTGTATTTCTAATTTATACTATATTTTATAGCCTTTATGATATATCTTCTTCATTGATTATAGAGAGTAAATATGAATAAAATTCTTTGGAAAATCATTGCGTTTCCATAAGTAATATCCTCAAGCACCTAAGAAGAAAATATGATGTATACATAGTATTTGGTAGAAAAGAAAAGATCAACGCATAAGGTTATCATGATTCTAATTTCTAAATATAAAAATACGAATTTGGATGTTAGTATAGATTTTTTAAAAAAAATGGTTGATCAACAAGTCAAAAAAGTTACAATTAAACATATTTTAATAATTATGTAATATAATTATAATATATCATTGTAAAAAATACCCCTAAAAATATTTTTTTATAAATATTTTCATTACTAAAATAGGTGTGGTTTAATTTATTATATGTCCATTTTAATTATTCTCTGAAAATAGTGGCATAGTTTTACAGTCAAAGGAGCACATATCTCACAAAAGAACCAGGCATATTTATTTTTAGTTTCACCTCATTCAAGAGATTATTTACAGAGAAAAAGTTATAATGTGTCAAGTTCAAATATGGGATGATATTATAGATTTAAAAATAAATTTATTTACTCAATAAAAGGAGAGAAGCCTCACTTGTGATATATCATTTAGATATAAAGGTGAATGGGTTTAGTAAATGTGTGGGATCATTAGTGTTTCTTCCATTAATTTAGTCATGTTTTTTTGAATCATGGGTATTATTAAATTTGTAATAAATATTAATGACAATAATTTATTTATATTCAATTGTTCATTTATCATAGGAGAATATATGGTAATAACCCCCATTAATATATGTATTTTTTGGTATTATCTAGATAATAATTTTCATGTTATATTTTAAATGTATGTTATGATTAGTGTGAGTAGGATCACATATATAGAGATACCACAAATCAATCATGAGATATAAGTCAATAAACATATATCTAGATTGACTTGTGTAAATTATAAAACATAGATTGTCATATATGTGGCATTGCTGTTACTGATGTGAACATTGTTTATGGATCCCTTGAGTTTATTTTATCAAATGTGATCCATACTTTTGAGGTTTTGTAATTTTATACATCTTCAAAGTAATTAAATATTTCTTTCTTCAATGAATGTGATTTGGTATGATTCTCATCAACTGTAAGTATTTCACTAACCTATATTGCCAGTTTCATCCCATATAAATATTTTAAAACATAATAGTTATTCATAATAATTTACAAACTAAAAATCCATCAAAATAAAATTAAATGTGATAAAATCATTTAATTATTAGTGAGGTCAATAAAATAAAAATTAGATATTATATATAGTTTTTCTATTTTCCATGTTACATTAATATTTTAGGTGTGATCGGAAAATATAATTTTTAGTGGATAAATGTTAAACAGGACCACACAAAACTCTAATATAATTTGGGTAGAACAATGTATTTCATGATAAAAATATAAGTTTATGATTATAATTTATATTCATCATTACTTCTAATAGTAAAATTTCCATTATAGTGATGGGTAAGAAAAAGTTAATTTGGATTATTTGAAACAATTTCATTATCCATTGTATTAAAATTTTTACGTTATACTAATAAAAAATTAGGTTTGTCTTTTACTACATTGATATTTTTAAATGAATAATAGTTATTAAATATAAAAATTCTTATGGTGTTTTATTATAAATAATTAGTTTCTTATATTATTTGTATATAATCCTGAGTAAATAACCACGATTGGTAGAGATTTAGGCCTGGTCTTGATGTAATTACATTCTAATTACTATTACATGAGATAATTTTTCTGGTCAATCTATGGAGGCTATTTAATTATTCCCCACGATATCATCAAAGCATTTTGATGCTCATTAGTTCATATTTAATGGTAGTATAACACCTTATTCACTTTTGGAATCTATTTAATGACTTTAATAACATTAAGTGGCTCTATATAATATCCCTCTAGTTCTGTAACTTGGTTAGCTTCCATAGAATCTATTGAATTACCCTATTTATATTAATAATAATGAGGATGGGTGTAGTATTAATTCTATTTAAAGAATAAAAAGGTATTTATTATAGTACTCAAATATTACCCAAACATGAATGTTCCCTTATTTTTTTTATCTAGGACGTTTTTCTAGTTTTACTCATCCAAAATAGTTTCTAGTATTTTTTTCATTAATTGTTCCATGTTTTATATAATCAACCAAATCAATCTATCCATTCATAATAATTTATTTAGTCATTCACAAGGCCCAAAATAGGTTTCCAGTTTCTAGGGATAACCAAAATTAAAAAGGGAATAAAAAATTTATTTTTGGGAATTATTTTCTTCAATTATAAATAAAAGTAGTGAGGAATCCATGTAACATAATAAAAAAAAATTTAGGTATGATCTTCTCTATAGATTTTATTCTTGATTTTCATGATCTATTACCAATTGTTACTAATCATTTATATCCTTGGGATGGTTGACGTCTATTTTTTTTTCTTATTGGAGAGGTTGAATGGTGATCTAGATGTTTGGATCGAGAATGGAAACAGTCTTGTAGATTGATAATCTATAAGATATCCACTGGGTGGTAGTAAGACCCAATGAATTCAAGTTATATATTTAGAGTAAGGAGTTCCTATAAGAATTCCACCATCAAAACATCAACATGATATATAGTATGTGAATTATTCATATCAACACTAATTAACCCGGGTTATTCCTTTAACCCCATGAAAAATGATCGGCACCACTAGTTACCTAGTTGAATCCATTGGCTAGATGGTGATGCCAATCTGGGCGTTGAAGTCAATAATAGTGTCACAATTCCATTTCTCGATACCCATTTTTATTTTATTATTTTCCTTCCCCACACCTCATTCTACCCATTAAACCTTGGATGATCTGTTAAGAATTTTTTCTCCTAACATACTTGAATCCTTATAGATAGAAACACAAATTGAAGTGTTGAATCTCTTCTATTATGTGTATCATTGTTTGGAAGGTGACTTCATCTTTCCCCATGTATCGCATTATTCAAGAGACGTGGATCATTATGTTATTTATGGATCCAGATCAGAATTTGTGAATGATGTTTTTATGATTCCTGTTTGATTAATTATATTCATTCATCTCTCTCTTTTTGTAGACCCCATTTTTCTTATTTTAAAATACTAAGAATCGAGGTAGGTTGTTTCTTAAGGAAATTCAAAACAATAGTATCCATTATTGATTTATATTTTTGAAATTTATTTCTTTTATATTTCAAAATAATGATTTGAGACTCTTGATAAATGTTTTCAAACTGAATGCTATGTATTGATCCTCTTTGGTTTTTAAATTTCAAATTATGTATTGAATTAGGGATAATAATATAAATATAAAATATATGATTTGAAGGGTGGTTTTGATGATGATTCTTGAAAAATGAAGGCATGAAATGTTTTATAAATTTAGAATGAAATGAATTTTTTTAAAAGGCATGAATTTTTTAAAAACAATTTAATGATTGTTTTTGAAATGAAATGTCCTGTTTAAAAAGTGAATTGGGTTTCTTAAATGATGAATGATGAAACTGATTTGGGATTAACAATTTAGAACTTGATTTTTTTCCATGAAGTGCATGGTATCTTTTTTAGTTATGAGTCTCATTTAGGGGAAGAAATTTTGTATTCTAGTAGCAAAACCTAGCTAAATATTAATGATGAAAAGGATAAATAATATTTGATGAATTTAAGAAGTTCATTAATTTTGGTCTTCTTCTTTTCCCCTAGGATTTTGATATGTGAATTTTTCACCCCAAAAGTTTTATTTTAATGTGATATGTGAGGGTCCTTGACTATTAATATAATATAACTAGTCCACATAACCATGTTTCTAGTACTGAAATGTTTTATACAATCTAGTGTTTGATGAGAATTCATAATATCACTTTTTTTATATGCCCTTCTTATTCTTCACATTTAAATTATTTGAAAAAACTTATTTTATTATGAAATATGATATTAATTAAACTTCCATGTTTTATGTAAAATTTATCATATTTTGTTTATTTTATATTGATAAACATAAATTATTTAGTTTTGATCCAAACATGTCAGTTTTTATCACATCCTTTATATCACTTTGGCCATATGTAGACTCACTCTTTATAAGGACAAGGAAAGGGAAATCACTCCCTGTAGATGGTAGTTGTTCTCAATAGTGAGACATTAGTATAGTATTGTGAGAGGTGGTGTATGTGATCCAAATATTGAAAGGATTCCTTAGGGTTGATATGATCATCAGTTTATTTTATACCTTTGTTCATGATGACTCGAGATTTGTACCTACATAATTTTTATCGTACATTATATTTGTTGACTGTGAAGGTATACTAGCTGCTTATTAATTCTATCAAATTAATTGTGTTGTTTGATTATTATTATGGTGAAATTGTTCCACCAATAATTTTTTCATGATTCCTATACACTATTCTTTTTCTCATAGAGATCTAGAATGCCATTCAGATTATGTTTGGAATGGATTGGGTTCTGTTGTAGTGGGTTATCTAGGTTAGTTCAAGAAATTTTAGTATCAAAAAATTATATCTCTCTTATTGGATTTCATTATATAGTTATAGATGTCTAGATGGACATGATATAGGATTTTCAAGACCTAAGGGGTAGTTTATGATTGAGTTCATTGACAAATCTTATCAAAACAAGCCTTATATTACCTTGGGTGTCTGGGAAAATGTTTCCATAAAGAGTTTATTATTCTGAATCTTCATATTTCCAAAACATAAGAATTATATATTTTTTCATTTATACTTTTGAGTTATATATTTGATGATGAAATTATATTAAATTCCTATTTCATTGTTATCTGTTGATGTTTGTAGGGTCATTTCCCTAAGAAAACAGATGATCAAGCTTTTGGATTGATTTTTGATGAAGCAAATAAAGAAAAACCTAGAGTCATCTAGACAATAATATTTGATTTATTGTGTGTGGTCTATGATTTTTACCATGGGGCCACACCTACCTTCGTTAAATCTACATTTCTAGATCCTCTAAGGGATGATATAATAGATTAATCCCATGGGTCTCTTAATCAAGAACCACTATATATTTTATAATGAATAATAGTCAATGGTTATGGTATTGGATGTGAAATATTGATATAGTATTAAAATAAATAGATATTCTAGATTCTATTTTGGCAAAGTATTCCATTTTCAATCACGAGGGGTTTAGAAGGAGGGGGATTCTATTATTTTAGAAAAGTGGAATTAAGGATTGGAGTTGAATAAATTCAAGAATATTTTTATCTAGTAATTATATATAATGAAAATTTGTTATCTAATTCCTTGTAATTTTTCAACATTTTCCATGGTAATTAGATAGGTACCAATATGCCAATAGTTTTCTGAACTTCATTAGTTTTCACCAAACGTTGTGTTGAATGAGAAGCTTAAATCCTAGATGTTTCATGTTAGACTTTGAGAAAATTGATAACCTCTTGCATTTACACTGATTCTCACCTCTTAAGTTGATGTTATTGATCAGGATCTAATAGAATATATTTACCTATTTGGTAAGTCAAACTTTATTAGTGTACCTCATACTATTAGTAGAAGTTTTGGAAGTTCCATTAATGGTAAGAGAATTAGGAATGTGCTTCATTGTGGAAGAAATGGGGGAGGTCTTAGATAGAATACTTCATCCAGAATATCTATTGTGTCTATTAATCCCCCACCAACTTGTTTCCAATGTTCCATTGTTGTGAACTAAAAACATAGTTGTACCGAGCTACTAAATATTTTTAACTTATCTTGATATTCTATGAATTACCTATATATTAAATGTTTTTATTCCCATTTATTGGTACAAGATTATAAATACCAATATGATATGTATAATAGTCATATTCTTCAAGAACAATGGGGTTCTAGTGAAAAGAATTAAGAATGAAGATAATTTACATAGTGAATGAGTCTTCATAAAGAATTTATGTGGGTCACATGATAGTGAGAGGTACTATTTTTTTATATTTGGTGAATACTTTCTATGATATTGGTTCCTCCTTTTCCTTCATATAAACCACACTATATAATTATTGTATATTCCTATGGTACACATTCTTTGTGTGATGGATGTTACATCACCACTTGGGTTGAAGAGATGACATGGTCTCTGATACCTCTATTGTGATTTTTATTTCATACTTATAAATATAATGTAGGAATTTTTGGTTCTTGAGATGAATTATATATATAAATCTCATTATTGAAATAGACATGTTTTTGGATCACATGGATTAGATTGATAATTATCATAGGTGAGTGTTCTTAATTTTCCCAATGGGGAGTTTTGTATCTTCTAGGGAAAATATGACATGAGGGACTATTGAGACTGACATCCTCTTCTAGATCATAGTACGATGATTTAATTGAAGTATTTTAAACTAGAGAAAGAATTATTTTATTGTGAACTTACTTCAGTAGATGTGGAATTTCATGAATATTTTCTATCATACACTTTCTATTTTTCAACATTTTTGGAGGTGGAGTTCCCTTTCAAATCAATTCTTAGTACTCAACCATTTTTTATCCCATCATACCAAATGGAACCAACTGAATTGAAAATTATATAGAATTAGTTAGATGATTTAATATCAAACTACATCATCTAAACCAATGTGTTCTGTTGTGAAACACCAGTGTTTTATGACCAGATGTCTGATGGAACCCTTCGCTCATGTGGTTATTACAAGAATCTAAATCAGGTTTTGATAAATATAGTTTATATACTTCCTCATACTTACCATATTTATGATCCGTTAATAGGGGATATTTATTTATCTAATATTGATCTTTTTTTCTTGTTACCAGTAGCTCAGGATCAAGAAGACAGATAGCCCTTAGATAGCATTCTGGAGCATTTATGAACACTTTGGGTAAATTGCTTTTTCATTTTTATAGACAAACACCACTATTGTTTTAGTAGAACTAAAATATGATTATCCAATAGTATAAAAAAATTTTGTGTGTGGTAATATTGTATGATTTCTTTTTTTATACAAAAAATCGAGGAGGATCATGTGCATATTTCGAGAGAAATTTTATAAATATTGGGGAATCAATAGTTATATCCTAAGCAGCTAAAGTGCCAATTTTTATATTTGGGAAGTGATTTTATATGGTAATGTAGAATAAGATCATAATATCTCATTTTATCTTGGAAAAGTTAATGATTTCATGTCCCAAGAGGAACTGTAGAAATTATTATAGATTCAAGGATTCTTGGGTTTTCTAGGATATTATCATCAATTCTTGAAATATTTCTCCAGTTTTCTTCTCTATTATCTAATCACTACTAAAAGGTATTAATGTTTATTGTGTATTTTAAATTTCATAATTCCTTCAATGATTTTATGTACTATTTGAATTTATCTGTAGATTTGATTCTTAGATAATCTAGGATGGGTTACATGGAATTTTTTGAGGCTTTATGATTATGTTTGGGCTACACTCTTATGATGGCGTGATCAGAATGTGGACTTTGGTTCTCATCTTTTTTGGCCTCGTGATATTATCTATCCCGAATATAATTTATAACTACTAGATATGATGAATTCCATTAAGAGTTAGAGAGTCTATGTTTTAAGGGAAATGTTTACCCTTTATTTTATACACAACATCTTTTATATATATCTTTTCATAGAAATATTTTTATATCCAATATTGTTGATGGATAGAGAACATTAAATTTTTTAATATTAAAATTAAATACACCCCTAGTATAGTGAATTTTTTTGGTGATGGTATAATTAAGAATCCGTTATCCTTGACCATGAAGGAATAGTTATAGGAGTGGAATATCATAGATCTTCTATCTCATTTTCATTTGGGTGTCTGAGAGGATGAGATCGAGTATTTTAGGAAAATTTCTCAGTTGGGATCCTCTATTCTATCTGTGGTCCTCCAAAAGTAGTTTATTGATGATGAGTTCCAAGTCATTAGTGATTATTTATATGGTAGAGAGATAATTAGGGAATGATCTCTATCCCTAGAGGGAATCCTTTTATTTATAAACCACTATGTTGTTCTATCCCCTATAAGAAATTTTGTGATAGGGGATTATAATTATTCATAATGGGAAGTTTACCCAAGAATGACTACATTGATTTTGGAATAAGAATAAATTTTGGATTCTAGGTATGATGTCATACATTACTAATTTCTACCCATTTTTACACGGCTCAAATCATTAGGGTTTAGAATTAGAATACTTTTATCTAACTACAACCCCTTATCATTCTTAATTATACTTGGGATGACATATATATAAAATTCACAATTAGATTTATATTTATGAATCAAGTAAACAATGCGATTTTGGGGAGGATCTTTTTATTGAAAAAATTATATCACTTCATTACTATCTAATATTACCAATGTTGTGGATTTGGGAGATATATATTTCAAGCTTTTTATCATATTTTATGAAAATTCTTGTATTTTAAACACTTTATCTTTAGATTTATGAATAAATTAACACTTAATACAGTCCTAGAAGATCATCTACCATCGTTTCTTTTAAAAAATGGATTAATAACATAATAAAATAAAATAAGGATACAATGATATTCATAAAAACTCAACAATATTCCCTAAAAATAAATTGATATTCTATTATTTCATGAGATAACCTTGGGTGTTACATAATAATGGGGTGAGAAATAAATAATAGTAAAGGAATAAACAAATAATAATATGATGAATGTAATTCATGTGAGAAAAGAGGCATATTAGGGAGCCATAAATGGTTTGAGAATGTAAAACATGAATATGAAAGTATGATATAAGATGATAACATAAGGAATTTGGGAATTACATAAAACATGACTTCATAAATGTATGTTAAGTATAACATATGAGATTTCATAACAAAATGTGATTAAGGTAACCTCCCCCACAGTATACATTATATCTCATGAGATAAAAAATTTACCCAATGTATTGTAGGGATATATAATTTGAGTCCCACCCGCCACAATTATATCATGTACAAAATTTGTGTAAAAAACTTATCAAACAACATACAAACATATTTCATCACTTTTAACCCCATGATTAATGATTGTGTATTATATTCATTGAAGTCCCTAATACAAGAAGAATATGTATGTCATGGTTAATACCATTGAGTGGATGTGGGGATGGGCATTCACAACAAAAATGTTTGGAATTGAAAATAATAGGATATTTTTTTTCTATATAATGGATTTACCTGAAGATTAATGGAAGGAGTTAATGAGAATGTAAGGGGGTATATCATTACGTGGAATATATAAGTACAGTAATATGGATGCATAAAAATATATTCCAACATTAATGATTGAAAAAAATGGATCAATATTAATAGTGTTTTAATAAATTTTTGGATAAGTTCCCTTAACATTAGAGGGAGATTCTAAAATGTCGAGATGAGCTTCTTAGGAGATATGGAACACATTGGGAGGAATATTGATAGGTTAAGGAGGAGTAAATTCATTATTAATGGGGTTTAATTGAAGTAGAATTATAGGGACCCTAAAATGATTATACATAAATATTACATCCTAATAATGAATATTAATTACGTAGCATCGTGTTGCACACCGAATTCGTTTAGGTCAAGTCCATTTAAAAACATTGGAACATAAAATATTTCTCCACAAGTGAGCTATGTCATCTACCATGATGTTTTCAATATATAGATCCATTCTTAGAAATATCATACATAATATGATTCATCATAACTTGGGGAATGGAAATCTAAGAATGTATTATCTTATGTGATTAGTAAGGGTAAACATGGGAGATACATGATCATAAATATATGAGAACATGAGAACTATATTAAAATAAAATACCCTAAAAATCAAGAATCATAATCTTGCCTCATGGAATATTGATTGGATGTTTAAAATACATGAATTAGAAGGAAATAAATGAACAATAACCTTGAGAACATAATATTTGAATAATAAATAAATTTTTAGCATACACATAATCATAAAAGAACATTTCCATAATATTAATTGCTCGTTTCCAAGTCTATCACAGTGGAACAATTTCACTCCCCAAACCATCATAGTATTCAATTCTCACACCCAAGATTATTATAGAGGAAAATAATACCTTAATGAACTAGGTTTACTCTCAATTCCAATCCTTATTAAATCATGATATAGAAAGCTCTGCCAAATAACTTTTAGGGAGATATAGGTCCCACTCATCAAATATTGATAAACATTAAAACAATATACTACAAGATCAAAAAATATTCCTCCAATCCAAACCCATATATATAAATGGGATTTATTAACAATTTATCATATCATAAATTTTGGAAAATAAATAGGTTTCATATCCATTTTGTCATTTTATCATTGCATAACCCCTGTAAAAAGAAGTACATTTTATTTGAATTTTATCATGGTATAAACCCTGGATAAAAATAGGTTTCAATAAAAAATTTCCGTGGTTTAATCCATTTAAGTTAAAATGGTTTCATAATATTCTTAACATGGAATGAACCTAGATGTGAAACGGGTTTCATAAACATCATTTCATCAGAAACATAGATCATCTTAGGGAAGAATAAATAATGTATTATTTGATTATAACCTCAATATATCTTTAGTAACATCGAAGTATTTCATATTAGATGAAATGTGATTTTGAAATATCATGTTGAACATTTATTTAAGAAATTTTCCTGTCCTCATTGAAAAATAATTTTTAAAACATAAAAAAAGTTCAAAAATGTTTTCTTTGAGAATAACTTTAGAAACATATAATGGAAAAAATAATAATTATTTTATAACATTCCATGAATAAAATATTTTTTCCAATTTGAAAAATAATTTATTAAAACATAAAACATTATCAAAATTATTTTATAAGAAATTAAAAGTTTAAATTTATAAAGGAGTATTTAAAACATTGGGTAGTCACAATGGCAGGAAATTCAGTTCATTTCGTACACATTAAAACAATGATTTCACTAAATTTTTTGCTAAAATCAAAGTGGGACTTGTTTTGAAAAAAACATGAATATATTTTTTAATTTTTAAAAAAAATCCCAAAGGAAAAAAATTATTTAATAAAATCATTGGATCATTTAGAAGAATAAATATTTACTTTAAAAATCATTGATAGGGAATAGAAATTATTTTCGATCAAAGAGAGAAATGAAGATGAATTTTCTAAAAAACAAAATTTTAGGCCCTTTAATACTTTAATAGAGGAAAATGAAAGGACAAAAGGTATCCTAAAGAAAAAACCAAATAATGATAAAATATTTGAGTTTCATGATAGATAAATAATAATATTTCATCATTTGAATTATATTCACAAAGAATCCCAATAAGTGATGAAATTGCAACATAAAAAATATACAACTCTGGTAAATTTGAATCGTGACCCACATTAAAGAAAAAAATCAAATGAAACATAGAATATATTTTCAATAAATAAATTCATGATATTTCATGTCAAAGGGTCTTTATATAATCCTCAAAAAATAAGATATGTATATTATATAATGTATGTCAAAAAGGAGACAAATTGAGAACGAAATCCATTACCAATTGGGTCACATTGAATCGTAAGCACCATGAAAGAGAGATAAAAAATGGATATTTATATTAAAATTTTTTTTGTGATAATAATGATCACATAAATTCATGGGAATTTTATACAAAACATACATGAAATAGGTGTTGAATATGTCATGTGTCTCCTAGAAGCATAAAGTATGACAGAAATCCCATAGCGTAAGTCTCGAATTCCTTTATAAATGTTTGAAAATTATATATAATAAATATATGTTTATTGTAAATATATTATATAAACACGATTATATATATATATTATACTATATATGTTTTAATTATGACCTTTTATTACCCATTAATAAATAATTCGTTCCTAAAATTACATTTCAGGTAATAAATGTTATATCTTTTGCATATGTTTTGATTTTTTCATTGATCTTACATTCATCATGGTTCCATAATCACCATTATTCTAATCATTAAATAAATATAATATATATTTAGTGTATAGATATTTAATTTAATTTATAAATTTTGAGATAGAAAATGAAATACACAGTTCATGTAGATTGTAGGTTGTACGTAAACATGAAAACCGTATCCATTTTATCGATGTATTTAATAAAATAAATGTATCCAATATATTACCATTAAAGAAATTTTTTTTGTCATATATATATAATATTATTATTTATACCTAACCGCATTACCTTCCCTGTAATGTTTACGTGAAAAATTTATCACACCGCTTCACGCGGTGGTAGTTTGTCATACACATGAGCGACAATATCATATTACCATAGAATGTAATGTAATGTGTTATGTGTGATATCATAATGCAAGAAGTAAAATATAAATTAAAAACACATCACATCGGTTAACGAGGTGGAAGCTTGTCGTGCATACGAGTAACATTATTTTTTTCCAAGAGGTTAGTAGGTAAGAAGCTAGATGTGGTATTATAATTAAATCGGTATAATAATATTAAAAATATCATATCGGAATATTAAATCCATCATTATATTCAACTGTGATTAGGGGTGATGGAAAAACATAGCATCGAGTCGTGAGGGAGTAGTCCAATGTATACATGAATGATGATTTCATATCCCATTTGATGTAAGTAGAGAAGGATTTATGTTACTCCATTTAAATAATATCATCTAAATATATGGAATATAATTAATTTATTCTATAAACATGGTTTAGTATTTATTGAAATATGTGGAGGAAGAAATAAAATAATATGCTTGTTTGGGACATTACCTCTTCTTCAGAAAACTTTTTTGGGATTTCACAAAACATTTCTTAGGTTGGATTTATGACCAAAATAAGAATTATATAATGAAATGAGGGAATTAAGTATGGTATTTGGGTAGTTCTTGGATGAACCAAATGGTTTTGGAAGTGTTAACAGAATAGGAGACGGGGAGGCATTTTATAACCAAGGTGAGTGGAACACTTGTAATTTTGAATGTGAAAAGGTGTACCCAACACCCCAAAAAGATAAAAATGGTCCATTAGTGATAAATAGAGGTTATAAGTTCTAAATATGGCTATAAAATGGGGGTTTAAAGGATTATATTTCATTTTTCACATTTTTTATATTTATCCACGGTAAACCCATTTTAATCATAACCGTAGTAATTAATTTTTACAATTTTTACTACTCACTATGGTAAAAAATTATGTAGAACATATAATATAATATAATTTATTCTAATAAAAAATATATAATTCATATTCTAAAATTAAAATAATATAATAGGAAAATATGAAATCAAAATTAATCCCATAAACGTGATGAAGAAATGATTTCCCAAAGATAAACAATTAAAAAATCAAAAAATATTTTATATAAAAATAAAACATGAAATTGATTAAAATGAAATAAATTGGATTTATAGATATAAAATTGATGAAATTTTACTTTCAAAACCATCTTAATTTAATTTTGTAGTTTTTAAATTATTTGAAAGAAATGAAAATTCTTAATACTAACCATATTTTTCCACTATTTATTAAAGACATTATCATTTCAGAAAATTATCAAAACATAACTTCAAGATAATTTTTATATGATTATTTTAAAAAATTAATTATTTTATTTCAAATAATATTTTCAAAATAGTATCTATTCACTTTCAAAATATGTTTGCAAATGTAACGAAGATATTATTTTCATAAAAATATTATTTGTAGTGAAATATTGGTTTTATTCTTATCTATTGTCTAAAAAACACATAAGATAAATGTTATATATTTTATTTAGTGTATATTATATAAATTTCATTAAAAATAATTCGAAAAATAATTTTTTTAATTTATAGAGTTAAAATTTGTTTTTGTGCATAAATTGTTTTTCTTATAAATATTCACTTTATTTTAAAATAGTTATTATTTGTATTTCTATTTTGTTAGCCACTAAATAATTATTTTTATATACATGTGTAAACCATATATTTTCGTAATTTATTTAATCATATTCATTCCCACCATTCTAATGACAATGTGATGACTATCATATTAAATAATAATATTTGAAAAGAATTTTGTGTTTCATTTAAACATGACGTTACATGTAATGAAAAATAAAATCAATGTTACATAAAATTCAAGATAAATTCAATGTTTCATGAATTTTAAGAAAAATTATGTTTTGTGTGTTATGAAAGGTAAAATTGATGTTGATTATGACACAAAATATAAAAATGATTAAAATTATTTAAAAAAATTCACAAAAAAACATGTTGTTACATTCTACCCCCTTAAAAATAATTTCCCCTCAAAAAATTCTATACATTAGAAAAAAGAAATAAAGAATACGCCACATTAAATCTAGAGGTTTATATGTAACTTACTATGTTATTTATTTCTCTATACATTATTGACTAGGTGAGTGGTATTGTTTCATAAAACTGTCTCTATACAAATGAAAGTCTCCATGGATTGTTCCCTATAAGATATATCATTCTCCAGTTGTATGACCTTTGTGTTCAACATGTGTGATGGATCATGGATATAATTACATAGGATTGATACATGGTACAAATTTTGAAAATCAGAGAGGGCCGGTGAAAGAACTAAAAAGAAATATACATTCCTGATACAATCAATAATTTCAAAGGGACTTATATACATAGAGATTAGTTTTCCCTTATTTATTACATAAGGAAATTCATCGAAAAGCATTCATTCCAACAAAAAATCCTAGATCTCATCTATGGTTATCAACATAACATTTCTTAAACTTTGTATTGACCTTATGTGTTGCTGAATGGTTCTAACCTTCTCTTCTATTTAATCAGCTAGCTGAGGTCCAAATAGATTTTTTTCTATAACTTAATTATAGTATGTTTTGTTTCACTTATTTTTATAAAGGGATTCATAAGGACCAATCTAAATTCTCAAGTGAATGTAATTTTTATAAGAAAAATAAACAAGGGGAATGTGTTGATTCTAACCACCATTGAAATCCATTGAAATATATCCTAGAAAATCATCTAGGATTCGATTTTTTCCCTCAGACTGACCAAATGTCTGAGGGTGATACACAATGATGAATATAAAATAAGTATCAAGAGATTACTGAATTATTCTTAAAAAAATTGAATTTAAAATTTTAATCCTGGTCCGATATAATGGAGTTTGTTACCCATTTAAATCCTACCACTATCTTAATTTATATTATGGAAATATGATCTAGAGGGTAATATCTCCCATTTAAATTCTTATCCACATAATGGTTGTAGTATCCCCCAAGACATGTGTCTATCAACCTTTATTTGATTACATACCTTATACCACGTTACATTCTAAGAAATATCTTCCTTCATTTATTTCCACTAGAAATAATCTATTACATTGGAATGTGCACGGTAATATGCCATTATCATCCTTCAGATGAAGAACAAATCCTCGCATCCTTACTAGATGAAATAGCTGGCCAACTAGATTGTGGAATATCCTTTTCCCGAAAATATAATAACATAGTTCTTAAAAAATTCCAAAATTACGGTAGCTTAGAATCACCGTAACATTAAATATAAGATAAACCCTAATGGTTGACAATGGCTGTAATCATTTTCCCAAAAAATGTAAAGGAATTCATCCTCAAATATTTTTTTCCACTAAAACTTATAATAAATGAATTGTATTTCTATAAATTTCCCCCAAAATATTTTAATCTATATAGACACCCATCACATAAAACCATAGAAGAAAGTTTTTAAAAATTGAACTTATGTTCAACCTTATGTTCATAATCCCATTATATTGTCCACAACACTTATTTTTATAATACATATAGATATATATGAATCAAAATTTAAAACAATCCTTAGATGTTTCGTGGTTCTTAAGACCCAATTAACATCGAGGAAAAATAATTCAAAAACATAATCCAACAATATAAAAACATAAATATTTCAATACTTCCACTTAAATGATTTATATAGAATAGGTCCCACCATGGTGTAGATGTAAATTCTTGGATAAGGGAATTTACCTGGACAATGCCAAATATCCCAAAATACAATACATTGAACTCCTAAAAGATTTATCTCTATAAGATTATCTTCATCATATATAACATCTTCCATTCCATTTGAGATATTCTACTATGTACTTCATCCCACATTATTTTAATTTATGAAGCTATATATTAATTTTTATTTATTCATTACCACATGAACTTTCATAAAAGTGCATCTTACTATTATTTGATGCTTTAGGAATCTCATTGATGTTCACATTTTTTATCATATATCGTGACAACAGATTAGAAAAAAATATCAATATAAATCTCTCTATTAATTATCAAATTTGTTTCTTATAGTCATTTAATTTTTTATTATATTCTTTTTTAACATTATTCCTTCTAGTTCAATAAATTTAGTATAACAAAATATCATAGTAATAGTAACTATTATCATAGTAGGAAAACTGCATAATCATCAAAAATCATTTACAGGATGGATAAATCACAAAACCTTTTTTTTATATATAAAACATCAGGATTAACCCAGGACATTCATGTACTATCCATATATTTTATTATATATAAAATTTAATTGATAGCTTCCAGTGCACACAACACTGGGCTTCAACGAACTGTGATATACAATTAAATATTATTATACTAAAATGACCATTATAACATATAAATTAAATTTGAATCTATGGATAATATTAACTATATAATGAAATATTTATATGAAGTTTTTATTCAGTAAAAATTTATTTACAAATAAGTTTTAGTAATGACATTTTATTCGTCAAATGTTAGTTTTAATCAAAAATGAATTTTTATTACTGTCTAGGGGAAAATAAATATAATTAATTTTTAAACTTTTTGAAATGTATTTTATAAAATGAAATATTTTATTAAATCATAATATTAATTTTAGTCTAGGGTGAAATTTTTAATATTTGTTCACAAAGATAAATATTTGCTGAATAGTAAAAAATAATTTTTTTTAAATGCGTTCCCTTTTTTGGTATTTTCAGGACATAACTACCATATAATAATTTATAAAAATTATTTAATTAATAATTAAAAATATTATAAAATAAATATCCTAAAAAATAATTTATAACATGAAAATTATAATTTATTTCTGGATATATATGGAAATCATTTTCAGTACTAACAGAGAGCCTGCACAACACTAGAAAAATCAAATTTTATATCCTATAAATAATAATTCATGGATGATAAATCCATGATAAACATTAATATTAAATATTAGGTATTATTGTTTATTTTCATTATCATTAATAAATTTTAGAGACATATCTATGGATTATTCAAATGCTTGCGTAATGTTTGGTCCAAGCTAACAAAGTCAAAATTACTCATTAAATTAGTTTTCATGATATATAAGTGATTTAAAATAATTATAAAATGAATATCAGTGGATATTTTGATAAAACTAAAATTATTTTCATTATATAAATTTTTATGACCTTTTGGGACACTTTGATAAGATTATCATCTTTATACTATTCTATTTAATTAAATGTCAAGAATAGTTCACTCTTGCTTCAATAAGTTTAACATTTATAATATGTGGATATACAGATTATTTTATTGAATATAAATATTAAGGTAAAAAATAATAAATTTAACGAAATAATTTTAATTTATTTTTAAATTTTAGTGAAAGATAATTTCCTTAAATGATTACAGGGAGATGATGCTGTGATTATTCAATTAATGAAAAAATCAAAAAAATTATGTTATAAATATTAATATTAATATACTATTATTTGATTATGGTTTTCCAAAAATTTAATAGATTAATTGTTCATATTAGGGATGTATTAAAATATATTTTTCACATTTATATTATCTTATTTATATTATTAAAGTGAAAGTAATAAATAGTTTTAAAATTGAAAATAATGACATTTCATGAATATTATATTTTATTAAATAATTTAAAAATAATAAAAATATTAATTAATAAAAAAGGTGGTGATATATGGTCAAACCAGTCACCCCATTTTCATTTGTATCTAATTTGGGAGCATTTTTCTCTAGAATAGTTTTATTATATATTAATATTTTGAGAAATTCAACATGTTCCCCTCACCTAAATTATTAAAGGGAACCCCATCCCCCACTTATTCTCACCAATTTGAGCCTTATACCTTGACCAAAATCTGAAAGTTTCTCATATAAATATCCTTGTCCAAATTATAATGGTTTTGGACCTTCCAAAATCCATATCCAATGTCCCTTAAGAGAAATTATAAAGGATCTCCTTCATTGAAGAGGTAATTCTATTTACATACCCTTTCATGTTTGTTTATTCTTATAGAATCTATTAATATTTATTTAAATACTATTTTAATAAAAAAAATATCAGCAATATACTTATATTTTTTAATTATTATCATACAACCACATTCCATCCTGTTTCCATCCTATGATAAAATAAAAACATCGCTCGTGCGTATATATGGCTTACTATCACCATGTAGCAGCGTAATTTTTTAAGTCATAACATTACATGGATAGTTATAAATATCAGACTAATTAATATATATTATTTATATTAAATATTAATTATTCTTAAAAGGTTAATTTCCCTTTACCATTATTTTTTTTCATTCATCAAAAAATGAAAACATCGTTCATGCATACGTACGAACTACTATCTCCCTGAACAATGTAATTAAATTTTATACTTTTATATTCATGGATGAATATATATATATATATATATATATATATATATCAAACATATATTATTTTACATCATAAATAATATTCTATATATTATTTAACTATGATAATAGTGTAAGTACTGTAACTACCAAATCAAAACACACACTAAAAATGAAGCAGTTATCACCTAAAACAATGAATTTATTAATGAATTTATAATAAACAGGCGATAAAATATTATAAGTAAATAATATATTGTTTGATATGTATGGGTATGTTTTTTTAATTTATTCAAAATAAATCTATACTTATTATATAAGAGTTAAAATAACATTCAACTAAAGGGATGCATGAGGTAAGGGATTTCTCATTACACTTTTACTTCTTGATACATGTACCATATTCACCATTTTTATATTTTTTGTGGTGTATATATAATACCAATTTCAAAAAATATATCATTTTTATATTTCTATTCCAGCTATTTAAAGTTTCATTTGATTTTATTTCTTTCATGGGGCTTATGATTGATAAGATATAAGTGGTAAGAGTTATTTCATGATGTCATCGTTATTATGGATTGTTTATGTTTAACTTTCTACTAGGAAATATTTATCTTCCTTGTACATATTTTACAAAAGGTTTTTTAATATTATGTTATAATTTTTTAAAATTAATTTTAATTATTTTTTACTTTTTAAAAAATGTTTTATTATAAATCTTCAAATTATTTTCCAGACAAGGTACTTTGGGACTTTTCTGACAAAAATATGGAAGGAATGTTTTATTATTTACTTATACTTAATGATAGTTTATTGGTGATTTTATAATACCTTAATTATTTGAAGGTTCCTTTACAAGTTTATAATGTTATTTTAAATTAAAATGTTTCCCTTTTTCTTTGAAGAGTATATTTTTAATACTGAATTTGTATATGAAAAATGATATTTTTACTCAGAAATGATTTAATGATTTTTTGTGGTACATATATTCATCAATATCAACAGCCATTTATTTCAATAATTGACCACAAAGTACATGATCTAATGTCACCATCCATTGAATTATTCACCTACTTATGATCATTAAATATTTATTTTCTATTAAATATCCATACTCTTATATGATGAATATGAAAATGAAAAAACCATATACAATTTCTACATATGATGATTACTTTGAATGATGTTTTTTTAACAAGGTAAATATTGAAAAATTTGTACCCCTTACTCTATAATTTTATTTTTTGATAGAACACATTTTTATTAAATAAATTGATTATTTTATATATGAGGAATGATTTGGAAATGAAGAAACTAGTGGGGACCATTTATAGATATCCCCTTAATACATTGACAGTTTTCACGAGACAAATCTGGTGGCTAAATTAGATGTGTTCATTCAAAGTAGTTTTATACTATATTTGAGGTTTATCATGAAGGAAGAGGTATCATGTTCCTGATAAATGATGTTTAATAATCAATCGTTGCCTTCATTGAAAATCTAGTTATAATATTATCCTTGACATTATCATTATGATATTATATCTAGATGTATTTAATTATAAATATATTGATGAAATGTAAATTTGTTTTAATTATTAGTATATCCATATTGACTCTTACATTTATTAGCATTATATTGAATTTTTTATAAGACATTTTTGTGCAATTATTTACCATTCCATGTTGGTAAATATTATTGATTTTGATAGCTTCCGTTGTACTTTACTCATTCTATAAATTTGATCTCACCATTATTTTATTTCTATACCCCATAAATCTATGAAGTGTAATATGAATGATATGAAATAATATTATAGATTTAATAATTCAATTTTAAAAAAATTATTTTCTATTTTTTTTATTTTCAAAAGTAATATGAGAATCATACATATGTCTAGTTTGCCAATACTACTAAACTATTTAGTAACTCAAGATGTGATTCCCTGTTTCTCATACTAATGTAATAATGTAATCATCGACTCTAGGATACAGAGGTCATGGTATTTATAGTTGGTATCTGTGTATTTTTAGAATATTACTTGGGAAATTGATTTATGAAAAAAATTGTTTAGGGAACCTCACCCTTTGGACTTTTTTTAGAATATTCCCAAAGGAAAAAAGATTATTATTTAGATGAATATTTTCTAATATTTTTATTTACTATCATGGGTTAATAAGTCTAATGTTGATCATATGGTTAAATTCATAAACACCCTTTTGGGTATTTTTATTATGAGAGTTAATCAATATTAAATATATTTTGGGAGACAATTGTGGAAATACAACCAATTGGTTTAGTATGTGTGAAAATGTTATTTAAGGAAAACATTCTTTACATTTGGTGGACATAATTTTAATGGTAATGATATCCTTTAAGGATTATACAATATTTGAATTTAATGTAATCATGGGATTTTATATTTTGGGAATGCGAAATGAAAATAATTAGATAAACATTCAGGTTAAAACATTTCTTTAATGTTGAATATATTATGATTACTATTGAGGATTTTTATCATACTATTGGTGATTTTTTATAACTTATATTAATAATGTTATATAAAAAGAATATCCCATAGGTTATGTGAAAACCTGGCACATCTCGAATATATGAGAGACTTGAACTAGAAACCGATGAGAGAAAAGTGTGTATCACCGACCAGTGGAATACATGATGTCCTAGTTAGTATGAATTTTTTTTAATTTATTTAAATGATATGAAAGTTATGAGATAAATTTACACTGGGGACACATATTTAATTTTATAGATAGACATGGGATTGGAAAAAGGTTTGGTGTTAATTGATTTAGGTCGGAATATAATCACTATTTTTTGAATCCTATTAGAATAAATTAAATTTTAAGAATAATGATTGAGTTTTATTTTGTAGGAATATATTATTTTATTGTGGATTAATGGTGAATCAGTTTATTTTTATATTATCTTAGTGATAAATATTAAAATCATCATGGAAGATTATTTGATAAAATCCTTTTGTTTTTTGGGTTTCAATCTTATGCTGGAATATTTTTGTTAATATTTTTGGATACTAATTTATTGAATGAATAATGTTTAATTCGGTGTATTATAGCATAATTTTGGGATATGAATATAGTTTTATACATATGAAGTTTAATTTTTTTTTAGAATTATATTATCCTATTCTAACGATTTTTTAAAAAGATTAATGTTATGGAGAAAAGATAGTTACCCCATTATATATTTAATGAGTCGTAGAAGTAGATTCTAGATCACCAGGAATAAAAAAAATCATAATCATCATTTCTATTAAAATATGAGTTTATGGTTGAAATTGATCAATAGATGAAAGAATAATTTCCATGTATGTATATTTACATATGTTCTTAATCTAGGATGTAAACAAATAGTCAACTCTAGGAAAATGAATTTGGAAGAAAAATTTTATCTCTTTACTTTTCATATTGTGAAATTAATAACTATGTTACTGATCACTAATTTTTGGTTTTGTGAGGGATAACTTTCTCTTGGTCATATTCTCTATCAAACATCATCAATACTTGATAGATATTTTAATCTTCTACATCCATATTTTAACATCCAACTAATTTTCTCCTATTTGTAATCATAGTTTTGTGGTGACCTTTTTATTTTCCTTTCCCTTTATTTAGGAGGCTATTTTATTATCCCTTTTTACGATGCGGGTTTCCCAAAAAAATTGAAATATAGAAAATTTATTTTTGAAGTGAAATTTTAAAATAATAGGATGAAATTAATTAAAGGTTTGAGAATTTAATATCCATGTATTTTATAATATATAAAATTTAATTGATAACTAGCGGTGCACACAACACCAAGCTTAAAAAAACCACAATATAATTTCAAATATTAGTATTTTAACATTACCATTAAAACATTACCATTAAATAGGAAGGTTTGAAAATTATTTAAGATATTATAAATTATATATTAAGTTCAAATTCAATACAAATTTATTTGAAAACAATTTTTTGGTCATTATATTCTAAATAAATAAGTTATAAAAAATATATTTTTATTACTTTGTTTGGGAAAAGAAGTATAAATAATTTTTAAATTTTTTATAAACTGTATTTGATATAACTAAAATAATTTTTAAATAATAATATCAAAACTATTCTAGGATAAATTTTTTATAATTTTCTGAAAAATTAATTTTTGGGGGAAAAGTAAAAAAAATCTAGTTTTTTCTAAAATACTTTATCTTTTCAGATATCTTCATGTTTTAATTATGATATAAATATTTTGTAAAATTATTAAATGGATAATTTATGATATTATTATATAAATATGATACAAAAAAATTCATAACATGCTAATTATAATTTTTTTCAATATAAATTGGATAGTCGTTTTCAGTGTGGACGCAGAGCCTATGCAGCGCAAAAAAGTCAAATTTGGTATCCTATAAATAATAATTTAGGTGATGTAAATAATTTATATAAAATTTTTAAATAGTTTTTATTGTTTATTATTTTTATTGGTATACACAAATTTTAGAGTTATATAACAACCATCCGATCCAAATTCTTGTGCAATGCGTGCCAAATGCTAGAAAAGTCAAAATTACATAGAAAATGTGTTTTCAGGATATATATGAGAGTAAAAAAGAAATATTTAATGAATATTATAAATTATTTTAATCATAATAAATTTATTTTACTTATATAAATTTATTTATGACCTTTTGGGTCCAAATGGATATGATTTCGACCTTTATACTATGTTATTTAATGAAAAATCCAACATTGAAGGTCTAGTTTTAATAAATGTAATATTTTTAAAAAGGGGTTATCCAATGGATATGTTACATAAAAAAATATTTTGAAATATAATATTGTTTTCCACAAAATGGTAATTTATTTATTTTTAGTGAGGAAAAAACTACCATAAATGATTATCCAATGATGATGTAGTAATTATTCTATTAATAAAAAATTAAATAAATGATATCAAAAATATTAAAAGATATACAATATGAATAAATTACGTGTCAAAAGAAATTATATAGATTACTATGACCTATTATGGATCTATTAATAGGTTAATTTCAATGTTATCTTATTTCAGTGAAATTTTTTTAGACAAAGTAATAAATAGTGTCAAAATTGACAACAATGATATTTTATGAATATAATATTTTATTAAATTATTTAAAAATCACAAAATTATTAAATACAAAAAAATTAGAGAAAAATGGCTAAAATATTCATCCCCTGATCATTTATATGTCAGTTGTAATCATTCAGCACTAGAATATCGTATAATATTTTAATATTTTAAGAACTTCTAAATGTGTCACTCACCATAATTATAAAAGTAAACCTCCAACATCACTTCTTCAAAACATGCTGGGACATCTAGATTGACCAACCCATAACAATTTCCCTTTAAAATATCCTTATAAAATTTCTAATAGTTCTATTTCATCTAAAATATTTTCCCAAGTCCCTTGAGAGAAGTTATAATTGAGCTCATTTGTAGAATATGTAATCATCTTTAGCGATTCGTTCAAGTTCCTTTCTTCTTCTACATTTTCATAATCTGTTGTTTCCACGATAAATTAGTAACAAAGATATAATATATATATTTATTTTTCATTATAAATATCGTACAACCATATCCAATCTCTTTTTTATCATACAAAAAATGAAAAAATCGCTCATGTGTACATATTACTTCCATAACCACATAGAAGTGTATTTTGTCATTCAATATAACTTTACATGGGTAGTTATAAATATGAGATTAAGGATTATATATGATATTTATGACATATTAATTATTCAAGAATGGTTAATATTTATTTTCCATTATTTTATTATATTCATTAAAAAATAAGAAAAGCCTTCATGCGTACACTCGACATACCCTATCTATGAACGGTGAAACTCATTTCTCTATATAAATATTTATGGATGATTATAAATATCAATATATTTAATATATATTATATTAACACCCTAAATAATTTTATTTGGAATATTGGACAGTGATACAAGTTGATATACAAAAACTACCAAATAAAAACATATATGAAAAATGAAGGAGTTATCAATCAAAATATTGATTTTAACAATGAATCGATAATAAAAGGGTGATAAAGTATTATAAGTAAATCCTATATGGTTTGATATATATGGTTATAGTTATATAAATTGTGAAAAACAGATCTATATTAATTATAATGGTGTTTAAATCACGTTCAACTAAAAGGAATCATGTGTTTAAATATTTCTCATCTCACTGTTACTTTTGTGATACATTTTCCATATACAATATTTGTTTCAATTTTGAAGTTTATATTTAATCCATTTGAAAACTTATGTCATTTATATTTTTTCATCATGATATTTAAATATTTATTTAATGTTTTTTATTTGATGTGGATTTGGATTGATATGATACTATAGTGGTAAGTGTTTATTTTACTATCTTTTAATTATTCTGGATTGTTTATGTTTATGTCTCCATTAGTGAATATTTCAATACCTTTTCCATGTTTTCCAAAATCGTTTTAAATGGTTTTATCAATTCTCTAACATTTTTTATTAATTTTAAATAAAATTTCACTTTTTATAAAAATTTTTTAAAAGTAATCTTCCAAAATTTTTCCAAACAATGTACTTCGGGAATTTTCTGATAAAAATATGATAGGAATGATTTTTTCAAATTAATTATCATGGGTGGATTTTCTGATTGTCCTCACAACTTTATGATTTTAATATTACTTTACAATAAAACAAGGAATACTTTTTTAAAAGAAAATTTTCAAATTTTTTATATATATTTTCAAAAGTGAATTTCAAAGTGAAAAGTGTATTTTTAATCAGAATTGTGTTAATAATCTTTTTATGGTACTTTTATTCATCAATGAAATAATGATTTATTTTAACAAACCACCATAGGTTATATAATCAAATGGTTCCATTATTTTAAGTATTACCTTATTTGTGATCATTTAATTTTACATTCATATTAAATATATATATTCTTTTATGATGAATATGATTATTGACTAAATTGTATATCATTTTTACATATCCAGTTTACTTTAAAAGTTATTTGTTTTATTTGAGAAAATATTGATAAATTCATGTAATTTACTCAATAAAGATATTTTTTAGTGAATATTGTTCATGAATTAAATTGATTATTTGTTATATGAGGAATGATTTGGATATGAAGACATGGGTGGGATGGGTTACAGACAACCCCTCGATGCATTGATAAGTCTCATGATATAAATCAGTAGGCCAAATCAGATACGTTTTTACCCAATAGTTTTAAACTATTCAGAGAAATGATCTTGCTGGTAGAGGTATCGGATGTCTAATAAATTACATATAATAATTTAGCATCACATTAATGGATAAGTAAATTATCTTATTATCCATGATATTTTCCCCATGACATTATCAATGGATGTATTTGATACCCTGTTTATTGATTATGTAACTTGTGTTTTCTGTTATTTAACTGTCCATATCGATTCTACCTTATCATATCATTATTTTAAATCTTTTTTATAGAATTTGTGTTCAATTATTTACCTAGAAATGTTTATTATGCTTTTATTTATATGATTTCTTCCTTTGTAAATAAACATTACTTAGAATTTGATCTCACCATTATTATGTTTCATTTACATAGGATTACTTGAACTATAATATGATTCATATGAAAGAATATTGTTGATAGAATAAATTTATTTCAAGAAAAAATTATTTTGTGATTTTTTTAATCAAATGTAATTAGAGAATTAGGTATGTGCTTAGTTTAACGAGGCAGTTAAACTATTTATCCCTTCAAGGATTTGATTTCTTGTATCCTTAGAAAATGTAATAAATTAACCCCAAGATCTAGGGTACTAGTGTTTGTGTCATTACCATTCATGTCCACTATTAAAACCCATCATTATGGTTTATAATGTGTATGTGAATTTACAATGAATATCCCCTGGGAGTGCAAAATCGGGTGTGCATAAAGCCTTTTTTATGAACAAGGTGATGATTAAGTCTAATTCAATGCTCCATTTTCAATGTCACTACCCTTATGAACAACTTTTCTAGAGCCGCATCAACTTTTAGTATCTATACTAAGATGTATTTTTGAAAACCACTCACTATATCCTTCAACAAAATTCCCAAACATTTTCCAATACATTGAATTATTGTTAGACTTATCCTCCTTTATATCCTTATGGATCAAACAAAATTTCTCACATCCTACATTTCCAAAGGTTAATTAATCCTTACTCTAATACCAACTATAAAGACCATAAACTTCTTATACATAAATATTACATCTTAATAAAATAATATTCAGTACGTAACATAACAATGCACACTCATATGGTTTTGGTAAAGTTCTTTTAGAACATAAAATATAAATAACTATCCCATAGTGAGAAACATTATCTCACACTAATTTCTTCTTAACGGTAACCATTCATAAACGTATCATATATTAGAACTTTCAGAATATCTTGGGGAAATGAAACATAGGAATGGGCGAGATCAAATGCTCAATAATGATACACAAAAGATATTTTTAAGCATAACATGATCATATATGTATGAGAACTTGAGAACAACATTTGAAAAATTTTACCTACATTTCAAAGAAAAAAATCTTCAGTCATTAAATAAGTATTAGAATTCTATAAGACATGAATCATAAGAAAATAAAAAATCATAAACCATGATAACAGAAAATTGGTATAAGAAATATATTTTTTTCATTCAAATATGTATTAAAAATCATTTCCTTGAAAGTTAAGGATAATATAAAAGGCTACCATAATAGAATGGGTTTAATCCCCAAACCATCATTATATTCAAGGTGAACCCTGTTGGGACAAATTTGTATGATGATGTTCTTAGATGCACGAAGTATTATCTTTTTTTTTGTCAAGGAATTTTGTGAAGAAAGGAAATTACATCAATTTTTATAAGTGGGTAAGGAATGATAGGAAAGTTACAATAATATCTATTGTAAATCTAACGATGATTGGTTGATCTATATTTAAAAAATATAATAATTTTGTTGGAGAACTTATGATGAAAGATTTATGATGGAAAGGGGGAGATAAGATGCACTAAATAAGTATGATTGGTATTGCAGAAGTAGGTGTATAATGTGGGGCACTTTCCCAATTTTTACCAAATTTTTGGGGTCTAAAATTTGGAGTTATGATAGAATTGAAAAAATTATATTTCCTTAAATATATCATCAAAATGTGGAAAAGGATTTAATTTTTCAATGATTGTATTAATTATGTAAATTTTTCAAAGAGAAGTTGAATGTTGATGGTGTTTTTCATGATTACGACGAGATCTGTGAATTGTGAAGAGAAGAAGAATTGTGGAGAGCTCTGAAAAACAAAGGAAAAAAATCATTGTGGGAGGGAAATACGGTGCAGAGAAAGAAAGAAAATTTGTGTAGTGCAATGGATTTCATGGAATGCTTCACGATTAAGATGACCTTTGCGAATCCAAAAAAATGGCCATGGTGCTTCGCGAAATAGAGTGAATTTCAGATGAAATTTGAGATCTCCTTGATATGGTGATAACATGGAACTGAGGTGGTTAGAAGGTTCTGGAATCAGTGGGAAATTCTTAAATATAAGACTCTACCCCAATCGAAGGAAATAGATAGTCTTAACGAGAATTTTTGATCTCTCGAATTGCGAAGAAGTTTCGCGGAGAAAAGTGAGCTATGTGAAGGAAGTAACCTTTGTGAAAGAAATGAACTTTTTATAGAGCCATTAAGAATTGTGAAAGAAGTAAACTTCACAAAGAACCATATGTGCTCTCTGAAAGAGTGATATTTGCGATCTAGTGTGCTTTTTGAACTAGAGAGCTTTGCAAACTAGAGTTCTCTCTGAAGTTTGGAGCTTCGTGAATGATCTCTGCAAAGGAGCTCTATGAGGTAAATATTTGAGCAACCAATTTAAGTGAAAAGTTCTTTCAAGTGGATCAAGAAAATATTGGGGTATATTACTATGTATTATTACATAGTCCAGGTAGTTCCTATAAACTTCTTGATAGAAAAGATAATGTTTTCTTCAAAGATCATATTTGTGAAGATTGGTCGAGAAGCATAGAGATATCGTATTTCCTTATTTTTTCCAAGAGGATGAACACACACATTAGTATTATATCCCAAATTCTACATGATTGTAAGGGTATATCCTACAAATTATATTCCACATAAATGGATAGTTTTCTAGAGGATTTTGGAATACTAGATTATTTATGTACCATACCAGGGACTGAACTTCTCTTGTTGAGTAGTGTACCATAACATTATTATGTTCATATGGATGTGTGTGTTCATCATGGAAAAAAATCTTTAACATGAGGCAGAGGATGTTTCAAAAGAAAGGAAACTAAAAGAAAAATGATATCACAGATTCACCCCTCCCCCTCTCAGTGATACTTGGATCCAAACTGGGTAACTTCAATTTGTATCACAGAGACATGTTTCCTTTGTTTGTTCTTTGCTGAAGTATTTAGGATATGTTTTGATGGAGAATTTTAATTTCATGAATAGTAATGGGATTCCTATATGTTATGAAAAGAATTATCATATCTTGAATGATAGAATTATGCCTTATCTTATGTATCTTGGATATGATGTACTTGAAACCACAATAGATGGATTTATTGGTATTGATGACAAGGTTCCTCTGAATACTACTGATAAGAAGAATCTTGAGAATAATTGAAGAGCTAAAAATTAATTACTATCATCTCGTTCTAAGAGTGAATTTTATGAGTGAAAGGTGTCCCTACTCCCAAAGGAATCAGGGAGAAACTGAAAAACATCGCTGAAGGAAATACAAAAGTGAAGAAGAAAAAACATCAAATCTAGAGGCTGAAGTATGAAGACATAAAGATGGGTGAGGATGAATAATTTGAGGAATTCTTTATCAGGATAAATGAAATTTTTATTACAATAATATGTCTTGGTCAAAATTTGGAAGATTCTACAGTTTATGAAAGGATCTTGAGAATTTTTCCTGAAACATTTGATGCAAAGTTTTGTCACTTAGAGAAAGAGACCCTGAAACACTGTCTCTAGATGATTTTCATTGAACTCTCATCACTTATGAAATGAAAAGGGAGAAAAAAATGATGAAAAAAGTAAAAGTTGATAGATAAATATATTTTAATGCTGTAAAGAAAGATTAGTCGGAGAAAATTATTATTGAAGTTGAAGTTAGGGAATCTGACTTTGAAAATGAGGTATGAAAACATTTTAATGAAATTTTATAATTCTTTTCTAAAAATGTGAAAAGAGGCATAAACAAAATATAAAGGGAAACTCACTTTGAAATGTTTTTAATGTGGAGATGTTGTCCACTTTGCGGCTAATTTCCATCAAAAAGGGAATGATGATGAAAATAATGAAGAATAAAAAAGACCAAGAAGGTAATGGAAAAAACAAGGTGGAATAGATAAATATTCTGGCAGAAGTAAGGATAAAAAGTTCTTCAAATAAAAAATAAGAGGCTTTTTGTTAAAAAAATAAAGAAGATGATGATAGCAAGACTAAATTTGTAAAATCTATTGATGATAAAGACAGAGAGTACCATTTTTAAAATTGTGAATGATGAAGATTTTGAGAGAAGTAACACTGAAGAGGAGTAAACTCAACATGAATAATATCTAAAAGAAGAGATGAAGGAATGTTTGAAAATGATCAGAAGTCTTGAGAATGAAAATAGGAAATTGAAAAATGAAAACTCTTCGTTGAATGACCTATAATATTTTCCAAATAAGAAAGAAACATTTTAAAAGGAGAATGATTATCTGAAAAAATATCATTATAGATAAAAGAATCATAATAATCATCTGGAAGTAAAGATGAAGGAAAGAAGATGATGAGATGGATCTTTTCTAACATAAACTTTATAAAGACGAGGAAAGAAACATTGGGTTCAAAAATTATATTACAGAAGTTGGTGAAATTTCATATATGAATAAACCTAATAAGGATAAAAAAAATCTACCATCAATGATTGAAATGAAAGATTGAACTGGTTCAAATAAGAATAATGCTTGAATGTCTACATATGTGGTCAAAGTTATAAATACTGAAAAATTAGAAGCATCTAAAAAATACTAAGTCCAAAAAGAATTCACCACTTATTTTTCTAATAAAACTAAACATAAATATGAGCTAAAGAAGAATGTTAAAATTCAGAATATAAAGGCCAATAGTAAACATAATTATGGTAAGAAGATTTTTAGAATCAAGTTCACAACACCAGTCAGTAGGGAAGTTTCTACGGAAAATATTAATTCTATGGATACTTATGGTATTGTGGTGGATTTGGACACATGGAAAATATTTTTTGGTTCAACCAAGAATAATAAAACTATTCCACTAGTTTTTAAAGAGAAGGATTGATGTGGATTCGATCATTTCAAAATAAACAATTATCTAAATAACGTATAGAAGATATCTGAGAAGGTAGGTGTGAAAGTGGAGAGTAGGTTCCAACCACTGGGAACTATTTTTTATGGATGTGATCAACCTGAACACCTTGAAAAGTACTACCTTATTTTGTTACTAGAGCAACAATAGTTTCCAAACAATTCTCAGAAGCCAGAGCTTCTAAAAGCTAAAATGGATAGATATGATATGTCTGAAAAGAAAGAGTGATTGGTTGTCTGGCGAGAACACATTTACCTACCTAGAAAATTGGATGAAGCACAAAAAAAGTGGAAGAAAAGGAAGAACAAAAATCTCTTGTTTTATAAACCTCATTGAAAGCCACAAAAAGAGGAAATGTGTGGATTCTTGATAGTGGGTGTTCCTCTCATATAAAAAAAGACTTAAAGAAACTAAAGAATGTTAAAGACTTCAAAGAATTAATAAAGACATTTGGTAGTGATGAATCTTGAGGATTAAAGGAGTTGGATAGACCCTCATTGGGAATGAAAAGATGAAATATAGAAATACATTATATGTTGATGGGTTTAAAAAAATCAACTTTGTTTTTCACAACTATGTGATGAGGGTAAAAATGATATATTCAGGAAAGATGGGTTTGTTGTGAAAAGTGAAGAAAATGGAAAGGTGATTATAAGAAGCCAACTTACAAAAGGGAACTTGCTTCAAGTTGGAGAAGTACAAAATTCTTGTTACATGGGTATAGTGGATGAAAATCATCTATGGCATAAAAGGATAGGTAACATGTGTCCTAGAAACAAGTTAAAATTAACAAGGTGAGATAGTGTTCAAGATATTACTAAATTATCAAGAAAAAGATATTGGTGGTGAACTCTCTATGGGAAAGGAATGAATAAAAACTCATTGCATGAGAGAGTTGAAATTCATTCAAAACGACCTTTGGAACTTATTCATTATGATATCGGTGGGCCAATGAGAAAGAAGTCCATATATGTAGATAAGTATTTCATCACATTCATTAATGACTTTACTCACATTACTTGTGTTATGTACATGACACATACATTAGATGCTCTTAAAATGTTTAAGAGTTTCAGGAGGAAAGTTGGGAAGTAATGTGAGTATACAATTAAGAAGTAGAGAACTGAAAATTTTGGTGAGTATAAGAATGAATAATTTGAAAACTATGTTATGAAAAATGGAAATCGACATTAGTTCAGTTCACCAAACACACCTCAACAAAATGGGGTTATGGAAAGAAAGAATAGAAGTCGGGTGGAAATATAGAGAACTATGTTACATGAACATGGTAGTTCTCCTTACTTTTTTAGGCCATCCATGAGAACTTATATGTATATAAATAATCAATGATTCAACATGCTGACTTCAGATATAAATCCATATGAATTTTTATATGAAAAAACTCCAACTCTAAAACATTTTAGAGTTTTTGGGAGTCCATGCATCATAATGAAGAAATGTGGAAAACATGGAATGTTTGGGAATAGAGGAGATGATGGAATTTTTATTGGTTATGCTCTATAATGAAAAGGATATAGATGTCCCAATAATTAAACCAGAAGAATAATTGATTCTAAAGTTTTGAACATTGATGAAAATGTTGAGAATAAAAAACTATCAAATTCGAATGTCAAAGTTGTGAAGGATAGAGAATAATTTGTTAAAAATTATGATAATGATGAAGATAGAGTTAATCAAACTCATGAAGAGGAATATCACACATAAATATGAAGAGATGAGGATGAAATTTGACCAGTACATCATAATATGAAGAAACAAGTGGAGGCTTAGAACATTATTTGAGATCAACATCAGAGTGTTCAAACAAGAAGATCAATGAATTCTATTACAAACACTTCTATTTATTCAAAATTTGAACTACATGAGGTAAATTATGCATTTGAGAATCTAGAATGGGTTCAGGCTATGAATGAAGAGCTTAATTAGAGAGAGAATAATGATATTTTGGAAATTTTACCCAAGCTAGATAACAAGAACATTATTGGTGAAAAGTGGGATTTCCGGAACAAGCTATTTGAAGAAGGTAATGTGAAAAGAAACAAATAAAGATTGGTTTGAAAATTGTATTCAGAAATTGAAATCATTTATTTTGATGAAACCTTTTCTCTTATGGTATGGTTAGAAATAATCAGAATCATTCTTTCTATAACAACACAACGAGGTTACAAAATATTGCAAAATGGATGTAAAATATACATTCTTGAATGGTGATCTTGACGAGAAAGTTTATATTTATCAAATTAGTGGATTTTAATTTGGGAAGGAAGAAAGTTATGTGTAAAGGTTGAATATGGTTTTGTATGGGATAAAAAATTCTCTTAGGGAATAGTATTCTAAATTAGTTACTTTCTTGAGGAAGATGAATTTGAAGAAAGGTAGTGTTGACAACAATAATTATATCAAGGAATGTCAGGAGATATCATTGATTGTAATTGTCTATATAGATGACATTATATTTACTATAAATGATGAAATATCTTGTAAAAGATATGGTGAGGATATAAAGATGTGGTTTGAAATGTCCATGCTTAGATAAATGAAGTACTTTCTTTGGTGCAAGATTATCCAGAAGAAGAACAACATATTTTTTTCTCATGAAAAGCATGAAAATAAATTCTAAAGAAGTTTGTCATAGAAAATTCCAAACCATTTTCCACACCAATAAAAGTGAAAACCTTGTTTTCTAAAAATGGAGAATGAAATAAAGTTGATAAGAATGAGTTTTAAAGGTTGATTGGAAGTCTGTTATACTTGAGTACAACAAGATCCGACATTGTCTATGCTATTATCTTGTGTGAAAGGATTAAGAGAAATCCTAAAGAATCACATTAGATTGTGGGAAAAAGTATTCTTAGATATATGAAAGGTACAACAAATTATGGGATCATGTATGATGGCTTAGAAAATATTGATCTCTTCAGGTATTCAGTTGCTGATTGGGAAAGAAATGTTGATGGAAGAAGATCCACATACGGTAGAGTTTTCATTCTAGGGAAGAGTAGTGTTAGTTGGAATAAATAGAAATAGAATTCAGTAACTCTTAGAACATCTGATTCTATGTACTTTGCTACTACTCAAGCTAGTACCCAACACATGTGGATGAAGACTCTGTTAGAATATCTACTTGTTGAAGTAAAGCTACTCTTTCTATTGGGATGAGATAATCAGAGTGAAAACAATTTTACATGGAATCTGGTACAACTTTATCATTCAAAATATTTTTACATAAAGTACCAATTCATCAAAGAATAGGTGGAGAAGAATGAATTGAGGCTATAGTATGTTCCTACATCAGAAAAAGTAGCTGACATATTCACAAAACCATTACCGAAGGAACCATTTTCTAAATTGAGGTTGAACATGTGTGTCTAATATCCTTCTCAACAAGGTTAAAGTATGTTTTCCCCCTCTCTCATCTTACCTTTGGATAATGTTGTCAAGGTGGAGAATTTTCATAAATCTATCCTTATAGAGGCATGCATAAAGGTGGAGTTTTGGGTATGATGTGAATTCCAAATGTAATGTGTGAACTATTATAACTTTTTATTAGACTGGTTGTATAATGGTAGTATAGTTGTTGTAGGAATTTTTTTTCTTTATTGTAGGAATGCTGAAGAGGTGAAGAAGGATTCTGAGGATAGCTGATGCAATGTGGTTTCATAGTAACTACTTTTGGATAGCATGGTCTTGTTGTCGATAATTCTTGTTTCCTACAATGCGTTTTCTCATGTAGGATTAGAATTGTTGATTAGTGACCCATTGCTAGAGGATTCAATGTTCAGTGATTTATGAATCATGGATGAAAAAAAAATCCAAATGGGGATATTATTGGGACCAAATTGGCTGATGAAGTTCTTATATGCACAAATTATTGTCTTTTTTTTCAAAGAATTTTGAAAATAAAGGAAATCACTTCACTTTGAATAAGGAGGTGAGGAAAGATAGAAGAGTTACAATACTTTCCATGGTAAATCTGATGATTCTTTTGTGATCTGTATTTCACAAAGATCATAAGTTGGTTGGAGAACATGTTAGGAAATATTTATACTTGAAAGGGGGAGAAAATATGAAATCATCCAGTATGATTTGTCTTGTAGAAGCAAGTGTCTAAGGTGGCACAGTTTCCTAGTGTTTACCAAATATTTTGTGTCCAAAATTTGGATTTGGGATAGCATTAACAAAAGGGTATTTCCTTGAATATATCATCATAATATTAGGGAGGAATGAATTTCATGAAGATGGGATTAATGATGTAAAATTTTCAATGGAAAGAACAATTTTGATGGTGTTCTTCATGATTACGACGTGGTATGTGAATTGTGAAGTGAAGAAGAATTACATAGATCTCTCCAACAAAAAGGGAAAAAGAGCATTGCAGGTGATCAATACAGCGTAGAGAGAGAAATAACATCGTGACAGGGCAAAGGATTTTATGGTGTGCTTCACGATTACGAAGAGCTTTGCAAATCCATAAAATAGCATTGGGGATTTGAGAAACAGAGTGAATTTCGGAAGAAATTTCAGAGCTCTGTGATTTGGGGATGACATGGAACTAAGGTGGATAGGATGTTCTGGAATCAATGATAAATTTATATAAATATAACTCTACCCAGTTGATAAAACAAGGGAGAATTAATGTGAATTTTAGAGCTCTCGAATTGCAATGAATGTTCGCGGAGAAAAGCGAACTCTGCGAAGGCAATATGCTTTGCGAAGGAAATGAGATTTGTGTTGAGCCATTCAGCTTTGAGAAAGAAGTTAACTTCTCAAAGACCCATATCTGCTCCATGAAATAGTGGGATATATAATCTAGTGAGATTTTAAAACTAGATATCTTTTCAAAATAGACTGTTCTGCGAAGCAGGGATCTTCATGAAGGAACCCTGCAAAGGATCTCTTCGAGGTAAAGATTTGTGTTACCAATATAAGTGACAAGTTATTTCATGTGAATTAAGAAAATATTGGGGTATATGACAAAGCAGTATTACAAATTCCAAGTAGTTCCCCTCATATTTTTGATTAGAAAGAGAATATTTGTCTTAAAATATCATATTTGTGAAGATTTTTCAAGAAGCACAGGGATATTGCATTTCCCAATTTGTGGAAAGAGTGTGCACACACACTTGACAATTATCTCTCAAATGATACTAGAGTGTAATGGTATATCATACTCATAGTATTACACAAAAAAGAATTTTTTTAGAGGATTGTGAGGTACTGCATTATTTACATACCATACCATGGACGTAGATACTCTTGTTCAGTAGTGATCCTTGTAAATCTTGTGTTCCTGTGGATGTGTTTGTTCTACAGGGAAAGAACTCTTTAACATGGGGTAAAAGATGTTTCAAAATAAAAGAAATAAAAGAAAAAATATATAACTGATTCACCCCTCCCCCTCTGAGGGATACTTGGATCTGGACATCATAACTTCGAACCCTCGATACTATCATAGAGGAAAAACCCCTCATAGAACAGGTTTCAACACATATTCCACTACTATTTATCTCATGATTTTAGAAGTCTTTCTCAATTAATTGTAAGGATATATAGTTCCATACCATTATATAATGAAAATAATATATACGTGTTTAATGAGATAACAAAACATTTATCATATCTGATTTGATGAAAGGAAATGGGTTTCATAAAAATTTAATTATAGCATAAACTATGGAAAAGAAATAGGCTTCATAATAATTTAATTATTTCATCATAACACAACTCATGAAAAAATAAGTCGGTTTCATAAGAATTTTATCCTAGTATAACCCACATTAAAGAAACCAGTTTCTTCAATTTTTTATTATTGTATAAAACAATGTCATGAAATGAGATTAATAAAAATTTAATCAGGGTATAACCCATGAACAAGAAATGGGTTCATAAATATCTTATCGCTATAAAAGTAATCTATCTTGAGAAAGAATAAATATTGTATCATTGTATTATATCCTTAGTAAGGCTAAAGTAACCCTAAATGATGTCATCTTGATTGAAAATGATTTTGAATGATCACTTTGAGTCTTTTAGGGAAAATGTATTCCCTTTTGAAGAACACTTTATATATCACAATTTGTTTTTTCAAAAAAAAATTCCATTGAATATAAGAATAGAAATATAATAAAGTACGATTTTGCAAAATCTTTTAAAATTATTTGTGAAGAAAATTTCCTTTATTTTATGAAATAATGTTTTTTAAAATAAATAAGATTTTGAGAATAATTTTCTTTGAAAAAAACCTTTTAAATTTATACCAGAGTCTTTAATTTTTTGGGTGTTCATGATGGTATGAAATTCCTTTCATGTCTAAAAGTAAAAACAAATATTTACTTCACATTTTTGGTAAAAGCCAAAATGATCTTATTTATAAAAAGGCATGAATATTGTATTTATTTTTTAAAATGTAAATAAAGGGTAAATATTTAATTAAAAAATCATTTGGATAATGAAAAAATATTTATGAATTTTTTTATAAAACATTGATATTGATGAAAAAATATTTTCGATCAAAGAGAGAAATAACAATTATTTTTATTAAAAAATAATTTCTAGTATGTAATCCATTAAGAAATGAAAATGAAAGGTAACCATGTATACTATATAAATAATCAAATAAATATAAAATACATGAGTTTTGTAGATATATAACATAATATTTTATCATTGGAAGAATAATAATAAACAATCCTGATAAGCAATGAGATTATAACATAAAACGTTTACCAGCTTGGTAACATCGAATATTTACCCATAAGATGGAATAAAATTTAATTACACATATAATATAATGTGAATAAAAGAATTCATGTTATTTCATGTCCAAGGGGATAAATATATAAACCTAAAAAAGAATATATAACATAATGAATGTCTGAAAGAAGATAAAATTTACCAAAAATACCATACCACTTTGATAAATTTGAATCCTCATCTACATGAAATATAGATAATCAAATGGAAAAATAAATAACAATAATTTTTAGAAGACTATTTGAAAAATAAATATAGGGGAAGTATATATATCCCATAAAATAAATAGGTGGTGAATATGGCACGTATCTCACAGAATTAAAAACGAGACATAAATACCTTACCATAAGTCTCAACTTCCATCGCACATGATAAAACATCATGTATAATAAATATAAGTCAATTTTACATATATTAAAAATAATAATTAAATATTTCATACTATATGTGATTTAATTATGACCTTTTATTATTTTTTATCAATAATTCCCCCTCAAAATCTTGTTTTGGGAAATAACTGCTTTGTTTATCATGTATATTAGTGTTTTTTTTATTTTCAGTCCTCTTAATTTGATCATGGATCCATCATATATTGAATGCTAGAAATGAATAAAAAATAAAAAAAATATATACATTATAAATAAATATATGTATATGTATATATCATCATTGATAAAATTTACATTAAAAAATCAAATACATAGTTCATGGTGACTGTATGCTCTAAATATGCATGAACGCTCTATCCACATTAACGAAGGGATAAAGTAAAGAAGGGTAAATTGTAAATTTCCATTATTAAATCATTTATTATTCCATATATATAAAAATTTAGTATTTAATTCTATTTTAATTAGATTCCATGTAAAATTTTCTTGAAAAATTAACCACATTGCTTTGTGGGTCGGCAGTCATCCGTACACATGATTGATGTTATCATACCCCAGGGAGTGGAAAGTAAAAATTTATATGTTTTGTAATAAAATAAATAAGTATATTCATTTGAAAAATATAATATTTATTCCTTTTATATATCTTTATTAACATCCATGTGAGAAAATAAAAAACATATCACGTCGATTCGTGTGATAGTAGTCCTTCGTAAACAGGAGTGAAGTAATTTTTTTCTGATGGGTTAGGAAGAAATATGGTAGATATCGTATTATAAATATATATGTGAAATAATATATTAAATTTTATACTTAAAAATAAATACATAATTATATCATTTTTTGAGGGTCGATGACGAAAAACAAAAATATATCGGTTCGTGACCCAATAGTCTGCCATACACCTGAATTATGATTTCGTGTAGCATTTGATGGAAGATGAGAAGGATGAAGTTATTAGATTAAAATAATTACATAAAAATATATTCAAGATATTGAGGTTTTTATATCATTATGTTTTAATAATAATTGAATGGTATGGAGAAATAAATATAACCAAATGAGCCATTAGCAATAATACCTCTACTTCAAAATCATTATTTTGGTTTCCATAATAACAATTCCTAAGATTGTTTTTTGAAAAAATAAGGATTATATAATGTGATAAGGGAATTATGGAATTATTTTTTTATATATTTTTAAATAAAATAGTTTGGGAAGTGTGAAGATAATAAGATAGAGGGTGATATTTTATTAGTGAGGTGAGTGGCACACTTGTAATTTTTGAAAATAAAAACATGTACCTACATTTTTAACTTGAGAAAAGGATTAAAAATGGTAAATTATATAATATTATTAATTTTTAGGTTTAAATATTTAAATAAAATAGGGTTTGTAAATGTTTCTAGTCCATTTTACCACTTATATTTTTAGTGTAACCCCCTTTTAAACACCTTATAATTATAACCACATTTGTTATTTTTTAATTTTTTTACTTTTAATTATGGTAAAAAATTATTTTTATATCAATATATAATATATAGAATTATTATTCAAAATATCGAATGAATTTTGGAAAATTCAATTCATCAAAGTGAAAAATTTAAATTTAAAATTAATCTCGTAGACATGAAAAAAGCGGTTTTCTAAAGAGAAAATATTGAATAGTTTTTATATAAAAATAAAATATGAAACTGATTTAGATGTCCCAAATTGGATTCATAGATATTTCATTCCACTAATTTATCTTTTAGAACCATCCTAAAATAATTTGGATGATTTTAAATGATTTAAAATAAATATCAATTCATAATAAAAACCATTATTTTCACTATTTATTGAAAAACATATCTTTGAGAAAATTATAAAAAAATTACTTCAAGTTAATTTTGAAAAGATTATTTTAAAAAATACTTTTATTTTACCATATCAATTTTCTAATTTTTTTTTTAAAATAATTTTAAAATAAGTAAGAAAAATGCAACAAAATCGATTTTCTGAAAAAGACAACTTTTATCGTAAAATGGGATTTATTCTTATCTCTTGGATAGAAAACACATAATATAAATGTGAAAAATTTAATATAATATTAAATATGAAATTTTTATAAAAATAATTTACCCAATGTGATTTTTTTAATTTATTGAGGTAGAAGTGTTTTTTTGTGCATAAAAAAATTTCCTCTGAAAAAGATTTCCATTATTTTCAAATAGTTTTTTGTAACATTTGTAATTAATTTGTCAAAAAATAATTAGTTATATATATATATGTTTAAACCTTATCATTTCATAATTTTGGTCATAATATTGATTCCCTTCACTCTAATGGATATGTGACAACTATCATATTAAATAACAATACATCAATAGTATGTCATGTTTATTTTAAACTCAGTGTTGCGTAAACAAAAATATAAACAATGTGTTGTGTGTTACTAACGTTGAACTTATTTTTTCATACAAGAGAGGGAAATATCAGTGTTCCATGTATCAAAATATAATCATGGTATTGTTTGCAATGAATTTTTTTTAAAATAATAATTTATTTTGATTTTTTTTCACAAAATATAATTTTTTTAGTTAAATGGTAGTTTTTGTGTGGTTTTATAGAAAAACATAGGTGAATTATTTATTATTTTGTAAACATATGATTTGATTTACATATGATAATATAATGAAATGCACGCACTATACGATGGATGTTTTCCTTGATTTCAATAAATTAGGATTTGTTTTGAAAATTTTATTAGGCTAACAACTGAAATCACAATAATAATATCCATTGTGATTTGGATGTGATTCATGTTCAAAAAGAATTAATTCAAAAACCTCAAAATATAAAATAGGTTTTGGAGGATTAATTAATGGTTTATTAAATTTATAAAATAACCTTAAAAACAAATTATTTTAAATGGGAAAGATAATTTTCTTCTTGAATAATATTTATAGTATTTATTACATAAAAAATGGGCTTTATGGTGTCATAATATATAATATATATTTATATTGTATTTAACTGTTACCCAAAAATTTGATTGTCTATGAAAATTATGAAAAAATCGACATTGTCTAATTTTTACACGTTGATTAACAAAATAATATTTATTTTATAAAAATAATTAATTAAATATTATAATTTATACATTTAAATGAAAAATCAAAATTTATTGAAAAATATTGGTTTCTGTGATGATTCCAATTATTTTTACATTATAAATATTATGTTGGAGTTCATTAAATTATATTTCCATTATTAGTCAAATAAATATCATTTAATAAAAAAATTTTATTCAAATAAAACTTATTTAAACAATCCATTAATTTATCAAAAAAGAGTATCTTAATTTACCCTATGTATATTTCCCAAAAAATATATTTTTTATTTTATTGTAAAAAAATCAAATTTTTATGGATGTAATTAATAAAAGGGATAAATATAAAAATTATATTACTAAAAATAAAATATAAAAATTAAGAATATTTGGGTCTGTATATATAAAAATATATTACATCAGTGTAGGTCCTAAGGGTAAGGTGTGTTGTGCTGACAATTTCTGGGGGTGGTTTTATGAACATCGTTTTGACCATGATATGTATAAGTTTGAACATATCTTGTAAACCATTTTTCACACGATTTAGTTATTGAATATCAGCTTGGGATTTGACAACGTAAAAGGACTATGATGCCATATCCCTTAGAATCTTTAATAAATGAGCTTCATAGGGTACGATCCTATGGGTTGAGGCTGTAATTTTTTTTCATCCGTGTTAGTAAGATTTTATCTAAAACTATAATATATAATAATCATAACAGTCATGGTAAAATGTTTATATTATGAAATATTATGACTATAAATAGAATTTTAAATCAAACAATCTATATCAGTCCAAAATAAAAAAAGTAGTGCCTGTGTTTTCTATGACTACATTTATTAATAAGAAATTTATTCATTTCGAAAGGAAGTTATATTTATAATTGATTTATTTATTACATTTTTAGCCATTTAGAAATTTAACCCTCAAAATTTTGTTTCTTATTGATGAATAGATGAGTGTAATTATGCAAACAAGCCTGTACCAAAGTGGTACAGGCTCCTGCTTTGGCATCCAAAAGACCCAGATCAAATCCGGGTAGGGAAAAAATTCTGAGTATTGTAGCAGCACTATCGTCGAGCACTATATCATTATTGTCGAAATGGAGGAACTGTAGTAGCGATGAAACTGTACTGGAGGAGGAACTGTAGTGACGACGGTGATGTATCAGACCAGCGGTACTGTAGATGTATTGTTCACTGAGGGGTCCTTTGGTCCAAAATATGGGCTTTTAAGCAACGTATTCAGGCCACTTGGCACTGCGCCTTCAGGATATGTAATGGGTATTCCTATTCCTAGTCAAAAGAGTTCTATTCTTTAATAATAAATTGAGGCTTCAACCACAAATTAAAAAAAACAGATGAGTGTAATTATGTTTAATCATATCTTCTACATCCCATGTTTCTTCTCAAAAGATGTGGTTGTTCCAAAAAACTTTAACTAAGAGTGCTTTCATGTTACATAGAAGTTTTTCTCTATTTTCTAGGATATTTAAAAGATTATCCTTAAATGAATAATCATTCTCCAAGGGAACCACTTCTTGATTCAGTACATGTGAGGGGTTTGGTATGTATTTACACATGATGGATACATGGAACACATCAGGTGCTTGAGATAACATATTTGTGAGTAATAGTTTATAAGACATGAATCTAATGGGATGAAGGGCCTAAAATATGAATATGAATACAAGACTAAGATTTCTATTATTTCCAAACCACGTTATTTTTATCCATTGAAATATATGAACGAATACATTATCCTTGTACATACACCCTAGTTCATGTAAAAGATTTTATTAAAATATTTTTTATATACTTTTTGTGGATTTTATATGATGTTGAATGGTTTAATCCTTCTATATCATATCATGGAAAACATCTAGTCCTATTAGATTACATTCCTTAAATTCATGCTAGCATTTTATAGTCTATAACCTATTCATATACACATCCTTACATGGTGACATTTTACTTCTACAATGAGAACTTTTTTATATGAGATCACTTGTAGGGGAAGATGATGATCCCAACTCTCTTGTAAATCCATTGATAAATATAAGATCATATAAAATAGATTTTGAACAATTCTTTTAGACTTTTCTCAAGGTGATAAGTAGGACTAAAACTCCTATATTTACACAATACTTACTAAAGGCTTTTCCAGAACCTCATGATTAACCTTATATCTCTCTTCGGAAAAATTGAGAGTTGAAATCAATACAACATAACCACTTATTTTATGTATATATTTGTGTATTGGTCAAGAGATAAAGTTTACATCATTGAAATGAAATGCACTAAAATGTTAAAGTGATTAGCTACCCCCAATATGGAATTATTTCTATTAGATATCATAGGGAGTCCTATGGTGAAATCAATCATTGTGTTTTACAATTTTAATACTAGTATGATAAGTGGATTTATCATACCATTAGACTTCTTTCATGTATCATTGTCTTGTTTTCATACCAAGTATCAAGATGAAAATGTTCAAATCTCCCTATTAATGTTATACTGTAGGAAGTTTTACATCATATACCCATATATATTTTCAATTATTGGATTAATTTAGAATGAAGAGATTTGAGAATTATTTAGAAGTTCCTTCATCAACTTTGGTTTTAATGGGGCAGATATATGAGTTCCAAAAAATATAACCCTATCTTTAGAAAAGCAGAACTTTTAAATATTCATTATATTTTTTTAACCCACCTTTATCCTTTCATGAATGGATGGCTATGAATTGTTTTTTAGAAATTTAGTATGTCTACACTTTAATTTTTCCCTTAAATATTCTCTGTATGCCTAGGAATAATCGTTCCCATAAAATCCTCATCATGGATAGAGTTTACTGTATATTTTCAACTTAGAGTATTTACCACTTTATATACCTTTCTAGGATGGTAATGGATTTAACAATCACAATCCTTGATCAGATATAACTAACTTTATTAGTTCATATTAATCTCATTTTTTTTGAATATATACTTGAGGATTTTATAATCTATATATATGTAACACTTCTTCCCATATAGATAATTCCAGAAAATCTTAATTGAGAAGATCACTACATCCAATTTTAGATCACACATTGGGTAAATCTACTCATGTATATTTTAATAGATGGAGGTGTATGCTATCCATTTGTTATCATTAATGATCACACAACCTAATACCTTTATATAAGCATAAATGTAGACAAAAAATCCTTCTACGTTGGTGGAGTAATGTGAGTATAGTTGTTGTGATTAGTCGTTTCATTAACTCTTTAGAGATCTCTTTGTATTCATCAGTCTGGACAAACATAAATCCATTTTGAGTTATCTTTGTTAGTGGGATTTACAATCATGTAAACTTTCTTACAATTAAATTAAATTAACCAAATAATCCAATGAAACAATTAATTACCATCAAAAAATTATTATAAGACATCTATCAATTACATATATCTTTGAAAGATCTGATGTTATTCCTATGTTGGTGATTACATGACTCTGAAATATTATATGTTCCCACAGAATATTTAATTTACTATACTTTTCATATACCTTTTCCTTCTTTATGGTCTTCCTTATATCATTCAATGGATCCTCATGTTTCTCCTTACTTTTGTTGTAGAAGAGAATATAATCTATAATGAATTCCAAAAATTCAATGAGGTAATATATGATGTCTCTATTGATTAAGTGCATAAAGATTTATGGAGAATTAGGGAGTCCATATGGAATCACATTGAACTCATAATACCTATACATTATACAATGAGATGTCTGGTGGATATAATCCTTCAACAATACATGATAATATTCCAATTTAATATAAACCATAGAGAAGTACTAAAATCCCCATAAGAGATTGATAAATTCATAAATTCATGGAGGGGGATACTTATTATTTATTTTTAACTTATTGAGCACATGATAATCAATGCAGAGGCACATTGACCAATCCTTCTTCTTGATGAAGTTAACCAATGCACACCATGGTGAAGCATATGGGTATATAAACCCTTTACATTGATTCTCCTAAAGTTTATTCTTCTGCTCTTCATGTTCAACAATTTAAAATATATATGGAGTCTTGGATATCAGAAAAGATATGAATATAAAAATAACTGAGAACTCAACCTCAGATCTTGAAGGAAGGCCAATCAATTATTTGAGAAACACATCAATATATTCTTATAATATGGGAATGTCACCAAGGATGTTCTTTTAATTTGTCTCAATAATTTCTCAAAGATTCTATTTTTTATAAATTAATTATATCCATTATTAATATGAAAATACCAATGGATATTCATACTCCTTATTTCACTTGTATAGAATCAGATATATATTTTTGATACAAAGGTTTATTTCCTTCTCTTGACAATTTATGTTGGATATAATGAAATAAAATCTATACCTAGAATTTCATCAAATTCTACTGAAGTTAGTATCCCATGATTTATTTAGAAGTATAACCCAAAAATATTGACTATGGATTAGTTATATAATTCAGATGCAATAATTTCCCAATTTTATGTTTAGGTATAATTATACATTTCATATTTTTTGGTGGTTTTTGAATTATTATACTAATATTTCGTGATATGAAAGAATTCACAAAACATGAATCAGATAACATGTTTACTATTATTTAATGAATAAAAATTTTAACTATCACAATATCATTATTAAGAACCACCTATGTAGCTATTAGGAATATGTTCATCCTTTCTATCTAGGAATTGGAGGTTGTTGGTGTTAGTTATCATTGATAACCCTTGGCTAAGTGAATTTATTCACATAGCATCCCAATTCTTTGTAGTTTAAACATAATATAATAGGATGAGGGTTAACAGAACCATTCCTTTATTCATTCACATTGGTGGGTTTCCCCTTTCTTTATTTTCTTGCAAGGTGGAATTCATTTCAACACCTAATACATTTCTTTGCCCCCTTTATTAAATTTATTGGATGCTTCTTCCCACACCTATAACAAGTTTGGTGTTTGAGTTTTTTTTCAAACATGAATTTTCTTTACCACACCACTAGGATTTAAATCCATTATTTTCTTCATATATCTATAACTAATTGACCACTATGATTCTCTAATAGTTATTTTGACAATAAGGGAATCTCATATAATTTACCCATATCATTCGAAGTCTTGAATAACTAAATATTTTCATATAATTGACTTTTTCCTACTAATGAAGCGATTACCATTAAATTTAGTGAAACTGTAAAAGCTAGAGGCAAATCATGCAAGTATTATGATTCTAAACACATATTACTTAATGGATTCACAATCATTTTTCATAACGATAAATAAATTAATCCCCATTTTTTGTCAGGGAGTGAAGGGAAATAATTTTTGAAGATCATTTTATTGGATTTTTTATACTCCCCCATTTTTATCTCTCTCCATGGATTCATATTTTGATCAACATCCTCCATTTATCTACTTCTTCCTCAATGATGTAAAAAATATAACATGGACATCTCTTTCTCAATGAATTTTACGAAAAGAACATATTTTCAATGGAGTTTATCCATTGTTCCCTGATTTAGGGATTATTATATTTATTGAAATTCAAAAACCTTTGTCACCTAAAGGTCACAATTCCAACTTAATAATTATTAGTGGGATTGTTTTACCCTTGATTTATGTTTCTATTTATAAATTTGGTTAATTGTGAATGTATATTCAAGAAAATATTGATTTGTTCTCTGATTAGTTAGATTATCTCATTTATACATTCATCACATTACTCTTTAATTTTTTTTCAACTTGGTTACTCTACTATTCATCCATTGACGAAACTAAAGTGAAAATTAGGGATGATTATTTTTAAACTATTAATAATGTAAATGAAAATCCATCAACATTAAAGGTATAAATCATAAATGATATATATTCCATAACCTATAAATTTCCATATTTAAATCTATGTTATACACGATCTATTTTATAATATAAAATTCTATCAGATTTTTTGTTCAATTCTTAGTTGTCTGTAAATATTTTTTCAATTTACCAAAGTGTATACCCCAAAAGTTTCAAACTAGTTTTACTAAAAGGTCCATTTATCATTGACCATGTGATGATTGAGTCAATCCCAATGTTATCTTTTTGGGGTTATTATCCTTAGGTAAAACTATGCAAGGGACACTTCCACTTTTAGCATCCAGATATGGATTTGGATTCTTGGAAATCACTTAATCTATATATTAACAAAATCAAGGGATCTTTTCCTAGATTTAGTAGTATTCCTATGTCTTTCACTAAGGTTTTAAAATCATTTCCCCAAAAAATAACTAGACTTTCTTTTATTACCGACTATGAAAATACACGTTATTTATAGATATTATTCCACGATTTATTATATGGAGAAATACATAATAAAAACAAATAATATTGCGAGGCCCAGTGTCTTGGGAAATTTGATACATAACATAATAACATAAAGCAAGGATTCAATGAAAATATTTAAAAACTCCACTACATATCCCTGAAATCCGATGATGTTCTAACACGACATGGGAAAACTTTGGGATGTATATAATAAAGGGTAGAAATATAAATCCTTGTAAAATAATAATCAAATAATAACATCATGAATGTAATAAATATGATTCAAGACGAATATAAATGTGACATTTATGGGTTTATTATCATAATAATGACCATTAATCATGATATATTGCTACAATATCAAGGAAACATAAAGAATTTTGAAAAGTTATAAATAATGACATTATAAACATAAGTAAATGATAAAAAATACATCATAAATTAATTTAATTAGGATAAACGCACATGCACCATAAATTATATCTCATGAGATAAGAACATTACTAAATGCATCAAAGGGCTATATAATTCTAGTCCGAATTTTTACACTCATATAATGTACATGTATCTATGTTCCATATTATTAGTACAACATAAGAAAAATTTTCATCAACTTTAATGTCATGATTAATTAGTGTGGGTAACATATAGGGAAATCCCTAATAAATTAATAATATGATTATATAGGTGAATAATTTTAATTGTAAATGAGGATGGGTATTCACTATAAAATTTTTAAGATGGAAAATAACAAGATAATTTTGTAATTATAATGGGTTTACATAAAGATTCATGATATATTTAAATGGAAATTAAATTGGGTATATTATTACTTGTAAATCATAAGAAAAATAATAGAGATATTCAAAGTCATATTCTAGTATGAAAAATTAGATATCAAAAGTCATAATAAAAATAATGTTCTTGAATAAAGCCGTGGAGGAGAAGATCACTTACATTGAGAAGGAACTTCTACAAGCATGGGTGAAGACTCTTAATAGATTAAAAAAACATTGGTACTGATCAATATTGTGAATTATAGAGTAAATTCATGATCAAAGGGTTTTTAGTGAAGAGTAATGGGATCATGGGCAATTTTTATATAGAAAAATAGAAGTGTAATATTTATTAACTTCTAAATATACTTTTTGAACTTTATATGATAAAATAATCAAAGACACAAATCTTATAATAGGTTTTCATATTATTTCTACTAAATAGAAGTATTAATAATTATTTTATAAGGACAGGAACCTAACTCATTATCATAATATCAATGGATTTGTAGACATGACTCGGTTTTGTAAAGAATTAATTTCAAAAACTTAAATATAATATAGGTTTTAGAGGATTCTTCAAGGGTTTATATAATCAAAAAAATAACTCTAAAAAATTATTTTTTAGGGGAAAAATAATCTTACCTATGGATACTCATTACCATATTTCTTACATCACTTTTGATTTTTTATAATGTTATAATACTAGTTGTATATTTATATCATAATAAATATTACCCCAAAAATTCGTCTTCATAAAAAAATTATGAAAATTATACTTTTGGATAATTTAGAAATAACGATTTTAAAAAATACTATTTATTTAATGAAAATAATTTTCTAAATATATAAATTTAATATTTAAATAAAAAAGTACTATTTTTTTAAAATAATACTTTTTACAATGATAAAATTTATTTGAACTATATAAAGATTATATGGGATTTAATTAAATTAGATTAAAATATATCTTCAAATAAATATTATCTAATATGAATATTTTTTTAGAAAATATCTATTTAAAAAACGATTGAATTTAAACAAATAGCTTTCTGTCAATAAAACTACATATATTTCTCAAAAAATATAATTTTAATTTCTTCATATGAATTTCAAATTTTTATCAAGATCATTAATTATATCGAAAAATAAAATCATTATTTAAATAAAAATTAAATAAATAAATTCATACTATTTAGTTCATGATACATGACCCCATATTACACCACTTTAAACTGTAAGAGTAAGGTGTGCAATGAGGACCCTTTCTTGGGGTGTCTTAGAAAACATGATTTAGGTCGTGATCTAAATAAGACAGGGCTTCGTATGTAAATGGTATCACTCATACTTTTGTTTTTGAATCTTGATGTGTTATTGACTAAGGGGAAATCCTAGTGATTCCATATCCATCATAATCTATGATAAACGGGATTCATAGGGTATGATCATACAATTCATGGATGAAACTTCATTCATCTGTGTCAATTTGATTTGATCTTCTCCTTTAATATATACTAACTATAACAGTCCCTATAAAATTTCTATAATATAGAAAATTAAGACTATTAATATTTTTTTTAAATCCACGAGGAAATATAAATCCAAAATATCCAAATTAATTATGGTGATTTATATAACTTCAATACTTAAAAAGTCATTTATTCATTCAAGAAGTGAGTTTCATCTATAAAGGTTTGGGTCATTACATATTGCACAATGTTCTAATTTCTATTGTTTTTATAGGGATCCTAACTTCTAAATTTTTATATTGGAGTTGGGACGAGGAGGAAATGAGATCCCTGGTTATGTAGGTTATTGAGTACAAGCCTTTAACATTTTTTTAAACGGAGCAGGTTATATAGATTCTTGAAGACATGCTTCATGCTTTCATACTTGAATTTAGAGAAGACTGAGATTTCCAATTTGGATAGGTTGATTTTGAAAATAATAATAAGTATAAGTCATTAATTATAGTAGAATCCCTTTTGTTTTTTATGTATGAAAATGGAAATAACTTCTCTATAGGTCAGAACTTAGTGAAGTTTCCCTGGTGTGGCCTTGTTTGGTCTAGGAGTCTACATGGACGATCAACATGACATGTAATTATTTTTTAATGGATTAAAACACAATTAATTATTACCAATATATTAATTGATGTAATATGTGGTTCTTTTTTTTTGGTGACCAGGTGTTCTTGAAAGTCTTAACTCAGTTGGGTCACCAACAACATATAAACAGGGGATGTTTTACAATGAGATATGTGGGACCTTTTGAGATCCATGAGAGAGCTAAATATGTGTATTGCCATTTGGCCTTGAAACCTCACTATACATTAATCCATATAATTTATATTATGTTCAAATTAATTAAATTTTATTTAGGCCCTTATCATGTTTTTAATTGGGGATATCTTGATTTGGAACCAGATATGGCCATGACAGAGTTACCTGTTTGGATTTTTGATTCTCGAGTGAATGTTATTTGTGGAAATTTTATACTATTATGATACTTTTAATGTTGAAATGGGTAGGATACTCACGAGACATGGGATCATGATGAAATTATTTAGGAGTAGGGGCCTTATATTTGGGTGTACTAGTGGTCTTGATAGGGATTTCCTGTGGTGGAAAGCCTTATAGTGGGTATTATTGTACCATCAAACACCAAATTTGTTGTACAATATTTTTTTTTTCTTTTTTTTATTATCATGCTTCATTGTGGTTGTGAATTTCTACTTCTAACCATTTTAGAGATAGGGGAGTGGTTTAATTTGTTTTTGAGAGTTCAGGTGGTTTTCTCAGAGTTTTTTCAAGGGTAGTCATGGTCCTGTAGCTTGAAAATATTAAATTATTAGATAACACATCCAATTGAATATATGTAGTAGGGAATTCCTTTGAAAACTACATTAACCATATTGTGGCATGCATTCACTATTCAATTACAATAGGTACTCCACTATCTAATAATTGGGATCCCACTAGCTGGCTGGTGGTGTTTTCAAGTGATCAAGAAGTTGACCTACCACTAAAGGGTTGCTGGTGGAAGCAAGAGTCTTGTTGGGGATTATGTTAGGTCTACTAGGTAAAATAACTTGGAGGGGGTGGGGGTGAATTAGGATATAATAGATTAAAAATCCTTCCCAGTTAGATATTTTTTTCAGCTAAAAACACATTTCTATCTTTCTCACATAACAATGTATGAATAGAAATTAAATCATGCACATGAAACAACAATTTTACTTGGCTCACCCTCACTATTCTACATCCGAGGGGCATACAACAACGATGCGTTGATGTAACAAATCCACTAAATCTCACTTCTTATTATAAAGTTTAGGCTATATCACTTATATACCCAAGATCAATACCATTATAAGGTTTAGGGTCTGGTCACTGCATTCCAAATGGTCACCCCCTATTTTTCGTTCTCTGGATCACTGCTAGGGGAAAGGACCACTGTTTTCCTCTTCCTTTGGTCACCACTCTTGGATGGGATTCACCCATAGTTTATGGAATTGAAGTTACTTTCATTATCCCTATTGAATACATCCTCAGTTGTATATGTTTTATCTATTTAATATCTAATGTCATGTAATATATGAATACCACATTAAAAAAGATGCATTGAGTCCTTCTAAGTAACATTCATAATGCTATTTGCCTTTGTGAAGCTCCTCTTCTGTGACGCCCAAATAGACTTCATGAATCACCTTCTTTCATAAAGCTCAACAAGCATTTTTGAAGAACCTTATTTACCAAAGATATACCATCCCTTACAAATCATCTTATTTTTAAAAGCTCAAATAGCATTCGTGAAGTACCATCTTCCATGAATCTCAACTAGCCTTCGCAAAGCTCACAAGTTTCAATCATCTTTTTATTACAATCACAAATTCCTTTCTTTCAAAATGATTGGAACATTCCATTTTATTTTAAAGGCTTCGAGAACATATTTCCATTATTAATATCTTCACGAACCACCTTTGGGACCCACCATCAAGAACCCAGAGACATAGAATTCTCATTGGGTCTCAACAATATCTTGAAGGGGGTAGAGGCCCATTTATAGACATTTCGCAACAACTCCAAAACCCTCCGGCGACATCAACACCATTTCATAGAGCTTATTCATTTCGTTCGCAGTTCTCCTAGTTTCATGAAGATCCTTGGAAATTTCTTATTCATGATTCTCATTATAATCATGGAGCTTTCCATCAATAACATTCATGGAGTCAAGAGATTTTGCCGTGTTGTGATGCTCCATTCGTGAAACTCTGCACCTTCACCATTCACGATACTCATCAAAGTCATAGAGATCACTATAATTATTCGTTGATCCAGCATGAAACACTCTTTGAAATACCATATTCATGATTGTCATACCTACACCATATGTTAATATAGAATTAATGAAAATACACTTTTCATGAAGAAATACTGACTCCAAATTTTAAACCACAAAAATATGCCAAAAACTGGGAAATATCATCACCTGGTGTTTAAAGGTTTTTGTACCAATTTTAGGGAATAAATTCCTTCTTCAGGGATATTTTTCAACAAACTGTGTCAAGAGTATCTTTGAACACCACAACTTACCTTGGAACCCCATTTTTTTATGAAACAAATCAACTGAAAATCACTACATTATTACCTTGAGGTATGTTTCCCAATAGATTCAGTTCTAAGTGGTGAAGTCTTTCGTAGTATAACAATTACCTCTCTATAAATCCCTATTTTCATTCCTCAACCTCCCCTTTTGACCCTCAATTGACCCATTCATCCTTGAATTATCTATTAATTCATTTTGTTCCATCCAACCATGAATTATTGTGGATTGAAATACCGATTGGAGTGGATAATCTCTTTTAATTAGTGTATCATTTTAATGATTTTGAATTAACATTTCTTCACTTATCTCCTTATTTTAATTCTAAAAATATTTTTGCTTTTACGGATCTATATATTTATTTGTGAATGATATTTGATGGATGGCATCTAGATTGATTCTTGACCATCATCCATTTCTGATTTGGTATCCAATACAACACATGTGGCAATGATATTTTTTATTTAAATTTATTTTTCGGTGATTTATAATTTTTTAACACTTGTTCTGGAAATTTTAAAATTTTAGAACTTGATGGATAATTCACAGTTAGATAACAGCATGGAAACCATGTGAATTTGTCTTGTGTTTTAGTTGTGGAAGGTCACATGGTTTGTTGATGGTTTATTTAACTATGTGAGTGATATTTGGTTACCATGTCATATTTTATTTGTGTAATTTTAATCCAACATGTTTGTTTCACAATTTGGAAAACCATGTTTCAAAAAAATGTGGTTTTCATAGGTTTGAATTTTTTTGAATTTTTGGTTTGATATTTATTTTATTTAATTTAAAGTCATGACCTCAAACTATAACCCTCACCACACCCCTATCGTCCTTGAATGAATCCCTATTCTTCCCTCCTCCCCATAAAATGAAAACTTCCCCCATATCACCCCTCCATCATACTATTATTTCATATATTATTCTCTTCTTTTTAAGTGGTGAGCATCCCCTTCCTTCATTTATTCTCTTCTACCACCTTCTCTCACCTTTTTTCTTTGATTTTATTCCCACCCATGGTGTCTAATCCCTGCCAGGATATAGATTAAGTATCTATATGGTTTTAAAATTGCAATTTTTGGGGTTTTAGGGTTTTGTGAGACTCTCTCTTATATAAGAGAGCCTTTTCCTTAAATGAATATATTCATTAGATTGCAAAAAAGTTCTTCTTGTTTGATTTACACTGGGATGAGTTAGGTGTCTCTATGTCATCACTTAATTTTACATGTTGTTGGATGATTGAAAATTTGAATGTCCTTTATTTTAAAATTTTGAATATAAATATTTATGTGTATGGGGTCAAAAATATTTTAGTAGAGTTTCTATAACATTTTAACGAATTTCCTCCATGTCATGTGATTGTATAAATTCATAATTACCCTTTTAGTGCGTATATAGATTTTAATGGAGGATTTATAATTTTGAAAGGGGTAGTAAACACCATTTTTTTGGTTTTAAATGGGTGTACCCCCACCAAAAAATTATATGATAAATGGTTTCTATGTTTGAAGTGTGTTATTAAAGAGATCCAAATTTTTCTCACATCACTATTACATAATTTTTATGATAGATAACTTAATATTAATATATTCAGGTATCAAAAGGTATAATATCATTGGAATACTTTGATCATAAGACACTTGAACATAATGATACATAATATTTAATTAAATTTATCTTATTGATCCTTATAAAATATCTTATATTAACTTTTGTAAATGTAGTCCATTGAGGATGCACATATAAGAAAAGGGAATGATAAAAGACTAGTAAGGGGTGTGATAACCTAATTGGAGTAATATACATGATTCAATAGTATATGGGACAAAATAATCATAATCATTATATCATAATAATGGGATCTTCATCATAAGAAATAAGTAATAATTTGATAAAGGCATGGAATATTTTTTGGATTATAATTATGAAAAACCATTACATAGATGTCAAATACAAGACATAGTTACGAACAAATCAAGCATCTTGTTCATGAAAAACATACATTCATTACTTATAATAACATAAGTGTGAACAGAACATGCATCAGGTTCATACATAATACACATCATATTCTGAGATATATCACATTACCCAATGAAATATCGGGTAATATACCTTTGGTCCCACCCTTCACTTCATAAAATTCTCATAATCATACATTCCACATAGTATAGAAAATATTAATAGTAATGAAATAAATGAATGGAAAGGAATGGGTTTCATAAAGGTATTTTAAATAATTTCTTCAAGGAAAAAATTGTTGTTCCTAAAATTGATAAGGTAATTATTATTTTTTTCATAAAACATCATCATCATTTGGTGGTTTGAAATATATCAAGGGGACTCGAAGTGATGTTTTTCAAAATTATATTATTTTTAAAGAAGATTATAAATGGATTACAAAACATTTAAACAGGCTAGAACATTTATATATATGAATAAAAAAGGAAATTATAGTGTTTGGTTGTGTTTAAGAAATTTGGAGGACATACATATAGAAAATAATGTGAAATAGGAGGTATACCACAGGGATTTGAGTTCATGATTCCCCATACCATAAAACCATCTTAATTTCTTGTTTTTCTCACCTCTTTAATAATTTTTTTTATTAAAACATTTATCAAAAAGTGAATTATGTTATTTTTTTTACTCTTTATCTGTTATAATCATTAGAATTTATTTATTAATTACATGTGTTAATGGTGAAATATATTGGAATCATATTTTCCTAAAAATATTCCATCTTCATTTGAAGTGATGATCTTGATTAAATAATATTTATATGTTATTAAGATTACATTTAGAAGATTCGGATAAATTATATTTATACATTTATATATAATAAATAATTTATTATAATCTTCTATAAGGGTGTTGATAATAAAAGAATTGGAAAATTCCTCATTGGCAGTTAACCGACCATTAATGTGAAATTATCAAAATAGGAGGTGTGAGTTTTATCTGATGTGGTTATATTAAAAATAACATTTTTATAGGACATTAACATTATAAATATCATGATAATATCGATTTTAATTATTTTAGAATGATTTTATTAAAAAATAAAAGAATTATTTAGGGTTTAGAAAAGTAAAATGAAATAAATGTTGAAAGGACTATACAACATTCTTGAAGTTGTTCTTTTTTACGACTCTTAAATTCTTGAAAGGTTAATACTTGAATAATATAAGAAATTAATAATGAATATAAGGATCTTGGAATAGGGTACTTGTGCTATTATATGGATATTTAATGTTTAATGGATATGGTTTTCCCTGGAGAGGGGTGAGGGTTTATTTATACATGGGGAGAGGGGTAATTTACGGTTAAATATTGAATAAATTAATATATCAAAGGTAAATTATTCCATTGTGGTAGTTTTAACATTTTGAATCACATATTAATAAAATTAAACATATTTATAACTTTAAAATAATATATAAACTAAATTCACTAGTTATTTAAAATGAAAGTGGAATTAATGAAAAATTATTTTTTAATCATAAAAGTTTGACTCTAGACATTGTAAAATAAATATTATGTTTATAAATTAAGTTGATTTGTCTTTAATGACCCATTTATCAAAGAAAATATGTTATTATACCACATTTACATAACTTATTAGGTCATTATTACATCATTAAGGATGTAATATAAATTACATTGGTTATGAAAAAGCAGTATTTTTACTACCCACCTAGTGATTGAATTATTTTAGAAAATTACCAATAAAGTAACCCTTAGTTAACTTCTACATGCAGATTCTAAAAATAAAATAAAAATTTAAAACAAATTTTCAAAAATATTTAATAATAATTTTTAATATAAAAAAATATTTTTTTAAGTACATTAAAACATAGTTTATTAAAAATGTGGTTAAATTGTTTTTGACTTTTTAATATTATTATTTATTTTATATAATTAAAATATTGATATTATATTAAATTACTCATGATTTGTATTATTTATATTAAATTTTATTATTTTGTGGTCAAATTACTTTTCTCAACAGTTAGGTTATTGTTTCAATGATCACATTACTATTCCAATGATAACATTACTATTAAAACTATCATAATACCTCTTATAAATGTCACTTAATTCATTCATTTAACATTAACTACAACAACTCCCAAGTATATATATATATTTTACTTTTCTATGGTATTAATTATATGACTACTATTTTTATTTTCCATAGTGTTTTTTATAATAGTGTTGGTTAGATTAAATTAAGATGTTACATTTTTTTCCCAATCTACTATTATTATTTTCATTTTTTATCTAATTATAATAATTGTCACTTTAACGAGATAATTTTTTCGATAATGAAAAAAAAATTCATTAATAAAGTAAAGTGATTATTATTTTTATATGTGATATATGTGTAGTAAAATATAATATAACACACATTTATTCATTAAACAAATATTATTTATAAATTATAGGTCATAATATTCTTACAAATCTAAAAATTTTATCCTTTTAATTTGAACTCATATTGTCATTTGAGAGTGTATTAGGGTACTTCTATTGAATCACTTTCTATACTTCTCATGCCACAACATCACATTTATGGTTCCACCATTGCACCATGACATGATGTGTATTCTTTTTTCATTGATCATTGTCTCTAATGTTGAATATCTTTGTTGATTAATCTCAAAAGATACTTAATAATCAAGTTGCACCAACAATAGATTATATACATTTTTGGGATTAAGTATGTAGTTCCTCAGGAGTGATATATGGATCAGATCATGAACCTAGTCCATGTTTGGTGGAATTCCTAACTGATAAGCCACTTCTCTTATGTGGTCAGTGATATCAAAGAAGATAATATTCATAGGGATAAGTTTTCCCTTTATTCAAAACCGCTTGACTGTATTCCTTGGAGAGATTTTAAGGAATAATTTTTTTCAAACATAAAACTCAATCCCTATTTTATTATAGTAAATTTTTATCTTCTTCTGAATCTGAGAAGCATTTATATGTTAATAGAGGGCTTGAAACTTCTCTGTCTTTTCTTTCAGAAGATCTGATTTAAGTAGTTTATCGTAACCAAATTAATCAAAACATGTAAGAGTTCTACATCTCTTTTAATATAGATCTACATATAGATCTATTTTAATACTCTAGTGGACGTTTCTATTTTATAAGAAGTTAACTAATACTAGATATAGATCCCATCGAAATTTAAATTTCATTGAGAAGGCTATCAACATTTCTTTGACTATCTGAATGTTCCATTTCGATTGGCCATCCGTTTTGAGGTGATAGGTAATACTAAAATTCAATTCAGTATTCATAAAATGTTGAAGACATATCTATAATTTAGATTTGATCCTTGGATCATGATCACATATGATATAAAGTAGTTCCATATATAGCATCCCTACTTATTTTACAAATTACTTATAATTTTATTCAATTTATAAATCATCTAAAATAGCGATGAATTTGGTAGTCTTGGTGAGTCGATCCACTAAATCCCATATCACATTACTTACTTTGGATGTCTTTTGGATACTATTAAAAATTTTCCTAGTGATTTTCTACCATTTCTATGTAGGCATGTGAAATGGTTTTATCACCTCCTTATACATATATCACTATCCTTTGGCTTACAAACATACCAATAAATTTTAGTTATACTTAGTGATATCATTATTCATGTTGTGTCACTTGAAGTCCAATTAATGATCATGATATATCTTAGTACATCTAGTATGGATGGAGAAAGATAAGATATGTGCATTATACAATATATATTTTATTATCTCAAGTGATAATGTAAGAATAAGTCTAGTTCCAATTCAAATTGAACAACCTCTATCGATATGAACTTCATGAATCTTCCCTTACTTAACATCATTCACCCTATTCTGAAGCTCTAAATCATCCCATTGTGACTCTTTGATATAGTATTATATAAATGGAAAGGAAATAATTTTTTAATGATAGGATGTATTTCATGTGTTTATTATTTCCTTATCCATCCTTTATATATCCATGAATATAGATTCTTTTTCAATCTACATCATGTATAGAGTAGAGTATTATTTTCTATTAAAAGAACTATCTACCTTATCCTCCATTACATTATGGAAGTGAATAAATCAATCATAGTCATTGATCATCTCCACACTTCTATGATGAAACATGTTTATATCTCTCTATGTGAATATATATAATTTATTCTCTTGGGATATTTATATATTTCAGACTTCTCACCGCAGAGGTAGTGCAAAAAATTCTTCAAAGTGAACATCATAATAGATTGCCCTAGATCATGTATTGAATAGTTCTTCCCATGGATTTTCCACTATTTTGAGGCATAGGCTATCACATTACTTTAATTAATGGATACTCAAATCAATCCTTTATTTTAAGAATCATTTTATTATCATAAAACCTTATCCACTTGATTGTAGTGTGAGTACATACGGCGTGATTAGCCTATTCTTAAGCTTTATAAATATTTCCTCACATTCATCTTTCCTTATATAGTTTACCAATTTCAATGTGAACATAGTTATAAGGAAATATAATCATGGTAAATTTATCAAAAACATCTTTAGTACATAGTTATGTCAAAAAAATAAAAATTTCTCTAGACCATGAGGGTTTAGGAAACTCCTTAATTCCTTTTTTCTTCGAAGTGATGAAATAAATTCCACCTCTTGTGATCATGTTTCCCTAAAATGTGGCCTAGTAAATACAGAAGTCACTATTTTTGAAGTCAGTAGACAGTTTCTCCTTTATTAATGTCCCAAAAAATAATATATTGTCTTCATATTCACCATTGATCTTGGAGAAATTGAGAATACCTTAATTAAATATTACCACAATTTTGAAAAGGTATTATATAAAAGATATATTCACCAAATACATGAGTATTTTAGGTAAATTAATAAGTTTGAAAGTAATCAGATTTAACTTATAGTATCCATACCATATATACAGAAGGCTATCACAGAATATGTACATTCTTTAAATTTAGTTTATGATATACAGATTGACGATCTACCTATAAGAAGTAACAATTCCTCATATTTGATATAAAAAGTCATCAATCCTTGGAATATGATAGTTTTTCATTATATTGATATTGTCAATATTTATGAAAAAGAGATAAAAACATTGTAATGAATAATTTTTTATGAAAAATGGAATTGACACTCCCAAATTTTATGTACTATGGAATATGAATCCATTTTCCAAATTATCATGCAGTTGTTTCTTTAACTCGACTAGTTTTATTGAGATTATCTAATAGGGGAATTTGGAGATAGGAGTGGTAACATATATAAGCTCTATTGATAACCTTGTGACATGATTTGGGGTAAGGATTGGCAAACCATTTTTATATACCTCGGTATATTACTTTTTAATATTTTCTACAAAGTTGGTGTTCTTTGATTGAACCATTCAAGGAAGATATTCTTACCCACTAAGTATTATAACCCACACCATTGAGGGATTTTCCAAAGGAGATTCATGATCTTCTTTGTTTTTGTAAAGAATTTTTAGATAGTTTATAATATTGAATGTTATTTCTTTTTCCTAAAACATTATATAAGATCTACATATGAAGAGACAATTCATACCCAGTATAGAAAAAAATTCACCCAGGGGATTATTATGAGATTCACTGGAATAATATTACCATATTCACTAATTGGAGTAGAGTCCAACACCTGATTTAAATTAATCCCAACACTTATTATTTTTTAAGATCTATCTACTTCAAAGTATCAGAACTATGATTCAACAGTTTTATCAAAATTATATGATATAAATTAATGTTTATAACTAGAGTAGAATTAAAACTTTTTCCTTTCTTAAGTGAATAGAATGCGTACCTTTTATAAATTAATTTAAATTATCCCCTCAAAAGTCATGGTAGTATAATATTCTCATTGATATTTCTTATTTGGTGGTTTCTGATTCTAATTACCCTCAATGGCCCATGGTTTTGTGTACTATATTGAATAGTTCCCTTGATCCCAGTATTTTAAGAATTGAATCATGGGTAGTGCATTAGGAGGTGTTTTTTGTTCCTACAACATGTATTAGGACTGATTTATATCTCATTACTATTTCTAATCTTGGTTTTATTTTCTCATGTACTTAATGAATTTCCTTATACTTTTGGGAAAATTATTAGGATGGTTCTTCCCACATTTTTTATATGTGGTTGGTCGGATCTTCTATCCTTAATTTTTATTCAATAAATCATTTTTAAATTCCATATTTTATTTCTTATATCTATAACAATAATATCATTCTTAAAAAAATCACATATGATTTGAGATAACATGAAACTACTCATTCATAACTACAAAACTCTCGGATAGCTAGAGCATTTGAGAGGATTGATTTTAAAACCCAAAAAAAGCTATCTATTTTTCTATCATTATTGATAACGAAACCTGAGGTGTATCTTTTAAACACTGTTAAAGGTTCCTCGCAAAGTATGATATATTAATATCATTTTTGGTAACCTATATGAAATATCACTTCATATTTTTCAAAGAGTCGAAGGAAATACTTTTTAAAAAATAACTTCTTAAACCCTTCCCACACCGTTTCTTTCATTTCATCTTTCAGAATTATACTCTTTATAAATTCCCACCATCGATCAACTTACCCATAAAGGTGATAGATGGATAGATATTCCGTTTCCTTCATTGATTAGAGGAGAATAGAATAAATATTCTCTATTGAGTTAAACAATTATTCAATAACAATTGGATCATAAAATCCAGTAAAAGTCAGTATTTTTTGTTGTATAAATGAGTATATGTATTGTTTATACTTATTCAGTAGAGGAATACAATCCATATAGTTAATGTTAGTGTTAATATCCTAATATAGCTGGGAAAATATTTCTAGGATGTTTTGAACTCTATCACACATTACATTGGTATTTTTCTGGATAATCATTGTGTTTTCCATCACACAAGTTTTTGGTCTCGATTTTATTGGTTCCCACCTTTTTCTATAATAGAAATTTCTGAACATGACATACGTCAATAAAACAAAAATAAATAATTAATTATAATTATAAAATTAATTATAATGTCATATCATATGGAATCTCTGTGTTTATAATTTTCCTCTAATGACACTTCTAGGATCATGTAAATTATTGATATTATAAATTTTATGATGTATAATTACTTAATGTAATATATCCATTATAATGGACAGTATATAGCTTGTGAAGATACAAATAATTTCTTCGATATCATAAAATAAGGTGTTTAGTAAGGCCTCTTTGTTATGCACCAGGTGATGACTAATTTAATACCCAATTGGCCATTTTCAAGTTTATTACCCCAAGGTACAACTATACCTGATCCATATCCACTTATCGTAATGAGATATAGAGTTCATTGTATGGAAATCACACACTCTTATAATTTAAAAAACATAGGATTATTAACAATACATAGAATCATGATTATGGTTTTCACTAATAGTTTAAAATCTTAATTCAGCAATTAAATAAATAGTACCTTTGATACCAACTATAGAGACACAAATTTTTCTTACATGGTTACAACATTTTTTTTAAAAATAAATTACATTATAGTAATACACTGAATGATGAAATAATTTTAAATGAAGCTAATGTCTGGTTTGATTTAAGGATCACACTTAATTATTATTTATAACATGTTAATATTAAATCCATAAGCTTATAAATACACATCTTTATAAATTTTTATATTATAAATTATTTAATATAATCATCCATAAAGAATGTGATATAAAAAAAAATTCAAAGTCATTGTGGGTGGTTATGATACCTTTAATGAGATATTGTCCAAAGGGGAGGTTCAATATATACATATACATACAAAATATTATATTAAAAATAATAATTTTGTTGGACATTGATATTTTTTATATCATTTTAGGATACTATTTAAATATTTTAAGAAGGTTTTTATTAGAAAATAATAGTATGATAGGTTGTTTAAAAAAGAAAAAGAAAATTAAATTTGAAATGAAATTAACACTTTCTTAAATTTTTCTATTTTATACGACTGTTAAATACTTAAAGGATTAGAGTTTGATTACTCTATAATGTCCCAATGGATTATAAAGATGTTTCTAGAGGGTATTCACGAAGATATTTGTATTTGGATGGTGGGAGGTATGTGGTTTTCCTAGGGAGAAATGAGGGATAATTTATACTTGATGAGTTGGGTATTTTAAGACTAAATACTGAATAATTTATTATAACTAAGGTTAACCATCCAAGAATGATATTTTTAACATTATAAAAACCATATAAATAAGATTAAATTGGTTTAAAACATAAAACTCAACTATAATTCAAATTCAATAATTTTTTAAAAAACAGAGTGGAAATATTAACAATTGTTATTTTAATTGAATACTTTAGATATTGGTATTTGGAAAATACTTTCTATATTTAAAAGTTATGGTTATTATTTTAAAGTGAATAATTTTTTAAATTAAATATTTTTTTGGATGATCTAACATTTTGAGAATTTATTATATAATTATTACATCATTAATGATGTAATTTAAAATACAACATTTATGAAAAAAGGTTATTTTTCCTATTCAATTAAAAAATGATGTTTATAAAAAAATTAACAATTGTATTATAATTAGAAAAATTTGACATAATAATTCTAAAAAATAAATCAAATTTAATAAAATAATTTTATAATATATTTCATTGTAATTTTTAACATAAAATTATTATTTTTATGAAATTAATTAAAATTATACTTATTAAAAATGTGTTCATATTTTCAGTGAGTTTTTATTATATATATTTAATTTATGGAATAATATTATTTATATTTTCTTAAATTACTTATGATATATATTATTTATATTACATTTTATTAATTTCGCATCAAATTTTTATTTTCAACAGTCAGTTTATTATTCAAATAGTCACATTACTAACCTTCTGGTCTCATTAGTATTTAAACAATTAAATTTACCCATATAAACATAAATTTATTACATCATCCAATATTCATTAAAACTGGTACAATGGTTTTATATTTTCAATTTATAAGAATTCAGTTAGTTTACTTATGACATGTTTATTTTCTATAATGTTTCTCATGGGAGTGATTATTCTATTTGATCAGGTAGATTCAAATTTATCCAATATATTTTTATTATTTTCTATTTTTTATCAAATCGTAATATTTAAAATCTCATGGGATTCGTTTTTGAAAAATTCAATGAATTTTATTAATGAAATAATTTCTTATTTTTTTATGTGATGTCTGTATAATTATATATAATATAACACATATTTATTCATGAAAAAAAATTATTTATATAGTATAGGCCATTATATCTATTGAATTACGAATGGGAATGTAATAATTATAAACTTTGTGTTTAAATTCATTATGTTATTCGTCTATTTTAAATGTGGTCTAAAATGAAGGTTCAATCTCCAAATAGATTTAACGTAATATTTGAAAATTTTCTTTTCAATGGTAGGCATCATGAGTTAATTGTTTTCATGATTTTTTGGATGAAGTGGATTTTTTTGTTGATATTTTGGTACCTTCAGGTTATTGATTCCTAGATGGGTATTATGGGTTCCTTTTGAAATTCAATTGATTATAAACGGATTGGGAACACAAACTCCCAAATAATATTATAATTAATTATAGAGTTAAGTACCAATTGGAACATTATAGTAATGGTATTGAATTGGTTCTTCCTTGTACTCTATTTTATCCAATTAGATTTTTTTGATTATCATTATTAATATGGGATGATTGAATCATGATTAATGACATATTATGGCTATAGGATCATTATTAAGGGGTTTTTGGATGTGGGATGGAATTTATATTTGTTGATTATTTCTTTAGGATATATTTTTTCATGCATATTAACAATTTATATAAAGTGTTCCGCATTTTTAGTTATTCCATGAGGGACCATAGACTACTATGTGGGATGTCAATATAAATTGGGTATTCCAGTGGAGATTATTCTCTAGACAATAGAATCTAGATGAATTTATTTACTTGTCTAGGGGAGTCATCAATGATACTAGTTATTGTGATTCCGTGGATGTATATGTGACTATTAACCCATGGATAGTTGGCTACACCGTTTCTGGTCTATCACTCCCATTTTAAGTCCACAGGGCATAGGGGTTTCCTCTTTATATGTATGTTATGATATGCGTTATTTATTCAATATTGATCATGTTAGATTCTTACTCATTATTTCATTCATATGTTGACATGATGTTTCTTTCATAGATGATATTTGACATTATATTTGTTTTCCATATGATATTATTGTAGTTCCTTATATATTTTTTTGAATTACCATATCTATAACTTTCCTATTTCATTATGTGAACTTATTTTGTGGGAAAGGGGTTTAAATAAAGGGTTTGTTACTTAAAAAGTATTTTCTAATGGATATTAAAACTTGTTCAGGACAGTTTAAAGAAGTCGATTACAAATGGGAGATTCTGAAAATGAGTCTTTTAGAAAATATTTTAATATAAAGGATTCATGGATTTTGAAATCGATTATAAATGAGTGTTTTCATCTTACAAGGTTTATTTTTACATTCAAAAAGGTTTACAATTTATTAATTTAACATTATGAATATAAATAAATAACGTTTGGCTAAAATTGGTGGTGTTATTAATTCCAATATAAAAGGGGTATTAGAAAAGCCTTATTTCGAAGTGCATTAATCAAAATGTATGAATGGATTATAAATCGGATGTTATTTAATAAAATAATTTGTGGGATCAGACAAAGCACATTTCCCCTCACCTTGTATATTTTTTATGAAAATGTAGTGTGCATATTCCATTCAGTTGACCTATATCTATTCCTTCCTCGTTTGGATTTTGGTTGCCTGATTATTGCCTTTTATGTATTTACTAATAAATTATGTTTTAATATATTCTAATTATTATTCCAAGTACCTATGATTGATGGTAATTTATGTTTGAGTGATCAGGTGTGAACTGGAGAAAGATTTTAGTTTTCTTTATTGTGGAGGGAGTTAGGGGAAGTTCATGGATTGATTTATTTCTTGTTTTTTATTTATGATTATTCTCGCCTTCTTAGTTTGGGATCAGTTATATTTAATATCATTTTTTTTGTGTTATATGTTTTAATTTAACCTATTTAACATTTAGTTTTTTAATCATATATGAGGGTGATATAATTCCAAAGTATTAGTTATCAATAACAATGAACTAGATTCCATCACACATTGATCAGGAATGCCCATCAAGCCTTGTAGCATATTGGGTTAGGTGTGTGGTAAGATTGTAAGACATGTTAGTCTGTTAACAAATGGTACCTAAGGTAGGTTGGAATTGGAAATCCTGTCTCTCTAGTATCACCACGTTATTATTTTAGAAGTTTTAATTGGGTGATTAAAATTTATGGACTCAGTAGTAGGTTCAAGGAGAGAGTCAAGAACTCTTTTGAACCCTAAGACTTTAGAATCATTGGGTTGTTCATATTTTCAGTATTTATGTTCATGGTGTTGGTGGTCAGATATGTATTGGAAATAATAGTGTTTACATGAGGATCAATTTTATTTTGGGATGGTAACAATGAAAAAAATCTAAGTGATGTTGTTAGAATTAAATCATTGAAAGCAATTTTATACCAAAGAATTTGATTTTGATGTGTTCTAGGATTAATTAAATAGTCTTCACATGGTCTATCAACCAATGAAACCAAGATATTAATTGTTGCACATTACATATAGTTCTTACATTTTGACACCATGATGCTTGGATTTTATAGAGTGTCTTGGGAAATGGGAAAAGGATAATATGGGACCTGTGATGTGTTGATAAAGTTGGATTGGGTTTTTATTGTGGATTGTGATATGAAATGGTTCTTGTGATTTTTTATGATGTTTTTTTCATTTGTGGTGTGCTTTGATTTTGTGTAATTTTTTGGAAAATAGTTTTTTATATGTGAAAAGTGGGTTTTTGTTAAGGAATTTTTGTTGGAAAAAGTCCAAATGGAATTTTTTGTAAAACGGGAATTAAATTTTAGATAACTATTTATAATTTGTTTAATTAATTATGGTATTTTTAATGAATTTAGGTTTTAAAAACAACATTAACGAGGGATTAGAAATTAAAAGAAATTTTTGGAAATAAATTTTTAAAGGTGAGATGTTTTGAAATAAAGTGTTATTCTTTTTAAAAGTAATTTTTTCACTTTGGGAGAAAATAATAGTTTTGAAAATGAGGTTTCATGGCTATTTGATATTTCACAATGATGTATGTTTAAGAATGTGGTTGATTTGAAATTATCCAAATACTAAAAGTTTTTAATTAAACTAAAGAACTATTTGAACTCAGTTTGGGCCTCTCATTTTGAAAATCGGTATTCTGAATCTTCTTTTGGAACCAACATTGGAGTGTTATTTTTGGAATATATTATGATTTGAATTTATCTACTTCTTTGTTTTGGTTAATTTATTTTATTTGAAAGATATCAAAGACTTATTTATATGACCTATATTGTTTTTATGCCTTTTATATAGGACTCATAAAATGTTAGAGTGTTAGTAAATATGAGTTTATGAATATATTTTTGGTTATACCACCCATGCTTCCAATGGAGTGGTAATTGTTCTCATTTTATATATTTTAATGCATTGGAAACTCCTAGGGTAGAATTCAATCACTGGTATTGTTTATAAATATATAAGTTGAGTGGTGCATGACTATTTTTTTGGGGGAAAATGTGGTGTCAATTTTCATGGGATCTGTGATATGAATTTGAAATCAAGAGAAAAAATTATTTTTGGGATTCATGTTCAATTAAGCTGATATTTGCTTATCTTATTTTGGTGGACTTCATTTGGGGTATCCTTTGGGTACCTTTCTTGAGTGATTTAGTTTCTCTTGGATGAGCAGTGATCATTTGGGATATTAATTCCTCCCCAATTGTTGTTTTTTATGTTTTTTCGATAGTGTATACCATGGGTCCTAGTCTACATTGTTCGTTTAAACATTAAAAAAATGGGATTCATAAACGGGTAAGTAAGGGTCTCGATTATACCGGTGGGTCCATGGGTTTCACTGGGATATGTTCTCCTATCAGGATCATTGTGGGATTTTTTTTCATGACAATTGACCAAAATTAACATTATAAGGATGTTTTTTGGATAAAAATATTTTTATCTCTTATAGAGGTATGTTCCCGACAGATATGATCTGGGATTTTGGGATAGTGTAGATATTATAGTCTAGTATTTGATATTTGGGTAATTCATATAAATTTCATTCTTTATGTAATTTTTAGTTTTCTTTATGGAATTATCTTATTAATATAGGTAGTATTTTATTACATGATCATTGATTGATTATAAATATTGGAGAGACAAATATTAGTACACCAATATTTGAGAATTTTGGTTAGGTGCTAATTGGTTGATACTATTTCATGTTTTTAGTGTTGTTTGGGGATTATCCTTTATTTTCATGGAACTGTTTTTTTATTTCTAGTTATCCATTTCATGGGAATTATTAGGGATCATTTTTTCCTTTTCTTTGACATGATATTTTTATGGAAGAATGTGGAAGTGTTGGGTGAATTGTTACACCATTGTGTCAATGATATTTTTATACATAATATTATTTTTGAGTTATATAATTTTTTTGATGTGTCGTGCTTTAAATTTTAAAATTTTGGATCTTTAGAGGTGTAATAGGGTTATCCCCCATAGTTAGATAAGCATGGAAAATCTATGAAAATTGATTTTATCTTTAGGTAATTCCAGTTTAATCATTTTTGTATTTTTTATTTATCTATATGAGTTTTATCAAGAGACCATTGTGGTTAGTTTTTGAATAATGGTATTGGCGTACAGTTGGTGTATGTTTGGAAGAACCATCCTACATAACCTTACAGTATTCCTAGGATTTTGAGATTGATATTATTTTTTTTCTTTTATTAATTAAAAACCCTAAAATAAATTACTGAAACTCAACTCACATCACTCTTTCATGCATGAAACCCCTTGGATTCCATCCTCTCCCCCGATTGATTCCACAAACTCCCAGTATCTCTCTTTCCTCCTCCATTTCCAGAGGTTTTACCCTTTGATATAAAATATTAATTCTTTCATTACTTCATCTATTATATTATCCCTCCCAATATAACATAATATTCCACTGTTTTATTCCTCATGTGGATGATAATCACTTACAAGGTTTATATTAGAGCTTAGGTTTGGCCAAAAATTCTAATTTTGGTTGTTTAGGGTTCATAGAGAGTCTCTCTTATATGAGGGAGACATATCCTTGAAGGTGACATATTTTAGCTCACCACAACTGGATTCCATATCAATTTCTATACGTATGAGGTAGGTGTTTTTGTAACCATACTTCAATTTATAACACATTGGATGAATGAAAATTTAAAATAGATTTCATTACTATTTATTCTTATAAATATTTTTTATATGGGATCAAAAACATTCAAGGTGTTTCCATAACATGGTGTGGAACATGTTCCATTCCAAGTGAATTTTTTATTTTTCAATTGACCTTATTTTTTTGAGAGTGTGGATTTTAGAGGAGTATGTTGACATTTTAGAGGGGTACTGAACACAATTTGTTGGTTTGAAATGGGTGTTACACCACACAAATATTTTAAAATAAAAGGGTTTCAAATCCCAAGTGGGCTATTGAATTAAAAATGTGTATGAAGGCCTTGTAAAGTATGTGATATAATTCATCTAGGTAATAATATTTTTTAAAATTTATTAAAAATTAATGGTCAATTTACAAAAAGTTTTCAAGTAATGTTTGAATCTTTGGTTTCATTGGTGTGCCCTATAGATTAGTTTTTTTCATCAATTTCCCGAGAATGGGGGTTGTTTATTATTTGGGCCACTATTATTTTGGTTCCTTGGGGGATTCTATTCCTTACTATGTTTTATGAGTTCCTTTTGAAATTAAATTTCTCCCAAATCTTATAGTAATCGGACATTCTAAATTACCTTATAAATAATTATATAGTTAACGTAACTTTTTCACCTTATAAAAATATTATTTCATTTATTAATGGTAATTGCAGATTTAATTCCTGTTGAAGTTTTTTGTGGATTATATTTATATTCATATGTTTGAATTATAATTATTAATGTGTAATGGATTATGGATCACTATGATAGCGTGTCAGAAGTGGGATGAAATTATTATTGGATTACTTTCTCCTTGGGCTTTGTGGATTTCATTCAGATGGATATTTAGTCTAATGTGTTTGACATCCTCTATTTATTCACTAGGGTACCCTATGATACTAACTGTAACATGAAGGGATGTTGGCTATACTAGTTGAGAATATGAACTATCTAGTATCCTCTATTTGAATGTTATTTTTTTAAACAGGGTTCATCAATGAAGAGACTAGTTAGAGTGATCTAGGGGGATATATATGTGATTATTAACCTATAGGTAGTTTGTTAAACATTTTACTATCTACTACTTGTATCAATTTTCTTGGGGGGTGCCTCATTATTTGTATGCTGTGTTTTGTTTTATTTATTTAATGTTGAGTATTTGATTTCCTTAGTCATTATATTATGTACGTCTTTACATGTTTGTTCATTTATGAATAAACTCTGACATTATATTCATATTTACATGTGATATTTTTGTTGTTCCTTATGACTTTTATGAAATTACCTTCTTTATAGTTATCCTTATTCATTATGGGAACATAGTGAATATGAAATGGTTTTAATGAAAATGTGGTATTATTTATAATGTCATTTTTAAATGTTATTAAAAACATTTTTAAATCATCCAATAGAGTTGATATCAGGTGGGTACATTTAAAAAAGTGATTTTTGTATGCTATTTAAAAGAAAGGATTTGATAAATTTTAAAATTGACAGGAAATGAGTGTTTAGATTGAAAATTTTATATTTGGATGGTTACAATGGGTTCCATGAGATCATATTCACTTAATAATAATAGAATGTTTGATCCAGATTTGAGGTATTTCTGATTCCCTTATGAAAAGTCTAAAAATCATTATCAGTAAATGTATATTCAAAATATAATTATGGACTATAAATTGAATTTTTTTGAATAGAATCACGTGTGAGATCATAATAGGAATGTTTTTCTCACACCTAATATATGAAATTGGGTGAATATAGTCTGTGTATTCCATTTAGGAGTAGGATATTTGTTCACTCTTATTTTGTATTTGATACAGTTGGTTAATGTCCTATATGTGTTACCTTTTACCATATATTTTAGTTATTTTTATTTATATTTCCTAGTACCTAACATTAGCGGTGAAATATTTATAGGTGTTTGGGATGGATCAGGAGATTCATTTCAGTTTTCTTTACGGGGTAGGGTGTTAGCAAAAGTTGAGGGATTTCTTTCTTTTATATTATTTGTATTTCTCATTATTAACAACTACTTAGTTCTTGAAATGTTTTGTTTATATTCTTGTTTATTGTCGTTGTGTAATCGTTTTAGTATATTTCTCATAGTTCACATTTAGTGGTGTATTAATTCATGGGGGTGAAATCATTCCAAATTATTTGTTTTCAATACCGAATCATTAGTTAATAGACTATGGGGGAACATAATTTCCCTTTAGGCTATATATCAGTTAGAGATATGTGTTAAGTTAGCATGTATACTGATCCAGTTCAATATAGATCCTTTGTTCCTATCAATTGAAACTGTTGTTTCTTACTTAATTTTAAATGGATTTCTAATTGATTTCCAATTCATGATTTAAAATTCATGATAATTTTATTTTCAAATGGAATGGTTTTGGTTAAACCTCGTTGTCTATGAATTTTGGAAAAATTATTGAATTATAGAAATTGTTTTGAAATTGAAATGAATAATTTAAAGGATGAACTTAAATAAAATTTTTGAGAAATGAAGGACTGAAATGTTTTATGAATTTTGATTCAAGGAAACTATTTTTCGTGGAATGAGTTTTGATCAAAACTACATTATGTGAATTATTGAAATTAAATGGAATATTTAAAATATTTATTAGGTCCATATCAAAGATGACTAATCAAAGTGATTTAAAATGGATGATTTCCCCAATGATTATTTTCTACGATGAACATGTAATTCAAGGTAGTTATACGAGTACCCTAGGATAAGCCCACTATGAAATTATTTAATTATACTTGAAAAGAATTAATGATTAAAATAAAAATATAAATTTTTTATGACAAGGATTTCATTACTTGGGGTGTTCAAATTTCTCCCCAAGGTCCAAGATCTTTGGAACAATATAGAAATGGATCCATATTTCACAAAGATATGTGAGGATCCTTGTGATTTGATCTAACTTACATGGGTCACATAACCAATGTAATATTATAGAAAATAATTTATATATTCTAGGTTATCATGAAAATATGAATTCAATCCTATTTGATATGGTTGTCTTACTGTTCACATTAAAATGATTTTAAATTTTTTTTAAAAAAATATATGAAATTTATTACCATGCCATGTTTTACATAAAAATGAGAATACTTGTTTTTTTCATATAGAACGAATATGAAATATATAAGTGGGTTCATAAAGGGATATTATTCTGAACACCCTACATATTCTTATTGGTGTATATATAATTGTTTTACAGTATTAGGAAAAGGGAAAGCAATGACTAGACAGAGTGGTTTTTCATGATAGTGACGCTTTGGGACCTAGTCATGAAAGGTGGTGTACGTTATTCACAAATTATTTAGAGAACATAGAGATGATTTCCTTTCTATATTATTATATTTAATCATTTTTGACGACTCATTATTTATACCTGTCTAATTCATGGGGTTTTTTACTCTTGTCGACTATATAGGCATACCAACTATTTTTGTATTCTATTCATTGACTTGTGTGATTTTATTAATCTTAATGCATAATTTTTTCATCCCTTATTAATTTCATAATTCTTATGCGCTAGTCACCAACCTATAGGGATTAGGAATAACCTCTAATTTGTGCTCAGACTCTCTTGGAATTCATATTAGTGGGTAATTTAGGTCAGTTTGTGACACATTCATCAATACTTATGGAATAAGCACCCAGTTATATAATATATCCTCAATATTAACCTGTTTTAGGAAAAATGCAAACCAAACAAGGTACAAAATGAATTTAGATTTCTCTTTGACCCCTAAAACATGAGGAAATCAACATAACATCACCAATGACATAATATATATCCCAAAATTTTATAAATTAAAAATAATTCCAAAAGTAAAGAAGTAAAGTTCATAGAAATGCCAAATAAGCTAAATACATGTTTCTATATAAATAAATAACCATTAGGAAAACCAAAAACCCCAATATACATCTAAAAGGTGTTCATTCTAAACATTATATCTCTTATTTATGCAACTTTAAAAAAACAATCATGCACTATATTTATGTGGTTTCATGATTTTACATACAATCAAGAGTGATCATGTCAGTATATAGATGAGGTGTTAATATTGGGTATGAGTTTACATTCCAAGAAGTATTCCAACACTTTCTATAGGGATAAAAATTAAAGAATAAACCATTCCATGATAATTTTAAATAAACATCTTCAAAAGAATAATTCAATTTTATGAAAATAAATTGCATGAAATGGATAAATATAAAGAAAATACTAATGTTACATTTTTATCTTTATAAAACTTATTTAATTTTGACAAGTCTCATAAAATGAAATAGATTTTAAGGAAAATAATATTTAAACTCGTAAAGGTCAATGATATTAATATATGAAAGATATAAATAATATATTATAATGATTTTGACACATTTAAATTTACTACAATGTTTTTTAAATAAAGATCTATAAATTCATTATAAAAAACATTAAAACTAAAAAAATTAAAAAAATTAGGTAATTGTTCGAAATATAAATATTAATTAACTATAAAATTAATCATGTCATAAGTATTAATCATATCATAATCATCATAAGATAATATAATAATATAAAAAAATTATCATAACATGAGACGAATGAAGAATGAAAAGCATGAGAAAAGTTTAATCATAAGAGGATAAAAAAATCATCAAATCATGATCATAATGATTTAAATTTCAAAGTGACTAATATAATAATCTTTAACTAAGGTAGAGGATGAATCATCTTAATTGGGTCATTTAATAAAAAATCCTAACTATAGTCACACATGGATTTACTCTCACTACCATACTAGACTATAAAATCTCTTTTATAGTGAATATTAGTTTCGAGGGATTATATATAGTTTATATACATTGATAAGTGCAGATATAATTCATATAATTCAAAATATTCATCCCAAAGATTTCAATTATGTTCTCAATAGAGGGAGAAAAAACTCAAAATTTTAATCCAAAAATATGAAATCACATAATATAAACCCACAGATGTTTTGATCACATTAGGATGGCCACCCCGAGGGGGGAGGGGGGGGGGGGTTAATCTATGTGGGATGACTTTTTATCACATTAAAAAATTTATCCATTTCTTTACCCTTGTTGTTTATTTAGTAAATGGATCTCTTATTGTCTTCACCTATCATTAGAATTAATACACATACTATAATAAATAATAAAAAACACTATGATTTTTATAAGGGTTTACTCCAGTTCGGATGATTACATCCCCAAAGTATGATAGTTATTATCCCACTCAAAGGTAGTTTATATTTTATTATCAGGAAAAGAATGATAATGGGGATGTCCTTGAGATCATTTTCCATAGATTTGATGAGGTATAAGAAAGATTTAAATTAGAAGCAAAAGGTTACAAGATATCTACTTGTCCCTTCTAAAGTGATCAATAGTGTCGTAAAATTATTCTTCAATAGACCATATTAATTCTAATCATCTTTCAATGAATACTGAAAAAATGGCTTCCACTAATTCAAATCAATCATTGGGCCATATCAGAAGCTCAAAAAATCACGGGATGCCTCTTCTTCTTCTTTAGTCAAATTATATAAATGTGCAGTAGGTGAGAAATCTCAATATTCTAGATACAAAATATCAATAATTATAATTGTAATAGTTCTCCTCAATTCGTTATAGTGTAAAAAATATATGTGAAACTGAATCACACTACACTTTTTATATTATTTTTATGATTGTTAAACATTTCACAAACTTAGTCACTTTCAAAAAATCATTCTATTCTTCTTATAATTTTTAATACTTCTCATGTTATCAAATCATTCATATGAGTTCATTTCACTCATGTATGTATGGAATAAATCCGTTAAAAAAACCCAAATAGGTATAAAATGTAAATTGTGCAAGTTATTCTTTTTTTTACCTCATGGAAGCAAACATAACAAGAAATGTTCCTACAAATAAACCTTAAAAACAATATTTTTTAAAGAGATTATTTTTGGAATGTTGATATAATACTATTAATGTAACAGTATAAATACATGGAGATAATATTACATTCTTCTTCACATAACCCTTGTGCGTCCATTGAATAGTCAATGGTACATTGTTATTTATTTATGTAAATGGGTGTGTGGAACCTCCTATTCATGTAGTTGAGTGTCCTGTGGAAAATTTGCATTTCAATGAGATAAAAATACTTATCCTTCATGAAGTTGAGTGGCTCGTCGTTTCTCAATTCTTTAATGATGAAAAATGATAGAACACAACAAATTCAATATCTCTATAAGTCATGGGTGATTTTATTTTATAGGTGAGGTCCACCTACTTTACTATGTGCTATTCTCCAAATTAATTCCAAAATTTAATTTCATGTCTAATAATAGTTGTGAGTTACATATTATTTTAATATCACTAAAAATTTTGGTCTTTTCATATTCTCGAATGGGAGTTTCCTCTTTATCATAAGCATCTGAGAAATATGGTGTCTTTAAATGAATTTCGTCACAAGATATTATTTCATGTATTATGATGAAGCAAAATTTATTTGTGTGTAAAATAAAATGAATTAACTTTAATGAATTATGATATGTGAATACCACTAGGTATCTTTATACCATCTTTAGTAATATAACATTTTTCATGGAAAAAATAATAAAAAATCACATTATGCATTCCTGGAGAATTGTATGGCGCTCTATGTTTCAATATGATGAGGGATCAAAACGGTTGAAATTTTTATGGCTATCAAAGATGTTCAAAATCGAATGTCCGGTATTTTCTCTTATAATGTATGATCTATGATTTCACCAGGGTATACTATGCATAAGGGTTGCATGAGGGTGAAGAAAACTTGATTGATTGATCTAGAAACATTGATTGATTTAGTCAAGTGACCACTACTATATCCTTTTCTTATTTAAAACATGAACAATACATCAAAAGGATCTCGTCCCACATCATACATACATTCCATATGATGACAATTTATAAAAAATAAAATTCCAATCACTTCTGAAACCAGAATAAGGGATGGAACCTAAACACACTAACACACACACCCATCACCGAGATGAACCATACCCTTACGTGGTCCCTTGGGTATCTTCATACATACTTTACAAATGTTATACACACATGTGTCTTCCCTATGGGTGCTATTCCATCCCACATCCAATCTTGACAGATTGGCACAATCATTTTCTTCCATGGATTCCCATGCATGGGTTTACTCTGACATGGGGGATCTGAACTACCATATGCGGTTATATCCATCCTCCTTGGGTGGCATCAGTTGGACCATATTTTTAATAAAGAAATAATTTTTACATAGTAACTTACCAAGTATATAATATTCACTAATATCCAAAACAATATTTATGGTTGAAAAAATAATTATGTAATCCATGTTTTTTGATAGCGTGATCTTCTATAAAGATTTATCATAATTAATCTACATTTGAAATCTTCAATAAATGGTCATATATTAACTTTTTATGATGTTTTAAATAATATAAAACACATTGAAACATGTTTTCTACTCAATGAAAACATGTTATTCTATATTTATAGTTGAAATGTACATCATAAAAAATAGAATATGTCACCTTTGAACTTCTTATATATTTTTATTTTTAAAAACATCCAGTACATACAAAATGTTTTCTATACCGTTGACCCTCATCAAACTAGTTACATTTCAACATAAATAATTGTTTGGTTACTTCATTATTCATATATTATCAGGATTGGGAACAAAAAAGCACATTTCTAATATATTTTTCTTCTTTAATTCATATTGACATTAATTGCTTCATTACATATTGGGTTATTTATAACAAATACAACACAAACATAATGTCGGATCATTAATCTACCCATTTTTATTTTTCTTTAATACCAACATTAAAAAAGGGATGAAAAAATGTTTTATTCATCATTTTTTTATTTTATTCCACTGCACTATTAATGAATAATATAAAGTACCTTAGAGAGGATGGTTTCACTTCCTTCTTAAGAAATGTGACATAAATTAATATCATATAGGTTTTATTGGGATAACCATGTTTAACAATAAGTGGGTCTAATTTATACATAAATTCAATCAATTATCATTTCAAAATATGATATAAATCAATATAAGAATTTATTTTTCAGAGATAATATTCATATATTTCGAGGTTTATAGTAATTAATTGATACCAATTGATACAATCAATTTGGAAATTATCTAGTTCCACATGAGAAGAATAATTCTAAAGATACATTGAAACTATAATTATGATGATTATATAATCATGTAGATTAGAAACATTCAATTTTAATATGTAGGTAATGTTTATGAAATCAGTTCTTGAACTTATTCAACATTATTTTTTTCATGTCATTGATTTATTTAGGTTATCAAACATATGATCATATTTGGTTTCGATTTTCTTAAGAGTATGTATTGAAGAAATATTTAAAAAACCTAATAAACTTGTTCTTAAACTAGTACCTTCCATATATGTCATATTTAGAGGAAATATAAAGCTCTAGGAACTTCTTTGGGTATTCCCCCTCATGGAATTAATTCCAATTTCAATTCACCAAGATGGATCTTATTGTTAGATTATAAATTAAAATTGGATATAATACTGATTATTTAGATCATATCCATGATGGGGAATTATAATTTTATTTATCAAATTTAATATTCTGATCATATTCCTCATGTTTGATCTCTGATCTTTTGAAAAAATTATCTTCAAGATATTAAAAGATAGACAACCCAACAAGGATACATACATAAATCATGGAATGGATATTACAGCATTCATAGGGGCTCATTATAATTCATTCAAATTATTTCACCCCCAGAGTATGTGAATTAGATACAATTCCTTCAAGTAATTAACAAACACAATGATTATGGGAATTACATTGACCTATTTTTCTTTTCAATGAGATAAAGAGGATTATAAATATTTATAAACCATGAAACTCATCTCTCTTCAACACTATATTAGGGAGAAATATTCATGATTCCATTTTTGAATATCTAAATGTTTTGAGAAACTGGAAATATCTACTTTCAAAAATATATATGTGTGTATTATTTTTATATACATGAGAAATCAAGGGACATTCATCATTAGGTTCTCCCTATATCTTTTCTATAAATTTTATTGAGAGGTAGTTATGAACAAGAAATTATCTAAGATGTGTGTAGCCTTCTTACACCAACCATATAGAATGTATGAGATTTTATGGATATATTTCGATGGAAACATCCCATGAAATAATATTTCTTCATATGTATTATTTTCAATGACTTTAAAATATTCTTTCTCATGTTATTATTTAATATCCTTTTTATTTCCAAATAATATGGTTAAATTATGAGTATATCATTCCGAATATGCACTATATTCTAAGTAGTTCCACTTTCATTTTTAGTTATTCTCTTTACCAAATCAATATTTTGTTTTCTTCAAGGACATACAGTAAGTTTTTGTTTCATAATAATTCTTTATTTCATTATAATTACAATTTCCTTCATATAGTGGTCAGTGGTGTGACCTATTATTACTTAAAAGAAGAAACCTATTCATTTTTGTGTAGCACCCATATTTATACAGCACCCCCAGTTTGAGTTATGTTGTCTTTGTGTAGCACCCCTAGTTTGAGGTATGTGGAATTTTTTTACGCTATTTTATGTGTTTAAAGTGAATGGGATGAGATGAGAAGAGGTTGGGAGAGTTTGGAATGGTTTTGAATTACTTTGGAGGATTTTCTTAGGGAGCACAGTTTGAGCATGGTTTGGGGAAACCGTGCGGGTTCTCCAGGAAACCGTGTAGGGGGAGGCAATAGGCTTCACATGGCCTGTGCAATGTTTGAAAAATCGTGTGAGGAAACCATGCAGACCCCTCCTCTAGATACAATGACCTATGCATGTTTAGCACAAAATTTTTCAAACTGTGCAGACTAACCGTGTGACCACTTAAAGAAAGGGTTTTTAAATTTTGGCTCCTTTGGTCTTGACCTATTTCATTTCCAATCTTCTCCCACTCAAGCCTCATTCATGATTTTGGGTTCTTAGAGGTTTAAGGTTCTCTCCCACTCATTTTTGAAGCGATTCAAAGGATTTTCTTGGTGTTTTGAAGATGGTTTCTCCCACGTAAGTCTCTCATCTTAGTTTCTTTGTGGTTTCCTATAGATCTTCATCTCCCTCTCTCTCAGTTTTCTAGATCTACATCGGTTGCATGTAGATCTAGTGTTGGGGTTTCCTTGGGTGGAGGTTTTAAGGATTTTGGATGTTAGGGATGGAGATCTTGAGTGGTTTTCTTGAAGCGTTTTCCCGGATTGGGGCGCGGTTTATTGTGAGTCGATTTAATTGAAACCCTAAAGGTAGGTGACTTCTCTCTCGACTCCACTTGTTTAGATGATGAATATTGGATACAATTAATTTGTTTTTATTGAAATTAATTTTGGATTTGAGGTGCGAAATTGGTTGGGAATTCCTTTCGGGATGTTTTTTGGATTCTTTTCAGAAAAAAGTGGTTTTACAGTTGAATGTTCTTATAGTTAAATTTTAAAATGAATATTTTAATATTGGTTTCTTTTCTTGGGATAAGAAAAGTGTTTATGAAAATATATTTCAATATATAAGTTTTTTTATTGAATCGGGGTTTTGAAATGGAAAATGATAAATGTGTGATTTCAATAAATGGGTGATTTATTAAAGTGGATTGACATGTGAAAGAAATGTTTATCTACATTTTGTTATGGCCTTGGTGGGTTATATGATTGCTTTTGACGTGTTGATATGTTGTGTGAAAGTGGGAGGGATGTCTCACTATAAAAGGTGATGCATAGTGGTCAGATGTACCACCATGATTGATAGTGGTCGTGAACCACCGCTAGCTAAAAATGGGGTGAACGTGATGGTTGTAACACCCACCGTTATGGTTACTTTGTTGTGTCTTTCTTTGAAAAATAGAAATTTTTTTACTAATGTGAAATGTTGAGATGGATTATGGCATGATTGTTTGGATTTCCCTTGGGTTCTTGGTTTGGGTGATGCGGATTTGTAAGAGTATGTTTGTCTCATAGTAATGGTTTCACTTGTGATTATTTTATATACACTTATTTATATAAATGTGATAACAGTATTATTCTAGTGGCTTGTGTAGGGAACTAATTTGGTGAAAACATACTAAGTATTAGTACTCACCCCTGGCTTTGGCACATTGGTGATTTTGTAGATGTCGTGTATCGTGACGAGGGAAAAGGTAAGGTATCACCCTCCTTTAGTGGTGCATTGTGATGTTTTGGTGGTTCTTGGAGCTTGGATCTTGCTATCGATCTATGGTGGTGGCATAAATCATGTTGTTTTGTTGTTTAGTTTTTTATTTGTACTTTGATGTTTCATGGACATGTCTAGTTGAATGGTTTTGGGGTTTGTGATGGAATTGTTAGTATCACATGGATGTGGTTGAAAGTGCATGAAACTTTAGTTGTTGATTGGTTGAGTTGGGTTATCTTCTTAAGGGAAAATCATTACCTATTGTTCCTTAAATCCCTCAGCATATTCTACCAGCCCTTGGTGCCTTGGGAACATCTCTTAAGGCCATGTAACCCTCCCTGCCTCCTCAAGAAAGTAAGGTAGGGGCAGGGAATTACATGTGGTATCAGCTTTTTTGGTCCTTTAGAGTTGATTCTCGGATTTGGAATTGACATAAATTTTGGTATACTCCTTTATTTGGGATGGTAGAAAGGAATAGAAATGTCATAACATGGAATTTATAACATAAAAGGATGTAGCTAACCCTTTTATGTTGATCTTCAAATCACCAGGGATTTGGGTACATAAGTGTTTTCGAGACACTTATTGGCATTGAAAATCTCATTGTCGTGGGTGTATCCAATGAGATGTGCATGGTATATAAGGTAGAAATGAATTCCCTTTAGGATGCATATTTTATTGGTCATAATGATTTATGGGCTGAATTGAGAAATGGTTTTTCAAATGTGTGAAAATGTAATGTGAATAAATTTGGTATTTTGAAAATAGTTTGGTTTTCAAAAATGGTAGAGCATAGAAAATGTGGAAAGGTGGAAAGCCTCATTACGATAGTGTTGTTTAATGTGATTTGAAATTGAAATTATTGTTTTCTACGGAAGTGAGACTCATGGTTGTTTTTTTTGTTTATAGAAATGGCACCAGGTAGGTGTTGTAGAGACCAACAGGAAGTGGATGATTGTAATGTGGTTTCCCCTGAGCCCTAGGTGAACCAGTATTTACTTGAGAGTATAGTGAATGCATTCCATGTTATGGGATGTGTGAATAGAGTGTAAGAGCCAAAGCATGTTGATTATGCATCTCAGTTTCAAAAGTAGGATCCACCCGTCTTTAGGGGTGATTCGGACTCAGAAAGGGAAGAGGTGTGGCTATCCAGAATGAATAGAATTTTTGAATTCTTGGGGTCATCAGTAGTGCCAAATGTAATTATAGAAATGTATAAGGTAGAGGTTATTCCTATTCATTGTTGGATATTAGTAGTCCAAGAGGTGACAAACTAGTGTTTGATGTGGGAAGGTTTTGAATAATTGTTTAATAAAAAATTATACCCACATATGTTCATAATTCAACACACAACTGATTTCTTCAGTATGAAGTAAGTGCATATGTCTGGGATGGAGTATGAGCTATGTTTATGAGATTAGTTTGGGTTACACCTGATGTGGTGGGTAGCACATCGTTGAAGGCATGGATCTTTGAAGCAGGGTTAAGGAAAGATATTTGTTCAAAAATAGTAGTGTTGTGTATTAGTGATTACACAGAGATTGTGAACCGGGCATCTGTGGATGAGCAGGATCTGTTGGGAGCTCTAGGAAGAGGAATCATGGTGGTACCCATGGGTAATAGTGGGAACCCTAACACTGGGTTCAAGAGGAGGAGGGACACTTATTCACAAGGTAGGAGTATGGCACATAATCTGACAGAAGGATTGGTAAATCTTCCTCCAAAGTCCCAGAGCAAACCTGGATGTTTTCAGTGTGGCTTTATGCCACACATCATGCAAGACTATACGACACAAACTCAAGCATGTCACAATTACAAGAAGATAGGGCATCTTCAGCGCTATTGTTGGAATTATCTGAGGTCGGGTGCACGTGACACTCCTCAGGGATCACAAACGTCATATGCTTTGATGAGATGGGGATAGAAGCATAACCCTCGTCAGCAATGCAAAGTAAATCATGGTGATTCTCAGAACACCACAACTCCTCAGCAGGGCAATAAAGAGCAGAGTGTGGAAACCAAGGCATTGTTCAGAGTTGAGAAGGTTGTGGTGGACAATCAGTCGGGACCATCCACAATGTGAGGTACTATTCTTTTAAATTCTACCTTGATGCAAGTGCTGTTGTATATGGGTGCTTCACACTCTTTTATTTCTGCATGTGTGGTTGAGTTGCTGGGTTTGAGGGTAGAACTGATGCCTTCGATTTTGAAACATCATACTCTTCGGGGATGATGAGGGTTTCAAGCCTTCTTTGGTAGAGCATGTTGTATCGTTGTGGGAGAGGTTGAGCTAATGTTGAATTTCGTAGTGCTTTCGATGGATGGGTATGATGTAATCCTGGGAAGGGATTGGCTGGTGGTGTTTAAGGCCCACATCGATTCTAATGTACGAACAATATATTTTATGACACACGATGGCGTTAGGAATGTCTTTAGAAGAGAGACGCATGAAATGCAGGGTGAAACATGTTTTTTGGAACCCGTAGTGGGCACGTTATCATTTTAGTTGGCGGTGTTGTCATTGGAATCAGTAGAGGGTGTTGAATAGAGTGTTATTCCATCTCTGGTGGATCAGTTCATATATGTTATTCCCGATAAATTCTATGGCTTAACTCCCATAAGAGAGGTGGATTTTACAATTGATCTCCTTTCGAGGACTAGTCCTGTCTCACTTCTATCTTATTGGATGAAACCAGCTGAATTGCGGGTATTGAAAGTCCAGTTTGAATAGTTAAAAAACAAATGGTTTATCTGGCCTAGAACATCTTTGTGGGTAGTGTCGGTGTTGTTTGTCAAAAATACGGATGCAAATTCGAGGCTATGTGTTGATTATCATAGACTTAATGAAGTTACGATAAAGAACAGATATCCACTTCCACGAATTGATGATTTGTTCGAGCAGTTGAGGGGAGCCCAGTGTTTCTCCAACATTGACCTGAGGTCGGGATATCATCAATTGTGGGTGATGAAGGACGATATTCCTAAAACAGCTTTTAGAAGTAGATATGGCCATTATGAATATGTGGTTATGCCCTTTGGTCTAACGAATGCACCAGTGGTGTTCATGGAATTGAAAAATCAGATATTTCAGAGATATCTGGATTCATTTGTGGTGCGGTTTGTAGATGATGTTCTGGTGCATTCAAAGACAAGGGTAGATCATGAGCAGCACTTGGTGACAGTATTGAGTATCTTGAGGGATCATCGGTCATATGCCAAATTGTCAAAGTGTGACTTTGGGATACATGAAGTCTATTTTCTTGGCAATGTGATTTCTGAAAGGGGTGTTTTAGTGGATACAGAAAATATAGAGGCTATTATCTCATGGAAACCCTCAAAGAATGTTTTTGAGGTATAGAACTTCCTTGGTCTATCTAGGTATTATCGACATTTTGTTCGTGATTTTTCATGATTGGATTCGCTGATGACATCTTTGAAAAAAAATAATGTTCCATTCCAGTGTAATTAGCAGTGTCCGCAGTGTTTCGAAGATCTAAAGGGTCTCCTTACATCGGCACCAATATTAGATTTAATAGAACTAGGAAAAGTGTACATGGTGTATTTCGATGCATCGGGATCAGGGTTGGGGTGTGTCCGCATGCAAGGGAATCCTGTGGTTGCTTATGGCTCACAGTAGTTGAGGGTGCATGAGAATAACTACGCAACTCATGATTTAGAATTGGCAAGAGTGGTCCATGCGTTGAAAGTGTGGTGTCATTATCTCTTCGGTGAAAAATTCATGGTATTTACAGATCATAAGAGCATGAAGAACATTTTCTCACAAAGGGATTTCAACATGTGAAAAAGTTGATGGGTGAAATATCTCTAGATGTTTGATTTTGACTTTTTGTACACCTTGGGTAAGGGAAATTGGGTGGAAGATGAATTAAGTAGAAAATAATATGCGCAGGTGGTTAAATAGGCATCAGACCCGTGGCAGTTGATGTCAGTTATAGCTGAATTGCAGTTGGAATGTGAGGAACAGGGAGATAAAGTGGTCTTCTTACCGGTTTTGTTGATTCCTGACTTGGTTGGCCTGCTTAAAGAGGCACAAATATATGATTCTGAGTGTGTGACCATGAGGTCGAAACTCAATGGTGAGGAGACCATTGAGGGCTAACAACTAAATGGAGATTCAGTTTTTTGTTTTCACAATGGGATGGTTGTACCAATTTCTTGTTGGGAGGATTCTTAGGGAATAACATCATTCAAGGTGGGATATTGATCCTGGAATTCGGAAAATGTTTAAAGCATTGAAAGCACATTTCTTGTGGGCTGGTATGAAATGAAGAGTGGATGAGTATGTTTTGAGATGCTTGACTTGCCAGCAGGTCAAGGCAGAGTATCAGTGACCAGAGGGAATGTTGCAGTCTTTACCAATCTATGTTTGTAAGTGGGAGAAAATACCGATAGATTTTGTCACAGGTCTCCAAATAATGGCCAGAAAACACGATATCATTTGGGTGATAGTGGATCGGCTAACGAAGTCGGCCCATTTCATTCCAATTCGTGAATCTCATATGGTAGAGGATCTGTCCAAAATCTATATCTAGGAGGTGGTAATGAGGCATGATGTTACAGTTTCAATCGTATCCAATAGAGATCTGAGTTTTACATCACATTTCTTGAAGTCCATACAAAAAACCCTTGGAACTAAGTTGACCATGAGTACGGCGTATCACCCTCAGATGGATGATCAATCTCATAAGACGATACAATCATTGGAGTATATGTTGCAGGCATGTGTCATGGATTTTGGTGGCTTTTGGGAGGATCACATGTCGTTGGTTGATTTCTCTTCCAATAACAGTTATCACACATCCATACATATGGCTTCGTTTGAAGAATTATACGGGCAGCCATGTCGTTCTCCACTATGCAGGGTGGAAATGGGTGAGACCTCGATGGTTGGACCGAGCCTTTTCTAGGAGACAATGGAGAAGATCAAGTTAATCAGGAAGAGAATGGAGATAGCTCAGATTCATCAGAAATCGTATGCATATCATCATCGATGGTCGTTGTCATTAAAGGTGAGTGATCATGTTTTCTTGAGGTTCTCTCCTAGTATGGGACATTGTCGGTTTGGGAAGTTGGGAATTTTTTCTCTGACGTATATTGGACCTTTTGAGATTATTGAGCGGGTTGGTGAGGTGGATTATAGTTTGGATTTTCCACCTAATATTAGTGCAGTGCACAATGTGTTTCATGTGTCATAGTTGAAAAAGTATCAGTCGGATCCGGGTCATGTTATTCGATGGGATCATGTTGAGCTAGAGCCGGATGCTTCGTTGGTTCCCCTGCCAGTGTGGGTTGTGGACAGAAAAGAGAGAGTCTTGCTGGGTAAAAGAATCAGTCTGGTTTGGGTTTTGTGGAAGCATGGCCAAATCCAATAGGAGACTTGGGAGCGGGAGAAAGAGATGGTCGGGCAATGGCCCGAGCTCTTTCGGCAAAGGGTGGGTTCACTACTTTCGGAGGATGGAAAGTTAAATTGTGGGGAGAATATAGCACCCCCAGTTTGAAGTATGTAGCCTTTTTTATGCTCTTTTATTTTTTTAATGTTCATGGGATGATTTGAGAAGAGGTTTGGAGATTTTGGAGTGGTTTTGAATAAGTCTGGAGGCTTTTCTTTAAGGACCATAATTTGAGCACGGTTAGGGCAAACCATGCGGGTTCTCCCAGAAACCGTGCAGGGGGATGCAATAGGCTTCACTTGACCTACACATGGTTTGAAAAACCGTGTGAGGCAACTGTGCGGACCCCTCCCCTCGAGATCGTTGGGTGTACACGGTTAGCGCATGATTTTTCAAACCGTACAGACTAATCGTGCGTCCACTTAAAGGAAGGGTTTTTAAAATTGATATCCTTTGGGATTTAAATATTTCACTCACAATCTTCTCTAACTCAAGCCTCACTCAGAATTTTGGGTTCTCATAGGTTAAAGGTGCTCCCCCACTCGTTTTGGAAGTGATTAAAAGGGGTATCTTGGTGTTTTGAAGGTGTTTTCTCCCAGGTAAGTCTCCCCTCTTGGTTTATTTGTGGTTTCCTATAGATCTTCATCTCCCTCTCTCTTAGTTTTCAAAATCTACATCTATTTCATGTTGATCTAGTGTTGGGGTTTCCTTGGGTGTTGATTTTAAGGCTTGTGGATGATAGTGAAGGAGATCTAGAGCAGTTTTCATGAAGGGTTTTCCCGTATTGGGGTGTGGTTTCTTGTGTGTCGGTTTCACTAGAACCATAAAGGTATGTTCCCTCTCTCTTGAATCCATTGGTTCAGAAATTGAAGCTTGCTAAAAATTAATTTTTTTTTCTTTAAATTAATTGTGGAATTGAGGTGAGTAATTTTTTGGGAATCCCTTTGGAGATGTTTTGTGGATTATTTTAGGAAAAAGGGGTTTTACGGTTGAATGTTTTTGTTGTTAAATTTTAAAATGTAGATTTTAAATTTTTTTGCTTGGATTGGGTTATGGAAATTGCCTATGAAAATGGGTTTCAATAAAGAAGTTGTTTTATTCAATTAGGGTTTTGACATGGATATTTATAAATGAGTGATTTCAACAAATGAGTGATTTATTGATGTGTATTGAGATTTGATGGAAATGGTTATTTGTATTTTGTTGTGGCCTTTGTGGGTTATATTTTTTTTTGTGAATTGTTGAAATTTTGTCGGAAAGTGGGTGGGAAGTATCACTATAAAAGGTGATGGATAGTGGTCGTAAGTACCACCATGATGGATAGTGGTCGTGAAGCACCGCTATTTGAAAATGTGTTAAATGGGATGTGTGGAAGTACCACCGTTATGGTTGCATTGTTGCGTGTTTCATAGAAAGATGGAAATTTTTGTGCTAATGTGAAATGGTGAGATGGATTATGGCATGATTGTTTGGATTTCCCTTCGGTGTTTAGTTTGGGCGAGGTGGCTTGGTAAGAGTATGTGTGGCTCATGGTATTGGTTTCACTTGTGATTATTTTATATAAACTGGTTTATATAAATGTGCTAATGGTTTTATCCTAGTGGCGTGTGTAGGGAAGTCATTTGGGGAAATCGTACTGAGTATTAGTACCCACCCTCTACTTTGGCACTTTGGTGCTTTTGCCGATGTCATGTACCATGAAGTGGGAAAAGGTAAGGCATCTTCCTCATTTAGTGGTGCATTGTGATGTTTTGGTGGAGCGTAGAGCTTGGAACTTGGGGAGGAGCTGGGATGGTGTCATGACTCATAGTGTTTTGTTGTTTAGTTTCCACTTTGTACTCTGATGTTTTATGGAAATGTCTTGTTGAATAATTTTGTGGTTTGGGATGGAATTTTTAGTATCACATGGATGGGTTTGAAAGTCCATGCATATTTAGTTGTCGGTTGGTTGAGTTGGGTTATATTTTTAAAGGAAAATCCTTCCCCACTGTTCCTTGATGTCGTCGACATTTATTTCCAACCTTTGGCGCCTTGGGAATGTCACTTAAGGCCAAGTAACCCTCACCGCTTCCTCAAGCCAATGAGGTTGGGGCGGGGCATTACAATTTTTATTATTTGATTTGTTTTCATCGCCATCATTCTATTATGATCTTACCAAGGAAGAATTATCTCAATTATCTAGTTCATGTAGTCTTTCATTAGGAATTATTTTGTAGTATTATTATGTTATTTATAGTTCTATACCTAATTAATATGACCAATTCCATTGAAAATACCATTGGGATTCTTTTAACTTTTAAACATATTTCTAATAGGATGATTCTTCACTTTTTATTTGGAATTATGTTTACCACTAAATTTCTCCCCCTTGATCTAGGAATACTTTGATTTTCAAATATTTACAATTTATAACAACAATATTATGTTCTTTTCCCTAATATTTTATAACACAAACAATGGAAAAAATCATTATCTCTTCATTGGGATTATTGTATGTCTATATTGGTATGCTAAATGATTCTATTTTTTCTCATTTTTTCAAATTTTATTATTAAGGGGAATAATTTATTTTATACTTATCATTATTCACCACAAATTCAATTATAGTCTGTTTTTTCCATCATCATCCACTTTTTCCCATGTTTTGATTTTTAATGTGTACTATGTGTAGAACCATAATGAGCACAATTTTTTTGTACCAAATTTGGATGGTTACTTTTTCTTAGATACCTCTTTGTGTTGATCAATATATGATGTTAATTTATTATTTCCAATAGAATATGGTCATTAAGGGTATGAATCGTCAGTATAATTTTTCTTAGTAACAAATATTGAAGTAATAACTCTAATTTTTAATTTTTGTGATGACTTAAACAATAGATTTTCAGTATTTTCATGAATGAATTAATGTTATATAATTTGTATTTAGGATTAACTTATTGTCCACATAATATTTGAATATTTCTTCACACTATTTCATTATCTTTTTAAGTTCATCATCATGAATTTTATTATTCATTTATATCAAGGTGTCAACATATTTGATCTTATTCACTATTATATAATATTGATAATTAATTAAATCAATGATACTCGTCTATTATTTTTGAATACATGGTGATTTTATTCAAATTATTTAGTGTAATTTTCTTTTACATGAATTTTATGTAACCAATGGTCTTCGAAACCGGTGGATCATTTTTAATGTTCAATAATCTCTGTTTCATTATGTAAAAAATCAGTAGATGTATTAACACTATAATAATTTCTCCATTCAATATATTTATCCATTTTTTTTATAATTTATTCGTTATTAGTAATCTATTGTTATATTTATATGAATGTGTGATAAATAAAAGTGAATATTTCATTAGAAATTTTTTCATCATAACTATCAAAGTAAGAATAGAGACAACATTATATTCTTCTAACAAGTGATGAAACCCTCTAATTCATGGATATTATTGTTTATTTTTTTTTGAATTTTTTCCCACTTATTTATTTAATGATAAAGAACTACATTAGGGGGGTATATTCTCATTATCATTATTAGTAGTATAAAAAATCAGATCATACACTCCCATTAATCAATTTTCTTTTTAAAAAAATAATGCATTGTGACACTGATTCATCAACCTCTTTTTAAAAAAGGATATCTTCTTCAACATTCGAAATTTATTAATTATTATATTCTACAATGTATTAGGAAATTTAAAAAAATTGTATAATGTATATAAAATACCTTCATGTTTGAAATCCATTCTAAATTGTGAAGAGAAGTCAAATATTCAAGAAACTTTCAAAAGGAGAATCCAAATAATGGTATGCCATGTCATTAGGATTCCAATTATTAGGATCACTTTGGGATAAACACATTGATATGGGGGTGCGTCGTTGTGGGATGATAGTTTATCGCATTAGACATTTATACCTTTCCTTACCTCAATTACTTATTCAGTAAATGGATCTATTGTTGTATTCACCAATAATTAGAATGGATGCATCTATGAAAACAAATTGAAAATAAAACCTTCATTTTTATGAGTTTGAACACTAGTGTGGAAGAATACATATTCGATGAATTATAGTTAATATTACACCTCAAGAAAACATAAATTTTATTATTTAGAAAATCAAGAGTAATGGGATAGCATTGAACTCATTTTTTTCAAGAACATACTTCATATAAGAATGATTTGACAATGGGGCACAAGGTTACTAAATTACTACACATCCCTTATGACGCTATGAGTAGTATATTAAAATCCATAATTAGTTGAAAATATTAATTCATATAAATGTCTTCATAATGAATCATTAAAAATGAATCCTCTATTTTATAGAAATAAATTGGGTATCATAGAAATGAAGAAATCAAGGGACACATATACTTCTTCTTCAGTAAATATAATATGAGTGTATAACATATCATAAATTTCTAAAATACTCTATAAAAATATCAATAATTATGATTTTATCTGTTCACATATATTCTTCTTAGATTAGAAAATATTTACGTAACTAAATAATACTACCATTTTGATATTATTTTTATGAAATATTGACCATTTAGAAACTCGGTCTCTTTCAAATAACCATTACAGAACTCTCTTTATTCTCATTAATAAGTTCTAAAACCATGCATATAGGTTGTATTTTCTTATGTATTTATGCACTTCCATCCTTGTGTAAACCTGATAAAATATATGATGTCAATTGTGTAAGTTATTCTAATTTTCCGTCATGAGAACAAACCTTATGTTATATTCTCTTTAATTAAAACCATGAATGGAACAAACCTAAAAAAGAGATGCTTTTTAGAAATTTTAAAATAATAATGTCCACGAAACCATATAAATACACTGATATAGTATTAACTTAATCTTCATGTAACCCTTGACAAATATTTGAATAGGAAAATGTACAAAAAACCCAATTCTTGAACATTAGTTCTTGGAACATCTAATTTGTGTATTTATGTGGCTAATTGAATTACTTCATTCTAATGAGAGCACTAAAAATATCCATTATTAAGTTTATTGGCTCATGGTTTCTATGTTTTTCATGACAATAAATGAGAGCTCATAATAGAATGTATTGTTTTCTTGGTTTTTACTGATTTCATTTTATATATGTGTTTCACTGCCCCTAAGACATGTTATTCATCGATTTAAATGGAGATCTTAGTTAAAATTTGATAATAGTGGAGTTTCATGAATATTCTTAATATCAAAAAAGCTTTCAATATTTTGAATTTTTAGACTTGAGTTTCCTTCTTATCACACAATGCTAATAATTTTAGTGTCTTCACATAAACAGATTCGTGCAATTATCGTTCTTTTATGATGAAACCACATGCATGTTTATATAATCTTGTGTATTTACCTACATGTATGTTTTAATGTGAATTCCTTACTATATATTTGTATAATCTTTGGAAATTTAATATTAATCATGAAAATGATTAAAATCAAATCAGGACAGTGTTCATGGAGATCAGTATAGTGCTTAATGTCTCAATATGATTCAAGCTCAAAAAATCAAGATTGGTTTTAGCTTCCCGAGCATATTTGTATCCCATGCCATTATTTTGATCATTTTAAGCATAATTACAAATTTTTTAAGGGTATATATTGTGTAAGAGTTTCCAGAGTTTGAAGACAACATAAGGGATAGATAAGACAAACATGGTCGATTTGATCAAGAATCCACTGTTTTATCTATATTTTTTTGATTTTGAATAGTATAGTGTGGGTCTCCCATCCCAAATATAACTTATATTTCATTTTTTTCATATATAAGAAAATATGTTCGAAAAACTTCTCGAGTCGGCATCGAGGTCGAAATCTGATCATAATACCACACACACACCCATCCCTAGGTTATTGCACACACGTACACACTCCCTAGAGAACCCTCTTACATGTTCTGGGTGCACTATGAACCCCTATGCACTCTTTATGGTCACTATTCAACCCCAAATCCAACCTATATTTGCATTCCCTATTCTTTTACGCTATGTTTCACGAACCAACCCGGGTCGACCCTAAACCGGTCACCCGAGCCGGTCCGTCACCTGACCCGAGAGGCATTCCCGATCCTCCCGGGCTGACGACAAGCACCAGGGCATCAAAAGAGGACAAGTGGTAATGATTTCGCCCAATGAAAATAAATAGAGAAGCAGAAAGAAGTAAAACACAAAGTAAATAAATGAAACTGAAAAGAAAGAGCGGCCAACAAAACACACTTACCTGGTCTCGACCAAAAACTCCTCGCGACTCCGAGAGTCGCTCACCAGAACACAACCAACTCTCTCCAACAGTGAGCAAGCTCAAGACAAACCTGCAAAAAAACAAAAATCTGGAAAATATTATAGGCCTGAGTATTAAAACTCAGTAGGTGTTCCCAAAAATCTATTCCCAATTCACAACCATTAAATAAATAAATTTACTAATTGTAGGATTGAACTAAATTATATAAAATATTAGTTTCCACACACACTTTCATTTCTAAAACAAATATCAGTCCATTTCCCTTTTAATTTTAAATAATGTTTGATGTCTGAAAAGGATAGGAATTTTTCTTTTTAAAACATTTTTTGTGAACCATTTAAAAATCAAAACATTAGTTATTAGCCAAAATGGAAAAAACCAAACATATCAAACAACACACACCAATGGCAATGGAAAAAGTGGCCCACATGGGCCAGAAACTGAACTAGTCCTCTCAATCGTCGTCCACATATATAAAAACTCCAATGGAAACATGGGTCGAACCTAGAAGATCGTGACCAATCACGAACGTACTAAACATGTGACTCATCTTGAAAACATGCTCTAACTCGATGACGTCATAACGCCCTAATGGTCATCATATCCCTGCATGGACTAACTGAGCGGACCAATCCCCACAGTAGAAATAACTCAATATTCCCCTGATATGGTGCCACTATCCAGTGCATAATCTATACTAGTGTATCAATCGTTCTCAAGAGATTCAATCATTATGCCAGGTTCCCATGTAAACACATACAATAAAAAGGGGTGCATCAACAAAGTCAATCAAGTAGGACTAACATCACACACAACATATGAAGTCAACAAACACCAAAGGTCACCTCTGAGTCACCCCAAAGAGAGTTTTCCAAAATAATTTATTTTTATTAATGTGTCAAACGAGCCTTCACCAACTTTAATGAAAAAACTCCATTTCTCAAGAAAACCCAAAACCCTTTTTCAGAATAAATCATTTATCTTTAAATCCAGAACCACATTTGATATTCTGTGAATTATGTTAAAAGTCAAAACTGGAATTCTTTCACTAATGGGTGTCCGCTCGTCAATAGAAGATTTCAAGAGTCGTGTATAAAATAAACGGCTCTTTTTACACCAAATAATCATATAAAAATTAATTATCTTATATTATTTCAAATTTATTAAAAACTAATAAAAAATCAAGAAAATAATAAATTCTAAATTTAATGGTGATTTCAGTGGGGTACTTACCTCGAGACCAAGGCGCGACGATGACGCAAGCTCAGAAACCAGGCGCAGTGATGACGCTCACTCGGAAACACCCTACGCGGGTCCTAAAAATTCAAACTGACCCAAATAAATTATATTTAATAAAAATTCTAATCAATATAGGGTAATATATATTTATATATCAAATAAAAATATCAAATGGATCATAAAATAAAAAGGTACCAACAGGGGGGGTCGTGACTGGAAACGGATCGCCGTAGGGTGTCACACTGTAACAACAGAAGGCATCCGCGTGGTTGGATGCAGTCCAAACAGAGGGTTCGGTAAGGGCCACTAGACATTGGTGATGTGAGGTAGCTGATGAGCAGGGTGTGAGTGATCCGAACAGTGGTTGGCAGCATGCGGGTGAGGCAGAAGGGAGCCGAGGTGCAGCATGCAGGGGTCCTACGGCAAAGAGAATAGGAGGTCAGGGTGAGAGCTTGCTATGTGCGGTCTGGCCGGGTGTAGTTGCAGAGCAAGAGGGAGAAAGGTGGGATGGATTCGTGTTAGGAGGAGTGGGGGAGAATATCGGGGGGTCTGTGTACTGGGTTGTTGTGCGGAAACGGTCAAAGTAGAGGTCGTCGGGCTGCTGTGCAGCGGCGGATAGCGGAGGAGGCCAAGTGGATCCTGGAAGTATGCATGGGTAAAACATAGGAGGCACAAAGGGAGAAAGGGAGCCTCTGGGCAGGGAGATGAGGTGGAATAGTGCTGCTGTAGGTGGGTGCAGCTGGGGAAAGGTAGAAGCCACCATTTCTCTGCAGCAGGCATGCGCAGCGGGGAAAGCGAGCCGAACTAGGAGGTTGGTCAGCTGGCCGGTTCACCGGAGGAGGTATTGGATGACAGCAAGAGATGCTAGGTGATGGCAGGTTGGGACGCGGGTGAGGAAGCAAAGAAGGAAGGAGGTGCTGGGTGATGGTAGGTTGGGACGCATGCTATAAGCGAGGAGGCGCCGGATAGCACATATGTACGACTGGAGGAGGGAGCTGTTGCAGGAGGAGGGTGAGCACAGAAGCCAAACAAGAGGAGAGGGCGGCACAAATACGGGCTGCTGGACAGCAAGGAGGAGGAGAGGCAGGAGGGACGATCAGGCTACAGGGGGAGATAACCGGGGCATGCGTGCGTCGGCTGGCTTTGCACACTGAGCATGGAGCCGAGGAGGCCGGTGGGGTCGGGCACTGGTGCAGGCCAAAGGCAGTAGGATGTGGGGTGGGCTGGCTGCTACAGCGGCTGACCAAGAGGGAACTGAGGATGCGGTGTAGTAGTGATGAAGGAGGGATGGCTGATGACGCTGGGCAGCAGGTGCGGCAGTAGAAGGAGGGGCGCGCATGCAGGGAGGCTGAGGCTGAGCGGGGAGGAGCCGAGGCCTGCGCGTGCGCTGCTGAAGAAGAGAGGAAGAGGGAGGTGTCGGGTTGTACGGGATAGAAGCGGGGGGTGGGGGAACACCTGCGTGGAAGAGAGGATAAAGTAGGAGAAATAAAAAATGGGGGAAGAAAGGTGGGGAAAAATAAAAAGATAAAAATAATATAAAATTAAAAGTAAATAATAAAAGAAAAGATAAAAAAAGAATAATACTAAACTAATAATTATAATAATAATAATCCTAATAATAATTATAATATCAATATTATAAATTATTATTATTATTATTAAACATTTTATAAAATTCGTTTAAATTTAATTTATTCATTTAATTTTATTATTTATCTAAACAGGTGGGAAACCACGCACTCATGAGTTCCAAACACGTGATCGGACCGAATGCGCGGGGACCGTGCACCCACCTGGACTGAATGCGTGGTGACCGCTAGGAGTGCGGCGACTGTGCACTGGCCCGAGACCCACCAAAAACTTCAAAGATTGAAAAATTCAATCTCGAACCCAAACATGACTCTACCCAGAGTCACAGGACCGAGAAAAGAATAAAAACATGAGCGTCTATGGTCGGGGTGTGACAATCCTCCCCACCAGAGACACTTTCTTCCCCCAAAATTCACCAAGCCAATAGTTGACACAACATGAGTTCATGCCTAGACAAAAACATATGGAACCGAGAGCTTCAGGGTGATCATTCCGAATAGATGTCACACCCGACCAATTCAAGGAAAAAAACAGTGCTCGAGATTGAGTGGAGAATATGAGAGGGTTCTCCGCACCATGAGAATTTACTAATACAAAAACCCTTGAAACCCAAACAAACCACCCCCAGGGGGGAAAGGTGGGAACTCCCAAACCAAACTCATTCATTTTCCCCACATGTACCGAACAACAGTCCTATTAATTGATGAAAAACTTTCTACGGAACAATCCATCAACTTGAGGATGAGAATTTTACTCAACACCTCCCATCAATTTCATGAATTGAACACCTTCCTAATGAACACAACTGAGATCAACTCAAAATTAGATTAGGTCCATTTATTAATGGGACCACACCATTCAAAGAGACCAAACAACTTAAGAACCACCCTGATAGCAGATAAGACCGCTTGGATTGTGGGGGAATGATCTCATCACGCCACCACAACAAGGATGAGCTTACGAAAATGATGAGAATAGAACAATGGATTTTTTTTATATTTCCATTCCAAAGCTGAAGACATTGTCTAGACCGAGGTTCACACACCCTCATAAACTCCTAAATATGCGCGAGCATCACCCAGAGACTTATGGCCGGGGCCCTAATGGATAAAGCGTCTCCTGCCTCAGAGTCAGGAATTTTAATCTCCTGGTTTCTAACTCCTTCCGTTCGATGATTCCAACAACCACGATGGTCATACATATTCAGAGGGTTGAAACATGACAACTTAGAATGCCCGGATAATCCATACTGGTGGTGCACAAGAGAGCAGTCTGACGAACTAGGAGCTAGGACCGACGAGGATGGTTTCTTGGAGATAGGTTCCACCGGCCCGCACTCCTTTCCATATGGGGAACCTTCGCTGAAGTCGACAACCATAAATCACACCGAAAACTCTAATGACGATGAGACATTTCATCTTTACTAGTCTAGAACCAAACCCTGCAATAACTTTTGGGCGGTACAGACCTTAACTACCCTGGGAGTTCCCAACAACCCGAAAACACATTATCGTTAAAAACAATACAGCTACCTCTAATAGAATTCGATTACCTCAAAAAGAAAGAAACTCACAAAACGAACTAAGAACTGGGCATAACTCATTAACAACTTTTTGAGGAATTATGGGTGGCATACTCTTGACAACACGAAAAACACCCTCAAAACCGGCATTATGCCAAAACTCAATCAAAACAACAACACAAGACAAGGACAATAATAACATAAGACAAACATATACAACACAAGGAGAAATCCCTTTTCCAAAACAATTATTTCTTTACAATTTTTTTACAAAATCACCTATGGAACCTTATGAACAGTCACATGTGCGTTTATTCAATCCCATTTACATCATCTATGAACAAGTTCCCCACACACTTCCTATACATACCCACACACGTTTGACCCTCGATAAAGAGTGCTAAGGTTCAAACAGTTATATTTCCTTACCAAATCCAAACAGATACCATGTTTTTCCAAACCAATAAAACTTCTCTTTAAAAACCCACTTTAGTATTTCAAAAACAATTTGGAAGAAAAACATTTCAGTTTAAAAAACAATTTCAATTTTAACGCACACTCAAATCAATTGAGACTAAAAAAACAAAAATAGTAATAACCCACTATAATGAGAAACTAGTGCATATGTCTGACCCAACTACATGGTGGTGAGCCATGCCCCAAGTAAGGCATAACACTAAGAGGACCTCAAACCGGGAACTTGGACTCGACATGGGTCACCACCACATGTGAGGCCGAAAAGTGAATCGATTCACCCCCATTGTCATTCCAAAATGAAAAAAACCAAAGACAAAAGATTCAAATCCTGGACTAAACCTGGTAACTTATGTCTCGTCCCGAGCGGTGGTGAACAGGAATCGACCTGTAACCTACTTCTGGAGCCCCAAAAGTCGCAATCTCTGTCTACTGGACATCCAAAATAAAAAAGGGCACTCTGAAATGTGAGGTCCACTAAGGGATGAACTGATCTAATACCATTTTGTCACGAACAAACCCAGGTCGACCCTGAACCGGTCACCCGAGCTGGCCCGCGACATGACCCGAGAGGCGTTCCTGATCCTCTCGGGCTGGCGACAAGCACCAGGGAGTCAACAGAGGAAAAGTGGGTTTGATTTTTCCCAATTATAATAAATAGAGAAGCAGAAAGAAGTAAAACACAATGTAAATAAATGACACTGAAAAGAAGGAGTGGCCAACAAAACACTCTAAAATGGTCTTGAACAAAAAACTCCTCGCGACTCCAAGAGTCGCTCACTAGACCACAACCATCTCTCCTCCACGACAAGAAAGCTCGAGCCAAACCTGCAACAAATCTAAAAATAGGAAAAAACTATAGGCCTGAGTCTTAAAACTCAATAGGTGTGCCCAAAAAACTATTCCCAAATGCACTACCTTTAAATAAATAAATTTACTAATTCCAAGATTGAACTATATTATATAAAATATTAGTTTCCACGGACACTTCGATTTCTAAAACAAGTATCAGTCCACTGCCGTTTTAATTTTAAATCAAGATTAATGTCTGAAAAGAATATATATATTTCTTTTTAAAACAATTTCTGCGAACCATTTAGAAATCCAAACACCAGTTATTGGAAAAAAGGGAAACAACCACACATATCACCCCACACACACCAAGGGAAATGGAAAAAGTGGCACATAGGGGCCAGCAACCGATCTAGTCCTCTCAACCATCCGACACATAAAAAAACACAAAAGGAGACACGGGTCGAACCTAAGAGATTGTGAATAATCCAAAACGTACTATACATGTGACTCATCTTGAAAGAATGCTCTAACCTGATGACCTCATAACGCCGTAATGCTCGGCATAGCCCTGCATGGCCTAACCGAGGGGCCCAATCCCAATATCTGCTATACATTAGTATTCCCTTTCTATGGGGCCACTAGCCAGTGCGTATTATAAAAAAGTGAAACAATCGTTCTTAGAAGATTCACTCACTATGCCAAGTTCCCATGTCAACACATAAAATAAAAAGGGGTGCGTCAACAATGTCAATCAAGTAGCACAAACATCACACATAATATATGCAGTAAACAAACACCAAATGTCACCCCTAATTCACCCCAAATAGAGTTTTCCAAATTATTTATTTTTATTATAGTATCAAACAGGCCTTCACCAAATTTGAAGAAAAACCTCGGTTTCTCAAGAAAACCTGAAACACTTGTTGAGAGGAAATCATTTATCATTAAAACCAGAACAACATTTGAAATTCCATGAATTATGTTTAAAGTCCAAAATGGCATTCTTTCACTAATGGGTGTCCAATCGTCATGAAAATATTTCAAGAGTCGTGTATAAAATAAAAGGGTATTTTTAAACTAAATAATCATATAAAAATAAATTATCTTATATTATTTCCAATTTATTAAAAATTAATAAATCAGCAAGAAATTAATAAATTATACATTTAATGTTTAGTGCAGTGGGGGACCTACCTCGAGACCAAGGCGCGACGACAATGCAAGCTCAGAAACCAATCGCGGCGATGACGCTCACTCAGAAACACCCCATGCGGGTCCTAAAAAGTCAAACCGGCCCAAATAAAATTTAATTAATAAAAGTTCTAATCAAACTAGGGTAAATAAATAAATAAATATATATATAATAAAAATATCAAACAGAGCATAAAATTAATAGGTACCAACGGGGGGTAGTGACTGGAAACAGATCGTCAGAGGGTGTCTCGCCGGAACAGTGGAAGGAATCTGTGCGGCTGGATGTGATCTGACCAGGGGGTGCGGCAATGGCCGCTGGACAGCGACAATGCAAGGAAGGTGATGGGAAGGGTGTGAGTGATCCGGGAAGCGGTAGTCATCATGCGAGTGAGGCAGATGAGAGCCGAGGGGTCGCATGCAGTGGTCCTACGGCAAGGAGAACAAAAGGTCAGGGTGAGCGCCTTCTGTGCGTGGGCTGGCCGGGTGCAGCAGTGGACCCAAAGAGAGCCAGGTGGGCTGTCTTGGTGTCTGGAGGAGTGGAGGAGAAGATAGGGGCGTCCGGGTGTTGGGTTGCTATGCGGCAGCAGACAAAGGAGAGCGCGTCGGGCTGCTGTGCAGCGGCGGACAGCGGAGCAGTCCAAGAGAATCCTGACATTATGCGTGGGCACAACCCGGGAGGCAGCGTGAGAGAATGGTAGCCACTGGGCAGGGAGATGAGGTGGGAAAGCGCTACTATAGGAGGGCGCGGTCAGGGGAAAGGAGGGGGCCACCGTGTCGCTGCAGCAGGCAGGCGTAGCGGGGAAAGCGAGCGAGACCAGGTGGTTTGTCAGCTGGCCGGGATGCGGGTGGACATACTATACGATAGCAGGAGATTCTGGTTGAAGGAAGTCTGGGACATGGGAGAGGTAGCGGAGAAGGCAGGAGGTGCTGGGTGATGGCTGGCCGGGATACGAGCTGTAGGCAAGGAGGTTCCTGATAGAACATATGGGCAGCTGGAGGAGTGAGCTGCTACAGGACGAGGGGGTGCATGGAAGCCGGACAGGTGGAGGGGGCAGAGCAGTTGCGGTCTATTGGACCGCAAGTAGGAGGAGAGGAAAGAGGGCCAATCGGGCTACAGGAGGAAAAAACTGGGGCTTGCAGGTGGGATGCTGGCTACGCATGCTGAGAAGGGAACAGAGGAGGCCAGTGGGGTCATGCGCTGGTGCAGGACGAAGGTAGAAGGAGGTTGGGTGGGATGGCTACTACAGGGGAGGACCGAGAGGGAACCGAGGCTGCGGGGTAGCCGTGCTAAAGGATGGATGGCTAATGGCACTGGGTAGCGGGTGTTGCGGTAGAAGGAGGGGCACGCATGCAGGGATGCTGAGGCTTAGAGGGGTGGAGCCAGGGACTATGCGCGGGCTACAGAAGAAGAGAGGAATTGGGTGGAACTGGGTCATACGAGAAAGAAGAGGGGGGCAGGGGAACACCCTCGTGGAAGAGAGGAGAAAGGTGGAGAAACAAAGAAAAAAAGGGAGAAGAAAGGTGGGATAAAATAAAAAGAAAAAAAATAAAATAAAATGAAAAGTAAATAATTTAAGAAAAGAGAATAAAATAATAATAATATAATAATAATAATAATAATAATCTTAATGATAATAATAATAATAATATCAATATTATAAATTATTGTTATTATTATTATTAAACATTTTATAAAATTCTTTTTAATTTAATTTATACATTTAATTTTATTATTTAGCTAAATTGGTGGGAAACCGCGCACTCACCAGGTCCGAATGCAAGATCAGACCGAATGCACGGTGACCGTGCACCCACTCGGACTGAATGTGTGGTGACCTCTAGCAGTGCGGTGATTGTGCACTAGCCCAAGACCCACCGAAAACATCAAAACATCAAAATTTCAAACCTGAACCCAAACCCGACACAACCCAGAGTCACGGGAGAATAAAAACATGAGCGTTCGTGGTCGGGGTGTGACACTATGTCTACCCATGCATGGATAGTCTCCCAAATAGTCAATCCTAGATCCCATAAGTGGTTGTGTTGGCCCTCTATGGGTAGCTTTGGTTGTACAAATTTATTATTAAAGGCCAAAAATGTACATAGTTATTTACCAAGAATAAAATTTTTAATCTAATCTAAAACATTATTTATTATGAAGGAAAAATTAATTTATTCTCGTTATTTTTTATGAATTATATTCAAAAAATCATCAATATAAGAAACCATCATAAGAAATTATAAATAAGTGATTTATCTACACTACTTATGATGTTATACGTAATCTGGAACTCATAAAAACATATTCTGAAATCAAAGAAGACCATTTAATAATTTTTTTCACATAAACTTTCTTCCATCTAAAACATAAGATGTGACTTTGGGACTTATTATGGATGTATATACATTATAAATTTAACTACATCCATGATTCTTAGTAAAACCTTGATACTCATAATACATGTCATAATGAAATGCACATAACTGCATCAGGCATTGATCATTATACATTACCAATCCCAAGAACACTAGAAAACACTTCTAAAAGAGTATTGTTCTCTAATATATATTGATATCAAGTTCTTGATCACTTATTGACTTATTTATAACATCTACATAAAGACACAATATAATAACCCAAACAACTCTCCCCAAAACACCCTTCAAATAATATCCCCAATAATAATATTTTTTACCGAATATCTATCAACATCACATACCCATTTTAATATCACATTTACATGAAAAAACAACAGGGAATATATTTAAGGCTACACATTAAATAAATATAAATTAGATCTAAATTTTTCGAAAGTAATACATACTACACTTAATCAATAAAATTAGAACATATAATCTTCCATTATAGTTTAACTAAATATTTTAAGAATAAATATAATTTAAATAACTATTCACATTAATTTTATATCATTAACCATGTTTAATGTAGCCAAATATATATTTATCAATGTAAAATCATAATAAAAATTGATATATAATCTTTATAAATCACCATATTACATTTTAGAAAAGTACATACAATTATTTTATGATGAAACCAAACCATTCATTTGAAATAACAAATTGATTAAACAATTTTTATAAAAATAGAATTTATCCTTTAGAAATAATATTCATAGGAATAAAGTACCTTTCTCGAATAGAGAATAATTAAATGAGTAAAAGAATGGTACACCAAAATATATTTATATTCAACAAATAAAAACATTACTCTATAGAAAAATATGGTAGATAAAATCCATATATTCATGTTTTCTTTAATTAAAGGAATTTTTAACAAGGCATATACTATAAATTTTGAATTAAATGTACATAGGTATCAATTCACATTAAGGGATGTAAAAGAGACCATATAAGATCATTTCAATCCCTAAAATGTGGGAAAATAGATATTCATTCTGAAAGGGGCGGGGGGGTCTATTAGCTTATATATCAATTTTATGGAATGTGGATGTGAGAAAAGGAGAAATAATAAGATGGGATAATGGGATTGAAAATGAATAAAATTAAATATTTACCCCTTGTGATGAACATTGATAAATAACAAAAAAAATGGGATACTACAAAGTGAGGTATAGTGACTAATGTGTCTCTTAATAAAAATAGGAACCTAAAAGAAGGATCAATATTTTAAAAAAGTTTGTGAAAATTTAAATATTTAACATTTTATAGTAACACATAGTTTTCATACATGGTAAATTATATCCTTCTCCATCCATAAAATATCCACTAGACATAGATTCTTTAACAAAATATATGTATTAATGGTTTTATAAATCACGATCCAATAATTTAGAAACTACTAGTGAATCCAAAATGGTTACACATTTCACATTCATAATTGGGGTAATCAAGCACCCTAATATTATCATTTTGTTCTTATTAAAAAATTTAAATTATCCCTGTAAATCCAATGAGAAGGACAAAGAGAAATAAATAATAAAATTTATATCTAAAAATGACATGAAGGGTGCCATGAATATTTATATTATAAAACTTTATTCAACAAAAATCCCCCATTTAGCATACTTATTAGAGATGATATTTAGTTGAAACTCCACCATCAAAGAATCTATTTTTAATCAAAAGGGAAATATCATCATGCTAATGTGCAGTATGTAAATAATTATACGATTGAATTTTAACATGGTTAAAATACCAATGAAGTATCATACACTAAATTGTATATTGTTAAAACTATAAAATGAGAAAGGAAGTGGTGATACATTTGTAACTAAAATAGGGAAATCATGTTTTATACAAGAGTAGTGATATTTATAATAAAACCATTTTATGTCCTCTGCCAAATGAAAATTTTCTAATAGTCGACAGTAAGATCTTACTATTTTCCCTATTTTAAGGAGAATTATACTTCAATAAATCACCAAATATTTCTATATGTATACCTTGACACTAAAAATATATTTCAAGGGGAATTTAATCATAATTATATATTCTTGATTCAAAAAATATTCATTAATTGAATCTCAATCAACAGAAGGTCCCTAATGGATTTATTTGAATCTGATCAAATTATTTTAGATCAAAAACAAAATTAAAAAAATAACTTTAATGAAAATAATCTTAATATGTGATTATGAATTATATATACAAGATAATGTGAAAATAAATAGAATATATTCTTTAAATGTTCTAAAGATGAAAATATAAACACAAATATATTATTAATTGTAACATTATGTAAATATTTCAAAAAACTAATATCAATTGAAATATAATGTTTTATGTTTTGATAAATAAACATTCATCCTTATAAGATAGATAGGCTAATGGAATACAACACATCCTCATAATCTTTGGACAATAATTTTGGTTGGGGATTGATCTAACCCAATTTTCTAGATTAACATTACCATATTGTCTATTATGGAAGGGATGATTTGGGATAAAAAAATCTCACTATATTTATTCTCGGTTAAACATATTAGTTTTCAATTAATACACACTTCTTTTTTAAAACAAGATTAATAACCATCCTAGAATAATATTAGTCCATTATCACTATCCTTCTCTTGGAGAAGATAAATCCCATGGAAATTACAAGAATAGATAACAAAATTAAAGTTAAAAGGCCATTTTCTTAGGGTCTGAAAACATTTGGAACTCCATATGTATATAATAATTAATAATATTATGGATACTTCTAATCAATTAATCTAACAAGATAAAAATTATTTCTAAATATGAAATGGATTTCACAGTCTTTCACCTCCAAATGTCAATCCAAAAAGTGATATGCTACCTATTATTCATCATTATATTTATTTAAAATAAATACTAGAAACATATATTAATAATATATTCACGAATAAAAATTCTCATTATGATCTTGGTAAAACACATTAACATTAGATTCATGTCTTTAGATAGAAATATCAATTTTAGAAGTTCACACAGATCAGAGATCCTAAATATTCCATTGAAAAATACAACAATCACTACTGGAAATGGACAATTTCCCAACGGTTCTGAACCATTGGGAAAGCCTACAGAACCGTTGGTATATCTTATACTAATGGTTCTGTGAGCTGTTGGTATGTAAGCCATTGGGAAAGCTTTTCCCAAAGGTTTACATAGAACCGTTGGGATATGTTATAAAAATAAACCTATCCCAACGGTTTGGAACAACCATTCGGATATTTTTCCAAATGGTTTGGCTTGAACCATTGAAAAAAAACTATATGACTTCTTTTCCAATGGTTTCTAAACCATTGGGAATGTTTTTTAACCAACGGTTCATAGAGAACTATTTGTAAAAAATACTGGGAATTTTATGCCAACGGTTTGAAACCGTTGGCATAGCCAATGTTGTGCAAATTGCACAACATCCTGCAATTTTCATAGCAGGCACAGATCCGGGTGTCCATTCAATATATAATGCATCCTGGAACTATAATAAAATTATTGTACCTGCAATATCCAACTAACAAATACATATACAGAGAAATTCATACACATTTAACATATAATGCATCCTGGAACTATACACATCCAGAATTAAATCAGAATTCATAATTTAATTATAAACAAACATAATTCATTTAGAATTCAAATTTCAAATTTAGATGAAAATTATATGTGGAATCCAGAATTCAATTCATAATTTGACCAGTTCATCGTATACCAGTTGTTTTTACTAGAAATGATGCCCATTTTAAACAAAATACGTACACCAGGTGTGATACCGACCACACTATGCCTCGGATTGAGGCAAGGTTAACTCGTACACATCACAAATGAACCATGGATCGTTGTAGTATAGTAAAAACATATTCCAAAAGCATTTGGTCGGTTTTCCATATGTCAGTTGTTTTTTTCACTTAAAATGAAGTGATTTTTAAATAAAAGAGAGAAACTTGGAGTGTTGTTGGCCACAATGTGCCTCGGATTGAGGCATGTTTGACTCGTACACATCAAAAATGACCAATGGATCGTTGTGCGAATGTATTAACACAATCAGAATCCATTTGGTCGGTTTTCCATATGTACTTAAAATGTTGTCCATTTTAAACATAAGAGAGACACTTCGGGTGGTTCCAGCCACAAAATGACTCAGATTGAGGCTTGGTTGACTCATTTACGTCACATATGACCCATAGATCAATTTACTATAGTTTCAATAGAATCAGAATGCGTTTGGTTTGTTTTTCGTATGCCAGTTGTTCTGTTCACTTATAATTCTATCCATTTTAAACAAAAGAGACATAGTTAGAGTGGTAACGGACACACCACTCCTTGGATTTAGATGTGGTTGACTCATACACATCTCAAATTACCCATGGATCATTTTCCTAAAGTATCAACACAATCAGAATGCGTTTGGTTAGTTTTCCTTATGCCAGTAGATGTTTTCACTTTAAATGATATCCTTTTGAAACAAAAGAGAGACACTATGAGTGGTTCCAGCCACACCGCACCACATATTGAGGCGAGGTTTATTCGTACACATCTGATATGACCCATGGATCGTTGTGCTAATGTATCAACACAATCAGAATCTGTTTGGTCAGTTTTCCGTATGCACTTAAAATGTTGCCCATTTCAAACAAACGAGAGACACATAGAGTGATCTCGGCCACACCGTGCCTCGTATTGAGGTGGGGTTGACTTGTACACATCATAAATGACCAATGGATCATTTTCCTAAATCATATACACATTCTAAATGTGTTTGGTCAGTTTTTCTTATGTTAGTTGTTGTTTTCACTTAAAATGATATCCATTTTAAGAAAACGAGAGACACTATGAATGGTGTCGGCCCCAATGCGCCTCGGATTGGGGTGTGGTTGAGTCGTACATGTCACATATGACCCATTGATCATTGTGATAATGTACCAACACAATCAAAATCATTTTGGTCAGTTTTCTGTATGCTAGTTTTTGTTTTCACTTAAATTAAGTACATTTTAAACAAAAGAGAGACACTTTGAGTGGTATCGGCCACACCCCACCTCGGATTGAGGCGTGGTTGACTCGTACATATCACATATGACCCATGGATAACTCTACAAAAGTTTCAATGGAAACCTAATGCATTTGTTCAGTTTTCATTATGTACTTAAAATGTTTTCAATTAAAAACAAAAGAGAGACACTTAGAGTGATCTCAGCCACACTGTGACTCGGACTGAGCCCGGGTTGGCTGGTACACGTCACATATGACCCATGGATCGTTGTTAAAAAGTATTAATAGTGTCCAAATGCGTTTTGTCATTTTTCCATATAGCGATTGTTCTTTTCACTTAAAATGAAGTTCTTTTTAAATAAAAGATAGAAAATTTGATTGGTGTCGGCCACACCGTGCCTTATATTGTGGCGGGGTTGACTCGTACTCGTCACAAATTACCAATTGATCATTTTCCTAAAGTATCAACACAATCAAAATCTGTTTGGTTGGTTTTCTGTATGCCAGTTGTTTTTTTCACTTAAAATGAAGTGATTTTTAAATAAAAGAGAGACACATTGAGTGGTGTCGGCCACACTGCACCACAGATTGGGGTGGGGTTGACTTGTACACGTCACAAATGACCCATGTATTGTTGTCATAAAGTATCAACACAATCGGAATCCGTGTGGTCAGTTTTCCGTATGTACATAAAATGTTGTCCATTTTAAACATAAGAGAGAAACTTTGGGTGGTTCTGGAAACACCGCGACTCAGATTGAGGTGTGATTGAGTCGTACACGTCACATAGGACCCCTAGATCATTTTCCTAATGTTTTAATAGATTCCAAATGGGTTTGGTCAGTTTTTCGTATGCCATTAGTTCTTTTCACTTGTAATCCTGCCCATTTTAAACAAAAGAGACACAGTTAGAGTGGTACCGGCCACACTATGACTCGAAGTTTGATGAGGTAGACTCCTACACCTCTCAAATGAACCATGGATCATTTTCCTAAAGTATCAATACAATCCGAAAGAGTTTGTTCAGTTTTCCGTAGGCCAGTGGATGTTTTCACTTTAAATGATGTCCTTTTGAAACAAAAGAGAGACACTTTGAGTGGTTCCATCCACAACACGCCTTATATTGAGGCGGGGTTGATTCGTACATGTCACATATGACCCATGGATCGTTGTGGTAAAGTTTCAACACAGTTATAATCCTTTTGGATAGTTTTCTATTTATACTTGAAATGATGTCCATTTTAAACAAAAGAGAGACACTTAGAGTGATCCTAGCCACACCGTGCCTTATATTGAAGTGGGTTTGACTCTTACATGTCACATATGACCAATGTATTGTTTTCCTAAAATAGAAACTCATTCCGAATGCGTTTGGTCAGTTTTTCGTATATCTGTTGTTGTTTTCACATAAAATGATGTCCATTTAAAAAAAAGAGACACTATGAATAGTTCCAGCCACACCGCACCTTGGATTGAGTCGGGGTTGACTCGTACAAGTCACATATGAACCATGGATCATTTTACTAATGTATCAACATAATCAGAATCTGTTTGGTCTATTTTTTGTATGGTAGTTGTTGTTTTCACTTAAAATGAAGTCCATTTTAAACAAAAGAGAGACACATTGAGTGGTGTCGGCCACACCGCACCTCAGACTGAGGCGAGGTTGACTCGTACATGTCACATATGACCCATGGATTGTTTTCCTAATGTTTCAATGGAAACCGAATGCGTTTGGTCTGTTTTCCTTATGTACTTAAAATGTCGTCCATTTGAAACAAAAGATAGACACATAGAGTGATCCCGACCACACCGCAACTCGGATTGAGCTGGGATTGACTCATACACGTCACATATGACCCATGGATCTTTGTGATAAAGTATCAATATAATCCGAATGAGTTTGTTTAGTTTTCCGTTTTCCAGTTGTTCTTTTCACATAAAATCCCAGCCACACCGCGCCTCAGATTTAGACAGGGTTGACTCGTACACGTCACTTTGAGTGGTGTCGGCCACACCGCACCTTGGATTTAGGTGGCCATGCTTTCCATGTTTCTCACATAGGGCACTGGTATCACCTGAGGCATGATATTACCCTCTTTCAAAACAGACATGTCCTCAGTTTATCTTCAAGGAACCGATATCACTCATGAGTAATATAAGCCATCCTAGTAACCCTCACCTAGAAACCAAAGCATTCATCCTAGAATGTCAAGTCTAAATTCACTGATCACAACGAGTCCGTCCATGAGTCCTTAACTTGTAACCCATGTCTTATCATAATAATTGACAAGTAAACCAAATCAAACAAGGCATAATTCACATAACATGGAGAATGTACAACAGGGCTTTGTATTCAATTTAAAGCATATCATCACATGAATATGATGGGCATGATCTAATATTCTTACCAAGACATTCATATAATTCATGTCATACAAAAATGGAATAATCCTAAATAACATCATCATCACCCTCATCATCACTACCATCACCATCATCATCACCCTCATCCTCGTGTTCATCACTGTCCTCACATCATCCCTGCCCTCCTCAACACCGTCCTCCTCACCCTCACCCTCCGTATCTCCCTCCTCCTCCACCTCGCCATCATCCTCCGCCTTGTCCTCCTCCTCTCCCTCGTCTTCCGCATCAAACTCCTCTCCATCATCATAATCAGGCTAGAAATCATCTTGAACACCACTAGAACTTCCACCTGGTGCACCATATATAGAACATATTGATGACATATATTCATCAAAATCTAGGTTGGCATCTAGTGGAAGTGTTGGATGTAGAACTTTAATAAATTTCATAAATGCACTGTTTTCCCTAGTAGACTATTCTGTCATCTCTATGGCCCTTTTGTTAGCTTGTTCTTTCTGTTCCCTAACTTTCTATAACTCGGTGGCACTACAACTCGTACCAGAGGTGGGAAAATACTTCTTCGGGGCTATCCTACGTCGGTAGCATACTCTACCAGACTTCTCCTCTCCCAATACCTAATTTAACTGATCAGTTGGCCCAAATTTGTCTGGTTCTTGGGCATCGAGGGCCTCAAAACCAGCCTTTTACAAATATAAATATTATATTAAGTTACAAAATAGTTATTAAAATAAAAAATCAATAGATTAAAACATACAATCTGCTAATGAGTTGGTTCATTGACGACACTTCAATCCTTTTTCCATCTACTCGAGCAAAACAGTTTTTCTCGAGGAATGCATTCTTCAATATTCAGTTTTTACCTCTACAATGACATAGAAAAATAAATTTATATGAAAAATTTAGAAAACTATTAAATAATTGAGGAAAAAAGAAACAGTAAGTCATAAAGAAAACTTATAATCAATTTTCATACCCTCTTCCTCTTATGATCTGGCATCGTAGTATGTCCCAGTGTGTGGAGGTATTATTTTGCATCAATGTTTTTTTATTTTTTCTAGATGATTCCTAAATAAAATTTGATAATGCAAAGGATAATATTAATTCAAAACATGAATGTTATTATTTAAATACCTCAAATGTAATTAATACCTTAAACTGAGTAGTCGTCCAATGAGTAATCATCTACCGATACTGCTCTATAGGAAAATCATCCAAGACTGGTATCTCCTTTAACTCAGTGCCAACTCTAGCATGCTAGTCAATATACAACTCATGGTTGTAGGCTCGCTAATGCTCACCTAAATCCTTTAGACATGCCGGTCGTGCAACCACCCCATCAGGAAAATTAAATCGAAGCTGACACCAAAATATTAATTCATATAAATACAAAAAATAATTGATGGAATTAAATTCTAAAGATTTTTTTACACATATCTATGCCCAAGATCAATCCTTGACCTCATGTGTCAATTGTCACCGCGATAGCGTGCGGACGGTAATGATGGCAGAGTATTTGGCAGGCATTGCAAAAAAACTCCGACATTACTGCCCTGTTTTCTCAATAAGTTGGTTGTCTTCATTGTAATCCACCATTACCTGGGTCCGGTGGTTCTACACAGCACACATTCTATTACACCCCCACCCCCACCTCACATCAGTAGATGTATCTATCATGAAAGAAAAACAAAAATTTTATCAAAACATGTTATAATGAAAATAAATAATGGTATAAAAAATTTTAGGGTTCTATGAATATACCTGTGCCAGTCTGATCGATGAGCGCCACTGGATCCACAGAAACTGATAAAACACCTTGTGGTGGAACAGGAGTCAAAGATGATGGCATATAGAGGCTCAAAGAGATAGAAGTAGAAGGAAAAGAATATGGGATAGCTGTATGACCGGATTCTGGATGGGAAGTGGGAATCATCATGGGATACGAAAAAGATGGGTCTGAAGATGCAAAAGGTGGAAAAAATATGGGAGGCCTAAATATCTTGTGTGTCCCTAATGAAACACTGAGATTAGATTGTGGGAAGGATGACATGTCAGTAGGAGGGGCTAGGTCTAGTCAGGTACGCGGAGCTTCTCATCTACCTCTGGTACCAACCCCCCTCGTACCACTGGCCTGAGTACTAGGACCAGTACTATGCTCCTCTTCGAATAACTGTCGACGTATAAGTGGATCCTACAAAAATTTTTACAACAAAATTAATCACATGACATTATATATTCTATAAATATATATATTTGAAATAAAGTAGTCACTACAGGCTCTAATGGTGGAACGCCCATCTCTGCCATTTGACGATAGTTCTCCATCATTTCTTTCCTTCGTCTCTCTTCAATTGGCTGCATTTCCTGCTTTTGAAAAAAAATATGTAATTAATTATAAAAATGAAACTAATGTGTAACCCATAATAAAAAATATATAAGGGAATAGGGGGATTCATTGGTAATTTAGCTATCAATTGTTTTAGAAGAGTCTGATTGGATTTAATAAATCATACAATTTGTAATGTTCACCAAGTTAGAAATATTGTTTGACTAGGTTGGAATATAGTTCAATTCCAAATTAGAAAATGTAATTCAAATAAAACTGTGACCAATAAACATTGAAAATTCACATAATCGTGAAGTCAGCTAAAACATATTTGTGATCAATACTAAATCAATTTGAATAGTACCAACCTTAACAACCCAACTCGTTGTAAACCAAAAGAATTGAGAACATGGATGAATTATTCTATGTATTTTCAACCACAACTTCAGGTTCACAATCAACTCTGATAATTGAGGTATTGAGAACATGGATAATGATTCTAAGTCATTTTGTCATAATCAAATCAACACTATTTTACTTTAATAGAAAATAAATTTAAGTAAACGATAAAGGAATAAGTTTCTAGTCGATGTAGTGAACTATTAAAACAATGTAAAGAACAAGTAATCTAAAATTAAATTAAAATTTATTTATATTAATTTTCATTAGGTCTATAAGAGGCACATTCCTTATGTAAAATTATGTGTTATAAGCATCCCAAATCATTCACTCATGTTCAATAAATCATTATTGGCCCTTCTATCACCATACCTTTCATTACCCAATTACTTCCCCAAGTCAAGCACTTCTCGTGGGTGAATAAATTTTAGGCTTCTACACTAATAGGTTGTTCATTTCTTGTAAAAAGATTTTATTTCATAAAGTATAAACAAAAAATTATATTTTTAAATTTGAGATTAATAATAAAGTATGTCAATGATAACAACATTACTGAATTAAACTTGTGACTTATCTAAAATTTTAATGGATATCAACACATACCAGTATGGTTAGTGAAAAGCACCCCACCCTCTTAAAAGTGAGTATTGTCCAAGATGGACATGTAATATACAATGTACAATGAGAACCATATTTAACTGACCCTAAAGTTATATCAGTATAATAATCTTGGGGGAAATTGAATATATGATCCGGGTAAACTGATGAATTCAAAACCTCGTATTCCATATATTGGATACTATCTAAGGTAAGAAAAGATGTGAGGATGGGCATACATTATTCAATTTCATACATGCTAGTGAAAATGAAGGCTGAAATTAAGTACCTTATTTCACTAATTAAATGAGGGTAGAGGATTCATAGTCTGTGTAAACAGAATGATTAAATAAGGGTAGAGGTTGCATACACTGTGTATGGGGGGGGAGTCTTAGCAGATTTAGAAACTAAAATAAATTCCCATCATAGTTATCAATAAGAAACATCAGCATCAAAATAAACTCCAAATAAAAAAGGACTAAAACATCATTAACTTTTTATGTTATCCCACCAAAACATAATCACGAATGTCCCTATACATTTTCATACTTCAAGAATTTATAGAGATTTTATAGTTATGGGCGTTATCTTTTACACACCCTCCCCACCCAACTTGGACAGCCATACCCCCACCCACTTGGACACCCCCCCCCCCCCCCCGCACCCCACTTGGATAGCCTTACCCCCCCCCCCCAATTGGACCCCCCCACCTGGATAACCCTACCATCACCCCACTGGGAAAACCCATCCCCCCACCCTACCTAGAGATCCCCTCCCCAACCCCACCTGCACACCCTCCCCAACCCCAAATTAAAATATTAAACATAAAACAAACAAACAGCCCTACCCTCACCCCATTTGGAGAACCCATCCCCCTTCCCAACCCCACCTAGATAGCCCATCCCCCACCCCAGTTGGATAGCCCTACCTCGACATACTCTCCCTCCCCATCTACACACCATACCCCACCCCAAATTTAAACATAAATTCATCCAAATCAATACATAATACCAAAATTCATAGATTCATAAATCCAAATCAAAACAGAAAACAAAAAATCATAGAATCATAACAAAAAAAAACAATGATAACACTTACCAATTTGTAGTGTAGAACAAGAAAAGTGTTGATTTAAGAGGATGAAAGGAGTTTTGGAAAGTGGGTAATGAGATACCTTCATGAGATATACTGATCTCGGGATGTACTCGCACGCGGACAGGGATTTTGGGGTTCTGTGTATTTGGAGGAAAACATTCCCAAAAGGTTTAAAAAACCATTGGGAAAGGTATTCTTTACCAATAGTTTTTTATAACTATTAGTAATGGAAGTTATTTTTTAACATTTACCAACGATTTCATTGAAAACCTTGGGAAAAAGTGTTCTAATTGGAGAGTTCCCATGGTTTAAGGAAACTATTGGGAAAAAGTGTTCTAATGTGAGATTTCCCAATGGTTTCCTTAAACTGTTGGAAAAAATGAACTATACCAATAGTTTTCTCAAACTGTTGGAATGAAAGTGTTGGTATATCCCACCATTATAGTAGTGAATTTTTTGATTTTCTAGTTTCCATAAATACTATTAATTTATGATTTTATTATTTTAGAAGATCATTTAATACTATTTGATCAATCTATGTTACAATATAACTTTATCCCAAACATGATTCATGGATATTGATAGTGTTCCTTTAATAAGGTGGATAGAAAACATTATTGGTGCTAATATTAGCCTCTACCAATCCATGTAATGATTCAAAATATTTTTAGCCTCACTCAACCTAGATAAACTAAAAATACATTTCCATAGATATGGAATATAAGTGAAACAAAACATATATAAGACACAATCATATGTGCCACATGATATTCTACCTCAGCATTCCATACTCTAGTTTGATCCTATAAATAATCTCCCAAAAGAGAATCAAATATCAATAACTTTTGTACCCTTTATCTATAGGAATTGTTTTTTCCATTGGATGAATTACATTGAAGATGAATATTCAATAAAATGATAAATCTTTCTTCAATTTTCTTTATAGGATATATTATATTGAACCTTTAGAGATATTTTAACTATATACAACCATAAAAAAAATTTATAATCATTTATATGTGACAGACATTAATCCCAAATATATCACATAGATGGAATACCAAATTTTCATTCTAGATTGAAACTAATGAATCAATATGAGGTGGTATCTTAATATACTTTCTTATTTTGTGACCATGAAAAAAGAGCTAATTTATTTTAATATAGTATCTATTCATTTCCTCTAGTTATGGAGTAACCTTTACCCATTGTTGGTGGTCCAATTATGATCTCATATATGCTCAAAAAAGAAATCAATAAATTAATATAATTAGTTACGTGGAATAGGGAAACATTTTGATGTATATCTCAACAGAGACCTTTTCTAGAAAACCATGTTTTTAGACCCTCATTTGAGACTAGAATGTGTAGACATGGTGTTAGCTCATATAAATTATTTTCTTACTCAATCATTGTATCATAATTCTCTTCAATGTAGTCAAAATTCATTACTTGTGATGTCTTTATTATTTTTAGTGTATCATTATTGAATGAAAATTCCTTGAAACAATTCCATGACTTTTTTGTTTATAAATTAATTAAAAAATGAAACTTTACTATTTTAACCTAGACACTCAAGCAATATTGGGGAGAAAAGTATCTTTAGAGGATCCAGATTTCCTAAAAGCTTGAATATTTTCTGAATCTATTTCAAAATCTCTTTCATTTTTTGGGAACCCTTCTATTCATGGAAAATAAAATGATCAAATTTTCAAATTTATAAACTCATCTTCTTGTTTCTGGTGGAAAAGTAAAAAAACAAAATTATATAACCTAATTAGTAAAAATACATTTTTCATATAGGATCTAATGTATATGATAATATCCCAACAAAATATAGCCAACATCTCATTCCGAAGAGTCTATCTGGACTTATCTATGAGGAATGACTCTATAGATATTTAATAAAAAAATATTTTTGTCAAAAACATTGAATTTAAATTAATATTTGATAATATTAAATACTTTTAAATACACATATTTCATATAACCATAATAGAAGATCACATAAAATTATTGAAAGAAAATTAAAATAAATATATATATAATTTTGAAGATGTATGGTTTGAAATAATTTCTAGAAACCCCATACACAAGCAATGGAAATTCCACTTATTTCTCAAAACATGGGAATCACATTTTACCACATTATTTTCTAAATTGTGTGTTAGCTATCCATATATAACCCAACCCTAGAAATATAAATTATATTGATTTTTTTCATTATCTATGCCCCTTACATAAATCTTATGCACCCAAATAGTATCCTTAAGTTTTACAACATAACGTACTAATTACATAAATTATACAATAATCAAATCCTAAAACCAATATACATATTGCTAAAAATTGATGGAAATTTAATTCTCATTATACTTTATTAATGGATAAATTTTTTCTAATAATCATAATATAATGTTCTAAAAATTAATTCTCTTATCTACAAATATGAACTAAGAATTTATAATATTTTTTTATGAAAAAACTCGTGATTCAATATATCAATACTTTAGTCAGATAATAATATGTAACATATAATTTTACTGATCACCATAGGAAAATAACAATTATTATGGCCATTAAAATGTTAACATTGGGAATCAATTTCACCCAATTATTAATATAATTGTGGATAAATAACATAAATAAATTTGGCATGACCATCCATAGGTTTCATAAATCATGAATACGAATAAAATTATCTAAAAAAGGAAGAAAAGAATAAAATCAATTTAATAATATCTTTAAACCATAAAAACTAAATACAGTCATATAACATATCCAAAAATAAGTCATCATTAAAATAATTTTTTCCATAAAAAATAAATAAAAAAGTGATGATGTTATGGTGATATAATGTTTTAATATATTGAATAAATTATGTTACTAAAATAAAATAAAATGAAGATAAAAATAACATATTTTCATGTTAAAAGTGAGACACCTCTGCTAGGAATATCCACCATAATCAAGATTAAGAAACAGAATCATCCACTATATCAAAAAAAAACATCTTTCCTTGACCTAAAATATATTGAGATCATGTCTACATACAAATAATGTATACACATAGTGTGTGAGTAGACATTCCTTGTAATACTCTAGCACATTATCTGTAAAAAACCAATAAATAATAAACCATAATATTCTCAACTAAAATATGATTAATAAATATGTTCACTATTGTCTTATGAAAACAAATCTAAGTGGCGACGATATATAAGTGAATACCCAATGTTATGTTTTTTTCTATATAAAAACAAATTTTAGTAAAAAAATTATATTAAATAGTTTAGCTGAATTTGGAAATAAAATTGAAAATTTGAATGGTGAAGTATTTTAAAATATAATACAGTTAAACAAACTTTTTTTAAGAAGATCACACTTTCATATTAGCTAAAATAAGAACTTTCAAATGATGCTATATAAACATTTTAGAAAAAAAATATTATCTTAACTCTACAGAATTAAATTAATAAACATTGTTCAAAATAAAAATACCAAATAACAATAATTTACAGAAACTATAAGCATCGATCATATCATTTGTGTAATTAGATAATATAAAATAAAAAAATTAAATTATCGTAATATAACATGAAGCATGACAGTAAACCATACCCATGACATAATCATATGAAGATGTAATACTGATAGTTTAATTATAATCATGGGAGAAATGAATAAACACTAATGAGATAATTGATAATTAGTGATGGTATTAAATATATCTAATTATATTACTATGATGGAGTTATAATTATAGTAATAACTATCTTTACTATCACTAAGGTTATTAGCCTATGAAACTACCCTGGATAGAGCATAATCCTAACTGAGGTCCATTATCCATATGTTAATCATCTACAACTGTAGCTCTCCCATTTTATTTCATACTTTAATACCCAAGAATTTCCACGATAGAGTTTATCAATATCTTAATATATTAATCATATAATAAATCATCATATCTTTTAAACACCAACCACATATATAAATACACTTTTAAGGAGTATGACTTTGGTAATCATATAAATCTATTGTTTATTAATTTAACATGACAAATTTCATTCTATTATTTAAATGAACAATAATAAATGTAATATCATTAGTGGTATATATTATTTTAATGTGTAAAAATGGTTCTACACCCTTCATGACTATTTTTATTCTCTTGGGTATCATGAAGCTCTCCTTATTTCTAATGGTTGATGGCCTCTCGATCCAATAGGGCGGTGACAATGTATCATTTTTTTGAATAATAGTATAGGAGGTGGAAATCATGGATACAAGACAAAAAAGTATAACATGTTAGGCAAAGTAAAAGAAAACGAAGTCTACTCCAAGAATAGTATGATCGTACTCGGCCATCTGCTATCCAGCTCCATCTTGTCAGCACACAATAAAGTATTGTAAGCCACCTACTTCTCTTTTTCAATACCTAAAACCATTTAATCTTCTCTAGGTACCAAACGATGCCTGAAAAGGGTGTGAGATAAATCTTAGTGGGCCACTACCAATGATTTCTATAAAATTCAGCTCGTGAAATGGAATATATAATTGTGCATGCATATATGTAATGTAAAGAAATCTGTACAAAATAACTAAATGACCAAGTACCTGCTTCAGCCCTCAACCGGTGTCTGATCAGGTAACCAGTTCATTAATTAATCAATTACCAATTAATGTTAATAGATCATGTGAGGCGTATCCAACTCTAAAATCACCCCATGATAGTATAAGTGGTGAATTTCCCAAGATGTAACATGGTAACTAAAAATTGATACCTAGTGAGGGAGTTCCCGGGTTAAAGCCAATGTAATGTAAGCTCACAGAAAGCTGACAAAATTGAATTGGAGTCTAGATAAGGGGTAAGGTTGTAAGAAAAGGAGTTAAATCCAAGTTATTATATAATAAGTCACCTAGAGAGTCCAAGGTGATCGATGAAAGTAAAACGGGGCTAAGCTATGACATGGGCCCGATGGGCATTCACCATGGAACCTACGAGTCTGTGATGGATCCAAGGAGTGTATTTGAGGTATACTTTAATAATAAAGGGACCCAATGGTAGTATACCAGGAAACCAAGGAATAGACATGAACTGATGTCTGGGTGGGTATCATGTTGATAAAACTGTATCCTTGAATCGAAATGGGGTTCCTGACACCCAAAGTATTTTCATCTCAGAATCCAAGGCGATATCAAGTAACTCCATTCTTGTTTTACATAGTAATCATGTTACAATTCATTAGGATCATGTATTTATTTCCATTAGTGTAGATAGGTCAAGAAGATTCTAAACCATTAGTCCAAGAGTTGTGTTCTGTTAGCATGGATAGGCCAAGTACCATTGAAACCATTTAATCAAGTATTATTTAGACATTAATAATTAACTATTTAGGTTCACTCCTCTACCTTCCATCAACATGGAAAGGGGTTATAGAAACATTTACCTTTTATTCAATCTCTTTTAAAAAGTCTAATTTATATACTTAGTATACTTGCAATTTCACACTTCATATTTCTCATTTAATAAAAAAATTGTATTCACTTACCTTAGGTGAGTCAAGTGGTGGGAATATATGGTACATTACATTATGAAATTATCATTAATAACAAGCCATTTAGGATAAAAGACTCACCTATATAATGGTCAAGTAAAGGCACACCCAGAAGGTGGCTCAAACATGCCAAAACACTAAAAACCCAATTGTGAAATAACCTTCAACATTAGGTAGATTGAGCTGTGAGTGTAAACACTAACAACTAATCACATTTTTGGAATGTGAAAAAACATATGACTCTAACGAGTATAATCTTGGTATGTTAATTTAATCAATAGTTTCCAAAGAAACTGGTTGGCCCCACATAGACATTCCAAAAACCATGAACATTAGGGATGAGTTATAAACCACCCACCTTAGGGTTGTACAACACTTCTCCTCGGGTATCAGCCCTTGACTTACTTTGGATCAGAGTAGATCTAATAAAAGGTGAAAAACACGGAAATTGAGATATCTAGGTTGAGAGTCCATGATAACATTTATGGCTAAAGAGTAATCGAGTGATTACTGCAGCACGTTGAGCATGACTAAGAGAATCTTGATCAGTAGCTGGACAAAGAAGATCTCTTGATTCTAAGCTTTGATCCTCAAAAACCCAAAAAGTGAGAGTTAAATAGGTAAATCCATCAAAAACTCAGATTAGGGAGGAAGGAATGGATTAATAAACCATTAAGGGAATTTTAGACATTTTACACATGTTTTTATCCTATGCACGGTTTTTCTATAGTGTTTATCAAACCGTGCACAAACCGTACGAGATGGTTCCTCCCAAAAATGGGAAAAAGGGGAATTCATACGGTTAGTCCACATGGTCGTGTGCCGACTGTGTGAGTTTCCATTGTCCAAAAAAACACAATCTGCACGGTTAGGCAAACCGTGTGCTAACCATGCACAAACCGTGGGACATGCATGTTTTCCAAACAGAAGGTTTTCTGAGTTCCAAACATGTCTCATACACCCTGAGATCCTTTTCTAACTCAATAGGCATCTATATTAGCTCCAAAGTAAATATTTTGACCAAAAATTAAAGGATCCATACATTAGTGAAAAAACATGTTGTTACACAATAATTATACTTAATAATAATACTATATAAATAAATAGTAACTTTTATATGAAAATATATAAAACAAAACAATTTGTGTAATTAAAACATTTTATTCTATAAAATAATTTTTGAAATTTTATTCCTGATCAATATCTAACCATTTAATGGTAGTAGTAAATTTATTTTAATAAATATTTTTTAAAAATTTATAAGTATATTTTATTTATATGATTCATGAAATGTATTTAATATAATAGAAATACATAATTTAACAAAAATGATCAAAATAATAATTAATCATATTTTCTAACGTGAATTTGAAAAAAATATATATTTTTTATTTAAATTTTATTTATCTATCAAGTAATGTACTCTGTTTTGTCCTTTTTAAAATAATTATTCTGTTATGTTTTATGTTCTATGTACTATAAGCTATTTAACAAATTAAATTTATTTTAAAGGAAAATATTATCTAAAAACATGGGGTGGTATAGTTTTACCTTTGAAAGCACATTCTTTGTTTTTAAACAACAATAGTGTGATAATGAGATCATTCCTTTAATATATTTTGATCAATATCTTTATCATAAATAATAAACATATATATATCTTATTGAATAATTTTTACACCATTTGTAAGTGGAATAATATTTTTAAACGATTTTCCATTATAATATAGTATAATTAATTTTACAGAAATGATATGTTTAAGAGATGGAGTTGTATACATGGTATATCCAATTTTAGTTCACTATTTTGCCACTTATGTTAATATATGAACTATTGTATATTTATCGATTTTATGAGTAGTGTTTTCATGGAATACTTAGGTGACATTATTTACTATCGAAAGATGTTATAAAATTATAGGATTAAATGTCCTAAATTACTATAAGAATCAATGGATAGTTATCGAGGCTGAAAGAGAGGGGAATTTTAGGATCCAATATTTTCTTAAATTGGTTAAATAAAACATTGATACCGATGTTTGTGTCTTTTTTTCATTTGAAATAGAATTGAAAATGTTTTTGTATTTTAATTAGGACAAGGATGAAATTTTTATAGGATGGGATGAATTAGTTGATAATGATTAAATAGAATGTATTTTTTCCTTGGACATTGTTTTTTGGGATATTGATTTTCTATATGAAACTTTAAACTGATAAGAACTTTTAACTTGTTGTTTTCAAGATGCTGTAAAATTTTTCATGGAGACACAAATGATGACTATTTTATTTTTAAAATCTTTTTGATAAATTTTTTAGTTCTTAGTGGAATATGTAGTTACACTGGGTGTGGGGTGAATTAGTGTATCTATATGATATTGAGTTTCAGTATATTTTTTTGGATATCCCCTATTGTATCCCAAAATTTTGTCATAGTTTTGATTGATAGATCTACAGATTTACACATCACACAAGATTTTTATAATGTCCAAAAACTTACTAAAAATCCTATTATGTGTCTTATTGCTATCCCTTTGAGACATGAATTCCATTATCACTATTATTCATAGACCTTACGTTGTATGGTGATGACCAATACACATATTATATGCTATCATGAGATAAAAATTATGGTGCCTCATACTGAATACAATCATGCGATAAAGTGTTATTCTGTACACATTATGTTATTGGATATGAAAAGTTATTATTTTCTAAGACCAGTGAAAGCCTATTCCAACAACAAATCCTTGATGGTTCTTTATACCACCATTGTTTAATGTTGGAATATTCTTCATATTATTTATTATATGATGAATTTATTACAAAAATATAGTCTATTATTTAATATCAAAATGTTTCATTTATCGTATCCCTATTCTATTACTTGAATAGTAACATACACACAATTCTTTTTCTTATTCAGTTGTATGAAATGTGATGAAAAAAATTCTTTCTATTCACAACAAACAACATGAGCACTTATTTTCATCCTCTACTATTCTTCATCCAACTGCTTCACATAGAACAAAAACACTACTCATATAAAAACATCTTCTTATAATACTATTCATCTTTTATTTCTCTATTTTGTATCTTTCCATCCCTATATTCTCGATAAAGTCATGTCTATATGAAACCACCTCATCTTATCCTTTATTATATTCTTTATCCAACACATATTCTTATAATTACTCGCTTCATTGTTTGATGCTTGATTGCTCCTCATCGTTCCTTCTGGACATTAGATATCCCTACATTGTCTAATAACTCTTTTTAGGATACTTTGACCCAAATATGATTTTTTATCATGCTTTATTATAGAAAATTTTACTAATGCACCACAATTCATTAATAATAATCAGAACAACAAAACCTCAATACAAAAAACAACTCAACATTTTATATTATCCTGTTTATATTGGAATTAATTTTTTAATAACCCTGACAGGAGGATAAAAAATAATTTTAGTTGTCCAATTCCAATTTGAATATCCACCTTAAATAATTCATCTTTTTACAAACATAAAATCATCTAAATTATAGTAGTTATTAAAATTCATATGAATCTTTCATTAAATCATAACATCAATGATCTCTACAAATATCTGGGAAACATGGATTGAATCATGATCTTCCATTATGATTATGAAAACATGTAACATCCAACTCTTTATTGTGTTAATTATTATCCTTCCAAAAACATTAAAAATATTTTCAAACCCATTATTTTGGTATAACATTATAAAAAATTCTATATCGGATAGATCTTCCTAAACCCATTTTAGATGAATTTATATTTTCCCTTCAGGTACTCCCAATGGTCTACTCTGCTTTGCAATTCCAATAAGTTCATAGATTATTGTATAACATTTTTTTATGAACTCAATAGGTATCTCTATCTATAAACTACAAAATCGAGTATGTTCATTAATACTCTCCATCTGAAATTTTTATATAATGTATCCATCAGGTTCTTCTTCATTGGATTTCTTTGTCCAACAATTTTTTTGATAAAAAGATACTCTTTCCTCATTATGATTTATTTTTCCAGAATCCTTTCATCGATGCTTGGGTCTATTTCCTTTTACTTTAAACCTTTTTATAATACTTTATCTTGGAAACCCTTGTATAATACTTTATATCAAAATCTAATATGCAATACATTCATTCAAAAACCTCAATATGATTTCTCTAATAGAGAACCCAATATATGATCACATTATTTGAAACCCTATATTTGTTAACTCTAATAGAAAAACCATATATGTTATCTTCATCAAATAAACTCTTTACACTGATTTAAAAATATCTATCTAATTATTTTGTAACATATGTTTGATTCATTAAAAAAAATTAATGACACCAAAGAAATTTTTTGTCTGATGGACTCTATCTGATAAAATAACAATCATCATTATCTCAAAAAACATCAAGAAACATCTCTATATGATGTTCCTATACACATTCTTAATCTAGTGGACCGAGATTTAATTATTATTTTTATCAGATCTAGTCACTAAAATCAGTCTGGTAGCATTTTCAAGAAATATATGTCAAGAATTCTATTCTTTACTAAATAAAAAATTCATTCCTTTAAGAAAAATCAGTTAGAATCATAAATTCCTTAGAAATATGATGATTCTTAGTACTTTGAATATCAGTAAATCATCTCTTGAATTTCCTCCATTTCCTAGAGGACTTCTAACATATAGTAGTTATTCTGATTTATAGCCACATGAAATTACGATGTTTAATCATCGAGGAATATGTCACCAATCAAATTCTGATATTATTTTTCTAGAAAAGTCACTCATATTTACTATTGACACTTTTAAACTATCATTTTACTCCACCATCAGTTGAATAACCTCTATCAATTGGATTTAGATTCATAAATTCAGTTCATTGAACTTTTATTTCACTTTCAAGAATACACCATTCAAACACTTTATTATTTTGTTAAAAAATGTGTTTCTCCTAACATCACATCAATTTGTTTTGACATTCTGTTCATAACAACAATTAAAATATGTAACCCAAAGTCATGAAATAATTTTTCTACTATAAATGCATTCTATATCTTCAAATGATTAGAATATCATTTATCATATTTGAAGACAAACATACTTTGGAAATTATTCTCTTAATTTAGAAAACATAAAATCGCCATAATTCACCATATACCTTCAAAATAAAATAAAAATCTTCATCATTAACATGATTGGATACTACAACCAATTTTTTCAAGAAGATTCATCTTTATGAACTTTTTAACATATTGACAACAATTTAATCCTTCATTGAAACCCATTAAAAAACAACTACATAGGAAAGGTGGTCTCTTCAATATAACAATTTGTATTTGTTGACAATACCATTAATTTATTCATAATGAATATATTAATATTTAAATCATTATCATATTTATCCCACTATAATTAGAAACATTAAATTCACTTTCTATGTACCTTATTGATATTAAATACAATGCACCTGAAAACAGTATCAATTATTTCTTATGTAAATTTCCACCAATCATTTAACTCTATGTCTATATGATTCACGACCAGTGTCAAATTCAAGAGGATTCCATTTAGATGGAAAAGTTTTCCAAGATAAAATTGTATGATACGAAGTGATATGAGATCACTCAATATATTTTCAAGGGTTATCCACTTGTATTATTGGATGATGATACCAATTATAATCCAAAATAATTTTATAATGGATGAACCTAATAATATTTCACTCAGTTCAATAAACACATTAAAAATGGTGTACTACATATAAAAGGATAATAAACCATGGTACACATTCATTCCTCTACTTTTATATTTTCATTGAATAATTATCACTACTGGAATATGGGTTTTTTCCAGCACATATATACCAACAGTTTTCTTAAACAATTGGTATATAAGAGTTTTACCAATAGTTTTCTTAAACCATTGGTAAAACTGGCTAAATTCCCCCCTTTAACAATGGTTCACATAAACTGTTGGTAAAGGGGTCTAAATTCCCCCCATTACCAACAATTATTGAAAAACATTGTTAATGGTTACCTTTACCAACTATTTTTAAAAACAGTTGGTAATGTTTTTCCTCAATGTCCCCGCATAGACCTTCTCCTCACCCCATTCGAATAGAACCCTAGCTCACCTATCCCTAGAGATCCAGAACCTCTACCCCATTCGGAAGACACCTCTCCCCCACAATTAGAGAACCTCTCCCCCCATTTGATGATCATATCTCTTGGGTTTATCTCAATTCCTCCATCCGAACAGTTGGAATCTCGGATTCCCCCATCCAAGATGCTGAATCAACATCTGAACCATCTCAAATTAGGTATTTTCTTAACCAGTACCCTATTATTTGTTATCTATCTAATATTTCAGTTTTAATTTTTGATTTTGATGTGTATCTATTTTTTTCTGTTTTGATTTAACCAAGAAAACCCTTTTAGATATTTTCTCTGGAACCATAGAAAACCCTTTCAGATTGTGTATTTTTCACTTTAATTTATCATATCATTATATAAAAATGTTATATAAATAGTCTGGATAGTTATAGACCTCTCAGTGGTAACCAACATGGATTGTATCTCGCATATTGTTCGAGATGCCATTGGATACCTAGATAAACTACTATATTATATGTTTAGATAAGCGGAATCAGCATTTTACAGATGTATGACTACTCACATGACATAAGATGGAGCATGTAGAAGATGATTGGGTTGTAGCTTAAGAATATAGTTCCATTTTTAGAATTTATTGAGCCCATTGTATAGTAATACTTCCTACTAGTTGAAACTAGAATTTTCTTCTTGATACATGACATACATTACCATCATTCGGTTCAAGATTCTATTATTAGTTCGTATTACTGATTTGGTTGTTGTCATCCATTTCTAATATTTTCCCATTGTTATCATTCTTCCACTATTTAACTGATAATTTTTAAATTGTGCAACCTAGTTAATGAGGTAATAATCTCCCCCAGACACAACAAAGGCTCTCACTGTTAGTCAATAACATTTGGAATTTTGATAGATGTTCTTGAGGCCATGTGGAAATCTAGGTTTGGGTCACTAATGAGTGGAATCCTAGTTTGGGACATCACAATTCATGGATATCATTTTTATAGGTGTTTCTAATCAAATCCATACCTATAACTATTGAAGGTCCCTCTCCAAAATCAACTGGGACATGATTCAATGAATACACCCTACCAACCTAAGATCTATGGCCCCAACCCTAGGATCCATTAATCCATGGTTAAGGTGAAACATGATGAGGCCATAAGTAATATTGATGTGATCCTCGTCATAATCCTCATCCTGACCTCCCTAATGAAGTTAAAGTATAAATCTCATGTACTCCAAACAAGACCCTTAAGGATTATGTATTCTTTGGTCCACATCCAATATCTTACAGAGAAATCCTGGAATATAGACATTAGAAATTCTGTATATTATTATCTTATATACATTGTATTTTTTTTTCTTTCTTAATATGATTCTCATATAGAGTAATGTGTCAGTTATGCTTATATATAAAGTAAAAAAATCATCATTTACCAAAATATTTTTTTGATTGAAATTCAATATTATTGAATGGATTTGAAATGACTTATTGAATTTTTTTTACAGAATGTATAGAAGTAGGATGTACGAAACTGATCGGATATGAAACGATTTTCAAAATAATTTGAATTGCTTTTTAGATTTTTCATTTGACAAGGCATCAAATAGAGGTCGCATACAGTGAAAATATTTTAATTGTAACACCCTGAGATTTTATGAGATGTATTATTTTTGATTTATTTGATGTCTTGGATGCTACACCAAGATTATCTTGCGCTATACGCAACACCGAATTAGCTTACAGTATACGCAATATTATTCTTGGATCGTGTTACACATAATTTCATGTTCGTTTTGTGGAAATTGTTCTACGCAACATTAAGTATATATTTTGTTTAATGTATAAATGAAATAAGTTTTTATTATGTTATATGCAACACCAAACGAGGATTTCACTACACGCAGCCCTGACTTGGCTTGCATTACACGCATTCAAGACCTTCTTCGATAGCATGTGTAGTACGTAAAACCAAGTTTCACTAAATGAGATATTATTATAATATTATTATGAACTAGCCATTATGAATTGTAATACCCATTTTTTAAAATTTTATAAATTTTACCTTTCGAAATGGACTTCATTTTTGGATTCGGAATATCGAAATTAGCCAAGGGTGAATTTTTGGTATTTTTCTGAAAACATTCAATTTTTGATGCATAGTGAAAGCACTCTATTACTGTTTAAAAACTGACTTTTTATTTAAATAATTATTTATTTCATTTAAATTTATTTTAGGTTAAATTATATACATAATACCTATATAATTTCAATGTAATTAATTGGAGTCATTTTATAATAATATTAGATATATAAAAATTTTATAGAACATTAGGCCGTCTTTTACCCACCTCTTATGAAAATTCGCAAATTCACAAAAAAACTAATTTTACCACTTCTGTGATTGGAATTTCATAAATCAAAGAAACACGGTTAATATCAAGGAGTAAAATTTGGTTCAGTAAAATAAATATAATTATTGGTGAATAGTATCTTTTAAAATTTTTTACCACGGTTAAAAGTAGATAGAGTAAATAAGGGTAAAAATGATATTATTATTACCCTAAAACATGTCCTAATTCTTTTTAATAAGTTCAATTCTACCAAAAAATCCTTAGAATAAAAATATTATCATTTAGGTACACTTGGATTAGATTAGGACATTTATTATTATTTTATTTAAAGAAGAGATAAAATAGTTAAAATCAATGCCTAATATCTAAAACATTTTTAATATTGGGTAATAGAAAAGATAAATTTGACTATAAATATTATTTATAAAGATAAACATATTTCCTACATATTGGTATTTTATTTATAATTGTTAGACATTAAATAATTTATTTTATTTACGGCACAATGGTGATGCAGTAATTACCTTATTAATGAAGTAATAATATTATAGATATTATAAATACCCAAATAAGTATAATTTTAGACTTTTTATGAATTCCACTAATTTTATAGGTTAATATGTCATGTTATTATTGATTTCATTAACTTTTTTCGAACTAAAAATTCTTTTATGATTTTTAAAAAGATCAATTACCAAATAGTGTAAAAATTGACATGAAATAGTTTTTAAAACAAATATTATATTATTAATTTTTATTTTAATCCTAAAAATATAAAGAACGGCCAAATGGCTTATATAAGGTTATATATATTAATAATGAACCACTGGGGGTTCTTTTGTCTTATTATAGTATTTTTATTAACAATATAGTGTAAGAAAACAAAAAGACACGGTAAAAGTTAAATTTTTTATCTTAGAGTTTTATCTAAATGATAATGTTAAAATAGTAACCTAAACTTGTATAAAATATATTGGTTGAGATTATTTAGTCCCATACCGTCTTTATCTTCTAAATAAATCAATTTTGAGCTATTATAATCCGAATATGACTTTATTTCAAAATAATAATTTTAGTTTTTCCAAAGGTGCCCCTCTCCTCCCTTATAAAAGGGCACCTCCTCCCTCTGCTCCTCACACCACATTGAGCCATGAAGCTCGGAAAAACCCTGAAAATATCTATTCTACACTTCCCTTGAAACATCCTATAGGTCCTGGTCTTCTTAAAAGACCATCTCTAGTTCCCTAAGAGGAGTTTAAGAAGTGGCGCGTCAAAGAAGAGGTAATATCCATTACCGATCCTTTACAATTTCTTTCTTCTTCAACAAATTCTTATTTAGTTATTTCATTATACATTAATATCATTAGTATTACATATATACCGATATGTTATTATAAATATGAAACAACCCGATTTCACCTTCTAGCCATCCTATGGAAAATGAAATCACCGCGCGTGATTACGTACGGAATACCGTCTCCACACCGTGGTGTATTCAGTTTTTCCACTAGCACCTTACTTGGATTGGTATAATGATGTAAATAATAACTACATATGATTATTATAACATCATACTAATTCTATGATATTATATCATTCACTCAAATTCTATTCAATAATTATGGGAATGATATCATCGCTCGTGCGTACGTACGTACTACCGTCTCCATGAACGCGATGAGATTCATTTTCCAGGATTAACCATTCAAGTTTGATTAGAAAGTATGTATGTAATAAATAATCATGAAATATATTAAGTAATAATGATACTGGATTTATGTACATATATGTTTCATTTACTTAATTCCATTTAATTCAATAAGGAAATGAAAACTGCATTCTTGCGTACGTACGGCCTACCGTCTCCATGAACGGTGTATTTCATTCCATTTATCGATCTATCATATATATTTATATAATGAGTAGATATTATATATAAACCATGTTTTAAATTTTTTTAATAAATTAAATCAGTGTATGAGTAATAATATCAAGAACAACAAATCCATACCCATACGATAAATGAAACGATTTTACCCAAAACGCTGCTTTAACATGGAATTCACAAAAGAAAAGGTAATATAGAGTCATAAGAGAACCATATATGATATCATAACAATTAATATGATTTTGTAATAATTCAATGACATTATTTAAATCATTATACAGGAGGTTCGGATACATACGAAGCATATCAGACATAAGGTAAGGGATAACTTTTCCAATCTCATTTTTATCCAAGATTGTTTATTCATAAGTATTTACTGGCGTTATATTTATCATCCATGTCCCCATTTTATAAAAATGGTTTCATGTATGTTTAAAGTCCTTTTTACCCATTATTGACTTTTACTACAGGGTATGTAAGGATATTTCTTTTTTTTACGTTATGAGGTCCTTATTTGTCTTTTCCGACAAAAGTATAGGAAGAATGTTTTTTATCTTATACGTCATGAACGGATTTTTACGGTTTCATAACACATTATTTTCTTGAATCTTACTCTACAAGATTTCATGATTATTTTCAATAAAATCCTCTTCTTTTAAAATTTCATGGCATTTTGTGAAAAGAAAATTATTTTAAAGAAAAAAGGATATTTTCCTCAAGAATTCATTTCAAGTGTTTTGTCAAAACTATTTTCTATCTAAGATGAAATTATTTAGTATTATTATGTTTCAAGCATAATGTATCTATTATTTACATGGTTTTATTATTCTTTGATGAAATTATATCCATTTGTTTTATATGGATTATATAATGATGGGATGAGGTTTTAGAAACCAATTTTATTCTTTGGGTTATGATGACTGATTTATGTTTATGTTGTGGAACAAGTAAGAATGATTTAATTATGAGAAGGGTGGGACCAATATCTCCCTCCATCGCATTGGGTGAAGATTTATATCTCATGAGATAATCATGGATGGAATGGAAAGTTAATCTGGTTCATGGATATAGGACAGGAATGAGGAGTGGACTCGGTTCAGTAAGGGACTTTGTCCACTAAGATGGTCTTGGAAGCAATGCCTTGGATACTATGGAAATCATATCAAGTGCTTAATTGATTTCCACAATTACATGTTTTTTCCCATGCTATTTTATCATGATTAATTTTTCTTTATGATATATTTCTTACGTACTACCATGTTATATGTCATTTCTCAAGATTTTGATGTTTAAATATTATGTTCATGTTTTGAAGTTCAAATGTATATGGTTTATTTTATTTTCTCCATGCTTACCCTTACTAAGAATTTGAGCTCACCCTTTATATGTTTACTTTTCCCCATGATATAAGGAAAGGTTTTAGGTAAGAGAAAAAAGATGATCTTTATGGGAGATGTTGAAGATCTTTCACCATGATTCGAAGCTTATATTCTAAGTTTTCAAAGACACTATACTATTATGGTCCTTTGTTGTCTGTTTTTTTTATGTATTAGATATTTTGAAAAAGTAATGTAATGTCTATGTACGTCAGTCTTTGGGTCTCTATAGTTGGTATCAGTGGAAAGGCTTAGTTATCCTTTGGAAACTTGGATGTGAAAACTTCAGTTAGCTCCCTAGAGATATTTCTATGGTATGTTTAGGGATGTCCCTAAGGTTACTTATAAGTATAGGTTATAGTCCTAGAATTATAGAAACGATATTAGAATTAAGCCTATGATGTTAGATATTTAAGGTAATCCCCATTGATTATGATTTTTTCCTCCCACACTATTCTTTTTGGGTTTTAGAAAATGGCTAGAAAGGGGAGGATTCACGATAATAGAGGATATGATGGATAATGGAATGATATTCTTCATGAGAAACCAAATGAAATTGGCTCTAGAAGTCCACATACCGTTGTTATGACTAATCATCAATCTCATTATATGATCAATAGTATCAACTTTGGTATGTTTCCCCACTTAGCTAAGAAGAGAAAGATGGAGTTTCATTATGATCATAGAGGAAATAAAGTTTAATTTCCTTCGTGTAAATCATATGGGAAGAGGCATCAGGGAGATTGTTTCAAAGGAACTGGAAGATGCTTTGGGTGTGGAAAAGAAGGACACAAATCCAGTAAGTGAGAAGGAAAAGGTTCAGTTAACACCATGGAAAAGGATAATGGTATTTCTACGAAATCAACAACGATTAAATGTTTTAAATGTGGAATGTATGGGCATTATTGAAACCAATACCCTAAGGGAAAGTCTCATGAAGAGAATCAGCATGGTCGTATGGGTAGTATTTATGTTTAGGACGATGAAGAGACTAAAAATGATATGTGAGATGAAATAATTGTTGAATCTTAGTAAATGGATTAAGAATGTAGTGGAATGATTTATGTTTATTAGGAGTTATGTTGTATAGGTAATGGTACTATGGAATAAAGAAACATCTAAGGATTGTTACACTATTGTTTTTCCTAGAGTATTTGAAAGTATATGTTGAATGGTACTGGTAACCATGAATGGTTATTCAGATATTTTTGGAAAGTAGACGATATGCGTATAATGAAGGGATAAAGAGATAAAGAGATGTCTGATAGTATTCATGAGCTCATGATTGATATAAAGACTAAGTGATATCACAGTTAGAGTATATAGAATTTTTTGGATTTTGGTATGTGGAAAGAGTTAACTTTTGACAGCATTCATGTTTTCACTAAGGTTCTATGGCAATTCATGTTTCAAAAGAATACATGAATAAGGTATTCACATGTATGGAATGTGACCAAAAAGATATATCTTATGATATATGTGGGATAAATGATGGTATTCACGTGCTTGTTATGTGACCTTTCAAGTAATCGTTTTAATTATACTATGAGATTGGACATATGAATTTTGGATAAGCCTAATGATTTGAAATAGATTATATTGGACATCTGATAGTATTGTTTTAGGATAGAAATTTTTTTAGATATTATTTTTGGAATGTTATAATAGTATAGTTTTAGAAAAAGGACAACCCGTAGGATAGGCGACAACCCGTCGCGTTGGACAGGGGTGCATGAATCGAACCCAAAATCGAAGTGCGCAATTCCTTTATCACCTACCACTGGCCTACAGGAAGTCCCTGGTCAGTATAAATTAGTTTCAATTTATTATGTGGTATGATATACGATGTGTACGTCCATTTTAGAAACCATATACGATTAATCTCACCATATATGGACTTCTGTATATAACTTTTTCTAACATTATGTTTGAGACATATGGAATAACCTATCATTCTATCGCATAATCTTCTAAAATTTCAAGGAAGAAAAATTCAACTTCATTTCTTTAAGAGGGGATGTGGAAATTGATCAAGGCATAAAAAACAGTGAGATTGTACCAAAATCAAGCAAGTATTTCCTCTAATTCAAGTTTTTTCTACATTAGGGAAATGATATTGAAAACCAAAAATGTTGTCCAAGGGATCTTATATCGGATGAATCAAACGTTACCTTAGATCATCACAAATTTATGGCATTGTGATTGTTGGCTTTTTCATTTCCATGTTCTCTACCACTCTCTATCAGAACATGATGGTTGGATTTCTCCTCCATATCCATATTTTCACCTATGATCTGCTATGTGGAAACCCAGTGATGAGTTAATTTGGGTAACCATTATATTTGATACTTCACTTTTTAAAATTAAGTTCTGGTATTCCTTTTTACGATGTGGGTTTATATTAAAAAAACATTCATGTAGGAAACGATTTATAACCCTAACGAATTTTGAGGGTGAAATTCATTTTAAGGGGGGTAGAATGTAACACCCATAGATTTTATGAGATTTATTATTTTTAATTTATTTGATGTCTTGGATGCTACATTAAGATTATCTTGCTCTATACGCAACAACGTATTAGCTTGCAGTATACGCAAAACTATTCTTGGATCGTGTTACCCATAATTTCAAGTTCCTTTAGTGGAAATTATTCTATGCAACATTAATTATAGATTTTGTTTAATGTATAAATTAAATTTGTTTTGATTATATTATACGCAACACCAAACAGAGCTTTCACTACACACAACTCTGACTTGTCTTACATTACACGCAATCAATACCTTCTTCGATAGCATGTGTAGTACGCAATACCAAGTTTCACCAAACGAGATATTATTATAATATTATTATGAACTATCTATTATGAATAGTAATACCCATTTCGTGAAATTTTATAAAATTTATCTTTCGAAATAGACTTCATTTTTGATTCGAAATATCGAAATTAGCCTAGGGTTAATTTTTGGTATTTTTCTGAAAACATTCTATTATTGATGAATAGTGAAAGCAATGGGTTACTATTTAAAAACCGACTTTTTATTTAAATAAATATTTATTTTATTTAAATTTATTTTAGGTCAAAATAGATACATAATACTTATATAAGTTCAATGTAATTCATTGGAGTCATTTTATAATAATATTAGATATATAAAAATTTTATTGAACTTTTGACCGTCTTTTACCCACCTTCTAGGAGAATTTGAAAATTCACATAAAACCCAATTTTGTTGCTTCTGTGAGTGTAATTTCAAAAATCCTAGAGACACAGTTAATTTCAAATATTAATATGTGGTTCAATAAGATAAAAATAATTTTTGTTGAATAGTAACTTTTTGACCTTTTTACCACAGTTAAAAGTAAATAGGGTATTTAAGGGTAAAAATGATATTATTATTACCCTAAAACATATCCTAATTATATTGGATAAGTGTAATTAGAAAAAAAACCACCTTAGAAATAAAATATTATCATTTAGGTCCACTTTTATTGGATTAGGATATTTATTATTATTTTATTTAAAGAAGAGTTAAAATACTTAAAATGAAAGTTTAATAACTAAAATTGTTTTAATATAGGGTTATACATAGAGATAAATTCGACTATAAATATTTTTTAGAAATATAAACATATTTTAAACATAATGGTATTTTATTTATAATTTTTAGACATTAAATAATTTAATTTATTAATGACCCAATGATGATGGAGTAATTACTTTATTAATGAAATATTAAAATAATTGATGTTTTAAATATCCAAATAAATGTAATTTTAGACATTTTAGGAATTACCGTAATTTTATAGGTTAATATGTCATGTTAGTATTGATTTAATTAACTTTTTTCTAACTAATAATGCATTTATTATTTTCACAAAAATCAATTACCAAATAGTGTCAAAATTGACTTAAAATAGTTTTTAAAACATATATTATATTATTAATTTTTATTTTACACCTAAAAATTGAAGGTTAGGCCACATTGCTTAGATAAGGTTATATATATTATTAATGAACCACTTGGGGTTCGTTTGGCTTGTTATAGTATGTTTATTAACCATATAGTGTAAGAAAACATAAAGACACGGTAAAAAAAATTATTCAACTTAGAGTCAAATCTAAATGATAAGGTTAACATAGTAACCCAAACATGTCTAAAACCTATTGATTGAGAGGATTAAGACCCATCCCCACTTTATCTTAGAAATAAATCAATTTGGAGCTATTATAAACCGAATATAAATTTATTATAAAATAATATTTTTTTCCAAATGTGCCCATATACTCCCTTACAAAAGGGAACCTCCTCCCTCTCCTCCTCACACCACTATGAGCCATCAATCTCAGCCAAACCCTGCCAATATCCCTTCTACACTTCCCTGGAAACATCATAGTGTTCTTGGTATTCTTAAAAGACCAACTCTAGTTCTCTATGTTGAGGTTAAGAAGAGGCGCGTCAAAGAAGAGGTAATATCCATTACCGATAATTTCCAATTTCATTTTTCTTCAACAAATTCTTCTTTTTCTGTTTCATTATAAAGTAATAACATCAGTATTACATATATATCTATATGTTATTATAAATATAATACAAACTCATTTCACCTTCTATCCATCCTACGGAAAACAAAATCATCGCGCGTGCGTACGTACAGAAGACCATCTCCACGTTGTGGTGTAGTTAGTTTTTACACCACCACCTTACATGGATGGGTATAATGGAGTAAAGAATAATTATATATGATTATTATAAAATCATACGGATTTTATGATATTATATCATTCACTCCAATTCTATTCCATAATTATGGGAACAATATCATCGCTCGTGCGTACGTTTGGACTACCGTCTCCACGAACGTGATGAGATTAATTTCCCATGATTAACCATTAAAGTATGATTAGATAGTATATATGCAATAAACAAACATGAAAGATATTACATAATAATGATACTGGAATTATGTACATATATGTTTCATTTACTTAATTCCATGTAATTCAATAAGGAAATGAAAACAATGTTCATGCGTACGTACAACATATCCTATCCATAAACTGTGTATTTCATTACATTTATCGATCTATCATATATATTTATATTCTTAGTATATATTATATATAAATCATGTTTTAAATTATTGAATTATGTAAATCTGGATATGAGTTATAATATCAAGAACGACAAATCGAAACACGTACGATAAAAGAAACGATTTTTCCTAAAACGCTGCTTTAACATGGAATTTACAAAAGAACGGGTAATATAAAGTTATAAGAGATCCATATATGATATCATAACAATGAATATGATTCTTTAATAATTCAATGAAATTATTTAAATCATTATACCAGAGGTTTGGATACATACAGAGGATATCAGACATAAGGTAAGGGATAACTTTTCCAGTCTAATTTTTTATCCGTGATAGTTTATTCGTAAGTATTTATTGTGGTTATATTTATCATTCATGTCCCCATTTTCTAAAAATGGTGTCATATATGTTTAATTTCCTTTTTACACATTTTTTACTTTTACTACATGGTATGTAAGTAATCATTCTTTTTTTACGTTACGAGGTACTTTTTTTACTTTTCCGGAAAAAGCACGAGAAGAATTTTCTTAACTTATACGGAATGAATGGATTTTTACAGTTTCATAACACCTTCTTTCATGAAGCTTACTCTACATGATTTCATGACTATTTTCAACAAAATACTCTTCTTTTAAAATTGAATGGAATTTTGTGAAAAGAAAATGATTTTGATGAAGAAAGGATATTTTCCTCAAGAATTCATTTCAAGTGTTTTGTCAAAACTATTTTCAATCTAAGATGAAATTATATAGTATGATTATGTTTCAATTATAATGTCTCTATAATTTACATGGTTTGATTCTTCTTATGAAAAAATTATATCCATTTCTTTTATATTAATTATGTTATGATGGGATTATGATTAAGAAATCCATTTTATTCTTTGGGTTATGATGAATGATTTATGTTCATGTTGTGGCACAAGTAAGAATGATTTCATTATGAGATGGGTGGGACCTATATCTCCCTAGAATGCATTGGGTAAATATTTATATCTTATGGGATAGACATGGATAGAGTGGAATGTTAATTCTATTCAGTGATACAGGACTGAAAGGAGGAGTGAACTCAGTACAGCAAGGGACGTTTTCCACGTAGATAGTCCTGGCAGCAATGCCTTGGCTACAATAGAAATCATATCAAGTGCCTAATGGTTTTCTACAATTACATGTTTTATTCCCATGATATTTTATCATTATTAATATTTCTTTATGATCTATTCCTTATGTACTACCATGTTTTATATTATTGCTCAAGATTTTTATGTTTAAATATTATGTTAATGTTTTGAAGTTCAAATTTATATGGTTTGTTTTATTTTCTCCATTCTTACCCTTACTGAGCATTTGATCTCACCCTTTATATGTTTACTTTTCCCTATAATATAAATAAAGGTTTTAGGTAAGAAAAAAAGGATGATCTTTATGGGATATGTTGAAGATATTTCACCAAGATTTGAAGATTATATTCCATGTTTCCAAAGACACTAAACTATTACGGACCCGTGTTGTCTATTTTCTTTATGTATTAGATATTCTGAAAAATTATTGTAATGTCTATTTACTACAAGCTTTGGGTCTCTACACTAACTGTGTTGTAAGACCATGTTTTAGTCGTAAATCAGTTATCTATCATATAACCAAATATGGTTTCCAAAGAAACTATTATGTGTGGTATCACAATGGAGAGAAAATGGAATCTCAAAATGTTGATGATCCAAATGATAGAACTAAATTAGAGAGTCTGATATATGATTGGTTTCCATTTATTCAGCATCATGATAAGGAAAGGATTTCCAACAAAAAATATTTTGATACAAGCACACATGATGCATCTAATGAAAATGATGATGTTGATAGGGTGAAAAAATGGAATGATGCTGCAATGACTCTAGTATATCAACAATGTGGTAAATTAAAAAATTTGGAATTTTTAATCTGATTGATTCATGGGAATACTATGTATGGGATTTCAATTACTACAATAGATTACATTCATACCCTCTTGAAGGACTTACTTTTAGATGATTCAGATATTGCCTCAAACCACTATATGGAATGGATGTTAGTTGATGAACTTGGAATCTCAAAAAACAATTCATGCTTGCCCGAATGATTGCAGCTTATTTTGGGAGGAAAATTCTAAAAGAAATGACTGTATCAAATGTGGAACCTCCTGATGGAAGCCAAAATATGATGGAACACCATCTCATGTGCCACAGAAAGTAATGTGTCACTTTCCATTGATCCCCAGATTTCAGAACCATTTCATGTCTGATGAAATATCAATAAAAATGCGAAGGCATGACACTGAGAGAAAAAAGAATAATGAAGAGTTGGTTTACCCTACAGATGTATTTTCATGGTAAAGATTTGATGATCCATATCCTGAATTTTTAGCAGACATGCGTAATGTGAGACTGGGTCTTTCATCTGATGGTTTTAATCCATTTGGGTAGATTCTTACATCGCACAACACATGTTCGGTTTTCATAAACATTTATAACTTTCCACCATGGTTTTTTATGAAAAACCATTACACTTTCTTGATTATAATAATATCAGACCCTTCTGATCCCGGTAATGATATAGATGTATACAAGCATCCTTTAATAAAAGATTTGAAACTTATTTGGGATGTGGGTGTGCCCACATACAATGCATTTTCGAAAGACATATTTCTGATGTGTGCTACACTTATGTGGATGATCAATGATTTTTATGCTTATGCAATGATGTATGGATGGAGCACAAAAGGAAAATTGTCATGTCCTTTTTTTATGAAGAATAATCGATCGAGAAGACTGAAATATCGTCGTAGTTTTAGTTTTATGGGACATCGACGATACTTTCCAATTAACAATCCCTATAGAAACAATCGTCAAAGATTTGAAAATATTATGGAGACTAACAATCCACATCAGCATATGTCTAGAACTGATGTTCTTAATGAATTGAAATATTTCAGTTATTCATTTGGGAAGGGTGTCATGAAATCTAGAAAGAGGAGGAATGTTTCAAATGATACCTGTTACAATTGGAAGAAGAAGAGTATATTCTTTGAGTTGTTTTATTGTTAAACCATATTGTTACATCATTTCATAGACATAATGCACATTGAAAACATTATATTTGAATTATTTCTTTTTATTCTTCCAAATTTGAAGGGGAAGATAAAAGATGATTTACGATCCTGACGTGACATGGCCGAAAACGCACTTCGCGTGTCATAAATGGTCAAAACATGCATTGAACCTTCAAATGCATATAGAACGACATAGGAATTACTTTAAATCACACAAACACACCCTAAATGTTATTCATGAGGTGTATGAGGAGATGACACGTCATTCAGAATCGTGGTTTGCGCGGTAAGACTGAATATGTGTTTTTTAGGTATTTGGCGCACTTGAAAAGCGTGCGTGGCGTGGGGAAACTAAGAGAACTTCATTGGAAAGCCATTAAATCATACTACAACAAAGAGTGGGTTAATTGTGAAATGGTCGGCCAGACGACACATAAATCGGAGGTTTCGTGTGACCGCGGTGGCTGAAAACGCACTCCACATGTCATAAATGGTCAAAACATGCGTTTTACGGTCAAATACATAACCAATGACATCATAATGAATTGAAAGCACAAGAAAAGAACCTAATTTTTAGTCGTGAGGTGTACGAGAAGATGAAATGTTATTTGGATGCACGGTTTGAGAGAAACGGCTGAATATGTATTTTTTAGATGTTTGGCGCGCTTGAAAAGTGTGCATGGGGTTGTCAAAACCAACCGAATGACCTCAGAATGCCATGAAATCGGACGAAAACAAGGGTGGGTGAATTGTGAAATGGCCGGCTAGAAAACGCATTAATCAAAGGTGTCGTATGACCCAGTGGCCGAAAACGCACTCTGCGTGTCGTAAATGGCCAAAACATGTGTTTTACAGTCAAATACATACCCAACGACATCGTAATGACTTGAAATCACAGGAAAATACCCTAATTATTAATTTTGAGGAGTACGAATAGACGACACATCATTCAGATGTGTGGTTTATGCGGCACGATTGAATATGTGTTTTTTAGGTGTTTGGTGTGCAAGAAAATCATGCGTGGGGTGGTCCAAACCAACGGAATGACATTGGAATGCCATGAAATTGGACGAAAACAAAGGGTGGGTGAACTGTTAAATGGTTGGCCAGAAGGCACGTCAATCATATGTGTCTTGTGACCGCGATGGCCAAAAACGCACTCCGCGTGTCGTAAATCGCCAAACCATTTGTTTAACGGTCAAATTTATACATAACGACATTGGAATGACTTGAAATCACACAATAACACCCTAATTTTTATTTATGAGGCATACAAGGAGAGGACACATCATTCAGATGCGCGGTTTGCGTGACACAATTGAATATGTGTTTTTTAGGTGTTTGGAGTGCTTGAATAGCGTGTATGGGGGGGGGTCAAAACCAGATGAATGATCTCAGAATTCCATGAAATCAGACGAAAACAAAGGGTGGTTGAATTGTAAAAGGTTTGGCCATACGAAATGTCAATCAGAGGTGTCTTGTGACTGTGGTGGCCGAAAACTCACTTCGCGTGTCTTAAATGACCAAAACATGTGTTTAACGATCAAATGCAGAACAAAAGAAATGATAATGAATTGAAATCACACAAAAACACACTTATTATTATTCATGAGCTGCAATAGGATACAACACATCATTTAGATGTGTGGTTTGCGCAGCACGGATGAATGTGTGTTTTTTAGGTGTTTGGTGTGCTTGAAAAGCATGCGTGGGGTAGTCAAAACCATCCGAACGACCCCAAAATTCCATGAAATCAGACGACAACAAATGGTGAGTGAAATGTGAAATGGTCGGGTAGAAATCACGTCAACCGGAGGTGTTGTGTGACCACAGTGGTTGAAATCACACTACACGTGTCGTAATTGACCAAAACATGAGTTTTACGGTCAAATACACACTGAACGATATCAGAATGACTTGAAATGACATGAAACACCCTAATTATTATTATTGATGTGTATGATAAGACGACAAATCATTAGGATGCATGGAATGGACGAATATCTATTTTTAGGTGTTTGGTGCATTTGAAAAGCGTGCGTGGGGTGGCCGAAACAGGCCGAACGACCTCAAAATACCAAGAAATCGGACGAAAACAAAGAGTGGGTTAATTGTGAAATGGTTGGCCAGACGAAATGTAAGTCGGAGGTTTCGTGTGACCTAGTTGGCCGAAAATGCTCTTCGGACACCCCCCCACCCTGGACAGCCCCCCAACCCCAGATTGCCCCCCACATCCCCGAACAGCCCCCACCCACCGGACAACCCCCCCACCCTATATGGCCTGCCACCCCCCCTGAAAACCCTCTAACCCCCCGGACAACCCCCTTACCTCAGACGGCCCTCTCGGACATCCCCCCAACCCCGGACAGCCCCCACTCACCCCAGACAACCCACACCCCCGGACAGCCCCCCCGCACCACCCGAACAACCCTCCCACCGCCGGACTGACCCATGCACCACCCAAAAATCCCCCACCCCTTGGACATCCCCCACCTCAATCTAAGGAACGGTGTTATTGGTTTTACTCAAAGTGTCTCACTTTTTTCTGAAATGGACAGAATTTTAAGTGAAAACAACAACTGGTATACCGGAAATATTCACAAGGCTACACATAGATTTTTGAAATTTAGGGATAAAAAATAAAATTTGGTCTATTGGTCATACATTATTTGATGAAAATACTCACAAAGAATAGATTGAAACAAAATGGCTCACAGTAAATATAGAAAAACAAGAATTATATTAATATTGAGTCTCGACATCCCATCATGAACATGAACCAACACTCATGTTCTAATTCTCAATGACCAGTCATTCATTTTATACAATAACATACAAAAAAATAAATATCAGATAGTTATTTCATATGAAACCTATGAACACTCAAGCATACCATATAACAAATTGTTCAACAACCCTACACATAGATTCTTCAGAAATAAGTTTCAAAGTCTCATAAAAATACCCCAATGGTGAGGAATACATATGGTGACACCATTGACCCATGGATAACCTCAATCCCATCCTCAAAGAGTGGGTTCTAGGACCAATACAAAGTCCCTTTGGGATCCCAATACCAAATACATAATTGAGTATTCATACCCACTATCCAAGATGGGGATCCCTCTCACATCACACCCAGGAGAGAAAATTACAATTATCTAGATACCCCCTTATTCAAAATGAAGAGTCTATGAAAAACATGTAGGCTATTGCGGTAACCCATCTAATATGTCTATATTGTCCAATGTTTCCCACTAACACATTAGGAACCATTTATACATGGATACATAATCATTAGTGGAATACAAACATCTCATGTGCTTCCTATAACTCCTTGTAGGTCTAAGCACATGAACACTACTATTTTCTATCTTATGGGAATCATGCACTTTTTCCACTCTACCCATGTTTTTCTGTTGGTTTTAAGATACTCAACCCAATACCATGACTAAACATCCCATGTTCTTCTTATAACATGTAGGTTTTTTCACTTGTGTGTATTTGTGTTGTGGTTTGAGTCAGGAATGAATTTTTAATTTTGAATACTCTTATGTGTGTTGGTGTTTTGTTTTGAGTGAGTAATGAATTATAAATTTGGAATACTCTTATGGGATTTATTGAATTTCCTATAACATGTATGATTTTTCACTTATGGGTGTTATTCCATTTGAATATCTAAATTTCAATATTTCTCTATTCTGGAATGAATACTATATTTTGAATACATTGGATGGGGATTTTGTATTGGTTTCGTTGTAGGTCTACAGAGGGGGTTGTGTGTTGCTATGTTACTGTGGAGCTTTTTTCATATCTGGAAAGGGGAGAGGGGCTTGCTGATGTGGAGTTGAGCAAATCTATACCAATGGTTTTCAAAACCGTTGGTATAGATTCTATAATATAACTATACCAACGGTTTTGTTATAGCATAATGGGTTTCCATATCCCCTCTATACCAACGGTTTACAACCATTGGTATATGTGTAACACACACATACCAAAGGTTTCACAATCCTTTGGTATATGTTATTTTTAACACACATATACCAAAAGTTTATAGAAAACCATTGGTGTACCTTATATTTTGACACCTATACTTATGGTTTTCACAAAATTGTTTGTATAGGCCTATTGTCATGGATTACTTGGCCATGGTTGAGGGAACCATTGGTATACTATATAACAACAGTTACCAGGCCATTACCAATGGTTCACAACCGTTGGAAAAGTGTAAAATTTCAGTAGTGTATATTTATCCACCCTTTGTTTCATGATTCTTATTTTTGTACTAATGGATTATATACTAATAAATATATAGAAATTTTATTGAAATGAATTCACATATATTATATAATAATCTGATTTACATGAAATTATAATTCTATAAGCTACTTCAACAAGAATCGCTTCTATCCCCCTCAGGGATACATTTTTTATGTTCTTTATAACGATGAATATCATCCAAAGGGGTTACTTATAGTGTCCATGTTGTTTGTATATCAACATAGTTCTTCTTCATATGGCTATATGGATTTTAAAATCTCTATATCTTCAGTAAAGATGATCTTCAATAACAAATCATTTCATAATTACAATAGTAAAATCAAACAATGACGGGGTATTCTTCCTTTTTTTTATCATTTTTTGATAGTAACCTCTTAAAATTCATCTAGAATGGTCCAATCATATGATTTTTAATAAATACAAATGTTGAATCATTCTAAGATGATATATTCATTATTTAAGTTTATCCAAGATTATTAGAACATCAACATTCTTAGGTTCTCCTCTTGAGAATATGATTCACCTTAAAATACATGTAAAGAATGTAAACATATAAAAAACAATGAATATGGAAATAATGTGGATATTTCTTACTTCATAATGTGAAAATAAATGCACAGATGATTTTCTTAACCAAGCTGCTCAAACTCCAATTTGATTTATTATATCATTATTGAAATTCAATTATTATATAGGTAGTATGAATATAATATCCTATTATTCAACATTTTTTAGAAAATTTCTTCTCAACAACCATCTTGGATAATGCGTTATTAGTTATGTTAATGTGTGATTCTTATTCTGGAAGAACAGATAGAAATTCTTTAACATAACTCAATATTCTTTACAAATAATAGACAGAACTCTATAAATAAGAGGGTTGCCTTTTGCTGAAAACCTCTAATGAAATTTATATTCCTCTTATTGAATGATTTATTAAACTTTTTTCTATCTTTTTCTTAGTACTCATCAATCTCCAATACCTTCTATATATCAGGTAGAAAATAATCGAACATACAATTGGGGTTATTAGCAGCCTTCATGGAATCTCTATATAGATTATTCTGAGTTCCTTTTTTTAAGTTAATTTCATTAGATATAAAACCATTCAAAATATTTATTGATTAGGTATTGATGGACCTTTAATTATATTTTTTTTTAATTTTTATTAGGAGGATTTTCATCTAAATCATTCTTCTGATCACTTCACAAGGATTCTTTATCTTTATTCACCAACTTCTTTTATTTTAATGTTTTTTATTTGATAAATTTCTATTTTATAATGAAATACCCCATGATTATAGTATATATTTTATTTTAAAAAATAACACTAAGTCCTATAACATGTAGAACACACAACGTTGATCTTAAACAAATCGTGAATTAAAATTATCTATATATGAAAGTTATAACATAGTTATTGAATTGGTAGATACGAATAGTTATAAATAAATTATGGAAAATATATATAATAAAAATAAATATTAAAATTTACTTATTAATTCATAATAATTAAATAACCAGTTTCCAGTAAAGTCACTTCGTTCTTCAAAAATATGTTTTCCTCAAAAATAGGCTTTATTAGTTTTTTCTCAAAGGTAATATATTTAATTTACACAAATTTTTTAAATTGTTTTTTAAAAAGAAATTATTTTTTAAAATCATCATGTAAATATATTATTTATGTTAATTTTGGGTAATTTTCAAAAAATATTTTATTTTTAGTGAATACTAAAAAACACTACTTTTGTAAAATAGTCATTTCATTACATTAAATCAAATAAGGTAAAAGTATCATTTTTTATTTGTATTTAAGTTAAAATAATGTAACATTTATTCAATATAATCTAAATAATTCCATATGAATAATCATTATATTTTTATATGTTCATTTTAATGCTAAAAATAACATATTTATGTAAACTGATATTCAATGAGTTTTTGAATATTTATATTACAATTGATTGCTTCCACATATAAAAATTTTGTATTTAAAAATAAAATCCATATTTGGAATCATTAGGTTCAAATTTATAAATAATTCAATTTCATATTTAGTCATCATGAATAGATACTGTGGTGAATATTTTTCACCATGATTAATGGTAAATTAATTATATATAGTTAAAAATAAAGGTATAAAGATTTTAATATATATCAAAAAAATGAATTTTATTTATTTGAATACGTTAATTATGAAATATTCATAATGAAATTGAATATGTGGAATTTTGGGGTCATATTAAATAATTAATAAAATATTTATTATTTTATGAAATGGATAACTATGAACTACCACTCTCTTGACATTAATTTTTATTATATGTTTCTATTGGGATAAAAATAATTTTTGAATAATGATTATAGTTATTTGGAAAACAAATATATCTTTTTGATGTAATTTATTAAAAATATTATATTGGGATATAATTACCTGAAACGTTTGTGTTACACTAATATAGTGATTGCACCAGAAGTGGAAAAATTAGAGTAAATGATTTTAAAATGAATAAAAATAAATATTTCGGATGAGTTAGGGTGTTAAAATAACATTTTGATAAAAGAAATTTATTTTTTATGTATTGAAAAATATATTCCAAATAAATTATTATTTATGTATTAATTTAAAATAATTTATGTGAATAGTCACTAAAAAGTTTTTAATTATATTTTATATAAAATAATAATTTTATAACTGATACAAATTTCATTAAAATAATTCATTTTGGAATATTAATGGATTATGGTTTGTAATATTTTACTTGGACCAATTATTAGTCATTTTCCATTTTATCGTTTCTTTCTTGACCTCTATGGTGTAAAAACAATTTTATCATGGTAATCATTTAAAGGGTCAATGATAGGTTAAAATTAGGATATAGGGGTTAAAAACTAACCTAAAATTTTATAAATTTATTTATATTTATCTAATAATTTATGTCATTTCTAATGTCACCCTCTCTTCTTGTATACAAGGACACCACACCTCCACTCATGATCACACTCCATGAGACTTCTATATCATGTATTACCAATATAAATCCTTAAAAACATACCCATTTATGATCTAGGGGTATATTTTTATCAAAACACAATTTTTATATGGATTAATATGTAACCGAAAGGGGGTTGTCAAAAGAATAGGTATAACTCTTAGCTGAGTGTTTTCATTTTATTTTGTCTTATAATTCATTAAATTATATTATAACCATGATTAAATAACATCAAATTTATCTCACATATAATAAGATTTTATTATCTTTATCTAAAAATCATTGTTCATCCCCTCTATAGAATGAGGAAAAAAATTCGCCGTTCATGCGTACGTGTGGACTACCGCATCATGAAAGGAAGTATTTTGGATTTCATCACAATCATTCATGCATGTTTATTATTATGTATATAATATTTATATATTATATTGGTGATATAGTTATAAATATCTAAATATAATATATAATAATCTATATTACCCTTCCTCCAATTAAATATTATAACATTGCTCAGGTGTATGTGTAGATTACCTCCTCCATGAAGGAATGTGATACATTTATCAGGTACGAATTTCATTAATAAATATAAAATATTATTTAACTTATAAAAATGATAATTATTTCACTAATAATATTATAAATATTTTAAAACACTGATAAATATGGAATTACATGGTAACAAAACAGAATCATACATGGAAAATGAAACAGTTTACATTCAAAAAAGATTATTTTAATAATGAATTATTAATAAATAGGCATTGAAATATTATAATTGGATCATATAAGATTTTATAAATCTTAAATTATATATTTCATGAATTAATAATATGCTTAAGACCATTATCTTGATGGTTAGGGTTTGTACCACTAAGTAGAAGCGTGATGTATGGTGTTTCATAACTCAATTTTCCTTTATTGATTTATTCCACTATTTAATTAATTATGTTATTCCATTAGTATATGTTAATGACATATTATTGTTTTATGTTTATTTCCACTATTGTTTTTTTTGATTTATATAATATAAACATAGCTAATTCATTGATAAATATTCACTTCAATGATATGATATTTATATGGTATTTAATCTCAGATTCCATTATATTAATAAAAATTTGGTTTTATGAACATATTTTATTCTATGAAGAATATATAATATCCATTTTAATGTATATAATATGAATATATATTTATTAATTTTAATTAAATATTCAATTAATATTTACTCTTTATGGGGTTAGAAATTAAATGTTACCACAAATGTAATGATTTATTTCACAATGTCATTTTTTGGGATTTCTTATAATTTAATCAATGTAATCTTATAATATATCATTAATAAAATCCTTATATTTTATTTTACTTTTTCTATATAAGGATTTTATATTTTTGTATTCAATTTTTTTCACTTTGCAACATGAATCAAGAAATAAAATGTTTAAAATAAAAGTCAATCTCATTTCTCTTTTTGATCAAGTATAATTTTTTTCCATGTATATAATTCTCAAATTTTTTACAAAAGTCTTATATATTTACTCAAATGTCATATTGAATTTGTTTTATTATCCATTAATTTTTAAAAGGTTTTAATAAAATATTTAAAATAATTTTATGAAAATTTCATTAAAAAGGTCAAATAGAATGTTTCATTTTAACATATATGATGTAAATGGATTTTCCCATAGAAAAAAATTCTATTATATTTTGATTCTTCAATTAGTTTCCCATGGTTTTATAATGAAAATTATTTAATAATTTTTTTATTAAATTATGACTATTATTTTATTTCATTCTCCAAAAGACTTGATTTTATTCCAAAATATTTACTTTTAATGAGTGGATAGTTATAATTATTCTCTTACTAATTTTATGTTCATTATATTTCTCTTCAAGAACCCACTATTTTCGATCAAATTACATCATACATTAAATATATTTCATCCATACCCATATTATTTGTATCATGGCTATTATTATTTTCTATAGCATATACCTTTTATATATATGATGTTTCACTTTGAAATTTATTTGATAGATTAGAGAAAATTTTAATATTATATATTCTATACTCAATATAGATTTTTTTTCATAAGTCATATTATCTATGAATTAAATTTATCATTCAATATAAAAAGAATTTATTGGGCATATAGCAACATGTGGGCATGGTTATATATTACACCTCGATACATCGATGTGTCCCATGAGAAAATACCATTTTCTATCATTATTAATTGGTGTTTGGTGTATTCATACCCATTTTTTAAAATAACTTTTCATAATTCATTGATCAAGATGTCTAAAATTATGCATTGATGTCATTTAAAATTTATGTTCTATTATTACTTATATTATTAGATTGATATTATCTATGGATTCAATTCATTTTCTTGTTGTTGATTAAATGAAATGTGTTTGAAGTTATCTACCTTTACATATTGATTATGCCTTATTTACACATGATATCAACCATTTTACATAACTCTTACTAAATATTTGATCTCATCCTTTTTTCATTTCCCCTGGATTTGAATGCAGAATAATTAAATGAGATTGAAGGATATATAGTTTTTTATTTTAATGAGTTCAATATTTTATCTCTAATAAAACATGGGAATCATCTATGCATATAGATCATTAATACTAAAAAATTTATCAGTCTTTAGTTATGTGATATGTTATATCTTATGCCAATGAAATGAAATAAACACCATATAGAGACCCCGATCCCCGGGTGCCTCATGAGACATGACATACTAACATTACATTACAACATTTACAAATAATATATCGTGTCACATTACTAAAGAAGATCGCGAGGCTCATGATTCAGGGAAACCAGCTGCCTCTGATAAACTTCATTAGTACAAACCATGCCTGCAAAATTTAAAACAAAACGTAGGGTGATAAAATATGCCCAGTAAGGGGTTTTAATGCATTTTAGGAAAAACTCTTTCTCAAAGCAGTCATCCTAAATAAAATAATACACTTTACTAAAACAAAGTATTATCATTTCTTAAAACATGAAAATCCAACATTTTTGAAAAACCACTGGCACAGAGAAGAAGTACGTAATTAAAATAAGCTTAAAAGAAGACATGAATTAGAGAGCGCAGGCATGTGGAGAATAGATGATGCATAACATACAACCATAATCACTTCAGTTATAAAATATTGATTGCAAGTAGGGAAAACATTCATATCAAGATTCATTGGTACATAAAATTCTTATAACATCATACTATGCATGTTACAGTTCATAACTGAAAAATTCATTCTCTTGTTCAAGGGAATTTTTAACAAGGGGATGTCCTGTTAGTTGAACTAACCCCCGATTGACCATTTATCATCACATGCAGAGGGAATGTATAATTCCTAGACAAGTCAAGACCTTGTCTCATGATCGTAAAACATAACTTAGTAAGGGTCAAGGAAAACTGCCAATCCCATTTCTCAGAGTAGCACAAGCCAAGGCTAATTGCCAAAACCGTCGCACATAAAAGCACAATCCAAGGCTAACCTCCAAGACTATCACACATGAAAGCACAAGCCAAGGCTAACCGCCAAGACCACCGCACATAACGTCTCATGAGACTCTTACATTACCCAATGCATTGGAGCGCTATATAATTTCAGGTGCACCCGTCCACAAACATTTAAGTCCAATACATCCCTCACATATCTTGACATGGTCTTTTATTCACAGGGTTTCATTCATACATTCTCAATCAACCCCCTTTTCACATACATATTCATAACTCGAAGTTGTTCATAACATAAATGTAAAAAGAACTAGGTTATTGGATTCAGATTAAGCAGTGATGTAAATAAACTAAATCAACTTACTCTTGCACATGAAAAAATAATTGTAACACTGAACATAAAGGATTGCCTTGTAAAATTACATCATGTTCATTAAATAAATCCCATAAATTCATAGATCATATCTTTAAATCATACGAAAACTCATTCTTTACAAGTATAAATTTCATCGAGGGTACATAACTTTGTACGTTAAGCCAGTCCACTGGTGCAAGATACATGTTGGCTTAACATCCATTAAAATTATTAGAAACTTATATGTGTCAAAAACATAAACCAATTCCTGATAATAATTAATTGAAACAGGGATTTAAAAACTGAACTGATGAATTCACATTCACCTGGCCACATATAAATTCTTAAGGGGTTCACGCCGCACATTTTCACAAAAAGTGCATGAATTGTCAAAAATGCTGATAAATGAGATTTTCAGTGGGAAGAACTATTTTTATACCAATCTTATCCGTAAACTCTATCATGTACATAAACATGTATATACATAATTTCTTTGTATTATTCCTGAAATAATAATCTTAATGGGTAAAAATAATGTTTATAAATCATCATGTTATATTGCGATAAATTTTAAATTAAGTAACCAAGACCATCCCTTATACTCACACATAGATGTACATATACATCTATATAATCACATGTACATATATATCTATGTGCTCCATGTACTTGTAAAATCTTACACGTTTATAAAAATACCCGACCCCTCCATTTTTCATAAGGCAGAGTAACGAAAGGGTTATATACATGCATAAGGGATGTGTACATATGCGTGCATCATCTAATATATGTATGAATACATATATATTTACACACAAAGTGTATATAGGAAAACAAAATAACCATTAGAACTGAAATAAAACAAACCCCAAAAAACTTCCTTAAACCCGATAGAGTTCTAGAATAGGATATCAATTATATCTTATTCTTAAGGCCTTTATACACACATATTCATGAAGTGTATATACATATATATAACCGTGTATGTTCACCGAAGCAGTTGAAAATTAAAACAAGAAGTCCTCCCCTACTCAGGTTCGATTCTAGGAAGGAAAAAAACGGGTATAAATAGGTTCATTTGGTCTTGTATATATCTATACATATTTATATCAAAGGTTTATATAAACATGTATATCTTATCGAAACTAAAGGGAATGAAGCAGAGGAGTTTCCCTTACCCCTATTTGGTTCTCCAATATAGAAGGGGAATTCTCAAGGGCTGGGCATGCACCAGATGTATATTCCCATAACTATATATATATATATATAACACATATATAAATATATATATACTGAAGCTTAAGAAATACCAAATAAAACTTGTCCCTTACCTTAGCTTGGAGAGGATGAGAAAATGAAGCGGGTGACGTCAGACTGGTGGTCGGAGATCCAAGAAACTGGGTGAAAAATCTCCCCTTGCCTTCGGTGCAAACCGAAGCTTAAGTACAGTTCCTCTCCTTGCGTCGAGATATAGACGGGGTAAACGAGTCCATGTCGGTGCCAACCCATGAAAAAAGAGGTATTAGGGTCCACTCGCCGGCCTAGGGGAGAAGATGATGCTGCCCATCCTAATGGTACCGCGACGCGAGGAAGAAGAAAGCCGCAGGGTGAAGTAAAATGGAAAAATGGGGGACGACCAGGATTTAAACAGGAGATGATCGGATGGCTAGGATGTAGTGCAGCTTTAAAAAAATAACGGTTGTGATTGGAGCACCGGATCGGACGGTCCAGCTTGTTGCGGCAGAGACAAAGCGGCAGTTTAAAAAAAAGAACATTTGATATTTTATTCTTTTATAAAAATTTGTTATAAACTTATTATTTAAACTATCATTATTAACATGAAAAAATTGATCATACTTTTATTATTTTATATTGAGTCAATGGTCATTTAATATATAAGTATATTAATTAATTCATCCTTATCAAAACATATTTTTTATTTATTTATTTTCCTTTATTAAATTAGATATTAATTATCTTAATTTTCCATAGTTGAAGATTTATGATATTTTTATTAATACAATTAAACATTTAACATAACAACATCACTAATTATTTTCAAATTGATAAATAATAGTCGTTTAACATTACGAAACACATGCGTAAATGAAATCATAATTTTACATCGTCTCAAAACGGTTAAAAAAGGGTCAAATTGTAAATACTTGCATCATTATTATTAATTAAATTTAATTTAGGGATAAATATAATACATTTAATTTTAATTTTGACGCAACATATATATATATATATATAACTCAAGAGTTTGAGTACATATCTTCTTAGACAATTAAAAACCCATCAGGTTCAATATATTCCTTCAAGATATAAATACTTACGTTCTCATGTCAAAACATGTATTATAAATAGTGGAAAAATAATAATATTAATTCACACTGGTTTTCAATATAAAATATAATTCAAATTTTGGGAAAAAAATAATTAAAATAATTATATTATTATTGATGTCATTCTTTAAATATTAAAGAAAATAACATAATTAACTTTTTGAACCTTTCGGGGGTAATCAACTGTTATCTAAAACAGTTCAAAATAATACATTAGAGGGTAAGAGGATCCTGGGGAGCCAATAGTTATATTTATAGCAGTTAGGGTCCAAGAGCCGAATACGTGTTCTTATAAAAATTCTGGTCTCGGGGCATCCCATACTCAAGGCAACTGAAGGAGAAAAAGAGATGATGGTTTGTGTGATTCATTTGGTGCTCAGTACGGCTGCGGTGGCTTTAACCATCCTTATGTTTATTCTGATGGATTCCAAAGGCCCTTACCATATTCTTGGGGTTCTTGTGGTTTTATGTGGTCTTCCTATAATTGTAATAGGGTTTTTAATTGGGATTTTGGGTTAGCTAAACTTCTAGCTCGATTAGCGTGATTTGTAGTCACCAAAGTGTTACTCATTTGAATAAAAAGGTGATTTATTCAATTTTATTATTATTATTATTTTATAATATGATTGTTTGTTCAATTAATAGATGACATTGTAAAATAAACTTGTAATTACTCCAAACACAGTTTCTTGGGTCGTTACATTATTTCCCCCTTCAAATAATTACATCCTCGCAATTCTATCCATAAAAGAAAAGCAGAAACCCCAAACACACATCATTACTGAAATAGGGGATCCGGATCGGTTACCAGAATACCCAAATTGGTACATAGTTCTTCCATTTCCCTAGCCTATATGCACTTTGAGCAGTATGTCTTGAACTCCTGCTCGTTTGTACTGCACACATGCTTCTAGAGGAAGGCTCGTGTGGTGAAAAGCTCGGAAACATCCGAGTAGATAAATTCCCTGATAACTCTCTGGGCTACATCACGCTCGAGGTAATCGAGGGGAATGATGCGATTGAGGAGACTGAAATTTAATAACTGGAACATATAGGCTGCACTAAGGTTTCCATCCTGGGCAGCTACGAGGAAACAGGATCTGGCGGAAAAGTTTTGTGCCAGAGTAAAACAGTGAAAGGGACCCTCAAAGTATCTTCCCCTTCGCCTATAGCATGGAAGTTGAGAATTGTCGATGAGATGAAAATCAAGATCATCATCCTGACATGAATGAAGAATCTCAAGAAAATTTGTTAAATCATGCAGATGTTGGCAAGTCCCTTGCAGGTGGAGAAAGGATGGATAATCCACCAAGCATGTCCTGATCATAATAACCTCTACTAACTCATCGGGTAGTGATGGTATGTTCGCTTGACCATCCATCTGTAAAAAAACATATGAAAGTAAACACATAACAACACTGATAAGGTAGAGGTAGGAAAGGGAACATGAAACTTTCATTTATGCAAATGTTTACAAAACAATGCCTGAGTTTACTAAACGAACACCACAAAGATAGGAAAACTCCCTAACACTTCAAACCACACACAAGATGAATAAACTGGGTTAAACTCATGGGAACATCTATGATGCCTTCTAAGGTTAGCATGAGGGGTATGGAGTTGGGAAACATCAGTATACACATCTTCCCTAAGAGAAAATCGGGTGGACTCATCTTCCAACACCCCAAAGTCCATTAACTGGCCCCAGAAGCCGTAGTGCAAAATTTGGCATAGTTAATCCGCTCGGAGGTCTCCGACAACAGCAGCTTCATGAAAGGTGTTATCAAGCATCGTGCCAAATTCTTCACCAATTGTAAAAACTCAGAATAGTTCCTCGTGGTACATTCCTTGACATGCATAAAAGGGGAATTGGGTTTTCATCATTAGGATATAATCCATTCCCAACCCCTGGTGTAGTCTAAGCACCCTAGGCGAATTTGACACGTCATAAAGGTGCTTACATGTCGTGCGAATTTGGGCGTAATTAAGAAATTTATCACGGCTAGGTAGAGATACAATGTTCTCTAGAGCCTCAGTGGGAAGTGACAGTAGGTCGGTAGGTACATTCTCATCAGCCATCTGAAAGTTATAACATTTTTACTTAGAAAATTATAGTAATATGTTCATACCACCTGGTTTTCCAGAGTTTCCGGAACCCATCCTCTGATACCAACTATAGAGACCCCGATCCCCGGGTGCCTCGTGAGACATGATATACTAACATTACATTACATCATTTGCAAATAATATATCATTTCCCATTACTACAGAAGATCGCGGGGCTCAGGATTCTGGGAAACCAGCTGCTTCTGATAAACTTCATTAGTACAAAAAGTGCCTGAAAAATTTAAAACAAAACGTAGGGTGATAAAATATGCCCAGTAAGGGGTTTTAAAACATTTTAAGAAAAAATATTTCTCAAAGAAGTCATTTTGAATAAAATAAAACACTTTACTAAAACAATGCATTATCTTTCCTTAAAACATGAAAATCCTACATTTTTTAAAAACCACTAGCACAGAGAAGAAGTACGCACATAAAAAAAGCTTAAAAGAAGACATGAATCAGAGAGTGCAAGAATGTGAAGAATAGATGATGCATAACTTACATCCATAATCACTTCAGTTGTACAAGATTGAGTTCATATAGGGAAAACATTCATACCATGATTCATTGGAACATAAAATTCTTATAACATCATACTATACATGTTACAGTTCATAACTCATAAATTCCTTCTCATGGTCAGGGTAATTTTTAACTAGGGGATGTCCTGTTAGTTGAACTAACAACCGGTTGACCATTTATCATCACATGCAGAGGGAATGTATAATTCCTAGACTTTTCAATACCTTGAGTCATGATCTTAAAACATAACTTAGTATGGGTCAAGGCAAGCCGAAAATCTTGTTTCCCATAGTAGCAAGAGCTAAGGCTGATTTCCAAGATCGTTGCACATAAAAGTACAATCCAAGGTTAACTACCAAGACCGTCGCACATGAAAGCACAAGCCAAGGCTAGCCGCCAAGACCATCGCACATAACATCTCATGAGACTCTTACTTTACCCAATGCATTGGAGCGCTATATAATTCCGGGCGCACCCATCCATAAACATTTAAATCCAATACATCCCTCACATATCTTGACATGGTCTTTCATTCATAGGGTTTCATTCATACATTCTTAATCAACCCCCTTTTTACAAAAATATTAATAACTCGAAGTGGTTCATAATGTAAATGTAAAAGGAACTAGGATTTTGGCTTCAGATTAAGCAGTGATGTAAATAAACTAAATCAACTTACTCTTGTACATGAAAAAATTACTGGAACACTAAACATAAAGGATTTCCATGTAAAATTACGTCATGTTAATTAAATATAACCCATAAATTCATAGTTTATCTCTTTAAAACATGCAGAATCTCATTATTTACAAGTATAAATTTCATCGATGGTACATAACTTTTCAGGTTAAGCCAGTCCACTGGTGTAATATACATGTTGGATTATCATCCATTAAAATTATTAGAAACTTATATGTGTAAAAAACGTAAACCAAGTCCTGATAATAATTAATTGAAACAATGTTTTGGAAACTGAACTTATGAATAAACATTCACCTTGCCACATATAATTTCATCAGGGGATCACGCCACACATTTTCACAAAAGTGCATGAATTGTCAAAAATGATGATAAATGAGATTTTCAGTGGGCTGGACTATTTTTATATGAAACTTATCCTTATACTCTATCATGTGCATAAACATGTATATACATAATTTCTTTGTATTATTCTTGAAATAATAATCTTAATGGGTAAAAAAGAATTTTTAAAAATCATCATGTTATATTGCGATAAATTTTAAAATAAGTTACCAAGATCATCCCTTATTCTCTCACATAGATGTACATATACATCTATATAATCACATGTACATATATATCTATGTGCTCTAAGTACTTGTAAAATCTTACACGTTTATAAAATTACCCGAAATCACCATTTTTCATAAGGAAGATTAATGAAAGGGTTATATACATGCATATTGGATGTGTATATATGCATGTATCGTCATATATATGTATGAATACATATATATTTACACACAAAGTGTATATAGGAAAAAAACAACAATTAGAACCGAAATAAAACAAACCCCAAAAAACTTCCTTAATCCCGGTTGAGTTCTGGAAGAGGAGATCAATTATAACCGGTTATTAAGGACTTTATACACACATATGCATGAAGTATGTATACATATATATAACCGTGTATATTCACTGAAGCATCTGAAAATCAAAACAAGAAGACCTCCCCTAGTCAGGTTCGATTCTAGGAAGGAAAAAAATGGGTATAAATAGGTTCATATGGTCTTGTATATATCTATACATATTTATATCAAAAGTTTATATAAACATGTATAGATTATCTTAACTGAAGGGAACGAAGCAGAGGAGTTTCCCTTACCTCTATTTGGTTCTCCAAGATGGAAGGAGAATTATCAAGGGCTGGGTATGCACCGGATGTATATACCCATAACTAAATATATACATATACAACATGTATATATATATATATATCGAAGCTTAAACAAAACCAAATAAAACTTGTCCCTTACCTTAGCTTGTAGAGGAGGAGAAGACGAATCTGTCGACGCCGGACCGATGGTTGGAGATCCAAGAAACTGGTTGCAAAAACTCCACTTGCCTTCGGTGCAAACCAAAGCTTAAGTACAAGTCCTCTCCTTGCATGGAGATATCGATGGGGGTAAACGAGTCCGTGTCGGTGCCAACCCGTGAAAAAAAGAGATGTAGCAGGGTCCAATAGCCGGCCTAGGGGAGAAGAAGAAGCTGCCTATCCTACTGGTACAACGGCGCAAGGAAGTAGAAAGCCGTGGGGTGATGAAAAATAGAAAAACGGGGGACGCCCATGATTTAAACGGGAGATGATCGGATAGATCGGATGCAGTGCGGCTTTAAAAAAAGAACAAATATAATTGGAGTGCCGGATTGGATGGTCCAGCTGGATGCGGCAGAGAGAAAGCGGCGGTTTAAAAAAAAGAACATTTGATATTTTATTCTTTTATAAAAAATTGTTATAAACTTATTATTTAAACTATCATTATTAACATGAAATTATTGATCCTACTTTTATTATTTTATAGTGAGTCAATGGTCATTTAATACAAAAGTATATTGATTAATTCATCCTTATCAAAACATATTTTCTTTATTTATTTTCCTTTATTGAATTACATATTAAGTATCTTAATTTTCCATAGTTGAAGATTTATGTTATTGTTATTAATACAATTAAACATTTAGCATAACAACATCACTAATTATTTTCAAATTCATAAATAAGAGTGCGTTTAACATTATGAAACACATACGTAAATGAAATCATAATTTGACATCATCTCAAAACGGTTAAAAAATGTCAAATTGTAAATACTTGCATCATTATTATTACTTAAATTTAATTTAGAGATATATATAATACATTTAATTTAAATTTTGACGCAACATATATATATATATATATATAACTCAAGAGTTTGAGTACATATCTTCTTAGAAAAAGTAAAAACCCATCCGGTTCAATATATTCCTTCAATAAATAAATACTTACATGATCATGTAAAAACATGTATTATAAATAGTGGAAAAATAATAATATTAATTCACACTGGTTTGAAATATAAAATATAATTCACATTTTGGGAAAACAAGCATTAAATTAATTATATTATTATTGATGTCATTATTTAAATATTAAAGCAAATAACATAATTAACTTTTTGAACCTTTCGGGGGTAATCAACTCTTATATTTAACAGTTCAAAATAAGAAATTAGAGGGTAAGATGATCATGGGGCGACAATGGATATATTTATAGTCGTTAGGGCCATACGGTTGAATAAGTGTTTTTATAAAAAGTCTGGTCTCTGGGCATTCCATACTCAAGGAGACTAAAGGAGAAAAATAGGAGATGGTGCGTGTGATTTCTTTGGTGCTCAGTATGGCTGCGGTGGCTTCGACCATCATTATGATTATTCTGATGGATGCCAAAGACCCTTACCATCTTCTTGGGGTTCTTGTGGTTTTATGAGGTCTCCCTATAATTTTAATTGGGTTTTTAATTGGGATTTTTGGTTATCTAAACTTCTTGTTCGATCAGCATGATTTGTAGTCACCAAAGTGTTACTCATTTGAATAAAAAGGCCTTTCATTATATATTATTATTATTATTATTTTATAAGATTATTTTTTGTTCAATTAATGGATTACATTGTAAAATAAACTTTTCAATACTCAAAACACAGTTTCTTGGGTCATTAAACACCATATATGGGTAACTAGAGTTTGGTTTATTGAAGTTGGTATCATAGAAAGTTTAGAAGAAACATTTGGAACTAGATTTATTAAAACAAAGATGATATAATATAATGTAATGATATATTAAAGGGGTAATTCTATGTATAAGTTAGTGTAATTAATCTTTGTTGAATTAGATATTGTGTGGATTTCTGACAACGTAAAACCATGTTTGTATACTAGTAAATGTAAGAAGATATAACACAGATTGAACTAGGGATAACAACTCAAAAAGGAGAGGACGGGTTATTAACTCAACTATCATTGGTGGATGATAAGTTAATGTAATACTGTAAATGTAGCTGAACACTCTTGAAGGATATGTTTGGGTTAATTCATATTTTATTTTTGAATCATTATGAGGAATGAGAGGATAAAACTTATGGAATCCTATGATATTCCTAAATTATAATGGGTTGATAAGTATATGGTTGAATACAAGTTCAAAGGAATAAATAATCTCTTTGAGGTTTTCTATAATGGGTCTTTTAGATGATTAATTAAATTTTTAATGAAATTAATGGCAATACAACAATTTTATTTAGTATTTGTTTTTGTTAAATGTTTATTTAAAGAATAATAATTTTATAAGAAATTGATTACTTGTAGTATTAATAAGTCATTTGATACCAATTTGGTCGATTAAGATAAAAGGTTATTATATTAAGGGAATATATGTTCTATCTTATATATATACCATGTGATTTTATTAAACGAATAATGGTTGAGTTATATTCTGGAATCATATATTTTATTATTCTATTTTATAATCATTTAGGTTATATATGAGACAGATTTACATATTTGGTTGATTATTTTAGTATTTACTCACATTATTTTGTGTTCTTATTGGATATTATTTTATAATATGCTAACCATTTTGTGTTTAGAATAGTTGAATAACATTTCATTGTTTTTTGGACATTATAGTTGATAAAGAGTAGTTTTAAGGGAATAATTCAAAAAAAAGTAATCACTATCGTGTTGATGTGCATGAAAGGATGAAATTATTCTTATAGAATGGGACATAACTATGTATGTATATTTTTAAATTTTTGAAGTCAATTATAATGAAATTTCTTGAACTCAAGTTAACTGACGAAAAATATATCAAGACTTATGTGTAATGTAACAAGGTATGTTTTCAAGGACTTGTTTTCAAGCATGAGTCCTTTAGAGATATAGTTACAATAAGTTTCCTAAAAATGACCTAGAGATTAATGTTCAAGATGAAGTCTATATTCTATTTTATTATGAAGATATATTTAGTTTTAAAAAAATAATTAAAATTATGAGGACACAAAATACATATGTATAAGAGAATATAATTCCGAATCATTTTAATTCATATTTCATATTAAAAAAATAACACTATGTTCGATATCATGTAGTAAATGAAAAAATGATCTTAAAAAAATAATGAAATAATATTATTGGAATATGACTGTTATAATATAGCATTTGTATTGGAAGGTATGAATAATAATAATAAATTATGATATATGTAATGTTTTTAAAATATTCTAATTCATTGATTAATTAATTATAATCAAGTACTAAATTTTCCTAGAATTCACCTTACATTTCATAAATATGTTTTCATTAAAAATGGGGTTCATTACATTTTGTACATGAATATTTATCTTATTTATAAACATTTTATAAATATTACTTGAAAAAATGACTATAATTTTTGTGATCCATAATTAAATATTATTTTGTTTTCAATTTGTTTATTTTTCTAAAAACAATTCTTTTTTATGTTAATAATGAAAAATAGAAATTTTTTTAATCTGCCATATATATTATTTAAAAAAAGAAATTTAATGTCCCATTCAATTTATTATTTTTTAAGTAACGTAAGATCAATTTTATTAACCATAATCTTGATAATTTGACATGAATGAATATTATATATACTTTTGGTATAAGTTATTTTTCAGGATTAAAAGGATTTAAAAAAACTCTTTTCTTTTACATTTTTCAAATTTATAGTAAAAATGATTTTTAGAAAAACTATAAATTGAATCATAAAAATGGATTTTATATTTGGAATCTATAGGTTCAATATTTTTTTAAATACATAGATTTTATTTTTGGTCATTATGAATACTAACCATGGTAAATATTATTCTCCATTGTAAACGGTAAATTTGGTTATTGAGCTTATAAATAATGTACTATAGATTTAAAATTATATAAAATATATGCATTTATTTCATTATATGAGGGTAATTATACCATATGAATATTAATTTAAAATAATTTTTTGGTGTCATTTTCCTTTAATAAATAATTTTATATTATTTTAAGATAAGAAAAAATAATAAACATCACACAATTGAATTTAATTTCATGTATATGTTGTAATAAGGATAAAAATATGTTTTGAATGAATATAAAATTTAATAATTAACATAAAGAAAATATTTATATGAATACCAACTCTAAGAAGTTATGCGATTCGTTTCTCATATCTAAATTTATTGAAGGATTATAAATTTTTATTTATTATAATAAATAAAACCATTTAATTTATTCATTATAGATATGATGAAACAATGATAAGGATTTAGGGATTCAAATAACAAAACACAATTTACCTGAAAAATGATACAATTAATACTCAAAAACAAAAATATTAACATAGAATAATTAATAAAGGGGTGATAAAATGGTATAAGTTGTCCATATATGATAATATAAATTATTATAGTTCATTGTTGAATAAAAAAGATCAATTTTGAAAAGAACACCCCATCTTATTCTCTATTTCATCTTGTATATTTTTCAACCATTTCATTAATTTTCACAATTATGTTTCAAAATTCATTTCTGATTACTAAAATGACCAATTAAATAAATTTTTGGTTATCATTCACTTTTCACAAGGTCTAAATGGAATAATCCTGATATTTTCTAAAATTATCATTGTCTATATTATTTATAAATAGTAAAGGGGAATTTATATTTTTAACATATAACACATTAATAGTTTTTTCATCTACCATAATAATTTTATTCTATTTAGAATCTTATTTATTTTTCCCATTGATTTAGAAATGAAATTATTCAATTAATCTTAATTTTGAATGTTTTTTACCACATTTTTATATTTCCCAGAAGAATTGATTTTATTCCAAAACATTGTTAGAGTTTGAATCCACTTATTAATAACTTAACAGTTTTGTTTTGAGAAATAAATATTTCTCTATATTCATTAAATAAAAAATTTTCAAAATATAATCCTAATTACTTATTTACATTTTTTATTGTTTGTAATTTTTAATTAATATTTTTAATTTAATTTTTTTGTTGATAATTTAACTATATACCTTATGTTCATATCTTAGATAAAAAGTATTTCATCAATTGGAAGCCCATGGGGAAGCCCATCATCCATATAGTGCACCCATAGGTCATCCTCATGAGAGGTATGAACTGATGCTCCTATATGGAGGAAGGTGTGTGTGTGGTCATTTTTATTGAGAAACTAGAAGCTCACACGCATAGGATAACATGAAAAGGATAGTGGGCTATGTTGTGGGTGAGTATCATAGTGGAACCTAGAAGCAGACCCCTATTACATAGTTTTGATCAGCTCAAGACACATGTTTGTTGATATAGTAGCAAATCACCCTATCATATATTTAATGTGAAACTCTGAAGTTCATGAAATTTTTCATCCACCAAAATAAGATAAACACATTTCCATATCCACCAGATCTGATAGATCTTGACTATTGATCAATCTGATATTTTGTCTTTATCCTCCTGATTCATGAGATTTTTAGTTTTCCACATTTTCAAACCAATGGCCTACATATTCGAAACATCATTTTTAATGATCTTTATAAAATTTATTTTTGGAGGAGAAAAATATGTTTTCATAAATACTATGCATTATATTGAATTAGATACATGAATAACACTCTTAGGCCAACAATAATCATTGTTGAAGAGGCCCTTCCATAATTCAAATATTCTACCTCTCTTTTTTATTCTTTTACAACTTTTGTAGATGCATAGACACCGATGGAATATTATTCCTTTAGAACATACCACTAAAATATGGATGTATGTGTGAATATAGAAATTTTGAATCATGTATTCAAAAAAATTAATTTGATGGTTGTATTATGTATAAGGATCAAATTTTAGTTAATCCTATTAAGATAATGATAGTCCAGGAATATCTTACACTGATAAACATAACTGAGCTATGTTCTTAAATTCATTTATTAGGTTACTATTGGTGTTTCATTCAAAAATTTTACTAATCGGATTACCCATTAACCAAGCTCACACATAAAGGGATCAGTTCCTAGGGAGAAAAAAAACGTATATAATGTTCGATGAATTGATGGGAACAATTTCCAATTCTCTAATTTTGACTTTACCATTAGGAAATGATTGGTTTTTGATATATAGTGATGGATAAAAAAAATAATATGTTGTTTAAATAGAAAAAATTCAATTAATATGCATCATGGAAGTTGAAGATTTATGAATAAAATTATCCAACAAATAATCGTGCATTCACATCCACAATGTTTTTTGGAAGATATAAAGACACTCTCTCTAGTGAATGATGTGAGATATATATGGTTCAAAAGACATTGAAATAAATATTCACATAGAAGGAGATCAACATGAGGAAATGATGATGTCTCAAGATACTAAAAGATTATTATTTCTTAATGAAATATAGAGTAGGAAAAACAATTAATATTGAAGATGCATTATTCCAAAAATTTCAAGGTCTTTTTACAAAAAATGAGGATTGAGAAATACACTATAGTCATGGATTTAGTGAATATGGATATTGGTATTTATGATGAAATGGAATAACACACATTATTCAAATTATTGAGAAACCATCAATATTGGAAAAGATAAAAACCTCCAAATCTTGTGATTAGAAATTTACAAGGAAAATTAATGAAGATAAGGATGGTAGATTGGAAAGCATCATTTATGAGGACGAAATTATAAAATTTATAATGAGATTATGTGTTATTTAAATAATTGAGCTATAAAAAGAACTATTACATGATTCCCAGATATCAAATTTTTCTATTCTCCGGGTAGTTCCATTACATATAGATATTTGATAGAACATTTTTTGTGGGATAATATAAAGCAAGAAATTGATAACTATGTGTCAAGATGTCTAGTTTGTCAACAGTTTATGGCTAAGTGATTGTATCCTAGGTGAGTAATGAAGCCTCTACATATTCTTATATAGAAGTGGGATGACATTAACAATTAAATTTTTCATTGGACTACCAAGGTCACCAAGGATGAATTATGCATAATGGGTTATTCTCGATTGTATTAAAAAACTAAAACATTTTATTTCTATAAGAGAAATGTTAACGCATGAGTAGAAAGAATGACTCTAAATTAAAGATGTTTTAATAATTCTTGGTAAAAATCCATCGATTATGTTTTTATTGTGATCCCCAATTTACCTGAAAATTATTGAAGAGTATTTAGAAGGATTTGGATACTGAGCATCATTTATGTACAAATTATTAACTTCAAATTGGGGAACATTATAAAAGGACTATTCAAAAAATAGAAGACGTGATGAGATCATTCTAAATTTAGTTTGAAGGCATGTGGGATTATTATTTACCTTTGGAATTGTATTTCTACAATAATAGTTTCCATTCAAGTATCGAAATGGAACTATATGAAGCAGTATATGGAAAAATATTTCATACTCAAAGATATAAAGGTGATATTGTTGGGAATAATCTTACAGACCCGGATCTTATTGAAGATATAAATAAAAAGGTAAAGACTATTCAAGATAATGTTAAAGCAGTTTAATTTTGGAATAAGACTTATTTTATAAAAAATAAAAATGATTTGGAATTTCATGTGGAAGATAATATATTCCTAAAAGTAACACCATTGATGTGTGTCATAAGGTTTGTTGAGAAAGGGAAGCTGTGCCCCATGTACATTGGACCATTTGAAATCTAGGAAATAATTATAGTTGTAGTTTACTGAATTGTAAAGCCACAAAGTCTCTACAAATTTCATGATATGTTCCACATATCATTGTGAAAGAAGTACATGCCATACCCAACAATTGTACTCACCTAAGAAGAAATGGAACTTGAACATTATTTTCATTACAATGAATAGCCTATAAAAAATTCTTGACACAAGAAAGAGTGTATTAACAAATCTGATGACCTGACTAGTAAATTTTTTTTGGAGAATATATAAAATGGAAGAGGAAACATGGGAACCTATGGAATTTATGAAGAAGAAAGAAAATCAGCCTTTAAGATGTAAATATTCATGAATCATTTAGAGGACAAATTTTGGATGGATGGGAGAATATAGCACCCCATGATTTTATAGTATTTATTAATTTAATTTATTTGATAGCTTACTTTGCATGAAACACCGAGCATAAATGAATCATGGAATAATTTTAAATATTAAAATGACCATTGGAATTGTAATGAGACCGTTAAGAGTAGTAATACAACCATTAAAATAATAACCAAACCTATTTAAGTAAAAAAATACTCTACGAATCATATAAATTAAAATATTTTTTTTATATCATTGAATGGGTAAATAAATGTTTTAAAAATGATAAATTAAGTGTTGGTATTTTTATGAAAAATATATTTTTTATTTACAAATTTATAATTAATAAAATGATAAATTTTTTATTCTTAAAATATATTCATAAATTTATATTCTTTTGTATTGTAAATATATGATTTTTTATGAGGCCTTAATTATTATTTTTAGAGTGTCATAAAATCTGTTTAAATATTACAATATGTACTTTTCAAATAAATTATTATTTTAATTATAAATTAAAATATACATATATCTAAAATTATTTTAACAATATTGTTTCCATTTTTAATATGTAAACATCAAAAAAAGGTTATGGTTATTTTTTTTCCTATAAAATTATAGAATTTTTGTGAATAGTGAAATATGGTAATTTACGGAATTAAACATTATGAGTAAATAAAATAAATATTGTGTCATGGATGATGTATATATTGTTGGATTGATTTTATGATAGATGTGATACTGATTTTAGTATCCAAAAATGATTTAGATACTCAATATATAAAAGTGGGGTGAATTGAATACATAAAAAATCCTTAAGGAAATTTTGTATAACCAAAATTCACAACACCTCTATGTTCTACTAATTTCCTTGATTCCGAAAAGGAGATTCCTAAAAATAGATTCCTGAAATGAAACATAACAAAAGTTTACGACAACAAAGATTCTACCTTAAAGCATATAGAATCCTATTTAATCGGAGTACAAGTCTAAGGAAGTATAAGATATTTATAAGTTCCTCAACAATCAAGATTACAACAGAAAAAAATTGAAACACTAAAAGTAACATGTAGTAAATCATTTAACCCAAATAAAAGAGTATCCAAAAACCATGGATAAAGGTCCCTTGATTTATACTTTCAATAAAGTCTTTCATAACCAAACCCAGGTAATCCCTTAATCCGAATATCGGTATATGTCTTTCTATCCCCACAAGACTTCGATTTGTATGGAAATCAGTACCTCTGACTTCACAACCCGAAGTCTTTGATTTTAAGGAAATTACACCTCTGCACAAAGCAATTCTGCACAAAGAAAAGTTTGAACAAGAAGTTCAAATATTCTTCATGAAGATTGAGAGTTTATAAGAGTCTCTCTCTCTAGAAATCACATCAACAATATGTATGTATGTTCTTCCAAAATATGGTCTGCCAAAAGTTAATGTACTGAGCTCATTCAACTGAGCTTCTATTTATAGGCACAACGTCAATGGTCAGCTCCCTCCTCCAATAGTCATATTTTTCCTTGAATATGAGAGGGACCTGTACACGTGTCACTCAAACAATGGTTAGTTTGTATATGAATGAACAACATTTTCTTATTACGAAAACTAGAGTAACAAAAAATATGATTACTTAAGGAAATCCATTCTCTGGAGTGTAAGAAAAAATGAATGTTCGGAGTCTACCCAAAAACAATCTGGAGTCTATAATGCATGTATATTCAAATTCTGTTTATCAAAAGAATTCAGAGTCAGAATTCTATAGAATTTGGAGTCTTAATTTATAATAATTTGGAGCCCGAACTTACAATGTTCAACGTCTGAATTCATCAGAATTTGGAGTATGAACATAAAAAGTTCATATTTTGAATTAAATAGAATTCAGAGTATGAACTTACAATATTCAGAGTCTGAATTCATATGAATTTGGAGTCAGAACTCATAAGCGTTTGAAGTTTGAATTCAGAAAACTCAGAGTCAGAACTCATAAGAGTTCGGAGTCTGAATTTAGAGAACTCAGAGACAGAATTTCGATCCTGAATACAGAATTATGTATTTCTATGTATTATATTATTCGAAGGTTTTGGATACGAAATAAGACTTTATTCTTATAAAAAATGAATAATGAAACACATGGTAAGGATAAATTTCATTGGGGAAGGAAAATTTTCCTTATAAGAATAAAACATAGGGTAGAATGAAATTTTCCTTGAGATAAAGTGTTTATGATTTTCAAAAAAAGAAGGAATGGAAATTTCATATAGAAACCATATTGACTAATAAATATCCCCAAACATAAAGGAATGGAAAAGTCACTATGAAACCTTATTGACTCAATAACCTCCATCTTTTTGAAAGCACATACATCCTTTCGAAAAAGAATATAAGGACTTAGAAAATATTTTCCTAGACTTTGAATACAAATCTTACCTCCCTTATCACATAAGAAATAATGCATATGACTAACTCCCCCATAGGATTTGGAACACTATGGATCATATTCTAGATTTATGGAATGAGATTTTTCATTGTCTTTAAAACATAAATCATTGTAAGGAAGACTCCCTCTTAGATAAACTCCCCCTTACTTAGGGACATTTCTTCTTTACTCAGTATTCTTTTCCCTTTCCCCTGCTTTGTGATTTTCAAAAAGGAATTTGAGGGAATGGAAAAGAAATTATGGTACCTAAAATATTATAATAACACATCCAAAAGAAAAGAAACCAAATATTACATTATGATAGGAAAAATTTATACAAGGAAGGAAAATACAACAAAAGATCGGATTTAAAAAATATCATCCTTCCTTTTCCTTGGGCATCAACTTCTTGACTATTGTTTTGAGCTTCTTAATATCTTTTTGGTCTTCCTATGATCACTTGAGAATCTGATCCTAATCATTATAATTCTTCTCTAGGGATTTGATTCTATCTTCCTGACCCTTAGGAGCCTCTGCCTAAGCCTTTCAGACTTCTTCCTAGTTGACGGGCTTTTCTTCAATCTCAATTGGATGATCTCCTTCTCTCTTCTAGATTTGTGCTACTAAATAAAGTTTCCCATTCAAATCCTTTACCTCTTGAATCCTATAATTCAGTTCCACAGTCAGCTTTTCTTTAAAACTACCAGTGACATCATTGATATTACCATTTTCAATGTCAAAATCCTCCTTGACACTATCTTGGAACTCATTATGATCTCTCATATCCTCAACTATCTTCTCTGACTAGATATCCATTTTCTTACAAGATCTTTTTTGGGAATCATAGTTGATGAAGAAATTCATGAAATTAGCCTCACGATTTACACACTTATCCATCACCATGGATACTAAATCCGATTTAGGGTTCAAGGTGTGTTAAAGCATCTAGAATCTGGAATCAATGCTTGGAAAAATCTGAATGGTACCAACATGGTTCTTCAATGAATGAACAACAAAATAATGTCCAAGAGATAATGATTCTTAATCTGAAACTTTTCTAGGTGATGTCTCTTTCTCTTGCTAAGAATGATTCCTCTTTGAAGATCCACCATCTTCCTTCTTCTTTACAACAACTTTAATAGATTTATCAACAACCACCTATTTTCCTTTATTGGTTCTCAGAATGGCTTCCTAATACAGAGATTTATGTTCACTATCAGACAGTTGAACAATTTTATCTTCATCTATTTCTTCTTTCTAATCTCCTGCCTCAACATCCTATTGGATTAGGAAATCATGATTAGAACATTCTTCCTCAGAGAGATTATTCTCTTCATCTTCGCCCTTCTTATCCTATCATTTCTCATCTTTCCATGGTTTATCTAGCATTGAGGATTCTACTTCAGAAGTTCGGATTGAGAGCTTCTCTAATGGGCTTTCTTTCTCATGGAAATATTCCACTTGATTAATCAAATATTCGGTGTCACCACTGCTTTCTACTTATTCTTCACCTACTTCGACAACTTCTTTTACTTTGACAAGATATTCATGGACTTTTTCTTGAGTGACAAATTTATTACCTGGAGTCTCAGGTAAATCTTCTACTAAGAATTATTTTGGAATTGAGATACTCTCGGTTTCATTCGCATCATCCTTCAAGAGTGATTTCACAATCTCGGCTTCATTAATATTCTACTTTGGCTTTTTTTCTTTAGCTTGTTTTTCAAGCTCATCTGTTGTCTTTTATTTTAAGGCTTTTGCTTCAGCATGATCCAAACCAAAACATGGCTCCCCTTCTTTCCTATTGTGTTTTTCTTATCTCCACTTAGAAACTACCTCATCAGGATATGATTTTTTCTTCATTGGTTTTGAAGGTGCAGATTGTATTTCCTTTGTCTCTGGACTTTTTCCTTCCACCACTAATTCCTTCAAATTCCTCTTTCTTCCTCAATTTTTTGACGATTCAACTACTTCTTTTTTTTTCGGAAAATAATTAGCTTCTTCCTCTGGTAAGTCATAAAATTCTCTAGAGTCTGTAGAAAAACCAATGTTCGTCCTCTTTAGGTTATCATAACTGACTAACATGAATTTGAAATTCATTGGCTTCGAGCTGCAATGAATTTCAAAATATTCTATGCATTGAACAATTAACATGGGGAAAATGGCGAGATACATGATTATCTAAGCCTTCAAGTTTTCATTCTTAATATTTTCAATCGTGATGATAATATTCATATCCAATTTGATCTTATTTATATTTACCAAGAAATCAAAGATATATATGTCACTCTTCATCAATATAACTTTGTCACCATTTCTCTGAATGATGAATCCTTGAACCCATAATTCGAGAATCCAATGATTTTTCGTGAGCTGAGAAATATTTGGAGTCTTGACCTCTGTAAGACCGATGCCCTCCATAGCTTTCACCATAACAAAGCTTCCTTTAACTTCTGGAAACTTATGATAATAGAACTAGGCTTCCCCTTCATATGGAATACCAACAAAATTAGATACCTCAGTATATGAAAGAGTATAAGTCTTTCCATAGCTTTTGAATGCAAACTTCTCTCAGCCTTCTTCCTTGAAGAAACTTACTGATTAATGAAAATCAATTAGAAAATCTGGAAACAGTACATCTTGATCACCTAGCTTTGATATGAAAACAGTGTCCCATCCATTGAGCTTGATGTTCTTCGAGATTATAGATTCAGTCTTGTTGAAGAAGTTCAGATGCACCAACCTTTTTCAATTGACTTTCCACTCCGAGATTGGATTTCCAGTAGACATATCATTCTGAGAATATTCTTTGACAGACATTAGGAAATGAGAAACCCTTGAAAATCAAGAATGATCTTATGTATAAGGGTAGAACTTTAGCACGTGAGATCTTGAGAATTGATGTGGGACAACTTTTAGGGGGTCCTTTATATAGGTGTTTGATGCGACAGTTCATCTTCCATACTAAATCTAATGGCAGAAAATCCTTCTAATCAGATCTGACCGTTGATATTTTAGCTGCATGGAAAACTTGGTAAGATCCTATCTTTAGAGGTTTTTAAGAAAAATATTATGATTTAAGGAAAAGAGAATCTGAAAAATTTAAAAACAAAATAAACTACCAGCAATTAAAGAATGATTATGAAAACTCACAAATGAAATCATACCTTTCAGATTTCCAAGAAGATTAATCGTAATGGGGACAATTCATATTGAAGAACATTAGATTCCGAAAAATGTTGATTATGATCAAATTTAAAAAACTGACTATGAATTTTTTGAAAACATTCATTATGAAAAATCTGGAAAATTTTCATTAAGAAAATTAAAAAAAAATCATTACGAAAAGATAGAAAATATTCATTACGAAATCATAAAAAATCGTTATTAAAAAATTTAGAAAATCTTCATTACGAAAACATAGAAAATCATCATTACAAAAACATAGAAAATATTCATTATGAAAAATTTGATAAATTTGACAACGAAAATGTTCATTACAAATGATTTGAAAACTCTGACTACTAAAAGTTTCATTATGAAAGATTTGAAAAATCCTACTATGAAAATTTTCATTACGAATGTTTTGAAAAATCTAACTATGAAAATTTCCATTAAAAAAAGATTTGATAAATATGACTACAAAAATTTTCCTTACGAAATATTTGAAAAATATGACTATGGAAATTTTCATTACAAAATATTTGAAAAATCTGACTATGAAAATTTCCATTACGAATGATTTGAATATAACAATTAGAAAAATGTACCCCCCTATGAAAAAGGAGTTTACTACTATAAATAGATTGGTTTCAACAAAATTTTAAAAAGGAATATTACCTTATGGTTATCATTCCTATCTTCTTTTTAATGTATTCCAATCTATCAAAGGGTAAAGATTTTTTGAAAATAGCAACAAGTTGATCTTGTGTTCCGATAAATCGAAGAATGATATTTCCTTTTTGTGAGTGATCCCTAGGAAAGGGATTCCAAAAATCTATGTGTTTTTCACGAGAGTGATGTGATGGGTTTTTACATAAGGTGACGACATTAGTATTATCACACAAAATTTGTGTTTTGGTAAAACTCATACCATAGTCTTTGAGTGTGTGTTGCATCCACAACACATGAGCACAACAACTTCTAGCTACTACATATTCATCTTCAGTAGTGGAATGTGCTATTGAGTGTTGATTCTTCCATGACCAAGAAACTAATGAATCTCCTAAAAAATGAAAAGTTATAAATGTACTTTTTCTATCTATTCTACATCCACCAAAGTCTTTATCAGAAAAACTCTTTAATATAAAATCAATTATAGAAGTATAAAAGATTCCTAGATCCATGGTTCCCTTTAAGTAGAGAAAAATTATTTTCACTACATTTAAATGAGATTCCAAAGGATTGGATTGATATCTTGCACATAAGTATTCTGAAAACATTATGTCTAGATGACTAGATTCCATATAAAGTAAAAAACCTAACATACCATTAAAATATATTTGATATAATGGTTTCCCAACTTCATCAACACCAAGTTTGTTTGAGGTACCAATTGAAGTACTAATACTCTTATTGTTGTCATATCCAAACTTTTTAATAAGATCTTTAATATAATTATGTTGGGATATATAGATTCATTTTCGTTTTTTAGAAATTCGAAAACCAAGGAAAAATGTTAACTCACCCATCATACTCATTTCAAACATAGATTTCATTAGATCCGCAAAATAACTAGTTAAAGATTTCAGAGTTGACCAAATATAATGTCATCAAAATAAATTTGATAAATCAAAAAGTTTTTCTTATCATTGTTTATAAAAAGGGTTGAATCTTCATTTCCATTAACATAATTATTTTGATGCAAAAATCTTGTAAGCCTATCATACCAAGCTCAAGGGGCTTTCTTGATTCCATACAAATCATTGGTATGTTTATAAAAATGTTCAGGATGTTTTGTATCTTCAAAACGAGGAGGTTTTTCAATAGAAACTATTTCTTGTACAAATACTTCAAGGAAATAACAATTAACATCCATTTGAAAAAGTTTGAAATTGAATAATACTGCAATGGAAAGTAGAATATGAATAGATTCAAGTCTAGCTACCGGAGCATAGGATTCCTCATAGTCTATACTTTGTTGTTGATTATGGTATTTAGTAACCAATCTTGCTTTATTTCATACTATGAATCCATTTTCGTCACAATTATTTCTGAAGACCCATTTTACTCCAGTAATAGAAGTTTCCTTAGGACTTTCAACCAAGGTCCAGACTTTATTCCATTAGAATTCATTTAGCTCATCTTGCAAAGATTTTATCCAATAATCATCACCTAAAGCTTCATCAATGATTTTTGGTTCAAATTGGTAAAGGAATTCTAGATATTCTACATCATTTCTTAAGGAAATTCTGGTCCTTATAGGTTTATTTACATCACCAATGATACTATCAAAGAGATGATTCATTAGAAAAAACTGATTTGGTTTTGGTAAAACCTGTTCCTCAAGATAGGGTAGGAATTCTTCTGGGGTAAGTGTCTCATAATCTTCTTCTTGGAAATTTTCTATATCAGAAGGATCTTCTAAAAAATGATGATAATCAGTTTTTAAAACCACATCAGAAGATATAGGTTGGGGTTGTTTGAAAACAAAGGGATCAGTTTCATCAAATTTGACATGTACGGTTTCTTCAACAATAAAAGTGTTTTTATTGAGAACTCTATAATCCTTAGAAGTTGTGATGTGGCCTAACAAAACTCCTTCATCATATTTTGGTGCAAATTTGTGTAAGTGATCTCTATTATTCAAAATGAATACCTTGCAACCAGAAACCTTAATGTAGGGAATTCAAGGTTTTCTACCATTCCATAACTCATAAGGAGTTTTATTAAGAAAAGGTTTAATCAAAACATGATTTATCGTATAACAAGAAATAGTTATAGATTCAACCCCAAAAATGGTTGGATATAGAATATTCACCCAACATGGTTCTTTTTATCTCTTGAATAATTCTATTTCTTCTTTCATCAACACCATTTTTTGAGGTGTTCTTAGTTCTGAGAAGTTATTAGTAAGGCCTTTTTTACTACAAAAAGTTTCAAAATCAGAATTTTGAAATTCTACTTCATGATCACTCTGAAAATTTATCCAAGGAAGGGTTTCCCCATTTTTAACTTGGGATCTAAAACTTCTGAAATAAGAAAAGGAATCATATTTCTTTGCTATAAAATAGACCCACATAAACCTAGTGTAATCATCGACTAAGACAAATACATAATATTTTCCTCCAATGATTCTAATTTGTGTTAGAAAAAAAAGATCCATATGAACCAACTATAATGTATTAGTGGTTGAGACAAAACCAAATGATTTAAAAATTGATTTATGTTGCTTTCCATATTGAAAAGGATCAGAAACTTTTTAAGAATAAAATCTGAGCTCTAGTATATCCTTAACTAGTCTTTTCTTAGAGAGTTTTCATAGGTTACTATGGTTACAGTGACCTAATATTTTAATCCACAACCACGAATGATCTTCCATTTCACTAAGGCAAGGTAGATCGTGGCCCATAAGGTCTTTTATTTATATTGTGTAAACATTATCTTTCCTATTTCCAGAAAGATTAAACTCTTCCTTGGAATTGTGTACTAAGCACTTGTCATTCCTAAAATTCACAATGCAACCTTTATCACATAATTTAATTATGAAAATGTGTTTGTTATTAATACCATTAAAAAATAAAATATTTGAAATCAATGTTTTTTCCAGAAGAATGATGTTACCTATACCAATTATTTCTCCCTTCGCATTATCTCGGAAAGATACTTTTCCTCATTTCATCTTGATTATCTTTTCAAAGAAGTTTTTATTACATGACATATGACGGGAACATCCACTATCCATATAACAAGTGTTTTTGTTGGTACTTTATTTATTCTACTAAAAATAATAATGTTAGACTTTCAGATTCCAAAACATTCTTGGATCCAGAATTGTTAGACAAAAAAATTTTGCGTATCCACATTTGTTTAGAAAAATAAGCTTTTAGAAACCCAATGGATTGAACATTTTTCAAAGAACTGTTTTTCTTGCACTGCCCACCACTTTGATATTTAGTACAAAAAGGGGCTCTGGATGGAATAAAATATTTGTTTTTGAAAACAGGTTTTCTGTGAGTATAACCTACTCTAGTACTATTTTCTAGAGGTTTCACTTGAGAATACATCTTGAAAAAAATTTCTTTACCAGAAGTAATGTTTGCAAGAAGTTTCTTAAGAGAATATATTTCATATTTTAGTCTTATGACTAAATTCCTATCTTCTGGAATTATTTTCTAAGAGTTAGATTTTTCCACAAAAACATTTATTTGTTAATTAACATTCTTTATATATTTACAAATTTTTCCTTTTCATAATTTACTTCCATAAGGTCTTTAGAATGTTTTTCTAGATTCTCATCCTTATAATTAAGATCTCTAGATAGGTCTGAAATTTCTTTTTTAAGAACTTATATCCTAGTATTTTCCTTTTCTAGTTTCTTAGAAATTTTACAATTTATTTCTTCTAACAACTTAAAAAATCTAGATAATTCTTCATATGAAGGTATTTTTTCATTATCTAATGATGATGTATCTTCATTAGAAGTAATATCTTCATAATAGTAATTCTTATCAACAGATAAATTTGATAAATCCTTGGAAGAGCATACCTTTTCCCTAAAACATGTATTTGGGAAAGAAATAGTAGAAATGAATCTAATATTTTTCTTTGCTGATGATTTGTATTCCGAAGATTCACTCCCCGAAGAGTCCCCATAGCTAGCACTCCATGTGTCATTTTATTTAAGACTTTTCTTGTGCTTTGAATGATAATTTTTTTCTTGTTTCTCTCTAAATTCCTTTCATTATTTTCCTTATTTTTCAATATAGGGCAAACAGTTCTGATATAATCAGTTCTTCTATATTCATAACAAGTAGCTTCCCCATATTTATTATCTTTTTAGTCTCTCTTCTTGAAATTGTTTTGATAGTTCTTCTAAGATACTATCTTGTTCATTCTATGAACAATATTAGATAATTCATTCTTAAACTTTTCTATATCACTAGACTCTTACTGAATAGTGATTTCTTTTGAGTTTCATCTAGTTAATATTTCTAGAGTCTTGGATTTCATATGTTTTGAAGTAGTTGTAAAAACTACTCCTCCATTCCAATTCTTCTCTTTAACATTATCCACATCTCTCTTCATTCTAGTCTCATGCTGAAGAAGAGTTCCAAATAGCTCATCTATGGAAATCTGGGTGAATTTAATGTTCTCATCAGTTACTGTTGTCACGACCCCCTCCCCACAAAGTGTACCCCTCCTGGGCTTGCAATGTGAGAAGGGAGATAATGACCCCCGAGTCCCGCCTCCAGTAGGCCCCGGGTTGGCGACTAGCACCGAGGGTATAATACACACACAAATGGGAGGCATCACCCTCTAAGAGAACACATGCAGAAGAGAGAGATAGAATAGACTCCAACCAACTCCAACTCATAACTGAAATGTAAAAGGAAATCAAGTACATATATGAAATGTCATGCAAAAGTACTACAAATGAAAGGGAAAACTAAAAGTACCCAAAAGAAAGAAAAACGGCAGCGACCACGAGCCCGAACAACTCCTCCTCCAACCACAAGCTAGTAGTAACTAGCTTGATCTCCAACCTGCTCCAAGTGACCTGAAAAACAGTTTATATGTACATAGGGTGAGTATAACAGTATACTCAGTAGGATCCTCCCCAAGCCTCTCGTGCAAAGGTAAAGAAAGCATGCTAAATCCCAGTGAACAACAAGTGAAACTAACTCGTCACCTAACAGGTATACTATGTTCCCAACCTCAGCATGGCTACTCTCACCAAGTAACGCATACATGAATATAGAATATAGTAAAGAATATCAAGGGTACCCCGCTACTACTTCCCCACTGGTTTTCCGCTTTGCCCCAATGACATACGTCCTGTGCATCTCTCTCCAAAGGCTTGCCCACAGACACCTGGGCTAAGCTCCAAAATCTGCACCTCGTGCACCACAAAGGCTTGCCCGCAGACACCTCGGTGAAGCACCACACCATCCTCACAACCAAAGTAACCAGGTAGTTTCTGGGAGCCACCATAGCTCGTATAACGTGTATCATACGTCGAGTATTATTCCTCAAGCCATCACATCCCATACGCCGAGTAAGGATCCTCAAGCCATCACAGCCTATACATGTTACACCTATAGTATTCCATAGGATACTATATCCAGAATATATGTGTGTGAAATAACCACAAGCCATTACAGCCCTCTACACACATATATGGGTAAAACTAACCATTGTGCCTACCAGCACAAAGATCTACCAAGAGAAGAGAGCGGGGCCAAAGGGGGTAGTCAGCCATTCAACCTCCCATCAGAATGTTGGGGAAAACACCCCCCAGGGCTCAGAATCCCAGGGGTGTCAGTTTCCCTTACCGACCGGGTGGAGTAGCGTATAGAAAAATAAAAAGTGAAGAATATATAAGTAACTCACATCCACATTATGGGCATTACCTAGTCTTAGATACAACTGCAGCTAACGTCTCTCAGACTCCAGGCTGCTACTTCAAAGACTAGGTATCCTACAAGCACACAACCATTTGAAGAGCTTTATTAGATTACTCCATTCTCATTTATCAGTTCCACTCTACATTAATTAATTCTTTAAACATTAATTAAGAATGAACAATTCCACATTAAACTGAATTGGCATCACTTCCAAAAACAACTGCTTCTTTTTTAAGATTCACATCACCTTTAAATTCCAGCATCTCCATTCCCGTGGATTTTCACCATTTAATCAAACATTCATTACAGAATTACTTTTCCACATTCCCAGGCATTCTAGAAATACATCCTATGATTCTAAACACAAAGGAGGCTCAACACGGTGAGTAGATATACTACCCGTCGAGTCTTTGCCGCCTATAGAAAGAGCATAGACCCATCCTCCGTCGAGTGGCTAAACACGGAAAGCACGTGGCATACCCCGCGTGTCTTCGCCTCCTTCGGAAAGAGGGTAAGCAAGACAAGCTTCCTTGAGCAGTGGGGAAAAGTAAAGAAGATAAACAACCAACCCAAACCACCAACATCAAACCATCACATTCATCTCATACCATCACCCTTGGTGTCTTCCCCGACACCCATATGCATAAACCGATGCATCTCGCCACACTAGGCGTCATCCGCTGCCACAACCACAAGTCTCCGTGCCTCCACATATCCCAACATCCATCCAGGCTCACATCACAGCACAAGCAGTAGGAAAACAAACATCACAAAATGGGCTCTCGGCCCTTTAACAAGGCATTCAGCTTTCAACACAATGAGCACTCAGAGCTCCAAACCACAAGGCATTCAGCCTTACAAGCAAGTGGGTAACTCAGAACCCTTTTTAAATTCCCACATAATCTGTTCTCTAATCCATATTGAATTGGCAGATTTGTTATTCGTAGGTTCCAATCATGGATACCTAATCAGCAAGCTATCACAATTAAAAAAAACCATGCTTACTTCCCTAATTTGATTATCCTCAAATTAGAACAACTACAACAATGGCAATAACTAGATTAATTTACATGCCTCTTTATCTTTCCAATTAATTAACAATTAATTCTGGATTTACGTTCATTATCAACTTCAATCATGAACGAACAACAAATCAATGAAAACATAGATATCACTATATCTAGGAAAACATGAGGCAAACCGTTATCACGGTATAAAGAAACAACATGCGATCAACCAATTATTTTAATCCGGTTCAAGTATTTAATTAGGTCAATTTCATTGTGATCCAAAGGAATAAATCATGATAATTCTACGATTGCAGATACACAATTAGAGAAGCCATGAATCCCCTACCTCAAACAGTTCCTCACGTTCTTTATCCACACAAGAGGTCACGATCCTCCCCTCGCGACAACTGCATCCACCGGAGGATGCTGCGGTACGACAGTACCAACCAACCCCAAGAAAACCCATTAGAATCTTGGAGAATACATGGTATAATTATGGAAAAGAGGATAGGAGAAGATGAACCCCTAAAGGACGACGATACAACATACCTTATGTCGAAGATTGATCGACACAGCTCAGTTTTATCCAAAAGAGAGGAACTGATCCTAGGAGTAAAGGTTGATTGTGAAACTCCTACGGGAAGGATTGAAAGGTTCTAGTGCCTCTTAATCGAGAACAAAGGGAAAGAACAAGGAAGAATGATATCTCGTCCCTTTTTAAGATTTAATGGGGCGACGGTTTAAGATCCTGTTAATTCTCCATTAAAAACGGATCGCATTAACCCATGCGGTTGGCCAAGTAAAACATTCCAAGCCTTACGAATAATTAATATAGGATTTATGGAATTTTAAACGGCCTTAAGAGCCCTTAAAATAAGGCTTTAAATGTATTTTACGTCAAAGGAAATGTCAAAAGGGAAAAACTGTAGGAGTCTGGAAACACTGTTCACCCACCGTTACTGTACATGAAACCAATCTGTGAAACTGATCTATCACACCGATCTGTGAAACCGATCTGTGAAACTGATCTGTCACACCGATCAGTGAAACCGATCTGTGAAACCGATCTGTGAAACTGATCTGTCACACCGGTCTGTGAAAGCGATCTGTGAAACCGATCTGTGAAACCGATCTGTGAAACTGGTCTATCACACCGGTCTGTGAAACCGATCTGTGAAACCGATCCGTGAAACTGATCTGTCACACCGATCTGTGAAACCGATCTGTGAAACCGATATGTGAAACCGATCTGTCAGACCGATCTGTGAAACCGATCTGTGAAACCGATCTATCAGACTGATCTGTGAAACCGATCTGTCAGACCGATCTGTGAAACCGATCTGTCAGACCGATCTGTGAAACCGATCTGTCACACCGATCTATGAAACTGATCTGTCACACCGGTCTGTAAAACTGATCTGTGAAACCGATCTGTGAAACTGATCGGTGAGACCGATCTGTCAGATCGATTGGTGAGACCGATCTGTTACTGTTCATAAAACTGGAAACACTGTTCAGAGAACTGGAAAATTGGCAAAGTGTTGGGGATAAGTCCCCTTGGCCTCCCGGAACACCTTCAACACCAAAATTCCACAAAGTAATGGACCGGAGAGGTCCGGGCCATTACATTATACACCTCACAAAACATTCTCGTCATCGAGAATTAAAAACCAACCCAGAAGAAAAGAGGGGTCCGAACAACCACCCCATAAGATACCTCTCAGGGGAAAACCACCATGAGTTGTTCGAAATCTGGAACAAAACTACGACATCCGGGAGTATGGGAACAAACAATCCAAACCCAAACAATTCAAACATGACATCACATCAAAGGTACATAAATAAAACATGAAATATCTCACCAGAGAGGAAACATCATTACATGAAAGGAGTTTAAATTTGAACAACTCTGGGTACTGAGCACATATCTGTGACTCACGCTCCCAGGTACTCTGTGAAGCCTCACCACCTCCTCCAGATATTGGCTCGACAAAACCTCCACTGAGCTCGACTCCTTGATTGCTATGAAGTGGGCCGATTTAGTTAAACGATCCACTACCACCCATATAGCATCATGTCCTCCCGGAGCTCGAGGTAAACCTGTAACAAAGTCCATTGAGATGTCCTCTCACTTCCACTGTGGAATCTCTAAGTGCTGGAGAAGACCACCAGGAACACGGTGTTCGGCCTTCACCTTCTGGCAGACTAAACATCGAGACACACATTCTGCAACTGTACGCTTCAGCCCAGGCCACCAAAACTGACTCCTCAAGGATCGGTACAATCTTCATCACACTAGGATGTACCGCCAAGGGTGACCTATGGAACTCTCGAAGAACCGTCTCGCGCACCTCCAAGGGAACAAAAAGCCTTCTATGATACAACACTCGGTGCTATTCATCCTCCGACCAACCATCAGGGGCCTCACCACATACAACTCTGTCTCTCCAAACTTCCACCTCTAGATCACCCAACTGAGACTCTTCCAACTTCTGCATCAGGGATGACTGCACCGTCATCTGGAAAAGACAACCTCTACCCCCCAACATCTCCCATATCAAGATGCAAAGCTGATAGCTCTTCCATTACTCTCCAGGAATCACCAGATTCACGCACAACATCATTATGTGACTTTCGGATCAGTGCATCAGAATCAGCATTTCCCTTCCCAAGTGTATACGATATTTCAAAGTCGTATTCCTGCAAGAACTCCATCCACTGACGCAGCCGCAAGTTCAAATCCCACTGAGAGAAAACATACCTCAAACTCTTATGATCGGTGAAAACCACAAAGTGCTCACCAATGAGGTAATTTCTCCACAACTTCAGAGCAAACACCATGGCTGCCAACTCAAGATCATGGGTGGAATAGTTGCGTTCATGGGGACGCAACTGCCGAGACCCATAAGAAACAACTGACCTCTGCTGCATGAGAACACAACCTAGCCCCAGATGTGAAGCATCATAGAAAACATCAAACTGGACTCCCTCCGCTGGAAGACAAAGGACTGGGGCACTTACCAACTTCTCCTTTAGATACTCGAAAGCTGTCTGACACTGATCAGTCCATATGAACGCTTGATCATTCCTGGTCAAAGCTGTCAGAGGAGTCGCAACTCGGGAGAAATTGGCTACAAACATCCTATAATAGCCTGCGAGACCAAGGAAACTTCACACCTCTGACACGGTCTTGGGGGCTGGCCAAGACACCACTGCTTATATCTTCGAAGGATCCACAGCTACTCCCTGTTGGGACACAACATGTCCCAAGAAACGAACTTCTCGAGCCCATAACTCACACTTGGGCAACTTCCCAAACAACTGATGTTGGCGAAGAACTCCCAAAACGGGTTGTAGATGCTCTGAATGCTCTTCTTCAGATGTGGAGTACACAAGGATGTCATCGATGAAGACCACAACAAACTTGTCTAGGAATTCACGGAATACAGCATTCATCAACCCCATGAAAACAGCTGGAGCATTCGTCACGCCGAATGACATTACAACAAACTCATAATGCCCATGACGATAACGAAAAGCAGTCTTCGGGATATCCTCAACCTTTACACGCATCTGATGACATCCTGACCGCAAGTCGATCTTTGAGAACCAACTTCCACCCTTCAGTTGATCGAATAGGTCATCAATCCATGGAAGATGATAGCGATTATTTATTGACACTTTGTTTAATCGACGATAATCGACGCACAACCGCAAACTGTCGTCAGCCTTTTTCACAAACAAAACTGGTGCACCCCACGGTGACACACTTGGCCGAACAAAACCACACTGCAATAGGCCATCGAGCTGTATACGTAGCTCTTGTAACTCAGAAGGGGCCATCCTATACGGAGACATAGAGATAGGAGACGCTCCCGGCTGTAGCTCGATCCCAAACTCGATCTCTCGTCGAGGGGGTAAGGATACAACCTCTTCTGGAAACACGTCAGGGTACTCCTCTACGACCCTAGGAAACGACAAATTTTGAACCTCTGAAGAACTCAGCATCATCCCATCCATCATGGATGATAAGGATGAAACTCGTCTATGACTCATTCGAGGATCTCTCTCACCAACAAACACTACTTCCTCTCCATTTTCATCAAAGAAAACGACCTTCTTCCTGTAGCAATCCACAATAGCCTACACCGAATACAACCAATCCATGCCGAGGATGACATCATATGGTTGTATTCATAAACATAGGAAATCTCCCCAAGAGAGGTGCTGCCCCAACACTAGCTCACAATCTCTACATACTTCAAACAAGCTAGCTCGACCTCCAACTGGCGTAGTCAATGCCAAGGGCACTGGAAGCCTCTCTACCTCAAGTCCCAAAGCGTGGACAAGGGTAGGGGATATAAAGGAGTGTGTCGCTCCTGAATCAAACAAGGAATACACCAAGGTAGAAAACAAGAAAAGGGTACCTCGAACGACATCTGGCTCGCCTGGGGCTGGCAACACTAGAGCATGAAGCTGACCACGACCACCTCCGCGACCTCTCTGACCCTGATGATGACCACAACCACGGCCACACTCTGCTCTCTGAGGACGGGGAGCGTCATTGGGTTGTCCCCTGCCTGCTCCATCTACCCTCTGGTGATCTAAAGCTGGTGCAACCTGCTGATACTGCCTCGGCTAGAACTGCCTCAACGGAGGAACCTGGAGTGGAGCGCCTGGTGCACGATGACTGCTCTGAAAAGTCGGGCACTCCCGCTGCTGATGACCACGTCCACCACAAGAAAAGCAAGCGCCTGATCCCTTAGCATAGGCTTGAGAGTTGCTGCCTCCGGAGAAACGAGATGGGAAGGGCTGGGACCTACCCCCAGGTGAACGGAAACTCTTCTGTCCTAAAAACCGGGAACCCCGGACCACAGCTCTGCTTCGTGAGGAATCATGATGATTCCCCTCTCGTGACGATCCGGTCCTGGCCAAAGTCCTCTCAACAACCTCTACCCTCGCCAGCACCTCTGGATATGTCTTCAGCATAAATGGGGTGACCTGGCGCTAGATCTCTGGACGCAAAGCCTCCTCAAAATGCCTTGCCCTGGCCTCCTCATCTGGTAACAGGTCTGAAGCATATCATAGAAGGTTCCTGAAATGAATTCCAAACTCTCGAACACTGGAGCTCCCCTGTCGAAGGGTGAGAAGCTCTTGGAGACTGGACGCCTTCGCAGTCAATGAAAGAAACTCGACTCTAAACCTGTCTCGAAACTCCTACCATGAGATCGCTAACTCCTCACGATCCCTGAGGAACAAGAACCACCACTGCCTCGCTGCTCCACGCAGCATCGTCACAACCAAGGACACCCAGTGTTCCTTCCGAGCATGAATCGAACTGAAGCCTATCTCCACCTCCTCCAACCAATCTTCCGTGACTGCATCTGAAACGGAGCCCTCGTACATCTGTAGACTCTGGCGCTGAAACTCTCGGAGTGTCTTCCTCCAAGTGTCATTGTCGTCAACCTCTACCCGGCGGCGATCTGCTGGAACAGCCTGCTGGGAACCTTCTGTGCAAACCTGACGAGGACGTCGACCTGGATCCATACCTATAAAATAACAACCGTTAGAGCTCCTAAGACTGGAATATGGAAGACTCAACATTAATTAATTAATTATTTTGTTTTATTAATTTTAGGTTACCTATCCCAAGGTCTACCGATTCAAACACATGCACAAAAAATAATGATGCATGATCCTTTCCTAGGTCTCTACCCTGCAACTAGTATCACTTGTTTAGTAGCCATCGTAAACTTAATGGTCTGTGCAACAGATCATAGGGGACCCTGAACGCCTATGTCTTTGCCGGTCTCCAGTTTTTACCCCACTTGCTAAACATGAATGACACAGTTTCCCTACGATCCCATGCATCCTCACCTGTGCCTAACTCCAAACTCCATCCTATCCCTCAACCAGAACCTTTGATACCACTCTGTCACGACACCCTCCCCACAAAGTGTACCCCTCCTGGGCCGGTAATGTGAGAAGGGAGATAATGACCCCCGAGTCCCGCCTCCAGTAGGCCCCGGGTTGGCGACTAGCACCTAGGGTATAATACACACACAAATGGGAGGCATTACCCTCTAAGATAACACATGCAGAAGAGAGAGATATAATAGACTCCAACCAACTCCAACTCATAACCGAAATGTAAAAGGAAATCAAGTAGATATATGAAATGTCATGAAAAAGTACTGCAACTGAAAGGGAAAACTAAAAGTACCCAAAAGAAAGAAAAACGGCAGCGACCACGAGCCTGAACAGATCCTCCTCTGACCACAAGTTAGTAGTAACCAGCTTGATCTCCAACCTGCTCCAAGTGACCTGAAAAACAGTTTATATGTACATAGGGTGAGTATAACAGTATACTCAGTAGGATCCTCCCCAAGCCTCTCGTGCAAAGGTAAAGAAAGCATGCTAAAGCCCAGTGAACAACAAGTGAAACTAACCAGTCACCTAACAGGTATACTATGTTCCCAACCTCACCATGGCTACTCTCACCAAGTAATGCATACAAGAATATAGAATATAGTAAAGAATATCAAGGGTACCCCGCTACTACTTCCCCACTGGTTTGCCGCTTTTCCCCAACGACATACGTCTTGTGCATCTCTCTCTAAAGGCTTTCCCGCAGACACCTGGGCTAAGCTCCACAATCTACACCTCGTGCACCACAAAGGCTTGCCCGCATACACCTGGGCGAAGCACCACACCGTCCTCACAACCAAAGTAACCAGGTAGTTTTTGGGAGCCACCATAGCTCGTATAACGTGTATCATACGTCGAGTATTATTCCTCAAGCCATCACAGCCCATACGCCGAGTAAGGATCCTCAAGCCATCACAGCCTAGACACGTTACACCTATAGTATTCCATAGGATACTATATCCAGAATATATGTGTGTGAAATAACCACAAGTCATTACAGTCCTCTACACACATATATGGGTAAAACTAACCACTGTGCCTACCAGCACAAAGATCTACCAAGAGAAGAGAGCGGGGCAAAGGGGGTAGTCAGCCATTCAACCTCCCATCAGAATGATGGGGAAAACACCCTCCAGGGCTCAGAATCCCAGGGGTGTCAGTTGCCCTTACCGACAGGGTGGAGTAGCGTATAGAAACACAAAAAGTATAGAATATATAAGTAACTCACATCCACACTATGGGCATCACCTAGTCTTAGATACAACTGTAGCTAACGTCTCTTAGACTCCAGACTACTACTTCAAAGAGTAGGTAACCTACAAGCACACAACCATTTGAAGAGCTTTATTAGATTAATCCATTCTAATTTATCAGTTCCACTATACATTAATTAATTCTTTAAACATTAATTAAGAATGAACAATTCCACATTAAACTGAATTGGCATCACTTTCAAAAACAACTGCTTCTTTTTTAAGATTCACATCACCTTTAAATTCCAGCATCTCCATTCCCATAGATTTTCACCATTTAATCAAACATTCATTACAGAATTACTTTTCCACATTCCCAGGCATTCTAGAAAAACATCCTATACTTCTATACACAAAGGAGGCTCAACACGGTGAGTAGATATACTACCCGTCGAGTCTTTGCCGCCTATAGAAAGAGCATAGACCCATCCTCCATCGAGAGGCTAAACACGGAAAGCACGTGGCATACCCCGCGTGTCTTCGCCTCCTTCGGAAATAGGGTATGCAAGACCAGATTCCTTGAGAAGTGGGGAAAAGTAAAGCAGATAAACAACCAACCCAAACCACCAACATAAAACCATCACATTCATCTCATACCATCACCCTTGGTGTCCTCCCCGACACCCATATGCATAAACCGATGCATCTCGCCACACTAGGCGTCATCTGCTGCCACAACCACAAGTCTCCATGCCTCCACATATCACAACAGCCATCCAGGATCACATCACAACACAAGCAGAAGGGAAAAAAACATCACAAAATGGGCTCTCGGCCCTTTAGCAAGGCATTCAGCCTTCAACACAATGAGCAATCAGAGCTCCAAACCACAAGGCATTCAACCTTACAAGCAAGCAGGTAACTCAGAACCCTTTTGAAATTCCCACATAATTTGTTCTCTAATCCATATTGAATTGGAAGATTTGTTATTCGTAGGTTCCAATCATGGATACCTAATCAGCAAGCTATCACAATTAAAAAAAACCATGCTTACTTCCCTAATTTGATTATCCTCAAATTAGAACAACTACAACAACGACAATAACCAGATTAATTTACATGCCTCTTTATCTTTCCAATTAATTAACAATTAATTCCGGATTTACCTTCATTATCAATTTCAATCATGAACGAACAAAAAATCAAAGAAAACATAGATATCACTATATCTAGGAAAACATGAGGCAAACCGTTATCACGGTATAAAGAAACAACATGCGATAAACCAATTCATTTAATCCGATTCAAGTATTTAATTAGATCAATTTCATTGTGATCCAAAGGAATAAATCATGATAATTCTACGATTGCACATACACAATTAGAGAAGCCATGAATCCCCTACCTCAAACAGTTCCTCACGTTCTTTATCCACACAACAGGTCACGATCCTCCCCTCGCGAAAACTGCATCCACCGGAGGATGCTGCGGTATGACAGTACCAACCAACCCCAAGAAAACCCATTAGAATCTTGGAGAATACATGGTATAATTATGGAAAAGAGGATAGGAGAAGATGAACCCCAAAAGAACGATGATACAACATACCTTATATCAAAGATTGATCGACACGGCTCAGTTGTATCCAAAAGAGCGGAACTGATCCTAGGAGTAAATGTTGATTGTGAAACTCCTACAGGAAGGATTGAAAGGTTCTAGTGCCTCTTAATCGAGAACAAAGGGAAAGATCAAGGAAGAATGATATCTCATCCCTTTTTAAGATTTAATGGTGCGTCAGTTTAAGATCCGGTTAATTCTCCATTAAAAACGGATCGCATTAACCCACGCGGTTAACCAAGTAAAACATTCCAAGCCTTAGGAATAATTAATATAGGATTTATGGCATTTTAAAAGGCCTTAAGAGCCCTTAAAATAAGGCTTTAAATGTATTTTACGTCAAAGGAAACGTCAAAAGGGAAAAACTGTAGGAGTCTGGAAACACTGTTCACCCACCGTTACTGTACATGAAACCGATCTGTGAAACTGATCTGTCACACCGATATGTGAAACCGATCTGTGAAACCGATCTTTGAAACTGATCTATCACACCGATCAATGAAACCGATCTGTGAAACCGATCTGTGAAACCGATCTGTGAAACTGATCTGTCACACCGGTCTGTGAAACCGATCTGTGAAACCGATCTCTGAAACCGATCTGTGAAACTGGTCTGTCCCACTTGTCTGTGAAACCGATCTGTGAAACCGATCTGTGAAACAAATCTGTCACACCGATCTGTGAAACCGATCTGTCAGACCGATCTGTGAAACCGATCTCTCAGACCGATCTGTGAAACCGATCTGTCAGACCGATCTGTGAAACCGATCTGTCACACCGATTTGTGAAACTGATCTGTCACACCGGTCTGTGAAACCGATCTGTGAAACCGATCAGTGAAACTGATCGGTGAGACCGATCTGTCAGACCGATCGGTGAGACCGATCTGTCAGACCGATCTGTTATTGTTCATAAAATTGGAAACACTGTTCACAGAACTGGAAAATTGGAAAAGTGTTGGGGATAAGTCCCCTTGGCCTCCCGGAACACATTCAACACCAAAATTCCACAATGTAATGGACCGGAGAGGTCTGGGCCATTACAACTGTCCTCTTGGACTCCCAATCATTTGGCATGATATCATGGATCCTATATAAAAGGGTATCATCATAAATACCTTTTTCTCCCACAGACTGTAAGCTATTCACAATAGTCATGAACCTTTGATGAACTTTTCTTATAGTTTCTCAATAAGAAAATTTAAAGCCATGGTGTTCAGCTCTAAAAATAGCGCTTCTTGTCTAAATAAATTAAGAAGTACCAATATGTGTGACTTCAAGTTTCTTTCAGATACTGTTTTTAGCTTCACATGAAGATATTTAACTATAGATGTTCTTATTCATTGAACACAGCAATGTATTTCTAACTTTGAAATTTTCTTGATATTCTGATTTCTCCTGATTAGTAAAAGTTCTCAATTCCTTATCATGAATCTTATAGTCTCATTCCAACATCAGGTAGTTATCAACTCCAATGTTAATAATGAAAGTCTTCATCCTATCTATCCAGTACTCATAATCATCTCCATTAAAAATAGGAGGTCAGGTAGGAATTATATTGTAGATAAAACGAACCTTTAAACCTACCATCTAAAGGAAAATCATTCCACACAAACGTTTTAGTAATAAAAGTTTTTAAAAATGGAAAAAATATCCTACGGAAAGAAAATAGAACTAAAGTATCTCCAAAGAAATAGGAATATGAATTTTATGAGTCCGAGAATCTGATTCCCAAAAGGTATAGAAAAATATTTCTCTTCTGAATCTAATCATGAGATTAATTCAGATTTAACCAATCCAATGATACTAATTGTTGGATCGATTTTAAGATAGATATGATACAGATTGAATTATCATACTACAGAGTAAATACTAAATATACAAGAGGTGGGGGGTGAATGGTATACATAAAATTTTTTATGGAAATTATGTATAAATAAAATTCATAACACCTCTTTGTTCTACTAATTTGATGGATTCCAAAAACGTGATTCTGAAAAAGAGATTACGGAAATGAAACACAACAAAAGTTTACAACAACACAAATTCTACATTAATGCATATATAATCATATTTAATCTGAATAAAAGACTAAAGAAGTATAATATAGTTATACTTTCATCAAAAATTAAGATTATAGTGGAAAACAAAATTGAAACACTACATGTAACATGTAGTAAATATTTTAACCCAAAGAGATGGGTATCCAACAAACATGGACAAAGGACCCTTGATTTGTACTTTCACGAAAGTCAGTCTTATCCAAACCCAGGTAAGCCCTTAATCCAAAGATCGGTATCTATCTTGTTATCCTCACAAGCCCTCTATTTGTAAGGAATTCAATACCTATGACTTCACAACCCGAAGTATTAGATTTTAAGGAAATCACACCTCTGAACAAATAAATTATGAATGAAGGAAAGTTTTAAAAAGTCATTCAAACTTTCTGAATAACGCATGAGAGTTTATAAGATCCTCTCTCTCTAGAAATCACTTCAACAGCATGTAAGTATGTTCCTCCAAAAGTCGGTCTGCAAAACATTAATGTACTGAGCTCGTTCAAATGAGCTCTTATTTATAGGCACAACTTCAACGGTCAGCTCGCTCCTCCAACGATCATATTTTTCATTGAATTTTAGAGGGACCTGTACACATGTCAATCAAGAAATAGTTAGTTAGTAACTGAATGCACAACATTGATTTATAACCAAAACAAGAGTAAAAAAATGATTACTTAAGAAAATCCAATTTTTAGAGTGTAAGCATAAATGAAATTTTTGAATCTACCCAATAACTATTCGGAGTCTATAATACATGTATATTCTCATTCTGTTTATCAGAAGAATTCAGAGTTATAATTCTATAAAAATCAGAGTATGAATTTCAAAGAAATTCAGGGTCTGAATTTATAAGAATTTGGAGTCCGAATTCATCCGAATTTTGTGTTTGAACTTACAAAGATCAGAGTCTGAATTCATCAGAATTTGAAGTATGAACTTACAAATTTCAGAGTTTGAATTCATAAGAATTTAGTATCATAACTCATAAGAGTTCAAGGACTGAATTCAGAGAACTCGAAGTCAGAACTCCTAAGAGTTCGGTGTCTGATTTTAGAGAACTCATAGTCAGAAATCGGATCCTGAAAACAGAATGCTCTATATCTAAGTATTATATGATTCTGAGTTTTTGGATACGAAATATGATTTTATACTTAGAAAAAATGAATAATGAAAAACAATGTAAGGATAAATTTCCTTGTGGAAGGAAAAATTTCCTTACGACAGTAAAACATTGGGTAGAATGAAATTTTCCATGAGCTAAGGTGTTTTTGATTTTCAAAACAAGAAGGAATAGAAAAGTCATAAGGAAACCTTATTTAGTCAACAATCTCCCCAAACATAATGGAATTGAAAATTTATCAGGAAACCTTATTGACTCAATATATATTATTTAAGAACTCATTATTTATTATAACCTTATATATTTACTATATTATGTGATGGGAATCAACCCCATTGATATTCTTGATCCAAAATAATATAAAAATAAATTTCATAATATAAACAACCCTCTTCTCTCCCTATAAATACCACCCCTCGCCGCCCCTCTTCCTCATACCTTATAAGTGTTAAATCATATATATATTCCAAAAATTTTACATCCTAAAAATCTTACCCATGTTCAAGTCCTAATTTTTTAACCGAAATAACAAATCCAGGTTCCTTAAAGAGGTTCCCATGTTGACGATACTCAAGAGGTAAAATCATTCTTCTTTCTCTTTTAATTTTTTTCTATTCTTATTCTCGACACACATCACTCATTCAAAGTGGAATGATATATTTTGTATTATATATATATATATATGAATATTATAACATAATGTGCATCAAAAAATCCTTTTTCATCCCTTGTTATTTTAAAAACGAAAACATCATATGTGAGGTGTCGATTCACGACCTTCATGGATAGTGAGTTTTTATTTTTCATTACCGCCTTCATGGATGGTCATAGAAACATTATTATGGTTAAATAATATTTTAATATACCTATAATTAGTTTATTAATGTTTTGGTACAAATATATAAACATAATATTCAATAAAATGATACAAGTTTATGGTGGTCGTAAAAATGTCCAAAATTATTTAGGACATTTTCATCAACATTTTATCTATTGAAGCATCTCATTCCATAAAAAATTACACATGTAAAAATTAATGCTTCTGGGAGCTCATTAATATTAATTATTTTATCTTCTATATTTTTTTCACTTTGGCATGAACTCTAATAATTATTCATATGGGAACCGACCATAAAATCATGAAATGAACCCTCATAGAACAACACAATTAAACATTATAAATCATCCAACCCACCATAAATAAATATAATTAAATTATAATAAATCAAATATGTTTATAGAAGGTTCTGAATTAATTAATTAATTAATCTAATTTCAATATCCAGGACATTAAATATAAGTGTAGAAAGCTTTTAGATATACAGTAAGGTGATTCCCATCTAACTTTTATTTCCATGAGATATGCCTTATTCACTACTTATTTAATGATAATGTTGTCTGTATACTTACATTTTATGTATTATCTCATTAATAATTTTATATTCATGGTATTATTTTTTTCATTTGATAATCCTAAATTTTTATGGGTTATACGGTCCAATTGATTACAAAGTGGTAAGGGACTTCGTATAAATTTTAACTTCATTGAGACTTACTTGTTTTTGTGAATTTAATTTCTTTTATGTGGGATATATAATAACGCTTTGATATAATTTTTCATTTTAATTATATTAAATTAAATATCCTTATTTATTGTATCATGTATAATATTATTCCCTAATTAGTATACCATATTTACATACAGTGTTCACATTGAATGATTTTTTAACTGGGTAAATATTGATAAATCCATATACCTTATTGAATAAATATATTTTGAAAATGAATAATATTAATTAATAAAATATATATATTATTATTTTTTTGGAAATACAGTGATGGGTGGGACCGGAAATTATATAGCTCTTTGATGTATTGAAATGTCTCATGAGGCATAATAATTGACAATAAACACTTTAAATTTGTTTCCAAAAAGAACCAAATGGGAGTCTACCAACAATAGAAACCCATATATTGAATTTATTTAATGGTATTGGTTTATGACCCTCATTCATGGCATCAAATAATTATGAATTTCCTTAATTTATTATTCAATTATTACTATTCAAGACATTTTTACAATGAAAAAAATCTATGGAAGCATTTCCATTTTCTGTTTATTGAATGGCATGTTTTTCTTTGCTATTTAATTTTTCATTTGGAGTTTTATTAATTAATTATGATTCGCTTAAGATTGATTCATGTATATATTATATGTAAACCATACTGATCATTATAGATCACTATTTTATTTATTTTCCTTCAATATGATATTATGAAAAAATTCATTAATATGTGCCAAGGAAGCATTTTATTTCCTTTTTTCACGTTCTTAGTTTAATTAAAAATATAATAATGGAACCATATATTTATATTTTTGTTCAATAATATGTAAATTCTTCATCATTAGTGATGTGACCTCTTACATCTATGCCATTATAATAATGTAACAACTGAATATCGGATACTCAGGTCAGGGATGTTACGCCACTCACATTGTTTTAATATATCCAAAACATTTCATAGGGAAATAAATAATTAAGTTTTAGTTCCATGTGTTTATTTTGAAGATGAATAATTTTTATTATTTTAATTTAATTTAAATTTTTACAATAAAATACTATTCTTCAAGGGATTGTGGTGTGATTTAAAGCTGGTTCTATGAAGAAGTGGAAGATAAAGAACATACATGATGAGTCAAATTGGAGCTAAGTGGCATTTTACCTTAAACCATATATTTAATGTTTTGATGGTTTATTATCTATTTTTTTTCTAAAATACCTAATCTGAGAATTATTTTATGGATTTTTTATAGACATAAACGAACTACTAGATACATTTTATGTCTCTTTTTTTCAAGTGGTTTTTAAAAGGGATATTTTTACTGGCTGTTTTGAAATTATTCAAAATGTGAAAAATTAATATTATATTTTGAAGTTGAATATGGGTATATTTTTTCCCGAATCATTAATAAATATTTTATTTTTTATTCCTTTATATCATTTCATAATTTATTTAAAGAAAACCCTCTTTACAATTATTTTGGCTAATTTAATTTTGAAAATTATATTTTAAAGGACATGTGTATATCAATATATGAAAATGTATTACTTCTGGGTGAAAAATAATATTTTTATGATAATTATGAATAAAATAAAATATTTTATTTATGCTTCATTACATAGAAATTTTTTATGTATAATGTATGTTCCAGATATAGATCTTATGATGGTTGATCCCGATATATCTCTAAAATTCATTATGTAATGATTATGTTATTTGGAAAATTATATTAGAAGCTGACAATATTTGTTACTAAAATTGTATTGTATCCTATAATGATTCAATGGATATAAATCCCCATGTAAACTATATTAATATTCAATGATTTCTATAGTGTTTTGATTGATTTTTTTATTTCAAATATTAATATAATGGTTTAAAATTTTAATGGAATGATAATTCATTTTTAAGGAATAATAGTATGTTTTATGAATTGTTTTGTGTACTAATGTTTTTAAAGAAACCCTCAATATTAGGATATTGCATTTATTTTTTATTATACAGTGTTGTATGAAACATTTAAGAAGTAAATTGGATTTCTTGAGTAAGTATTATTTGAGGTCAATGTTTTTTAGGTTAAATGAAAACTCTATTATATGATATCATTGTTGTAAAAAATATTAACATGTTTCCTTCTATTTTTTGTATTTCTTGTCCTATTATTTTTGAGATTATACCATGTTTTTGAATTTTTTTAATATGGTTAAAAGATGATTAATGAAAAAGAAGAATTCCTATTAAAATTTTTGATGTTTTTTAAAGCAATGAAAATGTTTTTCATTATGATAAATTTTATGTTTAAAGAATTATTTTGGGTTCTCAAGTTTTTTTAGGAAACCCTCAAGATTATGATATTGTATTTATTATTTCTTGAAAAGTGCTTGTTTGAATAACATTTGGAAGTAAATCTGATTTCATGAGTAAGTATTATTTTGGATTAATGTTTACTATGTTAAAGGAAAAATCTTTTATATGATCTCGTTTTTTTAAATAAGACTAACATGCTTTATTATTTCTTTTTGTACATCACTGAAAATTATTTTTCAGTACATCCCGTGATTTAAAAAAAATTATCAGTGTTAATGGATAAGCATGAACAAAGAACAATTCCAATTAAATGTCATTATTTTGTTTCATAAAATGATATTTTTTTTATTATAATAATTTTTATTTTGGAAAAGGGAAACATATTGGATGTTTACATTTTTAAATATACTTTTTATTATGTAAGAGTTATTCAATATTTCTCAAATATTAAAATGATAAAATCTCTTATAAATTAAATAATGTAAATAATTCTAATGATCCAATTTATAAATTTTTCATTGTTGGGTCCATAATGTATGAATTGACCATTAAACCAAAAATGGGCTCGAAAAAAATAGTTTCAAACATAAAACCAATAAAACTAAATGGGTGAATTAAAAATACAACCCAAGACATAACAGATCCACATTTATATAATTAAATCAATTCCTTGATTGAATAATGTGATCTAAGTCACTATAGACAAGATAATTTTACATAAATATTATGGGAGGATGAGATGTGATAGTATATGGTAGGGAAGTGTTGAAATTATTATTAATATATTTCATTCAAGAAAATAAATAATCAACATGAGGATTTTTCAAAAAATTAATACATTATTAATGTAGATCATTAAATAATTTAAAATAAATATAATAAAAAAGGAATGGAAACTACCATTTCAATGGTTTTAATATTGGAGGTTTCATCACATTACTTCAAGATGTCTAATTGTAAAAGATGAATAGGATGAAGGGATTTATTTCTCTAAAAAAAGAGAATGAATTTTTTTCCTGAAGTAATATAACATAGTAGATTTATAGGGGAAAATAATAAAAAATATATTGATGGAATGTTATGCGAGAAAAGTGTATGGTAATGAATAATACTCATATGAGTAATAATAAAATTAATTCCATAAAAATTATTATTTTCATTTAATGGATAATCAAAAAGGTTTGCTAGATAATATGTATTTAAAAAAAATTATAATATAAATGTTCAATGATTTTTGATTTAATCTATAAAATTTGATAATGATAATGATAATAAAATCCCTAGACATGAGGAGTGAGTAAATAAAAACGTTTTCCCATGAACATTGATCATAAATGTTTAATTTGAAGTTAAAAATGAATAAATAATCAAAGATGAATGGAAAAATAACAATTTTAACCATGGAATGGAGAAATATTATTAAATATATTAAATAATAAATGGTCACCACATAAATTAAATTTAAAAGTGAATAAAAATTTAAAATATAAATCCTTGAATCTTGAAAGCCAAGACTAATTAAAAAAATAATAAATATTCAACGAATCTCAGGGAATATATAATTAAAAAAATCAACTATAAAATGGGAAAGAGTAAAATTGTATATGATAGTGAAACATCCATGAAATGAAATTTAGTGAAAATTGAAGTATGATTTGTGGATAAAGGAAAGGGAATGGTTAAAGACACTAAAAGTTATTAATTTTCAATAATAAAATAATTATTCGATTGTATTCTAAAGTGTAGAGAATGATAATAAGATATTCCCATTGGTTTGTTCAAAATTTTATATCTATTTTTGGGTTATATGATAACATTTTACAACTGTTCTCTAAATTATTTGATAGGTATAGTGGTTATAAAAAATCAAATTTGGAATAAAAAATATTTTACTAAATTAATGGGGAACTCATTTAAATATTATTATTCTTATTTATATAATGTTGTTCAAAATTTTTACAAATGAATGTTTAGAAATATTGTAATAATGGGTATTCAAGTTATTAAAAACAATAAAAGAATTAACATGGATGTTATTCACTTGAATAAAAAATATTCAATACTCAAGGATTATAAAAAGGAGATTAGTGACCATTATTTGAATAATGAAGAAAACCTAGAGCACTCTCAACCCAATAAATTATCCGATTGAAGAAAATATAGAAAAAATTTTAGGGAAAATTTTTTTAATATAGAATTTAATTAATTAAAAAATAATAGCTTATCACTAAATAAAAGTGTATATTAATTAAATATGTTGGGTGATATGAATTCACCCCATAATATAATGATTCTCGTGGATAAAATGGTTTGATTTTTCAATGAAGAATAACCAAGGATCAAAGGTAGTGGTAATATAATGACACTTAAAAAAGAGTTAATGAACATGGATTTGATATTTTTATATAGAATTTATCATATAATATTATGAATGGGAAAATAATATTATATTAGACATCAAGTGAAAATTAATAGGTGTGGTTTTATTATAAAAAATTATTACTAATAATGTTCGTATCTTGTATTTTCATAGTTATATTTTAAATGTATTAGTATATAACTAAAGGTTTTTTGTTGGTATAATATAAATAATTTAGAGTCTTGTAACTATAAGACTAATTATTAGCATATTTTATAGAGATCCTAGAATTCTTAGTATTCAAAGAATACCATACAATTACATTAGCCAAGAGATGAATAGGGAAGTACCCGGATCACACATTGTGTGGTATGTAAGGATAGTTATGGAATAATGGAGGCATATATTTCACTATAATGAATTGTTTAGTATGGTTACACATTGATATTTGTATAGTTTGTCTTAAACAAACCATAGTGACTACATAGGTTATAATGGAATTATAATGAATGATATGACTTTATGTATGAATATTTTTAATATGTATTAGATAACCATGTTGTGTTATGAAAAATCACTATTCAAGACTATTTAGGATTTAGAAAAACAATTATTATGACATAACTATACTTGGAAGTATTGATGACGATCAAGGGTATGAATTATTCTATAATTATCTAGAAGGATGACATATTAATAACATTAAATTTATTATGATGTATATTATGTGTCATGGAATAAGGACACATGATTATGTGTTATGATTTTATGATAAATCACATTGAAATTTTCATACATTACATCAAGATACTATTCATATATGATTGGCAGCTAGAGAAGTGTATTCTTCTATGAGGTACGATATAAAGATTATTCCATGAATAATATTTTTTATTTTTTAGAAATAAATCATATCTTAATTAGTTTGTGTAGGCCCATAATTATTAGAAAATTGAGAAAAAAATAATGGTTCTGAATTATGGGAAATATATTATATTGTAACCCTGGAAAAAATTTTTGTGGGGAATAATTGATTATAATATTTAAAATATTCATTATCCACAATGATTATATTAGAATGATAATTTAGAGTTTTTTATCTATTGACATAGGGGCATGTAATATTTGTCACACCATGATTTGTTGGATGATTGAGAAATTTAAATAATTACATTTTAATGAATACTATTTCATTATACCACATTTAATATATCATTATTTGTAGATTTGAATGTCTAAAATATATAAATATAAAACGATGATTACTTGGGGGTTTGATTCATCATATTTAGACATAATAGATCAAAATTTATGTTTTGTGTGACACAACATAATCAAAAAAAGTATTTTTGGCTTTTGTAAATTTTTCTAAACATTCATTAGAGTTATTGGGAATTGAAAATCACTTAACCAGTAATAGAATAACTAGAGAAAATTAAGTACTTTATTTATTATTCTTGAAAATTAATAAATAATGTGTATTGATAAAATTTAATTTATATATTTAGTTCATATGAGATATTATTTATCATCAATATAGTTTCGTTGATGAAAAATTTCTTAATGAATAAGAAAGTGCATGTCAATGAATATTCCTTCGAGATAACCAATTATTTAATCATAGTGAGTGAATTTTATAACAACTATAATGAAAATTTAGATGATATTATTTTAGCTTCATTTATAATTGTTGATCAAATATGGATTTATATAAAGTATTTAGAGTGATAAACACTGTGATAAAATCATATATGAATTTTTTAATTCATTCATATCAGTTTACACAAACAAATAATGAAGTTTCCCTTAAGTATATTAACTATTAATGATATTCTCTAAGGATATAATATATTTGTAAAGGGATTAAGTGAACATTATTTAAGTAGTAGACTTTCCAAAAATATTATTAAGCGTAATGTCTGTTTAACGGTGACCACTACTATAGAGACCCGAAGCTTGACATACATTGACATTACATTACATTTGCGGAATACTTAGTACATAACAAAAACACACACACAAGGATCGTAATAGTTTAGTGTCTTTGGAAACTCGGAGTATAATCTTCTAATCCTGGTGAAATATCTTCAACATCTCCCATAAAGATCTTCCCTTATTTTATACCTAAAACCTTTCTTTATATCCTGGGGAAAAGTAAACATAAAAGGGTGATCTCAAATGCTCAGTAAGGGTAAACAAAAGAAATATCAGTCACATCATATTCAAAAGAACATAACATTTTGGAAATCTTAACCTGCAAAAGAGAGCATAATTTCATAAAATGGGATAAATCATAGTAGTGAAATAAAATCCCAATAATCATAACTTAAAACATGGAACTTTGTGGCATACACACATAATCATAGAGAATCATTTCTTGTTAGTCATGACTCATTGCCAAGACTATCTAAGTAGACAAAGTCCCTTTCGGAATCGAGTCACCCTCGTTTCAGTCCTGTTTCACTGAACCGGTATAACCTACCATTCCAGCCATGTCTATCTCATGATATATGAAATCTTTAACCAATGCATTGGAGGGAGATATAGGTCCCACCCATCTCATAATTATACCATTCTTATGTGTTCCACAAAATCATAAATCATACATCATTTCATAACCCATGTAATAAAAATGGGATTCTTAAACAACATGACATCATAAAACAATTCATATAAGATAAAGAAATTCATAAAAATACTTCCATCACAACATAATCAAATCCATGTAATAATAGGGATAAAAACAGAACCCTTTTATTATCTTAGATGGAAAATAATTTTGATAAAATACTTGAACTCTATTCTTGAGGAAAATATCCTTTCTACTTCAAAAACACTTTTTCTTTCTTAACATGTCATAAAATTTTAAACTAAAAGAAGTTGATTAAAAATAAACTTGAATACTTTTAAAGGAAGATTCCTGGAAATAATGTTTTAGAAATCCATTCATTCCGTAAAAGTTAAAAAAACATTCTTCTCGAACTTTTGTCGGAAAAGTCAAAAAAGTACCTCGTACGAAAAATGACAAAAGATTGCTTTCATATCTTTTAATAAAAACTCACCGAAGGGTAAAATAGGATTTAAAAAATTGTAAGTGGATGGAAACAATATTAAATATTGAGGGAACATGGATGTGGATGATAAAATACACCCCCAATAAATATTTACGAATAAACAATCTCAGATAAAAATGAGATTGTGATATTTCCCTTACCTTAGGTCCGACTTGCTTTGTAAGTGTCCGAACCTCCTGTATAATGATTTAAATCATGTTATTGACTTATTCCAGAATCATATTCATTGTTATTATATCATATATAGTCCACTTATGACTTTATATTACCCGTTCTTTTGTAAATTCATGTTAAAGTAGCGTTTTGGGTAAAATCGTCTCATTTGTCGTTCGTGTTTTTAACTTGTAATTATTTATATGATTACTTAGATCATGATTACTTAATTCCAGAATATAAAACATGATATATATATATATATATATTAAGAATATACATATATAATAAATTAGTAAATGGAAATAAATACACCGTTCATGGAGACGGTAGTCCGTACGTACGCATGAACGCTGTTTTCGTTTCCTTATTGAATTGAATGGAATTAAGTAGATGACATACATATAAATATAAATAATTCCAGTATCATTATTAGGTCATATATTTCATTAGTACTTATTATATATACTTTATAATCATTCATGAATGGTTAATGTGGAGAATGAATCTCATCGCGTCGTGGAGACGGTAGTCCGTACGTACGCACGAGCGATGATATCGTTCCCATGGTCGTGGAATTGTGTTGAAGTGTATGTATACTATTTCAGTATCAATATCACTTTATAATAATCATATATAGTTACTCATTACACCATTATACCCATCCAATTAAGGTGGTGGTGGAAAATAGATTACACCATGGCGTGGAGACGGTATTCTGTACGTACGCACACGCGGTGATTTCATTTTTCCGTAGGATGGATAGAAGGTGAATTAGGGTTGGTTCATATTTATAATAACATATCAGTATGTAAGTAATTCTGATGTTATTACTTTATCATGAAACAACTAAAGAAGAAGAAGATGAAGAAGAAAGAAATTTAAAAAGATCGATAATGGATATTACCTCTTTTTTGAAGTGCTTCTTTGAGACCTCCTTTTAGGGAACTAAAATTGGTCTTTGAAGAAGACCAGGACCTCTAGGATGTCTCTAGGGAAGTGGGGAGGAGAAAATGGAAGGGGTTGGCCGATCTTGAAGGCTCAAAGTTGTGTGAGGAAGAGAGGGAGGAGGTGCCCTTTTATAAGGGAGGAGAGGGGCACCTTAGGAATATCTCAAAATATTATTTTATATTAAAGTAAAAATCGGTTTATAATGGTTCCAAAGGGTCTTATTTCGAAGCTAAAGTAGGGATGGGTCGAAATCCTATCAACCAATAGTATTTAGACAAGTTTATGTTATTATTTTAACCTTATCAATTAGATTTAACTTTAAGTTTAATAATTTAACTTTTACCGTGTCTTTTTGTTTTCTTACACTATATGGTTAATACACTTACTATAACATGCCAAACGAACCCCAAATTGTTTATTCATAATATATATATATCCTTATCTAAGTTATTTGTCCGAACCGTAGATTTTTAGGAATAAAATAACAATTAATAATATAATATTTTATTTAAAAACTATTTTGTATCAATTTTGACACTATTTGATAAATGATTTTTGTGAAAGTCATTACAAAATTATATGTTCGAAACAAGTTGATTAAATTAACACTAATATATAATATTAACCTAGAAAATTAGTGGAATTCATAAAAAGTCTTAAATTACTTTTATTTTGGTATTTATAATATCAATTATGTCAATATTTCATTAATAAGATAATTACTGCATCATATTTGTGTCATAAATAAATTAAATTATTTGATATCTAAATATTACAAATAAAATACCATTATGTAGGAAATCCTTTTAGCCTTTTAATGAATATTTAAAATCAAATTCATCTTATGAATAACCCTATATTAAAAATGTTTTAGTAAATAAACTTTGATTTTAACTCTTTTAACTCTTCTTTGAATTAAATAATAATAAATGTCCTAATCTAATCCAAGTGGGCCTAAATGATAATATTTTACACTTAAGGTTGTTTTTGGTCGAGATACACTTGTCCAATAGGATTAGTACATGTGTTTGGGTAATATTAATATCATTTTTACCCTTAATTACCCTATTTACTTTTAACCGTGGTAAATAAAAGTAAAAAGTTACTATTTACCAAAAATTATTTTTCTCTCATTGAACCACATTTTACTTACTGACATCAACAGTGTCTCTCAGATTTTTGAAATTCCATTCACAGAAGCAGTAAAATTAAGTTTTATGATAAATTCAGTTTTTTAACTACCACTTAGTAGTTTCACTATTCATCAAAAATTGATGTTTTTCAGAACAATGCCAAAATTTCATCCTAAGATATATTTCATATTCCGAATTCAAAAATGAAGTCTATTTTACCAAATTCATAACATAGAAGTCGCATTAATTAATTTTATAATTAAATCCCGCTGTTAAAACAAATAGCGTGTTTTTAAGAAACAATATCTTTCAAAAGATTGACACTTGTTTATGTCTGGTTTAAATGTGAAATTACATTCAATGACCAACATTGTATTAAATTGTAAAAATATATTCTAAATATACTTTAAAACCACTAAAATTAATAATTTATCACTATTAATTATTTCGATTGAAAAAGTTGTTTTTAATTAAAATTTAGTAATTTTCACTATTCATCAAAATATGAAAGTTATCCGAAAATCACCAAAATTTCACCTTAGGCTAAATTCGATACTCCGAATCCAAAAAATGAAGTCCATTTTGAGAGCAAAAATTTCTAAAATTTTAAAAGGTGGTTATTACTATTCATAACGGTTAGCTATAATAATATTTTAATAGCATATCGTTGTTTAGTGAAACTCAGTATTGCGTACTACACACGCTATCGAGGAAGGTTGCGATTGCGTGTAATGCAAGGTAAGTCAAGTATGTGTGTTGTGCAAGCTCCTTTTGGTGTAGCGTACCACACAAGACATTAATGAAATTAAAAAGAATATTTTTCATAAAAGCTCGGGGTGTTACATTCTACCCCCCTTAAAATGAATTTCGCCCTTGAAATTTTTCGGGGTTATAAATGGTTTACTATTTGAAAGTTTCTTTAATAGAATCCCACATCGTAAAAAGGAATATCAAAATCAATATTTAAAAAACAAAAGTATGAAACGTAACAGTTACCCAAATAAACTAATCACTGGGTTTCCACATAGGTGAAAATATGGATATGGAAAAGAAATCTAACCATCATGTTCTGATGGAGAGTGGTAGAGAACTTGTTTATGGAAAAGTCAGTAATCACAAATCCATAAATTTGTAACGATCTAAGGTACCATCTGATTAATCAGATATAAGAGCACTAGTACAACATTTTTGGTTTTCATGATCGTTTCCCTAAAGTTAAAGAATTTGAATTAGAATAAATACTTACTTTATTTTGGTACAATCTCACTGTTTTTCGTGCCATGAACAATTTCCACTTCATCTCTTAAATAAATGAAGTTGAATTTGTTTTTCGTGAAGTGTTAGCAGATCATGTGATAGAATGACGGGTCATTCCATCTGTCTCAAACAAAAGGTTAGCAAAAGTTATTAAATATTCATAAGTCGTTCTATAGTGAGATTAATCATATATGGGTCGTAAAATGGACTTATACTTCATATATCATACTGCTTAATAAAATAAAACTAGTTTCTACTAAACAGGGACTTCCTGTAGGCCAGTGGTAGGCGATAAAGGCCAGTCGCACTTCGGTTATGGGTTCGATTCCCACAGCCTTGTCTGACGCGATGGGCTGTCACCCGTTCTGCAAGTTGTCCTTTTTCTAAAACTATAATACTATAACATCCCATCAATAATATCGAAAAACAACTTATATCCTTAAACAATACTAACTTATGTCCAATATAATCCATTCCAATCTTTAGGCTTATCCATAATACTGCAGTCCACTCTCATAACATAGTGGAAACGATTACTAGAGATTTAACACCATCGTCGATCCCCATATATCATAAGATATGTTTTGTTGGTCACATTCCAAACATTCAAAGTCCTTAATAATGTATTCTCTTGAATACCCATTGAACCATAGTGAAAACTTGAATGCAGTTAAAAGTTAACACTTTTCACATACCAAAATCCTCAAAATTCTATATACTCAAACCATGATATCACTTAGTCCTTATATCAATCATGAGCTCATGAATACTGTTAAACATTTCGTTTTCTCGTTTTCCCTTCATTATGCGCATATCATCTTATTTCCAAAAATATCTCAATCACTTTGAATACCACATTAGACCAATAAATAAATATTCCAATACTCCATGATACAATATTATTTTGGAATCCCATTACATAAACACTTAATCATTCCACCACAGCATTGTCATATTCAACATCGCCAATAGTGATCGCATGTGACTTCCCTTTGCCCTTTGCCTTCAGTGGTTGCTCATGTTGATCATCACTAACCCTTGGATTAGGGCATTTATTAGCATAATGCCCCATTTCCTTGCACTTGAAGCATTGAAGTGTTGGTGGTGCGTTCTCTGCAGTGTTTGCTTTATTCACATCATTAGAAACCCTTTTTCCATTACATCGACACTCAGCTGCTCGATGACCTTATTTTCCACACTTAAAGCATTTTCTAGTCCCTTTAATTCAATCTCCACCATGCTTCTTTCCACACTTTGTGCATAAGGAAACATTCATCTTTTTTTCACCATTATTCTGAGATTTCTCCTTGAACTCCATCTTTCATTTCTTGTCAAAACCATGAGATGGATATGTAACAACAACTTCCATTTCTACCTTGATAGCACAATGCACAATTTCTTCATAGCTACTGAAGTCTCTTATAGCTAATGCCCTTCGAAGACTTGGTTTTAAGCCACTGAAAAATCGATCAACTTTACTTTCAGGTTGGATGATAATGCCAGATGCATACCTTGCAAGTCTTGTAAAATTTTCTTCGTATATAACAGCAGATTCATCATCCTTCTGCTTCAGCTCAAGAAACCCCTTCTCCATATTTGTTCGAAGAATTCGAGGGAAGTACTTACTGAAAAATAAGTTCTTGAACTCGTCCCATTCCATGGACTCAATTTCATCTCTTGGCCTCGTATTCTTGATAAGATTCCACCATTGATCAGATTCACCTTCCAAACGATATACTGCTAAGATGAATTTATCATGTTCAGAACATTGAAGAACTGAAAATATCATTTCAGTAGTACTGATCCATTGTTCAGCAACAAGTGGATCAGAAGACCCACTGAAAGAAGGTGGACGTTGCCTCATGAACAACTCAATAGAATATTGTTCCCTTCTCTGCTCATTTGGAAGTCCAGAATGATTCATAGCTTGTGTAAGGATAGCAATAAGATTTTTCACTCCATCTCCCATAACATTTGTTTGTTCAGGAGGACAATCATTGCATTGTCCATTGCATTGATCAACACAGTTCCTTCCGGTTCCAGCCATCGTCTAAAACCCAAAAATAATAGTGTGAGAGGAAAAAATCATAATAAAGGGGGAGTAACTTCATTATCTAACTTATTAGGTTAAATTCTACGATCTTTACCATAGTTATAGGACTGTATCTTATACGTATACTTATCCTTAGGGTAATCCCTAGACATACCTTAGAAATATCTCTAGGGATCTCACTAACGCTTTCGCATCCTAGTTTCCAAAGGTTGACTAAACCATTCCTCTTATACCAACTGTAGATACCCAAATCTTGTCGTACATTGACATTACATTACATTTGCGGAATACTTAGTAAATAAAAAAAACACACACACAAGGATCGTAATAGTTTAGTGTCTTTGGAAACTCGGAGTATAATCTTCTAATCCTGGTGAAAGATCTTCAACATATCCCATAAAGATCATCCATTTTTTTATACCTAAAAACTTTCATTATATCCTGGGGAAAAGTAAACATAAAAGGGTGAGATAAAATGCTCAGTATGGGTAAACAAAAGAAATATCAATCACATCATATTTATAAGAACATAACATTTTGGAAATCTTAACCAACAAAAGAGAGAAAAATTTCATAACATGGGATAAATCATAGTAGTGAAATAAAATCCCAATAATCATAACTTAAAACATGGAACTTTGTGGCATACACACATAATCATATAAAATCATTTCTTGTTACTCATGACTCATTGCCAGGACTATCTTAGTGGACAAAGTCTCTTTCTGAATTGAGTCACCCTCGTTTCTGTCCTGTTTCACTGAACCGGTATAACCTACCATTCTAGCCATGTCTATCTCATGAGATATGAAATATTTACCCAATGCATTGGAGGGAGATATAGGTCCCACCCATCTCATAATGATACCATTCTTATGTGTGCCACAAAATCATAAATCATACATCATTTCATAACCCATGTAATAAAAATGGGATTCTTAAACAACATGACATCATAAAACAATTCATATAAGATAAAGGAATTCATAAAAATATTTCCATCACAACATAATCAAATACATGTAAAAATAGGGATAAAAACAGAACCCTTTTATTATCTTAGATGGAAAATAATTTTGATAAAATACTTGAACTCTATTCTTGAGGAAAATATCCTTTCTACTTCAAAAACACTTTTCCTTTCTTAACATGTCATACAATTTTAAACTAAAAGAAGTTGATTAAAAATAAAATTGAATACTTGTAAAGGAATCTTCTTGGAAATAATGTTTTAGAAATCCATTCATGCCGTATAAGTTAAAAAAACATTCTTCTCGTACTTTTGTCGGAAAAGTCATAAAAGTACCTCGTACAAAAAACGACAAAATATTCCTTTCATATATTTTACTAAAAACTCACCGAAGGGTAAAATAGGATTTAAACAATTGTAAGTGGATGGAAAAAATATTACATATTGAGGGAACATGGATGTGGATGATAAAATACACCCCAATTAATACTTACGAATAAACAATCTCGGATAAAAATGAGATTGTGATATTTCCTTTACCTTAGGTCCGACTTGCTTTGTAAGTGTCCGGACCTCCTGTATAATGATTTAAATAATGTTATTGACTTATTCCAAAATCATATTCATTGTTATTATATCATATATGGTCCACTTATGACTTTATATTACCCGATCTTTTGTAAATTCATGTTAAAGTAGCGTTTTGGGTAAAATCGTCTCATTTGTCGTTCGTGTTTTTAACTTGTAATTATTCATATGATTACATAGATCATGATTAATTAATTCCAGAATATAAAACATGATTTATATATATATATATATATATATTCAGAATATACATATATAATAAATCAGTAAATGGAAAGAAATACACCGTTCATGGAGACGGTAGTCCGTACGTACGCATGAACGCTGTTTTCGTTTCCTTATTGAATTGAATGGAATTAAGTAGATGACATGCATATAAATATAAATAATTCCAGTATCATTATTAGGTCATATATTTCATTAGTACTTATTATATATACTTTATAATCATTCATGAATGGTTAATGTGGAGAATGAATCTCATCGCGTCGTGGAGACGGTAGTCCGTACGTACGCACGAGCGATGATATCGTTCCCATGGTCGTGGAATTGTGTTGAAGAGTATGTATACTATTTCAGTATCAATATCACTTTATAATAATCATATATAGTTACTCATTACACCATTATACCCATCCAATTAAGGTGGTGGCGGAAAATATATTACACCACGGCTTGGAGACGGTATTCCGTACGTACGCACGCGCGGTGATTTCGTTTTTCCGTAGGATGGATAGAAGGTGAATTAGGGTTGTTTCAAATTTATAATAACATATCAGTATGTAAGTAATACTTATGTTATTACTTTATCATGAAACAAATAAATAAGAAGAAGATGAAGAAGAAAGAAATTTAAAAAGATCGGTAATGGATATTACCTCTTTTTTGAAGTGCTTCTTTGAGACCTCATTTTAGGGAACTACAATTGGTCTTTGAAGAAGACCAGGACCTCTAGGATGTCTCTAGGGAAGTGTAGAGGAGAAAATGGTAGGGTTTGGCCCAGCATGAAGGCTCAATGTTGTGTGAGGAAGAGAGGGAGGAGGTTCTCTTTTATAAGGGAGGAGAGGGGCACCTTAGGAATATCACAAAATATTATTTTATATTAAAGTCAAAATCGGTTTATAATGGTTCCAAAAAGTCTTATTTCGAAGCTAAAGTGGGGATGGGTCTAAATCCTATCAACTAATAGGATTTAGACAAGTTTAGGTTATTATTCTAACCTTATCAATTAGATTTAACTTTAAGTTAAATAATTTAACTTTTACCATGTCTTTTTGTTTTCTTACACTATATGGTTAATACACATACTATAACATGCCAAACGAACCCCAAATTGTTTATTATTAATATATATATATCATTATCTAAGTTTATTGGCCGAACCTTAGATTTTTAGGAATAAAATAACAATTAATAATATAATATTTTATTTAAAAACTATTTTGTGTCAATTTTGACACTATTTGATATATGATTTTTGTGAAAGTCATAACAGAATTATATGTTCGAACCAAGTTGATTAAATCAACACTAATATATCATAGTAACCTAGAAAATTAGTGGGATTAATAAAAAGTCTTATATTACATTTCTTTTGGTATTTATAACATCAATTATGTCAATATTTCATTAATAAGATAATTACTGCATCATCTATGTTTCATAAATAAATTAAATTATTTGATGTCTAAAAATTACAAATAAACTACCATTATGTAGGAAATCATTTTTATCTTTCCAATGAATATTTACAATCGAATTCATCTTATGTATAACCCTATATTAAAAATATTTTAGTAAATAAACTTTGATTTTAACTCTTTTAACTCTTCTTTGAATTAAATAATAATAAATGTCCTACTCTAATCCATGTGGGCATAAATGATAATATTTTACACTTAAGGTTGTTTTTGGTCGAGATACACTTGTCCAATAGGATTATGACATGTGTTAGGGTAATATTAATATCATTTTTACCCTTAATTACCCAATTTACTTTTAACCGTGGTAAATAAAAGTAAAAAGTTACTATTCACTAAAAATTATTTTCATCTCATTGAACCACATTTTACTTACTGAAATCAACCGTGTCTCTCAGATTTTTGAAATTCCATTCACAGAAGCGATAAAATTAAGTTTTATGAAAAATTCAGTTTTTTAACTACCACTTAGTAGTTTCACTATTCATCAAAAATTGATGTTTTTCAGAACAATGCCAAAATTTCATCCTAAGCTATATTTCATATTCCGAATTCAAAAATGAATTCTATTTTACCAAATTCATAACATAGATGTTGCATTAATTAATTTTATAATTAAATCCCGCTGCTAAAACAAATAGCGTGTTTTTAAGAAACAATATCTATCAAAAGATTGACACTTGTTTATGTCTGGTTTAAATGTGAAATTACATCCAATGACCAACATTGTATTAAATTGTAAAAATATATTCTAAATATACTTTAAAACCACTCAAATTAATAATTTATCACTATTAATTATTTCAATTGAAAAAGTTGTTTTTAATTAAAATTTAGTAATTTTCACTATTCATCAAAATATGAAAGTTATCCGAAAATCACCAAAACTTCACCTTAGGATTAACTCGATACTCCGAATCCAAAAATGAAGTCCATTTTGAGAGCTAAAATTTCTAAAATTTTAAAAGGTGGTTATTACTATTCATAACGGTTAGTTATAATAATATTTTAATAGCATATCGTTGTTTAGTGAAACTCGGTATTGCATACTACACACGCTATCGAGGAAGGTCGTGATTGCATGTAATGCAAGGGAAGTCAAGGATGTGTGTGGTGCAAGCTCCTTTTGGTGTAGCGTACAACAAAAGACATTAATGAAATTAAAAAGAATATTTTTCATAAAATCTCGGGGTGTTACAACTACATAAACAATGTACCATGGTATAAGGAGTTCATAGGTGATTTTGGTATACTGGTACATCACAATATGTATTCCCATTATATATTTACCTATAGGGGAAAAAAATACAAAAATACATATTCTATTTTGTGATTTTATTTCTACATATTTTTTCCATATTAATTGTGGATGTTATCTGGCATGATAAACTTAAACACTATTCATTTTAACCTACAAAAACGATCTAAGGATTAGTGAGGTCTAGAGGTAAAAAAGAAATATAATTGATTGAAAACCTAATTAACCCCCACTCTATAGGTGTATCAATTCACACATATTACCAATTTTGTCCCAGCAATTTGAATCTTGGCCTATATGTTATAAAATATAGCTAAATATAATAAACATATTTCTATCATTTTCTAGAAACATAGATTCATTTAAGTATAAAACTATATTATATATGTAATTTTTATACTGATAAGAAGGAGATTCATTATTTCTATCAATATCACAGTGATTATATCATATCTTTCATACAGAATGATGCTAATTTGAGAATGGGAAATGAAAGAGTTTAAGAAAAAGGGCATGATGGTTTCCATTTGGTTCAAAAAAGATAAGGAATCTAAGAACAACATTAATTGTTCTATAAATATTTATTAAATATTTTAAATTTTCATTTTTCTCTATATAATAACCATGAATGAATAAATTTATGTGATTTACTGGATATATTTTGAATAAAAATAAGATGTTGGTGCATTTATCAGAAATAAAGAACAAAAAAAATACAATTATATCTAAAGGAATAAGAAATTAGAATAAGAAGATCGTGGTAAGAGGGATGGTCACTCCATTTGAGTAAAGAGTGGATTATTTTATCTATAAATCTAAAACTATATTTATCAAATAAATATCTTTCTAATATAAAAATTTGCATCCCCCTTATTAATGAAATAGAGCTGGGATTATATTAAATAATAATTTTCCAAAGAATCATAGTTTTCAATAAATATAATGATCTTCTAGAAATCATTAAGATATCTCATCAATTTGGGGCATAGTGGAAGAAAATAAATGGAATAATGATTTAATTAAGTATTAATATTATAAATATAAAGGTTTCAGCATATGTATTTATACATAATAGGATCAAATTAAAGGATGAGTGAAAAGTTTAATAGAAAACATTATTTTATTAGTGACAATGTGCGTCAATATAATGAAAAAGTAACCAAGGAGAATAAAATAATATATATCTTAATCCCTCTATATACAAAGTCTGAAAATATAATAAAATATGGTTATTATTGTTCTTTTAGAATAGATTATATGACATTCTTGTTAATTGAAAATAATTTATAATTGATCAATATATAAAGAAATTTAATGTTATAATAAGATAAGTGATAATTGAAGAATTCATAAAATAATTCATAAAAAGTATGGTTCATGATGATTCATATATGGAATATGTAAATAGTGGAATTATTGTTTATAAATCAATATATATCTAGTCTCAATTAATTTTGGAAAATAATTACTACTAATGAAGATAAATTAGAAGCTCTATTAATGTTTATTTAGGGGATTACTAGTTCTTTAATATAATAATAGACACTATAATATCTTATCCATTAAATAAGTACACAATTTTATGATTTATTTATGATAATTTTCAATTCTTCAACTAATTTTCATATGGGGAGATAATATGGAGTGAAAGGTGATAAAATATTCAAAATGAAAACATTCAATCCCATGTGAATTAGGTGCATGAATGGAAGGAATAACATTGTGTTACTGCTAGAAAATAGATTCATATTGTTGAAAGGAAATAATGATGGAAATGAATAAAGTGTTCATGAATAAAAAATGGTTTTATATTAAAATTTGAAATCTAGAAAAAAAAGGAAGCAAATATTGAGTTGGAAGAAGGATAAATTTTCACCTATTGTGTAAAAATAAGATATATGTTTTAAAAATTATTAACATGGATAAATAAATTTAATTTTGTTTTTATAAATTTATAATAGGAGAAACCTAATCTATGCCTATGTAAATTCTCAAATTCTATAACGTAGAAAGAGAAAAAAACTAATGGAGTTATTCTAATAATAATGAGGAAACATATAGATTTCAAAAAAATTACATAAAGATGTGACACCAAATATTAAGGTAAATTTAAATATAAAATCAAATAAAAATAAATTAATTATATAGGATTATCACTCAAATGATATCCATAATGATGTATGAAAATAATGTTACAATCATTACATAAATTGAGGGTGATTGAGAATAAATATTGTCCCCCGAATGTATCTATATTAACAATTTTTATTGTTTCATTAGTTTAGTAGAAGATAAAATGAATGGGGATAATGTATTGTATAATTAGAATGCAATTTAATGCATGATAAATCCATACATACTTGTTTAATTGAATAGGGATGTATATGTTCAATTAAAAAATATATAGGTTCAATTAAAGAGAAGTAATATCATTCCAAATGTAAACTGTAAAATTTAGAATATAGATAAATATATAAATACATATGGAGAAGCTAATATATATGAAAACAAATTTTAATCCATTTTTTGGAGACACCCTTTTTGAATATCATTTCTAAAAGTAGTTATAGAGTTGACAGTAATTGAGAGTAGTTGAAACTAAGAATTTTTTGTTTGTCTCATGTGAAAAAAGTATAAAGAAAATTATAGAGAAGTGAAATTTATTTTCACAATAGTCCCTAATCATATAATTTTTCATTAAATTTTGAAATAGTCTAATATAACTTAATAGTGAAATGAAATTCACATGTCGAATCTTGAATGAAATGTTGAGTTAAGATTTATACTGTTGTATAATTATGGGTGTTCAATGAATAACAATGATTTTGTTTATATATTATTTAGTTTCATATACAATGTTTCATATTAATAGTGTTATTGTAATTTTTTGATGACTCATTGATTAGTGGTTAGTTAAAATGTTTTTTTAGAATTTTATAAACATATCTAGATAATAAACTACATGGTCACATATATTTTTTATTAAAGGGGTGAAATATCAATGGTATTAATTATCAATTTTCCAAGATTCCAATTCTTCATTTATGTGGTGTCATGGAAGAAAAAGAAATTGTTCATTAAAGGGAAAAGGTATTGAATAAATTTGTCTAAAAGGAAATTATTTTCTTGTGGTGTGTATAAAAATTTAAAAATTTGATGTAATGTGGTTAAACATTCATGAAATAATCCACATAATTTATTAAAATACATGGAGGATCATGGTAAGGTGTTACCATGTAACATCCCAATTTCAGGTGCCTCCCAGAGGTGTCTCGTACCCAGTTTGTCACATGGCCTCACGCACATTTACTTGAATGCTAGAGGCTGTTGACTACTATCCAGGGCCTTGGGTTTGATAATGGGGAAAATATACCCTCATTAGAAGAGTAACACAACAAAATTTAATAGTTAATAGTAGAAGAAGTAGTAATAATAACATGGAAAAAATAATAGTGGAAGAGTTCATGTAAATAAAAAACTAGAGCACATATATTAATGATGCATGTCATATATGTCTTGAAAATAATCCTAATAAGTCAAAATGATGGGATACATTACTAAACCAAAGTAAAAAAAGGAAAACAAGTAAACAAATTTACCAGCATTTCAATCCTTAGTTTGGTCCCATGCACTCCAGCTCCACAACAATCAAATACCTGATGTAGAATTGCACTAGCCCTTATCCATAGCTATAACAATATAATCTGTTTGGGCCCATAGAATGAACCAAATATGGTGTGTGATGAGTCCCAGTAGGTATGAACCCAGTGATTTATTCCTATCTTTCATTGAATATATATATATAACAGGAAATATAAAAAAAAGAAGTAATAAACAAGGAAGTAGGAAAAATTAAACAATCCTATATTTTCAACTACATTCATTTACATTAACTAAATAAATAAAAAAATAATATCAAGAAACCCTCTAGGAAGTTCTCACAATCTAACACCTCTGGTTCAACATAATAAAGACTATCTGAAGAAGAACTGACCAATAATTCCCCATGTGGTCCAATAACTGTAAACCACAGAAACAATGGGGAAGCACTCAACATCCAATTCCCCTTTTTGGTCTTGCAATGCGGAAATATAGAAACTTTGAGGGAGCACTCACGTCCACCCCCCTCTAGTATCAGAGCATGAAAGTATAATAGACACACTAGGAAATCCTTCTATATCAAATCCCCTTATTGACTAACCACATTAGGTTCCCACAGCCCCATGTAAGTTAATCATTTACACACTATATCCCGCATCCAAATTAAATCACAATATATACATTTCAAAGAGGTACAAAGCATGGAAGATGTAAGTTAGATAATATCACTCCATCTTAACAACACTAGTCATGGAAAACAGAGCATCCTAACTAGAAAAACAAGACCAAACATCCAATATCAGTTTAAACCTGGGAAAACACATCCATAGCATGGTAATTAAACCCTATTCTAAAAAAAGATCCATTACCCAAGAAATCAAGGAATAACATGCATTAAAGTGTTAAATTACCAAAACACACAATACCCTAAACTAGGGTATTGAGAACTTGTTTACATATAATTCAAAGAAGATCTACTGAAAGGAACAAACCATCCACCTCGACATTGTAATATCGATATAGTTGAATTCCAGCCTTTGATTTGACATAGAATTCCTTAGATCTACAAAAACATCTAAAACATTAAACCAATAATGTCTCAAAAAATAGAAGAAAACAAGAGATTAGGCTCTAGAAAACGGAATAAATCTGTGAGCCAATTCCAACACAATTGACGATGTTTGATTCGGATCACGGACAATGGGTTAGGGGATCCAAGAAGTGTAGTTGTCTTCGGTTGCTTTTGGACGAGACGAAGCCAGAATAAGAGATTTCTGTGTACGAGATGGAACCCTGTTCTGATTTATCAAATAAAAAAAATTACATAGTGTGTTCCCTAAGGACACATAGCATGTTTATGTCTTTTCCCGTCCCCACCTTATGTGGCGCCTCCATGTCAGCATACGGCCGTGTACGTGGTCAGGACATAGACAGCCACGGCCTGGACTCGGTGGCAGAGTACACGACGTGTACAAGGAAGTACACAGAGTGTACTATTGAAACATTCCTTCTTCCCTTTTTACTCAAAAAACATAAAAATAAAATCCATAATTGAAAAGATGGTATTGGTTCTTACAAACATCCCCCCTTAAAAATATTCATCCAAGAATTTCCCTAAGATGTTGATAAAGAAGACTCCTTGAACAGCTCCGGACACTACGGCCACACATCAGTGTCCCTTTCCCAAGTCTTATCTAGTACTCGCCCGTGCTTCCAAAGAACCCATACCAACGCAACAGACCAGATACTGAGAGACTTCGTTTTGTGATCAAAAATCCAGAGAGGATTCTTTTCAAATGAGACAACCACCTCCAACAAAACCTCCTCAGGTTGAAAACATATCATGGGTACGAGTAGTATTTCGGCAACTATGAAATGTGGAAGAGGACATGCATAGCCTAGTACCTATGAGTTAACATCAAACGATATGAAACCTTTCTGACTCTCCCCAAAACCTCAAACAACATGAAGTATCTCAGTGAAAGATTTCTTGGTCTATTAATCCTACCGTGTCCTAACCCCATTGTGGAAAGTAGGAAAAATTGATCTCCGACCTCGAACTCTAGAGGTCATCTCAATAGATCAACGTAAAACTTTTGCTGTGATTATGCAGTAGCCATCCTCTTCTGAATCAATTTCACCTACTATGTGGTCCACTGAACAAGACGATTCCCATTCACAGCTGCCTCTCCTGCTTTCAGCCAACATAGGGGTGATCAGCATGGCCTACCATACAAATCCTCATAAAGATCCACAAAAATAGTTTCCTAAAAACTATTATTGTATGAATAATCTGCCAGATGTATGTTCCTCTTCAACAGACCTCCAAAATATAGGATGCATGCTTGAAGCATTCCCTCCATCAACTATATCATATGTTCACACTGACCATATGTCTGTGGATGGTAAGTTGTACTCAGAAGTACATGTGTAACCAAAGCCCTCTTTAGTCCTTTCCAGACCAGAGAAGTAAAATTGCCATCCCTGTCTGAAATGATAGTGTGTGGTACCCCATGTAAACGTACAATATTTGGAATGTAGAACCTTCCCTGCTCATGAACACTAATGGTCTCTTCGATTGTTCAGAAGTGAGAAACCTTCGCAAGTCATTCAATGACAACCCAAACTGTATAATTCCCGTGAGGGGACTTCAGTAAACCTGTCAAGATGTCCCTCACGACATCATTCCACTTCCAATTAGGAATGGGTAATTGCAGCGAAATCCCTGTTGGTTGCTAATTGTCCACCATAACCTGCTGATAGGTGGAACATCTCATGTCAATACCAGTAACATCTCCCTTCATACCTGGCCACCAATACTGAGATTGTATATATCGATTCATCTTGGTGATACCAAGATGAACTTCCCAAACTAAAGAATGAAATACCCACATCAACTACTTCCGTATGTCTATTGAAACCCATAAATTTTCATATAAGATCATGATCTCATCCTCGCCCATGGTCCATATAGTAATTGGGTCCCCACTTGACACAGTCTCTCACAGGACTAGGAATTCAGCATTTGATAGTAGCCTCATTCTAACTCACTCAAGAAGAGTAGAGGAAACAACTACAGAATAATGAAATGTATGTCCCTATCTTCCATGCACCTCAAAATTCATCTCAGAGAATAGAGCCAAAAGCTTCCACTCACTGCTGGACTCCTGAACTGCCATATCTGAGTCCTCCTACTCAACACATTATCCACTACATTTCCTTTATCAGGCATATAGGCAAGATCAAAAATAAAAGGACTGAAGGTATTCAACCAACATTCACTTTTATAGATTCAAATCGTTATGAGTTAAGATGTACTTGAGACTATTTTGTTGAGTGAATACCACAAAATTATCTACCAAAATATAATGTCTCCAACAATGTAAAGCTTGCACAGCTGAAGATAACTTGAGATCGTGTGTCAGTTAATTCCTCTCATGTGGCCTCAACTACCCAGACTCCTACACAATGACTTTTTCACCCATGCATATGCATTACTCCCAGCCAGATACCTGATGCATCACAGTAAGCAGTGTAGCTCTTTCCCGGTTCTGACAAAATATGTATCTGTACTGATGTCAATCTTCTTTTTAGCTCATAAAAGGCTTAATCATTGGATGTTGTCCACAAGTACATCACACCCTTCTTAGTCAGACCCGTCAGAGGCACTGTTTAGTGTGAAATGTCATATATATAATGTCTGTAGTAACTATCTATCCCTATAAAACTTTTATCTTCAAAGATGCTCTTCAGATTCTACCATGAAAAAACTACTCTCACTTTCACTAGGTCTACTGATAATCCTACCTCTGAGATAAAATGACCTAAGAAGTGAATATGGTCAATCCAAAAGTGGAATTTTGAGAGGTTAATATATAATTGATGCTCTCTTAGTGTACTCAAAATGATCTCAATAATGGTAGATTGGTCTTTTTAAGTGTGAGAGTACAGTAAGGTATCATCCACAAAAACCACCTTGAAAGAATCCATGTATGGATGGAAGACTTGGTTCATCAGTGCCATAAAAATCATAGGCACGCTCGTGAGACCGAATGACATAACCACATACTTGTATAGACCATACCAATTCAGAAATACTGTAAGAGGTATATCTGATGGTCTAATGTGCAACTTATGATAAACGGACCTCAAGTCAAACTTTGAGAATACCCAGGATCCTCAAAGCTGATCAAAGAGATCATCAATCCTCGGAAAGGAATATAGATTCTTGAACGTCAGCTGGTTTAGTTATCGATAATCAACAAAATGTATGAGGGTACCATCCCCCTTCTTTTTAAATTGGAATGGAGAACCCAATGATATGTATTGGCTCAGATGAAGCCCTTTTCCTATAACTCTTTTAGCTGCTTGTTGAGCTCTGGTAAGTCTGGTGTAGACATCCAATAAGAAGGAATAGACACTGGAGATGCTCCTGAAACAAGATCCATAAAAACATATAGTTTTTTTTCTGGAGGATAACCTGAAATGGAATTTGGAAATACATTTATGAAATAATCCACCACTCAGGGAGAGTCCATCTATGAAGTCCCCTGGTCATCCAGATACAAACATGATATTTAGGATGTAACTCCTCTCAACCCATGATGCTAAGGTCCAACAGTGCTCTAATGTACCTCTAATTCACCCTTATATAGAATCAAACAACCCTATGGTGATGTAAAACTCACCCTACAATGATAGAAATCGATAACGGCCTTGAATGGAAGTAACAAGTCCATCCTGAGAATGACGTCATAGCTCGTCATCTCTAAGACATAGAGGTTCTATAAGAAGTGACACTCACCAAACTCAAGAGGGAACTCCATGGACTGACGTACACTATCTTTTCTAGTACCCAACAGAGTGTCCAACATCAAGACATTAGTAGAAGTAAAGATACATAGCCCAAGGCTCTCCACAATAGCAATAGATATGAAACTATGGGAAGCCCCTGTATAGAAAAGAGAATAAGCTAAAACAGATGAAACCAAAATCATAACCCGGACTCTAGAGGGTTTTGGATCCTTCTCCTATTGAATATAACCTATTGCAGAAGACTAACCTATGTCATGGCTCTCTGATTCTGAGTGGGATCACTGAGTTGATCCACCCTAGTGTTGTTGTAAACTCTATGTTTTACCACTGTGGCCACAACCTCCACCTCATCCTTAATGTCTTAAAGAACACTAGCCCCATTATAATGATGGAATGGTGGTCCTACTTCGGTACAAGGAGTCAAAACAGAACTTCAATCACCATATACAGGTAAACAATCTTACAGAAATAGTGAAAATGACCCATCTTGCTGCATGATAATCACTCAACAGGGTCTCTCAAGAAATGTGTCCTCGTATTCACACTCCTCCTACACTGATAGATCATCACCGGGAATCTAGAAGAAGTATTACACCTAATCAGATCTCCAAGTGTGGACTCCCTATCGAACTTCTAGCTGTCAGTCGGAGGGGTACTAACTCTGTATCTTATGCTGCCCTGGCACACAGCGCCAAAATCCAGTGGATTTTACTCTATGATCAGTGCGTTGTAGACTAGGGAAGTTATGGATGATCAGCATAATATTTTCACCAGAGATCAGATGTCATGTCAGAGACCATACTCAATCTTCCGTTCTATATATAACTTATCACCCCAGGAAATGGGTGTGAAGAACTAAAACTCTATAAAGAGAGAAGAATACTATATTAATGATAGAGTACCCTACTACAAACTAAGGAACTCTTGGTCTCGATCATCCCTCAACGTTTTTGGGTAGAAGTAATCGTAGAAGGAATGGAAGAACTCATTCCATGACATAACCTTATGGCATCCCGCCCGTGAGATCACATTTGACCACCTCTTTAAAAAATTATGAAGCATATATATAGCGAGATTCACCATCCCCTGTAGAGGCATCTCCATATGCTCAATGATAAAAAACATGGATTATGACAATGAATTTGCAGCCTCAGGTCCTCCATCACCTAGGAAAGTAGGAGGATGATGCTTCTGAAAGACCCCCATAAATTCTTCCATACTCAGGGAAGGACGCAAAGATCCCTGGAAGGTCTGTCTAAACCTCATCAAGCCTTATCAGAACTATGAATCAGTACCTGTATCCTGAATAATGGTTGGTTCCAAGACAAGAATGATAGGAGAACCTGCTAGTAACCTCTGATTTACCATGTCTAGTGTATATTCACTACCATATATCTGGCATAAATCTAGAGGAAATCGTGGTGGCATGACTCTATAAGGTCAATCAGACACTGTAGTTCAAGAATCTCAAGGACAGAAACATATATGTGAAAGAAAGAAACATGATAAATAAAAAATTTCACTTTCTTAAAAACATGGTTACACAGTGTGTATAACCCCTAATTTATTAGTTCCCTTTAGTCTTTACATGGGTGTGTACTTTATCCAAAAAGAGTCGTGTAACATCCCATACACACAATGTGTTCTCCGTTTACATGACATTTACTTGAATCATTTCACCCTATATGAGTTCATCTACACAGATAAACCACATGGTTATCACCAAGAACTAAACTATATGGCGTGTTTGTGCCAGAAACGATGTGTACTACTTAGGTTTCAACTTCCCTTGTTGTTAGTCACACTGTCAGACACAATGCCCCTACAACATGACATGTACTTTTAGTACACGACATGTTCCACTAAAGACTTCCCAACCCCATGTCCCCGCCACACAGGCAGTCACATGGTCAAGTATTACATGGTGTGACCACATAGTACATGGTGTGTTCTTATGAAAAATAGTTACTTCCCAAACAGAATGATACATTTCCTGTATTCATCAATATACACCGCGTATTCTGCGTTTTTTCAGATAGTAAGCCTCAAAAACTACTCTAGAACCCATAAAAATTAAGAAACAAACATTAAAGAGAAAAATTATAATCCATGAGGGCCCATACATTCTACTAATCAATGGTTGGAATCAAATTCATGTCACTTAAGAATCATAACAGTGAAATCAACACATGATCCATCATATGCAAATTCAGGAGGGCCCATAACACCTCAAGGACCAAATTTTGGCGCTCATTCAAACGAAACCTTACAAAATAAGCAATACCCTATCAAATAGTAGGTATTATATCAAGGAATCTATCAAAATAACATGCATATCTAGTACAACATCTATCACAACAACATGAAATTGATTATGCACCCAAATTGGAAAGATAAGATTACAAGACATGTTATTTCTAGCAAGTTCTATATGATGAATGTGATGGAATACCCTCATCTCATCATGTTTCAACAAGAATGGAACCTCAATAATATCAACTATAATTTCTCATGAACATGTGAACCACCCATCAGTGAAATCAAATCAAATGTAATAATTGTAAAACCATAAAAACTGGAATAATTAACGTATATTATATTTTCCATGTACACGGGTTAACTACTCCCATGCAAAGATTATTACCAACTACCTATTCTTTTCTATCCCCGGATATAGGCTATAGAAAGTAATCCAAAGAAGAAAATAACCCTTTGATACCACTTTGTAACGTCCCGGTTCTGGGTGCCAACTAGAGGTGTCCTATACCCAGTTGGTCACATGGCCTCAAGAGCATTTCCCCAAATGCCATAGGATGTTGAAAAGTAGTGAGGGCCTTGGGTGTGATAGTAGAGAAACCGTGCCTTCATTGGAAGAGTGACATAGCAAAAATAAATAGTTTATAGTAGATGAAGAAGTAAAAATAATATGAAATAGTAAACTACGGAAGACTGCAAGTAGATAATAAACTAGAGCACATATATAAATGATGCATGTCACATATTTTGAGAAAAGTATCCAAAAAAGTCACAATTCTGGGATACAGTACTACACCAAAGTAAAATGGATAACAAGTAAATAACTCCTACATTATCTCAAGCCTTCGCTTGGTCCCCTGCTCACGTGCTCCACAACAATCAAGTACATGACATCGAAGGGTGCTTGCCCTTCTCCATACATGCAAAAAATATAATCTTTTTGGGCCCAAAGTAGGACCCAAATAGAGAGTGAGATGAATCCATGTAGGAAACCACCCAATGATTTGTGCCTAACTATCATTAAATATATATATGGAAGAAAATAAGAAAAATGTGGTAATATATTAGGAAGTAATAAAATGTAAAATACCCTACAGGTTCTGCTACATCAAATTACTATTATTAAATAAAAAACCAAACAATCTCATGAAACCCTCTAGTAATTTCTCATAGTCTGACCCCAAAGGTTAATTTTAACAAAGGCTCTCTTAGGATGCACTCGCCATCAATTCCCCCTATGGTCTCATAATGGTAAACTAGAAACACACTGGGGAAGCACTCAACGTCCAATTCCCCATGTGGTATTGCAATGTGGAACTGCAGACACACTAAGGGAGCACTCACGTCCACCCCCACTATGGCCTCACAATGTGAAAGTATAACAGACACTCTAGGAATGACCTTAACATCCATTTACCCTAGGGTATAACTCCACCATGTTCCCACATCCATGTGTCTGTAAATCATGCACAAACAATATCCATCAACCAAAATAAATCACAATATACTAGTGGGCTAAATAGCTACAAAGAATGGCACAAGTATGTTATATAATATCACTCTAACCTAATTTCACTAGCTATGGAAAACACAAAAACCTAATATGAAAAACTAGACACAATGGCCAGTATCCTTTCAAACTTGGGAAAACACATCTATAACAAGGTAATTAAACCCAATTATCATACAAGAGCACTAACTCATGAAATAAAGGTATAGAAAACATTAAAGTGTAAAATTACTTAACACGCAATACCCTAAACTAGGGAATTGAGAAATATTTTACATATAATTGAATGACGATCTTCAAAAAGGCACAAACCGCTTACCTCGACATTGTACAATCGATATAGTTGAATTTCAGTTTTTGATTCGACCTAGAATGTTATAGATCAATAGAAACGTCTAAAATTTTAAACCAATAACATATCTCCAAGGAGAAGAAATCAAGATATGAGGCTCTAATAGAAGGAAAAACTCACCCGGGTGATTCCAGTGCAATTGACAGTGTTTGATTCAGATCATAGATGGTGGGTCAAGCGCTCAGAGAAGAATCATCAGCTTCAGTCAATCTTGGATGAGATGAATCCAAAAGAATATCCTTATGTGAACAAGATGCAACCCCAGTTATATGTAGAAAATAAAAATAAAAATTCATGGCATGTTCACTAAGGATACACGGTGTCTATATTCCTTTTATGGTCCCCACCTTAGGAGGCCCTGCCACATGGTCACACGGTCATGTATGCGGTTGTGACATGACCAGACATGGCCTGAACATGGTGCTAGAGTACACTACATGTGAAGGAAGTACACGATGCGTAGAAGTACAAGATGTGTACAAGGAAGTAAATGGTGTATACTCTTAAAACATTCCTTCTTCTATTTTTCCACAAAAACAACTTGAAAACAAATACCTGAAAAGAAGGTCTAGGTTCTTACAAACCATATATTCTCTATAATATGGTACGAAGATAATATACATAATATGGAATTTTCCAAACCAAACATAGTAATGTAGATATTTATAATGCCTTAAATTATATATTTAAATGCTGTGTTTCTACAGTCTATATATTAAAGACTTTATGAAGAATATCCCCAATGAATGGATTAATTGAATATTTTAATCATAGTTGGAAAAAGTAAATTTATTATAAATACATATATTTATTATATGATTTGAAAGAAAGTTAGAGGTTGATATATATATATATATTTCATTTTTATATTTATTAATAATTATTTATTATAATTTTTATCCTGAAAAATATTTTTCAAATTAAAAGATGATTAAAATTGTATAATTTTATAACAAAAAAATAATTATATTTTTCAAATATGTAGATTATGTCATAATTTTTTTTTAATGTCATAACTTTGAATGAAACTATCCAAAGGAAGATAACAACCTTACATAGATACTGCATTATTAAGTAAGAATGGACAATTGAGGAATGAACATGGCACACATGTAACTGGCATATATTATCTACTATGGTGACACATGGAGATTATGATACTATGTATTATAGTAATTAAATGAATTTTTGAGGTTATAAAGACATCAAGATCGTAAAAATTGATTTAATTATAATGATTTATAATCTATTTTTGTTTATAAAGGAGGTGATGGAATCAATTTTCGGACAATTTATGCATTGGGTGATGTATAAAATGATTATTTGAGGTATAGAAAAGAAGGATGTTTTTTGATGTTTTTAAAGGTCATGATGAAATATAAACAACTATTAAATAAATTTGTCTAGATATTATGAATTATTTTATGAAAATATTACACCATAAAGGGTAATTATTCTGAAGACATTAGATTTATGGCCCAATAAATGGTGTGGAATTTTGTGTTGTGTTATAGTATACATGCTGGATTGAAAAGTCATAGGCTGAAGAAGTTTTAGATAATGAAAAAACAAACTATAATCCATATATGTTTCATAATGATACTTTCTATGTATAATTATAATATGGATAAGTGTGGAAGGTTATTGGTAATAATTGTAGAAACATAGCTCCTCTAGCCATAATTTTAATTTGAATTTTTATTGTTTTAATAATTTTTTTAAAATCATTATATAGGTTTTAATGGTTATATGGGTATAAAATACATATAGAGGGGGGATTTAGTTGAACTTCTATGAAATTATATGGTTTAAAAATTTTATGACAAATAGTATGGTATCAGGTACCTGGTAGAAGGGAACATGTGTATGTGTCTCAAAACTAGTAACTAGGTGGTCAGTGACAATGAACAAGGTGGTCAGTGCTAATGATCAGTTACACAATGTGTATCAGATGGATTTTTTAAGAGGGTTATTATCAAACTTATTTTTTCAAGATATTTAGATTAAATTTTGTGTCCCCAAATTCTATATGGAGGTTTCTAAGAATTTCCCTTTCTCTAATGTATCCATTTCCCTCTCAACCATGATGTAGAGATTTTTCATTCATTTCATGAAAGAATCATGATCCATTAATGGAGTTAGAATCACATAAGTGACTAATTTCGGAGCTATATCCTTTTATTTGAAGGTTGTTATTTCCTTTCTATAGTGGCCTATTTATCATTGTTCTCTTCTAGTTGTCATTTTTGTTGAATCCAAAAAATGTAAATCGAAATAAATATTGTAGATTCATATTAAATTGTAAACTAGAGTGAGGTATATGACCTCTTACACATTTTTTAGGGTTATGAGTATTTTATAATATATAATGATTTCAAAACATAGATTTTATAGGTATATTTGTATCCTTTTAAGGTGTTTTTGATATCGGTAGTGTTTGGGGAATGATTATCAAGAATTGGCAAATGAATTATGGATTATTGTTTTAAATTACTTAAATAAGTTTTAAATAATTATTCTAGTCCATGGTGTTTAGGAATTGTTTTATAGAAAATATAATTCTGCCAAAATTTTGGGTGTTTTTAAAAAGGTTCATATTTTTAGAAATTTATATAATTATTTATAAAGTAATAAACATTGTAATAAAAGGATGTAAATATATATTATTCATGGATATGAAAATGTTATAGATGAGATAATTACTATGGAATATCATTTATAAAATAATTGAGTTACTTTGGAACAAAAGAAATCGACTAACTATTGAGGTCCCTACCATACATAATGTTTTCAATATGAGTGTAATGATTTTGTCTTGGGGATACTAGAATTTGACAAAGTTAATAATCTCACATTATGGGGGGATATATTATGTTTGGAGGAAAATTCGTTATGAATGATATATGTATTATACAAAATATTATTAATTTAAGGGAAATAACGTACATAATAGATATATATTGTATACCATAATGAAATATATTACATATCAAAGAAAGATATTACTTATGAAATTCCACTAATGAAAAATATATTTCATAGGGGGAAGAATATTACATATTTGTTTTTTCATAATTCATAAATCATACACATGGAATAATATAATTAGTATTATGTGAATATCATATGTATAGGATATGTATCATAGTGAAATATTTTACATATTGAAATATAAATTATTTACAGGTCAATATGTTATATATAAAGTTTTTATAAGGGAAAAACCTTAAATAGAGAATTAAAATGTTACACATTTATATTTTCTTATTAGAAATTAGGTAAATTGGTGGTCCTCACTAAGATATATATTAATTTAAATATATAATACATATGTGTCTCGCGGGGATGATATATAAATCAATTTTATAAATTAAACTATTTGAAAATTTTTAAATAAAATGAGTTCTCTTTTATATTTTTTCAAAATGAAATAAAAATACTATTTTTGTTGTGAAAAGACTATAAAAATAAATTTCAGGCTAAATTAGACAAAACAAACAAGCTTGGAACAAAAAAACCTCTCATTCTAGAATTCTTCTCTAATTAGATATCTTAATGAACACTATTAATTAGTTGAGTTTCATGAAGTAGTGATTTTCCATGTGTAATAAAATAAATCCATTTGAAACTATATTTTCAATTGATCATTGAATCTTCCCCTTTTTTTAAAAAAACAAAAATTTTAGGTCCTTTTGATATTTTATTGAAACTTATATATGTAGAGTAATTTTCAAAGGATCTTTGATTACAGAGTCCTATATACTATAAGTATAAAATTCATATTTATTTTATTTATGACATACATGTTATTCATCTGACATAAATATGAATGTGTAGGGTTGTGAATTTTTATTTGAACATAACCACATTGAGTTTATATTTTCCATTATAATTATCAAGGGATAATATCATGTAATAAAATGGATATAATCTAGTATAGAATGCTTTCATTATGTTGTGGGTTCTAGAAATGAAATAATTGATACAATGCGTTTTAATGATTTGATTATTGAGTTTTGGTATTTGATGTGGTTCATTGGGAATGTGTTGGGTTTAACCTATAAGACTATGGTTGATGTTGATAACTAGAGATGGGGATTTATTTCATTGATATGGTGAATATAGTGCTTCCAATTTCAATTACTGGTAATGGAGGTCCACTAACAGTGTGGAAAAGGTTGTTTGTGATGCAGATCATTATGAGGTTTGAGGATATTTGGGTAAATTTCACATAAGATAGAACCCAAGATGTGTTTTTTATTGTCTTTTTGGGAGGTAAGATAAATAGATTAGACAACATTTGGTGGAGGGGGTGTTGACCATCAATATTGAGAAGGGGAACACCATAGAAGTACATAGTTATTGGTTTGTGGGACCACGAATTGGGATCAGGAGGGATTACATATATATATATATATATATATTTGTGGTGATGATTTAAAAATTATTATTGACGAGTATCATTGTGCCCTGGATTCACCAAAATATTGAGTTAGAGGTTGTTAAATGGAATCTGAAATACATTGTATCTTGAGGTAAGGATTTTGTATGTGGCATTGGGGTCCCTAAACAGATTTGGGATTGACATTTCATGTTACATGGATATTTTTTTGGAATTTCATGGGGGATTCAGGTATGAGAAATTTGGGAGGTATCTTTCCCCTCTAATAATAGTCTAGAAATGTAAATTCTTACTTGAGAACATTTGAGCAAGATAATGGCAAGTTGTGTAAAATATTTTAGTCCTCATTTATTTTTCTTTTCATGCATCAGTATATGTATGAACATTGGTAAGGTTTATATTTTTATGTGGCATACTATGTTCATACACACACCCAACACGAGCCCTCTGACAAGCATTAAAACATTATAGTTCTTGGTAAGGGTAGGGGTAAAATTACAATATATATAAACTAGTGTAAATTTGATTGAAGATAGTTATTGGGAAAGATAATTTTGTTCAATAATTGACAAACATTTTCCTTGGGGTCAGGTGGTGGATTTTTTATTACATTTTTACTTTCACATGTGTGATTGTCATAATGGAAAATTATAGGGGTTTTATGACTGACTTGACATTATAGATGTTTATTAGGATAAAATTTTAAATATTTTGGATTTTGCTTCTTATTATTTAAAACTAATTAATTGTTTTTTGTTTATATAATAATTATTATGTCTGGAGGGAACATACCCACATTAATTGGCATAATATTTTGACATAAAAGGAGATATTCAAATGTTCTAGAGTCACTGTGGCTTGGTTTCTATGGAGTGTTCTAGGCTGAGTCATTAAAAAATCACATCAAAGTTTCTTTATATCCAACTAGTATTAGTGTTTTACTTGAGTTTTATAATTTACGGTCTTTCTAGATTAGATAATTTGAAAATGTGCTCAAACACATTTGGAAATGTTTTATGGGATGAATTTTGTGCTATACTTTTTTCTAGTATAAGTATGGCCTCATGCACATGTTACTAGGGAAAAAATGTTGTGATTTTATTTTATGATTTTTGTTGGGGTATTATTCTTGATAAATTGATATTTGATATTGTGGATTTATTGAATCAATCAATAGTATCTTAATAGAATTTTGTGTCACACATACATCATGGTAGGAATATAGGGGCCACATGTCATGTTTTTTTCTTCTAGTTTCTTATGTTGTTCATGTTCTAAATGATAGAAGGGGTTGATATTCTCAAATTCTCTATAAAAGGATTAACCAATCTTTCCAATATATCATTTTTATTTCATTATACAAAAACATTCTAAAAGGCCACTGATTCACGAAATGAATAGGGGATGGATATTTAAAATTTTATAAAACCCCCATACATTTTTTTGTATGTATCGATTGTTGGTGGAATTCAACTCAATCAACCTATGTGCGTCAGTTAGGGTATGAAATGTTTATGAATCATGGGTCTATATGTTTTGTGTTGAAGTTATACAAGACTTGGGTAGGTGGGGTTGGGAGGATGAAAGATGGGTAACATGGATGTACCATGTATCTATAAGGTCTAGTGGATCATGTTGAATGTTATAGCTTCTCCTATTTTTCATAGCTAGAATATATATGTGTATTGAGTATAGTATATATTTTTTAGTAATATTTCAAATAGATTTATCAATACTTATGCTAATAATTCATGTGAAATTATTGTGGGATGTGTTGGGACATGAAGTTGTACATGATTGGTCGTCATAAAAAATTTGAAGTGATTTTATTTGAGAACTTATTCCATGAGATTTTGTGGGAATAGAGGGACTATGGGATCATTAAACCTTTATAGGAGATATGTTAATCTAGAATTACAATGTAAAGAAAAAATAATTTTTATATTTATCATTGATATTGGTGGTAGATAAGGTCTCCAAGGTGAAACAATTCATGAATTTCTTATGAAATTCAATTAAAGAAAATGTATAAATTAGCATAAAGGTCACATATTTTGAGGAAATGAGTCATATGTTTATAGTAGTGTAGAACCTATACCATGGAAGAATAAAAAAAATAAGATTTTGTTTTTTGAATGGATTGTTTGTTGATCTCATGGTAAAAAGATGCCTGACCCTGAGACGACACAACAGGTTTGTTAAAGTATTGGTTCGATGTTGAAATCAGAGGGAGGAATGCTTATGGCATGGCTTCCATGTAGAGAGATCAATAAAATTGAATCCCAGTGATAGTGGTTACTAAAATATTATTGTGAATGTGTATAGATTAGACATATGAGGTGGTTTTTTTGATGGACATCGTTGTTAACTAGGGTTTATTGGGCATGATCTTCTCAGGAATCTATGTTAGGATTGGGAGCCATTCGTAGTTAAATTGGATACTACACCACATTCATGATATTTTAGTGTATTTGATACTTAGTAGTGGGGTATGTTTTTTGATATACACATGACTTCATAGAGAGGATGAGAATCCGTTAGTCATGCTTCAGGTTAGCTACAATGTATTGATTTGATGGGAATGGAGCATGGAAAATAGTTATTAACAATTAAAGGTAGATCCTAAGTGTTATGATATGGTTTTTTGTACAGTATATTGTTTTTTAAGAGGTCTTTATATGAAAAATAGATTAACACGGTGTTTCTTATTATATGTGTATATGATATGACACACGTTAAATGTTGAAGGATTTGGAATCTAGTATAAAAGTGGGAATAAAAAATATGATAGGATAAAAGTTGACATCTAGTATGATATAAACTGCATGTGTGAATTATTGATATTATGGGATGATAATGGGAATTAGTAGGATGAATGAATATAATTACTAATGATTGAATTTTATTTGTTGATAACTAATTTGGGTGGATTGGATGAGTGTGATATTATAATTGAATTTGGTGAAATGGGTTAGATGAGGCTAGGTAGGTGATTCTACTTATAAGGAGTTCCCATTTGATAAATTGGGAAATTAAAATTGGATTTTCGATGAGACTAAGAAATATATGGGTGAACTAAAAATAATCTTATTGTTTTGAGAATATAGCGAGTGTGACACTTAAGTTTAAAGAACATTGTGTCAGTATGTGGCTAACAAATTGCATGGATGAGAAATCACACAGTTGTTCAGTTGAATGGTCCTATGTATTAAATAATGTTGAATTTGGTTATATCTCGGATCATATGAGTGAATTTTCACACTTTAATAAGTTAGAAAAGTCAAAATATAGGGCGGGGAAAATGTATTGTGGGGGGAATAATATCTAGGATGTGTATGTTTATGAATCCTATTACTAGAAATATTATTTCAGTTTCTTATAGGATTGTACAATTTTTTGAATATATTTACATAAATTAAAAGCAATGTAATTTTGGGGTATTTTTTTACTGTATTATATTTTCATTGATTTAACTATGTCTTCTGAAAAACATATTAAATCTGAAGGGGGGGAAAGATTTATTATGTTTGAATTTATAAATGTAAAAGATTAAAAAATATCCATTGCACGGATGTGTAATATATTTGTGTTACTCTAGAATCTTGAAAATCAGTTATGTTTTGACATTCAAGGTATTAGTATGGTTATTGTTCTTTGTGAATGGTTTTTATCACAAGATTACTAATATTAAACAAAATAAAAAAAACATATGTTAAAGGAAATTTTTTACAGATAAGGAAAAATATGTTAGAAATTATATATTTCTATTTGTATATTACATTTCGTTTTTCATCTATTGTAAATACCACAGATATGATATACATATTACATATTGAGAAAAAATATATTAAATATTAAGGAAAGTTGTTATTTAATAAATTCATTTTAATAGAAATCCATTTTTCCATTGGAAGGGTATTAAATATTAGTTTTTGGATAAGGTATAATACATTATATATGGAATAATAATTTAGATATGAAGGGAATGTCCTGATATTTTGATATTTTTTAAGGAAATATATTTTTTATGAAAATATATATCATTTATAGGTCAAATATTTTACATATAGAGTTTCTATGAGACAAAAAAATTACACAAAGAAGGAAAATTTAAACATCGAGATGTGTAAGTTATTTTTTGAATTAAAATTTTGTAATGCAATGGAAGTTTTTTTGATACATAATATTTTTATAATATATTACACATGGGTCTCAATGAGGTTATATTTAATTTCTTTTTTGGAATTGCAGTCTTATCAAAATTTTGGAAAAATCAGTATTTAAAACATTTTTCTGAAAAAATTACTATGAATATTTAATTTTATAAATCATTATAATTTTGGATTTAAGGGACTTCATGAATAGAATATAGCTTCTTTAAACCAATACATGATATCATTATTCACTTCTCCATTGGGTGAGAATATAGATGAATCGATTCTATTATTTATGTATTATACAGTTGTGAGTATCAATAGGAATTGACAACATTCTTTATGAAACTATATTATTAATTTTTATATTGTTAATGCATTTACAAAAAACCCATAATTTCAGGCAGTTAATCCAATTTTAGTGAAACACCTATCTAAATTAGAATTGATCAGGTTTTTTTTCAAACCGAGTCTTATATATAATTATTATATGGTGTAAAACTATTTGAAGTGTTATACATGTATTATTAATGTATAATAAATATGTGTGGAATGGGATGCATATGGGTTACTAGGAATGGAACAATTTTTTTTCCATTAATTAAAATAAATAGTGGGGTTTATTCTCAAGTTAAAATATTGGATATGAAATGGTATAGAATTATTTCTATATGTTATAGGATTAATTTATTTCTAGGTTAATATTGCATGATACATTTTAGAAATTATTGATATATGATGTTTGATGTGGTCTCCAACCAATGTGTTGGGTGTAACGCATAATCCTTTTAGTGATGTTGAATATCATATAAGTGGTGCATTGGGTTTTTATTATGATTTAGGTGGTGTTGATGATTACTATAAGTGGTGATAAATGTTCACAAATTTTGTTTCCTTAGTTAATTTTGATACATCTCACTAGGGGGGAAGTGTCCATTGGGGTCATGTTCTATAAATACATGGACCATGACATGGTTTAGTATACTTATTGTGAGTGGTACATTCAAAGAATAAGAATCATAGGGGTTTGGTTGATCATCAGTATATAAGAGTATCACAGAATAGAATTGCACAATTGACTGTGTGTGATACCATATGATAGGAGAATGTTGATCACCATATATAATTGGCCTGATGGTCCTACGATTTGGAAAGGAATAATATTTCCATATTAAGCGTCCCACAATTTTAGTACATAAATATTAAATATAATTAATTTAACATTCAATGCATACCATCCTGATCCAAACCATAATCATATAGGTCTGGCATATTTGGAAACATGGGTACATAAAAACTCATTAATAATTGAACTATATCATCTCCCACTATGTTTATTAATACTAACACCCATTATGGACATATCATATAAATTAAAATTATTCACAACATAAGGAAATGAAAAATAATAAAATGTGACATCATATGCTTTATAATGGTTAAAATGGGAGATATCATTGATCACCTATGAATAAAATGAGTATAAGGATATGAGAACATAATCATAATATTTGAAAAATGTAACATGTATATCATAGATAATAAAATGTATTCATAGTAGAAATGTTGTCTACTTTATGAAACATACAACAATCAATGAATGTTTTCGATAAAAGTGAGCATAAGGGCTCTTAGATTAAAAAAATAATGTGCTTACAAGATTATAAAAGATTGTACTTTAAATTTACCCCATTGAAATATGGGAATTAGGTCGCTAGGTATGGAGTTGGAATGATGAAAAACCTCTTAAATCACTCCCATATTTTCCAGACCATCAGTATGGTAGTTCTCTTCGCGATTGATGTGCATGATAATGTAGTGTGGAGATGAAAACGTTTCTAGAAAATTGGTCTATTTTTCAATCATATTCTATGGATGGTGGACCCTTCCCATCCCGACCACCTGAACAATGGTAGTAGAGTCTATCTCAAACCATTAATTATTCCAATTTCGTTGTCGAGTAGTGCAAACTGATATGATAAATCCTATCATTCCTTCTTGAAGATCAATGGCATGTACATAGGTCCATGAATAGTTTCCACCACGTGACCGTAAATATCTCTAAAAAAAACTCCATATACATGAATCCCTATATTGGAATCAAGTTATATGTTCCATGAGATTATAACATACACAAAATATATTGGTTTTTGTCATACACATCCATATGGAAAATCATTTCACTACTAGTAAAGTGTTACTTCTGAGAAAATCAAAGTGCATTGGTTTCACTCCCCAAACCGTCATAGTATTCATGTTTTAAAGCCAAGGATATCATAGTGGATAACTTCTCTTACTAAACTAGTTTCACTCCCCAATCCAATCCTTCTTGTCTCATTAGACATCCATCTTTACCCAAGGAAACTAAGGGAAATAAAATTATGAGAATACATATCACAGAACTGAAATCTTATAGTTCTGTACAACATGAGCGAATTCCTCATATAATAAACCATAAACTTGTTTCTTAATATTTTCAACATGGAATAACCCATGGGAGAGAAATAGGCTTTGTAAAAAAATAATCAATTTATCCTGTCATAAATAGTCTAAAGGGAAAAAGATTAATTAAATCTTCAAATAAAAATCCTAGACTATCCTGAAAAATAATAAGGATGGAATCATTAGATCATATCCCCAAAAGATAATAAGAATCAATGAATGATGTAATATTATATAGAAATTTATTTTACAAATTAAATATAATAATTAGAGTATTATATTATAGATATTCTTGTAATAATTTTTTGAAAACCAAGATGTGCAAGAAAAAGGATCTTCGACAGAAATGTGAAATAACGATGGGGTTTCCATAAAAATAATTTTTCAGTATAATGAGTTTATAAAGAGATGAAAAGAAAATTAAAAAATTAATTATCAATAAATAATACGATGAGATGAAAATTCATCATTTTTTAGATATATATGTCATAATATTTCGGAATTTTAATATTAACAAAAAATAATCTCAATAAACAATGAGAGTGTAACATAAAACCCATACCACATTGGTAACTATATAATCAAAACATAAAGAATTATCGAACCATGGATGGACATCAATACCCTTCTCATTTTCAATAGTTTTATAATTCAATTAATTCATGGGTATTATATAAACCACATAAAAGTAATATGTGGTGAATAAGGCATGTGTCCCATAGAAGTAAAAGTGAGATGAAAACCACCAACCTCAAGGTCCACTTTTATTAAAATCACACTATAATATAGTATATTAAAATTAAATTAATTATTATTAAATTATATAATCATTTACATACTTATAATTTCATAATTTATCCACTTATAACATTTTGACATCAAATTATTAATTATTTATTGTTAAAATCATCATTCTTTAGTGTTAATTATTTCTTTTTCATGATAGTTCTGGTTTAGTTGTTCCAGTAAATGTAAATTGAACAAGGATACATAATCAAAATAATGTTAATAATGATATAAATAGAATATATATTCATTATATATAAATATATAAATTCATCTATAATTTATAGTTACAAAAAATTAATTACACGGTTAATAGAGATGGTAAACAGTACATACACTTGAATGTTGATTTCAATTTTCAAACATTGGAATAAATGAATCATAAATATAAATTTACCAATAAAATAATTATTATATAATATATATCATATATATTATTTAAATATATCCTTTTTAATATCCATGTAATTTAGAAAAGAAAAATGAACCAAATAACATCGTGGATGTGATAGTCCACACATGTATGCGACAAAATTATTCATTTTACAATGTATTATAAGTTAATAATTTGATGTGATATTAAAAATAAAAATTTTATAATTATTTCATGAATATAATATATTTAATATGAATCCATATTCACAAAAATTTATGAGTTGTAGTGATGGGAAACTAGTTACATCATTTCGTTAGGTGGTAGTATACCTTACACAAGATCGACTATTTCATTTCCCATTTTATGTAAGTGGATATTTATATAGTTTATTAAATAAAATTAACAAGATATTAATATACGGTTTATTTTATAGTTATTATATTCCAATTATTATGTCATAATTTATTTTGGTAAATAAAATGTAAAAAAATAAAGATCTTCTTGGAGACAATTACCTTTGCTTAAAAAACCCTCCATTGGATCTCTTATTAAGTACCCTAGGGTTGGTATTTTGGGAAGAGAATAAAAAAATATGAATAATGTTTTTTAATATATATTATTTCTTTTTTTTGTGGAGATGAATCTATTTTGAGCTGTGAAGAAGTGTGGAAAGGATGTTCCCTTTATAATCGAGGGGAGTCGCACAGTTGAAATTGTTCAATGTCAAAAAATTATTTCAAGTCACTATCAAAGAAAATTAGATCCAAAATTGGTTTAATTATAAGGTTATAAGGTATGTTATAAAAAACCATCCAATGGGCTTTCACCATGTTTTTATGTCATTTAAATACTCATCTCTATAGTTTAACCCCGATTAAACCGGTTTAGAAATTAACTATGGTAATTGATTTTTACTCTTTTTTATTTATTATTGCCAAAAATTGAGTTTCCATATTGAATACCATCAATAAGTATAATTATAAATATTAAATATTTTTTTTAAAATTCAATTATCACAATTTTTGGAATATAATTTTAAATTTAACACTCGAACGTGATAAAAGCAATTTTCCAATGAAATTTTTTTCTTAAGTATAAAATGTTTTAATATCAAAATTGAAAATTAAACATTTTATAATGAATTATATTTTCTTATAATTAATCAATTCGAACTAATTTTACATTAAAAACTTTTCTCAAATAAAATGGATCCTTTTAAATGCTTTAAATTAAAAGATAACGATTAATAAAAATCATTATTTTTTAGCATTCTTTGAAAAATTAATCTTTTTAAAAAATTAGAAAAAATTACAATAATATAATTTTTAAATGATCAGATATAAAATTAATTTCATTTTTGAAAATAAATATTCATGTGAAAAAAATTAATTTTATAATATGATTCAAAATCATGATGAAACTTTGTTTTAGAAAAATATAGTTTTTAAGAAATAAATTAGAATTAATTTTTTTATATGCCTACAAATAAAAATTAATTGAATGAAAAATAATTGGAATGAATATATAATATATAAATTTATCAAAAATAATTAATAAATTTTAATTAACTTATTTTGTTACGATAATAACACATTAGACACGTTAATTTTTTTTAGAAAAAAAACATTTATTTTAATTTTAATTGATTTTTATATTCATTTATATTAAAATGAAAACAAATGAATTTATATTATAAAATTGAAAACACTATAATTTGATTAATGTTTCTATTTATATTCATACTCGACAATTAATTTGATGAGTTGTACTCGTATACTTTATTACAGATCATTTTGACTCAAGGTACTGTGTATCATAAGCTATGAGAGAGATTCAACTTGTTTTAAAATAAATATATTATAAAATATCAGTGTGTTGAATTATATGCCATATAAAATTAATTTCGTTATCAATATTTTATTAATATTACAATAATAAATTACAATATCTGTTTCTCATCAAATCCTTAGGTTCCCATTAAGCTTCATTGAATTTCAGATTCCTCAAAACAACATTAAGATGGCCTGTAGTCTTGTTTCATAACACCTTATCTCTAAGATCAATGATTAATATATATTATTATTCCTAGTAAATATCAATAATTCTTGGTATGAACTCTGATATTAGTAACCTTGAATGATTTGGTATAAAACACCCTAGGAGAGATATGTGGAATACATTATGACCTTGAGTGTGGTTTCATGGAAGAACCAAGTGATATGTTATAGTCTATAATTGATCAATAATCTCAAAGGGAAAAAATTTCCTTTATTTCTCAATAATGTATGTGTATTCACTTAAGTTCATATAAACTAATTTTAACCAAATTTGAACTCCAGATCTGACCAACGATTATCAACATAACTTTTCCAAAAAAACCTAGTTACATTAATCTGTTTTTGAATAGTTCTAAATTTCTCTACTATTTCCACATCTAGCTCAAGGACCAATATCTTCATTTTTGATACTTAATTTCATCACATAAATATTGTATACTTACTTATATAGAGGATTCATAATGATCCATCATAATCCTCGAGTGATGGCTAATATTAGAGGAAAAGTTTCCTAGAGAAAGGTGTTGATATCATCCACCTTTTAAATCCATATAAGACAATCTTATTACATGTTTTAATTGTCCTCAAATACTTACGATCTATTTTAGGATGATAATAAGTAATAAAACTCAATTATTTATCTGAACCCTGCTGAAAATTTCTCCAAAACATTTTATAAAATCATATATCCTAATGGGATATAGTAAAATGTGATACTCCATATAACCTAAAATATTTATATAAAATAAATCACTAAAAGGTGAAAAACATATGAGTCTTTTTTATGGTAAATTATGTTTTCTGAATTTTTAAGGATATAAACTATAAACCAAGTATCCTTATGACCTTTAGGCATTAGGGAGTCTGACGATAAAGTATATGGTGACATTTTTCTATTTCTATACTAGTCTGGCTAATAGTTGCAACATCCTCTTAGTATTTTGTATCTAAAACTGAACTCGCTGACATACCAAGCACCTAGATACATAATATCTAATATATTTGGTCATTTCATCTCATAAGAAATAAACTTTCATATATCCATATATCATTGTACATCAAGGATGAATAAAGAATGATGAACTATGAGACTCCTCCAACATATCCTTCATCAAATATGCCGTAGATAGAAGACACACACTAATCCTAAACCTTATCATTACATCACAACAATTTTTAAATGAAGATCATTTCTCACCTTCTTATGTATATCTAAATATTCCATCTACAACTCCTTAATCCTAACTTGGATAAATGGTTGAACACTCTTTAAGTAAGGTAATATTTTCTAACATCATTTAATATTTTCAGATCTAATATTTTCAAACAAAAAAATATTAGATATTTTGTGATACTCATTACATATAATCTAGAATTGTCCTTTAGATTCAAAGTAGTAGGAACCTTGTTTACATTCTTGATGTGGTAATGTATTGAATATTAATAATCATTAATCATCTTTGGTGCATATTTTTTTCTTTTTGAGTGAATATATACATTCAACTTTTATAATTAGAATTTTAATATCACATATTTCCCTATAATGATATTAACTCTATATTTTTTAGTAAAAATTTACCATAGCTAACTAAAAATTATAAGTTAGGAAATTTTTATCATGTGAATTCAATTTTCCCAATGCATAAGTTATCACCCAATAATTCTACATGACAACACATATTAGTCCCTTCCATGATGTATCGATAAAGATCAACAAACCTTATCCACCTTTGGGTAATGTATAAATATTTGAATTGTATAACCTTTTCATGAGTTCCAAAAAAAATTTCATCACATTAATTTATCCATAACAAATTTTATCCATTTTGACTTATCATGTTGAATGTATTAGATGTCCCTAAAAAATCTCTACAGAGATCCAATAATATCTATCCAATCTATAAAAAAATTTTATCTTAGTCACTATTGTTAGTCTGGGTCAACATTTTATAACTAATAAATTTGATGGATCTAGTGATATGCCATCTCTTAAGATTGTATAACCCAAAAATGATTCCTTTTACATCCAAAACTCACACATTGTAAATTTTTTATACAAATTCATCTTTCTTAGGGTCTTATATAAAACTACAAAGTGATATTCATGATATTTTTTATCTAGGAATATATATGAATATATTCAAAAAAGTTTACCAAAAAAATGAAGGAAATATATAATGGTTATATTCCCTAAATTAATTAAAATATCAGGGAAATTATTGAGGCCAAATGGAATTAGTATATATTCATATTATTCATACCTTGTGTAGAATTTTACCTTGTATATATCATCCATTGTAATTCCCAATTGATGATATCAATAATTAAGATCAATCATTGAAAATTATTTACCTCTATTTAATTAATTAAAAAAAGTCAACATGATGGTGGGGATACTTATTCATGTTAGTCAACATGTTATTTTCTTGATAATAAATACATAGTAAAATTTCTACATCACTATTCGTATAAAATAAGCATTATACCTTGAGGTGATAAACCTCCCTAAATAAATACCTCATCAAGATTATCCTAGATAATCCTATTCAATTTGTACAACTTATTCAGGGATACTGTATAGGGAGTTTTCCAAATTAGTGAAGAACCTGATAGAAGTTATATTATAATCTCTACCTCATTATTATGAAAAGATTTTGGAAATACATTAACAAACACCCTTGTAATAGTCATATCATCAATTTTGAGTTCATCCCCAACCAAATATGTTAAAACCCATTTTTAATATAGATAAAGACCCATATAATGGATGTGATTTCCATCATATGATCATACTTATCATCACATTGACAGATGATCATAGGTTATTTCATAATATCAAACTTGCCTTCCCTTAAATTATTAATTTATGAGGTGTTTATGTAGTGGAAAAGCAGTCTATGCCAAAGAAAACATCAAATTTAATCATAGGTATAATAATAATATTTTCTGGAATAACAATCCCAAAAACTTGAACCAGAGAAGAATCATAGACTTGAGATATGACCATCTTACCCTTTGTGGGTTTTAACTGCTAATTAAATATATATTAGATTTGAATTTAATACCATTTTCAAATTATTCAAATATAAATGATTGGGTATATACATAGTTCAAAAATAAATTAATAGTTTTAGAATTAATGGTATGTATACCATTTACTATTTTGTTGTTGAATGCCTCATCATAAATAATTAGGAAAATAGACGCCCATTTGTCTCTCAACTCAAGAGGTTTCTAATGACTATCATTGTAATTATCATTTGAATTTGAGAAGTTGTTAAAATTTGGTCTATACTCATTTCATTTGAAACACATGGAGTTTGGTTGGTGCTTTTCGAAGAGATTTATCTCCATTCACAACATTAGATAACTTCTTCCCATCACATTGGATTTTTATTACCCGATGTCCGTATTTCCACACATAAAACATTTACAAGTCCCATAAAGATATGTTCCTCAATTTTTATTTCCACACATTGAGAATAAATGAATCATAATATTTTTTCCACTATGGTTACATGAAATTAATTTGAACTCTACCATTTATTTATTATGAAACCCATGATATTCATGGGTAACAATAATCATTATTTCTACATTTTCAACACATAAGATTATTTCATCATATATACTGAGGTATCTTTTTCGTAAAACTATTTGAAGATGTGGTTTATGTTACCAAATAATTGATCAAAATTAGTTTTATTTCAGATGATAATAACAAAATCATACCTCATAATCCATGTATAATTTTACTCATAGGCACCAAATAGATTCTTCATTATTATTATTTACCTAAAATAATCAATTCACTATTTTAATATAAAGAATACAAGTCAATTAAATATTGAAAAATAATATTTTAAACTCATCTTAATCAATAGAATCTATTTTTTTATATTTCCTCACATTCTTAGTTAGAAACAACCATTGATCATCCTTTCCTTCCAAACGATAGAAATCCAAAATAACTCTTTCACATTATGAGAGATAGAGAATCTAAGATATATTTTAATGGAACTAATATATTAAAAAGTAACAAGTTGATTAGTGATCCAACTAGAGGATGGTGGATTTTGTGTCATGAGGGACTCAATAAAATATTTTTTTTTAATTTCTTATTTTTTATCTCATCATGATTCAAAGTTGAAAATTTTTTGTAAGAATATCAGTTATATTTTCTACTCCATCTCTAATAACATTTTGTTTCTCTAGTATAAAATCATCACATTTCCATAAAATTAAATAGTAAAATTATTACATCTTGTTATATAAATTGAATAAAATCAAAAAACATAGTGTTAGAAAAAATTATCCTAGAGGGAAAACACATAATCATAAAATATAATTTATGAGATTTCTAATTCATGGAAACATATTTTAAATCAATGAACTATAGTTTTATAATAGGTCATTAATGGTCATAATATATTCAAATATATCATAATTTTCTATAAATATAATGTGAAATAACACATTAATATCCCCTAGGTGTGTTATACCTAGTACATAGTAAAGGTAGAATCACTATGCACTGGAATGACAGATGAAATATAATCAACCAAATCTTTTTCTTGTTATTACAACTAGGTAAATCTTTCCCAATACAACATCCAGTTGTTGTATCTAGGGATCGATGTTTTAATTGAAAACAAAACTTCATTAATTACTATAACATGGGATGTTATCCAATAATTAATATTATCCTAAGGGATATCACTAAAGTTTTCCCATCCCAATTTCCAAAGGGTAAAAAATACACGAACTGATAATAACTAAACTGACCCTTATATCTCCTATATAAATAATAAGACATATTATATGAATATTTGATACAGAAAATTGTGATTCACACCAAAATTTTATTGTCCTATTAACTTCGGAAACATGGGTATATTGACAACATGTTCAAAAGTGAACTAAATCATCTCCAACATTGTTCTTAATAGCTAACACTCTTTTATTACATATCATACATAATTCCTTTTTTCAAATAACGATTAAATTAATCATAAGAAATGGTGCATTCATATAACCAGTAAGGGTAAAAATTAGAGATATCAATGATCATGTAGACATAATATTAGAATACATATATGAGAAAATGATAATAATATATGAAATATTTTCCTTGTAAATCATAGATAATTGTATTGAGTCCTGAAATAATTCTTGGATGTTCATGTATCAAAATTTAATCACTGAACATGATCAATGAGATTACATAATAGGTATAAGAAAAGAGTTTGTGTAATAAAATAAGTATTGAAAAAAATTACTTTAGCAGTTAGGAATTAAAACCGAGATTATCATTGTTGATTTGGTTCACTCCCCAAACTATTATAGTAGTCATGTTTCATTCCCAATAATATCATAGGGGACAAATTTGATTAATAAACTAATTTCAGTCCCCATTTTAGTATAGTTTCTCTTATAATATTTCCATATTTAACAAATGAACATGGTGGCTATATAATTCTAGGCCCTACCATCACATAATGAAAATGATATTTATTTGATCCAAAAGATTATATTAATTATATTATAACCCATAAAAATTAACATGTTTCACATTTCATTATGTAATAACCCATGGAAGAGAAATAGGTTTCATAATCATTTCATACATTCATCATATCATAAATCATGAAAAATTAAAGAGTTTTATTAACATAATTATATCATAATCATAAATCATCTAGAGAGTGAATAAGTATGGTACCACTAGAACATATCCCTATTAAAGTTTAATAAGCATCAATGTTTATCATCTTATATATAAATTTTTTTTAAAGACCACATGGAATAGTTAATGAAAATCATTCAAATATCTAATTAGATTGATGAAAATTTAATATAAAATAAAGAAAAAAATTCTTTGAAAATTACCTTTAAAATTTACAACAAAAGATTCAAGGAATTGATGGTTCATGATTCCATGAAATTTCATTCATTCCGTTTAAGTTAAATGAAATCATTATTTTCACACTGGTCTAAATTATCAATGAATATACCTTGTTACAAAATTGATAAGAGTATTTATTTAAAAAATAATTTAAATGTCAATCATGTGTAAAATGGAAAAAGATAATCATAAGAGAATAGAAATATTCTTGAAAATATTTTTTAGAAAACATTGATATAGATGAAAAGGGATATTCGATTGAAGATAAAAATAATCATGGATTTTACTTAAAAATTTTCTTTTAGTATCTTGAGAAAAAAAGCGATAAAAAGTATTGGATAAAATATATTATAAAGAAATACATAGAGTGGAAGAAAAATCATTAGTTTCATGGTAGGTATATAATAATATTTTGTCATTGGAATCTTAATCATAAACAATCGTGATAAACATTGATATTGAAACATAAAAATCTTTCCAATTTGATAATTTTAAGATCAAAACCTATAGATTTAGGGAAAAATATATGGATATTTATATATATATAATTTACATACAGAGCATCAAAAAATACATTCATTGGAATTATAAACACCACATAAAATTATGAAGTGGTGAATATAGAATGTATCCCCTTGAAGTAAATGTGAGATGAAAATCTCATAACTCGAGATCCACTTTCATTGAAAGATATATGTCCTCATTTATAATAAATTTATATTTACTATAATTATATAAATTTATTTTTAATATAATTATAATATCATAAATCTTAATATTATAATATTTTAACATCCATTTATTAATAATTCATTATAAAAATTTCCATTTTTAGGTGTTAATTGTTTTATTTTTCATGATTGTATTGGTTCAGTAATTATATACCTTGTAGTTTGATCAAGGTAAAATAACATATGGAATATTAATCATGATTTAAATATCATATATATTCCCAATATATATATTATTAGTATCATATATAATGGATATATATAGAAAGATTAATTGTACAGTTCTTCGAAAGAGTATGTCATATGTACGCATGAACGATCTTTTAAATTTTAGATGGACTGATTAAAGGGAACAGAAATACTCATTGAACATTATATAATCATTATAATTGTTCTATTTTTCATATATATTAGTTAGGTCAATTTTTATTACCTTCCATGTAATGTGAATAGGTAAAACTAATTAAATCGTTTCATGGATACGGGAGTCCACATATACTCAAGAGAGACATAATCATATTCCAAAGGATTGGAAGTTAAGGCGGTAGATGATATATTATCATCCCAGATGTATATTTTCTCATAAATATTATATATATATATATATATATATATATATATATTTAAATCGTCATTATATCTAGTTGTGAGAGTCGCTCATGGATAGAGAATTACTTCGGTTCGTGAGGTTATAGTCTTATATACACACGATCGATGGTTCTGCTTCCCATTTGATGGGAAAAATATGTATATAGATTATTACCTACAAATAATGACATCAAATTTTTTTTAGATAATGGTTTTATTATATTGGAATAAAAAATACATAATTGAAGGAGTTCAAAAATAATTAAAAGGAAACATCTCAGTGAAAAAAAGTATCTTCTCTTAGAATACTCAACATTGGATCTCATATTAAGCACCATAGGGTTAATATTTTTTGAAAATAGTAAATTTATGATTTTTATAAGGATGTTTAGGAGAAATGTTTTGTGGTTAATTATTAGTTAAATTGCATAATATGTGAGAGGAAGAGGTCCCATTTTTTAATTGAGGATAATTGTACATTTTAAATTCATCAATGTTTAAAAAAATGATAAGTCACGTTATCGGAAAAGTGGAAAAAAATAGATCATAAACATATTTTATAATCTTATGTTTGATATTAAATTTACAAATTGGGTTTTATCAGGTGTTTAATTCATTTTAACCCTCATCACTATAGATTATCTCCTGATAAACCTATATAAAATTTAACTACAATACTGGTTTTTTACTCTTATACTATTCATTACGACAAAAAAATATTATTAAAATATTAAATAATTTTCATTATTCTTATAAATAAACATGTAATAAATTGTTAAAAAATAAATTCTTATAAGAGAAAACTTTTAATTTAAATGTAATCCCCCTAATGTGGTTGAATAGTGGTATTCCGAAGAAATTTTTTTACCTAAGTTTAAAAGGCTTATATATCATCACTGTACATAAAATTGATTCTAATGTACTAAATTAGATTAATAATAATTTAATTTTAATAATATTAATTTTTAAATGATTTAAAAAAAACATAACTTTGTAAATTATTTAGACAAAAATGTAATTTCTAATAAAATTTGTATTTTCACTAATCAATCAAAAATAAACATTTTTATAAAATTATCAGAAATTTACTCTAAGAAAATTTTAAATGTTTTATTTAAAAATTATGTTCCTTTTTTCTATTAAATTTTCTAAAAGTGGTTTAAATTTATTTTAAAACAAGTTCGCAAGAAACAATAAATATTTCTTTCATAAAAATATCATTTCAAGGCATAAAATGGTATTTATTATTATCCCAATCTTAGAAAAAAAATTATTATTAGTGATAAATTATTTAATTGAATATATAAAATAAAACCTTAATTAAAATAATTCACTAATAGTGGATAATTTAATTTGTGAATATAAAAATACATTGCGTGCATAAAAATAGTTTTTTCTAGAAAAACATTTGTCTTACAGTGAGTTAATTTTCGTATTCTTTTCTAATAAAATTGATAACCAAGGAATCTATTTTCTAAATGTTTATACAATATAATTATCATAATTTTGTTTTTCTTATTAATACCATCAAATGCAACAACTATGATTTAAAATTATACCATATTACAGTACATTTAGAGTCGTGGTTGGATGTATCAGAGGCTATTGAATAAATTATATTTATTAAAAATTAAAATATCATAAAATCTTGGGGTATTTGACCATAAATTGGGTTCAATAGGATCATAATATTTTTGTTTTTTAAGGGAACACAAAATATTCTTAGTATTGTGACATGGCTCATGGAAGTTATATTGGGTTATCTGAATTTATTTTTAATTTTGACGTAACATAAATTAGAATTATTAAGAAGGTCATGGAAACTCCTGTAATGATATAAAATTGATTTTTTCATTAAAATAAATATCCCAATGATGTATATACATTTATAATTGAGTCTGGTTCAATATAATTTGACATTATTCTATAACATGTTTTTTCCACAATTAATTAAGATTTTCATGTGCATCTATAATTATTTATAATAGTTAGGAACACATTTGGTTAAATATTGTTAAATTTTTAATTACACCATGCATGGGTCCTCCTTGAAACATGTTTACATTATCGTTACTGGACAAGGTAATGCAAATGTCTTAATATTTGGAACCTAGAGGATATGGGTGTATTGATGGTGTATAGACTAGATTGGATGGTTTATATACAGGGTAGCTGTTTCCTCAGTGTTGGTTTGGTTTTTATTTTAAATACTTCTATACTTGTACATGTGAAATTATTATAAGAATGTTATCTATTTTGTTTATTAAAATATTGATATTTATTATACTGAAAAAATATATATTTTGGAATTTTTTTCATATAATTTGAGTTTATTCTTTTTTTAGACATTTTTATTATTACCTTTAGAGGGTATTGAATCTCCACTATCAGCCCAAAGACACTTACTAAAAGTCAGCAGGCTTTGGTGCATAAATACACATTCTAAAGGACTATTGGAACTGTTTCCCCATTTATATTGAGTAATCCGAGATATGTAACTATACGTTAGTGTTTCGGTATGATTTGATATGAAATAGTCTCTAATACTATGATTTTATTATTAAATATATTTACGATTAATTTGAAATATCTTAATGAAATTTAAAATAATTTATCATGAATTGTTAGCTAATTATTATATTTTATAATTTCTTACAAGGCACAAATAGTTTAAATTTACATGAAAAATTACTTTTGATTTTGTTATGTGATATGAAATTCTTTATTATTGACCTGAATAATAATTATCATATTACTGTTGATAAATTATGTCTTAACATTGTTGTTTTGGTGAAAAACTAAGGTATAAATGTGTGGTTTTATACAAAATAAATTTTTATTATGAAAATTCTAATTTTTGTATGATAATTATATTCTAATTCTTTTATTTTATTATTGTTTTTATTTGAGATTATTATTTATAATAAATGAAATTTTATATGAAGTAACATAAAAATTAGAAATAAATACATTTTATAAACTATATTATCTCGTTATGCATTTTTAATATTTTTATTATAAAAATATTTGGTTATAAACCAAATAAAACATTCTAGAAATTACATTCACAAAAATACAATGTTATATATATTGGGTTAATGGGTGAAAAACAATATTGTGATTAATGAAATTATTTTTGTGACTTAAAATAAGGATATTTGTGTGAATTATATATGCAAGAAATTTTTTGATAAAGCATGATTGTGGGTTTTTTATTAATGATGTAATACATAAGATTCTATAATAGTAAATAAAAATTCAATGATAAGATTGTTTCATAATTTATAATATATTATTTCATTATAATTATATAACACATGTTGATAAAAAATAGTATGTAATTTATTTTGTAACAAAATCTCAAAAAGTTCAATAAATAAAGTAACAATGCCTTATTACAACATCATATAATACTATGTTATTTCATATTAGATATATAATAATAGAAAAATTTGATACATTAACACTACAAAGAAAACACTAAACATTATAATTAACATCATGTATGAAATTAGAGAATGGTGTGAAGTGATTTAGTGGGTAGTGTATATATAGTGATTAATATAACCATTGAAAATCGTAGAAAATTTGTCAATATGGCCCTAGGGAATTATGACCGATGGTGGTATAGCGATTAAGAATGTATCATTAGGAGTAGACTATAGTAATGGTAAATATGAATGTTAGTTAGTATATAAGGGATGAAAAGTGGAATTTACCACTAGAATATATCCTTAGTATGATACTTTATCAAATATTTGGATGGAGGTCTTATCACTGGGGTTTTCCGCTGACCAAGCCCAAGAAGAACTCCAATAAGTGAAGTTAGAGTGGAGCCATCTTTAGGAGACGTTCTTGTTAGTAGAGATCACCACCATATCAACATTTGTTGAACCACCCCTAAAATTATAAAACATTCACACCTTAACCATAGGTATATACTTATGTGATATAGGTTATATATAATGGGTTTGAGTTTCATTATAATGTAAAATCTATAATAAATTAAATTGTTATTTAATCATATAAATTATTTGTTATGAATGTATCAAGAAAAAAAATATGGTTTAATATTCATAATTCCAAAATAAATTTAATACAAATATATTACGTTTTTGGAATTATGATGTTGAAATTATAAAATGGTTGAAATTTCATAATATTTGTTTAGATATTAAAAACTGTTGAAAATGTTTGAATACTGTTAAATATGGTAAATATGGAATATATGACATCATATTTAAGTAAGCATGATCCGTTTAATCCACGAATGGTCTATTTCAATATTTTTGGTACTTAACACTGTATTTATGATTTATAGATGGTAGTAATAAGGACCCTTCGTTAAACATTACATAATAACAAATTAAATGGATAATTCACTTTGAGGATCTATTCAGGTTTAGTGTTTTAGAGAATTTGGCCATAACATTTACATAACAACATGAATACTACATGTATACAATTCTACTCAGTATCATTTTTTCAAAAAATAAAAAAAATTCTTGAAAAAGAGTCATGCCAAGTTCCATGTTTTAAACAACATGACTTCTCCTTGATCCCATTATTGACCCTTATTCATCATTAAGTCATGTGGAAAACATTTCAAAAACTTGGGATAATAATAAAAATATCAGTAAGGGATATAAAATAAGGAATGAAAACATTAGCTCATAAATAGATACAAAACAATGAAACCATACTTTTCAAGCATAACATACCACATGAAATCCTAATATTTATCAATGACGCACAAAAATCAAAAATCATAAAGGTGACTGGTGGAATCCATATCAAACATACATTATAGCTATCACAAATACATAGGGAGTCACGTTTGGAATACCCGTCATAGTATATTCCTTCAATCTCTTAGGAGAAACATTCACGTTTACCTCTGTCACGTTACCAACTGCATTTAAGAGCTATCTCGGACTCACCCACCCTAGGTTTATCACAGAACCCCCTGTATAGGTAAACAATTCCCAATATCCATAACATATTCATAACCCATAAAAAAAACATAATGGAATGATAACATTTCCACATTTTAATAAAAATATATCATTTCAAAATATTGAGAAAATCAAAGATTTTATCAAACCATTTTTAAAACCATTTAAAATATTAAATAAATATACTTTTGAATCAAAGTGTACCATACCACTTTGAAGCTTTTGAACGAAATTTCTATTTCAAAACATTCATGTCCATATGAATAAATCCTTGAAACCATTTTAAAAACATGGACATTAATGTGAAATATTTAGAACGATGATCCTTTTAAACATTTAAAATGATATTTTAGTTAAAGAGTTTTTAAAAAAATGAGAGATACTAGATTTCAAATAATTGAGAAATAAAATTTGATCTTAAATTAATAATATCCTGAGAATAAAGGTGTTCATGATATAATGTTCCAAAAGGAATGTATATACACCATATAAGAGTGAATTTGTGCATATCAACAATGAAGTCTCAATGGAAATGTAAATTGCGACAAAATCCCTTATAAAGAAGGCATCCTAAGATTAAGGATAAATAAATTTCATAATTATGTGTGAAAAATATAAATAAAGCCAACATAAGTGTATATTAAGTTTAAAAAAATCTGAGGTTATTAACACATATTCATAGCACGACATAATCAAGAAGTATATGCTTAACCCAAAAATTGAAATTGGGTTAAGATGTTTGCTTACAGAAATTTGACAACGTAACGACGTCACTTTGAAATACAGAAAATAAGTCGATGATAAAGAAAAGTATATCTCATCACTTGGACATAAAATTTAAATCAATAAGTATATAGAGTAACATATCGCAACATAATAAGGTGTAAATTAAAAGACATAACAAAAAAGTCTTTAAAAAATAGGTGGGTGAAAGGTTCCCTTACCGATTCGGTAAATTATGAAACATACAAAACATGAAAGAAATATCACAAAGTGAATATGTAAATAAACATAAATTAAATTATATTACACAAACCATAAAATCAGGGGTAGTACATCCACCACACAAAATAAAATAGTGGATAATATTGCATGAATCTCATGGGAAAAAAAGTGAGATGAAAAACCCTTACCATGTTGTAATCAATCGAGGCATATGAGAAAATTTAATAACGACAAAATGAATCATAGAATACCATGAATATAAATATAATCATGATAATATATATCAAATTTCAGTACACAATACACTATATGCAAAAAATATGTGGTGAAAAATTGAAATCTCATGGAATTAGAAGTGAGATAACAAATCACTTACATTGTGTCCAACTTGACTTGTATGATCCTTGTTCTACTAGAATAATAAACTGAAGTTAATTTATACTTGGTTCATAAACTTTTTAATGTTTATTTTAACTTTTATATCACTTATTACCTTGTAATAACAGTTAGTTAATTATTTGAGTTCATATCGGACATTTTGTCGATGTTCGTAATTTGAGTTGCAAATGAGCTTGTACTAATTGCAAATTGTCCATGTGATCAAAACAAAATTATCTCCAGAATGATATTCATGATTTAGATATCATATACATAATATATATCCTGTATATTTATGTATTTATAATTGTACATGACATTTGGAGATAACAAATGAAATTCATCGCTCATGGAGACGGTAAGCCGTACGTACGCATGAACGCTACTTCCATTTATATTTCTAATTTTAATGGAGTTAAAACATAATTATACATAGTTATATTATAAATATATTATAATATCATATATAATATCATTAACTCCATCCTTTATACATCCCTCATAAGGCATTAATGAGTCATATCTCTTTGAGGGGACGATAGTCCGCACTTCCTAAAATTAAATTATCGCATCGTTCCATTAAGGAAACCATAAAGGTATGATATAAATGAAAAATACAGAAGAATAATGAAAACAGAATAATAATATATATCATATATAAATACAGTACCATCATAATTTCCACCATGAGAGGTTGTAGGAGTTAATTGAACAATCATCGTTTAATGAGGCGTCAGTTTTCCATCCCCTAAAACATTATGTTCTTTACCCATAATATGGAAGTGTGTGTAAGTGAAGCTAGAATACTTCTCATAAAAACATCGTAGTATATTGAAGATTCAATTTTTTTATAAAATAATGGAATAAAAAGAGTTTAGGGGGTTAGAGAAGTAAATTAAAACAAAATAACTTAAGAGGATACATTACATTTAAATCGGGTAACTCCCTTTGGTTTGAACCAAAAGGTTTTCTTGAAGTGATTTATGCCAAATGTAAGACTTCTAGGATTAAGAGAGGGGTCTTGGGAGATTATTTGAGCCGAGGGTGTATGATAAAAATACATGAGAAGTGTGATAAATGGGTAGGAAGTGAGGTCTCTTTATAAGGGAGAGGAGGGGCTCTTTAAGAAAGTTGGGAACACTTATTTTATTATAAAGTCATATTCGATTTCCAAAGGTCAAACAATAATTAGAGTCGAATTTAAGATGTCTAATTGTCTAAATAAAATCATCCAATAATAACTGGACTGGTTTTGGATATTTTTTTAATATTTATAATATTATTTATTTAAATCATTTATTATTGAGGTAAATATTGTATCATTATTGTGTCATAAATAATTTAATTTATTTGATGTCCAAAAATTATAAAAAAATACCATGATGTATGAAATCATATTATACTTCAAAATAATAATTATAGTCTAAAGGATAACTTATATAACCCCATGTAAAATTTTATTTACTAAAAGATATTTGTTTTCGTCGTTTTTTTCATTACTTTAAATTAATTAATATAAAGTATCATTATTACTTCGATGTGGCTCTATGTTGTCCCATATTCAACCCAAGGATGAACATGGTTTGATATGTGTTAGAAAATAGATTAATAAACATGTTAGGGTAATTTAATATTATTATAATATTATATTTTACCCTTATTTATTATATTTACCATTTAATCATGGTAAATAAAATATTTTCTGAAGTAAATATTAAAAAAGTCTAATAATAAAAGATACATATTTAGACAATTTTAACCTACTAATTCCAAATATAGAATCCATTTTTCCAAATTCAAAACACATAAGTGGCATAAATTATTTTAAAATTATTTCTCACTATCAAAACAAAAAAGCATGTTTTTAAGAAATAATAACTATCAAAAGATTGACACTAGTTTATGTACAATTTCTATGTTAAATTAATTCCAATTTCCAACACTGTATTACCTGGTAACAAATATATTTTAATTACACTTTATAACCAATTAAAAAGATAATATATCAATATAAATAAATTAGATTAAAAGGCACTTTTGAATTAAAATACACTATTTTTCACTATTCTTAAAAAAATGAACATTATCAAAAAATACCAAAATTTCATATAAAGTAAATTTTAGTGTCCTTATTATAAAGAAGAATTTTATTTTGTCAAATATAACATATATAAGTGACAAAAACTATATTTAATGAGTATTCTCCATTAAAATGTATTAAATCGACCTTTTAGTGAATATTAGAGTATTTAAGCTTAAAATCGAATTCTTTACTTACTTTAAGCCTCTAACATTTATTTGATAAATGTAAAAATATTCAACAAACATGTATAATAATATTGTAGTTAGTTCTATTAATTTCCTCCAATACTATGTCTGTTGGTTAACTACCATTTAATATAACAATATTATATTTTTAGTGTGCAGTGTAAGATTGCAAAGAAACCCATTGTTGTGTATCAGTTATTCCATCGAACATAGAGTCCCCTTTAAAGTATAATTAATATTTAATTCACAAATATAAATAAATATGAAAAATTTTCATGTTCTTTATTTACTTGGGATGTTACATCTTTCCCCACTTTTGGAAATTACGTCATCGCAATTTTAATGTTTGGCTCATAAAATTAATTGAAAGTCCCACATCGGAAAAATAGTCAATAAAGTAATCATATTAACATAAATGAAGACAAGTACAAAGGTTACCTGAGATAACCGATACTATTATTCCATGAAAACGTGGATATGGAGGAGAAAACAACCCATCATGTTCTGATGGAGAGTGATAGAAAACATTATTATGAGAAAGTTATCCACCATAAAATCACAAACATGTGTTGGGTTAAAGAGTCCTTGATTACCCAGGAGGAATATTTTACAGAAAATGTTTTTGTTTTAAGTAACTTTTCATTGAGTAATTTATTTATTATATTAACTAAAAACATAAGGAAACATAATTAAGTGTCATATAGTCTTTCATATACAACTAACTTCTACCACGAACACATCCTTTCTCCAAACAATGAGTATTCAAACTGACTTGGTCACATTAAAAGCACTAGAATCAATGTCTTGAGTTTCAAGTAATCCACAAAATATTGACTGTATATTTCCCATATCATTAAACATCATCCAAAAACAAAATGGTTAGTGCGAGATCAGACAATACCCGAAAAGGATAATCCTTTATAAATAATTACTACTCTTAATCTCCAAAATTCATCTAAAAGCAACCAAAGTTTAAGAAAGTCCATTCAATAAATATTTGTCCTTAAAATTATTCAAAATAATACAATCTATGATTGATAACCATAACTCTGAAGGATTTAATCCTATAGTCTTCCCCAATAAATCTTAACATTTATTTCCAAATAGCATCAACTACTCTTAAAGTATAATACTGAAGTGTAATTAACATAATCACATATTCTCTATGATAGGTTAGTCATTTACACAAATACCACAAATATCTCTATTTCCAAAATAAAACATAAATTCTTCCAAAAATATTATTTCAACAATTACTACACAATTTAAATCCCATAATATTCCATTTCCCTTAGGTATATATTGTTCCTCAAAAGAGAGAACGTCTTCCAAAATAACCTTTATCACATAATTACAATATCATTTCTATAATAAGGATTTCAATTTGATAAAACATAAGATCAAATTACTCTTAATATATAAAATCATTTAACTCAAATAATTAGTCATACTAACTAGGGACTTCACATTGGCCAGTGGTAAGTGATACGCCCTTGCCGCCCTTCGGTAGTGGGTTCGATTCCCACCGCCTTGTCGGATGCAATGGGTTGTCACCCTTCCTATAGGTTGTCCTCTTTCTTAAACCATATAATTATATAAAATTCCCCAAAATTATATAAATTCCTCAAAAATAACCACAACATATTTTAACCATAATAGTGCTCATTGCAGCTTCCATTTCATTCAGTATCTCCTTAAGAAGACTACTACAGTTTCTTTAACATATATTGATATGTTGGTTAATCCTACGTCCAACCATTTAATAAAACCAAAAATTTCAATGCGATTTTATCCGTAAAATAATCATATATTATTTTATATGGAGGGTAAACACTAAGATATACTTATTAATGTTATCTCAAAATATTTCAATTTATCTAAAATAACCATGACTCTTTCTAATATGATAAACATTATGGTTATGTCAATTGTGCTTAAATAACACCCTAACATCTAAAGTTATCTAAACCGACCTCTGATACCAACTATAATGACTTATCCTTAAACATTACATAATGTTGAATTAAATGGATAATTCACATTGAGGATCTTTTTAGGATTATATTTTTAGAGAATTAGGTCATAACATTTACATAACAACATTAATATTACATGTAGACAATTCTACTAAATATCCATTTTCTCCTAAAAAAACTATTGAACAAAAGGACCATGTCTAGTTCCATGTTTTAGACAAAATGAGTTTTCCTTGATCCCATAATTAACCCTTATTTATCTTTAAAACATGTGGAAAACATTTCAAAAACATGGGATGAGCATAAAAGTTCAGTAAGGGATATAAAATAAAGAACGCAAACATTAAGCCATAAAAAAATACAAAAAAATGAAACAAGACTTTTCAATCATAACATACCTCATGAAATCATAATATTTATGAATAACACAAAGAAATCATAAATCATAAATGTAACTTGTGGAATCCATGTCAAAAATACATTGTTGTTATCACAGCTATATAGAGAGTCACATTTGGAATACCCAACATAGAATATTCCCAAAATCTATTAGGAGAAACATTCATGTTTAGCTCTATCACGTTACACAATGCATTGGGGAGAAATTTCGAGCTCACCCACCCCAGGTTTATCCCAGAACCACCCGTATATGTAAAAAATTCCCAATATCCATAGCATATTCATAACCCATAAAACAAACATAATGGAAAGATAACATTTCCATATTGTAATGGCAATATATCATTTAAAATATTTACAAAATCAAAGTTTTATCAAACCATTTAAAATATTAAATAAAGAAATTTTTGAATCAAAGTGTCTCATACCACTTTAAAGATTTTGAAAGAAATTTAAATTTCAAAACATTAATTTTCATAATAATAAATCCGTAAATCCATTTTTAAAACATGACATTAATGTGAATCATTTAGAAGAATAATCCTTTTAAACATTAAAAATGAAATTTTAGTTAGAGTTTTTAACATAATGAGAGATCCAAGAATAAAAATAATCGAGGAATAACATTTAATTAGAACGTAATAATATCATTGGAATAATGTTATTCATGATATAATATTCCAATGGTCTGTATATACACCATATAAGAGTGAATTGGTGCATATCAACAATGAATCTCAATATAAATGTAAATTGAGACGAAATCGCTTATAAAGAAGGTATCCATAGATTAAGGATAAATAAAATACATAATTAGGTGTGAAAAATATAAATAAACTCCAATATAATTGGATGTTTAGTGTAAAAAAAAATCATAGGTTATTCACACATATTCATAGCACGACATATTCATGAAGTATATGTTTAACCCAAAAATTGAAATTGGGTTAAGAAGTTTTCTTACAGAAATTTGACAGCCTAATAGTGTCACTTTAAAATTTAGAAAATAAGTTGATGAGAGAGAAAGGGATTTATAATCAATTGGAAATAATATTTACAACAATAAGGATATATAAGATCATATGCCAACATAATTATATGTAAATTAAAAGACATAACAAAAAGAAGTCTTTTAAAAAGAGTAGGGTGAAATGTTCCCTTACTGATTTGGATACTTACAAAACATAAACCCCATGAAAGAAAGATCACACAGTGAATATGTAAATACACATAAAATAAATTATATTACACAAAAAATAAAATCATGGGCAGTACAACCAACACACAAAAGAAAATAGTGGCTAATATTTCTTGAATCTCATGGGAATAAAAAGTGAGATGAAAAACCCTTACCACGTCGTAATCAATTGAGTCATGTGAGAAAAAGTTAATAACCACCTAATGAATCACAGAATACAATGAATATAAATATAATGATGATAATATATATCAAATTTAATTACACAATACAACACATGCAATAAATAAGTGCTGAACAACGGAAATTTCACCGAATTAAAAGCGAGATTAGAAATCACTTACCTCATGTACAACTTGACTCGTATGTTCCTTGTTCTTACTGAATAATAAACTTAACTTAATTTCTACTTGATTAATAGACTTTTTAATTTTTATTGTCACTTTTATATCACTTATTACCTAGAAAAATCATTTAGTTAATTATTTGTGTTTATATCGGACATTTAGTCAATGTTCAGAATTTTAGTTAAAAATGAACTTGTTATAATTGAAAATTTTCCATGTGGTTAAAACTCAATTATATCAAGAATAATATTCATGATTTATATATCATATATACCAAATATAAATGTATTTATAATAGTACATAACATTTGGAGATAAGAAATGAAATTCACTATTCATGGAGACGGTAAGCCGTACGTATGAATGAAAGAAACTTCCATTTATATTTCTTATTTTAATGGAATTAAAACATATATATTCATAGTTATATTATAATTGAATTATAATATCATATATAATATCAGTAACTCTATCCTCTATACATCCCACATAAGGCATTAACGAGTCATATCACTTTTAGGGGGCGGTAGTCTGCACTTCCTAAAATGAAATTATTGTGTTTACTCATTATGGAAACCATAAAGGTAAAATATAAATGAACAATAAAGAAAAATAAAGATAAAATAAAAATAATATATACCATATATAAATATAGTTACATCATAATGTCCACCATGAGAGGTTTTAAGAGTTAATTGAACAATCATCGTTTCGTGAGGCGTTAGTTTTCCATCCACAAAGACATTACGTTCATTACCCATTAGATGGAGGTGTGTGTAATGGTAGTTAGAATCCATCTCATAACAACATAATAGTATATTTAAGATAATATTTTTGTTACAATATTAATTAATAGAAAGATTTTAGGGTGTTGGAGAAGTAAAATAAAACAAAATAACTTAAGAGAAGACGTTATCTTTAAATCGGGAAACTCCCTTTGGTTTGAACCAAAAGGGTTTCTTGAAGTGCTTTATGCCTAAGATAAGGATTATAGGAAGAATTGAGGGATCCTGGTATCTTATTGGAGTAGAGGTTGTATGAGCCAAAGGCTTTAGAAGTGTGACAAATGGGTAGGAAGTGGGGGATTTTCATAAGGGATAGGTAGGGCTCTTTTTGAAAGTTTGAAACAATTATTTTTTATAAACTCATATTCGGTTTCCAAAGGTCAACTAATTGAAATAGTAGAAGTTAAGAAGAATCAAGGTCGAAATTAAATCATCCAATAATTATTGGACAAATTTTTGATATTGTTTAAATATTTATAATCTTATTTATTTAAATCATTTATTAATGAGGAAAATATTGCATCATTATCGTGTCATAAATAATTTAATTTATTTGATGTCCAAAAATTATAAAACAAATACCATGATGTTGAAAATATTTTTATATTTCCAAATATAATTTATATTCTAAATGATAAATTATATATCCCCATGTAAAAATTTATTTACTAAAAGATATTTTTTATGTCATTTTTGTCTTTACATTAAGTTAATTAATATAAAATGTCATTATTACTCCCATGTGGCTCCATGGGGACCCAAAATCGACCCAAGGATGACCATGGTTGGATAGGTATCATCCAATAGGATCAGGATACATGTTAGGGTAATTTAAAATTCTTATAATATTATATTTTACCATTGTTTATTGTATTTACACTTTAATCATGGTAAATAAAATATTTACTAATATAAATATTCAAAATGTTTAAAATAAAAGTTACGTATTTCATAATTTAAAACTACTGATTCCTAATATGGAATCCATTTTTCAATATTCAAAAAACATAAGTGGCATTTATTAATTTAAAATTAATTCCTGCTGTAAAAACAAAAAGCGTGTTTTTAAGAAATAATAACTATCAAATGATTGACACTTGTTTATGTCCAATTTCAAATTAAAATTAATTTCAATTTCAATCATTCTATTAACTGGTAAAAAATATATTCTAATTACACTTTAGACCCAATTAAGAAGATCATCTATCCATATAAATAAATTATATTATAAGGCACTTTTGAATTAAAATACAGTATTTTTCACTATTCAAAAAAATAAACATTATCAGAAAAAATCCAAAATTTCATCCAAAGTTAATTTTGGTGTCCCAATTCTAAAGAAGAACTTTATTTTTTCAAATATAACATATAAAAGTGAAAAAAAACTATATTTAAATAGTGTTCTCCATTAAAAGGCATAAATCAGCATTTTAGTGAATATTTGAGTATTTATGCATAAAATCGAATTCTATACTTGTTTTATGCCTCTAAATTTTAATGGATAAATGTAAAAATAATAAAAAAACATGTATAATAATATTTTAGTTAGTTTTATTCATTACCTCCAATATTAAGACTAGGAGTTAAGTATCATTTAAAATAATAATATTATATTATTTGTGTGCAACACAAGATTCCAAAGAAACCCTTTATTGCAAATCTGGTACGCCTTTGAAAATAGAGTCACCTTTAAAGTATGATTAATATTTAATTCAAAAATATCAATAAATAAGAAAATTTTCATGTTCTTATTTTACCTGGGATGTTACATTTTTCCACCATTTTTGAAATTGCATCCTCGCAATTTTAAATTTGGGCTCGGAAACTTAATTAAAAGTCTCACATCAGAACAGGAGTCAATAATGAAATGGATTTAAAATAAAGGAAGAGATTTAAAAAAGGATACCTAAGACAATATATACTACGATTACAGGAAAACATGGATATGGATGAGAAAACAAACCATCAAGTTCTGATGGAGAGTGATACAAAACATTATTAGGAGAAAGTTAACCCCCAGAAGATCACAAAGTTGTGATGGGTTAAACAGTCCTTGATTCCCCAGTTGGAAAAGGTAACATAAAATGTTTTTGTTTTAAGTAACATATCATTAATTACTTTATTTATGTGATTAACTAAAAAATAAGCAATCATACTTACTTGTCATATATACTTTCATATGTTACTAAATTCTACCACGAACACTTAATTTCTCCAAACGATGAGAATTCAAACAAACATGGTTACATTAAATGCTCTAGAATCAAAATCTTGTGTTTTTTATAATCCAAAAAAGATTAAATTTATATTTCCCATGTCTTTAGAAATCAACCAAAACCAAAATGGTTAGTATGAGATTAGAAAATAACCAAAAATGAGAATCCTTTATAAATAAATACTTCTCTTAATCTCCAAAATTCAACAAAAAGTCCCCAAAGTTCATGAAAGACCATTAAACACTTAATTGTCCTTAAAATTTTTCAAAACAATCCAAACTAATATTGAAACCCAAAAATCATAAGGATTTAATCCCATAGTCTTCCATAGTAAATCTTAATATTTATCTCCGAATATATTTTAATACTCTTAAAGTCTCATACTAAGGTGTAATTAACCTAATAAAATATTCTCTATGATAAGTTAGTCATTTACATAAATAAACCAAATGTCTATATTTCCAAAATAAAACATAAATTATTCCAAATATATTATTTCAACCATTACTCCACAACATAAATCCCATAGTTTTCAATTTTCCTTAGGTAAATATTGTTCCCCAAAACAGAGAACATCTTCCAAAATTACCTTTATCACATAATTACCAAATCATTTCTATAATAAGGATATACATTTGATAATACATAAGATAAAATTATTATTAATCCATAAAATCATTTTCCATAAATAATTAGACATACTAAATATGGACTTCATGTAGGCTAGTGGTAAGCGGTACGCCCTTGTCTCCCTTCGGTTGTGGGTTCGATTCCTGCAGCCTTGCCGGATGGGACGAGTGGTCACCCTTACTACAGGTTGTCCTTTTTATAAAACCATATAATTTTATAACATTCACCAACATGAGAGAAATTCCTCCAAAATAACCATAACATATTTTAACTAAAAGAGTGCTCATTACAGCTCTTATTTTATTCATTATCTCATTATGAAAACAACTACAGTTCCATTCACATCTATTATTATTTTGGTTCCTCCAACATAAAACCATTAACTAAAACCAAAAAGGTCAGTGTGAGTTTACCCATAAAATAGTCATATATTATCATATAAGGAGGGTAAACACTAAGAAATACTTATTCATGTTATATTAAACTGATTCGATTAATCTAAAATAACCATGACTCTTTTTGATATGATACACATTATGGCTATGTCACTTATACTCTAATAACACCCTAAATTCAAATGTTATCAAAAATAACCTCTGATACCAATGATAATGACCCCTCCTTAAACATTACATAGTGTTGAATTAAATGGATAATTTACATTGAGATTATTTTCAAGTTTAGAGTTTTTGATAATTATGTCATAACATTTACATAATAACATGAATATTAAATGTAGACAATTCTACTCAGTATCCATTTTTTTATAACTAAAAAAAATCCCTTGAAAAAAAGAGTCATGTCTAGTTCAATGTTTTAGACAACATGCCTTTTCCTTGATCCCATCTTTGACTATTGTTTATCTTTAGGTCCTGTGGAAAACATTTCAAAAACATGGGATGAGTATAAAAATCTCAGTAAGGGATATAAAATAATGAATGAAAACATTATCCCATCAAAAAATACAAAACAATGAAACCTGGATTTTCAATCTTAACATACCTCATGAAATCATAAGATTTATGAATAACATATAGAAATCATAAATCATTAAGGTGACTTGTGGAATCCATATCAAACATACATTGTCTCTATCACAACTATATAGGGAGTCACATTTGGAATACCCATTATAGTATATTCCCTTAATCTCTTAGGAGAAACATTCACATTTATCTTCATCTCGTTACACAAAGCATTGTAGAGCTATCTTGGGCTCACCCGCCCTTGGTTTTTCACAGAACCACACATATACGTAAACAATTCCCAATATCCATAACATATTCATAACCCATAAAACAAACCTAATGGAAAGAAAACATTTCCACATTGTAGTCACAATATATCATTTCAAAATATTGACAAAATCGAAGCATTTATCAAACAATTTTCAAAACCTTTTAAAATATTAAATAAAGAGATTTTTGAATCAAAGTGTCCCATACGACTTTGATTATTTTTAAAGAAATTTCAATTTCAAAACATTTATTTCCATATTAATAAATCCTTAAAACCATTTTTGAAACATGGACATTAATGTGAAAGATTTCTAAGAATAAACCTTTAAAACATTTAAAATGATATTTTAGTTAAAGTAGTTTTAACAAAATGAGAGATCCTAAAATACAAATAATTGAGGAATAACATTTAATAAGAACATAATAATAGCATGAGAATAAATTTATTCCTGATATAACATTCCAAAGAGTAGTATATACTCCATATAAGAGTTAATTGATGCATATGAACAATGAAGTCTCAATGGAAATGTAAATTGAGACGAAATCCCTTATAAAGAAAGTATCCTTAGATTAAGGATAAATCAAATACATAACTTTGTGTGAAAAATAAGAATACACCAAATATAAGTGCTTATTGAGTTTTAAACAATCATAGGTTATTCATACATATTCATGGAACGATGTAATCAAGAAGTAGATGTTTAACCCAAAAATTGAAATTGGGTTTAGAAGTATTCTTACAGAAATTCGAAAGCCTAACGAAGTCACTTTAAAATTCAGAAAATAAGTTTATGAGAGGGAAACGGATATCTCATCACTGGGATATAAAATTTACATCAATAAAGATATATAAGAACATTTCCCAACATAATAGTATTTAAATTAAATGACATAACAAAAGGAAGGCTTTTAAATTGAGGGGGGAGAAAGGTTCCCTTACCGTTGGTAACTTTAGAAACGTACACCCCATTAAAGAAAAATCACACAATGAATATGTAAATACCCATAAATTAAATTATACTAAAAAAATAAAACAATCATGGGTAGTACATCCACCACACAAAAGCAAATACTAGCTAAAATAGCATGAATCCCACGAGAATAAAAAGTTAGATGAAAATCCCTTACAACATTGTAATAAATCGAGTCGTATGAGAAAAAGTTAATAACCTCAAAATGAATCATAAAATACCATGAATATAAATAGATTCATGATAATATATATCAAATTCTAGTATACAATACACCACATGAAATAAATAAGTGGCGAATAATGGAAATCTCATGGAATTAAAAGTGAGATAATAAATCACTTACCTCGTGTCCCACATGACTTTTATGTTCTTTGTTCTTCCTGAATAATAAACTTAAGTAAATTTCTACATAATTAGTATCATTTTTAATTTTTATTACTAATTTTATATTACATATAAACTTGGAATAACATATAGTTAATTATTTGACTTCATATCAGACATTTTGTCGATGTTAGGAATTTGAGTTAAAAATGATCTTGTTATAATTACAATTTTCCCATGTGGAAAAAAATCCATTATCTAAAGAATGATATTCATTATTTAGATATCATATAAATCATATATATCCAGTATATATATGTATTTTTAACAGTACATAACAATTTGAGATAAGAAATGAAATACACCGTTCATGGATACAGTAAGTCGTATGTACTAATGAATGCTACTTCAATTTCTATTTATTATTTTAATGGAATTAAAACATAGTGATACATAGTAATATTATAATTACAGTATAATATAATAAATAATATCATTAACTAAATCCTTTATACCTCCCACATAAGGAATTACCGTTCCATATCACTTTGAGGGGCGGTAGTCTATACTTCCTAAAATGAAATTATCGGTTTTACCCATTATGGAAACCATAAAGGTATGCTATAAATGATAAATATAGAAGTATAAAAAAAATATAAACATTATATATATCATATATAAATAAATTTTCATCCTAATGTCCACCACGAGAGGCGGTATGAGTTAATTGAAAAATCATCATTTCGTGAGGCGTTAGTTTTCCATCCGCAGAAACATTATGTTCTTTACACATTAGATAGAGGTGTGTATAAGTGTAGTTATAATCCTTCTTAGAAAAGCACCCAAGTATATTTAAGATACTGGTGTTTTTATAAAATAAAGGAATAATAAGTGTTTTGTGTTGGATAAGTAAAATAAAACAAAAGAATATAAGAAAAGATGTTTGCTTTTAAATCGGGTAACTCTATTTGGAATGAACCAAAAGGGTTCCTTGAAGTGATTTATTCATAAGGTAAGGCTTCTAGGATTAAGAGAGGGATCTTGGGAGATTATTGGATCAGAGTTTGTAAGAGAAAAATGGTTGAGAAGTGTGAGAAATGGGTAGGAATTGAGGGATTTTTAAAAGGGAGAGGAGGGGCTCTTTAGGAATGTGTGAAACAATTATTTTATTATAAACTCATATTAGGTTTACAAAAGTAAACTAATCATTGTAGGAAAATTTTAGATGACTCATGGTCTAAATAAAATCATCCAATAATAATTGGACTGGTTTTGGATATTTTTTTAATATTTATAACCTTATTTATTTAAATCATTTATTAGTGAGGTAAATATTTTATCATTATTGTGTTAGAAATAATTTAATTTATTTGATGTAAAAAAATTATAAAAAAATAACATGATGTAGAATATCGTTTTATATTTCCAAATATTATTTATAGTCTAAATGATAATTTATATACCCACATATAAAATTTAATTTACTAAAAGATATTTGTTTATGTCATTTTTGTCATTACAGTAAATTAATTAATATAAAGTGTCATTATTACTCCCATGTGGCTCCATGGGGACCTCAATTCGACCCGAGGACTACCATGGTCGGATAGGTATCAGAAAATAGGATTAGAATACATGTTATAGTAATTTAATATTATTATAATATTATATTTTAGCCTTATTTATTATATTTACCCTTTAATCATGGTAAATAAAATATTTACTGATGTAAATATTTAAAATGTCTAAAAATAAAAGTTACCTATATACACAATTTGGAACTACTGATTCCAAATATGGAATAAATTTTTCCAAATTAAAAACACAGAAGTGGCATTAATTAAATTAAAATTAATTCCTGCTGTCAAAACAAAAAGCGTGTTTTTAAGAAATAATAACTTTCAAAAGATTGACACTTATTTATGTCAAATTTCAATGTAAAATTAATTCCAATATACAAAATTGTATTAGATGTTAAATATGTATTATAATTACACTTTATATCCAATTAAAAAGATAATATGACCATATAAATAAACTAGATTAAACGGAACTTTGGAATTAAAATACAATATTTTTCACTATTCATAAAAAATGAACATTATCAGAAAAATACCAAAATATCATCCAAAGTAAATTTTGGTGTCTAGATTCTAAAGAAGAATTTTATTTTTTCAAATAAAACAAATAAAAGTGACAAAAACTACATTTAGAGAGTGTTCACCATTAAAAGGTGTTAAATCGACCTTTTATTGAATATGAGATTATGTATGCTTAAATTCGAATTCTATACTTATATTAAGCCTCTAACTTTTATTGGATAAATGTAAAAATATTCAACAAAAATTTATAATCATATTTTAGTTATTTTTATTCATTCCCACCAATACAACAGATAGGAATTAACTACCATTTGAGATAATAATATTATATTATTATTGTGCAATGTAAGATTCCAAAGAAAACCATTGTTGCGTATTATGTACGCCATCGAACATAACATCCCCTTTAATGTATAATTAATATTTAATTAAAAAATATTAATAAAAATGAAAAATTTCATGTTCTTCATTTACCTGGGATGTTAAAATAGTAGAGCACAACGGTTATAGTAGGGAACTAAAGGAATGTGTAATAATAAAATAATTAGAAAATTATTCAATGAAATTATTTTCCCTAAACTAATAAATACCCACACCTCCTATAATTATTGATGGAAAAATTCAATATCCCCTAATATCTTATCTCTAAAGTTGTTTATATTTTCTCTCTCTCTCTTTATTTGTGATGTTTTTGGTTGTACTTAATGTCATGTTTCAATCTAAGAATCTCAAAAGCAGCAAGGTTTCCTATTTCTCTCACTTCATTTCATATTTTAATATACTTATTTTTAATATCTCTTAAATCAAAATTATACATTATTCCATGATTTTAACCCGTGTTATTATTTATCCATTAAACTATTATATTTGATACATTACCCAAACCCCTTTAATTGTAATCTTTTTCTATTTTTTTAGTATACTGAAGTGAGCATTATTTTTTTAACTCTTTAAAACTAAAATTCACATTGTTATAGTAGTATCCTTTTTAATACACAGTTTATTATCCCATTATTTCATTTTTTTCATTTTCTGTTCTATCCACAAGATATCACACCCATGTGAGCAATACATGCATTCACATTATACCCATGTCATAACCCATTACAACGCAAAAACCTCCCCATCGTCATAGAAATCATATAATTTGGATAAGTAGATAAATTTTGACTTTCCAATTATAAATATATATATTTGCATAAAAACATGTGGAAATAATTATGGAAGATATTAATCAAGTTTAAATAACAAAAAAAAGTCATTTTCATATATATAATGGTCATAATCCAAGTGAATAGTGAATGTGCCCTTATTACATACCTGGTTTGATAATCTCATGGGATATTCAATAGAAAATCATAAAATCATTTATAAACAAACATATAGAATTTATATGGTGTTTTATACTATAGGTGTTGTTTTGTTCTCTTACCATTTCAAATATATTTTTTTAAATACATTGAAAATTCATAATCTTGATATTACCCATTTTCTTTAACATTGTATTAATCAAATGCTGTAGAATTTTTTTTAAATATTTGAATCATTAGTTATTAGTTTTATTTGATAAGGTAATAAATATAGGAATAAGTATTATTTAACTTACTAGGGAAATTGTTTAATGAAACATATAATATATTATTCTGTAAGGGAAGATCAGCATATGATAAGTTCCATTGGGCGAACATGTAATGTATTTATAATTTGTTCAACCTTAAACATTATACATTTTATAAAATTTAATAATTGGGTATATGTTGTAATTAATTATAATTTCATGATATGGGTGTGTCCTCAGTTTATATAGCTGCTAAATTCACATGTAGGCATGACGAGATTACTAAGATTGTATAATGGGATAATCTTTTCCCTTTTTGTATAATATCATGGCACAAGGAATCAAAAATATGTTTACAATGTCTAACATTATGATATTACAACTTTCATATTATTATTATATCCATGTGATTGTGTATTTATTTCTAGTAAAAAGATTATAATTATATATTTATATATATGGATACAATTTATCTAAGTATTTTGCATATGCCATATATATATTATTTGTTTCTTCTATATTTTTTCCCTTACTATGAATTTATGATCACCTCCATTACTATATTTCGATATTTCATCAGGTAATTAAGTGTAATAATAAAATTTAATAGATCTAAGGATATTATTGTGAAATAAATTTTTTTAAATTTTAAATTTGTATATTATCATGATGTAAGGTAATTATTTTTTATATAATTTCTCGGGGACTATTAAACAATGATCCATGGAATGTAATATCTAGTCCTATATTTATTATGTAATAAAAAACACACCATATATATAAAACTGAGTTTTAGGAATTATAGTTTGTATTTATATAAGGTTTAGTAGAAACCATAGGTACTATATATAGAATCATTTATGGAGGGACCATATATTTTACCATTAAAAAATTATAGAATTAAATATATATTTATTTCCAGAGTATAAAATATAAGTCCTATTTTATGTTTAATAATTAATCAATAAAATTTATTTTTAGGTGATGTGACCTTCTTAGAGAATCAGAAACCAAGGAAAAAATCAAAATCAATGTGTTTATAATCTGAATAATCATGATAATTAAGTTAATATTCATGTTTATTTAATTAGGAGTATTCTAAGATTGTTGAATCAATTTATGTGAATTAAATTTTCCTTCATAGTGAAACCATGTTCCTCTCTACGTGGATCAATCACATTAGATCATTTTATGAGGCCACAACCTGCTTCATTTAGTGCCACCACTAATCCTATAGAGGCATAATGTTGGAATAAGTCTCCAGAGATTATTATTTTTGGAATTAAGATTAAATGATAGGAAAAAAATTCACTATTCCTTTCAATCATATATGATGAGAGACTAACCAATGATAGTCATTATTTCAAAACAATACAACATTAGTAGAGATTGAGATCATGTAATGGAATGAATTCATAGTTATTTTTCAGGAAAAAAATTCCGTGAGAGAAATGTGTTGAGATGGAAATTTTTTTTTGAAACTATAAAAAGATATATTGAAAGAGTAACAGTCCAATTCAACAAGGATATCAAGTTAAGTTTTTTATTCTCTATAAAACTCTAAAAAAATTGTTGATTACATCTTTAATGGTATAAATCATTGTCATAAATGATACTTGGTGCCTCAAAATTTATAAAAATATTATCAAATTGTGAAAATCACTATTAAGAGTGAAAATGAGTTCTAATAATCTTTTTATTTTAAAGGAAAATGTACGAAGAAGAATATAGATAATTCCCATATTGAAATAGTGTCTAATAAGGAAAAGAAATGAACATTGAAGCTCCCATCATGTAATAAAGGAGGTGAAAGAAACTGAGGAACCTATTTAAAGGGATTAGGTGTATAATAAAAATTTAGGTGGAAATATCATTATCATCATGAGTTAAAAGGAAAGGGGGTTTCAACCAATGCGCAATGTGTCTACTACAACGATGTGGGGCATTAATCTATTCATTTCACTATGTTCTATTGGAATCATCCATAGAGGATGCATAAAGACCAAGGCCATGCCTTTTCCTTAACAATAATTTATCTTAAATTTCCAAATTATGTGATAGAAGAAATTTGATTATATATTCAATGTTAAATAATACATTATCTGATTCTAGATCTAAAAATTCGTTTACATATTTAAGGTCTCCAACTAATATTCAATAACCTCTACTACACAAAGTAATTAATTATCATTTTGAACCTAAAGAGTTTTAATGATTACAACAAATGTACACCAAATTGTTCAAAGTAGGATGCATGGTAGTGGTCTAGTTGAAAATATAATAATACCACTAATGGGGTATTTTGATGTAATATTATGGATATTTTGGCTATTTTATTATAAATAATTAATTTATTATAGTTAGAAAGAAGTTTGAATTATTATGAAAAGTAAGGACTTACTTTTTTTTCAGAGAGTTGTCAATGCTGGACTATTTTTTTGAACACACCCCAGTATAAAAAATTATTTAAATTATTAGGGAGGAGATGGTTGTAATTGGATCTATGTTTGGTATGGTATTTTTGATAATTGAATATGTAATAGATTTGAAACAATATATTTTCGTATTTCCTAATAAATTACTTTGATTACCCCTAACTAGGAAGATGAATTCCCATGTAATCTAAACCCTGACATGAAACTTGAATTTAAGACATCATATAGGATGGATCTAATGTAGTTAGGTGATTTGTAAAATAAAATATAAGTCTTAGGGAATAATGGGGTTATCTTAGTGTTTCACAATGGGGGGAACCTTTTTGTTTTTGGAGAAGAAGGATTTGATAATGAGATTATTCCTTGGTTATAGGGATATAAATAGAGTTACTACAAATAATTAGTATCAACTTCCCATTATTAATGACCTATTCTATCAACTTCAAGTTTCTCAATTATTCTTTAAGATTAATTTTATTTATGGTTACCCATAGGTTAAATCAAAAATTTAATATATTCTAAGAACCACATTTTATAAGAGGTATGGTAATTATGATATCACATTCATTCCTTATTTATCAAAATTATATCCCTCTATTTTAATAGTTGTATTTATTAATGATTTTTGATACTCTATGATTATTATGAGCATAATACTCTTTTAAAAGAATTTCTTGACTCGTTGAGGAAAAATGAAAGTTTATGGGAAATTTATTACATTATAATTTTGGCCTTAAAAAGTTTCATTCCACGGAAATATTATATCCAATGATGTTATATCTATTGAACCTAAAATATTGAATGATTCACGAAATTTCTAAGACCCACCAATATAATAGAAAAATAGAATTTTTATGGGATTTATGGATATTATTTCCCATTTCATGAAAATTATCATTATTGGAAAATTAATTAACTGGGATAACATTTAATGGGGGTTAATTTTACCTCATAAAATAAATTTGAAGATAATTTTGAATAAATAAAATTGATATTGCTGAATGAGCCAATATTTAATCAAACATATGGTAAATAACGACTCATTATTTATAATTATTCATTTAATTATTGAAATGTATGTATTCTAATGTAAAATGATATATTTTTGGAATACATGTCAAGAATTTTGAAATTCCATGAATTTAATTAACTAAATCATGATTTGGAATTGGTGGAAGTAATATTGTATCTCATAATATGGATATATTACCACTATAGAAGAAGATGTGATATATAAAATGACTATTACATTTTTTAAATAATCCATTACATATAATGATAATAATATGAGGAAAATAATATGGTTAGAACTACACTAGGATTACGATTAAGCTATCCATCATTATTTGAGGAATGAAAATAAAGATAAAGATTGATTGAGTAGAAAAGACCATGATATCTTATCCATGTTGAGGTTATAGAATGATTCTATTCTCAAATATTTATTAAGGATGGACTTTATTATTATAATATAAGGGTAAGAATCATTATTATTCCCTATATCTGACCAAAAACATTTATTTGAGAGGATTAAAAATTATTAGCATACAAATAATTCTTTATAGGAGAAAATAGTTGATGTGATGATTTTAGGATACTTGAGATCAATATTGGTGAAGATGGATTTATAAAATTTGTTAAGAGGACACGTGTTCCATAAATTATAGATTTGAATAAGGATATGTTGGATGTGGATTATATTACAAAAAATTCTATACATCATAGTAGTACTATGATATATAAGGATATTTGAGATTGTATTAAAATATGACGGGTAAAATTATATATTATACTACATGATGCATAGTATTCCATTGGGTTAATTCTGAAAATAAAAATCAAAGAAGTGTAATGAATCCTATAATTACACAAAAATGGAAGGGTGATAATTATACAATGGGTATAATAATTATTATTTTCAATACATATAGGGTGAATGATGTTATATGAGACATTTTTTATTTTTCCACTTATTTTATTCATTTTCCTATAACATTAGATGATTTTTATATAAATAGTATTTCAAGGATGTATATAAATGATGTTTGGAGACATCATGGGACACCATTATTGATATTCCCACATCATGACACAAGGTTCACTTCAGATTTTGGTGCTTTCTCTAGAATTCATTAAATACAATAATTAATGTTAACATTACTTATCACCCTAAAATAGTTCGATAGTTTGGAGAGACTATCCAGAATTTGTAGGATATGATAAGATCATTGTATCTTGACTTCCAAAATTGTTGATATAATTGTTTACTCTTCGGTAGTTTTCCTAACATAAAATTTATCACTATGAAAATAATATGGGAACTTATAAATCCAGGTATGTCAATATATATTGAACTATGATATACTAGTTTGAAGATGGAGAAATCAGTTTTTTTCTAAATATTATGGGAGAGAAAACTAATATTGTATGATCCATTGGGAATAATATCAAGGAATATTACCATAGATAGAAAATTTATGATAATAATCATAGGATGGATATTGACTTTCAACGGTGATGTTATGTATTATAATGATATCACCGGGGAATGGTGTTATGATATTTAGAAAGAAATGGATGTTAAATATAAATTATATTTTAATATTTTAAATATAAGAGTGTATATGAGAAATTGAATAACATTTATCCATGCCACCAGACAAATCCAAAGTTCATTATTTCTTCTACATATCACTTCTAAGTAAGTATGTACCTGACCCTTCCCAGGTTCTAAAAATTTCTTATGTTATGTTTACGGCAGAATAATCCTTTGGGAAGAGCCAATTCATATTTATTAATAAGGTAAAGGAGTACTATGACATAGAAAGACTATTCTGGTGAATGTTACATGGAGGAATTCAATTTTTTAATGGAGAAACATGGGATCTATATAATTGTTTGAGAAATTCTTATCAACATTTAGTTATATATTGATTTAAAATTTCTACTGTATAATTTATTATAGGGTTGGGGATTTAATACCTGATATTTTTTTATTGTAACTATACTTATAATCAAAAAATATTTTACAATGTAAACTTTATTATTTTATCATCTTAGTACAACCCAAATTGATAAAAAAATGTAATGAAATTTATAGATTGAGATACATAAAGTTACATAAATAATGGAACCATGTATGGTAACATCCTAATCATGTACTGAGTTAGATCATACTCAATAAATAATTAAATGTAAAATAGATATATTACAATTAAGTAGAAAAAATAATCACAACTATTTACATTATGTAAGAACCTCGAGAATGATATTAAGGGATTCAGATGTTAGTGTACTTATAAGGATTAATATGACCATTGGTTGTATGACAACCCTTCATTTATTACAAACATAAACATGATTTATTACATAGACAATTCACTTGATACAACTTGGATTATTGATAGGTCTAGTGTCTTTGGGGAATAGGATCATTACCTAACAGCATAAAACATGATGTACCACATCTTTATTGAAAACTTCCTTTACATGACCACTACATCCCCTTGTACTTAGTATTTCATGGGATAACCTGAGGACATGCATAAGAAAAGGGGTAAGCTATAAAGCCCAGTAAAGGAATAAACATGGAATACTTGAGGAGTAAAATACATGTTAGATAATAGGAATATCAATAGAGCACAAGAAAAACATGAACATAAAGGCATGATAAAGAATGATGATCATAACATGGAAATGTGGAAACAACACTTTATATGGAATTAGCATGATTCAAGGCTCATTGCACATATAGACTGAGTAAATCCTCATTGCACATGAAGCATGAGTAAACCCAGGTTGCACCTGAATTATCATGAGTCAACACTCATTTCACATGACGTATCATGATACTATACTTTACCCAATTCATTGGAGCGCTATAAGGGCGCACCCTTCTTAAACATTTCATTTCATGTATAAGTGTACCACAATGATCATAAAACATGGATTCGTAAAACATAATCATTTTTCCATGATAAAGTATTGTGGAATTCATACATGAAACTTTATAATCAATAAGTAAATGTGTATAAAGGTGAATACCCTTGATGGATAAATGGGCATGGTATTCACTACACAATGGCATTGGCTAAGAAAATCGGTGTGATATCGGCAGTGTAACGGCGTGACATAATAATTCATAAAAATGGTTTATGAGAGAGAAAGGGGTTACTCATCATATTTACTTGTAATGGACAGTAATGAGTTCATATAGATACATGTCCCAACAATTTTAATGGAATTTATATTCATGATACAAAAGTATTTCTTGAATGTAAATGAAGAGAGAGAAGTTCTTTTCAGAATTTTGACATAGTAACGGATGTACATGGGAGGCATTTAATGAGAGAGAAAGGGGACTCCCATCATTAAAAAATAAATAGGGAAGTATGAGTGAGGTGTGAAACCATACCCCAACATTCATAATTGAAATTAAAAGGGAAAAACAACTTAAATAAAATTGGAAAAAAATGAGAAAGGAAAAAAACCCCTTACTTTGAAGTGTGCTTCCAAAGGCATGAGGGAGGCTTGAGAAAGGCTTCTTGGGAGATTGGGGTACCTTGGGAAGAGTCTAGTGAGAGTAGGGAATAGTTTGGACGGACTCCAAAGGCATTGATTTAGGAGTAAGTGGGATCTTGGATGGGTTTATATAGGAATGGTGAGGCAATTCATTATTATTTAGGTTTGGGACCACTTTTATTAAATTAATCCAAACCACAAACCATCCCATGGGTTTTGCACATGGTTTTTTGGAAAAGGGAAGAGTAAAACAATAGTTTATAAGGCCAAATTCCAAACTTTTTACAATAATAGGGTTGATTATGTGTAGGTGATTCAAACTCCCTTGGAAAACAATTTGAAAAGACAAGGTGATTAATAAGTCTTGAAGGGTCCAGTAAAGCTTTGAAAAATCAGTCAAAAAACCCAAAATACCTATATTTTAATGTTAGAACATATATTGTCTGAACATAAATCCTATAGTATTTTATTACATCACTATTGGGTGATTATAATGTCATAAAACACATTATATATTTAAACAGTATTTAAATTTTACCCAAAAAATTGACTTTCTCAGAAAATTATGAAAAATTCACCAATGGATAATTTCAATGTCATAATTCCAGAAATAACATTTATTTTCTGTAAATAATTTTCAAAATATGTTAATTTTTACTTTTATAATAAAAACTGACATTTATAAAAAATTAACAGGTTTTGACAAAAATGGCTTTCAAACCTTAATAAAAATTATAATTTCATTCATAAAATTATATGATCATTTATATATAATGAAATTAGTTAAATAATAATCTTAATAATATTTTATTAAAATATTATTTAATTTAAAAATCCATTAATTTAATAAACTATAATTCTTAATTAAATAATAACTAAAAACACTATTTACACTTTAAAAACTATTTACAATGTATCAATAACGACAAGAAAGTATATTCATTATTATATACAAAAAATAACGTACATGAACATAGTACTAGAGATTTGTTACATAACCCCTTAAAATAGCCGCATATGTCCTAAGGGTAAGGTGTGCGATGGTGACAGACTCTTGGCGTGGCTCGGATAACATCGCTCGAGTGGTAATTTCTATCAAATCCACTTTTCTCATAGACGGTCACGTTCAAGCTTGACATGATGAAGCTCAGCTTGGGCTTGGTCAAGAGAGAAGCCCAAAGCTACCACCTCTTTTCTGATCTCTGACAAATGGGCTTCAGATGGAGAAATTCTAATGGATGAGGCCATCAATTCCTTTTTCTTAGTAAATTGGGTTTGTCAAGCCTTGTATTTATACTAATCTTGTGATCATTGTTCAATGGATATAAAATCAATGATCATAATTCTTAACATAAAACCAAAGAAGTTGGAATTTTTTATAAACATTTTACATATAGAGACATATAATTAGATCAAGAGGGATTTCCATTAATGATACTTTGGGTCGTTATAATATTCCCCCTTAAGAAATTTCTCCCTTGGAATTTCCCTTTTCCCACACAAAAACAGATGTGGGTAACTCAGCTTCCTCATTTCCTCCGATTCCCAAGTCGATTCTTCAAACTTGTGGTTTCTCCAGAACACCTTGACAAGGGGCATTGTCTTATTTTGTAGAACGTTTTCTCTACGATCTAAGATCTTCACTAGTTTCTCCTCATAAGAAATATCATCCTCCGACTGTACCACCTCAGAAGAGAGTACATGTGAAGGGTCTGGTATGTACTTCCTTAATATGGATACATGAAAGACATCATGTACTTTGTCCATGGTAGGTGGAAGTGCTAGTCGATAGGCCACAGCCCCGACATGATCAAGAATCTCGAAGGGGCTGATGTACCTTGGACATAACATCTCTTTCATTCCAAACATCATGACCTTCTTCCACGAAGATATGCGTAGAAAAACCATGTCTCCAACTTTAAACTCAAGGTCTCGTCGACGATTATCTGCATAACTCTTCTATCGACTCTGGGCTGCCTTGATATGCAGCCGAATGGTTTTAAAATTCTCCATTGTTTCCTTAACCATTTCTGGTCCTAGAAGCTTACGTTCACGAACCTCATCCCAGCAATCCGGTGTTCTGCACCTTTTCCCATATAGGGCTTCATATGGTGCAATTTGTATGATCGAGTGGAAACTGTTATTATAAGAGAAATCAACCAGAGAATGATGTTGATCACATTCGCCTTTAATGTCCATTGAGCACACTCTCAACAAATCCTAAAGTGTTTGGATAGTCTTCTCGGATTGGCCATCCGTTTGGGGATGATAGGTCATACTGAAGTTGTAACGCCCCGACCCTAGTTACCCAGAGTCGGTGCATTATTACATAACATTGGCATGATCACAAGAAAGATCAAATCTCAAAAGACCGATTGGTTTAGTAGCCTTGGAAACACTAGATATATTCATAAGTTTTACATTACATCATAAAACGAAAAACTACTACAACAACATATTGTCTCCATAATCCACACTCATATCCCCACATAATATCCCTGCAGGTCATTCATAACTTACTTTCCACTTCCTGGGAAAAATAAAACATAGAAAAGGGGTGAGCTCAAATGCCCAGTAAGGATAACAATATAGCGGAAACATTCATAAATAAGAATAAACATTTAAGGAAATGTATAACTAAAACAAAATCCTTTTAAACGTGAACATTTAACATAGTATGGCATAAATAAAATGAAATAATGCCATTTACTTATTCACATGGTTATTCTACTAATCGAATAATCACATGAAAAATCAATAACCACTTTCATAATGATGGAATGCATAATGCTAAACTTTAATTTCTTTTCAAGGCCTCGTCCCAAGACCTTGGGGCTAACTGTAACCGGAACCCAACCTGGAGTGCCTCTAATAACCGGACACCAACCCGGAGTGCTTCTAATAACCGGAAACCAACCCGGAGTGCCTCTAATAACCAGAGACCAAACCGGAGGGCTTACTTTTACCAGTCCCTAACCTGGAGGGCTTACTTTTACTAGTCCCCAACCTGGAGTGCTTACTTTAACCAGTCCCCATCCTGGAACATACTTGTCCAACAGATTCATATGAAGTAAAGGTTGAAATATAACATAAACAATCTTATTGGAACTAGCATACAAAATGTCAATACTTTACTCATAAACCATGAATGCTATATAAATGACACATCTACAGTCAAACATATCACAAAACTTCATTACAATATGGAAGTTTTATATCATAATAAATCAACTTCAAATAATCTTAAAATCCATCAAAAGATGTTGACATAGATGAAAATGTTTTTTTTAAAATTATTGAGAGAAATATACCTTTTTCATGAAAACATTTTAATGTTACACAATTTAGAAAGTAAGGCATTTAAATACATTTTTGAATCAAAGTGTCCCATACCACTTTGAAACTTTTGAATGGAATTAACACTTTTAAAACATTCATTTTCATATAAATAAATCCTAACAAACCATTTTGAAAACATGGACATAAATGAGAATGATTTAGAAGAATAAATATTTAAAACATTTAAAATGATGTTTTAGTAAAAGTTCCCTTAGAAATAATCCCTTTGAAAACACTTTTATGAAATATGAACATGGATAGTAAATATGTCCCTGTAGATACTTACGTAAAAACAACCTCGGATATTAAAGAGATTGTGAAGTAAACCCTTATCGATTTGGTAACTTATGAAACATACAACCAATGAAAGAGGTATCATACAATGAAAATTTAAATACACATAAGGTAAAGTGTATTAAACAAAGAATACAATTATGGGCAGTACATACACCACACAAAAGATAATAGTGGAAATATTGCATGAATATCACGGAAATAAAGAGTGAGATGAAAACCCCTTACCACATTAATCAACTGAGTCGTATGGCGAAAAGATAATAACCACCAAATTATTTTCATAATAACATGAATATAAAGATAATCATGATAATATATATATCAAATGCCTGTACACAATACACCACTTTCAATAATTTAGTGCCGAATAATGGAAATCTCACGGAATTGAATGTGAGATAAGAAAATCCCTTACCTTGTACTTTTTCTTGGATGGGGTAGGTTAACCTCCTGTATAATGGTGAAATAATTGTTATTAAATTATACAAGAATCATATATATATATATATATATATGATATCATATATGGTCTTTTAACATTGATTTGTTAATAATATCTTAGAATTATCGTCGTTTCGGGTGTTAACGTACTCGTTTAATTTTATATGTTTTGATATATGAGACATGTTTGTAATGGATAGGTTGTATATTATTCATATCCAGAATGATATCATTTTTAAATCATCAAATGATAATTATACTTGAATGGATACGATGGAGAATGAATCTCATCGCGTTCGTGGAGACGGTAGTCCGTACGTATGCATGAGCGACAATATCATTCTTTGGATATTAAAATAATATATAAATGGATGTTATATCATATATACAGAATCATTAACATGTTATATTTATTATTTACATGATTTACGCATCATTATTATACCCATCCAAATAATAATATATTGAATAACAATTACACCACGACGTGGAGACGGTAAGCTGTACGTACGCACGTATGGTGACATGTTATTCAAAGGGTGAATAGAATACTGAATATGGTTGTACAATATTTATAATAACATCACAGTATATGTAATATACTGGAGTAATTATTTTATAATGGTATGAACAAAGAAAGAAGAAGTGGAAGAAGAAAGGAACTTGAAAAGGGGTGGTGAAAACATTACCTCTTCTTCGGGTTCTTCCTTTTGATTTGATCAAAAGGGCTCCTTAGGTTGGCTTTCCGATCAAACTAAGGCCTCTAGGTTGTAGTGATTAATGTTGGGAGAGTATTTGGGCAGAGTTTGGCCGAACCAAAAGGCTTTGAAGGTGTGAAGAAATGAGAAGGAGGAGTGCCCTTTTATAAGAGGGGTGAGGGGCACCTTTGGAAAAGCTAGAAATATTAATTTATAATAAATTTATATTCGGTTTCTAATGGCTCCAAAGATGATTATTCAAAGGTTAAGGTGGGTATAGGTCTAAAACCACTCAACCAATAGAATTTAGACAGGTTTGGGTACTTATATTAACCTTATCTTTAAGTATTAACTCTAAGTTAATTAGTTTCACTTTTACAATGTCTCTTTGTATTTTTATATAATATGGTTAATAAACTTACTATATACATCCAAGCGACCCCCAAGTGGTCCATTAATGATGAAACTATCATGATATAAGTCTCGTGGCCGAACCTTAGATTTTTAGGAATTTAATATCAATTAATAATATAATATTTGTTTTAAGAACTCTTTTATGTCAATTTTGACACTATTCAATATTTGATTTTTGTGAAACTCATAACAGATTGATTACTTCGAACAAAGTCAATTAAATAAATCATAATATATCATATTATCCTAGGAAATTAGTTTAATTCATTAAAAGTTTAATATTATATTTATTTGGGTATTTATAATATCAATTATTTTAATTTTTCACTATTATAGTAATTACTGCATCATCATTGTGTCATAAATAAAATACGTTATTTAATGTCTAAAAATTATAAATAAAATACCATTATGTAGGAAATATTTTTATCTTTCTAATGAATATTTATAATCTAAAATCCAACATATATAACCCTATGTAACAATTATTGTTCTAAAAGTTATATGCTTGTGTCATTTTTTTATTCATTTTAACTTAATTAAAATAAAGTGTCATTATCACTTACAAGTGGATCCATGGGGTCCCATAATCGACCCAAAGATGCCCATGGTCGACCCTGTATCAACCAATAGGTTTAAGACACGTTTTAGGGTAATTTAGTATTATTATAATATTATTTTTTAACCCTTATTTACCGGATTTACCCTTAACCATGGTAAATAAAATATTTACCGCAGTAATTATTCAAAATGTCTAAAAATAAAAGTTACCTATTTACACAATTTGAAAATCCTGATTCCAAATATGGAATCCATTTTTCTAAATTCAAAACACAGAAGTGGAAGAAATTAATTTAAAATTAATTCCCGCTGTCAAAATAAAAAGCGTGTTTTTAAGAGATAATAACTATCAAAAGATTGACACTTGTTTATGTTCGGTTTAATTGTAAAATTATGTCCAATGACCAAAATTATATTAAATGGTAAAAATATATTCTAAATATACTTTAAAACCACTCAAATTCATAATTTATCACTATTAATTATTTTGATTAAAAAAGTTGTTTTTAATTAAAATTTAGTAATTTTCACTATTCATCAAAATATGAAAGTTATCCGAAATGTACCAAAATTTCACCTTAGGCTAAATTCGATATTCCGAATCCAAAAATGAAGTCCATTTTGAAATATAAAATATATATAATTTCAAAAATTAGGTATTACTATTCATAACGGCTGGTTTGATTGGTTGTGGTGTGTGTTAAAACTCAAGGTTGCGTACAACACACGCTACTGTATTATTCAAAGAAAACGTACCGTGTAAGCGTGGAATGTTTAATTTTAAATTTTTGATGTCCTAATTTAGTCAAAAAGTTTAAAATATTGTATTTAAAAAGGTTTTACTATTAAAAGTTGATAAAAGTGCAATACTGAAAATGAATTTGTTCTTGCATTATGTCTAAGATACTCATAATATGGAAAAATTATAAGGATTATATAAAGTTTAAAATTTATTTAATACTATTCATAACCTCTTTTGAATGGCTTTTTGGTAAGTCATTGTGCAAGTAAACTCGGTGTTGTGTGTAGTGCAAGTTATTGAATTATTTTGAAGAAATAACACATTATGAATTCTTGGGGTGTTACATTCTCCCCTCCTTCAATAAATTGCGTCCTCGCAATTTGAAATTGTTCTTCGAAAATAAAAGGTTGAAAGTAGAAAATATATTTGTGGGAAAACCCACATTGGAAATTGGGTTACTAAAATTTAGTCTTAATATGAGGAAAAGTGAAATCAAAGGGTCACCACCAAATTATGATCTCGATTAGGAGAACATTGGTGGCAATTAGAGACATATAATTGGAGGAAAAACGTAAATATTTATAGGTAGTGATTGAGGTCATCAATCACAAACAAGTGTAAAATTGAGGTCCTTAAATTCATCAATCTATGATGATTTGAAATACCATCGGTTCAACAAAACATAGGGTATTAGGATAACACATTTTTGACGTTTCAAAATATCTTAGTTGAAATCCCACATTGTAAAATGAATTAATGAGGACTCTATTTAAAATAAAGAGTCGAAAGTATGACGATTACCGAAAATAACACATACTAGGGTTCCATGTAGGAAAATATGGATATGGAAGAAAAATCTAACCATCAATTATCTGATGGAGAGTGGTAGAGAATATGGCTATGAAAAGGCCAACAATCCCAAAGCCATAAATTAGTGATGATTTAAGGTACCATCTAGGAAAACATTTTTGTTCTAAGTTTCTTTTCTTAATGTTGAGGAATTTATTTATGAGATTGGCTAAGATCATAAGGAGATATACTTACTTTATAATTAGAGTTTTATCCATTAATAAATTTCTACCACAAACTCATCTTTCACTCTAAAAGATAATAGAATGTAAAAAATTCTATTTACACTCTTCGTATAGGGTTCCAAAATAAACGAATTTATAATTAATCTACATGATATTTTAATAAAAACTACATTATTTAATCCAGGACATCTCATGGGCCAGTGGTAGGTGATACACCCTTGTCGCCCTTCGGTTGTGGGTTCAAGTCTCACAGCCTTGCCGGACGCGACAGGTTGCTGCCCGACCTCCGGGTTGTCCTTTTATGGAATTCCAAAATAATCCAAACTAGAACTATCCAAAATAATTCTGTCCAAACTCATAGTCTAACATTTATAAGTAAGGTAAACATAATATAGATCCTTTTTACCCCGTAATAGCATATGAATACCTTCATCATGTATTACCATATTCCTTATTGATTACATTCATGCTCCCTTATTCCATATAGAATGCTGGATATACTTCATAATCCAAAAATGTTTTAAACCCCAACAATGATGGAATATACAAATCATTAATCAGTTCCAAGGTAGTCAAGAATATCCAATATAATTTATCCAAAACAATCACATATTATTCCAAAATCGCTACCTCAGTATCAGAACTATATTATGATTTATAATTCTCTCAACCAAAAATTTTCAAAAAATTTATCCTGCTATTGAGTCACTTTTCTTTGTTCCACACAATCTCAAGTCCTTAATGAAATAGTACTGCAGTACAATCCTTATATACTCCATAATTATTATAACAAGTACATTGTTGATACAACACTCAATTGACATAATCAACATAAGAACTCTAATCATTCCTCTTCATCTGTGGTAGTATCATAACTTTATTATTATCCAATAACATCATTTGTAGCATAGTCTGATTACTGGGACATAGGTTCGCGTAGTGTCCAAACTCCTTGAAAATGAAGCATTGAACATTTAAAACCATTTTCTTACCCTTGCAGTCACGTACTTTGTGCCCTTTTCCTCCACACTTATAACAAACTCCCATTCCTTTCAGGCAAGTTCCAGGGTGTTTCTTTCCACAGTTACCACATATGGGAGAATTCTTCTTTTCCCTCTTCCCTTTATCCATCTTTCTATCTTCCATCATTTTCTTCTCTTGCTTCCCTTAAAAGCCATATGAATCAGTAAACTCTTTACTTATCTTATCAACACATGATATTATTTCTTCATATGATGATAATACATGGGAGACTATTTCTCTTATAAATTCTAGCTTAAGACCATGAAAGATATGATCCTTCCTTCTCTTGGGATCATGTGCATTTCTAGAGTTCTCATTTCTTCTACTGGGCGCCATTTCTAAACAATGGCATACACTAGATCAGTTTATGAATCAAAATACATAATCCAATACTTATAAAACACTTAACATAAATTGAACTATTTATGGATATGATCCATAATCATAAAAATGTCTCCTTTGAGGATGTATATACTCATAAACCCTTCATAATGGTTTGTAAAGAAAATGAGAATTATCCTAAGCATATCCCCCGGGAGTGTCGTAACCAAGAGTGCAGCAAGGCCCGTTGTCGTGCACCAGTTCCCGTTCGAGTCTAGCTCAAAGCGGTGTTTTCAGGTTTTACCACTAGGTACATCCGTGCCAGAGCCGCCTCTACCTGCTCGTATCCAGACGGGGATGTATTGCTCGTAAAACTCACAAAATCTCTACAATACCAAAATTCTAGGAAGTTCTTCTACACTAATCCTCAAAGTTCATCTTAGGTCTACGTGCTCTAATCAGAGTTTATCTAAATCTAGATTCCAAGGTTTGTACTAAACTACCTCTGATACCAACTGTAACGCCCTGACCCTAGTTACCCAGAGTCGGTGCATTATTACATAACATTGGTTTAGTAGCCTTGGAAACACTAGATATATTCATAAGTTTTACATTACATCATAAAACGAAAAACTACTACAACAACATATTGTCTCCATAATCCACACTCATATCCCCACATAATATCCCTGCAGGTCATTCATAACTTACTTCTTCACTTCCTGGGAAAAATAAAACATAGAAAAGGGGTGAGCTCAAATGCCCAGTAAGGATAACAATATAGCGGAAACTTTCATAAATAAGAATAAACATTTAAGGCAATGTATAACTAAAACAAAAGCCTTTTAAACTTGAACATTTAACATAGTATGGCATAAATAAAATGAAATAATGCCATTTACTTATTCACATGGTTATTCTACTAATCGAATAATCACATGAAAAATCAATAACCACTTTCATAATGATGGAATGCATAATTCTAAACTTCAATTTCTTTACAAGGCCTCGTCCCAATACCTTGGGGCTAACTTTAACCGGAACCCAACCCGGAGTGCCTCTAATAACCCGACACCAACCCGGAGTGCTTCTAATAACCGGACACCAACCTGGAGTGCCTCTAATAACCGGAGACCAAACCGGAGGGCTTACTTTTACCAGTCCCTAAACTGGAGGGCTTACTTTTACCAGTCCCCAACCTGGAGGGCTTACTTTAACCAGTCCCCAACCTGGAACATACTTGTCCAACACATTCATATGAAGTAAAGGTTGAAATATAACATAAACATTCTTATTGGAACTAGCATACAAAATTTCAATACTTTACTCATAAACCATGAATGCTATATAAATGACACATCTACAGTCAAACATATCACAAAACTTCATTACAATATGGAAGTTTTATATCATAATAAATCAACTTCAAATAATCTTAAAATCCATCAAAAGATGTTGACATAGATGAAAATGTTTTTTTAAAATTATTGAGAGAAATATCCTTTTTTCATGAAAACATTTTAATGTTACACAATTTAGAAAGTAAGGCATTTAAATACATTTTTGAATCAAAGTGTCCCATACCACTTTGAAACTTTTGAATGGAATTAACACTTTTAAAACATTCATTTTCATATAAATAAATCCTTACAAACCATTTTGAAAACATGGACATAAATGAGAATGATTTAGAAGAATAAATATTTAAAACATTTAATATGATGTTTTAGTAAAAGTTCCCTTAGAAAGAATCCCTTTGAAAACTCTTTTATGAAATATGGACATGGATAGTAAATATGTCCCTGTAGATACTTACGTAAAAACAACCTCGGATATTAAAGAGATTGTGAAGTAAACCCTTATCGATTTGCTAACTTATGAAACATACAACCCATGAAAGAGGTATCATACAATGAAAATGTAAATAAACATAAATTAATGTGTATTACAAAAAGAATACAATTATGGGCAGTACATACACCACACAAAAGATAATAGTGGAAATATGGAATGAATCTCACAGAAATAAAGAGTGAGATGAAAACCCCTTACCACGTTAATCAACTGATTAGTATGGCAAAAAGTTAATAACCACCAAATTATTTACAGAATAACATGAATATAAAGATAATCATGATAATATATACATCAAATGCCAGTACACAATACACTACTTTCAATAATTTAGTGGCGAATAATGGAAATCTCACGGAATTGAATGTGAGATAAGAAAATCCCTTACCTTGTACTTTTCCTTGGATGGGGTAGGTTAACCTCCTGTATAATGGTGAAATAATTGTTATTAAATTATACAAGAATCATATATATATATATATATATGATATCATATATGGTCTTTTAACATTGATTTGTCAATAATATCTTAGAATTATCGTCGTTTCGGGTGTTAACGTACTCTTTTTCTTTTATATGTTTTGTTATATAAGACATGTTTGTAATGGATAGGTTGTATATTATTCATATCCAGAATGATATCATTTTTAAATCATCAAATGATAATTATACTTGAATGGATACGATGGAGAATGAATCTCATCGCGTTCGTGGAGACGGTAGTCCGTACGTATGCATGAGCGACAATATCATTCTTTTGATATTAAAATAATATATAAATGGATGGTATATCATATATACAGAATCATTAACATGTTATATATATTATTTACATGAGTTACACATCATTATTATACCCATCCAAATAATAATATATTGAATAACAATTACACCACGACGTGGAGACGGTAAGCCGTACGTACGCAAGTCTGGTGACATGTTATTCAAAGGGTGGATAGAATACTGAATATGGTTGTACCATATTTATAATAACATCACAGTTTATGTAAGATATTGGAGTTATTATTTTATAATGGTAAGAAAAAAGAAAGAAGAAGTGGAAGAAGAAAGGAACTTGAAAAGGGGTGGTGAAAACATTACCTCTTCTTCGGGTTTTTCCTTTTGATTTGATCAAAAGGGCTCTTTAGGTTGGCTTTATGATCAAACTAAGGCCTCTAGGTTGTAGTTATTGATGTTGGGAGAGTTTTTGGGCAGAGTTTGGCCGAACCAAAAGGCTTTGAAGGTGTGAAGAAATGAGAAGGAGGAGTGCCCTTTTATAAGAGGGGTGAGGGGCACCTTTGGAAAAGCTAGAAATATTAATTTATAATAAATTCATATTCGGTTTCTAATGGCTCCAAAGTTGATTCATCAAAGTTTAAGGTGGGTATAGGTCTAAAACCACTCAACCAATAGAATTTAGACAGGTTTGGGTACTTATATTAACCTTATCATTAAGTATTAACTCTAAGTTAATTAGTTTCACTTTTACAATGTCTCTTTGTATTTTTATATAATATGGTTAATAAACATACTATATACATCCAAGCGACCCCCAAGTGGTCCATTAATGATGAACCTATCATGATATAAGTTTCTTGGCCGAACCTTATATTTTTAGGAATTTAATATCAATTAATAATATAATATTTGTTTTAAGAACTCTTTTATGTCAATTTTGACACTATTCAATAGTTTATTTTTGTGAAACTCATAACAGATTGATTACTTCAAAAAAAGTCAATTAAATAAATCATAATATATCATATTATCCTAGAAAATTAGTTTAATTCATTAAAAGTTTAATATTATATTTATTTGGGTATTTATAATATCAATTATTTTAATTTTTCACTATTATAGTAATTACTGCATCATCATTGTGTCATAAGTAAAATACATTATTTAATGTCTAAAAATTATAAATAAAATATCATTATGTAGGAAATAGTTTTATATTTCTAATGAATATTTATAATCTAAAATCCAACATATATAACCCTATGTAACAATTATTTTGCTAAACGTTATATGCTTGTGTCATTTTTGTATTCATTTTAACTTAATTAAAATAAAGTGTCATTATCACTTACAAGTGGATCCATGGGGTCCCATAATAGACCCAAAGATGCCCATGGTCGACCATGTATCAACTAATAGGGTTAAGACACGTTTTAGGGTAATTTAGTGTTATTATAATATTATTTTTTAACCCTTATTTACCGAATTTACCCTTAACCATGGTAAATAAAATATTTACTGCAGTAATTATTCAAAATGTCTAAAAATAAAAGTTACCTATTTACAAAATTTGAACATCCTGATTTCAAATATGGAATCCATTTTTCTAAATTCAAAACACAGAAGTGGCAGAAATTAATTTAAAATTAATTCCCGCTGTCAAAATAAAAAGCGTGTTTTTAAGAGATAATAAGTATCAAAAGATTGACACTTGTTTATGTTCGGTTTAATTGTAAAATTATGTCCAATGACCAAAATTATATAAAATGGTAAAAAGATATTCTAAATATACTTTAAAACCACTCAAATTCATAATTTATCACTATTAATTATTTTGATTAAAAAAGTTGTTTTTAATTAAAATTTAGTAATTTTCACTATTCATCAAAATATGAAAGTTATCCGAAATGTACCAAAATTTCACCTTAGGCTAAATTCAATATTCTGAATACAAAAATGAAGTCCATTTTGAAATATAAAATATATATAATTTCAAAAATTAGGTATTACTATTCATAACGGCTAGTTTGATTGGTTGTGGTGTGTGTTAAAACTCAAGGTTGCGTACAACACACGCTACTGTATTATTCAAAGAAAACGTACCGTGGAAGCTTGGGATGTTTCATTTTAAATTTTTGATGTCCCCATTTAGTCACAAAGTTTAAAATATTGTATTTAAAAAGGGTTTACTATTAAAAGTTGATAAAAGTGCAATACTGAAAATGAATTTGTTCTTGCATTATGTCTAAGATACTCATAATATGGAAAAATTATAAGGATTATATAAAGTTTAAAATTTATTTAATACTATTCATAACCTCTTTTGAATGGATTTTTGGTAAGTCATTGTGCAAGTAAACTCGGTGTTGCGTGTAGTGCATGTTATTGAATTATTTTGAAGAAATAACACATTATGAATTCTTGGGGTGTTACAGAAGTTCAGTTCAGTATTCATTGATTTTTGAAGACTCTTCCAAAACAAAGAGGTATGTCTTGGATCTCGGTCAGACATAATAGATAGTGGCACTCCATACAACCTTACCACTTCCCTGATATATATCCATTCTAGCTGATCCAATGAGAAATCCTCCCGAATAGAAATGAAGTGTGGAGTATTTGTAAAACTATCCACAACAACCCAGATTGCATTGTGGCATTTGGATGTCATCGGAAGTCTGGTGACAAAGTCTCTGGTGATGTTCACCCATTTCTATTCTGGTATGTGCAATGGTTGCATCGTCCCCTTAAACTTCTGCCTCTCTGCCTTCACTTGTTGGCACACCAGGCACATTGATGTATATTCAGTGATCTCCTTTTTCATATTATCCCACCAAAGGTTTTCCCGGAGATCTCGACACATATTTGTGCTCCCTTGGTGAATAGAGAAATTTAAACTATGTGCATCATCCAAAAGTTCCTTCTTTAGCTCCGGATGTGATGGAACACATAGCCTTTTCCAAAATCGCACAAGTCCTTCTTCATTAACATTAAACTCCAAGGATTTCCCTTTTTTGATAGCTTCCACTTTTTCCATAATTCCCACATCATCCTTTTCAACATCCTTTAACCTTTCCAAAAGAGATGGTTGAGAAATAATTTGTGAATGGATTAATGATGTTCCCTTCTTTATGATCCCTATGTCCATCTTCATCAAGTCTAAGAAGATTGGATCCTTATCATTTCTCATCATCGATAGAATTGCTGGGTCCTTTATACTTAGGGCATCTTCCACCTTGTTCACTTTCCCAGGGTGGTAATGTATTGAACAGTCATAATCCAAGATAAGGTCTATCTATCTTCTCTTGAGAATATTATGCTCTTTCTGTGTGAATATAAATTTAAGACTCTTGTGGTCAGTATATATCACACATTTCTCCCCATAGAGATAATGCCGCCAGGTTTTCATGGCAAAGATCACCGATGACAACTCTAGATCACACTTTGGATAGTTTAGATAATGGATTTTCAACTATCTTGAGGCATATGATATCACTTTATCATTCTGTATCAGCACACAGCCTGAGCCCTTCTTTGAAACATCAATGAATACCACAAAAATTTCCCCACTTGTGGGTAAAGTGAGCACATGCGCAGTGATAAGACTCTTTTTTCATCTCCATGAATCTTTTTTCACATTCATCACTCCAAGAAAACTTTACTCCCTTTCGAGTTATCTTGGTAATAGGGTTGGAAAATCGTGAAAAATTTCTCACAGATCATTGATAATATCCAACTAACCCCAAGAAGCTACGGATATCCGTTACCGATGTTTCCCTCGGCCATCCCTCGATTGCCTCTGTTTTGGAGGGATCCATAGATATCCCATTGCTTGTGATTATATGGCCCAAGAATGAGACATCCTTCAACCAGAACTCACACTTTCTATACTTTTCATAGAGATTACCCTTGCACAAAGTCTCCAGTACATTTCATAAATTCTCCTCATGATCCTCCTTGGTTTGGGAGTATATTAGAATATCATCTATAAAGGCTACCACAAATTTTTCTAGGTAATCTCTAAAGACTCTATTCATCAAGTCCATGAAGATTTCTGGAGCATTAGTGAGTCAGAAAGGCATGAATATGAATTCATAGTGCCTGTATCTTGTACAAAAAGAAGTCTTGGGGACATCTTCCTTCTTCACCCTTACTTGATAATATCCCGACTGCAAACTTACCTTGGAGAAGTATTGCGCCCCATGCAGCTGATCGAACAAGTCATCGATCTGTGGCAGATGACACTTATTCTTTATCGTGATTTTTTTTACTTCACGATAATTGATGAAAGGCCACATTGACCCATCCCTCTTCTTGATAAAGAGGACTGGTGGACCCCATGGTGATGCACTTGGGCATATAAACCCTTTATCCAGATTATCATGTAGTTGTTTCTTTAGCTCTTCATGTTCCATGACAGCCATTCTATATGGATTCTTGGATATTAGAAGAACCCCTGGTATAAGTTCAATTGATAATTCAACATCTCTTCTAGGAGGAAGACCGGGCAGTCCCTCGGGAAACACTTCAGCAAATTACCTCACAATAGGCATTTCTTCAAGGATGGTTTCTTCCTTGGACTCAATCATCTGAGCCAGATACATGTGCTCATAGGGCATTAATATCTATGATTGAGATGATGGATCTAAAGGAGATTAATCATCCTCCTTACACTTGTAAATAATCAGGGGTTTATTATCCAAATGGAGTGTGATTTCCATATCCCATCAATTTATGATGGCTCTATATAAGGAAAGCCAATCTGTGCCAAGAATTGAAACAAATTACAGAAGCTGGAGTATGATGAGGTTTGCTGGGAAATTCAATCCACAGATTATAACAGGGGAGGACTTATATTCATGGGATGTAATTATTTACCCATTTGCTGTACTCACGGACATATTTACTTCCATGGTTTTCGGTGGTGCTGGGATTGTTCTACTAAACCTTAGATATATAAAAGAATGTGTAGAACTAGAATCAAAAAGTATGTTCGCTATTCTTGAATGAATAACTAGCGTACCTGTCACCACTTCGTTGTTAGGGTTCACTTCGGCAGAAGTGATGGAAAAATCTCTTCCTTGCTACCTTGGAGGTTTTTTGTTGCCTCCGAAAACCTTTGGATTAGGGAAATGATTTGCATGATTCCCCGGTTATATGAATTTGTAGCAATGAACAACACATTGAGGTTCAAACGGAGCATTCCCCCCATCTGTCACAGCCGCGGGTCTTTCTTGCCTACAGTTAACAGCTAGGTTTCCATCTCTTCCACACCTAAAGCATTTCCTTGTCCCCACGAGGCAATTTCTAGGGTGCTTCTTTCCTCACTTTTGGAAAGTGGGGCGCTGGATCTTCTTATCACCATTGGATTTATCCATCATACCTCCAGCATTGAAGTCTACCTTATTCTTATTGTCCCCATGATACCCTTGTTATTCCCCGATCTCCATTTTTACCTTAAGCACACATCGGAAAATTTCCTCATAGTTTTCAAAGTCATTGATCAGTAATGCTTTCCGCGGGCTAGGCTTCAACCCACCAAAGAAGCAGTCAACCTTTCATTCCGGGGTAATGAGAAAGCAGGAATCGTATCGTGAAAGCCTTGTGAATTTTTTCTCATATGCTCCAACAGATTCTTCTACTTTTTACGTGAGTGAAAGGAAGTCCCTTTGCATCTTTAGGCGTAGGGTTCATGGAAAATATTTATCAAAAAACATCTTCTAGAAATCCTTCCATTCTAACACCACGATATCCTCCTCATGTTTTGTATTTTTGATCAACGTACATCATTGATCAGCTTCACCCTCCATACAATAGGCCTCCAGGAGAACCTTCTCTTGTTCAGAACATTGATGGATGGAGAAGATCTTTTCAATGGAGTTGATCAATTTTTCAGTGATTGTGGGATTAGATGATCCACTAAACGTAGGAGGACTTTTCCTCATGATGCTTTCGATATCGACTTTTTCCTTCTTAGGGGGGGGGGGGGGTTGGATGTTCCTCTTGACCTGATTTTCTATTCAAATCTTGAGTTAGCTGAGAGGGAATCGTGACAAAGTTCACGATTCCTACTCCCATTGGATTGAGAATCTCATTAGTACAGTCATCACACTGATCTTCACACCGGTTGTTAGCCTGAGTCCTCCTATTACCGGACATTGGCTGGAATAAAAGGAAGGTTAGGGGGTAACACATAAAGGGTAATCCATAGAAAAAAGTTGGTGACATAAAAATAAACATTTATTTCCTTAACTCATGAGTTTATAGGATTCAACCTAGGATTTTCATGATCTACTTTCTAACATGTATTCTTAGAAGAATTTTTTTAATTCACATAACAAGGGTTCATAAAAAGCTTTGAATTTTTCAAATCATATCCCCTGGAAGTGTCGTAACCAAGAGTGCAGCAAGGCCCATTATCGTGCACCAGTTTTCGTTCGAGTCTAGCTCAAAGTGGTGTTTTCGGGTTTTACCCCTAGGATACATCTATGCCAGAGCTGCCTCTACCTACTCGTATCCATACATGGATGTATTTGTTTGATAAACCACATACTCAGTACTTAGCAAAAGTTAGGGATGGTTTTGTTATACTTAGTCTTGTCTCTAAGTCATTACTAGGGTTTTCTAATCCTAATCCCACAAATAACTAAAGCTCCCTCTGATACCAACTATGACAACCTTGCATTTATTACAAACATAAATATGATTTTTTACATAAACCATTCACTTCATACAACATGGATGATCGATAGGTAAAGTGTAATTGGGGCTTAGGATCATTACATAACAAATTAAAACATCAATACAACATATTTATTGAAAACTTCCTTTACATGACCACTACATTCCCTTATACTTAGCATTGCATGGGATAACCTGAGGACATGCATATGAAAAGGGGTGAGCTATAAATCCCAATAAGGGAATAAACCTGGAATACATGAGGAGTACAATAAATGTTAGAAAATAAGAATATCAATAGATCAGAAGAGAAAAATGAACATAAATGAATGATAAAGAATGATAATCATAACATGGAAATGTGGCAACAACACTTAACATGGAATTAGCATGAGCCAAGGCTCATTTCACATAGATCAAGATTAAATACTCATTGCACCTGAAGAACATGTAAATCCTCGTTGCACATGAATTATCATGAGTCAACACTCATTGCACATGACGTATCAAGATACTATACTTTACCCAATGCATTGGAGTGCTATAAGGGCCCACCCTTCTTAAACATTTCATTTCTTACATAAGTGTGCCACATGGATCATAAAACATGGATTCATAAAACATAATCATTAATTACATGATAATGGAATGTGGAATTCATACATGATACTTTATAATAACTATGAAAATGTGAATAATGGTGAATACCGTTGATGGAGAAATGGGCATGGTATTCACTACACAATGACATTGGCTTAGAAAATCTGTGTGATTTCGGTAGCGTAATGGCGTGACATAAGAATTCATAAAAATGGTTGATGAGAGAGAAATGGGTTCCATGTCATATTTACATGTAATGGACAGTAAGGAGGTCATATAGATACATGTCCCAACAATTGTAATGGAATTTATATTCATGATAGGAAAGTATTACTTGAATGTAAATGAGGAGAGAGAAGTTCATTTCAGAATTTCAGCATAGTAACGGGTGTACATGGGAGGCATTTAATGAGAGGGAAAGGGGTCTCGCATAATTAAAACATAAAGAGGGTAGTATGAGAGAGTTTATAAACCATACCCTATCATTCATAATTGAAATCAAAAGGGAAAAATAACTTAAAGAAAATTGGACAAAATGAGAACGGAAAAAAACCCTTACTTGGAAGTGTGCTTCCAAAGGCTTGAGAGAAGCTTGAGAGAGGCATCTTGGGAGCTTGGGGAACCTTGTGAGAATTATAAAGATATTAGGAAAGTGGTTGGATGAACTCAAAAGGCTTTTAGTGTGTAATAAGTGGGAGCTTGGGTAGGATTATATAGGAAAGGTGATGAAATTCTTTATTATTTATGTATGGGACCCCTTATATTAAATTAATCCAAACCACAATCCATCCCATGGGTTTTACCCATGGTTTTTGGCAAAGGGAAGTGGAAAAAAATATTTTATAAGGCCAAATTCCTAACTTATTAAAATAATAGGGTTACTTATGTGGAGGTGAATCACACTCCCATGGAAGAGAATTTAAAAAGACAAGGTGTTTAATAAGTCATGAAGGGTCCATTAATGCTTTAAAAAGTAAGTCAAACAAACCCAAGATCAAATTATTTTAATGTTAAAACATATATTGGACTAAAATAAAGCTTATAGTAGTTTTTTACATCACTATTGGGTAATTATGATGTCATTAAACACATTATATATTTAAACAGTATTTATTTTTTACCCAAAAAATTTACTATCTCAGAAAATTATGAAAAATTCACCGTTTGATAATTTCGATGTCCTGATTCCAGAAATAATATTTATTTTATATAAATAATTTTCTAAATATGTTAATTTTCTCTTTTAAAATAAAAACCAACATTTATCGAAAATTCACGGGTTTTGACAAAAATGGCTTCCAAACCATAATAAAAATTACAATTGCATTCATAAAATTATATTATAATTTATATATAATAAAATTAATTTAATAATAATAATAATAGTATTTTATTAAAATATTATTTAATTCAGAAATCCTTTAATATAATAAAATCGAATTCTTAATTAAATAGAAACTAAAAACACTATTTTCACATTAAAAGCAATTTACAATGTATCAATAATGACAAGAAAGTATATTCATTATTATATACAAAAAATAATGTACATGAACATAGTACTAGTGATTGTTTTCATTACCCCTTAAAAATCCGCATAAGACCTAAGGGTAAGGTGTGCAATGGGGAAAAACTCTTGGGGAGGCTCAGATAACATCTCTCGAGTGGTAATTTCTATCAAATTCCACTTTTCCCCTAGACGGTCAAGTTCGAGCTTGACATGATGAAGCTCATCTTGGGCTTGGTCAAGAGCGAAGCCCAAAGAGGACACCTCTTTTTCGAGCTCTGACAAATGGGATTTGTATGGAGAAATTCTACTGGATGAGGCCATCGCTTCCTTTGTATGAGTAAATTGGCTTTGTTAAAGCCCTATATTTATACTAATCATGTTATCACTGTTCAATGTCTATAATAACAATGGTAACAATTCTTAACATAAAACCAAATAAGATGACATTTTATATAAAAATTTTACATAAAGAGATATTTAATTAGATCAAGATGGATTTCCATTAATGAAACTTTGGGTCGTTACAGGTTGATACAACTACAGTTCAATGTGGCCATTTTATTTTAGGAATTCCTCATAATATGAACATTAGATATTATAACATTTAGTGGTACAATAATTAAGAAATGACCATTTGGATTTTCTTATATTAAGGGTAATCATGAATTTTAATTATCACATAAGGGAAGAAATATAGATTGAACTATTAGAATAATAACTTATAATGTGAATTATGAGAGATTTGGGAAGATGTGGTATCACTAGGGTTTTCCCTTGTCCATGTCCAAATATAAGTCTAACAAGTGATGTTTGTGTGGAATAGTCTACATGAGAAGTTCATGTTAGTAGAGACCACCTCCTGGTCAATATTTACGAAACCAACATATGAATGTAACCCAATTTTACACATTACCATCAGAGAATATTCTAGTTTGATTATAGTTTTTGTATCCAGTGTTTTAGTTGCATTATAACTTAAAATATTCACGAATTTAAAAGGATGTTTACTCTTATACTTTAATTTTTTATTCATATATCAACCTGACATAAACAATAAAATGTATAAAATTAGAAATTTAATTTTATAAAATGTATTGCATATTTTTAATTAGTATAAAGAAATGATCCAATGGGTAAATATTTGGAAGATTTTGGTTAAAATTGTAAAATACCACAACAATGGTGAAATATAGTAATATATGGAAAATACAGTATTAATGACATCTTATTTATGTAATAATGATTCATTTTTTCAAGGATGTTCATGAGTAGTATTTTTTATAAATACAATTATAAATCAAAATTAAATATAGTAGTATAGATTAATGGTTATATTGGATCGCTAAATGAATGTTTAATATTACCATAATTAATAAAAAAATTAAGAAATTACACTCACCACACCTATAAAAACCCACCCTCATCTTAGTATTATAAACTAAACTCAATTGTATGTCTTGTTTTTCCCTTAAGATGCATGTTAGTAAGCATTCTATTCATTATTGAAGATTTTAGTGGTTCCTCATTTTAGGATCCAATCTAAAACTTTTAAGGAATGTAAGGGTTCTTCTCACTATCTCTCTCTAGTTCCAATTTCAATTTCAATATTTGAAATCACCATTACGTTTGATTTTATAAGATTCCATGACATGTTTCCACGTTATTATCTACCAATAGAACTGTTATCATGGATTAATTACCCATACACCTTCATTTACAACCCTTATGTAAGCCATTACAATATTAAAGTAAAGGATGTTTTTTACTCTATTTATAATTCCTATTTATATTAACATTATAATATACTTTTTAATAAAAAATTTGTAATCCCATTATTTTTTTTATTTAATTTTATGTTCCATCCCTATATCATTCCACCCATGTGGACATTTATTTCACTCACATTATGCTCAATTCAAAATCCACTACTTTTTTCAAACCTCCAAGTAAAAATAGAAATTCAATACCTTGGTTAAGTAATTAGAGAATGATTTTGAAGGAAAATAAATACCTGTTTGGATACAAACAAGAAAATATTATATTTTTATATAAGAATATAGTTGTAATGACCTTGGAAAGTATTGTTTGGGTATATCATAGTATTCTTTCTGGTGAACAATTAATGGTCCTTACTACCCACCTAATATTACACTACTAGATGATATGTTATAAAAAATAATCATACTATTTATAATCAAAATCATAGAATTTATATGGATTTATATAATGTATTTTTATCTATTTTTCCTTACCATTACAAATAAAATTTCTAAAAAAATGAAAATCATTAATTTCTAGATGTAAATGTTAGATATAGCTTCCAATAAATCACATATTTTTGGTAAATTTGTGATAATACAAATCCCTTATAATTCATTATGAATTTTTAAGGAATTCAATTATAAATTATTATTAATTAATTGTCTACGAATATATATTAATGACTCTTATAATCCATTCTTTCATATAAGATAAATAGTTTAAAACAATTTACATTGGGAAAATATGCCTCATATTTCTATGTTATTCAACCATGAATATTATATAATGTATAGCTTTGGACTTTTTTGTGATACATGGATCTAAAAATTATATTGCCTCTCAGTGCATTGGTTGGTCTCATGGGATAACTATGATAGGTTAATTGGGTCATACTTTCACTTTATTAATAATTTTTTTGGATAGTTCCTTGATGATATGTTTATGATATGATACATTATGCAATCCCATCATTCATATAATTATGTGATCTATATGATTTTTTATTTTTCTTGGTTCCTTGTATTATACTGATTTTATCATTTTCATGTAAATAATTGTACTCATGTTTTTTTCCATTCAATATTTATACATTATCTTATTTTACAATTTTTTCCATTATTGAGCATTTAAACTCACCCCCATTAATATATTTTCTTATTTTGTATACTAATAAAGTGGAATACTATGATTGGGAATATATAATGTGAATGATTTATTCATGATTATTAATGTGAATGATTTATTTGTGTGGGATAACTATTTGATTACTTATGTTTTGTTATTTTGAAAGATAGATTTGGTTTGGGGTGTCATAAAATAACATTATTGTTATGGGATGTTGCCCAAAGTTGGTCACATGAAGACAATCTTGATTTAGGATAAGACATGATATATTAAAATGTGATATGTGGGTTTGGTAAGGACTTTACTTTGGCCCCATGAATTTTAATATTTCGTGTGTTCAATGTTGACAGATTTTAGCCACGTGTTTTGATGTGTGGTTCCATAATCGATTTTAGAGACTATATAAATATTATTCGGGGAAATCATTAGACTATTGAAATTAAATAGTTAGAACCTAAAACAATATTTTCACATTTAAAATGTCGTTATCAAATCATTTAAAATATTTAATCCTTTTGTATACAATCATGTTAAATTCCCACAGGTCTTTAATTTGGTAGTGGTTTATAGAATATATTTATTCTCACTCCATATGTATGTACACATCATGTTTGTATAAAATATATGTATGATGTTTTGAGTAATAAAATAGAACTCTATATCTTGGAGATAATTTCATATATTGTTTCAAAGTTGTGAATGATGGACATTAGAGTACAATGTAGGGTAAATCCACACTTTACTTTATTTATCTTATCAACTCTCTAGTTTATATATTTATATGTTCATTTTACATTAATGTATTGTTTGTATAGTAGAATACTTTTATCCCATTTGAGATTTCCTATTTGAATTATTGATAATTTTATTGATGTTTTTATTGTAATTTTTTATTATAATTTTCTTTTTATATTTTTTGTTCTATGCTTTATTAGAGAGTAAATCTTCCTTTAATTAATTATTCAGAATCATATCTCATGCATACATCCTAGTGATTAGGGAGTGCTCGTAAGTCGATGTCAAATATCAATTTCTTAGAATGGTCAATTTAGATATAGATTTTAAAAATGGTATTAGATCCATATCATTTTTGTGGCCATGATAATATAAAAACATATATATTGAATATCAGGAGTCAGGGAATTGTACATATATTGTGTCTGTGTCTCAAGATTTCATAACCATGGTAGAAATCTATGTTACCTAGTAAGTATGGTATTGTAATATTTTTGTTAATAAATGGGATTTTTAGGTTATGGTAAAAAATATGTTACATGTGATTATTGTAATATTTATGAATCATTTTGGAATGGAGGGACATGATATATGTCTGTGCACATGTTCTTATGATTAAACGAGGATATAATTTTAGTTAAATGATTTATTTTTTGAACAATTATCCGATTTTTTCTTAAATATGTAATTAATAATATTTTTTTTATAATAAATATATAAAATATATTTGGTAAAGTAATATTATTAGTTTTATTAATTTCTTTATGATTGTTTACATGATGTGATACTTAGTATGTTTATTTATTGAAAATATTCTTTTTGATTAATAATTATCATATTCATTTTATAAATCATGAAACCTATAATGTGTGTTTATGAACCTCATGTTAAATAGGATGAGATGGGGTATTTTTATAGAGTAAAAATAGAAGGGAAAAACAATATTTTTCTCTAATGAGTTATCCCGTGACTATAATAGAGAAGGGGACCTCCAAGATTCTTCTCAACTAAATTTGAAATATTAAAGGGATTCAACAATGAAATGTCACAATGGTGTTTTATGTGGTTCATGATTTTTGAACACAGAATCCTCTTATATTTAGGGGGAGGATGAGATTTGTGTAACTAAGGAGTAGATATATGGGTTTCATAGGGTATTTGAGGTAATTGATTCTCTATAAGGGATTAATGTGATTTTATTATTCATGAGGGACTTCCTCAACACCAGTGGGATATATTGACTATAAAAATAGGAATAAAGGGTTGGATGTGATTCTTTATAGAAATTTTTAGTTGATAATTTATACACTTATGTTTGAGGGATATAATAAGGTAATAAGTTTATGGAGTTGAATCAATGAAATATGTATATTCATTATAATAAATCCATTTTAAAGATATTTATTTCCATTTCGTTGATAATGGGAGGTCATGGGACATTCAAGCCCTGTCGGTTTGTGTGTTGGTTAATGTTGGAACTTTAGTCAAAGGATCATCTAGTGGGTTTACCTATATTCATAAATTTCATAAAGAATTATCTCATTTAGAGGATAGATATTTTAATAGAATTGGGATTGAATGAATATAGGAAAATATAAGAAACAATAAAAGAATAATAATGATAAATATCATAGAGATAGTGGGAAACATGTTAGTTATGGAGAAAAATTTCCTTATTCATCTAGGGTCACGACACCATTATAGTATTTTTTACGGTTATATACTCAATATGATTATTTACTGAGATAATAGTGTTTCAATATTTTTATAATGTGTTATTTCAATAAATCTTTTTCTATAAGGTGCCTAAAAAGACTACATGTCATAATTCAATGAGGAAATGAAATATATGGTAATTAGAAATCTTGATGGCAAGGTAAACCTCCGAATGTAAGTTTCTAATTGTTTTTATGGGATATATATATATGAAATTATGGAGGCTTCATTCATCATTTGAGGTTTGATATTGGTTACCTGTAACCCATGACTTGTGTTTATTGATTCATGTTATTCTCATTACATTATTTTCATTATTTTCTAAACTATGATTCTCAAATGATTTGTTTTGATATTAAATTTAGGTGAACTATTTTGGGATTAAAAATTGAACGTCTTATATGATTCTGAGTTTCTTGAAATTATATTTATCAATATATACAATTTTTAATTATTATCTGATGCCTTTTTCTATGGTCATGCATCACTTGTTGTAGGTTATATTGTGATTTTCATTCATCTACTCTCCTAGAGTGGTTTTCTTCCATGGAATGGTCATTAATTCTCCATAGTGGATTATAAACTACCCAAAATTACCACATTCTAAAAGGTAGGTGGCCACTACAACTGGGGATGGTGGTGTTAGCACATTAATAAAAAATTAATTAGGAGATTTCAGTTCATCCTTTTATTTATTCATACTTGGATATCATTCTCTAGTCCATGTCTCCCTTATATATTCAACCCATGTACATGAATATCATTCCTAACACCATCTCAATGATGATTCTAGTCAATTAAACTACTTCTATATTGAAAGGGCAGCAACCTATAGTTAAAATTGATGGAGGTATTGGGAATTTACATACATCTTCTGATGTTGGGTGTATTAGGAACATTTATATACTTCATCTTTTAGTGTGGATGAAATCTCAAAATTGATCCATCGTAGTAATAGATCCCAATTCATGTTATGTCTATAATGGGTTAGTTTTCTTGATGGGTGTAAGGATTTCAAGGATTTTTAACTTGGTCATCTAATGTTCAATGCATGAGGTATCAGTTCATGATCATATGATGAGGTTAACAAATGTATTTTCTTTTGGGGACATGAATGTCCAATATTTAATGTCTTTGGGGTATAGTTTTTCTATATGTTTAAGATCTTGTGGGGATTTGTTTGTTATTGATTTAAAATCCTATGTGGATAGGTTGTTTATATATTTAAAATATTTTGCGGATTGGTTAGTCATACGTTCAAAGATTTGTAAACATTCCTTGGTCACTAATTTAACAAATTATGGGTAATGGGATTCCCCCGGAATAATATATTTTGAGGACATTTGGGTCAAATATTTTACCTCTTGTGTGCATAAGATTTTGGCGTTCAGTGTGTCCTTAGGGTGGATGATCACACCTTGGAGTTTTTCATATAAAGAAGAAGTCATGAATATTTGAGGTGTTGATGGTTTGAGCATGAGCCATGTGTTCTATGATCATATTTTCGAGTTTTGACATTCTTTTGGGAAGAAATACATATTTCATGAGGATGTCGTTGGGGTGTCAGGATGAACCCCATGGATGTGTCCTATGTACCCTATCAAGATACATTGATCAAATCCCATGTAGTTTGATTATATCATTTTGGATAGATTGATCGGACCAATTCATGTAGTTTATCATCATGTAGTAACGAAATTCACATCACAAAAGAAGTGATAATTATGAATAGTGTTAGGGTTATGAATAAAGGCTAACCATTGTCAGATTTACATAACATGGTGGGGAATGAGGTGTATTCTAATGATGATCATAGATGGGGAACTCTATGTTAATAAAAAATAGTAGGGGTGTGGTGATATCTTGTTCCATTCATATAGGAGACATCATGTGTTCACCATATATGGTTGGGTGATAGTTTAACATCATTTATGGAGGTTGTTTTTATACATTTAAATGCCATTCAGTTATGATGTTGGGCTATATTGTTTTACACCACAATGCTCGGATATGGTGGGGGCTTAGTCCTAGGGATACAATTTAAAAGCATGGGAGAAGGTTTCAAAAAACACCTCTTTATACTAAGAAGGTTGTAAGTCTCACTTGATGATTACACCTTTGAGGATTACACATCTATTTCACACTCACCTCTAGGAGGTGCATGGGGTAAACACTACCACAGTGAAGTAGAAGATGGGGATCCTGATATTAGGGTGATTATTCTTTGTAGAAAGAGGAATTGAAGTTCTTATGATAACGATAAAAAGTCAACACACTATATAGTCCATGAAAAGATTCTAGACACAATGGTTAATAATACAGGTCTTGTTTTTTATTATGGCGATATAGGGACTAATTGGAGTTGGTGTGGGGAACCTGGGCAATAAAATTCCACAGAATTATGTTTGGTGGAAGGAAGAATTGAGTCATCTAACAAATTTATGTTGGGTGAAACAATAAAATTTCATGTTTAAGTTGGGTTTTATGAACCATAGAATATAGAAAAGCACCCCAATGATTCTGAAGGCATTATTTCTCATAACATTTGGTGTCGTCTGAATGTTTATGTTATGTAATGGAGACTTATCTGATGCACTCCCACCAATACAAATCACTTTGTTGTTTGTGGATATCTCAAACACATTATAATAGAAATTAGTACCCATGTGAGGTTAGTTTCAAATTTTCCTACCATTTGGGATCCATTTAATCCTTGAGTTGTATGAAATTGCAACAAAAATGTTTGGGTGACAGAGAGTCAAAAAATCAACAAGTAGTGTCCCATACCCATGTGTGGGGTTGGGGTGATGCTCTATTTATAGTCCAAATAGGAACATTATGTTGAATATATCCCAATTTATTAAAAATTGGATTCATGTACTCCATGACTTTTTAGACAGGGTAAGGTCGTGTAAGGAAGCAGTTCCACAGTTCCTTTCACACAAAAATATTTTCACCCCATGATTCAAGGATTTGGGGAAGGGTATAATGTTGTGAGATAATACCTTTTAGGTGTTTTTATCTTATATAACACAAAAAATACTTGTTTTATGTAACCTCACATTTTGGGAATAATTCAGTTTCATGAAAAACAATATTGTTGCACATAATAATATGTTGTTGTGTGCACTTTCCCCCTTGGATATGGAATGTTCCCCAGGGATAGATTGTACCATTATTTCGAATAAATTATATTTTATAGGATTTTAGACACATTTTAATAACCTATATATTCCCTCATGGAATTGGGGTTTATTGTGGAACATAAATGTCATCTTTCATGGAATATAAAAAAGTTATATGTATTTTTAAACCTTAATATGACTTGTTTTTATCCTGGTTATGCAAACTCTTTGTGTACATGTAACAAAATGGGTGACCCATACCTATAAATAAGGAAATATAGGTACCTTAGTATCAATTTTCGTCCTTTAATGATAATTTATATCACATTCATGGAACTTGAATCCTTTATGTGAACTCCCAATAATTTGATGCGATGTTCAAACAAGTCCCCTTTACACGACATTTTTTGTAGGAAGAATCAGTAATATTCTATGAAATTAACTTCAGTAGTGTGAAACTATCCCATTTTCATGAAATAAAATAGATTTTTGTGATTCAACCATAGGAAACCCTTATAAAAATGATGCTATTTCTTATCACACAAAACAATATTCCATCAGCACTGTTGATGATTCTAAAGGGTCAAAAATGTCCAAAAACCCTAAAATTATTCAGACAAGGGTAGTCATATAAAATAAAATAGAGTTTATGGGTCTATTGGAAGATAACTAAAGGTAAATACATATTAATAAATAGACAACCTCTATATAAATTTTTGTTTTTAATGATCTGTCTATCCCATATCCGGATGTGAACACACCAAGGTTGTGATATTATCACCCTAACAAGCTTAAAAGGTAGAATATTTTTATTCTTTGATAACCTGTCAGAGAGTATTAAATAGAAATTATTTATACCTTGAGAGGGAGGACATAAGATGTGATGTTAAAAAATCTGAAGATAAAAAATTCTTCCCTGATTATATATTCATTTTTCATCATGTATCCGAAAAACCAAAATGGGGTGGTGTGAAAACAGGGACATGACAGATGGGGAGACCTCATTGAATATTGGGAATGGGAATAGTATGAACACATCCCTTGAAAATATTATTTGGTTTAAATATGACTTACTGATTTATATAAAGATGTGTGTATGTTCTAGTTCCATGTTTACCATCAACAAAAAGTTATACTTGAGTTCCTTAGTTGGTGGTCCGAAAATATGAAAACCATACAACTTTATCTGGGGGGTTGAGAATATCTTATTAAATATAAAATATGTTGTGAGTATATATTTTATGAGGTTGTTGTAGGATTAATCACTCCTTGATCCCAATGATTGGGGTAAGAGAGAGAAAATTCTAGTTATGACAGTGACCCTTCCAGACCCTCTAAGTGTGGTGTTGGGGAAACCAATGTAGGGTTTAGTAGAATACTATAAATTTAAGTCAGGAACATATTATTTATTACTAGAGGAATGAATTTATAAATATTAGAGATTAAATGTGAAGAAATGGCTCTCATAGGTCATGTAAAAAAATCTAATTTCATGTTTTTCGGGTGTTAAGCTGTTACCGATTTTGGATGCCCATATTTTCTTGTCAGTGGGGGATGTTATTGATGGTATAAATAATAATAATGTGGAATATCTTTAACCATGGTATCCTTATAATGGCCATATAGTGACTTTTAGTAATGTAGGGGTGCTATTGATCATAAAAAACTAGTAATTTCTTCATTAATCTTTTCCTAACCCCAACATGTGTGATGGTTGGTGATATTTTTTGGATGTTGTAGTATATGAAGTATCTATAGAATTTATTGGGTAAGATCATTGTAACAAAACATTATTTAAACTCTTTTTGAGAACCACAACCCTCAACCTAGTTTTCAGGGTAATTATGGTTAATTTCACATCCATAATGTGAGTTTACATGGGGTTCTACGAGGAGAGGTTCTCAAATATCCTTCATCCTCTATGGTGTTTATTTAAAGTTTTGGGTACTGGGGGAGCTCATCAGGATTCCACCAACCAAAACTGAAGACAAAATTATTTTGAACTATGCATACACCTAGTTTATAGAACACCAAAAACTTATCTTTCACTAGTATATAATGTAGTTGATGATGTTTAATGAGCCGCATGACTAGTAGGAGAGCAAGAAGAATGATCTTACAATAACACACCATGTGTTAGGGGATCAAACTAGTGTTTTTGTGGAGTAATATTTAGTTCATATCATGTATTAAAATTCTGTAAGAGTGGGGATCACTCTGAAATCATTGTTGGAGAAAGTAGAGAGCTCTTAGACTGAAAGATTGGCCATCCATAGAGGTATTGGGGAAGAAGTCACACTACATAGGGAAGAAAACTGATGTGGCCTCCTTCCCTGATCTGTTGAAGGCATGGGGTATATTGAGGATCCCAAAAAAAGAAAAAAAAAGTTATGTAACATTGTTTCCTGTGGTGAGATCAAGATTCCAGAGTTCAAAATTCCAAATATCATGGATTTAGTGAGATTAAAGGAGAGATTTATTAGTCTGGAAGAAATAGAAAACATGAAACATTTGGGGGGATGAAAACCCGTCAGAGTGAAGGTAATGATTGGAATAAATCCTGGGGATACATTGACTCCTGTAGTGACAACCCATGATATTCCAGACCCTGATGGATACGCATAATGAACCAGTGACGAGGAGTTACACAGATCTGGCCCTTACAAGGAAAATTCTCAGGATAGTGGTGAGGTCACTCATGGGGAATATGACTTGTGTAATATCTTGTTTTGTGCTTTAAAATTGAGAAACTACAGATTTTGTATTTTTTTCATTAGGGACTCTAACATATAATCCTGAATCAATATGGAACTAGTCGATGAGAGTGAAGGGCCATTCATTGAGGGAGAAGAGGGCACCTCAAGAGGCAATAAGGATTCGAGCTCAAAGACTCCACTTGAGTCCTTGATAGATGGAAAATTTATAGAAGGGACAAATGGGAGTTTTATTGATCCCCATCCGTACAGGTCATCTATATGAGAATTTTTTCATAAAACTAGTGGATGTTCTTATGTATGGTGTTGGATACCTCCAGGGATGGCTGATCATTGGGATACGTGTGCTTCCTCAAGTGTAGTGTCCAAATTCAATCTTCCCTAATAATTATAGAGATGTGATAAATTCTCAAATCTAATGTAATAACCATTTTTATTTTCATTTATATTTAATACATGTGGGACTAAGATATTCTTGGGTATATTTTGAGGTTCTAATGATCACTTAAGAATCCCCAGTGGTGGAATTCTTTTCGAGAACCCAGACATGAATATCACTAATGTTTTCTCCCCATGAAACTCTGTTATATTTCATATGTAATGTACACCATATTTTTCAATAATTTTAATCTAAATACACTAGTTTTTTGTAATAATTCTTGAGCTAATAAATCCTTAGAAATTAGGTATGGCTGAGGGAGCTGGGGTAGTTTTTCAGACAACCGAGTCAACTCTGTAGAAGTAAATCCTTCACAGTGGGAAAACCACAATCCCAGAAGAGGGTGATGATATATATGAATATGTGTCCATTGGAGAGGTGGATCTTATGGATAGTGGATATTCTATCACCAAAGAATAATCTAATAATGACTCCACTATAGTAATTGTGAATCCTAGCCCACCCTAGAGGCTTGTTATGGAGGGTCCTTAAGCTGAAATTCTCTTTGCCTTCCCTGAGTATGGGCTTGAGCCACCCGAAGAAATATATTACCTTGGGTCTAATGTCCTAAAATAGATCCATTTTTTCTATAATAATGTGTGGAACATATTTTATAATTTTATTATCTACACCTTAAATGCATATTTGGTGATCTGGGTGGGGTTGTTTCACCAGAGGTTATTGAACCAAGGTATGAGATGGGTGGATTATCCTTCCCTCCATGCACTCGTCCATGACTATGATAGAAATCAGGGGAACAAAAACATTGGTATATTGATTATTTCTTGTTAAAATCAAAATATAATGGTACCAAGGTTCTCTAGACAGCTGAACAATGACTCTTTAAACTAGAGTGCCAGGAATAGAAGAATGAATATATCATCAATGATCAAGAATATATCATTAGCCAATAAAGGGTATAATTGGATGTGTATGACTCTAGGGAATTAGGGGAGGAATCTGTATAATATTAGTGATAGGATGAGTAAGGACAGATGAGGATCTGAGGGATGGGGTTCACCTAATTACTGAGGAAGAAGTATTATATTTGACATGGTGAAATCAGTTCATGGAGGATACTCTATAGAGGTTGGCTAAGCTAGGGAAGTCTACTATTGGTGTTGAACCATAGTAAGCATTTAACCTCCCCAATTTTATATTTTCATGCTCTAATAAATGATATGATCCAGTTTATAGATGATTCCTTTCTACATTACCCATTTTTTAAATAAATAATACATCAATAATTCTAATTTTTCTTAAAAACCTCCACCATATTAAAAACATAATCAACTAAAATTCTCTACACCAATGTTATTCATGATCGGTGTGATAAAATAGTGTACAAGAGAAGACTTTTCATTTACATGAGATTTTTATGTGGGGAATGAAATGTAGGTGATGTAATGATTAAAAGACCACATGGATTTTCTTGAAAAGTAAACCTTGGATTAGACAGTAGGGATCTGAACAACCAACTTGTTTTATCAATATCTGATGTTACATGAGCAGGGTAACAATTGGAGCATTATATTCTACCAAATAATGGGATATGTTATTGGATATTAATTGAGACATGCAAGAGTTGAAACTCAAAGGGGACAATAAGATGATTGAATATGTCTACGGACCTTGTTCAAGTTTCACATTCCACTATCGTACCACCATGTATGGGAAAAAAATTTATGTTTTGATATTGAACATGTTTGAAACATGGGAACCATAAAATTATTCCTCATAGACTATTGAAGAGTGCACATAAGATGGAAGGTGAACCATTTTATTGTAGAACAATTTATTATTTGGGTGGCCCATTCAGACATGAAGGATAATGGGGTTGTAAATCAAGTGTGACATGAAGATTAAATGTGGATTGAGGGAATTCCATTATTAAGTTCAAAACTATCAGAATTAGGACACCATGGTTTTGAGAAATTTGGGTGGACGCATTAGTGTTGGAAAATTCCATACCCACCTTCAAAGTGGAAATTCATCATAGTTTCCAAGATGTTTTCAAAGAATTCAAGTTTTTTCTTAGGTAACATATAGTTAAGTGGGATAAGTTTCTCTTTGGTGAGTTCTTGAGTCACTTTTTAGTTCTACATTGAGCAATGTTGATGGAGAAAATACAATTTAGTATATTATGGAATGAAATTTTAAAACATAGTATACTTTCAAATGGAGAGGATACAATATTACTAGAGATTATGTTTATGTATATTTGATAAGGGATTCATATAGTCTAACATCATATGGTGAGGATTTATGTAGAATAATTTTACCATCTTGCATCCATGAAATGTGTGGTATCATTTAATATCTTGTAACCATGATTTTTGTGGTAAAATTTAATGTAGTATAACTTGTAAATGTGTTCTAATGTGAATTGGGAACCAACCATTTAAAGGTATTGAGGTACATGAAAAAAACAAGGGGTGGTACCTCATGAAGTAGAGGTAGGCTCTATCTTTTTCCTGATCTAGATATCCAACTAAAAATAACTGGGCATTTTCTAGGTCTTAGTAAAATATCTAGATAAATATTAACATTATCCCTTTATCCCTACTTTTTTATTCTTTCCCAGTTACTGAGGAAGACCTGAAGGGTGAAAGTTTGACATTTACTCAGACTACCACCATGGTTTTTCAACCATATAGGCATCTATGCCTCTTTCATATGGTAATTTATGGTCATGAGAGTCGGAGCAGACATGTACAAATTTAATTTTCATAATCATAGGTGATTTTAAAATTTTTATGTATTTAATACTTATACCATGGATCCTAGTTTTAGATCATGGAGATTTTACCGTATAATGGATTTTGTTCAATTTTTCAGCTAGTTCATGAAAAATATATTGTTAACAGAGTGTTAAGGGCTTATTTCTAGTATAAATTACCTCACCGTAAGAGGTGTTTATTTTTAGAGAGAATAATGTAGGTGTGGGAATGAATAAATGTTCCATTAAATTGGTAATCAATCCAAACATTGATTCTAATAGTGGAATAGTAGGAGAAAATTAATGGAAGGGGCGGTCCCCCTTAGCAAGGATGCATAAAATGGGAGGGGTAGAGAGTTAATATACATATATCCTTAAATTGATAAATAAAGATGAATATTGGTGTCCATATGGTCCCAAATTCACATAGTTAATGGTCATGATGCTTGGACCACAGATACTACATGTTCAAGGTCCTATACCTCAAACTAGAATTTGGAGAGTTTGTTCCTAGGGTGTTCATGAAGGAAAAGGGAAAGGAAACCCATTATGAATAGAGGGCCAAGAAGACCCAACACATGATGATACATCCTTGAGAAAATGTTTGCATATTTTATGGTTGTAATGCTTAAACCAGGGGATGTAAACTATTTAAAGTTTTGATCCTTGAAACCCAGGGGAGTTTTCTTAAAGTGTTTTCTATTGAACAAATGTTTAAAAAATTGTATTTAATGTACATTGAAGGTGATTTAATTCAAAAAAAAATGAAGATGAAATATAGTTTGGAAAATCATGTTCACATAATAAAGGGGGTTCTAGCAGTTTAATGTCATAAAGATCAGACTATAGGTTTTCAAATAGTTTATGTTAATTATGGTTAGACTAAATGGGGTGTATTAGAAGGATGTTTATGTGAAATTAAATTGATATAAACATATATGACAATATGGAAAAGGAATCTGGAAACAAGAAAACATCCAAGAAATATCACACACATTTTATTGTCCTAATACATGAGACATGATCCTTATTTTAATCTCTTAGATTTCGAATCATTGGAGAAAATTATTTCATTTCACATAGTGGATACCTATATCTCAACCTTGATAAGGGGGTAATCCACCATAACATTTATTCCCACATGATACATGCTCATGGTGTGAAATAATGAGATTATGGTAGTTCCCCTTACAATAAAAGAGGACATGTAATAGGGTGGGGGATTCCAACTTGGGAAATCCCCAATGATTCTAAATTTATTGGTCACCGTACATAAAGACATAGGGAAATTACATTGGGGTGTTGATGATCAACTAATAGAAATGGATATTTTAAGGAAAGAAAATTTTTACTTATGAGATCATGACCAAGAAAATGGATCATTTAAGGTATTTTGATGACCATTGACCATGATTGAAATAAATATTCCTTAATAGCCTCAACCATGTTTGTGGTGAAAATAAAGGATCAATCGGTGACCGATTTTGAAACACAAGGACTAACATCGGTTGTCATAAATCCTCTGAGGCGTGGGGCCTAAATGGTAGGAGGGATAGGTTGTCCATAAACCATTACTATTTGGTGGTCTACTGAAACTAGGATGGTGGTGAAGACCCATATCAAAGAATTCATTGGCTATGGACTTGGAAATGTGGAATGCTTGGACAAAGTTCAACACCCTGGGTTCTATTCCTTCATGTGATCGATCTTGCTAGCTGAGCACATTGGAAGGAAATGATCAAAAGTGTTCCCATGGTGGAAGGCACTAGAATATGTTAAAGGATAATCTAGGCCCTAGATATGAGATTTGTGCATCCCTAGGTATTCCACTAAACTAGGAATCACGCCACACATAGTTATTGAACATAGTGAAATAGATTATCGGCATTATAAGGGAAGGTGATCTCATAAGGGGGGATCAAATTATCATTAATTTTTACATCCTTTGACATAGAAGTTGGGATTGGATCATCACCCATTTATCATTTGAGGGATCCTATGATTATCATAGGGTAATTAAATAATTTATCATTACATATTGAAGAAGGTTATTCTTTAGGAAAAAAATTGTATGATTGTGGTCATACTCTTAAAACCTGCCTTGGTACTACAAGATTAGTAATTGTGATATTGGGTCTTCCACAAGGAAGTTTCCCAAGAGTTAAAAATGCAATGATGGTGAGTGTATCCTCTCATACCTATCTGGTGAGGTGTCTTGTCTCATCATATAAGGATTACTATTTTCATTTTACAAGGAATCACAGAGTCATTAAATGGGTTAATTCATAGTTAAACATCATTTGGTGAGGACTTGGAGGGAAAGTGACATGTGCATTGTGATTATCAGCTTTTATATACTCACAAAGGGGGTGATTGAGATTGATAGAGAAATATTTGGACTTCCATAGTAGGGGTACCCATCTTTTCGTCCCTATGTCAAGACATGTGGGAATCTTGGATTGTTGACAGGATAAGGGAGTATGATTTCGGATTATATCTCTCGAAAAAACCCATGTGGAATTTTTTAGATAATATGGGGTTTTTATGAGGGCTTCACGACCTAGGAGTGGGTTTAGGAATATGATTTAAGCCTTTTGGATTTCAACTTATTGTCTTTACACGAGGGATCTTATATATGATAATTAACATAGCTCATGTTTATCATAGGAGAAATATTATGCTTTACATATAGGGAATATAGTAGTTTAACATCATATAGGTAGGATGATGTCATATAATTTTCTAATTAGAAATTAATACCATCAGTGAGGTTGAAGTGACCTCACTTATCTTAATTCATGAACCTAACATGAGAATAGGTTTCAAGGACATAATATTAGAAGGGGTGACTCTAATATTAGGCACATAGTTTTAGTTGGTCCTAAAAAAAGTGTATTTGGTGTCACTATATATTTCATGGAGCTAGAAATCAAGCCACACATGGTTATTACATTGATGATTCACCATGAATATCTGAACAATATGTAGGGAAATTAGGCATTTTTCATCAATATTATCTTGCATCTAGGCTCAATATTTTATATATAGGCATCAATACATATCTTATAATAATATAAATAAAACAATAAATTATTTTTGAATATAGTGTGGTAGGTGACCAACACTGGAAGAGGTAACATCCTCCCTGATGATGAAATTGAATCATCTCGCATTTTTCATATGTTGTATCCCACATTTATTACAAATGGGAAGGCCATAGTCTGACACTGTGTATTTAGGATGTTGGTTTTCAGGTCATCTCACCCTTATTAAATGACACATGATGTTTTTATTAACGGAGTTAAGGATATAGTTTAACATCATGTTCTATAGATGATGGATTTTTTACCAACTTACACATGGAATATAAGGCAACCCATTTCAATTACTATGAGTAAGGATACATTTTAACAACATTTTCTTAGGAAATTTTTTTTGGTAATATTACGCATTGCATATGAGGAATCCAACATTTATTATACGGGTTATGGATAATGTTTCACGTTATGGCTGAGGAAATGGGTTTTTGGGTTGTCTCACACATGTCATTTCATGAATCCTATTATTCTTACATAGGGTGAAGATAAAATTTAATCACATTTTCTTGTAATGTATATTTTGGGGTAATCATACACTTATAATATGAAGATTATTGCATTTATTAATTGGGGTAAGTCATTAGTTTAAGATTGTGTGCTAATGAGTTGGGATTTGTAGTTTAATGTTCTATAACACTGACTATATGGGAATTATGTGAAAAACCACATGAGGAACCCAGAGCTGGTGGCGGGTGTGATGCACTCCCAGTATATGGTGTTCAATGAGTATACACCATTGGAATAAACCTCATGAATTATGTAAGGTCCTTCGTATTATGTTTCATGTTTTAGTAGTTTCAGTGTAGGTATCATGGGAATCCTGAGATCCAAAACCAGGTCACCTTGTAAGAAAGAGTGAAGGTGTAAATTTCTATTAAATTATCCATACACCCAATTCAGATGTATCCCATGTATATGGAATGCATAGATACTATTTTCTTTTTGATGTTATAATATAAAAAACTGAAATTTCACTATTTAATCAAGTGTTTTATTTTCATAGATTCTAATCTAGAGTGAAGAAAATAAGATATATATATATATATGATGAAATGATTCTATCCAATAAACCACGAATATGAGGCACCTAAATAGGATCTCGATTCAACGTCTGATATGGAAAAAGGGGATAAGGGAGATTACCTAGAATAATATTATTATTCTAGCATACTATAATTTTTAGAAAGATAGACATGTTTTTAAGGAGTTCATTGATCTCCCCATTTTCTTGTGCATGATATCCAGATGTGTGGTTGGAACACATATTATACATCGAATGAATCATCTCTACAATGAAGGCTCGAAATTTGGTTATGTTTTCTGTGGTGTGTTTTGTGGAATCTTACACTGATGTATGATCTAGGACATTATGATCTTTCTCTCTAACCCATTTTTGAGCTATTTGAGATGGATTTCCTTGAAAACATCTAAAATAATATTTGTGTAGTCAAAACAAACTTTCACTATCGAGCTATCGATGGAGGGTTAAGAACCATGACATTGATTCCCAATAATGCAATGTTCCAGGGCTAACTGGTTGTATATAGATTCTATGTTGGTTAATATATGAAGTTGGTAGGGATATAGCATGCATGGAACCTCTTGATGAATTCAGTGATGTCTTTAAACATGGTAGGATTATAGTTACCCAATCTTCATATCTGGTGGGAAAGATTTAATCCCACATGAAGGGCCATATATAACCCATTATGTGTTTATTTTATTACATGAGGTACCTCCCTTAAATTAATGAAATAGGGGATGATTACATAAAATATTTTCCATTAGAGGGCCTTCCCAGGGGAGGGGACATTCCTAATGATAAAGTGTACCTTACACCGATAGATTCACTCACCCTTGGCTTGGTCTGATTGTAGAGTTCCACATTCTAGATACTCAAAAATTGAAATTATCAAATTCGGTGTTTCTCTAATCATCAGGGAACTGATGTACCAATCCATACAAGTGTCATTTACCCACCAGTTTACCTATCGGCCTTCATTGTCATGATTGATGATGGTAATGACCCTTAAATGTGCCACATGAATGACTAAGTCTTTAAGTTTTGTCTCTTTAAGAGATTATTGAAGGCCTACCAAGAAATCAAATTGGTAATTTGATGACTATGGAACATGATTCACTATAGGATGGGTGGGGAACTAGGCCATCAACTCAAAAGTCCACTCTAGCAGGGGAAGGTGTTTCGTTTTCTTGACAACATAGTCTCAGTTGAAATTCTTGATGGACATATAACACTATACCTTCACATATAGGTTGTGGACATTTATATTGATTTACAACTCAAGGCTAGTGATGAGGGCCTACTAATCAACCTCATTTTTTTTAATCCTTAAAATAATAGGAACAATTATGGAAATATGACATGCATGGGAGTGATAAAGAAAATCATAAGGCCTATCATATTGACTTATTAATTGTTAATCATTCTCCATGTCACACCATGTAAGGAACCACACAAATTCTTCTTCTAAAATGCTATATTCCAATCCTCAGAGGGGCTATCCTCATATATGATATTACCATATAGGTGGATTTCCTTAGGAGTTTGATGAGCATCCATTAAATCCACCAATTATTATCCATTGATAGATTTATAGGGGAAAATATAATATAAAACTATTATAGAATCACTACCCATCCCGCTAGTAATCCCATCAATATTGAGAAGATGAGAATGTAAATCAATATATAGACACAGGGTACCAGCTGTATCTCATGGTGTTTCCTGTCATGATACATCTTTTTAACAACAAAGAATAGGGTGATCCAATTATTACCAAATATAGAATATCTTATATCTATCTCAATGATGATGTAAATAATGATAATAATATATCACTATTTTTTTAGAACTCAATTTTTATTGAAACAAAATCTATCAAAAAATTATATTTATTTAAAAATTCTCATATAATATTAGGTTATTAAAAAATATATTATTTTTTCCATACATTTTATGCAGTGATGAAAAAAATTTCTTTTATAAAGATGGTAGTCCACACATAAAAAATAGTGACCATTCCATTTTTCAATTGGTGGGAAGAATGTTGAAAATGATTATTACATTAATATAAAAAATTAATTATACTTTCGATACAAAAAAAATTATTTTATAATTAGTATGATAAATTTACAAGATGTGGAATAAAAATGAAATGATTAAGAAAACTAGTGATCAAGAATTTTTACCTTACTCATTATAACAATACCTTTTCATATTAGATTATGAAATTAAAGGATTGTATTTTGATGAGGATAGAACTCTAATATATATTTGGGAGTGTGACATACGAATTTAGATTTTTTTTAGTTGAACCACGTGTCTTAACATGTGAGTAAATCTAGGGTGGTGAAGTGGTCATTTTATTGGCGATGGGGGTGGTATTGTTGTAATTACCAATAAGATTATATTAATTGAATTCTATTTCAATTAAAATTGGATCCAGATGTGATAAATAAAGGATTGTATATATTTTTGGGACGATCATGCCCTCAAACTGTTACTTGGAGGACTTTTAATATATTTTATATCTTTTCCACTAATATTTAACAATTTTAACAATTTTACTTTTACCACGGTAACTAATTGTTTCCCAAGTAATTTATTTTTATCCCTAAGTATAAAATGGATCATATTAAATAATATGACACATATGATTCCAAATATTAAATCAATTGTATAATATAAGATCTCTGAGTGTGATAGTAGTAAATTATAAAATAATAAAAGTAAAAATAAATAAAAATAATTTTAGAGAAAAATATATCTTATGATATAAAATGTTAAATATAGTGTTTTAAATTAAATTTAGTATTTTTAAATGTATTCCTTTTTATATAAAATACATATTTGGTAAATAGAAATGTTTCCTAAATTTTTAATTCATGCTTATATCATAATGATTTTATAGAAGTCATTGTATTTAAAAAATTGACATTTTATGTTATTAACCTACAAATTAATCTTTTCCATAAATATCAACAATTCATCCTAAGAAAATATTTTATTATTGAATATAAAAATTAATTTTTATTTTTCAATATTAAAATTTTATAATTTTATAATTATTCTTTTGAATAAAAAAATAAATATATTGGATAATGTTTTATCATAAAATAATTTTTTTCAAATATTAACTGTTATTATTATTATTAGTTATTATAAATTACATATTAGGTTTATTATATTTTGTTTATATGATTAAACATCTCATTATAGTAATTATTTAAAATATATTGATTTAATTAATATATAAAAAAAAATTTAAAAAAAATTAATTTAAAAATAAATCTTTTACCATTATTATAGTAATTAAATATAACTTATTTTTTTGTTAATAATAAATATTATATTTTAACTAAAAGTGATGAAAATTAAATTCAATGTTTATGTGTATAACACATTTTTTTATGAAAACTGTATATTCTAGGCATAATGTGAGTCTATTATTTTCAATACAATAACAATTGGATAGATTTGAACATATTATATATATATATATAACTGAAAAATATCATTAAAATAATTATTTAACCATCTATGATTAAATTCATAGTGCATGAAAAGATTTTTTTTAGTAAAATATATATTTTAGACCTAAAACGATTTCATTACTTTTTTAGCAACCTTAATTGAATTTTATCAATGAATTAATACTAAAAACATTCTTTTATTTTTCATTTTGACTATATTTCATAATGTTCTTACCTATAAATTCACATGAAAATATGATAACTAAATTATAATTGTTATATTGACAACTTATATTTCATTCTTAAAAAATATAGTACTATTCGTTTTGGTTCATCGTAATGTGTGAACCAAGTTAATGAAAATTATATTAAATTAATGAAAAACTGAAAATATAATATATTATTTTTTAAATACATGAATTTATATCCTCAAAAATACATAGGGAATAATTTCCTATTTATTTTCCTTTTTATAAATTGTATATTTTGTCACCCCCTCCACTTATCATCTTGAATCAGTATATCTTTCCAGACTAGTCTCACTAGAAATTTACTCCGACCACCATATATTTTATATTGAATTAAAAAATTTATTTCCTACTTTTCAAAAAGTTTGAATCTATCTATATCTAAATATGTTGTATCATATGAAAGATAGTGACATGGATCTAATTGGAACATATTTAGTTATGTGAGATCAAAAAATATTGTAGACCGCTACATCATTTTGTGGAAAATGCAATTGATATTCTATATCCATTTCTCAGATAATAATATAATTTACACTCCAATATTTGGATTCTGACTTCCCCTTATTCTCAATTTGTTTTCATGTCGACCGTGATAACACCCATCAAAAGAATGAATCTATAATCTGAAACTCTAATAGCTGTTGATGATAATCTTTGGATGTTTTTTACCAATTATAAGATATTAGTTTTCACTTATGAAATAGGAGAACAAGATCCACCATCTATAATATGATGTTATTTCCCTAAAGGGATCTATCCCCAAAGTCTTCCCAAAATAATGATGATCGATATAATATTCCATAAATTTTTTAAATGGAGCAGTATAATTTGATTCAGGTTAACAATTATTATAGAAAAAATATATTAAATACATATTATCCGACCATTACAACTCCAAATACACCACAAAATCTATAATTAAGTATTTTAAAATCTATATGGAATGTTAAACAAGGAATTCAATATGAGGGTGATATGACACACTAATCCTTAGATCAACTCTCCTCATATTATATAACCCCCTCAAAATTATTATGGTAAACTGAGGATCACATATCTGTGAAAATTAACCACCTTATTCACACGTAGCTTACCCCAACCCTCAATTAATTATATATCTCCAATACAAAATATGTATGGTTTTTTGTGATTGGATAATCACTCCTCTATATTTCATCATTATTACATTGTTATCTTGAAATTTGGATCCCAAAATCTAATGTAATTTATTCCCATTTACATATTAAAATGTTTAATGGCTGTAATAATCCACCAAGTTAGTGGTGCTTAGCCTCTATCAATAAATTATTCCTGAACCCAAAGACAAAATAAACCTCACCCCATTTATCCCCACCCATTTGAACTAAAATATGATTTCATTGTATATATTATTAACTCTAGGATTAACATCCCACATGGATTTATGAAATTAACCAATAACATCATTTCTCAACCCCTATGGTATGGCCACTCTATACTAAATGTTGACTGTTAATTATTTCACTTATTTCCAAATATTTATGGACTCTCAATAATTAAATCCATTATTAAAACTCCTTCATTCAAACTATGTATTTATTACCTTCTTTATATTATCATCAAGAATATAATAAATATTGAGAAGAAGTATTGTTTTTACGTTTCCTAATATAATAACTTCTAGATATAAAATTTACATCATTAAAATTGGTTTAAAATTCACCATAGTCATGATATCTACAATATAACATACATTTTCTTTTGTAACAGATGTATTTCAATTAAAAACATGATGATAATCCACTTTTATAAGCTACACCTGGGCCAAATCCTATTGTGATTATATATAATTCGAACTCATATGATCCTAATATGATTTAAACAACCTATTGAATATTTAATATCTCTTATTATTCAAGGAATTTAAAATAGTCATGAATTCCTAGGCATGAGTGAGGTAGATCACCTAGAGTAGTCCAAAATATTATAATCAATACATAACCTAATGTTTTCCTTGTATTAGAATAAACCCAATTATAGATTTAGATTTATAACACTATATAAAAAAATCTTTAATATGATCAGGAAATATTGAAAAAAGGGTAAATTTTATAATCAACTTTTTATTCTAAAAATCATTTTGTCAATTCTTAACCCACTCAATTTTATAAAATTTTAGGTTAACATTGTCACCAAAAAAACAAAAATTTTAATGTAATCAATGTTGCATACGTTGTATATTTCCACTCCACAGAATCTATAATTGTCAAAAACATTCTAAAGAACCCTCCATGAAATTATTACTTCAAAATACACCGATTCCAATAAGGTTCCATTGTATAAAATAAAATACCTCTAAAATTTCATTCGAAATCTCCAAAATTGATATTTTTTATAACATAAAATACATCATTTTCTCTGAAAACATCCTTGGAATAGTCTTCAAATTATTTCAATGATTCTCCTCTAATAATAATAAATCGTAATGTCCTATAAAAAAAGTGAAAATATATAAGTGAAAGTATATATGGAATATATGATCCATCATGGATATAAATATAGTAAGATCTTTATTAAACCAATTAGGGATAAATGTAATAAAATAATGGTTGTACCAACTTTTTAATTACGTATTTCAAATTTTACCCCCATCACCCTTATCTAGTGACATCCTGATCAAAAATAATACTTGAAAACAACATATCACCATTAAAATAATAAAAAATCATTCATATAGAGTTTGATGATTTTATTATTCATTATAACCTGATTTAACAGTATGTATTTCATTTCCAACGATGATCTACCATTGTGTTTCTTGTGGAATAGAATCAGTGTTTCCCGTGGTGAAACACATGCTAAAATAAATCTTGTTTCTATTTAAATCCGATAACTAAATAGAATTCAATAAAATCTCTATATGGATTCTGTTATACTAATTAACTAATATTAGACTTTTTCTTGGAAATTTGGTGATCATAAACATCACATAATTCTCTGGTATATGTTTATATAAGTGTTCATGGGAGGCATCTATAGAATATTCTCAAATAGGCCGAAACTAGGAAAAATTCATAAATTATTTTTATCTATGATAAATCCTAAGAAATTGATATTTTAATCTCATTTGAAATATAATAAATTTTCTGGATCCTCCAAAATCAATGCACAACTCCCCATCAAATGTGTGGACACTCCATTCAGGTGAAGTATTGGGGTTTTGTTTATCCATAAAAGTCTATATGGAACATGAACTACACCATTCAATGGAATAAAAAATTTAATCATATATGCTCGTATCTTGAATTGATATGTCATGGAAAATATTCATTACATTAATCATAAGGAAAATAGATAGACCCTTAAAATATGATTCCAGCCTTACTATATGATTCATTAAAATATTCAACCAATTAGATATCAAATCCACTTATAAATTCATATGGAAAATATTATTAATAGATATTAATAAATTTGAGACACTAATATAAAAAAAATAAGATTCAATGATAGAATTATTAATCAGAGCTCCTCTTATTATCTCAAGTCCTTTATTAGATCCATTATTTATATACTCTATATTAAATAGATATCACTATCTATTTTGACCTTGGACCTATCAAATATTACACCCATTCATCCCTTAATATTCCTCTATATAATTATTCAGATACATATATACATATTTGACCATAATGTTTTCATATTACCTAAAAACAATTTAGGTATAAAATTATATTACTTCTTTAGTTGACCTAGCTTCCCACACCAACACCATATATCAGGAAACGTTTGACATTAAATCTTTAGGATTGTCATTGAACCAAATTATTATCTCCCAATATAGATCAAACATTGATAAGAACCTATAACATTTATTTATTATAATTTCCTCACTCGAAAAATCATCGTACATCAACGTATTCCAAGTAAAAAATAATTCATACCACCCTTGGGGAAACGAATAATTTCATGTAGACCTTGTACATTTATCAATGTACCATAACCAAAAAATACAATATTAAAACCACTATATTAGTAGGTAAATAAGAAAGAAAAAAAAATTCATGTGTATATATTATCTCAATCAAACACTCTATGGCATTATCTTTTCCGATTTATTATAACATGTTAGATTTTAGAATGCATTGGTTTCATTAAATATTTATTTCGTAACATTTGATATGCACAAAACTAAAGTAAACTGAATACTGAATTATTAAAATGAATGGTAAATATAAATAAATTAATATTATACAGTATAAAATCAAATAAATAAAAACACTTTGGTAATTGATATGATATAATATTATGTACACATAATGTTTAAAGGGGTCATTTTTTTATAGAATAAGGATTTATTTATATTTTTTATTTTTTATTAGAAGATAAAATTATTAATTTTAGCATCCATAATTGAAAAAATTGAATTCATTTTTAACAAAACCATTCAAAAATAAATAATAACTGTTTTGGTATTTTTCTAAAAAGATAACATTTATGTGAATATTAAAAAATACTAAATTACCAAACACTGTCATTTTTATGATATCATAATTATATAAGAATGAATTAATAATTTCTGAAAAACATTTATATTCCAAATACATATTCATGGAATTATATAATAAAATTAACAATATAATATTGATCATATAAATCTATGTTTTCATATTGAAAATATAATTAATGTTTGTTAAAGTAAAAACATTTTTTGGTCATTCTATTTTAATCACGTATTCAAAAGGTTCCAATTACATTTAATTTTAATAAAATTAAAATAGATTTATTTTTATTTATAATAAACCAATAACTTATTTCGGACTCAAAATTATACGTTATTTTGGAAAAAAATACTTTTTATTCATGAAAATAACATTTTTTTCTAAAAATAGTTTTTGTTGCATTTTATGAATTTATATAAAAATTATTTTTTCCACTTATGTAAATTGAATATTTTGATATAGATTCTATATATGGTATTATAATATTCAAATTTGGAATTAATTCCCATTTCATTTTTAGTCATAATGAATTGTAACAATGGTAAATATTTGTCACCACATCAAGGGTTAAAAGGGATAACGTGTTCAAACTAATATATAAAGATCAAAATATATCTGAACACTATAAAAATATGACTAGATGTGGTTTTTTATACCTTAAATTTTCCCATATATTAAATTTTAATAAATTGGTTCCATATTTTATCAGAAATACATTTATTATATTTTAATGATATTAATATTTACTGGGGTGATAATCCTCCAATGTATAAATTCTATCCTATTATTATGTCTTCCCATATAAATTGTGCAACATATATTGACCAATATCTTCCCAAAACCATTATATTTATTCTCCCCATGTCTTAGAGGTTTTGGTTAATCTAAATGACTAATACTATAAGACATAAGGTGTACTCCCAAGAAAGGTATCCATGAGAGATGTATAAGTCTCAAATATATTATTTCACATCTATTTATTCTTCCACCACCTAGAATCAATTATAATAATACTAATATAATTACATCTCAACCATTACTATATGTAAATTAATTATTTTGAAGTAAAATCAATTTTCAATCCTTATTCCATCATATAGAAAATGATAATGTCACTAAAAAAATGTGAAAAAAATACCACCACAGTAAAGATATGTATATAATTTTTATTCACTTTGTATGAGTTATAATGGTTCCTTCAAATGAATATTTATTTAACATGATACATGATTATTGACTCATCTGACTATTCTTTTATGTTGATGGTTTATTCCCTAAAACAGAACATATTATCAATCTTTTTATGGGTATGAAAAAACTTATGTTTTTTCCATTAATTTTGATTACACTACCATAACAATGTGATCATATTTTTCTATATAATGATTTTTTATTTTTCAGAACTATGTCTAACCGTACTAAGATTTTATAGGTCACAATTATCATGTTTCTATTTTCCTAGGTTAGTATCCAAAGTGTTATATATAATATGTCTAAAATTTAATAACATGTGGATAATTTTTTGGGATAAGTTTAGGTCTTCTTATAGATTAATAAACTTACGGTATTCTGGAATAGTTCCTCGTTGTGGAGAAATATAATGTTATTTTTATGTAATGGTTTTCCAAATTATCTAAATCTATAAACCTAAATTGTGTTTCGTATATAAGTGAATCAATTTTTTATTTATAATATATTTATGGATTATTAAAATTCTTTCACATATATTGGGTTGAAATTAATTATGTAATGAATATGTCATTAGCATCAGATCTGGTTTCACATATTCTTGGAATTATTTATAATTTGGTGTAAAATAAACGTAACACAATGAAAAAATTAGTGTGATTTAGTATTACCATTTTCCCAAGGTCAAACTCTTAAAACACTCAAGCATTCTTGGATTTTAACATATCTCAATATATTTACTAATGGAAAATCTTTTAGAATCCAACATAAATTAGATTATTATACATCATTATATTAATAATCATCTTATACCTCCTATAATCATCTCTATCAAACAAGTAAAAATAAATCATGACATTTGATGTCTCATGGGTTTTAATGAACTAAAATATTTCTTTCATCCACTCTAACCAATCCCCGTCTTCTTGTAAACTAACATTACAAATAAATATAAGAGAGTACAACTTATAAAACTAAAAATCATGATTAAATTATTTAGGGGTTTTTAGATATAACCCTATCACAATTTCAAGAAATACACAATTTTGTTAGGATTTTCGGAACACTATATCAGTTACATGATCATTATTCAAAATAAGCATCACTCCCCAAAATATAACCACTTCTTATTGAATGATATACGTATATAAAATAATATATATAACACTATAAAAAATTGAACATCACATAAGATATAATATAGAAATTACGTCTACATAGTTCATAATTCCTAAATATATAGACTTCAATTTTGTTCTTAGGTGGATTTAATCATGTTGTGGTGGTTAATTCTTTCATTAAAAAAATTCAAACAATTAGGCACAATGAATTCTAACTAAATTATTTCTCATTTTTTTTCAAAACTTATTTTATGTCAATGTTAATGTATGAAACCAATTTAGAAACCCAACACACATTTATATCATCTTTACATACTCTTACTATGATACATGAATAGACAGTCCATATTAACCCATTGTGGGTATAGATTACCATACGAAAAAATATATCAATATCATATAATTAATACTTCTGATCACTTATTTAATCAGATTTCCCTAGTAAGATGTGTATTAATATAAGAAGGTTAATTATGTCTTGTTATTTGCACCTGTTGAATTGTTCCCCTACAATATTATTTTCAAGAAACATCATAAGGTTTAATATTTTAAAACCAACTCTGATACCATTTATGGTGGTCTTAGAATTAGGAACAAACATACTGAATGAAGGTTCAAAGTTACTATGAAGCCATAAAAGTGTCCCCATTTTTCTAAAGGATGGTAACTATTTTTTGGGGAAAAACACAATCATGGGTTGGGGATCTTTCTCATAATTAGGTAAAAAATATATGATAAAGATAATGTTTTTTTGTAATACTAAATCCATCATTAATGAAAAACGCAAAATAAAGTAGTGGAGTGGGAGAATATTTTCAAAAATGATACAATTAATAAAAAATTATTTCGATCATTTATTGATCGACCATCTAATTCTTAAAAAACTAATAAACATCATAATAGTGTTATCTCTTAGTGTCTATCTCAAAATATCATAAAATGATTTCCTAGACTAACATCATTAAATAAGACATCTATATACACCCACTATAATGTGGTACTAAAGGAGAATAAAAAATACCATGTAATAATCCCTAGGACTCCAATGAAATTACGTTAAAGTGTAATTGACAACAATGATAAAATACATTAATGAAAAGTCATAAAGATTGAAAATAATAAAAAATTATCATATTTCAAGATAAAGCCAATGAAACATATAGAAATAATAAAAACCATTATTTTCTTAAATAAAGGATACCATTCTCAATTACACTCGAATATAAAACATTAGATAAATATTTCAATTCTTGTAAAAATAATTAATATTAAAACATCATAAATGAAATTCCATCTTTTGATCATCTAATACACCCCTTATATGTCACTGCCCACTTATGTAGTTTTAAAATATCATGTCCCACAAAATCTATAGAACAAATATGAGAGAAATTTATATCCACAATAACTACAAATATATTTCATCCATTCCATACACCTTTAGATCCTTTCTCAAACATGAAACATTAAATTCTAAAAAATTTACATTCTAGGAATTGTTTTCCAAAAATATCCATTAAACAACATCTTAAATTCGTTCATTTTAGTATGCCTAATACCAAACTCTTTCTAAATTGATAATTAGATTCCAAATCCCATAATTTACTCCAAAAACATAAATTTCTTGTCTTTTTCCAATCCATGACATTGACATTTACCATATAAATTAAAATAAACAAATTTATAAATATACTATTATAGAAAATGATCCCAATGTACATATATCACACAATAAAGAACTAAAATCCCATAATACCTTAATATGGGTAACCTCCATTAGTAGATTAGAATGCAACAATCATAGTACCCAATATTTTATGTGAGTAATGATTTTTGATCAATTGAAATCTAAGATGTATTTCAACTAGAACAATATAATAAATGTGTTATTGATATTTGGAGAGACATCTTGTTTTCTCTAGATCGGACCCGAAGTACTTGACTTCTTAGTTTAGAAATCTGATATGGAAAAGAGAGGATAATTAATAGTTTAAAAATACACTCATTTAGTCTAAATATGACTGCATAGACCTTCTGATATTACGCTAACCATCCATGCCTATATATCAACTAAACTATGAGTGAATATTTGTACTACATGTTCCACAATATCAATTATCAGAAACATAAAGTGTATAATATTCATTATTTATATTGAAATATCAAGGTGATTCAATTTTCATAAACATTAGTTTAAATAAATTTTTTAACTTAAACATCATTTCTCATTATATATGAAATTCATGTTTAATTTTTGTTAATTTGGGATTAACAAATAATCATCATATGAAATATATTATTTAAAATATTTTAATATTATTTTCAAGGACATGATTTATAACTTTTTTATGTAAATTATTTCCTTTTAGGATCAAGATAAGAATAATAATAATCATAGATGAAAATTTTTATCCTTGGATGCAGAAATTTTGGGAAAAGATGATTTGATATTTTTATTGTTAAATATATTTGGAACCCACAACTAAATCCCATTGAAACCCAAACATGATGTAAAATATAGGAAATTATGGAATTAATTTCCATAAACTATCTCTATAGATAATTCTGATGTTTTCATGATGATATAGAGGACCTAAGTAAATGTTTAAATTATTGGACATATTTCAATGATCATACATCAGACCACTATTTTGATCACAAAATATGAGTTAATGATCCAATTGGGATTAAATATTAGAATATTTTAATAATATTCTTGATGAATTTTTTTATATTCTATAACATTTAAATAATATTTCAGATTCAAATTCATTTTTTAACATGAAAATAGGGGATGAATCATAATCTTATTTTTGGTCAATATTTTGAAATTCCTCTTTCCAAAATTACCACACACCATTTGATTACCATAATTAATTTGGATGAGATTGAGTAATGGGATATTGTCTTAAGGTTAAAATATATACTATTTAATGTGTTTGTGGTGAATTAATTAGGAGTTCATATTTTTTTCTTTCAATTGTAATGTTACACTGTCATTTTTCTATCACATGTTTTTTTCAAAGTTACATTTTTTTAATCACAAATGATTCATCAAAAAAGGCCTTGTATATTTTTTATATTTTATTATAACTCAAATATAGTTTCATTAATTTATGAATTTATTCGCATAATAATGTATGCAATTATTTCCACAATTGTGGAGTATTCATTATTTAATTGTTTTCACTTGTTCAATTTTTTTTCTTAAAGTCGACTCTAGTCTTTCAATGGGAGATTTTCATGATTGGAAGCATAAATTTTTTCATGGTGGTCATATAAAGTTTTTTTGGGATATATTGGATGATATTTTATATTATTTAATGAAATAATAATTTAATTAATTTTTTAGATCTATTTAATGATTTATTTTCCCTTTTTTAGGATTTTAACAAAATCTCATGTTTATTTCTATAATGATCCCATTCAGTAGAGTGCTCCTTGAAGTCATACTCTTGGTGAATTGGTCATCAGACATGAACTTTTTTAGGAATTAAATCACTAAATTTTATGAGGTTTCATATCATGTTGATCAAATTATTCTTAAAATAATTGAGCTAATATTTTCTAAAATTCAAATAAATTCAATATAACACTAGAAAAAATATAAGATCAAGTCATCTTTATTTTTTTTAATATAAATATTTTTACATTATTTTTAATATATATCTATCAATTCAATTATTCTAAAAATAATTTTAATCAATGAAGGTGTCTAACTCATAGACGAAACAACCAACAACTTTGTGTGTCTCGAATTTACTTCTTACATATCTTTGGATTCAACCACAAATTATACGTAAATTACCACAACTACATATATGGTAAATTTGGGTGAGACCAAATTTGGGTGCCATTTTTAAGTACCTAAGTAAGTTATCTTCCACATTATTATATTATTCTCACATCATTTTTCTATTCTTATCATAGTTTTCACTCATTTGGATGGCCTATTCGCAAAAAAATACAAACATGAGGATGCTCTACATACTATGACTACAACACCACAATTTTAATGAAAAATTATAATCTTGGAATTTGTTCTTGTGATAATAAGAATCCAATCAACCAGAATGTTTTAACTCCAATTCTCTATAATAAATTCCAACCTATATTTACATTAAATCATGATAAAACCAATATGAACATCCTATTAGGAAATTGAAATTTCATAATTATCCACATATAATAGGCCACCAAGATCAACCCCTTTATTAACCTAATCCCAAACCGTTACATGATAAATTGTATAAACAAATGGATAAAATTAATACATAGGTTTTATCATTATTATTAGAACTAAAAATCATTGAAACATTTTTTAACCCATACCCACTTGGGTTATCACATCCCCAACATTGATATCTTACTACAAAAAGATTCACATTCACAACTCCAAACTATGAATATTTACAAGAGTGAGAAAACTAATGGAAAAAATTGAAACATTTATTTTAAAACCATAAGATGATTAAAAAACATAGAAAAATACTACAAAATCCTTGATAAAATTCGAGAAATCATAGTGGGATATTTGGGTGAATTGGTGGGGGAAGGTATATAGTCAACCTATAGCACATGTGGGATATTTTAATAAGTGTTTACATCAGTATTCAATTGATTTTTTGTATTCAAAATATGGGAATGTGACATCATGGATTGATATTCCTAAATATAGAACAATTTTTATTTTATTAGAACAACCAGTCATTGAAACATAAGAAAAAATTATGATCATAGAGACTATACAGATCGCAAACATTGATCCCACCAATTTGGGGGTTGAAAAAACATTTTTAATGGAATGAATTCTTTCTAAATATTTTGAAAAATAAATATATTTTGAGATACATTTTATTATGATATTAAATACTAATTATTTTGGGAGTATGATTACACACATAAAGAGGGTAATATTCGTGATCAATATTTGAATATGTTTCCAATTAAATTTTTAAAAAAATTGGTAATGGTGCATTTTTTAACATTAAATTAATTTCACATTATCTTATTTTTTCGTGTTTAAATTATATCAAATTTTCCCTATAAATATTAAGTTTTAGGAATAAGATTTTATTATTACATTAATTTTATTTTATAGGATACTATTGGTCAATTTTATGATGAAATTTTCTTTTAGGAAAAAAAATCTTATATTGATGTGTACATTTTTTTCCATGGATGTAAAACTTTTTGGATAAAGGAGACTGAGTATGAAGAGTATTAAATATATTTGGATCCTAAATTAGAATATAAATGATTCTAAATCTATATCTATAGCAAGAAAAAAATATAGAGATGTTTTATTTAATTTATTCAAGATATAGTTCGTAATTTTTCAATATCATCTCCGTGACCCAAGTTGATTTTTAAATTTTTTGTCATCTTTCAAGGCCGATAACATCTTCCTAAATTTTCAATAATATATTACAAATGTTTCATATACTTGGGTTTAAATTTATAAAATAATTATATTAAATACTATATAATGTGTTTCTATTATACTATCATTGGAATAAAAAACATATTCATATTCATTTTGGTGTGTCAACATGGGTGATTAATCGATATTCGATTTTTTGTCAAAGTTGAAAATTCTACACTCCAAAATTCTCACATAAATTTTACATATCCTAATTAATTGGGATGAAATTGGATTAAGGGGTTTTAATTTATGGATCAAATATAATTTTATGGTTCTAATGGAAAAGAAAATTGGATTTTACATTTTTTTCTTTCAATTGTAATGCCATATTTTTATTCCATAAACATAAGTTATCTTTTCTCAATTAATATATTTAAATCACACTATACTATCAAAAAAAGTTCTTATTATCTTTATATTTTTTGTCATTTTACAAAAATTTGTTTTTACCATTTCATCATGTGATAATTTATTCACATCATAAACTATAATTTTTTTCAAAATACCTAAGTGTTCATTATTTCAATGTTTTCACTTCTATAAATACACTTTTTATGTCCACTATAATATTCCATTCAGATAATTGTATAAAAGGAAGCGCAACCCTTGTATGGGTTGATCCAATAGAGTTGTAAGGTGATGCATTGGATTTTATTTAATTTCATTTAATTATATATTTATTTATTTATTTTTTAGATCCAATTAACAAATGTTTTTTGAATTGTCCTCACTAATTTTAATGAATAAACATTTTGAGTTCTAGTGAAATCCAATTCCTTAGTGTTTTCATTAAATTTATCCTATTAGTAAATTTTTTATTTTTATTAAAATTATATTTTAATTAAATAAATTAATGATAAGAGGAACATTATCCCATTGTCAGGATGATTATTTAATTAATGAGATGAAATATTATTAGAAAACAAATATGTCCATTCTAACCTTAGATAACACATAGGATTAACTGATATTTCATGATTATTTTAATATAAATAATATTACATTATGGTTCCATTATTTAAATAAATGAATTATTTCTTAAAATAAACAAAATATAAATAGTTTTCCACAATATATAACAATTGTTAAATATGTTTATTTTCTCGAGGATACTTCATAAATGTTTTTGGATTTGAAACCAACTTATTCTATAATGAATAATCTGACCTGTATAGTAAATTTGGCTGAGAACATCAATGCCTAAAAATTTGATGTGTATATTCCCTTCCTAGAATATTTATAAAGTCGAATTACTGGGTCCTTTGAAAAATTATTATGAAACTAATATTTAAAACATAGAACACCATGTTCGATAGTATATAAGAAATACAACACTGATATTAAACCAAACAAGAAATATTATAGTTTAAATATGACTATTACAAAATATTCTTAAATTTAGATGGTATGAATATGAATAAACACATTATGAAATTTCAATAATGTTCATAATCAAAACCATTTTACTAATTTATTCATAATATATAGACATTCAATTTTTAGAAAACTAATTGTATACTTCAAAAATACGTTTCCATTTGAAAAGACTTATATTAAACATTTTTTAGAATATATTATATTAAATTTATTCCAATTTTGGAAAATTTATTTTATAAAATGATACATACTTTTAAATTCATTATATCAATATTATCTAATGCCGATTTCTGGTGTTTTTCATAAGTGATTTATTTTTCAGGGAATAGTGGAAAATATAGATTTTTATAAAAATGTTACTTATTTTCAATATATATATATTAATTTTAGAGTAACATATTATCTTAAATTAACATAAATATAATTTAATTATAAATAATATAATATATAACATTGGAATCATTAGTGTGCATATTTTTTTAAAAGATCTTTTTTCAGCTTAAAGGTCATTTTTTCATAGAACTATTTTCATTGTGATTTTTTTTAATATTAAATTTATTTTATATTATTATATAAATTTGACCTTGAAAAATTGATTCCATATGTGATATCCTAAGGCCCACATTCCTTAATTAGTTTTCCTTTTTTTATCCTTATAAATAGCAATTGTTGAAAATATTATTAACCATATTAAGGGAATAAAGGAAAAACAAGGTTAAAACTATGTGGTATAGCCTTGAAATCCCTATAACAACATCCTTTAAACAATATGATCAGTGTTTCTGGACCAAATACTTGTATAGGGAGTTAAATAATGTATTTCAAAAACATTATTTTGAATTTTGTAACACAAGAATGACTTTTATTAATATAATTAATATTTAATTAAAATTTAAAACAATTTTTTGTCGTTGCATATAATGGAATTTTTAGAAGATAAAAATTTCTTGTGTCTTGATTAAAATTCCAAAAAATTAATTAGATTATTTTTTTAAAAAAATGTAAACCAATTTAATACTTCATTTCATTGTAAAATTATTTTTAAACATAAAATGTAATTTTCAAAAATAAATATTTGTACGTGTTTTGTGTTAATATTATATAATTTAAATAATAAAAATTTAGAATTTAAAAATTATAAAATTTATTATAAGTTTTTAATTATCATTTAAAAATATGGTTATAAGGCCCCTTTTCATTTTTTTCATATAATTAATTTCCCATGGTAGAATGTTATGTTATCACATTTAAAGATAGAATGATTTAAATGTGGATTAATTTGGTGATAATGACAAAATTATATCAAAAAAATAATCATTTATATATTTGATATGTGTTTTTTTATCATAAAAATAATTTTTTTATTTTTATTAATTTATTTCTACTTTATTATTGAAAGGTACTTCATTAAAATATTAAATAAGTAATAAAAACAAAACATCACTCTTTATGTTTTAATATGTATAATTTTTTTCTCAGTAAAAAAGATGTTATGCTCAGTTATAAATGGTTATTTAAAATAAGAATGTCTTTTTATCATTTTTCATTTATTATTTATTTTTACTGATGAAATAATTACCTTAAATTCTGATGAAACCCAAACACAGTGCCTATGGATGCCATAAAAAAATCTTATAATTGATATTTATAACAATAAAAGATATTTGTTTTTTATCATTATTGTTTTACCTTTAATTTTATAGATAAATATATCATATTATGGTTATTTGAAAGGTTTATATTTAATTTACAGTGTTATAATTTTTAAAAATGATTTAAAATGAAAATAATAGTTAAAAAGACATTAATAATATTTAATACAAAACAAAAACTTATTTGATGTTTTAAAATTCAAAAAAATATCACCTTCTTCCATTTGAATGAAATACAGTTCAATATATCATCCACTTTCCTTATATGGGATAATTATTTTTGTAAGCATCATGACCCCTAAACAGTGAAACCCCTTGATATGATGGAAATTTTAAAGAGGTGTAACTAAGGATTAAAACATAGTTATAAGGGAGAAAAAATCAACTAAACTTACCCAAAATTTATTAGATATGGGAAAATCAATTAATCCTAATACTATATTCTAAATATATCACTTTAGTAATTTTTTATTTATTCATAAGTAATTCATATTAATTTAATAATTTTTGTAATTTCAAGAGTTCCCCTCCCCACACATATAAAGGGGATACTAATATCCTATATTTCTTATAAATATTGAGCACTTGATTTTTTAAATGAGCATAAAAATTCCCACCCAGAATCCATCCACAGACTCAATATGAATTAGTTGTGGAAAAATACCATTCTTATTGGGATTAAGTTGTAATATAAATTTGTTATCCTGATGAAGATATTGATAATGAATGTACAAAATGAGTCAGACTCAATGTAAGGACCTATTTACCAGAAAACCTCATTTTAAATGCATTAAATTTTATTCTAAATATTATTATTCTATGTAAATTTTCATAAAATTATTTTATATATGTGTTCTTATGGTCATAGGTGAATTATAGAGAACATTTTTTAGTTTATTAATAATTTTTTTCAATGGTTTCCAAAAGGTTCATTTTTTATAGAATGTTTTAACATTTTTTTAAAAATAGAAAATGAATGTTATATTTTATTGTATATGATGATAATGAATATTACAACCATATGACAAATATTTTATTTTTGGGTTATATTTTATCTTTCCATGTTTTCTTGAATGAAAAATCCTCCTTCCCAACGTGGGACTATTTTAGATTTGAAAATTGTGTTTGGAAGGAAATATATAAATCAATATCAAAAAATAATTTACTTATGGTTTGAAAAAATTATTTATTTGAGTTTGGTGGTATTAATAAAAACTTTTATCATTGTCATAGTATGTGTAAATTGTTTTTTAAATATAGGTGATCCCCATACACACCTGATAATTTTGGTCTAGTTATAGCCCTCAAATTTAATGGCCAATGATTATGTTCTTCAAGAATTTTTTTTTAAGTTAACCATATAGTTAATTAAAAATTAAATTGTACATTTAAGGTTTCTATAAAGTGGATTAATAAGTCACATGTACGAATACCTATGAATGTTAATGATTCTTTATGGAAATTATTTTATTTCAAAATTTATGGTAAACACCATCTGTCTTAAAGAAATAATTATCCCTTTTGGATAAAAAATTATAATTTTTATGAATTATTTTATGGGTTCTCATGTTATATTTAAGAAACCCTCATATTTGTGATTTTGACATTACTTTTTCTAATAATAAATTTTATAAAAAAACTTTCGTTTTTCAATCTAATTTCATGATAATGTTCTAATTGAAACTACTTGAAAATGGGTCTATACCCACGATTTTACAAAGAACCATGGGTATAGGGTACCCCTATACCCACAGTTTTGGAAAACTGTGGGTATAAGGTTAATATGGGGACCTACACCCACGGTTTTCCAAAACCGTGGGTCTAGGTCACCAATACCCACAGTTCTGCCTGAAACCGTGGGTATAGGTTTATTTTGAACACCTATACCCACAGTTATGAAAAACTGTGGGTAAATGCGTTTTTTTTCAAACCCTATACCCATGGTTTTGGCCAAACTGGGGGTATAGGGTTTTTCACAAAAACTTATGCCCACATTTTTCTAAAACCATGCGTATTGGCGGGTTTTTTTATTAAAGACCTATACCAACGGTTTTGGAGAACCGGGGTTTAGCTTTCCCACATTATGGAGGAAAAAAAATTAGGCGGGACGATTAAAACATTTGGCACGAACATTCTTTTTATTATAATTATTAAGAAAATTAAAAAATATAAATTACAAATACCTATAGCTTAGTTGGTTTTGTTGTTACTCCACTCAGTGTGGTCCAATGTTCGAATTCCGGGAGATTTTTTTTCAATTAATTAATTTTAATAAATATAACTAATTATATTCTACGTATGTAATGATAAAATATCAGCAGGCTAGTTGGTAATGTACCACTTCATAGACCAGCAGGTCTAGTGTTCGAACCTCGCTGGCGTTTTTTTTCATATAACTAGATATATTAATATATTTAAACAAACATATATTCGAATACTTGAAATGGCGTTGGATTGGTTGGTCCAGTAGTTCGGTGTAACGTGGGGCATGCAGGGTTCGAATCTCCTGGAAAGAATTTTTTAAATACGAATTGAATAAATTCCCCACAGATTGAAACCGTGGGGTACGTGTCCTGCCACACTGTACAGCAGTGAGTTGCTGTGTAACACACCTATACCGACGCCTTTTCTGCTCACGGTTCCCAAAACCCTGGGTATAGCCTATACCCACGGTTTTGGGGGATACACCCACGGTTTTGAACCGTGGGAATAGCCCTTTTTTCAGTATTGTGAGCCTAATCGTTGTAAGGTTAAAGAGAAACCTTCCCAATGAGCCCATGTTTCAAAAATTTACTAACTAGTTTTATTTATTAATTTTTTATGTCCCTTACTGATATTTTATTCTCATCAAATGATTTTGATTTTATTTCAAATTTTTTTGACAATAGGTAATAATAAATTTGGATCCAATCTGATATTTTTCTAGACATTTAATGAAAATGAAACATGATTCAATGAGAGTATTATTTTATGAAAAAATATATACTAAGTCAGAGGGTCCACTTAGAAATATTATTTTTTTAAATAGTTATGAACCAATTATATAAAACTATAAATTAAAAAATATAAGAAACAAAAGAAAGAGAATTCAAATATAATCATTAAAATTATTTATAGTTTAATGTTTGATACTTATAGTAGGTAACATAGGAAAGATTAACATAAACCTAGAGATTATGATTTTTTCATGTGAGGTTAATTAAATGTAATGGATACCATAATGGGTTTAGAATTTAATGTCTGATCATATATTCCAAATGATAAGTAACTCCTTTTCAGGTTTTATGTGGTAGGAATACATTGGGAGAACTTTATTGAGTTGTGAAAAATGATTTAAGTATATATAACCCATAACTATAAAATGTGGAAATTTTATATGAGGAACAATGCTTTTAATTCTGTGGACCTAATTTTAATGTTATTAGAAAACAGTATATTTTATGTGACCTGTAATATTGAGTTAATTATGGGTTATTAAAATTTAGGATTTTATATTTTTTCGTATATATAACTATGGTATTTAAATGTGATTTTTTGGTTAAGTGTTTAATGTTATTTCAACATTTCTCACTATTTGGGGAACCGTATATGATTATTGTAAATAGAAATATTTCTGGCAATGATATAATTTTATTTAATAAATAAGTGATGAGTTATAATTTGGTATCATATATGATTTTATTGTGTATTTATGGAGAATGATATAATTTATTAAAAATATTATAATATTTTTTACATTATATGATTATGACATATACATTTTGGGTATATGAATTAATGAGATGCTGATGTTGTTTGGAGATAAAAGATAAATTGATCTATAAAGTATAAGTTGTCAATTATTTCTGAATTTATACTTCATCCATGATATTTTAATAAAATTTAGGGTTATGTATTTTTTATATGATCTAAGTAGAATTCTACGTGTTATTTTTGAACTTTTTTATTGAGTTATTCATATGATGGTTTATACATTTTGGATATCATCATATCATACAATTTTTTTATTAATGTCTAAACAGAGTAGGAATATATTTATATCCCTTTACATATCATATGGTCTATTAAAAGTTGATTTTATTGCAACGTACATGAACAAATTCATCTATAATACTCATTGTGTGGAGATAATTATGAGATTGTGGGAGAAATTGATTTAATGATGAAATTTTACATGTCAGGTATGTATATTTACTTATGTTATAAGTCTAGATGGTGATAAAATTCCTCAAATCTATGAAATAGATTTTGAAACAAAAACTTCATCCCATTACCTTGATTTTTGACAAATATATATTCTTTATCACTCCTCATTAATTCATTCATTTGTAGAGATTGACTTTTCCATGATCATTCAATTTATTATGATCAATGATATAAGTCACTCCCTATAATTTTTTTGAATATTACATTTTCTTCCAGGTCTATATTTTCACATCCCACTACTGTTATTATTCTTATAAACCATGTAATATTTTAATCTTAATGTCTTTCATATTTATGATTTATTCTTTTCAAAATGATTTTTTATTACGACTATTTATTATGTCGGAATTTAGATAAGTAATTTTTAAACAAATGATTATTGAGATCATGTTTAAATTCTCTGCACACAATTTATTTGGGGCTGGTAACATAATACCCTAATATTTTAGTTGAATAAATTTATGTTTGATAACTTATACAACATGAAACAGCGAGCATAAAAGAACCACAAAATATTATTATCCGAATATGAATGTTATAACATGACCATTGAATTGGTGGATATGAATAGAAATAACCACATTATGAATTATATATAATGTTTCTATTAATTAAAATTAACTTTTCTGTTCTTAGGAATTAAAATTCAATTTTTATTAAAGTCATTTTATTTTACCAAAATAGGGTTCCTTAAAAAATATTTTTCAATACTTTTGTGAGAAATTATTATATTAAATTTATGAAAATTTTGTAAAATTTATTTGATAAATTGAACAATATTTTTGAAATTAAAAAATTAAAATTATCTTAGGGTGAAATTTTGGTATTTTTCTTAAAATAGTGATTGTTTAATGAATTGAGAAAATAATTAATTTTCAAAAAATGCCCTTACTTTTTGTTGTATATTTTTATTTAAAAGGAAAAGTTGATATTAAATTAACATAAGTCTCATTTAATAATGAATAATATAATTATTCACATATGAATCATCATTAAACCCAAATTATGTATATGTTTAATTATTTTCTTAAAAATGAATTTTCTAAAAAAACCAATATTATTTCTATTTTGTGTATTGATATAAAATTAATTTATTCCACTTATATAAATTTAATTTCAAAATATATATTCCATATTCAGAATCAAGAGGTATAAATTTAGTAAATATGCCTCTTTTATTTTTATTCATTACAAATAGTAACAATTGAAAATATGTATCATTACTAAAATGGTAAAAAATGAAAAATAGTTTTAAAACAATGTAGTAATTTATTTAACACACTCTAAAACATTACTTTATCATATTATATTAGTTCTTTTATTCCATTAATATGTAAAAGAAGTAAAATAATCTATTTTTAAAACAATATTTTGAATTCTTGAACTCATTCTCGCATTTAATAAAGCTAAGATATATTTTATTCAAATTTAAATCTAATTTTATTGTCATTACATTTAATGGTATGGATTAAAAATTCCATACATTTGTTTTATAAAAATGTATGAAAATAATAAATTGGTAATTATTTTAATGAAAATATCCTGGAAGCAAATTTATTACAATATTTCATGGTAAAATTATTTTAATGATTAAATATGGTATTTTTCAAAAAATAGTTTTTTGATTCATTTTATGTTCTTATATTAAAATAACTTAATTATGCCTTTAGTATTTAAACCTGAGAGAATAGATTTGAAATTTCGAATAAGTATGTTAAAATTTGGTTAAAAAGATTCTTTTATATATTTTTTAATGTAATAATGTTTTATGGTAAAATTTTAATTTTTCACCATTAAGGTTAAAATGAGTTAAAGTTCTTTGACTATGAGTTATGGTCTAAAATTTACCAAAAAAATTTATTTAATTTTTTTGATTGGTGTTTTTCGACAATTTCTATAAAAGGTTTGAAAATTTTGACATTTTATGAAACATTACTTTGATAATGACCTAAATATACTTCTAAATAATTAAAAAATCAAAAATAATATTTTAACACCCAAGGATTTTATAATATTTATATTCTCAAATAATCCAATTTATTTAATAGCTTATGTTGCGTGAAACACTTTGCCTAATAAAACTGTGATATACTAAAAAATATTAACATGCTCATTAGAATGACAATCTAACCATTAGGAATAATAATGTGACCATTATAATAATAAAATCACTCATGAAATAATAAATAATACTATGTTATCTCATAAATGAAAAAATGATATATTTATATCATGTAATAAGTAAGGTAATGTTTTAAAAATGACAAATTAGGAGTTTATATTTTTGTGAAACGTAAATTATTATTTACAATTATATAATAAATATAATAATTGAAAATAAAATTTATTTTCATAAAATGTTTTGATAAACCCCTATTTTTTATTATAATTATAAAATAATTTTTTGAGACTATAATTAATTATTCAAATTGTTGTAAAAGCGGTTAAAATATTAAAATTAGTGTTTTTTGAAAAAATGATGAATTCAATTATAAATTAAATTTATCATATATATAAAATTATTTAAATAAAATTGAGAACATTTTATCTATCTATACATCAAAAAATGGTTAGCATGTTTTTTTGATTAGTCAAAAATAGTTGAAATTTTATGAATAGTTAAATATGACAACTTACAGTATGTAACATTATGTGTAAATAAAACAAATTGAGTCAAGGATGATGTATGGATGAGTTAGTAATTATTAAATTTGAACTCACATTCCTTATTTAATTTATTTTATAATGTAAATGAACACTCTTGATAGTCTTGAACCAAAATAATAAAGAAATTAATTAAATAAACCAAAACACCCCTATTCTCTTCCTAAAATTACCAACCATCACCATCCCTTCTCATAGAAACTGATAAATATTTAGGAATATATAAATTCTACCTAATATAATTACCAACACTCTTCCTCACATCCAAGACATACTATTCTTCCCAAAATACCAAATCCAAGTGTCTTAAGAAGATTCCCAAGGTGACGATTTTCGAGAGGTAAAATCATTCTTATTTCTATTTTAAATAATTTTATTTTCTTATTATTTCAACAAATAACTTATCCAAAGTGTAATGATAAATAATGTATCATATATATATATATTAATTTTAATTTTTAAATGTAATATTCATTATCAAATCTTATCTCACCCCCTTTTATTTTAAAAATGAACATACAGTCTGTGACGTGTCGATTCACCACCTTTAGGGATAACGAGTTATAATTTTACATTAACTACTTTAAGGATGATAATAAAACAATTTTTTTTGTAAAATATAAATTTGAAATACATATTATAAGTTATATCAATTTTATAAACCAATATATAAACATAATACTAAATTAAATGACATAATTTGTAATATTCGTAAAAATGACCAAAATAAATTATGACATTTTCAACAAAGATTAATTTAACAATTCATCTTCATAACATATAAATAAATGATATATGAGGTCTTTTAAACTTTTTTAATTTCAATTATACTAAATAATTACATTTATAGGGTTTTTCTTACATATTTACAAGAACATACGTAATTATACACAAGAAAACCTGCCATAAAACCAGGAAATGAACACACCCAGAACAAAATAAATATTAAACATTTTAACTCATAAAAATAGACATAAATAAACATAAAAAATTTTATAATTAAAATATATGTGTAATACGTTATGAATTAATGAATTAATATAATTTAATTATCCATGGCAAATAGTACATGTGAAAAATGCTTTTAGACACAAGGTAAGGGGTTTCTCACCTCACCAATATTTCTGTGAGATATAGACTTATTACCCAAATATTTATTTATTATGGTGTATTTATAATTCCACTAGAGATATCATATCATGAATATAATTAAATTAATGGTATTTAATGTTTCATTTGATAATTATTAAATTTATGGGGAATATGGTTCAACTTGTTACAATGTGGTCATGGAATTCATCTCAATTTTCAATTCATTGAGACATAAATGGTATTGTTCACCTAATCAATTTTATGATGTGTATCCACTACCCCTTGGAGATAAATTTACATTTTAATAGTATTTCTATGAATATCCAAATTTATTGTATCATGGACATGATTTATTTCTGAGACATAATCAATTTTTAAATAAGGTGTTTACTTTGAATGTTATTTTAACTTGGGATGTTTTCGTCAATCTATATCCTCTACTCAATATAAATATTTTGATAAGGAATATTATTCATGAATTAAATCTATGTATGATTAACGATTTGTACTTGATGTTATGGGTGGGACCTAAAATTATATACCCCCTTGAGGCATTGATGGGTCTCATGATGCAAAATAGTTGGAAACAAACCCTTCATGTTTGTTTCCAAAAAGAATCAGATGATTTTATACCCATAAGAATTAAACCATCTGGTGAATGGTCTTTATGGTAGTTTTCCATATTTTAGATACATTAACTTCTATTATTAATTATTTCCTTCAATTAGTATTCATTAATTACTATCCATTAGATTTTAACTATGAAAAAATCTATAGATGCATTTTCATTCATAGTTTGTTAAAAGAAATCTAATTTTCAACTATTTGCCTTAAAATATTGATTATTATTTATTGATAATACTACACTTTTCATTGATTCATTTATCTTATACAAGTAACTCTTACTAATAATTTGATCTTTTCTTTTTAACTTTTTTCCATCCACGTGTTTTGAAGATGAAATCATTGAATAAGTATTAAGGAATTCATTTTTTTTCATTTTCATGTTCTATGTCTAATTTCCACTATAACAACTAAACCATGTATGTATCTAGTTCATAAATACAATTAATTGATCGATCCATAGTGATTTTATATTTTTTATCTATTCCATTGTAAAAATATTTCCACCTACTCTATGCTACTGGGGTCGGTAATGTTAGAGTTGGTATCAAAGATGGTTTAGTAGAGTTCTTGGGAACTATATTTCAAATAAAAATTATAATTATAATAAATCCTTTTTGTGAATTTTTATAGCGATACCCATCGATCCACATTCATGCATATCACAAATCCTTCAATTCAATATGGAAGATTTGTATCATAATAAATCAACATCAAACAAGTTTAAAATCCATCAAATGATGTTGACCTAGCTGAAAATGATTTGTAATAATCCTTGAGAGAATACCACTTTTTCATCAAAACTTCTTAAAGTCACACAATTTAAAAAGGAAGATATTTAAATTCGTTTTTTAATCAAAGTGACCCATACCACTTTGAAGATTTTTATTGAAATTAACATTTTAAAAACATTCATGTCCATATAGATAAATCCTTAAGAACAATTTTGAAAACATGGACATTAATGAGAATGATTTAGAGGAATAAATATTTAAAACATTTAAAATGATGTTTTTAGAAAAAAAGTCCCATAAAATAATCCCTTTCATAACTCTTTTATGAAACATGGGCATGGATAATAAATATGTCCCGGTAGAAACTTATGTAAAAACAACCTCAGATAATAAAGAGATTATGAAATAAACCCTTACCTTGCACTTTCCTTTAGTAAAGGATACATTTAAACTCTTTTATGAAGACCATAGTATGTTATTAAGTTAAACCAGAACCATATTAATATTTATGATATCATACATGATTCGATTATGACTTTATACTACCGAATTAATAATAATTTCCATGTTAAATTAAAATTTTGTGAAATAATCGCTTTCTTTATCGTACGTGTTTTAACATGTTACTCTTGATTGTATCACTTAGATAAAGATTGAAATACATAGAGAATATAAAATATGATTTATATATCATATATATTTAGAATATAAATATTTATGATAGACATATATATGAAATGAAAAACATTGTTTATGGAGATGGTAGTCCGTACGTACGCATAAATGTTGTTTCCATTTTCATATCGTATTGAATGAAACAAAGTGAATAAGATATATGAAAGTACATTAATAAATATATATAAATATATATTTCTCCCGTATAATTATTATTTCATATATTAAATACTTATTAGTATTATATATTTTTATAATTGTTGATGGATGATGAACGTGGAAATGAATCTCATCGCATCGTGGAGAGGGTAATCCGTACGTACGCACAAGCGACAATATCATTTCATTAAAGCTATAGAATTGGATGGTATATTAATTTTACAGAGACATTATAATGTAATTTTCATTATTTATATACATATTACACATCATTATATCTATCCAAATAATATAGTGTTGTATAACAAATTACGCCACGATGTGGAGACGGTAAGCCGTATGTACGCACGGATGGTCACATTATCATTCATAAGATGGATAGAATAATGAATAAAGTTGTTACATATTTAAAATAACATCATAGTATATATAATATACTGGAGTTATTTAATTATAAATGAAACAACGAAGAAAGATGAAGTGGAAGAAGAAAGCAACTTGGAAGAGGAGATGAAATATTTACCTATTCTTCTGGTTCTTCCTTTTGATTTGATCAAAATGGCTCATTAGGTTGGATTTATGACTAAAGGAAGGAATCTAGGATTAATGGACGATATATGAGAGGGTATTTGGGTAGGTTTTGGCCGATCCAAATGGATTTGGAGGTGTGAATGTGAGAGACGGAGAAGTGCACTTTGATAAGAGGGGTGAGGGGCACCTTTGGAAAAACATGAAATATTATTTTATAATAAAATCATTTTCTGTTTATAATGGCTCCAAAATAAAAATTTTAAAGTCTAATGGGGGATGCATCAAACAACACTCAACCAATAAGTTTTATACATGTTTAGATCACCATATTAACCTTAACTCTTATATTTAACTCTTAGATAAATCGTTTGACATTTACCATGTCTCTTTGTATTTTTATATTATATGGTTATTAAATATACTAAAAACTACCTATCGAACCCCAATTGGTTCATTAATATAATTTATATTATTATATAAGACTTTTGGAAGATCATTAGATTATTAGGACTATTATATCAAGTAATAATATAATATTTTTAAAAAAACTATTTTATGTTAATGTTGACACTATTTGGTATTTGTTTTTTTGTGAAAATCATAACAGCATGATTACTTAGAAAAAAATTGGTCTAAAAAACTATAAAATGTAATATTAACCTATAAAATTATTTTAATTTATATAATTTCTCAAATTACATTTATTTGGATATTTAAAATTTCAATTATTTTAATCTTTCATTAATACGGTAATTAATGCATCATCATTCTGTCATAAATAAATTTAATTATATAATTTATAAATATTATAAATAAAATACCATTATGTATGAAATATTTTTATTTTTATAATTAATATTTATAGTCTAACTTATCTTATGTATAACCCTATATTGAAACTTTTTTAGTTATTAAACTGTGATTTTTACTCTTTTAACTCTTCTTTGAATTAAATAATAATAAATGTCCTAATCTAATCCAAGTTGTCCTAAAGGATAAAATTTTATTGCTAAGGTTGTTTTTTGGTTGAATTAAACTTATCTAATAGAATTATGACATGTGTTAAGTTAACAATATTATCATTTTTACCCTTAATTATCCTATTTACTTTTAACTGTGGTAAATAATAGTAAAAAGTTAATATTCACCAAAAAAAATATTTAACTTATTGAACCACATTTTTCATTCTTATATCAAATGTCTCTCTTAGATTTATTAAATCACTCTCACATAAGTGGTAAAAGTATGTTTTATGCAAATTGGCAAATTCTCCTTGGAGGTGGGTAAAAGACGGTGAAAAGTTCAATAAAATTTTATATATCTAATATTATTACAAAATGACTCCAATGAATTATATTGAAAATATATAGGTATTTTGTATCTATTTTGACCAAAAATAAATTTAAATAAAATAAATAATTATTTAAATAAAAAGTCAGTTTTAAACAATAACTCAGTGTTTTTCAGTATTAATCAAAAATTGATAGTTTTCAAAAAAATACCAAAAATTCACCATAAAATAATTATGATATTCTGAATTCAAAAATTATGACTAATTTACCAAATTAAAAACATATAATTTTCATTTATTAATTTAAAATTAATTCCCGTTGTCAAAACAAGAAGGCGTATTTTTATGAAACAATAACTATCAAAAGATTGTCACTTGGTCATGTCCAATTTCAATGTGAAATTACATTAAATGACCAGCATTGGATTAAATTTTAAAAATATAATCTACATATACTTAAAAACCATTAAAATGTATAATTTAACACATTAAATTATTTTTATTGAAAAACTTTTCTCAATTAAAATATAGTATTTTTCACTATTCTACCAAATATGAAAGATATTAGAAAAACACAAAACATTTATTGAAACTAAATTATTATATCCCGATTCTAAAGATAAATTTTATTTTGTCAAATTGAATATATAAAAGTTTCAAATATTGGATTTAAAAATGGTTCAACATTAAAAGGCAGTAAAAGTGCATTTTTTGAAAAAATACTTCTTTTATATGAAAAAAATGAATTAGTTCTTATATTATGTCTAAGAAACTCATAATAAGGAATCTAAAATTATAAAGATTATATATAGTTCAATATTTTGTTAATACTATTCATAACCTCTTTTGAACGGCTAGTTTGGTAAGTCATGGTGCGCTTGAACTCGGTGTAGCGAGTAATGAATGTTTTTGAATTACTTTGAAGAAATAACGTCCTATGAAATCATGTGGTGTTAATTTCTTCCCTCCATCAATAAATTGAGTCCTCGCAATTTGAAATTGTTCATCAAAAATAAAAAGTGTAAAATAGAAAATACCTTTGTGGGAAAACCCACATCAAATATTTGATTAATAATATTTAGTCTTAATTTGAGGAAATATATATATATATATATAGATGACATGTAGATTTTCATCCTTCAACTAATTCCTACTACAAACTCATCTTTCGCTCAATAATATTTTAAAAAAAATTCTATTTATCCAAATCGTATAGATTTCCAAAAATAATGAATTTATAATTCATTTGTAAATCTATTTAAAAAAACTAAATTATACAAACCAGTACATCACGTAGACCAGTCATAGTTGATGCACCCTCGTCACTCTTTAGTTGCGAGTTCAAGTCTTGCGGCCTTGCTGGACGCGACTAGTTATCACCCGAACTCTAGGTTGTCTTTTTTATAAAAATCCAAAAATAACCTTCACAATAGTATCCATTTTCAAAAGTAATCCATTCAAAACTTTAGACATATCCTAAATAATTAAATTATAACTCTCAGTACAAAATTTATATGGAAGTTAAACACAATGAAGATCCATTCTTATAGGTAATAACATGTGAACCCCTTCATCATGTACTTTTTTAAGACACCACAACATCCTGAACTAACATAAAACCTTATTGATTAAAATCATGCTTCCTTATTCCAAAATGAATATTGGATATACTCCTATCAAAAAATTTTGTAAACTCCAACAATAATGGAATATAAAAATCTTTAATCAGTTTCAAGGAAGTCAAGAATATCCAATATAATTTATTCAAATCAACCATCTCTTATTCCAAAATCACTACATCATTATTGGGGCCATATTAAGGATTACATTTCCTTTAACCATGTATTTTCCAAAAAATTGTATCTTACTATTATGTCACTTTTTTAGAACCATATAATCTCAAATACTCAATAAAATAGTTCTGTAGTACAATCTTTATTTATCTCCATAATTCATTTTACCAATATAAAGTTGATACAACACTCCAATGAAATAACTTTGTAATAACAACATACGAACACTAGTCATTCCTCGTCATCTGAGGAAGTATCATAACATGATTATTATCCAATAACATCCTTTATAGTATACTCTTATGACTGGGACATTGATTCATGTGGTGTCTCAATTCCTTGTAAATGAATCATTTCACATTTGAAACTTTTTTTACCCTTGAAATCACATACTTGGTGTCCTTTTTCTCCAAACTTATTACAAACTACCATTCTCATCGAGCATTTATCAAGGTGATTCTTTCTATATTTATCAAATATGGGAAAATTATTCTTTTTCCATCTTCTCTTTAACCATATTTCTCTCTTCCATCCTTTTCTTCTACTACTTCCCTTCAAAGCCATAGGATTCATAGAATTCTTTAATTATCTTATTAACACATGATACAATTTTTTCATATATTGAGAATACATGGGAGACTATTCAAATTCTAAATGATGGCTTAATACCATGAAATATATGATCATTCTTACTCTTTAGATCACATGTATTACTGGAGTTCACATGACTTCTACTGTGTGACATTTCTATACAATGGCATACACTAGGTCAGTTTATAAATCTCAATTCATAATTCCAAACATGTAAAACAGTTAACATAAATTGAACAATTTATGGATATAATCCATAATCATACAAATGTTTTCTTTGAGGAAGTATATACTCATAAACCCTTCCAAATGTTTTGTAAAGAAAATGACAATTTCCTAAGCATATCCACTGAGAGTGTCGTAACCAAGAGTGAATCATGGCCCATTATCGTGCACCAGTTCTCGTTCAAGTCTAGCTCAATGTCACGAACCAACCATGGTCGACCCTAAACCAGACACCCGGGTCACCTGAGCCGGCCCGAAACATGGCCTCAAACGCGTCTCCCCTTATGCCAGAGGTTGCCAACTAGAAGAGATGGTGTAAGGTAAGTCAGGGGGGAGACTATACCCTCTTATCAGAGTGGAGCAAAGGGACAAAAAATACAGCAACGATAGTAGTGTAAATAATAATAAGAAAGCAGTGGAAAACATTTTTTAATTTATAAGGTTTGAATAAAATTGGCGAACGGGAGTTTATATAAGAGATGCATGCATGACATTCTAATGATACAATGGAAGAATTAAATCACGCGACATACATACACATCAATGCAGAAGTAAATGAACAAAAGTCTCATGCCCCGAGGGGGATTTACATGAGCATCCTGAGCCCCAACTCGGTCCTTTTCTTCTAACTCCAAGTACAAGAAACAGCAACAACAAGGTCCTGCAACCAAATGGAATCTACTCGGGTATCCCTGTGCAGTGGCAGCCTGAGTAGGGTGTGAGATATATATCTCAGTAGGCCAGAACCACCGGGGTCTAGCCCACTCTAGACCATGAAATATAATTAAACAAATTGCTGGTATTTTCAAACAATAACTATACAATACAAATGATAAAGGCCCGTCCAGGTTCCAAAAAGGACACCTGATGGCAATACCTGCCTCGACACATAGCCGGGATAAGAACCTGTCTAAAACAACACATGTAAATTTGTTTTAAGCATAAAAACACTTTTTATCATTTTCCTCACTTACTCTATTTATATCCTTATCATTTCAACTCAGACTGGAAATACATTCATTCTTACCTTTCTTTATTTGATCACAATTCACTCGGGTTTTACCCACATCTCTCATTCTCTTCATAAATCATTATTATCATTCGTTTGGTGTTGAAAGCCATGTCAAGCACCCCAATTCTCATTTGGTGTAGATCGCCATGTCTAACACCTTGAATCACATTTGGTGTAGGTCGCCATGTCTAACACCTAGAAAATTATTCGGTGTAGATCGCCATGTCTAACACCCCGAATCACATTTGGTGTAGATTACCATGTCTAACACCTTATATCACAAGCTTGGATAACCATTGGGAAGGAATGCCATGTCCAAACCCAACGTTTAAATCAGTCTAGAACACCATGTGTAGGACCCATAATCTCATTTATTTATTACCATTTATCAATTAATTAATCAGTCGACACAATTCTCATTTCATAATTAATTATTCACATTTAATTATCCAAATCAGATCTCAACTTTTTATAATAAATTCTCATAATTAATTATCGTTGTTCAACATTCTGGAACTTGCAAGAGCAATAGAAGGTAAACAAAAGCGTATGGCATCAACATACCTCTAAGATAGGTGATTATTGACATTAAATGGTACAAGTAAAAGCATGTCATTTATCAAGTATAATGTCAATCATATAGAGTCATAAGACATTTAAGCAAGAAATCACAAAAAAAAATCTACTACTACACATTTATTTTGAAGGTAGATCACCTTTATTGGAGGAGTTTTATTAGAAAACATGTCATTACATTATCAAACAATTCATTTAGTGATATTTATCATTTACTTTAAAACTCATTCAACACTTAACAAAGTTAATAAGAAAAACAATAAGGAAGGAAATCATGAAATTCTATTGCTACATCTTTAGATTGAAGGCAGCGCACCTCGAAAGAGGGGTTTTATTATTAAGTCGTTAGTTTAGTGACCAAGCAACACCTTTATCTTATTCCTGCAATTCACACGATTTGCACAGAAGCATTTAATCGGAACTAAACTTGCATAATTAAAATGATAAGTGCAATATTAAACTCACTATTACTTTAATTAAATTTAAAGGGCAAGGAGAGGGACCCTAGGTCAAGGTGGATCCATCCGTCCACACCGGCTCTTTATGCTTTCTAACTAAGAGTCAACGCTACTCCCCCACTGAACATATGCACCTTAACACACATTCAAGGAAACCTAGACCCTATGAACACACCGTGCATGGTCATGGGAATGTGAAAGAGGATCCTTACATGCGCGCTTATCTGCATATGTCCGTCTCCACTCACCTGCGCAGACACTTTTATATATGAAATGAGGACAACTAGCCCCGTACGTGTATATTCGCTTACATGGACAAATATATGCACGCCAGGGGAACCCATGTACATATAAATATGTACCTATGCCTGCGCAGGTGAGTCTCCTTGACTCTGGCGACTCGAAACCATGCCAAAACCTCCAACGCACTATAAGACAACCACTATGAACCTTAAGACAAAAAGATAGACCAATTTAGGCATGGAAAAACAATCTAATAATAATAAACCCTTACCTCGGGTGCTAGCGATAGACAAAAACAAAGGCGAACTACACCGCGAATCTCAATGCACTGCCAACGACAAACTAGGGACTCATAAAAATTAAAATCCCCAAATTTAACAAGTGAGAAACAAAGCAAGAGGTGAAATCCTTACCCCGAAACCATACTGACGGTATGAAACCACCTGAACCGCTTCTCCTTCGATGGTGGTTGCCCGAACTCACATCAAGGAGTCCCAAGGAATCATTCTCACACCTTAAAACCAAAAGAAATCCAAAAATTCGGGTTACCACAAAAACCCTTAATTCGGCCAAACCAAACGGGCACTGAAAAAAAGGACGAATCATCAAAGAGTGGATGAAGGACGCAGCTAAAGACTTTACCATGGTGGATCGAATCTGAAAGGTGAAGAAAATAGGACTAAATCATCCGCGGAAAGAGGAGGTCACGTGTCGGGTCGTTGCGCGCTGCAGCGGTTCGGTCCGAACTGCTTTGCGCGGCTGCTTCAGGGTCGGCCGAGGGAGGAGGAGAGGGAGAGGGGGCCACCGCGCTGGCGGTCCGACTGCTACGAGGTCGGCCGAGGGAGGAGGAGAGGGAGAGGGGGGGTGGCGTGCGGCTCACGGTGAGAGGAGGGGGTTGTGTGGGAGTCCTGGCCAAGAGAAGGGGAGGGAGAGTTAGTGTACGGTTTTAATTTTAATTCATTTATTTTCATTTATTTTAATTTTAAACAAAAACTAAAACACATCCAGCCCGAACGGTTTTATCCGCACCATCTGAAACACCGTGCGCAGCCCGGGTGCCTGCTAATGGATACACGAGGCATCCCGCACGGATGACCCCCCCAGTTAAACCTACCGCGTGCATTCCGATATCACCGCTTAAAATGGCTCCAGAACACGGGACTTCATTCCGAAACTCGGTTCTAAAACCGACCCGCTGATAAAAGAAAAAGTTCAAAAACCTTCTAATTTTTTCTACTCTAAAAAAACGGTTTGTTAAAAACTACCCACCTAAAAAAAACTTCTCATCCCTGAGAATCCTTCGGAAAACAACAAAAACATCACTCGACCTACAAGGGTCGTGAAGTTTTATTCAACCCGGCCGTATTGCATTTCCAACGCCCATTGCACCATTAAGCATTTTTTAAGAAGACTTCACTTAAGCCTTTAAAATTCGAGCCAACACTCCCGTTGAAACTGAAACATCAAAGAAAAGCATACATCCGAGGCCATTATAGGGACCTCAACCAAAGAAAATCGTCGAATCACAATCGACCAACTAAAATTGGTCTCGCAATATTTCCTCGAAAGACATCGTCGACCCGAAATTCACACTCTCCCTTAAATCGACGGCGTGCTTTTAAAACTATTCTGTTATCAACCATGCATGCATTGAAGTCCTTATACGACGTTCGGTGATATGCTCATGTCAAGACATCTCTAGACTATTATAAAACTATCATGCCTCAGAACGAAGCATAACTCCAACAAACCGTGCATCCCACGCACAACGAGAGAGAGATTACGAAACAAACCCAAAACTATTAATCATTAGCACAGCGTATAACCGACACTATCTTAGTGTATCCAAGATGACATCACGATGGGGGACATGCTCGTCTCATCCAGCAGAGTACACTAAGATTAAACCAAGGTCGCTGAGAAGATCAATCGGACCAAACTCTGATGCCTATACCGCCTGAGGAATTCGTATTCGTCGAATCTTAACCACAGAAACTCTTCCCACACTAATGGAGTTTCTAAAGCATTGTACACACTACCAACCTTATCAAATTCGTGCTGCCAAGCAAGCACCGACATGAAAACAGAAACTCATGCGACACTACCCACCTTAGGAGTGCCCATGTCGTGGAAAGAATTAGCCTCTCACCAGCGTGCTATTTTTGAAACAATTTAACACACTGGTGAAGTTCCTCGAACTACAATCACCACATCATAAGCTCACACCAAAAACAAGGCAACTCAAGCTCTAAGGGTACTACCTGGCACGGGCTAGTCCCTTATGAAGCACACGCGTCGACCCTAACTCTTGGTCACGCAAAACAAGGAGTACTAGGCTCAAAACCACTTTCCATTTTATCCATTTCATTAATTCATTTCAACCTTTAATCATTTGAAAGAAGATTTTAACAGACCCACAAGTACTATTTCACAACAATGTACTTGGTTTTCAAACTACGCCCCACGGGCAAAACATGCAAGTTGTAACAAACTTCCTCTTCAACATTTAACATTTAAACTCTAGCAACCATATTTTAAAAAGGTTTAAAACATGATTTACCCTTTTCCCAATTATAAGGAGCCCATACACATTATAATGGAAAATTGGCTCCATCGTAATCATAACCAACAATTTCAGCCAAAGCAACCAAGCGCTTAACAGCTAGCTAACAAGCCACTACAAACAGCTAACACAAAGCAACAAGATGAAATCATGAAAACATGCTATAACACAGACCATGACACACAATCAAGATAGAATACATGACATATTATCACCCAAACAAGTTAATTATCACCGAAACATGCTTTCTAAAGAGGCGTGATAAATAAATCCAGGAATGACATATTTTCAAGGAACACAATCAAAATCAGCAGGCATCATACTAATGCAACTACATGTCATGGAACAAATTCATGACATGTGAATATCTAAGTGCCTAATATGGTGCATTCAATGAAATTTCTTGGCCATATAAGGCCAAGGAAATTTTTCAAAATCTCTTCATAAACATTTAATCAGTGGAAAGTACAACATTCACCCACGGTGAAATCACATCAACTGTAACAGCAAACAGCATGAACATCAATTCCCAACCCTGGCCACTTGGTCATTTACAGTACGTGGGGTGATCAGTCCCAGACACGACTATTACCCAAGCACCAACATATTCTAAGTCTCCTGTCTACCAACCCAAAACAGTAAGAAAAAGGAAAAGGAGGGTCCTCTAATACCATTTTGTCACGAACCAACCCAGGTCGACCCTAAACCGGACACCCGGGTCACCTGAGCTGGCCCAAAACATGGCCTCAAGCACGTCTCCCCTTACACCAGAGGTTGCCGACTAGCGGTGAGGGTGTAAGGTAAGTCAGGGGGGAGACTATACCCTCTTATCAAAGTGGAGTAAAGGGACCAAAAATACAGCAACAAAAGTAGTGTAAATAATAATAAGAAAGCAGCAGAAAACATTTTTTTCATTTATAAGGTTTGAATAAAATTGGCAAACGGCAGTTTATATAAGAGATGCATGCATGAAAAGCTAATGATACAATGGAAACATTAAATCACACGAAATACTTACACATCAATGCAGAAGTAAATTAATAAAAGTCTCATGCCCCGAGGGTGATCTCCATGAGCATCCTGAGCCCCAACTCGGTCCTTTGCTCCTAACTCCATGTACAAGAAACAACAACAACAAGGTCCTGCAACCAAATGGAATCTACTCGGGTACCCCAGTGCAATGGAGGCCCGAGTAGGGTGTGAGATATATTATCTTAGTAGGCCGGAAACACCAGGGTCTAGCCCACGCTAGACCATGAAATATAATTAAACAAAGTGCTGGTATTTTTGAACAATAACTATACAATACAAAAAATAAACGCCCGTCCAGGTTCCAAAAAAGGCACCTGACGGCAATACCAGCCTCGGCCCATAGCCGGTATAGGAACCTGTTTAAAACAACACAAGTAAATTTGGTTCAAGCATAAAAAACCTTTTTATCATTTTGCTCACATACTCTATTTATTCACTTATCATTTCAACTCAGACTGGAAATCAATTCATTCTTACTTTTCTTTATTTGATCAGAATTCACTCGGGTTTTACCCACATCTCTCATTCTCTTCATAAATCATTATAATCATTCGTTTGGTGTGGAACACCATGTCAATGACCCCAATTCTCATTTGGTGTAGATCTCCATGTCTATCACCTCGAATCACATTTGGTGTAGGTCGCCATGTCTAACACATAGAAAATTATTCGGTGTAGATCGCTATGTATAACACCCCGAATCACATTTGGTGTAGATCGCCATGTCTAACACCTTATTTCACAAGCTTGGATAACCATTGGGAAGGAACGTCATGTCCAAACCCAATGTTTAAATCTGTCTAGAACGCCATTTATAGGACCCAGAATCTCATTTATTTATTTCTATTTACCAATTAATTAATCAGTCAACACAATTCTCATTTCATAAATAATTCTTCACATTTAATTATCCAAATTAGAGCTCAACTTTTTAAAATCAATTCTCATAATTAATTATCCTTGTTCAACATTCTGGAACTTGCACGAGCAATAGAAGGTAAACAAAAGCGTATGGAATCAACATGCCTCTAAGATATGTGATTAATGACATTAAATGTTACAAGTTCAAGCATGTCATTTATCAAGTATAATGTCAAGCATAAAGAGTCATAAGATATTTATGAAAGCTATCACAAAAAATGAAATCTACTACTACACTTTTATTTTGAAGGCAGCTCATCTCCATTGGAGGAGTTTTATTATAAAACATTTCATTACTTTATCAAACAATTCATTTAGTGATATATAGCATTTACTTTAAAACTCATTCAACACTTAACAAAGTAAAGAAGCCAGAAAATAAGGAAGGAAATCATGAAATTCTATTGCTACATCTTTAGATTGAAGGCATCGCACCTCGAAAGAGGGGTTTTATTATTAAATCGTTAGTTTAGTGACCAAGAATCCTCTTTTATCTTATTCCTGCAATTCACATGATTTGCACAGAAGCATTTAATCGGAACTAAACTTGCATAATTAAAATGATAAGTGCAATATTAAACTCACTATTACTTTACTTAAATTTAAAAGGAAAGGGGAGGGACCCTACCTCAAGGTGGATCCATCCGTCCACTCCAGCTCTTGGTGCTTTCTAACTAAGAGTCACCGCTGCTCTCCCACTGAACATATGAACCTTCACACACATGAAAGGACACCTAGCCCCTATGCACACACCCCGCATGGCCATGGGCATGTGCAAGAGGATCCATAAATGCGCTCTTATATGCATATGACCGTCTCCACTCACCTGCACAAACACTTTTATATATGCAATGGGAAAAACTAGCCCCGTACGTGTATATTTGCTGCCATGGACAAATATACGCACGCTGGGGGAACCCACGTACATATAAATACGTACCTATGCCTGCGCAGGCGAGTCTCCTAGACTCTGGCGACACAAAACCATGCCAAAACCTCCAACGCACTATAAGACAACCACTATAAACCTTAAGACAAAAAGATAGACCAATTTAGGCAAGGCAAAACCAGCCAGAAATAATAAACCCTTACCTTGGGTGCTAGCGACAGACCAAAACGAAGGCTAACAACATCGCGAATCTCAACGCACTGCCAACGAAAAACCAGGGACTCATAAACATCAAAAGCCACAAATTTAACAAGTGCGAATAAAATAAAGAGGTGAAATCCTTACCCCGAGACCATACCGACGGTCTGAAACCACTCGAACCACTTCGCCTTCGACGGCGGTTTCCAGAATGAGCATCAATGAGTCCCTAGGAATCATTTGCTCACCTTAAAACCAAAAGAAAGCCAAAAATTCAGGTTACCACAAAAACCCTAAATTCGGCCAAACCAAACGGGCAACGAAAAAAGGGACGAATAGTCAAAGCAAGGATGAAGGACAAACCTAAAGACCTTTACCATGGAGGATAGAATCCGGAAGGTGAATAAAATAAGATGGAATCATCCGTGGAAAGAGGAGGTCGCATGTCGGTCCGTTGTGCGCTGCAGCAGTTCGGTCTGAACCACTTTGCGCGGCTGCTTCAGGGTCAGCCGAGGGAGGAGGAGAGGGAGAGGGGGCCACCGCGCTGGTGGTCTGGCTGCTACGAGGTCGGACAAAGGAGGAGGAGAGGGAGAGGGGGGGTCGTGCGCGGCGCACGGGGGAGGAGGAGGTTGTGCGGGTGTCCTTTCTGAGAGAAGGGGAGGGAGTGTTAGTGTAGGGTTTTAATTTTAATTCATTTATTTTATTTTATTTTAATTTTAAACAAAAACTAAAACACACCCAAACTCGCACGGTTTTATCCGCACTGTCTGAAACACCGTGCGCAGCCCGTGTGCCTGCTACTGGACACATAGGGAATCCCGCACGGCTGACCCTCCCGGTTAAACCTACCGCGCGCTGTCCAATATCACCGCTTAAAACGGCTCCAGAACTCGAGACCTCGTTCTGATGCTCGGTTCTAAAACTGAACCACTGATAAAAGAAAAAGTTCAAAAACCGTCGAATTTTATCCGCTCTAAAAAACGGTTTGTTACACTCAAAGCGGTTTTTTCGGGTTTTACCCCTACTTTCATCTATGGAAGAGGCACATCTACCAGCTCGTATCAGATAGGGATGTATTTCATGGAAAACATACAAAATATCTACTTTACCAGAATTATAGGATGTTATTCTATACTAATCCTCAAAGCCTATCTTAGGGTATTGTGCACTAATCAGAGTATATCTAAATCTAGTTTCCAAGGATATTTCTCACCTTCCTCTGATACCAACTATAACACCTCAACCCTAGATTCCCAGAGTCAGTGCATTATTTTAATAAATTGGAATTATTACAAGAAATCATGTCTCAAAAAACCGATCCGTTTAGCAGTCTTGGAAAATATATTGCGTACATTAACATTAAATTACAATTTCATACATACAACACAGTAAAAATCCTTTGAGAATTCCATTTTTCATCTAGCTTAACCCTGCATCTCAAACATAAAACACTTCTTGGGATCCTGAGAAAATAAAACATATGAAATGGGTGATCTCAGATGCTTCGTAAGGGTAAATAATTTAGCGGAAGAAATAAACTTTTAAGGAAAGATGTGTGATAAAAACTATAGCCTTTTAGACATAAACATGAACACAATATGGGAAATATAAATCAAATATTCACATATAAACATGCACATGGATATTCTACTAGTTGAATAATCACATTTAATAACTAATTTCATAATGAGGTAATGTCTAACGCTAGACATCATTACCACATAGTCAAGGCCTTGTGCCCAGACTACAAATAAATTTTTTGTCAAGGCCTTGTGCCAAGACAATAGTTTGTCTCATCAGACTAACTGATGCATCAAGGAGCTATAGAGGGCTCCAACCGTCACTCACTAAGTCTACTACATTCCTCATATGAAAAGGTTGAAATATAAAATAATCAATCATATTAAAACAAGCATACGAATTGTCAATATTTATCTATAAACCGTGAATGGTGTAAAAATTACACATCAACAGTCAAAAAAATCACAAATCCTTCAATAATATTTGGAAGATTTATATCATAATAAATCAACTTCAAACAAGTTTAAAATCCATCAATGTATGTTGACAAAGATGAAAATGATTTGTAAAACTATTTGAAGGAAATATCTCTTTTTCATAAAAACATTTAAAAGTCACACAATTTAAAAAGGAATATATTTAAAGAAATTTTTGAATCAAAGTGTCTCATAAAACTTTGAAACTTTTGAACGTAAATAAAATTTTAAAAACATTCATGTCTATATAGATAAATCCTTAAAAACAATTTTGAAAACATGGAAATTAATGATAATGATTTAGAGGAATAAATATTTAAAACATTTAAAATGATATTTTAGTATAAAAATTACCTTAAAAGAATACCTTGGAAAACTATTTTATGAAACATGTACAAGGATAATAAATATGTGCCAGTAATTAATTATGTAAAAACAACATCGGATAACAAAGTGATTGTGAAATTAACCCTTACCTTGCACTTTCCTTTAGTAGAGGGTACGTTTACCCTATAATATTAAAACCATACTATTTTATTAAATTATTCCAGAACCATATTAATATTTATGATATCATAAATGATTCAATTATGACTTTATACTATCCATTTAATAATAATTGCCATGTTAAATTAACATTTAGGGTAATAATCGCTTTCTTTATCGTACGCGTTTTAACATGATACTCTTGAATGTATCACTTAGACAAAGCTTTAAATACTTCTAGAATATAAAACATGATTTAGATATCATGTATATTTAGAATATAAATATGTATAGTAGACATATATATGAAATGGAAAACACCGTTTATGGAGACGGTTGTCCCTACGTACGCATAAACGTTGTTTCCATTTTCAAATCGTACTGAATGGAACTAATTGAATAAGATACATGTAAGTACATAAATACATACATATATATATATATATATATCCAGTTGCATTATTATGTCATATATTACATTCTTATTAGTAATATATATTTATAATTGGCGATGAATAGTGAACGTGGAAATGTATCTCATCGCTTCATGGAGAGGGTAATCCGTACGTATGCACGACTGAGAATATAATTTATTTAAAGGTGTGTAATTGGATGGTATATTAATTTTACAGAGACATTAGCATGTTATTTTCCTTATTTATATACATGTTACATATCATTATATCTATCTACATAACATAGTGTTGTATAACAAATTACACCACGAGTGGAGACGATAAGACGTACGCATGCATGGTTACATTATCATTCATAAGATGGATAGAATAATTAATATAGTTTTTCCATATTTATAATAACATCACAGTATATATAATATTTTGGAGTAATTAATTTAGAATGTAAACAACAAATAAACATTAAGTGGAAGAAGAAAGGAACTTGAAAGAGGTGATGAAATATTTACCTCTTCTTCGGGTTCTTCCTTTTTGATTTGATCAAAACGGATTCTCAGGATGAATTTATTACTAAATTAAGGAATCTAGGATAAATGGAGTATAGTTTAGAGGGTATTTGGACATGGTTTGGCCGATCCAAATTTCTTTGGATGTGTAAATGTGAAAGAAGGGTAAGTGCCCTTTGAAAAGAGGGGTGAGGGGCACCTTTGAAAAAACATAAAATATTATTTTATAATAAAATAATTTTCTGTTTATAAGGGATCCAAAATAAATTTTTTAAAGTATAAGGGGGGGATGGGTTGAAAACCACTCAACCAACAGGTGTTTGATGGGTTTAGGTCACCATATTAACCTTAACATTTAGATTTAACGCTTAGTTAAATAGTTTGACATTTACCATGTCTCTTTGTATTTTTATATTATATGGTTAATAAACTTAATATTAAATGCCAATAGAACTCCAATTGGTTCCATAATGTCATATATATTATTATATAAGCCTTTTGGGTGAACCATAGATTTTTATGACTATTATATCAATTAATAATATAATATTTGTTTGAAAAATTATTTTATCCCAATTTTGACACTATTTGGTATTTGTTTTTTTGTCAAAATCATAACAACTTGATTACATCAAAAACATTTGATCTAACTAACCCTAAAAGTTCATATCAACATATAAAATTAGTGAACTTTATAAAAAGTTTCAAATTCCATTAATTTGGATATTTATAATGACAATTATTTTAATAATTCATTAGTACAGTAATTACTGCATCATCATTGTGTCATAAGTAAATTTAATTATTTTGTATCTAAAAATTATAAATAAAATAATATAATGTCGGAAATCCTTGTATCTTTTAAATGAGTATTTATAGTCGAATTTATCATTTGAATAACCCTATATTATAAATAATTTAGTTATTAAACTTTGATTTTAACTCTTTTAACTCTTCTTAGAATAAAATAATAATAAATGTCATAATCTAATCCAAGTGGACCTAAAGGGTCATATTTTATGCCTAATGTTGTTTTTGGTCCAATTACACCTATCCAATATAATTAGGACATGGGTTTGGGTAAGAATAATATCATTTTTACCCATAATTACCGTATATTTCTAATATTATTACAAAATGACTTCAATGAATTACATTGAACATATATAGGTATTATGTATCTATTTTAACCTAAAATAAATTTAAATAAAATAAATAATTATTTTAATAAAATGTCAGTTTTAAACAATAACCTAGTGTTTTTCAGTATTTATCAAAAATAGATAGTTTTTAGAAAAATACCAAGAATTTATCTTAAGCTAATTTTGATATTACGAATTAAAAAAAGATTTCTATTTTACCAAATTCAAAATATAGAATTTTCATTTATTAATTTAAAATTAATTCCCATTTTCAAAACCAAAAGGTGTAATTTTTTGAAACAATAACTATCAATAGATTGACACTTTTTTATATCCAATTTCAAAGTGAAATTACTTACAATGACCAACATTAGATTTAATGGTAAAAATATATTAAATTTATACTTCCAAACCATTAAAATGTATAATTTAACACTATCAAAAAAAATTATTAGAAAAGTAGCTTTCCGTTAAAATATAGTATTTTTCACTATTCACCCAAATATGAAAGTTATCATAAAAACCCCAAAATTTATTGAAACTATATTCTTATGTCCCGATTCCAATGAAGAAGTTTATTTTCTCAAATTGAATATATAAAAGTTTCGAATATTTGATTTAAAAATGGTTCACCATTAAAAGGCATTAAAAGCACATTTTTTAAAATACTTCTTTTATATGAAAAAAATGAATTATTTTTTACATTATGTTTATGAAACTCATAATATGGATTAAAAAATTATAAGGATTATATATAGTTCACAATTCCATTAATACTATTCATAATCGCTTTTGAAGGGCTAGTTTGGTAAGTCGCAGTGCGCTTGAACTCGGTGTTGCATGTAGTGCAAGTTATTGAGTTACTTTGAAGAAATATCATACTATGAAATCTTAGGGTATTACAGTTAAACTATAATGAAATGGGGGAATTTATCAAAAAATGCATCAACCATCAAGGGAATCTACCTTAAAAGATTCCAAGGGGAGACGAACAAGCTTATCTGATCACCATAGCTTGAGTAGAAGTACCTGATGATGTGGTGTTTGGTATAATAATAATATCATAAAATTTAGCCAATGTATTTTTTTAGATCATCACATTATTTTATATCTAACCAGTTTTTTAGAAAACTAGACAATTCTGTTTTAATTTAATAAGGTTGTTTTCAGTCAGATAACATTATGTAAGATTCTTTGAAAATAAATTGTGTCATGAATTCCCAATTACCGCACATAAAAATTATTTATTTTCTGAAATTATCATCATAAATATGGTTCATTTTGATATAATCCTCGGTACAGATTGGATTTCAATCTATGAGGAAAACATGTATTGATATAATATGGAAATTATGATTTGTGAGTAAGATATATAATTTCATATCATTAGATTAGAATCTTCAACATTATATTCTTATGTAGATCCACCCCCAATATCTCTTGTAATTGTAATTCTTTGGGAGGAAGAGGAAAAATTATGTAGGGATGAGGAAAGTAATCATAAAATTAAGGATAACCCAATTGTACCTAAATACATTAATGTAAATCCGAAAGAATTATGTATACACCACCCAAAGTGTGATGTTGATTTTTCCATTAATTTAATCCATCATGAAATAAAAATATCCAAGAATCATTATATAATAGAAAATGTTGAACTAGAGGAGGTGAAGAAACAACTAGAGGATTTGATAATTATGGGATATATTATTTGTAGAGTTTTACCAGATAGATCCCCTATTCTCATTGGTAATAAAATATGGATCCATGAAGTAGTTCATTTAATATATAGAAATAAATGTTGTTACAAAAAATAACATGTAACATCATCCTTGCATTGATGATTTTTATGATGAAATTCATAGAGCTCAATATTTTTCAATGATTTACCTTTAGTATGGGTATCATTAATAGAAAATAAATAAGGATGATATTTCAAAGAAATATTTTTATATGCAGTATAAACATTACAATTTGAAAGTAATTCCATTTAGATTGACTAATTTATCCTAGATTTTTATGGATCTAATGAATATATTATTTGAGGAATATCTTCTTGAGATTTGTTTAGTATTTATTGACTATATTCTGGTGTATTATCACATCACGAGTAAATATAGAATAATTATATTACATATTTATCAATATTTATGAATTATATAGTGATTTTTCATAAAAAGGGGTATTATTTTTGATAGTTTACCCAACACGCAATAATAAGTTTCTCTAAAATCCTATATTTCACAAAAGACTTAGTTATACCAAAAATTAATATATTATTAATATTAATATTTTAAACGAAAGTAACAACTGAGATGTTTTATAGAAAGGAATGAAAAAAACTACCAATATTATTCTTAAACATTTTTATTAAAAAGTTTAACTTTTTTAAAATAATGTTTATGGGCTTATATTGAAAATAAATCCAATTTTAAGCATAAAATATTCTTATATTTTTAAAAGGTAGTTATACCACCTTTTGATGATGAAACCATTTTAAATATACTTTTTTACCATTTTATATGTTGTTTTTGGAAAAATAATCTTCCTATTTATATGTGGGATTTAAAAATTTATTTCAGTTGAATTTTTAGTATTTTTCTGATTAAATTAATATTTTGATGAATAGTTAAAGATGCAGAATTTTAATTCAAACTAATTTTTCATCCAATTTATTAATATTGTTATATTATAAATTTAAATGTATTTAAGATATAATTAGGATAATTTTTAATTAGAAAATACAATTTAGTTCATTGGACTCTTTTCAAATTACAATTAAATTGAAAAACTATGTGAACTTTTGAATGTTTTACTTGAAAAAAAGTTTTCTCGACCCATCAATGGGATTATTATTAAAAATAATTTAACTACTTTAGTGAATTGAATTTTAAAAAATTTAAATTCTTGTTTTTACTAATTATTAAAAAAAAATTAATGGTATCATCATAATTTTTGATAAATAGTAATTTTAGTATGTTATTTACCACGAATAATGATAAATTGGTTAATTAAAGGTAAAATTAAATTATAATATTATAAAGTAATCCTAACACATTTTATAATCTTATTTTATGAGTTCTCATACAGAATTACCTTCATTGGGGAAAACTGTTGACCTTTGGAAGCCACTTGGGTGTGATTTGGACATTTATAACATTTAATTTTAAAGTGAAGGAAAATATGTCAAAAATATGTCTCAACATACTAGAACAATTTTTATATGGGGTAATGTAAGTGATATATTTTACTATGAACGAAACATATACATATATAAATATATTATAAATAACATGGTAATTTATTTATATTTTTTTTAAACTATTAAATTAAAATTATGACACAAAGATGATGCAGTAATAGATTTATTAAAGAAAGAATCAAACAAATGATATAAATAATATTAAAATAAATAAAATTAGAAATATTTAGTTCCATACAAAACTATTATTCATGAATATTACATGTTTTTATTGAGTTAATGTATTTTTTATAGAATCAAATTGTTATGATATTTTAAAAAAACCATGTAATGAATGGTGTCAAAATTGACATAATTTTAATTTTATAATATAAATTATCTAATTAAATGATATAAAAATTATAAAAAAATTACATAAATCCAAAAACATTGAATAACTCTATAAATTTCATTAAATACCCATAAATTGGACTTTTTTTAGAATTTCATAATTATTTTAACTCACTAAGTATAAATTACATGATAAAATATTAAGAGTTTAAAGGGGTTAAAACAAATGGATAAGAATTAAAAATTACTATATCTTCTATAATTTTCATTATATTATTATATATAAACCCATACTCATTATATATTCTAAATAAATTATTTTTGACACATTTTGGATCAAAATTGAATTTATTAATTTAATACTTTTGTTAATTCCAAAGGTACCCCTCCCTTCTCCTATACAAATTCACTAATTATTATATTTTAATCACACTTCCAAAACAGTTTGGTTATGATTATATCTACCCAAAACCCTTAATATAATCACTTCCCACACTGTTAAGATTTTATCTTAATCATAACCCTTCATAACTCCCATCGTAGAGTTGTTAAGGTGTTCTTCAGAGACAATCCACCAAAGAAGAGGTATTATTTTATTTAAGTATTTCTATTTTTTTTCTTCTTCCAATTCCATCAAATATTCATCTTCCCAGATGAAATAATAAATATTGTATTCTTAATATACCGATATGTTTTCTTGATAATCTCAACACCTAAATCCATCTCCACTTCCATAAAACTAGAAAAGAATTACCTATTTGTCTTTCGGTGGATGCTACCACCCCCATGAACCAATCTAATTTGTTTTTCATAACAGTATCTCATGACTGGTTATAGTAATTAAATTAATGTTAATATGTTATATTAACTAAATATTAATTATTTAAAGATAATAATATATGAATTATGTTATTATTTTCCATGCTCTTGAAAATGATTATGTTGTTCGTGTGTACGTGTGAAGTATCACCTCCCTAAAGTGATGTGACTTGTTTTTATCAATTATATCACCATAGTGATATATATATAACTATATTTAAAAGATTAATATGACATTAATTATTTCAGGATCATCCTATAAATATAATATAATACTTAACTTCATTCCATAATGATCAATGAAAAATGGAAAATGATACTCATGTGTACGTACAACTTACCCTCTCCATTAATATAACGCAGTTCATTTTTCATAAACAAAATTATTTTTTTGTTTAATGGAATAGTATATATATAAAAATAATAATAATTTCCTTAATATTATCCTAGAGATAAAGTACATATGACCACATGTACTATTGACAATGTACCAAGTTCATTTCAGACTCAAAAAACAAATATCGACAAAACATCCAATGTGAACATAAAATCGGTATGTAATTGATATAACATTGTTATAAGTGATATAAAATGAATAATGAAAAATAAAAATTCTCTCACTACTGCATAAATTATAATTTGTTTACTATTCCTGAGGATAACAAATGTTCGAGATGATTCAAACCCAAGGTAAGGGACTTCATCTCAACCTCATTTCATTTAGGCATATTTTGATGTTATACACCACCTTATTTTGAAAGGTGTATAATCAAAACCTTTTACATTAAATTAATTATTTTTTTAACATAATTTTTTTATATGAATAAATTTCCTTTTTTTACAATATAACAGAATTAATTTTTTAATGTATACGACGACAATGGCTTCTCTACCATTGTAACTATTATTTGATATATGGATTCCTCTATAAGCATTAATGTTTTTAAAACAAAAATAATCTCATATTCCCTTCTTGGGTGTTTTGGAATTGAAATTGGTGTTGAATGTGTATGGAATATTTCAATATCAAGAAATGATTTCTTATGATTTAAAATGAAATTTTATGAGTGAAATATTGGTAATTGTAATCATTGTGTGTTATGATTATATAATGGTACACAGACATTTGACGGGTGGTAACATGATAAAATATAGTTGATTGGTCCCATGATAAACCAATCACAAGTGGTTTTGTGATATACCTAGGATGGGTGGTTACGTTATAACCTCCAATTCATTGGGTATGGAAGTTGTTTGTATGGATATACAATTTATAAGAGTGATATGTGTGAAATTCGATTTCATGGATGTTCCATTTAAGTATTATTATTTATGAAGTTAACTTTATATTTATTATGTTTATTTATATGGGTCTTAATAAAATATTTGGATTAAAATAAGGCTATGAAAGGAGATTATATCTACTGAAGGTCATCTATTACTTCTTAATGGTGAAAGGTATTACATTATGATAATTTAATCATGGTTTACATGATTTCTCAAGAATTACAATTTTCCTTCTTTGTGTATCCCTTACTGAGATTCTACCCTCATTCCCTGTTTTTAAATATTTTTCAAAGGATTTAATGAATTATTCAGTGAATTAGGGGACCACGGAAGATTTATGAAGCTTAAACATGAAATGAAACAATGTTTCTTTTTATTCATTTTTTATTTTATAAAATAATTTGATAGTAAGTAGAAGTGTCTAGTTTGTAATATTTAATTTTTTATGAATTATTTATGGGATAATTGACTAATTATCTAAACTTTAAAATATTCTCAATGATAAATAAATTCAAATTATTAACTTTACTCAATATTAAGTAATTTTTAAAGCTAAGGCCTTATAGTTAGTATCGTAGGATGGTTTAAAAAACATTAGAGGATAGGGTGATATTTATATATAATTTATATGTTATATACAACAATAATGGTTAGCATAATATACAGAGTAAAAATTATTTTAGATAAATTGAATGAGTTTTTGATAATATGAATAATTATACCTTAGTTGTTATCTTCCACAAAATATAGTATGTGATGATTTTATTAATGTACTCACTCTAAACATTTTTTAGTAAATGAATGGATGTAGTCAAAACCAAAGTAACAATTGATGTGAAGGAAAATGTGGTTGTTATATGAATATGATACCTAATGAAGTAGGAGCTGAAATGAGAAATATAATGCTTATTCTAAACCAAATATCAAAAGTCATGATTAACCACTTGAACCATGTTGACTTTTCTGATGCATCATATATTATTTAAATTATTCCCTGTGAATGTTTAGGTAATAATAATACATGTAAGATTATTCAAAAAAATATGTGTTTAGGATGTAAAATTAATTATGTAGAACTCTAAATGATTAATAGTTATACATATAAAGGTTTGAAGAGTTAAAGTAGACTGTAAGATGATGAAATGTTTAAAAGTTTTAATTATGTTTTGACGATGGGATTACATTGGATGACTTTTTTTCAGTTATGTGTAACCATGAAGTTTGTTAAGTGAAAATGTTATTTGATGAAGATTTATAATTTCTTATGTGGACATAATTATAATGGTACGGAGATCCATTAAGGTTTATATGATAATTAGTTTTTACGTAATTATGGGTTTTTACATTTTGGGATTCAAATTGGAAGTTATAAGATAAAAAATTGAGGTTAAATATGTTATGTTTATTTTTGAGTGTTTTATATCATTTTGGGTATGATATAAAATCATATAATATTTGGAAAAGGAATACCCGTATTAAGGGTGAAAACCTATCGTATCGGACAGGTATGTTGAAGTCAAACCCACAACCAGAGTGTGACAAGGCTTTATCTCTTACCACTAGCCTATGGGATTCCCCTGGTTAGTATGTCAATTTTTTTTAGTTAAACTACATGAAGTAATAAGAATAATTTAATTTTCATAACATATGTTTTATCAAATAGATATCTTTGGTATAAGAAAATTATATGGGGATTATGTGATTAATGTTATTTTGTAATACATTAACTATTTTGGGAACCTTTTATGCCTAAGGAAAAAAGAGTACAATAGTATTTTATTTGAGGATTAATATTTGAAATAATATATGTCTTTATTGTGGGATTATAAAGATTCAATTCTTTTATGGAAATTGTTAACCTATCATGGAGAATATGTGATTTTGGAAATTACCTTGTTGGAATGAGACATTAAGAGTAGTTGATGTTATATGGAGTTAAATTTTAGATCATATCATTGCTGATTATTTGATCAAATCATTCTAATTTTTTTCAATTTTCACTTTGTTAATAAACTTTTCTGGAATTTTAAGGATATATTTTTATGGAATATTCTATTATGGTCTTTCGGTATTAGTTATTGTTTTTGGAGATTAAAATTAGTCATTCGTTTTTTTATGTTTATTGTATTTGGGGAATTATATTATTTTATCCTAAATTTTTTTTGTGGTTAATGTTTCAAGATAAGATGAATTCATAGTTAATATTTTCTGGATTATGTGATTATATAGATTTTGTTTCTAGTATTTCAAAAATTAAACAAATTAATCTAGAAAACTCATCATTTAGAGAATATATGAGTTTGTGGTGGAATATGATTAATGGTTGAACCTCTACTTGTCATGAATGTATATTTCTTCATGTTTGTAGTCTAGGAAGTGAAAAAAACTCAATATTATAAAAGTGATATTAAACCAAAAAAATAATAATAATTAATTTTCATAATAATAAATCAAATACCACTGAACCCATCCCAAATATATTATTCTCTGATTGTTAACTTTCCCTAGACAATTTCTTATATCACTCTCAATCCCAACATTGTGGTTAGTTTAATCTTCCATATTAATGTTTTCTTACCTATAACCATAACATATTTTTTCTCAGGTGTCCTTTATACCTCACTTTAATTATTTTAATGGTGGTGGAATCTTTTTTCTGTGTGGTATTGCAATGGAGTAATTTTTTAAAGTGAAGCCTCATTTAATAATCCCAAATTTTAAATTACGAGGACATAATTTCCAAAAGGGAGAATGATGTAACATCCCAGGTAAATATATAAAAATAATATTACATATTTGGTAATATTTATGAAATTGATAGTGATTTTAACTTAATATGGATGATATGTATGATAGAGTACCTGACATGCAACAACAGATTTATCTGAAATCCTATGTTGTACACAAGATTGAGTTATATCAAAAAATAATATTCTATTAATATGATGATTTTAAATTGTAATTATCACCCAGTCATAGTATTGGTAGGAATGAATAGAACAAACTATTTTATGTTTACACAGTTTTGTTAATTATTTTTTTTCTTCAAATAATTATTAGATGGTTAAAGTGGGAATAATTCCAATTGTACGTATAAAATACTATAATATTTTGAAAATGTAGTTTTACTACAATTATATTTTGAAACCCTTTTAAATATAGTTTCTATCACATTTATATATTGTAAATGAATAAAATGACCTTCTTTTTTGGAATTAGGGAATCAATATTTACTTCAGTTTATTATTTTACTTTTAATGTTTAGTTAACATTTTAATGAAAAGTGAAAAATGAATCATTTTAATTCAAACTAACTTTTCATAAAATTAATGTTTATTTTGGGATTATAATTTTACATGGTTTTAAGGTATAATTACATGAAAATTTTATTATTTAATACAATTTAGTCCATTGGATTCTTTTTCAAATGAAAATTTAATAGAAAAACTATGTGAACTTTTTGAAAATGTTAATTAAAAACCTCGTTTTCTCGACACATCAACACGATTAGTCCCAAACTAATTTAACCACTTTAATTAAAGGAATTTTCAAAAACTAACATAGATTATTTTACTCTGAAGGAAAAATGTTGTCTAATAGTATAAAAATAGTTTTTGATGAATATAATCTTTAGAATATTAATTACCAATTTTAATGGTAATTAGGGTAATTGAAGATAAAATTAATATTATATTATCATAAATTTTCCCTAAAACTGGTCAGACCATTATTAAATGAGTTTTTATCAATGACAGACATAATTAGGCTGAAATTGTGACCTTTGGAAGCCACTTGGTAGTGATTATGACATTTATAACATTTTATTTAATATAAAGGATAATATGTCATATATATGTATCTCCTTACAAAACTATTTTATAATAGGGTTCTATATGTGATATCATAGAATATGTCTAGTACTTATAAATATAGAAAGAGTGCCTAAAACATATTAGTTTATTTATAGTTTTTAGGATTTAAATAGTTAAATTTAATTATGACACAAAGATGGTGCAATAATAGATTTATTAAAGAAATAAACAAATATATGATATTAATTATATTATAATAAATATAATATGAAATATTGTATGTCATAAATGCTTTTTATGGATGAATATGACATGTTATTGTTTAGTTAATTCAGTTTTTTAGAAGAAATGATGTTCTTAATTTATAGTAATAAATTCATGTAATGAATTGTATCACAATTGACATAATTTAAAATTTAAAATATAAAATATTTCATTAAATGATATAACATTTATAAAAATCTATGATCCACCAAAATAGTTAGGATAACTCTAAACATGTTAATAATTAATCAATAATTGGACAGTTGGAATTTTTGTTAAATATTTTAACCATATAATTATCAATTACATGATAAAATTGTTACAGTTAAAAGGGGTTAAAGAAAAATGATAACGATTTAAAAAAATACAAAAACTTGTATACTTTTAATTGTATGATTATATTTTACCCATAATGTATCTTATAACTAAATTATTTTGGACCCATTTTGAATCAATAACGAATTTCTATTAATTTAATACTTTTAATAATTCTAAGGGTGGCCCTCCCCTCTCCTACAAAGAGGCACTGATTCTTCTCTATTACCCATACTACTCCATTTTGTCAGAATATTATATTTCAAAAACCTTTACTAGAATACCTCCACACATTTTTATGTCATTATTTTTGGTAGAACACCCTCCTTATAGGTGTTTAGGTGTTCTTCAAAGATGATAAACTGGGGAATGGGTATAATTTTCATTAAGGATTTCTATTTTACATATTCTTACACTTCTTTAAAATATTATTCTTCCTATATAGAATTTTAACCCCAATATCCTCAATATATTTACATTTTATCATTATAATTTTTTCATCTAAATCTATTTCCAATTCCATTTAATGGGAAAAGAATTAGTCATTCGTGTGTACGTGTGATCTATCACCTCCACAAACGAATCTAATTAAGTTTTTATAATAGTATCTCATGACTGGTTATAATAATGGATTTAATATTTTTATATGATAGTTATGTAATATTAATCAATCTAGGATAAAAATATATCTATTAATTTCCAACTTTCCATTCATATAAAAATGATAATGTCATTCGTGCAGACGTATAAACTATCACCTCCATTAAGTGATGTGACTCATTGTTATTCATTATATACCTTCTATGATATATATAAGTAAATATAAATTATTATTATGATATTAATTATTTTATGATAATTATGAAGATAAAATAATTCATAAATTATTTCTATAATTATCAATAAAAAATGGAAAAGATTACTCATGTGTGTGTACGACTTACCGTCACCATGATTATAATGTTGTTAATTTTTCATAACAAGAATTCAGGGTTTGATTTAAAGGTTTTATTAATGAATAATTTTTTATAATTTCATTAATATTATTCTGGATATGAATGACTTATGACCACATGAACTATTGACATCTTACAAAGTTCATTTTCAACTCAAGTACTGAATATCAACAAAATTAAAGATGTTAACTTATATAATTTTTTAACATTAATTACATGGTAATAACTGATATAAAAGGAATATTAAACATAAATATGTTCCCAAAAAATGATAAATTATCCTAATTTTAATATTCATTATGATTAAGAATGTATGATACGATTCAAACATGAATAAAGGACTTCTTCTCAATATCCTTTCATTAAGGCTTATTTTGATGTTATCCACAAAATTCATTTATAAGGTGTATAATCTAACCTATTTACTTTTAATTGACAACAATGTTTTCAAAAAGAAAACTTTTATACAAAGTGTTTTTAATTAATTAAAATATGTTAAATGAAATGTTTTTCTATATATGCGGTGAAAAATACTTCTCTACCACCGTAACTGTTATTTTATATTTGGATTCATCTATAAGACTTAATGTTTTTAAAAGGAAAATAAATACACTATTACCTTCATTGGTGTTTTTTGTATTTAATTTTTTTTTCAAAGTGGACTGACTACTTCAATATCATGAAATTATTTCTTGTGATTTCAAATGAAATTTTATGAGTGAAATGTTCATAATTTCAATCGTTTATGTGTTATGATTATATAATGGTAACTAGACATTTGAAAAGTGGTTACACGATAAAAGAAATATAGTTGGACAAATTATAAAACAAATATGGGTGGTTCAATCATAAATAAAGGACATGTGGTTATGTTATAACTTCCAATGCAGTGGGTTTGGAAGTTGGCCGTATGGATATTCCATTTATAAGTGTTATATGTGGATAATTCAACCATATGGTTATTCAATTTATGTATGATTATGGGAAAAATAACCTTTATATGTTATATATTTCATTATATGAGTTTGAAGGTAATATTTTAATTACATTACAGGTAAGAAATGATCTTATATTTGGTGAATTTTATCTTCTACTTCTTAAAGGTAGAATGTATGACTTTATGGAAAAGTTTTTATGGTTTACATGTTTTTCAATTACTAATAGTTTTCCTTCTATTTGTATTAGATATTTATATTTTTATTCTCATACCATTTTTTAAATTGTTTTCACAATATTTGGAGAATAATAGAGTCATTTGTGAGATCAAGGAAAAGTTATGATGTTTAAACATGAAATGCAACCATGATTCTTTTGAAACAATTTTTTGTTTATGAAAAAATGGATAGTAATTAGAAGTCACCACTTGGTAAAATCTATGATGTTATCTATGGTATATGGCATAATTCTTTATGGATCTAACATGAAATAGATCCTCAATGTATAATATTGTAAATTAATGACTATACTAAAGATTAAGTAATATTTAAGGATGTGGCCTTATAAATATTCAGAATGATATTAAGAAAATGTGAATCACTTGAGGATCATAATTAGCAATATGAAAAAAATGATGTTGGATAGAGTAGATAACTCAAGAGGGGGGGGGGGTGAATTGAGAATCTATAAAAATTTCTTTTTAAAACGGTTCTTTAAAACAATATCACCTAATTAAAATATAATCAATGTCAATTTTTAGTGAATTTATAAATTTACTTAATGTTCAATTAATTTCTTAGAAGATTAATTAGTTACAAGCTTTTACCAATCTAAATATTAGTTAGGTTATTGAAACTAATATTCTGATTCAAAACAGATATAAACACTTTCTAAACTAACTATCAATGTTCAATTTTGTTTTATTTGAAATTACATAAACATAGAGTAGATTAAAAGAGAAGACAAATACATAGTGGAGAAAAACAAGATGTTCAGTATCAAGTTAAGCCATAGTCCTCTCCACTTGGTGATCACCTGCCACCAAGCTTTTTATATTAATAAAACTTTTTGATCAAAACATGGGATTGGGGTTCACAACAGCACACAGGGCTGTCCAGGTCACACTTGACCTCTACCATAGTTATTCATGGGAAAACTGATAGATAGATCATAGATGATCTCTTCAACTATCCTATGTTGGATACAGGAGTAAAAAATTGATTGAGTGTGAGGATATTTAGTATCCTCTTGTTATGCACTACAGATAGTGTCTGTGAAAGAAACAGATGCAAACTATTCTCAAAAACTAAACACAAGATGAAAACAGAGTTATAAATGAAGAATAGAGTGTTGAAATCTATGTTTTCTATGTAGTGACGCTCTAGACTCAATGGATGTAGATACAATGATATTTGAGTCTTCTTCCTGAATATGGTTTCAGAATAGAGCACTACATCCTCTGTACTCTATCTTATAAGAGTAAAATGTTCAGCACCTAGATGTTAGGATTTTCCGAGAGCTCCAGCAAGTTTTTTCTTGTAATATTGAACTCCTTGTGTACTAAAGCTTTGAGTTCTTCTATCTTCAATATCATTCACATTCACATGGTCTGCCTTTTGTTTTCTCTGTCATCTTTAAAGTTGATCTTGTAATCCTTTTATACTTCAAGGACCAGTAATCATGATGATCTCCCCATGTGCATGTACCTCGTACTGTCTATTGATAGTTCTACAGACAACATTAAATAATGTCAGAAACATTAATTTGTCTATATATGGAAGTTAGAAATAAATTTGATTTAATAAATTTGAAAACGTTATTTATGGAAATCGGTGAGTCATAAATACCGGCTCGTCATCATTTCTCTGTCATCATCGGTCAGTCATAAGCGGTCTTTCATCATCAATATGTCAGTATTGGTATCAGTGACACAATATATCGGTGAGTCGTTTGTGTTATTGGTCTATAAGCATCGATGAGTTATCATCATTGTGCCGAACATTGGTGTGTATTCCATTGGTGAGTCAAACATCGGTCTTTTGATCATCCGTGTGATAAACATTAGTGTGTTGGACATCAATGTGCCGATCATGAGTGTGATGAGCATCAGTGTGTTGAACAGCAATGTGTCGAACATCTATGTGTCGAGCATCGGTGTGAGGGAATATGAGAAACTTATGAGGTTTTTGTCTTACATAGAACACTACTGGATTAAGTGACATCAAAAAATACTTGTAAATATAAACTTGAAAACATATTAAAGAATAAATATATATTACTATATTATTGAAATATATTTTACTATATGAAATAATTGTTTTACTTAGAGATATTAGATGGAATGAAATAATAGAATTTGTAGAATGACATTATTTGTGATTATGATAACCACTATTTCATAGAGGGTTCAACAATCTCCCCATTTTTGATAATCACAAATAATGGAATACTTGTAGTGTTATGGAATAAAAATAACAAGACATAGCATACTTCACTAAATGTGATTGTTCAATATAACTAATGCATTCCCTTGTCTATGTTTTTAAAACAAAACTCCCCCAATTACTGGATCAGAGAAAAAATATATATATTGATATTATGTTGAATACATGCTTTATATCCAATTCCAGAGATGCTCCCCCAAAAATTAGTAATGTATACCTATAAATGTTCTCCCCATTTTATGATTATAATAAATGAATTAAGAAATGGAGAAAGAGAGAGGAGATATATCATAATGAAAATGAGAAACATAGGGAATGTACAAAGGATATCCATTAAGAGGAAAAAAGTTCCATCAACAAAAGAAAGATAAAAATCCCTTTCAAAAAGACCATCCACCACTAAGGGTTTGGCTTCTGAGGGGCATTTCCATTATCAGAAGGACTTGGAGAAGGATCAAAAGGTTATGGAGTGGCTGAAGAAAGAGGTGGTCTGAAGATGACAACAGACATGGCAACACCTGTAGACACATTTGCTGCAAGGCTAGGACTTTTTTCTAACAACATGCGACTGAGAGATTTCTCGGTAATGACTAGTCAAATCTAGGAAATAGCATCAGAGACAGTCATTGGAGCACGATGCTAAGAGGTATTGCCAATGGAAGAAGCAGGAGGAACCACAATTCCTTCATATTGAAAATGTAGATACGACTCGAGGATCTTGATTGAATCATTAATGATTTCATAACCATATTGAACTACCTTCTCAAAATCATATTTATTCTCCATGAATTTATTTATCAAAGTGGTAAACTCTTTCAATAGAGTCTCATGCTTCTTAAAGGCTTATATTAGTAGAGGAATTCTGTGATTTTTGGCTAAAAACATTAAACTATTGATGACATCATGCTTGTTATTGATCTTAGTAAGGTACTTATCCACATTCTCTCAAATATCTTTCTGTGCAGTAGAGGCTTCATTTGTGCACTGTCTTACCATTTTGTACAAAATTTCTTTATTTATATGTACATTTTCAATAGTTTATTTGTCTAAAACACTCTGATGATTTCTGGGTTCTTCATATATCACTTCCTTGAGAGATTACAGATCAACAAAAACACATTTCCAACTTCTATAACTGGATAAGATAGTAATCATGGTTCCAAATACTCATTCAACTTCTTGAAATCTACACTTAGTAGATAAGTCACCATGTTCCTAAGAACTTATAGCACAACAGTAATGGAGGTATTTATATAAGAGGACAAAGAATTTAGAAAATTTCTCATCCTACGTAATACTTATCTCAGAAAGGCACTATGTCTATTGATGGTTTCGGCTGTGGTAATGGGATTTGGTTGAATCTTATGGATCACCATCCCTGAAATCATTGATGCATCTACATCTGAAATACCCAATAAAGTAGAGGCTTCACTTCTGGACCAACTAAGTCTTTCACTGACCCACAAATATCATTTTTGAATTTCTATAAATCAGCCTTAGTGACATAGTTACAAGGAACTGTCTGTGCTACTAGCTCTACTGCTGGAGGTGAAACCACTAGAATAGGTGCAATTTGTTCTGCTTCATCTCAGGCATGTGGAGCAGGAGGAGGAGGCACCATATACTCATCATATTAATATTACAACAATAATAGAATATATCATAGATCATTATTCCACTCTCTATTACAGGTCCAGTCTCATAGCTCAACAATGTCAATTCTGACCCTTCTTCCTTGAGGCTCAGGTATAACTTCATCTTCATCTAGTTATTCATCATATTCTCAAGCCATCATAACATTTCTGGGAAATGTTACCAACTAAATGTGAGGTTATGCATGTGCTCCAGCCACCTCAACTTCTCCAGGAACATCCTCAATCTTACTCACCAGATCCTTAGCCTCTTCATATAGGAAAACATCCATAATTTCATTCAATTCATTAATGATATCTTTATTTTATACATTAGGATGGGGAGGCATGTCCCTTTGACCAGCATATCCATGATCCACAACCTCATTTTCAAAAGGATCAACACTATCAGTAGCTCCATGTATAGATTCCTCACTAGATTTTTCACCTACTTGTCATCCCACTTTTAACAAAGCATTTACTTTCTCATCATTTCCCCCTTCATCATCATCAGACTCCTTGTCTGACATACTCACATATCCTTCTACACTAGTAACCATTGTATCATATTAATCTTCATCACCTAAAAATGGTTCCTATGATGGTAAATCCAAAGGTGGACTAGAAGGTACATAAGACATGTCCTTGGGGATTTCGACAATAACAGGATCACTCCTGTCATCAAAAGGAGATTCTTCTTCCCTCGGTAACTCAGTATCAGATTCCTCATATGAATAAACAGGTTCCTCTCTTAGTTTGAGACCTAGATCAACCTGATCATTTGGTCTAGTAGGATTGTCAATCATATTGAATTCTACATACAACCATTCCTCATATCCTACCAAGAATTTCTTCCATGGGTTCTAGAAGATCTTCATTCCCTTAAAAATGACTTTTTGAATGCAGAAACCACTACATTCACTTATTACATCATCTCCATTTTCCACACATCCCAACTTCTTTAACATGTCAAAGATCATACTGGGATATTACCAAAATGTTTCCCTCTTGAATGGATTTTTCATTTCAGAAAAAAAACACCATTAAATAACTAAAAAGGTCCACGTTTATCCAATTTTTCCATAGATAGACCAGGAATACATCCCGATACTTCCCCACAGATAAATCTACCTTCATTGGGAATATTTGATGTTGAATAAACATCAAAAGGTAACATTGCCTCTCCATCTAATTCAATGGTATTATTCCTCCTAAATTATCCACTTATAGTTCGATGTTTCAGAGGATCTTCATATTAAAAAAATCATAGTAGGGTGGAATATTACCCTGATAATCAGCATAAACACCTTCCTAAGGAATCTCCATGCACTCTTCCCATTCCTTAAATGAAAAATCTATCTCTTTTCCCTTCACCATGGACTTCATCCTTGCTTCATCATCTCAATACAGTGATATATAAAAATTTCAATAAAAATAATGTACTAGCTGTGGATAACAATGCCTTTCATTGTTTGAAACCCGATTAGCCACCCTTGAGATTCCAGTACTGTAAAAAATGTCATGCTTGACAGAAGCCACTCAGCAGACACTTCTTTCTCAGCTGTAACCAATCTACTTTCCAAGCATGGTTTTTCCCACTATCTCACCCTTATGTTTCTTTGCTAATGGTGATTTACATAGCTCTTCCATATCCTTCTTCATCTTTTACATTTCGACTGTTTGGATTCTAAAAGAGTTCATAGGATGAGGGTCGAGAGGTAGAGTGACAAAGTGTTGAAGGTTTTACGGTAGAGGGAATGTGAAAGGTCAAACTGGATTGAATTTTATTAATCATTTATGGATCATAAAATCATTAAGCCTAAAATTTAAACATGGAAGGAAGAAAATAAAACAACATAGTTTTATTTAGAATAGATAGAATTACAAAATAGTCCTTAAATACATCAGTTTCATAGAACCGATAAAAAGAGATCAGTTTCAAGAGATCAGTTTCAGGAGATTGGTTTCAAGAGATAAATTTTAGATATCAGTTTAAAGAGATTGCATTCACAGATCGGTTTCACAGATTAGTTTCAATATATTGGTTTCACAGATCAGTTTCTAGAGATCCATTTCAAATATCGGTATCAAAGATTGGTTTCATAGATCAGTTTCACAAGATATATATCACATATTTGCTTCAAAAGATTAGCATCAAGAGATTGGTTTAACATATCATTTTCATTAGGTCAGTTACACTGATTGGTTTAAAAGATCAGTTCCATGAGACTGGTTTGATATATTTTTTTCAAAAGATCGTTTTCAAGAGATTAGTTTCACATATCGGTTTCACAAGATCAGTTTCAACAGTTCTGTTTCAAATATCAGATTCACGAGATTAGCTACAATGGAAAGAGATAATTGTTATGACAATAAAGATTTCTCATTCTGATTTAATGTCTGATGTTGTTCATTCTCTTTGAGTTTAAGGGTTTAGTGAAAATATCAGCAAGTTGATGCTCAGTACCAATAAACTCAAGAGTTATATCACCTTTTTGAAAATGATCTCTGAAAAATTGTTGTCTTACATTAATATTTTTTGATCTGGAATAAGAAATTTGATTCTTAGAAATGTTAATAGCAGTTGTTTTGTCACAGTTTATGGGGATATGTCTGAATTGAAATTCGTAGTCTAATAATGTGTGTTTTATTTAGAGAAATATCGCACAGAAACTACATGCATCAATGTATCTTACATTAGCAGTTGATAATGCAACTAAATTTTTCATTTTACAACAACATGATATTATAAACATTCCCAAAGAGTGACATGTTCCATAGGTACTATTTCTAATGAACTGACATCCACCAAAGTGAATATCAAAATTATTAACTAAATGAAACAGTTGTCCTTTAGGATAAAACAATCCTAAATTAGTTGTATATTTGAGGTAACTGAAAATTATTTTAACAACATTTAAATGTGAATCATTTTGGTTTCCTTAAAATATTTCACACATAGACACACTGAACATAATATCTATCCTACTAATAATTAAGTATAACAAACTCCCAATCATTCCTCATTAATAAGTTTGATCAATTGGTTTTCCTTTTTCATCAAGATCTAACTTAAATGTAGAACTCATAGGGGTTTGACTACTATTAATTCTATCAAAACCATATCTTTCAAAATGATAATTAGTGTAATTAATCTATTTCATAATAATAAAATCATTATATTGAAATATTTTAAATCCATGAAAAATCACGATTACCCATAAAACACATTTCAATCCCACATTGCATTATTTTTGAAAAATCATTACATAATGAATTTTTAGAAGATCCTAAAAATAATACCACCAATATATATTTTAGCTATTAATACTTCTTTTGAAATTGATTTTATGATAAATATATGATCAACAAGTATTTTTGAATAGCCTTTAGAAATAATAAATTACTCCCTATTTCATACCAAGGTCTTGGAGCTAGTTTCAAAACGTAAAAGGAATTAGATAATTTGAGCACTTGATTTGTAAAATGTGGATTTTGAAACCCCATAGGTTTTTAAATAAAAACCTCCTCAATAATATAAACATTTGAGAATTCACATTTGACATCCATTTCGAATAGTTCAAAATCCAAGTGTGATGTAGAGGCAAGTATGATTCTAATGGATTCAAGTCTATGTATTTGTGCAAAGGTCTCTTTATAATCAATTCCCTCTTCTTGATTATATCCTTGGGAAAACAGTCTAGATATATTTATAACTATATTTCCCACTTCATCTACTTTATTTCAAAACACCCATTTAGTTTCTATGGTCAATGTATCATTTTCTATATCTACATGTTTACAAACATTATTTCTTTCAAAATGATTATGTTCTTCTTGCATGGACATTACCCAAACTCCATCATTGATTACATCATTGATATTTTTAGGTTCATGGTGTGATTAAAAATCTTTATGTTCCACCTGGATTCTCAAGGAAGATCTAGTTTTTGTTCCTATATCTAAATCTCCAACAACAATATCTAAGGGATGATTTTAAAGGGTCCTAGTTGGTCTAGAAAAGGTAGGAATAGTTATTTTATGTTGCTCAATTTGATCTGGTTTATTGTGGCTAGAATCTAGGGAATTTACAGAACTAGAAGTTTTCATTGATTCCATCACATGATGATTTGAAACTATATCATTAATGTTCATATTTTAAATATCCTCTTCAATATTTTCAGGTGAAGTCTTTGGCTCATGTGGAACTATTTCATCAAACTTGACCTGTAAAAATTCCTCCACATACATGGTTTTCATATTAAAGACTCTACAGGCTTTGATTGATGTAGAATATACAAGAAATATTTCATCGTCACTTGGGGATTAAAACTTTTCTAAATTATCTTTAGTGTTAATAATATATAATTTACCTCCAAACAAATTTAAATAACATACTTTGGGTTTCCTATTATTCAAAAACTCATATGGAATTTTTTAAGGATGCGTCTCATTAAGACTATATTTATTATGTAACAAGTTGTATTAATAGCTTCACCCTAGAAGTAAATGGGTAGGTCATATTCATTATGCATAGTTTGGGAGATTTCTTATAGGGTTCAATTTCTTTTTTCTACCACAACATTCTGTTCAGGTGTCCTAGGAGCATAGAAGTTATTTTTATAGCCATTTTGTGAGAAAAATAATTCGAAATATTTATTCTCACACTCACAACCATGATCAATTCTTATGAATTAATCTTAAGTACACTATGATTTTCTACAGTTCTAGTATACTTGTTAATGTGAGAATAAGCTGCACTCTTGCAAGCTAAGAAAAAGGTTCAGGTGTATCTAGGGAAATCATCTACAAGAATAAAAACATTGTGCCTTTCTTTGAGACTCAAAACTCTTGATGGTCCAAACAAATCCAGGTGATCTAACTCAAAAGGTTGAGATGTTGTTACTTCTTTTTTGGATTGAAAGATATTTTATGTTACTTTTGTTTTTGACAAGGATTAAAAACCTTATTATTAGGAAACAAAAATTTGGGTAGGTCTTTAACTAAACATTTTATAGTTAACTTATTAGAAGAGTTTATATTACAATGTCCTAGACATCTATGCCAAATCCAATGCTCTTTGTGAGAGGCATTTAGACAAGAGACATTCTACGAGGCTACTGGGTCTCAATTTATAACATTTACATTATCATTTCTAATAGAACTAAATACTAAGTTATTCTTGGCTTCAAAAAAAATCGACTAAATTATTTTTAATTTTAAAATAAATCTCTCATCACACAATTGAGATATGCGGAGAAGGTTATACTTTAATTCATCAATAAACAGTACATTAGAAATTGAAATAGATTTAAGGTTACCAATCTGTCCTAGGATGATGATTTTTTATTTACTATTGTCACCAAATGTGAAATTTCCTCCATAAATCTTGATAAGACTTTTAAAGGATGATTTGAACTACCACTATACAATAACACATCATTATACAGGATCTCTCAAGGAATATTACCTATACAAAAATTCATCCATGAAATGAATTTTGTACCCATATTTTTTTTAGGTCCACATATATTAGTGATATAATATTTATGAACACACAATTTTATTATGGGATACATATATGAGAAATATAGAGTGTAAGATAAATAAACTCTCTTTGTTTTTGAATAATGGGATGCTGTAAAAGATTTTTTGGAATTGGAACTTGCTATAAAATTCTGGTTTTTGACAAAAGTAGCATTTTTTCTAGATTTGGTTTTAAAATGTGGTTTAGATAAATTCTGTTGACCTAGTTGGTATCCTATCTCAGAAGTATACTTAGGATCTATTTGATTACCATGAATTTTAGTGTGGATATTTTTACCATTGTTAAACATTTCTATTCCTTTCTCTATTTGATCATTAGACATTTTTAACTCATTGTTCTACTTGAGAAGTTGAGAAATTTTTTATTTTTTAGTGGTGAGTCCAAATTTAATAGTCCCAGTAAGATCATGTTGTTCTATCAAAAATTTATACATATATCTCAAATCATTACATGTTTCTTCAATCATTTTTCAATATTCTAATAATTCATCATTTGTCATATTCTCAAATTCACATTATTTTTCATAATAATTAGAATTATGTAAAGAAGATTCTAAGGTTACCTCAACTATGTTTGTAATAAAACACATATTTTCCAAGTCATATTTCTCATTATGAATGGAATAAGAATCACTGGAGCTTTCCTCAGAGGCACTCCAGCTGGCCTTTATTACTTTCTCATACTTTCTATCATTATTTTCATTCTTTTTCTTGTATTTTTTTCTTCAGACCATCAACCATGACATGTCCTTTCCTTTTATATTCTTGGATTATTATATATTCTGACTTATCATTTCAATTCCAATCCTTTTTCCAATTTCCCTTATTATCATACTTTCATTTGTAATAGGGGTTTAGAAAAAAAATTCCTATAAAGTTTCATGAATCTTCTGGCTAGGTGGGCCATTTCATTATCACATTCCGAAGAAAAATCATGAATTTTTGTGCTTTAAATAGAATCTAAAACTTTTTCCTAGCCTTTACTTTTAGATTTGTTTTCTTGAATTCTACAAAATCTCTTTTTGATTCATCCCCTTCTTGATTTACCTTCAATTCCTATTCATACATCATTAATTTGCTAATCAATTCCTTCACTAGATTCTTATCAATGTCGCATGATTCCCAAATTGACACAGATGTCCTACACATTATTTCTGCTAAGCATCACACAATCCTCATAATCTTCTCTTTGGCTTTGACTTCTCTTCCTAAAGAAATCAGGGTATTCAAAATTTCTTTAAACCTGATATACTTATCAGAAATAGAATCATAATGCTTCATTTTGATGTTTTCATACTTAATAGTATAAGTATTTAATTTTATTTCTTTAACAATAGATGTTCCCTACTGAGAAATAGACATATTTTCCCAAATATGTTGTGATGTTTTACAAGTAGAGATACAGTTAAACTCTTCATCTTCTAGTGAACATTATATAGCATTCATTTCTTTACAATTATTTTTATAGGTACTCATGGTAGGTTAATGTAACACCCCAGGTAAGTAAAGACTATGACATTTTAATATTTATCCATATTTGTGAATAAAATATTAATATTACTTTAAAGGGGATGCTATGCTCGATGGCGTACCCAATACACAACAACGGGTTTCATGGGAATCTTACGTTGCACTATAATAATAAAATAATATTATTTTAAATAGTAGTTAACGCCTAGCCGTTGTAATGGCGGGAATGAATAGAACTACCTACAAAATGATTATATATGTTTTTCGAATATTCTTACTCTTTACAATAAATGTTAGAGGATTAAAAATGCGAATGAATCCAATTTTAAGAGTAGATATTCTAATATTCTTTTAAAGGTCGATTAACCACCTTTTGAAGGCAAACCTCTTTTAAATACACTTTTTGACAATTTTATTTGTTATATTTGACAAAATAAAATTCTTATTTAGAATCGGGACATAAAAATGTAATTTGTTTAAATTTATGATAATTTTCTGAAAAAGTTCAATTTTTAATGAATATTGAAAAATGTTGTATTTTAATTCAAAACCTCTTTTAATATAATTTATTTATATGATTACATTATCTTTTTAATTGGTTTTAAAGTGTAAATAGGATATATTTTTACCATTTAATCCAATGGTAGTCATTGTAATTAATATCACTTTAATATTGGACATAAACGAGTGTCAATCTTTTGAAAGATATTGTTTCAAAAAAACACGTTATTTTCTTTAACTATGGGATTTAATTGTAAAATTAATTAATGAAACTTCTATTTTATGAATTTGGTAAAATAGACATCATTTTTGAATTCGGAATGTCATATATAGCTTAGGGAGAATTTTTGGTATTTTTCTGAAAAACATCAATTTTTGATGAATAGTGAAACCACAAAGTGGTGGTTACAAAATTTGATTTTTTGTTTAAATAGGACTTTACCACTTCTGTGATTTGAATTTCAAAATTCCAATTTAAATTATTTTTATTGTTAAGTAAAATTTGGTTCAATGGGATGAAAATAATTTTTGATGAAATGTAACCTTTATGTTTTATTAATCACGATTAAAGGTAATTAGTGTGATTTAAGGTAAAAATGATATTACAATAAAATTAAAATATATTGACACTTGTCCTAACCCTATTTTATGAGTTATGGCCGACCAAGACAACCCATGGGTCGATTTTCGTTACCCCATGGAGCCACTTGGGTTTGATAATGACATTTATGCCTTTTATTTAAAGTTAAAATAAAAATGTAACAAACATGATGTGTTTTACTAAAACAATTTTTACATGTGGTTATACAAGTCATAATTTTGACTATAAATAGTAATTGGAATGATAAACCTATTTCCTACATTATATTAGTTTTTTTATAATTTTTAGACATTAAATAAAATAACTTCTCTATGACATCATGATGATGCAGCGATGACCTCATTATTTAACGATTTAAATAAAATGGAAAGATAATGTAAAATATAAGACCTACACATGTCCAAAACCAATTGTATGGGTGTATTTCGAACCCTTATCACCTTATCCTCGAAACACATCAATGTGGGACCATTAAAATCCGAAAGCCATTTGAAAATAGAGTATCATTTTATACTTTTCCAAGAGTACCCCTCCTCTCCTCTTATAAAAGGCCCCCATCTCTACCACCATACCCACACCTCTCAAGCCTTTCGTTCGGCCAATATCTGATCCTTTTGTCTCTCTAAATCCCTCTCCTCATCCTAGAAGACTTAACTTAGTCATGAAGCTCTTCAAGAAACCCTTTTGGTTCAAACCAATGCGAGTTACCCAATTTTAAGGTAACGTCTTCACTTGTGCTCTTTTGTTTTTTTTTTTTGATTCTACAACCCCCTAAACTCTTTTTATTCAATTATTTTGTAAAAACTCCAGTATTTTAAATATACTAGGATATTTTTATAATAAGTATTCGAGCTACACTTACACACACCTTCATCTAATGGTTAAAGAACATACTGTTTCTGTGGATGGTGAATTTGTGCCTCACGAAACGATGATTGTTCAACACCCATATTACACCTTCATAGGTGGAAATTAAAATTTCACTATGTTTATATATGATATATAATATTTTTATGTTTTACTTAATAATCTTTATTTTTCATTTTTTGAATACCTTTATGGATTCCATTATGGGTATACGCGATATCTTCATTTTAGGAAGTGTGGACTACCGCCCCTTCAAAGTGATTTGATTCGTTAATTCCATATGTGGGATGTATAAAGGATGGATTTAAAGTTATGATATATGATGTTATACTGGAATTATAATATACCATTATATAATTATTTTTTTATTTCCATTAAATTATGAGATAGAAATGAAAGTAGCGTTCATGCGTACGTACGGCTTACCGTCTCCACGAACGGTGCATTTCATTTCTTATACTCAAATGTAATGTACTATTATAAGTAAATATAATGGATATATATGATGTATGATACATCTAAACGATTAATATAATTCTGGAATTATAAATATACACATCTCTCATTTAGTTTTAATTCCATTAATATGACATAGAAATGAAAGTAGCGTTCATGCGTACGTACGGCTTACTGTCTCCATCAACGGTGAATTTCATTTCTTACCTATAAATGATTATTTAAAATTTTAAATACATGTACATGCTGGATATATATGATATATATGATATCAAAATCAGGAATGTCATTCTGGATATAAAAAACCTTTGACCACACGAACAACATGTAATTGTAAGAAGTCCACTTTTGACTTAAGAACCAAATATCGACAAAACAAACATTATTAACTCAAATGATTACATAATGTTTATAACATGTCAATAATTGATATAAAAGTAATAATGAACTTGAAAAAGGTTCTTAAGAAATTATAAATTAACTCAAGTTTATTATTAGGTACGTTAAAAAAGATCGAGTCAAGTCGGATCCGAGGTAAGGGATCCTACTCCTCTCTTTCTTTTTAAGTACACTCTTTTATGTCATTCCATTTAAGCCCATATTTCTTGTGATTGAGATGTTCTTTTATATTAATATTACTGTAATTTTTATGTTCATATGATGATATACCCTATTCTCTCTCATCAATCCATTTTGGATGTTTTGAGTGGTGTCGTTTGGCTGCCGAATTTTCGTAAGAGATCTAACCTCTCTCTTTCTTTTTAAGTACTCTCCATTATGTCACTTATTTTAATCTCCTCTTTGTTATGTTGGGGGATTTTATTTTATATTAATATTTCTGTAAACATTATTGTAATATGATGAGAGACCCTATTTGATCTCATCAATACATTTTTGTAAGTTTTAAGTGGCGCCGTTAGGCTGCCGAGTTTTCGTAAGGTATTTTTCATCTCACTTTTATTCCCGTGAGATTTATGCTACATTTGCCACAATTTCATTTGAGTGGTGTATGTACTGCCCATTATTTTACTCATTGTGTAATATACTTTCATTTATGAGTATTTACATAAATGCTAAATTTTCCTTCTTTCACAGGGTGTATGTTTCCAAAGATACCCATGTCGGTAAGGGAACCTTTCACCCTCCTCTTTTTGAAAGGCTTCTTTTTTAATGTCTTTTAATTCACATAATATTATGTTTGGATATGTTCTTCTATATCCTTATTGATTTAAATTTATTTCCATGTGATGAGATACCCTTTTTATCTCTCATCAACTCATTTTATGAATTTTGTAGTGACGCCATTAGGCTGTCAAATTTTTCCAAGGGAACTTCTTAACCCAAATTTGATTCTTTGGGATAAACTTATAATCCTTGAATATGTCGTTCTATGAATATGTGTGAATAATATCTGATTGTTTTATACTTAATATCCACTGATATTTGGTGTATTCGTTTGTCATACATAATTATGTAATTGATTTATACTTAAACCAAGGATACCGTCTTTGTAAGGGACTTCGTCTCAATCTCCTTTCATTGCGGCATATTTCGTTTTATACACAACTTTCTTTTATACGGTGTATAAACCCCTTTTACTTTTACTTTTATAAAAAATTAATCTTCTTCTAAAAAGCGTTTTACTAAACGACAAAAAGGAATATTTCTTTTAACGTACGCGGTGACAAAGACATTTTCCACCGCCGTGAGTATTATTTGATCTTTGGCTTCCTCAACAGGCCGTAATGTTTTTAAAATAAAATAAATACCATATACTCTTTTATGTATTTTGTTATTGAAAATGGTTTTGATAAATGATTCTATTATGTCAATATATTTGAATGATATATTGTGATTGATATGTGGAAATGTTAACATTCCTTTATATTGGTTTTATGTGTTATAATTTCATAATGGTACTTGGACATATTACGGGTGGTTACGTGATAAACCATATGACGGGTGGTGCTGTGAATAACAGGATGGGTGGTTACATTATAACCTCCAATGCATTGGGTATGGAAGTCGGTTGTATGGCTATTCCATTAAGTATGTATGGAAGTTGGCCGAATGACTATTCTATTAAGTGATATGTGTGGAATTCGACCATATGGTTATTCCACTTAAGTATGTTTATGTCCCAAATTACCTTTATATGTTATGTGATCTTTAGATGGGTTTTATGGTAATATTTTGGTTATAGAAGGGTAAGTAATGAACTTTATTCAGTGAAGAGTTTTTACTACTTCGAAAAGGTGAAAAGTATTACTTTGATAATGTATACATGGTTTACTTGTTGTTTTGAAAAACTAACAGTTTTCATTCTTTGTGTATCCCTTACTGAGCTTTTTATGCTCATCCCAAGTATTTGAAATGTTTTTCACAGGACTTAACATGGAATAGGGTCAAGGATGGGATCATGGTAAATTCATGCAACCTAAAAACATGGAACATGACATGTTTCTTTTTAAGAGTTTTTATTTTATGGAAACACAGTAAAAGTTTCTACATTTTAGTCTTTTGAGATGTAATAGTTATGTCCTATTTCTCTAAAACTCTAAACCTGAAAAGATCCTCAATGCGAATTATTCATTTAATTCAATATTAAGTAAGGTTTAAGGTCAGGGCCTTATAGTTGGTATCATAGGTTGGTTTAGACAACTTTAGCGATTAGGTGTTTTTGTTAGACACATGATTAGTCCCTATATCTATTATTTCAGTTAGATCCCTATTTTATAACCTTTTTCAGGTCAAGTAAAGTCAGTTACAAATGGAAGGAGAAGGATCTCAAACGACATTCTTATCTCTTCTTGATGACATGCTTGCAATAATTATTGCAAAGTCATGTTCGGATGATTGTGAAACATTTTCTAGCTTACAACTCACTTGCAAACAGTTGTTTGATATATCAAACACCTCCACTATACCTCGTTATCATCATGGATCATGGGTTGTTTTTAGATAAATACTATTTTCACAATATTCTCATATTTTCAAGAAAGGTAAATATTATCAAGGTATTTTCAAATATTTTACCTTATCACAAGAATTTGAAGAATATTATGATTTTAAAGATGGTCCTGAGGAAGGAGACCCTTGCGCAACCTATTTATATTTGATTTTAAAATATAGTCTCTCAGCACATACTTATGGTATTTTAAAAGGACCAATAATAGAAAGTTTCAACTGAAATTCTGTCAGACTATTTTATAGAAATCATGTTGTATCAGATGTTTTGGAATTATATGTCATAGATGATTATCTTCCAAAACTATTTTTCTATGAACACCCATATGACCCATGTTGTACAAGGTTTATTTGGATGGAGGAAGCAAATGATATTGAAGATCTCTTAATCATTTTTGTAATGCATGGGACTTCTACCTACGTGATCAAGATGACGATGAAACCGAGTGGACGCCATGATCAAGGAATGATGTTATTCATTTTGGGAATCGTTTTATTTTATCTTATGGTGGTGAAATAAGACTTCATGAATTAAGATGTTGAGACCGTGAAGAATTTGGATGAAAATTAGAGGTTTAAGGAAACTATTAAGGTTAAAACTTGTTAGGGTTATTTTTGGAGTTTTATAAAAAAACAACATGTAGACCGTGTGACAACCCGTCGCATTGGACAAAGCTGCGGGAATCGAACCCACAACCAAAGTGCGACTGGTATTTATCGCCTACCACTAGACTACATGAAGTCCCTAGTTAGTTTGACTGATTCTTTTTAGTTAGATGATTTTATGAATTATGAGTAAGTTGATTTGGGGTTATCTAGGGAAATTTATTAACCTATCATGGAGGATATTTGATTAGGTTAATTACTTTTCAATATGAGACATTAAGAGCAACTGATGTTGTTTGGAAATAAATGTTACGATTTAACTTGGAAGTCTATGTGACTAAATCCTTCAAATATTTGGGTTTCAATCTTAGTTTGGTTTACTTTGATGAATTTTATGGAAAAATTGTTTATAGAATGGTCCTCGTTGAACTTTGGGTTTTGTTGGAAAAATTTTGGAGATTAAGAATAGATTTTCTTTTTATAAAGGGTTATCCTTTTCTGGATTATCTGACTTGTACTAACCTTTTTGGTATTGGTTTTGGGTATAGTCTAAAGACTTGGGAAGTATATAGTTCTGTTTTTTGGATTAGGTGATTCTCTAGAAATTGATTGTAGTACTCTTAATGCAAACAAGTCTTCCTAAATACTTGTCTTTTGGAGAAAATATGAGTTTGATTAAGGAATCTAGTAAGATTTGGAAGTCTACATGACAAGTAAGTATGTTTCATTATGATTTAGTTAGGCTCAAAAATAAATTCCTCAATGAAGAGTAACTTTAAACAAAAATGTTTTATGTTAACTTTTCCTACTGGGGAATCGAATACCGTTTAACCCATCACAAGTGTGTGATTTTCTGGTGGTTAAATTTCTCCTAAACATATTTTCTATCACTCTCCATCAGAACATGACCTTATGTTTTCTCCTCCATGTCCATGTTTTCATACATGGAATCCTAGTATGGGTTAACTCGGGTGACCTCTATACTTATCTTTCTTTATTTTAATGTTATTGTTTTACCGACTCTTGTTCCGATGTGGGACATTCAAGGATATTTCCAAGCCCAATTTTAAAATTGCGAGGACGTAATTCCCAAAAGGGGGGGAGGATGTAACACCCAAGGTAAATAATGAATATGACATTTTTATATTTATCCATATTTGTGAATAAAATATTAATATTACTTTAAAGGGGATTCTATGCTCGATGGCGTACCCAATACGCAACAACGAGTTTCTTGGGAATCTTGCATTGCACTCTAATAATAAAATAATATTATTTTAAATAGTAGTTAACGCCTAGCCGTTGTAATGGAGGGAATGAACATAACTACCTACAAAATGATTATATATGTTTTTCAAATATTTTTACTCTTTACAATAAATGTTAGAGGATTAAAAATGCGAATGAATCCAATTTTAAGCGTAGACATTCTAATATTCTTTAAAAGGTCGATTAACCTCCTTTTGAAGGAGAACCTCTTTTAAATCCACTTGTTGACAATTTTATGTGTTATATTTGAGATAATAAAATTCTTATTTAGAATTGGGACATAAAAATTTACTTTGTTTAATTTTTTTGTATTTTTCCGAAAAAGTTCAATTTTTAATGAATAGTGAAAAATGTTGTATTTTAATTCAAAACCTCTTTTTAATCTAATTTATTTATATAATTAGAGTATATTTTTAATTGGTTTTAAAGTTTAAATATAATATATTTTTACCATTTTATCTAATGGTGGTCATTGTAATTAATATCACTTTAATATTGGACATAAATGAGTGTCAATCTTTTGAAAGATATTGTTTCATAAAAACACGCTATTTGTTTAAACAGAGGGATTTAATTATAAAATTAATTAATTCAAATTATATGTTATTAATTTGGTAAAATATAAATCATTTTGAATTCGGAATATCAAATATATCTTAGGTTGAATTTTTGGTATTTTTTGAAAAACATCAATTTTTTATGAATAGTGAAACCACAAAGTGGTGGTTACAAAATTTGATTTTTCGTTTAAATGGAACTTTACCAGTTCTGTGATTTGAATTTCAAAAATGCAATTTAAATGATTTTAATTGTTAAGTAAAATGTGGTTCAATGGGATGAAAATAATTTTTGATGAAAAGTAACTTTTAAGTTTTATTAATCGCGATTAAAGGTAATTAGTGTGATTTAAGGTAAAAATGATATTATAATAAAATGAAAATATATTGACACATGTCCTAACCCTATTGGATGAGTTATGGCCGACCAAGAAAACCCATGGGTATATTTTTGGTACCCCATTGAGCCACCTGGGTTTGGTAATGGCATTTATGCCTTTTATTTAAAGTTAAAATAAAAATGTCACAAACATGATATGTTTTACGAAACAAATTTTTACATGTGGTTATACAAGTTAGAATTTTGACTATAAATAGTCATTGGAAAGATGAAATGATTTTCTACATCATAGTATATTTTTCTAATTTTTAGACATTAAATAAATTAAATTCTTTATGACATCATGATGATGCAGCGATGACCTCAGTATTTAACGATTTAAATAAAATGGAAAGATAATGTAACATATAAGACCTACACAAGTCAAAAACCTATTGGATGGGTGGATTTCGAAAAATTATCACCTTATCCTTGAAACACATAAATTTGGGCCCATTAAAATATGAAAACCATTTGAAAATAAAGTAACATTTTATACTTTTCCAAAAGTTCCCCTCCTCTCCTCTTATAAAAGGCCCCCACCTCTACCACCTTACGAACACCTCTCAAGACTTTGGTTCGGCCATTATCTGATAATTGTGTCTCTACACATCCCTATACTCATCCTAGATTCCTTAACTTAGGCAGGAAGCTCTTCAAGAAACCCTTTTGGTTCAAACCAAAGGGAGTTACCCAATTTTAAGGTAACGTCTTCACTTGTCCTCTTTTGTTTTATTTTGCTTCTCCAACCCCATAAACTCTTTTAATTCATTTATTTTGTTACAAATACAGTATCTTAAATATAATTGGATGTTTTTATAATGATTATTTGAGATAAAATTACACACACCTTCATCTAATGGTTAAAGAACATACTATTTCTGTGGATGGAGAATTTCTGCCTCACGAAACAATGATTGTTCAACACTCATATAACACCTTAAAAGGTGGCCATTAAGATGTAACTATGTTTATATATGATATATAATATTTTTAGGTTTTATATAAGCTTCTGTATTTTTCATTTGTGGCATAACTTTATGGCTTCCATTATGGGTATACGAGATATCTTCATTTTAGGAAGTGCGGACTACTGCCCCCTAAAAGTGATTTGATTCGTTAATGCCATATATGGGATGTATAAAGGATGGATTTAAAGTAATTATATATGATGTTATACTGGAATTATAATATACCTTTATATCATTATTGTTTTATTTTCATTAAATTATGAGATATAAATGAAGGTAGAGTTCATGCGTACGTACGACTTACCGTCTCCATGAACAGTGCATTTCATTTCTTATCATCAAATGTAATGTACTATTATAATTATATATAATGGATATATATGATGTATGATACATATAAATAATGAATATAATTCTGGAATTAAAAATATGCACATCTCTCATTTAGTTTTAATTCCATTAATATGACATAGAAATGAAAGTATCGTTCATGAGTACGTACGGCTTACCGTATCCATGAATAGTGCATTTCATTTCATACTGATAAATGATTATTTAATATTATAAATACATGTATATTATGGATATATATTATATATATTATATCCAAATCAGGAATTTCATTCTGGATATAAAGAACCTTTGACCACACGAACAACATGTAATTGTAAGAAGTCCACTTTTGACTTAAGAACCAAATATCAACAAAACAAACATTATTAACTTACATGATTAAATCATGTTTATAAAATGTAAATAATTGATATAAAAGGAATAATGAACTTTAAGAATATTCTTAAGCAAGTAGAAATTAACTCAAGTTTGTTATTCAGGACGTTAAAGAACGATCGAGTCAAGTCGGACCCGAGGTAAGGGATCCTACTCTTCTCTTTCTTTTTAAGTACACTCTTTTATGTCATTCCATTTAAGCTAATATTTGTTGTGATTGGGATGTTCTTTTATATTAATCTTACTTTAGTTTTTATTTTCATATGATGAGAGACCCTATTCTCTCTCATCAAACCATTTTGGAAGTTTTGAGTGGCGCTGTTAGGCTGCCGAATTTTCGTAAGAGATCTAACCTCTTTCTTTCTTTTTAAGTACTCTCCTTTATGTCACTTCTTTTAAGCTCCTATTTGTTATGTTTGGGGATGTTATTTTATATTCCACTTTTTATAAACATTATGATAATATGCCGAGAGACCCTATTTGATCTCATCAATCCATTTTTGTATGTTTTAAGTTGCGTCGTTGGGCTGCCGAGTTTTCGTAAGGGATTTTTCATCTCACTTTTATTCCCGTGATATTTATGCTACATTTGCCACAATTTCCTTTGAGTGTTGTATTTACTGCCCATTATTTAACTCATTGTGTAATATAATTTCATTTATGAGTATTTACATCAATGTTGTATTTTCCTTCTTTTATGGGGTGTATGTTTCGAAAGATACCCATGTGGGTATGGGAACCTTTCACCCTCCTCTTTTTAAAACACATATTTTGTTATATCTTTTAATTCACATACTATTATGTTGGGATATGTTCTTCTATATCCTTATTGATTTAAATTTTATTTCCATGTGATGAGATACCCTTTTTATCTCTCCTCAACTCATTTTCAGAATTTTGTAGTGACGCCATTAGGCTGTAATTTTTTTGCAAGGGAACTTCTTAACCCAAATTTGATTCTTTGGGATAAACTTATACTCCTTGAATATGTCGTTCTATGAATATGTGTTAATAACCTCTTATTGTTTTACACTTAACATCCACTTATATTTGGTGTATTCGTTTGTCACATATAATTATGTAATTGATTTGTCCTTAAACAAAGGATACCATCTTTGTAAGGGACTTCGTCTCAATCTCCTTTCATTGAGGCATATTTCGTTTTATACACAAATTTCTTTCATACGGTGTATAATCCCCTTTGACTTTTACTTCTATACAGAAGGAATCTTTTTCTACAAAGTGTTTTACTAAACGGCAAAAAGGAATGTTTCTTTTAACGTACGTGGTGACAATAACCTTTTCCGCCGCCGCGAGTATTATTTGATATTTGGCTTCCTTAACAAGCCGTAATGTTTTTAAAATAAAATAAATTCCATATACTATTTTATGTATTTTGGTATTGAAAATGGTTTTGATAAATAATTCTATTATGTCAATATATTTAAATGATATATTGTGACTGAAATGTGGAAATGTTATCATTACATTATATTGGTTTTATGTGTTATAATTTTATAATGGTACTTGGACATATTATGGGTGGTTACATGATAAACCATATGACGGGTGGTGCCGTGAATACTAGGATGGGTGGTTATGTTATAACCTCCAATGCATTGGGTATGGAAGTCAGTCGTATGGCTATTCCATTAAGTATGTATGGAAGTTGGCCGAATGGATATTCCATTAAGTGATATGTGTTGAAGTTGACCTTGTGGTTATTCCAATTATGTATGTTTCTTTCCCAAGTTACCATTATATGTTATGTGATCTTTATATGGGTTTTATGGTAATCTTTTGGTTATAGAAGGGTAAGTAATGAACTTTTATTCAGTGAAGAGTTTTTACTACTTTGAAAAGGTTAAAAGTATTACTTTGATAAAGTATACATGGTTTACTTGTTGTTTTGAAAAACTATCAGTTTTTATTCTTTGTGTATCCCTTACTGAGCTTTTTACGCTCATCCCAAGTTTTTGAAATGTTTTTCACAGGACATAACGTGGAATAGGGTCAAGGATGGGATAAAGGGAAAGTCATGAAACCTAAAAACATGGAACTTGACATATTTCTTTTTAAGAGTTTTTATTTTATGGAAACTTAGTAAAAGTTTCTACTTTGTAATCTTTTGAGATGTAATAGTTATGTCCTAATTCTCTAAAACTCTAAACCTGAAAAGATCCTCAATGTGAATAATTCATTTAATTCAATATTAAGTAAGGTTTAAGGATGGGACCATATAGTTAATCCCAAGTGTTTCTAGTAGTTCTAGAGATTCCATATTTACTTTTAATAGAAATCAATATTTCAAGTCCTATGATTTCTAGATGTATTTTCATTTTGAGCTTCCACTAAACATAGGTAGTTCAATTAAATAATGGTGGTCTATTGTTAGGATCCACTTATAATCTATTATCCATGATACAAATTGTATAAGAATTTCAAAGAGATAAAAATATATAAATAAAAGAAATTTGGAGATCTTTGAAAAACTACTATAATCAATCCTGAAAATATTTGAAAACTGACAATAATTATTACATTCTTTAATACCAAATATTGGTCGGAGTAGATGACTAAAGAGGGGGGGGGGTGAAATGACTAGCTATAAAAATTTCTGTTAAAAATAATTCTTCAAAGAATATCCCCCAAATAAAAAATAATCAATGTTAGTTTGTACTGAATTTATAAAAGTGATGAAGGTTCAATTAATTTCTCAGAAGATTGATTAGTTCTCCACTTTTACCAATCTAAATATTAGTCAAACTTTTGAAACTAATCTACTGATTATAAATATATATAGAGACTTGTTAATATAACTATCAAAGCTCAATTGTGTTTTATTTTAAATGTAATAAACATACATGAGATAAAACCAAAATACAAATACACAAAATATAAAAACAAGAGGTTCAGTCTCAATCTGAGACTTAGTCCTCTCCCCTTGGTGATCACCTTGCACCAAGAAATTTATATTAATAAACCATTTTGATCCACACCCTAGATCAGGGTTCACAACAACACACAAGGCTATCCAAGTAACACTTGACCTCTACGATAGTTATTTGTGGGAAAAAAGTAACAAACATATCACATATGATCTATTCCAATTTTCTATTTGGGATACAAGAGTTAAAATAGATTGAGTGTGAGGATACATAGTATCCACTAGTTAGGAATAGGAGACAGAGTCAGCGAAACAAACTGATGCACACACAACTCAAAAAGTTAACAAAACATCTCAATAGAGTTATAAATGATGGATAGGGTTTAGAAATCCCTTTGTGATATGCAGTGAAGCTCTGGACTCAATCGATGTAGAGACAATGATATTTGAGTCCTCTTCTGGATGTTGGCATAAAAATAGAGTATTGTTGCCTCTGTACTATACCTTCCAGGAGTAAAAATTTCAGACATTACTTGTTTGGATGTTCAGAGAACTTTAGCATGTTGTTTCTTGTAATATTGAACTCCTTGGGCACTCAAGCATTGAATTCTTCGATTGCCAATTCTTCCATATTTGCATGGTCTGCTTTTTTTCTCGGTCATCTATAAGGATGAGATTGTAATCCTTTTGTACATCAATGTCTAGTGTCTATAAGGATCTCCCCATGTGAATGTACTTAGTAACACTATGGATAGTTCGACAGACAACATTAAATAATGTCCGAAACATTAATTAGTCAAAATATAACCTTTAGAAATAAATTTTAATTAGTAAATTTTAAATAGTTATTTATGACTATTGATGATTCATAAATATGGGTCTATAATCATCGTTCTGTTATCATTGGTCTGTTATCATCTGTCTATCATCATCAGTCTATCATCATCAGTCTGTTAGTATCAGTATCAGTGACTTATTGTATCGGTGGGTTGTTTGTGCTATCAGTCTGTCATCATTGGTGAGTTATCATTAGTGTGTCGAATATTGGTGTGTGGTCCATCGGTGAGTCGAACATTAGGGTTTCGAACATCAGTGTTTCAAACAGTGGTGTGTTGAGCATCGGTGTATTGAATATTAGTGTCATGAACATTGGTTTGTCGTGCATCGGTGTGTCGACCATCGGTGTGTTGAGAATCGGTGTGAGGGACTCTGACAAACTTATGAGGTGTATGTCTTACATATAACACTACTAGATTAAGTGAAATCCAAAAATACATATAAATAAACACCTGTCAAAATATTGAAGCATAAATATAGTTTATTGACTTATTTAAATATATTGTATTGTGCGGCATATTTGAATTACGTAGAGATATTAAATGGAATGAAATAATAGAATTTGTATAATGAAATTATTTGTGATTATGAAAACCAAAATATCATAGAGGGTTCAATAATCTCCCCCCTTTTTGATAATAACAAGTTAGGTCTTACATGTAATGTTAAGGAATAATAATAACATGACTTAGAAAACTTCACTGAATGTGATTGGTCAATATAAATAATGCATTCCCATTTTTTGTGTTTTGAAAACAAAACTCCCCCTCAACTTCTGGATTAGAGAAATTGTATGTATATAGACTATGTTGAGTACATTCCATGTGTCCAATTCTAGAGTTGTTCCCCATAAATTTGTAATGTATACCTAAAAATTTTATCACCATTTTGGGATTAACCAAAAAAGAATTAATAAAAGGAGAATGAAAGAAGAGAGATATCATAAAGACAATTAGAAACATAGAGAAGATAGAAAGTAAATCCATTATGAGGAAAAGGAGTGTAGTCCTTAAAATAATGATACAAATCCCTATCAAATAGACAATCCACTACTATGTGTTTGGCTTTTGTGGGGATTTTACATTATCTAAAGTTTCAGGAGAAGGATGAGAAGGTTTGGGAGTGGTAGAGGGAATCAGTGGTGTAAAGATAACACCATGAAAGGCCACACTTGTAGAGAATTTGGCTGCAAGGCTATGGGTTATTTCTAAAAACACATGACTGAGTGATTTCTCTGTAGTGATAGATCGAATCTGTGAAAGTTCCTGAGAGATAGTCATTGGAGCTAGATGCCAAGAGGTAGTGCTAATGGAAGTAGCAGGAGGTAACACAATTAATTCATCTTGAACATGTAGATATGGCTTGAGGAGCTTGATGAAATCATTGAGGATTTCACCCCCATATTTCATGGCCTTCTCAAAATCATCTTTATTCTCCATTAATTTATTTAGAAGAGGGTTAAACTCCTTCAATATAATAACATACTTCTTGAAGGATTCTGTTACTAATTGAATTCTATGATTTTCATCTAAAAACATGAAACTATTGATGAGACCATGCTTTGTATAGATCATAGTAAAGTACTTATCCACATTCTCTATAATCACTTTATGGGAAGTAGATGCATCATTTCTGCACTGCCTTATCATATTATGCACAAGGTCTGTATTTCTAGGTATCTTTTCAATAGTTTCTTTTATAAAAAACTATGAATATTTTTTAGTTCTCTTATCAAATACTTGAGAGATTTAAGATCAGCAACATTAACGTTCCCACTTCTAGAACTAGATGGTCCAGTAATCATTTTTCGAAGCTCTTCTTTCATCCTCTTTAAATCTACATATATTAGATGATTCACCATGTTCCTAATAAGATCTATCACACCACTAAAGGAGGTCATCAAATTATAGGTTAGAGAATTTAACTCATTACTTGTCTTCCATACTTCTTCTCTCCGAAATGTATTATGTCTAATGATGGTTTCAGCTATGGTAGTGAGATTTGGTTGAATCTCATGAATCATCATCTTTGAAATCTTGGTTATATCTGTATCTGAAATAATCATTATTGTAGGAGCTCCACCTTTGGATCAAACTGAGGCTTTCACTAACCCATAAATACCATTTTTTAATTTCTCTAAATCAGCCTTAGAGAAATAGTCACCAGGCAGTATCTATGCTACTGGCTCTACTACTAGAGGTCCAACCCATGGAACATGTGTAATAGGTTTTGCTTCAGCTTGGGCATGTGGACCAGGTGGAGGAGGCATGCTCTCCTCATTAGATTAATATTCCAACCCAAATAGAATATATCTAGGATCATTATTCCACTCTCTAGTAATGTTCCAGTCTCCTAGCTCAACAGTGTCAATCCTGACCCTTCTTCCCTAAGGCTCAGGTAGAACATTATCTTCATATACATCTTCATCTTTTCCTCTATCCATCGTAAAAATTCTTTGTACCAGTACCCACTGAACTTCAGGTTATGCATGTGATCCAACCACGTCAAATTCTCTAGGCACATCCCCAATCTCTGGCACATGATCCTCATCCTCTTCCTCAAGGCCACCAGTCATAAGTTCATTCAATTACGAAATGATATCTTGATTTTAAAAATTAGGATGGGGAGGTCTATCCTCATGACCAGAACCTCTATGATCAGCAACCTCTTGTTCAATCGGATCAACACCATCAGCATCTCCATGTACAGATTCCTCACTGGATCTATCAACTACTTGTTATCCCACATTTAATGAATCACATACATGCTCATCAATTCCACCTTCATCATCATCATCATCATCACCATCATCATCATACTACTCATCTGACTTACTCACATAGTCATCCACTCCAGTAAACATTGTCTCTTCCTCATCCTCATCACCTAACAATGGTTACCTTGAGGGTTAATCAAATAATGGACTAGCTGGTCCATAAGACTTTTCATTGGGGATTTCAACAGTTTCAGGATAACTCGTTTCATTAAAAGGATATACTTCTTCCCTCAGAAACTCTGTGTCATCTTCCTCAACAAAATAAAAAGGTTCCTCTCCTAGTTTGAGGCTTAGATCCACTCAATCCTTTGGTCTGGTAGGATGGTCAATCAGATTAAATTCCTCATACACCCTTTACTCATCTTTTACCCATCATTTCATCTATTGGTTCCATAATATTATCATTCCCTTGAAAATTTATTTTTGGGGGAAAAAACTACTGCATGCACTTATTACATCATCTCCATCTTCCACATAGACCAACTTCTTTATCTTGGCAGAGATCATCATGGGATAGTACAAACATGTTTCCTTATTAGATGGATTTATCATATTTGAAACATGAACCATTACATAACCTCAAAGGTTCACCTTTATCCCATTTTTTGACATATATATCAGGAATACATCCTGATACTTCCCAGTAGATAAATCTCTCATTCCTGGGCTAATATGATGTTGAATAAACTTAAAATGTATCCTAGCCTCTCCATAAAATTCAATTTTAGTAGTCCTCTTAGATTCTCAACTTTTAGTCAACTCCTTCAGAGCATCTACATAAGAAAAAAAATTAGGGGTGGGTGGTATATTTCCCTAATAATCAGCATAGACAGCTTCATGAGACATCTCCAAGCACTAAACCCATTCCTTAGATGAAAAATCTATATCTTTTCCCTTCAACACTATCATTATCCTTTCATGGTCATCTCCATCCAAATATATCATCGAATTTAGATAAAACTAATTTACTAGTTGGGTATAATAAGTCCTTTCGTTATTTGAGAACCAGATCAGCCACTCTCGAGATGCCAATATACTCAACGAAAACGAATTGGTAGAAAAAAGCCACTCAGTAGACACTTCTCTCTCATCTATAATGACCCGACATTCAAATATTGGTTTTTCTATCCCACTGGACCCACCATTTTGATGCTTAAATGATGTAAAATTTCTCGGCTCTTCCATCGTCCACTTCGTCCTTTCTATTTTGAGGGTTCAGATTCCAAATGAGTTTAGAAGATGATGGTCAATAGATAGTGTGAAAAAGTGTTAAAGTTGTTATCATAGAGGGAATGTAACACCCCGAGGTTCCATGATACGCTTCTAATTCAATAATGTAATAGCTTGCATTGTGCGCAACATCGAGTTCTAACACACTGTAACTAATCAAAGTAGCCTGTATGAATAGTAATAACCACCTTTTAAAATTATAGAAATTTTATATTTCAAAATGGACTTCATTTTTGTATTCGTAATATCGAAATTATCCAATGTTGAATTTTATGTAATTTTCTGAGAACTTCCAATTTTTTATGAATAGTGAAAATTACTTAAAACAACTTTTTTAATAAAAATAATTTATAGTGATAAATTATACTATTTAGTGGTTTTAAAGTATAATTAGAATATATTTTTACCATTTTATCCAATGGTGGTCATTACAATTAATTTAACATTGAAATTGGATATAAACAATTGCCAATCTTTTTATATAAATCGTTTCTTAAAAACACGCTATTTGTTGTGACAGCGGGAATTAATTATAAAATTAATTAATGCAACTTATATGTTTGGAATTTTTTAAAATAGACATCATTTTTGAATTCGGAATATCAATTATATCTTAGGGTGAAATTTTGGCATTGTTCTGAAAAACTTCAATTTTTGATGAATAGTGAAACCACTAAGTGGTAGTTAAATAACTGATTTTTTGTTTAAATGAAATATTACCACTTCTGTGATTTGATTTTTAAAAATCCGACATACATGGTTGTCATTAAGAAGTAAAATGTGGTTCAATGAGATTAAAATAATTTTTTGGTGAATAGTAACTTTTAAGTTCTTAATCGTGATTAGAGGTAATTAGTGTAGTTTAAGGTACAAATAATGTTTTAATAATATGAGATGAGCATGACACTTGTCCTACTCCTATTGGATGAGTAATGGCCGACCAAGACAACCCATGGGTCAACTTGGGGACCCCATAGAGCCACTTTAGTTGGAAAATGACATTAATATATATTTATTTAATGTTAAAATTAAATTGACACAAACATGAGTTATTTTACTAAAATAGTTTTTAAGTGGGGTTAAACAAGTCCAAATTTTGACTATAAATATTCATTAGAAAGATAAAAAGATTTCCTACATCATAGTATTTTTTTTTTAATTTTTAGACATTAAATAAATGAAATTATTTATGACATCATTATGATGCAGTGATGACCTCATTATTTAACGATTTAAATAAAATGAGAAGATAATGCAAAATCCAAGGCTTACACTTGTCCAAAGCCTATTGGATGAGGATGTTTTGAAGTCTTATAACCTTAGCCTCGAATTATATAAGTGTGGGACCTTTAGAATCCGAAAATCATTGTGAAATAATGTAACATTTCAATCTTTCCAAAAGTGCCCCTCCTCTACACTTATAAAAGGCCCCCACCTCTCCCACCACATTTAAACTTTCAAGCCATTTGGCTCGGCCAACCTCTTACCAAATACTCTCCAAACTTCCCCCTCTTACTCCTAGAAGCATCACTTTGGGCAGAACTCTTCCCAAGGAAGCCTTTGGCTGAAATCAAAAAGAGTTACCCAATTTTGAGGTAATGTCTTCTCTAAAGTTGTTTTGTTTTATTTTTCTTCTCCAACCCCCTAAACTATTTTTATTCATTTATTTTGTAACAACACCAGTGTACTAAATATACTAGTATGTTGTTATAAGAAGGATTCGAGATACACTTACACACACCTACATCTAATGGTTAAAGAACATACGGTTTCTGTGGATGGCGAATTTCTGCCTCACGAAACGATGATTGTTCAACACTCATATAACACCTTCAAAGGTGGTCATTAAGATGTCACTATTTTTATATATGATATATAATATGTTTATGTTTTACTTATGCTTCTGTATTTCTCATTTATGGCATACTTTATGATTTTCATTATGGGTAAAACGCGATAATTTCATTTTAGGAAGTGCGGACTACCGCCCCCTCAAAGTGATTTGAATCGTTAATACCATATGTGGGATGTATAAAGGATGGAGTAAATGGTATTATACACTATATTATACTGGAATTATATTATACATTTATATCATTATGATTTCGTTCCAATAAATACGAAATAGAAATGAAAGTAGCGTTCATGCGTACGTACGACTTACCGTCTCCATGAACGGTGCATTTCATTTCTTACCTCTAAATGTCATGTAATATTATGAATGAATGTATATACTGGATATATATGAGATATATGATATCTATATCATGAATATAATTCTGGATATAACGGATATTTCACCACATGAACAACTCGTAATTATAAGAAGTCTATTTTTGACTCAAGTACCAAAGATCGACAAAACGACCGTTATTAACTTAAATAATTACATAACGTTCATAACATTATAATAAGTGATATAAAATGGATAATGAACTTGAAAAAGGTTCTTAATAAAGTAGATATTAACTCTAGTTTATTATTCAGGAGGTTAAATAACGGTCTAATCAAGTCGGACACAAGGGAAGGGAACTTCTTAACCCAACTTCCATTCTTTGGGTTAATCTCCTACTTTCCAATTATGTAATGATATTATTTTGTATTATTTTGTATTTTTACTTTCTTTATGTGTACCTATAGTGAATACACATAATAGATCTATTTTATTTTAAAAATGATCTTTTTAAGGACTTCGTCTCAGTCTCCTTTCATTGAGGCATATTTGGTTTTATACAAAACATTCTTTTATACGGTGTATAAACCCCTTTGACTTTTATGTTTATTCAAATGGAATCTTTTCTATACGAAGAGTTTTACTAAACGAAAAAAAGGGAATGTTTTTCTTTCCATACTTATGTGGCGACAACGACTTCTCCGCCGCCGTGACCATTATTTGAGATTCGGCTTCCTCTACAAGCCATCATTTTTTTAATGAAAAATAAATACAAAGTTTTAACTTTCTTTTATTTTGGTATTTAAAATGGTTTTGAAAGAATTTTTATTATATCAATGTGTTGTATTTATATTCTGTGATTGAAATGTGGAAATGTTATGTTTCCTTTATGCATGTTTTATGTGACACAATTATGTTATGGTTTATGATATGTTTAAACCTATTCATATGAGGAATGCATTGGACTTAATAAGTGACGGGTGGAGCCCGCTATAGCTCCTCGATGCATCGGCAAGTCTCATGAGACAAACTAGTGTCTTGGCACGAGGCCTTGACAAAATCTTATTTGTGGTCTTGGCATGAGGCCTTGACTACGGGGTTATGATAGTCTGGCATTATGCATACTTCATTATGAAAGTGGTTATTGATATTGCATGTGATTATTCGACCAGTAGAATATCCATGTGAAGAAGTAAATGGCATTATCCCATTTTACTTTTGCCATATTATGTTGAAGTTAAAGTTTAAAAGGCTTTTGATTTAGTTATACATTTCCTTAAATGTTAATGTTTATTTATGAAAGCTTCCGCAATATTGTTATCCTTACTGAGCATCTGAGATCACCCCTTCCAATGTTTTAATATTTTCCAGGATGTGAAGAAGTATTTTATGCATGACCTACAAGGATTGTCAGAAGAGGATATTAGTGTGGTATATGGAGACTTTGTTATTGTAGTTTTTCACTTTATGATGTAATGTAATGTTTATGAATGTATCTAGTGTTTCCAAGGCTACTAAACTAATCGGTCTTTCGAGACTTGATCTTTTGTGATCATGCCAATGTTACGAAGTATCGCACCGGCTCCGGGTAGCTGGGGTCGGGGCGTTACAGTTGGTATCAGAGGCAGTTTAGTACTATCTTTGGAAGCTAGATTTAGATAAACTCTGATTAGAGCACATAGCCCAAAGATAGACTTTGAGGATTAGTATAGAAGAACTTCCTAGAATTTTTTTATTGTAGAGATTTTGTGAGTTTTCCGAGCAATACATCCCTGTCTGGATACGAGCAGGTAGAGGCGGCTCTGGCACAGATGTACCTAGGGGTAAAACCCGAAAACGCCGCTTTGAGCTAGACTCGAACCGGAACTGGTGCATGACAATGGGCCTTGCTGTACTCTTGGTTACGACACTCCCGGGGGATATGCTTAGGATAATTCTCATTTTCTTTATAAACCACGATGAAGGGTTATGAGTACATACTTCCTCAAAGAAAACATTTTTATGATTATGGATTATATCCATAAATAGTTCAATTTATGTTAACTGTTTTATAAGTATGGAATTATGTATTTTGATTCATAAACTAATCTAGTTTATGCAATTGTTTAGAAATGGCGCCTAGTGGAAGAAATGGAAACCGTATCAATACACGAACTCCGTGTAGGGATTTCCCTCCTGCTCAAGATAATTATTGTGGATCTGGAGATACAACTGGTGCTGATCAACTTATTACCATACTGGGACAACTCACTCAGGTTATGAATAATAACCTTACTCGTATGGAGCACCCTGATCCGCAATGTGGAGGATCAATGTTAGACCGCTTCATGAGGCAACAACCACCAACCTTCAATGGGAGTACAAATCCTATAGTAGCTGAGCAATGGATAAATTCCTTAGAGAAAATATTCCATGCCTTGGGGAGTAGTGAAAGGGAGAAGGTTGTCATGGCAGTTTACCGCCTCACTGGAGATGCCGATCAGTGGTGGTCACTGATTCAAAACAGAAAGGAAGATGATGACGTATCGAATATGGAATGGAGGGAGTTCAAAGATCTGTTTTTAGAAAAATATTTTCCTCGTGACCATCGAGCAGATATGGAAAGACAATTTCTGAGTTTGAGGCAGAAGGAGGATGAGAATGTCGCAAAGTATGAGGCTAACTTTACAAGGTTAGCGAGGCATGCTGCCGATTATATACGTAACACAAGGAGTAAGATTGATCGTTTCTTTGATGGGTTAAAACCATTTCTCCGTCGAACTTTAGTATCACAATCCTTCTCATCATACGAAGATATTGTCTCGTGTGCTATCAAGACAGAAAAGGAATTCTCTAAGTCTTATGACAACAATGTAAAGCAAGAGAAGAAGAGAACGGTGGAACAAGAGACAGATAAAGGGAAAAAGGGAAAGAAGGATTTTCCATTATGTGATAATTGTGGGAAGAATCACCCTGGTACTTGCCTAAAAGGAATGGGAGTTTGTTATAAATGTGGAGAAAAGGGTCACCAGGATCTTGATTGCAAGGGAAAGAAAGAGGCTATCAATGTTGAATGCTACAATTGTAGAGAAATGGGTCATTATGCAAATGAATGTCCTAAGCGTCAGGGAAACTTACCTCAGAAAAGGCCAAGGGATCAAGGACAATCTTATGCTGTTACTACAGTTGAAGCAGAATAACTAATGTATTGGTGCTTTTGGAATCATGGATTATATTCTGGTTATTAGAATAATGTGATATATATATAAGGATTGTACTGCAGTACTTGTTGATTCCAGTAAGGTTTTAATATGATGAAGGTAATTATATTTTTAGTATGTGACAATAATAGAAACTTTACTTTGTTTGGGGGATCTGATAAATTGATTTTGGAATTAAGAGACCTTTTAGAGAAAGTCTGGACAGAGGTATTTTGGATAACAATAAAGGTTGGAGTGGATTAAGTTGATCTTTGGATAGTACTGATTAAGGTTAAAAAAATTTATGAAGATTATTTTTTGAATATTATGATACTATAGTTTTAGAAAAAGGACAACCTACTGGGTGGGGCATAACCCATCGCGTCGGACAAAGCTGCAGGAATCGAACCCACAATCATAGTGCGACAGGCCTTTATTTCCTACCACTAGCCTACATGAAGTCCCTGGTTATTACAAAATAATTATACTAATCTAAATGGTATGTGTTAACATTTGGAACCTTATACAATTAGGATAAGTATAATATTTTTGAGTTCTATTATCCTTTTGAGTGAAAGATGAGTTGAAGGTTGAAACTCTAATTGTCAAGCATAAATATATATATACCTATCTCTTATTCAATGAATAAATTAATTCTTAAACATTAGTAAAGGGATATTAAAACAAAAAAATTTGTTATCCTAATACCTTATGTCTTGTTGAACTGATGATATTTTAAATCAACATAGATTGATGTCTTTGAGGCCCTCAATTTGACAGTTGATTGTGATTGATGACCTCAATCACTCCCTACAGATATTTACGTTTTTCCTCCAATCATATGTCTTTAATTGCCACCAATTTTCTCCTAATCGAGATCATAATTGGGTGGTGACTTTTTCATTTCCCTTCCCCTCTTATTAAGGCTAAATTTTATTAATCTTATTTCCGATGTGGGTTTTCCACAAAGGTATTTTCTCTTTTCAACCTTTTATTTACAAAGAAAAATTTCAAATTGCGAGGATGCAATTTATTGAAGGAGGGTAGAATTTAACACCCCGATCTTCCATGATACGCTTCTAATTCAATAATGTAATAGCTTGCATTGTGCGCAACATCGAGTTCTAACACACTGTAACTAATCAAAGTAGCCGTTATGAATAGTAATAACCACTTTTTAAAATTATAGAAATTTTATATTTTAAAATGGACTTCATTTTTGTATTCGTAATATCGAAATTATCCAAAGTTGAATTTTTTGTAATTTTCTGAGAACTTCCAATTTTTTATGAATAGTGAAAATTACTTAAAACAAATTTTTTAATAAAAATAATTTATAGTGATAAATTATACTATTTAGTGGTTTTAATGTATAATTAGAATATTTTTTTACCATTTTATCCAATGGTGGTCATTACAATTAATTTAACATTGAAATTGGATAAAAACAATTGCCAATCTTTTGATATAAATCGTTTCTTAAAAACACGCTATTTGTTGTGACAGCGGGAATTAATTATAAAATTAATTAATGCAACTTATATGTTTGGAATTTTGTAAAATATACATCATTTTTGAATTCGGAATATCAATTATAGCTTAGGGTGAAATTTTGGCATTGTTCTGAAAAACTTAAATTTTTGATGAATAGTGAAACCACTAAGTTGTAGTTAAATAACTGATTTTTTGTTTAAATGAAATATTACCACTTCTGTGATTTGATTTTCAAAAATACGACATACATGGTTGTCATTAAGAAGTAAAATGTGGTTCAATGAGATTAAAATAATGTTTTGGTGAATAGTAACTTTTAAGTTCATAATCATGATTAGAGGTAATTAGTGTAGTTTACGGTACAAATAATGTTTTAATAATATGAGATGAGCATGACACTTGTCCTACTCCTATTGGATAAGTCATGGCCGACCAAGACAACCCATGGGTCAACTTGGGGACCCCATGGAGCAACTTTAGTTGGAAAATGACATTAATATATATTTATTTAATGTTAAAATTAAATTGACACAAACATGAGTTATTTTACTAAAACAGTTTTTAAGTGGGGTTACACAAGTCCAAATATTGACTATAAATATTAATTAGAAAGATAAAAAGATTTCCTACATCATAGTAATTTTTTTATAATTTTTAGACATTAAATAAATTAAATTATTTATGACATCATTATGATGCAGCGATGACCTCATTATTTAACGATTTAAATAAAATGAGAAGATAATGCAAAATCCATGGCTTACACTTGTCCAAAGCCTATTGGATGAGGAGATTTCGAACCCTTATCACCTTAGCCTCGAATTATATAAGTGTGGGACCTTTATAATCCGAAAAGCATTGTGAAATAATGTAACATTTCAATCTTTCCAAAAGTGCCCCTCCTCTCCACTTATAAAAGGCCCCCACCTCTCCCACCTCATTTACACTTTCAAGCCATTTGGCTCGGCCACCCTCTGCCCAAATACTCTCCCAACTCCCCCCTCTTACACCTAGAAGCCTCACTTTGGGCAGAACGCTTCCCAAGGAAGCCTTCGGCTCAAATCAAAAAGAGTTACCCGATTTTGAGGTAATGTATTCTCTAATGTTGTTTTGTTTTATTTTTATTCTCCAACCCCCTAAACTCTTTTTATTAATTTCTTTTGTAAAAACACCAGTATCCTCAATATACTAGGATGTTTTTATAATAAGGATTAGAGATACACTTACACACACCTACATCTAATGGTTAAAGAACATACGGTTTATGTGGATGGCGGATTTCTGCCTCACGAAACGATGATTGTTCAACACTCATATAACACCTTCAATGGTGGTCATTAAGATGTCACTATATTTATATATGATATATAATATGTTTATGTTTTACTTATGCTTCTGGATTTCTCATTTATGGCATACTTTATGATTTCCATTATGGGTAAAACGCGATAATTTCATTTTAGGAAGTGCAGACTACCGCCCCCTCAAAGTGATTTGAATCATTAATACCATATGTGGGATGTATAAAGGATGGAGTAAATGGTATTATACACTATATTATACTGGAATTATATTATACATTTATATCATTATGATTTCGTTCCATTAAATACGAAATAGAAATGAAAGTAGCGTTCATGCGTACGTACGACTTACCGTCTCCATGAACGGTGCATTTCATTTCTTACCTCTAAATGTCATGTAATATTATGAATGAATGTATATACTGGATATATATGAGATATATGATATCTATATCATGAATATAATTCTGGATATAATCGATATTTCACCACATGAACAACTCGTAATTATAAGAAGTCTATTTTTGACTCAAGTACCAAAGATCGACAAAACGACCGTTATTAACTTAAATTATTACATAATGTTCATAACATTGTAATAAGTGATATAAAAGGGATAATGAACATGAAAAAGGTTCTTAATAAAGTAGATATTATCTCTAGTTTATTATTCAGGAGGTTAAAGAACGGTCGAATCATGTCGGACACTAGGTAAGGGAACTTCTTAACCCAACTTCCATTCTTTGGGTTAATCTCCTACTTTCCAATTATGTCATGATATTATTTTGTATTATTTTGTATTTTTACTTTATTTATGTGTACCTATATTGAATAAACATAATAGATCTATTTTATTTTAAAAATGGTCTTTTTAAGGACTTCGTCTCAATCTCCTTTCATTGAGGCATATTTGGTTTTATACAAAACATTCTTTTATACGGTGTATAATCCCCTTTGACTTTTATGTTTATTAAAAATGAATTTTTTTATACGAAGCGTTTTACTAAACGACAAAAAAGGAATGTTTTTCTTTCCTTACTTATGTGGCGACAATGACTTCTCCGCCACCGTGACCATTATTTGAGATTCGACTTCCTCTACAAGCCATCATTTTTTTTAATGAAAAATAAATACAAAGTTTTAACTTTCTTTTATTTTGGTATTTAAAATGGTTTTGAAAGCATTTTTTTATATCAATGTGTTGTATTTATATTCTATGATTGAAATGTGGAAATGTTATGTTTCCTTTATGCATGTTTTATGTGATACAATTATGTTATGGTTTATGATATGTTTAAACCTATTCATATGAGGAATGCATTGGACTTAATAAGTGACGAGTGGAGCCTGCTATAGCTCCTCGATGCATCGGAAGGTCTCATGAGAAAAACTAGTGTCTTGGCACGAGGCCTTGACAAAATCTTATTTGTGGTCTTGGCACGAGGCCTTGACTATGTGGTTATGATAGTCTGGCATTATGCATTCCATCATTATGAAAGTGGTTATTGATATTTCATGTGATTATTCGACCAGTAGAATATCCATGTGAAGAAGTAAATGGCATTATCTCATTTTACTTTTTCCATATTATGTTGAAGTTAAAGTTTAAAAGGCTTTTGTTTTAGTTATACATTGCCTTAAATGTTAATGTTTATTTATGAAAGCTTCCGCAATATTGTTATCCTTACTGAGCATCTGAGCTCACCCCTTTCAATGTTTTAATATTTTCCAGGATGTGAAGAAGTATTTTATGCATGACCTACAGGGATTGTCAGAAGAGGATATGAGTGTGGTCTATGGAGACTTTGTTATTGTAGTTTTTCACTTTATGATGTAATGTAACGTTTATGAATGTATCTAGTGTTTCCAAGGCTACTAAACTAATCGGTCTTTCGAGACTTGATCTTTTGTGATCATGCCAATGTTACGAAGTAACGCACCGGCTCCGGGTAGCTGGGGTCGGGGCGTTACAGGGAATGTGAAAGGTCGAACTAGATGGAATTTGATTTATCATTTAGGTATCGTAAATCATAAAGCATAAAATTTAAACACCTAAGGAAGAAGACAAAAAATCATTTTTTTATTTAAAACAGATAGAATTGAAAAAGAGTCCATAAATACATCGGTTTTATAGAACCAGTTATAAGAGGACAGTTTCAAGAGATCGGTTTTAGGAGATCAATTTCAAGAGATCACTTTTATAGATCTATTTCAAGAGATAGGTTTCACATATCAGTTTCAATATATCTATTTCACAGATCAGTTTCACAAATCGGTTTCAAAGATTTGTTTCACAGATCGAAATCACGAGATCAGCCTCATATATCTGTTTTAAATGATCGATTTAAAGAGATCAGTTTCACGAGATTAGTTTCACATATATTTTTCAAATATCAGTTTCACAAATCGGTTTCTTGAGATCAATTTCACAATTCAGTCAAAAGATCGTTTTCAAGAGATCATTTTCACATATCGTTTTCATGAGATCAGTTTCAAGAGATCGGTTTCACAGATCGGTTTCACGAGATTGGTTTCACGATATCAGTTTCAAAGGATGGAGATATTTTTCATGCCTTTAGAGATTTATCCATTTTAGTTCATGTTTGATGTTGTTCATCCTCTCAGAGTTTAAAGGTTTGGTGAAAATGTCAGCAAGTTGATGCTCAGTCCTAAAAAACTCAAGAGTATTATCAACATTTTGATAATGATCACCCAAAAATTGATGTCTTACATCAATATGTTTTGTTCTGGAATGAGAAACTAGATTCTTAGTAATTATAATAGAACTTGTGTTGTCACAGTTTATAGTGATATTTTTGAATTAAAATTCAAAGTCTAATAAATTGTCTTTCATCTAGAGAATGTGTGCACAACAACTAACAACATCAATGTATTCTGCATTAGAAGTTGACAATGCAATTGAATATTTGTTTTTACTACACCACGATATGAGAGACATTCCCAAAAAGTAATTTGATTCAGGGGAACTCTTACTATATAACTTACATCCACTATATTCATCATCTTAATAAAAAACTATACAAAAAGTTTGTCCTTTAGGATAAAACTATCTTAAATTAGTTGTATACTTGAGGTGTTTGAAAATTCATTTTATAGTATTTAAATGTGACTCTTTTGGGTTTGATAGATATCTGGCACACATACACACAATAAACATAAAATCATTGCTATTACTATTTAAGTAGAGAAAACTCCCAATCATTCTTCTGTAAGCAGTTTGAACTACTAATTTTCCATTTTCATCAAGATCTAACTTACATGTAAAACTCATAGAGGTTTCTCTACTCTTAATGATATCAGAAACAAATCATTTCAAAAGATATTTAGTATAATTACTTTGATTTATAATAATACCTTATTTATTTTAACATATTTGAAATCCAAAAAAATATTTAAGTTCACCCATCAAACTCATTTCAATCTCAAATTGCATTATTTTTGAAAAATCATTACACGAAAAAAATTTAGAAGAACCAAAGATAATGTCATCTACATATATTTGATCAATTAATAATACTTTTGAAAATATTCATATGAACAAAGTAGGATCTTCAAGACCTTTTTTAAAGACTTTATAAATATGAATATTGTTCAACCTTTCATACCAAGCTCTTGGAGCTTGTTTCAAACCATATAAAGCTATAGAAAATTTGGACCCTTGGTTTAAAAACTGTGGATTAGTAAAACATGGGGGTTGTTCAAAAAAAACATCCTCAATTATATAGCCATAAAAGAATGCACTTTTGACATATATTTGGTAATGTTTAAATTCCATGTTAGTTGTATGGGAAAGTAATATTCTAATTGCATCAAGTCTAGGTACTCTATAAAAGGTCCCTTATTAATCAATTCCCTATTCATGAGAATACTTTTGTGGAAAAAACCTATCTTTGCTTCTAACTATATTTTCAGATTCATCTACATTATTTCTAAACACCCATTTTGTTCTTATGGTCAAAGTATCCTTTGGGATATCTACAAGTTTCCAAACATTCTTTCTTTTAAACTGAATAAGTTCTTCTTGCATGGCCATTACCCAAAATTCATCATTGATTATGTCACTGATATTTTTAGGTTCATGTTGTGATAAGAAATCTTGATGTTCAACATGGTTTATTAAGGAAGCTATAGTTTGTGTCCCTTTATCTAAATCTTTAACAACATCATCTAAGGGATTATTTTTAAGGGTCGTAGTTGGTCTATAAAAGGTAGGACTAGTTATTTCAGGTAGTTCAATTGGATATAGTTCATTATGGATAGAATCTGCGGAATTTCTGGAACTATATGTTTTCATTGATTCCATCACATGATGATTTCAAACATTATCATTAATGTCCATATTGGAGATATACACTTTAATATTTTCTAGTGTGTTATTTGGATCATGTGGATCTGTTTCATAAAACATGACATTTACAGATTCTTTAACACACTTGGAATTTTTATTAAATACTATATTGGCTTTTCTTGATGTATAATATCCAATAAATTTTCCTTAATCACATTTGGAGGAAAAATTATCTCAATTATATTTAATGTTCATAATATAAACTTTACATATAAACATTTTAAAACAAATTACTTAGGGCCTCTTGTTATTCCACAACTCATATTGAGTTTTCCTAAAGAAGGGGTCTCATTAGGACTCTGTTTATTATGTAACAAGATCTATTAATAGATTCATCCCAGATGTCAATGGGTAGGTCATATTCATTAAGCATAGTTCTGGAAATTTTTTATAGGGTAATATTTCTTCTTTCTACCACACCATTCTGTTGAGGATCCTTAGGAGATGAGAAGCTATGATTATAACCATTTTGTGAGAAAAAATTTCAAAATCTTGATTCTAAAACTCACGACCTTGATAACTTCTTCAGTATTTAATAATAAGTCCACTATGATTTTCCATAGTCTTAGCATACTTGCGAAAGTGATAAAAACCTTCACTATTGTGAGATAAGAAAATGGTACAGATTTACCTATAGAAATCCTCTACAAGAATATAAACATATTGCTTATCATTGAGATTCAAAACTCTAGATGGTCCAAAAAATCCATTTGATCCTACTCAAGAGGTTGCGAAGTAGGTAATTCATTCTTCATCTTGTAATATATTTTATATTGCTTTCCTTTTTGGAAAGTAATACACACCTTATAGTTTGGAATCTCTAATTTGGGTAGTATTTAACTAATAATTTTCTATTTATCTTTATAAAAGATTGTATGTTGAAATGTCCTAGTCTTCTATGCTAGATCCAAGACTCATTGTAAAAGGCATTTAGAAAAGAGACATTCTGTGAGGCTAGTGTGTCTAGATTTATAGCATGTACATTATCATTTCTAAAATTAGTAAATACTAAGTTATTATTGGGATAAAAACATAGCATGAATCATTTTTAAATTTAAAATTAAATCCATCATCACACAATTGAGATACACTGAGAAGGTTATACTTAAATCCATCAATATATAGTACCTTAGATATTGAAATAGAATAAGTGTTAACAATCTGGCCTAGGCCAATTTTTTTTCCTTTACCATTGTCACCATATGTGACATGTCCTCCATCAATTTTAATAATACTTTTAAAGCCTGTATAATCCCCTATCATATATCTTGAACAACTACTGTCCAAGTACAACAAATTTCTATAGGAGATCTCTAGGAAGTTTACCAACAAAAAAGTTCATCCATGAAATGTCTTTTTTACCCATATTTTTGTAGGTTTACATATATTAGTGAAATAATATTTAAGAACCCAAAACTGTCTTATCGGATTTCTATAAGCAGAATATATAGTGTTTGAAAAATAAACATTGTTTTTTCCTGATGAATTTTATGTAGTAAAATAATTCTTTGAATTGGAACTTGCTGTAAAATTCCTGTTTTTGAAAAAAGTAAAAGAATTTTCAGATGTGGTTACAGAAAGTGGTTTAGATAAATTCCATTAAACTGGTTGATATCATATCCTAGAATTATTCTTAGGAGCTATTTTTTACCATGAATTTGAGTACAGTTATTTTTTCAATTATTAATCTTTTCTAAGTCATTCTTTAATTGCTCATTAGAAATCTCTAGCTCATTGTTCTCCTTGAGTAGTTGGGCATTTTTATCTTTTTCAGTATTAAGTTCAGATTTAACAGTTACATTAAGATCATGATTTTTCTTCAAATATGTATACTTATCTTTAAACTCATTACATGTTTCTTCTAGAATGTTGCAATATTTGAATAATACATCATTTGTTATATTATCATACTCACTTACTTTTTCATAATAATAAGAATTATTTACAAGAGAGTTTAAGGTTACCGAAGTTATTTTTGTCATAAAATTCATATTATCCATGTCACCTTTCTCATTTTGAGAAGAAGCAGATTCATTAGAGCTATCATTGGAGGCACTCCAGGATTACTTCATTGATTTCTTATATTTATATCCTTATTTTCATATTTTATTGTATTTCATCTTGGGATAGTCATCCTTGAAATATCATATCCTTTTAAATTCATAGAAAATATTCCCTTTTGACTTATCATTTCTCTTCCAATCCTTTTTCCAATTTACCTTGTTATTATAATTTTCTTTGTAATTCGTCTTTCAGAAAAACATCTTTTCCTTATATTTTTTTTGAATCTTCTAGGAATCTGGACCTTTATTCATCACTTTTAAAGGCTATTTTTGCACTATCGGTTCATTATATAGTATCTTGAACTTCTTCTTTGCTTTTACTTTTATATGTAGTTTTCTTAAAAGCTGCATTCTTTCTTTTGGGTCTTTCCTCTTCTTGATTTTCCTTCAATTCCTCTTCATACATCACTAATTTTGAAATCAAATCCTTCATTGGAATCTTATCAATGTTTCATGATTCCTAAATACATACATATGTCACACACCATCTTTCTGGTAAGTATCGTAGAATCTTTATAATCGGCTCATTGGTTGTGACTTCTCTCCCTCAATAAATCATGGTATTCACAATTTCATTAAACCTATGATACATATCAGACATAGATTCACCAGGCTTCATTATGATATTGGACTGTTTAATAATATAAGTACTTAATCTAATATATTTAACATTAGATGTTCCCTCATGAGAAATAGGCAGAGTGTCCCAAATCTTATGTGTAGTTTTACTAGAAGATATTCAGCTAAACTCTTCATGTCCTAGTGCATAGTACAAAGCATCCATTACTTTACAATTATTGTTATAGGCAGTCTTGGTAGGTTCATCCCAACTATTTCTAGTAGTTTCAGGGAATTCATACTTTCTTTCTATAGCAATCCAGATTTCAAATATCATGCTTTCTATATGTATTTTCATTTTAAGGTTCCACTGAGTATAGTTAGTTCCATTAAAAAATGTGGCCTATTGGTAGAATCCCCTTTCTAATCTAGAATCCATGATAACAATTTCAAAATAATTTAAAAGAGATAAAAATTTAGAAATAAGAAAATTTTTGAGATCATTGAAAAACAACTATAATCACACTTGAAATGTTTTGAAAATGGACAATAATGTTTAAATCCTTTGATACCAAATGTTGGTCGGAGTAGATGACTCAAGAGATGTTGGGGATAAATTGAGTATTTATAAAAATTTAAGTTAAAAATGTTTCTTTAAAATAATATCCCACATTTTAAATATTATCATGGTCAGATTGTATTGAATTTATAAAAGTCTTGAATGTTCAATAAATTTCTCAAAATATTAATTAGTTCTCAGCTTTTTCCAATCTTAAGATTTGTCAAAATTTTGAACTGATATTCTGATTCAAAACAAATATAGGCACATTATAAAGTCATTATCAAATTTCATTTTTGTTTTTTTTAAATTAAATAAACATATATTAGATTAAAACAAAAGACAAATACACACTGGATACAAAAAGAGGTTCAATCTCAAGCTGAGACTTAGTCCTCTCCACTTGGTGATCATCTGCCACAAAGAAGTTTATATTAATAAACCATTTTGATCCACACATTGGATTGGGGTTCACAACATCACACAGGTCTGTCTAGGTCACACTTCACCTCTACTACAGTTTTCATGGGAAAAAATAACAAACATATCACACAACATCTCTTCCACTATTCTACTTGGGATTCAAGAGTAAAAAGAGAATGAGCATGAGGATATTTAGTATCCTCCAGTTATTCAAATGGGACATTGTCTGTGAAACTAACAGATTCACACATAGCTCAAAAATTAAACACAAGATCATAATAGATTAATAATTTATGAATAGAGTTTAGAAATATCTGTTTGCTATGCAGTGAATCTCTGGACTCAATGGATATGGAGACAATGATATTTTAATCCCCATATGGAAGTTGGCTACAGAATAGAGTATCAAAACCTCTCTACTATAGAATATAGGAGTAAAATGTTCAGCCCTTGGATGTTAGGATATTCAGAGAGCTTTAACAGTTTATTTCTTGTAAAATTGAACTCCTTTTGTACTCAAGATTCGAGTTCTTCAATTATCAATATCATCCACATTCGCACGGTTGAATTTTTTTTCGCAGTCATCATTAGGTATGATCTAGTAATACTTTTATACTTCAAGGTCTTGAAGGCATGAAGATCTCCCTACATTCATATACCTCATAATATCTATGAATATTACTACAGAAAACATTAAATAATGTCAGAAACATTAATTTATTATAAATATGACCGTTATAAATAAGATTGAATTAGAAAATTTGAAACAGTTATTTATGAATATCAGTGAGTCATAAGTACCAGTCTTTTATAATTGTTCTATCATCCTCAGTCTGTCATCATATGTCTGTCATCATCAGTCTATCAGTATCAGTATCAGTGACATAGTGTATCGATGAGTCATTTGTGCTATCAGTCTGTCAACATTAGTGAGTTTTCACTAGTGTGTCTAACAATTGTATGTCATCCATCGGTGAGTCGAACATTATTTTGTCAAACATCGGTGTGTCTAAAATCAGTGTGTAGATAATCAGTGTGTCAAACATTGGTGTGTCAACCATTGGTGTGTCGAGTATCCATGTTTCCAACATCGGTGTGTCCAACATCGGTGTGTCGAACATCGATGTGTCGAGCATTGGTGTGTGGGACTCTGAGAAACTTATGAGGTGTTTGTCTTACAAAAAACAATACTATATTAGATTACATCCAGAAATACATGTAAATATACACTTGTAAACATATTGAAGAATAAATATTATTTACTGACTTCTTGTAATTTATTGTAATGTATGAAACAATTTATTTACATATAGATATTGGATGGCATGAAATAATTGAATTTATAGAATATAATTATTTGTGATTATGAACACCACTATTTCATATAGGGTTCAACAAATGATTTTTATATTAAATTTAGAATGTGTGAATTCTGTTGTGAGGAAAAGTTCTTCTCTTTGTTATATTGTCTCTAAGTATAGAGTCTCTTTTGATCTTGTAAAGACAATAAGAATGGTCTATTATAACAAACAAAACTATGTTATGTAGATTCATTAGTTTAGAAAATTACTATAAAATATTCATTCATAATTTTTCTTATTGGAAAACCCATTAACTAAACATAAACATAAAGGGGTTATGTTTGGATACACAAACGAATGCGCATAATTTTTTTGATGAATTGATGAGAATATTGCTCAATGCTCAGGTTTTGACTCAACCATTACAAAATGATGGGTTTTTTATATAAAATGATTCATCAATAAGAGTACATGGGTTTTCCGTTATAAAAATGATAAATTTATTTCATATTAATCAATTAAGTTTATGGTTTGGGAAAAACATTGTACAACTCGTGATCTTGAGATAAAAACTATAAAATGTTCACTAATGATATGGAGACACTATCTCTGTAGGGAATGATGTGTGATATAAATGTATTACAAGAGTTTGAAATACATAATTAAAAAAATAAACTAAACATGAGGAAAATATAATGGCTCAAGTTACTCAATGATTATGATTTCTTAGTACACTAGAACTCAGGAAAATAAAATAAGGTAGAATATGCATTATGTTGTAAAGACCATGGTATTTTAACCGAAATGAAGATTGAGACATATTCTATGTTCATGGATTTTAAAAATAAGGATTTTTTAACAATTCGGAATGTATTAAAATCCCACTTTTTTCAAATGGTTGATAAACCACCATTATTGGAAAAGATAAAAAACTCCCAATATAGTGATGAAAATTTTAAGAAGAAAGTTAAAGCACTTGATGTAGGAATATTAGAATACATTGTGTGTGGGAATAGAATTCTAAAATTTGAAAGATGTTTTGTGTTATATAAATATCTGATCTATAGAAGGAACTATTATATGACTCGAATAGATCAGATTTGTCTATATACTTTTATAGTTCCATGATGTATAGAGATTTTATTGAGCATCTTTTGTGGGATAATATGATGTAGAAAACCACTTACTTTGTGTCAAGATGCCTTGTTTATTCACAATTGAAGGTTGAGATATAGTATCACAGAGGAGTAATCCAACCATTAAATATTTCTATGTTGAAGTGGGATTACATTAAAATGGGCTTTGTCACAAGACTACCAAGGTCTCCTAGAAGGAATTATGTTGAATGGGTTATTGTTGATCATCTTATTAAATCAGCACATTTTATTTATATAAGAGACTATTCACCCAATGGGTTCCACAATACTTTATATTAATTAATTTTTTAATACCTCATGGTTCACCTCTATCAATTTTTTCTGATGGAGATCCCTGTTTTACATAAAAATTTTGTAAGAGTCTCTAGAAGTCTTTGAATGTTATGTTTCATATCAGTATTTCTTACACCATCAAATTGATAGACAGTCTAAAAAACTATTCAATTGTTGGAATCCATGATGAAAACATTCTCACATGGATTTAAAGTTGTGTGGGATCAATATTTACATTTGATAGATTTTTTCTACAATAATTGTTTCAATTATAGTATTGAAAAAGAAACTATATGAAGAGTTATATGGAAAGAGATTTAAAACTCCAACATGACGGGATAATGTTGGTGAGAGGAAGGAAATTGGTTGATTACATATTTTTGGGATAAGGAAAAAGGTAATGACTATTAATGATCTTATTAAATTATCACAATGTAATAAAAAGAGTAATGCTTTCAATCAGAGATAGGATTTGTAATTTCAAGTGGGAGATCATGTATTTCTAAAAGTATATCCATGAAACTGTGTTATAAGGATAAGTTAGAAAAGATAAAAGAGCCCAAAATACATTAGACCACTTCAAATTATGGAAATAATTGGATATTTAGCTTACCTATTACAAATTCCACCAAGTCTCTAAAAATTTCAAGATATGTTCTTCATATCATTTTTGAAGAAGTACAGGCCAGAACCAATGCATGTACTTACCTATGATGTTTAAGAACCCAGAAAGACTTTTTTGGGTATGGATCTTGTTTTTAGGTTATTTTGACGAAAAAATGAAGAAATGAAAATTTTCTAAGTACATGTCTTGTACTTTTGAGTACACACTATGTACCTAGATTTCCGCATACAACCACATTTTGACCATATAATAGCTGATTACTAAGCTATATGGTGACCAGTCTGACCTTCTTATATCAGGGGATGGTTGAGGCTAATACATTTCATATATTGTTAATGAACATGCTAGGTATTTTTCTTTTTTATTTGATATATCAGGGAGAGGTCATGTCTCATGCCTGGAAACATCGTCTTCTCCATGTGATTCATACAGGAGTAGTCCAGAATGATGGGAGAAGATCTATCTTCTCATTATCCATCCAAAATCTGATCGAGTCACTATCGGGTGTGTTAGAATCCAACCAGTGTGTTATTAAACATTATTGATCCCTTCTTCCTGATTCATCCCCTCTTGTGAGTTATTCAAGGATATGAATTTTCACCTATTTTTAGATCTACACCCTTTTATGCTAATTCAAGGGATGTAATTCAATTATATCGACCATACTACATCAAGGATGGGGGTCTGTGCCTCTCATTATTTTTATTTGATTATAAATGCTAATAGTGCAGCATACCTTCACTTTGGGTGTTATGTGATTTTGGAATTTAACCATGTTATTACCTGCTTTGGTTTGATTTATTGAAAATCGGTTTTTTCATATGCATAAGGTTAGATACCTTATCTAAGGTACACTCCTTGGGTGTGTTTCCTATTGATTGATTGTTTTTGGTTGTTTGGTCTAGGTTTCCTATAAGGAATAGCTTGTTTTCCATTCCTCGTTTGATTGGGATTTAGTTTGATGGATTATATGAAATTCATGTGATATTTATTTTGAATGTTTATCCATTTAGTAGTTTTAGATTACATGAGATACTTTATATAACATGCACACTATTTTTCCGTTGAACTAAGATAGCTTTAGACCAGAAATACTAAGGGGCATTCTAGATTACTTATACATGTTTTATTTTTTCATATAAACTATGGGAGCCTTGGTCTAGGAATACTGAGGAGATTTCCAAAATATTTAAAAAGGACTGTTAGAGCCTTGGTGTAATACTTTGACCAAAGGGGTTACACTGTAGAGCTTTCCCATATGGTCATTTATTAAAAATTGAATGATTGTGATGTGTCTTCTGCACCAAATCACAAACATGGATTCGGTCTTACATCATTGTATAGAAAGTATTATGAGATGTATGTTTTGGTTACTTCACATGGGAATTACAGAGCATAGGCTGGTCCCAGGGTTATGTGATTCAACGGTTAAATAATTAATGTTAAATTAAAGTCATTGAAAACAGTAGGATTGTTTTCATTTGAGTTATTCGTAGTTTGATGCTTCATTAATTCATATTAAATTCTATTTATATTCCTAGATAGTTATTAACATATATTTTGGGGGTTTCCTACTCAGATTTGTCTCACACCCTATCTGGGTCATGTTTTTAGATCCAAACATATTATATGATTGCAGGTAAAGATAAGGGAAAGCGACCTTCTTCATCATGTACATGATTGCTATTGGAGATGGAGAGCAATGGACCAAGCTCAGGTTTTAAGTGATATTTGAGTTTACATGATTTTCCTTTGTGCTATATTGTATTGCATTTCTGTATTTGGAACCTATTTTGGCTATTTTCCAAGACACATGACACATAAATCATTTATACATATCTGATCTAGTTGTTTTATTATTATCACCTGTCCACTGTTAAGTTCTATTGATTATATATTAATTACATTGTGTACGCTCTTCCAATGAGGGAATCATTTCCCCATTATTAGACCATGGCCCTCATGGCTAGTCAGTAGCTTTTAATGTTTGTGAAAATGCACTTGAGGGAATGTGACCAACTAGGTATGGGGTACTCTTGGGGTGGCTCCCAGATCTAGGATGTTCCAAAGTCTTATCAGAGCAGCTTTCTTTCCTAGTTAGTCTAATTGTTTGGCGACATTAGAAAGGTATTTGAAGGACATGGGGTTTGGTGATTAGTTTTTCCTGGGAGTAGCTACCCAGTGTACATGGTAAATCCAAATTACCCCAAATTGAATTTTGATTTTTGGATTTTGAGGTGTTACAATTGATTCGATTTCACTATTGGGTAACACAATTTTTTTATGATGTTATTATTGATATCATGGTGGTTCTATTTTGTTGCATTCTGATGAGATGTGGGTATTCAATATCATTCATCATATAGGCACTTGTTAGAAATCACATGCCATGAATTCTTTCCCTTCCATTTAGAGATTATTACTTATTTCATGTTTTTGTGATCGGTAACCCGGTATATATGCATATTGTTGTGAGAGGTCTATTTGTACATGGAACAATTGAATTGGATGGATGCCAAGATTTGATCCATCAGGTGTATGGGCCCTCTTGGATGAGATTTTTGTGGATTATATTTTAACATTAATTTAATTCTATTAAGACATGATAAGAATAATGATGACAAACATTGATTCGTAGGGATTATGGGCACTCATAGATCACAAATTGGCATGCCTTGGGCAATTTTTATTTTCTTCAGATTTTTGTGGTTTCGGAGAAGTACTAAAGGCTCACTATCTAGAAAACCTAAAAATATGACTTGTGATTTTATGAACACATGACGTGTGTTCTAATGTTCTGAAAGAAATTAATTTTCCTAAGTACACATTGTGTACCATACGTACGTGTAATTTAGTTGTTGGCCGTGTGACTGACTGTGTGAGCAGAGACATGTGGTTGGTAAACTTTTTGATAAGTGTACTAGGAGTACAAGATGTTCTTTAATAGACTTTGGATTTGGTCATGTGGAAAACAACACAGGTGGATGGAACTTTGTTGTATACATATTCTCCAGAATGTGAATGCAGAATTGTGTTAGAATATTAGAATCCATGGAGTTCTAGCCGTGTAGAAGTTCCGAGGTAGGAGGGATTATTCACATACATGACATGTCTTAGGAGGAATGAACCCTGTGTATGAGGTGTTACACAACTAGGTTAGTATGGGAGAACACCGATGTTATGGCTTAATAGAACACTCTATGTTGTGGTTCTACACACAATGTAACCCTCTTATGAAAATACATGAATGAATTATTTCTCCTATTCTATTCTGGCTCTTCTAAATTTTAATTTTCATTAATCTCATACAATGGTGTGAACTTGACCTTATAGATTCTTTCCACCAAGAAATCTTCCAGTTGTACACCAGGTAAGAGGTGCTGATCAGACCCATAAATTGGTATATCATGGAAAATCTGTAGATCCTCTCATCGTTCCCATCATAGCAACAGTCATTATATTGGACGCATGTGCTGATGCGTAGCTCCATGAAGGATTTTTTAGGATGATACAGACCTTTCAGGGAGCACCACATCCTACCCCAACTATGGAAAAGTTGACATGGTTGTTCTAGCAGCCACATCCCCCCACTTTTTAATGGGACAGAGGACCTAAAGATGCATAGTCATGGTTGGAGGCCATGATTTATATATTCAAGCATATAGAGATTCCTCTAAAGAGGTGGGTGAATCTTTCAAACTATAAGCTATGTACTTTTTCCAAGAGAAGTCAAAATATTGTATCACATGATAAATGAAATTAGGATATAGTGTGAGAAGAGTTTCTAAGGACATTCTATGATTACTTCAACCTTGAGATGTTGAGGCCTGACCCAGTATGGAAGTACATAAATTTGGAGAATGGTGATCTTTTAGTGATGGATTAATCTTCTCACTTTATAGAGCTTTAGTGATTCACACTATTTCTGGGTGGGTGATGAGTTATCACTGGCTAAGAAATTTGAGGATGGTCTTCGGTATGATATCCGAATGGAGGAGAATTTTTTCAGCCTTACATTGGTGACTTCTATAGTAAACCAAATGTTGATTACAGAGCACAATTTGAGGGAGTTTGGAGCTATGATCCAGGGTGATTCATCACCAAGGGATGGTTCTCCTTTGAAGGATAGCATAAAGCACCACAGGTAGCCTTTACAAGGTGATTCCAGTAGGAGGGATATATATTCACATAGATAGGTGTGGTGCTACCAGTGTGGGAAGTGGGGGAACATAAAACAAAGTGCTTAAGAGACCCATTTGAGTGTTGATATTGAAGATGGATGGGTGATATTAATTGTTTTTGCATTATGTTTTCACAAGAATCTAGTGAGAGGGGATTTTTTATGATTCCATGTAAAGGAGTGGGGCCACTAGTTTCTCATCAATCTGGGAACTGGTGTTCGTTAGTCCATTTAGGCTGAGGAGGTGGCGTGGCCACAATATCCAAATGATATGTTTTCAGCGACAGTAGGGTTGATCAACTCAAGTTATCCATGAAGGGTTGTAGGGCTATAGTACAGGTCAAAATCTTGTGATGGAATAAACCTAGTATGAGTAGGATCCAAAAACCTCTACGGTTAAAGCTATGTTTCATGTTTCGTAAGATTTATCTTCTTCTCTTTTTGATATAGGGACTTCTCATAATTTTATATTGGTCTCCATTGTGGAGGGCCTTGGTCTCCATATCATTACATATGATTATATTATGAAACAAGACACTCTGTGGAGGATTCAGATAGCTAGAGTATGTTAGGGAACATAGTGCCTTCTTGAGGTTTATGGGGGTCACTTTATGTGGGACCTCTATTTCATAGAGATGATAGGCTTTGATTTTATTCTCAAAATAGACTGGTTGGTCTCCTTTTAGGCTTCTCTTGACTAATATAGCTACAGGGTGACATTCACATCACCCGAGGGAAAATATTTTCATCTCAAGGGATAATGGGATATCTAGGCTAGCAGAGTTGGACCCAAGAATCCTGAGTTATAAGGAATCAAAACCCATATTTCTAGTCTATATCATGATGACTAGGGGACTATACATATGGAACTTCTTCTAGGGGTGGATCATTTCATAGATATATTTCCATATGAATTTTCAGGTTTACCTCCAGAGCGAGAGGTGGATTTCGCTTTTGAGAATGTTCTAGGAGTAGAACCAGTGTCTATTACTCCTTATATGATGGCTACACAAGAGTTACGAAAGCCCAATAAGTTGTTGGAGGATTTGAAGGTAAAGTGTTTCATCTGACCTTGTAATTCTCCTTGGGTTTGACCTATCCTTTTGCGAAGAAGAAAGAATACACCCTTAGAATTTGTGTGGATTATGGGATGATTAACCAGTTTGTGATCCAGAATTGATGTCACATACAGAGGATTGACAATCTCTTTTATCAGCTTCAAGGAGACCAGGTGTTCTCGAAGACTAACTTGTGTTCTGGTTATCATTAGGTGCACGTTTTACTCTTAGATATACATATTATATCATTTCTATGTATGTATGGTCTATATGAGAATTTGTTTATGCCATTTGGTGTCATGAATGGTCTGGATGTTTTAATGGAACTAATGAACCGTGTTTTCCAAACATACATGGAATCTTTTTTGGTAGTCTTCCTAGACAATATCTTCGTTTACTATCACACACAAAATGCTCATTCCATATATATTGAGATCATATTGAGTGCACTGATAGAAAATTAGTTATATGATAGTGAGAAAAATACCACTTCTGGATGAATTAGATTCACTTACTGGGTCACATCATCTCAGAGAGTGGAGTATTAGTAGACCAAGAGAAGGTGAGAGTTTTAGTTTCCTGGGAGCATCTAAAGAATGTCTTTGAGGAATGGAGTTTTCTGGGGCTGGTTTGATACTAAAGATTCTTTGTTACAGACATTTCATGATTAGTAGAACCACTAATGGGCCAGACTAAGAAGGTTGTGAATTACATGTGGAACGATTCATGTGTTTCATCCTTTCAAGAGATGAAAGTGAAATTTACTTCAGCCCTGGTACTAATTTTAACAAAACTAGGAAAAATTTAAACTGTTTACTACAACATGCTAGGTTTGAGTCTATAAGTCATGATTATGCATGGGGAAGGAGTCGTTCTGTAAGGGTCTTGGCAGTTGAGGGCACATTTGTGGAATTACTAGATTCCCGATCTCGAGTAGGATATGGTTGTTCATGCTTTATGATATTGAATATATTATATATTGGGAGAAATTTTTTTGGTGTACATAAACCACAAAAGCTTCAGGTTCATCTTTACTCTGCATGATATGAATTTGAGACAACAAATGTGGGTTGATTACCCTCAGTATTTTGACTATGAATTTCCTACATGATTGGGAAAGGCAATGTAGTGATTGATGATTTGTATATGAGGTCTTAGATATAGGCCGTTCAGAAGGACAACTGGGAGTGGACGTTTATGGATCTATTCTCTAAGATTCATTTATAATCCAACAACAGATAGGTGAGGACGTTTCTTCTTTAATAGATATTACCTCTACTCTATTGGATCATGTGTGATTGAGGATGCTTTCATATTTCAAAGGCCTAGTCCTATGTGATATTTTTTTAGGAAAGGACCATACTCTTGGGTGGACCGTCGGGGATAATGAGGTTTTGCATTTCCATGGGCATGTATGTGTGTCGTCTGACATAGGTGAGGAGTTGATGTTAGATTTTCATGCATCTATATGGGAGTTCATTGTGGTGTCCCAAATATGTATCACAAATTAAATCATTATTATTGGTGGACAAGTATAAAGATGTATGTAGATGGTTTTGTTATCTGATGTTCCATCTATCAGTAGGTGAATGTGGAGCATTAGTGACCAGAATGGCTATTATTGGAGTTACCCGTTCCCAAGTGGAAGTGGAATGATGTCATGATGGATTTTGTGACTGGTTTACCATGTTATACTTGAGGGAATGTTGTGGTTGGGGTTCTTATCGATTAGATTAAGATGGTTTCACATTTATTTCCGATTAAGGAATCCTTCACTATTGATGTGCTTGTAAGGTTATATATCAGAAAGATATTACCTTTTCCCGTGGTTCCATGCTCTATTGATTCAGCAAGGGATTCTCGGTTTAGATCTCATGTATAGAAGGGACTATATCGGGCTATGTGTACACCAGTAATTCTGAGTATTCCGTACAATCCCAATATAGATGGCTAGTTTGAGTGCTCGATTCAGGTTTTGGAGGTTATGATTCAGGCATGCGTCCTAGATTTTTGGGGTTCTTGGGAGCAATACATACCCCTAGTGGATTTTTTCTACAATAATAGTTTTCAGGAAACGATTCAGATGGAACCATATGAGGCTTCGTATAGCAGGCCATGATGATCAACCATATGTTGGCGGGAGGTAGGAGAGGAATCAATGTTGGGAACTCATCTTGTCCAAAAGACCATTGAGTAGTCGGAGTTGATTTGGAATATGATGGTTACTGAAAATTCTCTCCAAAATTCATACATTGAATGATAGATATGACCTATGGAGTTTCGGGCTGGGATAAGGTTTTTCTATGTGTCACACCAAGGATGGGATATACGTGGATTAGGAGACAGGGGATGATTTCACAGAGATATAATGAACTATTTGAGATTTTGGATATATTTGGGCTTATTTCATATCGGTATCAATTAGCACATAGGTATACGGATATGCACGAGGCCTTTCATGTTTCTCCGCTGTGAAGTTTCTTTTCCAACATGTTTCATGTTATTCAACATAAAGAGGTTGAGATCGAGGTGGATTCATCCTTTAAGGAGAACCATATACATATCGTGGATCACGACATGAATGTTCTATGTGTCATCTATTTTCCTCTACTATGGGTGATATGGTAGCCCAAATGATTGCAGTATGAGAGTTGGGAGAGGGATGTCAATGTGTGATCACAGTGGCAAGAGTTGTTTACAGATTCTTCTTCCCTACCCTTGGAGGGGAAATTTTGGAACGAATTTTTTTATGGGAGATGTTTTAAAGAACAAAAATCTTTTTTTGTATGGATATTGTTTTTTGGGTTGTTTTGAGGAAAAAGGATGAAAAGAGTGTTTTTTAAGTACATGATATGTACATCTGAGTACATACTGTGTGCCTATTTTGATGCATACAACCATGTTTTGACTATGTAATGGCCGAGTACACATCCATGTGGTGACCTCTCAGACCCACATAAGTCAGCCAATGGTTGAGGTTACTAAACTAAATGTAGTTTTAATGAACACTATGTATTTTTTTATTTTTATATGATAAAATGGAGAGAGGTCACATCCCCTGTCTGAAAAAACCTTCTTATCCCCATATTTTGTTCAAGAGCACTATGGAACAACAAAAAAAGATCAATTTCCTGATTTTCTGTCCAAACTATGATCGAGACACCATCAGGTGCACTGGAATCCCATTGGATTGTTCTCAAACCCTCTTGATCCCTTATTCCTGATTCATCCTCTATTGTGAGTTATTCAAGGTTAATAAATTTTCACCTTTTTGTAGATATACAATGTTTTAGGCCAATTCAATGATCATAATTCAAGTATATCTATCGTACAACCTTGACATAGGTGGTTTGTGACTTTCGTTGTCTTTATTTGGATTATATATGCTAAAAGTGTCACATTCGCTTATATTGGGTATTGGGTGATTTTGGAATTTACCTCTGTTGTTAACTACTATGGTTTGATTAATTTTTAAAGGGTTGTTTCTTATGTGTTGGGTTAGATAACAAGTCTATATGACAACCCATGGATTTGTTTCCCCTTGATTTATTGTTTATGTCTATTTGGATCATGTTTCCTATGAGGCATACTTTTTTTCTCACGCCTTGTTGGATTAGGAAAGAGTTTGATGGATTATATGAAATACTTGTGATATGAATTCTAAATTATTACCCATGTATTAGTTTCATATTACATGAGATGCTTTAATATAATATGCACACTATTTTTCCAATGAACCGTGAGTGCCTTGGACCAGGAAGACTAAGGGGGCTTCCAGATTACTTATATGTGTTATATTTTTTCCAATGGATAGTGGGATTATTGGAAGATGAATACTTAGGGGACTTCTAAATTATTTACATAGGATAGCGAGATCCCTAGTGTAAAACAATGACCAATGTGGTTAGACTATGAGGTCTTTCTCAGAGTGTCATTATTTAATAAACCGATTCTATACTATACCAAAGGGGATAGACTTTGAGAGTTTTCTTAGAGTGTCATTTGTGAATAATTGAATGATTGTGACACATATACCATGCCAAATCTCAATCTTGGATTCTATCTTAAATGGTTGTATAAATTGTCTTATGAAACATCTGTTTTGGTTACATTACACAGGGGATACATATCGTAGACTATATTCCTGGGTTACAATATTCAATGAATGAATAATAAATGTTAAATGAATGTAATGGAAAACTGCATTAATGTTTACTTTTTAGTGCTTCCTAGTTTATTTCTTCCTTCTTCAATATTAGAGATACACATATATTCCCTGAGAGTAAGGCATAGAAATTTCGATGCAAGCTTTGTGGGATTCATCTCACACACTCTTTGGGTCATTATTTTTTATCCAATCATATTATATGATTGATGGTATAAATAATGGAAAGCACCCTTCTTCATCAGGTACTCAGTTACTATTGGAGATGGAGATCATGAGACTAAGCACCGGCATGCAATGTTGTTAGAGTTTTCATGCTTTTCATTTATATTGGATTGTATTTTATTATGATCTCTGGGACCTATTTTTGTAGTTTTCCTAGACACATGTGGCATGCATCATATATATATATATATATATATATATGTGTGTGTGCTCGAGTTGTTTTAATATTATCAGTCATCGATTATTTATTTCTGTTGTTTATTCGTTAATTTCATTGTGTACACTAAGCCAATGAGGGAAATGTTTCACCGTTGTCAAACCTTTTCCATTACTACAGTCAAGAGGTTATGGTATTTGTGGAAATTTACTTGATGTCATGTGAACAATTGGGTACGTGGCACCTTTTGAGTGGCACCAAAATCCAAGAAATTGAATGAATAAATTGAACTTGAACATGATATGTATTATTGAGAAGAGACTATCAATATTCTTGAAAGTGGAGATCAAGTATTGAAAAATTGTAAAACTCGTCTGGTAATAGTTCTATGGAGAAACCATAAAATGGATGAATCAACATGGGAACCTAAAGATATTAGGAATAAAAATAATCCTCTTCTGTTTAGAAGTTATTATCTCAGAAAATTTTCAAGGGTGAAATTTTCAAAGAAGAAAAGAATATATCACCCTAATATTTTACCTTATGTGTCTTCTTAAAAATAGTTTATTTGTTAACATACATCGCACGTAATACTGATCTTAAAGGAACCCTTATATACATTTAAATACAAACATGTTTATTTGAATAGTAATATGAATGTGGGGAATAGTAAAATGTACATTAGAATAATAAACTCACCTATGAAATTATAAATAAAATTTATATATCTCATTATTTAAAACATCATATATTTATATAATTGAATATGTTAATAAATGTTTTAAAAATGATAAATTATATGTGGGTATTTTTGTGAGAAATAGATGTTTATTTACAATTTAACTGTCAATATTATTATAAAAAACTTTTTCGTCAAATAGAATAATAAATTAATATTTTGTTGTGTTATAATTATAAGAGAATTATATGAGATCATAATTAATTTTGCAAAGTGTAATAAATTCGATAATAATATTAAAAACGGTATTTATCAAATAAATGATGATTTTAATTAAAAATTAAATTTATAATATTTATAAAAAAAATATTTCTTAAAATGGAGTCCATTTTTAGTATCTACACATAAAATAATGGCTATGGTGAACTTTTTTTATGATTCTAGAACAGATGAATTTTACAGAATACTAAAATACAATAATTTATTATACCTAACATATGAGTAAATAAATTAATTGATGGGTCATGGATGATGTATGTATGATGTAAAACACATTATTTAGAAATCACATTCTATGGGTAGTATATTTAGTCATGCTAATCGACAAAATTTATTGTCATGATCTAAAATAATAAACAAATGAACTGAATAGTTAAAAACACCCCTCTTCTCCCCATATATAAACAACCCCTCCCCACCCCGTCTCCTCACACCTTCTAGGTATTTAATCATTTCCCAATTTTGACCAATTATCTTTACAATAATATTTACCATGTCCACGACATTCCTTTGTTACTAAATATCCAAATTCAAGTTTTTTATTTTGGTTCTCAAGGAGATGATATTCAAGAGGTAAAATCGTCCTTTTTCTCTTCTAATTTATTCTATTTTCTTATTCTCTACAAACCTAAATTATTAAAAGTGACATGATAACACCAATATCATATATATACTAAAACATTATTTTGGCATTGGAATATCCTTTTTAAATTTTTTTATCTTATCTTTTTATTTTAAAAATGATAACATGGTCCGTGACGTGTCGATTCACTACCTTCATGGATGATGAGTTTCCATTTCCTTTTAAATCATTCTTGGGTGGTCAAAAAACCATTTTTATGGGTAACTAAACTTTTAATATATATATTATGATATTTTAATGTTATGGAAGAAATATATAAATAAAATATTAGATAAAATTACACATGTTTATGATGGTTGTGAAAACTGTAAAAATATATTTGAACATTTTCACCAATGATTTATCGATTGAATCATCATAATAACATATAAAAATAATAATATATGAGAGCATGAAAAAATCTGTAATATCACTAATATGAATTAATTTCACTTCAAGAGTATTTATTCCATTTAACACGAACTCACATAATTATATACAAGGGAACCGACCAGAACCCCATTAAATGAACACTCCCAAACCATATAAGTTAAAAATTATAACTCATCAAAATGACCATAAATTATCATATTAAGATTACAATAAATTAAATATATTTTTAATTTGTTCTGAATTAATTAATTCATTAGACTAATTAGATCATCTTAGATTTTTAATTACAAGTGTATTATGCTTCCATATTTAAGGTAAGGGGATTCACAACAAACTTTTATTTATGAGGGATACACATTATTCACAACTTATTTCATGATTATTGTGTATTTAAACTACCATTTGATATATTATATCATGAAAATTTTTATATTCATGTTATTTATAGTTTAATTTGAAAAATTTTAATGTTAGGGGGAAAACGGTTCGACATATTAAAAGGGGATATGGGACTTCGTATCAATTTCTACTTCATTGAGAATGATTTGGAATTATTGACCTAACTATTTTTATGTTGGGAATCGACTTCTATTTTGAGATATTTTTACATATAAATTATATTTCATTAAATTATCATATTTATTATATCATGGAAATGATTATTTTTTATTCTTTATACCATTTTTACATATGGTGATCACTTTGAATTTTATTTTAACAAGGTAAATATTTCTAAATTCATATTTTTTCTCAATAAAAATATTTTCATAAGGAAAATTTTAAATAAATTAAATATTTGTATGAATAATTCTTTGGACCAAAAATGATGCAAGGGGATTGATATAATATATCTCCTTGATGCAATGACATGTCTCATGAGACAAGCTAATTAGCAACAAACCCTTCAAATTTTATTCCAAGAAGAACTAGACGGTTTTCTACACAAAAACATAAACCATCTTAGGGATGGTCTCAAAGGAAATGGTTCATGTGACACCTAAATTTCATCCAATAATTAATATTTTCTTTCATTATTTTTTAGTTATTAATATCCCTTAAATTTTCACTATGAAAAAAATATAGGGATGAATTTTTATTCTCGATTTACTTAATGACATGCGTTTTCCATTATTTAACTTACTATATTGATTATTACTTATTATTTTACTTCACTTATCATTGATTCATGTATCTTCTATATGTAACCCATATTAATAATTTGATCTCAACCTTTTATATTTTCCCTTCCCCATGTTATGAAGATTAACTCTTTAAATATGTATCAAGGAAGTAGGTTATTTCCTTTTTTCATGTTTTATTTTTAATTATCAATGTAATAAAGGGACCATGTATATATATATTTCTACAATACTAATAAAATTATTGATCATTGGTGATTTAATATCTTAAATATATTCCATTATAATAATATGACCACTGATTCTAGGCTTCTAGGGCCGAGGATGTTACACCACTTTCTAGTTAAATATATCCAAAAAATAGTTGATATTAAAAGAGGTTATATTTAGTTCCAAATTTATATTTTGAATATGAATAATTTTTTTATAATTGTAATTTATCTTTAAATTTTAATAAGATAATACCAACATTATAGGGATTATTGTGTAAATTTAAGGAGGTTTTCCTATGAATAAAATGATAAATAAAATATGTGTTGAGTTTGACTAATGGTGAGGGAAAATTTACCATAAAAACCAATTTAAAATGTTTTGATGATTAATTTTTAAATTTAGTTCCCAAACATAGGTAATTTAAAATTAATTTATGAATTTATTTTTATGGACATAAATGAGATATTTAATAAATTTTATGACACTTTCATCTTTTTTTCATATGTATTCAAATTTAATCTTTTTACGAGACATTTTGACATTATTTAAAAAATAAACTAAGAATATTCTATTTTAACATCGATGGTGTGTATAATGTTTATGGAATCATTAATCAATATTTTATTTTGGTATTACATTATTATATTCCATTCTTTGTTCATGGAAAACCCTCCTTCCCTTCATTCTAGCTATTAAAATTTTGTAAATTCGGTTATAAAGGAAAGGGGTATATCAACACCTAAAATTTATAATTTATGCGTTAAAAAGAGTACTTTTATAAGTTTAATGATGGAAATAAAAGATTATATTCATTTTTTCTTACATGGATATTTTTTATGAATATTGTATGATCCCTATATTGATATGATGAAAGGAGATCCTGATACGGATCTTCAATGTAATAGGTTATGATGATGTTCTCTAGAGAATAATTTTGGAAGTTGACTGTATAGGTTATTCTACTTTTAAGAGTACATAGAATGGTTTAATAAATATAATTCCCAAAATAACCAAGACTAATGATATATGATTTCTATGTGGTATTAATAAAAAATTGTTTTAATTCGAAAGGAAATCTAAGGGTCTTATGTTTTAAAGGTATGATTATTCCTTTATAGGGTGGAATGGTATGTTTTAATATTTTTTGTGATATAATATTTTATAATGAATCCATCATGATTATGATATTTTATTTTATTTTTCTTTAAATATTCATTAGGGAAATGTTTGGAAGTAAATATGATTTCATGATTAAGTATTATTTGGGCTCAAGTTTATATATGTTAAAATAATGGTTTGTTATATGATCATAAATTTGTAAAAAATATTAAAATATTTATTTATTTAATTTTATATGTCCATTAATATTATTTTTCATCATATTATATAATTTCAAATTTTTTATGGGGTTAATGTATGAGTATGCACAAAGAATATTTATTCTTAATATTCCGAAATATTATTGATTTAATGAAGTCATTTTTCTTTATGGATATTTTTATTATGACAAATGGATACAAAATGGATGTCTATACTTTTAAATAAATGGATTACTTATGTAGGTATTTTTTTTCATATTTCTCTAAAATTATAAGAAAAAATATTCTCTAAATCAAAGATAGTTAATTATTTTCTTACAATAAAATTTAAGACATTTTAATGGATGTGTCCTTGTACTATGCATTGATGATCAAACCAGAAATGTGATAGAGAGAAATAATATTTAAAATAAAAAATCAATAAAACTCAATTGGTAACTTACTAATCCAACCAATTAAATCACACATCCACCTTTCTATAATGAAATTTTATTCTTTGGTTGAACCATATGATATAAGACATCACACAAAAGATTATTTTTCCTAAATATTATTGGATGATTATATGTGAGTTTATCTGGTAGGGATGTATTAACATAAATCTCAATAGATGTTATTAAAGACATTAATGAATAAACAGATGAATAAAAATAAAATGAATGTATTAGTAATGTAAATATTGTATTAATTGAAGATAAATAGAATAATGAAAAGGGTAGTCTTTAAGGTAAACATCGGTTGGATTGTTATAAATGTGGCATGGTTCATCACGTTACTATAATATACATAATGGAAAGATATAAGAGGATGAAGAGATATACTTATCTAGAAGAAAAAGGAACAAATTATTTCATTAAGTATTATTAAATAATAGGTTTTTAGAAGTAAATAAAAAATTGATATAAAGAAAATGTTACATGATAAAAATTTATTGAAACTATAATTAATCATATGAGTAATACGAAAATTAACTCCATAAGAGGGGTTCATGTATTTAAATTCAATTCATAAAGGCATGGTTGAAAATATCTATTTACAAAGAAATTAAAATATAAATGTTAATTGATTGATGAATGAATCAATATTATATGTTAATGATCATGAAAATAAAATCCCAAGACAAGAGCAACGAGTTGAGTAAAAATGTTTTGTCAAGAAATATAATATGAAATTTTTATATTGATCAGAAAAATAGAAAACTAAGAAAAGATGGATGGAAATCTAAATATTTTAACCATGGAATGGGGAAATCTGTTGAATATATTAATGAATAAAATGTCTTCATATTAATAAAATTCCGTAGTCAATAAAAATTGAAAATATAATGTCTTGACTCATTAAAACTGTGATTAATAAAAAATTAAATCAATCCTCAATTTTACCTGGGGAATTTATTAAAATGAAAAATATCTACAAAATGGGAAAGAGTTAAATTGTATACGATATGAAAACATCCATAAATAAACTATTATACAAATTACAGTATAATTAATAGAGAAAGGAAATTAAATATTTATAGAAAATGGTCAAACAAATTCATTTTGTGTAAGTTAATAAATAATTAGATAAGATATTAAACAATAAAAAAATAAAACATTATTTTCCCACTAGTGTACATGGAAATATATGGATATGTTTGTTTAATATAATAACTTGTCATAATTATTATATAAATTATTGGATTGGTAAAGTGGGGATAAACAAACAAATTTTTAAAATAAAAATTTTATGCAATAAATGAGAGCCCATTTAATTATTTTTATTTTTATTTATATAATTTTGTTGAAATTTTTTACAATTGAATGATAAAAAATATTTTAAAAATGTGTATTCATGTTATTATAAATAATAAAAGATATACCATGGATGTAAGTAACTTGAATAGAAAATATTTAATCGACAACGAAGAGAATAAATGACCAGTGAATATTATTTGAATAATGATGAATACCTAGTGCTTTCTCTAACCAACCAATTATCTTATAGATTAAAATATAGAAAAAGGATCAGGAAAAAATGATTAATATAAAAATTAATTCATTCTATAATAATATTATACAATTAAATAAAAATATATTTTCATTAAATTTGATGGGTTATATGAATTCACTTAATAATTAAGTCATTCATGAGGATGGAATGGTTTTATTATTCCATTAAAAAGCACTATTGATCAAAGGTAGTGGTAATGCAATGATACTTTAGTATGAGTTAATGATCATCAATTTTCTCTTTTTAGATAGAATTCATCATACCAAATTATGTGTCAGAAAATAGTATTTGTTCAGAATTGAAGTGAATATTAATAATTGGGTTTCTATTATAAAACATTATTCAAACCAAAGTTTATATATTAAATTTCTTTCAAATAGTGGTTAAATTTATTGGTATGTAACTAAAGGTTGTGTGTTGGTAAAATAGATTTTTTTTTAAAATCATGTATCGATAATAATAATAACCAGAATATATTATCGAGATCCTCAAAATAAGGGTTCTCAATTAATACCATGTAATTAAATTATCAAAAAGAAGAAGAAGGGAGTACCCAAACTACATATAATGTGGTAAGTAAAGATAGTTATGGAATGAAGGAGGCATAAATTCCACAATAATTTACTATTTAGAATGGTTTCACATTGAGATTTGGAGAGTATGTATTAATCTCACTATAATGAATTCAGAGGTTACAAAGGTGTTTTAATGATATAGATGAGTTTAAGTATCAATATTAATAATATGAAAGAGATGACCTTGTCCATTTATATAAAATAACTATTCTAAACAATATAGGCTTTAAAAAGGTATTGTTATGGCATAACTATATCTAAGGGTATTGATGGTTGAGTAGATAAATTTTAGACCATAAATGGTATGTGTATTTCTATTGTTTTCCATAATGCTGGAAAATTTATAATTTTCTTCTTATTATGAAAAAAATATTCTATGACACAACAACAAGAAACTTGATTATGTTCTTTTATTTAAAGATAAATCACACTATAATTTGTATACATGTAATCATGATATTACACATATATGATTAGAAGTTATATAAGTTGGTGTCTATACTGGGTAATACTTGCTGATTATTCCTTGAATAATATTTTTTTTATTTTTTAGAAATAAATCATATCTTATTGAGAATATATTCTTCCTTAACTATTACAATGTTGAGAAAACAAATTCATGATTATAAATTATAGGAAATAGATCTTATCATATATCTACGGCATAGTATGGTAAATAAACATTCATTATAGTATATGAAATAAACTCATTCCAAAATCAATGTATAATAATAATAATTTTGAGTTTATCTATAGATATTGGGATATGGGAGATTTCGCACACCATGAGATTTTGATGATTTGGAAATTTATCTCATTACTCTTTGATGAAAATCTTTTCATTGTACCATTTTCAATATATAATATTTTATATATTTGAATGAGAAAAAATATATATAGAGTTAGGGATTATTAATTTGGTGGTCTATTCATTCTTTTTTGACATAATTGATCACAATTTAAGTTTTTTTTTCACCCAACATAATTGAAATGAATTTCCAGGTTGTCTAATTTTTTCTAGCCATTCGTTATAATTTATGTGCATAAAAAATCAATATAATTAGTTATTTAATAATAAGATTAAATTGAAAAAAATATACTTATATCCGGATCATTAAGAAATAGATTAAATTGATATTTGTTTATATATTTACTTCATGAGTGAGAGGGGTTATAGTGAATTAATCTTAATTAACGTATATTATTTTAATGAAGAACACATTAGAAGCCATATAATTTTTTTAAGAAATTACTTTTTTTTCATAATGGTGAGAGAATACTATTATTATAATAATGATAATTTATATGATATTATTTAAATCCTTTTAGAGAAGTTGATCACATCTGAATTTGGAGAATATAAGTAGAGAGGTGACACTATCCGAACATCATATATCAATTTTTTAATGCATTCATATCTGTTTACAAAAACCAATGATGAAGATTCCATTTTGTATATTATCAAAAAATTATTTTCTTAAAGATACGAATATATTTGGAAGAGGAGTCTGTTTTCATAATTTAATCACTGTACTTTCCAAATATATTTGTTAAGGGTAGTGTATTTTGAAATGTGACCACCATTTAAACATTATACAATTGTATAGTTATTTCATAGTGGATTTTGGTATACATATATAGAACTATATGTATTATAATTATATATTTTCTTGTTTATGTAAGGAATATAAAAATATTTAGTCCATTATACGATTTAATTTATACATATGTATTCCATTTTAATTGTGAATGTTATCCATAGTGATATACTAAAGAAATTATTTATAGCCTTGGAACACGATCTATGGATTGGTGAGTGTTTTAGGTAAAAAATAATTGCTTAAAATCCTAATTCACCACCACTATATAGGTGTATCGTTTCACATGTATATCAAATTTTCCAAACAATTTTAATCATGGTCTATTGGTTCTCAAATAGAGTATAATCTATTAAACATATTTTAATAGTTTTCTAGAAATGGCGATTAATTTATGAATCATTTAATTTTACATACACCTAATTTTGAAACATGGAAGATATAAGGCCCCAGCCTTAAACCTTACTTAATCTTGAGTTATTACAAGATTACACATTGAGGATCTTTTCGGGTTTAGAGTTTTAGATAATTAGATCATAAAACTTGCATTACATTCCACATATAAACAATGTGGTTACATAAAGATAGTATTATTCATTCCCATCAATGGAAACATATTTAAAATAAACATGTATTATTTCTTGACACTTCCTTGACACTATCATCATATCATGTACATTTCCCTTGACCTGTGAAAAACATTTCAAAAAACATGGGATGAGCATAAAAAAGCTCAGTAAGGGATATAAAAATATGGAAAGGAATCATGGGTACATATATACATAAGTATGAGATCATACATTACCCATAAAACATAAGCACTTTAACATACCTCATAAAATCATGAATAAATCATAGAAACCATAAGACATAAAGGTAACTTGAGGGATTCATAACATTCTTACATAGGGAGTAACCCTCTTGGTTACATTTGGAATACCCATCACAGTATATTCCCTAAATCTCTTCAGAGAAACCTTAACATTTCACTCATTCGCGTTACCCAATGCATTGTAGATCTATATCGGGCTCACCCGCCCTTAGTTAATCACAGAGCCACCTGTCTTCATAATAATGACCAAGAACCTCAACATAATCATATCTCATAAAACATGCATAAAGGAAACATAACATTTCCACCTTTCAATCACAAGATATCAATACAACACATTGATATAAAAACATTATGAAAACCATTTCCAATACCAAAATAAAAGAAAAGTAAAACATGGTATTTATTTTCCTTTTAAAAAGAAGGTATGGCTTGTAGAGGAAGCTGAAACTCAAATAATGGTCACGGCGGTGGAGAAGTCGTTGACGCTGTGTATGTACGACAAAAACATTCCCTTTTTTCATTTAGTAAACTCTTCTTATAAAAAAGATTCCTTTTGAATAAACGTAAAAGTCAAAGGGGTTTAAACACCATATAAAAAAAAGGTTGTGTATAAAACAAAATATGCCTCAATGAAAGGAGATTGAGACTAAGTCCCATACCTCGAATCCGACTTGACTAGATCGTTCTTTAATGTCCTGAATAATAGCCTTGAGTTAATTTCTACTTGTTTAATAACCTTTTTCAAGTTCATTATTCCTTTTATATCACTTATTTCCATGTCATGAACACTATGTAATTATTTAAGTTAATAACAGTTGTTTTAACGATCATTGGTACTTGAGTCAAAAATAAGCCCTTTATAATTACATGTTGTTCATGTATCCATTATATCCAGAATTATAATCATGATGTATATATCATATATATCCAGTATATACATGCATTTATAATATAACATAATCATTTAGAGGTATGAAAATTAATGCACCGTTCATGGAGACGGTAAGTCGTACGTACGCATGAACGCTACTTTCATTTCAATTTCGTATTTTATAGAATGGAATCATAATGATATAAAAATATATTATAATTCCAGTATATTATCATATATAATATCATAGTCTCATCCTTTATACGTCCCATATACGGTATTTAACGAATCAAATCACTTTGAGGGGGCGGTAGTCCGCACTTCCTTAAATGAAGATATCGCATTTACCCATAATGGAAACCATAAAGGTATGACCAAAAAGAAAAATACAGAAGCTTAAGGAAAACATAAAAAATATTATATATCATATATAAATATAGTGACATCTTAATGGCCATCTTTGAAGGTGTTAAAAGAATATTGAACTGTCATCGTTTCGGGAGGCATAAATTCACCATCCACGGAAAGAGTATGTTCTTTAACCATTAGATGTAGGTGTGTTTAAGTTTAGTTTGAATCTTTATTATAACAATATCCTATTATATTGAAGATACTTGAGTGTTTACAAAAGAAATTAACAAAAAGGGTTTAGGGGGTTGGAGAAGCAAAATAAAACAAACGGACTCAAGTGAAGACTTTAACTTAAAATCAGGTAACTCCCTTTGGTTTGAGCTCAAAGGCTTCCTTGGGAATACTTCTGCCCAAAGAGAGGCTTAAATGAGTAATATAGGTAAGTGGAGAGACAAAATGAATAGGGGTTGGCTGAGCCAAATGCTTTGGGTATGTGGGTAAGGAGGTAGAGGTGGGGGCCTTTTATAAGAGGAGAGGAGGGGCACTCTTGGAAAGTAAAGAAATATTACTTTATTTGAAAATGAGTTTCGGATTTAAATGGTACCACATTGATATAATTCGAGGTTAAGGTGATAAGGGTTCGAAAGACACCCATCCAATAGGTTTTGGACATGGGTAGGTCTTAGATATTACATTATCTTTCCATTTTATTTAAATCCTTTATTAATGAGGTAATCGCAACATCATTATGATGTCATAAATATATTTATTTATTTAATGTCAATAAATTATAAAACAAATACTATGATGTAGGAAATCTTTTTTTCTTTCCAATTACTATTTATAATAAAAAATCTGATCTTTATAACCCCATGTAAAAATTGTTTTCGTAAAACATATTATGTTTGTGTCATTTTTACTTTTACATTAAATAAAAAGTTATTTATGTCATTTCCCTACCAATGTGGCTTCATGGGGTCCCCAAGATGACCCATGGATTTTATTGGTCGGCCATGACACATCCAATAAGGTTAGGACATGTGTCTAGGTGATTTCATATTATTAAAGCATTATTTTTACCTTAAACTACACTAATTACCACTAATCACGATTAAAATCCTAATAAGTTACTATTCGCCAATAAATTATTTTAATCTCATTGAACAACATTTTACTTCTTAATGAAAACCATGTATGTAGGATTTTTGAAATTCAAAACACAAAGGTGGAAAAATTTCATTTAAATGAAAAATCGGTTTCTTTAACTACCACTTAGTGATTTCACTATTCATCAAAAATTGATGTTTTTTAGAAAAATACCAAAACATCACCCTAAGCTATATTTGATATTCTGAATTCAAAAATGAAGTCTATTTTAAAAAATTCAAAACATATAAGTCACATTAATTAATTTAATAATTAATTCCCGCTGTCAGAGCAAATAGCGTGTTTTTATGAAACAATAAGTATCAAAAGATGGACACCGGTTTAAGTCCAATTTCAAAGTGAAATTGATTTCAATGACCACCATTGGATTAAATGGTAAAAATATATTCTAATTTCACTTCAAAACCAATTCAAAACATAATCTAATAATACAAATAAATTATATTAAAAAGCAGTTTTGATGTAAAATGTAGTTTTTTTCACTATTCATTAAAAATGAACATTGTCAAAAAATACCAAAAATTCACACAAAGTAAATTTTGATGTCCCAATAATAAAGAATAAGTTTATTTTGACAAACATAGTTTATAAAATTGTCAAAAGATAGATTCAAAAATGGTTTTCCATCAAAAGGCAGTAAAACAATCTTTTAAAAATATTAGTGTATTCCATGCTTAAGATTGGATTTATTTTCATTTTAAGCCTCTAAACCACTATCTAGTTCATTAATAGACATAGATAAAAATATCTATTATTAATTACTTACTTGGGATGTTACATCCTTCCCCCTTTAGAGAATTGCATCCCCGCAATTTATTTACTTATCGAATAAATGGGTGTACTTATCCCTCATTGCATTTTCAGATTCCCATGTTGCCTCTTCAATCATGTGGTTTTTCCACAAAACCTTTTCCTGGTGAATCAACTTATTCTGTAACACTTGCTCCCTGTGGTCAAGAATCTGGACCAGTTGTTCCTCATAAGATAGGTTCTCTTCCAGCTGAACTACCTCTGGACTCAAAACATGAGATGGATCTGGCATGTACTTTCTCAACAACGAAACATGAAAAACATTGTGTACTGGAGATAAACTCGGAGGTAAAGACACTCAGTAAGCAACTGATCCAACTCTCTCCAAAATTTCATTTGATCCAATGAACCTTGGAATCAGCTTTCCTTTCTTACCAAATCACATCACACTTTTCCAAGGAGAAACCTTGAGAAAAACATGATCACCTACCTCGAAAGATAGATCCTTCCTCTAGTTATCCGCATAACTCTTCTGCCTGCTCTGAGCTGTTCTCATGTGCTTCTGAATTAGCTGAACTTTTTCTGCCATCTCTTATACCAATTCTGGTCCCATCAACTTCCTTTCACCCACTTCATCCCAGGAAGCTGGAGTTCGACACCGCTTCCCATATAACGCCTCAAATGGTGCCATCTGTATACTGGAATGAAAACTGTTATTATATGAAAATTCATCCAAATAAAGATGTTGGTCCCAGCTTCCCTGATAATCCATATACTAAGAACGTAGCATATCCTCCAAGGTCTGAATTGTTCGTTCTGACTTCCCATCTGATTGAGGATGAAAAGCTATACTAAAATTTAATTCAGTACCCAACGACTTATGAAGGCCTTTCCAAAAGTTAGAAGTGAACCTGGGATCACGATCAAATACAATGGAGAGAGGAACTCCATGTAACATGACTATCTCTTTAAGATACAAATGAGAAAGTTGATCCAGCGAAAAAGTATCTCGTATATCAAGGAAATAAGCATACTTGGTCAAGCGATCAACAATAAACCATATTGCATTATTACCTCGAGATGTCTTCGGTAATCCCACAACAAAGTCCATGGATATATTATCCCATTTCAACTCTGGCACTGGTAATGGATGAAGCATCCCTTTCGGTAACTGCCGCTCTTCTTTAACCTGCTGAAAAGTCAAACACTTCACAGTAAAACCCGCAATATCTCTTTTCATTCCATCCCACCAGTAATACTCTCGCAGATCTCTATACATCTTAGTACTGCCTGGATGAACTGAAATTGGAGAACTACGAGCTTCACATAACAACTCTCTCTTCAACTGTGAATCACAAGGCACATGCAATCTCTTCTCAAGTCTCAAAACACAATCATTATCAATGTTGAATTCAGGCAGCTTACCTTTCTAAACCAGCTCTACCTTTTTCTACAACTCACTGTCTTGCTTCTGTGCTTTCTTGATTCTATCTGATAGAGATGATCTCACTGATACCTGAAACAAAACAGAAGAACTTCCTACACCAAAAACTTCTATTCCAAAGTTCATCAAATCCTTAACCAAAGTATCACGTTCTAAATGCAATATTGCTAATGAAGAATTACTTTTCTGACTCAAAGCATCAACCACTTTATTTTATTTTCCCGGATGATAATGAATTGTACAATCATAATCCTTGATTAATTCTAGCCATCTCCTTTGTCTCATGTTCAATTATTTCTGAGTGAATATATACTTTAAACTTTTGTGATCAGTATATATTTCCCACTTTACTCCATACAAATGATGCCTCCAAATTTTTAAAGCAAAAACAACAGAAGCTAATTCCAAATCATGTATAGGGTAATTTACCTCATGAGTTTTCAACTGTCATGAAGCATAAGCAGTTACCTGATCATTCTGCATTAGGACGCAACCAAGTCCTTTCAATGATGCATCACTGTATATAACAAACTCACCATTCCTAGAAGGTAGTGCCAAAACTAGAGCATTCACCAATCTTCTTTTCAATTCCTGGAAACAATCATCACATTATTTTTTCCAGATAAACTTAACACCCTTCCGAGTTAGCTCAGTCATTGGAATAGATAACCGTGAAAAATTTCTAACAAACCTTCGGTAATAGCCTGCCAAACCAAGGAAGCTACGAATCTTAGTAAAATTTGTGGGTCTTGTCCATTCTTTCACAACTTTTGTTTTTGAAGGATCAACAGTTATCCCATCTTTAGAAACAATATGACCAAGTAAAGAAATTTGTTGCAACCAAAACTCACACTTGCTAAATTTTCCATACAGTTTCTTTTCTTTTAAAGTTTTCAAGATAACCCTTAAATGTCTTTCATGATCCTCTTTACTTTTAGAAAACACCAAAATATCATCAATGAAAACCACCACAAACTTATCCAAGAACTCATGGAAAATTCTATTCATTAAGTCCATGAATACAGCATGTGCATTGGTTATCCCAAAAGGAATTACTACAAATTCATAATGGACATATCTCGTACGGAACGCGGTATTCGGAATATCTGCCTCCTTTACCTTCAGCTAATGGTACCCCGATCTTAGGTCAATCTTTGAAAAAAAACTGAGCTCCCTGGAGCTGATCAAACAAATCATCGATATGAGGCAAAGGATATTTTTTTTAACAGTGATATTATTCAAGGCCCTATAATCAATGAAACGTCTCATATAACCATCTTTCTTTTTAACAAATAAAACAGGAGCACCCCAAGGTGATGTGCTTGGTCGAATGAAACCTTTGTCTAATAAATCTTGCAATTGCTCCTTCAACTCTAAAAGTTCAATTTGAGATATTCGATAAGGGGGTTTTGAAATTGGATTAGCATCAAGAACTAAGTCAACAGTAAACTCAACTTCTCGATCTAGTATTATTCCAGGAAACTCATCAGGAAAAACATCAGGATACTCATTTACCACTGGAACATCATTAATCTGGACAGTTCCCTTGTTTTCAACAATATGTGTAGGGTAACATTCATTTCCATCTTTTACAAGTTTCTTGGCCTCTTGATAAGTTATCAACAGTAAGGGTTCATTCTTGTACACAAAATGAAAGTATTTCTGAAAAGAATCTTCTTTAGATTTACATTCAATCTTAGTTTGGTAAATAGAGAGCCAATCCATACCCAGGATAACATCAAACTCTACTAGAGGTAGAACAATAAGGTTTTCAAGTAGGTTCTTTCCCCAGATAAGGATAGGAAGATTATTATAAATTCTTTTTGCCTCAAAATTTCCCCCAGGTGTTTTTACCACAAGTTCAGGAGTCACTTCTTGAGATGGTATTCCCATTTTACTAGAAAAGTTTTTAGAGATGAAAGAATCTGTAGACCCCGAATCAAACAACACACTGGCATAATGTGAAAAAACAAACAAAGTACCTGATACAACTTCATATGATGGCCCGACGTCTACCGAAGTAGTTGAAAAAGATTTCACCACCCCTTTCTGCTTGTAGTCTAACTACTTCCCATCCCTAAAACTCTTTGTCAGACACTCGTTTGCATAGTGACCCATCTCATTGCACTTATAACATTTCACTAACTGTAAATCAAATTTGGTCTTACCTTCACCTAGATCATTTTCAGTGCAATCACGAGCCTTATGTCCCATCTTACCACATCTGTAGAACTTTCTATAATTCAGATGACATTCCAGAGCATGACTTTTTCCACATTTATCACAAACTGGAAACTTAGTTTTCTTACCATCAGACATTTTTGAAGAATTCTTACATTTCTCCTGCCACCTCGGTCTCTTCTCTTGCTGGTTGTTATAGAACACTTGATCATTGGAAAACTCCATTTCCACCTTCTCAGCACATCGAACAAACTTTTCATAACTTTTAAACTCATGAGAAGATAATGCCCTTCAATATTTTGGCTTTAATCCTGAGTAAAAACGATTGATTATACTATCAAGGTCATAGATAAAATTTGGAGCATACCTTGCGAATCGAGTGAACCTTTCTTCATAGGTAGCCACTGTGTCTTCCTCTTGCCTCAATTCCAAGAATTGATTTTCCATCCTAAGTCGAATAGCCTTAGGAAAATACTTCTCAAGAAACATACCTTTGAATTCATCCCAGTCAAGAGCATCAATCTCATCAGCGTCCCTGATATTTTTAACCATCGACCACCACTGATCTGCCTCACCCCCAAATGTTAAATAGCAAGACTAACCTTTTGATTGTCTGAACACCCCATGACATCGAAAATCTTCTCCAGTGCATTAATCCACCCTTCAGCTAACACAGGGTCAGATGATCCTCTGAATGATGGGGGATGTTGCCTCATGAAATGTTCCACCACTGACATGTTCCTCTGCGGTTGGTCTGGCTGATCTCGTGCATGGATACCACCACCATTTATAGCCTGAGTCAACTATGCCATCACTACAACAAACTATTCAGTTCCAATTCTGACCATCTCGGGATGCTGATTTGGAAGGTTATTTCCTTCTGTATGCCTTCCTAGCACTGCTTCCCTGTTTCCTCTGCGAAAAACCATTCTGAACAAACATGTCTTAGATAAAGCAACATGGTAATCTTCAAATGCTATATCATTTCAAAAAAATATATTTTTGGATAATAATTTAATAGAATTATAACTTCTAAAGTTATCTAAGCCGACCTTTTATACCAACTATAAGGCCCCAGCCTTAAACCTTACTTAATCTTGAGTTATTACAAGATTACACATTGAGGATCTTTTCGGGTTTAGAGTTTTAGAGAATTAGATCATAAAACATGCATTACATTCCACATATAAACAAAGTGGTTACATAAAGATAGTATTCTTCATTCCCATCAATGGAAACATATTTAAAATAAACATGGATTCTTTCTTGACACTTCCTTGACACTATCATCATATCATCTACCTTTCCCTTGACCTGTGAAAAACATTTCAAAAAACCTGGGATGAGCATAAAAAAGATCAGTAAGGGATATAAAAATATGGAAAGGAAACATGGGTACATATATACATAAGGATGAGATCATACTTTACCCATAAAACATAAGCACTTTAACATACCTCATCAAATCATGAATAAATCATAGAAAACGTAAGACATAAAGGTAACATGAGGCATTCATAAGATTATTACGTAGGGAGTAACCCTCTTGGTTACGTTTGGAATACCCATCACAATATATTCCCTAAATCTCTTCGGAGAAACCTTAACGTTTCACTCCTTCGCGTTACCCAATGCATTTGAGATCTATATCGGGCTCACCCGCCATTAGTTTATCACGGAACCACCCGTCTTCATATTAATTCCCAAGAACCTCAACATAATCGTATCACATAAAACATGCATAAAGGAAACATAACATTTCCACCATTCAATCACAAGATATCAATACAACAAATCGATATAAAAACATTATGAAAACCATTTCCAATACCAAAATAAAAGAAAAGTAAAACATGGTATTTATTTTCCTTTTAAAAAGAAGGTATGTCTTGTAGAGGAAGCCGAAACTCAAATAATGGTCATGGTGGCGGAGAAGTCGTTGTCACCGCGTACGTACGACAAAAACATTCCCTTTTGTTGTTTAGTAAACAGATCGTATAAAAAAGATTCCTTTTGAATAAATGTAAAAGTCAAAGGGGTTTATACACCATATAAAAAAAAGGTTGTGTATAAAACAAATTATGCCTCAATGAAAGGAGATTGAGACGAAGTCCCATACCTCGGGTCCGACTTGACTCGATCGTTCTTTAATGTCCTGAATAATAAACTTGAGTTAATTTTTACTTGTTTAAGAACCTTTTTCATGTTCATTATTCCTTTTATATTTCTTATTTCCATTTCATGAACACTATCTAATTATTTATGTTAATAACAGTCGTTTTAATGATCATTGGTACTTGAGTAAAAAATAATACCTTTATAATTACATGTTGTTCGTGTATCCATTATATCCAGAATTATAATCATGATGTATATATCATATATATCTAGTATATACATGCATTTATAATATTACATAATCATTTAGAGGTAAGAAATGAAATGCACCATTCATGGAGACGGTAAGCCGTACGTACACATGAATGCTACTTTCATTTATATTTCATATTTTATAGAATGGAATCATAATGATATAAAGGTATATTATAATTCCAGGATAATATCATATATAATATCATAGTTCCATCCTTTATACATCCCACATATGGTATTTAACGAATCAAATCACTTTTAGGGGGCGGTAGTCCGCACTTCCTTAAATGAAGATATCGCGTTTACCCATAATGGAAACCATAAAGGTATGACCAAAAAGAAAAATACAGAAGCTTAAGGAAAAAATAAACATATTATATATCATATATAAATATAGTGAAATCTTAATGGCCACCTTTGACGGTGTTAAAAGAATATTGAACAATCATCGTTTCGGGAGGCATAAATTCACCATCCACAGAAACAGTATGTTCATTAACCATTAGATGTAGGTGTGTGTAAGTGTAGCTTGAATACTTATTATAACAACATCCTAGTATATTGAAGATAATGTAGTTGTTACAAAAGAAATGAATAAAAAGGTTTTAGGGGGTTGGAGAAGCAAAATAAAACAAACGGACTCAAGTGAAGACTTTACCTTAAAATCGGGCAACTCCCTTTGGTTTGAGCTGAAAGGCTTCCTTGGGAAGACTTCTGCCCAAAGTGAGGCTTCAAGGAGTAATAGAGGAAAGTGGAGAGACAAAATGATCAGGGTTTGGCCGAGCCAAATGCTTTGGGACTGTCGTTAAGGAGGTAGAGGTGGGGGCCTTTTATAAGAGGAGAGGAGGGGCACTCTTGGAAAGTAAAGAAATATTACTTTATTTGAAAATGAGTTTAGGATTTAAATGGTCCCACATTGATATAATTCTAGGATAAGGTGATAAGGGTTCGAAATCCACCCATCCAATATTTTTTGGACTTGTTTAGGTCTTAGATATTACATTATCTTTCCATTTTATTTAAATCATTTATTAATGAGGTAATGGCTACATCATTATGATGTCATAAATACATTTTTTTATTTAATGTAAAAAAATTATAAACAAAATACGATGATGTAGGAATTTGTTTTAGATTTCCAATTACTATTTATAATAAAAAATCTGATCTTTATAACCCCATGTAAAAATTGTTTTCGTTAAACATATTATGTTTGTGTCATTTTTACTTTTACATTAAATAAAAAGTTATTTATGTCATTTCCCAACCAAAGTGGCTCCATGGGGTCCCCAAGATGACCCATGGATTTAATTGGTCGGCCATGACACATCAAATAAGGTTATTACATGGGTCTAGGTCATTTCATATTATTAAATCATTATTTTTACCTTAAACTACACTAATTACCACTAATCGCGATTAAAAACTTAATAAGTTATTATTCATCAAAAAATTATTTTAATCTCATTGAACCACATTTTACTTCTTAATGACAACAATGTATGTAGGATTTTTGAAATTCAATACACAGAGGTGGAAAAATTTGATTTAAATGAAAAATCAGTTTCTTTAACTACCACTTAGTGATTTCACTATTCATCAAAAATTGAAGATTTTCAGAAAAATACCAAAACATCACCCTAAGCTATATTTGATATTCTGAATTAAAAAATGAAGTCTATTTTACAAAATTCAAAACATATAAGTAACATTAATTAGTTTAATAATTAATTCCCACTGTCAGAGCAAATAGCGTGTTTTTATGAAACAATAAGTATCAAAAGATTTACACCAGTTTAAGTCCAATTTCAAAGTGAAATTGATTCCAATGACCACCATTGGATTGAATGGTAAAAATATATTATAATTTAACTTCAAAACCAATTCAAAACATAATATATTAATATAAATAAATTAGATTAAAAAGCAGTTTTGATGTAAAATGCAGTATTTTTCACTATTCATTAAAAAATGAACATTGTCAGAAAAATACCAAAAATTAACACAAAGTAAATTTTGATGTCCGATTCATAAATAATAAGTTTATTTTGACAAACATAGTTTATAAAATTTTCAAAATATTGATTCAAAAATGGTTTTCCATAAAAAGGCAATAAAACAATATATTAAAAATATTAGTGTATTCTATGCTTAAGATTGGATTTATTTTCATTTTAAGCCTCTAAAACACTATCTAGTTCATTAATAGACATATATAAAAATATCTATTATTCGTTACATACTTGGGATGTTACAGAAGAAGTATATGATTTATTTCTAACTAGATCATAGTGATTATATAAGGGATTCCATATAGAATTATGATTCATTGAGAATGTGAAATGAAAGTGTTTAAGATTAAAGGTCATGAAGGATGTCATATGGTTCCACAAAAGAGGAGGAATTTAAAAACACCATTCATTTTTCTATAGATAACTAATATTTGAAATTTTAATGGTGTTAAATGGAACAACCAATAAAGAATAAATTTATATGATTTACCCAATAAATATTTTATATATTTAAAATTATAGAGGGTTTATCATGAACAAAGAAGAAAAAATCTTGATCTATATAAAGGAATAGAAAATAAGAATAAGATGATTATGGTAAGAAGGTTGGTCAATCCCATGTAGGTAAGGGTGGATGACATATTCTATGAATATTAAACTATATTTCTCTTTGAAATATATTTTAAATATGATAAATTAATTTTCCCATTAGTAATGAAATATATTTAGAAACCCTCGATTTTAATAAATATAATAATTTTTTAGCAATCAGGGAGATATCTAATCAATTTGTGGAATGGTGGATCAAAAAGAAATTGATTAATTTTTTAATTAAATATTAATTATATAAATAATTTTATATAATTAAATTATTAATTAAATGTGTTTATATTTAATAGGATCAATTTTAAGGATGAATGATAAGGTTTGACAAGATAATGATGTGCTCAGAAAATGATCACATTATGCTATTAAAAAATATCCACGGGTAATGAAATCATATCAAGGTTAATACCTCTAAATAAACATCATGAAAATATAATAAAACATGGTTCAGAATTCTGTTCTAGAATATGTTATATAACATTCTAGTTAATGGAAAAGAATTTATAACTAAAAGATACTAAAAATGGTTTAGTGTTATTAAATGATAAATTATAATTGAAGAATTAATATAAGAATTCATCAAAAAGTATGGTTAATAATGATTCATATATATAACATTTATATAGTTGAAGGATTATTTATAAATCAAGAGATAACTTATCACAATGTATATTGGAAAATAGGTTATATTAATGTCAATAAATTAGACACAAAAAGAATTTTTATCGGGGGGCTCAATCGTCTATTAATCGAATAAAACCCACTATAACATATTTTCTACAAAATATTATAAACATAGAATTATTTATTTTTAATATGTTACATTTTTTCTAATTTTTTTCATCTGTGAAGATAATACGGAATGAATGGTGAAAAAATTCCAAAAATTTATCATTCAATCCCATGTGAATTGGGTGAATGAATTGAAGGAAAAGCATTGTATAAAAATGGGAAAATGGATTCATATTATTGAAAGGATACAATGATGGAAGGATATTAAGTGCCCACAATGATTTTTTTATTAAAAGGTAAAATCTAGTAAATAAGGAAATCATATATTGAATTCAAATAAGGAGAAATTTTATCCATTTTTGTAAAAATAAGATGAATATCCAAAGAAAGTATCAAAAAGGATAAATGAATTTTTTGTTTTTTTCATGGATATTGATGAGTAGAAACTTGAACTATCCCTTTTTTATTTAAAAAATTTTATTACATGGAAGGAGAGAAAAACTAGTGGTGTGGTTATTTTATAAAGAATGAATCATAGATATTTTAGAAAATGTTCACCAAAATAAGAAACAATAAATATTTTGTTCAATTTGATTATAAAATTATAAATAAATATATTTATTTTATAGGATTATTACTCTTATGATATCCAAAAATATGTATTAAATTAATCATACTTTCATTACATAAATTAACTGATAGGGAAGAAAATTCATTCAAACTAATTTAACTATTATCACAATTTTTCAGTTTTTCCCGAATTAAGTGGGAGATAATATTCATTGGGTGAATGAATTTTATAATTTTAATTATAATTAAATAATTATATATCATCAAATTCTTGTGTAATTGAATATGGATGTCTATGTTGAGTTGGAAAAAATTATGTGTGATCGATGAAAGATAAGTTAAATCATGCCAAATCTAAAAAGCCAAAATTAGTATCAAAATAAATATATAAAATCAAACAGATAAGCTAATATATAAAAAAATTATTTTAGAATATTTTGAGTTCAAACCCATTTTAAATACATTTTTTTAAATTATTTCATGATTTTAATGTAATTAAGGGGAGTTGGTGTTGAGAATTTAAATGTTTCATGCATCATGTAAAAAAGAAGAAAGATAATTTTAGATAATAACGAATTATTTTAATAATTGTTATAACTAATTGAATTTATTATTTAATTAATATTCACTGATATTTAATTTAAATTTGAAGTAATATTTTGTGGAAGACTAATGAAATATCTATAGATTAATGTTTTATACTCATATAGATGGAAGTAAATTCAATTAATAACATTTATTTTTTAAAATAATCTTTTGATTATTATACCACAATTCATCTTAATGGGAATAGAAGAATTTTTTTATGACTCATTTAAAAGTGTTTAATTTAAATTTTTTCTTATAATTGAAGCAATATACCATTATATCAGTCTGAATGGCCATATTGATTTGTTTTAAGAAAGAGGTTATATTTGATTGTAAATAACTTTTAATTTTTGATGATTACGATTGGACATTTATATGGAGTCATCGAGACTAAGAAACTAGTATTTAAATGGAAAATGTAATTAATAAAAAGGTTTCAAAATTTATTATTTTCTTTTTGTGTGTATATAATTTTATTTAATTTGATAGAATGTTGTTAATTAGTCATGAAGTCATTCACATAATTAATTAAAATATATGGAGGATCATAGAATGGTCAGAACATTTATTCTTTGTAAAAGGTGTATAATATAATATACATGAGATGGAATTTAAACTAACAAACATAGGAAATTATATATTTATTATGCATCAAATTATTTATTGAATTGGGGTGTTTCTTCACTCTATATTTTAACGATTTTAAGTGGAACACCCCCAACGAATTTATTGTTTGAATATTATTAACATAGTTAGAGAAAGTAAATATAATATAAATACATATATTTGTTATATTTTTGATATAATGTTGTAGGGTGATATAAATTTCATTAATTATTGTATTTATTAATAATTACTGATTGAATGTGTTAGCATGAAAATCAGTTTTTCTGTTAAAAGGAGGCCGAAAGTGGAGAATTTTTTAACCATAACAGTAATTATCATGTCTGAATATGTATATAATATCATAATTTTTTTAATATAATACATTTGAATGAAACTAGGCAAAGGAATATAACGACCCTACATAGATCTCTTTCTTTTAGCTATATAGTGATAATTGATCAATAAAAAATCCATACATGTAATTAGTATATACTATATAGTATGGTGACATGTGTATATTATGAGACTATGTATTAGAGTCACTATAGTGAATTATTAGTTTATAAATACACTAGGATGGTAAAAATTTAGCTATTTATACATATTTATAATTTATTTATGTTTAATAAAGAGGGTGACAGAAGTATTTTTTGGACAATTTATGCTTTTGCTGAACTATGAAATGATTATGAGATGTCGAAAAGACTGAAGCTATTTTTTGATTTTTTTTGATAAGTCGTGATGAAACAAAATTGAATAATAAATAAATTTATTTATAGGTTTTAATGTATTTATTGAAAATTTCACACCCTAAAAGAGTAATTATTATATATGTATAAAATTTAAGGGCCCAAAAATGGTGTGGCATTGTGTGTTGTGCTTTAAAGGCCATGCTACAAAGAAAACTCACAAGAAGAATAAGTTTAAGACGAATCAAAACCATATTATAATATATATTGGTTTCAAAATGATATTTTCCATGTATAATTATAATATAGATAAGTGTCCATGGTTATTTGGAATTTTTTTAACAAATTAGTTTTTTAGGTACGTTTTGAATTTCAAATTTTTATGTTCTTATAATTTGATTGGATTTTTTATGTAGTTCTTAAGAGTTATATGGGAATACAATAGAAGGGGGGAAACGTTGGGAGAATATGGATGAAATTATATAGTATAGAAAATTTTAAACCTAATATTAAGGTATCAGATACCTAGTGGAATAGAAGAAGAGAAGGTGTCTCCAAAATAGTTATTATGTGGTTAATGGATATGAACTACGTCATCAACGTTAATGACCAGGTACCCAATGTGTTTTATATGGAATTTTAAGGATTTTGGTATTCATAATGTTTCTATCAAGTTAAATATGTTAATTTTTTTCAACAAATTCTTTTTTGTGGTTCATAAGAAGTTATTCCACTCTAATATCTCCCTTTCACTCTCTATAATAATGTTTAGATTTCTCATTCATTTCATGGATGAATCACAATACATCAGTGGATTTATATTCACCTAAGTGACTAATTTTAGATTTATATCCTTTTATATGAAGGTGTGACGTCTTGGTCACAATCACGATCTTATTCCTCTTATTCACTTATACTTGGCACGTTTGTTGAATCTAAAAAATGTAAATGGAATTAAATCATCTATCTCTCTGTCGATTATTCATATAGTGTCAGGTATATGACCTCTTAGGCACTTTTTTAAGGTATTAAGTATATTGGAATAATTATTGATTAAAAATAATGTATTCATATGTAAATTGGAACTATTAGAGGTGTTGGTTCTCTCAGTAGAGGTCAGGGAATTATTATCAATGATGGGACCATAAATGATGGATGAATTTATATACATTATGTTTCTAGACTAATTTTTGATGAATTTATTAGGTTAATGGGTTTTTAGAAACATTCTGTGGAAATAAGAGATCTATTACATTTATTTGTTTTTTTAAAAGGTATAGATCTTTAGATATTTAAATAATTCTTCAAAAAAATATAAACTATGAAATTCAGGTGAGGAAATATATATTATGTATGAATATAGTAATGTTACACATGTGAAAATCACTATGTTATAACATTGAAAATATAATTGTGTTACTCCAAAATTAGTAAAATTAGTTATGTTATGAGGTCTCTAGGATAGAATATATTTTTAGTATGAGTGTAAATATTTTATCCTAGGCCTTCTAACATTCGACAAAATTACAAATCCTACATTATGGGGGGATATATTTTGTTTGGAGGAAAGTATGTTGTGAAATATATATGTATTGTACATAAGGAAATTATTAAAAGGAAAAAACCTTACATAAGAGATATATATTGTATACCAAAATGATATATATTATATATAACTAAAAGACATTACATATAAAATTATACCTAAGTAAATAATTTATCATAGAGGGAATACTATAGGATATTTGTTTTTTGATAATTTAAAAGCCTTACACATGGATGGATATAACAATTATGATGTGAGTATAATATGTATTGTAAGTTCATCTAAGTGAATTATATATTGGAATATAATTTTTGTATAGATGAAATATGATATAAATATACAATTTTTCAAAAGAAAAATCCTTCATAGAGAAGGAAAATATTTCACATGGTATGAGTATGAATTTTTTTGAATGGACATTAGGTAATGCAGCGGTCCTCACGGTGATATATAATAATTTTAGAATATAATACTTATGGGTCTAAATGGTATGAAACATAATGATTATTTTTAGTAATTACATAATTTGAAAAAATTGAAATAAAACAAGTTATTGTATAAATTTATTCAAAAAAATTTAAAAATATTATTTAGGTTGGGAAAGTATATAAAAGGGAATTTTAGGGCGGGATAATAAAAAAACTCTCTTTTAGGGACAATAATTTATCATTGTTGTTTTTTTCTGTAAGGGAAAATATCAATGTATATTATTACATCATTGAGTGGTCTCATGTGGTGAGTATACATGAGTTTGAAAAAGCTATCCATGTGAAAATATATTTCAAATTTATCACTATTTCTTAACCATTTTAAAAAAATGAGAGGTTTCTTTCTTATTTTTTTAAAATTTCTATCTAAATCAAAATTTGTTATATGATCCTAGATAATGGAGTCCTACATACTATAAGTTAGTGGTTCCTATTTATTTCATATGTTATATACGTGTCATTCATTTTAAATAAATTGTTGTTTGGAGGTCTATTGATGAATGATGGGAACATAACCATATCAGGTTTATATTTTCCATCTTTATATAAAGGGATTGTATCATGTAATGAATGGATATGATCTGGTATGTAATTCTTATATTGTGTTGCAGGTTCTAGAAATGAACTTATTAATACTATGTTATATAATGTGTTGATTCATATGTTTTGATGTATAATGTAGATCATTTGGATTAGGTTGGGTGTATCCTATAATAATATGGATGATTTTGATCATGGGATATGGGAATTTTTTTCATTAATTTGGTGAATATGGTTCATACCATTTACATTAGTAGCAATTGATTTTCACTAATGGTGTGGGAATGGTTTTTGGTGATTCTTCCCATCAATGTGTTTCAGGTTATTTGTGTAGTTATCACATAAGATAGGACCCATGAGTTAGTTTTTTCCACACGTTGTGAGTGGGAAATCGATAGATTAATCAACATTGGGGGATGCTGGTGACTATTAATAGAGATAAGGTTCACAGCATAGAGGTGCATAGTTTTTGGTGAGTGAGTTCGCCAAATGGGATCATGAGGTGTTCCGTATATGTTGTGGTGGTGAGTAATAAATTGGTTAAGGATCAGTACAATTGTTCTTTATATTTACTAAGCTATTGATTCAGAGGTTGGTAAATGGATGCAAAAATACTGTTGATCATGAGACATATATTTTTTTCGTAATATCATTCGGGATTCATGTATGAATGACTGTGTATTTATCATTCTCCCCTAGTATTAGTTGAGATATGTAAATTCTTTCTTGAGGATATTTTATAAAAATATTTGAAGGTTGTGTAAAATATTTTTGTATTTATTTATTATGTTATTCATGCATCATTATATGTATTCATATTAGAGAAGGTCACAGTTGGTGATGGAATGTTGTGTTCATACTCACATCCTATATAGGCCCTCCGATCTGTATTCATATTTATGGTTCTTGGTACAGGTATGAGAAAACATAAATATCTACAAACTACTATAAATGTGAGTAAAGATGGTTATTGTGAAATATAACATAATTCTCTAATATACTGTTTTGTTCCTATGTGTTCAGTTGAATCCTTTTTATTAAATTCTTAATTTCACATTTGTGATTATCCTAATATAAAATGATTGGGTTTTTATGACCTTCGTAATAATATAGATGTTTATTAAGATGACTTTATTTATATTTTTATGGAGTTATTTATTATTTAAAATTAATTCACTATTTTGTGTTGATATTATTATTATTACCTATATAGATAACATAACTTCACTAAAAGTTATAATAAATTGATATAAAAGGAGTAATTATAATATTCTATAATCACTCTAGAATGGGTTCTGGGGTGTGGGCCAGGATGAGTCATTAAAATTAGTATCAAATATTCTTTACATCCTAGTAGTATTAAAGTGTAATTTTAATATTGTTTTCATGAATTGTTGTATATTAGTGACTTAGAAAATGTTCTCCAAAAATTTGGATGTAGATCATGGGTTGAATTTTGGGATTAATGGTTATCTATAAAAAGTATAACCTAATGCACAAGTATCTAGAGAAAAAATTATTTCGAGTTTATTTTAGGATTATTGGTTGGGTTGTTGTTTTTGATAGTTTCATATTTGGTATTATCGAATAATGGTCGCTATCAAAAGTCCCTCAGATAAAATTTTTTCACTTCTGAAACCTGCTAGGCATATATGGGCCACCTATCTTGTGATTTATTATTTCTAGTTTCTTATGTGGTTCATGTTGTAAATTTTAGAAGCAGTTGATCTGTTTAAATTTTAATAAGTGGCTAAATTTATATTTCCTGTATATAAATATCTAAAATTATACTTAGATAATCCAGAATGTTATTGGTTCTATAAATGAATATTTTTTTTATAATTTATGTTTCCATAAAAAAACCTAAATTTTTTCATGAATATATTCTCGGTGGATGTTTACTCTATCATCCTAAGTACATCAATTAGCTTATGAAATGTATGTGAGTCATGTGTATTTTTGTTGTGTGTGGTAGGTAAAATTGAATTGTATAGGTGGGTTTGTGAGGGTGATAAATTTTTTCACATGGATGTAGTGGGGAACTATAAGGGCCAGTGTATCTTGTTTGATGTTTTAGATTCCCCTATTTGTGATAACAAAACTATTATATCTGTATTAAGTATGGTATAAGATTTTTAGTTATAATTAACCTATAAAACCTTTGTTGGAGTGTCTTATGGGTGGAGATCCAATGAAACTAAGGTATGAGAACATTGAGGGACCTAAGGGACGAAATCATAGTGAGCCATAGGTGGAGGATCTGAGGTTTGTTGGGTTTCTGTTGAGGCTAGAAGAAACTGACTAGTGGTTCAATGAGTAGATAAGGTAAAGTATTGAGGGTGTCACCCATAGTATAAATCCTTGATATCATTGTAATAATATATCTATATAATATTTAACATATAATTTTTTGTCCCAGAATTCTTTGGTATTACATATAACGACCCATACTTTACATACATTGTTATTACTTCAAAATTGAAGCATAATTATTACAACGTATAACAAAAACATGAAAGGACCATATATGTATATTTTCTTTAGAAACAAGGAAACATAAACAACTAGTTCATAAAGCGTCTACACTGTCTCCCATTTATTTGATCATATCTATAGTCACTTTTGGTATAACGTACATAAAAAACTTCTTCCTGAACTGGGGAAAGAAAACATACAAAAGGTTGGTCTCAAATTCTTAGTAAGGGTAATCAAAAGAAATATAAATCACATCATATTCATAATAACATAACATTTTGGAAATCTTAACCTGCAAAAGAGAGCATAATTTCATAACATGGGATAAATCATAGTTGTGAAATGAAATCCCAATAATCATAACATAAAACATGAAACTTTGTGTCATACACACATAATCATATAGAATCATTTCTTATTAGTCAAGACTCATTTCCAAGACTATCTTAGTGGACAAAGTCCATTTCTGAACCGAGTTCACTCCTCGTTTCAGTCCTATTTCACTGAACTAGTTTAACCTGCCATTCCAGCCATGCATATCTCATGAAATATAAAATCATTACCCAATGCATTGGAGAGAGATATAGGTCCCACCCATCTCATAATGACACCATTAATATGTGTGCCACAATATCATAAATCAAACATCATTGCATAACCCATGTAATAAAAATTAGAATCTTAAACATCCTGACATCATAAAACAATTCACATAAGATAAAGGAATTCATAAAAATAATTCCATCACAACAAAATCAAATCAATGTAATAATAGGGATATAAACAGAACCCTGTATTATCTTAGATGGAAAATAATTTTGATAAAACACTTGAACTCCATTATTGAGGAAAATATCCTCTCTACTTCAAAAACATTTTTCCATTCTAAACATGTCATAAAATTTTAAACTAAAAGAAGTTGATTAAAAATAAACTTGAAAACTTTTAAAGTAAGATTCTTTGAAATTAATGTTTTAAAAATCCATTCATGCCGTATATGTTAAAAAAACATTCTTCTCGTACTTTTGTCGGAAAAGTCAAAAAATACCTTGTACGAAAAATGACAAAAGTTTCCTTTCATATCTTTAACTAAAAACTCACCAAAGGGTAAAAATGGATTTAAACAATTGTAGGTGGATGGAAATAATATTACATATTGAAGAAACAGGGATTTGGATGATAAAATACACCCTAGTAAATACCAAAGTATAAACAATCTTGGATAAAAATGAGATTGTGATATTTTCCCTTACCTTAGGTTTGATTTTCTTCGTAAGTGTCCAAACATATTTTAAAATGATTTAAATAATGTTATCGACTTATTCCATAATCATACTTATTTTTATGATATCATATATTGTCATATTCTTAGCTTCTTATTAGTAATATTTCATTACTACTTGTTATTCGGCTGTTTATTACTTTTTGTTCTTATGCGCGTTTTGTCGAATAAATTCTTATTTTTTTTAGGTTATAGATACCTCATTTCCCGAATGTTATTAGTGTAATATATATCATATTCATTCACTAAATTCATTTATATAATAATTATGCAATGAAGATCATGTATAACGAGTCGCATCACATAGTGGAGACGGTATTCCGTACGTACGCACGGGCGATGATATCGTTCCCATGATAGTGGAATTGTATTGGAGTGTATGTATGCTATTTAAGAATCAAAATAACTTTAAAATAATAATATCTAGTTATTATTTACACCATTATACCCATACGAGTAAGGTGGTGGTGGAAAATAGATTACACCATGGCGTGGAGACGGTATTCCGTACGTACGCACGCGTGGTGATTTCGTTTTTTGTAGGATGGATAGACGGTGAAATATGGTTGTTTCAAACATTAAATAACATATTGGTATATGAGTGATACTGATGTTATTACTTCGTAATGAAACATCTAAAGAAGAAGAAGTGGAAGAAGAAACAAAGATGAAAGAATCAGTAACGGGCATTACCTCTTCTTTGAAGCGCCTCTTGGAGATCTCCTCCTAGGGCACTAAAATTGGTCTTTGATGAAGACCAGGACATCTAGGATGTTTCTATGGAAGTGGAGAGGAGATATTTTCATGGTTTGTCCGAGCTTGAAGGCTCAAAGTGTTGTGATGAAGAGAGGGAGGAAGTTCCCTTTTATAAGGGAGAGAGGGGAACCTTTGGAATAATAGAAAATATTATTTTATTGTAAAGTCAAATTCGGTTTTTAATAGCTCCATATTGATATGTTTCGAAGCTAAGGTGGGTATGGTTAGAAATACCTTCATCGAAAAGAATTTTGACAAGTTTAGGTATAAATTTTAACCTTATCATTTAGATTTAACTTTAAGTTATATAATTTAACTTTTACCGTGTCTTCTTGTTTTCTTACACTATAAGGTTAATAAACTTACTATATCAAGACAAAAGAACCCCAAGTTGTTTATTATTAATATATATAACCTTATATATGTCATTTGGCTGAACCTTATATTTTTAGGAAAAAAATTACAATTAATAATATAGGATTTGTTTTAAAAACTATTTTATGTCAATTTTGACACTATTTGTTAATTGATTTTTGTGAAAATCATAACAGAATGATTAGTTAGAAAACATTTTATTAAATCAATACTAACATGTAATATTAACATATATAATTATTGTAATTCATAAAATGTCTCAAATTACATTTATTTGGGTATTTATAACATAAATTATGTCAATATTTCATTAATAAGATAATTACTGCCTCATCATTGTATCATAAATAAATTAAATTATATTAATTCTAAAAATTAAAAAAAAACTTCCATTATGTAGGAAATAGTTTTATCTTTATAATTAATATTTATAGTCGAATTTATCTTATGTATAACCCAATATTAAAAATGATTTAGTTATTAATATTTGATTTTATCTATTTTAACCCTTCTTTAAATAAATTGATAATAAATTTCCTAATCTAATCCAAGTGGGCCTAAATGGTCATATTTTATTTCTAAGGTTGTTTTTGGTCGAATTAAACTTATCCAATATAATTAGGACATGTGTTAGGGTAATAATAATTTCATTTTTACCCTTAACTACCCTATTTACTCTTAACCGTGGTAAAAAAAGTAAAAAGTTACTATTTACCAAAAATTATTTTCATCTCATTGAACCACATTTTAGTCCTTGATATTAACCGTGTCTCTAGTAGTTTCTAAATTCCACTCATAGAAGCGGTAAAATTTTGTTTTATGAAAAAATTTAGTTTTCTAACTACCACTTAGTGGTTTCACTATTCATCAAAAAATGAAAGTTTCCAGAAAAATACAAAAAATTAGGCCTAAGTTATATTTGATATTATGAATTAAAAAATGATGTTTATTTTACCAAATTAGAAACATATCAGTTACATTAACTAATTTAAAAATTAATTCCCATCGTCAAGACAAATATCATGTTTTTATGAGATAATAACTATCAAAAGATTGACACTTGTTTATGTCTGGTTTAAATGTGAAATTACATCCAATGAATAACATTCTATTAAATTGTAAAAATATATTCTAAATAAACTTTAAAACCACTAAAATTAATAATTTATGACTATTAATTATTTCGATTAAAAAAGTTGTTTTTAATTAAAATTTTATAATTTTCACTATTCATCAGAATATGAAAGTTATCCGAAAAGTACCAAAATTTTACCCTAAGCTAATTTCGATATTTAGAATCCAAAAATGAAGTCCATTTTGAAAAATAAAATTTAAAAAATTTGAAAATGTGTTTATTACAATTCATAACGGCTAGTTTTAATAATATTTTAATAGCATATCGTTGTTTAGTGAAACTCGGTATTTCGTACGACACAAGCAATTGAGGAAGGCCGCGATTGTGTGTAAAGAACGCCAAGATAGTGTTTTGTGTAGTAAAAGATTACTTTTATGATTTATATAACATAAAAACAAAATATTTCTCATAAAAGTCTCAGGTGTTACATTCTACCCCCCTTAAAATGAATTTCTCCCTCGAAATTCATCACTTTGTAACAAAAAGATGAGGATACCTCTCCCTCATCATATCCTCAAGATCCCATGCAGATTCTTCTAATTTGTGGTTCCTCCACAAAACTTTCACCAAGTGAGTGGTCTTGTTCCGTATTACTTTTTCACTACGATCTAGAATCTCTATCAGCTATTCTTCATAAGAAAGATCTTGCTCCAGCGGTACAACTTCTGAGAAGAGTAAATGTGAAGGATCGGGTATGTACTTTATCAGGAGAGTTACATGGAACACATCGTGAACGTGAGAGAGATTTGGTGGACGTGCCAATCAGAAAGCTACCTTTCCAACACGATCCAGTATTTCGAAAGGACCGATATATCTAGGGCTCAACTTCCCCTTCTTTCCAAATCTCATGACCCTCTTCCAAGGAGATATTCGTAAGAACACTTTATCACCCACTTCAAACTCTAGGTATTTTTTTCGGTTGTCGGCATAACTTTTCGGTCGACTCTAAGCTTCTCTTATGTGTTGTTGAATAGATCGGACCTTTTCTGCCATCTCATCAACAAGATCGGGTCCTAATAGCTTTCTTTCCCTAACTTCATCCCAGCAAGTTGGAGTCCTGCATTTCTTTCCATAGAGAGCTTCATAAGGAGCCATCTGAATACTAGAGTGAAAGCTATTATTATAAGAAAATTCCACCAAAGGTAGTTGTTGATCCCAACCACCTTTGAAATCCATAGAGGAAGCTCTCAACATATCTTCTAGAGTTTGAATTGTTCTCTCAAACTGAATGTCTATTTGAGGATGACAAGCAGTGATGAAACTCAACTCTGTATCCAGAGTATGCTGAAGAGTTCGCCAGAACTTTGAGGTAACACTTGGATCCCGATCCGAGATAATAGAAAGTGGTACTCCATGCAATCTTACCACTTCCTTTACATATATCCTGGAAAGCTGATCCAGATAGAAATCCTCTCTAATAGCAATGAAGTGTGCAGACATTGTAAGACGATCAACTATGACCCCGATAGCATTATTGCCTTTGGATGTTTTAAGAAGTCATGTGACAAAGTCCATAGTGATGTTTTCCCATTTCCATTCGGGTATGGGTAATGGTTGTAACATCCCCTTAGACTTCTGTCTCTCAGCTTTAAGTTGCTGAAAAACCAAGCATTGAGAGAAATATTCACCAACATCTCGTATCATGAAATCCAACCAGAAGTACTCTTTCAGGTCCCCATACATCTTCGTGCTTCCAGGATGAATAGTGAATGAAGAAATATGAGCCTCATCCATCATCTCCTTTAATTCTGGAATGGGAGGAACACAAACCCGAATAGTGAACTTTATTATCTCATCACAATCAAGGTTGAATTCAGGAATATTTCTCACCTTCTTTTGTAACTCTACATCTTCTTTCTGTGCCTTTTTAATCTTCACATGCATAGATGGTTGAACATTCATTTGAGAAAGATATGATTTTCCCCCTTCCATTAACATTCCAAGATCCATCCTTTGTAAATCCATAAATATTGGATCTTTTGTGATCCTCATCATGGATAAGCTAGCATGGTATTGTCGACTTAATGCATCTTCCACCTTGTTTGATTTCCCAGGGTGGCAATGAATTGAGCAGTTGTGATCCTTAATCAGTTCCAACCATCTTCTTTGGTGCACATTCATCTTCTTTTGTGTGAAAATATAGATTAAACGTTTATGATCAGTATAAATGTCACACCGTTCTCCATAAAGATAATGACTCCAAATCTTTAATGCAAAGATTACTGCAGCTAACTCCAAATCATGTGTTGGATAATTTTTCTCATATATTTTCAACTGTCATGAGGCATAAGATATCACCATGTCATTTTTCATAAGAACACACCCTAGCCACTTCTTGGATGCATCACTGTAGATCACTAACCTTTCTCCACTACAAGGTAGTGTGAGCACAGGTGCACTGGATAACCTTCTTTTCAACTCCTCGAAATCCTCTTCACATTCCTCTGTCCAAACAAACTTAACTCCTTTCCGAGTTGACCTGGTGAGTGGATTAGATAATCATGAAAAATGATTCACAAAACGTCGATAATATCTAGCCAAACCAAGAAAACTTCGGATCTCAGTTACTGATGTTGGTCTCGACCATCTTTCGATAACCTCTGTTTTTGCTAGATCCACATATATCCCCTCTTTTGAGGTTATGTGACCCAAAAATGTAACTTTTTGAGGCCAAAATTCACACTTGGTAAATTTGTCAATAAGCTTCTCCTTTTTTAGGGTCTTCAATATAATTCTCAAGTGATCTTCATGTTATTCATTTCTCTTTGAATAGACAAGAATATCATCTATAAATACTACCAAAAATTGATCAAGATAGTCTCTAAAGACTATATTCATCAGATCCATGAAGATAGCAGGGGCATTAGTAAGACCAAATGGCATTACTATAAATTCACAGTGTCTATACCTTGTACGGAAAGCCGTCTTTGGTATATCCTCCCTTTTGACCCTTAATTGATGATACCCTGAATGAAGATAAATCTTGGAAAAGTATTGAGCTTCGCGTAGATGGTCAAATAAGTCATCAATGCTTGGGAGAGGATATTTATTCACGATAGCGATCTTGTTAAGTTCTTTATAATCAATGTAGAGTCTCATTGATCCATCTTTCTTCTTAACAAATAGAACAGGTTCTCCCCAAGGTGATGAACTAGGGCGTATGAATCTCTTATCAATATTCTCTTGGAGTTTCTTCTTCAATTCCCGCAACTCAATTGGGTCCATTTTATAAGGTGTCTTTGAAATAGGCAAAGCACTTGGTACGAGTTCTATTGAAAACTCAACTTTACGATTTGGTGGAAGACATGGACATTCCTCTGGAAAGACATCATAAAACTCTCGTACAATGGGAATATTCTAAATTGTGAGTTTCTCACCAACCATTTTAGATAAATAACCTTCATTCAGTGGAATCAAGACCTATAAGATGGAAGAAGTTTCCACTGGAAGGTTATGTTCATCCTTGCATCGATAGACGATCATAGATTGATCTAGAATATGAAATGTGACTTCCCTTCTTTGGCAATTAAAATGAGCTTCATATAAATAAATCTAATCCATGCCAAGAATCACATCAAATTCCACTATAGGAAGGGTCACAAGATTTGCAAGAAGCACTTTCCCACAAACATCAATCGGGGAAGAATTATAAACTTTTGATGCGACTGTTGTGCCATTAGGTGTTGTCACAGCTAACTCAACATCTAATTGTTGAGGTAATATGGTGATTCCTTTAGAAAAATCTTTTGAAATAAAAGAGTGGGTGGATCCAGAATCAAATAAAACATTTTCTACTTTAGAGTGGATTGTATGTGTAACTTTCACCACATCGTTATCGTACTCCACATCGCTGATATAAATTGCATGTGACATTCCTTTGTCTTTAGCCTTAAAATTTTGTTGATGTCGATCATCATCAACAACCCTTGGATTAGGGAATTTTTTGGCACAATTCCCCATCTCCTTGAACTTGAAACATTGAAGTGTAGTAGGTTCATTTTGTGTGTCCCTTCCTTTGTTTTCATCATGAGACATCTTCTTCCCATCATTGAGGCATTCAAATGCCCGATGAACGTCCTTTCCACATTTGAAACATTTACATGTCCCTTTAAGACAACTCACTCCATGTTTCTTTCCACACTTTGAGCATAAGGGGAAGCTCATATTCTTTTCAGTGTGCTCTTTAGATTTTCCTTTGAATTCCATTTTCCTCTTCTTATCAAACCCATATGACTGATGGGTTACTCCAATCACCATCTCAACTTTGAGAGCACATCGAACGATTTCCTTGAAGCTGTTGAAGTCCCTTATGGCTAAGGCCCTTCTAAGACTTGGTTTTAAGACACTATAGAATCGATCGATCTTACTCTCAGGTTGGATAATAATACGATAAGCGTACCTTGCAAGTCTTATAAAATTTCCTTCATAGGTACCAACAAATTCATCATCCTTTTGCTTCAGTTCAAGAAACTCTTTCTCCATCTTTGTCTGGAGAATACGAGGGAAGTACTCATTGAAAAAAAATTTCTTGAACTCGTCCCATTCCATGGACTCAGTTTAATCCCTTTGCCTCGTATTCTTAATAAGATTCCACCATTGATCAACATCTCCTTCAAAACGATACACTACTAGGATGACTTTATCATGTTCAGAACATTGAAGAACTAAAAATATATTTTCAGTAGTACTATTCCATTGTTCAACAACTAATGGATCATTAGACCCAATGAAAGAATGTGGACGCTACCTCATGAAGGATTCAACAGAATGTTGCTCCTTCCTTTGCTCGTTTGGAAGTCCTGCATGATTCATAGCTTGAGAAAGTTGTGTGAGCATTTCTACAAGATTTTTAATTCCAGCTCCCATAACGTTTTGTTGCTCCGGGGTACAATCATTTCATTTCCCGTTGCATTCCGTATTGACATGGTTCCTCCAGGTTCCAGCCATTGACTAAAACCAAGAAGAATAGTTTGAGCAACACTAATTATAATAGGAAAACCACATAATCAAGAATAAAATTTCACACTTAAGGTCTTATCCTAGGTTATTCATGGTCATTTCTAAAACACTAAGATTGTGTTATATGCTTAGAATTATCCTTAGGGTTCTTACTAAGGCTTTCACATCCTAGTCTCCAAAGGTTGACTATACCTTTCCTCCGATACCAACTATAACGACCCATACGTTTCATACATTGTTATTTCATCAAAATTGAAGCATACTTAATACAATGTATAAAAAGAACATGAAAGGACCATATAGGTATAGTGTCTTTAGAAATTGGGAAACATAAACAACTGGTTCATAAAGTGTCTACACTGTCTCCCATTTATTTCATCATATCTATAGTACCTTTTGGAATAACTTACTTAATAACATTTTTCCTGACCTGGGGAAAGAAAAAATACAAAATGGTGAGCTCAAATGCTCAGTAAGGGTAAACAAAAGAAATATCAATCACATCATATTCATAAGAACATAACATTTTGGAGATCTTAACCTGTAAAAGAGAGCATAATTTCACAACATGGGATAAATCATAGTAGTGAAATGAAATCCCAATAATCATAACATAAAACATGAAACTTTGTGGAATACACACATAATCATAGAGAATCATTTATTCTTAGTCAATACTCATTTCCAAGACTATCTTAGTGGACAAAGTCCATTTCTGAACCGAGTTCACTCCTCATTTCAGTCCTGTTTCACCGAACCCATTTAACCTGCTATTCCAGCCATGTCTATCTCATGAGATTTAAAATCTTTACCCAATGCATTTAAGGGAGATATAGGTCCCACCCATCTCATAATGATACCATTCATATGTGTCCCACAAAATCATAAATCATACATCATTGCATAACCCATGTAATAAAAATGGGAATCTTAAACATCATGACATCATAAAACAATTCATATAAGATAAAGGAATTCATAAAAATAATTCTATCACAACATAATCAAATAAATGTAATAATAGGGATAGAAATATAACCATATATTATCTTAGATGGAAAATAATTTTGATAAAACACTTGAACTCCATTCTTGAGGAAAATATCCTTTCTACTTCAATTTTTTTTTTAATTTCTTAACATGTCATACAATTTTAAAGTAAAATAAGTTGATTAAAAATAAACTTGAAAACTTTTAAAGGAATATTCTTGGAAATAAATTTTTAAAAATCCATTCATGCCGTATAAGTTAAAAAAACATTCTTCTCGTACTTTTGTCGGAAAAGTCAAAAAGTACCCCGTACGAAGAACGACAAAAGATTCCTTTCATATCTTGTAATAAAAACTCGCCAAAGGGTAAAAATGGATTTAAAAAATTGTAGGTGGATGGAAATAATATTACATATTGAGGAAACATGGGTGTGGATGATAAAATACACCCTAGTAAATACCAAAGTATAAACAATCTCGGATAAAAATGAGATTGTGATATTTTCCCTTACCTTAGGTCTGATTTGCTTCGTAAATGCCCGAACCTCCTGTATAATGACTTAAATAATGTTATTGACTTATTAAAGAATCATACTTATTTTTATGATATCATATATGGTCATATTCTTATCTTTCTATTAGTAATATTTCATTACTACTTGTTATTCGAGTGTTTATTAGTTTTTGTTCTTATGCACGTTTTGTCGAATAAATTCTTATTTTTCGTTTTAGGTTATAGATACCTCATTTCCAAAATGGTATTTGTGTAATTTATATCGTATTAATTCACTCAATTAATTTATATAATCATTATTCAATGAAGATCATGTATAACGAGTCGCATCACATCGTGGAGACGACATTCCGTACGTACGCACGAGCGATGATATCGTTCCCATGATTGTGGAATTGTATTGGAGTGTATGTATACTATTTAAGAATCAAAATCACTTTACAATAATAATATATATTTATTATTTACACCATTATACCCATCCGAGTAAGGTGGTGGTGGAAAATAGATTACACCACGACGTGGAGACGGTATTCCGTACGTACGCACGCGTGGTGATTTCGTTTTCTGTAGGATGGATAGATGGTGAAATAGGGTTGTTTCATACTTTTAATTAAATATCAGTATATGAGTTATACTGATGTTATTACTTCATAATAAAACAACTAAATAAGAAGAAGTGGAATAAGAAATAAAGATTAAAGAATCGGTAATGGGCATTACCTCTTCTTTGAAGCGCCTCTTTGTTATCTCCTTTTAGGGCACTAAAACTGGTCTTTGAAGAAGACCAGGACCTCTAGGATGTTTCTAGGGAAGTTAAGAGGAGATATTGGCAGGGTTTGGACGATCTTGAAGGATCAAAGTGGTGTGAGGAAGAGAGGGAGGAGGTGCCCTTTTACAAGGGAGGAGAGGGGCACCTTTGGAATAACTAAAAATATTATTTTATTAGAAAGTCAAATTCGGTTTTTAATAGCTCAAAATTGATATATTTCGAAGCTAAGGTGTGGATTGGTCGAAATACCCTCATCCAATATAATTTAGATAAGTTTAGGTATCAATTTTAACCTTATCATTTTGATTTAACTTTATGTTAGATAATTTAACTTTTACCGTGTCTTCTTGTTTTCTTACACTATAAGGTTAATAAACCTACTATATCAAGACAAAAGAACCCCAAGTTGTTTATTATTAATATATATAACCTTATATAAGTATTTTTTTCAATCCTTAGATTTTTAGGAATAAAATAACAATTAATAATATAGTATTTGTTTTAAAAACTATTTTATGTCAATTTTGACAGTATTTGGTAATTGATATTTGTAAAAATCATAACAGAATGATTAGTTCGAAAACATTTAATTAAATAAATACTAACATGTCATATTAATATATAAAATTATTTGAATTCATAAAAAGTCTCAAATTACATTTATTTGGGTATTTATAACATCAATTATGTCAATATTTCATTAATAAGATAATTACTGCATCATCATTGTATCATAAATAAATTATATTATTTTAAGTCGAAAAATTAAAAATAAAATACCAATATGTATGAAATCTTTTTATCTTTCTAATGAATATTTATAGTCGAATTTATCTTCCGTATGACCCAATATTATGTATACTTTATTTATTAAACATTGATTTTAACTATTTTAACCCTTCTTTAAATAAATTGATAATAAATTTCCTAATCTAATCCAAGTGGGCCTAAATGGTCATATGTTATTCCTAAGGCTGTTTTTGGTCGAATTACACTTATCAAATAGAATTAGGACATGTGTTAGGGTAATAATAATATCATTTTTACCCTTAACTACCCTATTTACTCCTAACCGTGGTAAAAAAAGAAAAAAGTTACTATTCACCAAAAATTATTTTCATCTCATTGAACCACATTTTAATCCTTGATATTAACCGGGTCTCTCGGATTTTTGAAATTCCAATCACAAAATCGATAAAATTATGTTTTATGAAAAAATTCAGTTTTTTAACTACCACTTAGTTGTTTCACTATTCATTAAAAAATGAAAGTTTCCAGAAAAATACCAAAAATTAGGCCTAATATATATTTGATATTTTGAATTAAAAAATGATGTTTATTTTACCATATTCAAAACATATCAGTTACATTATCTAATTTAAAAATTAATTCCCGTCGTCAAGACAAATAGCGTGTTTTTAAGAGATAATAACTATCAAAAGATTGACACTTGTTTATGTCTGGTTTAATTTTGAAATTACATACAATGAACAACATTGTATTAAATTGTAAAAATATATTCTAAATATACTCTAAAACCACTCAAATTAATAATTTATCACTACTAATTATTTTTATTAAAAAAGTTGTTTTCAATTAAAATTTAATTATTTTCACTATTCATCAGAATATGAAATTTATCCGAAAAGTACCAAAATTTCACCCTAAGCTAATTTCGATATTCCGAATCCAAAAATGAAGTCTATTTTGAAAAATAAAATTTAAAAAAAATTCAAAAAGTTGTTATTACTATTCATAACAGCTAGCTTTAATAATATTTTAATATCATTTCGTTGTTTAGTGAAACTCGGTATTGCGTACGACAGAAGCTATCGAGGAAGCCCGTGATTGCGTGTAAAGAAATCCAAGATAGTTTTGTTTGTAGTGAAAGATTACTTTGATGATTTATATAACATGAAAACAAAATATTTCTCATAAAAGTCTCAGGAGTTACATTACAAGTAGAGTATGGAACCAATCCAGAAGTATATAATTGAGTTATCAACAATTCAACATATAGGGAAAGTGAAATTCATAGGGGATGTATATATATATATAAAGTTATACATTATGGGATGACATAAAAATAAATTTATTTGACTTTATTTGTGAAATTATTCACTGATATGAGGAGAGATGAGTGGGACTATGAGATCATTAACATAGTACATCAAAGATGTTAATCTATAATAACCCTACAAAGTTCAAAAAATTATTTATAGTTGTCACTGATATTAGTAGGACAAGAGGTCTCCAATGTTAAATCAATTAAATGATGGTATATGAAATTATATTAATGGAATTGTAGATATCTTCAGGTTTTCTTCATTTTTAGAGGTGGTGAAACATGTGTTTATAGTAGAGTGGAGCTTATTAAATGGTAGAATAAAAACACATATTGTGGTGTAATAATGGATTGGTTTAGAATTTTCTAGTACCAGTATATAGGGACCTGAGGGGACATAATGGGGATGTTAGAGTATAGGTTCAATGATGACATTTCAGGGTTTAATTATTATTGAATGGCTTTAATGTGGGAAGATCAATCACATTTAATCCTAGTGAGAGTGGCTACTAATATAGTGTATGGTTTTTCATCCAATTAAAAAAAAGAAGATATTTTTTTGATGGAAGTCACTGCCCTCTAGGGGTTGTGGGACAAGATATTCTCATTCATCGATGTTATGAAAGGTAATTGTACTATTAGCTAGTAGTTTGGAAACTACATCACATTCCAGACATGGTAGTTTACTGGATACACAATAGTAAGGTATGTGGTTGTCTATATGTATGAATTCATTTAGTGGATTTGAATAAATTATTCATGCATAGGGTTTGATAAATTCGATCTATTTTATAGAAATGTGGAATAAAGAGTTATTATCAATTAAATTTACATCATGAGGGTAATGATTCAGTTTTTGTGTAGTTATTTCAATTTTATTGGTTGTGTATTTGATTAATGGATTAACATGGTGTTTCATAGTATCTCTGGATCTAATATAATTCTTGTTAAATGTGGAAAGCATTATAATTAGGTATAAGTGGGTGAATAAAGAATGGGGTAGGATAAATGTGGTCATCCAGTATGATTCAAGATGAATGCTGGCATCATGAATATTGTTGGACAATAATTGGAATCAAAAGGATACATGATGATAATTACTAATAATTGAAATTTATTTATAGATAACCTGAGTGTGTGGATTGGATGAGTTCAATACAAACATTTTATTTGGAGAATGCGTTTTTATGAGCCTAGGTAGGTGATTCTCATTATGGGGGGGGGGGGGGTTCCCATGTGATAAATTCTGAAATTAAAATTGGACGGTCGAGGTGGACAAGAATGAGATGGATAAACTAAAAATAATCTTATGGTTTTGAAAATTTGGGAAGTGGAACAATCATATTTTTCAAAGAGTGTGTCATTATGTTGTTTATATATATCATGGATGATAAATTCTATGCTTCTCCAATTGAATGGTCTAAGTTATTTGATAATAATAAATTAGGTTATATTTAGGATTATCAAGGTGAATTTTTTCCCGTTTGAGTTTTTGAAAGTTCAAATATTTGTTTGGGAGAAAGTCCTTGGGTTATGGAAGAGCATGGGGGATGTATATTTATGAATATTATTTCTGGTCATATTTCTAAGATATTTGTAGGTTACTGGTGTTTTGGAATATATTTCATGAAATTGGAGGCAACATAATTTTTGAGACATCATTGAAAGTTATAATATTTTCAATGATTTAGCTAAGTCTTTTGAAAAATATAAATTACATATTAAATGGGAAGAAATATATAACATGTTATAATTTATAGATATTACACATGATAAAAAATCAAAGGCGTGTGGTGTGTAATATATTTGTGTTACTATAGAATCATTAAAATCAGTTATTTATTGATTCAAATGGAATATGTATGGTTTTTATTGTGAGTGAATTGCTTTTATCTAGGGGCCACTATTAAGAAATTAAATCATAAACCGTTTGTTAGCGGAAAAATATATAACATATATAGGGAAATATGTTAGGCATAATATATTTTTATTTTTATATTACATTTTTTTCATCTATGGTAAAAAACATAGGGAAGTGACACATATTACATATGGAGACTCAATATATAATTTATTAAGGAATTATTTTATTTGTAAATATATAGCTAATAAAAATATCATTTGTAGATGGAATAGTCTTACGTATTGGTTTTTATCTAATGTATAAGACATTATTTATGGAAGAATAAACTGGATACGAAGGTAATATCCTAAATTTTTGATATTATGTGAAGCGAAATATACTTTTTTATGAAAAAATGTATCTATTATAAGTAAAATATATAGGGTGTTTTACTATGTTAATAAAATTACACACATGAGACAAAATAAACGTATGGGATGCATAAGATATTTTTTGAATGAATATTTTGTAATGTTTTGGAAGTTACTGTGATACATAATATTTTTACAAATATTACACTTTGGTCTATAGTGGTATATATTTCATATTTTTTTTAGTATTTCTATGTTTTATATATTTTTTAAAAATTAGTTTTAAAAAATCCAAAAAAATAAAATTAATATTTAATTTTAGAAAACATTATAATGGGTGATTTTAGGGATTCCTTGAATAGAATATATTGGATTTAATCTAAAAACCTCTCTCGTTCTTCTCTTCTTCATTAGGTGAGAATATATCCAAATTGTGTCTATTAATTTAGTATTCTATAGTGGTTTGTTACAGCTATGTAAAGAATTTATTATGAGAGTATATACTATATTTTTTACTATTACATCTTCTTTTACCACAAAAAAACCAAATTTCTGGTATTTTATCAAAATTATTGTGAAAGATCCATATAATTTTGAATCAATTGGATTTTTTTCAACCATGTATATTATACTTAATTTATGTGGTATCTAACTATTTCATGTATTTTATATGTATTATTCTTGTGTAATAAATATTTATAGATTGAGTGGTCTATAGGTTACGTAGAATGGATCAAAAATTTGATTTGATTGTTAATTATAAAAATTGAGGCTTATTGTCATGTGGAAATAATGGATATGATCTTGTATGGAATTCTTTATGAGTGTTATAGGTTCATTATATTGAGTGGTCGATGTCACATGATACAATTTAGTGATTCTTGATAGATGATGTTTAATGTGGTTTACTAAGAAATTATTTAGTATTACAAATAATACTTGTGACGATGTCGATAATCAGAGAGGTGGGGATGCATTATATTATTATGATTTACGTGGTGTCCAACATTTCTTTTTGTGGTGGTAGTGGCTCAAAAATGTAATTTCCATGGTTAATTGTGATAAAATCACTATGAGGGATATGGACATAGGGTCATGTTCTTTCAATACTAGGACCTTGACATGGTTTAGTACACTTATTGTGAGTGGTGATTTCATAGAATATTAAAAATATGGGGTTTTCATATCATATGTATAGAAGAGTAACACTCCATCAATTTCCATAATTAATCTTGTGTGTGACCATACCAAAGGAGCATGCCGATTTCTATATATGTTGTGTCTTAGGGCCCTAAAATTTTGCAGTGAACAATATTTTTATATATATGGAACCATAATATTAATACGTAAATATTACATATTAGTTGCTTAATATTCAATAAATATCATTATAATCCACCCTATAATCATCTTGGTTTTTTATCTTTGGAAACATGGGTTTATTAAAAGGTCATTCATAAGTTAAGTGTATCATCTCCCACTATGATTTTTATGACTAGAACTCTTCTTGAACATATCATATAAAATACCATTCTTCTGTCCTTGGGAAAAGAAAAATAGTAAAGGTTGGAATATTATTCATTAAATCGCTAAAAATGGGAGATATTAGTGATCACTTAAACATAACATGATTTTGAAGATATGAGAACATGAGCATAACATTTGAAAACAATACCTTGTATATCATATATCATAAAATTGATCCATTGCAAAAATAATGGGTATTTAATGATTCATAACAAAATCAAAAAATATTTTACATGACAATATTACATAGACATAATACAATAGTTTTTGAGACAAACATACATAGGAAAATAATTTCACTAGTAGTCAAGGGTTATTTCTAAGACTATTATATGGGATTGGGTTCACTTTCCAAACCATTGTAGTAGTCAATGTTCACTCCCAAGACAATCATAAGTGAAACAATATCTTTTTAAACATTTTCACTCCTCTTTCTAGTTCTTCTTATGTCATGACAAATCCATCTTTACCCAATGCAATTTGAGGTATAAATTCTGAACCCACCTATCACATAATGAAAGAAAAAGTGATTTTCACTATATTCATCATATAGTAAACCAAAAAAAGGTTTCATAATAATTTTATTATCAAATAACCCATGGAAATCAAATGTTATTCATTACCATTTTGTCAATTAATATTCTCATAAAATATTGAAAAGGATCATGTTTAATAGAAATATTTTCATTAAAATAAGTAATTACCCATTAAAACAGTAAGGCATGCATCATTGGATCATATCCCCAAATAAACATAAGAAGAATTAAAGGATGTTATCTTGGATGGAAAATTCTTTTAAAATGACTTTTAATAATCACAAGATAATAGTTATAGTAATTATTTATTAATTTTTAGAAAACCTGGATGTGGAAGAATAAGGATCTTTGACCAAAGACAGAAATAAGGATGAGTTTTCCACAAAAATATTATTTCATTATCCGGAATTCATAATGAGTGGAAAAAGAATTGAAAACTTTTTTACCAATAAATAACCAGATGATAAGAAAATATATTAGTTTCTTGAATGAAATAAAATATGATTCAACATTTTAATCTCATTCATAAATAATATCGATAAAAATTGAGATTATAACATAAAACCCTTACCACATTTTTAACTATGAAATCAAAACCAAAAGAATGATAGTTCCAAATATGGATATGAATAGCCTAATTATATTCACGGGGATAATAATAACAACAATATATGGGTATTATCTACACTGTATAAAAGAAAAAAGTGGTGAATATTAAATGTGTCCCATAGAAGTAAAAGTGAGATGAAAATCCACTACCACGATTTCCATATGCTTCGAAATAACTCTATCCTACTATATAATTATTTTAAATTTATTATAATTATATTATGGAATAATTTAAATACATATATTTTCGTTATTAATCCACTTATAATATTTTAAAACCAATTTATTAAAGGTATCGTTCTAAAATCATCGTCTTGAGTGTTTGTTGTTTCATTTTCATGAGAGTTCTGGTTTGGTTGTTCCAATCCACGTACATAGATTATGATACCATAATAAAAATAATATTAATAATGATAAAAGTATCATATATGTTAATTATATATATATGAAATAATATGGGAGGTATTGTGATAGATAAATTATGTACACTATTCATAGAGATGGTAAAAAATATACACACAAGAATGATGATTTTAATTTTCTATGGTTGGAATGGAAGAAAAATAAAATTGTATTCATCCTAAAAATAATTAATATATTATATATATCATATTTTTTAATTAAATATAACCGTATTAAAATCAATGTAAAGGAGAAATGAAAAATGAATTATATCATTTCTTGGTGGTGGTAGTCCACATATACTCATGAGTGAAGTTTTCATTTTCAAAAGTATTAAAAGATAAGAAGATAATGTGATATCATAATTTCAAAATTTTAATTTTTTCATAAGTATAATATATATAATTTAAATCCATCATTACATAAATTCATTATATTTGGTTATGGAATGTGAATTATAGCGGTTCGTGAGGTGGTAGTCCACCGTACACACGATCGACAGTTTAATTTCCCAATTTATGTAATAGACGATTTATATATGTTATTAAATAAACATAATAAATTATTAGTATGTGTTATATTTTAGTTTTATTATATTGTAATTATTAATTCATATTTTTATTTGGTAATATATATATATAAAAGAATTAGCATGTTGAAGACAATTACCTTTTCATAGAAAAACGTCCATTGGATCTCTTATTAAGAACCCTAGGGTTGGTATTTTGGGATGAAAACAAGATATAGAATATTTATAATGTTTTTTAAAAGAGTTTATTTTTAGAGTTGGTCATGATAAATGTATTGTTATGTGTAAATATGAGTGGGGAGGATAGGAACTTTTATAATTGATGTGAGTGGCACACTAGTGGCTATTCAATATCTTAAATGAATTTCATGTCACTGTCTTTAAAAATATGATCTTGAAATTTTTGAATTATATGTTGATAAAGAAATCTATAAAATAACAAAATACTAGGTTCCAACATTATTTTATGTCATGGTAACAGTTATCTTTATATATTAACTCTTGATTATCATGTTTTAACATTAACTGTGGTAATATATTTTTTCTCTTTTTACTATTCACTATAACAAAAAAATATGTTTCCATATTTATATTTTTTAATTATTATAATTGTAAATATGGATCCATTTTATTAAAATAAATTAATATAATTTGAATAATTTGACTTAAGACTAAACCCTCAAATGCAATGAAAAGTCATTTTCCAAACAAAATGTTTTCTTAAGTATAACATCTTTTTATATCAAAATTAGGCATAAAATTAATTATAATGTCCTAAATTGGATAAAAAATAATATAGTTGAACTAATTTTTAATTTAAAAATATTTTCAAAAAAAGGAAAATTGTAATCATTGTATATAAAAATACATTGTTTAATAAAAATTTGTATTTTTCACTATTCTTTACAAAATTCATCTTTTTAGATAATTCACACAAATTAAATATATAAAAAAATTAAATTTTATTCAAAAAATATATTCATATCATAAAATAAATTTATGAAAAATGAGACAAATTAATATTTAAAAAAACTATGCAAAATGTGACGAAATTGTTTTTCAGTAAATTTATAATTTTTAAACATAAAATTAAATTTATATTTATTATTTGCCAGGTGATAAATTTTAATTGAGTGATAAAACAAGAAAATGAATATATATAATATAAATTTCTTTAACATAATTAATAAATAGTAATTAAATTTTTTATTAACATTAAAACAAATTTTTTTAATTAATATATATTTTCATGAAAGCTTGTATTTTTCATTCAAAATATTTATATTTTCATTTATAATAAAATAATAAAAAATTCATTAATTTTATTCATGTTTAACCAATTTTATTTTAATAATTTATTTTTTCTTATTAATAATGAAAAAATTAATATTTTTATTATATTGATTTACTATATTACGATTTATTTAGACTCAATGTTGTCTGTATTACAAGCTATCAAAGATATTAAATTTATTTAAAAATAAATATATTACAAAATCATGGGGTATTATATTATACCCCCAATAACATAAATTTCATTATAATTTTGTTAATATTATATATTTAAATACAGATATATATTCAAAATCACATCCTCGGTCTCCCAGATAGCGTCGTTGAATTTATGATTCCTCCAGATTGGACCAATGATTTTCAGCATAAATATTCTGACAACTATGAGCTGACTTGTGGTGTAGCTAAATAATTAAAAATTTCCCATCTTTTTCCACATCTATGCCAATTCCTAATATATATATTTCCGCATATTCATTATTTCACTTTGGAGTTGTAGACTTCTTTCCATAGATGAATTCATAATGATCTATATTAATTCTTGAGTGATGGAAATTATTTTAAGAAAACAGTACTATATAATGGTGTTGATATCATGTACATTTGAAATCCATAGGACATGATCTCAATACATCATATTGGGTTTGAATGGTCCTCTGAAATTTACCATCAACTTTAGGATAATAATAATTACTAAATTTCAAATCTGTGTCCTAATCCAACCGAAGACATCTCCAGAACATCGAGGTAAAACATAGATCCTAATAAAATTCTGTATAATGTGTTACTCTATATACCCTTTCACCTTCTTAAATATAAATTACTGTAAGATGATCAATAGAGGAATATTTTTCTAATTTAAATGATCTTTTTGAAGTTGTAAGTACAAACAAAATAGCTTTAAGAACTTTTTACTATGTGGGGTGTCTGATGATGAAGTCCATGGAGAAATTTTTTCATTTTCATTCCAGTATGGATAATTGTTGTAAAATCCTCTTAAAACTATTTATTCTAACCTAAAATTTATGAAATACCATGAACCAATATAAATATTCACTAATATATTTATTTATGTCTTTCCACCATAAATACACATTCATAAATCTATATATCTTTTTACTTCTATGATGAATAGATAATTATGAAATATAAGAATCATCGAATAACTCCACAAAATCTTGTCTGAATATAACACATTCACTATTCAAAAACATATAATTCTATAAAATCTTGGATAAAGTATGGAACATCTCTACCCTTGTTCTGTATACCTAAATCATCCATCTACACCTCCATAATCCTCACATGAATGTATGATTGAACACACTTTGATCAATATAATATTTTCCCAGTTTATTCAAGAATTTATTATTCATTATTTTAAATTAAATAAATATAGGAACTTTTGTGATCTTAATTATAGAAAAAATGTCATGATACAATCAAATAAAATCATACGAAACATTTTTTTCTGTCTAAATGTGTTAATGTATTGATTAGTCATTACCATTAATCAGATCTAACCATCTTTTTTGTGTATATTTAGCACTTTTTAAGTGAATATATACTTTCATGTTTTATAATCAGTATATATATATATATTTTACATATTTCAATATAGAGATATTTTATCCATATTTGGTTAGGAAAAAATACTATAGCTAACTCTAAATTAAGTGTTGGGTAATTTTTCTCATGGGAATTCAATTTTCTTAATGGGTCTTTTACTACAATATCATTTTTCCTGAGAACACATCCCAACCCATTCCTTGAAGTTTTTATAATGATAAAAAACCCTTCCCCGCATTGGGGAAATGTATGAATATGTTTGTTCAATATCCATTTCCTCAGTTCCAATGAATTTTTATTACATTTATCAGTCCATAGGAACATGGATCCCTTCTGAGTTACCTTATGGAATGGATTATATATCCATGAAAAAGTCTCCATAAATAACCAAAAATATCGATCCAAAGCTTGAACTTTTTTGACCTCGGTCACAGTGGTTAGTCTCAGTTGACATTCAAAAACTTTGTAATTTTATGGATCCACTAATACACCCTATCTTAATATTATTCAACATGGAAAAGCCTCTTATTTCTAAAATTCACACATTGAAATTTTTTCATACAACTTCTCCATTATTAGGGTTTTCAGTACAATCCTCAAGTGTTCATCATGATATAATATTTTATTTGAATATATATGAATATTTAACATAAATGATACCAAAATATAAATATAGTAATCTCTAAAGAGCCCATTCCCAAAATTCATCTAGATAACAGGGGAATTAGTAAGGCCAAATGGAATTTGTATATGTTTAATATTTCCATACATAGTGTAGAATGCTACCTTGTGCGTATCTTCATTATTACCCCTCAATTAATGACATTATGAATTGTTATAATTCTTGTAAATGTATTTACCTCCACACAATCAATTAAAATGTTTATTAATATGAGTCCGTGGATACTTATTCTTGATTATCATCATATTATGTTCTCGATAGACAATTCATAGTCACATTGATCCGTCTTTTTCCCTAATAAAATTATAGGTTCCCATCAAGGTGATACTCCTTCATAAATAAATCCAATGTCAAGATTATATTGTAATATAATATTTAGTCTCTACAACTCAGTGAGGGATACATTATATGGAGTTTTTCAAATTAGTGTATCACTTGGTAAGAGTTATAATAGAAACCCAAATTCAGGATTATGAAAATATTCACAAAATACATAAATATAAACCATCCTAAAATGCATATTTTCAATGTTTAGTTTTAACCAAAAAAACTATGATAAAAACCCATTTTTAAGAAGAATTAAGTCCCTTAAAATGTATTTTATTTCAATATTATGATCATATATATCATCAAAATTATAGAAGATCATAGGATGGTTCATAATATAAAACATGATATACCTTCATTTTTCAATTGTTGATGGATTAGTGTAGATAAAGCTAATACATTCCTAGGATAATGTCAAATTAAACCAAAGTTATTATAAATATATTTTTTGGAAGAACAATCCAAATAAAATCAACTATAGAAGATTCATAGACATGAGACGTGATCAACATACCCTTAGTGTCTTTTCACTTGAAATTGAATATCTATTTTGGGGAATTTTTATACCCTTATAAAATTTTTAGGATATAAATGAGAGGGTGGATATATAGTTATATAAGAAATTATATATTATATAGTGAATGGTATGTGTACCATTCACTATGTCATTATCAAACCCCTCATCAAAAAAATTTATCAAAAGATATTTCCCTTTGCCTCTCAACTTAATAGGTTTCTAATGCTAACATTTTCATTAAACTTTAGATTTTATAAATAGTTATAATAAGGCATATACACAATGTATTAAAACACTAATAGTATTGGTGCATCATTATATAGAGATTTATCTCTATTCACATCATTAGATAACTTATTCCCATCACCTTGGATTTTGGATACATGAAGTCCATTCTTTTCCGCACAAACAACATTTACCATTCACCTTATGATAGTTTCCTCCATTTTTCCTTCCACACTTTGAAAATTTAATATGCATTATATTTTTTCCTAGATGTTTTCTCATATCAATTTGAATCAATCATTTATTTCTTATCATATCCATGATATTTATGGGTAACTAATATCTTTATTTTTACATATGCAGTATCAAGAATGTTTTCAATATTGATTCTGAAGTATCTAATGGATAAAACTTTTGAAGATGTGGTATAATGATAATAAATAATTAATTGACCTTTCTTTTAGATTTTATGATAATACCATAAGCATGACTAAAAATCCTCACATAAATTTCCACATAGGTACCAACAAATTATGCATCTTTATTCTTTAGCTAAAATAATTCCTTCTCTATTTGAATATGTAGAATTATAGGAAAGTAATTATTGAAAAATTTGATTTTAGACTCATCATAATCCATGGATTTAATTTCTTCTTGATCCCTTATATTCTAAATAAGATCACACCACTAATCTTTTTTTCTTCTCAAATGATGGATAACCAAAATAACATTATCATGTTATTGACACTAGAGAAGAGAAAATATCTATTTTTTTGGTACTGATATATTATTTATTGACTAGAGTATTAGTGGTCCCACTAATGTTTGTTAGATGTTTGGACATATAGAACCCTATAGAATGTTGTTAAATCTATTTCTTATTTGTTATCTCATTATGATTTATAGCTTGAGAAGGTTGTGTAAACATATTAAAGATATTTTGTATTCCATAGGCCATATTGTTAGATTCTTTTGGAGTAAAATCATCCCATTATCCATCATAATACATTTTATCATGATTTATTAAAGATATATCAATTGAATAAAAAATATAGTGTGAGAAACAATGATCATTTAGAGAAAACACATAATCATGAATATTAATTTATAAGTGGTCTAAATTAGGATAACTTCTTTTTAATCTCCAAATAATTTGTTTAAAATAGACCTTTAATGGTCATAATATATTAAAACCCTTATTAATTGTTCACAGACATTTTATGAATTAACCTAGTAATATCCCTTAGGAGGTTCATACCTTGTACGTGTAAAGGGAAGAAACAATGTTCACCAGAATGATAGATAAAATATTCTCAACCAACTGTTTTTTGGGTTATTAACCCTCTATACATTTTTACTAAAACCACTTCTAGTTTTAGTATCTATAGAGGGTTAAATTCTATGAAAACTACACTCCATTTATTACCATAACATATGATATAATCTTTTAATTAATATTTTCCAAAGGGATCACACTAATTTTTTCAATCATAGTTCCCAAAGGTTAAAAAAACCATTCAAATATACCAACTATAGAGACCTATAAATTTCATACATAAAAAATAAATATTATTAGATTAATATTCAATAAATAATATTCATATCCACATCAAAAATTTATATTCCTAGTATCTTTAGAAACATGGGTTTATAAACAACTGGTTCATAAGTAAAATATAAAATATATCATTATGTTCTTCATTACTAACCCCCTTCTTTTACATATCATACATAATAAAAATTTTCAGGTCTTGTGAAAAAGAAACATAAGAAATGGAGTGATCATATACTTAGTAAGGGTAAGCATTGGGGATATCAATGATCACATGAACATATCATGGGAATAAGTATATTTGAATAAGATAATATAGAATGAAAACTATACCCTATATATCATAGATAATCTTATTGAATTTAGAAATAATGGTTTTTAGTTTATGAATAACAATTTAATCACTGAACATGAACTATGAGAGTATGACCTAGGAATAAGAAATGAGTTTATTGAATAAAAATATATATTGAGAATCTCATTCTTAATATTGAGGGAATACAACCAATACTATCATAGTTGATTTGGTTCAAACCCAAAACCATCATAATAGTCATGTTGTATTCCCAATAATTTCATAATTGAAAGAGTCCCTTAATAAACTACGTTTACTACCCATTCTAGTAATATTTATCTCATTATATATCACTATTTAACTAATACATTCGGGGGATATATTATTCTAGGTCTACCCATCACATAATGAAAATGATATATATTTATTTCAAAATATCATATTCATCATATTATAACCCATGAAATGTAATAGTTTTTCTACACATTTCATTGGGAAATAAAGAATGAAAATAAAATTACATACCGAATCTTTTCATCCATTAATCATTTCATAAATCAAAGAAAATGAACAAGTCTCACAAAAATATTTTCATCATAATAGTAACCCATAGAGTTAATTAAAATTGATAGTACAAACGAAATATATCCCTAGTAAAGGCTATGAAGAATCAAAATATATCATCTTAGGTATGAAATTATTTTAGTGGTCACTTAGACCATTAATTGAGAAACACTTCCATTTTTCTTTGAAGTCAGTAACTTAAAATATAAAATATTACAATATAACAAATAACGTTTTCTGAACCTACCCTTAAGGCGAAAAAAGGTAATCATCAATGAATTTATTGTTCATGACGCTGTGAAAATTCATTCATTTTAAAAAAGCTAAAAGAAATCATTATTTTCAACCTTTTGTAAATTGTAAAAAAATGTACCTTGTTCAAAATATGACAGTAATATTCATTTTAAAAAATTATATAGAGAGTAATGAAATTTTTAAATGACTTAAAATAACATAATAGAATATAAAAATTCTTTCAAATTCTTTTAGAAAACATGGGTAATAAATTAAAATTAAATTCTATCTAAGAAATAAATAAAAATGGTCTTTACTTAAAAATATTCATTTAGTCTCTCGAGAACATAAATAGAGGATAATGAATGGAAAAAATAAAATTTTAAAAAATAACTATAGTTGAAAAAACATCATACGTTTCATGAGATATATATAATAATATTTTATCATTGGAAACTTAATCATAAGCAATTGTGATAAATAATGATATTGTAACATAAAACTCTTACGACTATGGTAAATTTAAAATAAAATAAATAAATAAATAGAGATTTTTTTCTAAGTTTATATCTATTTAACTTTCATATTCAACATTATAAAATAAATTAGTGATAATTGTAAACACGATATAAAGTAAAAAAGTTGTGAATATTGAATGGGTCCCCTAGAAAAAAACATCAAATGAAAATTTGTTAACTTGATTTCCAATTTCATAAAATAAATATATACAAATATAGAATAAAATAAAAATTAATAAGATTATGTATTGTAATTATTAAAATTACAATATTTCATATTTGAACCACTTCTAATATTTCAACATCTATTTATTAAAAATTATCTAAATATAAAATTTATTATTTATATATATTTTTTGTTTTATACATAAATGATATAGAAAGAAAAATGAATTTCAATGTTCATAGAGATGGTAAGCCATACGCACACATTAACAAAATTTTCAATTTCTGATTGATGGAATGAAAGGAAGGTAAATTTTAATTCACAATTATTTAATAATAAGAAGTTAAAATATATAATGTATATTAATTTGTTTTATCCTTTTTACCATCCATGTAAATCAGAAAATGAAGTATGAATCACATTGTTTCCTGGAGGAAATAGTCCAAACATACACACGAGCGGCGTTATAATCTTCCAACAGATTGGAATTTAAGAATGTATGTGTGAGATTATAATTAAATAAGTATAATATTTTCATAAATATGATATATATAATTCATACCTTATTGCTAGGGATTAACCCCCGATAAATCTGTTTTAACTTTAACTATGGTACTTGTTTTTTGATATTTTTTCTATTCATTATGACAAAAATAATTTGTTGAAATTATTAAGTAATTATTTTTATTATTATTCAAAATATTAAATACATATTTACATGTTAATTAAAAAAAAATTTAAAATTAAACCCCTAAACGTGGAAAAACCCATTTTCCCAAGAAAGAGTTTGTTAAGTTTAAAATGTTTCTTTATCACCATTCAACCTAAAATTTATCCAAATGGATAAAATTGGATTGATAATAATATAATTGAATAAATATTAGTTTTAAAAAATATTGAAAACAAAATCGGACTTTTTAATTTATGTAGATGAAAACATATTTTTTAATAAAATATTTATTTCGTGTATTCATAAAAAAATTATTATTTCTAATAAATTAATAGAAATTCACTATAAATTTTTTGTAATGTTTTGTTAGAAAATTTTGTTCATTATTTTTAATAAATATTAAAAAATTTGAATATCTAATTTTTAAATAAGTGTAGAAAACAATATGAATCCTATTTTCCGAAAAATATCATTTCTAAGTATAAAACTGGATTTACTATTATCCCATGGCCAGAAATAAATATTAGATAAATGAAATAAAATATTATTTAATATTATATATATATATATATATTATTAAAACAATTAACGAACATTGATTAATTTTACTTATAAAGTTAAAAACACACTGTGAGAATAAAAATAGTATTTTAGAAAAATATAAATTTTACATTGAAATGTTTTTTATTTTCATTTATAATAAATTATTAACAAGTAAATTTATTTTATAAATGTTTAGAAAATATAATTTTTATAATTGACTTTTTCCAATTAATAACGTCCAATTTAAAGGATATGTTATAACAATATACTATATTAAGTCACTATTTTACCTGAGGTTTCATTTATCAAAAGTTATTGAATAGATTAAATATATTAAAAAATAATATATCATAAAATTATGATGTGTTACACCATAAATTTGGTTCTTTAACATCTTATTATAGTAGTAGTTGAATTTAATTCTAATGATTGTGAGTATTTTGACACGGATTGTGGACATGTTGTTGGGGAATCTAATTTTTTATGGGGATTTCGAGGCCACATTTAATTGAATTAATTAGAAGGGCATGGAAACATTCGATATAATTGAAAATTGTTTTATCATTCCAGTCAATCCCCAGATTATGCATGTATATTCAATTTGGTGTCTGGTTCAGCATGAGTTAATCTACTTTTGGTAGGTCTTTTTCTCACAATTTATTATGAATTTCATGTACAACTATATTTGTAAATAATAGATAGGGACTCATTTGTAGTAAGATTTTTCAATCTGTACATACACCTTGCATGGGTACCCCAAAAAATATGGTTACCAAATGGTTATTGGAATAGGTAATGATGATTTTTTGATTTTTATAACCTATTTAACATGAGAGTGAATATGGTGTATAGGCTAGAGAAGATGGATTATAAACAGGTTGTGTTGTTCCTCGATGCAAGGATGGTTGTTATTTTCATTACTTATATACTTATATATGGGTTATTATCCTAAGGGAGTTAGGTATCTTCTTTATTAAAATGATTATATTTATTAAACTATACTAATTTATATTTGGAAATATTTTTATTATTATTCATATTTATTCTATTTTGTTATGTTGATATAGTTATTTTTACCTTTATAGGGTATAGAATCCCCACTATCATCCCAGAGACACTCACAACTAGTCGAAGACCTTTGGTGCATGACGAGACATTCCAAAGGTCTATTAGAACAATTTACTTGTCAATGGGGAGCGATATAGGTCAGTTAATTGTATGTTAGTGATTTATGATGATATAATATGAAATATGGTCAACCTTGGTGGTTTAAGTATTATATATATTTATGATTCAATAGAAATTTCATCACGAAATTTAGTCTATTTTTTCAAGAATTGTTTGTTAATTTTTATATTTTATAATTTTTGTACAAGGCGAATATAGTTAAATTGAATGTGAAAATGTCCATTGAATTGGGGCAGTGATAAATATTCCGTATTTTTTACTAAATAAATATTTTTAGAATAAATTTTTGTAAATTATGTCCTAGAATTTTTGTTCTAATGACAACTTATTATGGTAATGTGTTATTCTATACTACACAGATTCATGTCATGAATATGTGATATTTTGTAAATTATATTTATTAATTATTATATTTTTTGATTTTTTTTATTTTAGTTTAGGTTTTTTAATAAATGTAATATTATATGAAGTTACATATAAAAAATAGATAAATTTATCTAATGAAATATATAATCTAGTTATTAATTTTGATGATTTTTATCATGATTTTTTTTGATATAAACTAAATATAACGTTCTAGAAATAAAATTCATGAATATAATAATTGATAAAAAAATTAGAAATGGTTACAAAATAATTTTACCATTAAAAAATTTATTTACGCGACTTAAAATAAAGATATATTTTTTTGAATTATATATAATAGCAATTTCTTCATAAAGAGGGAAAGTGTCTTTGTTATTAGTGGGGTAATAACCGAGATTATATTGTAGAATATTATCATTTCATGATAATATTGTATAGTAATGAACACTATATTATTTAATCCTAATAGTACAACATATATTGATACAAAAAACACAATGAAATTAAATTTAAAACAAAATCTGAAAAATGTTCTATAAATCATGTGAAAATGTTTTGAAACATAAAAATCATAAACTATGATGCTTCATATTATATATATAATAATATGAAAATGAGATACATTAATAGATTGAAGAAAACACTAAACATTTGAATTAAGATGGTTTATGAAATATTGGAATGAAGTGAAGGTTTTTAGAGAGAACTGTATATATAAGGATTAATATGATCATGGAAAATTATAGAAAATTGGTGTATATGTCCATGGGTAAACATGATCAATATTTAATACAAAAACAAATCAATTTAACGATTTGTAATTATGGTCGTTTGTAGTATAGAAATTATGAATGACCCATTAGGATTAAACTATATTAAGTGTAAATTTAGAAGTTGATCATTATAGAAGGGATGAAATATGGATTTAACTATTATGGTAATTATTTGTGAGGATTATTTATCAGATCTTATGAAGGATGTGTCATCAATGGGGTTTTACCATGACCAATACCATGAAAAACTCTAACAAGTGAAGTGGGATATGAATTGTCATTATGAGAAGTCCTTGTTAGTGGAGATCACCACCATGTCAACATTTTCTGAACTACCCCCCTGAAATTACAAACATTGCACAAAATACCCTTAATGTATATGCTTATGTGATCATAGGTTACATATATACGGGTTTAGTTCCATTAGAATGTAATTTCATTAATGAATTAAAACGAAGTTTACTCTTATACAATTTTTTATGAATTTATCAACCTATCAAATATACTGAAATTTAGATCATTATAAATTTAATTTTACAAAAAATTCTTTCATTTTTGGGATCATGGTATAGAAATTATAAATTATTTTATTTTTTGTAATATTTAATTAAAATAGTAAAATAGGATGAAAAATGTGGAATACTGAAAAATATGTAAAATTTGGAATATATGACATCATATTTATGTAGTCTTGATCAATTTCATCTAGGTAAGTTCTATTTCACTATTTTTGGAACATAAATCTATAGAGATGAATTATGAGTGGTGGTGGAGAACAATGGTTATATTAGGGAACTAAAGGAATGTGGAATAATAAAATAATTAAAAACTAATTCCCTGATATTTTACTCCAAACCCCTATAAATACCCATCCCCTCCTCTCAATATTTTAGAAAAAAATTCAATGTTCTATAATCAAATATATCTTAGGGAGTCCATCTCTTTCCTCCCACTCTATTAATGATGTTTTTGGATAGTTTTAAAGTCATGTATCAATATAAGAAGCTCAAGATAGGTAAGGGTTTCTATTTCTCTCACTTAATTTAAGATTTCAATTTACTTATTTGTAATCTCTTATTAATTTGTATTTTAAATTAGTCTATGATATTAACCCATGTTACTATCTCCCCATTAAACTACTGTCATAGAAACATTACCCAAGCCAATTAGTTTGTATGTTTTTTGTAAAACATTATTATATTGATGTAAGGGTTGATTTTCATAGTGTTTACAATTACTATTTACATTATCACTATTTTATCCAATTCAATAAAAAAATTACTATCCCATTATTGTATGGAGATTAATTTATTTTCCCTACCTATTATATCTGACCCATGTGATAATTATTTTCATTTAAATTATACCCAACTCAGAATCGATTACAATTCATATGACTCCTCATCTCCATAGAAATAAAATACTTCGGTTAAATAAATCATGCTTTATTTTCCAAGAATAAACATCTATTTTTTGGATAAAAAAACATGGAAATTATTTTTTAATTTATTGTTCAAGGCTAAATACCCCAAAGAGTGATTTTTTTTCATATGGGTCAGTTATAATCCTAGTGCATAGTGAATGAGCCCTTATTGCATACTTGGTTTTACTCTCTCATGGGATATTATATGGATAATAATATTAATATTTTTAAACAAATACATTGAATTTAAATGTTCTTGTATAATTTATGTTTTTATTTAGTCTCTTACCATTTCATATAAAAAATTTTAAACCCATTGAAAATACTTAATCTTGATAGTAACCATTTTCTATAACTTTTTATAATCACATGTTGTGGATACCTTTGGAAACATTGAATGTTTAATTATTTCTTATATTTTTTAGGGAATTCACTTAGAAATTCTTATAAATTCATTGAATAAAGAAATTTGTTAATGATCCATATAATCTATTGTGCCATATGGTAATATCAATGTATGATAAGTTCCATTGAGAGAATTTTATTTGTATTTATAAGTTGTTGACCCTTGAATATTATACTATGTATAGAATATAATCATTTCTTTTGTGTCGTAATGCATTATAAATTTAGGTTATGGTTGTGCCCTCAAATTATATAGTCTGTCAATGATCATGTAGTCATTATGGGATAACTAAGTTAGAATAATTTTATCATCCTTACCCTTTTTGTATAATATCTTTGCACAAGGCCTCAACAATATGTTTATGATATATGAAATCATAAAATTAAACTTTTAAGATCGATATATGATCCATGTCATTATGTATTTATATATTTTCAATGTATTATAATTATATATTTTTTTTATGGATAAATTCATACTCATTATTTTTCATATAACATATATATATTATATTTCATTGTATGTTTTCCCTTAGTGAGAATTTTTGGTCACCAACTTAACTATGTTTTCCAATTTCATTAGATAATGAAGCAGAATACTATTATTGAGTATATCAATGGGTTGAATTGTAGAATATATATTTTTACTTTTATTTTGTATATTATCTAGTTGTTAGGTAATTATTTTGTATCCACTCTCTTGTGGATTATTAATCAATGATCCCTGGAATCTAATAATTAAACTATATTTTCCATGTCATAAAAATGCACCATATCTTGGAAAATTTGTTTGGGGATCTATAGGTGGTATTTTTTTGTTCTAGTAGAAACGATATGAACTATATTTAACCAAATATTATGTGAAGACTGTATATTTTACCAATTAAAAAGTATAACAAACATTTTTTACATTAATTTTCATATTATAAAATATAATTCATATTTTCATTTTATAAATTAATTTATAAAATTATTTTTTAGGTAATGGAAATATCAAGTAAAATTAGAAACATGGCCAACAATCACAAACAATGTGATGATTTTTTTGAATAATATTGATAATTGAATTAATATTATTTCTGATAAAATTATGATTATTCATATATAATTGTATCTAGTGAAGATAAATATATTATCCTTCATAGATAACCCACTTTACTCATAAGTAGTATCAGTGAAATTATATCATTTTTAAGGTAAAACCTTCACTATTAACTGACACCACTAATCTGATAGTAGAATAAAATTAGATTATGTCTCTAGAGAATATATTTTTAGAACTATGATTCTAAGAGTGGTAAAAATTCATTATGACTTTTAATCATATAATAAGGGATAATAACCTATGACATCCCTAAATTCAAAATACTAAAGAAGAAAATGAGATTGTTATCATGTAATGGGATGAATTCATGGGGATTTTTTCTAGAAAAATATTTTCCTTGAGTGAAACATATTGATATAGAAATGGTGTTGAAAACTATAAAATGATATTTTGAGTGTGTAAGTGGCCAATTTAACAAGGTAATGAAGATATGTTTTTTATTATATGTATAACCCAAAAAATATTATCACTTCATTAATATGTTAATCTATCATCTTATAAGATACTTGGTGACCCTTAAATTTATCAATATATTTTAAATAGTTAAAATCACTATTATGACTGAAAATGAATTATCATAATATTTTTCTTATAAAGGGAAAACTAATATAATTTGATATATTATCCCCATATATAATGATTGTGTAGGAAGTAAAATTAAGGATGAGTGATTCTCTCAATATGTAATAAATGAGGGGGGTAAATGAGGATCCTACATAAGAGGATTGGGTGTCTACATCAAATGTAGGGAAACATATCATCAACCTCATGGGTGAAAAGGCAACATAGATGCAAAAAATGTGAAATGAGTTGACTATATGGATGATGGTAAATTAATCTAACAATTTCCCTTTGTACCATGAGAATTTTCTATATAAGTTTCATATGGACCACATCCACTTTTTTCACAATGTAAATGTATGTTAAAGCTCCAAACAATGTGATAGAAGGAATTTAATTATATATTCATCATTTCCTAAAACATTTTTTTTATTTATGATCTAAAAATTCTGTTATATCATTAATATTTTAATGTAATATTCAATCACCCTTACTTATCTAAGTAATTAATTTTCATTTTAATCATAGAGAGTTATATTTAATGAAATAAAGAAACACTAAGAATATGAAATTAGGATTCATGGGTGTTGTCAAGATGAATATAAAATAATCACACTAATTGATTATTACGATATAATAATTATGATTAATTGGATACCTAATTTTAAATAAAGAAATTATTATTTGTATAAAGATGTTATAATTATCAAGGAACTGATGGACTTACTTTTTTTATAGGAGAGAATTATTACCTGAATATCTTCTTGAAATTAACCCAATATCCCAACATAATGAAATTCTTGGTTAGAATATGGATGTAATTAAATAAATGGTTGTTATTTTTTTTGATTTTAAGATATAATAGATGTAAAATAATATATTTATGTATTTACTAATAAATTACCTTGATTTACCCTAAATAAGAAGTTGACATTCTTCTTTATATCATCACTACGTGAAACTTGTATTTAAGACATCGTATTGGATGGTTCCAATAGATTTTTTATATTTAAAGAAGAAAATATATGTCTTCTGTGATAAGGGTTTCATCATAGTGTTTTAACATGGGGAAAAACTATGTTTTTTTTGTAAAGAAAGGATGCGAAAATGAGATTATTCCTTGATTATCAGAAAATTGATGGAGTCACTATAAAGAATTAGAATCCACATCCCCATATTAATGTAGCATTTCATCAAATTAAAGCTTCATAATTATTTTTAAATATTGATCATTTTATTGTTACCATTAGATAAATTTTAAGAAGAATTCTATTCCAAAAACAAAAGTTTATATAAGGTACGATCATTATGAGTTCACATTAATTCGTCATTTATTAAAAAATTATTTCTATATTTTTATTGCGGTATTTATTGATGAAATGTTTATATACTGTACGGTTTATGAAGATTATTATACTCATGTAAATATTTTTCTTTAAGGGGTGGGGAAAGAAGAAACATATGTGAAATTTATTACATTTAAATTTTCACTTATAAAAGTTTCATTCCATGGACATATTATATCTAATGATGTTATTTCCATTGAACCATTAAAAATTAAGGCTGTGAGTGAATGTCCAAGACCAAAAAATGAAAATACCAATTTTCATGGGTTATCCAGATTCTATCGGTGATTTTATTAAAATTTACAATATTGGATAAATATTTAACAAAGATAACACATAAGGGGGTTAATTTAACATACGAATGGGAATGTAAAAATATTTTTGAATAATGAAAATGAAATTAGAAAATTACCCTATATCTAATATTCTATAGGGTAAATAATGAATCGTTACATGATGTGGTCCATAAAGGAATTGTTTTAGATGTATTATAATTAAATATAGTCCACTTGTGGTTTACACATCATGAAATTTGAAACCCCGTGAGATTAATTAACTGATTTATGATGATAATTGTTAGACATAATCTTTCTAATATTGATATGGATACATTTCCACTAAGGATAGAGCTGTGATACATACAAATACTATGAGATTATTTAAATATACCTTTACATATAAAGATCACAAAATGAGGAAAATAAGATAGTTAGAACAACAATAGGATTTAGATTGTGCTATCTATTATCATTTGGGGAAAAAATAATGAAGAAGATTCCTTGATTAGAAAAGGTCATGGTTTCTTATCGCTTTAGATGCTAAATCAAAAACCAATTATGAAATACATAGTAAGCATGTACTTGAGTATTATAATACTATCAGAAGAATCATTCTTATTCCACATATTGAACCAAAAATTATTTTTTATAGAGGATTGAAAATTCTTAGGAAGCTGATAATTCTCAAGAAAATAAAAAAAAATGATTTGATGGGTGGGAGATTACTAAATTTCAATATTGGTGGTGATGTAGTTCTATGTTTTTGTAAGAGGTAATATGTTCCATAAATTCTATATTTGATGGAGGATATGTTATATGAGGCTAATATCCCAAAATTCTCTATACAACCATGTAGTACCAATATGTATAAGGATATATGAGAGGACTTCTCATGAGAAAATAAAAATAGGGAAATTGAAAATTATACTAAAATATGCTCATTATTCTGGTAGTTGAGTACTGAAATATGACATCCCAAATGAGTAAAAAATCCATTAGTTATACCAAAATGGAATTCGGATAAAATTACAATGGATTCCATCATTTGGATTTCTAAGTCATATAAGGGGAGTGATGTTATATCAGTCATTTATTATTATCCCACCCATTATTTACATTTTATTGTAACATTAGTTTATTTTTATCTATATATTCTTGAATGAATGTTTGTAAGAGAATATTTGAGACATCATGGTACACCCTTATATACAGTATTTAGTTGTAACACAATTTTTGATTTAAATTAATGGAGTTTCCTCCAGATGGATATAAATATAGAGATTTATATTATCATGACCTATCATCCCTAAATAGATATGTAGTATGAATAAACTATACGTAATTTATGGGATTTGATAATATTTGGTCTCTTGGATTCCACGGTTGTTGAAATTATCTTTTTATCTTCTGTAGTTTTCCAAAAATTACAGTTAACACATTTAAAATAATATGAAACCATTTATATAGTTATATATAAATATATATTGGACTATGATGTAATGGGATGAATATGGTTAAATGATAATTTTTTTCTATATGTTGTTGAAGATAATGCTCAGAAGGTATGGTCCATCTGAAATAATATCAAGGAACCCCAAAGGAGATAGAAAATTTATGTTGACAATCGAACGAATGATATTGAATTTCAACTACGAGACAATGTATTATGAAGGTATAACCATGAAAATGATTAGTGAGATTTATAAAGAAAGGGAATATAAGTCTATGATATATTTAGATTCTATAAATATTGGAGTGGATATTAGCATTGAAATACAATTTATCCATGCCACAAAACCTATCAAAAGTTCATAATTTCTTATATATATCACTTCTAAAGAATTTTGAACCAGACCCTTCCCATGTTTTTAATATTTATCATGTTCAGTTGGAGCCAGACTTATCATTTGAGAAATTACAATTAAGATTTATAATATAATGAAATGGTTTATATGAAATAAAGTGACTCATTTGGTGAATTTTTTTTGAATCAATATTCTTCTAGGAGAAGCAACATGCGATCGAGATAATTCTATGAGAAATTCATATCCATATTTTTTTAAATATTTATTTAAAATTTCTATTTTTTAACTTTTTAATGGGGGGATTTAGATTCAAATATATTTTAATAGTTGATCTACCTTTAATAAAAATATTTTCATGCAATGAATACATTATTAGTTAATCATTATATAATAACACAAATTGATAAAAAAACGATGTAATTAAATTTATAAAATAAGATACAACTAGTTACATAATGAATTTCAAAGTGTGTATTAAATTCATAATCTATCACTCTTTTGGATAATTCTCAAAAAAATAAAAACATTCAATTTAGATACATTAAAATTTTGTTTAAAATAGTAAACAATATAATTTACATGGTGTAAGAACCTTGAGAATTATAGAAATAGATAAAAATGATGTTCTATATATAAGGTTTAATATGAAAATTCGGAGTTATGAACAATTTGTTAATACGAACATTGTATAATATTTTCATTTTACATTTGGACAATAGCTCAATATTAATCTTGGGTACTATGAATATTTTTTGTACAAGAATTAAGTACAGACCATCCAGATATACCGATATTAGGGGCAATGTTTAATGTTAATTACCACACAACTAATGAAATATGGATTCAACCTATAAGAGAATCACTTAAAAATTTTATTATCATTGATTTTTATGGATGTGGTATCACTAGGGTTTTCCCTTGACCATGCCAAAATAGATGTATAACAAGTGAAGTCGGAGTGGAATAGTCTTCCAAAGAAGTTCATGTTAGTAGAGATCACCTCCTAATCAATATTCTCTGATCCACCTTGTGAATGTACCACCATTTTAGTCTGTACCCATTGGGGATATTCTAGTGTAATTATATGTTTTTATCCACAGTTTCAATTACAATATAACATAAAATCAATTGGAATTTCAAAGGATGGTTACTATACTACATTATTTTTCAAAAAATATATCATAAAAACATAAAAGATATAATGTAGGGAATTAGAAATTTAATTTCAAAAAATGTATTGAATATTTTTAATTATATAAATAAGTTACCTAGTGGTTAAATATTAGATTTTTTATTATAGTAGTAAAATATGGGATGGATGGTGTTGTACATGAAAATATGGTAAATACGGTATTAATGAGATCATATTTTTGTTTACATGATTCAAATTGTTAGCGGAAGTAGAATTTTACTATTTTATCACTAAAAAATATAATGGGGTATCAGATATGGTAGTGGGGAACAATTGTTATATTGCAACATGAAATGAAATATTAATATAAAAATAATTATTAAATTATTGCATGAAATTCCAGTCACCACACCTATTAATACCCACCACCCTAATTTCACGCATATGCACAAAATTCAATGTATTTTATTAATTTCTGCATTAAGAATAGTTTACTATAATTCTATATTTAGTATTGGATTTTTTCCAAATATAATGTTGGGTTCCAATCAAATAAACTCTACGAATTTATGGGATCCAATTTCCCTCTATTCATTTCCTATTGGAATTTCAATATTTTTAATATCTATGTATATTTATTTGGATACGATATGCTTATATTTTTTCACATTATTATCTCCCAATTGAACTACTATCATTAATACATTACCTATATCCCTTTATTTACACTCTTTTTGCAAGCTGTTACTATACTAAAGGAAGGGTTGAGTTTCACTCCCTTTAAAATTCCTATTTATTTAAAAATTATCATATCTTTTATAATACACAAGTTATAATTCCATTATTGTTTTTATTTCATATTATGTTCCATCCCTATGTCATTAAACCCATGTGATCATTATTTTCAATCAGATTATATTCAATTCAAAATCATCTACATTTCCCTAATCAATTCATAAACATTAAAATCCTATAATTTGGTTAATCAATGAGTGTGTGATTTTCCAAAATAAAAATAAATCCCTTTATAGATACAAACATGTAGATATGATTTTAGTGTATCTGTATTTGCATTTCATTACCATAGAATTTTTTGTTTGGGTATGTATTAGTTTTCTTCCTGGAGTATAATGAAGGATCATTATGACCCAACTAGTCTAACACTACCAGAGAATATGTTGTGAAACAATCATCATACTCATTATAAACTAAAGATTTGAGTTTATACAGTGTTTTATAATATACATTTTTCTTTCCTCTCCTACCATTTCGAATAAAATTTCCTAAAAACGTTAAAAAATCCTTAATCTTTAGACATTCTAGTAAGATATATATTCAAATACTTCGCATTTTCTGGGAATATTTTTGAAAAATATTAATCCTTAAATATTATTTATATATGATTAGGTATTTAACTTAGACATTATTATTATTTATTTTTCTATGGATATATATTACTACTCCTTATAATCTATTATTATATTCTGAAAATTCAATGTATAATATGTTCCATTGGGAAAATATGCCTTATATTTCTATGTTTTACATACATGAAGATCATTAAATGTAATAATTTGGAGTTTTTCATGACAAGTGGATTTCGTAATTATATATCCTCTTTTTTAATTAGTTGGTCTCTTGGGATATATAATATAGGTTAATGGAAGCATCCCTTCCCTTTATATATAATGTGTCGGGATAAGACATCGATGATATGTTTCTGATGTACTATACTATGCAATTCCATATTTCATATTATTATGTGATCGATGTGATTATGTATTTATCATTCCACAATAGATTATTTTAATTTATTCAATTTTATTGAAATAATTATACTCATTATGTTTTCCACTCTATATTTATACATTATTTTATTCTATTGTATGTTCCCCCTTAATTATCATTTAATCTCACCACCATTTCCATATTTTCTTTTTTATCATAGTAATAAAGTGGAATTATATTATTGTGAATGTAAAATGTTAATGAGTTATTCATTTTTTTAATGTTAATGAGTTATTAAGGATTCATAACTAAGTGATTAATTATTTAATGTTATTTTTGAAGTTAGTTTTGGTTTGGGAGTTTTACCATAACACTTTTGTTATGAAATATTTTAAAAAGTTGGACACATGAATAGAACCTTGTTTTAGGTAAGACAAGATATATTGAAATATGTATTGAGGTTTGTTAAGGTCATTATTTTTCCCTATAAATTATAGGATTTAATGTGTATCAAAGTTTAATGATTTGTTCTATATGTTTGGATGTACGGTTCTACAAATAATTATAGATTCTATATCAATATTAGCTAATGAGTGTCTTATACTATAGAAATTAAATATTTAGAACCTAACACTTTTTTTCATATTAGAAACTATATTATTTAATAATTTGAAATATGTATACCTTTTGTATAAAATCATGTTAAATTCCCACTTATGTCATGTGTATCAGTGGTTTCTAGAATATATTTATCATATCTCCCTATACATACACAAATCATGTGTGTATAAAATATATTCTTGATTTTTTAGTAAATACAATAGAACTCAGAACATAAGAACTACTGTCATAGAATGTGTCAAAGTTGATTGTTCTTGACATTTGGAGTCATATGAAGGGAAAATTCAGACATTAATTTTTTATCTTTTCAAATATATTCATTATGTATTGATTTGTTAGTCTGACATTAAATTCATTTTTGGATTCTAGACTCAAAGGAGAACTTGTGAGAGTTTTAATTGACATTATTAAGAATGTTGTTAATGTCTTCCTTACAATTTTTTATTGTAATTTTAATTTTGGTATTTTTGATTTTATGTCCTATTTGAGAGTAATTATGTATCTAAAGAATTATTTAAAATATTAGATCAACTCTATCATCTAGTGATTTGGGTGCGCACTTTAGGCCTTGTAAAATTTCCATTTTACGGAATGCACATTTTATGGAATGATGTTACTAAATGGTATTAGATCAATATCATTTATATTTTCATGCTAATATAAAAACATCTGTATTATAGATATGGATTTGGGGTTTGGCATAGAAGTTGTGTGTGTATTCTGGTATTGCACAACCAAGGTAGAAATTTACTTTCCCTTGGAAGCAAGTTAGTATAATAATTTTATAAATTGGATTTTTAAGATATCAGAGAAACTTCATTAAGGGTGAGTTGTGGTTTATTTATGCATAATTTTGGCAGGGAGGGGTGCGATATATGTTTTTTCATATGTTCTTATGATTGAAAGGGATTTAATTTTATTTAAATGATTTGTTTTTAAGAAACATTCCAATGTTTTACTAAACATTTTAGTAATGATAGATTGCTTATATGAACTATATAAAATAAATTTTCTAATCTAATGATATTATTTTTATTGATTTCATAATGAGTATTTATAATATTTTATTCTTGGAGAGATTATTTATTGAAAATAATCATGTTGATTACAAATTATCATGTTCATTTTTTAAATAATGAAACCTATAATGTGAGTTTATGATCCTTATGTTATGTAATATGATTTGGAGTATTTCAATGATACATAAATAGAACGAAAAGCACAGTAAGCTTCTCTAATGATTTATCTTATCACACTAATAAGGAAGAAACCCACTAAGAGTCTTATCAAAATTTAATATACTAAAGGGATGACACAAAAAGATGTTTCATGGGGGTTTTATGTTGATCATGGTTTTTAAACACATCATCCTCTTATATTTATGGTTGAGTGGATATGTGTATATAAGGATAAACAAGATGGTATACAAAGGATATTTGAGGTAATATATTCTCTATAGGGGATGAATGAAATTAGTTATTTCTGTGCTTGAGGGGATAGATCAACACTAATGGTATATATAGTCCATTTAAAAAGGACTAGGGGTGGTAATAGTGGAAAATAAACCTATACCAGTGGACATATATATCCAGTTTAGAAAAACTATGGGTCTAGAGGTTTTTCCATGGATAAAAAAATAGTTTTAAAAAGGTTGTTGTTGTAGGTTGGTTTCTACCAATGGTTTTTTAAAACTGGTATTATAGAAATTTAGAGAGGGTAGACAGCTCAGGGTCCTACTCCCCTCCTCATTCTAACAATAGTTACCACCATGATTTTGCACCTCCCCCACCCCTCATATAATTTTGGCCTCCTCCAACCCCTTCTCAAGCAGTTTTGGAATCCCTTATAACCTCATATGATTTTAGCCTCAACCCGTCCCTCCTTGGGTGAATTTAGAATATCTTAAAAAATATTTCACCGACCAAAAGCTATACTATCCATATTTGTAGAGACTTTTTTGTTGTGATCTTTGAGAGTTATAATTTTATTACCTCATCTTATTTTTTATCTATAGGTTCATAATATTTATCATGTGTTTTACATTATAAAGGCCTGATTTTTTATTTTAGTTTATGTCTTTTTTTCTCTTTTAGATGACATCCCATTTATGGGGATTATAGTATTTTATTTTAGTTCAGTTTTTTATTGAGGAAGTCTAGGATTGTCTTTTTGAAATTTTAAATCCTTCATTTTTTAGGTTTTACATTATGTGATGTGCACTGTAGACTATTTTTTTCAAGTTGTTTTAGGAATGGAAAGAACCATAGTTGAATACATGTGTCCTTAGGGGAGTATTTTGGTTTTGTATCTTATCATAAAATTATATGTGCCATGTATTATATTTGAATATATGTGGGATGGTATTCTAGGTATTTAGATAAAAACACCATCATATGACTGATGTGACCCTTATGATAGAGTCATTCTATATCATAACACTCTCTATCACCAATTATTAGAAACATCATTGTAGAGTTGTTTTTATTTCAAATTAATCCTTTATGTGTGACCCATGAATAGCCACGATAATTTTATGTTGTTTTTAAACATTGAAAGGAGATTATATTCAATGCAATTTTTTGGAAACTCATAAATGGATTTTAATGTATATTTTTATTCTATGATTTAGTGGAAAACACTACCTTGAGGTCTTGAAAACTATTCACATTTTAAATGGATTTAAAACCTAGTGATTGGGTGTTTTGAAATTGTTTAATGTATTTAACATGGGATTTTTTATTTTGAAAAAAGGATTTGGTTATCCCATTTTCTCTATATTATAATCCAATTTTCAATATTTGATGAATTCAGATCAAAATTTTTTAATGTTTAAAACATTATAAATGTTAAAATTTGGTTGTTTGATTAAAAAGGGTGAGTTTTATCTTGTGTATTATGTTTTTAATGTCCATCATGGATGTGAATTTTTTCCATGTTTTTGTAATGGGATGTGTGGGTTCCCATTTACAATGAAGATATGTTTAAATAAAATTGGTCTCACCAGTAAATTGAAATTTATTTTTAAAGGGTGAGATAAGATGGATTTCTATGCATTCTTCATTAAAACAAATATTTTTATGTTATTTCATGAATAATGAGTATTTATAAAAGGTATGAGACCCTCTTGTTCACCATTTCATTCTTCAATGCCCATCAGTTTTTGTTCTTTAATGAGGGCATCCTTATTATGGATACATTTATATATTCCACTTGTGTTTTGAAATAAATTGGTATTCTTTTTTGTGAGGATATCATTGGTGAGGAGTGTGTCATTTAAAATGTTTTATAATTTATATTTATAATTTCTATATTGTTCTCATCTAATTATACTTTTAATTGTACTCATTGGGTAATGGGGTAGGAGGTTTAGGCGGTTGATTCCATGACCATGGATTACTTTTGCAAGGAACATTGATCAGGACCACGAGATCTCATAGATTTGAAATTTTCCTAGAGACTAGGTGAGATTCCCAATAATATAGTAATGTCATGTCATTCAGGGACCTAGTGTTATTGTAAGACATGATAGAATGCATATTTAGATCCCATTTGTTCTATCCATGACACTAGGATCCATTTTAGGACTATAATAGTTGATTTTTCTTGTATATCAATTGTATCCCATTGTTCATAAAATATTGCTTGGAGCCTATTTTCTTGTTGTCTACACTTTTTGCGAGGCTTGATATATTGGTTTCTAACTATGTTATTCCTCATTATTTTTGTGTGGTTTACACCTATAGGTTATGAATTTGGGATGGTTTTTGGAATAGGCTTCGAGCGGGAACCCTAGTGTGGCTCGTCTCTTTCGGTGATGACGTAGGCGGCTGCACCGGTTCCTCCACCCTTTATGGGGGAGGGATATTCAGTTAGGAATGAGGCTTGCCCATTTCGTCCCTTCTCAAATATCGCCTTCCTTCCACCTTTCCATAAATCCACGTTAGGACTGAAGGTTCCGGAGCTCCTCCACGGCTTCCCAAACCTCCGGCATTCAACCTCGGATTTCACTAAAGCCTTCGCGCTTCTGAAGTTCGCTCTGATTGGAATGTTCAAGCAACAAAGGACATCGGTCGATTCCTTTGATAGGTTAGTCTTCGAAAAATGGGATCTCCAGGAGTGTGCAACAGTCGGGTTGCTTGATAATCAAAAATTTTGATCTGGTTCTCATTATAGGAGGATTTCATTTGAGCATGGTCGAAGGCACCTCAGTGTTGGAATGGTTGTCATTTTTTCTTGTTTCGATGGTGGTTTATTTATACATGAATCAATACTCACCGACCGTGGCGATTTTGGTTAGTTTCTACAAACTCCAGTTTCCGTTTCAAAATCACTCAATTATTCGAATGCTCGGTAACATACTCGGTAGGTATCTTTGTTCAGATAGCAGAACGAATGTTGTCTGCCATCCAGTTTTCCTGCGGATATGCGTGGAGATGGATGTATCTAGGGTTCCATTTGATCATGTTTGGGTTACGATTGGAGAAGAATATAGGCACATGGAGAGAGTTGTCTGTGCGAGATGGACGAATTTTGGTATATCCTGTTAGAGGTTGGGGTACGCTTCTGATTTCTACTGACGGAGACCAACACCCTTTGCAGGAATGGTATTTGGTCCTAAATTGATGGATTATGGTTTTAGGGATGGGCTGGACACTGCTCAGACAGTATCTAGTGGCATTGACAAAGGTCCTCTGGTTTGTGAGACATCGAGCATGGGTCTAGATGCAGTGGGTGATGAGATTAGAGATAAGGGAAATTTATTTCAGCAAGTGGAGGAGGCACGAGCACTAATTGAGGTCGAGGGCAGCATTGCAGTGGGTGTGGAGACATGTGGAACTGGTTCGGTAGAACTCCATGGTAACCAGATGGTGGTGGATGTGTTCAGCATGCTGAAAATGGATCTGATGAGTTCTCCCAGACGTGGGGTGCAGGATGAAGGCGAACAATACCAGCTTAAGGAATTTCATGCGGGAATCCAGAGGAATGAGGTAAAAAAATAATGGATTAGATTTTAGATAAAGGGAAGGTTAACCTTTCTAGTTCGGTGGCTGAGAGGACATGGGTGGGCATCTTGGATATCAGTAAGGGGAGGTAGGGGCTTGATATAGTTAAGACTATTTCAAATAGAGGTGGAAAGGAAGGGGGTTTAAGATCAATTGCATCGAGAAACAGGTTTGAAGGCCTTTCAGAGTTTTTTTTGAGTTTAGATTTTGATATTCCAGGTGAGGGAGACGGAGTCGGTGTGACATTTTATAATGGGAGTGTGCACGACCATTCTGTTAATGAGGCTCCAAGCCCAAAGAGTACTAGGGGTTCCAGGAAATGGAAAGGGAGGAAAGACAAATCATCGTTACCTCCTCCTATGAGGACTCGATCAGCAAAGAAGATGACTGACAAGAGGATGGCTATGGAGCCTCTAAGACATCAGAGGCTGGGGGAGCCGGATTTTCATCTGTTGGTTATGCTTTTAAGCTCCGAAGAAGTGATAGAACATGTTCTATTGCTCAATTCTACTGAGGAAGAGGCGGATAAAATGATGGGGAGGCCTCTAGATGTGTCCCTTAGTGAGGATCATTACTCTTGGATTGAAATACATGACTCAATATTGGTATGGGTTTCAACCATGGAAAGATGGGACCAACTACTATCCATTGATGAGAATCGACTAATGGAAGAAGCAGTATTACAGTTATCATCCCTAAATTGGAAACTATTTAGGGATATGGATTCTTGTAACATTAAATTCCTTGTTAGTGACATATTGTAAGCCGGTGGCTTTGGTTGGCAGGAGTGGGTGTATTGGTTTTGTGATCTCTATTTCTTTAGTTCATCTCTTTTTTTCTTTGCAATTTTTTTTCTTGTTTTTAGCATGCTACTTAGACTTTCTATGGATGAGGATTGCAGCATTAAGTCTTCTTCGATCCAGACCTCTTGGATTTGGATGCTTGAGAGGGTATGTCTTTTCCATCGGTTCTGTGCCTGTGGTTCTGCACAGGACTACTTGCCGAGGGGTTCTACGTTGGCACAGAGTTGTTGTTAGCTCATCTTCTAGGTTGGGGCAGTCAGATAGTCTACTTTGGATGTAAGTGGTTTCCCAATTCCCCCTTAAAAGTGTTTTTAATAAAAAAGTAATTTTCAGCCAGTCAGGTTATGAATTTGGATTTAAATGTTTTATTAAACGAAAGAAATAGAAATTGTATTCATATAGTTCTTTCCATCGATTTTGTAAATGATTTTATGATGTGATTTTAATGTGGAAATTTCAAATTTTGGTTTATAAATGAGGTATTGGATGGGGGAAAACGTTTTGAAATTTCTTGATACTACATCATGAAAATGATGTAAAAGTTTCTAAATTTTTTTTTGATGTGTTTTATTTTCATTTCATAAAAATTTTGGGAATTTTTCAATTTTTTCATATCATTCAAGTTTAATTTCTCATATTGATCCTAAAAATGAGATATTTGGATAGTGAACATGATAGTGAATTATTAATAGTTACGGATACCCCCATGGTTTGGTATTTGTAGTCATCACTTATATCATATTTTTTCCTCTAATGTTTTGTTTTTATAGTTACTACTATCCATTGATTATGTTAATATTAAAATTAGTTTTAATGAAATTTTTAATTATGTTATACATTGTGGATTGGAAGATAAATATTTTTCCTTGTTATTGAATGCATAAAAGCTGGATATATCACATTGATTGGATTTCAACACTGTTTCAAAATAATTTAGAATATTTTCTAGATTTATCATTTCACAATGCTTCACATGGATTTTCTATATAGTTTCCATGAAATAATTATGTTGAAGACCATGGATAGGCCATGAAGATGTTAAAAACCAACAAAAAATGATATATTTCAAACATAATATTATTTTTTGTATCAAGAAGGAGAGACGAGACAATCATCTAATTTTCATGAATAAATTGAATGAACAGGTATGGAGAATATGATATTTAATTGGTTTCCATTTGTTCATCATCGTAAGAGAGATAATATACTAGTGTAAGAAAGAAATTATATTTATACCAGTGAGTAATGGACTGCAGATAATGATGTTGAGAGGCTGAAAATTTTCATTAATGATTCCAAAACATCAGTATATCGGGAATGTACTAAAATGACAATGTCATATTTTTAATATGATTATATAATAGAAAAAACATGTTTGGAATTTTAAATATCTACAATTATTATATTATTTTCTTTTTTGAAGGATAATATTCCTAATTATGCAAATATTCCCTCAAATCTATATAAGGAAAGGAAGTTAATTTTAATTATTGGATTTTCTAATAATAAGTTTCATGCTTATCTAAATGATTTCTATTTATTTTGATAGGAAACATCTGACCTTAATGACTAAAAAAATGTGGTACTTCTCGATTAAATGAAAATTTTTCTTAAACACCATCTCGTTTTCCATATAACGTTGTTTGGAACATTCCATTAATTCATAGGATTTAAAATATCTACATGTTTTCATAAATCTCATCCAATATGTGATGGAATGATACAAATATAATTAATCGTAATGATTATTTGGTTCATCCTGCATTTGGATTATCATAGAGGGAATTTAATGTGAAACAACATAGTTTTTTATAAATGGAGGGTAATTATTTTTTGGTATATCCCATGATGGAATTTATCCATTTGGTCATATTGTTATTTCTCACAACACATGGATAGTATTTATTCATGTTTACAATCTTCATTCATGGATGTGTATGAAATATCCATCCCCTTTTATGAGTACATTTATATGTGGACCTTCTGATATCTATAATGATATATACCAATACATGAAACTATTAATAATATATTTTAAGGATATTTGGGATATGGGTGCGCACATATATGATGAAACTTCAAAAAATTTATATCATAAGTGTGCTTCCTTTATATGGACTATAAATTATTTCTCTTCATATAAAATGATTTTTATATAGAGAAAGAAGAGAATAATATCATGTATTATTTGTATGAATAATAAATGTTTGAGAAGGATTAAATATAATATTTCAAGAAAAAATATTCTTAATCAATTGAAGGATTTCAGTTTTTCATTATGGAATGCTCAGATGCAATCTAAAAAGATAATGAATTTTGACATCGAAGAAAATCACAATTGGAAAAGTGATGCATTTTCTGAGTTTCCATATTGATTAGAGAATTTATTAGATAATTTTATAGATGTAATTAAAGTTGGGAAAATATATGGGAAATAATTAGTTTAATGCTTAATAATATATAGGGAGGACCAAATATGATTTAGGTTCTCGTCAGGACTTTCTATATTACGATATTCGACCAAAACTACATCCTTCGTGTATCGGTGAAAACCAATGGAAATTGACATGTTCTTTTTATGTGACAACAATGTTTTGGAAAAATAAATTTCATTAGTTGTGAGTGAATATCATGGTTCCTGATGGCTATTCTAGAAACACATCTAAATGAGTCAACATAATGGATTTTAAACTAAAATCCCTAAAACTCAAGATTATTACATCCGTCTTCATGAATTGATTCTAGTAGTAATTTATAATTTTCTATTAAGTAATTTAAGGGTGATATTAATTTTCTTGTTCCATTTTTAGAGACCATTTTACTAAAAGTTATCCAAGTCACTACTTAAAAAACTACAGTAAGAGGCACCATTAGTTTTTTTATTAATTGGAAAAAAATAACCCTCATTTTATATATGCATGTCTTATTTAAGATTTCATATTCCAACTAAAACACTTATTTTGGAAGGCGTTACTTTTTATGGATGTATCCAATAGAATTAAATATGTTAACATTGAAATCTGATCTCCGAAATTAAAAATATTTTGAATGTTCAATTTTTAGTGGCTATCCAGCTCAAGAATGTTTGGATTTTTGTTCAATTTATTTTTATAATTTTAGTATAATACATAACTAGACAATAATAAATGAAGATGAGAATTATGGAGACAATGATCCTTCATTTCCATATCTTCCCCAAAATGGAGGAATTCCTAGTTCATATATATTAGCAACATTGATTCTTGGTGAACGAGATATATTATGTCACACATTATTGTTTAATAGTGGTTTTTTAGAGGACTATAATGAGTAAATATTTTGGATATTTATATGTTATTTCATAATATTTTATACTACATATATATTAGACATTTATTTTCATTTTATGAAATTAATATAAAAAAATTATAAGTAGTGTTCATTGATCATTTCCTTTGAAGAGAGAGGCTTTTCATATCCAATAGTTTCCTACCCGGTTGAAATAAAAAGTATTAAAATTGATTTAATTATATTAAAATATAGATATCCATTTAAAACTATTAATAATATATACTTCGGGTATTGAGTATACATATTGACTCTATTTATGAATAATTAAGAGCATTATATTTTGGTCCAAAATCTTTGCTTCATGAGTTAAAATCATTAATAAATAATCTGTAAAAAAATTTCTATAACTGGTCTAGTGGTGAAAATGAGAACACAACATGATGGAGTTATATTAACCACTAAAACAGACTGTCATTCATGTGCATTAGATAGTCAGACCTGATATGAATATGTGTATTGTTATCTACTTGTTATGAAGATGTTGTTATTGGGTTACTAATCTTGAGGTCAAGTCACTATAATAAAATGTAAATGGTTTGAGTAAATAATGTGATAGGGTAAATTTCTTAATGATGGTGGATTCATAGTTATTGGAAAGAGTCGGTGTATGGCTACTGACGACCCATACTTTTTGGAATCAATAGAAAAACAAGTGTTTTTGTGAAAGACCATGTGATACCTTATTATAGTTTCATTTTTGAATTAATCCCAAGACATATTTTTCATGATGTTGGGGATGAAATTGACACTATTGATTCCACCATTTTAGTTGAACAAAATATTGTATTTGATGTCTGAATTATTCATCTGTGTGATTTTATGATGAACCTAAAGTAGTGGTGGGTAATATATAGAAGAAACCATATATTCTCACAGTTCATTTACATCAACATTACATGAGTTTCTGTAACACCCAAAGAATTCATAGTGTGTTATTTCTTCAAAATAATTCAATAACTTGCACTACACACAACCCCGAGTTCAATTACACCATGACTTACCAAACAAGCCATTCAAAAGAGTTTATGAATAGTAATAACTAAATTTTAAACTTTATATAAAACCTTATAATTTTAGAATCCATATTATCAGTTTCTTAGACATAATGTAAGAACAAATTCATTTTCAGTATTTCACTTTTACCAACTTTTAATAGTGAACCCTTTCTAAATACAATATTATAAACTTTTTGAGTAAATGGGGACATCAAAAATTTAAAATGAAACATCCCAAGCTTCCACGGTACACTTTCCTTTGAATAATACAGTAGCGTGTATTGTACGCAACTTCGAGTTTTAACACACAGCACAACCGATCAAACTAGCCGTTATGAATAGTAATACCTACTTTTTTAAATTTTATCTCTCAAAATGGACTTCATTTTTTGATTTGGAATATCGAATTTAGCCGAAGGTGAAATTTTGGTACTTCTCGGATAACTTTAATATTTTGATGAATAGTGAAAATTACTAAATTTTAATTAAAAACAACTTTTTTAATCAAAATAATTTATAGTGATAAATTATATTATTGAGTGGTTTTAAAGTCTAATTAGAATATATTTTTACCATTTTATCCAATGGTGTTCATTAGAATTAATTTCACTTTGAAATTGGACATAAACAATTATCAATATTTTGATATATATTGTTTCTTAAAAACACGCTATTTGTTGTGACAGCGGGAATTAATTATAAAATTAATTAATGGAACTTATATTTTTGGAATTTTTTAAAATAAACATCATTTTTGAATTCGTAATATCAATTATAGCTTAGGGTAAAATTTTGGCATTGTTCTGAAAAACATCAATTTTTGATGAAAAGTGAAACTACTAAGTGGTAGTTAAAAAACTGAATTTTTCATAAAACTAAATTTGACCACTTCTGTGAATGGAATTTAGAATATCCTAGAGACACTGTTAATATCAAGAAGTAAAATGTGGTTCAATGAGATGAAAATAATTTTTGGTGAATAGTAACTTTTTACTTTTATTTACCACGGTTAAAAGTAAATAGGGTAATTAAGGGTAAAAATGATATTAATATTACCCAAACACATGTCCTAATTCTATTGGAAAAGTGTATCTAGACCAAAACAGCCTTAGGAATAAAATATTATCATTTAGGTCCACTTGGATTAGACTAGGACATTTATTATTATTTAATTCAAAGAAGAGTTAAAAGAGTTAAAATCAAAGTTTATTTACTAAAACATTTGTAATATAGGGTTATACATAAGATAAATTCGATTTTAAATATTCATTAGAAAGATAAAAATATTTCCTACATAAGGATATTTTATTTATAATTTTTATACTTTAAATAATGTAATTTACTTATGACACAATGATGATGCAGTAATTACTATACTAATGAAAAATTAAAATAATTGAAATTATAAATATACAAATAAATATAATTTGAGACTTTTTAGGAATTACACTAATTTTATAGGTTTATATGACATGTTATGATTGATTCAATTAACTTTGTTCGAAGTAATCATTCTGTTATGATTTTTAAAGAAAATCAATTATTGAATAGTGTCAAAATTGACATAAAAGAGTCTTTAAAACAAATATTATATTATTAATTGATACTAAATTCCTAAAAATCTAAGGTTCGGAAAAGAGACTTATATCATGATATGTTCATAATTAATGGACCACTTGGGGGTCGCTTGGATGTACATAGTATGTTTATTAACCATATTATATAAAAATACAAAGAGACATTGTAAAAGTGAAACTAATTAACTTAGAGTTAATACTTAAAGATAAGGTTAATATAAGTACCCAAACCTGTCTAAATTCTATTGGTTGAGTTGTTTTCGACCAATACCAACCTTAAAATTTAAATAATCAACATTGGAGCCATTAGAAACCGAATATGAATTTATTATAAATTAATATTTCTAGCTTTTCCAAAGGTACCCCTCACCCCTCTTATAAAAGGGAACTCCTCCTTCTCATTTCATCACACCTTCAAAGCATTTTGGTTCGTCCAAACTATGCCCAAATACTCTCCCAACTTCCCTCAGTACAACTTAGAGGCCTTAGTTTGATAAGAAAGCCAACCTAAGGAGCCCTTTTGAACAAATCAAAAGGAAGAACCCGAAGAAGAGGTAATGATTTCACCACCCTTTTCCAAGTTCCTTTCTTCTTCCACTTCTTCTTCCTTTGTTTTTACCATTATAAAAGAATAACTCCAGTATCATATATATAATGTGATGTTATTATAAATATGGTAAAACCATATTCAGTATTCTATCCACCCTTTGAATAACATGTCACCATACGTGCGTACGTACGGATTACCGTCTCCACGTCGTGGTGTAATTGTTATTCAATATATTATTATTTGGATGGGTATAATAATGATACGTAACTCAAGTACATAATAAATACAACATGATAATGATAATTAATATATGATATACCATGAAATTATATATTATTTTAATATCAAAAGAATAATATTATCGCTCGTGCGTACGTATGGACTACCGTCTCCACGAATGCGATGAGATTCATTCTCCATTGTATTCATTCAAGTATAATTCTCATTTGATGATCAATAATAGCATATAAGGACTTGATATCATTATGTATATGGTTAAGATACTACCTATCCCTTACAAACATTTCTTACGTAACAAAACATATAAAAGAAAACGAGTATGTTAACACTCGGAACAACGATAATACTAAGATATTATTAACAAATCAATATTAAAAGATCATATATGATATCATATTAATGTATATGATTCTTGTATAATTTAATAAAAATTATTTCACCATTATACAGGAGGTTAACCTACCCCAACCAAGGAAAAGTACATGGTAAGTAGTTTTCATCTCACTCCTTATTCCCGTGAGATTCATGCCATATTGCCACCATTACCTTCTGTGTGGTGTATGTACTACCCATAATTATATTCTTTGTGTAATACACTTTAATTTATGCGTATTTACATATTCATTGTATGATACCTCTTTCATGTGTTGCATTTTTCGTAAGATACCAAATTGGTAAGTGTTATTTCACAATCTCTTCATTATCCGAGGTTGTTTATACGTAATAATCTACTGGGATCTCTTTATCATCCACATCCATGTTTCTTCAAAATGTATTTCAAAACATTTTTACTATTTACAAGAATATGGGTTAAAGTCATTTATACCCTAGTTTGAATTTTTATAAGTGGTTTATAAAGTAATCTTTCCGTCGTTTTCCAAACAAGGCGCTTTTTAACTTTTTCGACAGAATTAAGGTAAGAATGTTTTTTTAACATATACGGTGGGTGCGGTTATTTTGCACCATTATAAAATCGTCGTAGCTTCCCTTAAAAGTTTATAAGAATATTTTCAAATTGAATGCATTATTTTATATTTTTGTTACTTTTAAAATGATTTAAAAAAAGAGATATTTCTTTAAAATAGTTTTGATTTCATCTATGTCAACATCCTTTGATGGATTTTAAGCTTATTTGAAGTTGATTTATTATAATAAAAAACATCCCTATTTTATTGAAGGTTTTGCGATATTTTTGACTGTGGATAAGTTATTCTTATGTCACTCATGGTTTTTGTTTAAAGTATTGACATTTTATAAGTTATTTTTAATCCAAATGTTTATGTTATATTTAAACCTTCCATTCAGATGAATGTGTTAGACAAGTATGTTCCGGGTTGGGGACCGGTAAAAGTAAGCCCTCCGGTTTGGTCTCCGGTTATTAGAGGAACTCCGGTTTGGTCTCCGGTTATTAGAGGAACTCCGGGTTGGTGTCTGGTTATTAGAGGCACTCCGGGTTGGTGTACGGTTATTAGAGGCACTACGGGTTGGGTTCCACTTACAGTTAGCCCCTAGGTTTTGGGACGAGGCCTTGACAAAGAAATTAAATTTCAGCATTATGCATTCCTTCATTATGAAAGTGGTTATTGATTTTTCATGTGATTATTCGATTAGTAGAATATCCATGTGAATAATTAAAATAGAATTATTTCATTTTACTTATGCCATACTATGTTGAAAGTTCAATTTTGAAAGTCTTTTGTTTTAGTTATACATTGCCTTAAATGTTTATTCTAATTTATGAAAGTTTCCGCTATATTTTTATCCTTACTGGGCATTTGAGCTCACCCCTTTTCTATGTTTTATCTTTTGCCAGGAAGTGAAGAAGTAAATTATGAATGACCTACAGGGATATTATCAGGGGTTAATAGTGTGGACTATGGAGACAATATGTTGTTGTTGTAGTTTTTCACTTTATGATGAAATGTAAAACTTTATGAATATATATAATGTTTCCAAGGCTACTAATCCAATCGGTCTTTTGAGATTTGATCTTTCTTGTGATCATGCCAATGTTATGTAATAATGCACCAACTCTAGGTAACTGGGGTAAGGGCGTTACAGTTGGTATCAGAGGAAGTTTAGTACAAACCTTGGAAGATAGATTTAGATAAACTATGATATGTGCACATAGACCTAAGATGAACTTTGAGGATTAGTATAGAAGAACTTCCTAGAATTTTGGTATTGTAGAGATTTTGTGAGTTTTCCGAGCAATACATCCCTGTCTGGATACGAGTAGGTAGAGGCGGCTCTGGCACAGATGTACCTAGGGGTAAAACCCGAAAACACCACTTTGAGCTAGACTAGAACGGGAACTGGTGCACGACAACGGGCCTTTCTGCACTCTTGGTTACGACACTCCCGGGGGATATGCTTAGGATAATTTTCATTTTCTTTACAAACCATTATGAAGGGTTTATGAGTATATGATTCCTCAAAGGAGACATTTTTATGATTATGGATTATATCCATAAACTATTTAAATTATTTTTTGTGTTTTACAAGTTTGGGATTAGGTATTGTTATTCATAAATTAATCTAGTGTATGCCATTGTTTAGAAATGGCGCCCAGTAGAAGGAATGAGAACTCTAGCAATGCACATGATACAAAGAGAAAGAAGGATCATATATTTCATGGTCTTAAGCTAGAATTTACAAGATAAATAGTCTCGCATGTATTATCATCATATGAATAAATAATATCATGTGTTGATAAGATGAGTAAAGAGTTTACTGAGTCCTATGGCTTTGAAGGGAAGCAAGAGAAGAAAAGGATGGAAGAGAGAAAGATGGATAAAGGGAAGAGGGAAAAGAATAATTTTCCCATATGTGATAACTATGGGAAGAAACACCCTGGAACTTGCTTGAAAGGAATGGGAGTTTATTATAAGTGTGGAGGAAAAGGGCACAAAGTACGTGACTGCAAGAGTAAGAAAATGGTTTCAAATGTACAATGCTTCATTTGCAAGGAGTTTGGACACTACGCGAACCTATGTCCCAGTCATCAGACTATGCCGCAAATGATGCTATTGGATAATAATCAAGTTATGATACTACCAAAGATGAAGAGGAATGGTTTGAGTTCTTATGTTGATTATGTCATTTGATTGTTGTATCGACAATGTACTTGTTATAATAATTATGGAGTATTTAAGTATTGTACTGCAGTACTATTTCATTATGGACTTGAGATTGTGTGGAACAAAGAAAAGTGACTCAATAGTAGGTTAAATTTTTGGAAAATATATGGTTGAGAGAAAGATAAACCATAATATGGTTATGATACCGAGGTAGTGATTTTAGAATAATACATGATTGTTTCGGATAAATTATATTGGATATTCTTGACTACCTTGAAACTGATTAATGATTTGTATATTCCATCATTGTTGGGGTTTACAAAATTTTTGGATTGAAGGAGTATATCTATTATTATATGAGGAATAAGGTAGCATGAATGTAATCAATAAGGTTTTATGATAATTCAGGATGTTGCAATGTTTTAAAAGAATACATGATGAAGGTGATCACATGTTATTATGCGAAAAAAAGGATCTTCATTGTGTTTACCTTCATTATAAATTATGGACTGAAGTATTTTGGATAGTTCTAGTTTGGATTATTTTGGATTTCCATAAAAGGACAACCCGAAGGTCGGGCGGCAACCCGTCACGTCCGGCAAGGCCGCGAGACATGAACCCGCAACCGAAGGGAGACAAGGGTGTATCACCTACCACTGGCCCACGAGATGTCCTGGATTAAATAATGTAGTTTTTTAAAAGATCTGGTAGATGAATTAAAAATTCGTCTATTTTGGAACCCTGTACGAATAGTATAAATAGAATTTTTTTATGTTCTATTATCTTTTATAGTGAAAGATGAGTTTGTGGTAGATATTTATTAATGGATAAAACTCTAATTATAAAGTAAGTATATATCCTTATGATATTATCCAATCTCATAAACAAATTCCTCAACAATAAGAAAAGGAACGTAGAACAAAAATGTTTTCATAGATAGTACCTTAAATCATCACTAATTTATGGCTTTGGGATTGTTGCCCTTTTCATAGCCATGTTCTCTACCCCTCTCCATCAGATAATTGATGGTTAGATTTCTCTTCCATATCCATATTTTCCTACATGGAACCCTAGTATGTGTTATTTTCGGTAATCTTCATACTTTCCACTCTTTATTTTAAATAGAGGCCTCATTAATTCATTTTTTGATGTGGGATTTCAACCAAGATATTTTGAAACGTCAAAAATGTGTTATCCTAATACCCTATGTTTTGTTGAACCGATGGTATTTCAAATTATCATAGATTGATGAATTTAATGACCTCAATTTTACACTTGTTTTTGATTGATGACCTCAATCACTACCTATAAATATTTACGTTTTTCCTCCAATTATATGTCTCTAATTGCCACCAATGTTCTCCTAATCGAGATCATAATTTGGTGGTGACCCTTTAATTTCCCTTTTCCTCATATTAAAACTAAATTTTAGTAACCCAATTTCCGATGTGGGTTTTCCCACAAATATATTTTCTATTTTCAACCTTTTATTTTCTAAGAAAAATTTCAAATTGCGAGGACGCAATTTATTGAATTAGGGGAGAATGTAGCACCCCAAGAATTCATAGTATGTTATTTCTTCAAAATAATTCAATAACTTTCACTACACGCAACACCGAGTTCAATTACACCATGACTTACCAAACAAGCCGTTCAAAAGAGGTTATGAATAGTATTAACTAAATTTTAAACTTTATATAATCCTTATAATTTTTGAATCCATATTATCAGTTTCTTAGACATAATGTAAGAACGAATTCATTTTCAGTATTGCACTTTTACCAACTTTTAATAGTGAAGCCTTTATAAATACAATATTTTAAACTTTTTGAGTAAATGGGGACATCAAAAATTTAAAATGAAACATCCCAAGCTTCCACGGTACCCTTTCCTTTGAATAATACAGTAGCGTGTGTTGTATGCAACTTCGAGTTTTAACACACACCACAACCGATCAAACTAGCCGTTATGAATAGTAATACCTACTTTTTGAAATTTTATCTCTCAAAATGGACTTCATTTTTGGATTCGGAATATCGAATTTAGCCTAAGGTGAAATTTTGGTACTTTTCGGATAACTTTATTATTTTGATGAATAGTGAAAATTACTAAATTTTAATTAAAAACAACTTTTTAAATCAAAATAATTTATAGTGATAAATTATATTATTGAGTGGTTTTAAATTATAATTAGAATATATTTTTACCATTTTATCCAATGGTGTTCATTAGAATTAATTTCACTTGGAAATTGGACATAAACAATTATCAATCTTTTGATATATATTGTTTCTTAAAAAATGCTATTTTTTGTGACAGCGGGAATTAATTATAAAATTAATTATTGCAACATATATGTTTGGAATTTTGTAAAATAGACATCATTTTTTAATTCGGAATATCAATTATATCTTAGGGTGAAATTTTGGCATTGTTCTGAAAAACTTCAATTTTTGATGAATAGTGAAACTACTAAGTGGTAGTTAAAAAACTGAATTTTTCATAAAACTAAATGTTACCGCTTTTGTGAATGGAATTTCGAAAATCCGAGAGACACAGTTAATATCAAGAAGTAAAATGTGGTTCAATGAGATGAAAATATTTTTTGGTGAATAGTAACTTTTTACTTTTATTTACCACGGTTAAAAGTAAATAGGGTAATTAAGGGTAAAAATGATATTAATATTACCCTAACAAATGTCCTAATTCTATTGGACAAGTGTATCTCGACAAAAAAAGCCTTGAGAATAAAATATTATCATTTAGGTCCACTTGGATTAGATTAGGACATTTATTATTATGTAATTCAAAGAAGAGTTAAAAGCGTTAAAATCAAAATTTATTTACTAAAACATTTGTAATATAGGGTTATACATAAGATAAATTCGATTTTAAATATTCATTAGAATGATAAAACGATTTACTACATAAGGATATTTTATTTATAATTTTTAGACTTTATATAATTTAATTTACTTATGACACAATGGTGATGAAGTAATTACCATACTAATGAAAAATTAAAATAATTGATATTATAAATATACAAATAAATATAATTTGAGACTTTTTAGGAATTACACTAATTTTCTAGGTTAATATGAAATGTTATAATTGATTAAATTAACTTTTTTCGAAGTAATCATTCTGTTATGAATTTTACAAAAATCAATTATTGAATAGTGTCAAAATTGACATAAAAGAGTTTTTAAAAGAATTATTATATTATTAATTGATATTAAATTCCTAAAAATCTAAGGTTCGGCCAAGAGACTTATATCATGATATGTTAATCATTAATGGACCACTTGGGGGTCTCTTGGATGTATATATTAAGTTTGTTAACCATATTATATAAAAATACAAAGAGACATTGTAAAAGTGAAACTAATTAACTGAGAGTTAATACTTAAAGATAAGGTTAATATAAGAACCCAAATCTGTATAAATTCTATTTGTTGAGTTGTTTTCGACCCATAACCACCTTAAAATTTAAATAATCAACTTATGAGCCATTAGAAACCGAATATGAATTTATTATAAATTAATATTTCTAGCTTTTCCAAAGGTGCCCCTCACCCCTCTTATAAAAGGGAACTCCTCTTTATCATTTATTCACACCTTCAAAGCCTTTTGGTTCGTCCAAACTCTGCCCAAATACTCTCCCAACTTCCCTATCTACATCCTAGAGGCCTTAGTTTGATCAAAAAGCCAACCTAAGGATCCCCTTTGATCAAATCAAATGAAAGAACCCGAAGAAGAGGTAATGATTTCACCACCCTTTTCCAAGTCCCTTTCTTCTTCCACTTCTTCTTCCTTTGTTTTTACCATTATAAAATAATAACTCCAGTATCATATATATACTGTGATGTTATTATAAATATGGTACAACCATATTCAGTATTCTATCCACCCTTTGAATAACATGTCACCATACGTGCGTACGTACGGCTTACCGTCTCCACGTCGTGGTGTAATTGTTATTCAATATATTATTATTTGGATGGGAATAATAATGATATGTAACTCAAGTAAATAATAAATATAACATGATAATGATTATGAATATAAGATATACCATTCAATTATATATTATTTTAATATCAAAATAATGATATTATCGCTCGTGCGTACGTACGGACTACCGTCTCCACGAACGCGATGAGATTCATTATCCATTGTATTCATTCAAGTATAATTCTCATTTGATGATTAATAATAGCATCTAAGGACTTTATATCATTCTGGATATGGTTATGATACTACCTATCCATTACAAACATGACTTACGTAACAAAACATATAAAAGAAAACGAGTAAGTTAACACCCGGAACACCGATAATAATAAGATATTATTAACAAATCAATGTTAAAAGATCATATATGATATCATATTAATGTATATGATTCTTGTATAATTTAATAACAATTATTTCACCATTATACAGGAGGTTAACCTACCCCAACCTAGGAAAAGTACAAGGTAAGGGGTTTTCATCTCACTCCTTATTCCCGTGAGATTCATGCCATATTTCCACCATTACCTTCTGTGTGGTGTATGTATTACCCATAATTATATTCTTTGTGTAATACACTTTAATTTATGTGTATTTACATATTCATTGTATGATATCTCTTTCATGGGTTGCATGTTTCGTAAGATACCAAATTGGTAAGGGTTATTTCACAATCTCATCGTTATCCTAGGTTGTTTATATGTAATAATCTACTGGGATCTCTTTATCATCCACATCAATGTTTCTTCAAAATTTATTTCAAAACATTTTTACTATTTACAAGAATATGGGTCAAAGTCATTTATACCCTTGTTTGAATTTTTATAAGTGGTTTATAAAGGAATCTTTCCATCATTTTCCAAACAAGGTGCTTTTTAAATTTTTCGACAGAATTAAGGTAAGAATGTTTTTTTTAATTTATACGGCGGGTGTGGTTATTTTCCACCGTTATAAAATCGTCGAAGATTCCCTTACAAGCTAATAATAATATTTTCAAATTGAATGTATTATTTTATAATTATGTTACTTTTAAAATGATTTAAAATAAGAGATATTTCTCTAAAATAGTTTTGATTTCATATATGCCAACATCCTTTGATGGATTTTAAGCTTATTTGAATTTGATTTATTATGATGAAAAACATCCCTATTTTATTGAAGGTTTTGTGATATTTTTGACCGTGGATAAGTTATTCTTATGTCACTCATGGTTTTTGTTTAAAGTATTGACATTTTATAAGTTATTTTTAATCCAAATGTTTATGTTAAATTTAAACCTTTCATTCAGATGAATGTGTTAGACAAGTATGTTCCGGGTTGGGGACCGGTAAAAGTAAGACCTCCGGATTGGTCTCCCGTTATTAGAGGAACTCCGGTTTGGTCTCCAGTTATTAGAGGAACTTCAGGTTTGTGTCCGGTTATTAGAGGCACTACGGGTTTGTCTCCGGTTATTAGAGGCACTCCGGGATGGGTTCCGGTTATAGTTATCCCCTAGGTTTTGGGATGAGGCCTTGACAAAGAAATTAAAGTTCAGCATTATGCATTCCTTCATTATGAAAGTGGTTATTGATATTGCATGTGATTATTCGATTAGTAGAATATCCATGTGAATAATTAAATGGAATTATTTCATTTTAATTATGACATACTATGTTGAATGTTCAAGTTTGAAAGGCTTTTGTTTTAGTTATACATTTCCTTAAATGTTTATTCTTATTTATGAAAGTTTCCGCTATATTGTTATCCTTACTGGGCATTTGAGCTCACCCCTTTCCTATGTTTTATTTTTCCCAGGAAGTGAATAAGTAAATTATGAATGACCTGTAGGGATAATATGAGGGGTTAATAGTGTGTACTATGGAGACAATATGTTATTGTAGTAGTTTTTCACTTTATGATGAAATGTAAAACATTATGAATATATATAGTGTTTCCAAGGCTACTAAACCAATCGGTCTTTCGAGATTTGATATTTCTTGTGATCATGCCAATGTTATGTAATAATGCACCAACTCTAGGTAACTGGGGTCGGGGTGTTACCGTTTCTCTTGTTGGTATTATGTAATTACATTAATTTATTTTTTTCGGTATCATATCTATGTTTTGGTGATTTTTGGATTCCTTATATTGAATTAGATTGATTTCATTACCTAAAATCAGGTTTAAAATGAGTTTTTTAAAAATATATACATTGGTTTTAAATTATTATCAATAAAACATGTTGTCACATTATTTACGAATTTTATCGCTTCTAAGTTGTATGAATGATTTTTTAAAGCTGGTTCTAAAAATTTTACATTTCTTTTTTATGCATATAATGAAATAAGTACGATGGAATAAATTATTTGATACTGATCAATAGTGGTGCGAGCATGAATTATCTCTTATGGTTCCTTTACTGAGTCTAATTATTTTAAAAAGTATATTTTTCATTACATATTTTGACATGTCAGTATTCTTTATCAAATTAGTTTAATGAAAATTCAGCTTCACCAGATTTGACACATCCTCATTCTACCATCATGGGTCCGAGTGAGGATGCACTGAGAACTAAATGGAGCAGCTATCTTAAATGTTCCCATGTTGACTCAGAAATGATCACCCCATATATCACACCTTTATATCTTCTTCGTGATCATATAAGAAGGTTCCCACACATGCCTGCAACATCACCTCATTTAGCATCTTATTCCAACACCATGGCTACACCACCTGCATGGATGTTCCTACCCATGCCACTATCATCAAATAAATTTTCCTATTAAACCCACACCATGCCTACATCGCCTACAGGGAAGTTCCTACCCAACCCTCCTTCATCATATAATTTTTCCTCTCCTTCCCATACAATTTCCAAGACGCCTATTGGGAGGATTCCTACTACACCATTTTTATATCCCTTGATGTATCCCCATCCCTACCACCCATATCATGTCATGTATACATCACCTCCATTTCCTTCTACCCATCTTGGATATGATGATTCTATTCCTTCTACTCCTACTCAAGTGCAAGAAGATCAAACAGATCATGCATTGGAACATACACATCATTTAGAGTCTACTGATCCAAAACACCCAATGGACCCATCAGAGCATATCGACCAGCCTCCATAATTTTTTTAATTTAATTTTGTGAAATTATATCAATTCATTATTTTTCGTTTGTACTATTACATAACTATTCTTTTATTCCCTTTTCTCATATTCAGTGGGATTGGGTAGTAGTCTAGGTGGGTGAACCTGTATACGAAAATACTGGAATTTAGAAAGAAAAATAATGATAGATTTAAATCAATAAAATATGCTTCTAGTAAAAATTATAGGAAGTGTAGAAGTTTCATTGATATAGTATCAAAGTACCACAATATCAGTATGGTGTAACTGGTCTCATGGAGAAGTCTATGTAATAACATCAATGACAAAGAATGGGTGTAGGCATGGTTAAGATGATTTTAAAAAATTTATATCTATACTTTTGTTTTATTTATATAAATTAACATGTTCATTTTAAAGTCGATTTATCATTCGTAATTGTGAAGCTACTATTGTTACAATTTTGATAAATCTTGGTGAGTTAAGTTCATCATAAATGGAAGATTTATTTTTTGGTTGGAGAAGTTGAGTGGGTCTTAATTTAGAGGATATAACCATTTTCCCAAAAAATCTAAAAACTCAATATCAAAAAATGGTCGCATAATGGAACATTGATGAGATTAAGGAATTTCCAATTTTAATAGTTTTAAAAATAGAATTTATTTATGTATATTGGTGTTTAATTTTTGTTTTTAGGATGAAACGTGAAAAAAAGTGTTAACGAAATATGCACAAACACTATGGTGCACTACAATGTCAGAGCATAAGATGCACTAGGTAATTCCTCTTCAAGTAACCTTTATTGCCTCATGTGATTTAGAAAGACTCTTACTTATTTTTATAAAGTTGTAACATTATGTTTCAATGAATGATGGTAGTGTTCACTTGGATCTTATTTACATTTTCAAAACTAAATAATTGATGATCTTTATAGAATGATCATAATGATTATCAAAAATTATATTGTGTTTATCATTAGATATATTTATGATTTTTTCATCAATGATTATCACAATTTTAAATTTATGAATTTTTTAATAATTTAATCTTTACTGCCATTTATTATTATTCATGAATATAAATTTTCTATATTCTGAATATGTATATACTTATCACATTCACTTATAATAGTCAATATTTGGCTTTGAAGGCCATGTGCCTCAAGAAAAATTAATTTTCTCAAGTAGGAAAAAAGAGGATGAAAGTATAGTAAATAAAAAAACTATAAAATATTGTAAGTATTTTAATTTATATTTCAAATATTTATTTGAAATTAATAATTTAATGTCTTTTTTATATTTTCAATAGTCCTCCCTAGAGGCCCATGATGGTAAATAAGATGGAAACTTCATCCCAAAAGGTCATTTGAGTTAGATATTAGTTGAGGAACAACAAGGGAGAGTCTGATGTCGACCAAGGAAAAACATCATCCCCTCTAGGTATTGGTACTCATAATGCTCATCTCAAATCCCTTAGAACCCCTGAGCTACAATGTGGGTATTTAGAAGCAGGTTAAGCACACAAAATAGCTTAATATGAGCCTAAAAGACGTTAAGAGAATTGTTAAAGAGGTAACATGATTACCCAACACTTACTAAAACCTATAATAGTTATAATTAAATCACTTACATCATAGCTTTCTAGTACCATTAATTAATATATGGTATCAATGCGATGCTTTAATGATACCATAGGATATTCTAATGAGGGCCCTCGTGTTCATGGATTGGGTGGTGGTGGAAATGATGATGTTGATTATGTTTTTGATGATGTTGTTGTTCTGGATTATTTTGTTATTGATGAGGATGTTACTGATGGTTATAACAATCCATACTTTACATACATTGTTATTACTTCAGAATTGAAGCATAATTATTACAACATATAACAATACCATGGTAGGACCGTATAGGTATAATGTCCTTAGAAACTGGGAAACGTAAACAACTTGTTCATAAAACATGTTCATTGTCTCCCTTTTATTTCATCATATCTAGAGTCCATTTTTGTATATCCTATTTAATACACATCTTCCTGACCTGGGGAAAAGAAAACATACAAAACGGTGAGCGTAAATTCTTAGAAAGGGTAAACAAAGGAAATATCAATCTGATCATATTCATAAGAACATAACATTTTGAAAATCATAACCTGCAAAACAGATCATAATATCTTAACATGGGATAAATAATTGATGTGAAATGTAATCCCAATAACCATAACATAAAACATGAAACTTTGTGGAATACACAGATAATCAAAGAATATCATTTCTTATTAGTCAAGACACATTTCCAAGACTATCATAGTGGAAAAAGTCCATTTATAAACTGAGTTCACTCCTTGTTCCAGTCTGGTATCATTGAATCAGATTAACTTGCGGTTCAAGCCATGTCTATCTCATGAGATATTAATCATTACTCAATGCATTGTAGGTAGATATAGGTCCCACCCATCTGAAAATGAAATCATTCTTATGAGTGCCACAAAATCATAAATCATATATCATAGAATAACCCAAGTAATAAAAATGGGATTCATAAACATCATGTCATCATAACATAAAACATATAAGATAAAAGGACTTCTTAAAAATAATTCTATGATAACATAATCAAATCAATATAAAAATAGGGATATAAACAGAACCCTATATTATCTTAGATGAATTTTTTTCGATAAAACACTTGAACTCCATTCTTGTGTAAAATATCATTTCTAATTCAAAAACAGTTTTCCTTTCTTAACATGTCATACAATTTAAAAATAAAAGAAGTTAATTAAAAAAAACATGAAAACATGTAAAGGAAGATACATGGAAATAATGTCCTATGAAATCATAAAAATTCATTCATTTCATCTAAGTTAAAAAGACATTCTTTTCGTACTTTGGCCAGAAAAGTCAAAAAGTATCTCGTACTGAAAACAAATAAAGATTCCTTTCATTTATTTTACTACAAATTCACCAATAGGTAACACTGTATTTAAAAAAATTTAGGAGGATATAAATAATATTACATATTGAGGAAACATGGATTTGGATGATAAATATGCCCCAGTAAATTTAGAAGTATAAAAAATCTCAGATAAAAATGAGATTGTGAGATTTTCCCTTACCTTAGGTCTGATAAGCTTCGTACATCTCTGAACCTCCTATATAATGATATAAATAATGTCATTGACTTATTACAGAATCATATTCATTGTTATGATATCACATATGGTCATATTCGTGTATTTTTATTAGTAATATTTCATTGCTACTTGTTATTCAAGTCTTCATTGCTTTATGTACTTATGCATGTTTTGTCAAATAAATTCTTATTCCTATTTTTAGGTTAAAGATAACTCATTTTCAGAATGGTATTGTTGTAATATATATCATATTTATTCATTCAATTCATTTATTTAATCATTATTCAATGAATATCATGAAGAACGAGTCGCATCACATCATGGAGATGGTTGGCCGTACATACGCATGAGCGATGATGTCATTCTTTTGATATTAAAATAGTATATAACTGGATGGTATATAATATATAAAGGATGAAAATAATTTCATATTTATTACTTATATCATTTATACTCATTATCATACCCATCCAAATGATGACATGTTTGAATAACAAACTACACCACAGCGTGGAGACGGTAAGCCGTAAGTACACACTTGTGGTGACTTTTTCATTCATAGGATGGATAAAATAACTAATATGGCTGTACCCTTTATAATAAAATCACAGTATATAGAAGATATTGGATTTATTATTTTATAATGGAAAGAACAAAGAAGGGGGATGTGGAAGAAGAACGGATCTTGAAATAGGTAGTGAGATATTTACCTCTTTCTTGGGTTCTTTCTTTTGATTTGATAAAAAGGGATCCTTAGGTTGGCTTTCTGAATAAAGCAAGTCCTCTAGGATGATGTGAGGACAGTTTTAGGGTATTTGTTCAGGTTTTGGCCGATACAAATGTCATTTGAGGTATGAATTTTAGAGAAGGTGGAGTGCCCTTTCATAAGATGTGTGAGGGGCACATTAAGAAAAACATAAAATATTATTTTATAATAAATTCATGTTCAGTTAATAATGGATCCAAAGTGACTTATTTAGAGTATAAGGTGGGTATTGGTGAAAATACTATGAACAAATAGGTTTTAGAAAAGTTTAGGTTACCATTTTAACCTTATCATTTAGATTTAACTCTATGTTAAATAATTTTACTTTTACCGTGTCTTCTTGTATTCTTACACTATATGGTTAATAAACTTACTATAAACTAAAAATAGAACCCAAATTGGTTCATTAAGTACATATATATTATTATATAGTTATTTTTTCCTAACCTTATATTTTTAGGAATAGAATATCAATTAATAATTTAATATTGTTTTTTAAAAACTCTTTTATGTCAATTTTGACACTATTTGGTATTTGGATTTTGATAAATTTATAACAAAATTATTACTTAGACAGAAATTCATATAACCAACCATAATATGTTATATTAACCTAGAAAATTCGTTTAATTAATAAAAAGTCTCAATTTACATTTTTTTGGGTATTTATAATATCAATTAAGTTAATATTTCATTAATAATGTAATTGCTGCATAATCATTGTGTCATAAAAAAATTAAACTACTTAAGGTATAAAAACTATAAATAAAATACCATTATGAAGGAAATTTTTTAATATATCTAATGAATATTTATTGTAGAATTTATCTTGTATATAACTCTATATTAAAAAAGTTTTACTTATTAAACTTTGATTTTAATTCTTTTAACTCTTCTTTGAATTAAATAATAATAAATGTCCTAATCTAATCCATGTGGACCTAAATGATCATATATTATTCCATAGGTTGTTTTTGGTCGAATTACACTTATCCAATAGAATTAGGACGTGTGTTTGGGTAATAATAAGATCATTTTTATCCTTAATTAACCTATTTACTTTTAACTGTGGTAAATAAAAGATAAAAGTTAATATTCAATAAAAATAATTTTTACCTCATTGAACCACATTATACATACAGATAGGAACCATGTCTCTCGGATTTTTGAAATTCCACTCACAGAAGCGGTAAAATTTGGTTTTATGTGAATTTGAAAATTCTCCTAGGAGGTGGGTAAATGACGGTGAAAAGTTCTATAAAATTTTTATATATCTAAAATTACTATATATTGACTCCAATGAATTACATTGAACTTATATAGGTATTATGTGTCTATTTTGACCTAAAATAAATTTAAATAAAATAAATAATTATTTAATTAAATATTTGGTTTTAAACTATAACTCAGTGTTTTTCACTATTCATCAAAAATTTAAAGTTTTCAAGAAAAATACCAAAAATTCACCATAAGATATTTTTGATATTCTGAATCAAAAAATGAAATCAATTTTGAAAGATAAGATTTATAAAATTTTAAAAAGTGGGTATTCCTATTCATAATGGCTAGTTTATATAATATTTTAATAGCATATCATTGTTTAGTGAAACTCTGTATTGCGTACAACGCAAGCTATCGAGGAAGGTTGCCCTTGAATGTAACACAATCCAAGACAATGTTGTGTGTATTGAAATATTCCTTTGGTGTGGCGTATAACATAAAACATAAAAACAGAATATTTCTCATAAATCCCAGGGTGTTAAATTCTACCCCCCTTAAAAAGAATTTCACCATCGAAATTCATCACTTCGTAACAAACAGATGAGGATACCTCTCCCTCATCATATCCTCAAGTTCCCATGTAGCTTCTTCTAATTGTTGTATTCTCAATAAATCATTAACCAAGCGAGTGGTCTTGTTTTGTATATCTTTTTCACTACGATCCAGCATCTCTATGTGTTGTTCTTCATAAGAAAGATCTTCCTCCAGTGGTACAACTTCTGAGCTTAGTACATTTGAAGGATCATATATGTACTTTTCCAGGAGGGATACATGGAGCACATCATGAATTTGAGATAGATTCGGTGGAAGTTCCAATTGGTAAGCTACCTTCCCACCATGATGCAGTATCTTAAAAAGACCAATATACATAGGGTTCAGCTTGCCCTTCCTTCCAAATCTCATTACTCTCTTCCAAGGAGATATTCGTAAGAACACTTTATCGCCCACTTCAAACTCTAGGTCTTTTTTTCGGTTATCGGGATAACTATTTTGTCGACTCTGAACTTCTCTTATGTGTTTTAAAATAGATCTTACCTTTTCTACTATCTCATCAACAACATCAGGTCCTAATAGCTTTCTTTCCCCAACTTCATCCTAGAAAGTTGGAGTTCTGCATTTCTTTCCATAGAGAGCTTCATAAGGAGCCATCTGAATACTGGAGTGAATGCTTTTATTATAAGAAAATTCCCCCAAAGCTAGGTGTTGATCACAACCTCCTTTTAAATCCATAGAGAAAGCTCTAAACATTACTTCTAGAGTTTGAATTTTCCTCTCAGACTGACCATCGGTCTAAGGATGATACGTTGTGCTGAAAATCAACACTGTATCTAGAGTATGCTGAAGACTTCGCTAAAACATCAAGGTAAACCTCGGATCCTGATCAGATATAATGGAACGTGGTACTCCATGCAATCTTACCACTACCTTCACATATATCTTGACAAGTTGATCAAGAGAGAAATCTTCTCTAATAGAAATGATGTGTGCCGACTTCATAAGATGATCAACTATAACCCAGATAGCATTATTGCCTTTGGATGTTTTAGGAAGTCCAGTGACAATGTCCATAGTGATGTTTTCCCATTTCTATTCTTGTATGGGTAATGGTTGTAATATCCCCATAGACTTATGTCTCTCATATTTAACTTATTAAAAAACCAAGAATTATGATATATATTTAGAAAAATCTCATTTCATTCCATCCCACCCGAAGTACTCCATCAAGTCCCTATCCATCTTTGTTCCTCCAGGGTGAATAGAGAATGAAGAACTATGCACTTCATCCAATATTTATTTCTTTAATTCTGAGATAAGAGGAACACAAACCTGATTCCTGACCCTTGTTACTTCATCAAAATCAATGTGGAAATCAAGAACATTTCTCACCTTCTTTTGTAACTCTACATCGTCATACTGTGCCTCTTAAATCTTCACATGTATTGGTGGTTGAACATTCATTTGAGAAGGATAATAATTTTCCACTTCCATTTTAATTCCAAGATCCATCATTTGTAAATCCATAAATATTTGATCTTTTGTGATCCTCATCATGGATAAGATAGCATGGTCTTTTAAACTTAATGTGTCTTCCACCTTGTTTTCTTTCCCAACGTGGTAATGAATTGATCAGTTGTAATCCTTAATAAGCTCCGTCCATCATCTTTGGCACATATTCAGCTCCTTTTTTGTGAAAATATACTTTAAAATTTTTTGATCCGATTAAATATCACACCTTTCACCATAATGAGAATTCCTCCAATTCATTAATGCAAAGATTACTGTAGCTAATTCCTAATCATGAGTTGGGTAATTTTTCTCATGGATTTTCAACTGTCATGATGCATAAGCTATCACCATATCGTTTTGAATGAGAACACACCCCAATACCTTCTTGGATGCATCATTGTGGATCAAAAACATTTCTCCACTATAAGGTAGTGTGTGCACAGGTGCATTGGATAACCTTATTTTTTACTCCTTCAAATTATCTTCACACTCCTCCGTCCGAATGACCATAACTCCTTTTCGAGTCAACCTGGTGAGTGGATTATATAATCAGGAAAAATCATTCACAAAATTTCGATAATATCCAGCCAAACCAAGGTAACTTCGGATCTCAATTACTTTTGTTGGTCTCGACCATCTTTCTATAAACTCTGTTTTTGTTGGATCTATAGATATCCCCTCTTTTGAAATTATGTGACCCAAAAATGAATCTTTTTGAATCCAAAATTCACACTTAGTAAATTTTTTATAAATATTATCCTTTCTTAGGGTCTTTAATACAATTCTCATGTGATCTTCATGTTCTTCCATGCTCTTTGAATAGACAGTAATATCATCTATAAAGACTACAACAAACTAATCAAGATAGTCTCTAAAAAATCTATTCAATAGATCCATGAAGATAGAATGGTCATTAGTATGACCAAATGGAATCACTGTAAATTCACAGTGTCTATACCTTGTATGGAAATCCTTCTTTGGTATATCCTCCCCTTTGACTCTTAATCGATGATACCCTGAATGAAGATCAATCTTGGAAAAGTATTGAGAACCGTGTAGTTGGTAAAATTAGTCATCAATGAATGAGAGAGGATATTTGGTCATGATAGTTATCTTCTTATGTTCTCGATAATCAATATAGAGTCTCATTGATCCATATTTCTTCTTAACAAACAGAACTGGTGCTCCCCAAGGTGATGCACTAGGGCGTATGAATACCTTATCCAGATTCTCTTGACGTTGCTTATTCAATTACTTCAACTCATTTTGGGCCATTCTATATGGTTCCTATGAAATGGGCATAACACCTGGTATAAGTTTTATTGAAAACTCAACTTCTCCATTTGGTGGAAGACCTAGAAATTCCTTTGGGAAGACATCATCAACGTCCCATACAATGGTAATATTATGAATCGCGAGTTTCTCCCCAACCATTTGAGATAAATAACATTGATTTATTGGAATCAAGACCCATATGATGGAATAAATTTCCACTGGAAGGTTATATTTATCCTTGCATCGATAGATGGTCATAGATTGATCGGGAATATGAAATGTGACTTCCCTTATTTGGAAATCAATATGAGATCCATATTAGGAAAGCCAATCCATGCCAAAAATCACATCAAATACAACTATATGAAGGATCCCAAGATTTCCAAGAATCACATTCCCACAAAAATCAATTAGAGAAGAATTATAAAGTTTTGATGCAATCGTTGTGCGATTAAGAGTTTTCACAGCTAACTCAACAGCTAATTGTTGAGCTTGTATGGTGATACCCTTGGAAAATTATTCAGAAATAAAAGAGTGGGTGGATCCATAATCAAATAAATCATTTTCTACATTATAGTGGATGGTAAGTGTACCTTTTACCACTTTATTATCGTACTCCACATCACCAATAGAAATTCCATGTGACATTCCTTTGTCTTTGGCCTTAAGAGTTTGTTGACATCGATCATCATAAAAAACACTTTTATTAGGGCATTGATTTGCATAATGACCCAATTTCCTTGCACATGTATCATTGAAGCGTAGGAGGTGAATTCTGTGTAGACTTTTCTTTGTTCACATCACTAGACATCTTTTTCCCATCATTGCGGCATCCAAATTCCCGATGACCTTCTTTTCCACAATTGAAACATTTACATGTCCCTTTAGGACAATTCCCTCCATGTTTCTTTCCACACATTGAGCATAAGGGAAAACTCATCTTCTTTTCAGTGTGGTCTTTAGATTTTCCTTTTAATTCCATTTACCTCTTCTTATCAAACCCATATGACTTATGTGTTACTCCAATCTCCATATCAACCATGAGAGCACATCGAACAATTTCCTCGTAGCTATTGAATTCCCTTATGGCTAACGCCCTTTGATGAATTGGTTTTAAGAAACTAGAAAATCAATCGATCTTACTCTCAGGTTGGATAATAATTCTGGAAGTGTACCATGAAAGTCTTGGAAAATTTTCTTCATAGGTAAAAAATGATTCATCGTCATTTTTCTTTAGTTCCAGAAACTCTTTCTCCATCTTTGTAGGAAGAATACGAGGGAAGTACTTATTGAAAAATATGTTCTTGAACTCCTCCCATTCCATGGACTCAATTTCATATCTTGGCATAGTATTTTTGATAATATTCCACCATTGATTAGCATCACCGTCCAAACGATATAATGATAAGATGAATTTATCATGTTCAGAACATTAAAGAACATAAAATATCTTTTTAGTGGTACTGTTCCATTATTCAGCCAATAATGGATTAGTAGACCCACTAAATGAGGGTGGACGCTACCTCATGAAGGATTCAAAAGAATGTTCCTCCTTCCTTTTCTCATTTGGAAGTCCTGCATGATTCATATCTTGAGAAAGTTTTGTGATCATGGCTACATGATTTTTAATTCCAGCTCCCATAATGTTTGGTTGCTCAGGGGGAAAATCATTGGATTGCCCGTCACATTTATCATTAACAAGGCTACTTCGGGTTCCATCCATTGACTAAAACCAATATGAATAGTGTCAGAAACACTAATCATAATAAGAAAACAACAAAATCAAGAATAAAATTTCCCACGGAAGTTCTTATCATAAGTTATTCATGGCCATTTCTAAAAAAATAATATTTTTTTCTATGCTTATACATATCCTTAGAGATCTTACTAATTATTTCACATCCTAGTTTCAAAAGGTTGACTATACCATTCCTCTGATACCAACTATAACGACCCATACTTTACATGCATTGTTATTACTTCAGAATTGAAGCATACTTATTACAACATATTACAAAACCATGATAGGACCGTATAGGTATAGTGTCTTTAGAAACTGGGAAACATAAACAACTGGTTCATGAAGCATCTACATTGTCTCCCATTTATTTCACCATATCTAGAGTCCCATTTGGCATATCCTACTTAATACCCTTCTTCCTGACCTAGGGAAAAGAAAACATACAAAAGGGTGAGATCAAATGCTCAGTATGAGTAGACAAAGTAAATCTCAATCATATCATATTCATAAGAAGATAACATTTTGAAAATCTTAACCATCAAAAGAGATCATAATATCATAACATGGGATAAATCATAGTAGTGAAATGTAATACAAATAATCATAACATAAAACATGAAACTTTGTGGAATACACACATAATTATAGAATATCATTTCTTATTAGTCAAGACTCATTTCAAACACAATCATTGTGGACAAAGTCCATTTCTAAATTGAGTTCACTCCTCGTTTAAGTCCTGTATCACTGATCAGGATTAACTTTTTGTTCCAACCATGCCTATCTCATGAGATATAAATCTTTACCTGATGCATTGGAAGGAGATATAGGTCCCACCCATATCATAATGAAACCATTCTTATGTGTGCCACAAAATCATATTTCATATATCATAGCATAACCCATTTAATAAAAATGGGATTCATAAACATCATACCATCATAACATAAAACATATAAGATAAAAGGACTTCATATTAATATTTAAATCATAACATAATCAAATCAATTTAAAAATAGTGATAGAAATAGAACACTATATTATCTTAGATGAAAAATAATTTTGATAAAACTCCTGAACTCCATTCTTGAGGAAAATATCCTTTCTACTTCAAAAACATTTTTCCTTTCTAAACAGGTCATACAATTTTAAACAAAAAGAATTTAAATATAAATAAACTTGAAAACTTGAAAAAGAATCTACATGGAAATAATGTTCTTCGATATCAAAAAATTCCATTAATGTCGTATAAGTTAAAAAAACATTCTTCTCGTACTTTGGCCTGAAAAGTCAAAAAGTATCTCGTACTGAAAACAACAAAAGATTCCTTTCATATATTTTACTAAAAATTCACCAATAGGTAATATTATATTTAAAAAATTGTATGATTATAGAAATAATATTACATATTGAGTAAACATGGATGTGGATGAAAAATATGCCCCAGTAAATTCTGAAGTATAAACAATCTCGAATAAAAATGAGATTGTGACATTTTCCCTTACCTTAGGTACGATATGCTTCATATGTATCCAAACCTCCTATATAATGATTTAAATAATGTCATTCACTTATTACAGAATAATATTCACTATTATGATATCATATATGGTCATATTCCAATCTTCTTATTAGTAATATTTCATTTATACTTGTTATTCGGGTGTTCATTGCTTTATGTTCTTGTGCATGATTTGTCAAATAAATTATTATTCTTCTTTTTAGGTTATAGATACCTCATTTAAATAATGTTATTAGTGTAATATATATCATATTTATTCATTCAATTCATTTATATAATCATTATTCAATCAATTTCATGTAGAATGAGTCGCATCACATTGTGGAGTCGGTTGGCCGTACGTATGCACGAGCGATGATATCATTTTTTTGATATTAAAATATTATAAAATTGGATGGTATATCATATATAAAAATTCATAATAATTTCATATTTCTTATTTAAATCATTTATACTCAATATCATACCCATCCAAATGATGAAATGTTGAAATAACAAACTACACCACGACGTGGAGACGGTAAGTCGTATGTACGCACGTGTGGTGAATTTTTCATTCATAGGATGGATAAAATAACTAATATGGTTGTACCAATTATAAAAACATCACAGTATATATATGATAATGGTGTAATTATTTTGTAATGGAAACAACAAATAAGGAGGAAGTGGAAGAAGAAATTATCTTGAAATAGGTGGTGAGATATTTACCCCTGTCCCAGGTTCTTCCCTTTGATTTGATCAAAAGGGCTCCATAGGTTGGCTTTCTTACTAACATAAGGCCTCTTGGATGAAGGCAGGACAGTTGAGAGGGTATTTGGGTAGGGTTTGGCTGAGCCAAATGTATTTGGTAGTGTGAATTAGAGAGAAGGGTGAGTTCCCTTTTATAAGAGGGGTCAGGGGCACCTTAGGAAAAACTTAAAATATTATTTTATAATAATTTTATATTCGGTTTATAATGGATCCAAAGAGACTTATATCAAGTTTAGGGTGGGTATGGGTCTCAATACCATCATCCAATAGGTTTCAGACAAGTTTAGGTAACCAATGTAACCTTATCATTTAGATTTAACTCTAAGTTAAATAATTTAACTTTTATCGTGTCTTCTTGTATTCTTACACTATATGGTTAATAAACAAACATTAACTACCAATCAAACCCCAATTGGTTCATTAATATCATATATATCATTATATAAGTCTTTTGGAAGAACCTTATATTTATAGGAATAGAATATCAATTAATAAGTTAATATTTGTTTTAAACACACTTTTTTGTCAATTTTGACACTATTTGGTATTTTCTTTTTGCTAAATTCATAACATCATTATTAAATAGAAAAAAATTCATCTGACCAACCATAATATGATATATTAACCTATAAAATTAGTTTAATTCATAAAAAGTCTCAAATTAGATTTATTTGGGTATTTATAATATCAATTATTTTAATATTTCATCAATAAGGTAATTACTGCATCATCATTGTGTCATAAATAAATTAAATTATTTAATTTCTAAAAACTATAAAAAAAATAAAATTATGTAGGAAATAATTTTAGATTTCTAATGAATATTTATTGTAGAATTTATCTTATATATATTCTTATATTAAAAATTTGTTACTTATAAAACGTTGATTTTAATTCTTTAACTATTCTTTGAATTAAATAATAATAAAAGTCCTAATCTAATCCAAGTGGACCTAAATTGTAATATTTTATTCCTAAGGTTTTTTTGAAGAATTATACTTATCCAATAGAATTAATACAGGTGTTAGGATAATGATAATATCATTTTTACCATTAATTACCCTATTTACATTTAACTGTGGTAAATAAAAGTTAAAAGTTACTATTCACCAAAAATTATTTTCATCTCATTGAACCACATTTTACTTACTGATATCAACCATGTCTCTTAGATTTTTTAAATTCTACTCACATAATCGGTAAAATTAGATTTTATGTGAACTTGAAAATTCTCCTAGGATGTGGGTAAAAGACGGTGAAAAGTTCTACAAAATTTTTATATATCTAAAATTATTATAAATTGACTACAATGAATTACATTGAACATATATAGGTACTATGTGAATATTTTGGCCTAAAATAAATTTAAATAAAATAAATAAATATTTGGTTTTAAAATATAACTCAGTGTTTTCACTATTCATAAAAAATTGAATGTTTTCAGAAAAATAACAAGAATTCACCCTAATCTAATTTCTATATTCTGAATCCAAAAATGAAGTCCATTTTGAAAGATAAAATTTATAAAATTTCAATAAGTGGGTATTAATATTCATAATGTATAGTTTATATAATATTTTAATAGCATATCGTTGTTTAGTGAAACTCAGTATTGCATTCAACACAAGCTATCGAGGAAGGTTGCTCTTGCGTGTAAAGAAAGACAAGACAATGTTGTGTGTAGTGAAAGATTCCATTGGTGTTGTGTATAACATAATACATAAAAACAAAATATTTCTCATAAAAGTTTTGGGTGTTACAATGATGATGAGGATGTTACTGATGGTGATGATTTAGGTGATGGTGTAGATATTGATCCCATCTATTTTTTTATATAGTGGGAAGGAGACTTATGGAGGGTTTGTAGGACATTAATTGATTACTTATATAGAAATATCTGTATGTTTTATAATGGGTCTATTTTTGGTACCCCATGGATCCACTTGTGTTTGATAATGGCATTTATGCCTTTTATTTCAAGTTAAAATAAAAATGTCACAAACATGATATGTTTTACTAAACAAATTTTTACATGTGGTTATACAAGTCAGAATTTTGACTATAAATAGTCATTGGAAATCTAAAACGATTTTCTACATCATAGTATATTTTTCTAATATTTATACATTAAATAAATTAAATTCTTTATGACATCATGATGATGCAGCGATGACCTCATTATTTAACGATTTAAATAAAATGGAAAGATAATGTAACATATAAGACCTACACAAGTCCAAAACCTATTGGATGGGTGGATTTAGAACACTTATCACCTTATCCTTTAAACACATCAATGTGGGCCCATTAAAATACGAAAACCATTTGAAAATAAAGTAACATTTTATACTTTTCCAAAAGTACCCCTCCTCTCCTCTTATAAAAGGCCCCCACCTCTACCACCTTAATCACACCTCTCAAGACTTTTGTTCGGCCATTATCTGATAATTTTGTCTCTACACATCCCTATACTCATCCTAGATTCCTTAACTTAGTCAGGAAGCTCTTCAAGAAACCCTTTTGGTTCAAACCAAAGGGAGTTACCCAATTTTAAGGTAACGTCTTCACTTGTGCTCTTTTGTTTTATTTTGCTTCTCCAACCCCATAAACTCTTTTTATTAATTTATTTTGTAACAAATCCAGTATCTTAAATATAATTGGATGTTTTTATAATAATTATTTGAGATAAAATTACACACACCTTCATCTAATGGTTAAAGAACATACTATTTCTGTGGATGGAGAATTTCTGCCTCACGAAACGATGATTGTTCAACACTCATATAACACCTTAAAAGGTGGAAATTAAGATGTAAATATGTTTATATATGATATATAATATTTTTAGGTTTTACTTAAGCTTATTTATTTTTCATTTGTGGCATACCTTTATGGCTTCCATTATGGGTATACGCGATATCTTCATTTTAGGAAGTGCGGACTACTGCCCCCTAAAAGTGATTTGATTCGCTAATGCCATATGTGGGATGTATAAAGGATGGATTTAAAGTTATTATATATGATGATATACTGGAATTATAATATACCTTTATATCATTATTGTTTTCTTTCCATTAAATTATGAGATATAAATGAAAGTAGAGTTCATGCGTACGTACGACTTACCGTGTCCATGAACAGTGCATTTCATTTCTTATCATCAAATGTAATGTACTATTATAAGTATATATAATGGATATATATGATGTATGATACATATAAATAATGAATATAATTCTGGAATTAAAAATATGCACATCTCTCATTTAGTTTTAATTCCATTAATATGACATAGAAATGAAAGTATCGTTCATGAGTACGTACGGCTTACCGTCTCCATGAACATTGAATTTCATTTCTTACTGATAAATGATTATGTAATATTATAAATACATGTATATTATGGATATATATGAATATATTATATCCAAATCATTAATTTCATTATGGATATAAAGAACCTTTGACCACATGAACAACATGTAATTGTAAGAAGTCCACTTTTGACTTAAGAACCAAATATCAACAAAACAAACATTATTAACTTAAATGATTACACCATGTTTATAACATGTAAATAATTGATATAAAAGGAATAATGAACTTTACGAATGTTCTTAAGAAAGTAGAAATTAACTCAAGTTTGTTATTCAGGACGTTAAAGAACGATCGAGTCAAGTCGGACCTGAGGTAAGGGATCCTACTCTTCTCTTTCTTTTTAAGTACACTCTTTTATGTCATTCCATTTAAGCTAATAATTGTTGTGATTGGGATGTTCTTTTATATTAATCTTACTTTAGTTTTAATTTTCATATGATGAGAGACCCTATTCTCTCTCATCAAACCATTTTGGAAGTTTTGAGTGGCGCCGTTAGGCTGCCGAATTTTCGTAAGAGATCTAACCTCTTTCTTTTTTTTTAGTACTCTCCTTTATGTCACTTATTTTAAGCCCCTCTTTGTTATGTTGGGGGATGTTATTTTATATTCCTCTTGCTATAAACATTATGATAATATGACGAGAGACCCTATTTGATCTCATCAATCCATTTTTTTAAGTTTTAAGTTGCGCCGTTGGGCTGCCGCGTTTTCGTAAGGGATTTTTCATCTCACTTTTATTCCCGTGATATTTATGCTAAATTTGCCACAATTTCCATTGAGTGTTGTATTTACTGCCCATGATTTTACTCATTGTGTAATATACTTTCATTTATGAGTATTTACATCAATGTTGTATTGTCCTTCTTTCACGGGGTGTATGTTTCGAAAGATACCCATGTGGGTATGGGAACCTTTCACCCTCCTCTTTTTAAAAGACTTATTTTGTTATGTCTTTTAATTCACATACTATTATGTTGGGATATGTTCTTCTATATCCTTATTGATTTAAATTTTATTTCCACGTGATGAGATACCCTTTTTATCTCTCCTCAACTCATTTTCAGAATTTTGTAGTGACGCCATTAGGCTGTAATTTTTTTGCAAGGGAACTTCTTAAACCAAATTTTATTCTTTGGGATAAACTTATACTCCTTGAATATTTCGTTCTATGAATATGTGTTAATAACCTCTGATTGTTTTACACTTAACATCCACTTATATTTGGTGTATTCATTTTTCACACATAATTATGTAATTGATTTATCCTTAAACAAAGGATACCATCTTTGTAAGGGACTTCATATCAATCTCCTTTCATTGAGGCATATTTCGTTTTATACACAAATTTCTTTTATACGGTGTATATACCCCTTTGACTTTTACTTTTATACAAAAGGAATCTTTTTCTACGAAGTGTTTTACTAAACGACAAAAAGGAATGTTTCTTTTAACGTACATGGTGACAACAACCTTTTCCGCCGCCGTGAGTATTATTTGATATTTGGATTCCTTAACAAGCCGTAATATTTTTAACATAAAATAAATTCCATATACTATTTTATGTATTTTGTTATTGAAAATGGTTTTGATAAATAATTCCATTATTTCAATATATTTAAATGATATATTGTGACTGAAATGTGGAAATGTTATCATTACTTTATATTGGTATTAAGTGTTATAATTTTATAATGGTACTTGGACATATTATGGGTGGTTACATGATAAACCATATGATGGGTGGTGCCGTGAATACCAGGATGGGTGGTTATGTTATAACCTCCAATGCATTGGGTATGGAAGTCAGTCGTATGTCTATTCCATTAAGTATGTATGGAAGTTGGACGAATGGATATTCCATTAAGTGATATGTGTGGAAGTTGACCTTGTGGTTATTCCACTTATGTATGTTTCTTTCTCATGTTACCATTATATGTTATGTGATCTTTATATGGGTTTTATGGTAATCTTTTGTTACAGAAGGGTAAGTAATGAACTTTTATTCAGTGAAGAGTTTTTACTACTTTGAAAAGGTGAAAAGTATTACTTTGATAAAGTATACATGGTTTACTTGTTGTTTTAAAAAACTAACAGTTTTTATTCTTTTTGTATCCCTTACTGAGCTTTTTACGGTCATCCCATGTTTTTGAAATGTTTTTCACAGGACATAATGTGGAATAGGGTCAAGGATGGGATCAAGGGAAAGTCATGCAACCTAAAAACATGGAACTTGACATGTTTCTTTTTAAGAGTTTTTATTTTATGGAAACTTAGTAAAAGTTTCTACTTTGTAATCTTTTGAGATGTAATAGTTATGTCCTAATTCTCTAAAACTCTAAACCTGAAAAGATCCTCAATGTAAATTATTCATTTAATTCAATATTAAGTAAGGTTTAAGGACGGGGCTTATAGTTAATCCCAAGTGTTTCTAGTAGTTATAGAGATTCCATATTTACTTTTAATAGAAATCAATATTTCAAGTCCTATGATTTCTAGATGTATTTTCATTTTGAGCTTCCACTGAACATAGGTAGTTCAATTAAATAATAGTGGTCTATTGTTAGGATCCACTTATAATCTATTATCCATGATACAAATTGTATAAGAATTTCAAAGAGATAAAAATATATAAATAAAAGAAATTTTGAGATCTTTGAAAAACTACTATAATCAAACCTGAAAATATTTGAAAAATGACAATAATTATTACATTATTTAATACCAAATATTGGTCAGAGTAGATGAATAAAGAGGGGGGGGGGTGAAATGACTAGCTATAAAAATTTATGTTAATAATAATTCTTCAAAAAATATCCCCCAATTAAAAAATAATCAATGTTAGTTTGTACTGAATTTATAAAAGTGATGAAGGTTCAATTAATTTCTCAGAAGATTGATTAGTTCTCCACTTTTACCAATCTAAATATTAGTCAAACTTTTGAAACTAATCTACTGATTCTAAATAGATATAGAGACTTGTTAATATAACTATCAAAGCTCAATTTTTTTTATTTGAAATGTAATAAACATACATGAGATAAAACCAAAATACAAATACACAAAATATAAAAACAAGAGGTTCAGTCAAAAGATGAGACTTAGTCCTCTCCCCTTGGTGATCACCTTGCACCAAGAAATTTATATTAATATACCATTTTGATCCACACCCTTGATCAGGGTTCACAACAACACACAAGGCAATCCAAGTCACACTTGACCTCTAACATAGTTATTTGTGGGAAAAAAGTAACAAACATATCACATATGATCTATTCCAATTTTCTATTTGGGATACAAGAGTAAAAATAGATTGAGTGTGAGGATACATAGTATCCACTAGTTAAGAATAGGAGATAGAGTCAGCGAAACAAACTGATGCACACACAACTCAAAAAGTTAACAAAACAACTCAATAGAGTTATAAATGATGGATAGGGTTTAGAAATCCCTTTGTGATATGTGGTGAAGCTCTGGACTCAATCGATGTAGAGACAATGATATTTGAGTCCTCTTCTGGATGTTGGAATAAAAATAGAGTATCGTTGCCTCTGTACTATACCTTCCAGGAGTAAAAATTTCATACATTACTTGTTTGGATGTTAGGAGAACTTTAGCATATTGTTTCTTGTAATATTGAACTCCTTGGGCACTCAAGCATTGAATTCTTCGATTGCCAATTCTTCCATATTCGCATGGTCTGCCTTTTTTTCTCGGTCATCTATAAGGATGAGATTGTAATCCTTTTGTACATCAATGTCCAGTGTCTATAAGGATCTCCCCATGTGAATGTACTTGCTAACACTATGGATAGTTCGACAGACAACATTAAATAATGTCTGAAACATTAATTAGTCAAAATATAACCTTTAGAAATAAATTTTAATTAGTAAATTTGAAATAGTTATTTATGACTATTGATGATTCATAAATATGGGTCTATAATCATCGTTCTGTTATCATTGGTCTTTCATCATCTTTATATCATCATCGGTCTATCATCATCAGTCTGTTAGTATCAGTATCAGTGACGTATTGTATCGGTGGGTTGTTTGTGCTATCAGTCTGTCATCATTGGTGAGTTATCATCAGTGTGTCGAATATTGGTGTGTGGTCCATCAGTGAGTCGAACATCAGGTTTTCGAACATCAGTGTTTCAAACAGTGGTGTGTTGAGCATCGGTGTATTGAATATTAGTGTGATGAACATTGGTTTGTCGTGCATCGGTGTGTCGACCATCGGTGTGTTGAGAATCAGTGTGAGGGACTCTGACAAACTTCTGAGGTGTATGTCTTACATATAACACTACTAGATTAAGTGAAATCCAAAAATACATATAAATAAACACTTGTCAAAATATTGAAGCATAAATATAGTTTATTGACTTATTTAATCATATTGTACTGTGCGACATATTTGAATTACGTAGAGATATTAAATGGAATGCAATAATAGAATTTGTATAATGAAATTATTTGTGATTATGAAAACCAAAATATCATAGAGGGTTCAATAATCTCCCCCCTTTTTGATAATCACAAGTTAGGTCTTACATGTAATGTTATGGAATAATAATAACATGACTTAGAAAACTTCACTGAATGTGATTGGTCAATATAAATAATGCTTTCCCATTTTTTGTGTTTTGAAAACAAAACGCCCCCTCAACTTCTGGATTAGAGAAATTGTATGCATATAGACTATGTTGAGTACATTCCATGTGTCCAATTCTAGAGTTGTTCCCAATAAATTTGTAATGTATACCTAAAAATTTTATCACCATTTTGGGATTAACCAAAAAAGAATTAAGAAAAGGAGAATGAAAGAAGAGAGATATCATAAAGACAATTAGAAACATAGAGAAGATAGAAAGTAAATCAATTAAGAGGAAAAGGAGTGTAGTCCTCAAAATAATGATACAAATCCCTATCAAATAGACAATCCAATACTATGTGTTTGGCTTATGTGGGGATTTTACATTATCTAAAGTATCAGGAGAAGGATGAGAAGGTTTGGGAGTGGTAGTGGGAATCAGTGGTGTAAAGATAACACCAAGAAAGGCCACACTCGTAGAGAATTTGGCTGCAAGGCTATGGGTTCTTTCTAAAAACACATGACTGAGTGATTGCTCTCTAGTGATAGATCGAATCTGTGAAAGTTCCTGAGAGATAGTCATTGGAGCTAGATTCCAAGAGGTAGTGCTAATGGAAGTAGCAGGAGGTAACACAATTAATTCATCTTGAACATGTAGATATGGCCTGAGGAGCTTGATGAAATCATTGAGGATTTCACCCCTATATTTCATGGCCTTCTCAAAATCATCTTTATTCTCCATTAATTTATTTAGAAGAGGGTTAAACTCCTTCAATATAATAACATACTTCTTGAAGTCTTCTGTTACTAGTTGAATTCTATGATTTTCATCTAAAAAGATGAAACTATTGATGAGACCATGATTTGTATAGATCATAGTAAAGTACTTATCCAAATTCTCTATAATCACATTCTGGGAAGTAGATGCATCATTTCTGCACTGCCTTATCATATTATACAGAAGGTCTGTATTTCTAGGTATCTTTTCAATAGTTTCTTTTATAAAAAACTATGAATATTTTTTAGTTCTCTTATCAAATACTTGAGATATTTAAGATCAGCAACATTAACGTTCCCACTTCTAGAACTAGATGGTCCAGTAATCATTTTTCCAAGCTCTTCTTTCATCCTCTTTAAATCTACATATATTAGATGATTCACCATGTTCCTAATAAGATCTATCACACCACTAAAGGAGGTCATCAAATTATAAGTTAGAGAATTTAACTCATTACTTGTCTTCCATACTTCTTCTCTCAGAAATGTATTATGTCTAATGATGGTTTCAGCTATGGTAGTGAGATTTGGTTGAATCTCATGAATCCTCATCTTTGAAATCTTGGTTATATCTGTATCTGAAATACTCATTATTGTAGGAGCTTCACCTTTGGATCAAACCGAGGCTTTCACTAACCCATAAATACCATTTTTTAATTTCTCTAAATCAGCCTTAGAGAAATAGTCACTAGGAACTATCTATGCTACTGGATCTACTACTAGGGGTCCAACCCATGGAACATGTGTAATAAGTTCTGCTTCAGCTTGGGCATGTGGACCAGGTGGAGGAGGCATGCTCTCCTCATTAGATTAATATTCCAACCCAAATAGAATATATCTAGTATCATTATTCCACTCTCTAGTAATGTTCCAGTCTCCTAGCTCAACAGTGTCAATCCTGACCCTTCTTCCCTAAGGCTCCGGTAGAACATTATCTTCATATACATCTTCATCTTTTCCTCTATCCATCATAACAATTCTTTGTACCAGTACCCACTGAACTTCAGGTTATGCATGTGATCCAACCACGTCAAATTCTCTAGGCACATCCCCAATCTCCGGCACATGATCCTCAGCCTCTTCCTCAAGGCCACCAGTCATAAGTTCATTAAATTACGAAATGATATCTTGATTTTAAAAATTAGGATGGGGAGGTATATCCTCATGACCAGAACCTCTATGATCAACAACCTCTTGTTCAATCGGATCAACACCATCAACATCTCCATGTACAGATTCCTCACTGGATCTATCAACTACTTGTTATCCCACATTTAATGAATCACTTACATGCTCATCAATTCCACCTTCATCATCATCATCATCATCACCATCAGCATCATACTACTCATCTGACTTACTCACATAGTCATCCACTCCAGTAAACATTGTCTCTTCCTCATCCTCATCACCTAACAATTGTTACCTTGAGGGTTAATCAAATAATGGACTAGCTGGTCCATAAGACTTGTCATTGGGGCTTTCAACAGTTTCAGGACAACTCGTTTCATTAAAAGGATATACTTCTTCCCTCAGAAACTCTGTGTCAGCTTCCTCATCAAAATAAAAAGGTTCCTCTCCTAGTTTGAGGCTTAGATCCACTCAATCCTTTGGTCTGGTAGGATGGTCAATCAGATTAAATTCCTCATTCACCCTTTACTCATCTTTTACCCATCATTTCTTCTATTGGTTCCATAATATTATCATTCCCTTGAAAATTTATTTTTGGAGGAAAAAACTACTGCATGCACTTATTACATCATCTCCATCTTCCACATATACCAACTTCTTTATCTTGGTAGAGATCATCATGGGATAGTACAAACACGTTTCCTTATTAGATGGATTTATCATATTTGAAACATGAACCATTAGATAACCTCAAAGGTTCACCTTTATCCCATTTTTCGACAGATATATTAGGAATACATCCTGATACTTCACAGTAGATAAATCTCTCATTCTTTGGCTAATATGATGTTGAATAAACTTAAAATGTATCCTAGCCTCTCCATAAAATTCACTTTTAGTAGTCCTCTTAGATTCTCAACTTTTAGTCAACTCCTTCAGAGCATCTACATAAGAAAAAAAATTAGGGGTGGGTGGTATATTACCCTGATAATCAGCATAGACAGCTTCATGAGACATCTCCAAGCACTAAACCCATTCCTTAGATGAAAAATCTATATCTTTTCCCTTCAACACTATCATTATCCTTTCTTGGTCAGATCCATCCAAATATATCATCGAATTTAGATAAAACTAATTTACTAGTTTGGGTATAATAAGTCCTTTCATTATTTGAGAACCAGATCATCCACCCTCGAGATGCCAATACACTCAACAAAAACGAATTGGTAGATAAAATCCACTCAGTAGACACTTCTCTCTCATCTATAATGACCCGAAATTCAAATATTGGTTTTTCTATCCCACTGGACTCACCATTTTCATTCTTAACTGATGTACAATTTCTCGGCTCTTCCATCGTCCACTTCGTCCTTTCTATTTTGAGGGTTCAGATTCCAAATGAGTTTAGAAGATGATGGTCAATAGATAGTGTGAAAAAGTGTTAAAGTTGTTATCATAGAGGGAATGTGAAAGGTCGAACTAGATGGAATTTGATTTATCATTTAGGTATCGTAAATCATAAAGCATAAAATTTAAACACCTAAGGAAGAAGACAAAAAATAATATTTTTATTTAAAACAGATAGAATTGAAAAAGAGTCCATAAATACATCGGTTTTATAGAATCAGTTATAAGAGGACAGTTTCAAGAGATCAATTTTAGGAGATCAATTTCAAGAGATCACTTTTATAGATCTATTTCAAGAGATAGGTTTCACATATCAGTTTCAATATATCAATTTCACATATCGGTTTCACAAATCGATTTCAAAGATTTGTTTCACAGATCGAAATCACGAGATCAGCCTCATATATCTGTTTTAAAAGATCGATTTAAATAGACCAGTTTCACGAGAATAGTTTCACATATATTTTTCAAATATCAGTTTCACAAATCGGTTTCTTGAGACCAATTTCACAATTCAGTCAAAAGATCATTTTCAAGAGATCATTTTCACATATCGTTTTCATGAGATTGGTTTCAAGAGATTGGTTTCACAGATCGGTTTCCCGAGATTGGTTTCACGATATCAGTTTCAATGGATGGAGATATTTTTCATTCCTTTAGAGATTTATCCATTTTAGTTCATGTTTGATGTTGTTCATCCTCTCAGAGTTTAAAGTTTTGGTGAAAATGTCAGCAAGTTGATGCTCAGTCCTAAAAAACTCAAGAGTTATATCACCATTTTGATAATGATCACCCAAAAATTGATGTCTTACATCAATATGTTTTGTTCTCGAATGAGAAACTAGATTCTTAGTAATTCTAATAGCACTTGTGTTGTCACAGTTTGTAGTGATATTTTTGAATTAAAATTCAATGTCTAATAAATTGTCTTTCATCTAGAGAATGTGTGCACAACAACTAACAACATCAATGTATTCTGCATCAAAAGTTGACAATGAAATTGAATATTTGTTTTTACTACACCACGATATGAGAGACATTCCCAAAAAGTTATTTGTTTCAGGGGAACTCTTACTATCTAACTTACATCCACTAAATTCATCATCTTAATAAAAAACTATACAAAAATGTTTGTCCTTTAGGATAAAACTATCTTAAATTAGTTGTATACTTGAGGTGTTTGAAAATTCATTTAATAGTATTTAAATGTGACTCTTTTGGGTTTGATAGATATCTGGTACACATACACACAATAAACATAAAATCATTCCTATTACTATTTAAGTAGAGAAAACTCCCAATCATTCTTCTGTAAGCAGTTTGAACAACTAATTTTTCATTTTCATCAAGATCTAACTTACATGTAAAACTCATAGAGGTTTCTCTACTCTTAATGATATCAGAAACAAATCATTTCAAAATATATTTAGTATAATTACATTGATTTATAATAATACCTTCTTTATTTTAACATATTTGAAATCCAAAAAAATATTTAAGTTCACCCATCAAACTCATTTCAATCTCAAATTGAATTATTTTTGAAAAATCATTACACAAAAAAAATTTAGAAGATCCAAAGATAATGTCATCTACATATATTTGATCAATTAATAATTCTTTTGAAAATACTCATATGAACAAATTAGGATCTTCAAGACCTTTTTTAAAGACTTTATAAATATGAATATTGTTCAACCTTTCATACCAAGCTCTTGGATCTTGTTTCAAACCATATAAAGCTATAGAAAATTTGGACACTTGGTTTAGAAAATGTGGATTAGTAAAACATGGGGGTTGTTCAAAAAAACATCCTCAATTATATAGCCATAAAAGAATGCACTTTTGACATCTATTTGGTAATGTTTAAATTCAATGTTAGTTGTATGGGCAAGTAATATTCTAATTGCATCAAGTTTAGGTACTCTAGAAAAGGTCCCTTATTAATCAATTCCCTATTCATGAGAATATTTTTGTGGAAACAACCTATCTTTGTTTCTAACTATATTTCCAGATTCATCTACATTATTTCTAAACACCCATTTTGTTCTTATGGTCAAAGTATCCTTTGGGCTATCTACAAGTTTCCAAACATTCTTTATTTTAAACTGAATAAGTTCTTCTTGCCTGGCCATTACCCAAAATTCATCATTTATTATGTCACTGATATTTTTAGGTTCATGTTGTGATAAGAAATCTTGATGTTCAACATGGTTTATTAAGGAAGCTATAGTTTCTGTCCCTTTATCTAAATCTTTAACAACATCATCTAAGGGATTATTTTTAAGGGTCGTAGTTGGTCTATAAAAGGTAGGACTAGTTATTTCATGTAGTTCAATTGGATCTAGTTCATTATGGATAGAATCTGCGGAATTTCTGGAACTATATGTTTTCATTGATTCCATCACATGATGATTTCAAACATTATCATTAATGTCCATATTGGACATATACACTTTAATATTTTCTAGTGTGTTATTTGGATCATGTGGATCTGTTTCATCAAACATGACATTTACAGATTCTTTAACACACTGGGAATTCTTATTAAATACTATATTGGCTTTGCTTGATGTATAATATCCAATAAATTTTCTTTAATCACATTTGGAGGCAAAATTATCTCAATTATCTTTAATGTTCATAATATAAACTTTACATATATACATTTTAAAACAAATTACTTAGGGTCTCTTGTTATTCCACAACTCATATTGAGCTTTCCTAAAGAAGGGGTCTCATTAGGACTCTGTTTATTATGTAACAAGATCTATTAACCGATTCATCCCAGATGTCAATGGGTAGGTCATATTCATTAAGCATAGTTCTGGAAATTATTTATAGGGTAATATTTCTTCTTTCTACCACACCATTCGGTTGAGGATCCTTAGGAGATGAGAAGTTATGATTATAACCATTTCGTGAGAAAAAAATTCAAAATCTTGATTCTCAAACTCACGACCTTGATAACTTCTTCAGTATTTAATAATAAGTCCACTATGATTTTCTATAGTCTTAGCATACTTGCTAAAGTGATAACAACCTTTACTATTGTGAGATAAGAAAATGGTACAGATTTACCTATAGAAATCCTCTACAAGAATATAAACATAGTGCTTATCATTGAGATTCGAAACTCTAGATGGTCCAAAAAATCCATTTAATCCTACTCAAGAGGTTGCGAAGTAGGTAATTCTTTCTTCAGCTTGTAATATATTTTATGTTTCTTTCTTTTTTGGAAAGTATTACACACCTTATAGTTTGGAATCTCTAATTTGGGTAGGTATTTAACTAATAATTTTCTAGTTATCTTTATAAAAGATTGTATGTTGAAATGTCCTAGTCTTCTATGCTAGATCCAAGACTCATTGTAAAAGGCATTTAGAAAAGAGACATTTTGTGAGGCTAGTGTGTCTAGATTTATAGCATGTACATTATCATTTCTAAAAGTAGTAAATACTAAGTTATTATTGGCATAAAAAACATAGCAAGAATCATTTTTAAATTTAAAATTAAATCCATCATCACACAATTGAGATACACTGAGAAGGTTATACTTAAATCCATCAATATATAGTACCTTAGATATTGAAATAGAATAAGTGTTAACAATCTGTCCTAGGAAAATTATTTTTCCTTTACCATTTTCACCATATGTGACATGTCCTCCATCAATTTTAATAATACTTTTAAAGCCTGTATAATCCCCTATCATATGTATTGAACAACTGCTGTCCAAGTACAACAAATTTCTATAGGAGCTCTCTAGGAAGTTTACCAACAAAAAAGTTCATCCATGAAATGACTTTTTTACCCATATTTTTGTAGGTTTACATATATTAGTGAAATAAGATTTAAGAACCCAAAACTGTCTTATCGGATTTCTATAAGCAGAATATATAGTGTTTGAAAAATAAACATTGTTTTTTCCTGATGAATTTTATGTAGTAAAAGAATTCTTTGAATTGGAACTTGCTATAAAATTCTTGTTTTTGAAAAAAGTAAAAGATTTTTCAGATGTGGTTAGAAAAAGTGGTTTAGATAAATTCCATTAAACTGGTCGATATCATATCCTAGAATTATTCTTAGGAGATATTTTTTACCATGAATTTGAGTACAGTTATTTTTTCAATTATTAATCTTTTCTAAGTCATTCTTTAATTGCTCATTAGAAATCTCTAGCTCATTGTTCTCCTTGAGCAGTTGGGCATTTTTATCTTTTCTAGTATTAAGTTCAGATTTAACAGTTACATTAAGATCGTGATTTTTCTTCAAAGATGTATACTTATCTTTCAACTCATTACATGTTTCTTCTAGAATGTTGCAATATTTGAATAATACATCATTTTTTATATTATCATACTCACTTACTTTGTCATAATAATAAGAATTATTTACAAGAGAGTTTAAGGTTACCGAAGTTATTTTTGTCATAAAATTCATATTATCCATGTCACCTTTCTCATTTTGAGAAGAAGCAGATTCATTTGAGCTATCATTGGAGGCACTCCAGGATTACTTCATTGATTTATTATATTTATATCCTTATTTTCATATTTTACTGTATTTCATCTTGGGATAGCCATCCTTGAAATATCATATCCTTTTAAATTCATAGAAAATATTCTCTTTTGACTTATCATTTCTCTTCCAATCCTTTTTCCAATTTACCTTGTTATTATACTTTTCTTTGTAATTCGTCTTTCAGAAAAACATCTTTTCCTTATATTTTTTTTGAATCTTCTAGGAATATGGACCTTTATTCATCACTTTTCAAGGCTATTTTTGCACTATCGGTTCATTCAATAGTATCTTGAACTTCTTCTTTGCTTTTACTTTTATATGTAGTTTTCTTAAAAGCTGCATTCTTTCTTTTGGGTCTTTCCTCTTCTTGATTTTCCTTCAATTCCTCTTCATACATCACTAATTTTGAAATCAAATCCTTCATTTGAATCTTATCAATGTTTCGTGATTCCTGAATACATACATATGTCCCACACTATCTTTTTGGTAAGTATCGTAGAATCTTTATAATCGGCTCATTGGTTGTGACTTCTCTCCCTCAATAAATCATGGTATTCAAAATTTCATTAAACCTATGATACATATCAGACATAGATTCACCAGGCTTCTTTATGATATTGGACTGTTTAATAATATAAGTACTTAATCTAATATATTTAACATTAGATGTTCCCTCATGAGAAATAGACAGAGTGTCCCAAATCTAATGTGTAGTTTTACTAGCAGATATTCAGCTAAACTCTTCATATCCTAGTGCATAGTACAAAGCATCCATTACTTTACAATTATTGTTATAGGCAGTCTTGGTAGGTTCATCCCAATTATTTCTAGTAGTTTCAGGGAATTCATATTTTCTTTCTATAGCAATCCAGATTTCAAATATCATGCTTTCTATATGTATTTTCATTTTAAGGTTCCACTGAGTATAGTTAGTTCCATTAAAAAATGTGGCCTATTGGTAGAATCCCCTTTCTAATCTAGAATCCATGATAACAATTTTAAAATAATTTGAAAGAGATAAAAATTTAGAAATAAGTAAAATTTTGAGATCATTGAAAAACAACTATAATCACACTTGAAATGTTTTGAAAACGGACAATAATGTTTAAATCCTTTGATACCAAATGTTGGTCGGAGTAGATGAATCAAGAGATGGTGGGGATGAATTGAGTATTTATAAAAACTTATGTTAAAAATGTTTCTTTAAAATAATATCCCACATTTTAAATATTATCATGGTCAGATTGTATTGAATTTATAAAAGTCTTGAATGTTCAATAAATTTCTCAAAAGATTAATTAGTTCTCATTTTTTCCAATCTTAAGATTTGTCAAACTTTTGAACTGATATTCTGATTCAAAACAAATATAGGCACATTATAAAGTAATTATCAAATTTCATTTTTGTTTTATTTTAAATTAAATAAACATATATTAGATTAAAACAAAAGACAAATACACAGTGGATACAAAAAGAGGTTCAATCTCAAGCTGAGACTTAGTTCTCTCCACTTGGTGATCATCTGCCACAAAGAAGTTTATATTAATAAACCATTTTGATCCACACATTGGATTGGGGTTCACAACATCACACAGGTCTCTCTAGGTCACACTTCACCTCTACTACAGTTTTTCATGGGAAAAAATGACAATCATATCACACAACATCTCTTCCACTATTCTACTTGGGATTCAAGAGTAAAAAGAGAATGAGCATGAGGATGTTTAGTATCCTTCAGTTATTCACATGGGACATTGTGTGTGAAACTAACAGATTCACACATAGCTAAAAAATTAAACACAAGATCATAATAGATTAATAATTTAAGAATAGAGTTTAGAAATATATGTTTTCTATGCAGTGAATCTCTGGACTCAATGGATATGGAGACAATGATATTTGAATCCTCATATGAAAGTTGGCTACAGAATAGAGTTTCAAAACCTCTCTACTATAGAATATAGGAGTAAAATGTTCAGCCCTTGGATGTTAGGATATTCAGAGAGCTTTAACAGTTTACTTCTTGTAAAATTGAACTCCTTTTGTACTCAACATTCAAGTTCTTCAATTATCAATATCATGCACATTCGCACGGTTGAATTTTTTTTCGCAGTCATCATTAGGTATGATCTACTAATACTTTTATACTTCAAGGTCATGAAGGCCTGAAGATCTCCCTACATGCATATACCTCATAATATCTATGAATATTACTAAAGAAAACATTAAATAATGTCAGAAACATTAATTTATTATAAATATGACCGTTATAAATAAGATTGAATTAGTAAATTTGAAACAGTTATTTATGAATATCAGTGAGTCATAAGTATCAGTCTTTTATAATTGTTCTATCATCATCAGTCTGTCATCATATGTCTGTCATCATCAGTCTATCAGTATCAGTATCAGTGACATAGTGTATCGATGAGTCATTTGTGCTATTAGTCTGTCAACAATAGCGAGTTTTCACAAGTGTGTCTAACAATTGTATGTCATCCATCGGTGAGTCAAACATTATTTTGTCGAACATCGGTGTGTCTAAAATCAGTGTGTAGAGAATCAGTGTGTCAAACATTGGTGTGTCGAGTATCCATGTTTCTAACATCGGTGTGTCCAACATCGGTGTGTCGAACATCGGTGTGTCGAGCATTGATGTGAGGGACTCTGAGAAACTTATGAGGTGTTTGTCTTACAAAAAACAATACTAGATTAGATTAAATCCAGAAATACATGTAAATATACACTTGTAAACATATTGAAGAATAAATATTATTTATTGACTTCTTGTAATTTATTGTATTGTATGAAACAATTGATTTACATATAGATATTGAATGGCATGAAATAATTGAATTTATAGAATATAATTATTTGTGATTATGAACACCACTATTTCATATAGGGTTCAACAAATGATTTTTATATTAAATTTAGAATGTGTGAATTCTGTTGTGAGGAAAATTTCTTCTCATTGTTATATTGTCTCTATGTATAGAGTCTCTTTTGATCTTGTAAAGACAATAAGAATGGTCTATTATAACAAACAAAACTATGGTATGTAGATTCATTAGTTTAGAAAATTACTATAAAATTTTCATTCATAATTTTTCTTATTGGAAAACCCATTAACTAAACATAACCATCAAGGGGTATGTTTGGATACACAAAAAAATGCGCATATTTTTTTTGATGAATTGATGAGAATATTGTTCAATGATCAGGTTTTGACTCAACCATTACAAAATCATGGGTTTTTGATATAAAATGATTCATCAATAAGAATACATGGGTTTTCCGTTATAAAAATGATAATTTTATTTCATATTAATCAATTAAGATTATTTTTTGGGAAAACAAATTGTACAACTCATGATCTTGAGAAAAAAACCATAAAATTTTCACTAGTGATATGGAGACACTATCTCTATAGTGAATGATGTGTGATATAAATGTATTACAATAGTTTGAAATACATAATTAAAAAAATAAACTAAACATGAGGAAAATATAATGGCTCAAGTTACTCAATGATTATGATTTCTTAGTACACTGGAACTCGGGAAAATAAAATAAGGTAGAATATGAATTATGTTGTAAAGACCATGGTATTTTAACCGAAATGAAGATTTAGACATATACTATGTTCATGGATTTTGAAAATAAGGATTTTTTAACAATTTGGAATGTATAAAAATCCCACTTTTTTCAATGTGGTGATAAACCACCATTATTGGAAAAGATAAAAAACTCCCAATATAGTGATGAAAATTTTAAGAAGAAAGTTAAAGCACTTGATGTAGGAATATTAGAATACATTGTGTGTGGGAATAGAATTCTAAAATTTGAAAGATGTTTTGTGTTATATAAATATCTGATCTATAGAAGGAACTATTATATGACTCGAATAGATCAGATTTGTCTATATACTTTTGTATTTCCATGATGTATAGAGATTTTATTGAGCATCTTTTGTGGGATAATATGATGTAGGAAACCACTTACTTTGTGTCATGATGCCTTGTTTTTTCACAATTGAAGGTTGAGATATAGTATCATAGAGGAGTAATCCAACCATTAAATATTTCTATGTTGAAGTGGGATTACATTAAAATGGGCTTTGTCACAAGACTACCAAGGTCTCCTAGAAGGAATTATGTTGAATGGGTTATTGTTGATCATCTTATAAAATAAGCACATTTTATTTATATAAGAGACTATTCACCCAATGGGTTCCACAATACTTTATATTAATTAATTTTTTAATACCTCATGGTTCACCTCTATCAATTTTTTCTGATGGAGATCCCTGTTTTACATAAAAATTTTGTAAGATTCTTTAGATGTCTTTGAATGTTTTGTTTCATATGAGTATTTCTTACACCATAAAATTGATAGACAGTCTAAAAAACTATTCAATCATTGGAATCCATGATGAAAACATTCTCACATGGATTTAAAGTTGTGTGGGATCAATATTTACATTTGATAGATTTTTTCTACAATAATTGTTTCAATTATAGTATTGAAAAAGAAACTATATGAAGAGTTATATGGCAAGAGATTTAAAACTCCAACATGACGGGATAATGTTGGTGAGAGGAAAGAAATTGGTTGATTACATATTTTTGGGATAAGGAAAAAGGTAATGACTATTAATGATCTTATTAAATTATCACAATGTAATAAAAAGAGTAATGCTTTCAATCAGAGATAGGATTTGTAATTTCAAGTGGGAGATCATGTATTTCTAAAAGTATAACCATGAAATTGTGTTATAAGGATAAGTTAGAAAAGAAAAAAGAGCCTAAAATACATTAGTCCACTTCAAATTATGGAAATAATTGGAGATTTAGCTTACCTATTACAAATGCCACCAAGTCTCTAAAAATTTCAAGATATGTTCTTCATATCATTTTTGAAGAAGTACAGGCCAGAACCAATGCATGTACTTACCTAGGAAGGTTAATAACCCAGAAAGACTTTTTTGGGTATGGATCTTGTTTTTAGGTTATTTTGACGAAAAAATGAAGAAATGAAAATTTTCTAAGTACATGTCTTGTACTTTTGAGTACACACTATGTACCTAGATTTCCGCATACAACCACATTTTGACCATATAATAGCTGATTACTAAGCTATATGGTGACCAGTCTGACCTGCTTATATCAGGGGATGGTTGAGGCTACTACATTTCATATATTGTTAATGAACATGCTAGGTATTTTTCTTTTTTATTTGATATATCAGGGAGAGGTCATGTCTCATGCCTGGAAACATCGTCTTCTCCATGTGATTCATACAGGAGTAGTCCAGAATGATGGGCGAAGATCTATCTTCTGATTCTCCATCCAAAATCTGATCGAGTCACTATCGGGTGTGTTAGAATCCAACCAGTGTGTTATTAAACATTATTGATCCCTTCTAACCAATTCATCCCCTCTTATGAGTTATTCAAGGATATGCATTTTCACCTATTTTTAGATCTACACCCATTTATGCTAATTCAAGGGATGGAATTCAATTATATCGACCGTACTACATCAAGGATGGGGGTCTGTGCCTCTCATTATTTTTATTTGATTATAAATACTAATAGTGTTGCATACCTTCACTTTGGGTGTTATGTGATTTTGGAATTTAACCATGTTATTACCTACTTTGGTTTGATTTATTGAAAATGGGTTTTTTCATATGCATAAGGTTAGATACCTTATCTAAGGTACACTCCTTGGGTGTGTTTCCTATTGATTGATTGTTTTTGGTTGTTTGGTCTAGGTTTCCTATAAGGAATAGCTTGTTTTCCATTCCTCGTTTGATTAGGATTTAGTTTGATGGATTATATGAAATTCATGTGATATGTATTATGAATGCTTATCCATTTAGTAGTTTTAGATTACATGAGATACTTGATATAACATGCACACTATTTTTCTGTTGAACTAAGATAGCTTTAGACCAGGAATACTAAGGGGCGTTCTAGATTACTTATACATGTTTTATTTTTTCATATAAACTATGGGAGCCTTGGTCTAGGAATACTGAGGAGATTTCCAGAATATTTAAAAATGACTGTTAGAGCCTTGGTGTAATACTTTGACCAAAGGGGTTACACTGTAGAGCTTTCCCATATGGTCATTTATTAAAAATTGAATGATTGTGATGTGTCTTCTTCACCAAATCACAAACATGGAATCGGTCTTACATAATTGTATGGAAAGTCTTATGAGATGTATGTTTTGGTTACTTCACATGGGAATTACAGATCATAGGCTGGCCTCAGGGTTATGTGATTCAACGGTTAAATAATTAATGTTAAATTAAAGTCATTGAAAACAATAGGATTGTTTTTATTTGAGTTATTCGTAGTTTGATGCTTCATTAATTCATATTAAATTCTATATATATTCCTAGATAGTTATTAACATATATTTTTGGGGTTTCCTACTCAGATTCGTCTCACACCCTATCTGGGTCATGTTTTTAGATCCAAACAGATTATATGATTGCAGGTAAAGATAAGGGAAAGCGACCTTCTTCATCATGTACATGATTTCTATTGGAGATGGAGAGAAATGGACCAAGCTCAGGCTTTAAGTGCTATTGGAGTTTACATGATTTTCCTTTGTCCTAGATTGTATTGCATTTCTGTATTTGGCACCTGTTTTGGCTATTTTCCAAGACACATGACACATAAATCATTTATACATATCTGATCTAGTTGTTTTATTATTATCACCTGTCCACTGTTAAGTTCTATTTATTATATATTAATTACATTGTGTACGCTCTGCCAATGAGGGAATCATTTCCCCATTATTAGACCATGGCCCTCATGGCTAGTCAGTAGCTTTTAATGTTTGGGAAAATGCACTTGAGGGAATGTGACCAACTAGGTATGGGGTACTGTTGGGGTGGCTCCCAGATCCAGGATGTTCCAAAGTCTTATCAGAGCAGCTTTCTTTCCTAGTTTGTCTTATTGTTTGGCGACATTAGAAAGGTATTGGAAGGACATGGGGTTTGGTGATTAATTTTTCTTGGGAGTAGCTACCCTGTGTACATGGAAAATCCAAATTACCTCAAATTGAATTTCGATTTTTGGATTTTGAGGTGTTACAATTGATTCGATTTAACTATTGGGTAACACACTTGTTTTATGATGTTATTATTGATATCATGGTGGTTCTATTTTGTTGCATCCTGATGAGATGTGGGTATTCAATATCATTCATCATATAGGCACTTGTTAGAAATCACATGCCATGAATTCTTTCCCTTCCATTTAGAGATTATTACTTTTTTCATGTTTTTGTGATCGGTAACCCGATATATATGCATATTGTTGTGATAGGTCTATTTGTACATGGAACAATTGAATTGGACGGACGCCAAGATTTGATCCATCAGGTGTATGGGCCCTCTTGGATGAGAATTTTGTGGATTATATTTTAACATTAATTGAATTCTATTAAGACATGATAAGAATAATGATGACAAACATTGATTCGCAGGGATTATGGGCACTCATAGATCACAAATTGGCATGACTTGGCCATTTTTTATTTTCTTCATATTTTTGTGGTTTCGGAGAAGTACTAAAGGCTCACTATCTAGAAAACCTAAAAATATGACTTGTGATTTTATGAACACATGACGTGCGTTCTAATGTTCTGAAAGAAATGAATTTTCCTAAGTACACATCGTGTACCATATGTACGTGTAATTTAGTTGTTGGTCGTGTGACTGACTGTGTGAGCAGAGACATGTGGTTGGTAAACTTTTTGATAGAATAGGTAGTGTACTAGGAGTACAAGATGTTCTTTAATAGACTGTGGATTTGGTCATGTGAAAAACAACACAGGTGGATGGAACTTTGTTGTATACATATTCTCCAGAATGTGAATGCAGAATTGTGTTAGAATATTAGAACCCATGGAGTTCTAGCCGTGTAGAAGTTCCGAGGTAGGAGGGAATATTCACATACATGACATGTCTTAGGAGGAGTGCACCTTGTGTATGAGGTGTTACACAACTAGGTTAGTAGGGGAGAACACTGATGTTATGGCTTAATAGAACACTCTATGTTGTGGTTCTACACACAAACCTGTCTAAATTATATTGGTTGAGTTGTTTTCGACCCATACCCACCTTAACATTTAAATAATCAACTTTGGATCCATTAGAAACCGAATATGAATTTATTATAAATTAATATTTCTAGCTTTTCCAAAGGTGCCCCTCACCCCTCTTATAAAAGGGAACTCCTCCTTCTCATTTCTTCACACCTTCAAAGCCTTTTGGTTCTGCCAAACTCTGCCCAAATACTCTCCCAACTTCCCTCAGTACAACTTAGAGGCCTTAGTTTGATCAGAAATCCAACCTAAGGAGCCCTTTTGATCAAATCAAAAGGAAGAACCTGAAGAAGAGGTAATCATTTCACCACCCTTTTCCAAGTTCCTTTCTTCTTCCACTTCTTCTTCCTTTGTTTTTACCATTATAAAATAATAACTCCAGTATCATATATATACTTTGATGTTATTATAAATATGGTAAAACCATATTCAGTATTCTATCCACCCTTTCAATAACATGTCACCATACGTGCGTACGTACGGATTACCGTCTCCACGTCGTGGTGTAATTGTTATTCAATATATTTTTATTTGGATAGGTATAATAATGATACGTAACTCAAGTACATAATAAATATAACATGATAATGATAATGAATATATGATATACCATGCAATTATATATTATTTTAATATCAAAAGAATCATATTATCACTCGTGCGTACGTATGGACTACCGTCTCCACGAATGCGATGAGATTCATTCTCCATCGTATTCATTAAAGTATAATTCTCATTTGATGATTAATAATAGCATCTAAGGACTTGATATCATTATGGATATGGTTAAGATACTACCTATCCATTACAAACATGGCTTATGTAACAAAACAAATAAAAGAAAACGAGTAAGTTAACACCCGGAACAACGATAATACTAAGATATTATTAACAAATCAATGTTAAAAGATCATATATGATATCATATTAATGTATATGATTCTTGTATAATATAATAAAAATTATTTCACCATTATATAGGAGGTTAACCTACCCCAACCAAGGAAAAGTACATGGTAAGGAGTTTTCATCTCACTCCTTATTCCCGTGAGATTCATGCCATATTGCCACCATTACCTTCTGTGTGGTGTATGTACTACCCATAATTATATTCTTTGTGTAATACACTTTAATTTATGTGCATTTACATATTCATTGTATGATACCTCTTTCATGTGTTGCATTTTTTGTAAGATACCAAATTGGTAAGTGTTATTTCACAATCTCTTCATTATCCGAGGTTGTTTATACGTAATAATCTACTGGGATCTCTTTATCATCCACATCCATGTTTCTTCAAAATGTATTTCAAAACATTTTTACTATTTACAAGAATATGGGTTAAAGTCATTTATACCCTAGTTTGACTTTTTATAAGTGGTTTATAAAGTAATCTTTCCGTCGTTTTCCATACAAGGCGCTTTTTAACTTTTTCGACAGAATTAAGGTAAGAATGTTTTTTTAACATATACGGCGGGTGCGGTTATTTTCCGCCATTATAAAATCGTCGTAGCTTCCCTTAAAAGTTTATAATAATATTTTCAAATTGAATGCATTATTTTATATTTTTGTTACTTTTAAAATGATTTAAAAAAAGAGATATTTCTTTAAACTAGTTTTGATTTCATCTATGTCAACATCCTTTGATGGATTTTAAGCTTATTTGAAGTTGATTTATTATAATAAAAAACATCCCTATTTTATTGAAGGTTTTGTGATATTTTTGACTGTGGATAAGTTACTATTATGTCACTAATGGTTTTTGTTTAAAGAATTGACATTTTATAAGTTATTTTTAATCCAAATGTTTATGTTATATTTAAACCTTCCATTCAGATGAATGTGTTAGACAAGTATGTTCCGGGTTGGGGACCGGTAAAAGTAAGCCCTCCGGTTTGGTCTCCGGTTATTAGAGGAACTCCGGTTTGGTCTCCGGTTATTAGAGGAACTCCGGGTTGGTGTACAGTTATTAGAGGCACTCCGGGTTGGTGTCCGGTTATTAGAGGCACTCCGGGTTGGGTTCCGGTTACAGTTAGCCCCTAGGTTTTGGGACGAGGCCTTGACAAAGAAATTAAAGTTCAGCAATATGAATTCCTTCATTATGAAAGTGGTTATTGATATTCCATGTGATTATTCGATTAGTAGAATATCCATGTGAATAATTAAATGGAATTATTTCATTTTACTTATTCCATACTATGTTGAATGTTCAATTTTGAAAGGCTTTTGTTTTAGTTATACATTGCCTTAAATGTTTATTCTAATTTATGAAAGTTTCCTCTATATTGTTATCCTTACTCGGCATTTGAGCTCACCCCTTTTCTATGTTTTATTTTTCCCAGGAAGTGAAGAAGTAAATTATGAATGACCTACAGGGATATTATCAGGGGTTAATAGTGTGGACTATGGAGACAATATGTTGTTGTAGTAGTTTTTCACTTTATGATGAAATGTAAAACTTTATGAATAAATCTAGTGTTTCCAAGGATACTAAACCAATCGGTCTTTCGAGATTTGATCTTTCTTGTGATCATGCCAATGTAATGTAATAATGCACCAACTCTAGGTAACTGGGGTCGGGGCGTTACAGTTGGTATCAGAGGAAGTTTAGTACAAACCTTGGAAGATAGATTTAGATAAACTCTGATTAGTGCACATAGACCTAAGATGAACTTTGAGGATTAGTATAGAAGAACTTCCTAGAATTTTGGTATTGTAGAGATTTTGTGAGTTTTCCGAGAAATACATCCCTGTCTGGATACGAGTAGGTAGAAGCAGCTCTGGCACAGATGTACCTAGGGGTAAAACCCGAAAACACCACTTTGAGCTAGACTAGAACGGGAACTGGTGCACGACAACGGGCCTTGCTGCACTCTTGGTTACGACACTCCCGGGGGATATGCTTAGGATAATTCTCATTTTCTTTACAAACCATTATGAAGGGTTTATGAGTATTTACTTCCTCAAAGGAGACATTTTTATGATTATGGATTATATCCATAAACTATTTAATTTATGTTTTGTGTTTTACAAGTTTGGGATTAGGTATTGTTATTCATAAATTAATCTAGTGTATGCCATTGTTTAGAAATGGCGCCCAGTAGAAGGAATGAGAACTCTAGCAATGAACATGATACAAAGAGAAAGAAGGATCATATATTTCATGGTCTTAAGCAAGAATTTACAAGAGAAATAGTCTCGCATGTATTATCATCATATGAATAAATAATATCATGTGTTGATAAGATGAGTAAAGAGTTTACTGAGTCCTATGGCTTTGAAGGGAAGCAAGAGAAGAAAAGGATGGAAGAGAGAAAGACGGATAAAGGGAAGAGAGAAAAGAATAATTTTCCCATATGTGATAACTATGGGAAGAAACACCCTGGAACTTGCCTGAAACGAATGGGAGTTTGTTATAAGTGTGGAGGAAAAGGGCACAAAGTACGTGACTGCAAGAGTAAGAAAATTGTTTCAAATGTACAATGCTTCATTTTCATGGAGTTTGGACACTACGCGAACCTATGTCCCAGTCATCAGACTATGCCGCAAATGATGCTATTGGATAATAATCAAGTTATGATACTACCACAGATGAAGAGGAATGGTTTGAGTTCTTATGTTGATTATGTCATTTGATTATTGTATCAACAATGTACTTGTTATAATAATTATGGAGTATTTAGGGATTGTACTGCAGTACTATTTCATTATGGAATTGAGATTGTGTGGAACAAAGAAAAGTGACTCAATAGTAGGTTAAATTTTTGGAAAATATATGGTTGAGAGAAAGATAACCCATAATATGGTTCTGATACCGAGGTAGTGATTTTAGAATAATACATGATTGTTTCGGATAAATTATATTGGATATTCTTGACTACCTTGAAACTGATTAATGATTTGTATATTCCATCATTGTTGGGGTTTACAAAATTTTTGGATTGAAGGAGTATAACTATTATTCGATGAGGAATAAGGGATCATGAATGTAATCAATAAGGTTTTATGATAATTCAGGATGTTGCAGTGTTTTAAAAGAATACATGATGAAGGTGATCACATGTTATTACGCGGCAAAAAAAACGATCTTCATTGTGTTTACCTTCTTTATAAATTTTGGACTGAAGTATTTTGGATAGTTCTAGTTTGGATTATTTTGGATTTCCATAAAAGGACAACCCGAAGGTCGGGCGGCTACCCGTCACGTCCGGCAAGGCCGTGAGACATGAACCCGCAACCGAAGGGCGACAAGGGTGTATCAACTACCACTGGCCCACGAGATGTCCTGGATTAAATAATGTAGTTTTTTTAAAAGATCTGGTAGATGAATTAAAAATTCGTTTATTTTGGAACCCTGTATGAATAGTATAAATAGAATTTTTTTACGTTCTATTATTTTTTAGAGTGAAAGATGAGTTTGTGGTAGATATTTATTAATGGATAAAACTCTAATTATAAAGTAAGTATATATCCTTATGATATTATCCAATCTCATAAATAAATTTCTCAACATTAAGAAAAGGAACTTAGAACAAAAATGTTGTCATAGATAGTACCTTAAATCATCACTAATTTATGGATTTGGGATTGTTTCCCTTTTCATAGCCATGTTCGCTAGCACTCTCCATCAGATAATTGATGGTTATATTTCTCTTCCATATCCGTATTTTCCTACATGGAACCCTAGTATGTGTTATTTTCAGTAATCTTCATACTTTCCACTCTTTATTTTAAATAGAGGCCTCATTAATTCATTTTTTGATGTGGGATTTCAACCAAGATATTTTGAAACGTCAAAAATGTGTTATCCTAATACCCTATGTTTTGTTGAACCGATGGTATTTCAAATTATCATAGATTGATGAATTTAATGACCTCAATTTTACACTTGTTTGTGATTGATGACCTCAATCACTACCTATATATATTTACGTTTTTCCTCCAATTATATGTCTCTAATTGCCACCAATGTTTTCCTAATCGAGATCATAATTTGGTGGTGACCCTTTCATTTCTCTTTTCCTCATATTAAGACTAAATTTTAGTAACCCAATTTCTGATGTGGGTTTTCCCACAAATATATTTTCTATTTTCAACCTTTTATTTTCTAATAACAATTTCAAATTGCGAGGACGCAATTTATTGAATGAGGGGAGAATGTAACACCCCAGGAATTCATAGTGTGTTATTTCTTCAAAATAATTCAATAACATTCACTACACGCAACACCAAGTTCAATTACAGCATGACTTACCAAACAAGCCATTCAAAAGAGGTTATGAATAGTATTATCTAAATTTTAAACTATATATAATCCTTATAATTTTAGAATCCATATTATCATTTTCTTAGACATAATGTAAGAACAAATTCATTTTCAGTATTGCACTTTTACCAACTTTTAATAGTGAAGCCTTTCTAAATACAATATTTTAAACTTTTTGAGTAAATGGGGACATCAAAAATTTAAAATGAAACATCCCAAGCTTCCACGGTACACTTTCTTTTGAATAATACAGTAGCATGTGTTGTATGCAACTTCGAGTTTTAACACACACCACAACCGATCAAACTAGCCGTTATGAATAGTAATACCTACTTTTTGAAATTTTATCTCTCAAAATGGACTTAATTTTTGGTTTCAGAATATCAAATTTAGCCTAAGGAGAAATTTTGGTACTTTTCGGATAACTTTATTATTTTTATGAATAGTGAAAATTACTAAATTTTAATTAAAAACAACCTTTTTAATCAAAATAATTTATAGTGATAAATTATATTATTGAGTGGTTTTAAAGTATAATTAGAATATATTTTTACCATTTTATCCAATGGTGTTCATTAGAATTAATTTCACTTGGAAATTGGACATAAACAATTATCAATATTTTGATATATATTGTTTCTTAAAAACACGCTATTTTTTGTGACAGCGGGAATTAATTATAAAATTAATTAATGCAACTTATATGTTTGGAATTTTGTAAAATATACATCATTTTTTAATTCAGAATATCAATTATAGCTTAGGGTGAAATTTTGGCATTGTTCTGAAAAACATCAATTTTTTGATGAATAGTGAAACTACTAAGTGGTAGTTAAAAAACTAAATTTTTCATAAAACTAAATTTTACCGCTTTTGTGAATGGAATTTCGAAAATCCGAGAGACACGGTTAATATCAAGAAGTAAAATGTGGTTCAATGAGATGAAAATATTTTTTGGTGAATAGTAACTTTTTAATTTTATTTACCACGGTTAAAAGTAAATAGTGTAATTAAGGGTAAAAATGATATTAATATTACCCTAACACATGTCCTAATTCTATTGGACAAGTGTATCTCGATAAAAACAGCCTTAGGAATAAAATATTATCATTTAGGTCCACTTGGATTAGATTAGGACATTTATTATTATTCAATTCAAAGAAGAGTTAAAAGGGTTAAAATCAAAGTTTATTTATTAAAACATTTGTAATATAGGTTTATACATAAAATAAATTCGATTGTAAATATTCATTAGAAATATAAAACGATTTAATACATAAGGATATTTTATTTATAATTTTTAGACTTTATATAATTTAATTTACTTACGACACAATGGTGATGAAGTAATTACCATACTAATGAAAAATTAAAATAATTGATATTATAAATATACAAATAAATATAATTTGAGACTTTTTAGGTATTACACTAATTTTCTAAGTGAATATGAAATGTTATAATTGATTAAATTAACTTTAATCGAAGTAATCATTCTGTTATGATTTTTACAAAAATCAATTATTGAATAGTGTCAAAATTGACATAAAAGAGTTTTTAAAAGAATTATTATATTATTAATTGATATTAAATTCCTAAAAATCTAAGGTTCGGCCAAGAGACTTATATCATGATATGTTCATCATTAATGGACCACTTGGGGGTCGCTTGGATATATATATTAAGTTTATTAACCATATTATATAAAAATACAAAGAGACATTGTAAAAGTGAAACTAATTAACTCAGAGTTAATACTTAAAGATAAGGTTAATATAAGTACCCAAATCTGTCTAAATTCTATTGGTTGAGTTGTTTTCGATCTATAACCACATTAAAATTTAAATAATCAACTTTTGAGCCATTAGAAACCGAATATGAATTTATTATAAATTAATATTTCTAGCTTTTCCAAAGGTGCCCCTCACCCCTCTTATAAAAGGGCACTCCTCCTTATCATTTCTTCACACCTTCAAAGCCTTTTTGTTCGGCAAAACTCTGCCCAAATACTCTCCCAACTTCCCTCACTACAACCTAGATGCCTTAGTTTGATCAAAAAGCCAACCTAAGGACCCCCTTTGATCAAATCAAATGAATGAACCCGAAGAAGAGGTAATGATTTCACCACCCTTTTCCAAGTTCCTTTCTTCTTCCACTTCTTCTTCCTTTGTTTTTACCATTATAAAATACTAACTCCAGTATCATATATATACTGTGATGTTATTATAAATATGGTACAACCATATTCAATATTCTATCCACCCTTTGAATAACATGTCACCATACGTGCGTACGTACGGCTTACCGTCTCCACGTCGTGGTGTAATTGTTATTCAATATATTATTATTTGGATGGGTATAATAATGATACGTAACTCAAGTAAATAATAAATATAACATGATAATGATTATGAATATATGATATACCATGCAATTATATATTATTTTAATATCAAAATAATGATATTATTGCTCGTGCGTACGGACGGACTACCGTCTCCACGAACGCGATGAGATTCATTATCCATCGTATTCATTCAAGTATAATTCTAATTTGATGATTAATAGTAGCATCTAAGGACATTATATCATTCTGGATATGGTTAAGATACTAACTATCCATTACAAAAATGTCTTACGTAACAAAACATATAAAAGAAAACGAGTAAGTTAACACCCGGAACAACGATAATAATAAGATATTATTAACAAATCAATGTTAAAAGATCATATATGATATCATATTAATGTATATGATTCTTGTATAATTTAATAAAAATTATTTCACCATTATACATGAGGTTAACCTACCCCAACCAAGGAAAAGTACAAGGTAAGGGGTTTTCATCTCACTCTTTATTCCCGTGAGATTCATGCCATATTTCCACCATTACCTTCTGTGTGGGGTATGTACTACCCATAATTATATTCTTTGTGTAATACACTTTAATTTATGTGTATTTACATATTCTTTGTATGATAGCTCTTTCATGGGTTGCATGTTTCGTAAGATACCAAATTGGTAAGGGTTATTTCACAATCTCTTCATTATCCTAGGTTGTTTATACGTAATAATCTACTGGGATCTCTTTATCATCCACATCCATGTTTCTTCAAAATGTATTTCAAAACATTTTTACTATATACAAGAATATGGGTCAGAGTCATTTATACCCTTGTTTGACTTTTTATAAGTGGTTTATAAAGGAATCTTTCCATCATTTTCCAAATAAGGCGCTTTTTAACTTTTTCGACAGAATTAAGGTAAGAATGTTTTTTTAACTTATACGGCGGGTGCGGTTATTTTCCGCCGTTATAAAATTGTCGAAGATTCCATTACAAGCTTATAAGAATATTTTCATATTGAATGTATTATTTTATAATTATGTTACTTATAAAATGATTTAAAAAAGGGATATTTCTCTAAAATAGTTCTGATTTCATCTATGTCAACATCCTTTGATGGATTTTAAGCTTATTTGAAGTTGATTTATTATGATAAAAAACTTCCCTATTTTATTGAAGGTTTTGTGATATTTTTGACCGTGGATAAGTTATTCTTATGTCACTCATGGTTTTTGTTTAAAGTATTGACATTTTATAAGTTATTTTTAATCCAAATGTTTATGTAAAATTAAAACCTTTCATTCAGATGAATGTGTTAGACAAGTATGTTCCGGGTTGGGGACCGGTAAAATTAAGCCCTCCGGATTGGTCTCCCGTTATTATAGGAACTCCGGTTTGGTCTCCGGTTATTAGAGGAACTCCGGGTTGGTGTCCGGTTATTAGAGGCACTCCGGGTTGGTGTCCGGTTATTAGAGGCACTCCGGGATGGGTTCCAGTTATAGTTAGCCCCTAGGTTTTGGGATGAGTCCTTGACAAAGAAATTAAAGTTCAGCATTATGCATTCCTTCATTATGAAAGTGGTTATTGATATTGCATGTGATTATTCGATTAGTAGAATATCCATGTGAATAATTAAATGGAATTATTTCATTTTACTTATGCCATACTATGTTGAATGTTCATGTTTGAAAGGCTTTTGTTTTAGTTATACATTGCCTTAAATGTTTATTCTTATTTATGAAAGTTTCCTCTATATTGTTATCCTTACTGGGCATTTGAGCTCACCCCTTTTCTATGTTTTATTTTTCGCAGGAAGTGAAGAAGTAAATTATGAATGACCAAACAGGGATATTATGAGGGGTTAATAGTGTGGACTATGGAGACAATATGTTGTTGTAGTAGTTTTTCACTTTATGATGAAATGTAAAACTTTATGAATATATCTAGTGTTTCCAAGGCTACTAAACCAATCGGTCTTCCGAGTTTTGATATTTCTTGTGATCATGCCAATGTTATGTAATAATGCACCAACTCTAGGTAACTGGGGTCGGGGCGTTACAATTTCTCTTGTTGGTATTATGTAATTACATTAATTTATTTTTTCGGTATCATATCTCTGTTTTGGTGATTTTTGGATTCCTTATATTTAATTAGCTTGATTTCATTACCTAAAATCAGGTTTAAAATGAGTTTTTTAAAAATTTATACATTGGTTTTAAATTATTATCAATAAAACATGTTGTCACATTATTTACGAATTTTATGGCTTCTAAGTTGTATGAATGATTTTTTAAAGTTGGTTCTAAAAATTTTACATTTCTTTTTTATGCATATAATGAAATAAGTACGATGGAATAAATTATTTGATACTAATCAATAGTGGTGCGAGCATGAATTATCTCCTTTGGTTCCATTACTGAGTCTAATAATTTTAAAAAGTATATTTTTCATTACATATTTTGACATGTCAGTATTCATTATCAAATTAGTTTAAGGAAAATTCAGTTTCACCAGATTTGACACATCCTCATTTTACCATCATGGGTCCGAGTGAGGATGCATTGAGAACTAAATGGAGCAGCTATCTTAAATGTTACCATGTTGACTCAGAAATGAACACCCCATATATCACACCTTTATATCTTCTTCGTGATCATATAAGAAGGTTCCCACACATGCCTGCAACACCACCTGATTTAGCATCTTATTCCAACACCATGGCTACACCACCTGCATGGATGTTCCTACCCATGTCACTATCATCAAATAAATTTTCCTATTAAAACCACACCATGCCTACATCGCCTACATGGAAGTTCCTACCCAACCCTCCTTTATCATATCATTTGGCCTCTCCTTCCCATACAATTTCCAAGACGCCTATTGGGAGGATTCCTACTAAACCATTTTTATATCCCTTGATGTATCCCCATCCCTACCACCCATATCATGTCATGTATACATCACCTCCATTTCCTTCTACCCATCTTGGATATGATGATTCTATTCCTTCTACTCCTACTCAAGTGCAAGAAGATCAGACAGATCATGCATTGGAACATACACATCATTTAGAGGCTACTGATCCAAAACACCCAATGGACCCATCAGAGCATATCGACCAGCCTCCATAATTTTTTTAATTTAATTTTGTGAAATTATATCAATTCATTGTTTTTCGTTTGTACTATTACATACCTATTCTTTTATTCCCTTTTCTCATATTCAGTGGGATTGGGTAGTAGGATAGCTGGGTGAACCTGTATACGAAAATACTGAAATTTAGAAAGAAAAATAATGATAGATTTAAATCAATAAAATATGCTTCTAGTAAAAATTATAGGAAGTGTAGAAGTTTCATTGATATAGTATCAAAGTACCACAATATCAGTATGGTGTAACTGGTCTCATGGAGAAGTCTAAGTAATAACATCAATGACAAAGAATGGGTGTAGGCATGGTTAGGATGATTTTAAAAAATTTATATCTATACTGTTGTTTTATTTATATAAATTAACATGTTCATTTTAAAGTAAATTTATCATTCTCAATTGTGAAGCTACTATTGTTACAATTTTGATAAATCTTGGTGAGTTAAGTTCATCATAAATGGAAGATTTATTTTTTGGTTGGAGAAGTTGAGTGGGTTCTAATTTAGAGGATATAACCATTTTCCCAAAAAATCTAAAAACTCAATATCAAAAAATGGTCGCATAATGGAACATTGATGAGATTAAGGAATTTCCAATTTTAATAGTTTTCAAATAGAATTTATTTATGTATATTGGTGTTGAATTTTTGTTTTTAGGAAGAAATGTGAAAAAAAAGTGTTAACAAAATATGTACAAACACTATGGTGCACTACAATGTCAGAGCATAAGATGCACTAGGTAATTCCTCTTCAAGTAACCTTTATTGCCTCATGTGATTTAGAAAGACTCTTACTTATTTTTATAAAGTTGTAACATTATGTTTCAATGAATGATGGTAGTGTTCACTTGGATCTTATTTACATTTTCAAAACTAAATAATTGAAGATCTTTATAGAATGATCATAATGATTATCAAAAATTATATTGTGTTTATCATTAGATATATTTATGATTTTTTCATCAATGATTATCACATGTTTAAATTTATGAATTTTTTAATAATTTAATCTTTACTGCCTTTTATTATTATTCATGAATATAAATTTTCTATATTCTGAATATGTATATACTTATCACATTCATTTATAATATTCAATATTTGGCTTAGAAGGCCATGTGCCTCAAGAAAAATTAATTTTCTCAAGTAGGAAAAAAGAGGATGAAAGTATAGTAAATAATAAAACTATAAAATATTGTAAGTATTTTAATTTATATTTCAAATATTTATTTGAAATTAATAATTTAATGTCTTTTTTATATTTTCAATAGTCTTCCCTAGAGGCCCATGATGGTAAATAAGATGGAAACTTCATCCCAAAAGGTCATTTAAGTTAGATATTAGTTGAGGAACAACAAGGGAGAGTCTGATGTCGACCAAGGAAAAACATCATCCCCTCTAGGTATTGGTACTCAGAATGATCATCTCAAATCCCTTAGAACCCCTGAGCTACAAAGTGGGTATTTAGAAGCAGGTTAAGCACACAAAATAGCTTAATATGAGCCTAAAAGAAGTAAAGAGAAGTGTTAAAGAGGTAACATGATTACCGAACACTTACTAAAACCTATAATAGTTATAATTAAATCACTTACATCATAGAATTCTAGTACCATTAATTAATATATGGAATCAATGAGATGATTTAATGATTCCATAGGATATTCCAATGAGGGCCCTCGTGTTCATGGATTGGGTGGTGGTGGAAATGATGATGTTGATTATGTTTTTGATGATGTTGTTGTTTTGGATTATTTTGTTTTTGATGAGGATGTTACTAATGGTTATAACAATCCATACTTTACATACATTATTATTACTTCAGAATTGAATCATAATTATTACAACATATAACAATACCATGGTAGGACCGTATAGGTATAGTGTCCTTAGAAACTGGGAAACATAAACAACTTGTTCATAAAACATGTACATTGTCTCCCTTTTATTTCATCATATCTAGAGTCCATTTTTGTATATCCTATTTAATACACATCTTCCTGACCTGGGGAAAAGAAAACATTCAAAACGGTGAGCGTAAATTCTCAGTAAGGGTAAAAAAAGGAAATATCAATCAGATCATATTCATAAGAACATAACATTTTGAAAATCATAACCTGCAAAACAGATCATAATATCATAACATGGGATAAATAATAGAAGTGAAATGTGATCCCAATAACTATAACAAAAAACATGAAACTTTGTGGAATACACAGATAATCAATGAATATCATTTCTTATTAGTCAAGACACATTGCCAAGACTATCATAGTGGAAAAGGTCCATTTTTAAACTGAGTTCACTCCTTGTTCCAGTCCGGTATCATTGAATCGGATTAACATGCGGTTCAAGCCATGTCTATCTCATGAGATATTAATCATTACTCAATGCATTGAAGGTAGATATAGGTCCCACCCATCTGAAAATGAAATCATTCTTATGAGTGCCTCAAAATCATAAATCATATATCATAGAATAACCCAAGTAATAAATATGGGATTCATAAACATCATGCCATCATAACATAAAACATATAAGATAAATGTACTTCTTAAAAATAATTCTATGATAACATAATCAAATCAATATAAAAATAGGGATATAAACAGAACCCTATATTATCTTAGATTAATTTTTTTTGATAAAACACATGAACTCCATTCTTGTGGAAAATATCCTTTCTAATTCAAAAACAGTTTTCCTTTCTTAACATGTCATACAATTTAAAAATAAAAGAAGTTAATTAAAAAAAACATGAAAACATGTAAAGGAAGATGCATGGAAATAATGTCCTATGAAATCATAAAAATTCATTCATTTCATCTAAGTTAAAAAGACATTCTTTTCGTACTTTGGCCAGAAAAGTCAAAAAGTATCTCGTACTGAAAACGAATAAAGATTCCTTTCATTTATTTTACTAAAAATTCACCAATAGTTAAAACTGTATTTAAAGAATTTTAGGAGGATATAAATAATATTACATATTGAGGAAACATGGATTTGGATGATAAATATGCCCCAGTAAATTCGGAAGTATAAAAAATCTCAGATAAAAATGAGATTGTGAGATTTTCCCTTACCTTAGGTCTGATAAGCTTCGTACATATCTGATCCTCCTATATAATGATGTAAAAAATGTCATTGACTTATTACAGAATCATATTCATTGTTATGATATCACATATGGTCATATTCTTGTCTTCTTATTAGTAATATTTCATTGCTACTTGTTATTCAAGTCTTCATTGCTTTATGTGCTTATACATGTTTTGTGAAATAAATTCTTATTCCTATTTTTAGGTTAAATATAACTCACTTACAGAATGGTATTGTTGTAATATATATCATATTTATTCATTCAATTCATTTATTTAATCATTATTCAATGACTATCATGAAGAACGAGTCGCATCACATCATGGAGATGGTTGGCCGTACGTACGCATGAGCGATGATATCATTCTTTTGATATTAAAATAGTATATAACTGGATGGTATATAACATATAAAGGATGATAATAATTTCATATTTATTATTTATATCATTTATACTCATTATCATACCCATCCAAATGATGACATGTTTGAATAACAAACTACACCACAGCGTGGAGACGGTAAGCCGTAAGTACACACTTGTGGTGACTTTTTCATTCATAGGATGGATAAAATAACTAATATGGTTGTACCCTTTATAATAAAATCACATTATATAGATGATATTGGATTTATTATTTTATAATGGAAAGAACAAAGAAGGGGGATGTGGAAGAAGAACGGATCTTGAAATAGGTAGTGAGATATTTACCTCTTTCTTGGGTTCTTTATTTTGATTTGATCAAAAGGGATCCTTAGGTTGGCTTTCTGAATAAAGTAAGTCCTCTAAAATGAAGTGAGGACAGTTTTAGGGTATTTTTTCAGGTTTTGGATGATCCAAATGTCATTGGAGGTATGAATTTGAGAGAAGGTGGAGTTCCCTTTCATAAGATGTATGAGGGGCACATTAGGAAAAACATAAAATATTATTTTATAATAAATTCATGTTCAGTTAATAATGGATCCAAAGTGACTTACTTCGAGTATAAGGTGGGTATTGGTGAAAATACTATGAACAAATAGGTTTTAGAAAAGTTTACGTTACCATTTTAACCTTTTCATTCAGATTTAACTCTATGTTAAATAATTTTACTTTTACCGTGTCTTCTTGTATTCTTACACTATATGGTTAATAAACTTACTATAAACTACAAATAGAACCCAAATAGGTTCATTAAGTACATATATATTATTATATAGTTATTTTTTCCTAACCTTAGATTTTTAGGAATAGAATATCAATTAATAATTTAATATTATTTTTTAAAAACACTTTTATGTCAATTTTGACACTATTTGGTATTTGGATTTTGATAAATTTATAAAAAAAAATTTACTTAGACAAAAATTCATATAACCAACCATAATATGTTATATTAACCTAGAAAATTCGTTTAATTAATAAAAAGTCTCAAATTACATTTTTTTGGGTATTTATAATATCAATTAAGTTAATATTTCATTAATAAAGTAATTGCTGCATAATCATTGTGTCATAAATAAATTAAACTATTTAAGGTCTAAAAACTATAAATAAAATACCATTATGAATGAAATTTTTTAATCTTTATAATGAATATTTATTGTAGAATTTATCTTGTATATAACTCTATATTAAAAAAGTTTTACTTATTAAACTTTGATTTTAATTCTTTTAACTCTTCTTTGAATTAAATAATAATTAATGTCCTAATATAATCCATGTGGACCTAAATGATCATATATTATTCCATAGGTTGTTTTTGGTCGAATTACACTTATATAATAGAATTAGGACAAGTGTTTGGGTAATAATAAGATCATTTTTACCCTTAATTAACCTATTTACTTTTAATTGTGGTAAATAAAAGATAAAAGTTAATATTCAATAAAAATAATTTTTACCTCATTGAACCACATTATACATACAGATAGGAACCATGTCTCTCTGATTTTTGAAATTCCACTCACATAAGTGGTAAAATTTGGTTTTATGTGAATTTGAAAATTCTCCTAGGAGGTGGGTAAATGACGGTGAAAAGTTCTATAAAATTTTTATATATCTAAAATTACTATATATTGACTCCAATGAATTACATTGAACTTATATAGGTATTATGTGTCTATTTTGACCCAAAATAAATTTAAATAAAATAAATAATTATTTAATTAAATATTCGGTTTTAAACTATAACTCAGTGTTTTTCACTATTCATCAAAAATTTAAAGTTTTCAAGAAAAATACCAAAAATTCACCCTAAGATATTTTTGATATTCTGAATCAAAAAATGAAGTCAATTTTGAAAGATAAGATTTATAAAATTTTAAAAAGTGGGTATTCCTATTCATAATGGCTAGTTTAAATAATATTTTAATAGCATATCATTGTTTAGTGAAACTCTGTATTGCGTACAACGCAAGCTATCGAGGAAGGTTGCTCTTGAATGTAACACAAGCCAAGACAGTGTTGTGTGTACTGAAATATTCCTTTGGTGTGGTGTATAACATAAAACATAAAAACAGAATATTTCTCATAAATCCCAGGGTGTTAAATTCTACCCCCCTTAAAAAGAATTTCACCATCAAAATTCATCACTTCACAACAAACAGATGAGGATACCTCTCCCTCATCATATCCTCAAGTTCCCATGTAGCTTATTCTAATTGGTGTATTCTCAATAAATAATTAACCAAGCGAGTGGTCTTGTTTTGTATATCTTTTTCACTACGATCCAGAATCTCTATGTGTTGTTCTTCATAAGAAAGATCTTGCTCCAGTGGTACAACTTCTGAGCTTAGTACATGTGAAGGATCATATATGTACTTTTCCAGGAGAGATACATGGAGCACATCATGAATTTAAGATAGATTCGGTGGAAGCGCCAATTGGTAAGCTACCTTCCCACCATGATGCAGTATCTCAAAAAGACCAATATACATAGGGCTCAGCTTGCCTTTCCTTCCAAATCTCGTTACTCTCTTCCAAGGAGATATTCGTAAGAACACTTTATCACCCACTTCAAACTATAGGTCTTTTCATCGGTCATCGGGATAACTATTTTGTCGACTCTGAGCTTCTCTTATGTGTTTTTGAATAGATCTCACCTTTTCTACTATCTCATCAACAACATCAGGTCCTAATAGCTTTCTTTCCCCAAATTCATCCTAGAAAGTTGGAGTTCTACATTTCTTTCCATAGAGAGCTTCATAAGGAGCCATCTGAATACTGGAGTGAATGCTTTTATTATAAGAACATTCCCCCAAAGCTAGGTGTTGATCACAACCTCCTTTTAAATCCATTTAGAAATCTCTCAACATTACTTCTAGAGTTTGAATTTTCCTCTCAGACTGACCATCGGTCTGAGGATGATACGTTGTGCTGAAAATCAACACTGTATCTAGAGTATGCTGAAGACTTCGCTAAAACATCAAGGTAAACCTCGGATCCTGATCAGATATAATGTAAAGTGGTACTCCATGAAATCTTACCACTACCTTCACATATATCTTGACAAGTTGATCAAGAGAGAAATCTTCTCCAATAGAAATTATGTGTGCCGACTTCATAAGATGATCAACTATAACCCAGATAGCATTATTGCCTTTGGATGTTTTAGGAAGTCTATTGGCAATGTCTATAGTGATGTTTTCCCATTTCTATTCTTGTATGGGTAATGGTTGTAATATCCCCATAGACTTCTGTCTCTCATATTTAACTTATTGAAAAACCAAGAATTATGATATATATTTATAAAAATCTCATTTCATTCCATCCCACCCGAAGTACTCCCTCAAGTCCCTATCCATCTTTGTTCCTCCAGGGTGAATAGAGAATGAAGAACTATGCACTTCATCCAATATTTATTTCTTTAATTCTGAGATAGGAGGAACACAAACCTGATTCCTGACCCTTGTTACTTCATCAAAATCAATGTGGAAATCAAGAACATTTCTCACCTTCTTTTGTAACTCTACATCGTCATTCTGTGCCTCTTAAATCTTCACATGTATTGATGGTTGAACATTCATTTGAGAAGGATAATAATTTTCCACTTCCATTTTAATTCCAAGATCCATCATTTGTAAATCCATAAATATTTGATCTTTTGTGATCCTCATCATGGATAAGATAGCATGGTCTTGTAAACTTAATGTGTCTTCCACCTTGTTTTCATTCCCAACGTGGTAATGAATTGAGCAGTCGTAATCCTTAATAAGCTTCGTCCATCTTCTTTGGCACATATTCAGCTCCTTTTTTGTGAAAATATACTTTAAAAATTTTAGATCAGATTAAATATCACACCTTTCACCATAATGAGAATTCCTCCAATTCATTAATGCAAAGATTACCGTAGCTAATTCCTAATCATGAGTTGGGTAATTTTTCTCATGGATTTTCAACTCTCATGATGCATAAGTTATCACCATATCGTTTTGAATGAGAACACACCCCAATACCTTCTTGGATGAATCATTGTAGATCAAAAACATTTCTCCACTATAAGGTAGTGTGTGCACATGTGAATTGGATAACCTTATTTTTTACTCCTTCAAATTATCTTCACACTCCTCCGTCCAAATGATCATAACTCCTTTTCGAGTCAACCTGGTGAGTGGATTATATAATCATGAAAAATCATTCAAAAATTTTTGATAATATCCAGCCAAACCAAGGTAACTTCGGATCTCAATTACTTTTGTTGGTCTCGACCATCTTTCTATAAACTCTGTTTTTGCTGGATCCATAGATATCCCCTCTTTTGAAATTATGTGACCCAAAAATGAATCTTTTTTAATCCAGAATTCACACTTAGTAAATTTTTTCTAAATATTATCCTTTCTAAGGGTCTTTAATACAATTCTCATGTGATCTTCATGTTCTTCCATGCTCTTTGAATAGACAATAATATCATCTATAAAGACTACAACAAACTAATCAAGATAGTCTCTAAAAAATCTATTCATTAGATCCATGAAGATAGCATGGGAATTAGTATGACCAAATGGAATCACTGTAAATTCACAGTGTCTATACCTTGTATGGAAATCCTTCTTTGGTATATCCTCCCCTTTGACTCTTAATTGATGATACGCTGAATGAAGATCAATCTTGGAAATGTATTGAGAACCGTGTAGTTGGTAAAATTAGTCATGAATGAATGAGAGAGGATATTTGGTCATAATAGTTATCTTATTATGTTCTCGATAATCAATATAGAGTCTCATTGATCCATATTTCTTCTTAACAAACAGAACTGGTGCTCCCCAAGGTGATGCACTAGGGCGTATGAATACCTTATCAAGATTCTCTTGGAGTTGCTTCTTCAATTACTTCAACTCATTTGGGGCCATTCTATATGGTTCCTCTGAAATGGGCATAACACCAGGTATAAGTTTTATTGAAAACTCAACTTCTCAATTTGGTGGAAGACCTAGAAATTCCTTTGGGAAGACATCATCAACGTCTCATACAATGGTAATATTCTTAATCGCGAGTTTCTCCCCAACCATTTGAGATAAATAACATTGATTTATTGGAATCAAGACCCATATGATGGAATAAATTTCCACTGGAAGGTTATATTTATCCTTGCATCGATAGATGGTCATAGATTGATCGGGAATATGAAATGTGAAGCGTAGGAGGTGAATTCTGTGTAGACATTTATTTGTTCACATCACTAGATATCTTTTTCCCATCATTGTGGCATCCAAATTTCTGATGACCTTCTTTTCCACAATTGAAACATTTACATGTCCCTTTAGGACAATTCCCTCCATGTTTCTTTCCACACATTGAGCATAAGGGAAAACTCATCTTCTTTTTAGTGTGGTCTTTAGATTTTCCTTTGAATTCCATTTACCTCTTCTTATCAAACCCATATGACTGATGGGTTACTCCAATCTCCATATCAACCATGAGAGCACATCGAACAATTTCCTCATAGCTATTGAATTCCCTTATGGCTAACGCCCTTTGATGAATTGGTTTTAAGAAACTAGAAAATCAATCGATCTTACTCTCAGGTTGGACAATAATTCCGGAAGCGTACCATGCAAGTCTTGGAAAATTTTCTTCATAGGTAAAAAATGATGCATCATCATTTTTCTTTAGTTCAAGAAACTCTTTCTCCATCTTTGTAAGAAGAATACGAGGGAAGTACTTATTGAAAAATATGTTCTTGAACTCGTCCCATTCCATGGACTCAATTTCATCTCTGGGCATAGTATTTTTGATAATATTCCACCATTTATTAGCATCACCTTCCAAACGATATAATGATAAGATGAATTTATCATGTTCAGAACATTAATGAACAGAAAATATCTTTTTAGTGGTACTGTTCCATTATTCAGCCACTAATGGATCAGTAGACCCACTGAATGAGGGTGGACGCTACCTCATGAAGGATTCAAAAGAATGTTCCTCTTTCCTTTTCTCGTTTGGAAGTCCTGCATGATTCATATCTTGAGAAAGTTGTGTGATCATGGCTACATGATTTTTCATTCCGGCTCCCATAACGTTTGTTTGCTCAGGGAGAAAATCATTGGATTGCCCATCACATTCATCATTAATAAGGCTCCTTCGGGTTCCATCCATTGACTAAAACCAATAGGAATAGTGTCAGAAACACTAATCATAATAGGAAAACAACAAAATCAAGAATAAAATTTCCCACAGAAGATCTTATCATAGGTTATTCATGGCCATTTCTAAAAAAATAATATTTTTTTCTATGCTTATACATATCCTTAGAGATCTTACTAATGATTTAACATCCTCGTTTCAAAAGGTTGACTATACCTTTCCTCTGATACCAACTATAACGACCCATACTTTACATGCAATGTTATTACTTCAGAATTGAAGCATACTTATTACAACATATTACAAAACCATGATAGGACCGTATAGGTATAGTGTCTTTAGAAACTGGGAAACATAAACAACTGGTGCATAAAGCATCTACATTGTCTCCCATTTATTTCACCATATCTAGAGTCCTATTTGGCATATCCTACTTAATACCCTTCTTTCTGACCTGGGGAAAAGAAAACATACAAAAGGGTGAGATCAAATGCTCAATACGAGTAGACAAAGGAAATCTCAATCATAACATATTCATAAGAAGATAACATTTTGAAAATCTTAACCATCAAAAGAGATCATAATATCATAACATGGGATAAATCATAGTAGTGAAATGCAATACAAATAATCATAACATAAAACATGAAACTTTGTGGAATACACACATAATTATTGAATATCATTTCTTATTAGTCAAGACTCATTTCAAAGACAATCATTGTGGAAAAATTCCATTTCTAAATTGAGTTCACTCCTCGTTTAAGTCCTGTATCACTGATCAGGATTAACTTTTTGTTCCAACCATGCCTATCTCATGAGATATAAATATTTACCTGATGCATTGGAAGGAGATATAGGTCCCACCCATATCATAATGAAACCATTCTTATGTGTGCCACAAAATCATATATCATATATCATAGCATAACCCATTTAATAAAAATGGGATTCATAAACATCATACCATTATAACATAAAACATATAAGATAAAAGGACGTCATAAAAATAATTAAATCATAACATAATCAAATAAATTTAAAAATAGGGATAGAAATAGAACACTATATTATCTTAGATGAAAAATAATTTTGATAAAACTCCTGAACTCCATTCTTGAGGAAAATATCCTTTCTACTTCAAAAACATTTTTCCTTTCTAAACAGGTCAAACAATTTTAAACAAAAAGAATTTAACTATAAATAAACTTGAAAACTTGTAAAAGAATCTACATGGAAATAATGTTCTTCGATATCAAAAAATTCCATTAATGCCGTATAAGTTAAAAAAACATTCTTCTTGTACTTTGGCCTGAAAAGTCAAAAAGTATCTCATACTGAAAACAACAAAAATTCCTTTCATATATTTTACTAAAAATCCACCAATAGGTAATATTATATTTAAAAAATTGTATGATTATAGAAATAATATTACATATCGAGTAAACATGGATGTGGATGAAAAATATTCCCCAGTAAATTCTGAAGTATAAACAATCTCGAATAAAAATGAGATTGTGACATTTTCACTTACCTTAGGTACGATATGCTTCATATGTATCCAAACCTCCTATATAATGATTTAAATAATGTTATTCACTTATTACAGAATAATATTCACTATTATGATATCATATATGGTCATATTCCAATCTTCTTATTAGTAATATTTCATTTATACTTGTTATTCGGGTGTTCATTGCTTTATGTTCTTGTGCATGATTTGTCAAATAAATTATTATTCTTCTTTTTAGGTTATAGATACCTCATTTAAATAATGGTATTAGTGTAATATATATCATATTTATTCATTCAATTCATTTATATAATCATTATTCAATGAATTTCATGTAGAACGAGTCGCATCACATTGTGGAGTTGGTTGGCCGTACGTATGCACGAGCGATGATATCATTATTTTGATATTAAAATATTATACAATTGGATGGTATATCATATATAAAAATTCATAATAATTTCTTATTTCTTATTTAAATCATTTATACTCAATATCATACCCATCCAAATGATGAAATGTTTAAATAACAAACTACACCACGACGTGGAGACGGTAAGTCGTATGTACGCACGTGTGGTGAATTTTTCATTCATAGGATGGATAAAATAACTAATATGGTTGTACCAATTATAAAAACAGCACAGTATATTTATGATAATGGTGTAATTATTTTATAATGGAAACAACAAAGAAGGAGGAAGTGGAAGATGAAAGTATCTTGAAATAGGGGGTGAGATATTTACCCCTCTCCCAGGTTCTTCCATTTGATTTGATCAAAAGGGCTCCATAAATTGGCTTTCATACTAACATAAGGCCTCTTGGATGAAGGGAGGACAGTTGAGAGGGTATTTTGGTAGGGTTTGGCTGAGCCAAATGTATTTGGTAGTGTGAATTAGAGAGAAGGGTGAGTTCCCTTTTATAAGAGGGGTCAGGGGCACCTTAGGAAAAACTTAAAATCTTATTTTATAATAATTTTATATTCGGTTTATAATGGATCCAAAGAGACTTATATCAAGTTTAGGTTGGGTATGGGTCTCAATACCATCAACCAATAGGTTTAAGACACGTTTAGGTAACCAATGTAACCTTATCATTTATATTTAACTCTAAGTTAAATAATTTAACTTTTATCGTGTCTTCTTGTATTCTTACACTATATGGTTAATAAACAAACATTAACTACCAATCAAACCCCAATTGGTTCATTAATATCATATATATCATTATATAATTCTTTTGGAAGATCCTTATATTTATAGGAATAGAATATCAATTAATAAGTTAATATTTGTTTTAAACACACTTTTTTGTCAATTTTGACACTATTTGGTATTTTCTTTTTTCTAAATTCATAACATCATTATTAAATAGAAAACAATTCATCTAACCAACCATAATATGTTATATTAACCGATAGAATTAGTTTAATTCATAAAAAGTATCAAATTAGATTTATTTGGGTATTTATAATATCAATTATTTTAATATTTCATCAATAAGGTAATTACTACATCATCATTGTGTCATAAATAAATTAAATTATTTATTTTCTAAAAACTATAAAAAAATACAATTATGTAGGAAATACTTTTAGATTTCTAATGAATATTTATAGTAGAATTTATCTTATATATATCCTTATATTAAAAATTTGTTACTTATAAAACGTTGATTTTAATTCTTTAACTTTTCTTTGAATTAAATAATAATAAAAGTCCTAATCTAATCCAAGTGGACCTAAATTGTCATATTTTATTCCTAAGGTATTTTTGAAGAATTATACTTATCCAATAGAATTAATACAGGTGTTAGGATAATGATAATATCATTTTTACCATTAATTACCCTATTTACTTTTAACCGTGGTAAATAAAAGTTAAAAGTTACTATTCACCGAAAATTATTTTCATCTCATTGAAACACATTTTACTTACTGATATCAACCATGTCTCTTAGATTTTTTAAATTCTACTCACATAATCGGTAAAATTAGATTTTATGTGAACTTGAAAATTCTCCTAGGATGTGGGTAAAAGACGGTGAAAAGTTCTATAAAATTTTTATATATCTAAAATTATTATAAATTGACTACAATGAATTACATTGAACATATATAGGTATTATGTGAATATTTTGGCCTAAAATAAATTTAAATAAATAAATAAATATTTAAATAAATATTTGGTTTTAAACTATAACTTAGTGTTTTCACTATTCATAAAAAATTGAATGTTTTCAGAAAAATAACAAGAATTCACCCTAATCTAATTTCTATATTCAGAATCCAAAAATGAAGTCCATTTTGAATGATAAAATTTATAAAATTTCAATAAGTGTGTATTACTATTCATAATGTATAGTTTATATAATATTTTAATAGCATATCGTTGTTTAGTGAAACTCAGTATTGCATACAACACAAGCTATCGAGGAAGGTTGTTCTTGCGTGTAAGGAAAGACAAGACAGTGTTGTGTGTAGTGAAAGATTCCATTGGTGTTGTGTATAACATAATACACAAAAACAAAATATTTCTCATAAAAGTTTTGGGTGTTACAATGATGATGAGGATGTTACTGATGGTGATGATTTTGGTGATGGTGTAGATATTGATCCCATCTATTTTTTTATATAGTGGGAAGGAGACTTATGGAGGGTTTGTAGGACATTAATTGATTACTTATATACACATATTGTATGTTTTATTATTGTATATGGTGTGAAAATTGATAAAATCGGTTTGTAGAATGGTATAAATATAATATTTTTACAGTATTGGATGTAAACAATTTGTTTAATTTGATTTACTCATTCAGGTGGTGGTGGAAGAGGTGTAGATGTAGTTACTACCAAATATTGTAAGGTAACTATACCCATATTTTTTAGAACAATGGGTATAGTTTTTTTTCTAGGTTAAGCTATACACATAGTTTAAAAACCAAGGGTATATGTATATCCCTACTGTTTTTCTTAAATCGTGGCTATCATAAAATCTACAACACCTATACCCACAGTTTGTCTAGAAACTGTGTGTATAAGTCCATACTGACACCTCCATCATCCACATTTCCTTCAACCATTGGTATAGACGAAACCAAATGTTTTAGCTAATATATAAATTCTTTAAAACAATGGGTATTGGGTCCATTTATAGTAGCGTTGAATGGGATTCTTTATTGACTCCTTTCTTTGATAATTTCTTCTCTTAGGTGCTAAGGATAGATTGTGGTAAAAAAATTGAAGCTAAATCAAGGAAATATTTATTTTTATTATTATATATCTAGTTTTATATATTTTTTGAACATTTAATTTACCATAGGAGGTCATCTAACTTTTAAGTCTTGTCATTTTGAGTACGGGTTAAAGTTGGAAATTTGGTCAGAGGTCCATCTCTTCTGTTTACATATATTCATGAATGTATTAATGAATAATCTCATAGAAGATATATATTCTGTATAATAGAATATAAATTTAATAGAAACAGGTGCATCTAAGATAGTTTATAAGATAGTTAAATATTATTATCATAATGATAGTGGGAAATATGTCTGTTAGGGAGGAACTTTTCCTTCTTCATCCAAATTCATGACACCATTAGAGTAATTTTGGTGGGTCTATACTCAATAGGTTTGTATAGTGAGATAATTGTATTGCAATATTGATGTAAGTTATTATTCATAAAAAACATTTACTATAAGGGGAATACAAAGATTACATCTCATAAATTTGTGAGGAAATGTAATATATGGTAATTAGAAATCCTAGAGGTAGAGGTCAAAAATAAATTTTTATTTTTTTAAAGTTCCATATGGTGGATCTTAGTGAGGGTTAATTCATTATTTGTGGTTTTATATTTGATACCCCTACCAAATTAGCGTGTCAGTTGATTCAAGTACTTCCCATTCTTTTAATTTTTTTATTTACTAAACTTGAATTTTTAATGTTTATTTTTTATATTCTATGTGGAATAAATATTTAAAAAAATGGATCATACTAGAGGAATCATGTATTTTAAAATGATATTTATTGATGTAGATATTTTTTCATAATTTAATGATACATTTTTCTTGGTCCATACACCTCATGTGGTAGGCCATGGTGTGATTTTCATTCCATTCCTATCTTAGAGTGGTTTTATTCAGGGAATAGTAATACCTTCTCTAGGGTAGATAGTAAGATACCCAACCTTCCCACTTCTTAATGGTAGGTGAACTCTACAACCATAGATCATGTTGTTGGATCATTTATTGAAATTGGATAATGATATGTCCTCCTATTGATTCATCCATGGATCCATATTTTTTTGTCTTAGCCTCCATCATAGATTCAAGTCATGTGAATGAAGATCATTTTTGAAACCATCTTGAGGTTGAGGATGGTTAATTACACTACTTATTTAATGAATGTGAATCAACATATGATTAGACCTGATGGATACTTTGGTTATATATGGACATCCATTGATGTTGGGTGTATTTGGAACTTGTAAAGCCTTACTCTTTTAGACTTGATAGATTCATAATTATGAGGCATCTTATCCATGGATCCCATTGCCAACCATTTCTATCATGGGTTAGTTTTCTTGATGGTATAACGCATCTGGGGATTTTGACCTTATTCATCTCATGTTCATTTTATGTATTAGATATTCAGGACCATATAATTGGGCCCAAAAAATTAGAGTCCTATTGTGATATGTTCGTCACATATTTAACATATCGTGGGGAAATTTTGGTAATATGATTAACATCTTATTGGCAATGGTTTTTCATCGATTTAACTTCTTTATAGGGATAGGTTGGTATTAGAATAAATATCTTGTAGGGATAGGTAGGTCACAGGATTAACGTTTTTGGAGAACATGTGTTTCAGATATTTAATGACTTGTGTGGAATGGTTTTCCCTGGGGATAACATATTATGGGGATAGGTTGGTCATAGATTTATCAACTTTTGTGGATATGTTTTTGGGGTTCAGTGTGTCCTAATGGTGTATGATCACACTTTTTATTTATTTCTTTGTAAGGGAAATATATTAAAATTTTGGTGGTGATGGGTTGAGTATGGCCCATGGGTGAGATGATCACACTTTAGAGTTTCAATCTTCTAGGGGGAAGAAATATAGATTTTAACTGGATGATAGGGTGTCAGGTTGAACCTCATGGATGTGTTATATTTATAGTATTAGGATACATGGACCAAAACCCATTTAGTTTGATTCAAAAATTTGAGAACATATGGTGGGACAAATATATCTAGTTTATCATCATTTGGAAATAAAATTCACATCAGAAAAGAAGTGATTATTAATAATAGTATAGGGAAATTTCATAGAGTCTACCTATTTTAGGAGTTCCATTACATGATGGGGAATGAGGCGTCATCTTATCATGATCATACATGGTTAGTTTTGGGTTCATCACACATGGTAGGGGGTGTGATTTCTTTCATTTCTAGTAATACATGAAACATCATGTGTTCCCCATATACGGTAGGGTTACACATTAACATCATGTTTTGAGGTTGTTTTTATATAGTTTAACAACATGAGACTATGATGTTGGGTTATACAGTTTTATGTCATACTGCTCAAACATGGTGTGGTTTATACATAGAGAGACTATTTAAAATTAGGGGACAAGTTAAAACAACATATCTGCATATTAGGAAGGAAGTTAGTTACCCATGATGATTCAACATTCATGGATTACATATATATTGAAAATGTGCCTATGGGTGGTGCATCGTGTAAACGCTGCCATGGTGAAGTAGAAAAAAGGGATCCGAATGTTAGGATGATTATTCTTAGAAGAAAGAGTCATTACAGATCATATGATTAAAATAATGAGGTAATGAAAGAATCTAGTACCTGAAAAGAAGAAATACACAATGGTTAATGGCATGGTTCATGTGTGAGATTAGGGCTCTGGAGTTACTTGGGGGACAATGTGTGGGGAACCTGATCACTCCACATCAACAAAAATGTGTTTGGTAGAAAGGGTAATTGAGTCACCTACCCAAAATATGTTTTTCTAAACTATAGAATTTCATGAAAAAGTGGGGAGTCATGAACCATAGGCTCTATTAAAGGACACTATAATGATTTTTTAGGCATATCTTCACATAAATTTTGGTTTCATGGAAAACATTGGGATATGTGAAGGTAACTTCCCTAACATGCACCCACCAAACCATAAGACGAGTTTTTGTGACGATGTCTCAAATAGAGGGTGAGAAAAATTTGGGACCATGTGAGTTTAGTCACAATAATTACCTACCTTTGGGGATCCTTTAAAGCCTAGTGTTGTGTGACGTCACTGAAGAAAAGGGTTGTGTGAGTGAGAGATGGAACTTCAATTTCTAGTGAACCATATCTATATGGGGTTGGGGTGATTCACTATTAATTTTCCAAAGGGTAATTTCTAGGGTGAATCTATATCAATGGAGTAAAATGTTGTTTCAGATACTCCAAGCCTTTTTTGTCAGTGTAAGTTCATGTGTGGAAGTATTTCCACAGTTCCATGCTCATACAAATATTTTTTCACACAATATTTAAGGATGTGTGTATGGGTCTAATGATTAAATATGAAATTTTTTTACTATTTCTTCCCTTGTAGAGTTAAAAAATGTTTTTTTTCCTCACCTTTTAGGAATATTTTAGAGTGACAAACCCTCGAGTTGCACACAATGCTATGATGTTGTGAACATGTTTAGAATTTGATCTAGAATAGTCCATTTCGGTATGTTGTATCCTTTTTTGAATAAAATAAAATATAAATGTTTTTAGAAACATTTTATAGATTTTTAGATTACCCCCTTGTAAATTTATCAGATGGGGAACATGAAGGTATTATTTCTATAAAAAACAAAAAAGTTTTGGATATTTTTAATCCATAATAAGAAAATTTTGATCATGGTTACACAAACTATTTTTGTGCATCCAAAAATAAGGGTGGCATAGGCCTATCAATAGCTGAAAAGTGTTCTCTTAGTTTCACTTTTATTCCATCTAAGATAATTTATCTCTCATGCACATAACTAAAATTCTTTGTGTTAACTCCAAATATTTTGTCATTATATTCGCATAGGTCCTCATTACATTAAATGTTTATCATGAAACCCTTATTTAAAAATACTACTAAATTTATAATCAAGATAACCATGTTTTTATTTCCATTGATGTTGATTCTAGGAGGTCAGAAATGTCTAAAAATCATAAAATTATTCAGAATATGAGGTCATATTAAAAAAATAGAGTATCTAGGTCTATTGGATGAGTTATCGAGGTAATGTATACTAATAAATATGCATACACTATATAACAATAGGTTTTTCAATGACATGTTTTTCCCAATCCATCGATGTGAACACACCAAGGTTTTGGTTTTCTCATCATGATGAGCTAAACTGTTAAAATATTACTATTACTTTCCCCTTGACCAGACATCAAGAAAAAACTGTTATATATACTTTCAGTGGGAGGAAATAAACATTGATGAGAGAGCACCCCTAGGATAACAAATTCTTCCCAAATTATATGTTAATTTTCATGATACCATTCAAAAAACCAAATGGGATTTATTGAATGCTAGGAATTGTAATCTGGGGAGATTTCATTTTTGAATAGACAAGGTTATAGAAGGAACACTTCACATAAAATAATTTTTGTATGAAATTTTATGTATTGATTTATATGATGTGGTTTAGATATCCACGTTCTATATTTACCATAAAATAGATATACTAGCATAGTTCCTTTGTAGGTGGTCCCCAAATATGAACTCCTTCAACCTTTATCATCGAGAGGGGGTAATTATCATATGGAATCAAAATTATGTTTAAATGATCCCTTGGATGGGGTTTTATTATGAAGAATTACTCTTAGATCCCAATGATTAGGGAAAGAGAGAGAAAATTCCAATTATAGTAGTGACCCTTCAAGACCATCTAAACATGGTGTTGGGTATTCAACACTCTTTTCATAAGGAAATCCCATTAAATACATTTTTGGGAATTTTCATGAATGTTTCATCATAGAAAATATTTCAGAATCAATTTTTGTTGTCTAAGAAAAATCTACAAAATGAGGTTGGGATCAAATTTGAAGATATTAGAGAAAGGCCCATTTCATGAGTTGGGATAAAATGTGAAGAAATGGCTCCCATATGTTAGATACACAAAATTCCTAGACATCTTCTTAGGTGGTTTTCTATTATTGATCATGGATGCCCATATGGGATTAACACTAGGGATGGTAGTTATGTTAACAATAGTACTAGTAGTAAATATCATAAACCTAGGTATCCATGTACTTTTCATCAAGTGAATATGAGAGAAATTTAGTAGGTTATATTAATAATAAAAAACTAGTAATTTTTCCATAATTCTTTTCCTAAACCCAACCAGTGAGTTTTTTGATGATATGTTCGGGATGGTAGAGATTAAGAATTATTTATAGATTGTTCATGGTATGATAATGGTCACAGAGACTAATATCAACACCTAACGAGAACCACACACCCTATCTCGATATTGATGTAAATTTTGGTGAAGTCAATATCAATTAGAGAAAGTGTACATGTATTTCTATAAAGAGAGGTACCCATATATCCATCACCAACTATAGTGAATTTTCAATGATGAGGGTGTTGGGGAGATCGTACTGATGACTATAAAAAACTCAGATTCATCTTTATATAGAACTATGATAACCACAAGGATATAGCATACCATATAATGATCTTTTACGAGTATGTAAAGTAGGAAATGATGTCAAATGAAACACAATATCATTAGGGCACTAAAAATACTGATCATTAGGATGTACACCATGTTTCAGGGGCTTAAACAAGAGAAGTAGAGGATGAGCCTTAAGTTCTTGTCAAATCTACACATTACAGAATAGTGGAGATCACTCATAAATGACTGTTAGTGAAAGTTGAGAGCTCAAATTCTTAAGAAATACCATCTAGGGAGGTGTTGTGGACGAATCTACACTATCTAGTTTAAAAAAAAGATGGGACCTCCCTCACTAAATATTTAATGGAATATTATATGTTCTATCTATGCCAAAAACTATAATATATATGGAAAAGACTTATCTAGAATTAGATCCAGCATCTATTGGTTGAACATAGAAATGTGCTGGTTTTGTGAGCCTCAAAGAGAGGATTTACAATCATAAATAAATGGAATCCTTCATCAAATGTCGAGGGGAGGGGAAACCCACAACCCTCCAACCTTGAGTATTTGTGATGTTCAATAAAAAATCGGGGCTTGACACTCTCTACTTATGTGTCATCCCAGGATGTTCCAAACCCCTATGTAGGAACACACTTCTCTAGTGAATAGAAGTATTAGGGCACAAAAACATACATGGAAAGTTCTCAAGAGAGTGGGCAGGTCAATTCTGAGGAATATAACTTGACTGAGCACTTGTTTGATGCGTTAGTTCTCTAAAACTACAAATTTTATCTTTTTTTCTTTAAATCCCCTCACATATAATCATAACTATTGTTTTATCTAGATGATGAGAGTGAAGGGGCCTCCATCGAGGGTGAAGAGAGAACCTCAAGAGGCATCATAGAGTCCAACTCAAAGTATTCTATTAAGGCCTTAACATGGAAATAATTTGTAGTGGGGAGTTGAGGGGAGTATTTAGACTCCCTCTACGTTCCCGTCATCTATATAGGTTATTTTCATGGAAAACATGTGGATATTTTCAATATTGAATGTGGAGGCCTCCTAGGATGGGTGATCATTGAGATCCATGTGCTTCCACTAGTTTTAGTTCCAAATTCAATATGCCCAGATCATTATAATCTCTAATAAATGATCAAATCTAATTTATTAACCTTTGTATTCTCATTATTATTTAATACATGAAGGTATAAATAATTATACGATAATTTTTGAGGATTTAATGAGAAACAAAAGGTCCCTAATTGTGGAATTTCTATTTGATACCAAAAATAAGAACATTGCTTGATCCCTCTCCACATATAAATTTATTATTTTTTGTATGTTCTATCACCCTTATTTTTATACATGTTTTTAACTACACTACCTTATTAAAAAATATTTCTTGAGGTAATTTATCCTTAGTAATAATTCATGGCTAAGGGACCATGGTAATATTTCTTATAGACAAGGAAACTCTCTTTTAGAAAATACTCAATACTGAGATAACCCCAATCCTAGAGGAGAACCATGATATAGAAGTGGATGTGGATGCTAGAGAGACTGATATCAGTGATTATGGAAAAGCTATCATCAATGAATTATGAAATTAATGTGACCTTGAATTTAATGTGGAGCATATCCTATTCTTGAAGATTACCAAAAATAATCATTCAACTAAAATTATCATGGGCTTCCCTATGTACGAGCCTGCACTACTAGATGATATTGATGAATATGGGTCCAATGTCAACAAACTGAACAAATCTTTTATGGAAAAAGGCATGGGGAATATTTTATAATTTTACATCTGCACCTCATATGCATACTTGGTGTTCTGAATGATGTTCATCCACCCCTGGTTATTGATATTGGGCATGAGATTCATGGATTTTCTTTCCCTCTATGAACTGACCCATGACTATCATACTAATTTGGTACACAAATAACATTGGTAGTTCAAGTACTGTTTTTTCCAAATAGAAATATAAATTCACCAAGGTGCTACAGGTAGATGAAAAACTACATCTATAGCTAGAGGGGAGGTGTAGACACATGAATCCATCATTAATGATTATAAAAGGATAATAAGCCAAAATAGGGTATAATTGGTCTTCGCTGAGTAAAATTCATGAGGGGAGGAATATATAGAATATAGTTGTGGGGTTGTGTAGGTTTAGGAGAGGATGTGAGTAGATGAGGTTCACCCAATTGTGGACGAAGAAGTGGCAGAGCTCACATGGTGTTATCATTCCTTGGAGGATAATCAATAGAGTATGGCTAATCTAGAGAACTCTATTGTTGGTGATTACACTTATGTAACACTTCCCCTCTCCCATTTTACATTTCAATTCCACAATAATGGAGAGGTCCTAGTTTTTGAATGATCCCTCTAACCATTACTATTTTTTATGAAATAATATGCCAATTCACATTCATTTTTTCTTATGAACCACCATCATATTTAAAAAAATCAAATGTGGTTCTCTAGCCACATGTTTGTCATGGTCACTTTTAGAAATGAGAGGGAAATTGAAGAATGTTCATTTATGTGAGTGTGTTAGGTTTGGAATGAATGTTAAGGGCCAAAATGATTCATAAACCACAAGGATTTTCCTATTAAGGACACCATTTTCAAGAAAGTGGGGCTCCAGACAACTAAGTTGTTTTCAAAACATTATATGTTTTATTAGTGGGATAAAACTGGGTGCATTGGATTCTACACATAAATGGGGGATGATAATGAACATTAATTGAGACAAACATGAATTAAAACACCATTGGGGAAGATAGACTAATAAAATATAACCACTGGACATGGTTAAGTTAAATATTCCAATATCATTCCACCCTATATTGGAAAAAACAAATGAGTTTTGACTATTGAAAATGTTCAAAACATTGGAACAATAAATTTTTAAGGGAGAGTCCTTTGATTGATATTCCTAGGATGGGAGGTGATCAATTTCGTCTAGTTGCATTTTTTTGGTGGGGTCCACCAATACATGAAGGATGATGGGTAAAAAAATAAATGGAGACATGAATCGGGATTTTGGAATGAAGGAATGCTCAGATTCAGTTTAACACTATCAGAATTATGCCACCAGGGTTATGAAAAAAATGGGAGGATGAATTAGTCTAAAAAATGGCATACCCAACTTCTATGGGGAACATTATCTTGTTTTGAAAATCATAGTCAAGGAACTCATGCGGTTTGGTAGTGTACATGTAGTTAGGAAGAAGGATCACTCTTATAAGGTTGTAGGACATGTTGTAGATTTACATCGTGCAATGTGTATGGAGGGAATACAGTTTAATATATTATTAAAATAACATCAAACACACTGTTTAGAATCATATGGTGAGGATACATTATTACTACAATTTATTTTTATGTTGCTTTATATAAGGTGTCATTTCTTATAACATCAATCAATTAGGATTTATGTAGAATTGTTTTAGAAACTTTTGACCTATAAATGTGTTGTATAGTTAAACATAATGTAAAAAAGATGTGTGTTGTACCATTTAATGTCATGTAACTAGGAAAGCTATACCAATGTGAATTGGGAAGAAACCATTTCAAGGTATTGGGATACATGAGTGAAGAACACATGGGGTTATAACTCATGAATTAGAAAGAGGATCTAAATATTTCTTGTGCTAGTGGGACTAGTGAGAAAATCCAGGATTTTTCTAATGATCAGTTACATGTTCGGCTGGAATTATATGAGTCCAACACCGAATGGGGGTTTTCCTCTCAAGCTAGGATGTGGAAAAGGGATGCGAATGGAATTAGGATAATTATGTATTTATGATGGGGTAATCCATATATATATTGGGTTCGACATTGTCCCAACTGCATATAAATAACATTCTAAATGGTTGGATCATAACTACTACTAGTTTACGATCATAGATCATAGACTAGAATAGGGAGAGTTTGTTCTTATGGTTTTCATATGGAAAAAGGAAAAGTACCCCCATTGTGAAGAGAGGGACATGGGGACTCAATGTTGTTTGATATATCCTTGAGACAATTTGAACATATTTTAAGGTCATTATACAAAGACTAGGGGGGAAGTAAACCATTTATGGTCACGAATCTTGGACTATGTTGTGGTTTTCATAAATAGATTCATGTGGAAAAAATTGTATTAAATTTTATTTTAAATTATGGAGAATGAGACATAATTCCATTAAAACATCCATTAAAAAACAAATATATTTGTTGGTCATCATGCTTTCATAAAATATTGTGATTCTAGTAGTTTAATGTAATTGATCTGAGGATCTAGGTTAGTAAATTGTTTACGGTTATGATGATTGGACCAAATGGGTGTGTGTACCATTGGTGTTTTCTAGTAATGAATGATTAATAACCCTACATGAAAAGAGTTAAAACAAACCCTGATGGCAAAAAACATTCAATACATATCAAAAAAATTTAAGGTATTGAAACTTAGGACATGAGTCTTAGTTTAATATCGTAGCATTCAAACCATAGATAGAAATGGTATCACTCCACTAAAGGGATACCTATGTCTTGACCTTGATAAGTGGACCCTCCACCCCAATTTCTTGTAACACATGTTTGATTCATAGGGTGAGAAATTAAAAAAGTGTGGGAGTTACCCTTTCTATAAAGAAGGATGTGGAAATGGGAGGGAGAATCCATCTTAGGGTAGTTCCATTTACGTAAACATTCATGGGAACCATGTTTTAAACACACTAAGAAATTAAAAGGGGGGTATTGAAGATCCTCTCGAATAAATGGATATAGAAAAAAAATGAAAATGATGAGTTTTGAGATCATGAAAAATATTTGGGGTCACCTATGGGTGTTTGATGACCCTTGATCACGTTAAAAACAAATATTATACAATAACATCTATCATTGATTGGGTGAAATAAATGAACGATAAACTAGTGACTGTATTTGAAGCATAAGGACCATCAGTGGTTTTTGGGAATCCTTCAAGATATTTTCTTATTATGGTAGGTGAGATATGGTGGATAAGAACTATTTACTATTTCGGGGACACTTACAATTGAGAGGTTGGTGAAGATACAAATCATAGGATCCATGAGGTTTGGATATGGAAATGATGGATTTTTTAGGGGTGAAAAACACTCTAGGATATATCCTACTATTTCCTCAAATGTGATGGATGAGAACATTTTAAGGAATGGATATAATCGGATCCCAATGTGGACATCCCTATAATAGGTTGGTGGTTGGGCTAGGTTTTATATGTGAGATCTAGGAGACTCTAGGTATCCCATGTCACTAGTAATCTAGCACCATATATTTCTGGAAAATTTTTAGATATATTATCAGTATCTGTAGAAAAGGAAACCTCTCAAGGAGGGTGGGGCAAGTTATCATAATGTTTTACATTGTACGGCTAAGATACTTGTTTTGGATCATCTCACATTTATGATATGTGGAATACTGTGTTTATCATAAGTTAAGGAAAAAATTTATGATTATGTGATGTGGAATATTATTTTTGACGTAAAAATTTGATATGATTGAGGGCCTACACCTGAAATCCACCTAGGTACTACAAAATATGTATTGGTGATAATGGGGCTTAGATGCCGATGTTTCCCAAGAGTTACAAAAGATAAGATGATGAGTGTAACTTTTTCCTTCTTATAGCATGTGGCTTCATGAAAAATCCTATGAAGCATCATGTTATCATTATTAAAGTAATCTCATTGTCATTAAAGGGGTAAACTCACAGTTAAGAATTATGTGTTGAGGACGTGTAGGGAACATGGCTTGTGCATTAGGATAATCACATTTTATCTACACCCCAAAGGGGTGTTTAAGATTCGAGGAGACAAATTTGGTCCTGAAAAAAAGGTCTACCCATTGTTTACTACTCAGGTCAAGACATGAGGGAATCATGTCCAAATTATAGGTAGGGGGTATGATTGGGGCTTATACCTTTCGAGGAGGCCCATGCGGATTATTCCACAAAAGCAGGGAGGGGTATATATGAGCGATTCTCGACTTGTGAGTGTGTTGGGGAATATGATTGATTCAATTTGGATTTAATTTCATGATCTTTACATGAGGAATATTATATTTGACACATAAGGAAAATCATGTTCATTATAGGAGACATCATATGCATTCCACATTGGGTATACAGTAGTTTTAAATCATTAATGTATGATGATATCATCCAGTTTTCCTTTGAGAATGTTGGACCATTGTTGAGGTTTAATCATCCCACCTCATCAAAAATTATGAAGATAACATTATAAGAGGTCATGAGGGATGAATATTAGAAATGTAGACCCTGATATCAAAAACGAATTAGTAGATGGGAGTGAAGAAATAGGGTTAGGTATCTCTATGAAATCCAAGAATCTAAAAATAAATCCACACATGGTTATTATAGGGAAGATTCCTCATGCATGATTGATACTTATTTTAGGAAATATGGAATATTTTATTTCTATTATAATATGTATATGGAAAGGATTTTAGATCTAGTCATCAATAAATATTTTATATTAATAGAAATAAATCCACACATCATTATTGAATGTAGTGTGGTTTGTGACTAAAACTTAAATTGGTAACATCCTCCCTTGTGATGAGATTGATTCGTCTCACATTTGTGGTATGAGGTAACCCGCATTATTAGAATGATTATGGATAAATTATAATACACAATGTTGAGGATGTAGGTTTTTTTTTATTCTCACACTTATCATTTGAGGAATCAAATTTTTATTACATGAGGTAAGAAAATTGTTTAACGTCATGTGCTGAGGATGTTGGTTTTTACCTCATCTCACACTACGAATATGAGGCATACTATGTTTATTACATGGATTAAGGCTATAATTTAGCATCATTTAAGAGGAATTTTGTTGGGGCATCTCACACAAGTCATATGAGGAAACCCAAATTTATTACAAGGCATCAGGCTATAATTTAACATTATGTTTGGAGGAATTTTTTTGGGTTGTCTAACATATTTCATATGAGGCCTCCAATGTTTATTACATGAGGTAAGGAAAAAATTTATTTTATTGTGCTGAAGATGTTGGTTTTTCGATCATCTTATGGTTTTTATGTAAGGAATATATTATTATATACATGGGGTAAGTTTATATTTTAATCTCATGTTATATGGATGTTTGTATTCTTAGATTAAAGTTGTATAACTCTTACTATATGTGAATCATGTTAAATAACAATTGAGGAGACTGGAATTTTTGGGAGGTATGACACACTCCTATTCCTTGTTGTTCAACGATTAAGATCTAGTGGAGTAAAATTAATAAATTATCTATGTTCATTCCTATTTGGGAACACTTTTTAGTCATCTCTTTCTAGGTGTAATGGGAATCATGAGAACCAAAACCATGTCACCTTGTTGGAAAGAGTAACGACAAATTTTTTTGTTAATTTGTCATCCCACTCAATTATGATTTATCTCTTAGTTATTAAAATCCCAAATCATGGTTTCTTAAACAGATTATATCTAAAAAAATGGACTTTCACTCTCCAATATAGTGTCTGTTAATCATATATTTTTATTTAGAGTGAAAAAAGTTGATCATATATTGGAAATATTACTTTTATCCGATACATAATGAATATGGGGAACCTGAGAATGATATCGAGTTAACATCTAATATTTCAAGAGGTAATTAGAGAACTTATTTGGAAAAAACATCTTATTATAGATTAAAATTATATTCATGATTTTAGATAGGTTATATTTGAATGTCTCGATCATCCCATTCACCTACAATTGATAACAAGAAATATGGTTGGACCACATATTATACTTTTCGTGCAAATTATTTAGCATGAAAATATACAATATGGTGCCATTTTTTGTCAGAAATGTTTCAAGAATCACAAACAGATGGATGAACTGGGACATTAAAACCACAATCATTACTAAGGTTTTGACATATTTGAGAAGGATGGCCACAGTCAACTTCAAAAATAATTTTTTTCCATTCAAAATAATTATTCAATATTGAGATTATCATGGAGGGTAAAGACCAATGACATTGATTCATTAAACTATAAATCTTTAAGAGTAATCATTGGTTTAAATATGATATTTTGTTTGATGTGTAAATTTGGCATGGATCTTTCATTCATGAAACATCTTGCTGAATTTCAGTAATGCCTAATACACATTGGAAAAAAGGTAAACCAATATTCATATCTGGTGGGAAAGCTTCAATCCCACTTCAAGGGATATTCATATCCAATTTGGGAACTATTTAATTACTTCATAGACCTCTCTTATATGAATGAAATGCAGGAGGATTCCATCGAATATTTTCCACTATAGGTCTTTCTCAAGGATATGGACATTAATAATGATAAATTATACCATATACCGAAAGATTCATTCACCCTTGGATGAGTACAATGGTATAGTTCCTTATTAGAGATACTCACTAATTCTAATTATCCAATTATGTGTTTCCACAATCACCAAGGCACTCTTGTGCCCAACCATAAGAGTTTTAGCCACCAAATGATTTACCTAGTGGCCTTTGTCATCACGAGTGAAAGCGGTAATGGCCCTTCAATGTGACACCTAAATGGATAGTTCTATATGTTATATCTCTACAAGATATTTATTCAGGCCAAACAAAACATCATATTGGTAATTGTGTGATTAAGGAATATGACTCCCAGCAAACTGGGTGGGGAACATGGCCAACAACTCGCATGTCTACTAGAGTAGGGGAATGAGGTTCTATAAATTGATGTCATAGCCTCCATTAATCTTTCTAATGAAATTATTATAGTCTCCCATCACATATATGTGGGTTATAATGATATTTATATCAAACTTGTGGTTAATGATATGATCTATGTATTCTACTACTTTGTCGGTGTATCCTTATAACAATTGGAATGATTATAGAAATTTACCTTCCATGGGAGTGTGATGAAAATACCAGGGCCCTTCTTAATGATTTTTTAATTGTTTGTACTTATATATTTTTCACTATGAGAGGCACCATTAAAATTCATATTCCAAAATGGTGCATTATGACCCGTATAAGGGATTGCCTCATTCCAGAAATCAACATCTAGGGGAAGTTCCTCTAGGGTTAGATGATAGGATAAGAAATCTACCAATGATTGTGCTTTGTAAAATTTAGAGGGGGAAAAAGAAATTGCAAAACTATTATTGAATCACTACCCTACATTCCATTCATGCCACTAGGATGTCGAAGTTGATAATGTACTTAAATACATTGACACAAGATACCGTTTGTATCTCATGTTGTAGCAAGTAATGCCACTAATTCTGAAAATCCAAGGAAAGGGTGGGTCAACTCATGTCAAATATAGAATATCTAATATCTATCTAAAGTAGGATCGTATAGAGGTAATACATGTTTTTTTCAAACCCTCTCTATTTTTCTGGGCTATAAGGGAACTAGGGGACTCCTTAGGGTGGTAACACAATGGACCAAAGGAATCCCCAAGATGAATGGAATTAGTACTAGAAGACATAAAAAATATTGTTTAATTTTCATGAAATATTACTAGAAGTATTTATCCCATGTCTAGATATTATCATTCTTCAATACCCTCAATATGGGATTACACTTGAAAAAATTATTCCTAATGAATCATAGGATATAGACTATGTGTCCATCAAGTCCCCTCAACATGCGTAGGGTGCATGGATGATGAATATTACGGATAGATATAATATTCCCTCAACTTATCTCAATAACTATTTATATAAAAATTAAACAACATACTTTTCTACAGGTAACCCCAAATATAATTTTTTTATTGTTCATTTTAAGATGGTGGCAGTAGTAGAAGTCTAACACTTTCTTAAGGCCATAAATATTTTCCTGATGTTGGTAATATTTTACAACCAAACGATCCATGAAATATTCCATTATGGTCTGGAAGAGCTATTTGAAAATGAATTTCATGACATATTGGTACATTTTTATAACATTCTTGAAACCAAATAGAATCAACTTGTTGTAGAAGATTATATAGGTTGCTTGGAAAGAGGTGGCCTTACTATCCTTAGGTTTCATCTTAATCTACTTATACCTAGAATATCCATCCATGATGTATAGGTCTTAAAAGTTCAAAATGGAATCAATAATATGATATATTACTGAAAATGGAAAATTATCACTCTGGAAATGCCGGTTGGGGATTCAAAAATTGATACATACCGAGATCCACATATTCCTTTTCCTGACCAGGAAAATGTTGGCTAGCCACTTAGGGTATGTAACCTCTCTGAAGAAGTTAAATCTTATTATATTTTCGTATTCTTCCTCTGCCTTGGAACTATTGGAAGGGAACAACTTCCTACGTGGCTATTTGAAACCATAGTGGTCTATTGGGATGCCATGGCGGGGAATGAATACGTAGGTTTTGATCATTGGAATCTTCATTCAGCTCCAGCCTAAACATATCATGGTGTTGTTCAGTTAAAGCCACATACTATTTCTACTCCTCTATAGACATGAATACACCGATCCGGGTCGACATATGATCTTATTATTGGAATAGATTTTTTTTGGTAATCTCATCAACTATATTGGAGAAACCATCTTCAAAATATGTATGTCAATCATTATGATCCCCACCATCATTAGACAAATAAATTTCACAAGGAGGAGCTGACTCTATGGGAACTAAATAAGCATCAGTGAGAGTATATGCATTAGAAAAAATGGAATCCATGATGAGGGGTTCATGTCCCATGGATACAATGGTGAAGAATGATGTTGATCCAATCCCACTAAATTTATGAATATGGTTCCCACCTTTGGTGTGAAAATATTTATGTTGGGTGGAAATCAATTAGGTCAATCCTTCATTATAAGACATGTCATTTTTCTATTAATAAGTGGTTAATGGAATATACTATTAAGTTAAATAGGTTTTAGGATTTTTACTATTTTCCATGCCTTCCCTGTGTAGGAGTACGGGGTTATCTATGGGAACTCCTTCTTCTGGGATATAATGAATAAGTTTCCTCGATCTCATGTTCTTTTCTCCAAATATTAGATTTGTAGAATGATATTATCACACAAATCTTCCCAAGGATTTCATATGCAGCTATCAAATCATTGGGGGAATTGATACACTCACCCTAGTTAGTTTGGAGTTATTTTCCCTCCATTTTGAAATACCCTACATCTAGGTAATGGCACTGATAGGATATTAAGGGAGAAACATCTCCTTAATGTAAACCTACTTGATCATATATGAAAAAATTGAGAAACTAATGGTCTAATGAGGGGACTATTGCATGAAAATGTATCTTGAGGCCTTCCAAATAGGGAATTTTTGGCTGTATCTAGAAATACTATAATAAATTAAATGATTTATTCCTGGATTCAAAGAAGATACTTCAACCTAATCTTCTCATTTGGTTTCAAATCAATATTTGCGTACCCTTTCATTTTTTGGATTGAGGGAGTTTCTTCTTATTCAATAAGGTCAATCTTAATGAGTGCTTTGGTTAAGAGGAGGTTGATCCCATAGGAAGTATCCACTAGAAGGTGGAAGGATTACATGCTATTAAACTAGCATGTTATACACAAAACGAGTGTTCACATCATGGAATGATGGTTTTGTGTTTGAGTCTCGCAATATACCAACTCATTAACTTTTGTAGGTGACACTAATAGACTAGATTTGGAGGCTTTTTCATACTGATCCATACACCAGGATTTTATATTCGATCATAGTGGCATGAATAACCTCTTCTAGATCATTGGATCTTGTGTCCCACCTATTTTCATGATGTCTTGTTCTCATTTAGTGGTATCTTCCATCGGTGATTGAGGGAACAACAAGATATTTCTCATCACTGAGTATAGTGTAGTAGTCTCGAAATTGGATGGCGTTCAAAATAGAAGGAATTTATTACTTTGTCATTCCAATATTATTTGACATTTCCACTATAAGGGATCTCTTAATTCTAGAGGAATTAAGTCACCAAGGGTGTGGACAGGTTTTGGCACTAAAAATGGAATCTAGTCAGCCTAACATCATCATGTCCTATTCATCTGAGACATGAAAGGATGTGTCACTGATAAGGTGGATTGTTTATATAGGGTAGCCACCAAGGAAGATGTCTTATTCAAATCATAACAGATAATAAAGTGTGAAGGTGGGATGGTATTTTTGGAATTCCAGTCATCATACATCTATATACCCCATCTTAGTACCTTTTAAAATTCATTAGATTCCTCATTGCTTTTATTTGTTATGCCTTGAGACATTTGTGTCAGGACATCACTCCATGTGAGTATTATACTATTAAAATGGTCCAGGAAAAAGAATTTTAATATTATCCACTCATTGGTGTTGTCTTAGAGGATCATATGGTATGATAAAAGTGTTTTTGATCAATGAGGGTAGCTTCCTCGATCCTACTCCCATAGAAGCTTCAGGATTTTCTTCTCCAATACCGAAATGAAATACCTTTGGACCTATACGTTCATGAATGAGTTGGTTTTATTATTCCACTCTGTAAATAAAATCCTAGGTACTTGACAATGAATGGTGGCTTGGGTAAAATTTTAATGGGGGGGGGTCTTCATAAAACATTTGTGGTTTGTCGGGCGTCTCTAGATTATTAATAAAATATGTAAAGAGGTGTATCTTTGGTAGAAGCACCAAAAGGAGTACATGGTATGAGGATTCAATATAGGGAATAATAATTGTTTCATTCCTCACAATATTATGCTCAAGATATGGAAGATATAATTGGTGTTACCATTGCTTGGTCCTCTATAAGGATTCATTTAGGAACTAGGCTCATTTGATGACCTCTTGGAACCTAACTCAATAACGAAAGAAGTTGAGGGTAGGTACCAACTCATCCTTATCATTCTCTATATACATATTCCCAAACTCATCTTTGGATATATTCATGTCAATATTGTAGGTGAGTCTATTTAATTGGGGAATGAAGTTAGTGAATCACTCATTAGTCCTCTTCATTAATGTGGAAAGGTCATCGAAGAAAGTATTATACATGGTGGAAGTGATTTGGTACTGAAAATTCCTTGGAAGATCTTCTTAGAGAGTGATAGACCTTAGTGGTACCTGACTAAAATATAAAAAATAACATCGCAACATGTTATAGATAAATCATTGATCCTTGGCAGCTTTTACATGTTCAAGGGTCCTAAGAATTGGGAATAACATTGTGGCCAAGTAGGATTGGTGTTGTAGTGAATCACTCTTACCATTGAACGAGGTGAACCTTTGACTGTCAAAAATTATAGGTGGGATCATCTATCTTTCCACGGTAGATATGGATTCCCATATATACCTATTTTATCTTTCTACATTTCCAAATACTCAATTTGTTATATAAGAAATTCTATTATGTCATCTTAGTGAGGTTGTGTCGTCATTAATAATTTGAGTTGTTCTTAGACCACCAAACATAATGTGTGTAGTACCAAATCGTGATATCACGATGTTCAATCAGAGTAGGTGGTTCATATATTAGTATCTCAACAGTACCACCAATGCTAAATCATAAAGTAATATTAGGTCTACCTAACTCATATCATGGTGCATGGAAGAGGAGAACTGACAACTCATCAATAGGTACATGGTCTCCTATGACATTAACTCTGCAATGCTTTTATTTGCTGATAAGATTAAATGTAATCCTATTATATTACTCAATATCTTATAATTGGGTGGAGAACCTAGAAGATGGATCATTATTTAGTGTGTCACCAGATGGGAAGATAATTTCTACTACTCACTGTCCCTTTTCTTGATTTTTAATGGAAATTGTTAGTACCTCCATGGGGGAATCCCGAGACCCAACATCTGACACATCTATCGATGGTGTAATCCCATTGAAGGGTCTTCCTATTAATAAAAACCCCCTTGGAATAGGTATTTTCTATTTCGTAATACGTTTTTAGCATAGTTTCTATGATCATCCATGGTATTTATGATGACAAACTCTCACTTTAGCAATTGTTGGAGGTGAACTTTTTCCATTCGTGGGATGGTTGGTTGGATAATTGTATTGTTTTCCTGGAAAGAGATTGTAGTGGAGGTGGAATAATACACCTATCTCTTTATTTCGATGTGAAGATATGTCTCTCACTATATTCACTAGATAATTACAAGAATCCTGATATTGGTCTACTAAAATATATAGTTGTATTCATAGCAATCCAGGAACAGAGCTACTAGGAGAATTATGATGTGAACCCTTTCGATTTTTTAATGAATATCCCTGATATTATCGAAGATGCTTTGGTAGAGAAACTGCTGATGTTGAATGTGGTTGTTCATATTAATGATATGATGGTCAAAACATGAAGCCTGACCTTTAGAGAGTGATTGTTGGAATGTAAAAATATTGTGGTGGGTGTCTAGAATGTGAAACACAAATGATTGTTATCCAATATCTACAATATATATTCTTCCATCTCATCATCCACAATGGAGTATAGTTCATGATCTTCAAAATATTTTATCCGATTTTTTTTTGGAAAACTAGGATAGTAGGGACCTGGATCTACATTGATGATAATTTTCTAGTTGTGGAAGTGATATATGGGCCAACCATCCCTAAAATGTTAGGGTTTCATCTAGAGGCAGGATAGAATTCATGACCATATCAATGTCATATGAGATACATGATGAACCATTGTGGATAGATAAGATTATCATATGAGCATGGCTCTATAAATCATTTAACAACATAAAAGGGTTACAATCTTATCTCTGACATCTCACACTTTTCATGTGTGGAGGCAGAGAGGATGGAAGCTAGTGATAGTGGAGATGGTTTCACTGTGAACCCCTAGAATAAATTCAACCCCCCCCCCCACTTTATGTGCCTATTGAGTTATTTATAAACCTTATATGTCATGTAATTCGAAATTTTAAGACATATTTTAAGATATTATTTACCAAATTTAATTGTAGGGAAGCAGGTATTGTTGTTGCGACATCCGTCAAATCAAAGCTTGAGAGGTCAATGGTGAAATGATGATTTCCTCATTCTAGCCTCAGATTGTATGGAAGATCCTTAAGTGAGGTCCCCTTATGTGTTATAGTAATTACTTACATAAATTCCATGACTGAAACTATAGAAATAGCCCTTATTGATATAGTTTGTAATCCTACACTGGGATTGATCATCTGGGAATTGAAAATATCAGTAGGGTGAGGACCTCCACATAGGTTGGTGAGGTTGTGAGGAGGTCCTCCACACTGAAATTCTTCATCCTAGGGTGTCCCTTGATAGTTTTTGGTGGATCCGAAGATGGGGAGAGTCAACACAACATATCGGGAGGACGGTATGGATATCGATCCCAATTGAATGAAAACGGGGCATCACATAGTGGCTATGAGTGTGGGACGAGGTCTGTTGGTTGTGGTAGGGGACACAACAGTTGAAAAAGATGTCTTATTTTAGTATTCTCTTGTAACCCACCCCTAATATTGGTACCTAATATTCTAGACCAGGGCCGAAATAGTAGGTATAGGATTAGATCTATCATTTTCCAGCGGAACATCCCGCCACTATTGGTGTGTTTAGGTGGGTGTACTATTTGGTGGATCCCTTGTGGTGTTATTAATAGGAATGAAACAAAAAAAAACCCCACCTCCCGGGTATTTGGGAGTGATTTATCAGAATACTCTAGGGAAGGGCTTCAAAAATGATTTTTCAGCGGTATTGGGTGATTCTAAACACTATTCGGTCCTTGTTATAACAGTGTTAGTGAGTTGTAGATGTTTTCTTGTATTGGTTGGAGATATCCCAAGATGGGAATACCCATTACCATTTATATCAATGAAATAGTGTGAAAATAAACCTACATTAAAGGAATTTATAGGGGTGCATGGTGAGGGTGACAAGATTCTATTGAAGTGGTGAACATCAAGGCTGGAGTTTAGTTTTCTTGGATTTCCACACCACCAATTGTCCTACCTCAATTCCTATTAGCGGTGGTTCAATTGGAAGCTTGAGTCCTATATTAGGCATATAGTCAACTATTAGTACAATCCCCATGAATGTGATTCACAATGTTCCCAAAATTACATATTATTTTAAAGAATATAAATAATGGAGGAATGATCTATGTTGATGATTTCCTATACCAAGGATATATAGTATCACTCATTTTAACCTGGTTATAAGAGAATATTTTCCAGTCAGTCCAACCATGTATGTTTGTTATTGAAAATGTTTAATATATGTATCTAATGAAACCCAATTATTTTCGTCCCCAACATTATTGATATTATCATGGTTGAATGATATTATAACCACATCAAGGCCACCATTTAGTTATCCAGTACTTTCTACTAGGTCCACACATCTCAAGGTGTTGTTTTTTTCTACGCTTTTATTTTCATTCCTCTCATGGAGTGGTTTCATCCATGGATTGGTTGTAGCACCTACATTTTAATTTAGTGGCTCACTTTTTTCCCTCTTTTAAAAGGTCGGTGGACTCTACCATCATGGATGGTGGTGTTAGCTCCATGATCGAAATGGTTTTTGGGTTGTCGATTCCACTTTTTTTGAATTTCACCTCAGTGTTCATTTCCACAGTTAGTTATCCCATAGAGATTAAATTCATATTTTTGAAGATCGTCCAATGTCATCTAGAGGTGGAAATTAGTTAATTATTATTTTAATATCTCAGTAGTGTTGAAACCTATGGTCAAACCATATGGTAAACTTGGGCATGTCTTGAAATCTACATATGTTGGGTGTGTTAGACACCTATAAATGCATCCTGTTTTGAATCTAAGGGAATCCCAAATATGAGTCCTATGAGTCATGGTACCCAATGCATCCCATGTCAATCTCAAGTTAGTTTTTTCTAGGGAAAATTGGCTTCCGATTATTTTTATTTTAGGTTTCCCATAATCATTATTTGAGATATATATTCTATATTATCTAGTGGGGTCCTATATTTAATACGTTATGGGGACATGTTTGGTCAAAGATTTAATGTCGTGTGGGAACAAGATGGTCATTAGTTTAAATTACTTTGTGGAATAGTTGTTCATATATTTTATGTATTGGGGGATAGGTTGGTCGAAGATTTAACATCTTGTGGGGACCTATTAGTCACAGGTTAAACACCTTATATGAAATGGTTGATCACACATTTATCATGTTCTGGAGATAGGTTGGTCACTTGTTTAGTATATTTCAGGGAAGGGTTTCTCATAGATCTAACATCCTTTAGAAGTGATTTTTGCATGGATGAGTGTGTCCCATGTGAAGATCACACATAAAAGTTTCTTCCTATCGAGGGGAATACATGTATACTTGTGGTAGTGATAGGATGAGTGTTCCCTAAAAGGGAGATGATCAAAATTCGGAGTTGCAGGATTCCATGGAGAAGGCAAATAGAATTGATGTAGATATCGGGGGTGTCAGGAATGAAACTCATGGAGGTATCTTATGTAACATTTTGGGAGATATGGATCTAAACCCACATTGTTTGATTTCATGGTTTAAGGTCATATGACTTGATAAATCCATGCAATTTATCATCATGTAGTATGGATATCCACTTCTTTAAGGGATATACAATGAGGGAGAGTGTGATGAGTACACACAGAGGCTTCCCACTGTAAGGGTTTTGTACCGTGGTGGAGAAGGATGTGTCATCATGTGAAGATCATACATTTGGTATCCTCTCTTCATTTAAAAGTGTTAGGGGTGTCTTTTCATCCCTTGACAGTAATAAAAAGAGAATCTTATGTTCACAACATAGTTAAGGGTTATTGATTAGATTGTTTTTTAGGGCATTGTCATGCAGTTTCACATTATGTGACTAAGAGATTAGGCTAAGTCATTTTCTATCATTCATCTCAGACATGATGGGGTATTATGCACAGGGAGACCATTTCAAAGAATAATAGAAGTATACAACACTAGCTACCATACTAGGAATAGTGGTAATTTCCCTTGATGATTCAAATTTTGAAGATTATGCTTGTAATGAACAAGAATATATAAGTTTTACAAGGTGTAAAAAAACTATGGGGATATATAAAATGGGTATTCCAGTGTTTAGGTGCCTATTAATTAGTGAAATAGAAATTATGGTGCCTATTCTTAGGTTAAATAGGTAATAAAACATTTCTAGTCATGAAATGTGGTTGAAAATAAGGGTTGAAGATATGGGTCACATGGGTGATGGAGGCACTATGGTCACATTTTGAGTATGTTTGTTCCATCTGATCACTAACATATAACCGAAATGTTTTTTTTGGTTGGATTAATTGTGTAAATAACTCAATTTATGTTACATACTACATTATTATTTCTCATGAATGTTGTGTTGTAAGATCTATAGTCTCTCGTACAAAAAAACTTCACTTATTTCTCGAGAATAGTTTTGTGCAATATCTTGTGTCTCAGGAAACTCAAGGTTATGAAAATGTGACTTCCCATATGAACACCCACCTTTCCTATAGATGAAGTTTCATAAGGAATTCTCAAACAAGTTCTAAGACAAATTGGGGCCATGTGAGGTTAGTCGCACAAGTTATCTGCATTTGGGGATTCATTTAATCATGGATTTTCATGATGTTGTGAAAGAAATGGTTTGTCGAGCGAGATACAAAAATTTAAATTCCATAGGCTATTACCAATATAGGGAATGGTGATAGTATATAAATTACCAAAATGGGTAGCATCGAGCAAAGAAATATCCCAGTTTCACAGAAAGTGGTTTCCTTCTTTCCATGACTGTTCTGTTTGGGTATGATTTTGTGTGGTACTAGTTCATGGACACCTTTCTCATAAGAATATTTTTCATACCAAGGATAAGGTTTACATGAATGGGTATAATGTTAAAAATCACATTCATTTTGGTATTTGGTTACTACTAGAATTTTAGAGAATATTTTTTATTTGATTTATCTTTTATCTAGAATTAAAGTTTCATAAAAAACAAATAGTTGACTGTAATTCATAATGTTTTTACACTTGATCTATTTACTACCAAATGATGCCTTCAGATAAGTTGTGTTTTGTTTTCATATAAAATCCACCTTTTTGGAGTTGATTCACATCTATCATGCATTAAATAATTTAAAAAATATTTAGATGAAATAAATCTATGTGATTATTAGAAATGATTTTTAGTCACAATTTTCAATGCCTATTTTTTGGTACCATAGATAAGAGGAAATCTTTTTATCCTGTAATATATGATTTAAGTGGTTAATTAAACAATCATTGATGTTTATTTGGATTTTATTTCAGGAACATAATTATGATTACATGTCCCGTACATTTTGTGGTTCTATGCCAAGTTTACGGTGTTTCTAAATTTATTTTCTATTTATTGTTGATTGGTATTAATAATTTTTTAAAATATTTTATATTATACCTCTATAAAGGAAGGTAAAAATCATGAATGAAATACTACAAAGTAGTAATAATATTTATATACTTCTTTATAGTGTTCCTCTAAGTGAGCTTGGAGAATTATTGGTTTTTTGGAAGATGTTGAATCTAGTGGATTCATCAGCTAGATTGTGCCTCATTAAGATGATTAGTGTTATTATCCAAGAATGAATATAGGTTTTATTGATTTTATATTAAATATAGAAAATTAACGTGTTTACCATTATAATTTGATATCCTTTTCCACAAATAGATTATTTATTTTATTATTTTTAATTTAGTTTAGAGGTTTTTTAAAGATCGATCAAAAATTGGGTATCATATGTTAATGATATGAGTTAGAAATATATTAAAAACTATTTTAGATAGTTTATAACCATTTTGAGTTCATTGAAATATCTTTTATTTTTATGAATGTACATAATATATTTTTGACATTAATGGATCATTTTTTCAACTTAATATATTTTCAATCAAAAGAATATTTATAGATGAAATGTTAATGTAGTCCTAGTCAAATGAGAATCATAGAGAACATTTGGATACTTTTAGACATATTGAGTGTTCATCATTAATATTCCAAGACAATAAAATGAAAATTATGGATACCATAAGTGACGTTTATTATATATTTTATCTCTAAATTTTGGATATCAATGATTCCCAAGAAGTTGGTGGCTCTAATATGTTGGGATATTATATATAATGTAATTTAAATCCTAATCATTGTTTTATAGTGGAGTTATTATGATTCATTTATTTAGGAAATATATCATCTAATTAAACTATTGACAGAATTAACTAAAAAGGTGTGATGTTTACTTGGGATGATACATGTGCGATATTATTATAGTAGATAAAGAGTTGGTAGAAATTATTAATAATTAATTATTTACTAAATTAAAGAATGAATAATTAGGTATATTATTAAGTTTCCAGTGTTGTTTTGGGTTTCGTATTGTTGCATGATGGATGATTTGTGTCATGTTTTTCTTAAAATCATATGTTTTCTAAAAATAATATCCCAGGTCAATATTTTTAGTTACATGTGGTTGTGCATACTACTCAAAGTTAAAAGCATTATCTATTAAATGATAAGTGTTTAGTTATCAAAAACCATAAGAGATAAAATATATATTATCTTAGATTAAATTAAATTTTTGTTTTAGTAGATATGTTGGAAAACATTAGGATGTATACTCCTGGGAGGGGGATGTGTTTCTCTTTTTAGTTGAGTGTGAAATTGGAAGTGGATATAGATTGGTATTATAATGATGAGTATTAGACTATAACACTTTTCCTAGATAATTATTTTATAGTATCAGAACCAGTATCCCTTGTTATCATCAAAACCATAAATATAACTCCATATTGGATAAACTGAGCAATAGAGGGCCAGTGTTTATATTTTTAGCAATGGGTTTCCCATGTAATATTTTTTGGTTTAGAGAATAATATAACACTGATGCCTGATGGATATTCCTTCTTGTATTTTGATTTAATGTTTTTTGTTTTGATGGATCAATATTAGAATATTATATGGTATTCCATATTTTTCCATAGTATTTTTACTTTGGTTTACTAGAAATTAAATTTCGTGTTTATGGAAACTTTTGGTGTCTAGGTATCAAATGAGACTCAGATTTATTTTTTTAAATATATTTCACCAATTAATCAGGAAAATATAAACATCATATTATAGGAGAAAAATATTAATCCAATACCCATTAGAAAATGGTAGTGGGATAATGTTGCAATGGATTTCTTAATATGTTTCCAAATATCACAGTTAATGAAACATAATTTTTTTGTAATTTATTTATAATACTCCAAATCTATTTATTTTAATTTTATTAAAGAGAATCTAATAGTTAAATATATTTTGAATATTTATTTCAAATAAATATTGATACTTAATGAGATACCCAATATAATAATATTTGATCATGATGTGAGATTCACATAATAATTCATTAAAGGCTTTATAAATTGTTGGGTTCACATTTGATGTTGATCAAGACTTATCAATCACAAATGGATGATGATTCTAAACATATTAGTCATTTTTAAGTATATTATTTCTATATGTATTTTTTATTTCAGTGGTGTGTGTAAAGATCATGTGGACTTGGTGGTGTTTATAAAAATGATAATCAAGAGACTACCCATATAAGTAAGGATTCATATTTATGTGGATTGTTATTCTGATCACCCATGTGTATGATAAAGGCTAGTTACTTATCTAAAATTTGCCATATATTGCTGTAATAGACTAGTAATTGAGTGTAAATTACTGAAAATATATTTTCTATAACTTAGAGTATGAAAATATTTTATACAATTAATAGGAAACTTCCACTTGAATTTCAGATTACTGATCATGTCTTTCTTTAGATCTCACCTTGATTTGGACATCAACACATAGGTAGTTATGAAAATTTTGATGTAAGGATTATAAAAACTTAGGAGATTTTGGAGAAAATGGGAGATGATTCATATCATTTTGAATTATTTCTAAAAATAAATCTATGCATGATGTCTTTTATGATTCACAATTGAGGAAATATAAACTGGATTTGTCACATGAGATTCAACATAAATATATGTAATTATACCATCATACTTGTTTTTTAAAAATGGTCCTTCCATACTACTGGCCATGGTGAGAAATATTTATTTGGAAAATCCATGTCACTTATATATGTTTTATGGATGGATTTACTAGTGGAAGAGGATATTTACGAATGACAAGAAGACAAGAAAAATTAATTTTGTTATTTATTTATAAGAGATTTTTATGAATGCATTTAGAGGTTCTGAATCTCTATAGCATGAATTTTGTAAAAACCCAAATTTTTAATGGATATTTAAGAATTTATTATATTAAATATTATTAAATTTGAGTTTTTTTGGAATAATGATTTAATGAATGATAATAGAGGATAATATTATTTTTTAAATTGAATAAATTATTTAGATGTGTCCACCATGTAATATGTGTCAGGAGACTGAGTAAATAATAGTAGGGTGTTATAGAATATGCTACTTCACTAGCCATCAGGTGTTTAATCACTAACTATGTGGCTAGTTCTTATATGGGGGTACCATTGTATTTATGATCCATCTCTTTGAGGATTATGTTTTTTAAATTTAAATTATTAAATAATTTAAGCTTAATATTGACTATACGATATCTAGGGGAGGATAAATTTAAATATGTCCTCATTAGTTTCTCATGTTCCCTCTCTAACTTCACTAAGTTATTTCTATTTTGTTTTATTCTATAATTTATAAATGTAAGAATATTAATCTTTTTCGTGATAATTATGTTGTGATCCCTATACATTTGTACAAAGGTGTCATGTTTTGATCATCTTAGTTGTATTATCCTTTATATTTACATCTAGTTTGCAAATATTATTAACTCATTTTGTTTTTAAAATAATTATCCATTCAATATAAGTGTTATTATTTAACCAATAGTGAAATAAAAAACCACCTATACTATTTAGTGTTTAATTTATGATTTTATATGAAACACAAAATAATTATTCAAATTATTGATTCCTATGAATTATGTGTCCTAATAAATTAATTTAAATTTTATAGAATATTTTTATGTTCTTTTATGTGATTTTAGAATTCTATAAATAAGTTAGAATTATACAATTATATATTTCAATGTGATAAATGATGTTCCGATATGGTAAATGTCATAGTAAACATTTAGTTATATTAAATAACTAATTATAGAAATAATGTTGATAATTTGATGGATAAAATTGTTGTTTTAATGATAAGTTGATGTGTTATGGTGTGGGATTCTTCAATATATATTAATATTATTAGTGTGGTGATTTTAGTGAATTATTATAATATAATTGTTTGATGTTATGAATTTTGTTTTATTTTGTTTTTAAATAGTTAATAATAAGTGTTTATATGAAAATATATGAAAAAAATAGTCAAATACATATATGGGAATAAAATTAAAATTCATTCATTTTTATGATTTGTATCATTAAAATATTATGGTATTGGGAGATGTACACATTCCTGAAATTGAATTTATAAAGATGAGAAGTTATACACAATGGGAGAATTATTAATTAATATTGTTTTAACATAGTAATTGATTTATTTTAATTGAAATTAGAATTTTTATATGATTTTTTTTAAAATAATGTAATAAATCTTGGATGTTTGTTTTTTTTAAAGTAGTTTGCAAGTTTTTTGTAAATACAATATGTTATTCACATTGGAAAACTATTTTTAGAATTATATCATGTTGTGTAAAGAGTGTGTTATATTTTGTCTATCTTATCACATTTATAATTAATTGGAAAATATATATGATGTAGGTCATATAATGTGATCCCTATGGTATGCTGAGTTATGAGATATTGAAATGCGATCCATGGGTTTAGATAAGAATTGGGATGGGACCAACATTTTATTGGGTTAAATACATTGATATCATGATATATATGTTCAATGTGGTTTTTATGTGGTCTCGTGAATGATTTTAATGATTATATCAAAATTTGATTAATCATGTATAAGATAATTGAGGTTAACCAGACAGCGGTGGTCACCTTATTTTCATGACTTGAAAATAAATTCAAGAGACCTTAGCACCGTGGATGATGTTTAGAGATATCTTATAGCTGTTATTTTTTGAATTTGATGTCGTTTATGGGGTTGTTAAAATATTTCATTGTTTCAATTTTATTATTTCTTAATATTTTTTAGTATATTTTATAAATTTTATAACAAATTTTGATAAATACCAAATATTTTAATTTTTATGATTTGAAACTGTATTTATTTTGAATGTTTTTTATGGTTTCCAATATTTATTATTAATTTAATGTTTAATATTTTTTATTGGATGTGATTGACCATTGTAGGGAAAGTTACTCCAAAATATTTTTTTTAAACACTCGAAACTTGTCTTCTAACTCAGGTGAACATGGAATGAACTTAAGGACACATGAAATTTTTCATAGTGGAATTATTATGTTTGTCGATTTTGTATAAATAATTTTGATTATAAAATGAATGATCCTAGTAATTTTGAATGATTCAAATCATATCCTAATTGGTACATATTGAATTTTAACAATTAATGGGTTTAGAAGAAGGTTTCAAAATTATGCATTATAGCTCGTAGATCACGCCATAATCTTATCCCATAGTTTAGTGAATAATAATACATTTAAATAACATATGTTAATTAAATTACAATGAAAAAAAATCATAAAGGGATTTTTTTATGTCTAGGCTAAAATTTTCATGGTGATTAATAATTATCAAGAAGTGTCCTTCCAGAGGATTTAAAATTTCCACTCATTATATTATAATAACCATTAAATCATAATACATGAAATATCACAATGTTTATAATTTTAATTTAACTTATGATAAAAAGAGATCTTTCTCGTCACATGGCTGGTTGATTCAACCAATTCGGATGTTATTATCCATACATTATGTTTTTCCACACTGGGAATCATTATATAGGATATTAATAACTCTAATAAATATGAAATATTGAATATTGGGAATGGAGATTTAATTTTTTTAATAATAAATTATTTTACTATAAAAAAATTGAAAATTAGTGGTTAAATTGTTTCATTTAAAAATAATTAAAATTCACAAAAAAATCATTGATTTATATATTTCAGGAGAGAGAGTTATGATAATTAATGGAATTTCATTGGTATATCTATTTGATTTAATAAGAATGAACTGTATGTAAAAGAAAATTTTATTTAATAAGAAATTGATAATCTAGTTGAATGAATAATGTTATGGATGGAATGATCATTTAGAGGTTATTGTTTAAAATATGTCAAAAATGAGTTGTTCACATCAATATTCAGACTATAGGAAAAATAGGGTTCATGATAACGAATAATCTATTCTATTTTATGGGGATTAATTTATATATGTTTTATCTTATTGATCATCAAGTGATCTTCAAGTTTATAAACTAATCAACCTTTCCATCAAGTAGTTCATTTATTATGAATTTGAGGTTCTAATCCTTAGGTGATGAGTGAGATTTCCCAAAATATTTTGTAATGTCAGGACACCTTGGTGAGGATTAACCACTGCCAAAAAACCTTTATCCATGGAATATTGATTTCCAATTATATTTGAGAATCTAGAACACTATTTCATGAATTATAATGAGATATATCTCAATGTTGTGGAACTAAATAAAAAATCATGTATCTTTATATGGTATAATTTTCATATATGATGTTTATTAAGTTTGGTTGAAAACTATATTGAATGGTTGAAAATTTGGTTTTACTACCATGTGAATAATATGTAATGATGGGTTTGATTAAAAAAATTAGTTGTTTAATAACATGATTTACAAACATGTTATTGTGATTTGTGTCATAAATACTAACACACTTCCTCATTATCTATTTCATTGGGGAATAATATTTTGAAAATGGGAGTATATTTTGTTTATCTTGTATTCACGATCCCAATATATTTTGGTGGGTAAATAAACATTCTATAGAGAATAAATTATTTATTTGTTAATTTGAAATGAATTTTAGGAGAAATATGATGGTATTTAGGTCATCTAAAAAGTGAACATGGCTAATCCCATGTGGTGGGACCCTTAAAGGATAGTAAAAGACAATAACACTTACATAGTGGGTTATAAATTATCATTGTTTTATACCCAATGATTGTGTAGTGTGGTTGTATAAGAGGGAAATATTCTAGTAGTGACCATTATATAGTCACCACTTGATCCATGATGACCATCAAACCCAACTATTCTTCATTATATATATTTTTCATCCACCACTAATGAAACATGATTTTTTAGATAATAAAGGCTTTAGTCATAATTTTACATTAATGGATAGGTGATAAACCTTTTTTTTGCCATTTTTAATGTTGAAAAAAATAATGATTGTTTCGATAAAAATGAATACGCTTTACCAAATTTAGATGTAGGTTCTTGAATAATGGTTATTTCATTTCTTCTTATGTATATTGATATCATGGCTGGTAGTAATTTTATTACTATGAATTAAATTCCCTTATTTTGTAAAAAAGCGTAACCCATTTTTCAGGGTTATTGGAAGAGATATATTAATATTTTGTGATTAGATTTCCATAAATATGATTGAGTAATTCGTTAACGTGTTTTACAATTTCTTAACATTCATTTTTACTCATTCATTAGATATATAATATAATCTCAAATTATATGTACATAAAGAACTCTAAATAGATTATAAGGAAATATTCCATAATCATTGGATGAATTCGTTTCCACAATTGGGTGTGAACATAAAATGTTTTAAATAATTTTCTTTCGAGACCAACGAATCAATTAGGTATAACATAGTCATAACCTAATAAACTATGGATATTATGATATCAAAAAATCCCTATTAAAAATACCATTTTTAATTGCATCAACACACTTAAAATATTACATTAAAATACATCTAATACCAAAACCATGATACGTTTACATTTTAAAAGTAAAAAAACCAATTTTTCAAAATTCTATTTTTAGTGACCAAAAATATAATAGGAATGAAATAGATCAATTTGATTCCTATAAAACATTAAAAAATATAAAATAGAAACTAAAAAATAATAAATAAAGTTATCACAGTAACATATACCTCAGTTCATTGAGGGATTGAAGATATATTTCAACTATAATTATAGAGGATTTAGGTGTTGAATTTAATTTATGATACTTATATGTAAAGACTTTCACATGATTGACATAAATTCATACACTATTTCAAAAAAATATAAATTTTGTATTATTGATTAATTATTCTTTAGTTAATTTAAACTAAATTACAAACCCTAGGATAATCATAATTATATTTAATAATATTTTTATTATTATATATTATGCTTGGGCAATTGTTTATGATCATGATAAAAATCATAAGAGTATGTTTTTTTATAACTCATTCACAGTGTGTGTAACACCCTAATATTTTAAGAGATTGACTATTTTTATTATTTTTATTTTTTTATTGTATGCAACACTGATATTAGATTGTTCTATATGCAACACCGTATTAGCTTCCATTATATGAAATAGTATTCTTCACTTTAGTGGCATAAAATTTCTAGTTCTTTTGATAGAATTTATTTCATACAACACTGAGTATAGATTTTTTTCATATTATAAATGAACTATTATTTTATTATTTTATACAAAACATCAATGTAATCATGCAGTACATGAAACACTGACTGGGGTTTCATTACACGCAAGAGCCACCATCCGTGGTAGCTTGTAGTGTATGTGATAAAATGTTTAACTGAACAATGATACATTATTAAAATATTTTTATTTACTGGGATATAAAATAGGCTTTATGAACAGTATTAAAAAATTTTTAAATTAATATTCATCTTACACATTTTTTAGAACATGATATGAGAACAAAATCTGTTTTTTGGATAAAACATGTATTTTTTTAAAATGTAGTTTTACCACCATTTGATGATGCCCCCATTTTAAATTTAGTTTTTGACACTTGTGTAAGTTAAATATGAAAAAATTAACTTCTTCTTTTGATCAAGGAAAAAAAGTTACTTATGTTTAGTTTTTGGTAATTTTCTGATAAAGTTTGTTGTTTAATAAATAGTGAAAATACCGCATTTTCAGTAAAAACTACCTTTTTATTTAATTTATTTGTATTTTTAGTTTTTACTTTTAATTTTTTTTAATGTTTTATTGGACTATATTTTTTACAATTAATATAATTTTGGTCATTTACATTAATTTAACTTTTAAATTGTACATAAATACATGTCAATCATTTGATAGTTATTGCTTCTTAAAACACCACATATTGGTTTTGACAACATGAATTCATTATAAATTAATTACTGCAACTTATGTGCTTCTAATTTGGAAAACTGGATTCCATATTTGGAATAATGAGGTTCAATATTTTTAAATAAGTTCCTTGTAATTTTTGGACACTATGAATAGTAAATTCAGTAATTATTTTATTTACCATAGTTAAAGGGAAAATATAAAGTAATGTTAATTATAACATCAACCTATATCTTTTATCAAAATTATTTTAAAATTGGGTCGATTTTGGGTCGATTTTGGGACCCCATGGATTCAAATGGATGTGAAATTGACATTTTATATGAATAAATTTAAAGTAATGTTAATTATAACTTAAACATATATCTTTTATCAAAATTATTTTAATACAAAGCCATATAACTCATATATTTGTATATAAAAATTCATTATAAATATAAAAATATTTCCTATATCAAGGAATTTTATTTACAATTTTTAGACACCAAATAAATAAATTTATTTATGACACACTGATGATGTAGTGATTATCTTATTAATCAATGGTTTAAATAAATGTGATTATAAAAATTAAAATAATTTTACTTTGATAATTTTTATGCCATCCATGAATTTAATAGATGAGTATGACTTTTTATACTTTAAATAATTATTTTCTTAAAAGATCAATTTGTTTTGAATTCTTAAAAAGACGTGATATTAATAGTAAAAAATTGACATAAATGGGTTTAAAAAAAATCTATTTTATTAAATGATATAACAATTCTAAAAATATAATATTAGTTTAAATGACTTAGAAATTTTTTTAAATTTCATTAATGAATCTCTTTAGGTTTTATTGGCATTTTATAGTAACTATATTAACAATATATTATGAATATACAAGAAGACATGGTAAGAGTTAAAATAGTTAACTAATGGTTAAAGCTAAAATATATGGTTAAATATTAGACCTAATCTTGTCTAAAACCTATTGTTTGAGAGAATTTAAAAAACCATAATCTTATATTCGAATAAAATGATTTTTGTACCTTTTTAAACTAAGAATCATTTTATAAAAAATTAATATTTAGAGAGTTACCTAAATTGCCCCTCTCGTCTCTTGTAAAAGAGAACCTCCTTCCTCTCCTCTTCACTCCATTTTGAGACTTCAAGCTAGGCCAAACCTTGAAAATTTATTTTATCAGATTCCCCAGTAACATTATCTTGGATCTGGTCTTCTAAAAAGACCAACTCTAGTACCCTAAGGGGAAATTTAAAGGAGGCACATTGAGGAAGAGGTAATCTCTTCTACCAATTCTTTGAAATTTCTTTCTGTTTCTACCTCCTATTATTTTGTAGTTTCTTTATAAATTAATAATATCTATATCAAATATATAATTATATGTTATAATAAATATGAAACAACCCTATTTCACTTTCTCTCTAAACGATGAAAAATGAAATCATCAAGCATGTGTACGTACAGCTTACAGTCTCTACGCCGTGGTGTAATATGTTTTTCATCACCACATTACTTGTAGGGTATAATGGTGGAAATAATAACTATATTATTATTATTGTTATTATTATTGTTACGTGATACTAATTATGAGATATTATACACCATCCACTTCAATTCCTTTCAACAATTATGAGAACGATATCGTTGCTCATGCATAAGTACGACTTACCGTCTCCACAACCTGATGAGATTAATTCCACACATTAACCATTCAAAAATTATTGTAAAGTATTTATAAAAAATATTCATGAAATATATGACATAATAATGTTACTGGATTTATATATATATTTAAATGTCTTACTTTTATTAAATTAAATAAGGAAATGAAAACATTGTTTATGAGTACGTATGGTCTACCGTCTCCAAGAACGATGTATTCCACTTCATTTGTCTATTTATTATATATATTTATATAGTGAATATATATGATATATAAATCATGTTTATAATTATGGAAGTAATTAAATAATTATATAATTAATAATATTAAGAATAACAATTCAAAACATGTACGATAAATTGAATGATTATTACACAAAACGTTGTTTTAACAAGGGATTAACAAATGAACTGGTAATATAAAGTCGTATGTGAATCATGTATGATATTGTAAATATTTATATGGTTCTCTTACATGTTAATAATATCTTTAAACCCACTATAAATTATTTTTGGACAAATATTTAAAAAATTGGACCTAAGGTAAGGGATTATTTTGTCTTAATTTTATTTCTACGGGAAATATACCTTATACTCCATTTATTACTTTCGTGGGATGTTTATGCTTCTAATGAATGTTTTTATGAATATTATTATGAAGGATATTTTATTTGAAAATGTTTAAATTTTACTCTATTTTATGATTCATACGATGTGACTCCATATGAATTGGTAAGATATAATTTTGCATTCTCATTTTTATTGGAGATTGCTTATACGTAAGTATTTACTAGGGTTATATTTATCATCCATGTCCATGTTTTCTAATTTTTTTCAAAAAATGTTTACTATTATACCATTTATGTTTAAATTCATTTCCCCCTTTTTTACTCATAGCTCGTGGTATGGAAGGAATCGTTCTTTTATTTACCAGACGAGGTTCTTTTTGACTTTTTTGGAAAAAGTACGGGGAAAATGTTTTTTAAATTATAGGGAATGAATGAGTTATTACATATTCAAAACTCATTATTTCCGTGAAGCTTTCTCTATATGTATACAATTTTATTTTCAACTAAATAATATTATTTTAAAATTGCACAAAATTTTGAGAAATTAAATCCTTTTTAAAAAAGATAGGATATTTTACTCAAGAAGTAAGATCAATTGTTTTATCAAAATTATTTTCCATATAAGATCACATTGGGTTATGTTTCTATCCCTATTATTAATTTGAATTTATTGTGTTTATAATGGATTTATTTTTATGAAGTCTACTTATTATATATATATATTGATGGAATGATGTTTAAGAAATCTAATTTATATCCTAGGTTGTGCTATGATAAATGATTTATGATTTTGTGGAACGTGTAAGAATGATTTCAATGAGATATTGCTGGGACCTACATCTCCCTCCCATGCATTGGGTAAATATTTATATATCATGATATAGAAATGACTATAAAAATATGTATATAGAGATCAGTAATACAGGGCTGAGATAACATGTAAATCTAGTTCAGTATTTCATATCTGGAGTGGAAAGCAAACTCGATTCAGTAATGAACTTTGTCCACTATGATAGTCTTGGAATAAACGAAATGGATACTATGGAAATCATATTATGTTATTAATGGTTTTCCAAAATTCTATTTTTTCTTCAAAAACTATTTTATCATGGTCAATGTTTCTTTATGATCCACACCTTACGTACTGCCATGATTTATTTCATGAGTCGTGATTTTACTGTTTAAACGTTATGTTCATGTTATTACATTCAAATGTTTATGGTTATTTATACTCTCCATATTTACCCTTATTAAACATTTTATATCACCCTTTTCATGTTTTCATTTCCACAAGATATAAAAAATTGTTTTAGGTAGGAAACAAATGGGGATGATATTAATAGGAGATATTGAATATCTTTTCACCATGAATAGTATATTCTGTTTAAAGTTTCAACAGATACTAAACTAATATGGGAATTGGGAATATATTTTGTGTAATGTATTATGTATTCTGCAAAATAAATATAATGTCAATGTATTTCAATCTTGAGTCTCTAAATTTGGTATCAGATTGAAGGTTTCTTCAGTCCTTGGAAACTTGGATGAAAAAAAATTAGTGAGATCTCTATATAGTTTTCTAAGGTATGTGTTGGGATTTCCTTAAGGTTAATTATAATTCTATGATATATTCCTAGAATTATTATAATGATCATGAATAACCTAGCATTAAACCTAATATGTTAGATATTTAATGTACTTCCCCTTGATTATGTTGTTTTCCTATTATGATATTTTTCTCTGACACAATTTTTTTTTTGGTTTAGGCAAAGGTCGGAACCCAAAGGAACCATGTTAATTATCAATGCACTATGCAAAAAAATTATTTTCCTCCTAAAGAACCAAATTTTATGGGATATGGATTAAAAAATCTTATATAAATACATATATAAGATATAATTCATTATGGACATCCAAATGAGCATAGAATAGCACAACTTTCTGTTGAGCCCTTCATGAGTCAACATCCACATTCATTCAGTGGGTCTTCTGATCCACTTGGTGTTGAAAAATGGATGAGGACCATTGAAAATATATTTTCCATCTATCGCTGTTCAGAACAAGAAAATGTCATTTTTGATGTCTACTGTTTAGAAGTTGAAGCAGACTAGTGGGGGTCTCTAACTAAGAATTCAAGGTATTGAGATGAAATTGAATCCATGGAATGGGACGAGTTCAATAACATATTTTTCAATAAGTTCATCCCACATATTATTTGAAAAATGATGGAAAAAGAGTTCCTTGAGCTTAATTAAAAGGATGATGAATCTGTTGGTACATACGAGGTGAATTTTACAGGGCATGCAAGCTATATTTCTAGATTTATCATCCATCATGAAAGTAAAGATCATAGATTCATTAGTAGCTAAAAAACAAGTATTAAAGGGGAATTATTTATAATAGACTTTAGTATTTATGATTAGATTTTGTGTTGCACTATCAAGGTATACCTATAAGTTGGTGTTATGTATCCATCTCATGGTTTTGACTAGAAATGAAATATAGAGTTCATGTAAAAAGCTCAAAACAATGGTGAAAAGAATATGAATGTTTCCATATGATCAATTTATGGAAAGAATAATGGGGGAGATTTTCTTAAAGGGAATAGAAAATTTTTCAAGTCTGTAAAAGAATACCATCAAGTGGTTCAGTGACGAAGTAGTAGGAAAAGGTTGCTAATGATTCTAATAAATAAAAGACTATAGAGAACACACCACCAACACTTCAATGATACAAGTGTAAGGAAATGGGGAATTATGCTAACCAATTCACTAATACAAGGTTTAATGGTGATCAAATTAAAAACATCTTAAGGGAAAAGGAAAAGGGAGGTCACATGCAATCATTATTTGTGATGTTGAGTATGCCAATGAAGTAGTGGAATGATTAAGTGTTTATGTAATGAGATTCCAAAATATAGTTCTGGAAACTCTTTTATAGAATTATAGAATATTGGAAGATCTATGTGTTGGTTTATTATGGTTTTCAATAATTATATGGTACTGGTAACCTTGAAATGTGATTGAAATACTTTTGGAAAGAATGTGATATTCACATAATTAAGGGATAATGAGATAATGAGATATTTGATATTATTAATGAGCTCAGGCTTGACATAAAGAAAAAGTGATATCGTGGTTTGATTATATAAATAGTTTGGTTTTTTTGGTGTGTGGAAAGTGCTAATTTTGATAGAATGCATGTTTTCACTATGGTTCAATGGTAATTCATTTTATTATAATTTTTAAAGAGAACACATTATTAAGGTATTAAAATGTTTGGAATGCAACAACCAAGAACTTCCAAGTTGGACATCTGAGACAAATGTTAATTAGAATTAGTTCACCTCCTTCTAGTGTTTTATAATTTGATTTTTTGGAAGGACTATAATATTATCAATTTGTGGATATTATAAGTTTTATTTTGATTGATGTTTGTCAGATTAATGTATTATCTCAATATAGGTGGACTTATGCATATTTTATTTCGTAGAATAACCTTCTTTTTGAGATAGAAGGAATTGCCTATCATTATATCGCATGATATGCTAATACATTATTAATGAATAAATCAACTTTGTCTATTTAAATAAAAGATTAGTGGAAATTGTTCCGGGAACAACCAATGGTGAGAATGTACTGAAATCATGTAAGTATTTCTACTCATTAAAAAATTCATCAACTCTAGCAAAAAGATCTTGAAATCAAAAAATTTATCCTATTTCATTCTTATCTGAAGATTCATATGGTCCATTAAATCATTGAATATTTATGGCTTTCTAGTAGTTAACTTTCTCTAAACCTTATTCTCTATCATTGTCCATCAGTGCATGATGGTTACAATTCTCTTCCATATCAATATTTTCATTTCCCACCTCTGTTTTCCAATTTGGAAACCCAATGATAAGTTACTTTGAGTATTCTTTATGTTTATATATTTAATTTTTAAAATGATGTTTTAGTATTCATTTTTTATGATCTGGGTTACCATAAATAAAAATTTCATGTTGTAAACCATTTATAACCCCGATAAATTTTGATGGCATAATTCATTTTAAGGAGGTAGAATGTAACAACCCGATATTTTATGAGATAGAATAATGTTGTTTATTCGATTTCTTCTGTTGTATGCTACACTAATATTATAATTTTTTATACTCAACATTGTATTAGCTTGCAGTATACACAATAATATTTTTGGCATGTTTTGCACACAATTTCATGTTCTTTCGATAGAATTCATTTCATGAAACACTGAGTATATATTTGTTTTATGTATAAATTATCTATGTTTGGAATATGTTATAAGAAACACCAAAGGAAGCAATCACTACATGCAACACTAACCTGGCTTGAAATGCACACAACAGTGGCCTTCCTCAATTGCTTGCATTGAATGCAGTAACGAGTTCCACTATACAATGATAAATTATTAAATTATTATTATTTAATGGGATATAAACTATACTTTATGAATAGTATTATCCACATTTTGAATTTTAAATTCATCTTACAAATTTTATAAAACATGATATGAGAACAAAATCAATTTTTCTGATAAATGATGTCACGACCCCCTCCCCACAAAGTGTACCCCTCCTGGTCCGGCAATGTGAGAAGATAGATAATGACCCCCGAGTCCCGCCTCCAGTAGGCCTCGGGTTGGCGACTTGCACCGAGGGTATAATAAACATGAAAATGGGAGGCATTACCCTCTAAGAGAACACATGCAGAAGGGAGAGATATAATAGACTCCAATCAACTCCAACTCAGTAATGAAATATAAAAGAAATCCAAGTACATATATGAAATGTCATGCAAAAGTAGTACAACTGAAAGGGGAAACTAAAAGTACCCAAAAGAAAGTAAAATGGTAGCGATCACAAGCCCGAACAGCTCCTCCTCCAACCACAAGCTAGTAGTAACCAACTTGATCCCCAAACTGTTACATGTGACCTGAAAAATAGTTTATATATACATAGGGTGAGTATAACACTATACTCAATAGGATTCTCCCCAAGCCTCTCCTGAAAAAGTAACGAAAGCATGTTAAAGCCCAGTGAACAACAAGTGAAACTAACTCGTCATCTAAACAGGTATACTAAGTTCCCAACCTCACCATGGCTACTCTCACCATTTAAAGAATACAAGAATATAGCATATAGTAAATATTATCAAGGGTACCCCGCTACTACTTCCCCACTGGTGTGCAGCTTTTCCCCAACGACATACGTTATGTGCATCTCTCTCCAAAGGCTTTCCCGTAGACACCTGGGATAAGGTCCACAATCTGTACCTCGTACACCACAAAGGCTTTACCACAGACACCTGGGCGAAGCACCACACCCTCCTCACAACCAACAGTAACCAGGTATGTTCCGGGAGCCACCACAGCCCGCATAACGTGTATCATACATCGGGTATTATTCCTCAATCCATTAGAGCCCATACACCGAGTAGGGATCCTCAATCCATGACAGCCTATACACATTACACCTATAGTATTCCATATTATACTATATCCAGAATATATGTATGTGAAATAACCACAAGACATTACATCCCTCTACACACATATATGGGGAAACTAACAGTTGTGCCTGTTGGCACATGTATCTACCAAGAGAAGAGAGCGGGGCCAAAAGGGGGTAGTCAGCTATTCGACCTCCCATCAAAATGTTGGGGAAAACACCCCCCAGGGCTCAAAATCCCCGGGGTGTCAGTTTCCCTTACCGACAGGGTGGAGTAGTGTATATATACACAAAAAGTAAAAAATATATATATAATTCACATCTACACTATGGGCATTACCTAGTCTTAGATAAAACTGCAGCTAACGTCTCTCAGACTCCAGGCTGCTACTTCTAAGACTAGGTATCCTATAAGCACACAAATGTTTGAAGAGCTTTATTAGATTACTCTGTTCTCATTTTATCAGTTCCACTATACATTAAATAATTCTTTGAACATTAATTAAGCATGAAAAATTCCACATTAAAATGAATTGGCATCACATTCAAAATCAACTGCTCCTTTTAAGATTCACATCACCTTTAAATACTAGTATCTCCATCCCCGTGGATTTTCACCATTTAATCAATCAATCATTATAGAATTACTTTTCCATATTCCCAGGCATTCTATAAAAGCATTCTATGCTTCTAAACACAATGGAGGATCAACACGGCGAGTAGATATACTAGCCATCGAGTCTTTGCCTCCTATAGAAAGAGAATAGACCCATTCTCCCGAGAGAGGATAAACACAGAAAGCATGTGGCATACCCCGCGCGTCTTCGCCTCCTTCGGAAGAAGTGTAGCAAGACCAGCTGCCTTGAGTAGTGGGGAAAAGTAAAGAAGATTAACATTCAAATAAAACAATAAGCATTCAGCAACCACATCCATCCCATTCCATCACCCCTGGTTTCCTCCCCGACACCCACATGCATAAACCGATGCATCTCACCACTCTAGGCATCATATTCTGCCACAACCACAAGGACTTTATGCCTCCACATATCACAACAGCCGTCCAGGCTCACATCACAGCACAAGCAGTAGGAAAACAACAGTCACAACCATTGGCTTTTTACCCTTTATCAAAGAAGAGGGTAACTCAAAACCCATTTAGAAATTCCCATATAATTTTTTCTTTAATCCATATTGAATTTGCCGATTTTTTATTCGTAGGTTCCAATTACGGGATACCTAATCAGTAAGTTATCACAATTAAATAACCACGCTTACTTCCCTAATTTGATTTTCCTCAAATTAGAACAACTACAACAACGACAATAACCAGATTAATTTACATGACTCTTTATCTTTAGCCAATTAATTAACAATTAATTCCGGCTTTACGTTCATTATCAATTTCTACCATGAACAAACAACAAATCAAAGAAATCATAGATATCACTCTATCTAGAAAAACATGAGGCAAACCGTTATCACTGTATAAAGCAACAACATGCGATCAACCAATTATTTTAATCCGGTTCAAGTATTTAATTAATTCAATTTCATTGTAATCTTAAGGACTCAATCATGCTAATTCTATAATTGCACATATAAAATTAGAGAAGCCATGAATCCCCTACCTCGAAGAGTTCTTTATGTCCTTTATCCACACAACGGGTCACAATCCTCCTCTCACGACAACTGCATCCACCGGAGGATGCCACGGTACGATAGTACCAACCAACCCCAAGAAAAACCCATTAGAATATTGTAAATTACATGGTATAATATGGTAGGGAGAAACAAGAGAAGATGGTCCCCAAAGGAATGACGATAAAACATGCCTTATTGGGAAGATTGACCGACACAGTTCGGTTGCATCCAAAAAAGATCAGAACCAATCCTAGGAGTAAAGATTTATTGTGCAACTCCTACGAGAATGATTGAAAGGTTATAGCGTCTCTTAGCTGAGAAAAAAGGGAAAGAACAAGGGAGAATAATATCTCGTCCCTTTTTTTATGATTTAATGCGGCGATGGTTTATGATACGGTTAATTCTCCATTAAAAATGGATCGAATTAACCCACGCGGTTTGACCAAGTAAATACATCCAGACCTTAGGAATAATAAATATTGGATTTATGGCATTTGAATCGGCCTTAAGAGTCCTTAAAAGAAGGCTTTAAATGTATTTTATGTCAAAGGAAACGTCAAAGGGGCGAAACTATAGGAAGCTGGAAATTATGTTCGCATTCTCAAAATTTGGAAAAGGAAAGAAAAGGTCACTGTTAGACCTCACCATTCAAGAAACTATGTTCAAGTCTACCATTATAAGGTCACCGTTTGAAGGTTAGCATTCGGGAAACACTATTCAAGTCTACCGTTATAAGGTCACCATTAGAAGGTTACCGTTCTAGAAACACTATTCAAGTCTACCGTTGAAGTGCACCGATAGAACCTCACTGATAGAAACAATGTTCAAGTCTACCGATAGAAGTCCACCGATAGAACCTCACTTATAGAAACACTGTTAACTGAACCTCACTGATAGAAACAATGTTCACCTACCGATACTATTCATAAAACTGGAAACACTGCTCACAGAATTGGAAATTTTGCAAAGTGTTGGGGATAAGTCACCTTGACCTCCCGGAACACCTCAAACACCACATTTTCACAAATTAATGGACCGGAGAGGTCCGGGCCATTAAATCAGATACCTCTCAAAACATTCTCGTCCTCGAGAATTAAAAACCAACCCAGAAGGAAAGAGGTGTCCGAACAACCACCCCATAAGATACCTCTCAGGGGAAAACCACCATGAGTTGTTCGAAAGCTGGAACAAAACTATGACATCCAAGAGTATGGGAACAAACAATCCATATACAAACAATTCATTCATAACATCACATCAAAGGTACATAAATAAAACGTGGAAGGTCCAACCACAAAGAAAACATCATTACGTGGAAGGATTTAAACATTAAACAACTCTGGGTGCTGAGCACGTATCTGTGACTCACGCTCCCATGTACTCTCCTCCGTGCCACCATGTTGCCACAAGACCCTAACTAAGGGGATTGAACGCCCACACAACACCTTCTCCTTACAATCTTGGATCTCCACAGGTCGGTCCTCAAAGTTTTCATCATCATAAATATCGTTCTCTCCCCAATTTATAACATGAGATTCACCATGAAGATAACGTCGGAGCTGTGATACATGGAAAACATCATGTATCCGACTCATCTGAGGGGGAAGTGCTACTCGATATGCCATAGCTCCAACATGAGCTAACACCTCGAAAGTCCCAAAAAACTGGGTAGAAAGCTTACATACATGACCAAACCTTCGCTGCCCACGAAGGGGAGTCACCTTCAAAAACACATGATCCCCAACATTAAACTATAAGGTTCTCCTTCTCTGATCAGAATATGATTTCTAACGATCATGTGTTGTCTTCATCCTCTCATGAATCACCTGAACCATCTCTGTTGTATTCTGCACTAGTTCTGGTGCGAGAATTGCTGACTCTCCGACCCCAGTCTAGCATAACGGAGAACGGCATGGTCGTCCATACAAGGCTTCAAACGGCACCATACCGATGGTAGAGTGAAAACTATTATTGTAAGAGAACTCTAATAAGGGTAAGTGCTTCATCCATGAACCTCCAAAATCAATAATACAAGCGCGCAACATGTCTTCAAGAGTCTGGATGGTTCGCTCTGTCTGACCATCCGTTTGAAGACGAAAAGCAGTGCTAAGGCACAATTGAGATCCAAAATCATGCTGGAGACCTCTCCACACCCTAGAGGTAAAATTAGGATCTCGATCAGAAATGATTGTCCTAGGTACTACATGAAGTCTCACCACCTCTTCTAGATACTTCCTCGACAAAACTTCCACTGAGCTTGACTCCTTCATCGCTATGAAGTGGGACAACTTTGTTAAACGATCCACTAAAACCCATATAGAATCATGTCTTCCTGGAGCTCAAGGTAAACCTTTAACAAAGTCCATTGAGATGTCCTCCCACTTCCACTGAGGAATCTCTAATTGCTGGAGAAGACCACCAGGAACACGTTGTTTGGCCTTCACCTTCTGGCTGACTAAAAATCGAGACAGACACTCTGCAACCGTACGCTTCAGCCCAGGCCACCAAAACTCACTCCTGAAGGATCGGTGCATCTTCGTCACACCACGATGTACTACCAAGGGTGAACTATGGAACTCTCGGAGAACCGTCTCGCGCATCCCCAAGGGAACAAAAATCCTGCCATGATACAACACTCGGTGTTGTTCATCCTCCGACCAACCATCAGGGGCCTCACCACAAACAACACTGTCTCTCCAAACATCCACCTCTAGATCACCCAACATAGACTATTCCACCTTCTTCATCAGGGATGACTGCACCGTCATCTGGAAAAGATATCCTCTACCCCCAACTTCTCCCATATCAAGATGCAAAGCTGATAGCTCTTCCATCACTCTCCAGGAATCACCAGCTTCACGCACAACATCATTATGTGACTTTCAGCTTCAGCTACAAAATTTCCATTACCAGGTGTATACGATATTTCAAAGTCGTATTCCTGCAAGAACTCCATCCACTGACGCTGCCTCAAGTTCAAGTCACGTTGGGAGAAAACATACCTCAAACTCTTATGATTGGTGAAAAACACAAAGTTCTCACCAATGAGGTAATGTCTCCAAAACGTCAGAGAAAACACCACGGCTTCCATCTCAAGATCATGGGTGGCATAGTTTCATTCATGGGGACGCAACTGCCAAGACCCATAAGAAACAACTGACCTCTACTGCATGAGAACACAGCCTAGGCCCAGATGTGAAGCATCATAGAAAATATCAAACTGGACTCCCTCGGCTAGAAGACAAAGGACTGGAGCACTTACCAACTTCTCATTTAGATACTCGAAAGCTACCTGACAATGATATGTCCATATGAACACTTGATCCTTCCTGGTCAAAGATGTAAGAGGAGTCGCAACTCAGGAGAAATTGGCTACAAACCTCCTATAATAGCCTGCGAGATAATGGAAGCTTCGCACCTCTGACACGGTCTTGGGGGCTTCCCAAGACACCACTAGTTCTATCTTCGACGGATCCACAACTACTACCTGTTGGGAAACAACATGCCCCATGAAACAAACTTCTCGAGCCCAAAACTCACACTTGGACAACTTCCCAAACAATTGATGTTGGCGAAGAACTCTTAAAATGGATTGTATATGCTCTGCATTCTTTTCTTCAGATGAGGAATACACACGGATGTCGTTGATGAAAACCACAACAAATTTGTCCAGGAATTCATGGAAAACAGCATTCATCAACCCCATGAAAACAGATGGAGAATTCGTCACACGAAATGCCATTACAACAAACTCATAATGCCCATGACGACAACAGAAAGCAGTCTTCAGGATATCACCATCCTTTACATGCATCTGATGATATCCTGACCGCAATTCGATCTTTGAGAACAAACTTGCACCCTTCAGTTGATCGAATAGGTCATCAATCCGTGGAAGAGGATATAAATTCTTTATTGTCACGTTGTTAAATCGACGATAATCGACACACAACCACAAATTGTCGTCATCCTTTTTCACAAAAAAACTGGTGCTCCCCACGGTTACACACTTGGTCGAACAAAACCGCACTTCAACAGACCATCAAGCTGAATACGTAGCTCTCGTAACTCAGAAGGGGCCATCCTATATGGAGACAAAGAGATAGGAGACGCTCCTGGATGTAGCTCGATCCCAAACTCGATCTCTCGTCGAGGGGGTAAGGATACAACCTCTTCTGGAAAGACGTCAGGGAACTCCTCTACGACCCTATGAAATGCCAATTGATGAACCTCTGAAGAACTTAGCATCATCCCAGCCATCATGGATGATAAGGATAGAACTCGTCTATCACTCATTTGAGGATCTCTCTCACCAACAAACACCACTTTCTCTCCATCTGCATCAAAGAAAACGACCGTCTTCCTATAGCAATCCAAAATAGCCTGCACCGAATACAACCAATCCATGCCGAGTATGAAATCATATGGTTGTACTCGTAAACATAGGAAATCTCCCCAAGAGTGGTGTTTCCCCAAAACTAGCTCATAGTCTCTACATACTTTAAACAAGTCGGCTCGACCTCCAACTGGCGTGGTCAACGCCAAGGTCACTGGAAGCCTCTCTAACTCAAGTCCCAAAGCATGGGAAAGGGTAGGTGATATGAAGGAGTGTGTTGCTCCTGAATCAAACAAGGCATACACCAAGGTAGAAAACAAGAAAAGGGTACCTCGAACGACATATGGCTCGCCTGGGGCTGGCAACGCAAGAGCATGAAGCTGACCACGACCACCTCCACGGCCTCTCTGACCCTGATGGCGACCACCACCATGGTCGCGCTCTGCTCTCTGAGTACGGGGAGCATCATGGGGTTGTCCTCTACCTGCTCCAACTACCCTCGGGTGATCTAAAGCTGGTGAAACCTGCTGCTGCTGCCTCGGCTGGAACTGCCTCAACGGAGGAACCTGGAGCGGAGCGCCCGGTGCACGATGACTGCTCTGAAAATTCAGGGACTCCTTCTGCTAATGACCATGACCACCATAAGAAAAACAAGCGCCTGATCCCTTGTCATAGGCCTGAGAGTTGATGCCTCCGGAGAAACGAGATGGGAAGGGGTGGGACCCTCCCCCAGGTGATCAGAAACTCTTCTTCCCTAAAAACAAGGATCCCTGGACCACAGCTTTTCTTCGTGAGGAATCATGACGATTCCCCTCTTGTGACGATCCAATCCTAGCCATATTCCTCTCAACAACCTCTTCCCTCGCCAGCACCTCAAGATATGTCTTTAGCAGAAATGGGGTGACATGGCACTGGATCTCTGGATGCAAAGCCTCCTCTAAATGCCTCGCCCTGGCCTCCTCATCTGGTAATAGGTCTGAAGCATATCGTAGAAGGTTTCTGAAATAGATTCCAAACTCTCGAACACTGGAGCTCGCCTGTCGAAGGGTAATAAGCTCCTGGTGACAGGACGCCTTCACAGTCGAAGAAAGAAACTTGACTCTAAACCTGTCTTGAAACTCCTCCCATGAGATCGTTGACTCCTCATGATCACCAAGGAACTAGAACCACCACTGCCTCGATGCTCTATGCAGCATCGTCACAACCAAGGACACCCATTGTTCCTTCTGAGCATGAATCGAACTGAAGCCTATCTAGACCTCCACTAACCAGTCTTCTGTGACTGCATCTGAAACAGATCCCTCGTACTTCTTTTGACTCTTGCGCTGAAACTCCCGGAGTTTCTTCCTCCAAGTGTCATCGTCGTCAACCTCTACCCGTTGGCGATCTGCTGGAACAGCCTACTGGGCATCTTCTGCGCAAACCTGATGAGGATGTCGACCTGGAGCCATACCTGTAAAATAACAACTGTTAGAGCTCCTAATCATAGAATATGGAAGACTCAACATTAATTAATAAATTGTTTTGTTTTATTAAATTTAGGTTACCTATCCCAAGGTCTACCCATTCAAACACAGGCACAAAAGATAATGATTCATGATCCTTTCCTAGGTCTCTACCCTGCAACCAGTATCACTTTTTTTAGTATCCATCGTAAACTTAAAGGTCCGTGCAACAGATAATAGGGGGCCCTAAATGCCTATGTCGCTGCCGGTCTCCAGTGTTTACCCCACTTGCTAAACATGAATGACACTGTTTCCCTACCATCCCATGCATCCTCACATGTGCCTAACTCCGAACTCCATCATATCCCTCAACCAGACCTCTGATACCACTCTGTCATGACCCCCTCCCCACAATGTGTACCCCTCCTCGGCCAGCAATGTGAGAAGAGAGGTAATGACCCCCGAGTCCCGGCTCCAGTAGGCCCCGGGTTGGCGACTAGCACCGAGGGTATAACAAACATACAAATGGGAGGCATTACCCTCTAAGAGAACACATGCAGAAGAGAGAGATTGAATAGACTCTAATCAAATCCAACTCAGAACTGAAATATAATAGAAGTCCATGAACATATATGAAATTTCATGAAAAAGTACTACAACTGAAAGGGGAAACTAAAAGTACCCAATAGAATGTAAAACGGTAGCGATCACAAGACCTAACAGCTCCTCCTCTAATCACAAGCTAGTAGTAACCAACTTGATCCCCAACCTGCTCCATGTGACCAGAAAAACAATTTATATATACACCGGGTGAGTATAACAGTATACTCAGTAGGATCCTCCCCAAGCCTCTCGTGCAAAAGTAAAGAAATAATGCTAAAGCCCAGTGAACAACAAGTGAAACTAACTCATCACCTAAACAGGTATACTATGTTCCCAAGCCCACCATGGCTCCTCTCACTATGTAACGAATACAAGAATATAGCATATAGTAAAGATTATCAAGGGTACCTCGCTACTACTTCCCCACTGGTTTTCCGCTTTTCCCCAATGACATACGTCCTGTGCATCTCTCTCCAAAGGCTTACCCGCAGACACCAAGGCTAAGCTCCACAATCTGCACCTCGTGCACCACAAAGGCTTGCCCGCACACACCTAGGTGAAGCACCACACCCTCCTCACAAACAACAGTATCCAGGTATGTTCCTGGAGCCACCACAGCCCACATAACGTGTATCATACATCGTGTATTATACCTCAATCAATTATAGCCCATACACCGAGTAGGGATCCACAATACATGATAGCCTATACACATTACACCTATAGTACTCCATATGATACTATATCCAGAATATATGTGTCTGAAATAACCACAACCCATTAAAGACCTCTATACACATATATGGGGAAACTAACAGTTGTGCCTGTTGGCACATGTTTCTATCAATTGAAGAGAGTGGGGCCAAAAGGGGGTAGTCATCCATTCGACCTCCCATAAGAATGTTGGAGAAAACACCCCCTAGGGATCAGAATCCCCGGGGTGTCAGTTTCCCTTACCGACAGGGTGGAGTAGCGTATAGAAACACAAAAAGTACAGAATATATATATAACTCACATCCACACTATGGGCATTACCTAGTCTTAGATACAACTGCAGTTAACGTCTCTCAGACTCTAGGCTGCTACTTCTAAGACTATGTATCCTATAAGCACACAAATGTTTGATGATATTTATTATATTACTCCGTTCTCATTTTCATCAGTCCCACTGTAAATTATTTAATTCTTTAATAATTAATTAAGCATGAACAATTCCACATTAAACTGAATTGGCATCACATTCAAAATCAACTGCTCCTTCTAAGATTCACATCACCTTTAAATTCTTGTATCTCCATCCCCATGGATTTTCACCATTTAATCAAACATTCATTACAGAACTACTTTTCCATATTCCCAGGCATTCTAGAAAAGCATCCATTTCTTTTAAACACAAAGAAGGCTCAACACGGTGAGTAGATATACTACCCGTCGAGTCTTTGCCACCTATAGAAAGACCATAGACCCATTCTACCTCAAGAGGCTAAACACAGAAATCACGTGGCATACCCCATGCGTCTTCGCCTCCTTCGGAAGAAGGGTAGAAATACCAGTTTCCTTGAGCAATGGGGAAAAGAAAAGTAGATTAACATTCAAAGAAAACCACAAGCATCCATCAACCACATCCATCCCATTCCATCACCCCTAGTGTCCTCCCCGACACCCACATGCATAAACTGATGCATCTCGCCACTCTAGGCGTTATCTCTTACCACAACCACAAGGCCTCCATGCCTCCACATATCACAACAGCCATCCAGGCTCACATCCCAGCACAAGCAGCAAGAAAACAATAGTCACAACCATGGGCTCTTGACCCTTTAACAAACAAGAGGGTAACTCAGAACCCTTTTAGAAATTCCCACATAATCTATTCTTTAATCCATATTTAATTAGAATATTTGTTATTCGTAGGTTCCAATTACGAGATACCTAATCAGTAAGCTATCACAATTAAATAACCATGATTACTTCCCTAATTTGATTATCCTCAAATTAGAACAACAACAATGGTAATAACGAGATTAATTTACATGCCTCTTTATCTTTAGACAATTTATTAACATTTAATTCTGGCTTTAAATTCATTATCAATTTCTATCATGAACGAACAAAAAATCAAAGAAATCATAGATATCACTCTATCTTGAAAAACATGAGGCAAACTGTTATCATGGTATAAAGCAACAACATGCGATCAACTAATTCTTTTAATCCGGTTCATGTATTTAATTAGGTCAATTTCATTATGATCCAAAGGACTAAATCATGATAATTCTAAAATTTCACATATACAATTAGAGAAGCCATGAATCCCTTGCCTCTAAGAGTTCTTGACGTCCTTTATCCACACAACGGGTTACAATCCTCCTCTCATGACAACTGCATCCACCGGAGGATGCCACGGTACGATAGTACCAACCAACCACAAGAAAAACCCATTAGAATCTTGGAAATTACATGGTATAATATGGAAGGGAGAAACAAGAGAAGATGATCCCCAAAGGAACTACGATAAAACATACCTTATTGGGAAGATTGACCGACATAGTTCAGTTGCATCCAAAACAGAGCAGAACCAATCCTAGGAGTAAATATTTATTGTGAAACTCCTAAGGGAATGATTGAAAGGTTATATCATCTCTTAGCTGAGAAAAAAGGGAAAGAACAAGCGAGAATGATATCTCGTCCCTTTTTTAAGATTTAATGAGGTGAAGGTTTAAGATCCGGTTATTTCTCCATTAAAAAAGGATCGCACTAACCCATGCAGTTTGACCAAGTAAATACATCCCGACCTTAGAAATAATTAATATAGGATTTATGGCATTTGAATCGGCCTTAAGATTCCTTAAAACAAGGCTTTAAATGTATTTTACGTCAAAGGAAATGTCAAAGGGGCGAAACTGTAGGAAGCTAGAAACGCTGTTCGCATACTCAAAATTTGGCAGAGGAATGAAAAGGTCACCATTAGACCTCACCATTCTGGAAACACTGTTCAAGTCTACCGTTATAAGGTCACTGTTAGAAGGTTACCATTCTGGAAACACTATTCAAGTCTACCATTATAAGGTCACCGTTAGAAGGTTACCGTTCTTGAAACACTGTTCAAGTCTACCGTTAGAAGTCCACCGATAGATCCTCACCTATAGAAACACTGTTCAAGTATACCAATAGAAGTCCACCGATAGAACCTCACCGATAGAAACACTGTTCACTGAACCTCACCGATAGAAACACTGTTCACCTACCGATATTGTTCATAAAACTAGAAACATTGTTCACAGAACTGGAAATTTGGCAAAGTGTTGGGGATAAGTCACCTTGACCTCCCGGAACACCTCCAACACCACATTTTCACAAAGTAATGGACCGGAGAGGTACGGGCCATTACAAAGGACGTATTTTAAAAAAAATGCATTTTAACCACCTTTTGATGGAGCACCCATTTTAACTCGAGATTTGGCAATTTAATAAGTTAAATTTGAATAAATAAACTTCGTATTTGGAATCGGGACATAAAAATTAATTAATGTTGAATTTTTGTTTATTTTAGGATAAAGTTCAATTTTTATGAATAGTGAAAAATATAACATTTTAAGTCAATACTATCTTTTTATTTACTATATATATATATTTAAATTGTACTTTTAATTATTTTTAATGTGTAATTAAATTTTATTTTTTATCATTTAATGAATTTTTTCATTGGACAATCCCTCTAGAGGATCCTCTCTAAGTTTCCCAAACGGCCACACCGATGGCAAGTCTTTGAAGGATGATGACAAGGAGACTTAAAGTACCCAACCCGTCCACACCAGACCCAACACAAGAGGCATTTTAAATTATTTCACAAAGCCACCTCCAGAGATAAGGGAATCAACACCTTGAAATGCCCGACACAAGCCTTCACAATCCGTTGGGCCCACTAGAGACTCACGAGCCCTGCCACTTTCCTTACCTTCACCTCCTTAGTTATAAATCATCAGATAGAATTGGTATAAATCACCTTCCAAGACATCCCATCATGCAAAGACGCTGGTATTTTCTCCCACACCAATACAATGTTGAACCCTCAAAAGAACTCAAACCAGCACGAACTCGCATAGCTTTTGGAGTTTCTAATAACCTGAAAACACCAACGATTTCACCAAGCCAGTCCGCTACCTACGATAGATCATGATCACCACAGAAGATGGAAAACAACTGAAAAAAATTCAATTCCTCCACTATGCTGAGAGTCTGGGTAGAACCAACAATTAGAAGAGACTCACTAGACAACTCTGGGACTTTTCTGGGTAGCATACTCAAAAAAAGAGGCACAAGTCTGAATCAAAATTCATTATAAATCGAAATCACACACCACAATCACAAAATAAAGATCAATCTCAAACCACTATTCCAACCACAATTAAATATTTCAATTCCAAGAACCCACAAAAAGGAAATTCAAACATGTTAATAGAACACTACAAAATTTCTTACCTTTCAAAATATTTAAACTACCATTTTGAGGACCATTTTTCAAAAAAAAAACAAAAAAAACAACATAAATACCCACCATTGGTATCCCATGAAGTCCCGTATATACATACACCATTGTGCTAGCTCATGCAACCTTCCACACATACCACCAATAATATCTGTGCCACATGCACACCTCTATATACATGATCCCTCACAGGAATACCAAAAGTCAATTCAAGATACTTCTCATTTTTAAAATAGATCCATCAGCAAAAAGTACAAATTCCCATCCAATTTGAAAAAGTCTCTAATCATTAAATAAATACATATCCAAATTCCAAAACATTTTCTAATTCACATCCCGAAAAGTGTTACTGAGATCCCAAATCAACTTCCAAAATACCTCCATTTTTTTAAAACCGCACATTCCATTAAAGAAGAAAATTTCCATTTCAAAAGCACTTTCTCCTTTTGAAAACACATTTTCATATGAACCATTTTTCTTTTTCAAATCCACTCAAGTCATTCAAAACAAATTCAAAACATAATCCACATAAAAAAATCCAAAAATAAGGGACTAGTGGCTATGTCAACCCGGTAATATGGCTTAGAAGACCATGCTCTAAGTGAGCATCCACCAAAAGATGTATCTTGAACTGTGCACTCAGGCTGTACATGGGTTGCTACACCATGAATGTCCATTTTGTATCACTGGCTCACTTCACTGGTCATCCCTCATCCACACAGAACCAGCCAAAGAAGAAAATTCAAATCTCAAACTACCCCTGGAAACTCGAGTCTCGAGATGGCTGAGGGTTCATATAGTCCTTCCCAAACCTACCTCTCGAGTCCCGACACACGTAATCACCAAGCTACCTAACACCCCAAATAACAAGGGCTCATATGATAGCATTTTGTAACGAACAAACTCGGGTTGACCCTGAACTGGTCACCCGAGCTAGTCCGCAGCTAGGCCCATGAGGCATTCTCGATCCTCCCGAGCTGGTGACAAGCACCAGGGCATCAGACGAGAGCAAGTGGGAATGATTTCAACCAATGAAATCAAAAAAATCAGCGGAAATAAAGTAGAATGAAAAGTAAATAAATACGAAAAGATATAATGACTAACAATAAACAACTAACCTAACCACGACCAAAACTCATCGCTAATCTGAGAGTCACTCTCCAAACCACAACCAAGTCTCTTCCACGGCGAGAAAACTCAAGTCAAACCTGCAAGGAGACTAAACATAGGAAAACACTATAGGAATGAGTAATAAAACTCAGTAGGAATGCCCAAAAAAACTATTCCCAATGAACTAACTTTATATAATGAATTTACAAATCCCATGTTTGAACTAAATAATATAAAATATGGGTTTCTACACAGAAACTTTTGTTTCTAAATCAAGTAACGGTCCATTTCCCTTTTTAATTTAAAAACAAGTTTAATGTTTGAACGAAACTACTGCATTGCATTTTAAAACATTTTTAATAACAATTTAGAAATCTGAACAACAGTTGTTAGTAAAAAAGGAAAATCACACTCAACACACACTAAGGGCAATGGAAAAAGTGGCACACATGGGCCAGTAACTAAACTATACCTCTCAATCATCTGAAAGATACAAACAGACACTAAAGGAAGCATGGGTAAAACCTAGGAGCTCGTGAACAATCCAGAATAGACTATACATGTGATTCATCCTAAAGGCATGCCTACTCTCGATGACATCATAATGCCCTAACTCCCAGTGTTTCCCTACATGGTATAACTGAGGGGCCCGATCCCCTAGCGGATTATAATTCATACTAGGGGACACTAGGTAGTATGTAATCTAATATAGTGCATCAATCATTCTCAGAAGATTCACTTACTATGCTAGGTTCCCATATCAACACTTATAATAAACAGGGGTCAGTCAAAAATGACATACAAGAAACTAATTCCAATGCACAAACATCACCCACAAGAATCTGACACAATCGTCAAACGCAAAAAGATCACCCCTGTGTTATCCCAAAAAATGTTTTCTCAAAATAATTTATTTTATCAAAGTGCCAAACGGGCCTTAACCAACGAATTTTAAAGAAAATCCTCATTTCTCAAGAGAACCAAAACAATTGTTCACACTTCAAAGGAAAACATTTATCAATAAACCAGAACAACATTTGAAATTTTGTGAATTATGAATAAAGACCAAGTGGGAATTATATCACTACTGGGAGTCTGTTCATCAAGAATATTTTTCATGTATAAAATAAATGGAACTTTTTTACACAAAATAATCATTTAAAAAATTAATTATCTTATAATCTTTACCATTTTTTAAAATTAATAAAATTTCAAGAAATTAATAAATTCTGAATTTAAAGGCGAGTGAAGTGGGGGGCCTACCTCATGGTGGAACCAAGCCGTCCACTTGGCTCTTGATGATTTCTAACTATAACTATATGCTCTTGAAGATTGAAACCCGAAACTACTTCACTTATACGCATATACATATTCATATATATATATATATATATACATACCCTTTAACCAAATTTCATATTCTCCTCACCATGAGGGAATATGCGCAATGAGGATATACATATATGCTTTCTTACCCATGTTTATAACTATAGGTTTTTGTCACTAACGACCAAAACCCACACCGTGATGAGTAAAAAACCCTTCAATGATGCTAGGGAATCGAATAAATACCAAAGGCTTGAATCACAAATAAAACAATTTCACTTCTCAGAAAATAATATAAACTATGCACAAGAGGTGAAAATTACACCTTTCAAGGAAAACATGTCACAAGGCCAAATTTGAATCACACTCGCAACATAATATATCATTTACATAATTAATAAAACCTTTCAAAGATACATAACAATGGTTCACTGAAAAACATACTCCAACTTCCCTCTTAAAAATTAAACTCACACTAAAACATTTTCATACACAAGTTGTGCACACTTTATAATCTTTAATAAACCACATAAAATTATTTTCAAGTGACTCAAAATAGTATCGCAATACATTGAACACAAAAGACCACCCAAAACACACTTTATAGGCCCAACTCGCACCACTTACATGTCAAATAAAATTCCCATCTCTTGGACACCACAAAAAAACACTAATACAAGACTAAACATGGGTTTTCATCCCAAACGCACTCCACCATATATGATCAATCAACTAAACAAATCCCATATGTGATTACATTCAAGAAAATCAATTTTGTACAAAACAAATAAATTAAAGAACATGTTAAATTAATTAAACAAGAAAATTAATTCATAAAATTATATTTAAATGCGGAACCTCCTACCTTGGTGTAGAAAACTTCACAATCGTGGTGTGAAAACGCCACCGTATGAAAAATGCACCACAACAGACCCATATTGAATGCCAAAAACAAGACATCAAACCAAATTCATTACAATTGGAACCTAAACAAAAAGTAGCGAGCAAAGGATGCCACACAATAACTATGAAACCAAAAGATGACATGAAACTATACCTTGGATATTAGTAAAAACTACAGAAGAGTCAATCCGCTTCACCTTAAGTGACATATGTTGGATTACGAACCAACATCACCTAGGTGAGGCACTGCACACCCTATCATTTGAATAAAACCACAATAGGTCAAACCCTAAGCTAGGGTTTTTGGCCAAATAAAAATCAGGCGACAAGAAAACCGAATTGGTCGATGTGAAGATAAAGGCATATGGAGGAGGTCTTACCATGTCATGGTAGACAACATCTTTGAAGGGATCAGAAGAATACAATTGTAGAAGGAGGAACTGGGGTAAGGCATTGTGTCAATAGGAGGGGGGTTTCCACCTGCTGGAAAATGCAGCCATGAGAGGTCGAGCAGATGGTGGCCACACCATGGAGGGAGTTCGGCCGAAGGGTCTCCACACCGGAGGAAGGAGGGAGGTGGGTCATAGGGCCCTCATCCAGAGGGGGTATCACGTTCGGGGTTTGGCACGAGTCGAGTAGTAGGGGGCGCATGACTGGTTACTGGATGGGAGGAGGTGTAGGGGCACCGATCGAGTCATGCTAGAAGGGAGGAGTAGCATGGCTCACAAGAAGAGAGGAGTTAGGGTTCGGCGCTGGGGGGGAGTACAACATGACGATAGAGGGGGGAAAGGAGGAAGGGTGAAAAAAGGAAAAAATGAATGAAGGGAGAAAAAAAATTAAAAACCCCCAAAAAAAGACTAAATGCAATAAACCTAAAGATAATAATGTTAATTTTTTTCTTATTTTATTTTTTCATTCAAATTAATATTCATCTCAATAATTAATTAATTAACCACACACCGGGTAGGCCGCACGATGATTGGCCGAAGCCGCATGGCTTTGGCCATGCCCTTACCCTGTGTCCTACGCTGCCAAACCCAAAAATGCTCATTTGTCCGAAAACACGCAAAAACATACCTGGGCCCGACCCACACCTCGACAAATCATTTGAACCCAGATATAAGTATAATATATATATATATATATATATATATTTAACATCCATGGTGTGACACTTATACACCACCTTATACTCTTGTGTAATGTTTATGCTTCCCATGAATGTTTTATGTTTATTATTACAATGGTTATGACATTTACATATTCATATATATATATATATCTATTTTATGATTCATATGATGCTACTGATTATAAATAGGTAAGGGATAATTTTACAACCACATTTTTATCTGAGATTTCTTATATGTAAGTATTTACTTGAATTATATTTTACATCCATGTCCATGTGTTCTAAATTTTTTCATAAAATGTTCAATATTATTCCATTTATTTTTAAAGTCATATTTACCGATTTTTTTCTTTTAATATTTTGTATGTATTTTATATTTCTTTTGTTTACCATATGAGGTACTTATTGAATTTTCTGACTAATGTATGTGGAGAATGTTTTTTTTAACTTTTACGAAATGAACGAGTTTTTTCATATTCATAACTTCTTATTTCCATGAACCTTCCTCTACATTTTTTCAGGTTTCTTTTCAACTAAATTATTTTCTTCTAAAATTTGAAGAGATTTTTAGAATGGAAAACAGTTTTTAGAAATAAAGGATATTTTCCTCAAGAAGTATGTTCAAGTGTTTTATCAAAATTATTTTACATCTAAGATGAAATATGGTTATGTATCTATCCATATTGGTATTTGATATTATTTTGTTTCTTATGGATTGATTTTTATTAAATACATTTATTTTATATATATTTTTATGGATTTATGGTTAAGAAACCCATTTTATTTCACGGGTTATGTTATGATGAATGATATATGTTTTTTTGGATCATGTATGAATGATTTAAATGTGAGATTGGATGGACCTATATCTATCTCAAATGAATTTGGAAAAAAATTTATATCTCATGAGATAGACATGACTAGAACACCAAGTATATCTGTTCAGTAATACATGGCTTTAACGTCATGTAAATATGGTTCAACAATACATGGTTGGAATGGAAAGTAAATGCAGATCGGTAATGGAATTTTTCCACTATGATAGTATTAGTAGTAATGCCTTGGCTACCATGGAAATAATATTATGTGATTAACTGTTTTCCATAATTCCATGTTTTATTCCAATACTATTTTATTATGATTTTTTTTCCTTAAGATCCATTCCTTACGTACATCCATGATTTGTTTCATGACTCAATATTTTTATGTTTAAAATTTATGTTCATTTTCTACAATTAAAATGTTTGTGGTTTGATTTATGTTCTCAATGATTACTATTTTCAAGTATTTGAGCTCACAATTTTTATATTTTCTTTTCCCCATGATATAAAAGAAGTTTTTAGTTAAGAAAACAAATGGGAAGATCTTTATTGGATATATTGACGATCTTTCACCATGATAAGAATATTATGTTTCGAGTTTCCAAATACACTAATCTAATATGGTATATGGGAATATTTTTTAATGTTTTATGTATTCCACAAAATTAATGTAATATCTATATATGTCAACATTGAGACTCTACAGTTGGAATTAGAGAAATGGTTTAGTCATCCTTTGGAAACAAGGATTCGAAAACATTACTGAGATCACTAGAGATATTTTTAAAGTATTTCTATGGATATCCCTAACATTATGTAAAAGTATAGGTTATAATACTAGAAATATGATAATTATCATGAATAACTTAGGATTAAACCTAAGATGTTGGATATTGAAAGTACAGCCCCTTGATTATGTTGTTTTACTAGTATGATTTTTGCCTCTCACACTATTCTTTTTTGGGTTTTGAAAATGGCCAGTATAAGGCCCCAACCTTAAAAATTACTTAATCTTGAGATATTTCAATAATAAACATTGAGGATCTTTTCAGGTTTAGATTTTTAGAGTATTAGATCCTAAATCATGCATTACATTCGATATTTAAACAAGTTGGTTACATAAAAGATAGTATTCATTTTTTTCCATCAAAGGAGACATATTTAAAGTAAAACATGGATTCTTTCTTGAATCATACTTGACACTATCATAACATCATGACATTTTCCCTTGACCAGTGAAAAACATTTCAAAAACTTGGGATGAGCATAAAAAATCTCAGTAAGGGATATGAAAATACGGAATGAAAACATTAGTCCATGTATATATAAGAATCAATTAAATTATACTTTACTCATAAAACATAATCACTTTGACATACCTCATGAAATCATATGATTTATGAATAACCCATAGAAATCATAAGACATAAAGGTAACTTGAGGCATTCATAACATTCATACATAGGGAGTAACCATCATGGTTATATTTGGAATACCTATCACAGTATATTCCCTAAATCTCTTCGGAGAAACCATAGGGTTTAACTCCTTCATGTTACCCAATTAATTAGAGTTCTATATCGGGCTCACTCACGCTTAGTTTATCACAGAACTACCTGTCTTCATAAACACTTCCCATGAACCATAACATAATCGTATCACATAAAACATGCATAAAGGAAACATAACATTTCCACATTTCAATCACAAGATATCAATACAACACATTGATAAAATAAAAACATTATCATAACCATTTTAAATACAAAAATAAAATAAAAGTAAAACATGGTATTTATTTTTCATTTAAAAAATTTATGTCTTGTAGAGGAAGCCGAAACTCAAATATTTGTCACCGTGGCAGAGAAGTCGTTGTCACCGCATACGTAAGACAAAAACATTCCCTTTTGTCATTTAGTAAAACACTTCATATAAAAATATTCTTTTTGAATAAAATTAAAAGTAAATGGGTTTTATACACCGTATAAAATATAGTAGTGTATAAAAAAAATACCTCCTCAATGAAAGGAGATTTAGATGAAGTCCCTTACCTCGTGTCCGACTTGACTCGATCGTTCTTTAATCTCTTAAATAATAAGCTAGTGTTATTTTTTACTTGTTTAATAACCTTTTTGAAGTTCATTATTACTTTTATATCACTTATTACCATGTTATTAACATTATGTAATTATTTATGTTAATAACGGTCGTTTTGTTGATCTTTGGTACTTTTGCCAAAAATAAACATCTTATAATTACAAGTTGTTCATGTGGTAAAATATAAATTATATCCATAATTATATTCATCAAGTAGATATCATATATATCATATATATCTAGTATAAACATGCATTTATAATATTACATAACATTTAGTGGTAAGAAATGAAATGCACCGTTCATAGAGATGCTAAACCGTACGTACGCATGAACGCTACTTTCATTTCTATTTCATATTTAATGGAATGAAATCATAATAATATAAATGTATATTATAATTCTAGTATAATATCATATATAATATCATTAAATTAATCATTTATACATCCCTCATATTGAATTAACAATTCAAATCACTTTGAGGGGGCTGTAGTCCGCACTTCCTAAAATGAAATTATCACGTTTACCCATAATGGAAACCATAAAGGTATGACATAAATGAAAAATACAGAATCATAATAGAACATAAACATAATATATATCACATATAAATATAGTGACATCTTAAGGGCCACCATGAAAGGTGTTAGAAGAAGATTGAACAATCATCATTTCATGAGGCAGAAATTTGCCACCCACAGAAATATATTGTTCTTTAACCATTAGACGGAGGTGTGTGTAAGTGTAAATAAAATACTTCTCATAAAAACATCCTACTATATTTAATATACTGGTGTTATTACAAAATAATGTAATAAATAGACTTAATGGGGTTGAAGAAGAAAAATAAAACAAAATAACATTAGAGAAGACTTTACCTTTAAATCAGGTAACTCCCATTGGTTGGAACTAAAAGGTTTTTTTGAAGAGCTTTCTGCCTAAGGTAACGATTCTATTATGAATAGAGGATGTGGATTGATAAAATGAGTAGATATTGGCCGAGCCAATGCCTTGAGAGGTGTGGGTAAGGTGGTAGTGTTGGGGGCATTTTATAAGAGGGAATAGGGGCACTCTTGGAAATTCTTGAAATGTTACTTTATTTTAAAATGAGTTTTGAATTTTAAATGTCCCACAAAGATATATTTCCAGGATAAGGTGATAAGGGTGCTACATCCACCCATACAATAGGTTTTTGACAAGTGTACGTCTTATATTTTACATTATCTTTTAATTTTATTTAAATATTTCATTAATGGGGTAATTGCTACATCAACATGGTGTAATAAATAAATAAATTTATTTAATGTCTAAAAATTATAAAAAAAACACCATGATGTAGGAAATAGTTTTTTCTTTACAATGATTATTTATAGTCTTAAATATAATTTATGTAGACAAAATTATAATTGTTTTACTTAGGTGTTATATACTTTCGTGATATTCTCTTTTCTTTAAAAATAAAATGATAAAGTTTCACTATCACCTCAAAGTGATTCCATGGGGTCCCTAAGTTTGTAACAAGGAATAATATGGTTGGACATGACACAACCGGTAGTATTAGGACACATGTTTTTGTCATTTTATTTTATTATGATATTATTTTATTACCCTTAACTACCCCATTACTAATTAATCAAGATAATTAATGATAATTAATGTCGTTACTATTCATAATTTCCGAAAACAAAAGAGTCTTAATTAAATAATTGGGACCTTCTGATTAAAAATATGGAATCCATTTTACCAAATTCCAAACACCCAAATTGTGGTAGTTAATTTAAAAATAATTCCTGTTGTCAAAACAAATAGCGTGTTTTTTAAACAATATCTATGAAAATTTTGGCACTTCTTTATGCCCAATTATAAAGTGAAATTATCTATAATGACCACCATTGGATTAAATATAAGGCCCCAGCCTTAAACCTTACTTAATCTTGAATTATTATAAGATTACACATTGAGGATCTTTTCAGGTTTAGAGTTTTAGAGAATTAGATCATGAAACTTTCATTACATTCCACATTTAAACAAAGTGGTTACATAAAAGACAATATTCATTATTCCCATCAACGGAAACATATTTAAAATATATCACGGATTCTTTCTTGACAAATCCTTGAAACTATCATCACATCATGTACCTTTCCCTTGACCTGTGAAAAAAATTTCAAAAACTTGGGATGAGCATAAAAAGTTCAGTAAGGGTTATAAAAATATGGAAAGGAAACATGAGTTCATAAATACATAAGAATGAAATCATACTTTACCCATAAAACAAAGGCACATTAACATACCTCATCAAACCATGAATAAATCATAGAAAACATAAGACATAAAGGTAACTTGAGGAATTCATAACATTCTTACGTAGGGAGTAACCCTCTTGGTTACGTTTGGAATACCCATCACAGTATATTCCCTAAAATCACTTTGGAGAAACCTTAACGTTTCACTCCTTCGCGTTACCCAATGCATTGGAGAGCTATATCGGGCTCACCCGCCCTTAGTTTATCACGGAACCACCCGTTTTCATAACAATGCCCAAGAACCATAACATAAATGTATCACATAAAACATGCATAAAAGAAATATAATATTTCCACATTTCAATCACAGTATAACATTTTAGGATATTGAAATAATGAATCCATAAAAAACCCATTTTCAAAAACATTTAAAACATTTAAAAGATATTTTTGAATCAAAGTGTCTCATACCACCTGGAAGCTTAAAATTTTAAACCATTAATATCCATATAAATAAATCATTAAACCATTTTTAAAACATTGATATTAATAAGAACAAATAATTAAAACATTTAAAATGATATTTTGGTTAAAGGGGTTTTACCAAAATTAGTGACACTTGAATACAATAATTGAAGAATAACATTTCGTCAGAGCTTTATAATATCATGAGAATAAATGGATTCATGATATAATACTCCAAAGGACAGTATATACACCATATAAGAGTGAATTGGTGCATAACAACAATGAACCCTCAATAGAAATGTCAAATGTGATGAAATCCCTTATAAAGAAGGTATCCTTAAATTAAGGACAAATCAATCTCAAAAATATGTGTGACAAATATAAATACACCCAATATAAGTGGATATTAAGTGTAAAACAATAAAAGTTCATTCACACATATTCAATGGATGACATATTCAATGACTACATGTTGAACCCAAAGAAAATCGAAATTGGGTTAAAAAGTTCCCTTGACAGCCTAACGACATCACATCAAAAAGAGTTGATGAGAGATAAAAAGAGTATATCATCACTTGGACATAAAATTTACATCAACAAGGATATATGAGAACATATCCCAAAATAGCAATATGTAAATCAAAAGACCCAACAAAAGAAGTCTTTTAAAAAAGAGGAGGGTGAAAGGTTCCCTTACCGACTTGGGTATCTTTCAAAACATACACCCCATAAAAGAAGGACAATAGATCATTGAAGTAAATACTCATAAACGAAATTATATTACACAGAGAGTAGAATAATGGGCAGTACATACACCACTCAATGGAATTTGTGGCAAATGTAGCATAAATCTCACGGGAATAAAAGTGAGATGAAAAATCCCTCACGAAAACTCGGAAGCCTAACGACGCCACATAAAACTTACGAATATGGATTGATGAGATCAAATAGGGTATCTCATCACATTAAAATATAATTTAAAGCAAGAGGAATATAAAAGAACATCCCCCAACATTACAAATAGGAGCTTAAAATAAGTGACATAAAGGAGAGTACTTAAAAAGAAAGAGAGAAGTTAGATCTCTTAGGAAAGTTCGGCAGCCTAACGGCGCCACTCAAAACCTCCAAAATGGTTTGATGAGAGAGAATAGGGTATCTCATAACATGAACATAAAAATTGCAGTAAGTTTAATATAAAAGATCATCCCAATAACAAAAAAGATGAGCTTTAAAAGGAATGACATAAAAGTTTGTACTTAAAAAGAAAGAGAGGAGTAGGATCCCTTACCTTGGGTCCGACTTGACTCGATCATTCTTTATCGTCCTGAATAATAAACTTGAGTTAATTTATACTTCCTTAAGAACCTTTTTCAAGTTCATTATTCCTTTTATACCACTTATTACCATTTCATAAACATTATGTAATTATTTAAGTTAATAATATTTGTTTTGCCGATATTTGGTTCTTAAGTCGAAAGTGGACTTCTTACAATTACTTGTTGTTCATGTGGCCAAATGATTATTATATCCAGAAATGTATTCATGATGTAGATATAATATATGTCATATATATCCAGTACATTCATGAATTTATAACATAACATAATCATTTAGAGGTAAGAAATGAAATGCACCATTCATGGAGACGGTAAGCCGTACGTACGCATGAATGCTACTTTCATTTCTATTTCGTATTTTATAGAATATAATAATAATGATATAAAGGTATATTATAATTCCAGTATAATATCATATATAATATCATAGTTCCATCCTTTATACGTCCCACATATGGTATTTAACGAATCAAATCACTTTGAGGGGGCGGTAGTCCGCACTTCCTTAAATGAAGATATCGCGTTTACCCATAATGGAAACCATAAAGGTATGCCCAAAATGAAAAAAAAAACAGAAGCTTAAGGAAAACATAAAAATATTATATATCATATATAAAAATAGTGACATCATAATGGCCACCTTTGAAGGTGTTAAATGAGTATTGAACAATCATCGTTTCGGGAGGCAGAATTTCACCATCCACGGAAACCGTATGTTCTTTAATTATTTGATGTAGTTGTGTGAGAGTGTAGCTCGAATAAATCTTATAAAAACATATTAGTATATTGAAGATACTGGTTTTGTTACAAAAGAAATAAATAAAAAGAGTTTAGGGGGTTGGAGAAGCAAAATAAAACAAATGAACATGGGAGAATGAATTACCTTTAAAAGTGTAACTCCTTTTGATTTGAGCCAAAAGGATTCCTTTGAAAGGATTCCGCACAAAGGGAATCCTATAGGATGAGGAGAGGGATGTGAAGAGAGTAAATGGGCAGGTTTTGGCCTAGCCAAAGGCTTGAGAAGTGTGAGAAATGAGGTAGAGGTGGGGGCCTTTTATAAGAGGAGAGGAGGGGCACTTTTGGAAAGTAAGGAAATATGACTTTATTTGAAAATGTGTTTCGGTTTTAAAAGGTCCCAAATTGATATAATTCGTGGATAAGGTTATAAGGGTTCTAAATACACCCATCCAATAAGTTTTGGACATGTGTAGTTTATATATTTTACATTATCTTTCCATTTTATTTTAAACTGTCAAATAATGATGTCATCGCTGCATCATTATTATGTCATAAATACATTAATTTATTTAATGGCTAAAAATTATAAAACAATTACTATGATGTAGGAAATATTTTTATCTTTACAATGACTATTTATAATCAAAATTTGGACTTCTGTAACCCCACTTAAAAATTGTTTTAGTAAAACAACTCATCTTTGTGTCAATTCAATTTTAACATTAAATAAAAATATATTATTGTCATTTTCCAACTAAAGTGGCTCCATGGGGTCCCCAAGTTGTCTCATGGCTTGTCTTGGTCGTCCATGACTCACCCAATAGGTGTAGGACAAGTGTCATGGTGTTTTCACATTCTTATAATATCATTTTTACCTTAAACTACACTAATTACCACTAATCGCGATTAAAAACTTAATAAGTTACTATTCACCAAAAAATTATTTTTATCCCATTGAACTACATTTTACTTCTTAATGACAACCATGTATGTCGGATTTTTGAAATTCAAAACACAATGATGGCAAAATTTCATTTAAACGGAAAATCAGTTTTTATAAGTACCACTTAGTGGTTTCACTATTCATCAAAAATTGAATATTTTCCGAAAAATCCCAAAAATTCACCATAAGCTATATTTGATATTCCGAATTCAAAAATGAAGTCCGTTTTACAAAATTCAAAACATATATGCCACATTAATTAACTTAATAATTAATTCCCGCTGTCAGTGCAAATAGCGTGTTTTTATGAAACAATAAGTATCAAAAGATTGACACTAGTTTAAGTCTGATTTCAAAGTGAAATTAATTCCAACGACCACTATTGGATTTAATGATAAAAATATTTTCTTATTTCACTTTAAAACCAATTCAAAATATTATCTAATCATATAAATATATTATATTAAAAAGAGATTTTGAATTAAAACATAACATTTTACACTATTCATTAAAAAAATGAACTTTATCGGAAAAATACCAAAAAATTACCCAAAGTAAAATTTGATGTCCCGATTCTTAATAAGAGTTTTATTTGGTCCAAAAGAATGTATAAGGGTGATCAAAACTATATTTAATGAGGGTTCGTCATCAAAAGGCGATAAGTGAACCTTTAGTGAAAACTAGGGCATATACGCCTAAAATTGAATTCTTTCCGTATTTTAATCCTCTATCCTTTATTGTATAAATGTAAAAACATTTAAGAACATATATAATCATATTTTAGTTATTTCTATCCATTCCCGCCAATACAATGGCTACATGTTAACTACCATTTGAAATAATATTATTTTATTATTAGAGTGCAATGTAAGATTCCCAAGAAACTCGTTGTTGCGTGTTGGGTACGCCATCGAGCATAGCATCCCCTTTAAAGTCATATTAATATTTTATTCACAAATATGTATAAATAAGAAAATTTCATATTCTTTATTTACCTGGGGTGTTACATCCTTCCCCCCTTTTGGGAATTGCGTCCTCGCAATTTTTAAAATTGCACTTGGAAACATCCTTGAAAGTCCCACATCGGAACAAGAGTTGGTAAAACAATCACTTTAAAATAAAGAAAGATAAGTACAAAGGTCACCCGAGTTATCCCATAATAGGATTCCGTGTAGGAAAACATGGACATGGAAGAAAAAGCAAAGGGTCACGTTCTGATGGAGAGTGATAGAAAACATGTTTAGGAGAAAGTTAACCATGAGAAAATCACAAACTTGTGATGGGTTAAACGGTATTCGATTCCCCAGTAGGAAAAGTTAATAGACAATGTTTTTGTTTTAAGATAATTTTTATTGAGAAATTTATTCATAAGGACACATAATCACATATCATGTTGACTTTCAACTTTTACTAGATTCCTTAATCAAACTCATATTTTTTTTCCAAAAGATGAGTATTTAGGGAGACTTGTTCGCATTAAAAGTACTATAATCAACTTCTAGAGAATCACCTAACCCACCCATGTCTTTAGACTTTAACCAAAACCAAAACCCAAAAGATTTGTACAAGATCAGATAACCCAGAAAAGGATAACCTATAAGAAAGAAAATCTATTCATAATCTCCAAAATTTGTCCAACAAAACCTAAAGTCCAACGAGGACCATTCGATCAACAATTTGTCCATTAAATTCCTCAAAGTAAACCAATATAAGATTGAAACCCAAATATTTGAAGGATTTAGTCGCATAGTCTTCCAAGTTAAATCGTAACATTTATCTCCAAACAACATCATTTTCTCCTAAAGTCTCGTATTGAAAAGTAATTAACCTAATCCCATATCCTCCATGATAGTTTAATCATTTTCATAAATAACCCAAAAGAAACTTACTCTTTATTAATAAAATCATATAACTAGAATGAATCAGTCAAACTAACCAGGGACTTCACGTAGTCCAGTGGTAGGCGATAAATACCAGTCGCACTTTGGTTGTGGGTTCGATTCCTGCAGCTTTGTCCGACGCGACGGGTTGTCACACGGTCTTCGTGTTGTCCTTTTTCCAAAACAATATAATTCTTAAAACATTCCCCCAAAATGAGATAAAATCTTAAAAAATAAACATATAATATTTTAACCTCAATTTTATCTCATGCCTTTCATTTTCCATCATATCATATAATAACCCATAATTACCTCAAAAGTAAGGATCATATAAACTCTAATGGTTACCTTTATAATTATTACCTGAACATCCACATGGATTGGTCATCTCGTACATGATGCATTAAAGATCATACCAAGGTTCAAGTGGTTGATCATGACTCCTTGATATTTGGTTTAGAACAACCACGAGTTTCCTCATTGAATCCTCCATTTTATCTAGTATCTTAATCAGAGAACCACCACAGTTTCCTTCAAACCTGTTGTCTCTTTGGTGCCTGCTAGATCCATCCATTCACTAAAAATAGAAATGTCAGTGTGAGTATATCAACAAAACCATCATGTACTATTGAGGAAGATAAACACTAAGATATACTTACTCATTCACTTTATCTAAAACTAGGACTCTTTCTGAAATCCTTACCATTATGGTAATGTCACTTATGCTTAAAGAATACCCTAACCTCTAAAGTTATCTAAACCGACCTTTGATACCAACTATAAGGCCCCAGCCTTAAACCTTACTTAATCTTGAATTATTACAAGATTACACATTGAGGATCTTTTCAGGTTTAGAGTTTTAGAGAATTAGATCATGAAACTTGCATTACATTCCACATTTAAACAAAGTGGTTACATAAAAGACAATATTCATTCTTCCCATCAACGGAAACATATTTAAAATATATCACGGATTCTTTCTTGACACATCCTTGACACTATCATCACATCATGAACATTTCCCTTGACCTGTGAAAAACATTTCAAAAACTTGGGATGAGCATAAAAAGATCAGTAAGGGTTATAAAAATATGGAAAGGAAACATGAGTTCATAAATACATAAGAATGAAATCATACTTTACCCATAAAACAAAGGCACATTAACATACCTCATCAAACCATGAATAAATCATAGAAAACATAAGACATAAAGGTAACTTGAGGCATTCATAACATTCTTACGTAGGGAGTAACCCTCTTGGTTACGTTTGGAATACCCATCACAGTATATTCCCTAAAATCTCTTCGGAGAAACCTTAACATTTCACTCCTTCGCATTACCCAATGCATTGGAGAGCTATATCGGGCTCACCCGCCCTTAGTTTATCACGGAACCACCCGTTTTCATAACAATGCCCAAGAACCATAACATAAATGTATCACATAAAACATGCATAAAAGAAATATAATATTTCCACATTTCAATCACAATATAACATTTTAGGATATTGAAATAATGAATCCATAAAAAACCCATTTTCAAAAACATTTAAAACTTTTAAAAGAGATTTTTGAATCAAAGTGTCCCATACCACCTGGAAGCTTAAAATTTTAAACCATTAATATCCATATAAATAAATCCTTAAAACCATTTTGAAAACATGGATATTAATAAGAACAAATAATTAAAACATTTAAAACGATATTTTGGTTAAAGGGGTTTTACCAAAATTAGTGACACTTGAATACAATAATTGAGGAATAACATTTCGTCAGAGCTTTATAATATCATGAGAATAAATGGATTCATGATATAATACTCCAAAGGACAGTATATACACCATATAAGAGTGAATTGGTGCATAACAACAATGAACCCTCAATAGAAATGTCAAATGTGATGAAATCCCTTATAAAGAAGGTATCCTTAAATTAAGGACAAATCAATCTCAAAAATATGTGTGACAAATATAAATACACCCAATATAAGTGGATATTAAGTGTAAAACAATAAAAGGTCATTCACACATATTCAATGGATGACATATTCAATGACTACATGTTGAACCCAAAGAAAATCAAAATTGGGTTAAAAAGTTCCCTTGACAGCCTAACGACATCACATCAAAAAGAGTTGATGAGAGATAAAAAGAGTATATCATCACTTGGACATAAAATTTACATCAACAAGGATATATGAGAACATATCCCAAAATAGCAATATGTAAATCAAAAGACCCAACAAAAGAAGTCTTTTAAAAAAGAGGAGGGTGAAAGGTTCCCTTACCGACTTGGGTATCTTTCAAAACATACACCCCATGAAAGAAGGACAATAGATCATTGAAGTAAATACTCATAAACGAAATTATATTACACAGAGAGTAGAATAATGGGCATTACATACACCACCCAATGGAATTTTTGGCAAATGTAGCATAAATCTCACGGGAATAAAAGTGAGATGAAAAATCCCTCACGAAAACTCGGAAGCCTAACGGTGCCACATAAAACTTCCGAATATGGATTGATGAGATCAAATAGGGTATCTCATCACATTAAAATATAATTTAAAGCAAGAGGAATATAAAAGAACATCCCCCAACATTACAAATAGGAGCTTAAAAGAAGTGACATAAAGTAGAGTACTTAAAAAGAAAGAGAGAAGTTAGATCTCTTACGAAAGTTCGGCAGCCTAACAGCGCCACTCAAAACCTCCAAAATGGTTTGATGAGAGAGAATAGGGTCTCTCATAACATGAACATAAAAATTACAGTATGTTTAATATAAAAGATCATCCCAATAACAAAAAATATGAGCTTTAAAAGGAATGACATAAAAGTTTGTACTTAAAAAGAAAGAGAAGAGTAGGATCCCTTACCTTGGGTCCGACTTGACTCGATCATTCTTTATCGTCCTAAATAATAAACTTGAGTTAATTTCTACTTCCTTAAGAACCTTTTTCAAGTTCATTATTACTTTTATACCACTTATTACCATGTCATAAACATTATGTAATCATTTAAGTTAATAATATTTGTTTTGCCGATATTTGGTTCTTAAGTCGAAAGTGGACTTCTTACAATTACATGTTGTTCATGTGGCCAAATGTTTATTATATCCAGAAATGTATTCATGATGTAGATATAATATATGTAATATATATCCAGTACATGCATACATTTATAACATTACATAATCATTTAGAGGTAAGAAATGAAATGCACCGTTCATGGAGACGGTAAGCCGTACGTACGCATGAACGCTACTTTCATTTCTATTTCGTATTTTATAGAATGTAATAATAATGATATAAAGGTATATTATAATTCCAGTATAATATCATATATAATATCATAGTTCCATCCTTTATACGTCCCACATATGGTATTTAACGAATCAAATCACTTTGAGGGGGCCGTAGTCCGCACTTCCTTAAATGAAGATATCAGGTTTACCCATAATGGAAACCATAAAGGTATGCCCAAAATGAAAAAAAACAGAAGCTTAAGGAAAACATAAACATATTATATATCATATATAAAAATAGTGACTTCATAATGGCCACCTTTGAAGGTGTTAAATGAGTATTGAACAATCATCGTTTCGGGAGGCAGAATTTCACCATCCACGGAAACCGTATGTTCTTTAACCATTTGATGTAGTTGTGTGAGAGTGTAGCTCGAATAAATATTATAAAAACATATTATTATATTGAAGATAATGGTGTTGTTACAAAAGAAATAAATAAAAAGAGTTTAGGGGGTTGGAGAAGCAAAATAAAACAAATGAACATGAGAGAATGAATTACCTTTAAAAGTGTAACTCCTTTTGATTTGAGCCAAAAGGCTTCCTTTGAAAGGATTCTTCCCAAAGGAAATCCTCTAGGATGAGGAGAGGGATGTGAAGAGAGTAAATGGGCAGGGGTTGGCCTAGCCAAAGGCTTGAGAAGTGTGTGAAATGAAGTAGAGGTGGGGGCCTTTTATAAGAGGAGAGGAGGGGCACTTTTGGAAAGTAAGGCAATATTACTTTATTTGAAAATGTGTTTCGGTTTTAAAAGGTCCCAAATTGATATAATTCGTGTATAAGGTTATAAGGGTTCGAAATACACCCATAAAATAAGTTTTGGACATGTGTAGTTCATATATTTTACATTATCTTTCCATTTTATTTTAAATCGTAAAATAATGATGTCATCGCTGCATCATTATTATGTCATAAATACTTTAATTTATTTAATGTCTAAAAATTATAAAAAAATTACTATGATGTAGGAAATCTTTTTAGATTTCCAATTACTATTTATAATCAAAATCTGGACTTGTGTAACCCCACTTAAAAACTGTTTTAGTAAAACAACTCATCTTTTTGTCAATTTAATTTTAACATTAAATAAAAATATATTATTGTCATTTTCCAACTAAAGTGGCTCCATGGGGTCCCAAGTTGTCCCATGGCTTGTATTGGTCGTCCATCACTCACCCAATATGTGTAGGACAAGTGTCATGGTGTTTTCACATTCTTATAATATCATTTTTACCTTAAACTACACTAATTACCACTAATCGCGATTAAAAACATAATAAGTTACTATTCACCGAAAAATTATTTTTATCCCATTGAACCACATTTTACTTCTTAATGACAACCATGTATGTCGGATTTTTGAAATTCAAAACACAATGATGGAAAAATTTCATTTAAACGGAAAATCAGTTTTTATAAGTACCACTTAGTGGTTTCACTATTCATCAAAAATTGAAGTTTTTCAGAAAAATCCCAAAAATTCATCATAAGCTATATTTGATATTCCGAATTCAAAAATGAATTCCGTTTTACAAAATTCAAAACATATAAGTCACATTAATTAATTTAATAATTAATTCCCGCTGTCAGCGCAAATAGCGTGTTTTTATGAAACAATAAGTATCAAAAGATTGACACTAGTTAAGTCTGATTTCAAAGTGAAATTAATTCAACGACCACTATTGGATTTAATGGTAAAAATATTTTCTAATTTCACTTTAAAACCAATTAAAAATATTATCTAATCATACAAATATATTAGATTAAAAAGATATTTTGAATTAAAACATAACATTTTACACTATTCATTAAAAAATGAACTTTATCAGAAAAATATCAAAAAATTACACAAAGTAAAATTTGATGTCCCGATTCTTAATAAGAGTTTTATTTGGTCAAAAAGAATGTATAAGGGTGATCAAAACTATATTTAATGAGGGTTCGCCATCAAAAGGCGATAAGTGAACCTTTAGTGAAAACTAGGGCATATACGCCTAAAATTGAATTCTTTCCGTATTTTAATCCTCTATCCTTTATTGTATAAATGTAAAAACATTTAAGAACATATATAATCATATTTTAGTTATTTCTATCCATTCCCGCCAATACAACGGCTACATGTTAACTACCATTTAAAATAATATTATTTTATTATTAGAGTGCAATGTATGATTCCCAAGAAACTCGTTGTTGCGTGTTGGGTACGCCATAGAGCATAACATCCCCTTTAATGTCATATTAATATTTTATTCACAAATATGTATAAATAAGAAAATGTCATATGCTTTATTTACCTGGGGTGTTACATTAAATGGTAAAAATATATTATAATTACACTTTAAAACCAATTATAAAGATAATCCAACTATATAATTAAATTAGATGAAAAATCAGTTTTGATGTAAAATGCAGTATTTTTCACTATTCATTAAAAAATGAACATTGTCAGAAAAATAGCACAAATTTATCGAAAGTAAATTTTAATGTCCCAATTCAAAATAATAAGTTTATTTTGAAAAATAGAGCTTATGAAATTTTCAATAGTTAGATTTAAAAATGGTTTTCCATCAAAAGGCAGTAAACCAATCTTTTTAAAAATATTAGTATATTCTATGCTTAAGATTGCATTTATTCTCATTTTAAGCCTCTAAAACCCTATCTAATTCAGAAATAGACATAGATAAGAAAATTTATTTTTCATTACTTACTTGGGATGTTACATCCTTACCCCCTTTAGAAAAATTTTTCCCCACAATTTATTTACTTGTCGAATAAGTGGGGGTATTTATCCCTCACTGCATTTTAAGATTCCCATGTTACCTCTTCAATCATGTGGTTTTTACACAAAACCTTTACTTGATGAATCACCTTATTCCAGTACACTTGCTCCCTGTGGTCAAGCTTTTGGACCGATTGTTTCTCATAAGATAGATTCTCTTCCTGCTGAACTACCACTAGACTCAAAACATGAGATGGATCTGGCATGTACTTCCTTAACATTGAAACATGAAAAACATTTTGTACCTGAGATAAAATCGGAGGGGAAGCCAATCGGTATTCTACTGATCCAACTCTCTCTAGAAAATTATAGGTTCCAATGAACCTTGGACCCAACTTTCCTTTCTTACCAAATCGCATCACACTTTTCAATGGAGATATTTTCAGAAAAATATGATCACCTACCTCAAATGAGAGATCCTTCCTCCTGTTTTACGCATAACTTTTCTGCATACTCTGAGCTGTTCTCTTTTGTTTCTGTATTAGAAGATCATTTTCTACCAACTCTTCTACAAATTCAGGTCCCATCAACTTCCTTTAACCCACTTCATCCCAAAAAACTAGAGTTCGACACTGCTTCCCATATAATGAATCAAATGGTTCCATCTGTATACTGGAATTAAAACTGTTATTATAAGAAAACTCAACCAAAGTAAGATGTTGGTATCAACTTCCCTAATAATTCATCCAACAAGAATTTAGCATATCCTCCAATGTCTGAATTGTTCGTTCTAACTTCCCATCTGATTGAGGATGAAAAGCTATACTAAAATTTAATTTAGTACCCAATGACTTCTGAAGGACTTTCCAAAAGATAGAAGTAAACCTGGGATCACGATCAGATATAATGGAGAGGGGAACTCCATGTAACCTGACTATATCTTTAAGATACAAAAAAGAAAGTTGATCTAGGGAAAAAGTATCTCGTATAGCAATGAAATGACCAGATTTAGTTAAGCGATCAACAATAACTCAGATTGCATTTTTACCTCGAGGTGTCTTTGGCAATCCCACAACAAAGTCCATGGATATATTCTCCCATTTCCACTTTGTCACTGGGAAAGGATGAAGCATCCCATTCGGTAACTGACGCTGTGTTTTAACCTCTTGACAAGTCAAACACTTCACAGAAAAATCTGCAATATCTCTTTTCATTTCGTCCCACAAATAATACTCCAGAAGATCTCCATACATCTTAGTACTGTCGGGATTAACTGAAAACAGATATCTATGAGTTTCACCTAACAACTCTATCTTCAACTGTGAATCACAAGGCACACAAAATCTCTTCTCAAATCTAAAAACAAAATCATTATCAATATTGAATTTAGGTTGCATACCCTTCTAAACCAACTGTACGATTTTCTTCAACTCAATGTCTTGCCTCTATGCTTACTTAATTATATCTGATATAGATGATTTCACTGAAACCTGAAACAAAACAGTAGAACATCATGTACCAACATCTTTTATGAGAAATTTCATCAAATCCTTAACCATACGATGACATTCCAAATATAACATGGTTAATGAGTCATTACTTTTTTGACTCAAAGCATCAACCACATTATTTTCTTTTCCCGGATGGTAAAGAATTGTATAATCATAATCCTTGATTAATTGCAGCCATCTCCTCTATCTCATGTTCAATTATTTCTATGTTAATATATACTTTAAACTTTTTTTATCGGTATATATTTCACACTTTACTCCATACAAATGATGCCTCCAAATTTTTAAAGCAAAAACAACAACAGCTAATTCCAAATCATGTGTAGGGTTTTTACCGCATGAGTTTTCAACTGACGTGAAGCAAAAGCATTTACTTGATCATTCTGCATTAGAATGCAACCAAGTCCTTTTAATGAAGCATCACTGTAGAATACAAACTCAACATTCCTAGAAGGTAGTTCCAAAACTGGAGAATTAACCAATCTTCTTTTCAATTCATGAAAACAATCATCACATTCTTTTGTCCAGATGAACTTAACACCCTTCCGAGTTAGCTTAGTCATTAGACAAGATAACCATGAAATGTTTTTAACAAAACTTCGGTAATATCCTTCCATCCAAGAAAACTATGAACCTTGGTTACATTTGTGGTTCTTGGATATTCTTCAACAACATTTTTTTTCAGGATCAACAGTTATTCCATCTTTACAAACAATGTGACCAAGGAAAGAAATTTGTTGCAACCAAAACTCACACTTTCTGAATTTCCAATACAATTTATTTTCTTTTATGGTTTTTAAAATAACCCTCAAATGACTTTCAGACTCGTATTTACTTTTAGAAAACACCAAAATATCATCAATGAGAACAACGACAAACTTATCCAAGAACTCGTGGAAAATTCTATTCATAAGGTCCATGAATAAAACATGTGCATTGGATAACCCAAAAGGCGTTACTGTAAATACATAATGGCCATATCTTGAACGAAACACAGTATTCGGAATATCTTCTTCCTTTATCTTCAACTGATGGTACCCCAATCTCAGGTCAATATTTGAAAAATACTGAGCTCCCTGGAGCTGATCAAACATATCATTGATATGATGTAAAGGATATTTGTCCGTAATAGTGATGTTATTCAAGGCTCTATAATCAATGAAAAGTCTCATTGAACCATCTTTCTTTTTAAAAAATAAGATAAGGGAACCCCATAGTGATGTTCTATGTCAAATGAAACCTTTCTCTAAAAAACCGTTCAATTGCTCCTTCAACTCTAAAAGTTCAATTTGAGCCATTTGATAAGGGGGTTTTGAAATTGGCTTAGCATCAGGAACTAAGTCAACAGTAAATTCAACTTCTCGATCTGGTATTATTCCAGGAAACTCATCAAGAACAACATAAGGATACTCATTTACTATGGGCACATCATTAATCTAAATAGTTTCTTTTTTTAGATAATATGAGAAAGGTAACATTAATTTCCATCTGTTACAAGTTTCTCAGCCTCTTGATATGTTATCAGCAGTAAGGGATAATTTTTGTAAAAAAAATGAAAGTCTTTCTAAAAGGAAATGTCTTTAGCTATAAAATTAATCTTAGCACGGTAAACAGAGACCCAATCCATACACATGATAACATAAAACTCTAATATAGGTAAAACAATAAGGTTTCCAAGTAGGTTCTTTCCACGGATAAGGATAGGAAGATTCTTATAAATTATTTTTTCCTCTACATTTCCCCCAAGAGTTTTTACCCCAAGTACAAGAGTCATTTCTTGAGATGGAATTCCCAGTTTACTAGAAAATTTTTCATAGATGAAACAATGTGTAGACCCTGAATCAAACAACACACTGGCATAATCTGAAAAAACAAACAAAGTACCTGATGCCACTTCATTTGATGGCCCAACATTTGTTGAAGTATTTGCAAGTGATTTCACCACACCTTTCTGCTTGTAGTCTCACTACTTCCCATCATTCGATCTCTTTGTCGAACACCCGTTTTCATAATGACCCATCTCATTGCAGTTGAAACATTTCACTAACTGTAAATCAAATTTGGTCTTACCATCACACTGATATTTTCCTGTGCAATCACAATCCTTATGTCCCATCTTACCACATCCGTAGCACTTTTCATAATTCAAAAGACATTCCCCAGCATGCTTTTTACCACATTTATCAAAAACTAAAAACATACTTTTCTTACTATCAGACCTTTTTTAAGGAGTCTTCACTTTCACCTACCACCTCAGTCTCTTCTTCTGTTGGTTGTTATAGAACTCTTGATCATCGAGAAACTCCATTTCCACGTTCCCAGCACATCGAACAAGCTTTTCATAACTTTTTAACTCATGAGAAGCTAATTCCCATTGATATTTTGGCTTTAATCCTGAGTAAAAACGATTGATTTTACTATCAAGGTCTCGGATAAAATTTGGAGCATACCTTTCCAATCGAGTGAACGTTTCTTCATAATCAGCCACTGAGTCATCCTCTTGCCTCAATTACAAGAATTGTTTTTCCATCCTTAGTCAAACAGCCTTAGGAAAATATTTCTCAAGAAACATACCTTTGAATTTATCCCAGTCGAGAGCATCAATCTCATCATCATCCTTGATATTTTTAACAATCGACAACCACTGATCTGTTTCACCCTCCAAACGGTAAACAGAAAGACTAACCTTTTGATTTTCTGAACACCCCATGACATCAAAAATATTCTCCAGTGCTTTAATCTAACGTTCAGCTAGCACAGGGTCAGATGATCCTCTAAATGATGGGGGTTGATGCCTCATGAAATGTTCCACCACTGACATGGTCCTCTACAGTTGATCTGGATGATCCTGTACATAGATACCACCACCATTTATAGCTTGAGTAAATTGCGCCATTACTGCAACAAACTATTCAGTTCCAATTCCGACCATATCAGCAAGCTGATTTGAAAGGTCATTTTCTTCTGTATGTTTTCTTATCACTTCTTCAATGTTTCCTCTATGGAAATCCAATCTGAAAAAACATTTCATATATGAAGTAATATGGTAATCTTAAAATGCAATATCATTTTCAATTTTACCATTAAAAAAATTGGATAATCATTTAATAGAATTATATGTCCTAAAGTTATCTAAACTGACCTCTAATACCAACTATAAGGCCCCTGCCATAAACATTATTTAATCTTGATATATTTCTAGAATACACATTGAGGATCTTTTGAGGTTTAGTGTTTTAGAGAATTAGATCATAAATCATGAATTACATTCCACATTTAAACAAGGTTGTTACATAAAAGTCAGTATTCATTTTTCCCATCAATGGAGACATATTTAAATTAAAAGTGATTTCTTTCTTGACACTTCCTTGACACTATCATCACTTCATGTACTTTTCCCTTGACCTATGAAAAACATTTCAAAAAAATGGGATGAATATACAAAATCTCATTAAGGGATACAAAAATACGGAATGAAAACATTAGTCCATGTATACATAAGAGTCAATGAAATCATACTTTACTTATAAAACATAAGCACATTAACATACCACATGAAGTCATAAGATTTATGAATAACCAATAGTAAACATAAAACATTATGGTATATTGAGGAATTCATAACATTCATACATAGGGAGTAACCCTCTTTGTAACGTTTGGACTACACATCATAGTATATTCTCTAAATCTCTTCGGAGAAACATTATCATTTAACTCCTTCGCATTACCCAATGCATTGGAGAGCTATATCAGTCTCACCTTCCCTTAGTTTATCACGGAACCACCTGTTTTCACAAACAATTCCCAAGAACCATAACACAATCGTATCACATAAAACATGCATAAACGAAACATAACATTTCCACATTTTAATCACAAGATATCAATACAACACATTAATATAATAAAAACATTATCAAATCCATTTTAAATACCAAAATAAAATAAAACTAAAAATGGTTTTTATTTTTCATTTATAAAAAGTTATGGCTTTTAGGGGAAGCCGGAAATCAAATAATGGTCACGGCGGTGGAAAAGTCGTTGTCACCGCATACGTAAGACAAAAACATTCCCTTTTGTCATTTAGTAAATCACTTCGTCTAAAAATATTCCTTTTGAATAAAAGTAAAAGTTAGAGGGTTTTATTCACCGTATAAAATAAAGTTGTGAATAAATCAAAATATTTATCAATGAAAGGAGATTGAGACGAAGTCCCTTACCTTGTGTCTGACTTGACTCGATCGTTCTTTAATCTCCTGAATAATAAACTAGAGTTAATTTATAATTTCTTAAGAACCGTTTTCAAGTTCATTATTCCTTATATATCACTTATTATCATGTTATGATCATTATGTAATTATTTAAGTTAATAACGGTCATTTTGTCAATCTTTGGTACTTGAGCCAAAAATAATCTTCGTATAATTACAATTTGTTCATGTGGTAAAATATCCATTATATCCAGAATTATATTCATGAGGTAGATATCATATATATCACATATATATAGTATATAAATGCATTTATAATATTACATAACATTTAGAGGTATGAAAGGAAATGCACCGTTCATGGAGACGGTAAGCCGTGCGTACGCATGAACGCTAATTTTATTTTTATTTTGTATTTAATGGAATTAAATTATAATGATATAAAGGTATATAATAATTTCAGTAAAATATAATATATAATATCATTATCTTCATCCTTTATATGTCCCACATATGGTATTAACGATTCGAATCACTTTGAGGGGGCGGTAGTCCGCACTTCCTAAAATGAAATTATCGCGTTTACCCGTAATGGAAACCATAAAGGCATGAAATAAATGAAAAATAGAGAAGTATAAGGAAAACATAAACATAATATATATCATATATAAATATATTTACATATTAATGGAAACCAGGAAAGGTGTTATAAGAATATTGAACAATCATCGTTTCGTGAGGTAGGAATTCACCATCCATAGAAATAGTATGTTATTTAACCATTAGACGGAGGTTTGTGTAAGTGTAAATAAAATAATTCTCATAAAATCATCCTATTATGTTGAAAATACTGGTTTTGTTACAAAATAAAGGAATAAAAATAGTTTAGGGGTATCGAGAAGAAAAATAAAACAACAGAACATTAGAGAAGACTTTACCTCAAAATTGGGTAACTCCCCTCGGTTTGAACCAAAAGGGTTTGTTGATGATATTTATGCCTAAGGTAAGGCTTATATGATTAATAGAGGTATTTGGAGAGATAAAATTATCATATTTTTTCCGAGAAAATTCGTTGAGAGGTGTGGGTAAGGTGGTATAGGTGGGGGCCTTCTATAAGAGGGAGGAGGGGCACTCTCAGGAATTCTTGAAATGTTACATTATTTTAAAATGTTTTTCTGATTTTAAAGGTCCCAAAAAGATATATTTGGAGGATACATTTATAATGGTTAGAAATCCTCCCATAAAATATGTTTTTGTCAAGTTTATTTCTTATATTTCACATTATCTTTTCATTTTATTTAAAATTTTCATTAATGAGGTAATCACTACATCATCATGGTGTCATAAATAAATACATTTTTTTAATTTCTAAAAATTATATAAAAACTAACATGATGTAGGAAATATATTTAGATTTAAAATAACTATTTATAGTCTAAGAGATCATCTACGTACACAAATTTAAAATTGTTTTAATTTGGTGTTACAAACTTTTTTGATATTCTCCTTTCTTTAAAAATAAAATGATAAAGTGTCACTATCACCCAAAAGGGATTCCATGGGGTCCCTAAGAGTGGAAAAAGGCATCCTATTGTAGGCCATGACACAACCAGTAGGATTAGGACACATGTTGGGGTCATTTTATATTATTATGATGTTATTTTATTACCCTTAACAATCTGATTACTAATTAATCACGATAATTAAAGATAATTATCATCGTTACTATTCATAATTTCAAAAAACAAAAAAGTCTTAATTAAATAATTTGGGGATTATTATTCCAAATATACAATCCATTTTACCAAATTCCAAACACATAAATTGTATTAATTAATTTAAAAATAAGTCCCGTTGTCAAAACAAATAGGAGGTTTTTTTAAACAATATCTATTAAAAGTTTGGCACTTTTTTTTGCCCAATTGCAAAGTGAAATTAAGTATTATGACCACCATTAGATTAAATGGAAAAAATTTATTCTAATTAAAATTTGAAATAATTAAAATGATAATCTAACTATATAATTAATTTAGATGAAAAAATTGTTTTGAAGTAAAATGTTGTATTTTTCACTATTCATTAAAAAATGAACATTGTCAGAAAAATACCAAAAATTTATCCAAAAAAAATCTCAATGTCTCAATTATATATAATAACATTATTTTAAAAAATAAAGCTTATAAAATTTTCAATAGATATATTTAAAAATGGTTTGTCATCAAAAGGTAGTGAAACAATCTTTTTAAAAATATTAGTGTATTTTTTCTTATGATTGGATTTATTCTCATTTTGAGATTCTAAAACAGTATATAATTCATAAATAGACATATATAATGAAATATATTATTCATTACTTACTTGGGATGTTACAGTCGGAACCTGAAGGATCCATGTTAATGATCAATGCACTGGGAAAAGCAAGGATTTTTTTTTGAAAAACCAAATGTTTTGGGATATGGATTGAAAAATCTTATTTCTATACTTACACAAGCTATGAATCTATATGGACATCCAAATGTTTATATAATAGAAAAACATTCTATTGAGTCCTCCAAGAGGAAATTTCCACCTACATTCTATGGGTCTTCTGGTCCACTTGTTGTTGAACAATGGATTAGCACAATTGACAAGATATTTTCCATCCTCCTCTATTTGGAACATGAAAAAACACATTTTGGTTGTATACCGTTTAAAAGGTGAAGAAGAAAAGTGGTAGACTCTAATTATGAATACAAGGCACCAAAATGAAATTGAATCAATGGAATCAGATGAGTTAAATAACATATTTTTCAATAAGTACTTCCAACGTATTCTTTGAACAAAGATGGAAAAGAGTTAGATGAGATTAATAAAAATGATGATGAATCATTTGGTACATATGAGGTGAATTTTACCAGTCTTTCAAGGTATGCTTCTGGATTTATCATCCAACTTGAATGTATAGTTGATCGATTCTTCAGTGTCATAAAAACTGTTATTCGAATGAAATTATCTATAAGAGGCTTCAGTAGATATGAAGAGATTGTTTGTTTCTCTATCAAGGTAGAACTAGAAGTTGGTGTTACATATCCATCTCATGGTTTTGATAAGAAATGAAAGATGGAGTTCATGAAAAAATATAAAAACAATGGTGAAAAGAAGTTGAATTTTATCTTATTCCCAATGTACAAAACGATTCATGGTGAATATTGTATTAAAGGGACTAAAAAATGTTTCATGTGGGGAAAAGAAGTTCATCAAGCAGTTGAGTACTGAAATATCAGTAAAAAGGTTTCAAATGATGTGAATAGAGAAATTACTGTAGAGAATGCACCACCAACACCTCGATTCTAAAAGGGAAATGAACCAGGGCATTATGATAACTAATTCTATAATCCAAGGGTTAACGGTGATCGACGACAGCAACCACATAAGAAAAATGACAAAGAAAAATCACATGTGATCACTATTGGTGACATTGAATATGAAAACGAAGTGATGGAATGGTTAAGTGTTTCTATAAGGGGGTTCCAAAATAGTGTTATGGAATCTCATTTATAGTTTTATGAAATATTGGAATATCAATGTATTGTTTTATTGTCGTTTTCAAAAATTATATGGTACTAGTAACCATGAAATGTGATTAAAATATTTTTGGAAATCACATGATATGCTCATAATGAAGGGTTGAGGAAATAATGAGATGTTATATACTATTTATAATCTCATGACTTATATAAGTACAGTGTTATATCATGGTTTGAGTATATATATATTTTTTTCTTTGTGTGTGGAAGGAGTTAATAGAATGCAAGTTTTCACTAAGGTTCTATGGTGATTCCTGTTATTATAATGTTTAAATTGAATACATGATTAAGGTATTCACGTGTTTGGAATGTGAAAACCAAGAACAACCAAATGAGATACATGAGACAATTGTTAAGTTTATTTAGTTCTCCTCCTTCTAATGTTTTATTATTTCAGATTTTGGACGGATTGTATTATTATCTATATATGGATATTATATCTTATAATTCGATTGATGTTTGATAGATTAATGTATAATCTCACAATAGGTGGATATAGAGACCCAAATCTTGATGTACTTGGAAATTAAATTACTTTTTCGGAATACTTAATACATAAAAAAACAGACACAGAAGGACTGTAATAGTTTAGTGTCTTTTGAAAGTCGGAATATAATCTTCTATTCTTGGTAAAAGATCTTCAACATCTCCCATAATGATCTTCCTTATTTTTCATGCCTAGAACCTTTATTTATATCCCGGGGCAAAGAAAACATATAAAGGGTGAGATAAAATGCTCATTAATGGTAAGAATGGAGAAAATAAAATAAATCATATACATTTGAACTTAACAAAAACATGAACATAATGTTTAAACATCATAATCATGAGCAATGACGTAAAACATGGAAGTACGTAAGGCATAGATCATAATAGAACATTAATCATGATAAAATAGCCTTTAAATAAAACATAAAATTGTGGAATAACATTAAGCACTTGATATGATTTCCATAGCAGCCAAGGCATTGCTTCCAAGATCATCTTAGTGGACAAAGTCCCTTTCTAAATTGATTTCACTCCTCGTTCCTATCCTGTAACACTGAACCAGATTAACATACCATTCTAGCCATGTATATCTCATGATATATAAATCCTTACACAATTCATTAGAGGGATATATAGGTCCCACCCATCTCAAAATGAAATCATTCTTTCATGTGCCACAAAATCGTAAATCATACATCATAGCATAACCCATGTAATAGAATGGGATTCTTGAACATCATGTCATCATAACAAAATCCATATAGAAAAATGGATATCATTTCATCATAAGAAGAATAAATCCATGTAAATGATGGAGAAATTATACTTGAAACATAAACATATTAAATAAGGTCATTTTAGATGAAAAATAGTTTTGATAAAACACTTGAAATGAATTCTTGAGGAAAATATCCTCTCTTCTTCAAAATCATTTTCTTTTTCCAAAATGACAAGTATTTTTAAAAGATAAGGGTTTTTTTGAAAATAATGATGAAATCTTGTAGAGTAATCTTCATGAAAATGAGGAGTTATAAAACCGTAAAAATCCATTCACGCCGTATAAGTAAAAAATAACATTCTCCTCGTACTTTTGTCAGAAAAGTCAAAAAGTTCCTCATGTGGTAAACAAAAGCAAGATTCATTTCATAACAAGTGGTAAAATTAAAAAATGGGTAAAAAGTCCATTAAACATACATGAAAACATTTTTAGAAAATAGGTACAAGGATGATAACAAAAACCCTAGTAAATACTTAAAAAAAACAATCTCAGATAATAGTTAGATTAGAATAGTTATCCCTTACCTTAGGTGAAATATGCTTCGTACGTATCCAAAACTCCTATATAATGATTTAAATAATTTCATTGACTTATTATAGAATCATATTCATTGTTATGACACCATATATGGTTTACTTATGACTTTATATTACCCATTATTTTGTAAATTCGATGTAAAAGTAGCGATTTGGGTAAAATCGTTTCATTTATTGTACGTGTTTTGACTTGTTATTCTTAATATTATTACATATATCCTAATTTACTTAATTCCATAACTTAAAACATTATTTATATATAATATATATTCATCATATAAATATATATATGATAGATCAATAAATGGAATGAAATACACAGTTCATGGAGACGGTAGGCCGTACGTACACATGAACGATGTTTTCATTTCCTTATTGAATTGAATGGAATTAAGTAGATGACATACATATATATATATAAAAATAAATACAGTATCATTATTATGTCATATATTTCATTATTACTTATTATATATAATTTATGATCATTCATGAATGGTTAACATGGAGAATGAATCTCATCGCCCTGTGGAGATGGTAGTCCGTACGTACGCACGAGCAATGATACCATTGCCATGTTCGTGGAATTGTATTGAAGTGTATGTATAATATTTTAGAATCAATATCACTTTAAAATAATCATATATAGTTATTTATTTACACCATTATACCCATACAAGTAAGGTGGTGGTTGAAAATAGATTACACCACGGTGTGGAGAAAGTATTCCGTACGTACGCACGCGTGGTGATTTCATTTTCCGCAGGATGGATAGAAGGAGAAATAGGGTCGTTTAATATTTATAATAACATATCCGTATATAATTAATACTGATTTTAATACTTTATAATGATTCAACTAAATAAGAATAATTAGAAGAAGAAAGAAACTTGAGAGAATTGGAAGAAGAGATTACCTCTTCTTCGACGCACCTCCTTTAAGCTTCCTCTTAAGGAAGTAGAGTTGGTCTTTTGAGAAGACTAGAACCACCGGAATGTTTCTAGGGAATGGAGAAGATAAATGGTCAGGGTATTGCCGAGCTTCAGGCTCAAAAGTGTGTGAAGAGAAGAGGGAAGGGGTTCCCTTTTTATAAGGGAGGAGAGGGGCACCTTAGAAAAAACATAAAAGATTATCCTATAATAAAGTCACATTCGGTTTATAATGGATCAAAAGTGACTTATTTCAAAGATATACTGGTGATGGGTCGAAATCAAATCAACCAATAGACTTATACTAGTTTAGGTTACTATTTTAACCTTATCTTTTAGATTTAACTTTAAGTTAAATAATTTAACTTTTACCGCATCTTCTTGTTTTCTTACACTGTATGTTTAATAAACATACTATAAACAGACAAAAGAACCCAAAGTGGTTCATTGTTAATATATATTCCCTTATATAAGTCATTTGGCCAAACCTTATATTTTTGGGAATAAAATAACAGTTAATAATAATATACGTTTTAAAAACTATTTTATGTCAATTTTGACACAATTTGGTAATTGATTTTTGTGAAAATCATAACAGCATGATTAGTTCAAAAAAAAAGTAATTAAATCAATAATAACATGTCATATTAACCTAGAAAATTAGTTTATATCATAAACTGTCTCAAATTACATTTATTTGGGTATTTATAATATCAATTATTTTAATATTTCATTATATAGTTAATTACTGCATCACCATTGTGTCATAAATAACATAAATTATTTAATGTCTAAAAATTATAAATAAAATTAAAATAGGCAGGAAATCCTTTTTATCTTTATAATGAATATTTATCGTCGAATTTATCCTATGTATAACCGTATATTAAAAATGTGTTAGTTATGAAACTATGATTTTAAATCTTTTAACTCTTTTTTAAACAAAATAATAATAAATGTCCAAATATAATCCAAATGGACCTAAAAGATATTATTATGTTATTAAGGTTGTTTTTGGTAGAATTAAACTTATCCATAGAATTAGGACATGTTTCAGTGTAATAATAATACCATTTTTACACTTAATTACCATATTTACTTTTAACCGTGATAAATAAAAGTAAAAAGTTACTATTCACCAAAAATTATTTTTACCTTATTGAACAACATTTTACTCCTTGATATTAACCGTGTCTCTCGTAGTTTCGAAATTACACTCACAGAAGTAGTAAAATTATATTTTATGTAAATTTTCAAATTCTTCTAGGTGGTGGGTAAAATACGGTGAAAAGTTCAATAAAATTTTTATATATATATAATTATTATAAAATGACTCCAATGAATTACATTGAACATATATAGGTATTATGTACCAATTTTTACATAAAATAAATTTGAATAACACAAATAATTATTTGAATAAAAAGTCGGTTTTTAAATAGTAACCTAGTGTTTTGACTATTCATCAAAAATTAAAAGTTTTCAGAAAAATACCACAAATTCACCCTAGGATAATTTCGATATTCAGAATCCAAAAATGAAGGCCATTTTGAAAGATAAAATTTATAAATTTTAAAAAAGTGGGTAAAACTATTCATAACGGCTAGTTCATAAAAATATTATAATAGTATCTCATTTAGTGATACTCGGTATTGCGTACTACTCACACTATCGAAGGGAGTCTTGATTGCGTGTAATGCAAGCCATGTCAGGGCTGCGTGTAGTGAAATCTCCGTTTGGTGTTGCGTACTGCGCAATGAATACTAATTTCATTTATACATTAAACAAAATCTATACTTAATGTTGCGTAGAATAGTTTCCACAAAATCAATGTGAAATTGTCTGTAGCACGAGCCAAGAATAGTGTTGCATATACTAGAAGCTAATTTGGTGTTTCGTGTTGCACAAGATAATATTTCTGTGGTGTATAATTGAAGACATCAAAGAAATTAAAAGTAATATATCTCATAAAATCTCGGGGTGTTACATTCTACCCCCCTTAAAATGATTTTCTCACTCAAAATTCGTCGGGGATATAAATGTTTGTTTACTTGAGAGTTTCTTTCATAGAAACCCACAACATAAAAAGGAATACCAAAACATAATTTTAAAAAATGAAGTATGAAACATAACAGTTACCAAAATTAACTCATCACTAGGTTTCTAAATATGAGATCATAGGTGAAAATATGGATTTGGAGGAGAACTCTAACCATCAAGTTCTAATGGAGAGTGGTAGAGAACATGTATATTAAAAATCCAAAAATCACAAAGCTATAATTTTGTTATGATCTAAGGTACCATCTGATTCATCCGATATAAGATCACTAGGAAAACATTTTTGGTTTTCAATATCATTTCCCTACAATTGTAAAAAATTTAATTAGAATAAATACATACTTGATTTTGTTACAATCTCACTATTGTTTGTGCCTTTAAAAATTTCCACTTCATCTCTTAAAGAAATGAAGATGAATTTGTCTTCCTTGAAATGTTAGCAGATCATGCGATAGAATGATTGGTCATTCCATCTGTCTCAAACATAAGGTTAGAAAAAGTTATATACATAAGTCCATCTCTGGTGAGATTAATCGTATATGGTTCCTAAAATGGACGTATACTTTGTATATCATAGCGCATATTAAATTGAAACTAATTTATACCAACCAGGGACTTCTTGTAGGCCAGTGGTAGGTGATAAAGGCATGTCGCACTTTGGTTGTGGGTTCGATTCCCACATCCTTGTACGACATGACGGGTTGTCGCCCATCCTATGGGTTGTCCTTTTTCTAAAACTATACTATTATAACATTCCAAAAATAATATCTAAAAACAGTTCTATCCTTAAACAATATTATTTGATGTCCAACATAATCTATTTGAAATCATTAGGATTATCCAAAATACATATTTCTATTCTCATAGTATAAATAAAATGATTACTTGAAAGGTCACATAACAAGCACATGAATACCATCATTTATCCTCTATATATCATAAAATATATCTTGTTGGTCACATTCCATACATGTGAATACCGTAATCATGTATTATTTTGAAACATGAATTACCATAGAACCTTAGTGAAAATATGAATGATGTCAAAAGTTAACTCTTTCCACATACCAAAATCAAAAAAATTCTATATACTCAAACCATGATATCACTTAGTCCTTATATCAATCATGAGCTCATGAATACTAGGAAACATCTCATTATCTATTTATCCATTCATTATGTGCATATCATCTACATTCCAAAATATTTGAATCACTTTTCATGGTTACCAGTACCATTAAATTATTGAAAACCACAATAGACTAATACAAAAATAATACAATATACAATAAAATTACCTCAACATTATTCTTGAATACCAATATATAAAAACTTCAATCCATCATCTTCAATGATTGTCATGGAATAAGTCCTTCCTTGATTTAGAAGTAACATCTTAGGTAAGGGCATTGAGTTGGTTAATGCCCATTATCTCAACAAATAAGACATTGAACTCCATAATAGTCTATCACTCTATAACCCTTTTCTCCACACAGATAACATCTTCCCCTCCATTTTAGGTATTTCTCAAGGTTCTTCTTCCCTTCATTAGAAATCTTGATCTTCCTTTCTCTATGATCCTCACAATGTGAACATTTATAAAATTACATCTTCCTATTATTTGATGACTTAGGAATACCACCAAAGATCACCTTGTTAATCATATATCGTGATGACTGATTCGACATACTCAAAAAATCATTCTCTCTAGGCATTACACAGTTTTGTTTATCACAATCACCAATTTTTCCATCAGAATCAACATTAACAGAATTCCTTATTGTTCCCTCCATTGACTAAAACAAGAAACCATAGTGTAAGAAATAGATAAAATTACGAGGAACCACATAATCATTAAAAGTCACTAATGGGATGTCTAACTTATCAGAAATTATTTAACCCATGACACCTTAGGTTCACCCTTGGTTATTCATGATCGTCAACATAACTCTAGGACTGTAGCCTATAGTTATACTAAACCATAGGGACATCCCTAGACATACCTTAGAAATATCTCTAGGGATATCATTAACGTTTTCACATCCTAGTTTCTAAAGGTTGACAAAACCATTCCTCTGATACCAACTATAGCGGTCTGGAATTACTTCCAGTGGACTATAATTGATACCTATCAGGGTACTCCATGGGCAGCTACACCCCCTGGGTGGGACACACCACCATCCCCAGTGGCAGCCATTTCCTCATGAAGCCCTTGGGCGGAGAGCCATGCTTCGTCCAACGCTCACATGTGAGTGTTCCCAAGGATCAGATACATTCCTACCTCATTTTCCTTTGATACCAACTATAGATACCCAATGCATTATGTACATGGAAATTACATTACTTTTGCGTAATCCTTAATACATTACAAAAACAAACACACAAGTACCGTAATAGTTTAGTGTCTTTGGAAACTCAGAATATAATATTCTAATCTTGGTGAAAGATCATCAACATCTCCCATAATGATGTTTGTTTTTTTAGCTAAGACTATTTTTTTATATCATGGGGAAAAGAAAACATATAAAGGGTGAGATAAAATGCTTAGTAAGGGTATGAAAGGATAAAAGAAAACAAATCATATACATTTGATCTTTTAAAAAAACATGAACATAATGTTTAACCATCATAATCTTGAGAAATGATATAGAACATGGTCTTACGTAAGGCATAGATCATAATAGAACATCAATATTGATAAAATATCTTGTAAATAAAACTTTTAATTGTGGAAAAACTTTAATCACGTGATATGATATCCATAGTAGCAAAGGCATTGCTGCCAAGACCATCTTAGTGGAAAAAGTCCCTTTCTGAATCGAGTTCACTCCTCGTTCTAGTCCTATAACACTGAACTGGATTAACTTACCATTCTATCCATGTATATCTTATGAGATATAAATCTTTACCCAATTCATTGGAGGGAGATATAGGTCTCACACATATCATAATGAAATCATTCTTTCGTGTGCTACCAAATTATAAATCATACATCATAGCATAACCCATGAAATAGAATGGGATTCTTAAACATCATGCCATCATAACATAATCCATATAAAAAATGGAAATAATTTCATCATAATAAGAATAGAACCATGTAAATAATGTATACATTATACTTAAAACATAAACATATTAAATAATGTCATTTTAGATGGAAAATAATTTTGATAAAACACTTGAAATGAATTCTTGAGGAAAATTTCCATTCTTCTTCCAAATCATTTTCCTTTCACAAAATGCAGTGTTATTTTAAAAGAAAAGGGTTTTGTTGAAAATAATCATGCAATATTGTAGAGTAAGCTTCATGAAAATGAGGCGTTATGAAACCTCAAAAATCCATTCACGCCGTATTAGTTAAAAATAACATTCTCCTCGTACTTTATTCGGGAAAGTCAAAAAGTTCCTCATGTGGTAAACAAAAGTAAGATTAATTTCATAAAATGTGGTAAAATTCAAAAAATGGGTAAAATGGCCATTCAAAATACATGAAAACATTTTTAGAAAACAGGGACATGGATGATAACAAAAACCCCATCAAATACATACAAATAAACAATCTCTGATAAGATCGAGATTGGAATTATTATCCCTTAACTTAGTTATGATATGCTTTGTACGTATCTGATCCTCCTGTATAAGGATTTAAATAATTTCATTGGATTATTACAGAATCATATTCATTGTTATGATATCATATATGGTTTACTTATGACTTTATATTACCCGTTCTTTTGTAAATTCGATGTAAAACCAACAATTTGGGTAAAATCGTTTCATTTATTATATGTGTTCCGACTTGTTGTTCATGATATTATTACTTATATCCTGATTTACTTAATTCCAGAATTTAAAATATGATTTATCTATAATATATATTCATCATATTCAAATATATATGATAGATTGATAAATGGAATGAAATACACCGTTCATGGAGACGGTAAGTCGTACGTACGCATGAACGATGTTTTCGTTTCCTTATTGACTTTAATGGAATTAATTAGATGACATATATATATATACATAAATCCAGTATCATTATTATTTCATATATTTCATGAATACTTATTATATATACTTTATAATCATTCATGAATGGTTAACATGGATAATGAATCTCATCGCGTCGTGGAGACGGTAGTCCGTACGTACGCACGAGCGATGATACCATTCCCATGCTCGTGGAATTGTATTGAAGTGTATGTATAATATTTCAGAATAAATATCACTTTACAATAATCATATATAGTTATTTATTTACACGATTATACCTATCCAAGTAGGGTGGTGGTCGAAAAAAGATTACACCACGGCGTGGAGATGGTATTCTGTACGTACACAAGCGCGGTGATTTCATTTTCCGTAGGATGGATAGAAGGTGAAATAAGGTTGTTTAATATTTATAATAACAAATCAGTATATATTTAATACTAATGTTATTACTTTATAATGAGACAACTAAAGAATAAGAAGTAGAAGAAGAATGAAACTTGAGAGAATCGGAAGAAGAGATTACCTCTTCTTCGACACACCTCATTTAAGCTTCCTCTTAAGGAAGTAGAGTTGGTATTTTGAGAAGACCAAAACCGCCAGAATGTTTCATGGGAAGTGTTGAAGAGAAATGGTCCGGGGTTGGCCATGCTTCAAGGCTCAAAAGGGTGTGAAGAGAAGAGGGAACGAGTTCCCTTTTTATAAGGGAGGAGAGAGGCACCTTAGGAAACACTTAAAATATTATCTTACAATAAAGTCACATTCAGTTTATAATGGATCAAAAGTGACTTATTTCGAAGATAAAGTGTGTATGGGTCGAAATACTATCAACAAATAAATTTTAGACAAGTTTAGGTTACTATTTTCACATTATCTTTTAGATTTTACTCTTAAGATAAAAAATTTATCTTTTACCACGCCTTCTTGATTTCTTAAACTATAGGGTTAATAAACTTACAATAAACAGCCAAAAGAACCCCAAGTGGTTCATTATTAATATATATAACCTTACCTAAGTCATTTTTCCGAACCTTATATTTTTAGGAATATAATAACAATTAATAATATAATATTTGTTTTAAAAACTATTTTATGTCAATTTTGACATTATTAGGTAATTGATTTTTGTGTAAATCATAAAATCATTATTAGTTCGAAAAAAAATAATTAAATAAATAATAATATGTCATATTACCCTATGAAATTAGTGTAATTCATAAAAAGTCACATATTATATTTATTGTTGTATTTATAATATAAATTATTTTAATATTTCATTATTTAGGTAATTACTGCATCACCATTGTGTCAAATATAACATAAATTATTTTATGTCTATAAATTATAAATAAAATACCATTAGGTAGGAAATTTTTTATCTTTATAATTAATATTTATAGTCGAATTTATCTTATGTATTACTCTATATTAAAAATGTTTTAGTTATTAAAATATGATTTTAACTATTTTAACTATGTTTTAAACAAAATAATAATAAATGTCATAATCTAATCCAAGTGGACCAAAAAGATAATATAATATTACTAAGGTTGTTTTTGGTCTAATTAAACTTATCCAATTGAATTAGGACATGTGTTAGGTTAATAATAATACCATTTTTACCCTTAATTACCCTATTTACTTTTAACCGTGGTAAATAAAAGAAAAAAGTTACTATTCACCCATAAAAATTTAACTTGTGGAACCACATTTTACTCCTTGATATTAACCATGTCTCTCGGATTTTCGAAATTCCTCTAACAGAATCGGTAAAAATATGTTTTATGTAAATTTTTAAATTCTCCTATGAGGTGGGTAAAATACGGTGAAAAGTTCAATAAAATTTATATATATATGTAATTATTATAAAATGAATCCAATGAATAAATTGAACTTACATAGGTATTATGTATCAATTTTTTCCTAAAATAAATTTAAATAAAATACAAAATTTTTTAAATAAAAAGTCGGTTTTTAAATAGTAACCTAGTGTTTTCACTATTCATGAGAAATTGAATGTTTTCAGAAAAATACCAAAAATTCACCCAAGGCTAATTTCGATATTTAGAATCCAAAAATGAAGTCCATTTTGAATGATAAAAATTTTAAATTTTTAAAAAGTGGGTATTACTATTCATAACATCAAGTTCATAATAGTATTATAAAAATATCTCATTTAGTGAAACTCGGTATTGCATACTACACACGCTATCGAAGGAAGTCTTGATTATGTGTAATGAAATCCAAGTCAGGGCTGCATGTAGTGAAAGCTCCGTTTGGTGTTGCGTACAACATAATCAAAACATATTTCATTTATACATTAAACAAAATATATATTTAATGTTGCGTAGAATAGTTTCCTTAAAATGAACTTCAAATTGTGTGTAACACAAGCCAAGAATAGTGTTGCGTATACTACAACCTCTTACAGTGTTGCGTATAGTATAAGATAATCTTGGTGTAGTTTATAATAGAAGACATCAAAGAAATTAAAAGTAATATATCTCATAAAATCTTAGGGTGTTACAGTGGACATATTCATATTTGATAACATGTTCTAACCTTTTTGTTTAGACAAATGGAATGACATGTCATTCTATCACATCATCTACTAATACTATAGGATTGAAAAATTGAACATTATTTATTTAAATAAGAGATGAATTGGAAATTTTTCAATGAACAACCAATGATAAGATTGTACTGAAATCATTTAAGTATTTCCCCAAATGGAAAAATTCATCATCTTTTTGAAAATAATCTTGAAACCAAAAATGTTATCCTAATACCTTCTTATTTGAAGAATCATATGGTCCATTAAATCATCACGAATTTATGGATTTCTAGTAGTTAACATTCCACAAAACATATTCTGAATCACTATCCATCAGAACATGACGGTTAGATTTCTCTTACATATCCATGTTTTCAATTCCCAACTATGTTATCCTATGTGGAATCCCATTGAAAAGTTACATTGGGTATCTATTATGTTTTTAACTATAATTGTAAAAATGAAGCTTTAGTATTCCTTTTTTACAATGTCGGTTTCCAAGAATGATACTTTTAAGTAGTAAACCATTTATAGTCTAGACGAATTTTTAGGGATAAATTCAATTTAAGTGTGGTAGAATGTAACACCCTGATATTTTAGTAGATATATTCTTTAAATTTATTTAATGACTAGTATTGTATGTTACTCCAAGATTATATTCTATAGGATCTAAATATGATGTTGATGCTCAAAATACAAGCGGGGTGAATTGTATACATTAAAAATTCCTTTTCAACATTCAATGATGGTATAAAACTTTCTATTTTCAAACAATGTTAAACAAGGTAAATTCACAAGACCTCTTAGTTCTACAAACATGCAAGATTCCATAAATATGGTTCCAGAAATATAAATTAATAGAAGTTTACAAGGATAAAGATACTACCTTAACGCATATAGAATCATAAAAATTAGAGTATACAAGTATGAGAATTTTTTAGATAGTTAAACTTTCCGTAATATCAAAATTCATCGGAACACAATCCTGAAAAAATACAAGTAATAGGTATGAATTCTTTTAACCCAAAGAGTTGGGTATCCAACAACCATGGATAAAGGTTACTTGATTTATACCTTCATGAATGTATGTCTTACCCACACCAGGGTAATCCCTCCGTTGAAATATCAGAGTCTATCTTGTTATCCCTGAAAGCCCTTGAACTTTAAGGTAGTCAACACCTCTGTCTTTCTATCCCTGGAATCCATCGATTTTACACATCAACAATTGGAGTCGCATGAAGCAAGATGAACAAGATGTTCAGTATGAATAAAGGATGATAGTTTTCCTCTCTAAAAATCACTTTAGCAACACGTAATCACTAGAGTTGTATAACTGTGTTGAGCTCGTTAAAATGAGATCCTATTTATAGTCATTTCTCCAACAGTTAGCTCCCTCCTCCAATGGTCATATTTTTCCTTGAATTTTGGAGGGTCATGTACATATGTCACTTAAATAACGGTTAGTTAGAACAGAATGCACAACATTGTTTCACAACTATAACAAGTGTAAGAAAAATATGGTTGCTCTATCAAATCTATATTTTAGATTCTATGGAAAAATAAATTTCAGAGTCTAAGAGAAAAAAATTCAGAACCTATATTACATGGATATTTGGAATCTTTTTTCCAAGGAAATCAGAATCAGAATTATGTAGGCTTCGGAGTCTGAATTCTAAGAAATTCGGAACTTGAATTATTAGGAATTCAGAGTCTGGATTCCAAGGAATTTAGAATATGAATTATTAGGAATTTAGAGTTTGAATTTTAAGGAATTTATTACTGTAATTCTGAGGAATTTGGAATCTGAATTCTAAGATATTCAGAATATTAATTTCAGAGAATTTAGTGTCAAAATTTCAGAGATTTCGGAGTCTGAATTTCAGAGAATTTGGATTCCGAATTTCAGAGAATTCAGATTCTAAATTCAGAACCAAAAAACAGAATAATCTATATTTAAGTATTTATATAATTACAAGGTTTTATATATGAAATTGATTCATAAACATTATAAATAATAAGAGTTAGAAACTAAATCATGAACATTGAAAACAATGGTAAGAAGAAAATTTCCTCTAGGAAGGAAAAGATTCATTATAAAAAATATATTTCTAGGGAAATAAAATTTTCTTTGAGATAGAGTGTTTTTTATTTTCGAAACATAATGCAATGCAAAATTCATAATAAAACTTTATTTACTCCATAATCTTCTCATTTTTTTAAAGCACAAAAATTCTAATTAAAAAGAATCTATGGATTTAGAAATTTTATGGTCTTGAAAATATAAACTTATCTCCCTTTACATATCGATCAAAGAAAATATGACTAACTCCCCCTTAAGCTTTGGAATCATTATGGATCGTATTCTAGATTTCCTAAATGATATTTTTCAATTTCCAGAATTTGAAAATCATCATTGATAAAAATATTCCTATAGACGAACTCCCCATTAATTAGATAATTCTATTCTTTACTTTGGATTATTTTTAGCATTCCTTTCTCCCCCTTTTTTATTTTCAAAAACTAATATAGGGAATGGAAAAATTGGTTCCTGAAACATTATTACTAAACAACCAAAAAAATGGAGAGAAAAAAATTCCATTAAGTTTGGAAGTATTTGTACAACGTGTAAAAATAAAAAAAGATCGTATTGAAATTAAATTATACCTCTTTCTCTATCGACATTAGATTATTCACAATATTTTTTAACTTCATGAGCTCATTGTGATCCTCTTCTTCTCTCTTTAGAAACTCGTCCCGATCTTCACATTTCTTCTCTAAGGATTGAATTTTCTCTTACTGAGCCATAAGACTGTTTGCCTGAGGTTTCAAGAGTTTTTCTGTTTAACAAGCTTCTCTTCAATCTCCATTCTAATATCACTTTCCCTTTTCCAATTCATGGCCACAGAGTAAAGCTTTCCATTAAAAACCTTAACTTCCTGCTTCAGAGTAGTCTGTTCAAGACACAACTTTAACTCAAAACAATTTGAAAGAACTTTTATCTTCCCATCATTGGTATCAAAAGAATCCTTGACATTATCATGGAATTCCTCAAAATATTTCATTTCTTCAATAAACTTTTTTGACCATATATTCATCTTCTTGCATGATCTTTTATGTGCCTTATAACCAATGAGGAAGGTATTGAAATCTGATTCTAGAGAAACATATTTATCCATCACTATATAAACTGATTCTGACTTCTATTATACGGTATGTTGAATCATTTTACATCTTGAATCTATGCTTGTAAAAAGAGAAATAGTACATAGCAACTTCTTCAACGATTGTAAAACCAAATCATGTCCAAGTGAAGATGATTCTAAATCCAAATTTTCGGTTGGCAAGAATTATTTTTCTATATCCTCAGCTTTTCTTTTTGATGAAGCTCTAACATCATTCTTCTTCACCATGTATTTTCTTGGTTTATCTACAACCACAAGTTTTCCCTTATCTAGTCTCAGAATGATATCTTGTTCATTAGGTGATTCATGCACACTATCAGAAATCTGAACAATATTTTCTTCATCATCATCTCATTTATATGCATTAGCCAGTAGATCTTCAGGATGAATAAAATCATGGTTACTTCTTTCATCATATATTGGCTTATTCACTTATTCATCAACCTTTACATCTATTCCTGGTGTAGCAATTTTTGATGATTCAGCATTGGAAGTCTGGATTGATAGTTTTAGAGATGGACTTTCTTTCTCATGGTACTCTTTGATTTTCTTTATGATATCTTCATATTCATTCTCTTCTTCTTCCACCTCCTCTTCTTCTTCTATTTCTTCATACAATTCTTGAACAATTTCTTCTCATTGAATCGATTTCGTAATCACCACTTTCTTTCCTGGAGTCCCTAGAAAAGGTTCTATCTAAAAGGATTCTATTACTGAAATTTGTTCAGAGGCTCTTTCAGCTACCTTGATAAGAGATTGAATGACTTCAAATTCTGAAAACTTCTTCTTTTTCTTCTTTTCTTTTCCTTCATTTTCAATATTCTCAGCAGCTTTTTTTGATAAATTCTTTTACTTCAGCAGGGTACATGCCAAACATAGGCTCCCATTCCTTCCATTTTTTCTTATCATCTTTCTACATATACGCTACTTCATTAGGATAAGAATTTTTACATCTTCCTCTTTGGAGGTTCTGACTGAGTTTTCATGGCCACACAAGTTTTTGATTTCTCTTCCAACTCCATAGAATTTCACTTCCTTCCTCCTTTCTTAGAGGCTTCATCCACTTCTAGCTTCTTTGACAAAGCATGTAATTCTTCTTCAAAAATATCATATAATTGTCTGGATTCACTGTAAAAGCCGATTTTCATACTCTTAAAGATGTCACTGCTCTGCAAAATAACATTTTAATTTCTCTACATAGAACTGCGTGGGATATTGAATGACTGAATGCAAAGAACAATAATCTTTGAAAGAATGGCCAGATAGATAATATTCTATGACTTTAGATTTCCAATATTAATATTCTCAATCATTACCAAGATATACCTAACCAAGTTTATCTTCCTTCGATTTCCCAATAAATCCAAAACACCGATGTCACTCTTCTTCAAAGTATCATTATCCCCTTACCTAGGAATTATAAATCAATGGACCTACAATTCTATAATCCTCATATTTGTACAATGATTAATGATCTTCGGAGTTTTCACTCTGTTCGAGCCAAGCCACTCAATTTCATTATCTTTGTTAAAAGTTTCTGATTCATCTGGTAACTTGGGAGTACAAAACTCTGATTCCCCATCATAAGGAGTATCAATCAGACTCACAGCCTTACTGTATGAAAGAGTGTAGGTATTTCCATAACACTTGAATGAAAATTTATCTTTCCCTCCTTTAATTAAAAAACTAATTGTTTCATAAAACTCCAACATTAATTCCTGATACACTGGATCATGTGCCTTTGGCTTTGAAATACAAAGACTCTACTAGCCATTCAGCTTAATATTTTTTGAAACAAAAGAATCATACTTTTAAAAGAATTTCTGATCAACTGGCCTCTTTTGGTATATCTGCCATTCAAACATTTCTTTAATACATTACATTTCCTTTTAAGGAGAATCATCAGCATACATTCGGAAATGAGGAAAATTTTGAATATTAGGAATGTATTTAAAATACAGAGGCATAGATTCAGCATAAAAAGGTTTGAAAAACCGATGTGGGACAACCATAGGGGGGATTTATATAGGAAATTTAGGCGACGATTCAGCTTCCATGGTTAATAAACAGTTGTAAAAATTTATGATCACATCTGAAGGTTGAGATGATAACTGAAGAAAGAATTTGATAGGTTTTGATAATATGATATTTTTTAAGATAAAAACATTCGGATCTAAGAAAAATAAATCTGAAAAAGTTTCTTAAATAAAATGAAAATACCTACAAGGAAAAAGATTATTACGAAAACTTAGGAAAGAAAATATACCTTCCGGATTGCTAGGAATATTATTTGGAATGAAAAAAATATCTAATAACTTTAGATTCTGAAAATATTGATTGAAAAAAATAAATTTAGTCTATGAAAAAAATTGATTAAAAAAAATTGACTAACGAAAAATTAGATTACAAAAAAATTTGACTCGGAGATAATTTTATTTTGAAAAAATTGACTAATAATCAAATATACTCTCCCTACAAAAATGAGTTTCTTACTATAAGGATATATGTTTCCACAAGAAGTTAATATCAAATATTACCTTAGAAGTATCATTCTTAACTTTTTTAATGTGTCATTATATATCAGATGGAAAAGATTTTGTGAAAATTTCATCAAGTTGATCTAGCATTCTAATAAATAGAAGAATGATATCCAATTTTTGTGTGTGGTTTCTTTGAAGGTGATTCCTAATATCTATTTTTTCAAGGTAGTGATGTGAAGGGGTTTTACATAAGGAAATGACACTAGTATTATCACATAATATTTGTGTTTTGGTAAAACTCATACCATAGTCCGTGAGTGTGTGTTTTACCCACAATACTTGAGCACGAAAATTTCCAGCTACTATATATTGAGCTTCAGCAGTGTAAAGTTCTACTAAGTATTTATTTTTTCATTACCAAGAAACTAATAAGTCTCCTAAAAAATGAATAGTTTCGGATGTACTTTTCTATCCATTCTACATCCACCAAATTCATTATCTGAAAAATATTTTAAAACAAAATCATTTCCAAAAGTATATAATAGACCTAAATCCATGGTTCCCTTTAAGTAGTGAAAAATTCATTTCATTGCCTTTAAATGAGATTACATAGGAATGGATTGACATCTTGTACAAAAGCATACTGAAAACATTAAGTCCGGATGACTAAATTTCAAGTAAAGTAGACTTCCTATCATACCAATAAACAATTTTTGATCTACTGGTTTCCCAGATATATCAAGATCAAGTAAATTTGAGATACTAAGGGGAGTACTTATACTCTTAGTGTTGTCATATCCAATATTTTTAAGAAGATCATTAATATAATAAAATTGGGATATATAGATTCTTTCTGGTTTTTGATAAATTTGAAATCCGAGGAAAAATGTTAACTAACCCCTCATACTCATTTAAAACTCAGATTTCTTTTGACCTAAAAAAGAATCAGTTAAATATTATTGGGTTGAAGAAAATATAATGTCATAAACATAAATGTGAACAATCAAAACATTTTTTATCTTTTTTTATAAAAAGGGTTGGATCAACATTTCCATTAGAAGAATTGTTTTGTAACAAAAACCATGTAAGTATATCATAACACGATCTAGAGTCTTGTTTAAATCCATATAAAGCTTTGGTAAGTTGGAAAACATGTTTAGGATGTTTTGAATTTTCAAAACCAAGTTGTTTTTCAACAAAAACTTCCTTTTGAACATAACCATTTAGTAAGGCACATTTAACATCCATTTGAAAATGTTTGAAGTTGAGGAATGCTGCAAAGTCAAGTATAATACGAATGGATTCATGTCTAGCTATTGGAGAATAGGTTTATTAATTGTCTATTCCTTCTTGTTGATTATAGACTTTAACAACCAATATATATTTATTTCTTACAATGATTCTATTTTCATCACACTTATTTCTGAAAACCCATTTTACTTCAATAACATAAGTTTCCTTAGATCTTTCATCCAAGGTATAGACATTATTCCTTTAGAATTAATTTAGCTCCCCTTGCATAGCTTTTATCCAATCATCATCACTTAATGATTCATCAATGATTTTTTGTCTAACTGGGAAAGTAAATATAGATGTTGTATTTCATTTCATAAGTAACTTCTAGTACTTATAGGTTGATTTATATCACCAATGATCCTATCACTGGGATGGTTCTTAAGAAACAACTGATATGGGTTTTGTAAAGCCAGTTCATCAACATATGGTAGGAAATCATCGGGGATAAATACTTCAAAAACATTTTCTTGGACATTTTCCTTATTAGAAGGACCTTCTATGAAGGATTGATAATTAGTTTTTGAAAACCCATCTGAAGGTATAGGTTGAGGTTTTTTAAAAACAAAAGGATCAGTTTCATCATATTTAACATGTACAGTTTCTTCAATAGTATAAGTATTTATATTGAAAACACTATAAGACTTAGAATTTGTGCAGTAGCCCAAGAAAACTCCTTCATCAGATTTTGGTGCTAATTTTCGTAGATTATCTTTAGTATTCATAATTAATACCTTGAAACCAAAAACCTTTAGTATGAAAGACTAGGTTTTCTACCATTCCACAATTCATATGGAGTTTTATTAAGAAAATGTCTAATAAAAACATGATTTATAGTATAAAAAGTAGTACTTACAGCTTCAACCCAAAAAATGTTTTGCTAACAAATATTTAATCAACATGGATCTTGTTATCTCTTGAAGAAGCCTTTTTCTTCATTCAACAACACCATTTTGTTGAGAAGTTATTGGTGCTGAGAAGCTATGAGTAATGCCTTTTCTACAATAAAATTTTCAAAATTAGAATTTTGAAATTCTCCTCCATGATAACTATGAATAGTTATCAAAGGATGATTTTTCTCATTCTTAACATTGGCTCAAAAACTTTTGAAATAAAAAAAGCATCAAATTTATTTTCTAGAAAATAGACCCAGGTAAATATTGTGTAGTCATCAACTAAGACAAATACATAGTATTTTCTTCCAATGATTCTAGTTTGTGTTGGACCAAAAAGATCCATATTCACCAACTGTAATGCATAGGTGGTTTAGGTTTCACTGATTGATTTAAAACATGATTTATGTTACTTACCATATTTACAAGGATCACAAACTTTTGAAGAATCAAATCTATGCTCTGGTAGATACTTGACTAGAATTTTCTTAGAGGGTTTTCATAGGTTCTTAAGGATACAATGACCGAACCTTTTATTCCATAACAAAGGGTGATATTATATTGCACTAAGAAAAGGTATATCTTGGATTCTAAGGTCATCTAATTTTAGAGTGTAAACATTCTCTTACCTATGAGCTGAAAGAATAAACTCTTCCATTGAATTGTGTACTAAACACTTATCATTCCAAAAATTCACAAGTGAAATTTCATCACATAATTTAATTATGCTAATAAGGTTGTTCCTAAGACCCTTAATGACTAAAACATTTTAAATCAATGTTTTTCTATGAAAAACAATATTACCTATACCAATAATTTTTCCCTGAGAATTATCTTCAAAATTTACTTTCCCTCCCTTCGTCTTGAAAATATTTTCAATGATTTTTTGTTACCAGTCATGTGTCGGGAACATCCACTATCCATGTACCATGTATTGCTACTGGTACTATCTTTACATTCCTAAAAATAAGAGTGTTAGACTATCAAAACAAAAAATTTATTGGATATGAAAACATCAGAAAGCTAAATTTTATGAATCCACATTTTCATTGAAAAATAATCCTTATGGAAACCTAAAGACTGACTTTTGTTTAAGGAACAATTTTTTTCCCATTTCCCACCACACTAACACTTAGTGAAAAATGGAGAACTTTGAGGTACAAAATAATTGTTACTAAAAATCAGTATTGAATGAGTATATCCAAACACAAAATTATTCCTTAGAGGTCGAATTAGGGAATACATCTTATAAAAAATTTCCTTACCAAAGGTAATGTTTGAAAAACACTTCCACAAGGAAAATATTACTGACTTCAGTCTAATAGATAAGTTTTTATCCTAAAAAACATTAGTTTTAGCAGTAGAGTTCGTCTCTAAAACATTTTTCTTAGAAATTACATTTTCTTGATACTTAGAAAATTTATCCTTCTAAGAATTAACTTCCTCAATGGTTTTTGAAATACATTCAAAATAATTAATTTTCTAATCTATATCATAAGAAAGATATGATACTTCTTTAGTAATAATAGAAATTCGAGAATTCTCCATATCAAGCTTTTTCTTGAGTTTAGAATTTTCATTCTCAAGGATCTTAAAAATGTAGACACTTCTTTATAAGTAGGTAAAGAATTATCTTCATAAAAAAAAGATTCTCCATCTAATGATTCATAATAATTACTATCTCTATAATTAGAGTTCAAGGATATATTGGTTATGGATTTGGTATTGTGTATCTTGGCCATTAAACAATTTTTTCTAATAGGTATCGTGGAATGTAAACCAAGATTCTCTTGACTGGAAGATTCATACTCTGAGGATTCATCATAGGAGTCTCCACCACTGGCACTCTAGGTGTCATTAGATTTCAACACTTTCTTATCTTTATCTTTGTAATATTTTTTTTATTCCTATCAGAATTCGTTTCCTTTCTATGCTTTCTTTTTATCATGGCACAATTTGGCCTTATATGCCCTTCTCTTTTTCACTCATAACAAGTGACTTATGAGTCATTCATTTCATTTCATTCTTTCCTCTTATATCTATAATAAATCGCGTTCTTTCCAACTATCTAGTTCATCATTCAAGAATTATTAGCTTGTTCATTCTTAGAATGTCCACTTTCACTTGATCCAGATAAAACAACGACCTTCTTCGACTCGGATCTAGTAACCCTTCCAAGAGTCTTGGCATTCATATGATTTTAAGTAGTTTTAAAAGAAACACTTACATTTCTATTCATCTTCTTATTTATATCATTATCTCTTTTCATTATTGTCTCATGTTGATTAAGAGATCAAAAAAGATGATCAAGAGTAATCTGTGAGACTTTCCTATTCTCATCAATATCTGTTCTCATTGATTCCCACTCATTAGGCATGATATCTATTATCGTGTCCCCATGTTCCTCATCATCTAAACCTTTTTCACCCATGGATTGTATACTATTAACCATAGTCATAAAACTATGATGTACCTTGCACACCGGTTCTCCAAAGGGAAATAGAAATCCATGAAATTCTGCTCTATGCATAGCTCTTCTAGTTTCGATAAATTTTGGAAGTTCCATAATGAGTAACCTCCAATTTCATCCAAATACAATTTGCAGCTTCACAAGAAGAAATCTGCTAATAAATATTCTTGGTCATGGAACACAAAAAAGTATTGTGTACCTTGTAGTTTATTTGATATTCTAACTTTTATTGATTAATAAAATTTCTGACTTCCTCATTAGGAATCTTGTAATCTCTAGTAAGAATAACAATGTTTTCCACTCCAGTGTTAATGATAAAATTCATCGTACTATCTCTCTCACATTCCAAATCATTACCATCAAATACAGGTGGTCTATTAGGATTATTATTGTTAATCGAACCAACATTCATTCCTTCCATCTAAAAGAAAATATCTATCCAAAAAATCTTGTTAGTAATAAAAGTTTGTGAACAAGGATAAAAATCCTAAGTAAGGAAAATATAAAACAAAGGAAACATGAGATAGGAAACTTATATGTGAATATAAATATTTCAGAAACCTCATATAATACCAATTTTAGTATCACAATATGATGTAGATGATCAAAATACATGAGGGGGTGAATTTTATACTTTAAAACATCTTTTGGAACATTCAAAGATTGTATAAAACATTCTACTGTTAAACAATGTTAAGCAAGGTAAATTCAAAAGAACTCTATGTTCTAAAAACATGAAAGATTTGGTAGATATGGTTACAGAAATTAATCTTAAGAAAAGTTTACAAGGAAACAGATTCTACCTTAAAGCATATATAATTTTACTAATCTGAGTATACAAGTTTGAGAAAGTATAATATAGTTATACATTCCTAAATAAAAAATTCCACGGAAAAAACATGAAACAATACAAGTAACAAGTATGAAATATTTTAACCCAAATATTTGGGTATCCAATAACATTAGATAAAGGTCCCCTGATTTATACTTTCAATAAAGTCCGTGTTACCTGCACCAGGGTAAGCCCTCGAAAGAAATATCAGTGTCTGTGTTGCTATCCCCAAAAACCGTCGAAATTCATGGTAGTCATCCCTTATGTCTTCCTAATCAAGGAAGTCATAGAACATTAAGTTAGTTGGAACCACTGTATTCCTATCCTATGAAGCCCTTGATTGTACACAGAAAAAATTGTAGTTTCACGAAGAAAGCTGAACAAGATGTTCAGTACGCACAAAGCATGAGAGTCTCCCTCTAGAAATCACTTCAACATCATGTAATAAATATAGTTTTAGAAAAGTATTGAGATCATTCAAATAAGCTCTTATTTATAGGAATTTCCCCAATGGTCAGCTCCCTCCTCCAATAGTCGTATTTTTTTTAAATTTCGTAGGGACCTATACACTTATCACTCAAATAATGATTAGGTAGAAATAGAATGAATGACATAATTTCATAACTATAACAAGGGTTAGTAAAATATGGTTGCTCTATAAAATCAAATTTTTTTTGAGTCTAGGTGAAAATAATGTTCGGATTCTATGAGGAAAACATTCAGAGTCCATATTACATAGATATTAAGATTCTGTGTTCCAAGGAATTCAAAATCAAAATTCTATAGACTTCGGATTTTGAATTATGAGGAACTCAGTGTCTAAATTCAAAGGAATTCAGAGTCCTAATTATAAGGAATTTAGAGTATAAATTATTATTAATTCCTAGTCTGAATTCTAAATAATTCCGAATATGTGTTCTGGGAAATCCGGGGACTGAATTCTTAGGATATTGGAATCTGAATTCTAAAGAATTTGGAGTCTCAATTCTAAGGAATTAAGAACCTAAATTATGAGGAATTCAAAGCCTGAATTATAAGTAATTTGGAATCTAAATTTCATAGAATTCAGAGTCTTAGTATAAGTAAATTTGGAATCTGCATTTTAGTGAATTTGGAATCTGAATTTTATAAAATTCCGAATCTGAATTTTAGAGAATTTGGAGTCTGAATTTCAGAGAATTCGGAGTCCGAATTTCAAAGAATTCAGAGTCAAAATTCAGAACCTAAAAACAGAATACTACATATCAATATATTTATAGAATTCTGTATTTTTATATATAAAACTTATTTTTACACTTTAGAAATAAAAATAGTTAGAAACTAAATCACGAATAATGAAAAAAAGGTAAGGATAAAATTTCATTGAGGAAGAAAAAGTTTACATATACAAAATATTTTTAGGGAAATAAAATTTTCCTTGAGATTGACTGTTTGTGATTTTCAAAACATAAAGTAATGGAAAATCCATAAGGAAATATTATTGACTCAACAGATTGTATTATACACAACCCTGTATTTGCTTGCGGTATACGCAATAATATTCTTGTCTTGTGTTGCACATGATTTCAAGTTCTTTTAATAGAATTCAATTTACGCAACACTGAATATAGATTTTGTTCAATTTATAAATGAACTATGTTTGGGTTACGTAATAATAAACACTTAAGTAAGCTTACACTACACACAACACTTACTTGGATTGTGTTACACTCAAGAGAGACCTTCCTCGATAGCCTGTGTTGTATGCAAAACCGAGTTTTACAAAACAACAATGTAATATTAAAATATTTTTATTTAATGGGATATAAAATAGTTTTTATAAATATTATTAACCAAATTTTTAATTTTATATTCATCTTATTAATTTTCTAGAACATGATATCAGATCAAAATTAATGTTTCGAATAAAAGAAGTAATTAAAAAAATGTTGTTTTACCACCTTTTGATAGAACACCAATTTTAAATCTATTTTTGAAACTTTTATAAGTAAAATTTGACAAAATAAACATATTCATTTATTGTGGGACATAAAAATTTACTTATGTTGAATTTTTGGTAATTCTCTGACAAAGTTAATTTTTAATGAATAGTGAAAAATACTGCATTTTAATTCAAATCTAACATTTCATCTAGTTTATTTATATTGTTATATTTTAATTTTAAATAGATTTAAAGTGTAATTGGATTATTTTTTTATTATTTAATCCAAATTTGGTCACAGTTAGTAATTCTACTTTTAAATTGGACATAAAGACATGTCAATCTTTTAATAGTTATTATTTCTTAAAACCTAATTTTTGGTTTTGACAATGGGAATTATTATTAAATTAATTAATGCAACTTATTTGTTTTGAATATGGAAAAATTGATTCCATATTTTGAATCATTAGTTTCAAATATTTTAAATAGTTACCATTATGTTTTTGGACTTTATGAATAGAAACTTCAATATTTATTTTATTTATCACGGTTAGAGGAAATATCTGGTAAATCAGGGTAAAATTATTGTTATAATAATATTAGACTACAATTAAACATGTATTAATCATATTTGATGTGATATTTCTAATCATGGTCATCCTTGGGTTGATTTTTTTACCCCATGGATTTACTTAGGTAGAAAAATGGTATTTTATAAGATTTAATTTAAAGTAAAATAATTATAACCTAAACATATATATTTTACAAAATAAATTTTAATACAGAGTTATATAAAATATGTATATGTATATATATATTCATTGTAAATATAAATAGATTTCTAACATAATGGTTTTATTTATAATTTTTTACACAAATAAATAAATTTATTTATGACAAAATAATGTTGTAGTGATTAACTTATTAATGAATTATTTAAATAAATCAGATTATAAATATTAAAATAAATTTTCTTTGAACATTTTTATTCCATCCATGAATATTATGGATGATTATGACTTGTTTTCTTTTGAATATATGATGTTTTTTCAAAAAAATCAACTTTTTATGGATTTTTAAAAACTCATGATATTAATAGTATAAAAATTGAAATAAATGGGTTTTTAAAACAAATACTATTTTATTAAAAGATATAATAATCCAAAAAATATAATTTTAATCCAAATAACCTAGAAACTGTTGAAAAATTCATTAATGAAAAACTTTAGGTTCTATTGTAATTTTAAAATAACCTAATTATCCATATAGTATGAGTATACAAGTAAACATGGTAAGAGTTAAATTAGTTAACTAAGGGTTAAAAATAAAAGATTAGGTTAAATATGAGACCAAAACATTTCAAAAACCTTGTGGTTGAGACGATTTAGAACAATCCTCATCATATATTTGAATTAAAGGAGTTTTGGACCTTTTTAAACATAAAATAATTTTATAAAATATTAATATTTTGAGAGTTTCCTAAATTGCCCATATCCTCTCTTATTAAAGGGAACATCCTCCCTCTCCTCTTCACTCCTTTTTGAGACTTCAAGCATGACCAATCCTTACCCATTTCTCTTCTCAACTTCCCCAGTCACATTTTAGAGTTTTTTTATCACATACATGACTTATTTTAATGATAAATTCCATTTAATTTCCATTCCTTCTTTGTTGTGGGGGTTCCCCATGCATTTTTTGAGTAAATGGTGATTTTAATGATTTGAGCCAAACCACGAACCCTTGTCTAGATTTTAAAACCACTATTGTTATATTTATAAATAAATAATTTTGCAAAAAAATCATCCATTCTACTTCCAAATTTTCCTCCCCAGACCTATTAACACCACACGTTCAATTTAGACCCTTTAGGAATCTATAATAATGGTGGATTATGGTTTTTATTTAAGGTATTGAGCATGCCTGGAAGCCCATTTCTATTAAAAAAATTTATTTATTTAATATCTTATGTAAGATTTATGATTTTTTGGGGTTTTCAAATCTCACTTAAGCCCACTGAACCCAGGTGCTCCCCCATTCTCTTTCCCCCCTCTTTGGAGCTTGTATACATCACGAATTAGGGATGGACTTCATAGGGTTTCTCAAATCATCTATATTTGAAGAGGTAAATTCATTCCATCGTAACACATACACTTCTTATTCTTTTCCACCATTTCTGTTATCACATGACCTTATTATACATATTCGAACCTCACATGAATTTTTGGCTATTTTGAATTTCAGTTACTAGTATATTTGGGGCGATTTCATGAAGATCCCATAAGTATGCGGGTCTCCTTAATTATTCCTCCAATCTTCATAGTGTTCATTTCTTTTTTTCTTAGGTTTTATTCTAATTATTCTTGATTTTTCTAATTTATAGAAAGTGGGGATTCAAACTTAGGGTTTTATCTTGGATTTATTGGCATTTGTTTTGATTTTAGGCTTCATGTATGTCTATTGTCGGGTGGTGGTGGTGCTGTTGTATTTTCGCACAATGATTGGATAGTTTTGATATTATTGGTAGGTGATTCCATGGGTAAACTGTTCTAGATGAGTTATCTTTGATGAATTCCAATTTTTATCACACTTATACTTCATTTTCATTGCTATGAAATTTGGTTTTGATGACATTTGTTATGTAAAGGATTTTAATGTACCAATTTTGTGTTAAATATGTTGTTTTACATTTTATTTTATGTTATTCCAAATGGGATTATTTATAACTCATGAAATGGGTTCATAGAAATTATGCAGGTGATGAAAATTCTATTCTGATGAATATGGGTATGCACATTGTGTTCAATGTATGGTTTTTAAGTGAATTTGTGTACAAAACACTGATATGTTTTGTGAAGTTACATTATTGATATTCTAAAGGTTTTATTGGGTGGGGTAAGTGGTGAAAAACATGTGTAGCTGCTATTTGAGTTGGTTATGCCCAGAAGTGATGTGTTTTTTTTGAGAATGGATATTGGTATCATTTGAAAGTGGTTTGAGAACAAAGGGGGAGGCCTTGGTACCTAAGAGGGCAGAAATGTACTAGTACGCTAGTGATCCAGATGGGTTCTGTCTATGTTTCACTAAGAAAAATTGATAACGACAACAATAAAAAACAAAATTGATGAATATTGGGAACTATTAGGTTATGGATATCTTCCCTACTAGAGGCTCATGCATGAGAACATATTTTCATATGGTAACTTTACTGCGTGGTATGAGGTGCCTAAGCCCCTGGACTACCTTGTGCCTAGGGGTGTTCTCGAGATTGGTTCTCTCTGATTCTGGTGTATTTTTCATTGTCATATAGTGTTTTTTTCTTGAAAATATAGTAACCAACATTTTTTTGAAATGTTTTTACTTATGGATAATTCCCTTTGATAATTGTTTACATTTAAAACATTCATTTGTTAGAAATTATTTCCACCATTCATTGTGTAACAAAAAATGGCATACTATTTATCTTGTATTTCATACCCTATGGAATATCTTGGTTGTATCCTATTGGGATTATGATCAAACCCTACATACAACCCTTGGGTGTAGTATACAAGGTCATGTTTGACACACGTAAAGGAAATTATTTGGATGATGGTTGTTAGGGGTGTTAGTTCCAATTCATTGTGCGAGAGAGAACTTTTGGGTGATGACCACTTGTTTGGTGGATGCATTGGGTCAGTTTTACTTCTATTTTTTTATGTCCTTGGACCTATTGTAATATGTTTAGATCCATGTATTTAGTTCTGTATTTTATTTATGACTTTTTTGGTTTGAATTTTTAGATTCAGTTTATTAATTGTTTTTCTTGTTTAATGTAATTGTAATTGTAGAACCTTTGTGGTGTTTTTTTACTATGTTTTGTATTTGTTGAAAAATAATATTTTTATTGAAGATTTTTTTTGAGATACATAATGTTGAAGTTGTTGGGTACTGATGTTTTTATTAAATAAGATGTTGTTGAAAAATAAGAAGTCAGAAGTCATGAAAGTGTCTCAAACTTTCTTAACCAAATCATATGATGCTTTACAGATCTAAAAATTCTCCCAAATCATGATATGTTTCTTGGTAAAATATTTTGACTAAATGGTGAATAAGATTTATGTTTTTCACAAGAATAATTATAATAAAAATATAGAACATTTTTTCCTGAACCTGAAAACCAGAAGCTATTTTCAGAACATAATTCCTGAGAAAGCTAGAATATATCTTGAGAACCTGATCCCATAGAAAACAAGAACCTTGTTTCTGAACCTGAAAACTGAAACCTATTTTCAGAACCAGATTCAAGAGAAAACCAGAACTTCTTTTCAGAACCTAATTCCTGAGAAACCCAGAACATGGTTTCTGAACCAGAAGTCCAGAACCTATTTTTTGAACCTGATTATAGGGTGAACAAGAACCTGATATCTAAGTAATTAATAAAATTATTTCTAACTAATTTAGAACCTAATTTCTAATTAATTCAGAACCTAATTTTGGAACAATTCGGATCCAGATTTTTGAGTAATTCCAAACCTGATTTATGATCAACTCAGAACCTAATTTCTGCATAATTCGGAACCTGATTTCTACATAATTTGGAACCCTATTTTTGAGTAATTTAGAACAATATCTCTACACAATTAGGAAGCTGATTGATGAGACATTCGTAACCAAACTTATGAACAATTTAGAAGCTGATTTTTGAATAATTCGGATCTAGATTTCTGAACAATTCAGAACATGATTTACGCATAATTCGGAACCTGATTTCTGCACTATTCAGAACCTGATTTCTGATCATGATTCATAGAAAATCAGAACCATGATCCATCTTTGTCATGTTAATAATGATATGAAGATTTCATGAAAGAGAACATAAAATTCTACTTTGCATAAATCTTAGAGAAAATAAAGGAGATTTGAAGATGAAAAAGATTGAAGATTAAATGCGAGAGATTTGTAATGTTTTGAGATTTGAGGAAGTGGGAAACATTTTCATGATTCATGCCTTTGTTTTCTCAGTTGCCTATAAATATGTTCTTAGGTCATTCTCTCATTTGTATATTTACACACGGAAAAGTCGGAGCACTAGATAATTCAATGTGAAAAGTTCCTACAATCTTGAAGAAGCTTTTTTCGAGTGTTTGAGACGATGAGAATCAGGATCATCATACCTTTCTAAGAAGATCAGAACTATCTTGAGGTAGTTTTCTTATGTTTTAGAATAAGGAAATTATATCCATTATTACCTGTCTGAGAATTACGGTTTCATAAAATCGGATTCAGTAAAATCGAACAAAAGATTCAGAGTGAGAATTTGTGGAGAATCATCAACAAAGTTCTTATTCTTGTGTTTGGCTCATTTGTTCTATATGAAAACATTGTAAAGTGAAGGGAGTCAGTATAATCTTTCCTATCAGGAGATAGAAGGTGTTTAATGAGAATTGTCACATGTTTTATTCACTTCTTTATTATAGTGTATTTTCATAGTCTTACGGGAGTGGTTTTGGCAGGTACATAGGTTTTCTTAATGAGATTGAACCCTGTATATCTTGTGTGTCTTTTTACTTTACATTTCATTCATGCTTTAGTTTCTTGCTAAAAGATGATAAGGAAATAAATCTTAAAAGGTTGCAATGGTTAATTTTCTTATGGTTTTGATACTTATAAATAGATAAACAACTAATTCAACCCCCACCCACCTTCTAAGTTGTTATTCGATCCTTTGATCTTTAAGTTGTATAAGAGGGTGGTTCCCTTATTGAATCCTTATAATGGAAAATATCAATTCTTTCAATAGTTGAGGAGTTCCTATATTCAATTGGATGAAAAATTATGGATGGAAAATAAGATAATTCTTTAACCCCCATCTCTTGTCTAGGAAGTTGTTTATGCTATCACTATTGATTTTACCCCATTGAGAAATATTCCCCCATGATATATATCAATAAAAATAATATAGAATTCAATGGAAAGGCCAGAAATGTAATCATTATGTACTTATATGGGAATGTTTATCAAAAGGTGTTGGGTCTTAAATCTGCCAAAAGTATGTGGGAAAATCTTGAGAGTATTTTTAAAGGTAATACTAATGTTATGGAAGAAAAGATATAGATCAGGCACAATATGTATGATGATATCAATATGAGAGACGAAGAAAAACTTGATGAATACTTCACCAGAGTGATTGAAATTGATTTCAGCATCAGGGGGTTTGGAGATTTTTTAGAATACTGTACAATTGTGACGAAACTTATGAGAAACTTTCCAGATAGGTTTGATTCTAAAATTTAACCTTTAGAAGATAATGATGATTTATCTCTTGATGAACTGCATAACTTTACTATTTCATATGAAATAAGGAAAGCTCCAATATTTAAGAAGAATATGAAATATGAAACGTCTTTTTAAGCTATGAGAAAGATCATAATACAAGATGACAATGAAGCTTATCCTTGTGAGTCTGAAGAAAGCAAAGTTGAAGAGTTGAATGAAAAAATCATGTTTGTCATATCCTAGAACTATCAAAGAGGAAGAGGATTGTATGGAGAGGAACTTCCTCTCAATTTTTTTTAGTGTGGCGGAATTAGAAACTTTTCTATGAATTTACCTAACAAGAAATTTTGGGAATATCAAGATGTTTCTGATGAGAACATTCAATGGAATATGTATAACAATAATGAAAATGAAGATAAGTCTTCTAAAAATTCAAGAAAATTTTTTCTGGAATGAAAAGAATTATGTTGAGCTTGAAGGTTGAAGCAGAATCATCTGAAAATGATTCATTGAAGATGAATGTAAAGAATGATTCAAAACCTTCATTGCAAAAGTTGAGAAAACAAATGTTTCTTTATAGAGTGAAGAAGGTGGTGTAGAATCTTACAGTGAATTTCAACTATGATCTGATCTTCTTGCATGTATTTAGAAAAAAAATATCTCTGGAATGAAATTAGTGTGATGGAGATTAATCATTATGAATTAAATTATGGAATTAAATATGTCACCATGATAGAAGATGAATACATTCATGAAATTTTAGGTTACAAACATAGAATTGCTGAACATGGATATATGATTGAAGACCTTTGCTAGAATCTAGAAAATAAAGAATAATAATTAAATAAATTTCAATTATAATTTATTGAGTCCAAAAATACCATATGTAAGATGAATGAAAACATGAATAAATCCACTGAAGCAAAATATGAGACTTCCAAGATTGCTGAGAAGGAAAACCATGAGAATTAGGTAAAATCTTCTCGTAGCAAAAATAATGTTTTAGCTGATTATTATAAAATTTTAAAATTATGGAAGAATTATTAGTAATGATTGGGTGGAGAAAGGATATGATAAATATATCAATCCTACAAAAGTAGATAACTCACTCAAGAGAAGAGACGACCTACATCCTGAGTTTTCTAGTGCTGAAAGAATTTATCAACCTCAAAAAAGTTTCTATAAATAGAGATCATTATTTAATAGAAAATGAAGATTTGAGGGATGTTACTGGTGCTATGAAATATACGACGCTACAGATTATAATTGTCGGCACAATTTAACTCTACCAGAAAGAAGGTTTGAGGAAAGTGGAATAAATAGCGAAAGAAGAATGAGTAACTTTTTGTACTCCCATAAAGTTGAAATAGTGAATTCTCAAGATGTCATAAATATTCCAACAAAGAATCAATTTGAATGTTTGGAAGATGTTTGTGTAAGATGTGATCAGTCTAGTTATCTTGTAGAAATATGTATGAAACTTCTTCAAAAACATGTTTCTTATGATAAAAAAGAAAAGAAAGCTGCAAATAAGAATGCTCATGAGAGTGCTTTTGTTGTTGAGAAAACATTAAAGGAAAGTAAGAGGTAAAAACCAATGGTTCTTGATAATGGTTGTTCTTCACCCATGATTGGTGATATAGATGTCTTGGATCAAGTTGAAATCCATGATGGAGGAGCAATTACTTTTGGTAAATACAGTTCATTAATAATTAATGGAATCAAAATGACATATATTGATTCTGAAAAACTGAAATCTAAGGATTCCTTTCTTTTGGTTGGGCTAAAACATAACTTACTTAGTGTAATTCATCATTGGTATGATGTAAATGGTGTTTTATTTTTAAAGGGTTCTTGTATAATCAAAAGTGTGAAAAATGGAAGAGTGATTACCAAAGAAGAAAGAACCAGTGGGAATCTTTTTCAAATTAGAGAATCCAATAACTCTTGTTATTTGAGTGATGAAGATGAAAACAAGTTGTGGAACCAAGGACTTGTCCACCATGGGTAGAAGAACATGAGTATGATTTCCAAAGTTGATGCATTTTGAAATTTTCTAGAACTGAAAAGAAGATAAAAAGATATTTCAATTACTTTCTAGAAGGGAAATAAGACTAAAAAAAGTCATTAAAGGGTCGAGATTAAATCTAACAAACCACTTGAGCTTATTCATTAAGATTTGTGTGGGAGGATGAGGCATCAATCAACAAAAATGAGATTTATACTTTATCACTTTTATTAATGATTTCACTCAGATGAAAACCATCATGTTCATAAATCATAAGTCATAGGCTTTTGAAATTTTTAAATTCTTCAGAAAAGATGGTGAGATTGAATTGGGGGTTTCCATAAAGAAGATGAGAACAGACAACGGTACCGAATTCACAAGAAACTATTTTGAAACTTATCTAAGGAAGCATGGTATGAAACACCAGTATAGTGCTCCTAATAATCCACAGAAAAATGGAGTAGCATGAAGGAATAATATAATCATATGGAAATTGGATTAAGTATCTTATCAAAATACCAAATTTCAAAATTCATCTAGAGTGAAGCTATTATAATTGTTGTACATGTTCAAAATAGATTCTTATTGAGGCTAAAAACCAACACGACTCCTTTTGAGATGAGGTATAACAAAAAAACTTCATTGACATACTTCAATATTTTTGGAAGTATATGCTTGCTCAAAATCAAAATTCTAGACTTAGAGATATTTTATGAGAAAGCTGAAGGAGGAATATTTATAGGTTATTCACCGAATGGAAGAGGTTAAAGATTCTGGAATAAAATTTTATAGAAGTTGGGAGAATCATATGATGTGAAGGAAATTGAAAATCCAAGTTCATTCACAAAATCTTTTAGGAATACTATGGAAGATAAATCAAAGAATCCTTAGAAAAGTAAAAGTGACTTAGATGAGGCACATGGGGAATAAATTGATGGTGGGAAAGGAAATATAAGTTTTCTTACCTTACGAAAGCATGTTTAATGAAAAAATATTATTGGGAATCTGAAGGCTCCAGTTCAAACAAGAAGAAATTCGATATTAGAAAATCAGACATCACTTATCTCAAAAGTTGAACCAGAATTAGTTTCAGAAACTATTCAACATAAAGTATAGGTGGTTGCTAGGAATGTAAAACTAGATCAAATTGATAGGAATAAAACATGAGAACATTTTCCAAGTCCAGAAAATAAAAAAAAACCGAACCAAGTGGGTTTATAGAAATAAATAGAATGAGCATGGAGATATTACAAAAAATAATGTAAGGCATGTGTGTAAAGGATATGCACAGGAGGAAGGTGTGGATTTTGATGAATCCTTTTCCCCAGTTGCAAGGTTTGAAACTATTTGAATGTTTCTTGCACTGAATGCTCATCTAAATTACAAGGTTTATCATATGGATGTAAAATCAACATTCTTAAATGGTGAAATTGAGGAAGAAGTTTACATTGAACAAAAATGAGGGTTTTTAAATGATGATGATGAAATAAATTTTTGAAAATTGAATAAAGCCTTGTATAGGCTGAAACAAGTTCCACAAACACGGTATTCGAAGCTTGAATATTCTTTGATAAAGAATATCTTTTATAAAGGAAAGGTTGATAGTAATAGATATGTTAAACATATTGACTCCAGAACATTAATTATGTTTGTTTATGTGGATGCTCTAAATTTTGATGAGGATGAAGAAACGTTTTGTGAAGAGTTTGCTGAAGAGATGAAGAAATTTTTTGAAATTCCAATGTTGGGAGAATTAACTTTCTACCTTGGATTAAAAGTTCAACAACAAGAAAACAAAAATTTCTTATCCCAAGAATAGTATTCCCATGAATTGTTAAAGACGATTGGGAAGGAATAATCAAAAGAAGTCTCAACTCCTATCTCAGTGAGCAAAAAGTTGAGCAAAGATGAAACCAGGAAATGTGTGAATCAGAAAGGATTTCTAAATCTAATAGGAAGTCTTCTTTATCATACATCTTTAAAGCCTTATATTTCTTATGTTGTGTCCCTATATTCACAGTATCAAAGTAATCCAAAAGAATCACACATATTGGTAGCTAAGAGGATTTTGAGATATGTTAAAGGAACAAATTCATAAGGGTTGTTATACAAGAGAACCAATGATACAGAGTTCTATGGTTACACTGATGCTAATGGGGCTGGTGATTGTAATGATAGAAAATCAACATTAGGAGGAACATTTTTATTAGGGGAATGTTATGTGAGTTGGCACAGTAGGAAACAAAGTTCAATAAAATTAAGTATATCTTAATCTAAATATGTTGTAGCTACTCAAGATTGTATTCATGTGATGTGAATCAAGGATATGCTGGAATATTTAAAAGTTCATGTTTCTAAACCTTTGACGATACTCTGTGATAATCAATGTTCCATTGATCTTTCAAATAATCCATTTCAACATTCAATATCAAAATACATTGATATAAAGTATCAATTTTTAAAAGTGAATGATGCTGATGGAGAAGTCATGATGGAATATATTTCAATAAAGTCTCATATTGTAGATATTTTTACAAAAGAAATGTCAAAGAAAGGATTGTTGAACTGAGGCTACAACTCCATGTTCATCCTCCTCCCATAACATCCTAAAACACGTATGGAAGTTCTTCACCCTACTTTGGATTATGTTGACAAAGGGGGAGAGTAAGTAAAAATGATTACTTGGATTTATTTTAGGAATCAAAAGTAGTGGTTATCTTGTAATAGAGGAGAGATAAAAAAAATGAGAGAGGAAAAGAATAGTGAGAAAAAGAAAGATAAAATTTGTGGGGGATTTTGAATAAGGTGATGTTTATCCTTATATGGACACAAACATTTCTTGTCTCCGAGGGATGTAAATCATTAAAAAACATTACATTATCCAGTAGTGTGATGTATAAACACTCTTTTTTGAGAAATAATATTTTTATGTAATGTTCAAAAACATGAGATGTGAAATTTTTTAGAGGTGAAAATTTGTTAATAAGAGTTTCCAAGAAATCCAAAGAGGGAGATTGAAGAACCTTTATGGTGTTTTTTTGACAATTTTTTTTATTTGTTAACAACTAATCTTTCTGTTTAAGAATATTTTGAGTTATAGAATAATGAATTTTCTGGTATAAAAGGTTTTTCTTAAAGAGGATGTTATTGATGAATAATAAGTCAATAGTTTAGAAAGTGTCTCAAAAAATCTAAACAAAAGAAGGCGACACTTTTATAATACTAAATTTCTCACAAATCATGAAAAGTTTCATGCTAAATGTTTTTGAAGAAATGGGGAAGTGTTTTGATGTTTTTCACTAATTGACATCCTGAGAAAAATTCGAAACCTATTTTTCTGAACCTAAAAAGTAGAACCTATTTTCAGAACGTGATTCCTGAGAAAACCAGAATCTATTTTCGGCACCTGATTCCTGAGAAAACCAGATCCTAGATTGTGAACCTGAAAACCGGAACCTATTTTTGGAACCTGATTCTTGAGAAAACCAAAACCTATTTTTTAAAAACTGATTCATGAGAAAACCATAACCTGATTTCTGATCCTAAAAACCAGAATCTAATTTCGGAACCCAATTCCTAAGAAAACCAGAATATGATATCTGAGTAATTAAGAAATTGATTTCTAAACAATTTCAATCCAGATTTCTGAGTAATTTAGAACCGGGTTTCTAAATAATTTGGAACCTGATTTCACAGTAATTTTGAACCTTATTTTTCAATAATTTGGAACCTGATTTCTACATAATTTGGAAAATGATTTCTAAATAATTTAGAACCTGATTTCTGAGTAATTTAGAACCAGATTTATGCACAATTCGGAACCTGATTTTTGATTAATTCGGTACCCGATTTTTGAAAAATTTTGAACCTAAATTATGCATAATTCAGAACCTTATTTCTGAACAATTCAGATGTTGATATCATCATAATTCAGAACCTGATTTCTTCATTATTCAAAACATGATTTCTGATCATGTTTCAGCGAAAATCCAAATTAATATCCAATATTATCATTCTATGAATGATATGAAGAGTTCAATATGGAAAAAATGAATTTCAACTTTGAGTAAATGTTAGATAAATTTAAGTATTTTTAAAGAAGTCAATGATTGAATGTTAAATGTGAGAGATTTGCAGAGTTTTTGAGATTTGATGAAGTGGGAAACATTTTCGAAATTTCTACCTTTTTTCTGAGTTACCTATAAATATATGCTCAGTTCAATTACTCATGTAAAAAATTACAAATTAAGAAAAGGAGGAGCATTGAATAATTCAAAGTTAAAATTTCTTAACATCTTACAGAAATATTTTTTGCGTGTTTGGGAAAAATAGAATCAGAATCGTATTACCTTGCTAAGAAGATCAGATCTATCTCGAAAAAGTTTTCTTGAGTTTTTTTCATAAGTAAATCAGAACCATTATTACATTTCTGAGAAGACCAATTTCAAAAAATCTTATTCAAGAAACCCCGAATGAAGATTCATAGTGAGAATTTGTGTAGCAGATTGAACATAGATCTTATTCTTGTGTTTGGCACATTTGTTCCGTAAGAAAACATTGTAAACTAATCTGAGTTAGAATAATCATTCATATCAGTATATTGAAGGTGTCTAACTATATTTGGTTCATGTTTTATTCACTTATTTATTATAGTGGATTTTCATAGTCCCACGAGAGTGGCTATGGCAAGGACATATGTTCTCTTATTGAGGTCAAACGATGTATATCTTGTGTGCCTTTATTGCTTTACCTTTCTTGCATTCTTGAGTTTCTTTCCAATGGTTGATAAGGAAATAAATCTTAAAAGGTTTCAAGTGTTAAGTTTCTTAATGTTTTGAAACTAATAATAAGTTAAAAGACTAATTCAACCCCCCCCCTTCTCAGTTGTTATTTGAACATTGGAAATTCATTAATCGAGTAAATCATTACCAAACTAAAATATTTGATACCCGAGCACATGATCTAGCCCATGGGGAAAGGGAATGACTTTCAGGCCTTCTCATGGGATGGGTATAGTGAAAGTTTTTATAGAGGCCATAATTGGTTCATGCCAAAATAGAATCGATGGAGGCCCTTGTTTTTTTTATTTTTCTATTTTAAGATGAGTCAGGATAGACAGAAGCTTGAACTGTTGGGACACAAAGTTTTTGTCATCAGTAGGGTTTGTGTCCTGCACCTCTCTTTGAAGACCTCGAGTCACCATGTGTCATTGGTATTGTTTGTTTGAATTCACTTCCATGAGAGACATGTGGGCTGAAGAATACGCATGGACATCGGGTGGGGGGGGGGTAGTTGATTCTTCTATCATTGTAATGTGTTTGGATTATTTATAATTTAAGTTATTCGATACATTTTCATAATTTATGTACTGAATTTTTTATCTTGTTACTGTTGACTTTTGGTAGTAGCATGCCACCCTGGAAAGATCCAATGCTCTCATGGGAGGAATCCAGATAGAGTTCTCCCACACTACTTTATCTGAGGATAGTAGAGGTTGTGGTTTGTGTTTTCCAAGCTCTAGCACAAGGACCAAATCTTGTTCCATCACATGTTAATTAATATGAGACTGGTCCTAGGAAGGAAAAGGCCCAGGAGTCCCTGAAAAATAATTCTCCTGCCATTCGAGGTAGCATAGAACCCCAAGAAGAATAGAAATGGATCGAAAAGATTGAGAACATGTTCAAGTTCTTGGATACACCAATAGAGCACCAGGTGAAGTTGGAATATTTTTTCATGGAGGGTCCCAGCCGTATGTGGTGGGAATTGGTACTTAAATTTGGGACGAATAATCAGATGCACTGGGGAGATTTCAAGGTCGTCTTCATTGAACAGTACTACCCTAAGGTCTTGGCATATTCCAGGTCCCTAGAGTTCATGGATCTTGTTTAGGGTGATCATTCTGTGATGGAGTATTCCAACCGTTTCACCGAGCTAGTTCGGTATGCTCATAAATAATCTCTATTGAGCATGCGATGGACTCGAGGTTTGAGAAAAGCTTATGACCAGAGATATATCCTAGGTTTTATAGTTTAAACTGATGCCCTATGCTGAGGTGGTTGATAGAGAATGCATGGTGGAGATTGACCCGAACATGAGGAATGGTTTCTTTTGAAAAATATTTGTAGTGGGTAGTGGTAGCTCTTCAGAGAAGAAAAGGAAGTGAGAGGATCAGGTGAATAAGGAAGGTGGATGTTCAGGCCACTCTTCTTGGTAGTTTTCATATGTAGATTCTGATCCGAGATTGGTCATGTTCCACTAGTGTGGGAGACCTGTGAACATCTGACCAGCATGACCACTTCCTTTGAATCCCTCTTATCAATGTGGAAGTATGGGTCACTTGAATTGAATTTGCGGGGTGGCACAGCTACATCAGAGCGTGTAAGGGTCAGTGTCTTCTAGAGTAGTTCCAATTCAGTCAGAGTCATCAAGGATGAGGAGGATATCGATTTTGTGGTCATGGATGTAGGTCTGGGCCATCTTCTAGGAACATCCAATTTAGGGAACATACAATAACTTGAGGTCATCATTAGGAAGAGACCAAACATCTCTATATGGTGGATCTGGCACCAGCAGGATTAGAGATTGGACCGTCGACAGTTCGATGTACTGTTTTGATCACATATTTTATAGATGCTATACTTTTTGATACTGGTGCATCTTTTTGTTTCATTTCTACTCTATTTTTGACCACTTTGAATATTCCAAACCGAGTTGTTGTCTTTTTTATTGGATTTTCTAACGTAGTTGGGATTGAGGAAGGAGAAGGGTCTGAGGTGCCCATCATTTTCACTCTCTATGTTAGGGGTTGAGATGGAGTGGGACCTCTTAGTCTTCTATATTGAACTATTTGAAATAATACTTTGCATGGATTGGATAGTACACTTCCAGGAACCCATTGATCTCTGTAGGAAGTGGGTCAGTTTCACGGCACCTTATGGGAGACATCATGTTTTTTTGTGGGGAATGAGATACTCCGTCGAGTTGCATGGGACTTCCATTGCCCGAGTTGAGAGATGGTGTTTTTTATTTATCATATCTCGCAATATCAGTTAATGGTGAATCCCCTAATAGTGGACTAACACATGTAGTTGAGGATTTTCTAGAGGTACTTCTGGATGATTTTTTAGGTTTGCCTCTAGTGTGGGATGTGGAGTTCTCGATGGATGAGGAACATGGAACATAGCTATTAGGTCATCCCTCATATTGCATGGCTGCCACCAAGATGAGGGAATAAAAGATAAAACTAGATGAATTATAATCCAAAGTATTCATAGGCCCGAGTGTCTCTAATTGGTTTTCTCATGTGTTGTTCACAAAAAGGGCTGATGGGTCCCTCATGTTGTGTATTTACTACCAGAAGCTGAATACGGTAAAAATCAAGAACACATTTCATTTTTCCCGAATAGATGACTTGTTCGATTCGTTGAAGGGGGAATGAAATTTTTCTAAAATAGAATTACCATCGGGATACCATCCACTCAGGGTAAAAGTGGTAGATATCCCGAAGACAACCTTCTAAAGCAGGTACAACCACTTTGAGTGTTTCATCATTCCCTTTGGATTAAACAATGCCCCACCAATATTTATGGAACGCATTAACATGTTGTTCCATCTGGACCTCGATTCTTTTTTCATGGAATTTGTGGGTGACATTCTAGTTTATTTAAGTTTTGATGAGGAACATGATCATCACATGCGGATCATTCTGGGAAACTTGCTGGAGCATCACCTTTAATGAAAGTTTTCCAAATGCACCTTCTGGATCAGGGATGTGAAATTTTTGGGGCATGTGATCTTGGAGTAGAGGGTTACATTGGACCCCGAAAAGATCAGTGTGGTAATGTCATGGGAGAAACCGAAGAACGTGTTCTATATTAGGAGTTTCCTTGACCTAGCTTGTCATTACATGTGGTTTATTTTCGGATTTCTCTCATCTTTATTTACTAATGAATATAGTCACATACAAATGGGTGATGTTTTTATGGAGCCATGGAATTTTAGGCATCGTTCATGAATTTGAAGAGACGATTGACTACCACCCCCATTCTGAATCTGCCAGATGATGGAAAGGTGTATGTGGTGTATTATGAAACTTCATGTATGTGACTTTGATGTGTTCTTTTGTAGGATGATCACATGGGGGTTAATGTCTCTCTCCATCTCTAACCACACGAAATGAATTACCCAACCCATGAGATGGAGTTACCAGCAGTGATTCTGGATTTGAAGTGTAGGAATCAATAACTCTTTAGGGAGAAGTTTGTGGTCTACTCTGATTAAAAAATACTCGAATTTATATTCTCATAGAAGGACCTCAACATGAGGTAGTGTTGTTAGATCAACTACATTCATGGGTTTGAAATTGAAATTGTGTATACACCACGAAAGATTAACTTAATGGCCGACGCCTTAAGCAGAAGTGTTCCAAAGCAGGATTTGATGAATTCTAGTAATGAGTGGTCTTTGATGGGGATCTTTTCTCAGATGCATGTGGAGACCAATGAGTAAGATGGGGGGGTGCATTCTTGTAGATCATTTAGTTGAAACCTTATATAGTGGAGAAAATTAAGTGGGAGAACCCTAGTGATGAGAATTTTCAGTGGTCGAAGTAGTTTCTTCTTGGTGGGGAGACATCCTCTGATTGGTCGTCATCTCTTGGGGGAATCTTGTTCTTTATGGGAAGTTCATTGGTGGTGTTATATCTGTGGAAGGTGGTGATGGAGGATATCCACCAATATTAGTGGCATGTCACTACAGGTGCAACCAATATGTATTATGATGTTTGTTAGCGGTTCTGGTGGCTTGGTATGAGACAATACATTGTGGACTTCATGTTGAGATGATACACATGACAGTAGGTGAAAGTGAAGCATCAAAGGACCTCTAGTTTACTCCAGTCATTACCTATTCCTACCTGGAAGTGGTATGAGGTCACCATGGACTCTATTTTTGGCTTTCCTTATACAACTTAGGGAAAGAATTCCATTTGGGTGGTGATTTATTTTCTGGACAATTCGAACTCCTTCATTCCGATCAGATATAAAGCCAAAGTGGATGAGTTGGCCCATATGTATCTTCAGGAGGTGGTAAGGCTCCATGGTGTGTTGTCAGAAATTGTCTCAGATAGAGACCCTCGTTTCGCTTCTTGGTTTTGGGAAGGCCTTCATAAGGCATTGGGGTTTCAGATTAAGATGAGCACGACATTCCATCCTCAAATTGATGGTCAGACCGAGCAGGCGAATCAAATTATGGAGGACTTTCTCTATGCTTATGCTATAGACATTGGAGGCTCTTTGGATAGCCATTTGGAATTGGTTGTGATTTCTTATAATAAAAGTTAAAAATCCATGATTCTAATGGCTCCTTTTGAGGCGCTCTATAGTCGTCTTTATCGATCCCCCTATATTGGGCTGAGGTAGGCGAGACCTCAATGTTGGGGCTGAGTATGGTGCATGAGATTTCTGAGAAGGTCAAGTTGATCAGGAATCTCTTGTTGATATTTTAGGGTCTCCATAATTCATATTCTTACTAGAGGCGTCGATACATAGAGTTTTTTGTGAGTGATAGTGTATTCCTGAATGTGGCCCCTTCGTCTGGGCCATCATCGATTGAGATAGAAAGGGAAGCTGATGCCGCGGTATGTTGGTTCCTTCGAGATCACCAAGTATATTATCATTGTGGAATACATGTTGGACTTACCTTCTCAGTTGACACCCATCCCTGACGTCTTACATGTCTCCCATTTGAATAAAAACAAACCAGATCCATCCCATGTAATGAATTGAGAAGAGTTTGATATAGAGCCTGATTTATCTATTACTCAGCGGCCGATGTGAATAGTAGACTTCCAAGAAATGGAGCTTCGGGGAAATTATATTCAACTGGTTTGGGTTCTTTGGTAGTAGGGGAATGATACACGTGAGACTTGGGAGCAAAAGCTATTGGTGGAGAAGGAGTACCCATTCTTATTTTCTGATCAAGCATCAGGTTGAATTTTCGGGGAGATTGTCTTTTATAGTGTGAAGAATTTTCTCATACATGAATTTTTTTTAAAAGTAAATTACATTTAATTCCCATGAATTCTTTTTTTTTGGGGTTTCCCATGCAATTTTGAATGAAAAGGGTGAGTTTACATGATTTGGGACAAACCGTGAGCCCATTTCCATATTTTAAAACCAATTTTGTTTCCTTTTTAACTCATTCATTTTTCATCATTTTTCATCCATTACACTTCTAAAATGGCCTCCCCTAACCTATTAACACCAAAAGATCAATTTGGACCCTTTAGGAATCCATAATAACGGTGGATTTGGGTTTTTATTTATGGAAATGGGCTTGCCCGGAAGCCCATTTCCAGTTAATCAAATATTTGTTTATTATCTTATTAATTTTTTTTTTTTTGGTGATTCTTAATATCCCCCATGTCTACTGAACCTAGTCACGCCCCATTGTCTTCCCCCCCTCTATTTGGTGATTGTATGCATCGCGAATTAGAGAAGAACTTCATAGGGTTTTCAAATCGTCCTGATTTGAAGAGGTAAATTATTTCCTTCATAACACGTTCAATTTTTACTCTTTTCACACATTTCAGTTCTCACATTACCTTCTATGACATATTAGAACCTCACTTTCATTTTTTACTATTTTAAAATTCAGATACTTTTGTATTTGGTGCTGTTTTTTCAAGATCTGTCAAGTTAGTGGGTCTTCTTCATTATTCCTCCCATTTGCTTAGTTTTTTTCCATTTTCTTAGGGTTTCATCAAATTATTCTTGATTTTTATAATTTATAGAAAGTGGTTATTCAAAACTATGGATTTATCTTTCATTTATTGGCCTTTAATTTTGGTTTTATCTCTGATATATGTCCCGTGTGGGGAGGCGGTGGTGTGGTAGGATTTTCACACAATAAATTGAGGGTAGAAATATTTATGGTAGGTTATTCCATGGTTAAACAGCTCTATAGGAGTTAAATTTACTGAATTTATATACTTAGCACCCTAATACTTCATTCTCATTGCTAATAAATCTTGTTATGGTGGGGTTTGTTATGTAATGGTTTTTATGTACAAATTTTGTGTTAAATTGCGTGTTTTAATTGTTTATCTTCTGTTATGACAAATGGAGTTATTTACAACTCATGAAATGGGTTTATATAAATTATTTGGGTTCGGAATATTCTACTTTTATGAATATGGTTATGAACGTGGAGTTAAATGTTGGGTATTTTAATGGATTTTTTGTTTAAAACGGTGTTATATTTTGTAAATTTATTTTATTGAAATTCAAAAGGCTTTATTGGGTGCTGTAGGTGGTACAAAACATGTGTAGATACTTTCTAATTTGGTTATGACCAGAACTAATGTGTTGATGTTATAAAGGCGTTTGGTATCACATGAAATTGGTTTTAGTACAGTGGGGGAATCCCAGGTACGTAGGAGGTCGTATATGTATTAGTACGCTAGTGATCCGGATGGGTTTTGTCCCTATTTCACTGGAAAAAAATGGATAAAAACAACCCCAAAAAAACTATAATTATGATGATTGGGGACCCCTAAGTTATGGTTATGTTCCCTACTAGTGGTACATGAAAAAAACAATTTTTATATGGTTTCTTTACACTATGGTATGAGGTACATGGGGCCCTAGACTACCTAGTTCATGTGGGTGTTCCTGAGATTGGTTCTCATTGATTCTAATGTATTTATCTTTGGAATATGGTGATTTTTTCTACAAAATAAATTATCATACCTATTTTATTGAAATGTGGTCACTTATTGATAATTTATTTTTAAAAATATTTACATTTAATATTCTTAATCTTTTGAACTTATTTTCACCATTCCATGTGTAACAAAAATGGATTTCTTTTTAATTTGTATTGCTTACCCTATAGAATATCTTTGTTGTATCATAATGATATTGGGATAATACCCTACATACAAAACTTGGGTGTAAGTATACTTGGTCATGTTTAACACAAGTAAAGTAAAGTCTTTGGGATATGGCAGTTTGGGGTGTTAGTTCCCATTCATGGTGTGACGTTGTGGAGATAACTTCTGGGCGATGGCATCTTTTCATGTGGAGTCCATGGGGATTTTTTGACACTATATATTTGTTTCTTTGGGCCTATTTTAATAGATTTAGAACCATGTAATCAGTTACGTGTTTTTTTATGTCTTTTTTGGCTTCAATTTTTATAGGCAGCTTACCAATTATTTTCTAGGTTTAATGTTACCGTAATCGGGTAAATCATTCCCAAACCAAAATATATGATACCAGGGAACTTGTACCAGCTTGTGGGGATAGGTAATTCCCTTCAGGCCATGTCACAGTCCATGTTTGGTGTCAGTTTTTATGGTGGCTAGATTTTTATTGTTACACTAGTCTTCTCAAAAGACCAACTCTAGTGCCCTAATACGAGATTTAAAGGAGGCACATCAAGGAAGAGGTAATCTCTTATACCCATTATTTCAAATTTCATTCATAATAAACATACTCTTATTTAGTTATTTCATTAAAAAGTAATAACATTAGTATAACTAATAATGTGACATATTTTTTTAAATATGAAACAACCCTATTTCACCCTCTCTCTATCCTATGAAAAATGAAATCACTTTGTGTGCATACGTACGACATACCATCTCTGCGTCGTGATGTAATCATTTTTCAGCACCACCTTAATTGAATGGGTATAATGGGGGATATAATAAATATATATGATTATAGAAACATGATTCTAATTATGAGATATTATACTCCATCCACATCATTCCCATTCAACAATTATTGGAATGATATCATCGCTCGTGCATACGTACAACTTACAGTCTCCAAGATGCAATTATATCTATTCTCCCTACTAAACATTCAAGATTGATTATAAAGTATATATAATAAATAATCATGAAATATATGACATAATAATTATATTGTATCTATTTATATATATTTATATCATTTACTTAGTTCTATTAAATTCAATATGGAAACAAAAATAGCGTTCATGTGAACGTGTGGCCTACTGTTTCTTTCAATGGTGTATTCCATTTCATTTATATATATATTATAAATATATGTATATTTTTATATAGTGAATGTATATATGATATATAAATCAAGTTTTACATTTTTCAAGTAATTAGATCATGATATAAGTAACAATATAAAAAATAAAAATTCAAAACATGTATGATAAATAAAAAGATTATTACCCAAAATGTTACTTTAACATGTAATTGACTAATGAACGGGTAATATAAAGTCGTATATGAATAATATATAATAAAATAAGTATTATTATTTTTCTTTTTCATGTAAATAATATGTTTAAACTCACTAGAAATGATTTTTTAACATAAACTAATGAAATGATACCTATGTTTAGGGCTTCTTTTATCTCACTTTTATTTTTGTGGGACATATGCCTTATACACCACCTATTACTTTTGTGTGACGTTTAGACTTCTCATGAATGATTTTATGATTATTATTAATACGTTTATGATATTAAAATATTCATATAATTTTCTTTATTTTATGATTCATATGATACAATTGATTAAAAATTTTCAAGGGATAATTTTACAATATCATTTTTATCAGAAATTGATTATACGTATGTATTTACTGGGTTATATTTATCATCCATGTCCATGTTTTATAAAATTGTTTTCATAAAAAGTTTAATATGTTTTCATGTATGTTTCTAGTCATTTTTACACCATTTTACTTTTACTACATGGTTTTGAAGGAATATTTCTTTTTTTACCATATGAGCTACTTCTGGACTTTTCCAGCAAAAGTATGTGGAGAATGTTTTTTTAAATGTACGGCATGAACAAGTTTTTACATCTTCATAACACATTGTTAACATAAAGCTTCCCCAAAACATTTACATGTTTATTTTCAACTAAATTCATTTCCTTTAAAATTTCACAACATTTGGAGAAAGGAAATAGTATTTGAAAAAGAATGGATATTTTTATTAAGAAGTAAGTTCAAGGGTTTTATCAAAATTATTCTCTATCTAAGATGACATAGGGTAATGTTTATATCCCTATTAGGATTTCATTTTATTATTTTTATTATGGTTTTATTTGTATGAAATACATTTATTTTATATGGATTTTGATGGAATGACGTCTATAAAACCCATTTTATTTCATGTGTTATTCTAAAATGTATAATTTATGTTTTTTGTGGAACATGTAAGAATGATTACATTATGATATGGGTGGAACCTGTATTTCCCACTAATTAATTTGGTAAATATCTATATATCAAGAGATATATAGGAATTGAATGGAAATTATATACAGTTCGGTATAATAAAGGGATGGAACAATATGTAAATATGGTTCGGTAAGACATGGTTGTAACTGCATGTAAACCCGGTTCAGTAATGAAATTTTTCCACTATGATGGTCTTGGCAGCAATTCCTTGGAAACTATAGAAATCATATTATGTGACTAATGGTTTGAAATAATTCCATGTTTTATTCTAGTACTAATTTATCATGATTAATTTTTTTCATGATCCACGCATTATGTACTGCCATGATTTATTTCATGACTTGTGATTTTAATTTTAAACATAACGTTCAAGTTTTTACATTAAAATGTTTATGGTTTGTTTTATATTCTCTATTTTACCCTTACTGATCATTTTATCTCACCATTTTTTTCTTTTCCCAAGGATATAATGAAGGGTTTTAGGTAGGAAAACAAAAGTATAAGCTCTTTAGGGGAGAGGTTAAAGATCTTCACCATGATTACAAGATTACATTCCGAGTTTAATGATAAACTAAACTAATTTGTTCATTGGGCATATATTTCATGTAATGTATTATTTATTCTTAAAATGAAATGTATCGTCCATATACATCAAGATTGAGTCTCTATAGAATGTATTAGATTAAGTGTTTAGTCAACCATTTGAAACTATTATGTGAAAACATTAGTGAGATGACTAGAAATATTTCTATGTTATGTCTAGAGATGTCTCTAAGGTTTTTTAAATATATAGGTTACAGTCATAGATTTATGATAATGATCATTAATAACCTAGGATTAAACCTAATATATTAGAGATATAATGTAATCCCCATTGATTTTTTTCTTTTCATAGTATGATTTTTTCCTCTCACGCTATTTTTTTGGGTTTAGACAATGTTCTGAACCCAAAAAAAAGTGTTAATGATTAATGCACTGGGAAATGAAATGATTGTCCTCTTGAACCACATAAATTTATGGGAGATGTAGGGTAAATCTTATTTATATACATACAAAATATATGAATCATTCTAGACTTTAAAATGACCATATAATGGAAGAAACGTTTGTTGAGTGCTTCATAAGGCAATGCCCACATTCATTCAGTGGGTCTTCTGATCCACTTACTACTTAAAAATGGATCAGTTTCTTCAGAAATATATTTTATAACCTTTACTATTCAAGACATGAATAAGTCATTTTGGATATCTACCATTTAGAAGGTTAAGTAGACCGGTGGTGGACTCTAATTAAAAATACGAGGCAAAATATTAAATTTAATCCATGGAATGGGATGAGTTCCAGAACTTATTTTTTAATAAGTATTCTCTCCTATTCTTCAAACAATGAAGAAAAGGGAGCTCCGTGAACTTAAGAAAAATAATGATGAATCTATTAGTATATACAAGGAGAATGTTTCATGGCTTTCATGGTATGCTTCTGTCTTTATCATGAAACCTAAAAGTAATGTTGATCGATTATATAGTGGCTTAAAACCAAGTCTTCTAAGGGAATTAGTTATAATATAATTTAGTTGCTAGGAAGAAATTGTGTGTTGTTATATCAAGCTGAATCTATAAGTTGGTGTCACATATCCATCTCATGTTTTTGACAAGAAACAAAATATCGAGTTTAAAGAAAAATTTCAAAACAATGGTGAAAATAAGATGATTGTTTCCATGTGCTCAAATTGTTGAATAAAGCATGGGGGAGATTTTCTTAAAGGGACTAGAAAATGTTTCATGTGTATAAATGAAGTTCATTATGTACTTCAGTGGTGAAGTAATGGGAATACGTTTTCAAATGATGTGAATATAGAAAGGACTATAGAGAATGCACCCCCAAAACATCAATGCTACAAGTGAAAGTAAATAGGGAATTATGCTAACCAATTCCCCAATCCCAGGATTAATGGTGATCATTGACAGCAAACACTTTAGAAAAAATAAAAAGGGAAGTTACATGTGATCATTATTGGTGATGTTGAGTATTAAAATGAAGTGGTGTAATTATTAAGTGTTTATATAATGGGATTACAAAATAGTGTTATGGAATCTCATTAATAGTATTATGGAATATTGGAATATATATGTATTGGTTTATTGTGGTTTTAAATAATTATTTGGTATCAATATCCTGTAAATGTGATTGAATTAATTTTGGAAAGCACTTGATGTGCATTTAATGACGGGGCAAGGATATAACGAATTGTTTGATAGTATTAATGAGCTCATGAATGACAGAAGGGGAAAGTGATATCCTGGTTTTATTATATAGTTTTTTAGTGTGTAGAACAATTAAAGTTTAATATAATGAATGTTTTCACAGTGGTTCAATGGAAATTCATGTTATTATCATGTTTAAAGAGAATACATGATTAAGGTATTCACATGTTTTGGAATGTGACAACCAAGAACTGCCATATGAGATATGTTGGACAAATGTTAAGCCGATATAATTCACCTCCTTCTAATGTTTTATAATTTTAGTTTTTTATAGGATTATAATATTATCTATTTATAGATAGTATAATTTATATTTCGATTTAAGTCTGTTATATTAATGTATTATCCCTCTATAGGCGTACTTATGCATATTTGATAGACTGATCTATCCTTTTTGTTGAGAAACATAGAATGTCCTATAATTCTATCGAATGGTCTACTAAAATTTCATAAATTAAATATTCAGCTTCATTTCATCAAATAAGAGATGAATTGGATATTGTTCAGGGAATGACCAAAGATGAGATTGTACTAAAATTAGCTAAGTATTTCAACTCATGGAAAAATTCATCAACTTTAAGAAAATGATCTTGAAACCAAAATTTTCTATCCTAGTACCTTATTATCTAACGAATCATATGGTCAATTTAATCATTTAATATTTATGTCTTTATGGTAGTTAAATTTATCCAAACCTTATTCTCTATCACTATCCATCTGAACATGATGGTTAGATTTCTTTTCCATATCCATGTTTTTACTTCCCACCTATGTTCTCATATATGAAAGCCTATTAAGGAGTTACTTTGGGAAACTATTATGTTTCTAACACAAAATTTTAAAATGATGTTTTAATATTAATTTTTTACGATGTGTGTTTCCATGAAAAAAATCATTCAAATACTAAACCATTTATAACCCAGACGAATTTGGAGGGAGAAATTCTTATTAAGGGGTAAGAATGTAACACCCCAATATTTTATGAGATATATTCTCCTAATTTCATTGATGTTTTGTGTTTTATGATAATACAATATTAGCTAGTTCTATATGTATCACCTATTAGCTTGTAGTACATGCAATAGTATTCTTAGCATGTGTTTCACACAATTCCAAGTACTTTTGATAAAATTCAACTCACGCAACACTGGGTATAATGGTTTTGTTTTATATATAAATGAACTCTATTTGAATTATTTTATAAGGAACACCAAATGAAACTTTCACTACACACAACACTGACGTGGCTTGCATTTCACGAAATAGCGACCTTCCTCTATAGCCTGCATTGTACGCGATAACGAGTTTCATGAAACAACAATAAATTATTAAAATATAATTTTTTAATGGGATATAAACTAGATTTTATGAATATTATTATACGTAATTTTAATTTCATATTCATCTTACACACATTCTATAATATTATATGAGAAAAAAATCAATTTCTCAGAAAAATATGTATTTTTCAAAAAATGTAGTTTTACAGCCTTTTGATGGTACACCCATTTTAAATCAATTTTTGAGACTTTTATAAGTTAAATTTGACAAAATAAACTTATTATTTGGAAGCGGGACATAAAAATTTAATTATGTTTAATTTTTGGTAATTTTATGAAAACGGACATTTTTAACTGAATAGTGATAAATACCGCATTTTATGTCAAAACTACCATTTCATCTTATTTATTTATACTGTTAGATTGTACTTTTAATTGGTTATAATGTGTAATTAGATTGTATTTTTATCATTTAATCAATTTTTTGGTCATTTTATGTAATTTCACATCTAAATTGAAAATAAACACATGTCAATCTTTTGATAGTTATTATTTTGGTAAAACATGTTTTTTTGTTTTCACAACAATAACTACATTTAAATTAATTACATAAACATATGCGTTTTTAATTTGAAAAAATGGATTCAATATTTGTAATATTAATGTTTAAATTGTTTAAATAGGATCCTTCTAATTATTTGACATTATGAATAGTAACATTAGTAATTATTTTATTTACCATGGTTAAAGGGTAAAAATAAAATTATAATAGTATTAAACTACCCTAACACATATCCTAATTCTATGGTATGAGATATTTCCAGCCAAGGTCATCTGTTGGTCGATTTTTGGACCCCATGGATTAACATGGATGTGAAACTTAAATTTTATATGAATTAATTTAATGTAAAGATAATTATAATTTAAACATATATCTTTTACTAAATAGATTTTAATATTGGGTTATATAATAGATATATGTGTATATATATTCATTTGAAATATAAAAATATTTACTATATCATGGGATTTTATTTATAAATTTTAGACACAAATAAATAAATATATTTATGACCCAATGATGACATAGTGATTACCATATTAACGAATTATATAATTAAATGATATTATAAATATTAAAATAAATTTACCTTAAACCGTTTTCTTCCATAAAAGTGTTTTGTGGATTATTATTACTTTGTATCTTTGAATTAATGATTTTTTTTCAAAAAAATCATGTTTTTTTAATTTTTAAAATGACATGACATGAATAGTATAATTATTGGCTTAAGTGAGTTTAAAAAAAAATACTATTTTGTTAAATGATATAATAGTCCTAAAAATATGAAATTCATCCAAATGAATTATAAAATGTTGAAAATTTCATTACTTAACCACTTTTTTCCTATTGTCATTTTATATTAACTTTATTAGCCATATAGTATGAATATACAAGATGACATGGTAAGAATTAAATTATATAACGAAGGGTTTAAGTTAAAAGATAAGGTTACATTTGATACCTAATCTTGTATGAAACATATTGGTTGAGATGATTTAGAACAATACTCATCCTATATTCAAATTAAATATGTTTTGTACATTTTGAAATCAAAAATAATTTTTCAATAAAATAATATTTTGAGTGTTTCTAAATTGCCCCCTCCTCTCTTATAAAAGGGCTCCTTCTCCCTCTCCACTTCACTCCATTTTGAAAATTCAATTTCATCCAAAAACTTCCCATTTAACTTATAAACTTTACTAGATACATTATACAGGTTCTGAACTTCTCAAAATACCATCTTTAGTTCCCAAAGTTGAAATTTAAAGGAGGCACGTTGCGGAAGAGGTAATATATAGTACCAATTCATTCAAATTTCATTCTTATTTTATTTCCCCTTATTTATTTGTTTCATTATAAATTAATAAAATCATTATATATCTTATACTTATATGTTTTTATAATTATTTAACAAACCTATTTCTCCTTCTCTACATCCTACGAAAAAGAAAAGCATCGTGTGTGCATACGTACGACTTACCGTATCCATGTTGTGGTGTAGTCTATTTTTCACCACCACCATACATGGATGGGTATAATGGTTGAAATAATAACTATATATTATTATTATTATATGATACTAATTATGAGATATTATACACCATCCACTTCAATACCATTCGACAATGATGTTAACGATATCATCGCTCGTGCGTACGTACAGATTACTATCTCCAAGACACGATTAGATTCACTCTCCACATTAACCATTAAAGAATGATTATAATGTATATAAAATAAATTATATTGATATATATGACATAATAATTCACACACATATATATATATCGTATAATTACTTTTATTCAATTCAACAAGGTAACAAAAATAGTGTTCTTTGGTACATGCGCTCTACCATCTCCAAGAACAATGTTTTCCAATTCATTTATCTATATATACTAAATATATATGATATAGAAACAATTTTGTACTTTATATGAGTAATTAAATAATTTTATAAGTAATAATATGAATAATAACAATTCAAAACACGTACGACAAAGAAAACAATTATTACCCAAAACGTCGCTTTATCAAGTTATTGAAAAATGAACAGGTAATATAAAGTCATTAATGAATCATATAAAATATCATAAATACTATTATGGTTATTTTACATGTTAATAATATGTTTAAACCCATTATTTAGGAGTTTCAGACACATATGAAAGATAATGGACGTAAGGTAATGGATTATTTTTTCTCACTTTTATTTATATGGGACATATGCCTTATACACCACCTATTTCTCCTGTGTGATGTATATGATTCCCATGCATGTTTTTATGATTATTATTATAAGCATTATTTTATTTAGATATTTATATAATTTACTATATTTTATGATTCATCTGTTGTGGCTGATTATAAATTGGTAAGGGATAATTTTACTATCTCATTTTTATCTGAGATTGCTTGTACGCTTGTATTTAGTATGGTTATACAACATGAACGAGTTTTTACATATTCATAATGACTTATTTACATGAAGAATCCTATACACATTTACATGTGTATTTTCAACTAAATTATTTTCATTTAAAATTGAATGACATTGTGAGAAAAGAAATGGATTTTGAAAAAGATATGAAATTTTCCTCAAGAAGCAAGTTCAAGTGTTTTATCTAAATAATTTTCCATCTATAATGAAACAGGGTTATGTTTCTATCCATATTATTGTTTAATTTTTTGAGTTTATTATGGATTTATTTTTATGAAATCATTTTATTATATATGGATTTTTATGGAATTATTTTTAAGAAACCCATTTTACTTCATGGGTTATGCTAAGATAAATGATTTATGTTTTTGTGGAATATGTGAGAAAGACTTCATTATGATATGGGAGGGACCTATATCTCACTCCAAATCATTGATAAAGGATTTATATCTCATGAGATAGACATGACTAGAACAAAAAATATATCTGGTTCAGTAATACTGGGATGGTATGGTATCAGAATCCGGTTCAGCAATACATGGATGGAAGAGAAAGTAAACAAGGTTTAGTAATGGGATTTGTCCACTATGATGGTCATGGAAGCAACACCTTGGAAACAATGGAAATAATATTATGTACTTAATGGTTTTCCACAATTCCATGTTTTATTCCAATACAATTTTATTATGATTAATGTTTATTTATGATCCATGCCTTACGTACTACATAGATTTATTTAGGAACGCAAGATTTTGATATTTAAACATTTTGTTCATGTTTTTACATTAAAATGTTTATGTTGTGTTTTATGTTCCCCATGTTTACCATTACCGATCATATTTTATCACCGTTTTTATTTTTTCTTCTCCCCATTATATAGAGAAGGGGTTTATGTAGGAAAACAAAAGGGGAGATCTTTATGGGAGATGTTGAAGATCATTCCACATGATTAGAAGATTATTATCCAAGAATCTAAGGACACAAAACTTATAAGGTATTTGGGAATATATTTTGTGTAAAGTGTTATCTATTCCTAAAAAGATTTTTAATTTCCATGTATGCCAAGATTGTGTCTCTATTGTTTGTATCAGAGTAAATTTTTAGTCAACCTTTAGAAACTATGTTGCAAAAAATTTACTGAGATCCCTAGAGATATTTCTTAGGTATTTCTAGGGATGTCCCTAAGGCTAATTATAAGTATATGTTACAGTCCAAGAATTATTATTATGATCAAGAATAACCTAGTATTAATCCTATGATATTAGATATTTAATGTACTCCCCCTTGATTATGTTTTTTTATAGTACATTTTTCCCCTAACACTATTTATTTTTGGTTTAAATAGTGGCTGAAACCCGAAGGAACATTGTTAATGATCAATTCACTAAGAAATGAAATGACTCTCTTTCTTTACAAACAAATGTTATGGAGTATGAATTCAAAAATATTATTTCTATATGTACACAAGCTATGAATCTTTCTGGACTTCCAAATGAGAATAGAATGGAACCACATTCTGTTGAGTCCTTCATATGGAAACGTCTACATTCATTTTGTGGGTCTTCTGATCCAATACCTACTGAACAATAGACCCGTTCTATTGAAAAGATATTTTCCTTCCATCATTGTTCCGAACATGAAAAATTCATTTTGGTTGTCTACTATTTAGAAGATGAAGCAGAAAAGTGGTGGACCCTAATTAAGAATTCAAGGCACCAAGATGAAATTGAATCCATGGAATGGGATGAGTTCAAGAACATATTTTTCAATAAGTACATATCTCATATTCTTCGAAGAAAGATGTAGAAGAGTTCCTTAGTCTTAAGAAAAAGTATAATGAATATTTTCGTACATACGGAGAAAATTTTACAAGACTTGGAAGGTATTCTTTTGGATTTATCATCCAACCTGAATATAAAATAGATCGATTCTTCAGTGGCATAAAACCAAGACATAGAAGGGTATTATCTATAAGAGAAATTAGTATCTATGAAGATATTTTCTGATGAGACATCAAGGTAGAAGTGAAATTTAGTGTTACATATCCTTCTCATGGTTTTGAAAATAAATTATTGATGGATTTCAAGTAAAATTCCCAAAACAATGGTGAAAAGAAGTTGAATGTTTCATTATTGTCAAAGTGCTGAAAGAAGTATGGTAAAGATTATCTTAAATGGACTAGTAAATTTTTCATGTATAGAAAAGAAAGTCATAGAGCTGTTTAATGCTGACATAATGGGAAAAAGATTTCTAATGATGTGAATAAAGAAATAAAAATAGTGAACGCACCACCAACAATTCAATTCTACATGTTCCAAGAAATGAGGCATTATTCTAACAAATTCCCAAATCCAAGGGTTAATGGTTATTAACGTCTACAACCCCTTATGGTTAAAGAAAAATGGACTTCACATGTGATCATTATTGGTGATGTTGATACGATGTGGTGGAATGGTTAAGAGTCTATGCAATGGGGTTCAATAATAGTTTTATAGAATTTCATTTATAGTATTATGGAATATTGGAATATCTATGTATTGGTTTATTGATGTTTTCAATAATTATATTATACCAGTAACCATGAAAAGTGATTGAAATATTTTCATAAGGCACATGATATTTGCAAAATAAAGGCATAAGGAGATAATGAGATATTTGATAGTATTAATGAATTGATGACTGAGATAAAGAAAAATTGATATCCTAGTTTATATGTATGTAATTTTTTATTTTCTTTGTGTGTGGAAGGATTTGATTTTTATAGAATGCATGTTTTCACTCTGGTTTTTTGGAAATTAATATTATTATAATGTTTAATAATAATACAGGATTAAGGTATTCACATGTTTGGAATGTGACCACCGAGAAATTCTAAATGAGATATGTGAGATAATTGTCAAGTCAATTTAGTTCACCTACTTCTAATGTTTTATTATTTTTGTTTTTGTAAGGATAATAATATTATACATTTAGGGATACTATAAGTTATATTATAATTGTTGTTTATTATATTAATTCATTATCTCACTATAGGTGGAATTATACACATTTGATAAGCAATTAAAAACTTTTTTGGGATAGAAGGAATGGCCGATAATTTTATTGCATCATATTATAATACATCAAGAATAAAAAATTCAATATCATTAATTTAAATAAGAGATGAATTGGAAATTTTTCAGTGAATGGCCAATAGTTAGATTGTGCCGAAATCTGGTAAGTATTTCTCTACATCAAAAAATTCATCATATTTAAAAAAAGGATCTTGAAAACAAAAATGTTATCCTAGTACCTTTTTATCTGATGAATCAGATGATCCATTAAATCAACATAGAATTATGGCTTTCTGATAGTTAGCTTCCTCCAAATATTATCATCTATCACGATGAATCAGAATTTGCTGGTTAGATTTTTCTTCCATATCCATGTTTTCACATCCCACCTATGTTTTTAATTGTGGTAACCTAGTGATGAGTTAATTTGAGTAACCATTACGTTTGCAGCTTTAATTTTTAAAATGATGTTTTAGTATTCATTTTTTACGATGTTGTTTTCCATGAAAGAAACTTTCAAATTGAAAATCATTTATAACTCTAACGAATTTGGAGGGAGAAATCCATTTTAAGGGGGTAGAATGTGACACCCTGAGATTTTATGAGATGTATTCTTTTTAATTTAGTTAATGTCTTTTTTTGTATTCTATAATAATATTAAATTTTTCTTCATACAAAAATGTATTATCTTTCATTATACACAACAATATTCTTGGCTTGTGTTGCACACAATTTTAAGTTATTTTGATTGAATTGATTACACAAAACAGAGAGTAAATATTTTGATCAATATATAAATGAACTCTATTTAGATTATTTTATAAGAAACACCATAGGAATCTTGCAATATATGTAATGCTGACTTGGATTACATTACACGCAATAGCATCCTTCCTCGATAGCTTGCATTGTACGCGATATCGAGTCTCACTAAACAATGATATTTTACTAAAATATTATTATTTAATGGGATATAAACTAGATTCTATGAATAGTAATAACCAAATTTTGAATTTAATAATCATCTTAAACATTTTCTAGAATATGATATGAGAATAAAATCAAATTTTCAGAACAAATAAGTATTTTTTGAAAAATGTAGTTTTACCACCTTTTGACGGTGCACCCATTTTAAATCTAATTTTGACAATTTGATAAGTTATAATTATCAAAATAAACTTCTTATTTGGGAGTGGGATATAAAAATTTATTTATGTTGATTTTTTGGTAATTTTATGATAAAGTTCATTTTTTAATGAACAGTGAAAAATACTGTATTTTAAGAAAAAACTACCTTTTAATCTAATTTATTTATATATATTAATTGTACTTTTATTTTTTTTTAAAGTGTAACTAGATAATATATTTATCATTTAATATTATTTTGGTATTAAAGGTAATGTTACTTTCAAATTGGACATAAACACATATCTATATTTTGATAGTTATTAATTCTTAAAAATCCGCTTTTTGCTTTTGACAAGGGGAATTGATTTTAAATTAATTACTGAAAATTATGTGATTTGAATTTGAAAAAATATATTCCACATTTGTAATCATAAGGTTCAAATTTTTCAAATAGTTTCATTAATTTTTTTTTGACATTATGAATTGTATCTTTAGTAATTATTTTATTTACCATGGTTAAAGGGTTAATTTGGTAAATATGGGTAAAAAATAATTTTATATAATATTAATCAACCCTAACACATGTCCTAATCCAATTTAATGAGATATTTTTGACCATGGTCATCCATAGATCGATTTTGGGACCCCATGGGTTCAATTGGTTGGGAAAATTAAATTTTATACTAATTATTATAAAGTAAAGATTATTATAACCTAAACTTATATTTTTACAAAATAGATTTTAATATAGTGTTATTTAATTTATATATGGACCTAGATGTAAACATTACATAATCTTGAATAATTTCATAAACTCACATTGTGGATGATTACAATTTTATAGTTCTAGATAATTAGGCCATAACTATTACATAACAACATGAATATTACATGTTGACAACTACTACTCAATATCAATTTTTCATAAAAAAGTTATTAAAAAGAAAAATGTCTAGTTCTATGTTCCAGACAACATGAACTTTTCTTGATCCCATCCTTAACACTGTTCATCTTTATATTCTGTGGAAAAAATATCAAAAATGTAGGATGAGTATAAAAATATCAGTAAGGGTTATAAAATAAGGAAGCAAAACATTATCCCATAAATAAAATACAGTTCAGTGAGACCATAATTTTCTATCAAAACATACCTTCTGAAATCCTATGACTTATAAATAACACACAAAAATCAGAAATCATAAAGGTAACTTGTGGAATCCATATAATGCCTATATTGATGCTTTCATAGCTATGTAAGGAGTTACATTGGAATACGAATCAAAGTATATTCCCTAAATCTCATAGTGGAAACATTAATGTTTACCTCTGTTGTCACGTTATCCAATGCTTTTTAGAGCTATCTCAAGATCACCCACCATAGATTTATCACGGAACCATGCATATACGTAAATAATGCCCAATAGCCATAACATATTCATTTCACAAAAAAAAGCATAAAAAAGGATAACATTTCCACAATGCAATCACAATATATCATTTCATGTTTTTATATAATCAATGATTTATCAAAGCATTTCCAAAACCGTTTAAAACATTTAATATTGAGATTGTTTATTCAATGTGTACCAAACCACATTGAAACTTTTATAGTAATTAAAAATTTAAAACATGAATGTCCATATAAATAAATTTTAAAAAACATTTTTAAAAAATGGACATTAACGAGAAAGATTTAATTGAATAATTCTTTGAAACATTTTAAACAATGTTTTTGTTAAAGAGTCCCAACCCACTTGAGAAAATACTTGAATAAAAATAATAACCTTAAAAAATGATTATGATATCATGAGGATAAATATATTCATGATATTATATGTCAAAGGGTAGTATATACACACTATAGGATAATAATGGTGCAAAATATCAAGATACGACTCAAATGAAAGGAGATTGAGATATAGTCCTGTACGAAAATTCTTCAGATTAACGGAATCACTTTAAAATTAAGAAAACGAAATGATGGGAGAGAAAAGCGTCTCTCTAGACTTCTATGTGAAATGGACATGAATAAGGATATATAAGAACATATCCCAATAAAGGATAATCTAAATAAAAATACATTACATTAAAGAAGTCTATGACTAAAAGAGGAGGGTGAAAGGTTCCCATAAAAGGAACATATCATTACATTAAAGATAAATCAATGATATAACTCTATGTGAAAAACATATACTCACCCTTATAAGTGGATATTAAATGTAAAAAAAACAAATTTTATTCACATATATTAATATAATGACCTAATTAATAAGTAGAAATTTAACCAAAATAATTGAAAATTTGGTTAAAAAATCCCCATACAGAAATTCTTCATACGAACGGAGTCACATAAAAACTAAAAAAATGAGTTGATGAGAGATAATAGGGTCCCTCATAACATGGACATGAAATTTACCAAAATAAGGATATTTAAGAACATATCCCATAATTTAAAAATTGAAATCTAAAGAAATAACAGAAGTATTTAACTAAAATTTATAAATAAAAAACCATGATATATGAATTTTTATTATCTTGACAATGAATATTTATATCATTTATTAATAAGTTAAACATTGCATCATCATTGTGTCAAAAATAATTTTATTTATTTAATGTCTAAAATTTAATAATAAAAAACCATGATATATGAATTTTTATTATCTTTACAATGAATATTTATATTTAAGTTATAACTTATATAACCCCATATAAAAATTATTTTTCTAAAAGATATATGTTTTTTTTCATTTGTCATTAATTTAAATTAATTAATTTAACGTGTCATTATCACTCCCAAGTGGTTCCATGGGGTCCCAAAATCGAACCAAGGAATCCCATGGTCGAAAATATATCAACCAAAAGGATTAGGTCACATGATATATTAATTTATTATTATTATGATATTATTTTTAACCCTTATTTAGAAGAATTACCCTTTAACCATGGTAAATAAAATATATACTGAAATAAATATTTATAATTTCTAAAAATAAAAGATACCTACATGCACAATTTGGACCCCCTAATTATAAATATTTAATCAATTTTTCCAAATTCAGAACAAGGAAGTCTTAGAAATTAATTTAAAATTAATTATCATTGTCAAAATAAAAAATGTGTTTTTATGAAATAATAACTATCAAAAGATTGATAATTATTTTTGTCCAATTTCAAATTGAAATTACTTCAATGAAAAAAAATTAGATGAAATGGTAAAAATATAATATCATTACATTTTGAAACAATTTAAAATTATAATATAATAATAAATATATAAATTAGATTAAAAGATAGTTTTGAATTAAATTACAGTATTATAAATATTCATTAAAAACAAACTTTATCAGAAAAATACAAAAAAATTACCCAAAGTTAATTTTGATTTCCCTATTCTAAAGAATAATTTTATTTTGTCATATATAAAATATGAATGTGATAAAAGTTATATTTAAAAAGGGTTCACCATTAAAAGGTGTTAAATTGACCTTTTAATGAATATTAGAGTATTTTCTCTTAAAATTGGATTCATTCACATTTTAAGCCTCTAACTTTTTTTGGATAATTGTAATAAAATTTAACAAACTGTTGTAATCATATTGTAGTTAGATCTGTTCTTTCCTTCCTATACAACGACTAGTCATTAATTACCATATAAAATAATATTATATTATCATTTTTATTATAACTCAATATTGGTTGCAATGTATGATTTCAGATAAATCTGTTATTGCATGTTGAGTACGGTATCAGACAAAGTATCCCATTTAACATAAAATTAATATTTAATTAATAATATTAATAAATATGAAAATTTTATATTCTTTATTTAACTTGGATGTTACATCCTCCCCCTTTTGAAAACTGTGTCCTCACTATTTTTAAATTAAGCTCAGAAACTTCATTAAAAGTACCACATCAGAAAAAGAGTCAATAATACCGTTACATTAAAACTAAGAAGAGAAGTAAAAATGTCAATTGAGATATAACATACTAGGATTTCTTAAATACATAGATATAGAGAAGAAATTATGTGTGAAGTGCTGATGGAGAGTGATAGAAAACATGACCAAGAAAAAGATAACCACTAAAAAGTCGCAAACTTTTGATGGGTTAAACTGTCATTGATTCCATAATAGGAAAAGTAAACAAAAAATGTTTTTTTTAAATTCCTTTTCATAATCTTCAGTAATTCATTTATGATATTGAATATATAAATAAAGAAACATAATTACATTTCTTGTATACATTCATCTTTTAATAAATTTCTACTAGAAAATTATTCTTTTCTCAGAACTATGAGTATTCAAGATGACTTGGAGACATAAAAAGTGATAAAATCAACTTGTATGAAATAACATGATCCAAAAAATATGAACCATATATTTTCCTTACCTTTATAGATTATCCAAACCCAAAATGTTTAGTATAGGATAAGATAATCCCCATAAACGATAATCCTTTTAAAAAATAAATACTATTCTTAATCCCAAAAATTCATGGAATAATACCCAAATTTTAACAAAGGCCATTCAAAAAACAACTATCCTTAAAATTCATCAATGTAATCCAAACTAAGATTGGGTCCCAAAATTCAGAAGGATTTGATCACATAGTCTTCCACGATAAATCTTAATATTTATCTACAAATAATAGCTACTACTCATAATGTATCATAATAAAGTGTAATTAACCTAATCAAATATTCTATATGATAGTTAAATCATTTCCATAAATAACCGAAATTAACATATTTCAAAATAAAAACATAAATTCATCCAAAATAAAATTTCAACGATTACCCCACAAATGATATCCCATAGTATTCTATTTTCCTTAGGAATATAGTTCTCCCAAAAGCACGAACGTCATCCAAAATTACATTTGTCACTTAATCACCAAATCATTTTCTAATAATAAGGATATCTATTTGATAAAATATAAGTTTCCCATATCAACTTATTCTTGATCCATGAAATCATTTAACTAAAAATAATAAGTCATACTAACCAGGGACATCATATAGGCTAATGGTAGGCAATTTGCCCTTGTCTCCCTTCAATTGTGGGATCCATTCATGCGGCCTTTCCAGACGTGATAGGTCATAAAACAACTTACATGATTTCATTTTTAAAATACTAAAAAAATAAACCTAACATGGTTAACCTCAAAGGTTTTTTTATACCTTTCAATTTCATCCCAACACATTAATACCTCAACATCTTTTATATTGTCATTTTTTCACCTCCATATGATAAAATAAAACTATTAACAATTGAAATAACATCATACCATGATAATGGTGTCCATATTATTTCATAATAATATTGTTCACTTAGGTAGAAGGTCCATTAATTTCAAAAATTATTTAGATATCCTTCAAAATAATTTTCTTCATTTATCCAAATACACCTTTTACAATATGGGTCAAATGGGTGTTCGTAGAAAAATAGTTTTAGAAAATAATCATGTATGACATATAATTTCAAAAAATATAATAAGAAATGTTTTTTATAAAACATTGGACTAAGTTTGAGTTGAAACATTCTATCAATGATCCTCTAAAAATATCATCATTTTGTGATAAGTGACTATATTGCATAAGAAAATATAAATATGTTGTGCAAGGGCATCCTTTTTAAGCACCTTTCTCAATTTCATAATATGATTCAAAATCTTGTGATGATGTAAAATATTTGAAAATTCCAAGAAAATATTTAGATTTGTAAAAAATATGAGAATACTATGAAAATATGATTTGATTAAATACAACCCATTTTCCAAGATGATATCGAGGTATATTGGAGGTGTTTGATATCTTGAAAAACTACTTTAAAGTGAGTTTCTACTAGAAAAATGTCTAACAATCATCTGAATACAACTTTTTAATAATTACTTCAAGGATGTTATCAGGAAGAGATGTAAACGTCATTTGAGATGCTCCTCCTTCCATTTGTAACAATCTTCCCTTGATCTGAATAACATATAAAACAATGATTTAAGTGAAATAATATACATAGGGACTATCCGTGTGTTTAATGAAATCTCATAATCCATAAAGTTGACTAATCCAACCTCCCATACTAACTATAAGGACCCGACCATAAACATTACATTATATTGAATTATGTCAAGAACTCAAATTGAGGATATTTTTTGGATTATATTTTTAGAGAATTAAGCCATATCTATAAAATAACAATATGAATATTACATGTAGGCACTACTACTCATAATCCATTTTTTCATAAAATAAATAATCTTCAAAAGAAACATGTCTACTTGCATGTTTAAGACAACATGACTTTTTCTCGATCTAATCCATGACCTAATTCATATTTATGTCATGTGGAAAACTTTTCAAAAGCCTGGGATGAAATAAAAAAGCTCAGTAAGGGTTATAAAATATGGAAGGAAATCATTATCCCACAATAAATACAAATCAATGAAACCATACTTTTCAATCATAACATACCTTAGGAAAACCTAAGATTTATTAATAACACACGGAAATCATAAATCAAAAAGGTAACTTGTGGACTCCATATCTCACATAGATTGTATCCTTCTCAGCTCTGTAGGGAGTTATATTTGAATAACCATGACATTATATTCTCTAAATCTATTACAAGAATCATTTATGATTTTATCCATCATGTAACCCAATGTATTGGAGAGCTATCTTGATCTCACCATCCCTAGGTTTATCACATAACCACCCATATATGTAAACAATGCCTAATAATCATTACATATTCATAACCCAAAAAACAATAACAATGGAAAGATTTAATTTCCACATTACAATCACAATTTATTATTTCAATATATTGACATAATTAACTCTTTATCAAACCATTTTCCAAACCAATTAAAACTATTAATTCAGAGTTTTATGAATCAATGTGTCCTATATCACATTGAAAATTTTAAATTTATTAACATTTTAAAAAATTAATTTCCATATAAATAAATCCTAAATACCATTTTGAAAGAATGGACATTAATGAGAATGATTTAGATTAATAATTATTTAAAACAATTAAAACAATGTTTTAGTGAAAGTGTCATTTACCACAAGAGAAAATACATGAATAAAAATAATAACATTAAACAGAGCTTATAATATCATGAGAATAAATATATTCATCATATAGTATTTCAAAGGACAGTATATACACCTAATATGATAATATATGGGCACAATATCAAGATATGCCTCAAATGAAAGGAGAATGAGAAATAGTCCCTTACAAAAATTCGGTAGCCAAACAACGTCAATTAAAAAATTACAAAAAGATATTATGAAAGAGAATAGGTTCTCTTGTCACTTGTATATAAAATGAAAATCAATAAGGATATAGAAGATAATATCCCAATAGAAGATATTTGAAATTAAAAGACATAGCATTAAATAAGTCTTTGACTAAAAGATGATGGTGAAAGGTTCCCATACAAAGAACATATAATTACATTAAGGATAAATTAATTACATAACTATGTTGGAAAAACATATATAAACCTAATATAAGTGGATATTACGTGTAAAAAAATAATAGGTCATTCACACATATTCATAGAATGAAATAAATTAATTAGAATAAGTTTAACCCAAAGAATTGAAATTTGGATAAGAAGTCTACTTACAAAAATTTGCTAGCCTAACAGCATCACGTAAAAATTAAAAAAATGAGTTGATGGGGGAGAATATGGTCTCTCATCACATGGAAATAAAATTTATAGAAATAGGGATGTTTAAGAACATATCCAAACATTTTAAAATTAAAATTTAAAGACAAAAAAGAATTCTTTGACTAAAATTGGACCGTTAAAGTTTCCCTCACCGATTTGGTAACATACAAAACATACTCCCCATGAAAGTAAGATCATTAAATAAAGATTTAAATACCAATAAATTAAATTATATTACACAATTAATATAATAATGGTCAGTAAAAACACCACATGAATGGAAATAGTGGAAAATATAGCATGAATCTCATTGGAATAAAAAGTGAGATGAAAACAACATACCTGGTGTCCGACTTGATAAGTTTGATCATTTTTATTATTGAATAATAAACATATGTTCATTTATAAATTCATAATAACATTTTAAATTTTATTATTTATTTTATATCACTTATTTACATTCTATAGAAATTATTAATTATTTGAGCTTATATTAGAATTTTTTTCGATGTTCGTAACTTGTGTAAAAAAATAAACTTGTATAATTTCAAATTGTCCATGTCGTAAAAAGTACATTATCTCATGAATTATATTTATCATTTAGATATCATATATATCATATATTTCTTGTCTGTATGCATTTATATTATTCCATAAAATTTGAACATAAGAAATGAAATGCACCGCTCATGGAGACGATAAGTCGTACGTATGCTAAAACACTACATTCATTTCTTTTTTCATTTTTAATTGATTGAAAAATAAATAATAAATAGGTATATTATAATTACAGAATAATATATATGTTATATATGTTATATATGTTCATAAATTTCATTCCATATATGTTCCATGTATTGCATTAATGATTCATATCACATTAAGGGGTCGTAGTCCACACTTCCTCAAATGAAATTATCGTGTTTACGCATTATAGAAAGTGTAAAGGTATAATATAAATGAAAATAAATAATAAAAGAGATAATATAAATATCATAAATATCATATGTAACTATTGTTCAATCATAATAGCCACCATAAGATACAGTAGGAGATAATTGAAAAATCATCGTTTTATGAGGCAGTAGTTCACAGTCCACAGAAACTGTTAGTTCTAAATCCATTAAATGAAGGTGTGTGTATATTTAGTTAAAATTCATCTCATAAAAAAATAAAATATATTTAGGATAATTGTTTTGTTATTTAAAAATATAATAAGAAGATTATATGGAGTAGATAAGGAAAATAAAAGAAAAGAACTTAAGATAAGATGTTACCTTTTAATCGGGTAATTTAGTTTGTTTTGAACCAAAAGGCTTTCTTGAAGTGACTTATGAATTAGTTAAGTATCCTAAGAGGAATAGAGATACGTAAGAAGCTTAATTGGGTAGATTTTGGATGATCCATTGGGCTTGAGAGTGGTTAGTAATTGGTTAGAGTTGGTGTCCTTTTATAAGGTGTGGGAGGGGCTCTTAAGGAATGTTTGAAAGTATTTTTTTACTATAATGTTATTTTAATTTTCAAAATGTCCAAAACTCATTGAATTAAATGATAAGATAAATATTGTTTGCAATATAATCATCCATTAAGAATTGGACATGTTTTGGATTTTTTCATTAATTTTTATAATCTCATTTATTTATATCATTCATTAATAAGGTAAACACAACATCATTATTGTGTCATAGATAATTATATTTATTTCATGTCTAAGAATAAAAATTAAAATACCACGATGTAGTAAATCATTTTATATTTAAAATGAATATTTATAGTCTAAGAGATCAATTATATAACCCCATATAAAAATTCCGTTACTTGAAGATATATGTTTATGTTACTTTTGTCTTTACATTAAATTAATTAATATAGTGTCATTATCACTCCCCAGTGGTTTCATGGGGTTCTAAAATAGACCCAATGATGCCCCTTGTTTTACATGTATCAACCCGTAGTATTAAGACACATGTTAGGGTAATTTAATATTATTATAATAATATTGTTTACCCTTATTTACCAGATTAGCCCTTTAACCATGGTAAATTAAATATTTACTGATGTAAATATTGATAATGTCTAAAAATATAATTAAACTAATTACACAATTAGTAACCCCAGATTTCAAATATGGAATCAATTTTTCAAAATTAAAAATTTATACATTTCAGAAATTAATTTAAAATTGATTCCCGTTGTCAAAACAAAAAACGTGTTTTTATGAAATAATAAATATCAAAAGATTGAACCTTGTTTACATCCAATTTAAAAGTGTAATTACTTCTAGTTACCAAAATTTAATTGAATGGTTAAAATATAATATAATTACACTTTAAAACCATTGAAAAAGATAATATAACCATATAAAGAACTAGTATTAAAAGGTAGGTTTGAATTAAAATACTGTATTTTTCACTATTCATTACAAATGATCATTATGATAAAAATAAAAAAAATTAACTGAATTAAATTTTTATTTCTCAATTCTAAATAAGAATTTACTTTTTTCAAATAGAACATATAAAAGTGAAAAAAAAAGACTTAAAATGGGCACAACATTAAAAGGTGGTAAATCATCCTTTTAAATAATATTAGATTATTTATGCTTAAAATTGGATTCATTTATATTTTAAGATTATAAATATTATTAGATAAAAGTATTAACATTTAACAAACATGTGTAATCACATTTTTGTTAGTTCTATTCGTTCCCTCCAATGAAACATCTGGGCATTAACTACCATTCAAAATAATATTTAATTATTTTTTCATTATAACTCAACGTTGTGTACAATGAAAGATTTCAGAGAAATTTGTTGTTGGGTGTTGAGTACGGTATCGGAAAAAGTGTCACATTTACAATAAAATTAATATTTAATTAAAGAATATTAATAAATATGAAAATTTCATATTCTTTATTTACCTGGTATGTTACAACTAATATATACATAGCCATTATAAATCTAAAAACATTTCCTACATGATGGGATTTTATTTATAATTTTTAGACACTAAATAAATTAATTAATTTACCACATAATGATGATGTATGTACAACCTTATTAATAAATTATTTTAATAAATGAGATTATAAATATTACAAAAAATTTACTTTGAACGTTTTTATATTAGTCATGAATTTTATGGAGGCGTATGAATTGTTATATTTGAATTAATGATGTTTTTCTGAAAAAAAATCATGTTGTAATGAATTTTTAAAAAGTCATTATATGAATAGTATAAAAATTGAAATAAATAGGTTTTTGAAAAACTACTATTTTATTAAATTATTTAAAAATCCTAAGAATATAATATTTATCCATATGTCTTAGGTAATGTTGAAAATTTCATTAATAAACCACAGTAGTTTCTATTGTCATTTTATAGTTTTCATATTAACTGTTTAGTATGAATATACAAGGAACATGGTAAGAGTTAAATTAGTTAACTAAGGGTTAAAGCTAAAATATAAGGATAAAGTTGAGACCTAAACATATATAAAACATATTGGTTGAGAGGTTTTTTAATAATAATCATATTATATTTTAAGGAAATGAGTTGTAGTCTTCTTTAAACCAAAAATCATTTTATAATAAATTATTATTATGAGAGTTTCGAAACATTACCCTCTCCTCTCTTATAAAAGGTCACCTCCTCCCTCTCCTCATCACTTTATATGGAGATACCCTAATTGGACACACCTTTCCAATTTATTTTATCAGCTTCCCCAGTTAAAATCTAGAGGTGCTGGTATTCTTAAAAGACTAACCCGAGTTCCCTGAGAAGAAATTTAATGGAGGCACATCAAGGGAGAATTAATATCTTCTACTAATTCTTTCAAATTTAGTTCTTATTATTATTCCTCCTCTTTAGTTTTTTCATTATAAATTAACAACATCGGTACCTCTCATATAGTTTTATTTTATTATAAATATGAAACAACCCTATTTTTCTTTCTTTTTATCCTACAAAAAATGAAATAGTCATGCATGTGTACGTGCGGCTTACCGTCTCCATGCCATGGGGTAATTTATTTTTCACCACCTCTATATTTGGATGGGTATATTGGTAGGAATAATAAATATATTTGATTATTATAACATATTTATAATTATAAAATATTATACACCATCCAATTAAATATCGTTCTACAATTCGGGGATCGATATCACTACATGTGCGTACATATGACTTTTCGTCTCCACAATTTGATGAGATTAATTGTCAATGTTAACAATTCAAGAATGATTATAATATTTATATAATAAGAACTCATGAAATATATGCCATAATAATTCTACTATATATATATATATCATTTACTTACTTTTATTAAATTTAAAATGGAAACGAATACAACGTTCAATAGTGCGTTTGGCCTACCGTCTCCATGAACAGTGTATTCAATTTCATTTATATATAAATTATATATATAGATATATTTATTTACTGAATATATATGATATATAAATAATTTTTTTACATTATATATGAAGTGAAATAATAATATAAGTAATAATATCAAGAATAACAGTTCCAAACACATACAATAAATAAAATAATTATTACCCCAAAAGTTGCTTAAACATTGAATTGATAAATGAACAGGTAATATAATGTTGTAAGTGAATCGTATATGATATCATAAATATTATTATTGTTTTTTTAAAAGTTAATAATTTTTTTAAACACACTATAAAAGAGGCTCGGGGATATATGTAAGAAATCAGACCTAAGGTAAGAGATTGTTTTGACTCAATTTTATTTTGTGGGACATATGCCTTGTACACCACCTATTACTTTTGTTTGATGTTTATTATTCCTGTGAATTTTTTTATGATTATTATTATGAAGGTTATGATATTTAAATATTCATATAATTTTATTTATTTTATGAATCATATGATGTGACTGATTATAAATTGGCAAAGGATAATTTTACAATATCATTTTTATCTGAGATTCCCTATATGTATGTATTAACTGGGGTTATATTTATCATCCATGTCCATGTATTATAAAAATGTTTTCATAAACTTTTAAATATATTCCATGTATTTGTAATACTACATTTACACATTTTTTAGATTTACTAAGTGGTATGGAAGGAATTATTCTTTTGTTTACCATATGAGGAACTTTTAGACTTTTCTGACAAAAGTACTAGGAATTTTTTTTTTAATTTTCCAGAATGAACAAGTTTTTACATTTTCATAAATTCATATTTACATGAAGCTTACTCTACACCTTTAAATTTTTATTTTCAACTTAATTCATTTATTTTAAAATTTCATGTCATTTTTATAATGGAAAACATTTTTGAAAAAGATGGTATATTTTCCTCAAGAAGTAAGTTCAAGTGATTTATCAAAATTATTTTCCATCTTAGAATAAATAGGGTTATGTTTCGATCCCAATTCTTTTTTTATTTGATTATTTTTCTTATGTATTTATATTTATGAAATCTATTTATTTTATCTAGATTTGGATTGAATGATGTTTATGAAACCCATTTTATTTCATGGGTTATGCTATGATGAATGTTTTATGTTTTTTTGGAACATGTAAGAATGATTTCAATAAGACATGGGTGGGACTGATATATCTCTAAAATTAATTGGGTTAATATTTATATCTCATCAGATAGAAATTACTAGAATGGAAAGTATATTCAGTTTAGTAATATATGGAAGGAAGTACATGTAAATCAGGTTTAGTAATACATGGCTGGAATGAAAAGTAAACCCGGTTCAGTAATGGACTTTGTCCAATATGATTGTCTTTGAAGCAATATATTGGAAACTATAGAAATTATATTATTTTCTTAATGGTTTTACATAATTATATGTTTTATGACAATAAAATTTAATCATGATTAATGTTTCTTTATGATCCATGTCTTACGAAATGCCAAGATTTATTTCATGACTCATGATTTAAATGTTTAAACTTTATTTTCATGTTTTTAAGTTTAAATTTTGGTGGTTTGTTTTATTTTTTATATGTTTACCCTTACTGAGTAATAGATCTCACACTTTTTATGTTTTCTTTTCCCCACGAAATAAATAATGGTCTTAAGTAGGAAAACAAAATGGGAAGATCTTTATAGGAGATGTTGAAGATCACTCACCCTGATTAGAAGATTATGTTTCATGTTTCCAAAGTCACTCAACTAATAAGGTATTTCAACATATATTGTCTGTTATGTATTAAGTATTATTGAAAATAAAGATAATTTCCATGTTCTTCAAGATTGTGTCTCTATAGTGTGCATCTCGAGGAGTAACTACACATAGATATGATGATTCAAAAATATTTTTTAGGATATTTTTAGTGGAAATGATAATTCAAAATAAAAAGAACTAGAATACAGAATATGGAGGAGAAATAAATGTTTTTCATCAAAGGGTTTATATTGTATTTTTCCCCAAATGTTATGAAAAATCAACTTTTTTGCCTATTTTTATATGGCTAAATACAAAATGAAGGGGAAAAATATATTCCAAAAATTCCCCAAGATCATATTTCACATATAATAATAATTATGGATTATTTTTTACTCGACATCCACAGAGAGAATATATGAATTATGTATATTCGAGCTAAATAAAATTATTTTCAGATGAAAATTGATATAATGAATCACATGTAATACATATTTAAATTTATAGGGTTGTTGAGTGAAGATTCAAATTCCTACCTCAATATATTCCTTTAGATGTGTGACACTATTAATTACAAATAAATTTTTAATAGTTTAGTAAGACTTAACTTATATCATTTTTCATTAAAGAAGAAGATTAAGGATTTTATAAATAATTATCAATTATGGTTATTTTCTAAATGGGATTATCTTTCTCAAACATTATTACAAAACTAATTCAATTGATTTAAAATAATTATTATAAAAAATTATATCATTATCATTAAACTAATTGATAATGTTTCCCTCTTTGAATCTTGATAATTCTTTTAGGTCATTTAAATGAAGTTGCAAATGATGGATTGTCAATTTGGACTATTTTGGAGGTATTCTATAATCTCAATACCAACAACCCCTTTGTAGAGGTCTTATCCAAAATGCCTCAACATGAGTCATTTATTAGCAATAATGTGTATAAAAAATAAATATGAGATATTTAGTTATCACTACCATAAATATGAGTTCTTGAATATACTGCAAAATGAGATCTCATTGGAGTTCCAATATCATAATTAACTTTCCAATGCACCAAATATCATCTCAAGTGAGTTTAGAAGGATATTTTTTATTTAGGTTTTAGAATAAATATTATGATTTTATCATGTTCAAGAAGTTAGGTTTGTAAGAGTTGAATCCTACTAGATTAAAATTTCAATTTTTAACCATTTTATTAAGTATTAAAAAGGTCCATTTTCGGAATATAAAAAACTATCTAGTGTTAATATACTATATTGCATAGGCCATGTTTCCAAAATTTACAACGCATTTCCTTGATCACCATTTAGTTGTGAGAACCAGTCATCTTATTTACATTAACACATGGAAATTATTTCACCCAATAAACTAGATAATGATGGAATAGAATCATACAAAAATATTTCCTGAAGTATACATCAATGGATATTCATGTCAATCAATTATTTAGTCACACAATGAATTTCCAAAAAAACAATGAATTGGAAAAAGAAATTATGTTAAAAAACCTAGAATTTCTATAATAAATGTAAAGTTTAATACATTAATTGTATATAAAAAGTGATATAAAATGGTATATGGGTTGGTGAGAATGATACATTTATATGCGAATATAAACAAAAAAGTCCAAAATATTCCACATGAAATATCTTTTCCTAACCCATGGTAACCACTCAATAATCCACCCCATCCAATATTGAGAATATGAGTAAGTAATATCATTGAAGGAATGTAATAATTTCTCTTTTAAAAACAAAAAAAATTAAAATAATGTATAAATAAACATGAGAGTGTGTATACTGGGTGTTAGTAATTTCCATGAAGGATACAACTATGAATCAATATAACTCCATTTATATTTTAAATACAAATTAGTTGTTTAACATACAATTAGTAATTATGTATTTTTATTTTACCTGAATAAGAAAAACAGGACATACTTCATATTTTTAAAAACCAAATATTTTGGAAATAAATAAAAAATAAATATTTATAATAAAATATCAGGAACTATGTAATACAATACCATAGGGAAAATCGTGGAAATGATTAAATAATATAATGAACCAAATATATTATGGTATCTAAACCTTGATAGTTATATAATAACCTTGGACCATTCTATATTTTGATCCACCTACTAACCTACATGGAAATTAAAATAGTTACATATGAGGATATTACTTATTGGGATCTCTTAGATACAACCCTCTATGACTGGAATAATCAATACTAGAGTACACAATATAGTAACACAATATAAATAATTTTTTCACTAATCTTGATTACACTTGTGAATATCAAAATATAACAACTGATATTTGTCAAATATCAATCTTGTAACCATCGCAATAAATATTCAAGCATTAACAACTATTTTAAATCAGTGGTATACATTCAAAGAAAAAGATATATTTAAAACTTTAACAACACAAAATAATAATGTTACATGAAATAAAATAATTTAATAACATCAATCTCCTTTTATTAAAATTATTAAACATTAAAAATAATCTTTTATATATCCCTTAAACCAGTTAAATAAAAATAGTCAATTAATCAAACAACCATGGTATATAAAAATATTTTCTATAAATAAAATTTACAAATAACATATAAATCCATAATTTATTAGTTATAGGTTCAATGAAACTTGTGAGAATAACTATAAATTAATCCATGAAAATTTATATGAGAAAATGTTTTAGATATATTATATTTAATATGAAATCACTAATAATATTGAAAATAAAAAAAAATTATATTGAAACATAAATATTTCACAAACAATATAATGTTTTTTTATTTCAATATAAATAGGTTATCGAAATGAAAAACAATTAAAAACCCTAGAAACAAAAATCCATATTTTAATCACACTCTATTCTAGTGTTTGTTCACTAGATAAAAATTATTTGACCTATATATTTTTAGAATAATCATAGACTTGAAAAATAATTAAATAATTATCACATGATTATTGTCATTTCTGTGGAATATATCTAATAATTTTATTTTGGGTACTTGTCACACTCAAATTATATAGTAGTTCTCTTCCATGAAGATGACCAATGTGTTGTATGAAAATATTAATAAATATAAATTATATAATTGGATGTTCTAAAATGATATAAGATATTAGGGTTGTAGAATCATAGTAATTTGAGACACATTCTCATACTGTATTCCTTTAATAAAATTCAGTGTATCTGATTATTAGAATATGAACCATATATATATTCTCCACATTTATACACAATAGTGGATGATTTATTAATAGATATTTGTAATGATACTTAGACACTATCATTTTTATTAATACATGTCAAGAGTCATGTTATTTTATCTAATAATGAGAACAAGATGTTATATGCTCACATTGAGGTATGATATTTTGGTTCTTTCATGACTGGAATTGTATTAATAAAAATTATAATAATAGATTCCTCCAATACATTATTTAATGGAATTTAATATCATAGGAAATTTGAGGGAAATTAAAAAAACTTTATTATGTCCATGGTTAGGGAATTGTGTTTTCTTGTTCATTTCTATAATGTAAAAGAATGTTTCATTGATCATTTAGTTTGATATCACCAGTATGAAACATTCTTGACTAGATATGTAGAGATAATGATGTTATATTATAGAGTGCACATTTTTTTGGTTATATCCATCGTGTTGTTTTGCTTCTATCTTTATTAGTGATATGGTGTATTTTTTACCCTAAAATTAGAATTTAGGTAGTGTAACCTAATACCACAAAACATGGGGCATAAGGGGGACATACTATGTGAATCTATAAACATAGTTAAATTCTATATGAATTTTACAAATTGGTTAAAATAATTCATGTATTCTATTTAATAATTATTCATTTTTCCTTGATCACATATATTCAGTCACTAGTCATTCGAGAGAATGTTATGTGAGATGAATATTAAATAAATATTAATTTTTAAATTAATTATTAATAAAATGAATATATATATAATATTTGGTTATTATGGTTTATTCATAAGGAAAAAACTGTTTATTTATTTTGTAATAAAGAAAATTTAAAAAATAGTTTTCTCTATTTTGGTAAATATAATAATTATTTATTTATTTTTAAATAATTTTGTTGGTATTTATTTATAAAATAAATAGTGAATACTCAGGTATAAATAATTATTTAATAGGATTGGCGGGCTAGACATCATTTTCTAGTGAGAAATGAAGTTTTAAATCTCAATTTAATAAAAAAACTAATTATTAATTCATGGAGAAAATATTTATTTTATCCCTGAGTATAAGAAATTTCATATATATAATAATAATATTATAATTAGTTAAATATGGGGTTTTTTAGGATTAATAAAATAATAATGTCTCATCTATAATTATTACTTATAACCCTATCAATATTTAAACTAATTTATTACATTTTCATAAGCTAATATATTCAAAACATTATGCACAACATATTTTAGGGAAACCTCTCAATCTTTAGAGAGATCCACTTCTAGAATGGTCTCAATAATGGAGAGAGGCCCTGCACCACCAACCTATCCTGCCATGAGAAGATAATAAGTATATTTAAAATAAAATAAATTCTTATCAAGATAGTAATGAATGACACAATCTATATGGTCTTCCACACTAGAACCTGGAGATTTATATGGCAACATTCTATGGTTCATAGTACATGTGTGAATTTCCACTAGGAATAATCCAACATTTATTCTTATGGCGTAATAATGGTATGATGATGAATATTTATCGTATTTGACAATGAATAAATAATTTTAAGGTAAGTCAAGTCTTCATTCAAAAAAATTAATATTGTGTTATGTGTGAAAATATACTTTATTCTTTCTTTAGATGTCTATGTAAATTAATATTCAATTTAATGTCATTGTTCTTGACATTATTCATCATGTAAATTTGACATTATTTATTGATTATGACAAAATTAGAGTTAACTATTTCCAAATAAGGGATTTTTTATGTCTATAGAGAAATCTCCAAATTAATTTATTTTTTTATTTTTTTAATCATATATTGATCATATACATTTTTTTATTTTTAATTCGTATATTTCTCGTTCATAAATCTATACATAGAAATCTTATCTCTTCTATTTTCTTGATCATGTAACAGAGAATCCATTAAAATACAATTTGAAAAATTTTAAGACACTGTTTAAAATATTTAAGGGTTATGGATAAATAATAGAAGACTACATTGTGTGTACCCATTTGTACATGTTGTCAACTTATGCTCACAATACAAGGAAACCCCATGAGAAATTAGACTCATCGTGTTATAAATATATGTAGAGAAAATTAATGTAAATTGTGTGTTGATGGGTCTACCATGTATCACAATTTACCATATTATGTGGCATGTTGGTAGCATATATACCATTTAGTATACATTCATTTTAGTGAAATTAATGAAATATGAATGGTAAAAATAATGTTTTGTATTCGTTACACAATACGTGGGACTAGTTACCATTGAACACAGAGGTTACTCGATATGTATATGGATTTCACATCTTCTATCATATAAATTTTATAGCTAAAAACATCCAAATTCCATGGTAATGAATTACCGAATTTGTTCTGTGACATATAGTTACATATAGAACCTCTGTAATAAGTATCAATTCATATAGATTAAATATAATCTATGATATAATGTTATAGTTTAATTACATGGGAAAAGTATTTATGGAATTCATTAGATATACATAGTGAATTTTATTTGTATAGATTGTGAAATTAAATTTTATAGAATATTAAATTCCTAAGTAATTAAGATGTAAATTAAAATATAAATATCATGTGGGGTTTTTATTTACATTATATTTAATAATGAAAATGAAATTTACACATGTTTCATATATTAAATTTGTAGTATGTATAAAATATATTGAATTTAATCTTATTGTTACACTACACACCATTTATTACATTAAAAATTGAGTACCCTTTGTGCTATTTTAAATTCATAATAGAAGACACAAAAGATAGACTTCAGTTATGATGATTAATTTTCATGTTGTCTACAAATGTAATTAATTTTATTTATTTATGATTATTTTAAAAGGGAACCCCAAGACTGTTCATATGGAAAATTAGATAATGGAATAAAAATAATTAATTAAATTAATTTATGAACATTTATTTTAATATTGAAGTATGAATTGAAATAAAATTCATATACTATGATAATATATATTAATTTCATGTATATAAATAATCATGTGATTTCAATATTCCTATGTTTATGATTGGTTTCATTTTAATTTACCATTATTAATAAATTATATTAATGGTATGTGTTCTATCTCCACATCTCATTGTATAAGTGTAAGCATGTCTATGTTTTAATTTAGGTAAAAACATCAAACCAATCATTTAGATCTGATCACTTGTGTTTGAAAAATTCTTATCTAATGGATGGGGATCCCAGGTTAGTGTAAGTTGTTCATGTATGGAGTTGAGGAGTAAACAATCAGATATATATATATATATATATATTTCTTGAAGGTACCATTACATTAAATAAACACACACCACACACACACATAAGTTTCTTGAACGTACCATTATAATCCACATCACTGCCTTCCAGCAAAAATTCACTCCCATTCGGATTTGAACATGGGTCTGAGAAACACACACAAACAAACACATATATATAAGTACAAGTGGAATGACACAACATGAAACATGATACTAATCAATTTGGTTTTCCTAAGAAGTCTTATGTTAGTTTATCAGCTACTAGATAAACTGATAATTAATATAATCTTGAGATAAAACCATCATTTGTATTTTATTTTTATATATTTCGATGGTTAATGTTTTGGGGATTCTTCATTGTGATCAAATGAATTAATTAATTAAAAAGAAAAAATTGAAATAAAATGAATTGTATTATTTTAAATTTTATCAATATATTGTTAATAGCTATAATAATATCCACATAATATTAAAACACATGTAATCAATATAAAAAATGGGCAGTGTATAAATAAATAAATATTCCCTCATTTAAAATATTATGTCAGTGTAGCCGTATGTTGACATATTTAAAATAGATCAACAAGTTTTAAGTGATTTAATTTCCCTATCAAGGTCATTACTATTTATCACGCAGTCATAAAGAATATTATTTATTTACATATCAAAACTCACATCAAGAGATGTAGAATATTCTAGACATTTTTTAAATTTTAAAGGAAACTATTAAGAAAATCCAGGTTTTTGATTTCTAGAATTGAGTTTTCACTAAGTGGATCAATGATTTTTGTGTTAATGGATTTTTGTAAGAAGAAATACATAAATATAATTAAGTAATTGAACCAACTCTCTATTGGGTTATGATAATAGACATATAAATCTATTCCAATAGAGTTTCCAAGAAATAATAAAATATAAAAAAATTATTATGGTCCTTTGTTTCGATAAAATTATTGGATTATAAATAAATTTATATATTAAGTATCATATTTATAATCATGATAAAAAAACAAATATAGTCTTACATAATATAGATTTTATTTTATTAAAATCTTTATAACATTGTGATCTTTCACCACACATACCATATCGAACCATCACCTAGTTGTAATGGTTGTTCAATTGTTTTATTCAATGAACCACTATTTAAAATCATTCATAATGTGTTGTTATTCTATACACTTATTTTTCCTCTTCATAGAGGATGATACAGTAAAAAGTATTTTTATAGGAGGTACATGAAAATTGTTCAAATATTCATCGGATCTAGATATTAGTTATGTATAGAGAGATGATAATGAAATATAAAGGAATAGATTCCAATTCCAAGAAATATACTCTTCTATATCACGAAAAAGAGAAAGAGAGTATTTAAATAAATGAAATTTCAACTACATTTTACTTTTGTAAACTAGAGTAGGTTACTTAGTTAATGATCTTTTATTCAATATTTTGAAGTACATTTATTAGTTATTGATGTTTGGGATTCCATATGGAATAAAAATTATCCACTAATCTCATACTGTCATCCTTTTCTTCTTGATATTACTTAATCATCTGGAAGTATGAGAGAATAGTATAGTTTAAAATATCAAGAATCTTATGAAGTACCTTCAGTAGGTAAATAATGGTTGTAGGGTATTGAGTTTAAAAATTAATTTAGTGAATAATAAGGAATGAAAGGTTGATAAACACATTAATATTTTACAGTAAATGGTACATTTTCAACATCATTCCATTGAGACAAAAAATTTATATGTAGTTTGGAAAATAGGATTCTATTTTCATCACATGTAGATAGAGGGTTCATTAAAAGAATTATATTAAATTTGAGAAGAGATAAGTATTTTCATATAATTAAAATATATCTTCCATGGAATGTAATTTTTTTATTTTACATATTCTAAATTTTATAAATGATCATTCTAAATACTATAACCATGAAGAAAAACATTATTATAAATATAGTGTATTCTCCAAATGAATTAAATGGGAATTTCGTATATCAATAGTTATAATTTCACAAATTTTCATTTACTAGTGGATAATAACTAATTTCATTTTTTTATTATGTTTATATTATATATTTATATCATAGTTTTTCTTTGAAATGAAAAGATATTATTTCCTTTTAAATTAAACATGTTATAGTATTCTACATTTATATAATAGTTTCATGAATATAGAATCATTGATATCCAAAAATGGGTATATATGATCAATATAAATTATATAATTCCTACACAAATTTGAAAATGTAATTCATTATTAATTAAAGCTAAATGTTTTTCTCGATGATATCACCAACGGAATATTTATTCTCATTCAACCTAGATTAAAATTAGATTTTGTCAACATTCATAGTTATTGTTTTTTAAACATTCATATTTAAAGGTAATCCATTAATATTTTCGAGTTGCAACAATCTTAAACACATGAAAAAATCCAATTGAAAACTATTGGTATGGTTATGTACTTAATGAGGCTCCATGAAGATGTTTTAGTAATACTCAATAATGTAATTAATGCACCTATTCAAGGATGTTGAATCCTATAGAATTGTTTTTTATAGTGTATCTAAACTGTGTATTCAACGATAAATAAATATACAGTGATAGTTTCTCTATTAAAACAATACATATTCACATCAATGAAATGGTGGTATTATATCGTAGATCTAAAAGGAGTCTCGTAAATATTACAAGTCTACAATGATTCATGTCATGAAATCATTTTCAAATAGCATTCTATGTACTATCCATATACTAATTACATTAACAGATTGATATAATATTAGTAATGTTATTAAGAAAGTCCATTATGTCACAAACTCATGTATTCAATGGGATATATTTACAATGATATAAAATTAGTATAATTTACATTATAAAAAAATGGTGCATCTCTGTTTATGATTCAATTTTCAAATAGAAAATTAACAATCAAATGTAGAAAATTTATTCATCATACAATATATATTACTATGAATGTATAATATCTAAATTGATATAGGGGAAGTAAGAGATGATTTATTTAAATCATGGATATAGATGTATAAGTTCTAATTACAGAAGTACATCTATACTATCATGGAATTAAGGAACTCCATCCAAAAAATATTTTCATGGAATTGTAGTTTCAATGATGCATTTATGGGTTGATTCAAGTTACCAATATTAATTTAATCATTAAAAATAATTTTTTTCAACGTGTTTATATGATGATTGTGAGATAAATATAATTTTTAATAAAATATATCTTTTAAAAAAACTTATGGAATATAATTGTCTTCACTAATGGTTATAAAGGATTAAATAATTTCTCCAGTGATGACTTTAATAGTAGCCCAATGTTCTATGTAACAAATTCAAATAACATATATCAAGGTTTTTATTAATTAATTTAATTATACATAAAATATATGGTATTGAAGGATAAATGATTGAACGATAATCATAAATTAAATATAGTTTCATGTGGTATTCTTATGATGAATATCTCTATATACATAATACCTTTTTTGAAATATATCTCACATTCCATGATATATTCATAGGTTCAATATCTTGTATGAAAAATTCATAGAATTTAAAAAGGAAATAAAACTAGGAGAACTGCATAGGTTACTTATCATAATTAGTATACAGTGAATAAAAAAGAAAATAGGGGAGAGTTCATAGAAATGTCATAAAAGGGAATACTAGATTCAATGAAATATAATAATAGTCTTATATAGATCACTTTAATATGGTAATATCGTAAGGTTAATGTAAGATGAATCTGTATATATGATTGAACTTAGTAATTTTTATATCTAAAATATACTAAGAATGTTTCTATTATTAATATATCTCAGAAAAAAACAGATTTTGAAGCCTTTTGATCCATTTTTCAAAACAAATTTACCAAAAAAGTAAAATTCAACCATATCATGATGGATTTCTTTTATTTATTGTCAAAATATTTGGGGACAAAATAATCCAAATATATATATACCCAATAATATCATATTTCGAGTGATTTTAATTATGAGATCAAGTTAAAATAATCCTATCAACCAGAGGCAGCATGGTGGGTTCAATAGTTTTAACAATACCATAATAGAAGAATATTAATATGTGGTACTAACCAATAATGTATTAGTTGTTCTCTTCAGTGAAAGTGGGAGTCTAATGGATTTGGTTCTTATGAAGGAACTACTTTAATCACTATTTTATTGGAATATTAAAAACATTTAATGATTATAAATTATATATAATGTTATGATTGTTATTTTAGGTGAAAACTATGTAATAATGTCCTTAGGAAAATCATCCCACTGAAATGAAGTAGTAGATCCCCACTATTATGAGATCTAATAATTCCATTATTGTATTCTGCAATATATGCTCTATTGTAAGGTGATATTTTTTAATGCGTTGTAAATGCTATAAACTATTAGACATGAAGACTAATTTTATGTCATGAAACAATATTATGGTATACTCCTATAGAAATTGTTTGATAAAGAGAATATTAATACATTACACACACAATGGGAATCCACATTTTTAAGTTTCCTTTTATGTTTTTATCTACGGAAGTGTTTAATGTTTCATAGACTTAAATATTGTTATTAATGAATTTCATGAGTCATATACTACCATATATTGATGATACACAAACTGAAATATCCTCGTGGTAATTTAGGATATATGGGGTACATCATGAGTGAAATTTTACTAATACAAAAAGTGAGAAAAGAGTAGTCCCTTATGTTCCTTAATGGAAGTTTAATACTTATACCCTTTTATAGAAACAAATAGGGTTTTTTGACCATGGGAATGGAATTATATCGGCCTTTTCATTTATATAATGTTAAAGATATACACACAAGAATAATGGTTGATGGAACTATAATCAAACATGTTTAAATAGAGATATCAAGATAATGTTATTCTACTGAAATATATATGTCAAATGTGGTTATTATCATTATGGAATCTAGATTATTTATCTATGGGTGACTTGCAATGTTTCAAGATGATATCCTTGGAAACAAGGTAGTGTAGCCTAGTTCCCATTATAAAGGGGACTATATGGACAAATACTATGTCTATCAATAACCTTAGTTAAATTTTAAAATAAAATTAACATGTTGGTAAAATATTTTTCTCATACGTGGATTAATAATTATACCCTATTTGGATGATCACATATATTTAGTTACCAATTATTTGAGAGAATATTATGTGAGTTGAAAATAAAATATGTTTTCATTTCTTAATGTAATTATTAATTTCCATAATATATAACATGTATTTATTGTTATTATTCAAAATATTAATGTATAAATTTATTAGTAAAAATGAATTTTTAAAAAGTATTAACTTAATATTATGGTGAATATAATTTTTTATATTTACTGGAGACAAATTTTTGTGATATTTATTTATTTAATAGATACTCTTTAAACAAGTTCTGATAAATATATTTGAGGATTATAAAACCTATTATAATGGTCTAGTGAGATATTTCATATTAAATATCATTTGAATAAATATTAAATAAATTATACAAGAGAATTATATTTATCTTATCCATGAGTTTTTTGTATGTCACGAAAATAATAAATATATTATTATGGTTATAAACACATTGGATTTTACATTTATTGATAAAATAAAAAGGCACCATGTGCAATAATTCTTCTACCCCTAGCTATATTTAAACCGAATTAAAAAATTCAGATTCAAAAGAATTCAAAAAGTCATACATAAACAATTCTAGGGAATCATATCAAGAAATAGATATATCCTCTCATAAAAAAACTCAAGAATGGAGTTATATACTCCTCCACTGATCGCTCAAGAATAGAAATATAAAGTATATTCCTATCACCACAATCAATTTTTGTGTCTATCAACGATAAATGAAAAAGAATTAGGATATTCCATGCTATCACCGTGATATTTCTATGAAAATTCTCATTGGATCATGGTATATCTATAAATCACATCTATAGGGAATATATAATTGATTCTCATAATAAATTGATGATATATGGGGAATTATTCATCATATTTGGTAACAAGGAAATAATTTAAATGTAATTTAATTCTTTAGTGACATAAATTAATTATAAATTATATGTCAAAAGATCCCCTATTCATTATTATAAATATGATATGTATTAATCATTGATATAATTTGTTTTTTCATGGAATTATTCATTATGTACATCTATATTTAATTATTAATTCTAACAAAAATCCGAGTTTTCTACTTCCCAATAGTATCCTTTGATGGGTTTAAAACTATCACCCTAGTCAGGGTTTTTCCCCCATGACTAGTTGAAATAACAGAATAATAAAAAAAACTTTGAAAATAATAGTGGTATATATGAATAGAAATGTATGTTAAGTGGTCAAGTTACTTTGAAGAATCACATGAGAAAGAGAGGTATGACAAAATTTATATTTGATGGGAATTTTCTGGTAGATCGGAGAGATTCCAGTGAGGAAGAAATATAATGGGGAAATGTATATAAGAAAACAAAAAATGATGTTACAAATGTAATTCAAAACAAATTTTAACCTATGGTAGATTAAAAAATTTATTTCATGTTCTGGGAAACTCTCATTAACTATGTCACAATATTTTGAATCAATGGGAACCACCTATGTAGTTCTACTACACTATTACTAAAAACCTTGAATAAACATTGAATCATGAACTATCAATAAAAATTCATATTTTCCAATACCATAAACCAAAATTTTGAATGAATAAAAAAGTTAATATTTACCAATTACCTCAAGGGAGTATCCATTATTTTATCCATGCCACATTACCTCCCAATAAATTTTTCAACACTCAAAATTTGTTGAAAGGTGAGGTCATTTCTCCCTCATCAATTCCCCATGCTCTCCATTGTTGTGGATATATTAAACAATTTTATCTAAGCATCATGTAATAGAACAAAGTTTCCTCGTAACAATTTATTCTAATAATTGAGGATATAGACTAGTATATACACTCTAGTGGAATCATGAACAAAATATAGATCATCCCATTCAATTCCATGGGATTTATTATGATGTTATTTCTTTATTAACAATACATTGAATTCAAAATGAATAGATGTAAACTAGGATGGTATTGTTAACTTTAATAAATAATTACTATGATATTATACCATCTCAAATGGTCCAAAAACATAGTTTTGTGTATAAATTATAATCCCAATATTTAGTATCCCAACCTAGGATAATCCTTTGGGAATTCCTAATGAACTTATAAAAATGGCGATGGAAAATATCATAGATTCTGGTTTTGATTTTTTTTAAATTGTTCCACATTTATTCTATTATAATTCATTGTGAATATGGACTTTATCTCTTCAGTAATTCCTGGCCCTAAAAAATGATCACCAAATTCATCCCAATAAATAAGAGACACACATTTCCATCCATTGGGAAATATTTATCAATGATTGATAAAAATAATTATATTATAAATCATGCAAGGATAGAGAATCATCCCTAGAATCTCTAAAATCATAGCATATTAATAGATAAAATATTCCTGCATATGAATTATTATCTATATCTAATCATCTATTTTTGGTTGGTATGTCATGCTCAAATTCAAATTAGTCCATATAAAATCCAAAAATAATGAATGGTGGCATGCCAAAAGACCTCTTAAATTTTTTTACTTAATGTTTTATTATTTCTTTTCCCTTAATGCAATCTTTGATAGAATCAAAGAGAGATGATTACATTAGGCTCTCAATGACCACTCATACATCATTATTCCCATGACTAGATCAAGGTAATCCAATAATTATTTTTCTGGTGATATCATATATTTTCAAAACTAGAAAAATAAGTGGATGTAATAAAACCCCAATATATTGATTCTAACCCTCTATATTTTTAAGTAATATAGAAAGATACAAACACAAAAACCATTCACTTCATCCATAGCCATTAATATTGGTCTCTAAAGTCATTAAACATTTTAGTGACACAAATAGGATGGTAGGATATAACAATTGATAAAAATTCTTTTCATAACAACCAATATCAAAGAAGATGTATCCTTCAACCAATTCACAAGAAATAAAACTATATTGATACAAAAAGATCATTCACTTTATGTCTCCCCACCGGTTAGAATTTCATTTTTATAATGGAAAATTAGATCAGATCTGTTGTGTTGTTCAATTTTATAATCCATTTAGGGTTTGAATTAAAAATAATTCATTGTATTTGATCACATTATTATACTACAACTAATTGTATTTCAATGAATCTGAATATTTGATTACTATTTTTCCTTAGAATCCCACACAATTAGAGTTTACAAATTTCAACAAAGAGCATCAGTGAAAACATTACCTTTACCAAGGCTGTGGAGAAAATCCAAATATAATTTTGGAAGAAATAGGACCCCATGCATCTTCCTATGTTATAGGTCATTTATGAAGAATATATATTTCATAATTTTTTTATTCATATACATTGTATGATTCTCTCTAAAGAGACACTTGAAAATTTTCATCATTTCATACATGATCACAAAAAACACAAGGTAGTGTGTGGGAGAAATTATTTCTATGGGGGAATATTTTGAGTGAACCATAAAACATAATGTAATCCAGTTAAATCACGACACACCCCAACCTAATACCAAATTCATCAATGAATTCTAAAAATCCTTCACCAACATCAATATAAATCAATATATGTTTTAATTCCATCCATTTATTCAACTCCTTGATGTAATTTTAACACCAATCACTCTTATCAAATTATACCCAAGTATAGGTTAAAGTTATTAATGGATATGATAAATTTTAGATGTCCTAAATATATAACATAAAATACCAATCTAGACCCATAAAATATGATTTAAAGTGTATACTTGGGGAATTCATAAGATATTAAAAAAAAGATCATTTCTTTTTCAATGAAAACAAAAATTTACAAAATAAAATAATAAAATAATTCATATTCAATAATTCATAAAAATAAATTAATATATTTAAAAAATTTTCAATGGACCCTAAATATTTTTTGGATAATTTTAATATAAAATCTCCAACCTATATTTTTAATTGAATAAACAAAGATATCACTTATGAATTTGATCATTAGTGTTTCAAGGTACATATAGATGATGAAATTATTGAGTATAATGAAAATTTTATGGGAATTCAAGAACCCAGATTTAATCATAGGATACTCATAATTCCCATACATGCATATGAAGTCCATCATAGAAATATATTATTATTTTCATCATAAAATTTTTCCTATTAACCTAAGAACAGTTTATGAAAACAATATTTTTCCCATGATATGATTAAATATATATATATTTACATTGAGTAAATTAATATATTTCTTATATTAACCAATTAAATATTCTAATAATCAATTAAAAACAATCACATTAGATATTTATCATGAACCATAAATTCACTCAACTTAGAAGGATATATTTTATAAGATGGTATGGAACTAGAAATTTTATTATAAATTAGTTTAATAATTAATTCAATTAATCTATATGTAGTGGTATTTTAAAAAAATCAGTAGGAAAAACTTAAGATATCCATATTCCTCCATCAAAAGTAAATCACAAGGATTTATACGAATAGAATCCAAAATAAATATCAAAAAATTATGTAATAATATATATATATATATATATCAATTTGGAACAACTTCTATCTATTTAATCTCTTTTTCATTTTAAACCATGATTTTTCCTTCAATAGAAATAAATAAGTGTTTTTTAAGATAGTAGGCAATGCCATAATCTTTACTGATTATCCAATCCTTATAAAAAATAATTTCCACAAAATAAAAAACTAGAACAATGAAGATCTATAAAACTACGACACCACCAATAATTATATGAAATGAATTAAATTTAAAAACCCCAATTTATATTATTCCCCAAGGTATTGGAAATTTACATCACATAAGGATTATTTTCAAATTGAAACATTAGTAAATCAATGACCCTTTTGGATTTAAATTAATGACATTTACCTATGTCAAAAAGGGATATACAAAAATAAGTCATTATAAGTATAATATCTCAAGAAGATAGTTGTGTAACTTTCATCTCCATAGGTGAACTCTCTATGAAATATATGTATTATGATTTTGGTCAACCCTAATAATTCATAAAATGATGTGATTGACCATTAGTATGAATTTGTTCTAATTTACATTGAGGTTTTATGTCTACACCATTGGATAAATCACAACAGATATAAGAACCCATAATAATTAAAGAACAAAATTTACTACTCTCATATGAAGGATTATTATAGACTCATTGTATGTAGTCTATTTTCCTAAAGGGGTTATATATATTAATTTATTCTTAAAAATCTAAATTAGAATGATTGTGGTTCCATAATTTTAAATAGATTATTTTTCTATTCTCTGATTATAACATTGGATTTGGGATTCCTTCATGTTGAAAAGTTCCTATAATCTACATTAAACTCCTCACAATTCAATATGTAATACGATGAAAAAATATGTCTTCTACTATTTGAAATACACTAACTTCCACTCCAAATAATTCCATCCATGTGTATATTTGATTTCCAAACCTTTATGAATAACATATAATTACAGGGAACATATAATGAGAAAATTCTTGACTGAATTTTAGGCCTATGAATTATATAAAATATATTTTTTAAGAATGTTTTTTGATGATGACATCGACAGAAAATACGAACGACACAAAAAAATGATTGGAAAACACCATCAGTAAATGAATCTTCTACTGAAAGCTCTGAAAGAAATTATTCTATTCATTATTTAATTTTTATGTATAAAAAATTTGGAAAAAATATCATTGAAAAATGGTAGGTTTATAATTATGAAATTTATCCTTAAAAACGTATCCTCAACATTTACATATCATCCCCTTAAGTATATAAGTGGTAAAAATTAATTTATATGCGTTATGTGTATAAAACAATTGATATGTTCAATTTTCTCTAGTCATTTCTCTTATTTTTTATATCCACTGTCTGTATAGAAATAAGGTGAATTCATTCAATAATATCATGAGAATGATCCTTCATTTTAAATAGACCATTATCAATATCCCTACCTAATGATTAGGTTTCCAAAATGACCGACTCAGAAAATGTTTTAGAAATGAGAGGGATTCCATATAGAAAATTATCCAAATATATAACACATCGATTTAATGTTGTCCCTCTTAGATTAAATTTATTTAAAAACCAAAAATATAAGTGTATATAAATTTAAAACTCATGAATCACTATTAAAATAAAAAAATTATCAATCAAGAAAATAATATTAATTCATTGAATAAATTCACACTATTTTCCTAAAAAATTAGTTATAAATAATAATATCAATTAACAAAATTTATGTTTTAATGATTCATGATTATTAATATTCTTCCATTATTTATTATTTAGCTACATGATTTTCAAAACCATGTTCCATCCACTACGAATCTATTTGAAATTATCAAAATTCTATATAAGATTTATGCACATTTTATAAAACCATGGTTCTAGTTATGATAGTGCTACTAGAACGATCTAGTGATAATTTAAGTTATATGTATGTCTTAACAAGCTATGAAAAACAATCATCAATCAAGGTGGTTCTGCCAATTTTCACATCAAATCTTGTAGTTAATGTAAATGATGATAACACACTCATAAATATACTATTTATAGTAAATCATAGAAAATTATAATAAAAATTGTTAAATAATATTCTTGAATTAAAGAAAACAATTTCATCCTCAATTGGTAACTAATGATTTGTCCTAAGAAAGAGATTTCTAGACATTCCATTATTCATTATTCTTGAGTCATATTGACTCGATATTCAATCTACTTTTACTCCCTAAATAACAAGAGTGATTTGATTCCATTTTGAAGAAAATTAACCCATTTGAACAATACAATTCACTTAGGAATGTTTTTCATAATTCAAAAACAAAGAAATAGATCTCTAGTAAATGGAAACATGAACTATTAGTATGAAAAATATATTTTATGAATTTTTTCACCGTTTAAATTCGATAATTATAAAATGGACTATTACTGAGATACTAGGAATAAGATTACCAAAATTTCATAGCCATGTAAATTAAATAAGTAGTTACATAGTATAAATACAAAAAAATCATAATAAATAATAATTTTAACAACTAATAGATTTATTTTAAAAAATTCCATGGTCGATAGCTTTCTAAAAATGAAATAAAGAGATTTAAGACAACAATGATATTCTATAAAAATAATAATATTTAAATATGTCTATTATAATGTAACCATTTAATCATATGGTATAAATAGTAATAACCACATTATTAAAAAAAATAGATTTATAATAGTTTAAATTTATTTAATTATTCATATTAAATAAGTACAGAATGTTCAGTAATGTCTTCTTACTCTTGAAAAATAGGTTTTCCTCAAAAAGATGTTTTTTCCAATTTGTGAAAAGAAATTCTAAATAACTTGTAAAAAATTTAGAAAATTTATTTGAGGGATTTAATATTATTTTTATATTATCATGTCAATATTCATTATAGTTGAAATTTTAGTTTTTTTTTCTAAAAATATATAAAAAATTATTGTGTAGTAAAAAATTACGATCTTTCACAACTACCATTTATTTTAATTATATGAAATAATTTAACGTTTTCATTATTATGGGAATTTATTATTAGTTTATATAAATATATATTGACTAAAAATTGTCTAATAAATTTCATATTAACAATAAATATACCTGAATTTTTTATTTTTTTTAGTTGAAAATCACATATTTCTAAGAATTCCTTGCAAATTTATCATTATCTTTAATAATAATTAAATAAATAAAAAAAATTTATTAATTAAATTAATAAACTATATATAATTTAAATGAAATTATTTATTTTAATATTCATGTAATATTTTCTATAAGGCAATGAGTGGATGGAAATTAATTTTTATGCTTGAAAGTGCATTTTTCTAAATATAGTTTTTATTTCTTTTTTTCACTTATTTTAACATGATTTTATAGCTATTATTGTAATTAAATATTTTAAAATGGATTTAATATTTTTAATACTAAATATTAATATAATTTAATATCTCTACCTTTATTTTTGTTCATAATGAAATGAAAAAATCAAAAACAAATACCCTAGTTACGGTTAATATAGGTTTACCGGTGATTTAATTAGGATAGAAGCATAATAATTCAAAATAAACTTCTATAATAAAAATTAATTGATTAAATTTTGACTTTATATTATCGTAAATTCATTTTATTTTATTTTGAGCCACTTTTGCGTGAAATTTAACTTATAGTATTAAAATTATTTATGTAATTCCTTGTGTGTCCCTCCCCTCACTTACAAAAGGGAACCTATTTTCCACTATTATTCAAAAAATTGCGTCTTCCTTTTTCATCATTTAGATATCAAAAATACCTCCTTTTTTCAATTCCATATACATAGATTCCTTTTTTTCTCATGGGACCAATATTTGAATCCTATGTTGTACACAAACAGAGGCCTCTTGATAAATTTTTGGAAATATTGTCCAAGATCATTCAATTTTATATCTTCATACACCTTCTCTTAAAAATTTTGTCCAACACAACACAATGAATATGGTAGCATAAATATACCAGGATGTAAATTTTAATATGGACCAACCATTTTCCAATTGTTCTCTAAAAAATACGAAATAAAATAAAAGAATGTGTGTACATATTGACTACCTCCTCCACATAGTGATATGATTATTTTTAAGTCAACACATTCCATGGTTGTTTATTATATTTTATTTATAATATATATATTATAATAAATAAATAATTATTTTACCCATTTTATAATACGCTTTATTTAATATTACAATCATATCCATTAAAAAAAGAAAATGTCGCTCGTTCATACATGTGAACTACCACATCAATAAAGCAACGTGAATAATTCTTCATATCATCCTTAATTGAATGAAAATAAGGATAGTTTTAAAAAAATATATCTCATATTATGGATTTAATAATTATTCTATAATTTTGGAATATTATTTATATTTATTTGTTTCCTTCCATCAATATATTGAAACATCACTCATGCGTACTTAGGGACTACCATATCCACACGTGATATAATTCTATTTTCACACCCAACTTATAAAAATGATTAAAGAAATTTATTAAATGATTAAATATTATAATTATAAAATGATTCATATTCTGAATATCAAATATCCATGATAAATTTTAAAGGACCATAAATGTTTAATTCAGTCACATATTAAATGTATAAGAGTTGTCACCTAGAAATAAGAATTTCAAAAAATAATAAAAATAAATTATGATTTGAAATGTTATAAGTGGATCATATATGAATTTATGATCATATTAAAGTTTCCTTTTTTAGTATTTCTATAAATCAAATTTTATTTTAATGGAGTTCATTATTCTCCAGAACCAAGTCAAACATATGGTAGGGGTTCTTATTCTAAATATTGTTTCGTTGAGGTATGATTGGTATTATACACTTATTTTTGTTTTTGAGTGGTAATATACATACCAATTGAAAATTTATTTCATTGATACTTATTAAATATTTTTATTTAAGGTTATAATATAAATAAGTTCATTTCATTAATTTTTATTTTAATGTTACCAAATTTTTGATGGTTTATCATCTCAAATTATCTTCTTTGGTACATTAGTTATTTTATACATATATCTTTATCCACTACCCCTTTCATAATTTTTTGATGAATTTAATTATTTTAGTTTTATTTTTCATTTCACATGATGATGTTTTTGTCATGGGAATTATGACATAATAGTTACAAAAGGACAAAGGTTTTATGTAACAATATCACTTTTCATCGTGATTATTTATGGATAAATATATGATTATGAAATAATATGATCGATAACTACAAAATAATATAGCAATTATTATCCTTTTTATCATATATAAATTACATGATCAAATTTTATTTTAGTCCCTAAATGTAAATTTTTTTGTACAGAATATTTTTAATTAAAAACACTTTTTTCAATTCATTTTAAAATATATTTTTCTATGTAAAAAACTTTTTCTATAAAATTTGAATTTTTTTACTATTCTACAATGATTATGTAAAGTTATTTTTTCCCATGGTTTAATTTCCAATAAACAATTTAAAATGAATCTTATTTTAATCTCCAAATGATATACTTTTAACAAAATTGGGAACATAAGATTTGTTTTAAGGAACACTACATTAAGATATTCTGTCAAAATCATGATTACTCATTGAATTGATGTTTCCATTTCAATCTAAAATGTTTATTTTATTAAAAAATTAATTTTATTAATATTTTTGAAATTTTTTAATTTTAAATATGAAATTTTCATAGGAATAGATTATTTTCTTTAATAAGTATTCCATTGATATTTGAAAAGATTATTTTTCTATGATAACATCCTTATATATTACTTATGATTAACTTGGTAATATGATCATTTTATAGATTCCTTATTCTTCAACTATATAGTTTTTATTAATATGATAAAACATTGATGGAACATGTTTTCATTTCCATGGGTTAAGTTATAATGTAATGATAAATGTTTTCAAGATCTTGTTGTACAAATATGAATGGATTATTATTATTATATGAGTGATTTTTTATAACCCTCTAACAATTTTTTCAAACATTAATGTTTTATAATATCAAGGTGTAATGTCCCCAACCTTGTTCTCCCTCAAGTTAAAAATATGGTTGGCTATAGGACCTCAGGTACAACTCACCATATTCCAAAGGCAACTAACTGGTTGTGAGGGTTTATGGAATATAGTGTGGAGACAATAATCCCTATTAAACAGTTGTAATTAGAGGGGAAACATAATAAAATGTATCATAGTTAAAGGAAACAATGTGATTAATTTAATATTAAACCAATGATCAGAAAGGGAAGCTGAAAGAATCCAAATAAATATGATATGATGTAATGAAAAGGTAATTGTAACTAAATGAAATGTTGAGAGTCATAAAGAATAATAACCCTGGTCTCTGACCCCATGTTGGTCTCGTCTCCATGATCCAACCCATCCAATAAGCCAAAAATCTAGATTTTGGTTCCTTTCCCTTTTCCAAACCACCATCTATTATATCTATTTCGTAAAAAATGTTGGATCATCCATATTGTTAGTAAAAATAAATAGTTCAACACCTTAATGAATTATAAATATAGTATGGGAAATATATTGTATGAAATATTGCTATAAACTAAGTAATAATTTATTATATTAATACTACTATAATAGTTATGTAGATGATCCCCCAAGCATTGAGTTGACACCCAGGGTCATCCAACCCTACTACAACACCCTTACAAGAATCTCTACATAAAGGTTAATCCTGTTAAGTTATGATGTATCACCCAATGACATGAAGATTCTACAATAGAGGACGAATTAACCATAATAAAATTTATAAAAAACTTGTGCATATAGTCTATAATAAATCTCAACATCATGTATCCATATATAGAGCATTTGGGCCTTCGTCACCCACTAATTATATAATATTCCCAAAGGTATCATGTACCTCTAAACATATCCCTCAAGAAGTACTAAATCATGGACTATTCCATTATGAGTCATCATAGATAATGATTTTTACTAGGTGAACTCAACATACCAATAAGAATACCACAATCATTAATCAATCCAAATCGATGTAAAATATACTACATATCTATTAAAATAATACACAAGGACCAAATCAAATATACAAGATATATGATTATTACGAACAATGATAAAATCATAAAATTATCATGTTTAAATCTAGTTATATAAAGTTAATTCTAGCTTCCAATAATATTCATAAATATATCAATCATGTTTTATTTATCACTTCACCCTAGGGTCATTAAAATATTTGTTTACATAATTTTAATATGGTGATTATACATTATGGAATCACAAAAAAATACATATTGTTCCATTTTATATGAAAAATAAATAAATCAATTTTTACAAAATATAATAAGCCTTTAATGTAAACAAACCCAGTCTCAACAAGGTCCAATGATGAAAAACCTATCGAGTGTCAACAGGTCTCAGTATTTGTGAAAATAGACCCAAATGGATCAAATGAGTGGTCTAAAAGGATTAAAGATTACCATTTTATAGGTTTTATCTAATTTATTTGGTTGCGCATGTGGAAAGACATCCCTATTTCACATATTAAACAATATATAGAAAACTAAATTAGAAAAAAGTATTGATATTTAGACTCGCAGTTGAATCTATAAATCAAATTAATCCTCTGAATAGGTAACACTAACAAATAACAAAGGTTATCATGATCCCAAGGGAAAATCTATGATCACAAAAATCAAGAAAAATCTATAATTATGTGATTATCATGGCATCACAACATGATAACTAAGAAAAATAAAATGAAGGAGAAATCCAATGCATGAAACTCACCAAACGTTAAATGCTACACTAAAAAATCGAGATAGGAAGGAATCACTACCATGTTACATCGAGTCACTCTAGTATTCGGGATAGAAGTCTGGACTAATAATGGTGATGATTCATATAAAAAGTGTGGGTTCTAACCAATGATCCATATATATTCACGACATAAACCCATTTCATGCTGAGAATTTCCCAATTTATATGATATGATGAAAAAAAAATTCACCTCAGTTTAAAATAACCCAGTAGGACAATTTCACAACATAAAATTGGTTCACACTATAGAAGTTATTCTTTCCCTAAACAATTCCATGCCATGTACATCAACACATGTTTATGTTGGGAAACACATTCATGACCTGAAATTGTCATGCAGACATATGACATTATCGATCATACAGAAAACCCCAGAAATAAGTAAATCGTTTTAAACAAATAGATAACATTATTAACACTTTGAACCCTTTATACACATACTCCATTAATTCAAAAAAATATGTACTAGAATGTTAGGTAATTTTTTCCAAAAAAACTCTCCATATAGAAATGAAACTCATCTACCAAGGTTTATAAAAGAAAATAAAAATGTACTAAAATAGGATCAAAGAAAACAAATGAGGGATGTACATAAAAAATACATGATAATGAAACATACCCAATATAAAAAACACATCCTTGATCTGCTGCCAGCATCATTGTGGGGTATTAGAAAGAAATTTTAGCCATTGTGATCATACTTCACATTCCCTCTACCAGATTGTTTGTTGGACACGACATTACATCGAATACACTCATATTAGAATTAAAATCTTTCCACAGAGAGACTTCTCACTATGATCACCATCCATATCAAATGTTCCAAAAACAATGCATCTTCACAAACCTCAAATTGAAAAACCAATACCACAAGAGAAAGTTATAGATGTTATCTCTAAAGTGTCATTACATGAAACACATCATGAATGGAACTGAACATCTATGGAAGGAATAATCGAAATTCCATTGGACTGACCCTTCCCACTATAAAAAATATCCCTACCCATCTAGGAATTAGCTTCCATAATTTTCTAATATGGTGTTTCCCCAACAAGTGTGACATCTGATGGAAAATAAGATGACCCACCTCAAACTCATGGGGTCACCTCTACTGGTTAGAACAAGACTTTGGCTTACTCGACATGGTCACCCACTACTTCCTAATCATGTGAACCTGATTATAAAACTCCTACTCAATATGGGGTCCAACTAGCATAGACTCACCTAACTCTAAACAAAAAATAGGTGACTAACATGTTCTTCCATTAAAATCCTCTAAAGGTTCCATTTGGGTCTTTGGTGGGATGGTTTTATTATAGAAAAACTCCAAGAGTGAAAAATAATCCTCACAAGTACCACTAAAATTAAAAACCTAGGATCAAGAAATATCCTACAAAATATGAATAGCCTATCAAATTGGTCTTCAATCTGAGGATGGTAGGATGTAATCAGAAGATCCAGTAACCCCAAGGCCTTCTATAGACTATATCAAAACTGAGAATTGAAATGAGGTACTTGATCATAAACAATGATCCTCATAACAACATGCAACAGAAAAAATCCCACAAATATAAATACTAACCAGATAATCTATAGTGAATGTCTACATGATAAGTGAGAAGATGGATAATTTAATCAGTCATTCCATAATCACTCATGCAACATCAATCATGCGAGGTTCCCTTGGAAATACAGACACAAAATTCATATTGACATTATCCCACAAGAACCGTTGTATTAAATGAGGCTACAACCACCAATAATTCGTAAAATTCTTGGCCTTTACATGGAATCTTATCTTTTTATTAAATAAAACTTCATTACATTGTACAAACAAAGCATGTTGTTATGTTTAATTTATTTAAAAAAGACAATTTATACATGAAAACATAAAAAAATATTCAAAACCACATGAAAGGATTATTCATTGGCTCATACTAAGTAATTTAGATGGATCTCATAACCATGGTACATAAATCAAATAAATGGCGAGGATAAGGAATTTTTTGGGAATAGTCAAGGGAAATTGTTTTTGTGTGATATTGATGAATATCAATAAGAACATGAGGAATATCATTCTTGTATGATAAACATAACATGATACATTACATAACAAAATGAACATGAATCATAAAAGGGAAATGTGTGAAAAAAATTTAATGTATTCATTCATAAGAATGTCACCAAGGTGTCATAAAAATTACTAAGGTTATTATTTAAGGTATCATATAACATGTCATCACTATAGCTTATACTCCATACCCATTGAAATGGAGAACTATTAGATCATACCCATTATGTTTCTAAATTTCAGGTAATCCATATAGATCAGAATTTACCATTTCATAAATAACCCATAGAGAATAAAAGAAATGGGGTTCATATCAAAATCACGGTGTTTCCAAAAGTGATTATAACATTATCAATAATTCATTTTCAGCCCACAGAAAAGGAATGTGGGTTTCATGGATACAAATCCAATTACTAAATAATTCATTTATTACATTTAGGGGGAGACCCTTAGAAAAAAAATAGGTTTTGGGAATTCATGAGAATAAAATAAAAGATAATTTCTTGAGGATAAGAAATATATTTTGAGATGTAATTATGACAGCATAACAGGTATAAAAAATAGTTTTTGAATAGGGTAAAACGAGTTAGAAAAAAGTTATACCATTATTAAACATAATTTGAATATAAGGGCATGATCAAATGGTTGAAAAACATAGAGTAATCATAATAATCAGAATACACTTAAAAATGGGTCTTAAATTGAATAGAAAGGAAGTACAACTCCCTTACCATGGAAATTAACTCTTAAAAATTGAAGATTATGACCTTAGAGGATTCATAAAACCTTGGGAGGACTCCTTGGGAGGCAAAATTTCTAGATCATCATAGAGGAATGATTTTTAATTAATGGAAATCTGTAAACTTGTGGTAATTTATAAAAAAATTGGAGGATTTTATTTTTAATTTCCAAATACCGGCCTTGGAAATATATGTTTTAAAAAATGAAAAACCATGGCCTAACTCGTGGGTTCTACCAATTGTTTTTTAAATTTGGAAAATATTTTATTTATTTTAATCAAACATATTTGGGGTTATTTTATATTACTTCTTTTGTATTGGGAAATTAATATTTTCATAAATAAAAATGTTTTTAATGTTAATGTTTCCTTTTTATACATGGAAAGTGAATTATAGGATTAAAAAGTGATTAAAATATATTAAAATACCAGATACTAATAAAATAAAAAAAATTAAGCAATTTATTGAGTTTATTTAATTATAAAATCATTATGAAATATTTATGATGTACTTAAAAATACGGAGAAAATTAAACTATATTATTACTACTTAGGAAAAAACATATTACATTAAATAAGTCTCATAAATTCACCAGAAAATATCTCTAACATGATGATTTCATAAATAATTTTCATTATACACTAATAATTATATAAATATGACAATTTTAAATTTTAAATATCAAAATAAAAAATTACTAAAAATAATATCTGGTTGAAAATATATAGTATAATTTTGGGCACTAAATTTTTTTTAAAATTGTATTCTCTGTTATAGATAAATAAAAGAGTTTTTGTCATACTATTTCATTAAAATTATAATTATTCATAATACATTTTATTATTATTATAATTTATATCTTTCCTAAAATGTATTATTTGGTTCTGAAAATTCAATTTATCAAATTAAATCTCAATTAAACCTGTCTTTATTAAGAAAATCTATTTTGGAAATGGAATTTTTTGGATAATTTGTTTATAAAAAGATATTACACATTATTTATATAATGACATGAAATATAAAAATTATTATACCCACATGCACCCTAATATCATGGGGTGTGATGTTGGTTTTCATGGGGTACCATGACTAACATCGATCGAGTGGTAATCCACACTAACTCAAAATTCTCTCGTAGGAGATTTCGTTCAAGATTAATTTCTTGAACCTCATCTTGGGATTTGTCAAGGGAGAAAAACAGTGATGATACCTCCCTCCCATGTTCTCAATGATGGTCTCGAAATGACATGACTCTACTGGTTAAGGCCATCGAATCTTCTTTTGGTATCAATTATAATGTTTTAAAATATTATTATAAATAATAATTATATGGTTAAAATTAATATCAAGAGTATAGTTACGAATGTTAATATTGACCAATAATCAAAAATGACCAATGGTCTGAAAATCGATGAATATATATGGTGAAATTTCTTTTAATATTTACTTAATTAGAAAAAGGATATGTGTTTGTTGTGTAATAATATAATATAACCAACATTTTTAAGAAACAATTATCATTAAAAAAATAGGGGTATTATATTCCTCCCATCATAAGAAATTTTGTCCCCAAAATATAAACTCTTTCACTCAATTGATTAATTGTGTGTGCACTTTTTTCTCATTATATCCTCTAGTTCCCATATCTTTTCTTCATATTTATAGTTTTTCTAGAACACTTTTATGAGGTGGTTAGTCTTGTTTTGTATAACCTTGTCTCTATGGTCAATGATCTCCATAACCTGATCCTCATAAAAGAGGTCGGGTTCTAGCTATACCACCACAGAATTTAGTACATGTAAAGGGTCAGGTAAGTTCATCCCCTATAAAAATATGTGGAATACATCACCAAAATGTTCTACATTTATTTTAAGTCGTAGTAAATAGTCGACTACTACTATGCAATGAATGATTTCATAGGGGGGACAATGTACATATGTATAAGCTTCCCTTTCATTCCATACCCCATTACTCTCTTCCAATGTGTTAATAAAAGGAACACGGCTTCACCAACACAAAATTTGATGTCCCTTTGATAGTTGTGAGCATATCTATTTTTTCAACACTGAGCATCGTTTATGTGATGTTTGATAAAGTGGATATTTTCTATCAAATCTTTAACAATAAGATTCCATGATGGTTTATCTCACCAAATTCATCTACACAAGTTGTATTTTTACATCGCTTCCATTAAGATATTCATTGGGCACCATATGAATTATTTAATTGATGTTTTTATTATATAAGTACTAAACTAATGGGATATACTTATCCCATCCACCAGTAAACTACATTGATCATGTTCTCAGATTTTTCTTTAGTGTTAGAATAGTACATTAATATTAGACATCAATTTTGGGATGATAGTCTATACTAAAATTACATTTGGTACACAGATCATGTTTAAAAAATATCAATAATTTTTACGTGAACCATGGATCATGATAAAAATGATAGAATGGGTAACTCCATGAAACCTCACCACTTCCTTTAAATATATCATATAATGTTGTTCAATAGATAAATCTCTACCAATAGAGATGAAATGGATTGTCTTGGTGAGTTTTTCCACTATAAAAAATAACATATTATTTCCAGTGGATGTTATTGGGACATCAGTGAAAAAAATACATAGTGATATTATCACACATCCATGTTGGCATGAGTAGTGCTCTTAATACCCCTTTAAAAAGTTGTCACACTGCCTTTATATGCAGACAAACTATACACCGTACAGTGTAGTTGAAAATCTATATTTTTATATTATCACACCAATAATGATCATGAAGGTCCATATAAATTTTCATTATTCAATGATTTATATAGAAAGTTGTGATTTTAGATCCTTCCATTATCTCCTTGTTTATTTATTGAATATATATAACTCATGACCTTGTAAAACAATTTATTGCACCTTCTTGGTCAATATTAATCTCATGAAACAGCCCATTCTTCACAACCTCTAACTTATTTTTTACTAACAAATGTTAACTTTGATATTTGTTTATTATATCTAGTAATGATGCTTGATAGTTTATTTGGGATAGGGTTAATGATTTCCCTTCTATTATGATTCCCTCGCCCACTTTTACTAGGTCTTCGATCAGTGGACCTCATCGAATCCTTGTCATTTTTAACACAATAGGTTCGTTCCTTCTTAGTGAATCAATGACATTTTCCCTTATGAGATAATAATAAATTAAAAAAACTTATTACATTAGAAGTTCCAACATATCCATTAGGTCATGTTAAATTATTTTTTCATGAAAATATATTTCAGTCATTTTTGATCTAGGTATATATCACAATTATCTCCTCAAATATTGTGCCTCTATATCTTCAAAAAAAAGATTAACATAGCTAGATCCAAGTCATTCTTAGGATATTTCTTCTCATGGGGCTATAACTGTCGATTTTCATAAAAAATAAAAATTTCATTTTTCATAGAAGATCACGCAAGACCGTTCAATGATGAATCACTAAAAATAATGAATCATTCTTCAATATAGTGTAGATTCAAAATAGGTATAGTAACCAATATCATATACATCAAATGGAAACTATCCTCACACTCCTTTTTTCAGATGATCATATGCCCTTTTCGAGATAAATTGGTTAGTGGATTAAATTTTTTTCAAAATGTGTTTAAAAAAACTTACAAAATGAAACAAATACGAACCTCTCTTAATATTATAGGATATGGTCACTCCACTGAAACCTTTTTCTTGGCATGGTCATCTGAGATTCGTTAATTGGTTACAAAGTTCCCTAATAAAGTAACTTGTTGTAACAAAAATTCACATTTTCTAAAATATCTCAATAGCCTCTATTTCATCATATCTTTAAATATAACCCTTATATTATCTTCATTATCCATGAATCATTTGGAATATATCATAATATCATGAATAAAAACTAAAAAAATAAAATCAAGCTAGTATATAAATTAAATATTAGAAAAATCCCTAAATATAACATGATAATTTTTCAATATTAATTTAATAACAACAAACTCATAATTTAAATATCTTGATTTCAAGATGTTCATTGGAATATTTTCATTTTTCACCCTTAGTAGATGATAACTAGATCAATGGTCAATATTGGAGAAAAAATTATCCCCATGAAGCTGGTCAAATAAATAATCAAACCTTGGGAGAGGGTACCTGTTATTCAATGTGATCCTTTTATATTATCTATAATCAATGGCTAGAAACATGGATCCATCCTTCTTCATCTTAAAGAGAACATTTTATCCCTAAGGTGACACAATTGGTTGGAAAAAACCCTTCTACAAAAAGATTGTGATTCTATTTCCTTAATTCATTTATCTCCACAATTGGTATTATATAGGAGGTTTTTGATAATATTTTTGATCCTGGTATGAGTTCAATGGAGAAATTTAACTTAATTTCTGAGGGCGGTCTAGAAAAATCTTCAATAAATATGTAAATGTATTCATGAATGGTGTGGATAGTTTCTATTCGTGTACTTTTATTTCATTATTCATATTCACCAATAATATCATTAAAGATGGTCATGGGTGGTTCTTATAGACAAATATTGTGTTCTGATTTATCTCCGTTGAAAATAATTATAAGTTGTCTATTTTAGACTATTGGGATTTTCATGCTACTGTATTTGATATTAGTATTGTAATATGAGATCCATTCCATCCCAAGTATAAGGTTGAATTCCATGATGGGAATGACTATCTATTTATGATGAAATTATTCTCTCCAAAGCCAATACACGAGTTTCTCTATATAGTTTATGCTTTGATAATCCCTCTACGATTCATTGATGATAACAATAGTTCTAGAAGTTTATGTGTTAATTAAATATTATTTTCAGACATAGAGGAAAAAAAGGAGTACATCGATATAGAATAAATCAATGTACGCTCTATCTTTGAAGGAATAATGATACTACCTTCCAAAACATCATTTGGAGCCCCTAATTCATTTTTTATGATACCAAATGATTGAACTTTGTCCTTTTCCCTATATTGAGGATGATTGTAATTTCCCCTCCTATAACATATAATTTGAACAGTGATTGGAAAAGTTCTCATGTTTTCCACACTTATAGAATTGGACTTTAAGCTTTTACTGCTCCATATTACCTTTCTTATTTGTGATGAGAAGTTGAGGCTTCACATCACTTTAATAGTTTTGAGATATATTTTCATCTCTTCCACACTGGTATCATTTTATACTCCTAATAATGTAGTTCCTTAAATTATTCTTCCATCATTTGTTTCATGTAGGATGTTTTTCTTTCTTTCCTCTTCTACATTGATAATTGTTCCTCCATATGTTCGACTCAAAATATCTCTTCCATTCATTCAAATTATGTTACCATTTCATCTCTATGATCTCTATTTCAACCATAATTTCACTCCACTCTATATTCTCATAATAATCATAGTCTTGATTGGGTATATTATTATGTATAAGGGGTCTTAGTCCACCAAAAATAATTTCAAACATTCTATTAAGATCCCAAAAAAATCAACATGTGTACCGATAATGTCTTGTAATATTCATCTCATAACATCCCACATATTCATTTTCCTAATGCATGGACTCTAGGTATTAATTCTGCATATTCATTGGCAACGAATGGGTAAAATATCTTTTTATAGACGATACCCATAACTCTTCCTAATCTATAGAATCTATCATCATTCATGGATTCATGTTTGTAATCAGTGTCCACTACTCATCAATATCTCCTTTAAGGTGGTATACTAGTAGAGATAATTTTTCCTTTTCATAATATTTGTGTAAAAATGATATTTCCTATAGAGCTTACCCTTAGTTCATCAATCGAAGGGTCAGTAAATCCTCTAAAAAAAGGTGCTAATTTCCAAATAATGGAATAAAATAAATTTCGTTTCATTTTTGGTGAATTTGGACTCTTGTCTTGATTAAAGTTATTGTTCATAACTTGAGTTAGTTGATTCAATATACTCATGAATTTTTCAATTATGACTTCAACCAAAGGAACATCGGTTCTTGGTATGTTGCACCCCCTCTTTATGTGGTTTTGCATAAGTTCCTCCATTTTCAAAAAGAAGAAATCCTTAATGATAAAAATGTTTTTTTATGAATATTATAATTCTAATGGAAATTTATGTCTTATAATATCATTCTAAATTATGTTAATCATTATCAACAATTTGATTTTCTATAAATCCTTTATAAGTTCCCATAAGTATCTTATTATGAACCATATATATCCCATGGAAGTGTCAAACCTATAGTGAAGATAGTCCCTCTATCATGCACTAGTTTTCGTTTAGGTCTAGCTAAAACAAGCATTTTATGTTTTTACCCTAATATACAAGTGATCTAGAGACACATACACCTGTTCATATGTGGAGGGGGATTTATTTTCTCAAAAACCGCTTACTTAATACTTCACCAAAATACAAACATGATTTTATATATTTTAACATATCTATAGGGTTAATCATACTGTTCTAAAATCATAACTTCCATAAATAAAAAATCCTCCTTTTGATACAAACTATTGTATCCCTCCATTTTATTACATAACTTTTTATTAAATTATACAAATAGAGGATATTATAATACTTAGTTTCATGGTAATAAGGTATATAATACATGAAAACATAAAACATTATTCTAAACATATTAAAATGATTATTCATTGATTCGTTCCAAGTAAATTTTATGAGTAGAATAACTTGGGGTCATACATCAATGGAATGGGTGAGCATAATTCCATGTAATGGAATAAGTACGGGAAATAATTTACATGTGATCTTGATGAATATCAATAAAATAAAGAGGAATATCATTTTTCTGTGAGACAGAGATGATGAGTAAAAAAAATATAAATAACAAGACTAATAACTTTTAAATGTGTCTAAAACATTTAATTTAGACATTAATAAGTATATCAGCAACATTAATCACCACGGGGTCCAAATAATTACCAATGTTATTCAGTAAGGAATTTTATGAAATGTCAACTCTATAGATTAAATTATTTACACAATGATTTGGAGTGTAATTAGAGAACACCGTTAATATGTCTCAATTTTATGTGAACCACATAGATCATAATTTAAATTTCATAAATAACCCATTAAGAATAAAAAAACCAGTTTCATATCAACATAATGGTGTTTCCAAAAGTGCTTAAAACATGATTATTAAGTCATTTTCATCCCATGGAAAGGAATGTGGGTTTCATGTATGTAAATCATAGATTAAAATAAATAACTTTTACACAATATTTAGTTCTATTTGATAATAAATAGGAATTTATATTCATCAAAAGACAATAAAAGATACTTTCTTTAGAAGAAGAGAGAGATTTTGAAAATTAAATCCATGAGCGTAAGGGGTATAAAACGTGATTTTATAAAAGGGTAACATGAGTGTGGAAAAGGGTGTAACATTGATAAAACATAACATGAAAATATGGGTGGGATAAAAAGGGTAACAAAATAGAGTAATCATAATAATTAGAAGACAGATACAAAAAAGGTTTCTTGATTTATAGAGAAAGGAATGAGAAAACCCTTACCATAAAAAGTATCTCCCAAAACATGTGGATTTGGACCAAGGGGGCCTGAGGAAACCTTGTAGGGTCCCTATGGGATGTGAAAAATCCATATTTTCATGGAATATGGATAATGAGTAATAGGAAATGGATAAATTTGTTTATTTTTATATCCAAAGCGGAGGATTTTGTAATTAATTTGTATATATAGACCTTTGAAATATAGGATGTGGAAAATGAAGAACCATGGGCTTGACAATGGTTTTTTACAATTTTTTTTACATTTTGGAAATATTTTATTATATTTTAATCTAAAATATTGCATCAAGATTTTATATTACATCTTTTGTTATGGAAAATTAAATTTACCACAAAACTAATGTATTAATGTTAACGTTTCAATTTTAAACATTGTAAAGTAAATTATATGTTTGTAAAATCATTTAAATATATTAATATAATTAATATTGATAAAATAATAAATATTAGAGAATATATTGGGTATAATTAATTATCAAAACATTATGACATAATTAAGAATTCATTAAACATAATAAAAAATACAAAATGTATTTTTATTATTCTTGAAGAAATAAAATATTTTAGAATGTTATCATAAATTTCCCCTAACCTTATTTCAATGTGATTATTCAAAATAGAATTTTTAATTTATGATAATAATTATATAAATATAAAAATTTTAATTTTAATTATAACAAACATTATTTATTATAAATAATTGTGTGTTTAAAATGCATAGTAAAATCTTATACTCAAAAAACTTTTGTAATTATTTTTTCATTTTTTTATTAATATAATAGTTTTTATCATACTATTTATTTAAAAGAATAATTATTCATTATTCCTTATGTTTTTTATATCTTTTCGAAAAATTAAAATTTGTTTTTGGAATGTCTATTTTATCTAATTCAATTTCAATTGAACCCTTTTATTTTAAGAAAAACTATTCTAAAAATACAATTGACAGAATAAGAATTTTATTTATAAAAAGTAATTTCACATTATGAAACTATGTAAAAAACACATCATTTCTTATTAAACCCACATCGTCCCAAATAATAAGGTTTTTTATGGTGGTTTTTTTGGGGTGGCTTGACTGACAACGATCAGATGGTAATATCCAATAACTTGATTTTCTCCCATATTAAATTTAGTTCAATATTCACTTTTTGAAGCTCATCTTTTCCTTGGTCAAGGGTGAACACTACTGATGATACCTCTCTACAATTTTCTATTAGATGGGATTCAAATGACATGATTCTAATGGTTAAGGCCATTGAATCTTCATTCTCTATCAATTATACTTTGTCAAAATTTACTTATAAACACAAATTATAGTAATAAAATTATTATGAAGAGTATAGTTCACCGATGGTCATAATTGACCAATGATCATATAACGATGGAATAAATAATGTCTCATTTCCATTTATATTTACATCATTATTTAAGAGGTATTGTTTTTTTGTATAATAATATAATATAAAACATATTTTAAGGAAACAAATATCACTAAAAATGTGTTTAACATTACACTTCACCTCTTTATATGTGAAATATATCCCCCTAAATCCCTATATCTTTGTCTTTATCCTTGTCCAGCAAAACAATCTGTGGATATTATGATACATCATTGTCATACCTGCTAGTACCACCTATATATAATCATAAAACTCTCGCATAAGCTCTTTGTCGAAGCCTATAGGAACCCATACTTAATCATAGATAAGAATAAGATTTTTTAAACCAATAGATATTTCTAGTGGCAGATTCCCACCATATCAGATGTCCCTTAGAGGCAATCTCACTGGATTAGATAACTGTTCTACATTGATCGGATCAAGAAGCACTTGTATACATGGTTTCAAAGATAATGATATTCATCCCTGATACTCTTAAAATTTTAGATGCATGTCTGTAAATAGTTATATAATATTTCACTCATCGCATGTCTCTTGTACAATCTTAGTACTCCTTTTCTGAATCATGTTATCAACAATGATGATTCCCTTTCTTGATGGGTAATCGTGATCAATGTCAAAATTTTATAGATACTCAACCACACTCATTTGTCGATGGATCTGGTATCACTAAGATAATTTGTACCCATGGATCTTGTGGTCTATATACACCCACACACTATAAAACAAAAGAAAGTATCTATATTATATCAATGTGTGTTCAATCATAGCTAAATCTAGATTTTTTGTAGTATAATTCCACTCACGCAGTCTCAAGTACTTAAAACATAAGGAACCACTTCATCCTCCTGCATCATAAATACTCTGAGTTCAACTCCATATGCATCATAATAAATTGTATACTTTTTAACATGTTAGGTATTATGAGGATCAGTGCTGAGGATAGTCGACAATTAATCCCTTGGAAATCTCACTCAATAGAATATTTCCAAAAAAACATCATTTGTTTCTTAGTCTACCTACAAATTGGTGCATCTAAATGGGAGAATCCATGGATGAAGCAGTTTTATTAACCTAAAAAAATAATATAACTATGAATCTTGAAAAGATTCATGGAACTCTCCGAAGATACCATAGAATAAATCTTCTATGGGTCTTCTAACCCTCAATCCCCAGAGATAAAATTCATAATTAGTTAACAATATCAATCCATAAACTATATTTGGATATATTTGTGTAAATATCATTCATTATCAATGTACTTAAGAAAATGACATGATATTTGGAATAACCATCTACTGACTGTGAGTACACTAATATTCCATTAATGAAAACTATCAAAAACTGATCTTAGAAGGAATTCACCAACTGATTCATCATGGGCATGAATATAGGTGGGCATTATTTAATCAAAACGACATCACTACAAACTCGTATAATCCATGTCTTCTTTTAAAACTAGAACTCTGTATATAAAATGGCGTCCCCATAAACCATCAGTACCATGAACTCAATTATATCTTTATAAAAACCGGGCCACATCTTACATAATCCATTAGATGACCAATGCACCCAAGGGGATACCAGTTGTTGACAATCATCCATTCCATTCTCTGGTAATCTGTATATATGAGAAATTGAAAATTCTAATTATTGCCGAAAAGAACTGGAGATCCCCTATGAAGGTGTACTAAGACATCTGAAACCCTTTTATTCCAAATATTCCAAGTGATACTTTGTGTCATTTAAATTTAACATTTGGTTGATTTTGGAAATTCAATGAACTTTTTAAACGGTTTTTAGATTTTTTTGGTTTGAATATTTGTTAAGTAGGATTTGAGGATAATTATAATTTATATATTTATGGAATGAACTATATAGATGATATTTTATTATTATTCCAATCATTAAATGTTGTCTTTCAAATTATATTTTGTTAAAAATATTTTACTTTTATTTTCATAAAAATTTGTTGATTGTGTAGCTTAATAGAGATCATATAAATAGATTACCATCCTTTAAATATCTTATGACCAACTATAATTTTTTTCTTTGATGAAGGAAAATTATATATTGTTCAATAAACATTGTAATATGGGATGAAAATGAATAGAAAAAAATTGAAACCTATTATGAAAAGATGAAAAAATATTTATGGTTTTAATGAAAGTAAGTATATTCTATTATAATCCAAAGTTAATGATTTAGTGAACGATAGGAAAAAGGACCTAAAATATGAATCTATTTTCCTTTTTATAATTATTTCTAAATAAGTGATGGTATTTTGACCCCACACTAATTTGTTTTGTTTTTTTTGTCATTAACATTACTATGACTATATTCTTGGTTTTTTAAGGGTGATTACTTGACCCAAATGGCCAAAGAAGAAAATTTATTAAAAGAATGTTTACAAAAGTCTAATGTATGAGATCATATTACAATATTTTCCATGAAAGGGAATAAGAGCAATGAGGAGGTCTTAAAACTAGGTTATGTCTTGATTAACTCTCAAGTTGGACAAGCCACTAATAATCATGTTTGCATCCTGATAAACAAGTGTGATGATGTTGTTCAGATCTGTGAGTGAATAGTTGCATTCCATCCAATGGGTAGTAATCGGCCATTCTAGATGAGTTACACCATTACAAATTTCTTGTACGATGGTCATCAAGACACTATCAATCCATAGGTTGTTCCAACCAAAAACCATGTAAAATTTAATCGTATAAATAAATCCCAACATCTCATCTGCAAGGGAGTTGGCAATGGAACAATGTCCCATGAATCACCCTAGTATCTGACCAAGGTGATTCCTGAAGACAACACCACACCCTACATGTCCCGGATTTCCCTTGGAGGCAGTATCAATGTTGATTTTGATCCATCTTATGTGAGGAGTTCTCGAGAAAATGTAACGCCCTGACCCCAGTTACCCAGAGTCGGTGCATTATTACATAACATTGGCATGATCACAAGAAAGATCAAATCTTGAAAGACCGATTGGTTTAGTAGCCTTGGAAACATTAGATATATTCATAAGTTTTACATCACATCATAAAATGAAAAACTAATAAAAAACATAATGTATCCATAATCCACACTCATATCCCCACATAATATCCCTGCAGGTCATTCATAACTTACTTCTTCACTTCCTGGGAAAAATAAAACATAGAAAAGGGGTGAGCTAAAATGCCCAGTAAGGATAGCAATAGAGCGGAAACTTTCATAAATAAGAATAAACATTTAAGGCAATGTATAACTAAAACAAAAGCCTTTCAAACATGAACTTTCAACATGGTATGACATAAATAAAATGAAATAATGCCATTTACTTATTCACATGGATATTCTACTAATCGAATAATCACATGCAAAAATCAATAACCACTTTCATAATGTTGGAATGCATAATGCCAGACTATCATAACCACATAGTCAAGGCCTCGTGCCAAGACTACAAATAAGATTTTGTCATGGCCTTGTGCCAAGACACTAGTTTGTCTCATGAGACCTACCGATGCATCGAGGAGCTATAGCGGGCTCCACCAACCACATATTAAGTCCAATGCATTCCCATATGAAAAGGTTTAAACATAACGTAAACATTCGTATTAAAACTAGCATACGAAATGTCAATAATTTCACCATAAACTATGAATGGTATAAAAATAGCACATCCACAGTCAAACATATCACAAAACCTTCAATACAATATAGAAGTTTTGTATCATAATAAATCAACTTCAAATAAGCGTAAAATCTGTCAAAGGATGTTGACATAGATGAAATCAAAACACTTTTTAGAGAAATATCTCTTTCTATTTTTGAAATCATTTAAGAGCCATATAAAATAAAACATTTTCTTGAAAATATTTTTATAAGCTTGTAAGGGAAGCTTTGACGATTTTATAATGGCGGAAAATAACCGCACCCGCCGTATAAGTTAAAAAAACATTCTTATCTTAATTCTGTCGAAAAGGTTAAAAAGCACCTTGTTTGGAAAACGACGAAAATATTCCCTTATAAACCTTTTATAAAAAGTCAAACAAGGGTATAAATGACTTTAACCCATATTCTTTTAAATATTAAAAATGTTTTGAAATACATTTTGAAGAAACATGGACGTGGATGATAACGAGGTCCCAGTAGATAATTATGTATAAACAACCTCGGATAATGAAGAGATTGCGAAATAAACCCTTACCTTGTACTTTTCCTTTGTTGGGGTAGGTTAACCTCCTGTATAATGGTGAAATAATTGTTATTAAATTATACAAGAATCATGTAAATTAATATGATATCATATATGATCTTTTAACATTTCTTTATTAATAATATCTTAGTATTATCGTCGTTTCGGGTGATAATCGATTCGTTCTTCTTAAATGTTTGGTTATGTAAGACATGTTTGAAATGGATAGATTATATCTTATTCATAATCAGAATGATATTAACATTATTTTTAACCCTAAAATGTGAATAAGACTTGAATGGATACGATGGAGAATGAATCTCATCGCGTTCGTGGAGACGGTAGTCCGTACGTACGCACGAGCGACAATATCATTCTTTCGATATTAAAATAATATATAAATGGTTGTTATATCATATATACATAATCATTATCATGTTTTATTTATTATTTACATGAGTTACATATCATTATTATACCCATCTAAATAATAATATATTGAATAACAATTACACCACGACGTGGAGACGGTAAGCCGTACGTACGCACGTATGGTGACATGTTATTCAAAGGGTGGATAGAATAATGAATATGGTTGTACCATATTTATAATAACATCACAGTATATATATGATACTGGAGTTATTATTTTAGAATGGTAACAACAAAGGAAGAAGAAGTGGAAGAAGAAATGAACTTGGAAAAGGGTGGTGAAATCATTACCTCTTCTTCGGGTTCTTCCTTTTGATTTGATCAAAAGGGCTCCTTAGGTTGGTTTTCGGATCAAACTAAGGCCTCTAGGTTGTAGTGAGAGATGTTGGGAGAGTATTTGGGCAGAGTTTGGACGAACCAAAGGGCTTTGAAGGTTTGAATAAATGATAAGGAGAAGTGCCCTTTTATAAGAGGGGTGAGGGGCACCTTTGGAAAAGCTCGAAATATTAATTTATAATAAATTCATATTTGGTTTCTAATGGCTCCAAAGTTTATTCTTCAAAGGTTAAGGTGGGTACAGGTCGAACACCACTCAACCAATATAATTTAGTCAGGTTTGGGTACATATATTAACCTTATCTTTACGTATTAACTCTAAGTTAATTAGTTTCACTTTTACAATGTCTCTTTGTATTTTTATATAATATGGTTAATAAACTTACTATATACATCCAAGCGACCCCCAAGTGGTCCATTAATGATGAAACTATCATTATATAAGTCTCTTGGCCGAACCTTATATTTTTAGGAATTTAATATCAATTAATAATATAATATTAGTTTTAAGAACTCTTTTATGTCAATTTTGACACTATTCAATAGTTGATTTTTGTGAAACTCATAACAGATTGATTACTTCGAACAAAGTCAATTAAATAAATCCTAATATATAATATTATCCTAGAAAATTAGTTTAAATCATTAAAAATTTCATATTACATTTATTTGGGTATTTATAATATCAATTATTTTAATTTTTCACTATTATAGTAATTACTGCATCATCATTGTGTCATAAATAAAATAAATTATTTAATGTCTAAAAATTATAAATAAAATATCATTATGTAGGAAATAGTTTTATCTTTCTAATTAATATTTATAATCTAAAATCCAACACATATAACTCTATGTAACAATTGGTTTTCTAAAAGATATATGCTTGTGTCATTTTTGTATTCATTTTAACTTGATTAAAATAAAGTGTCATTATCACTTACAAGTGGATCCATGGGGTCCCAAAATCGACCCGAAGATGCCCATGGTCGACCATGTATCAACCAATATGGTTAAGACACGTTTTAGCGTAATTATTATTATTATAATATTATTTTTTAACTCTTATTTACCGGATTTACCCTTTACCATGGTAAATAAAATATTTACCGCAGTAATTATTCAAAATGTCTAAAAATAAAAGTTACCTATTTACACAATTTGAACATCCTGATTCCAAATATGGAATCCATTTTCCTAAATTCAAAACACATAAGTGGCAGAAATTAATTTAAAATTAATTCCCGCTGTCAAAACAAAAAGCGTGTTTTTAAGAGATAATAACTATCAAAAGATTGACACTTGTTTATGTTCGGTTTAATTGTAACATTATGTCCAATGACCAAAATTATATTAAATGGTAAAAATATATTCTAAATATAATTTAAAACCACTCAAATTCATAATTTATCACTATTAATTATTTTGATTAAAAAAGTTGTTTTTAATTAAAATTTAGCAATTTTCACTATTCATCAAAATATGAAAGTTATCCGAAATGTACCAAAAATTCACCTTAGGATAAATTCGATATTCCGAATCCAAAAAAGATGTCCATTTTGAAATATAAAATATATATAATTTCAAAAAGTAGGTATTACTATTCATAACGGCTAGTTTGATTGGTTGTGGTGTGTGTTAAAACTCAAGGTTGCGTACAACACACGCTACTGTATTATTCAAAGAAAGCGTACCGTGGAAGCTTGGGATGTTTTATTTTAAATTTTTGATGTCCCCATTTAGTCAAAAAGTTTAAAATATTGTATTTAAAAAGGGTTCACTATTAAAAGTTGATAAAAGTGCAATACTGAAAATGAATTTGTTCTTGCATTATATCTAAGAAACTCATAATATGGATTATAAAATTATAGGGATTATATAAAGTTTAAAATTTAGATAATACTATTCATATCCTCTTTTTAATTGTTTTTTTTTTGTAATTCATGGTGTGATTGAACTCGGTGTTGCGTGTAGTGCAAGTTATTGAATTATTTTGAAGAAATAACACAATATGAATTCTTGGGGTGTTACATTCTCCCCTCCTTCAATAAATTGAATCCTCGCAATTTGAAATTGTTCTTCAAAAATAAAAGGTTGAAAATAGAAAATATATTTGTGGGAAAACCCACATCGGAAATTGGGTTACTAAAATTTAGTCTTAATATGAGGAAAAGAGAAATGAAAGGATCACCACCAAATTATGATCTCTATTAGGAGAACATTGGTGGCAATTAGAGACATATAATTGGAGGAAAAACGTAAATATATATAGGTAGTGATTGAGGTCATCAATCACAAAAAAGTATAAAATTGAGGTCCTTAAAATCATCAATCTATGATGATTTGAAATACCATCAGTTCAACAAAACATAGGGTATTGGGATAACACATTTTTTACGTTTCAAAATATCTTAGTTGAAATCCCACATCGAAAAATGAATTAATGAGGCCTCTATAAAGAGTCGAAAGTATGAAGATTACCGAAAATAACACATACTAGGGTTCCATGTAGGAAAATATGGATATGGAAGAAAAATCTTACCATCAATTATGTGATGGAGAGTGGTAGAGAACATGGCTATGAAAAGGCCAACATTCCCAAAGCCCTAAATTAGTGATGATTTAAGGTTCCATCTAGGAAAACATTTTTATTCTATGTTTCTTTTCTTAATATTGAGGAATTTATTTATGAGATTGGCTAAGATCATAAGGAGATATAATTACTTTATAATTAGAGTTTTATCCATTAATAAATTTCTACCACAAACTCATCTTTCACTCTAAAAGATAATAGAATGTAACAAAAAATTCTATTTACACTATTCGTATAGGGTTCCAAAATATACGAATTTATAATTTATCTACCAGATCTTTAAAAAAACTACATTATTTAATCCAGGACATCTCGTGGGCCAGTGGTAGGTGATACACCCTTGTCGCCCTTCGGTTGCAGGTTCAAGTCTCGCAGCTTTTCCGGACGCGACGGGTTGCCGCCCGACCTCCGGGTTGTCCTTTTATGGAAATCCAAAATAATCCAAACTAGAACTATCCAAAATACTTCTGTCCAAACTCACAGTCCAACATTTATAAGGAAGGTAAACATAATGTAGATCCTTTTTACCCCGTAATAGCATATGAATACCTTCATCATGTATTCTTTTAATACACTGAAACATCCTGATTTACCATAATCTTTGTTGATTACATTCATGCTCCCTTATTCCATATAGAATGCTGGATATACTTGATCAATCCAAAAATGTTTTAAACCCTAACAATGATGGAATAGACAAATCATTAATCAGCTTCAAGGTAGTCAAGAATATCCAATATAATTTATCCAAATCAATCACGTATTATTCTAAAATCACTACCTCGGTATCAGAACCATATTATGGTTTATCTTTCTATCAACCATATATTTCCAAAAATTTAACCTTCTATTGAGTCACTTTTCTTTGTTCCACACAATCTCAAGTCCTTAATGAAATAGTACTGCAGTACAATCCTTATATACTCCATAATTATTATAATAAGTACATTGTTGATACAACACTCAATTGACATAATCAACATAAGAACTCTAATCATTCCTCTTCATCTGTGGTAGTATCATAACTTGATTATTATCCAATAACATCATTTGCGGCATAGTCTGATGACTGGGACAAAGGTTCACATAGTGTCCAAATTCCTTGCAAATGAAGCATTGTACATTTGAAACCATTTTCTTACCCTTGCAGTCACGTACTTTGTGCCCTTTTCCTCCACACTTATAACAAACTTCCATTCCTTTAAGGCAAGTTCCAGGGTGTTTCTTTCCACAGTTACCACATATGAGAAAATTCTTCTTTTCCCTCTTCCCTTTATCCATCTTTCTCTCTTCCATCATTTTCTTCTCTTGCTTCCCTTCAAAGCCATAGGACTTAGTAAACTCTTTACTTATCTTATCAACACATTATATTATTTATTCATATGATGATAATACATGGGAGACTATTTCTCTTATAAATTCTAGCTTAAGACCATGAAAGATATGATCATTCCTTCTCTTTGGATCATGTGCATTGCCGGAGTTCTCATTCCTTCTACTAGGCACCATTTCTAAACAATGGAATACACTGGATTAGTTTATGAATCAAAATACATAATCCCATACTTATAAAACACTTAACATAAATTGAAATATTTATGGATATAATCCATAATCATAAAAAATATTTTCTTTGAGGGAGTATATACTCATAAACCTTTCATAATGATTTGTAAAGAAAATGAGAGTTATCCTAAGAATATCCCACGGGAGTGTCGTAACCAAGAGTGCAGCAAGGCCCGTTGTCGTGCACCAGTTCCCGTTCGAGTCTAGCTCAAAGCGGTGTTTTCGGGTTATACCCCTAGGTACATCTGTGCCAGAGCCGCCTCTACCTGCTCGTATCCAGACAAGGATGTATTGCTCGGAAAACTCACAAAATCCTTACAATACCAAAATTCTAGGAAGTTCTTCTATACTAATCCTCAAAGTTCATCTTAGGTCTACGTGATCTAATCAGAGTTTATCTAAATCTAGCTTCCAAGGTTTGTACTAAACTTCCTCTGATACCAACTGTAACGCCCCGACCCCAGTTACCCAGAGTCGGTGCATTATTACATAACATTGGCATGATCACAAGAATGATCAAATCTCGAAAGACCGATTGGTTTAGAAGCCTTGGAAACATTAGATATATTCATAAGTTTTAAATCACATCATAAAATGAAAAACTACTAAAACAACATAATGTATCCATAATCCACACTCATATCCCCACAAAATATCCCTGCAGGTCATTCATAACTTACTTCTTCACTTCCTGGGAAGAATAAAACATAGAAAAGGGGTGAGCTCAAATGCCCAGTAAGGATAGAAATATAGCGGAAACATTCATAAATAAGAATAAACATTTAAGGCAATGTATAACTAAAACAAAATCCTTTCAAACACGAACTTTCAACATGGTATGGCATAAATAAAATGAAATAATGCCATTTACTTATTCACATGGATATTCTACTAATCGAATAATCACATGAAAAAATCAATAACCACTTTCATAATGTTGGAATGCATAATGCCAGACTATCATAACCACATAGTCAAGGCCTCATGCCAAGACTACAAATAAGATTTTGTCATGGCCTTGTGACAAGACACTAGTTTGTCTCATGAGACCTACCGATGCATCGAGGAGCTATAGCGGGCTCCACCCGTCACATATTATGTCCAATGCATTCCCATATGAAAAGGTTTAAACATAACATAAACATTCGTATTAAAACTAGCATACTAAATGTCAATAATTTCACCATAAACTATGAATGGTATAAAAATAGCACATCCACAGTCAAACATATCACAAAACCTTCAATACAATATAGAAGTTTTGTATCATAATAAATCAACTTCAAATAAGCGTAAAATCCGTCAAAGGATGTTGACATAGATGAAATCAAAACACTTTTTAGAGAAATATCTCTTTCTATTTTTGAAATCATTTAAGAGCCATATAAAATAAAACATTTTCTTGAAAATATTCTTATAAGCTTGTAAGGGAAGCTTTGACGATTTTATAACGGCGGAAAATAACCGCACCCGCCGTATAAGTTAAAAAAACATTCTTATCTTAATTCTGTCGAAAAGGATAAAAAGGACCTTGTTTGGAAAACGACAGAAAGATTCCCTTATAAACCTCTTATAAAAAGTCAAACAAGGGTATAAATGACTTTAACCCATATTCTTTTAAATATTAAAAATGTTTTGAAATACATTTTGAAGAAACATGGACGTGGATGATAACGAGGTCCCAGTAGATAATTATGTATAAACAACCTCAGATAATGAAGAGATTGGGAAATAAACCCTTACCTTGTACTTTTCCTTTGTTGGGGTAGGATAACCTCCTGTATAATGGTGAAATAATTGTTATTAAATTATACAAGAATCATGTACATTAATATGATATCATATATGATCTTTTAACATTGCTTTATTAATAATATCTTAGTATTATCGTCGTTTCGGGTGATAATCGATTCATTCTTCTTAAATGTTTGGTTACGTAAGACATGTTTGTAATGGATAGATTATATATTATTCATAATCAGAATGATATTAACATTATTTTTAACCCTAAAATGAGAATAAGACTTGAATGGATATGATGGAGAATGAATCTCATCGCGTTCGTGGAGACGGTAGTCCGTACGTACGCACGAGAGACAATATCATTCTTTCGATATTAAAATAATATATAAATGGTTGTTATATCATATATACAGAATCATTATCATGTTTTATTTATTATTTAAATGAGTTACATAACATTATTATACCCATCCAAATAATAATATATTGAATAACAATTACACCACGACGTGGAGACGGTAAGCCGTACGTACGCACGTATGGTGACATGTTATTCAAAGGGTGGAAAGAATACTGAATATGGTTGTACCATATTTATAATAAAATCACAGTATATATATGATACTGGAGTTATTATTTTATAATGGTAACAACAAAGGAAGAATAAGTGGAAGAAGAAATGAACTTGGAAAAGGGTGGTGAAATCATTACCTCTTCTTCGGGTTCTTCCTTTTGATTTGATAAAAAGGGCTCCTTAGGATGGTTTTCTGATCAAACTAAGGCCTCTAGGTTGTATTGAGGGTTGTTGGTAGAGTATTTGGGCAGAGTTTGGCCGAACCAAAAGGCTTTGAAGGTGTGAAGAAATGAGAAGGAGAAGTGCCCTTTTATAAGAGGGGTGAGGGGCACCTTTGGAAAAGCTCGAAATATTAATTTATAATAAATTCATATTCGGTTTCTAATGGTTCCAAAGTTGATTATTCAAAGGTTAAGGTGGGTACAGGTCGAAAACCACTCAAACAATATAATTTAGTCAGTTTTGGGTACTTATATGAACCTTATCTTTAAGTATTAACTCTAAGTTAATTAGTTTCACTTTTACAATGTCTCTTTGTATTTTTATATAATATGGTTAATAAACTTACTATATTCATCCAAGAGACCCCCCAAGTGGTCCATTAATGATGAACCTATCATTATATAAGTCTCTTGTCCGAACCTTATATTTTTAGGAATTTAATATCAATTAATAAAATAATATTAGTTTTAAGAACTCTTTTATGTCAATTTTGACACTATTCAATAGTTGATTTTTGTGAAACTCATAACATATTGATTACTTCGAACAAAGTCAATTAAATAAATCCTAATATATAATATTATCCTAGAAAATTAGTTTAATTCATTAAAAATTTCATATTACATTTATTTGGGTATTTATAATATCAATTATTTTAATTTTTCACTATTATAGTAATTACTGCATCATCATTGTGTCATAAATAAAATAAATTATTTAATGTCTAAAAATTATAAATAAAATATAATTATGTCGGAAATCGTTTTATCTTTCTAATGAATATTTATAATCTAAAATCCAACATATATAACCCTATGTAACAATTGATTGGCTAAAAGATATATGCTTGTGTCATTTTTGTATTCATTTTAACTTAATTAAAATAAAGTGTCATTATCACTTACAAGTGGATCCATGGGGTCCCAAAATTGACCCAAAGATTCCCATGGTGAACCATTTATCAACCAATAGGGATAAGACACGTTTTAGGGTAATTTAGTATTATGATAATATTATTTTTTAACCCTTATTTACCGGATTTACCATTAACCATGGTAAATAAAATATTTACCGCAGTAATTATTCAAAATGTCTAAAAATAAAAGTTACCTATTTACACAATTTGAACATCCTGATTCCAAATATGGAATCCATTTTCCTAAATTCAAAACATAGAAGTGGCAGAAATTTATTTAAAATTAATTCCCGCTGTCAAAACAAAAAGCGTGTTTTTAAGAGATAATAACTATCAAAAGATTGACATTTGTTTATGTTCGGTTTAATTGTAAAATTATGTCCAATGACCAAAATTATATTAAATGGTAAAAATATATTCTAAATATACTTTAAAACCACTCAAATTAATAATTTATCACTATTAATTATTTTGATTAAAAAATTTGTTTTTAATTTAAATTTAGCAATTTTCACTATTCATCAAAATATGAAAGTTATCCGAAATGTACCAAAATTTCACCTTAGGCTAAATTCGATATTCCGAATCCAAAAAAGATGTCCATTTTGAAATATAAAATATATATAATTTCAAAAAGTAGGTATTACTATTCATAACGGCTAGTTTGATTGGTTGTGGTGTGTATTAAAACTCAAGGTTGCGTACAACACATGCTACTGTATTATTCAAAGAAAGCGTATCGTGGAAGCTTGGGATGTTTTATTTTAAATTTTTGATGTCCCCATTTAGTCAAAAAGTTTAAAATATTTTATTTAAAAATGGTTCACTATTAATAGTTGATAAAAGTGCAATACTGAAAATGAATTTGTTCTGGCATTATATCTGAGAAACTCATAATATGGATTCTAAAATTATAGGGATTATATAAAGTTTAAAATTTAGATAATACTATTCATATCCTCTTTTTAATAGATTTTTTTTGTAAGTCATGGTGTGATTGAACTCGGTGTTGCGTGTAGTGCAAGTTATTGAATTATTTTGAAGAAATAACACACTATGAATTCTTGGGGTGTTACAGAAAACCTCTAGAGTATGATGTAGAAGACACAATGTTTTGTTGATCTGTAGACATTTCAGGATTACAAAGTCATGCACGGTGATGTGGAGATATTTTTCTTATATCAAAGAAGCTTCTTGTATAGAATTGAGGATCTGGATCTGACATTCATTTATATTGTCTGAGTAGTCGCTATGAATAATTGCATTCTGATCATACAAGATCACATGGTTATGTTCCACAACTATAGCAAGGAAAAGGTTTTTGGTTTTCTGATATCATTCCATCTAGACACATTTTGTAAGTTGAGTTTTGACAGTGTCAAGTATCATCAATATTCAATAAAATTTGTAAAATATATTGTTCCAAAGAGTAGAAGTAGTAGCACAAGAAAAGAACACATGGTTAGGATATTCTCTATGTTGATTACAGATTTTACATTTATAGAAAATCTGAATTCCAAATTATTGAAGACATGTATCAGTGGGATCTCTGTTGTGAGCAAGGCACCAGATGAGACTGAATCTTGATCTCTTTATCCAAGGCTTGTTGAAGTGTTTAATCTAGATGTAATTATTCTCAGTGTCACAGAACAAATGATTAGAGTAATATTTTGAGGTATGCATTCCATTTTGAGCAGGGTCTATAATTAAGAAATCACTATTGTAAGCAAATGTATAGATTTCAATGAGATTCAAAATAGTATCTAGGAGATGATATTGATGATAATTTAAGGTATCTTTGATAGATGTGTAGGTGTTTTCAAGATTCTGATCATGGTAAATCATAGTGATTAAGGGTGTGTCATCCTAGTTATATATCTATAATTTCATTGAGGAATATTTAGAGATGATCTATATGGAATTACTCATAATGTTGGTGAAGGAGTGCTTGATGAAAGTCCATATGAAAGAATAAATAAATCTTGAATTTCCAAAATTATGTTTGTCGGGAAATCTATTTTTGATAAAGGCGATAGATTTATAAGAATTGTGAAAAATATTCCAAGTAAGCTGGTAATGAAGATTATCATTAAATTACATTTAATTTTTATGCTAATGCCACCATTCTCAATAGGATTACAACAAATTGACCAAGGAATCGTCAAAAGATTTCTTTCTAGAATACTACCATTCCATATGAAATTTTTAATAGATGTGTTCATATTTTTGGAAATATATTTCTCCTTCATGTCCATATTTTTAATTATCACAATTTTTATCATCATCTAGGAACCATATTCTGTGTTTTTCTTCTATCCTTTTAGTTCCATGCTTCCCCATTCCCAAGTAAGTATTATTATCCATTTGTATGATACGGGATTCTAGTAAACTAATTTTATAATATATGACCCTTATTACCTAGATAAAAATTTACATAATGAAATTTATTTAATGGGCTAATAACGTAACCACCCGAAATTTATTTAATAATAATACTTTTCTCAATATCATTCTTGAAATGAAATTCCATGATTTAATAAGATTATCAAATACTATAAAAATAATATTATTTAAATGTGTTTGTTATAACCTAACTGGTAAATTAACTATTATGAATTGAAATAACCACATTATAAAAAAATAAAAGGATTTAAAGAGTTATAAAGTATTTATTTATTTATAATAAATAAGTTCTAAATTTTTAGTAAGGTGATTTTATTCCAGACTAAAATGTTTTTATCAATAATTATTTTTATTGAATTTTGAGTTCAAAAATTATAATTAATTAAAACGTTTTTTATAGTTTTTATTCTTGGTAATTAACGTCATATATTAATATATCATCTTCATGTACGATTGTTGGAATTTTTAACAATTGTTTTAAAAGCATTATTTTATCACCAGATAATGAAAAATGTCAATTTTTTTTTGTAAAAGTACCATTTCATTTCATTAAATTGTTTAATTTAAAATTAATATTATGATTTCAATATAATATTAAAGTATTATATTTTTTATTTAATTATATATAATATTATTAATTACATATGATTTTTATATACTTGATATTTGTTAATGTTCACTTTTGGACTTATTGCACATTTTTCAAAAAAGTGCATTATGTGTACAATGTGTTTTTTTAATAATTAATTAAAAATATAATAACTATGTAATTATGATAATGATATTTATAAAATATATATTAAATTAAATATTTTAATATTAATTCAACGGCTTTGATAGAGAAATGAATGAAATAAAATATGGATTTGTGCATAAGAATGAATTTTTTGAAAAAAAAATTCATTGCGTATTGTGAACATACATTAAAGTGAATTTATAACTACTATAAAAATTGAATATTATAAAATAGTTTATAAATTTTTAGTTATAATAATTTCTATAATTTAATTTTCTCAACTTAATAACTATTCAAATTGAATCATAAAAACAATAAATTGTTTTAACCTTATTAAGGGTAATCTTTTTTAACCGAGTGTTAAATTAGTCGATAAGGGTGGGAATGAAACTTAAACATGCTTAATAAATATTGTTTTAAGTTATTTAGACTTAATATTATCTTAAATTAAAATAATTTTCCTTTTTGATCAACATGTCCATGAAAGTGACGTTGCATTATTGAAATATTTTATGTAATTCTGTATGCACCACTCCCCTCACATATAGAAGAGCACCCATTCTCCACCACCATTCACACTATTTCGTCCATATATATTTTCCAATACCAACCTCAAAATAATCCAATATTATACCCTTTTTATATACCCCTTGTTATTATCAAAAAACTAATAGATCATGGAATAGTGTGTAATCAAAAAGAGGTATCTCATAGAAGATGTATAAATCTTTACCAAGCATATTCTATTTTATTTCTTATTTTTCATTTTATAAACCCATTTTTTATATCATAACCTGATTAATAGAGTATAATAAATAAATTTCCATTTTTTATGCTTGTGGAAGAACCATTTTCACCTCTTTTGTATCAAAAGGTAAATAAAATAACTGATTATGCGTATGTGTGAACTACCACCTCCATATAGAAAAATGATTAATTTTCCACAAACATTATTAATGGTTGATTATTATGAAGGATTTAATTTTTTATATAATATCTATGACAATTTGTTTGATTCTTTTTTTATTATTTCTTTTGTACCGTATTATCATCCCATCTGTTGGAAAATGATCATATCTCTTATGAATATGTGTGTACTACACCCTCAATGGAGCGATGTGATATGTTTTTTGTTACAATTTACATAGATGATAATGAGATTATATTAGATAAATTCGTATGTTATATATTATATAGAAATAATTCAATAATTGTTAACTATTTTTTATATTATTTCATTCCATCTATCGAAAAGTTGAAATGTCATGTGTGCGTTCGTATAAACTAACATCTCTATATAGGTAAGTAATTTAATATTCATCAATGATTTATACGGATGGTTATAAAAGTGTATATAATTATTAAATATAAATAAATCAAATGGTTAATATTCATGATATGATGAAAAAATGATCAAAGTACATTGACTATAACTAGCAATTTGAACAATTGTGAACCTCTTTATTTCAATGATGTTTATATAATACCCATTAGACATATTATATCATATATACTTTTTAATTCATGGTGTTTATATTGAAAATTCCAATTATTTTATCAATGTTTTTTTATTCAAAAGTTACCAAAATTTTATGCGTTTACTGTCCTAATTGGTATTCTTTTCTATATTTGTTATGTTATATAGTTATCCTCTTTTATTGGGTTTATCTACTATCCCTTAAATATTTCATATCTTATTTATAATATTTTGAACTTTTTTTTTAATTTTCATTGGATATTATTTATTTCATGGGAATTATAAATCAAAAGTAATCGAAGCATTAAGTACTTATGTTACAATCTCACATTGTACCAGTATAGTTTATGATTATATTTATCATAAATAAATTATATGATCTATCTATATGATTTCTTATTTTATTCCATTATTATTTCCATGAATTTATTTTATATATTTAAAAATAATTTTTACCTAGTTTTTTTTTGATTTTTAGGTAGAGCCACTATAACACCCCTGGATTTAAAAAAAAAGACTATGGTGGATAGCATAAAAGACACTCAAAACTATTACAAGATAAGAATAAAAACCCTCAATATATTATGATATATTTACATTTATATAAAATAAATTTCTTCAATATCTATGAGTACCTGAATCCTCGGTATTTTTATGCTTGATAGCATATTCAACATGGAACACTATGGTTAAACAACTCATCATATATATAATTATTATAACCTAGTCGTTGAATTGGGTGGCATAAATAGTTTGATATGTATATATATATATATATTAAAAACTAAACATAAATTATTTATTAAAATTTAGTAAATAATCAATAAATATTTAGTAAAGTGGTTTTATCCTTCAAAAATATGTTTTATTCGAAAATGATTTTTAATTGTTCTCATGGATGAAAACATTTTTATAAATATATTTAAATGTTATAAAATTAATTTATTAAAATTAATTTCATATATTGAGTCTTAATATATAAAAATTGGCGTTATTTTTGATTTTTTCAGAAAATAGTGATTTTTTAGGGAATAGTAAAAAATATCGTTTTTGTAAAACTATAATTTTTTTAATTAATTAAGTAATTAAAAAGTAAAATTATTTTTTAAATATTATTTAAAATAAAATAATAATTATTTTTTTATATTTTACCCACTTAATTATATTTTTTTCTTCATCATATTTCAGTTTATTTCATATTTGTTTTCGGTTCAGAAAAAATATTATTCTATAGGTTTTTTAAAAGCCATTATGTTTCATCATTTTAATTAATAAAAATAACACCTAATGATAATTTTTTTTATAATATTGGTAATATATAAATAATTTTTAGTTTTTTTTCATTGTTATTATGACACATAGAATTAATATAAAATCATCTTATTCATAAAAAATACTCTGCTCAAAACCCGACTTTTTATGGCATATACATGATTTTTTTTAAATTTAACTTCATTACACTATTAGAAAATTTATCTAAAAAAATAGTTATGATTTTTAAAATAATCATGTAAAAATATACTATAATGATTTTTTGATGAATTTAATTTTTTGATGTATTGTAAAAAATATTGACTTTTAATTTAAAAATCTATTTTCGATCAAATTACTTATAAAGTAAAATTATATTTTATGTTGATTTTATAGTTAAATTAGTTCAATAGTATTTCAATTAATCCAATTTAATACATTTTAATATTTTCTATATGTAATTTGAAATAAAAATGTTTTAATCTTTAGAAAACTCTTCTCTTAATAAAAATTATGCTTCTTTATCGCATCAGCGGGATAAATTTTGGATAATTGTTTACCCATTAGGTAAATTGATTTTAGAAAAATGGATTTCGTAGTTGGATTTTTCATAATATATAATGTATGATTAGTTTACCTTAATTACTGACAAAATGAATATTGAAAATTGAAGATGTTTATGATCACGATTAAGGTAAAAATCGATTTCATTTGGGGTTAAACTAAAATATAGTTGTTAAAATGACATATCCACTTGTCTAAAAACTATTTTATAAAAATAGTTCAACCATAAAACCTTTGATATTTTGGAATATTTTATTTTGGACCATTTTTCATTTAAATATGTCGAAGCACTCAATTCATTTCAAAATTGACAGCAGTGTCATCTCCCCCAAATATAAAGTCCACCCACTCTACACACTTCATCATGCATTATAAAATCATTGGATAATCAACCCCATGATCAAATAAGATCCTAAAAATCCCACAAATATTCATATAATCCTTATTTTTTTCTAAAATACAACCTAGTAACTCCTTTGGTGGAAACCTATGGAGGATACATGAAGAATTGACAATGTTCTCCATCAACCATTTTTATTTTATTTCCCTCTAGAAATCCTTCGACTTTTCATAATAATGATAATATAATAATAATATTATATTTTATATGATGTAATGATTTTATAACATTTCTTATGACCATAAACCATTTTGCTTCCCTGAAATGTGTTACAAAATCTTCATTCGAGTGTAGGTCGGACTACCACCTCACAAACTGATGTCATTCATTTTTTCATTACCACCTCTCACTATTAGATATGATGATGTTAATCATGTTAATATATGATATTTATAACATAAGAATACATATAGTGTCATAATATCATATATAAATCTTTACTTTCTATTATGTAGGGGATATGATAACGTCGTTCTTGTTTATGATGGAATACCCCCTCGTAAAGCGATGCGATTTATTTTTTCACAAACACATTAAATTGAAGGTAACAAGATAAAATATAATGAATATATGTCATATTAATGAAATAATTATTATATTCATTACATATTTATAATTTTTTAAAACAATATATCATTTTATTTGTAATCTTTTATCATATAGGAAAACTCACAATGTCGTTTGGGTACGTGTGGACTACCACTTTCATGAAGCGATGAGATTATTTTCAACACCACACCACAAGAATAATGTATATACATATATATAGTTTAATAATAAATTATTTATGATATAATTAAATATTACTTACTTTTTTTCATAATGATCATTGAAGAATGGAAATGTTCCTCTTGAGTAAGTACGACCTACAGTCTCTATGATCGTAACGTCAGTTCATTTTTTATAACCATATTTCTTTCTTTTTTTAAAGGTATAGTTAGTGTAAAAATAAGGTAATTTTTTTATGAATAATATTTTGTATATTAAATAACTATATAATAATCCTGAGAATCAAAATCATTCATAACAAAGAATGAAAGAGAAAACAAGGTTATTAACACCAGAAGGAAAGATAATAGTAAAATATTATTTACATAAAAGAGATAATATATTATAAAATCATAACATGTTACATTATAAATATTAAAACGTTTATTTTGTAAGATAATAAAATAATTAAAACCATTATTAATGAGGTTATGGAATGATCAACCAAAACAAAGTGCGAGGAAAATGGATTTCTATCTAACTATTATTTTATTGGAGACAAAATATATAATTAGAAAATGTATCATTTAGGTGGTTTATATAAAATATAATAATGTGTTTGATGATAATTAAAAATAAAATAATTTTTCATTTAAATTTCCATTTTAATATTCTCCTTTCATGGGGTTTACTGTGCAATAATAACCAAAATGATAAGTGATTTTTGCCTCAATTTTTCTTCATTGAGACGTATGTTATGTTAATACTATATTTTGTATTGTGGTATCTATAAATACCCTTTTAAATATAATATAAATAATTTATTTATAATATTTATCTTATAATTATCATTTAATGATATTATATCATGGTAAATTAAATAATATGTTACCAAAGTGGTAAGAGTCTTATGTTACAATCACACAGTTTTCCATACTTGTTTAAAATTTTAATTAAAATAAAGATACATTATGATAAATATCTTAATATAATACTGAATTCTATTTTTCTATTGTTATGAATCATATTTACAATTAATATTTCCATTTCCCACCATTTTGTACTTAAAATAATTAAGAAAATATTTTAATAAAAATATGACATTATTTCTCTCTTTGGTGTGATATATAATTTATTTCCAATACAATGTTTTACACAAAACTATTATATAATGTTTTATTACTATAATAATTTATTAAAATATTAAATTTTTATCCATGTTTTACCTTTAAAACAATTAAAATAAATCTTTATGACATTTTCCAAATATTTCCATTTCAATATTACAGAAAATATGAAAGAATTGTTCTTTCTGTCTTCTTATCAAGTCACTTTTTTATCATTTTTAAAGTGTAAAAGGAATGTTACATTAAATATTTATGAAATTTATAGAAATAAACGTTATCATGGATTTCATTTCATTGATATTTCCATTTCAATTTTACAATTACATTTATAAAGAAATTTGTTTCCTAATATTTAAGTTGATTCTATTTTTAATGTATTTTTCACGAAAATTGGTTTTAAAAATGCTTTATATTTAAAAAAAATCAACTATAAAGGATATTATCCTCAAGAAAATTTTAAAATTATATTTAAATATAAATATAAATGTTTCTATGGTTATTTTAAAATGATTATTTTTATAATATTTCATAAATTTTTATGTTTCCTAAAGTTATTTCCAAATGATATTTTAAAATTCATAAAAATAGTTTTTAACCGCATATAAATTGTATATTTATTCATAAAAAATAAAAAAATCACTTATGGTTTTTATTGTAATTATCAAGTTAGAACATCCTAATTATTTCTCATGATAGATTAAAATTGTTTCTAATTGTTTTTATAGAACCCATTTTTCCAAGGGTTAATTATATTTCAAAGAGATTATTATAGAACTCGTTTCTTTTCCAATCGTTAATTATTTTTCCATGATATTCACATGAAACTCATTTCGTTGACATATATTAATATGTTTATATATGAATAAATGTTTTTTATTAGTTTTATGATAAAATATTAATGAAATATATTTATTTTGTGTTTCTTGGACATTATATATTATGGGTGCACCTAGATAGAGCTGGGTGATACCATTATGTCTTAAAAAATGTGTTCAAAAAAATATAGATCCAATTTATTGGGTGATGATTATATTCTATAGATAATTATGTTGTAATAAATCTATATGGTTAATCTAGTTATAAGTGGTTTGTAACCATTATTTAATTTTACAATGAAGATGATATCCCAACATACCAACATATTTTTATTATTATTTCTTTGGGTTTATATTATTTTCTTTGAACAAGGATGCAATCACATAGCCCATGATTATTTATTCATTTGTATATTATCTTTTTTAAAGAATTATGTCATGTTTTCATGTCTAATAATATAAGTATTTGGGGGTATTAATATTCTTATGTTATACTCTTTCACCTTTATTATGTCATCATGCCCTTATGCACTCCTTGTTCCAATTCATAACCTTTAATTTTTAATTCTTATATTGAACCTTACTAAGAAATATATCTCACTGTTCCTATATTTTATATTCCATAGTTTATAAAAACATTATGCTCAATGACTTATTTTAGATGGAATTTCATATGGTGTATGATGAAGACTTAATGTGAAATAAGAAAATGATGGGTTAAGTGGGAGAAATTCTCATTTGATGACATGAGAATTATTTATATAGTTTTTTGTCTAAATTATCTAAAACTCTAAACCATAACGGTCCTTCAAAATTTGATGGATTCAATGTTTACTTTCGATATTTTAAGGTGTGTATGGGAAATAATTGAGTTATAGTTATCAACATCGAAACTAAAAAGTATTGCCTATTATTTTAACATCATATCCAGGTGTGTGGGCATTGCACTATCATAGTTGGTTTCAAATGTTGGTTTAGGTAATTTCGAATAATTTTATTTTTCATGTGAGTTTAACATAAGAGTACGTGATATCATCATAGGTATATAAGATTATGTATTATCATAAGTTAAAAATTTTAGACACCCCTTTGCGTTTTTGAAGTAGTAAATGTTTTAAGGTTATCGATGACATTTTGGTAGATGTTTTATTAGGATATATTAATTTAATATAGTAACACATGATTCTCATGCATGGATATTAATTCTTTTTAGAGAAATATTCACCACATTATACAATCATATTCCAAAATACCAAAATAGTTTAGTGCCATTGGAAACCTAGAACTCAATGTTATAATATGGTGAATGATATTCAATGTTTCCCAAAATAATATTTCCATTTAGTACTCCTCATAGAAATACCCTATATACACCCGTCTTTATAACTTGGGGAATTAAAAAATAATAAATGGCGATTTCATGTTCTTAGTAAGTGTAAAAAAGGAGATACATCGTCGTACCATGGGCATAATTGTATGAAAATATCATCATAACATATGAAAACCATACCCGAGATATAAAATATCATAATACAGATACATGAAATAACTATTAGTAATTCATAAGACATGAATCACAATATAAAAAAAATAACCCAAAAAATAACATTTTCATAAGGCATTAATTTGTGGCACACACATCATTTTATAACATTGTAAACATATATAAGTTGAAACAGGTTCACTAATTATTTTATGGGAATGAAATTAGGACCTCTAATACCACTATAAAGAAGAAACTAGGTTTAAATATATCATTTTAGGAATGAAAAATATTTCCAAACATAACATTCTTGACATGTAATCAGGTTTTCTCATAAAAAATTTAGCATATAATCTGGTTAATCCATAACATTGTAAACATGTAATCAGCTTCATGCATAACATTATGAAATCTTAATTTGGTTCTTCCATAACATTGTGAACACATAATAAGGATCAGACATAACATTTATTTCATGTAATTAGGTTCACAGATAACATATATACTCATGATTTATACATCGTTACTGAATGCATTGAAGGGAGATATAGATCACATTGTTAAAATAATAAAATCATAAAAATGTGTGCCCATAGATTATAATAATTCATAATATAATAACCCTTGGTTTTAAATGGTTTTCATAAATTTTGCATCATGTTATAACCTGTAGAAAAGATATATGTTTCATAATCATTTCATTATAACATAATCATTTAAAAAAAGATGATTTCATATTTATTTTAACATGGTATAGCTCGTGGAAGAGAAACAATTTTCCAAAAAAAGTTAATGACAAAATAAATCATTAATAAATAATAAGAATGGTATCCTTGGATAATGTCCCAAATAAATAATAAACTATATCAAAGCATGTTATCATAGATGGAGGGGGATTTTTAAATTTCACTGGGAAAATTCCTTAAATAAAACAACATTTCATTGAAAATATCATTTGAATTAATAAATAATTTTGAATGTAACTTAAATTGAAAAAAAACTTTTAGAACTTATAATTTAATCTTTTAAAATAATTAAAAACAATTATTTGGTAATATATACAATTTTCCTTGAATAACAAATTTTAAGCATAAAATATTTGAAAAACATTTTCATTGATAATATCTTTTTACAACATACAAATGAAGATTAAGAAATCAGTAAAAAATACTTTTAAACCTAAAATTTTTTGAAATTCATTTTCATGGTAGAATTTTGTTAAATTACCCTGAATTTTTTTTAGAAAATAAAGTTTTAGAAGAAAACATATTCTTGACCAAAGAGAGAAATAAAGTAATATTTTCTTTAAAAAAATTATTATTTATATTGAGTACAAACTAGTGGAACTAATGGCACCATTACAAGATTATTTTATGACTAACAATATGATAATAAAATTAATTAGAAATTATGAGAGGTAGATCTTTATATTTCAACAATTGAGGATTTATCATAAACAATCCCGATAAATAATGGGATTATAACATAAATTGTTACAACAACTGTAACATCAAATCAAAATCTACATGAATGTTTAACATTAAATGGAACATAAAATATCTTTATAATTTATAAATAAATCCCATTAAATTTTAGTGGTGTAGTATAAACACCTCATGAATGAATATAGGTTTATATTCTATTATATGTCAAAAAGAAGGAAAATTATGAGAAAACACTTTTGCAGTTTTGTTGATGTTACAACCATAAACCCCCAGAAATACATATAAAAATGGATTTTAAAATCCCAAAAATATTTATTATAATTACCGTAATATAAATTCATATAAATTATATACTCCACATATAAGAAATAGGTGGTGAATAGGGCATCTGTCTCACAAAAGTAAAAAAGTGAGACCAAAATCCCATAACATAAGTATTAAGTTATGTTTTAATCATTAAATCCCCATGTATAATCAATATAAGTTTATTATGAATATATTATTGAACCATATTCAATGATATCATGCCTTATATTATTTTATTATTGCTTTTTATTACCCCTTTCTTATCAATTATGTGTTAATGTTCTACTTAGAGTGATAACATCATAGTTTTTAATAGATGGATTTATTTTTGATTTTTAGCCCCAAAACATAGATCATAGTTTCATAATCATATTAATTTAGAAAATGATACAAATATCATATATATTAAGTATATATGTATGTATAGTAATCCCTAAAACATTGTGATAAGATATAGAATACCTCATTCGTTGAGACAGTAGGTTGTATGTAGTCATGAAAGTTGTTTTAGTTTTCTTATATTTTTTAATGAACTTTTTGTATATATATTAACATTATTTTATAATTAGTAATTCATGTATTTCTTGAATTTTTTATTAAAATTATCATTAATATATTCCATGTAAATTTTTAATGAATTACATCGATCCGTGAGGTTGTAGTCTGCCACACACACAAACAACATTATCATATTATCAAAAAATTGAAAGACTGATGGAATGAATTTTATAATAATCCCATAAGAATAAAGAAATCATAATAATAATTTATATCATATATAAACATTATCTTCATCATTGTTCTAAATCATGAAATGTTGAAATTTAAAATTGAACGACATTAGTTCACAAGGAAGCAGTCCACCATATAAATGAATAATGATTTTCTAGTCTATTTGATGGATGTTTTTTTATTATTTATTAATTCCCATAACCTACCAGAAGCTAAATATAGATAATAAAATTATTTTTTTATATATGAAATATATACAAATAATTGAAGGGTTTATAGGAAATAGTAACATATAAATATTGATTGATGAACGTTACCTCTTCTTTGGGGATATCTTATTGGTTTACTCTAAGAAAATTCATTTTTCAGATTTCTACCCAAAGAATTATATGATGATGGTGTGTAATTTTGGAAGTTATTTTATAAGGTTTGGTTTAATCCAAATGGATTGGGAGGTGTGATGATGGAGGGAGATTGAGTAACCTTTTTTATTGTCGAAGAGTGACATTCTTGTAAATGCTAAAAATTATTCACAATTCATATGTTTCCCTTAACTCATATGGATGAAAAAATGGAATAATATGGGAGGTATGGATTTATTTTCTTTAGAAACTCCTCCTTTAAACAATGATAATTTATTTTTAATAATTTTTTCTCCCAACAGCTATGTTTCCCCACTTTTAGCATGTTGGTTTATATTAAGGTAACTAAATTTATAACCACGGTAATTTATTATTTGATATCACATTAAAGGGATATGTATTAGATAACTCAAACCCATTGATTATATAAATTATATCTAATGTATAAAATAAATGGCCTTTGTGGGTTTTCTGATGAATAAACCCATGTCGACCCTGAACTAGTCACCTGAGGCGATCAGTGTAAAGGCATGATGGGTATTCCCAATTCCCATGGGCTCGAAACTCATGTTAGGCATCAATATAGAGTCTATGTGAACCATTCATCCAAATAAAATTGAGTTCATCAATCATCAGAAGAATAATAAAATAATCCCAAATAAACACATAATTATAGAAACTGAACATCATCCTTAACAAAATATTGATGTTCCATAAAACTAAACAACAAACCCAACTAATCCAAAAAACCAAGACACCTACATGTGACCTTGAGGGTCACTCTAAAACACTAGGATTGACCATCTCCCATAGAGATCAGGACAAAGTTATGACCTACACCACATAAAAATAATAAGAAAAAATTATAGGTGTGATTATTAAAACTGAGTTGGCATTATGGATCAAATCTATTCCCAACACACTTTAAAATAAAACAAACAACAACTTCAAGTATACGATAAAATATATATAGTTAGTATGATTTTATAAACATTTTCCACATTAAAAACAAATAACATTCATTGTGCTTATAAACATTTAATACCACACCCATTTCCAAGGTGGGTCCATATGGATTTTAAAAGGGAAAACAAACATTTCATTTATAAGAGAGAAGGTGTGTAAAACATTTCTAATAATGATTTTCCATGAACACTTGAATAAATTTTATCATTATGGGCATAAATCCAAACTACTCAAAAATTATTAACAAAAATCATACACCAATAAAAATTGTAAAATATCACATAATATTATCTGACAAATAGTGTATCATAATCAATCACCACATACAACTAAGTTTTAATAGACATGATTGAACCTAAGAGATTGTGAATAATCCCAAAAATAATAATACATGTTGACTCATCTCACAAAGCAAGCCTCACCCAATTAAATTAATAACTCTTCCACCCACTAGGCCATCCCCTATATGGTACATACTAAGGATCACTATCCGATGAAAATAAAATTGAATATATCCCCCTTCTCTAAGATGCTAACTATATTGTAAACCTATGTAGTGAAGGAATCATTCTCAAGAAATGTCACTCCCTATTTCAGGTTCCCATGTCAGGATGTATAAATTGGGTGATCCAAACATTGAAAAACTATCATCCAATATTGCGGACATATATAATAATAATTCACACAACATGCATCACCTAGGTCACTCCAAGAATTAAATTCGTTAAATAGAAGAAATTGGTCTTAATGGAGTCCACACCGAGGATCTGTCATTCCACAACAAGTAAATAGGTCATAAGAAGTCCACATCGATAGAGTCCGACCAATTAAAATAAATGAATCAAAATGATTCCATAATATGGAAATAAAATCCATTCAACAAATTCTTATTAAGATATCTATCCAAGGATGGTTCTCAAAAAACACCATCTTCACTAAATTTCACAAAATTTCCATCGAGTATGTCTATAATTATATAAGTAATCATCCCATTAAAAGAACCAAAACCACCTTTACAACAAGCTATATAAACACCATTTAAAATTCAAAACCATTTAGAAGAAAATTCACTAAAACACACACATTACATTTATATGTCAAATCCACATTCGTAGAAATTTTCAAACGGGCCATGCATTACCAACACATACCTATCCACCATAAAAATCCAAATACACAGTTATTTTCAATCCCAAATGACTTAGATATCCAATAAAGAAACCCCAAACAATAATTTAATATGCCACTTCACATTTACGAAGAAAAAAACATTCTTTTCATACCAGAAATTACCCACAATATCTAACCTGTTATTTGATTGAACACTTGGTGTAAAGCATTTATCAAAATATTTCCATTTATCATAAAATAAGAAATAATTAATCTCTTTCCACATAAAATAATATATTCAGACATCTCGATTGAGTATTTAATATTATATAATGGTTTAAATAGTATGAAACCATCGATTCATAAATGAAAATAGAAAGTGTAAAGGTAAACCTACCACAAATATCATATTGATTCAACAACACACACCTGAAACCATATCATAAATTCTCATGGAAGAATTAACATCAAAGAGAAACCCTAACCATTAAGGACACCCAACATGAACTAAGAGAAACATAAACCCTAGTTCTACATTACCTTGGGAGAAGAGGGACTCAAGATAAATTGAAAGGAAAAAGATGATGGAGAATAAAATAAAATATTACCTTTATAAAGTTATCCCCAAACATGAAAAATGAATCCCTAGATAAAAACCATGGGATGAAGGTGGAAGCATGAAGAACATATTAGGATTACCTTATGAGTCGTACGAACCAGAGGAAAGGAGAAATGGGAATATTTGATCGAAAATTACAAATAGGGAATTAGAGACATTTCATATTGTTAATGACCTGGGTAATTCGTATAGTTGGGACTCACAGATTTATTACTCATGCGTAAACCATGTTCTCCCACTAGAAAAGATGGATACCTCACACAGGCTAGCTGCATGGTCTAGTAAATTGTTCAATGAACATGTGGAATGGTTGTGCCTCGTGATAGTACCTTCTTGTAATCTTACTACACAGTTTTAGTAACCATGTGTGATCAACAAACCCACAACTAGAATCACCCCATAATCGGCACAATCTCCTGGACTGAGCCTTATGATTTTTTGTAAATATGTGCCAACCATGAACCACCAACTTCCAAGTGGAAAAAAATAAACATTTCAATGTATTATTTTGAAGGATACTAATGAATAACCTCAGGACTGAAGATAAACATAAAGGAATCACAAAATTGAAACTCGCTATATTTGGAACTCGAGAGAAATACCATGATCAAAAAATTAACCGGAACCAATGATGAAAAAAAATTACTAAGACTCACAGAATTCTCCACCATAACACTTTATGGCCCCTAAAATCCCAAAAATTTCCCATTTTATCAGTCAATGAAAAAGGATTTCCAAAAACACATGATTCACCCTCATAAACCAAGAACACCTAAACTGCCAAACAGAACTCATACCTCTTACTCACATCGATCCAACAAGCCAATAATACTACTTGAAACATGATATAATGATTCAACCACACCGTATTATCATCATAGGAGGCCATAAAAAACTCCCCACAATTATTAAACAACTAGAACTAATCAATTATAGGAGAATTATCAAAAGAAACCCATAAGGTCTCCCCACCATACGAAATGACAAGATTAAACAGATAAGAGCGGTAAAAAAAGAAAACCAAACATGAGATAACATAAGAATATTCCCACACTCCGAAACCTCCACCACCATATGGGACCCAACCCAATAAACTCAAGCCAAATAGTACCAAATTAGTGGTAAATAATAGCTACAATAAGATAATTTGGACCGCTCACACACCAAAAGATGAGACAATAACAGATCTAAATATCTCCACACCAGTAGTGGTTTCTTAACTTTATGAAATTTATGATTTCATAAAATATAGATGAATCCCTAATGTTGGAAGAATCTGATACCCCATGGTCAGGAGATGATGATTTTACAATCGAAGTCCTTCTTTTGGTGCCATAAGAAGTGACCCCAAACCCCAGATGAGATCATATTATCACATCACACTATGAAACATAATTTCTTCAATAAAGTACTTTCTACCAAATAGGTACTTATAAGATGCACATGGTGAACAACACATCACATACAATAGATTTAGTCAGAATTTACAAAAGAAAAACACACTTTTATTAAAAAAAGTTATCAAGATACTCCACTACATCCCACACATATCAAAAAAAAGTGAACACAGCTGAGAAAACTGATATAAATGAATGATACACTATAATATAAGGGATTTGAAACTAAATCCAATCTATCACCCCACTTTTACGAGAAATTAGGTTTTTTTAGAGGTGTATCTGGCTCCACGATGCTTCCTAGGAACACCATGACATAACTCTTTCAAGTGGCCTTGGAATCCATAGGAATCACATGTCATTGAAGAAATCAAGAATGGGGTATCTTATAATCTATCATTATTCATTGAGGGTGTAAGACGATCCTACTGTTAAAATAATTATATGAATGTTCTAATGTCTTCCTAATTCTTTGACTTCTGCCAATGAATTCAGGAAGTTCCCTACATTCTTACTAGAATTCCACTCAACACTTACATGGATTGAAAGGGTGATGAATGCCTAATGAAATCCTTATAAAACATCTTTTTCATAAAAAAAATACCTTACCACATTAGAAAAAATAAGTTAAATCGATCACTGGAACCTTACACAATAGACCAGTATAAAGGCCAAACACCAAACATCGAGCCCTCAAGGAATCATTCATAGCCCACTCTTGAGTGTAAGGAAAAATATCCATAATACAGTGAGAGTACTCTAAAAAGTCTATCTCCATGTCAGTTCCTCAAATATGTAAATATATAAAATTATTGGGGATTTTTTTGTTAGATTGACTTCCACCACTACAAAGACAGTTCTTCAAATATATACGTATAAGAAATCTATTTTAACAAGTCATGTAATGCAATGATCCATAACTTTATTTATATTTTCTACATCCAATATTCTTATTTGGGAGGATCCTCTTGACCATAAAAGAGATGTGTATTTAACTTTTGAAACTGAATTATTAAGTCATTACGTTGAATAATTGGAAAGACTTCTAATGATTAACCACCTGTAGTTGAACCATGTGTATCCATCAAATATTTTTTGAGGCACACACTAAGAAAAAAATACCCCATGAACTCATAGAATCATGAAAATTTTGGAACACATCTTACCATATCATCAACCATCTACATCCAAACATATATATTGGTATGTCAGAACCCATGGAAACACTAAAGTAAAAACACAAAACATTTATACCCATGTTTTCACACATTCAATCCACTTTCCATTTAAACTTTCATAGTTTCATTGAAAGGTCCACTAACCAATCTATAAAAATCCATTTTCATACTCAAAACATCAAAACATCCCAAAATATAAATCTCTTGAGTCCTATTAAATATATTTCTAGGAGCTCAATAGACCCTATACCCTAAAAATAATTTAATTAAAAAATCTATTATTCTTATTTGAAAAAATTCCAAAACAAATTTCATCTTCCAATCAAACCATTTCAAAAAACCCCAAATTTAATTTTACAAAAAAAAACATTTTTTAATGAATATATCAATGATATTTCTAAAAAAAATTTATACATTTATAAAATGAAACCACTACCACTAAATAACCTATATTAATCATTACAAAACATGTGTTTTCAAAAAAAAATTACAATCAAGGATATCCCAATATTACTCACAATGAGAAACTACTATCGATGGATAACTTGGACTTATGGTTGGAGGAGGCCATATGTCAATTACACCACCACCATGGATGTCCTTTAAGACCGTTTACTTGGCTACACCTAGATTATAAAAAACTAGGATCTAATTGAGTCCACTATAACAACACCCATTTTGTATCCCAAACATGAAATAAGACAAAAGAATTATAGAAACAAAAAAACCTGATTTGCCCGAGAAACTCAACATTCTGTCTAAAAATTGTTGGCGAGAAACTCCCAAATTCTTTCACCCAAATCTATATAAATTAAAATATATCACCTTGAAATCCTAAATAAAAAAAGCTTATCTAAAAGAAAGTCCTTCTAATGTAATCCTCTTTTAATTCTCTTTTTTCATGAATCAAGACGGGTCGACCCCAAACCGGTCACCCAAGATAATCTGTGTCAAGGCCCGAAGGGTGTTCTCTATCCCAATAGGCTGAATACTAGTTTCATGTATCAATAGGGAGACAAAGGGAATGATTTTTCCCAATAAAAATGAATAAATTGAATAATAGAAAATTAACTTAGGAATCCTAAATAAACACAATTTTATACAAACTGAACATTAACTTTTTCCAAAGCGTAAAATACAATAAAACTGAACAACAAACCCAAATAGATCAGATGACCATAACACCTCCATGTGACCTCTAGGGTTTTTCTACTAGAGTAGAAACAACCATCGCACATGGAGATCCAGACCAAGTTGAGACCTTAAAAAAAATGAAAAAACAACATGAAACTATTTTCATGTGCATTAAAATATAGTTACCATGTCCAATCAAATACATTCATAATGGACATCCATTAAAATAAATGAAACATTAAATTTAAGTCTGAAATAATATGTATATTTATATTGTAATATTTTACACACATTTTCCACTTTAAAATAAAAAAAAGTTGAATTACCCTTTTTTCTAGATAAAACCACTCCCTTTTCAGAGGATGATCCACATGCATTTTAAAAGGGAAAGTTAAAAATACATTTACAAGATAGAATGAGTGTAAAACCTTTCCAAATTTTTTTCTGTCAACACTTGAATACATTTATCACTCTTGAAATAAAGAGACACTACTAAAGAATTATTCACAACAATCATATAATAAAGTAAATAGTAAGAAACACAATAATGCAACACAACCATTCACCCTAGATAACTATGTTCTAAAATACATGGATGATCATATGAGCTCATGAATAATACATAATAAAATAATATTTTTTGGTGCATAAAAAATCATTCCTTAAAAAATAAAATAAATAAGTCCCTCACATTATTATCCATAACCTACGAGGTATAGACCTAGGGGTACTATCCCATAGCAATTAAACCTAGTATATACCCCTTCTATGGGCCATTAGCTAGTGCATAATCCTAGCTTGTATAGAAATCATTCCCAGAAAATTCACTCCCTATACCATTTTCTATTGTCATGATGTATAAAGAAGATGAGACAAATGATTCCAACCTAGAATCTAGTCACATGCACATATATACTAACAAATCACACAATAGGAATCACTTGAGTCACTCTAATGTTAAATCAATTTTTGTAGAACAAATAGATCTCGAAGGAGTCTTCACTGAAGTTCTACCATTACACACAAATTTAATGGGTGATGAAGACTCCAAAATAAGGATGTCACAACAATTCACAAAAAGAGATCATTATGATTTCATAGTGAGAAACTCCCATTCATTCAACATAAACACATAAAGATAATTATCCATGAAGAGTTTTCTCAATCAATATTTTCACCAATTTATTCAAACGTTCCAAATGAGCCATTAAGAATCTTTTAATTAACAATAATTTTATAGAACTAAAACCAAATTCCCAAAAAGTTACATAAAAATTATTTTACATTAAAAACCATTTTGATGAAATTTAATTTAAAAATTTACATCAAATTTTTATGCAAATCCATGTTCATAAAAAATACCAAATGTGCCACACATTACCAACACATACCAATCCACTTGGAAACCCTAATACACGCATCTTGTAATTAAAAAATCCCTTTGAAACCTTTTTATGATTCCCCAAACCATCATTTCGTATTCCACTTCACATTTACGAAACCAAAGCATTATTTATTTACAAAAAATTACTCAGAAAATCCAATCATGAATTTCATCAAACACTTGGTGTAAAACATTTAACCGGACAATTATATTTATCATAAAATAAGGAATAAGTAATCACTTTTCATGATAATATATTATTAGACATATCAAAAATCACTATTACATATTTGTATAAAGGTACAAATAGAATGAAACCACTAATTCTTAAATTAAAAAGGTAAGTAAAAAAGGGAATCCTATGTCAAATATCACAGTGCATCCACAACACACAAATGAAACCACATCAAAAAGTATCATGAAAGTAATTAAATAAAATATAGACCCTAAAAAATAAATAAACCCAACCTAAACCAATTGAAAAAATAAAACCTAGATCCACATGACTATGGGAGAAGAGGATCTCAAGAGAAAATGAAATGAGAAGGGTGAGAGAGAAGAGTGGAGAAGATGAGCTTGAAAATTTAATACCCAAAAATGATAAAATATATGGATCCAAACCATGGGAGGGAGGTGGTACCCAAAATAACAAAGTAAAATTTATTAATGGACTGTACAAACTCAGGGAAGGGGAAATAGGTGTATTGGGGCTAATAATCCCAAGAGGTCAAAAGAGTCATCTGACATTTTTAATGACTTGGGTAGCTCACAAGGTTTGGATGAGCAATTAAAGAAAACATCCAACAAACTATTACTCCCTACTAGAGAAGAAGGATACCTCACACAGGCCAACCACACGGTCTAGTAGACCCCACACCAACCATGAAAAATGGTTCTCTGTTGAGATAGAACCTTCTCTCACATTAAAGGCATGGTTTGAGTCACCGTGTGTGAGTCGTTCCCCCTCAACCGAAAGCACCCAAAGGCTCATAGGGTTTCCTTGTCTAGTTTCATGACTTTTTTTAACCGTGTTTCATCCATGAAACACCTTATTCTATGATTAAAATCACAAATTTTTGATAGAAACTCTTAAAGGAAACTAAGGAATAATCTCGTGACCAATGATAAACAAAAGGTTGTAAGAAAAATCAAACTAGTCACACCCATAACATGATCGAAAGTATAAAATGAAAAATAAAACATAACCAAGGATGAAAAAAACCCATGGGGAGACATGTTGGAATGTCATTTTTATAGCAGCACATATAGGGCACAAAAATGAATTTTTAACCATACCCATACTAACAATGTATTTATTAATTATGAGTCATTATGCACATTATAAAAGATGAATTATTCACTTAAAGGAAAATTTTTTATATTTATTAACATTTAAAAATAAATATGAAGAAGAAATTAGTTTTAGTAATTTTAATTCATTTAATAAAAATTCATTAATTATAAAATAACATGTATTCCAATTTTGACATTATTTATTTAATTTGAGTCTAAAAAATATCAATACAAAGATATGATTTGAATATATCATGTTCATACCTTTATCAAATGATATATTAATATAAAAAATTAATTTATAATAAGAATTCATTCAATTAGCTTCACTTTTAATGTTTTTATAATCATTTATTTTAGTTCACTATTAACAAAATAATGCCTATATTGAAGTATCCGATGAAATTAAAGAAATTATTTAATATATAAAAATTGAAATAAATGATCATGATAAAAAAACTTAATTACCTTTAAAATTAATAAATAATTCCAAATATATGACATTTTTCCTATCTTAAATCTTTGTTAATAATAAAGGCAATTTTGGTTCCTTTTATGCCTTTTTCCTTTCTCAACATATTATATAGATCCAATTCATGTAATAATATCTCTCTAAATCATAAATATTTTTAATATAATTTTAATAGGGGAACTATTTCAGTAAAATGGGTGGTTTACAAGTCGTTAAAACTTTTTACACCTTATATTCTTTGTTTAATGAATACGTAAACAAGTTTTTAGCATAATCACTATAATTAATATTAACTATTTTCATTAATAACTTTAGTGAAAAAATTTATTGGCACTATTATAAATTATAAATTATGTCCCTTAAAATATGGAATCCAATTTTAAAAATTAAAATCCTAGAAATTGTAGAATTTATTTTACAAATAATCTCATAGATCTGTTGAGAAAATCTGTTTTTTAAGTAAAAAAATGATCAATGGTTTGTAATGTTTTTGTATTCAATTTAAATATTTTGATTTCAATGACATAAATTCTATTAATAGATATGTTATAGAACAATTTATAAATTAAAAATAATTTGTAATAAATGTTATCATGATAAATAAATTGAATGATAAGGATGTTTTAAATTATAACTATGTATTTTTCACTATTCATAAAAAAGTAAGATTCTCTGAAAAATACCAAAAAATGTCCATAAGATAATTTTGATATTCTATTATCTAAAAAGATTTTTATTTTGTGAAATAGATTTTTTAATATTGGGAAATTTTATTTTTATTGTATGTGAAATAAGAAATATTAACACATATTTTAGAAAAGATATTGTTTTATATAAAATGTTTATTTTTTTAAATGATTCTTATTTTTTTCAAACAATAGATAACAAATAATCATATTAATGGTATATATTTTCATAAGTTAGTTAATATTATTAATTCTCATCATTACAAGAGTCTGGCGATAAATATCTAATTAAATAATAATATTAATAATATATTTTTTTTAAAGCTCTCGCTTTCATGTAACACAGTATTTTGATGGGACATGATGTTTTCTGTAAAAAAGTAAAAATGTATTATTTTATTTACTACAAGCTAAACATATTGTTTTATGTAGATAAAATATAAAGTAGTGCTGTGTCAAATAATAACTATCAAATAATTCTAATTCACAAAATAAATATTTCATAAAATCATGGGGTGTTAAATTTTACCCCCATAAAATGAATTTTGAACATGAAATTATTATGGTTCATTAAATGATTAATATATAAAAGTTACTTTTATATATATCACATTATAAAAATTAATAAAAATACATTATTTAAAAAGTTATTGTTTGAAACATAAAAATTACCCAAATTAACTTTTAACTCGTATTCAATAAAGAAGAAAATATATGTAAGTTAAGATTTCGACTTGGAAGAAAATAGTAAAAAATTATTGAGAGTGGTAGTGATAAAAAATCATAAGAAAGTGTGAAATATAGACAATTTCACTGATCAAAATACAGTAAATCTATGATGATATAGAGGGACATTTTATTCATCAGACCTGAAGGTACTAGGATTACATTTTTATTTCAATATCCATTTCTAGAAGTTGAATAATTTTTTTAGAGGATATAGTTACATGATTTCTACAATTTTCATTACAAAAAAATTACACATAGGTTGTTCCTTGATCAATTTAAACATATTCTCTTAATCTAACAAATATAAGTGAATTTGTTTTGTTTTATGCACTATTGGATCATAAGACCCATAAATAGATTGATAAGTTATTTCACTGTTATATAGTTATTAGCAGTACACAATGTTTTTCATAAGTTATCATATATATGAAAATAATGATATTGTGAAACATTAATCTATAAAAACCTCATTCAGTGTTCAACATAAAAAATTTCATTAATGGTTAACCATTTTGACCCTGCAAAAATAAGAATATCTGAAACCTTATAAGGAAGGTCACTAAATTTCTAAAAATCTTCTTAACATTTTTACCCTATGTAACAAAAAGTATCCCTTTATTGACATAGACCAAACATGGGAATACATTTGTCATGTATTCTACTGAGACATGGTAATTACTAGAAATAATTATTAAAAATATACGTGATTCCTCATTCTTTATACATATTATTGGATCAATTCTTCAAATCCCAAAATTATTTAACCCTCATTATTGATTACAAAAAATACATTTTCAATAATTTCATTATGTTATCAAAACTCTCCAATTCTCCATTGTAGTTAATTTCATTGTGTCCTTATTTTCTATAAAAAAATATCATCATATTCCTCTTATATATTCACATGGGTGCTTACACACATGTTCTAAAAATCTAAAAACATATTCCTCTTTCCTCCATGGTTACCATCAATTAAACTCTTAGTAAAATCTTTCCTTATATACTTTTTTTTTGTGTTTCAGTGTTCTCCAGTATAAATCTATACATTAAAAATTATAGTAAATTGTATTTATCAATTATATAGAAGAATTGATAAAGAAATAATTGTTAAAGGGTTATATTTAATAGCTCTCTTTGAAAGTGCTGATAAAGGAACCAATTAACATCAATAACAAAATCACTGATAAAGGGGGCCTTTATCAGTGCTCTTTATTATTCTTATAAAGAGGGTCTTATCAATTCTTTTTTAGGACTATTAAATTTACCCATTATATTCTCTTTTTTAACACTATTATAGCCCCGCATTATCAGTGCTCAAAAATCACTCGTAAAACCAACCTATATTTGTAGTTTTTTATGTCCTAATTGAGTGGGAAATATTTGTTTTTTGAACCTCTTACCACCCCACATATTATCAAAAATCCTCCCCCACCCATTAACTATTTTTACACAAACCTCCCAATGCTCCCCACTCCTTATAAGTTCATTACATAATTCCAACTTCATTGGACGCCCCCACCTCTAGTGAGTTTTAAACCTGAGATCTCTCCCTCAAATGCCCACACATTTGCCCCTGCAATATATTATTTTTTTCTATATTTGATGATATATTTATATATTAATATATATATATCATTCTATTTTTTATCCATATATATATACACACGTATTAAAAATATGTTTTTGGTGTTTATGTGTATGTCTATGTGTGTGTTTCATTTTATAAATACACACATATATATATATTTATATTTCTGTGTGTGTGACTATAAAAAAAATATACTTATTTATATTTATATATGAATATTATATATTAATATTTATATAAATATGTCAGAATATATAGATTAATGTAGTTATTTTTGTCCAAAAACACACACACAAAAATATATTTATATATATTATATACAGTAATTTTAGTGATATATATATTCAAAAAATTAAAAGAAAAGGGATATTATTTTTTACATAGATATCGTTTATATATTTGGAAATTTATTTTACATTTAAATATGTTTTCATATTTATTATAAAATTAATTTCTATGTGTGAACATATATACAAAATATTTAAATTTTTTATGTATTTAATTATAAATAAAAGTAAAATATGGGAAAAGATGAAAAAATAAAACCATGATATAAATATAAATTTAATCCTTAAGAATAAATTAAATTAGCATAAAAAATACAATACGACCTACAAAAATTAGGCCAAAATTCAACCGAATGTCAAAAAGATAGGATACCCTTATTAAAAACTACATTTTGGGGACTCTTAGAACATTTTTTTTCATTAAAAACATAAATGGGGTTTCCCTCGGTCATTAGTGCATAGATCTCATAACAATAATTTATTCAATATGTGGTAAATCCTAAATAGACACTCGAATCAATTATTTTGGATGTTTGATTTTCATGTAACCTTTTCATTTTATTTAAGATATTATATTAATTTATTGATTCTTTATATCTTAAAATTGCTATTGAAATATTACTACACGATATTAATTAGAAAATTAATAAATAATATTAATAATTTAAATATTTTATAATTCATTTTCACTAAATATATTATAAATTAAATGTAAATGCTTATTTATATGTATATAAATCATATTTAATAAAATAATATATTTATATATATACCAATATTAATATATTCTTAGGTTAATATATTGTTTTTAATGATTTATAATTTTTAGGTAAAATTTACCCATAATTAGTGCTAGTAAAAAAGCACTCATTATGACCCCTCCCCATTATCATTGATTTCATGATAGCACTGATAAGGGTGTTTTTTAGTGTTTCTTTAATAGAAATGATAAAAGGACCCCCTTTATTAATGTTATTTCTAGCACTGATAAAGGCCCCCCTTTAACAGTGATTTTTTATAACTACTATCAAAGTCCCCTATTTATTAGTACTTTTTTAGCACGGATAAATTCCCCATTTATCAGTGCTTTTTTACCACTAATAAAGGCAGTCATTATTAGTTTTTTTAGAACTGGTAATGGGTTCCTTTATCAATGATTTTATATATAATTGATAAATATATAATCACTGTTAAGATAAATTTTTTATTATTGGTTGGATAAGGTAAAATTTGTTAATATTGTTATATGAAAACCAATTTGGATGAATCACAATATCCTTCACTGAAGTCATCATCAAATTTGAATTCAAATTATAATATTTCCAAAAAAAACTCATTGATAACAATGATTAATTTGTTCCTACCATTTAATAAAACTATAAATCACAGTGTGAGAATCCCATATCATAGTTTAAAGTCACTTGATAATGAAAAATAACTAATAGGTTTTATAAATCATAACACATTCTTCCTTTATCTCTGACAGCATAAGTTTATCCCAATTTATTCATATTATTCTTCTACATAAATCCTACATGATAGTTAATAAGGAGATTGTGAATCTCAAAATTACAACCATTGGGAGTGTCAAACTAGGTGTGTAGGAAGGCCCATTATTGTGCACCAGTTCCCAATCGATTCTAGTTCAATATGGTCTTTTGGGGTTTATTTCCTCTATGTGTTTCTATGCTTGAGCCACATCCCCTTATACTATCCAAACATGGAAGTATTTCTTATAAAACTCATTTTATATAATTTATCAAAATTCTAATAAATTTTTCTATACTTAAACTCATCCTTTGATTATCCTTATATACATCTCTAGACATATGCTTAGAAATATCCCTAAGGATGTCATTGAAGATTTCGTATTCTGGTTTTCAATGGTCAACTAAAAAATTCATTTGATATCAATAATAGAATCCATTGATTGTTATACATATATATTGCATATTCTTAGATAGTTATTTAATACATTACACATGACCATGGATTATAATAGTTTCCTCTATTTGGGACAATTGGAACACAATTTTTAAAATTGGGAAATGATATTCAGTATTTCCCCCAATGATCTCCCCATTTCAATCTCATCATAGACATACCCTACGTAAACCATTATTTATAACCTATTTAAAAGAAAATATAAGAAAGGGTGGGCTAATATGATGAGTAAGTGTAATCAAAGGAGATAAAACATCATAGAATGGATATGACTATTAGAGAAATTTAGCGAAACATTGTAAAATTATACCCTGCTTATCCAAGATCATAATATTGAGTCATGGAATAAATATTGGATTATTATAAGACATAAATCATCTAATAATCAATAAAAATTACCCATGAGAAAATAAAATTGGATTTAGACATGGATTTTCATCATACAAATCATATTATAACATTGTGAACCTGTATAAAAAAGGACTAGTCATTATGTTAAGGATACGAAATCTGGCCCTCACATAAACATATAAACATGCTACCGGGTCCAAACATATCATTGTATACAAAAATAATATTTATATTCATAACATTGTGAACATTTAATTATGTTCATATATATCATTTTTAACATTTATTTAGGTTCATACATAACATTATTAATATGTAATCACATTCATGTATTAAATTTTTGAACAGTTAGTCATGTTCATGTATAAAATTATTAACATGTAATAAATTTCACATATTACATTATCAATATATAATTTGGTTCATGCATAACATATTTAATCCTCATTTATCCATAATTAACCAATCTATTGGAGAGAGATATATGTCCCACCCATCACATAATGAAATCATGCTTTTTTATTCCCCATAGAGTAATATCATAAAATGGTTCTTAAAATATCATTATGGTAGATAAATACGTTATATAACCAGTTAAATTTGTTTTATATACACCTCATGAAATAATTTAGGTCCATGTCCTAACATATGTCACAAAGAAGGAAAAATGAGAAAAAAATCAATTATCGATTTGGTAATTTTTAACAAAAACTCCATGAAAGAGAGATACTAAAAATCTTAATTTAAATAAAAATATTTTTGATTATATTTATAATAGTATACATTCATTTAAATTATATACCAAAAAAATTGATGAAAAAGGTTTTGAGCCTAGAGAGTGTCTCATAAAAGTAAAAAAAGAGAGACATGAATCCCTTACAATAAAAATTTACTTATGTTGTACTCATAAAAAATTTAACTATAATAAAAATAAGTTAATTATAAATATTTAATGATCCAAATTCTTATATAATATAGATTATACTATTTTCTTATCACCATTTATTAACATTATATTAAAATTTACATGTTAAAGTAATGTTTAAGGTAATAACCATGATGTTTTTTATATATGTTTTGATTTTTTTTGATATCTAACATCAATAATGGTTTCATAATATTCATATTATAAACCATTATATAAATATCATATATATTCAGTATACATTTATTTAGAGTAATCCATAAATTTTCATGGTAGGAAATTGAATACACCATTCATATAGATGGTACCTGTACATATGCATAAAATCTGTTTCATTTTTATGTTCTTTTTGAATGAAATGATATATATATATATATATATATATATTATAGTATATTTATATTCCCTATATATCAAATATTTTTATTAAAATAATCATTAATACATTCGATTTAAAGCATGAATGAATCACATCACTTGATGAGGTGGTATTCAGTTGTACACTCGAACGATGTTATTGTATTCCAAGAAAATGGAAAGCATGAAGTCATGTGTTATATAATAATTATAGAAGCATAAGAAATCATAAATTTTATATATAAATTTTATTTTCATCCTTATTCCCAACCATTTAAGGGGGTAATGGAAAAATAAATTACATCGGTTCGGGAGGTGGTAGTTTCCCATACCCAAGAACGATGATTCTGTACCCATTTGATGAAATTTGGTGTTTTTAGGTATTAAACGTAACATAAAAACATATCAGTATATGTAAAATAATTTATTTTTTATAAAATAATGATATAAAATTAATTTAGTGGGGTTGAGGAATAAATAAAACCAAAATTCTTATTAATTAACATCACCTCTTCTTCAGATATCTCTATTTTGATTCCCCAAAAAATAATTCCATTGATGGATTTAATAATTAATTATGGATTATATAATTAGGGTATAGAAATTGGAAAGTTATTTCTGTTAGATTTGGTCAATCCAAATTTCATTAACAATGTGAATAATTGGGGATAGTGAGTTTCCTTTAATTATTGAGGAGGAGTGGGATTCTTGTAAAAACATAAACACATTCACTATTGGGATGTCGCCATTTCCACATGTGGCTCTAAAATTGAGTAATAATATATTTTAGGGTTTATTTGTTATAAAAAAACTACTCCACATAAGAATAACTACATTTTTATAATATAGTTATTTAACATTGATATTTCCACACTTTTACAATTTTGGTATTTAATAATGTAACTAATTTTCTAACCAAGGTAATTTAATAATTAAAACTAAATTAAAGATATAATTATTAGATAATTTTAATACAATGATACTAAATATTATATCTAATTTATAAAATAAAAATACCTTGTCTGTTGGAAATTAATTTTAAAAGAAGCTCATGTCTTTCGAAAAAAAAATTCTTTAACAGTAAGTGAAATAACGAAGATTTTACTAATTTGGGTTCAATATGTTCTTTTTGAAATAATTTTTTTTACATGAATGTGACATATTTAAAATTTATTAAAATATATAAATAATATGTAAGAGGATAGTAATTTAGTAATTTGAAATAATTTAATAAAATATCAATTATTATAAAATAACATTAATGTAAATTTTGATATTATGTTATTATTTTAATGTTAAAAAATATCAATACGATGATGTAATTTGAATATATTAATTTAATACATACTTAAAATGAAATATTAATCTACAAACATAATATTAGATAATAATTTATCCAATTTTATTCCATTAATATATTTTTAATATCATTTATTTCAGTTAATTATTATTTAAATAATTCATACGTTGTCGTCAATTAGGCATTTAAAGATATTATTTACTCTCTAAAAAAATTAAAAAAATTATCATGGAAAAAACACATTTAATATTTCAAAAAATATTTATAATAGTGAAATATTATGTTTTCCCCTTATGAAAGCTTTCTATATTTTAATTCCAAAGAAGCTTCATTTGTGGTCATTTTTCCTAGATTAAGTTATTATAAATGTCATGTTCCAGAAATAATTTACTAATGACTCATAAAATATATATAATAAGGTTCTAAAGGTAATAATATTTCCATAAAATGGGTTTTTACATGTTTTATCACATTTTCCACCTTGTATTTTATGATTACCACTAAGAAAACTCAATTTCACCTTAATCGTTGTAATGAATTTTTACTGATTTAACTAATCAAATTCGCCAAATATAATTTGACCTTCATAGAAATTATGATCTTTTATGATTCCAAATATGGAATCCATTTCAAAAATTCAACTCATATAAATGGAATGATTTAATTTAAAATTAACCCCTCAAACTTGATGTGATGTGTGTTTTTAAGGAGAAAAAGTGATCAAAATTTTAAAAGGTTTAAATATTCAATTTCAATATCAAATTAATTAAAATAAAATAAATTGTATTCATATATATATATATATTTAAAATCATTATTATTTAAAATATATTTAAAATATAATTTATAATAATAAATAAATTAATGGGAAAGGCAGTTTTTAATAAAAACTCTGTATTTTCACTATTTATCAAATAAATGAAACTTCTAATAAATAAACAACAAATCAGAATAATATAATTTTTATATTACCCATTCAGAAATGAATTTCCTTTTTAGATAAATTATATTAAAATAGAAAATTTTAATTGAAAATTATATACACCAATCAATATTTACCCGTCATTTAGAAAGGATTCATGTTTTATTGAAAACACTTCATTTTTCATTAAAATTAATATTATATTAAATATAAATAAAAAAATAAAAATTATGAAAAAGTTTATGTTTTAAAATATTATTAAATGGTATTTATTCCAATATTTTTATCATCTTGGTGATAACAATCATATTAAATAATAATATTAATAGTATATTATTATTGAATAAAACTCGATCAATGTTTTTAAAAAACCTATTAATGGAACATAGTATTATGTGTAATATAAGAAAAGAATATTTTTAAATTTACTACTAAATAAACTCAGTGTTTCACATAGATCAATATTAACATGAAGTTTCGTACAATGAAATCAATCAAATAATTTTAATATATTGATGAAATTAATAATTTATAAAAACTTGTTGTGTTACATGTAACCACTAGGATAAACATGAAGTTTTATTTAGTGGTAATTATTTATTAAATATCGAATAAAAAAATGGAAAACTCATTGACATGTTGATTAACTGTCACTTCCCGAAAGGTTGAAGAACCTGAACCCACGACCAAAGAGTGACAAGGGCATAGTGCAGACCACTGGCCCACATAATTTACGGGTCAATAAAACATTCTTTCAACAAATGATTTCATTTATTTCATAATCATATGGGATTTTATTTTATGTGTAATTATTGATTTATCCTATAAGAATATATGATCAAAAACATCTAATACTTGGGTTTCGAACATAGTCAGTAAATGTTTGAATAATTTTTAGGATATTTGATTATGGAATGATTTAGATTGGACATTAGATATTACTATTTAAATTTTGATTTTAATGTATGCCGGTTTGTTTAAGAAATTATGTTACTATGTGATAAACATTTTTGTTTAGATTAATGACTAATGACAGGAGGAATATATTATTATGCTTGTGAGTATTATGTTGAACCTTTTTATATTTATATTAGTACTTTAGGGTTTAAAAATTCATCCAAAATACATATCATTTGGTGAAAAGGATAATATTCTTATACAATTTGATTAAATTATTAAATTTTAATAATCATGTAATATTATATATTTTTTTTCATAGTCTAAATTGAATGTCACTTTATCAACTCTAGGAAAATGATCTTGAAAAAAAATGTTATCCTAGTACCTTTAATTTTGACAAACCAATACAATTTTCTATTATAAAAATTTTATGTTTTTAAGGCCCATAAGTTTTAATTAATCATTCACATGATGGTTATCAATTACATAAAATGCTCTCTGTAATTTTTACTATTTTCAATCATTCCCATCAATGATCTCTTATATGAAATCACTATTTTGTGTTATTATAGTGGTGATTGTTGCTTACGAGTCTATCTTAATCAGAGGATGTTTTATTAATAAGTTTTTTTATTTGGATTTAAAATTAAATTATTTTCCAATTTCATTCATTATATTTCTGAGAAAAATTTCAAATTCAAAGGATATAATTTATTAAAGAGGGGAGAATGTAACACCCAGTGATTTTAAAAGAGGAAATTTTGTATGATAGAGTAAATGACATTCAACACTAAACCAATATGAGAATGTAACTTTCTAATAATTATTGATCTATTTATTTTTAAATAAATTTAATACATTAAATATATTTAATTATATGAAACTCAGAGACTTTTATAATTAATAGCATATTCAACATGCCCAATTGAGAAAAAACAACCCATGATATACAAATTATTGTAAACTAACAGTTAAATTGGTGGGTGTGAATAGCATTAAAAAATTTATAAAAAATGTTAATATATATAAATTTACTACCCAATATAAATTATTGATAAATACATTTAATATAATCAATCAAATTTTAGTAATGATATTTTATTCTTCAAAAATAGGTTTTCCTAAAAAATTATTTTTATTATATCTCATTAAAAAATGTAAAAATAAATTTCAAGAACATTGAAAAAATGTATTTTAAATTTTTAAATTCATTTTTTTAATATTAATATCAAAATTCACTTTGGGTGATGTTTTGTGGTTTTTCTATAAATATTTTTTTTAATAAATAATCAAAAAACTATATTTTTGTAAAATTATTTTTTATTTTTTTTAAATAAATAAAATTTTAAGTCACATTATGTATTTAATATGATTCTATGTAAAATAAGTATTTTTAGTTACAATTACTCTACTTAATTTTATTTTAATCATCATTATATTTTATTTTGGAATAATATTTTTAAATGGATTTTTTGAAAGCTTTTTTCAATTTTATAATTTTTATGTCATTAAATTCAATTAAATAAAAACAAATGTATCATTTTATTAATGAATCTTATATATTACAAATTAATAAATATTAACTGTTATTCATACACAGATTTTATTTATACATATAGTTAAAATGAAATATTCGTGTCATTGAAAAATACACTTCTCAAAACCCCACTTTTTCATCAAATCTCAAGATTTTGTTTAAAATTACATTTTACCGATTTTAGATATAATTTTTAAAAAATAAGATTTATTTTTTAAATCATTATTTCAAAATTATAATAGGATTAAATTTTACAAATTTTTTAAAAATAATAATTTTCTTGTGATTAATGAAAAATGCAAAATTTTAATTGAAAATTGCAATTATTATTAACTTATTTATAAATTTTCCTTATTTTTTATGTTTAATAAAAATTTCTATTATTTATGTTTTATATAATTAAATCTAGTTTATTTGATTTTAATTTTATTTATATTGAATATTGATATAAAACCATTGTAAAATATTTCACATTTTTCCCTTAAAAAAACCTCGCGTTCTTATCGCGTTAGTGGAATTTAGTTTGAATCCAAAAATTTTACTTTTGTAATATTTATTTGAAAAAATGTAATCCATATTTGGAATAAGAATAATTTTTAATTTATCAAAATTTCAACATAATTTCTGACTAAAACGAATTGTGAAAATAGTAAAAATTAATTGCCTCAACTAGTATAAAAATTAATATTCAATGGGGTTAATCATATATGATAATGATAAAAATGATCTATAATCTTGTTTGAAAATTGTTTTATGGACATATTTCAACCATGAAACCTTTTAGGTTAAACAATTTTCAATTTGAGTCCCTTTTTATATTTGAATTATCTTTGGAGCACTCAATTATTTTCAATAATGCCCCGTGTGTCTTCTTCCACCCTAATAAAATGCCACCCACTCCACCCATTCTTCACACCATCAAAACTATTTTTTCTACCAATAACAACCTATATAACATCACAAGTACCGTAACATCATCATATAAGCCTTATTTTTGTAGTAAATCCAACCATGGAAGGCCTTTGGTCGAATCCAATGGAGGATACATGATGAAGATGTAATATTCTTCAACGACCATTTTTAATTTTTTTTATTTCTACACAAACTAAAATTCTTATTAAAACATGGTCATATATAAACTTAATTATCTTTCATATAATGGGGTTTTCTTATAATAATATCATTACCTGTAACTATATACTCTTCATCTAATGGGTTATTAAAACATTATTTCTGTATACGTCGGATTAGTGCCTCGCGAACCGATGTCATTCTTCTTTCCATTACCACCTCTCATGGTTGGGTGTGCATAAAGATAATATATATATATATATTATTTATAATATAAATATAAATCCGTATAAATAATATCATATATATATTTATTACTTTCCATTCCAAGAATGAAATATATATAATGGGTTATATATGACTTTTTTTCTTTACAAAACCACATGAATCATACATATATGAATTTAATATTAAATAATAAGTTATTTATTATATAATAATTATTATTAAAAAATAAAATATTACTTACATTATTTCTCTATATATCATTGAAAAATTGAAATGTTACTCATGCATATATATGACCTACCATCTCCATGACCGTAAATTTGGGTCATTTTTCATAACCATATATCATGATTAATTCTAAATCTATAATTTATTTTTTAATATAATATTTCATCCATTATTATTATCTTTGAAATTATATATCTATATAATATTGAGAAGAAATGAAGCTTTCATTACAAATCATGGAAAAGAAAACCTAGCAATTAACACCTGAAACAATGAAAAGAATGAAGAATTATTAATTAACATGTGATAGTATGTTATAAAAGTAACTTCTATCATAATATAAAAAATGGAAATGGAAATTTAATTTTTTAATAACATGTTCAAAACCACCATACATTAGGATAATTCTTGATCAACCAAATGGTAGTCTGAGGTAATGGATTTTCGCCTCATGCTTATTTTCTATGAAACAAATGGCATACTTACCACATGGTTTTTATGCGATGTATATACATAAAATGATTTTTTATGATTTTTTAATTAATATTATATAAATTTACATATTAATTTATGGACCTATCCTTCTTAAAGGTTACAGCTCAAAAGTTACACAATTGGTAATAGGTTTTTTTCTCAATTTTCCTCATTTGAGACGAAATTATGTTATTAACCTATAGTTCTTAAAAAAGGTAATATATAGGCACATTTAAATGTAATATCATAGATTTTTTATCCCCATTATATTATATGTTTCATTTAGTGATATTAGTTTCATTTTAATTATGATTCAGTGTTACCAAAGTTCTAAGAGTCATGTGTTTTACTCTCATCATTTACCGAGATTGGTTATAATTATGCTTCTAATGATGATATTTCACGATACATATCTAAATAAACTCATAAATTCACTTATCTACTTATTATTGATTATATATATGTCTAATAATATCATTTTATCCTATTAAGAACATAAAATAATTGATAAAATCTTTTAATGAAAATATATATTTATTAATCTATTTGGTCGGAAATTCATTTTATTTCTAAAATAATGTCATAAAATAATGTCTTAAAAATGTATAAATATTCTTCGATTTTCCTAAAAATAAATTATTATCCATCTTTTAAAATAAATGAAATAAAAATTAATCTTCATATCATTATCCAAACAAAGCATGTTTTGGGTTCTACGGAAAATGTGAAAGGAATCTTCAATTCATTTTTAAATCAAAGAAATTTATTAACCTAGTGCCAAATGTATTTTCTTTTTAAATTGTAAGAAATGTATTAACCTAGTGACAAATGAATATTAATATGGATGTTTTTAAAGAACATTTTTTCCTCAAATTATAAAAACTCATAGTTTTTCAAAAATTAGATTTCAAGGAAAATGATATTTTTGAATGATTTATGATTTTAACAAATTATTTTTAAGATGAAAGTTTATTTTTCAAAATAAATGATTTAAATTATTTTTAAATCGTTTTTTATATGTTTATACGGATTTTTTCAAAGGAAATTACTTTTAAATTAGTTATGAAAACTTTTTTACATTTGAATTAAAAATGAGATGTTTTAATTCATAAAAATGGATTTTAATGATATTTTATTGGTATTTTAATTCATCAGCGTCAAAAAAACCTTATTATTAGTTATTCTACATTGTTGATATTTTTTAATTAGTCCATTATAATTCTTTATCTATACGGATTAATAGTTTTTCAAATATATTGTTATGGGATACCTTATTTCCATTGGTTAATCATGTGTCAAAGAGATTGTTAGGGAACCAATTTTTTTCAATGAGTTAATCATGCTTTAAAGAGATAGATTAGAATCCCATTTTCATTGAATGGGTTAATCAGGATATAGAGAATAAATATTATTTCTATAAGTCTTATAATAAGATCACTTTTTACGTTATTCATGTATTTGTTCATAGACATTATATACAATGGGTGTTCCTAGAAAGCATCGGGTGATCCTCTTACACATTTAACGATGGGTATTCCCATATTGTTTTCTAAATAATTACGTAATGATTATACTCTTTTCTAAATAATATTGTAATTATTCTGTATGTTTATTCCAATTGTAATGGTTCTCTAAGGGTTCTCTTTTTTTCATTGAAGATAGTGTCCCATGATACCAAAATGATTTATATTTTCATTCTGTGGATATATAATGACTAATTTTATAATTTTTTTGTCATGTTCATCATGATTGTTGATTATTATGAATATTTTATTTTTTAATTTATTATATTATTTTTTCATGTTTGATGATCCAGGTATAGAAAGGTATAAAAATTACTATGTTATAATCATGAACATTGAATATTCATCATAACCTTACACACTCCTTATATTAATTGAGAAAATTAAATTTTTAATACTTATATTTACCATTACTAATCGTTTTATCTCACCCTTGCTATGTTTCCACATCCTAATATGATCATTAATGATGCTGAATAAGTTATTTCTAGAAATTCTTTCATATGGAGGGTGATGATTACTTTATACAAAATATTAAAATCTTTGTTAACTGAGAGAAATTCTAGTTTGTTTAAAAAGTTGTTTACTTTGTAAAAGTATGATGTAATTCTTTAAAACTCATAACCTAAAAGGACCTTGAGAATGTAAGTGATCCATTTTTTTTATTTTGTGTTGTAAGGTTCAATTTTAATTAAATTGTGTCCCTTTTATTTACATCAACAAAATTAATGTAAATTTTATGATTTTAGCATAAAATCATCGAGTTCTGGTTTTAGTCTATTATAACCATGCTTAGGTGAATTATACAGGCATTTGAATGGATTTTAAAAGTTTAAAAGTGTATTTTAGTGCTTTTCTATTCAAAATAACTAACACCATGCAATTTATAATATGTATTGTCAATGGATTTATTTGGTGTAAAATGGGTCCGGTAAAAATATTTCTGGCCATCTTGGAGTCCTTGGTGGGGGAAACACACTTTAAATGTATATCATGCCCCAATGAAAGAAATTTTTACCTCAATATTACATTATAATGAAATACATGTTTTTTTCTTCATATCTGTACATAAATAGATGGAGAATGTTTTGGTTTTATTTTTTCCATCTCAAATGTGATTATTAATAAATTCCTATGCCATTAAAAGATTTGGACCTTCCCGCAATGATTCTCTAAATCGAGATTTTTTCTAGATCATATTTAAGGTGTTTTAATGAAATGATTTAGGAAATACTATTAATAATTCTATGAGCCTTAATGTTTATAACATTCATCTCATTATGTAAATCAAGTGGATCCTAGCATCCTTCCCCACTGGTGCTTCTGGTTTGGGTTTTCGGGGGAAAGGGTTCAGTGAGTCTTGCGGTTGGTATGAATTTTATTTATTAATCTTTGTTCAAACATTGAATTATAGTTTTATGGATTAGATAAAAATTCCATAGAATTTTATCATGTAAATTCTAGTTTTGCAGTATCTATAACCCTCATTAAGATCAGTGGAATTCTATGACATCATGGTCGAATTATGTCTGTGACATCCACACATTTTTTGTCTGAGATTTATAATATCTTCATCATTTAGCAAAACATAATTATTTCCATTTAAGGTAAATGATCACCATGTATGTGTTGTTATACACTTTTTCATTCTCTATCTCAAGCCATCCTCTATAACATGTTTATTTTCATGTGGAAATGGATATATAAGTTAATTGTATTTTAGTTCTTTTGGTTGGTATCAGACATGGTTAGAAGGACAAATCCCTTAAAAAACCTTGAGATTGATGTCAAAACACATAATGTAGGATAATCCTTTCCATTTGATTCTTTCATAGAGACATGATGCCATTTTATGATTCTTCTGTTGTCTTATATTTCTTACCATTCTATGTAATGACCACATGTCGGTGTGTCTAGCCTGTGAATCCCGTTTATGATTATTGATTCTAAGAGTATGGTTTGATGATGATCATAATTGTTTGTATATAACTATTATTTAAACATGGGTATTGGTTATGTTTTTCCTTGTATGTTCTACCAATTATATTTTTTGTTTCTATACATTTAGAGGTTCTTCATGGAACTCAAAATTGGTAGACCATTTTGACAATATTTTCTTACAGATGGGGGAGTGCACACGATATGTGATGATCGTGATGACGGACATGAGAAAATAGTATATTCATGACAGCCTTGGTTCTTGACCATAGGTATCCAAATTGGACGCTTGATTTCCGTGAGGCATGTGCTGAGAAATTGTCCTTCTATGATTTGTAGGAGGGAAATCTAGTGAAATATACAAAGTAAAATAGCTTAAAGGAATACCCCATGATAGAACATGGATATGATGTTATGGAGAAATTACCTTCTATGTGAAATTTCCATTGGACTTAAGGCTAGTTTTGGTTTCTTCGGACATCTCCTCATTATCCATCTGGTATAGATTCGATTTAGGTAGGGCCACAAGTTTTTATATGGAATAAAAATTGAACAACCACTCTATACGTGAATTCATTACTATTAGAATACTTTTTAAAATTATTATTATCATGGAATACAGTTGATATAGATGAGATCACTTGTTATGGTTGAATTTGAGGTATCTTACTCATTTTTATTACTCACTCCCTATACAAGAATATTAGTTCCCGTGTGAAATAATGGTATAGGGAATTGAGAATATGAAATGGGGTCATGGTAGATTGTTGATATAAATAGAAAAGAATTGGTGGTGGTATAGGGAAGTACTCTAGAGGAAACCAATGTATTAATTCAATTTTATGATTTCAATTAAACATTGGACTAGATTATCACACTAGGATCGTGATTTTTTATTGTATTATTTGTTTTCGATCATTAATTAAATTTTATATTTAGTTTTCTATAATTTAGAAATGATTTTTTATTTTTTATTTTATTGAATATTTGTTGGTGAAATGATATAGAGGGTATACTCTTCCAACTAATCATTTTTTGACCCTTGCTTCTAGTTGAAACATCCTATTTATATTAAAGAATGTATGAGTTATTATGGCACTCCAACGTAGTCTCAGTGTTTCAAGCATGAACATTACAAAATGGTATCATAGTAAAATTTTATTTTTTATTTTTACAAACATATAACATGGTGGAAATGTGATAGGAAGTGTGGGACTTTGTTTGGGGGGTTTCTAGGTGTATAGAAATTTAATGTGTGAAAGAACTCCAAGTTACCATTTATAATATTTATGTTATTATTTTTTGGGTTTTGGATGTGTTCATGTATTGCGTTTTTTAATGTTTTATTGTATGAAAATAATATACATTTTTTTTGTGTTGAATACTAGTTATTTACATTAAATCTGTTATTTTTTATTTCAATCTGGGATATACTTTTATTTTATATTCTACGATATATCTGTTCTCTATTATATTCTGATATATCAATGTGGGAATAAATTAGCTTAACCCAATCATGATATTATTATTGTATATATATATATAACCATGACTAATGTGTATGGATGGGGAACCTTGGTTATTGGTGGAGGGTTACACCTTAGGTTTTGTGAATCCTCTTTGGAAAAATTGTGTGTGATATAATAAATTGGTTTTGATCTAATATATTTTATATTGTAATGTTTACATCATTTTTAGAGGATATTTCCCCCAAAGGACACTGATGGGATATCCATCTAAAAAGGGTTGACGTTCACCCACCATGGAGTGTTCCACTTTTCCACCGCTTATTGTGAATGAGGGTATAATAGATCATGCCCCTTCAACTACTCCACTAGTGTAGGAAATAGTCCTACCACATATGGATTTCCTTCAACTTATTCCTTAGAATGGTGGAGGATAACTGAGGACCACAATCTTCTATGCCAGAAACATATAGATCTAACACCCATTATCCTTACTTAGCATCGAGAGAAATTAGGATTGTGAAGACTATATAGATATAATCAATTTTATATTTGAACTCATTAATATAAAAATTAAATGTAATTTGAATTGGGAATCATTCATTTTGTAGGGACCCATGAGAAAGTGCAGGGGAGTCATGGGACGAGCTACCAAACGTGAGGTCCTCACTTGGGAGTCCTGAAGGACTAGTTATTTGGGGTGTTTTCCTATGATATGTTAAAGCCTAGATGAGTATAGTATATCTTAGAGCTAATGTATAGATCCACAATTTTATCAATGTACTCTTTCAAATTTTATATAGATTTACCACTTTTCTCCATTCCTAGCTAAATATGAGACACCAACATCTAAGAAGATAGAGATCAGATTTCATTCTGATATCATATGAAGGTTTTTGTGTTTCCACATGGTGATGGTAATGAAGGATCTTCAAAACACATTGACTATTAAGATAGTCTTATAGGAGGACTGAGTATTTGGTCTTCTTTAACATGTAAATTCATAAATAGGTAGACCTCATACAGCTAAGATAATTTACTCTATGGGTAGTAGAAATAAGATAACGAGGGACAAGCAATAGAGTTGTGGTATGTGGGTTGAGTAGAGTATGGATTATTGTACGCCAAAAAAATTAAATCAATTATTCATTAACATTGGGAGGATTTTATAGTGCCACATGGAAATTACAACACCTCAGAATAAGTGTATGTAGTATAAAAAATGTTTTACCATCATCAATTATTCCATAGAGTCTTGAATTAATACTTCTATAAGTGGTCAAAGAAGGTACATGCAGGGAATTAGGAATCTGACAAGGGTCTCGATTAGTAGGTATAGACGATGTCAACTCATATGATTGATGTACTCCATAGAAAGAGTCATGGAGGTGTGATAGGATCAGTTTAAGCTATGGATCAGACAACATCAGATGGTTGTGTATGGCCATCAAATATTTTATGTATGGTCTTCATCACTTGTAATTTTTCTATTACCTTTTTTACCGTAGTGCTTCATGTTCATTCCTATCAAGGTATGTTACTACTAGGATTCACTTATAGTTCATGTTTTCTTCCATGTTACCAGACCTTGATACCTAAATGATCATGATAATGGATCGTTATATACAATTTCTATAGTTTTTTATCATATTGTTGGTTATAGACATATATGGGACTTCATGATTCTTGATATGGTATGCTTCAAATTTACTTTGGGTATGGATGGGAGGACCCTTTTTTGAGCTCACATTGATTTCTATTAGATATGGGTACTATTTGCCTCTCGAGATGTAGATAAATTCTTAATAACAAGTGAAATGTAACTAAGAGAACACAGATAGGCTTCATAATTCCTATATATTTATATGATCATTATATAAATTATAATAATATCTCTCACTATAGGATTTTTTAGAACCCCATTTTATTTTACTCATGTTTTGGACATAGATTAATATGTCTTCTCTGATGAATTAATTGGACATACACCTGATTGAGGAAATGATTTCGACAAAGAACTCATGTTAGGTGCACAATATATAATAATTCCCACTTACCATTTGGTTTTGATAGAGTTTAATGATATTAATTAATATATTGAGGGATTATAAAAAAGATTTTTATCATGCCAAGTATATCACTATGGGGTGAACCAATTTTTTTCCCAATGAAGATAGATTGAAGTCTTTGAATCATTGTAAATTATAGGAAACTAAATCTATTGTTGATGAAGAATACAAATACCACTTCCATGAATGATGTACTTTATGATTATTTATTGGGATCCTAGTGGTTCTGTAAGATTGATCTTCAATCATGTTATATCAATTCATAGGGTGGACTTGATGATATATTGAAGATGGAATTTTGAAACTCATATTGATTATAAGAGTACTTGATGACATCTTTTTTACTAAAAATGTATGAGAAGTATCTGGGGATATTATAAAAAATATCATCCACTCTTATATTGACTCTATTGGTATAGTGATCACTGATGCCATCCTCATATATTCACCAACCATGGAGAAACATGCCAAACTTCTTGAGATAGTTCTGAGTACACTACGAGCTCATCGAATTTCTGTGATTTTTTTAAAGTTTACCTTATGGATTTAAGTGGAGCAGTTCTTGGGGAATGTGGTTTCTGAAACTAGTATATCTATTTTACTGGATAAATTTTAGTTATTGATGTCTTCGTTAGGCCCCTAGTATGTTTTTAAGATTAGGATCATTCCTAGTTTATTTGGATACTACAAACATTTTACTCCAGATATCTCTTGATTATGAACACTCATGATTATGATGATGATTAATAGAATAATTTTTTAAAGTTTAAAGTAGGGTGAATTGTTTTTTATTAACTTTAAGATGTTGTTGACAACAAATACAATGTTGATCCTGACCAAAAAAAGAATTCGATAGGATGTATACTACAACGCATCATGAGCTTTTTTAGGTGTAGTTATTGGGAAGGGGGATAACATGGTAGCTTATGGGTTATGTTAATAATTATTCCATTAGTTGAACTATCTCATTCTTTTCTTAGAGCTAGTATTTTTGGTTTATACAGTGATTTGTATGTGAATCTTTCACTCCAAGGAGTGCCTTGTTATCTACACATACCAGAATATCCTCCTCTAAATCTTTATATAGTGGGTCATAAATCTGAAATATAGATTATGTTCAGTGTAAATAAAGATGTTTGACTCAGACATAGCTTATTCATTAAGAAAAGTTGACATCAATGTAATAATTTCTTAGTTTTAATGTGTAGGTAACTCAGGAGCTCGATGAATGACCATCAGAGGAGTCATCAAACCTCATGATATTAATGTAAAATTAGATAATGGATACATATAACGTCCAAGGATCAATGTAATATTCCCATATAGTGATAATATATTATCTTTTATATTGGGTACACATATGTTTGGAGCCAAACCTTTTGATTGTTGTGTTTTGGGAATAGATTGCAAGAGGTGACCTAATAACATGTTGGTCAGTAGATGTTAAAGATGCCATGCTCTCTCATGGGAGAGTTATAATCCCTACATTCATTTGGGAATAGATTATGAGAGACTTCCATTCTTATATATGGGTGATATAACCTAGAGTAAAAATAATATACCCTTATTGTATGAGATAATTCGATGTGTCTAGGTTTAAGAGTGACATTATTGTATTTTTTTCCCGGATGCCACACCTACCATAGTTTAAAGGATAAGAATAAGCATATAGGTGGGTTTCTTCATCCACATAATATTTCCATTTGGATATGGGAAGATGTCATGATGGACTTAATGAAGGGGTTTCCAAGGACCCCAAGATTTCATAACACTAGCTGAGTTGTTATTGATTATATGAGTAAAGTTACTCATTTCATTCTGATATATTATAATCAGTAAGATTATATGATCAGAAAGTTATTTGTCTCTGAAATTATATACTTACATCGAGTGATATTAAGAATATTATCTCAATGATATTAATTCTTTGCTTATAGATTTTCTAAGATCTTATTGAGGTATTTGAGACTCTACTAAGATTGAGCATATTGTTACATCCTCATACAGTTGGGATTTTGGAATAGATTATTCATGTATTAGAGTATATGATTTGAGATTTCATCCTATACATCAGTGGGACCTATGATGATCACTTATCCTTTTTTGAGTTTTTATAAAAAAATGTCTTCTATGATTCAATTTAGGTGACAAAATATGATGATATCTATGGTAAGACATTTCATAAACTAGTTTTTATCATGAGGTTAGTGAGATAGAGATTATAGGTCCCTATATGGTATTCAATTAGAGTAAAACTAATTCAGAAGTGGGTAGTCATAGAATAATGTTTATAGAGATGTTATTTTCACCATAATAGGAGACCTTTGTAGTTTTTTTTATAGTTGACAAGTTTTTTCGTAGAGTTACACATTAGTTGGGCCACTTGTTTGGGGGAATAAATGGGGGCCATATTTGTGTTATCTTAGACCATTTATGATCACTCAGTAGTTTTGCATAATGGAATAAAATCACTATCTTACATCATGATAAAAATTTATTCATTATATATTTTATATATCTTCACTCTGGAGGTCCATACATGATCTTATGCATGACATTAACTATAAGGATTTCGAGCTGGAGACTGATGCATTCTATGTTTAGTTCCCAGTGAAGATTATTGAACAGAGAAAGAAAGTATTACATGGGAATATAGTCCCACTTAACTGAATCCTAATTTTTCATGGATGGATCTCTGAGGAGGCTTGGTTGTGGGAGGAAGATTCTCATCCATAGTGTCCAATGTTTTTTGTGTAGTACTCTTAGATATTTTTCTTGAGTATGAGATGTGTTTATTGGGGAGATTTAAATGTACTTAAACTTTTTCTTACATAATTGAAGATATTATTTACATAATTTCACTAGTTTTTTTAAGTGGATCCATCTTGGGTGAAGACTTTAAGGATTTGAACTATTTTTTAAATAAAAAAATTGGTTATAGTTATTTTTGTTTCAATGTTCCCAACACCACACCATGATAAAAGCCATGTTGGCCTCAATTTTATTCTATGTAAAACAACAAAGTTAGAATACATTTCCTATATATTTTGGAGACTATGGTGATGGAAAAATGACCTTGAAATAGGAACCATACCGTAATAGAATCATTTTCAATTTCTATATTTATATTTATGGATAAAAAATCATTTTTCAATGGATCTTGAGCAAACCAAAGGGGGAAACATTTTATGTCTAATTTAGGATTGTTAAATGATGTAATTAGTTTACTACTTCTTATATTAACTGATTCCAATCTCCCCACCTTAGTGATAATATAAATATCATGTTTGATAGGTAATATTCATGGAGTTTAATGTTAAGGTTTTCAGAAAACAGCTTTCTAATAATATTCCATTGATTTTTCTGATCTTGCCTCTTATAGGGACGATAAAGGGGATCCTTTCATTTATATTCACTATTGCCACTGTTTTGTTTGTTTTAATGATGTTATTCAGTCATTATTCTTGTTTTTTATAATTTTTCTAGTTATTCCTTGTGAGAAAAAGTAATTATATCACTAGAGATTAAATCATGATACCTTATGTGAACTATTGAGGTAATTCTAGGGTTGGTTTATCAATAATCATCTTGAGGATTTATGGAATTATCTTGGTGACTTCTCCTCTTGTATCTAACTAATAGAGATGGGTTCTTCTTCATTCCGCATGACTTAAATATTACCATTGTCGGTAATTAAATGATATTATAGTATTATTTTACCCTTACTTTCCTCCTTATTAATCCATTCTCTATACCTCTTGTTAATTTATAGGGAACCAATTCTCCGAGTTATTGGAATGATAGCTTATTATGGTTGGCGTGTGACCATTGTTTGAGAGTGTACATAATTGAAGAAAAATGATTTTAAAGTCAAAAAATTTGCGGTGGGATGTTCCATACCACATTTTTCTCTCATATACACATTTTTACATTGTACAATTCATATTTTGTCTTACCATATTTACAATGATTAAATTATGATTTCATGTTGGTGTGTGTGTGTGGTTATCTCATGAGACCCATCTATGAAACTTGATTCCCTAATTATTGGTAGATTATATTATCACCATTCTTGTTAATGATCACATTTTTTTACATTGATATTATTTACTCATGATGATCTGTTATCCATTTCCTTGTATACAATACCCTATTATGTGTTTTTTATCATCTATTAAGTTGTTTTTATTAATACTCAAATTAGTTGGACCGTCCTGAAATGATTGTACCATAGAGGGGGTGGGTGAAAAACATGAATCAATGAAGATAATGGACCAGGGAATATGGTTGGGGAAAAAATTTCGAGAAGCCTGACCTAAGGAAGTGGCATTCTATGAATGGTATCATGGATCCCTAATCCCAGGCATAGGTGGTTCATGATGGATTGGGGGACTAACCCATGATAGATCTTGGATATGATGGATTGGAGGACTGGATTGTGATGGAGTTGGGAAATGATGTTCTAGAGTCCAAACTCAACTCAATTCCTTGATTCTATCGAGTGACATGGTCACCGGATTTAATGCTAGTATTGGTTACTTCATACATATATAAATATAATATTATTAAAAAAATATGAAGAATGACTAGTTGAGTTTTTTTGGGTGGTCTGGTTAACGAATGACCAATCATTACATGAATGTGTGATTGTTAATCTATTTCCGCATTTATTATTATCATGGAATACACGTGATATTCATGATCATGCTTGTTAATAACACATTATTAGTGTATTAACGGGTTTTATTACACACACCATGTGCAGGAAAATTTAGTTTCAAGTATAATTAATTTTAGTGATTTTAGAAAAGAAAATGGGAAAATGGTTGATATTTTATTTACGGATCATATATATTATGGTGGTTATATGGAATACACTAAAGGATACCACAATATTTCTCTTTCTCATCCAATACTTATACATTGTCTTGGTTCTCCACACTGAGAGAATGGTTATTTTATTCATATGACACATGTTCAATTAATTATTACATTTGATATTTATTTTTCCACATGTAACCTTGATAATTATATTTTTTTATTCATTATTTGTTTTTTATGAAATGAGACACACAGTATTATCTCCCCATTGATGGCATTTAGACCCTCAATGATATTCGACATCCTCTTTCATTTGTGGGGACATGAATTAAATCATGTTGCTCATTTGATCGAACATGGATTCTTGAGTTGTGGAGTTACATTCTTCTCTATGGGTTATTTCTATAAATTTCATACATTGCATTACTTTTCCAATCTCTATATACTCAATAGTATGAAGACGTGTTTTAAAGAATGTAGACTTGGTATTTCTAGTCATATGATAATCATTTCTTGCATGCCCATATATTCTCTAAAATGACTGCATGATTTTTTTACAATACTAAAATTATTTATTAAAATCAATGTTATCCATGTCTACGTTTCTCTAAAATTGATATAAAGGAATCTCTTAATCATTTTCCGAATGAGGTATGTTTTACCAATGTTGTGAAAAAATCATTGTTTCCACAAACACTAAAAGAACATCTTCTCTCACCATCTTTATAACTCATTCGTTTGAAGGTTCCAATTAAAGTTTCCATGGTAATTTTATAAAAAATATTTCTTATTTTTTTTATGATTTTTTTAATTTAGTTATTTCAAAATGTAATGGTTTTATCTTCAAGTAATATTCTAGTGAAATTTTAAACAAATCATCTATCATAACTTATATCAATGTTATATATTATTCAATAGGGATATGAACCTACAATTATATCATTATTAATTATCTAGATGGATCATTATTATAACAATTAAATATATATGAAACCCAATTTCATGTCCATGGGTTAAGGTGTGATCTAATGATAAAACATTTCATTATATATTTCATATAATAGAATAAATTATGATGATATGTCAAGTGGGAATGTAATATTACTACAATCAAATGGGTAAATATTAATTTTTATGAGCTGAAATGGTACATAGGTTGACATACCACTCGTAAAATGGGGTACATGATAGATTATTCTAATCCTAAGGGAGGTACGCAAGTGGTTTGACAAAGTATAAAATGTTATCAATATAATTATGGGTATCCTTGACATAAGACTTAATTGATTAGGATTATGATATACCTTATCCACTCATTTATGACATGCTCATTTTCTTATATCATTCTATATGCCTCTGGTTTTTTATTATATTATAATTGATATATGGACTATGAATCTTTTTTCTATGGATTGGGATTATAATATTCAAATTAATTTGTATGATTTTTAGAAGTTAATCTAATGTTCTCATGCACATATTCTCATTCTATGCTCAAAATGGTAATTAATTGATATCTCCTATATTTATTCGTATTGATAATATGGGATAACTCTTTATTATGTATATTTTTCCCTAGTATGTGAAGAATTTTTTTATGTGTGTTATGAAAAATATGGTTCTAGTTTAGAATAAAATAGTGGGACATGATATAAATATTTTTTCTACCAGTTGATTACGAATCCATGTTTCAAGAGACACTAAACCTTTATGGTTCTATCATGGATCACAAGAATATATAATGAATATTTATCTACCAAGATGTGATATTTATGCTGGTAATGGATGTATAAACCCTAAAATAATAACACATATTCAATAAAAACCCCTTAATCAAAATATAAAAAACATATACACAAAATTCCTGATTCATGTAAGAGAAAAATGATGATCCAATTATGTGGTAAATAAGTTTACAAATTAATATAAACAAAGAGACCCAAAATTGTACATGAGTAATATCTTCATGACCAATGATCACTGCCCAATCATCACTGTTACAAAACAAAGAGAAGATTAATAAGTAATGTATCTAGAGAAATATTTTCCTATAATTTAACCTATATCAGATAAAATTTATAATAAAAACATACACTATTGTTTATGTGAAATGTGAATCCTTTACCAGTAGAACACCACCACAAATCCAGATGACTAATTTATATTTAAAACTCACAAAACTAGTTTGAAATGATACTCAAAAAATTTTTTTTACATTATATGAATAAGAATAATTCTTTTTATTTTGTTTCACAAGAATATATTTCGGAAAAATCAAAAAAAATATAAATACTAAAAATCAAAAAAAATATAAAAGAATATACCACAAGGTAAATAAAGGTATTAAGAAAATCATAATATGAATGGACCATACAATAAGATCAACACATTATGTTTAATGGGATTATATATGAAATTTCTATATGAGGATCCACATATAATCCTAAAATGTGATCCTAATAGTGACCCGTCATGGTCTCTCTTAGTAAAAACCCCTTTCTTGGGCATCTAATATACTAGAGTAGATCAGCCAATAATTTAAACAAAAACCATTTTACCACTTAACCTGATTACACATGTCAATACCCAAGGATCCCAAAAGAAACTATCACATACCAATATTTTAATCATCACTATATATATGTTTAATTTAACAATTATGTCAAACCTAAGGGATATATGTAAGGTAAATAAAAAAACAAAGAAAATTAATAATTTAAAAAAATACGATTATAAAATATAAAACAAAATAAAATCATGAATTATATTTTATAAATATTATACACCCTTCCAATATTTCATTGGAAACTAATATAAGCCATGTAATGACTATTATCCAATTTATTAAATATGTAATGTGTCACAAAACTTTTTAAAAAAAGTTAACAAATAAATACCATTGGAATCACAAATCTTCCTATAATTTATTGTTTTATTATAAAAATGTTAAGATATTAGGAAGGGAAATACCTTTAGAAACCCAATAAACAGGAGTAAAAAAGATTTCAAACACACCCAAGTCATAGAATATGCCTCAATAGAAATATTGGGTAAAGAGAAGATGAATCAAAACAAAGAAGAGAATAATGTTGGAGAAGAAGAAAATTGAATTTTATGTGATGGAGTTTCCTTGAAGAATCATTATAGTTTGATATAAGGGGAACCATAAAGCATGGAGGTATAGAATATGATAACTGGGAGGTATTCTGGTGAGGCACAAATAAAATATGGAATAATTGAAACGAAAATATTAATATGATGGTAAGTTATTTATTGTAAATAAATAGTGATTAATAAAAGGTTTTTCAGAGTGGTTTGAGAAACCGTATATCAACTATATCCTCGTATCTAGATTCAAGGTGTTCCATATACAAATTTTGGATGTAAGAGTTCCAAAAACTATTTGTGATACTTGAAATATGAACTATCTTAAAAAATTACATGTTTATTATTTATATCATACAAAACTTTAACTCATAAATTAATAAATTAGATATTATATACGAATGACATCGAGTGTTTCCCAATAATCCCCCTCATTCCATTTTTTTCTATGAAAGTCATTAATACTCGTAACTCTTGAAAAGGTGAGTCTATTTCACCGTATTCATTTTATCATTATCCCAACTCATATAGATATCTTTTTCATGTTTTCAATGAATTAAAACTATCAAACTATACTTTTTATATAATACCACATGGGATGAATTAAGATGAAATTTCATTATTTGGGATATTTATAATTCATAACAAATGGATTCAAACTTGGATTTTATTGAAAAATAATATTCCAATTTCCTTTGATATCCCACCATCATGAATGGTACCATATTCCAATCTAGGGTTTTACCCAAATTTTTTATTTTTTGGATTCCAGAATGAGTATATACTTCGATAAATACCTACTAAACCACAAAAATAATACTCATGAAAATTTCATCAATTCATGCATAATTTCTAATTATATTGAGGAAATTATATTCTTTTTGAATCAGCTAACATTGGTGAGGGTCTGTTGTATAATACAATCCTAAAAAATTAATTCTTACCTTATTCATGATAAAAAAAGATGATACTTAAATGGATATCCATAATTATCCCCACATTGTATTTTATTCATCAATGAATCAAATTTATTATTATATGATCACATAATCAATGATAATTAAACCACATAGGAACTTCCAAAATCTAGCAGACACGCGTGGATTCAATCTCAAAAAAAATATAAATTATTCCATATCTAATAATATGTACCCCTTTACACCATATGATTCAATACTAATAGTCATGAAAAAATTGTCAATCACATGGCCTCACTGAATAGAAACCTCTTTTCAAGGAATAATGTCCACTTGGGAATTCTGGCCAGTGTAATAATCTCAAATAGTGTGTGAATCATTCCGTTTACCCATGTAACAACTTGTAGTTATAATGTTAATTTATAAAATACATATCATTTAATCATCACCATTAATATTCCACCTTCAATAATTATGTCTATAAAAGGAAATATATTTAAATTAAATAATGTCAAAAATTCATATTAAGAATTCAAAAAATCATTTATAATATACAAAGTAAAAAACATGAAAAATATTTTATATGAAATTTAAATAATTTTAAACATTATTTAAAAATACATTTACACATATAAAAATAAGTACAAATTTTTCAAGAACCATTCTATATAATAAATCCTTCTAAAATATTTATATAATAAATTCTATAAGAATCGCCAATTTATCGAAAAAATGAATAAAATTTAAATGGACAATTATATGTCAATATTAGAGATTTGATATAAATAAGAAAATATCATAGATTTTACATTAAATATTAAATCACAAAGAACATAAAATATAAAAGGATGATACACAGAAACACATAAATGATACCAATGATATAATAGTTTCTTATTTTAATAATATTTTATTATGGAAGGTGAGGTATGTCAAAAACCTTAGAAACCATAAAAAAATGTTTAAACATTACCAAGTCATATATTCAATCCCCATAACTAGATATGGAAAATGAATAAGAAGAACATAAAATTAGAAAATGAAGAATAAGTTAAAAATGAGAGAAATAATACTCCACGGGCTTGAAAAAGTTATCCTGAACAATCACATCATATTTAAAGAGAAAGAACCAATGATCTTATAAGAGAAGGAGGTGAAAACATTGAAGAATTTGTGTGACACTAAAAATAAATTGGGAAACCCAATTAAGTTGAAAAAATAAGTAAAAAAATAAGTATAAAATAATCAAAATTTTGGTAGATTTCCTTGATTGAAATAATGATTTGAGAAACAGTTTTCCAATCATCCAAAAAAAATATCAGATCATGGTGCCCCCCTAACGTGATTTGGTTTCATTGTAAATGAATATAAGGTATCAATCTTGAAACCCAAATTATCCCCCCAAATTATATGTTTATTAATTTTAAACAATAATATTATTAAAGAATTATTATAAAACGGTGATAATTACCCAATAATTACATTGTGGTGTCATAATGATGACTTTATTAATTCTAGAAATTTCATATTTCTATCTCATTTCATTACACTTAACGTATAATAGGTTGGTGAGTTACTATTTATTTTCGGAACACCATTACATGAAATTTTAAACGTTCTTATTGGTGTTAATTAGTGGTGTTTTTATAGTGTAGATGATGTAAAAGAAACATATAATGTAATAGAAACCATAAATTAGTTTTCCTTTATTAAATATGGTTATTTATATGTTTTTTATTAATTATTAAATTATATAGGATGCATCTTTGTGTTTTTGGAATATCCCCAATCACATAATGATAAAATTTTGAAGGACATAAATTAGAATCAGTTATAGGATGAATGTGTGTTTTTTTCATCTATGAGATTCATTATTTGAAAGGGGAAGAGATTACTGATAACATAGAAAGGGATATAACTAAACTATTTGAAAATTAATTCCATGAGGAATGATAGTTGGAATTAAAACATATTATATAATCATTATAGTATGGATATTTTGAGGAGTAAGAAAAGATTTTTTGAATTCTTAACACTTCACTTATTATTGATGAATAACCAAAATTATTACGAGTTTAGAGATAGATAATGAAAGTTATTGGTTAGAAAAGTATAGATAGTAATTGAATAATTCCGATTATTTTTAAACAAATAGTACTCTTAGACGAAAGATCATAACCATATATATAAAAAAAGGTTAAATTATAATAAGATATAGGTATTTAAAAATGAGTTAATAAAATATCTCAATTCAGATATTATTTATGAAAACATGAATAAATTTCAGTTGGAACTATTTTTACATGTTTATATAAGTGGTCATTTCGAGACGACCTTCAATGAATGAAATTAATTGATACCGATAAAGACATATATCTAATGGTGGGATTGATTCAACTACGAGAATATATGTGATTTCAAAAGCAATGGGAATTTCAAATTCCATTTAAGAACAAAATAATATAAAACTTAGTGGTGAATGATTAATAATTATTTTAGAAGGTAAATTTAGTTATAACTTATTACCCCTAATGATTAAAAAATGTTCACTTTCACCTAACTATATGGAATATTTGATTGCTGGTAGATGTTATTAATTATATGTAACGATCCAATGATAGTAAAAAAAATATTTTATTTATCATCCAAGACATGGTATATCATAACCAACAGGTTATTATGAATAGATTTTCCCTATATGGTAAGTAATTTAAGTATCTCTTGAGGAATATGAAAACTGACATTGTAAATATATAATAATATGAATTGGGATTGTATGTTTAAGAAGTGTTATTTTATGGTGAAACTTTTCTATATTTTAGAGGAAAATTTATCTTCAAAGGGGATTTAGTTTGATCCAAATAATTAATGCGGTAACTCACATGCCCATAAAAATATTTTTTGGAAAATAAAACATTTTCTTAAACATAAATGATTAATCAATTGTCCTGTGTTGAAAGATATATCTCATGGAATTATAGTATTTTCGCATTAATCTCTAGTTAGGGGGAATCATCACCTAGATTTTATTATTGAAAATATTTTTAGTTTTGGATGTTTTTTGGAAAAAAAAATTATAATTATGTAAAGAAAATTATATCAATGTGTGTTAAAAAATAAAAAGAAAAATTATACCTTAGGAAAGATTGTCACAACACCCTATGCTTGAGATGAAACACTTCACTGTTTAAGGAATCTATTTTATAAGGTCCTACCACTGATATTGAAAAACTCATATATCATTGGTTTTTAAAATTATCAATGTAAATAGGAGGATGCTGATTATACCCCACATTGTATAATGATCACGATTATATATTTTATCCATATAAATCATTCAGATTGTTTGGAGTTTTTGGGACATTAATCAGTGACTATGGAACTCATTTTGACAAATACATAATTATTAATCTACTAAAAAATAATGGACATGAAAATAATAGTGAAACACCCTAAAATCTATAAATAATGTGTAAAGAAAAAGTCTCAAATGACTGAATTTAATTGAATATTGAGGGAAAATATTTTTTATTAGGAAATCATTAGATAAGAGTGTTAAATGTGGATTTGTTGTATTATAGCACTGTATATAAAACCACTCTTGGTTTTTCACTATTTTTTTTATTATTTAAAAATAATATTTCTTTTATGGTGGATCTAGAGCCCAAGGAATTTTTGGAGAAATTCTCATAATCATTTCATTGAAATCAATTAAGTAAAGATTAATGTTATAATCTATATATATTAATGTCCTTTAGAAGGAATCTTATATTAAAACCTAAATTTGTTAGCAATAGACCTAGTTTATGCATTACTGACTGATACCTAAGAAAAAACTTTAACCCAATAAAATTGATTTGTTATTTTAATTTTGGTTCAAAATGATTCAAGGGAATTTAAAGACATTGTAGTTCATCATCATCAAGACAAAATCATATATGATATTGATTTTATTGACATAAAATTGTAAAATAGACACATCGTCATGGTCAATGTGAAATATTCCTCATGATTCATTCACGTCGATAACATTTTGAGAATGTTATACACTTTCTAATTTTTCATGAAATATGAGAAGTTTTCCCTTTGAGAAAATACTAAATTTAGTAATTTATAGAAGTTAACCTAGATATTTCATAAAATTAAAAATATATTTTATAATATTATTCTATATTAGGGTACCCATTTTTTAATTTCCATGCAAGTTTTTTTATTAATAATCATGATTGTTTTCTTTTTTTACTCCCAATATTTATGATATATTTTATTTATATTAACATTATTGAAATAATTATTTTTCATCAAGGTTTAACAATGTATTTGTGATTATAAAATTAAAATAATGAATAAATCACCAAAAAAATATATTTAATGACACATTATGGTTCCTAAATGTCCCCCAATACCATGCATAAAGAGTATTAAATATTAAAAATATTATTTAGAGCCTCCTATTTTTTCATGATAATGTCAATAAGGATTGTGCATAAGGACTATGAAACTCTAAAACGTTTGTCACAGAACCTCTTACATGGTCCCCTGATTATTCAAAGATCATTGAATAATGATTTTTTATACTTATTTATGTTCCAAAATATTTTATCAAACTAACAAAATCTTTATTTATTCACTCCCTAGATATTAGCCGTTTTCCCCTTAACTCACTCATATAGAAAAAAGTCCCTCTTTCTCCATTAATCTAATAAACGATCATTTAATATCCATTTAAAGATTACCAAATATTTTTTATTCTTTGGTCAATAGGTATTAGACCCACTATTTCATTTTTTTTCTTAGCACTGTGACATTTTTTAACACAAATCCTTTTTTTAGGAAGTGTTTATTTTTTATCATCCATTTTATATTCTCCTTTTTCTTCAAAAATCATAATTATTTATTAAACTCATTCACAATACTACGCTGTTTTAAAAAGTATATTTCATATTTTTTGTGAAATGTTATTTTTTTCTATCTATATGTTTCTCCACATCACAATCCTTACATTTCATTATAACGATAAATTCGTTTTAAAATAACGATATAGGTGAATTGTGTTATTTCACTATGTTTACGCACATCACATATTCACCATATTAAAATTACCCATAGAAATATAAATAGACCTTGATCATGTTGCTTTATCCCTCAACATTAATGAAACAAATCTTTTTTATGGTTCATGAAAAAAAACTAAAATTGTTGATTTTGTACATTATCCAATTGAATAATGGGAATTCAGATGTTTATGTATATCCTTGGTTTTTGTAAGTAAGATGAAATTTCTAGATACTCAAGATTATTTGGAATTGGTTAAATCATACAAGTACCTTCTTCCGACTGATAATTAAGAAGCTAATTCTCAAACTTGGGGAAATTTTAAAATATTATGATTTCTACCTCTATATCATAGACAATTAAATTAACAAAATTTTGGATGATGTTACTTTACACTTACCAACACATCATTTTTCATTTATTATTTTCAATTTTTTTTTCTTATTATCCTTTACCTGGATAAATATTTCCAATGTAAAAAAATAAACAATGAGTTACATCAATTGGGATAGTGAATAAGCTAAAAAATATTGGGAGGTTATTGGTTTTCCAAATGAATCATTTCCACCCCCCCCCCCCAAACCAAATAATACAAACTTCTCAACCCATTCCATCACAACCTATATATGGACATCATTAATTTCTTCACAACTCATCATGATAATGATTGAGGGGTTATAAAATATAATTTCTCAATCCATGTTCCCACCACCAAAGGATTTTGTAACACCTTCTAATTTCATAATAATTTATATCTTTAAAGTAATTAGTATTTTATATTCCACATAGCACTGACATGGCTTGTGTTATACGAAATAGTGAGCATCTGAAAAAAAACACATTAGTATTTTAATTATTTAAATGATATATTTATTTATCAATTAAATATTGCAATATGAATAGTAACAAATAAATTTTAAATGTTATTTATACTATTTTCACATAAATAAAATATATTTATAATTAAATATATATGTTTTGATAAAATATATATATATTTAGATAAGTTATTTTCATAAAAGAATTATTTTTTGTCCTTTTGTGAATAGTAGAAAATTAATTTTTTACACTCTTAAAAATTATATTTGGTAAAATGGACTTTATTTTTTAATTCGTAATATCAAAAATAGTTTAGGGTGTTTTTTTTCTAAAAAAATCAATTTATGAAGAATAATGAAAATTACTATATAGTACATAAAAACCGAATTTTTTCATTTAAATAATTCGTTTTAATTAAAATTTTATCTTAATGTCAAAATAGATACATAATACGTATTTTAGTAAAATTTAAGTCATTGGAGTCATTTCATAATAAAATTATATATATATATATATTTATTTATTTATTAAACCTTTTTCATGTTTTTTACCCACCTTCTAGACACATTTACCCACCTTCTAGGCACATTTGTAAATTTACATAAAACACAATTTTACTACTTCTATGAATTGAATTTAAAAATTCTGAGAGACATGGTTGACAATAGTATGGAAATGTGGTTCAATATGATAAATTTATATTGTGAATAGTAAATTGTGAATTTTATTTCCATAGTTAAAAGTAAATAAGGTAATTAAAGGAAAAAATATTAAAATTACCCCAACACATGTCATAATTCTATTGGGAAAGTTAATTTTAACCAAAATCAATCTTAGGTCAAAAAGTAGATATTTTTGATCAATATTGGTTAGATTAAGACATTTATTATAATTTATTTAAGGAAGAGTAGAATGATTTAAATTCAACATTAAATAACTATACCATTTTTAATATAGGGTTAGGCATAAGATAAATTAGATTACAAATATTTATTATAAAAATAAAAAAAATTCATACATCATGGAGTTTTATTTATAATTTTTAGACACTAAATAATTAAATTTATTTACGACATAATGATGATGCAGTAATTACATTATTAATGAAACAAATAAATAATTGATGTTATAAATTTTAAAATAAAATTAAATTGAATCATTGGTTCCATCCATGAATTTTATAGATGAATTTGATATGTTAGGGATGATTCATTGTATTTTTTTCAAATTTATCATGTTTTGATGACATTATCAAAAACTAAATACTAAATAGTGTTATCATTGATATAAATAGGTTTTTAAAAACAAATACTATTTTATTAAATGATATAATACTCTTATAAATCCAAGATTCTGCAAAAGAAATTATATAATTTTATATATGTCATTAATGAACCACTTGAGGCTCTCTTGTAGTTTTATAGTAACTATATTAACCATGTAATATACAAATACAAGAAGATATGGTAAAAGTTAAACTGTTTAACTAAGAGTTAAATATAAAAGATAAGGCTAATGTGGTGAACTAAACTTGTCTAGAACCTGTTAATTGAGAGGATTTTGACCCATACCCACCACATCCTCGAAATTAATCCATTTGGAGGTACTAGAAACAAAAAATATTTTATAAAAAATAAAATTTCATGTTTTTTCAAAAGTGCCCCTCACCTTTCATATAAAAGGGTACTTCCCTTATCTAAAATTTACACCACCAAAGCCATTTGGCTCAGCCAACCCCTACGCGAATGTCCTCCAATCTACCCACATTTCAATTTAAAGGGATTATATTGGTCAAAAAGCCTACCTACAGAGACCTTTTTTCCATTCAAATGGAAGAACCTAAAGAAGTGGAAATTATTTCATCACCTATTTCAAAGTTCTTTTCCTCTTCCACTTCCTCTTTCTTTAGTGTTAACATAACAAAATAATAACTACATTACCTTCTAAAAATGAGATATTATTATAAATATGGTAGAACCATATTCATTATTATATCCATCCTATGAATGACAATGTCACTATACGTGTGTATGTAGGGATTACCGTCTCCATGTCGTGGTGTAGTTAGTAATTCAACTCATCATTATTTTGATTGGAATCATAATGAGTATAATTTATTTAAATAATAAATATTACATGTTAATTATTTTTTATATTTATTATACCATCCAATTAATTATTATTTCACCATCAATGGAGAAATATCGTCGCTCGTGCGTACATACTGCTTAACATCTCAACAATGCGTTGAGATTCATTTCCACATTCACCATTCAATGATGATTATAAATATAAATATTATTATTAAGTATGTAACATATGACATAATATTTCTACTAGACATATATATATATATATATATATATATTTGAGTGTGTGTTTGTGTGTTTACATATATCTCATCCACTTGCTTCTGTTCTATAAGATTTGAAAATGGAAACAGCGTCTTTGCTTACGTACGACCTACCATCCCCATAAACGGTGTTTTCCATTTCAAATATCTATCTATTATACATATTTATATTTTGAATATATTTGATACATAAATAATGTTTGACATTCTATAAGCAATTAAATCATGATACATGTGATACGAACAATAATGACAAGTTAAAACACGTATGATAAAGTGATTATTACCTAAATTGTTATTTTAACATAGAAATTTTTATTAAATGGGTAGTATAAAGATATTAATGAATAAATAATGATATCATAAATATGAATATGGTTTAGGAATAATTTAATAACATACTATAGTCATTATACAGAAGGTTAAATATACCCTCGACCAAAGGAATGTTCAATGTAATGGTTAATTATTCAATCACATTATTATCTGAGAATGTTTAGGTGAAAGTATTTACTAGGGAATATTTATTTTTGATACCCATATTTCATAAAAGAAAAATCAAAAGTAATATTTTAAGTGTTTATGTTTGTGTCTATTAACATGATCATGATTTTAAATGTTTTATTGATTTATCTGTCTAAATCTTTTTAATTATTTAATATTTTTTCAAAATGATTTTAAGGATTTATTTATATGGACATGAATTTTTTTAAATGATAATTATTTTCAAAACATTAAAATTGTTATGGGATAGTTTGATTAAAAATATTTTTTAAATGACTTCCTTTAAAAATTTTGTGACTTTTAAATTATTTCCTGAAAAATGGTATTTTTATCTCAAAGTGTTTTACTGATCGTTTTCCACTATGTCAACATACTATACTGGATATTATTCTTTATTGAGGTCGATTTATTATAATACAAAATATTTATATTTTATTTAATGATATATGATATACTTTTACTATGACTATTCTATTTTTATACCATTCGTGTTTTACGGTTAAAGTATTGACATTACTTATGCTAGTTTTAATACAAATGTTTATGTTATGTTTCAACATTTTCATATGAGGAATGCATTAGACTTTGTAAGTGATGGGGGGCCCACTATAGCCTATTGATGCATCGGTAGGCTTAATAAGACAACGTAGTGTCTTTGAATTAGTCCTTCACAAAATATTTATTTGTTTTCTTTTCACGAGACCTTGACTATGTGGTTAGGATGTCTGACATTATGCATTCAATCATGATGAAATTAGCTATTAATATTATAAGTGGTTCTTCTAATAGAATAATATCAATGTAAATATCTAAATGGAATTTTAAGATTTATCTTTTCTATATTATACTGACATTTATGTTTAAAAGGCTTGTGTTTTAGTCTTATACATTACGTTAAATGTTTATGTGTATTTATTATAGTTTTCACTAAATTATTCAACATTACTGAGCATATGAGCTCACCCTGTTCTTATGTTTAGTTTTCCCATGATTCCAAGAAGTGTATTATGATTGATATGTTCGGTTATGATAGGGTAATAATTGTATTATCAAATGATTATTTCTGTTGTGTTTTATGTTTGAATGTGTAATGTAATGATCATGTATGTAATCAATTTTCCAAGATAGATAAACTGGTTGGCCCTTCAGAACATGATTCCTTGTAATCATGCCAAAACAAGTAAATTATGCACTAGCTCTAGGATTCTAGGGTCAGGGCATTACAATTGTTTTCAGAGGAAGTTTATCTATAACCATGTTAATATATTTATATAAACTCTAATTAAGAAAAATTATCCTAAGATATACTTTGAGGATTTGTATAGAATAACATAAAAAAATTGTAATGTATATATTATGTCGGTTTTCCAAGAAATACATCACTTTTTGGATACTACAAGTGGACATGGTTCTGGCATAGATGTACATATGAGTGAATAAATAGACAAAGAGTCTTGGCCTTAACCTGAGGTATCCTGGTACATGACAATAGGCCTTACTATGCACCTGGTTTGACACTCCCATGGGATATGCTTTGGATAATTCACATTTTATTTACAAACCATTAGTAGGGATTTATTAGTAAATATGTCAGTAAATAAACCTTTTTTATGATTATGTGATTATATGTTAAAAAATATTCTATTAATGTAGATAATTTTTTTTGTTTTTTATTATACATTATGATATGATATACCCCAGTGTATGTCATCATTTAGAAATGGCGCCAAATAAAAGTATTGAGAACTCCAGCAATACGCATGTTCCATAGAGTAAAAAGATCAAATATTCCCTGGTCTCAATACAATAGTTCGAAGGGAAATAATCTCTCACGTATTCTAATCATATGATGAAATAATATCATGTGTAAATAAAATAAGTAAAAATTTATCTGAGTCATATGGCTTTGAAGAGAAGACAGAGAATAAATGGATTGTAGAGAGATAGATGGATAAATGGAAGAACGGAAAGAAGGATTTTCTCATATGTGATAATTGTGGAAAGATTCACCTTTGGAAGTGTTTGAAGGTAATTAGAGAGTTTTATAAGTATAAAAGGGACACCAAGTACATGATTTCAAGGGAAATAAAAAGGTTTCAAATATGCAATGCTTCATCTACAAAGAGTTGGGACACTACATGAATCAATGTCTAAATCATCATAGTATGCCCCAAATGATGCTGTTGGATAATTATCAAGTTATGATAATACCACTAATGAAGATGAATAATTAGTGTTATTATATTTTTATTAATTAATTATGTCATCTCAGTGTTGTAACAATGATGTACTGGTTATATGAATTATGGAAATAAATAAGTGTTGTACTGCAGCAAAATTTCATTAAGGATTTGAGATTGTATGGTACCATGAAAAGTGACTCAATAGCATGAAAATATTTTGGAAAATATATTGTAGAAAAATGATAAACCATACAATAGTACATAGGCTAAGGTAAGTATTTTGAAATAATAGATAATTTAGTTGGATAAATTATATTAGATATTATTGACTTCCTTGGAAATAATTAATGACCTGTTAATTCCATCATTGTCAGAGATTACAACATTTTTGGAGTTAAGGGGTATATCTAGAATTTTATGTTTACAGAACAAATAATGTTAAGACCCAGAAATTACATGTAATTTTTTTAAATTATATGGGAATTTTACGAGTCCGCACAAATTTATAGCGCATGATTCTGAGGCTCGGTGTGCCCAGAATAAATTTCTAAACTTTTTTTCAGGTAAGTTCATTAAACGTGCGAGCGGGGTTTTGTAAATTTTGAGATGGTTCATAGAATTGAAATCTGAGGACACTGTTGAACTCGCAACGATGGTATTCACTTAAGCAGACTTTCACCTCGATTGCAGCTGGTCGAGGGTGAAAGTATGTTTTCGTGATTTTCATGGAATAATAAAAATAAATGTTTAACATTTTTTTTTTGAAACCTCTCTACATGGGTTACGGATGTGGGGACCACACAGATTAGGAACCCCCCCCCCCCCAAATTAAATTCTAGCAGTGGGGACCACCAGAAACCCCCTTTAAGGGAGATAACTCATGGACATTCTCCCATAAATTAATTAGGCCAACTCCGCATTTACTTTTTTGGGCCAACTAAAAATTAATGAAATGTGGCATCATTTTAATTATGAAAACATAATTGATATAATTATTTTAAATTATATTAGCACCTCTTTCCTTTAGGAGGATTCGGTTGGCAAAGGAGAAGGGGAGTACTCGTTGAGGAACATTCACTCCAATGAAGAACACCGCCCAACGACGATCTTCTTCCACGAAGAATGTGTCATCTTCTCTTATGTAGAACACACCACCTCCAACATGGGATGTCTTCAAAAACTATGAATTGATGTCTGCCCTTCCCTCATCTTTGATGTCAAAAAACCTTCAAGGTAGGGGTTTTCTTAATCTTTGTGGTTTATGTCAAATTAATCATCTTGATCCGCCTACTACCGAACTAATGTAGGGGAATCAGCCAAACGAACACAGCCAAATCCCTCTATTGTTATTCATGGTTGGTGTGTTATTCAAGATGGAGGATGATGAAAACTGACACCAAAATGGCATGGGAATGGCGGCCATCACCACGGTCATTCGTGACAAAGGCGACGACCCGACCACGCCAGCCGATAGAAGAGAACTGTGGACTAGTGTCGCGACAATGAGGGAAGGGTGGCTAGCTTGTTCCTGGCCACTGAAGAAGGCATGGACCATGACCGCACCACGTGGAGAGGATAGTTGGCCTTCTAGCCAGCCATGGTGGACCGCCGCCCTGCCGCACCGCAGCTAGCTCAGCGCGGGGTGGGTCGGTCCGACCGGGTCAGACCGAACCCTGAAAAATTTCGACCATATACGTTTTTGGATATAACATTGGCACCAGACGTCCATCCTATGAGCTTTCTATGGCACTGGAAAATATAGATAGAGATGGAAATTTTAGTATACCCCAATTTTGATTTGGATAATGTTCGGGTATGGTTGGGTTGAATTGAGTACAAATCCAACTGAGCCCTCGGGACTAAAAGAACAATAACTTACAGATCGAGCCTCCGTTTGACGCACCATCTATTGCATTGATAACCAAATGACATGGAAGACCATTGGGATATTATTTCTTTGTGGGACTTCATGGAAGTTGGAGTATTGACTAGTATCTCAAGGAGAAGACTCTCCCGGAGATGAGAAAGCTTGGTGTAGGTACCCTGTAGCTGGTTGTGACTTGAGGAAGGGATTCTTCATGGGTATAACGAGGTACTAGAATCTTGTGTGGTTCTATAAATGTACTAGGATATTTTGAGGGTATGAAGATGTACTTGGATCCTGTGTGGGTCTGACGATGTACTAGGATCATGTGTGGGTCTGACGTGGTACTAGGATCCTGTGTGGGTTTGACGATGTACTAGGATCATGTGTGGCTCTGACGAGGTACTAGGATTCTGTGTGTGTCTGACGATGTACTAGGATCTTGTGTGGGTCTAACGAGGTACAAGGATACCGTGTCGGTCTGAAATTTTACTGGGTTTTTTTGTGGGTTTGATGAGGTACTAGGATCTGTGTGGGTCTAACGATGTACTATGATCCGCTATGGATCTGGTGATGATTTAGGATCCTACGTGGGTCTGCCTCTTAACAGAGTAAGATGATTCAGTAGTTACATCTAATCATCTCTACTATTGTACGTAAGATATACCTAGTGTGAGGTGAGTCTGTACATTTGTGTTCTATACCTTTGTGGTGATACCATTGTGGTATTCTTCTATGTGGTGTACCTTTGTGGTACTTTTCCTTCATAGTAATACCTTGGGGTATTGTTCTGTGTGGTGTACCGGTGTTGTAATTTTCCTTCATAGTAATTCCGTGGTGGTATTATTTTGTGTGGCGTACCAGTGTGGTACTAACCATTGTGGTAATCCTTTCTTTGTGGAACAGTTGAGCTTTGGGATTTTGAGTTTGGCCTTGTGTTTCCTCATGATTGAGATGGGTTTACTGGATAAATTAGGTATATGTATGGGAAAATACCTATGTAGGGTTTACAGTTGATTACATGCTTGTGGTTTATCCTTCGTGGATTTTTGTGAGACCTTTGAGGGTCTTGGGGTCCCTACTGTGTATTTTTATACTCACCCCTGCACGGGCTATGTCGGCACCTTGTTGTGTTTTCTATAGAAGATGGATAGCGCTGACTAAGGAAGACGGTACCAGGACTGGAGGTAGCTCAAAGGTGAACCTTAGAAGATGTGTACCACAAAGAAGTTCGTTGAAGATCTGTACATACCCTTCATGTGGGATCCTTGGAGGGTGTTCATAGGAGTTGTTCTAGTTTACTTGTACTTTTCAGTTTTCTTATACCTTCTAGTTGGGCTTGTGTTATATCCCCTTTTCCTTACTGTACTCACTTTATTGACTATTCAGTTTACTTGTGTTCGTATCCTTCTGTTTGATTAGTTGCATGTTTTTACATGTTATAAAGGAAATTCTTTCCCGGTTTTAGGAAATACGCCTTTTAGTGCAATCACCTTCCCCTGGCCTAAGGAAGGCGGGTTTAAGGTAGTCAATTTACGGACCCCAGGGATGGGTTGTGACAAATTGGTATCATAGGGGTCAGTTCTACCATAGAACATTAGACTCTAATCTTCTAAAGGAAAAAGTGTTATGTTTAGTGAGTGTGGATATCAGTTTAGAGAAACCAGTGTTGGTGTGGCGGCTGACATATCCATGCACCAGGACCCTGACTTCTGATTTCTGACTCAGTGCACGAAAACACTAATTGTGTTTGTGTTTTCAAGAGTTTTCTTTGTGATCTCTTTGAGTTAGCTCACCAGGTATAACTTATAGACTGTGGAACACCTGTTTCATTTCAGGATGCCTCCACATAGACAGACTGCTAGGGTTCCAGGTATAGTACGCACTGATAGCCCATTGAGTGATGAGGCCTCTGTATAGGTCCCTCTTCTAGTAGAGGCACCAGTGGTACCATTACATGTTGGTCCACTGATGCCACCAACCCCATTGGCAAAGGGTGCATGCCACATGAGGGCATTGCATGATTTCCAGTGCCAGAGGCCACCCAGGTTTAGCGGAGAGACGGACCCATAGGTTGCTACGGATTGGTTGGAGGCTGTGGTGAGAGTCTTCCAATAGGTAGGGACACCAGCTTATCTCATGGTGATCATTACCACCAGTCTTCTACATGTAGAAATAGGCAGATGTCGTAGCTTGATGCTCCAGGATCCTGACAAGGTGATGCTTTTTTGGGTAGAATTCGAGAGCCTGTTTCGGGAAGGGTTTGTCCCAACAACCCTTCGCGTAGTGCACATACAGGATCTTCTTCATCTGAAGTAGGGCAACATGATTGTGGCTCAATACTAAGCGAGGTTCACCGACCTCTCACATTACTCCACTGACATGGTGCGGGACCCATTCATTATGGCCCGGATGTAACACCCGAGGTAAATAAAGAATATGAAATTTTCATATTTATCCATATTTGTGAATAAAATATTAATATGTCTTTAATGGGGATGCTATGCTCGATGGCGTACCCAACACGCAACAACGAGTTTCTTGGAAATCTTACGTTGCACTCTAATAATAAAATTATATTATTTTAAATGGTAGTTAACATGTAGCCGTTGTATTGGAGGGAATGGATATAAATAACTAAAATATGATTATATATGTTTTTAAATATTTTTACATTTATCCAATAAAAGATAAAGGCATAAAATACAGAAAGAATTCAATTTTAGGCATATATTCCCTAGTTTTCACTAAAGGTTCACTTGTCTCCTTTTGATGGTGAACCATCGTTAAATATAGTTTTGTTCACTCTTATACATTCTTTTGGACCAAATAAAACTCTTCTTAATAATTGGGACATCAAAATTTACTTTGTGTAAATTTTTGGTATCTTTCTGAAAAAGTTCATTTTTTAATGAATAGTGTAAAATGTTGTATTTTAATTCAAAACCTCTTTTTAATCTAATTTATTTATATTATTAGATTATCTTTTGAATTGGTTTTAAAGTGAAATTAGAATAAATTTTTACCATTAAATCCAATAGTGGTCGTTGGAATTAATTTCACTTTGAAATCAGACTTAAACTAGTGTCGATCTTTTGATACTTATTGTTTTATAAAAACACGCTATTTTCAATGACAGCGGGAATTAATTATTAAAATAATTAATATATGTTTTGAATTTTGTAAAATAGACTTGATTTTTGAATTTGGAATATCAAATATATCTTAGGGAGAATTTTTGGTAATTTTCTGAAAAACATCAATTTTTGATGAATAGTGAAACCACAAAGTGGTACTTATAAAAACTGATTTTCCGTTTAAATGAAATTTTTCCATCATTGTGTTTTGAATTTTGAATGTCCGACATACATGGTTGTCATTAGTATGTAAAATGTGGTTCAATGGGATGAAAATAATTTTTTGGTGAATTGTAACTTTTTTTCATTAATCGTGATTAGAGGTAATTAGTGTAATTTAAGGTAAAAATGATATTATAAAAATATGAAAACACCAAGACACGTGTCATACCCCTATTGGATGAGTCATGGCCGACCAAGACAACCCATGGGAAGATTTAGGGGACCCTATGGAGCCTCTTGGGTGAGATAATGACTTTAATGCCTTTTTTTAAAATAAAGGTGAAAATGACACTAACATAAATTGTTTTACTAAAACAATTTTTAGAAGGGGCTATACTAATCTTAATTTTGTCTACAAATACTCTTTGGAAAGATAAAAGGATTTCCTACATCAGGATATTTTTGTTATAATTTTTAGACATTAAATAAATTAATTTAATTATGACATCATGATGATGCAACGATGACCTCATTAATGAACAGTTTAAATAAAATGATATGATAATATAAAATCTAAGACATACAATTGTTCAAAAACTATTGGATGGAAATATTTAGAAGACTTATCATCTTAGCTTCGAAATATATCAATGTGGGACCTTATAAATTCGAAACACTTTTTAAAATAAAATAATAGTTTCATGATTTTTAAAAGTGCCCCTCCTCTCCTCTTATAAAAGGCCCCCACCTCTACCTCATTTCACACACTCCTCAAGCCTTTGGCTCGGCCTTCCCCATCCCATTTACTCTCTCCACATCCCTCTCCTCATCCTAGAGGATTCCCATTGTGCAGAATCTTTTCAAAGGTAGCCTTTAGGCTCAAATCAAAAGGAGTTACAGTTTTAAAGGTAATTCATTCTCTCATGTTCATTTGTTTTATTTTGCTTCTACAACCCCATAAACTCTTTTTATTTACTTCTTTTGTAACAAAACCAGTATATTCAATATACTAGGGTGTTGTTATAAGATTTATTCGAGCTACCGTCTCACACAACTACATCAAATGGTTAAAGAACATACGGTTTCCATGGATGGAGAAATTCTGCCTCCTGAAACGATGATTGTTCAATACTCATTTAACACCTTCAAAGGTGGCCATTATGATGTCACTGTTTTTATATATGATATATAATATTTTGATTATTTTCTTAAGCTTCTGTATTTTTCACTTATGGAATACCATTATTGTTTCCATTATGGGTAAACACGATATCTTCACTTTAGGAAGTGCGGACTACCGCCCCCTGAAAGTGATTTGATTCGTTAATACCATATGTGGGATGTGTAAAGGATAACGTTAATGATATTATATATTTTATTATACTGGAATTATAATATACTCTTATATCATTATGATTCCATTCCAGAAATACGAAATAGAAATGGAAGTAGCGTTCATGCGTACGTACGGCTTACCGTCTCCATGAACGGTGCATTTCATTTCATACCTCTAAATGTGATGTAATATTGTAAATACATGTATATGCTGAATATATATGATATAAATGTTATCCAAATCATTAATATCATTCTGGATATAACGAACCTTTGACCAAATTAACAACATGTAAGTGTAAGAAGTCTATTTTTGATTTAAGAACCAAATACCAAAAAAATGAACATTATTAACTTAAATGATTACATGATGTTCATAACATGGTATAAAAGGAATAATTAACTTGAAAAGGTTCTTAAGCAAGTAGAGATTAACTCAGGTTTATTATTCAGGAGATTAAAGAATGGTCGGCTCAAGTCGGATACGAGGTAAGGGATCCTACTCCTCTCATTCTTTTTAAGTACAGTCTTTTATGTCATTCCTTCTAAGCTCATCTTTCTTGTTATTGGGATGTTCTTTTATATTACTCGTACTGTAATTTTTATGTTCATATTATGAGATACCCTATTCTCTCTCATCAATCCATTTTGGATGTTTTGAGTGGCACCGTTAGGTTGCCGAATTTTCGTAAGAGATCTAACCTCTCTCTTTCTCTTTAAGTACTCCCCTTTATGTCATTTCTTTTAAGATCCTCTTTGTTATGATGGGGGATGTTCTTTTATAATACTATTGCTTTAAATTTTATTGTAATGTGATGAGATACCCTATTTGATCTCATCAATCCATTTTTGGAAGTTTTAAGTGGTGCTGTTAGGCTACCGAGTTTTCGTAAGGGATTTTTCTTCTCACTTTTATTCCCGTGAGATTTATGCTACATTTGCCACAATTTCCTTTTAGTGGTGTATGTACTGATCATTATTTTAATCATTGTGTAATATTATTTCATTTATGAGTATTTACATCAATGATGTATTGTCCTTTCACGGGGCGTATGTTTCGAAAGATACCCATATCGATAAGGGAACCGTTCACCCTCCTCTTTTTAAAAGACTTATTTTGTTATGTATTTTAATCCACATAATATTATTTTGGGATATGTTCTTCTATATAAATATTGATGTTAATTTTATGTCCATGTGATGAGATACCCTTTTTATCTCTCATCAACTCTTTTTCTGAATTTTGAAGTGACGCCGTTAAGCTGTCAAATTATTGCACGGGAACTTCTTAACCCAATTTCGATTCTTTGGGATAAACTTTTACACCTTGAATATGTAGTTCTATGATTATGTGTGAATGTCCTCTGATTGTTTTACACTTAATAACCACTTATATTTCATGTATTCGTTTGTCACACATAGTTATGTAACTGATTTATCCTTAATCCAAGGATACCATCTTTGTATGGGACTTCGTCTCAATCTCCTTTCATTGAGGCATATTTTGTTTTATACACAACCTTCTTTTATACGGTGCATAAACCCCTTTGAAATTTATGTTTATCCAAAAGGAATCTTTTTATACGAATCGTTTTACTAAATGACAAAAGGGAATGTTTTTGTCATACGTATGTGGCGACAACAACTTATCCGCCGTCGTGACCTTTATTTGAGTTTCGGCTTACTCTACAATCCATACCTTCTTTTTAAAAGAAAAATAAATACCATGTTTTAATTTTCTTTTATTTTGGTATTGAAAATGTTTTTCATAATGTTTTTATATCAATGTGTTGTATTGATATCTTGTGATTGAAAGGTGGAAATGTTATGTTTCCTTTATGCATGTTTTATGTGATACGATTATGTTGAGGTTCTTGGGCATTATTATGAAGACGGGTGGTTCCGTGATAAACTAAGGGCGTGTGGACCCGATATAGCTCTCCAATGTATTGGGTAACGCGAAGGAGTGAAACGTTAAGGTTTCTCCGAATAGATTTAGGGAATATACTGTGATGGGTATTCCAAACGTAACCAAGAGGGTTACTCCCTACGTAAGAATGTTATGAATGCCTCAAGTTACCTTTTATGTCTTATGATTTCGATGATTTATTCATGATTTTATGAGGTATGTTAAAGTGCCTATGTTTTATGGGTAAAGTTTGATTTCATTCTTATGTATATATGAACTCATGTTTCCTTTCCATATTTTTTAGAACCCTTTCTGAGCTTTTTATTCTCATCCCAAGTTTTTGAAATGTTTTTCACAGGTCAAGGGAAAGGTACATGATGTGATGATAGTGTCAAGGATGTGTCAAGAAAGAATCCATGTTTTATTTTAAATATGTTTCCATTGATGGGAAGAATGAATATTGTCTTTTATGTAACCACTTTGTTTAAATGTGGAATGTAATGCATGTTTCATGATCTAATTCTCTAAAACTCTATTCCTAAAAAGATCCCCAATGTGTAATCTTGTAATAACTCAAGATTAAGTAAGGTTTAAGGCTGGGGCCTTATAGTTGGTATCAGAGGTCGTTTTAGACAACTTTAGGGATTAGGAGTTCTTGTGAGACACATGATTAGTCCCTATATTTATTATTTCAGTTAAATCCTTGTTTTATAACTTTTTTTTTCAGGTCAAGTAAAGTCGGTTACGAATGGAAGGAGAAGGATCTCAAACGACATTCCTATCTCTTCCTGATGATATGCTTGCATTAATTATTGCAAACTCATCTTCGGATGATTGTGAAACTTTTTCTAGCATACAAATCACTTGCAAGCAGTTGTTTGAGATATCAAACACCTCCACTATACCTCGTTCTCATCATGGATCATGGGTAGTTTTTAGACAAATACTATTTTCACAATATTCTCATATTTTCAAGAAAGGTAAATATTATCAAGGTATTTTCAAATATTTTACCTTATCACAAGAATTTGAAGCATATTATGATTTTAGAAATGGTTCTGAGGAAGGAGACCCTTGCACAACCTAATTATATTTTCTTTTAAAATATAGTCTCACATCACATACTTATGGTATTTTAAAAGGACCAGTAATAGAATGTTTCAACTCAATTTCGGTCCGACAATTTTTTAGAAATCATGTTTTATCAGATGTTTTGGAATTATACGTCATACATGATTATTCTCCAAAACTGTTTTTCTGTGAACACCCATATAACCCATGTTGTACGAGGTGTATTTGGATGGAGGAAGGAAATGATTTTGAAAGATCTCTAAATCATTGTTGTAATGCATGGGACTTCTACCTACGTGTGCAAGATGACGATGAAACCGAGTGGACGCCATGATCAAGGTGTGATGTTATTCATTTTGGGAATCATTTTATTTTATCTTATGGTGGTGAAATAAGACTTCAAGAATTAAGATGTTGAGATCGTAACGAATTTGGATGAACATTAACGGTATAAGGAAACGATTGAGGTTAAAACATGTTAGGGTTATTTTTGGAGTTTTATAAAAAGGACAACATGCAGACCGTGTGACAACCCATCGCGTCGGACAAAGATGAGGGAATCGAACCCACAACCAAAATGCGACTGGTATTTATCGCCTACCACTGGACTACGTGAATTCCCTGGTTAGTTTGACTGATTCTTTTTAGTTATATGATTTTATTAATTAAGAGTAAGTTGATTTTGGTTTATTTATGAAAATTATTAACCTATCATGGAGGATATGTGATTAGGTTAATTACTTTTCAATACGAGATTTTAGGAGCAACTAATGTTGTTTGGAGATAAATGTTACGATTTATCTTGGAATACTATGTGACTAAATCCTTAAAATATTTGGTTTTTAATCTTAGATTGGTTTACTTTGAATAATTTTATGGTCAAATTGTTTATCGGATGGTCCTCGTTGATCTTTGGGTTTTGTTAGACAAATTTTGGAGATTAAGCATAGATTTTCTTTTTAAAGGGTTATCCTTTTCTGTATTATATGACCTTGTACTAACCTTTTTTGGTTTTGGTTTTGGATAAATCCTAAAGACATGGGATGTATATAGTTCTCTTTGCTGGATTAGGTGATTCTCTAGAAGTTGATTATAGTACTCTTAATGTGAACAAGCCTTCCTAGATACTCATCTTTTGGAGAAAATATGAGTTTGTGTAAAAGTTGAAAGTCAACATGATAAGTGATTATGTTTCCCTATGAATAAATTACTCAATAAAAAGTAACTTAAAACAAAAATGTTGTCTATTAACTTTCCCTACTGGGGAATCGAATACCGTTTAACCAATCACAAGTTTGTGACTTTCTTGTGGTTAACTTTCTCCTAAACATGTTTTCTATCACTCTCCATCAGAACATGACCCTATGTTTTATCCTCCATGTCCATATTTTTATACATGGAATCCTATTATGGGTTAACTCGGGTGACCTTTGTACTTGTCTTTCTTTATTTTAAAGTGATTGTTTTACCGACTCCTGTTTCGATTTGGGACTTTCAAGGATGTTTCCAAGCTCAATTTTAAAAAATGCGAGGACGCAATTCCCAAAATGGGGGAATGATGTAACACCCCGGGTAAATAAAGAATATGACATTTTCATATTTATCCATATTTGTGAATAAAATATTAATATGTCTTTAACGGGGACACTATGCTCGATGGCGTACCCAACAAGCAACAACGAGTTTCTTGGAAATCTTACGTTGCACTCTAATAATAAAATTATATTATTTTAAATGGTAGTTAACATGTAGCCGTTGTATTGGCGGGAATGGATAGAAATAAATAAAATATTATTATATATGTTTTTAAATAATTTTACATTTATCCAATAAATGATAAAGGCATAAAATACAGAAAGAATTCAAACTTAGGCGTATATGCCCTAGTTTTCACTAAAGGTTCACTTATCGCCTTTTGATGGAGAACCATATTTAAATATAGTTTTTTTCACTCTTATACATTCTTTTGGACCAAATAAAACTCTTCTTAAGAATTGGGACTTCAAAATTTACTTTGTGTAAATTTTTGGTATCTTTCTGATAAAGTTCATTTTTTTAATGAATAATGTAAAATGTTGTATTTTAATTCAAAAGCTCTTTTTAATCTAATTTATTTATATGATTATATTATCTTTTGAATTTTTTCTAAAGTGAAATTAGATACATTTTTACCATTAAATCCAATAGTGTTCGTTGGAATTAATTTCACTTTGAAAGCAGACTTAAACTAGTGTCAATCTTTTGATACTTATTGTTTTATAAAAACACGCGATTTGCTATGACAGCGGGAATTAATTATTAAATTAATTAATATATATTTTTAATTTTGTAAAATAGACTTGATTTTTGAATTCGGAATATCAAATATAGCTTAGGGTGAATTTTTGGTAATTTTCTGAAAAACTTCAATTTTTGATGAATAGTGAAACCACTAAGTGGTACTTATAAAAACTTATTTTCCGTTTAAATGAAATTTTTCCATCATTGTGTTTTGAATTTTGAAAATCCGACATACATGGTTGTCATTAGTATGTAAAATGTGGTTCAATGGGATGAAAATAATTTTTTCGGTGAATAGTAACTTTTTTTCATCAATCACGATTAGAGGTAATTAGTGTAATTTAAGGTAAAAATGATATTATAAAAATATGAAAACCCCATGACACTTATCCTACATCTATTGGATGAGTCATGGCAGACCAAGACAACCCATGGGTCTATTTAGGGGACCCTATGGAGCTTCTTGTGTGAGATAATGACTTTAATGCCTTTTTTTAAATAAAGGTGAAAATGACACTAACATAAATTGTTTTACTAAAACAATTTTTAGAAGGGAATATACTAATTATAATTTTGTCTATAAATACTATTTGGAAAGATAAAAAGATTTCATAGATCAGGATATTTTTTTTATAATTTTTAGACATTAAATAAATTAATTTAATTATGACATCATGATGATGCAACGATGACCTCATTAATGAACAGTTTAAATAAAATGAAACGATAATATAAAATCTAAGACCTACACTTGTCCAAAAACTATTGGATGGGAATATTTCGAAGCCTTATCATCATATCTTCTAAATATATCAATGTGGGACCTTAGAAATTCGAAACACTTTTTAAAATAAAATAATAGTTTCATGATTTCCAAAAGTGCCCCTCCTCTCCTCTTATAAAAGGACCCCACCTCTACCTCATTTCACAGACTTCTCAAGCCTTTGGCTAGGCCATCCCCTGCCCATTTACTCTCTCCACATCACTCTCCTCATCCTAGAAGATTCCCTTTGGGTAGAATCCTTTCAAAGGAAGACTTTAGGCTCAAATCAAAAGGAGTTACACTTATAAAGGTAATTCATTCTCTTATGTTCATTGGTTTTATTTTTCTTCTCCATCCCCCAAAACTCTTTTTATTTACTTCTTTTGTAACAAAACCAGTATCTTCAATATACTAGGATGTTGTTATAAGATTTATTCGAGCTACCCTCTCACACAACTACATCAAATGGTTAAAGAACATACGGTTTCCGTGGATGGTGAAATTCTGCCTCCCGAAACGATGATTGTTCAATACTCATTTAACACCTTCAAAGGTGGCCATTATGATTTCACTACTGTTATATATGATATATAATAAGTTTATTATTTCCTTAAGCTTATGTATTTTTCATTTATGGAATACCATTATTGTTTCCATTATGGGTAAACATGATATCTTCACTTTAGGAAGTGCGGACTACCGCCTCCTGAAAGTGATTTGATTTGTTAATACCATATGTCGAATGTGTAAAGGATAAAGTTAATGATATTATATATGTTATTATACTGGAACTATAATATACTCTTATATAATTATGATTCCATTCTGGAAATACGAAATGGAAATTGAAGTAGCGTTCATGCGTACGTACGACTTACCGTCTCCATGAACGGGGCATTTCATTTCTTACCTCTTAATGTGATTTAATATTATAAATACATGTATATGCTGAATATATATGATATATATGTTATCCAAATCATTAATATCATTCTGGATATAACGACCAAATTAACAACATGTAAGTGTAAGAAGTCGATTTTTGACTTAAGAACCAAATACCGACAAAATGAACATTATTAACTTAAATGATTACATGATGTTCAAATCATGGTATAAAATGAATAATGAACTTGAAAAAGGTTCTTAAGAAAGTAGATATTAACTCAATTTTATTATTCAGGAGATTAAATAACGGTCGGGTCAAGTCGGATACGAGTTAAGGGATCCTACTCCTCTCATTCTTTTTAAGTACACTCTTTTATGTCATTCCTTCTAAGCTCATCTTTCTTGTTATTGGGATGTTATTTTATATCAATCTTTCTGTAATTTTTATGTTCATATCATGAGAGACCCTATTCTCTCTAATCAATCCATTTTGGATTTTTTGAGTGGCGCTGTTAAGCTACCGAATTTTCGTAAGAGATCTAACCTCTCTCTTTCTCTTTAAGTACTCCTCTTTATGTCACTTCTTTTAAGATCCTCTTTGTTATGATGGAAGATGTTCTTTTATATTCCTCTTGGTTTAATTTTTATTGTAATGTGATGAGATACCCTATTTTATCTCATCAATCCATTTTTGGAAGTTTTAAGTGGTGTCGTTAGGTTGCCGAGTTTTCGTAAGGGATTTTTCATCTCACTTTTATTCCCGTGAGATTTATGCTACATTTGCCACAATTTCCTTTTAGTGGTGTATGTACTGACCATTATTTTACTCATTGTGTAATATTATTTAATTTATGAGTATTTAAATCAATGATGTATTGTCCTTCTTTCACGGGGCATATGTTTCGAAAGATACCCATATCGGTAAGGGAACTGTTCACCCTCCTCTTTTTAAAAGACTTATTTTGTTATGTCTTTTAATCCACATAATATTATTTTGGGATATGTTCTTCTATATCCATATTGATGTGAATTTTATTTCCATGTGATGAGATACATTTTTTATCTCTCATCAACTCTTTTTCTGAATTTTGAACTGACGCCGTTAGGCTGTCAAATTATTGCAAGGGAACTTCTTAACCCAATTTCGATTCTTTGGGATAAAATTGTACACCTTGAATATGTCATTCTATGATTATGTGTGAATGTCCTCTGATTTTTTTACACTTAATACCCACTTATATTTCATGTATTCGTTTGTCACACATAGTTATGTAACTAATTTATCCTTAATCCAAGGATACCGTCTTTGTATGGGACTTCGTCTCAATATCTTTTCATTGAGGCATATTTTGTTTTATACACAACCTTATTTTATACGGTGTATAAACCCCTTTTAAATTTACATTTATCCAAAAGGAATATTTTTATACGAATGATTTTACTAAATGAAAAAAGGGAATGTTTTTGTCATACGTATGCGGCAACAACGACTTCTCTGCCGCCGTGACCGTTATTTGAGTTTCAGCTTCCACTACAAGCCATACCTTCTTTTTAAAAGAAAAATAAATACCATGTTTTAATTTTATTTTATTTTGGTATTGAAAATGGTTTTCATAATGTTTTTATATCAATGTGTTGTATTGATATCTTGTGATTGAAAGGTGGAAATGTTATGTTTCCTTTATGCATGTTTTATGTGATACGATTATGTTGAGGTTCTTGGGCATTATTATGAAGACGGGTGGTTCCGTGATAAACTAAGGGTGGGTGAGCCCGATATAGCTCTCCAATGCATTGGGTAACGTGAAGGAGTGAAACGTAAAGGTTTCTCCGAAGAGATTTAGGGAATATACTGTGATGGGTATTCCAAACGTAACCAAGAGGGTTACTCCCTACGTAAGAATGTTATGAATGCCTCAATTTACCTTTTATGTCTTATGATTTCGATGATTTATTCATGATTTTATGAGGTATGTTAAAGTGCCTATGTTTTATGGGTAATGTATGATTTCATTATTATGTATATATGAACTCATGTTTCCTTTCCATATTTTTTACAACCCTTACTGAGCTTTTTATGCTCATCCCATGTTTTTGAAATGTTTTTCACAGGTCAAGGGAAAGGTACATGATGTGATGATAGTGTCAAGGATGTGTCAAGAAAGAATCCAAGTTTTATTTTAAATATGTTTCCGTTGATGGGAAGAATAAATATTGTCTTTTATGTAACTACTTTGTTTAAATGTGGAATGTAATGCAAGTTTCATGATCTAATTCTCTAAAACACTAAACCTAAAAAGATCCCCAATGTGTAATATTGTACTAACTCAAGATTAAGTAATGTTTAAGGCTGGGGCCTTATACCAGACCTTTGACCAGGGACTCAGGCAAGAGATCAGGGCATCAATGATCTCACTCAGCATCCTGACGTAGGCGATGGGGTAAGAGTGAGCCCTCTTAGTAGAGAGTTTTCTTGTTGAGAAGTCACTAGGAATGAGACCCACCAATGGTTGTCACGTAGCAGAGTCACCTATGCTGGCAGTAGACAGATGTCCCAGAGGTCCAAGAGGACCAGACCAAAAGGAGGATGACATCATGACTCAATATCAGTTGTGCAGGGTATGAGAGATAAAGCCAGTCATGCATGGAACATGCATTCTTTCACCTGCGGCAGGCATGGTAACATGGCTCGTGACTTTCCAACCCACCATACGGAGGATCATAACATGGTAAAAGGATAGCCCAGGTAGATAAATAGGTTTGAATAAGGTGTTCTGCACGGGGTAGCCAGACATGGCAGTGGAGCTAGTCGTGCTATTGGCGGTGGGTGACGATTCGAGATATTACCTCCACCACCACCAGGTGGTCCACCCTGACCATAGGGAACTGGGGGACAAGGGTGAGCTGAACTCTAGGCAGTTGTGGCCTACGACCATGGCGCTTCAAAGATGATATTGGGTATGATCTTTGTCTACTCCACCTTAGATACAATACTTATAAACAGAGGATCCAATCATTATTTTATTGCCACTACCCTAATTCAGAACTCCGAGATTCCAATGGAGCTGTTGGATCGATCCTTACGGCTAGAGACTCCTACAAAAGAGGATTTGACGATTAAACACTGGTTTCGAGAGTGTGAGCATACTATAATAGGTGAGAGCTTCAGCTGGGATCTCTTATTAGTAGCATCGAGGCCTTACGACATCATCTTGGGTATAGACTGGTAATCTACAGTCCATGCTCAGATTGATTGTATTAGGCGCAATTTGCGGAGTGTCTGCACGAATGGGACCCGTTTTACCTTCATAGGCAAGAAAGGAGGATTTTTAGCATAGGATGGACTTACTCAGAGGAGGGTGCAATCGATTACACATCAGTTGGCTAGCCTTACCCTCGGAGCGGTTATTGTGGAGAGTCCGAGTTATCCTACAGTGGTGGACCAGTACACAGATGTATTCCCTGATGATGTTCCAGGTCTACCTCCTTACAAAGAGGTGGAATTTTAAATTGACTTGTACCTGTGGATGGAACTGATATCTTCACCAGCGTATCAGATAGATTTCGTGGAGATTCGTGAGCTGCGGGTATAGTTGGAGGACTTACAGGGGAAAGTGTCCATTTAACCTAGTGTTTCTCCTTGTGCAGCCCCGATTTTTTTCCAAGAAGGTTGATGGGAGCTTGAGGATTTTTGTTGACTATCAGCACCGTAACCAAGTGACCGTGAAGAATAAGTACCCACCCCAAGGATTTATTTCCTTTTTTATTAGCTGAAGGGAGCACGGTGGTTCTCGAAGATAGACCTCAGATCAGGCTATCACCAGCTTAGAGTACGAGATGAGGATGTGAAAAATACAACTTTTAGATGTCAGTATGACCATTATGAGTTTTTGTCATGTTGTTCGGTGTGACTAATGCTTCATTAGTGTTAATGGGACTCATTAACAGAATCTATCATCCATACCTTGATCACTTTTTAGTAGTCTTTATCGACGACATTATGATCTACTCAGCTACTGAGGAAGTGCATGTCTATCATTTGCAGATAGTTCTGGACACAATCTGAGAGCAGTATCTCTATTGTAAGATCTTTAAGTGCTAGTTCTATATTCAAGAGGTTCACTTTCTGGGACACATCATCTCAGAGGCTGGAGTTGCACTGGATCCATTGAAGGATTGCGGTTGTACTTGCTTTGGAGATACCCAAGAGTGTGATGGAGGTACAGAGTTTCCTATGTTTGGATAGATACTACAGTAGGTTTGTGCCATATTTTCCTATAGTTGCAGCATCTTTATCGGCATTGATGAATAAGGGGAAACCCTTCATTTGGTTGGAGAGACTCCAGTGGAGTTTTCAGAAGCTGAGGAAGAGGATGACTTGTACCCCCTTCTTGAGGCTACCAGAGGAGGGCGTAGGGTACATAGTCTAATGCGACACATTAGGGACTGGGCTTAGATGTGTCCTATTGCAGGAGCTTGTATTTATCGCAGATGGTTCTCGACAACTACGATAGCATGAGAAGAACTACGCTACCCATGACATAGAGTTAGCAGCTATGGTCTTCTACTTGAAGATGTGGAAACATTACTTGATGAACGAGAATTTTACAGTATACTCAGATCACAAGAGTCTTAGGTATATCTTCTCTCAGAAGTACAAGAATATGAGACATCAATGTTGGCATGAGTTAATCATGGACTATGACTTTGAGATTGTCTATACTCTTGGGAAAGGGATAGTAGTAGTAGATGAACTCAGGTGAATATATGGTATACAACAGCTAGGTGAGGTGATAGAGAAGCTTTCCGCATTGCAGATATCCTTTGTGGATCGAGATGGATCAGTTTTTCTTCAATATCTTATGATCACTCCGCCACTTCTTCAGCAAGTTAGGGAGGTGTAGCATGGGGATGCTGACTGCGATACACGACATGGTCTGATAACTACAGTACAATCACTTTATGGAATTTATGATGGTGGGGAGCACTCCATCCTCTCCAGAGGACGTACCATGGTACCAGTGTCGCTTTCGAGAGGAAGTGTTGAGGGAGTTCCACACATCCCCTCTAGAGGTACGTCGTAGAGTGATGAAGATGTTCTAGGATCTTCGATGATAGCACTGGAGGCCAAGAATGAAGATAGAAGTTGTAGAGTTTGTCTCTCGGTGTCTCACTTACCAGGAAGTGAAGGAGAAGAATCAAGTTCCAATAGGCTTGGTTAATCCTTTAGAGGTCCTAGAGTGGATGTGGGATGTAATATACATGGACTTCATGATAGGACCTCCATGTTCGTCCAGAGGTCATGATTCTATTAGGGTGTTCATCGACCGACTCACCAAGTCAGCCCACTCCCTACCGATCAGAGAGCAGGGTTCAGTAGAGAGATTGGGACACATTTATATGCCAGAGATTGTGTTCCAACAAGGAGTACCCTTGGAAATAGTCTCCGATCATGACACACAATTCACTTCCTGGCTATAGAATGGGTTGCAGGAGGCTTTCAGGATGTAGCATCATTTGAGCACTGCCTTCTATCCTCACATGGATGGTTAGATTGAGTGGACCATTATGACCCTGAAAGACAGGATACGTTCTTGCATCCTCGACTTCGGTCGTGGCTTAGAGGGTCACTTTCCTTTTAAAGAGTTTTCATCCAACAACAGTTATCACTCCACCATTGGGATGAAAACATTCAAGGCCTAGTATGTGTGACCTTGCAGATCACCTTTGTGCTGGACTGACCCAGGGGATTCAGCACTCATGGGACCAGAGATGGTACAGACTACCACAAAAAAAGTGCAGATCCTCCAGGAGCGGATGAAGACTGCAAAGTGCAGGAAGAAGTATTATGTCGATAGGAGATGGAGACTTTTGGAGTTCGTGGATGGAGACCACGTCTTTCTATGGGTCTCGCCTCCATGAGGTTTGCGATGATTTGGCAGAGGTGGAAAGCTATCTCTAAGGTTAAATAGACCCTTTTAGGTCTTCAGCAGAGTTGGCAAGGTGGGATATCGCCTAGCACATCCCCCTCAGTTTCACCAGGTGTAAGATGTCTTCCATGTATCCCAGCTGAGGAGATACATGCATGATCCTACCCATATCATCGACCATAGTGAGATGGACATCAATGATGGTGTGACATTTGTAGAGGTTTCAGTAGAGACTGATGATTGACAGGATATGGTCCTTTGTGTGCGGTCGATACCTAGGATGCATGTTTGCTGGCAACACGTGAACCTTTAGGAGAGCACATGGAAGTAGGAGGTTAAAATACGTGCTCAGTACCCCAATTGTTCCCATAGTTTGTGTTTTGGATTACGAGGATGTAAATCCCTGAGGTGGGAAGAATGTAAAGACACAGAAATTCCATGTATTTTATTATTAATTATATAGGAAATTTACGAGTCCGTGAAATTTTTCGCCCCATGATTCTGAGTCTGGTGTGCCCGGAATGCATTTGTGAACTTTTTTTCATCTACGTTCTGTAAACGTACGAGAAAGGTTTTTTAACTTTTGAACCGGTGCATGGAATTGAAATTTGAGGACGCCGTTGAACTCACAGCGCCAGTATTCGCTTAAGGAGACTTTTACCTCGACCGCATTTGGCCAATGGTGAAAGTCGGTTTTTGTGATTTTCATGGAATAAGAAAAATAAATGTTTAACATTTTTCTGTTTCTTTTGGAATCCTCTCTACATGGGTTATGGAGGTGGGGACCACCCGAACTAGAAAACCCCCACAAATTAAATTCTAGTGGTGGGGAAAACCCGAACCCCCCTTTAGGGGGAGATAACTTTGGGACTTCCTCCCATAAATTTATTAGGCCAACTCCCCATTTAATTTTTGAGAAAATTAAAAATTAATGAAATGTGTCATCATTTTAATTGTGCCAACATAATTGATTTACCTAATTTAAATTATATTGGAACCTTTTTCCTTTGAGAGGATTAGGTTGGAAAAGAAGAAGGGGAGACATTGTGGAGGAACATTCTCTCCAATGAAGAAAACCTCCCAACAAGGATCTTTATCAACGAAGAACATGCCATCTTCTCCAATGAAGAACATACCACCTCCAATAGGGACGTCTTCAACAACGTCGAACTGACGTCCTCTCTTCTTTCCTCTCCAATGTTAGAAAACATTCGAGGTAAGGGTTTTGTTATTCTTCGTGTTTTACATTGAATTAATCATCTTGATATGCCTGCTACCAAACTAATGTTGAGGAAGTGGGCCAAACGAACATGGAAAGATCCCTCTGTTGTTCTTCTGGGTTGGTGTGTTCATTGCGATGGAGAAGTATGGAAAATGACACCAGAGGGGCACATGAATGATGGTCGGCACCACGGTCAGCTGCAATGAAGGCAAAAGCGCGACCGCGCTGCCCAACAGAAGAGAGACGCGGCCTTGCGCCGTGGTGGCAAGGGAAGGGTGGCTGGCACAATGTCTGCCACCAGTGAAGCCACGATGTGCGGCTGCGCCTCACAGAGAGGATGGTCGACCATCTGGCCACCTGTGGTGGACCGCCACCCTATGTCCAACCCACACTATGGGCCGCCTAGGCCAGGCCACCCAGCGTAGGCTGGGCCGGTCCCAGTGGGTCGGGCTGAGTCGACGTGAACGGGGTCGGGCTGGGTCGGACCGGACCCAGACCAATTTAGACCCTATACGTTATCTTTTCTATAGCATTAGCACCGAGAATATATTTGAAGAACAATATATGGAGCCAGAAACCTTGGAGTGAGATGGAACTTTTGGTATACCCCACTTGAGATTTGGATAAATTTTGTGTATGGTCAGGTTGGATGGATCACAAATCCAACGCGGCCCTCAGGACTAAAAGGCCAATAACTTACAGGTTTGGTGTATGTTTGATGCACCGCCTGTTGTGTTGACACCCCTATAAGATGGAAATACTTTGGGATATTTTTTATTCATGGGACTTCATGGTATTTGGAGTATCAAATAGTATATTGAGGATCATAATCTCTCGAAGATGAGCATGTGTAGTGCTGGTACCAGTTGCTTGTTGTGAGTTGAGGAAGGGGTCCTTTATGGGTCTGAGGAGGTACTAGGATTCTGTGTGGGTCTTAATATGTACTGGGATATAGTGTGGGTCTGACAAGGTACTAGGATCATGTGTGGGTCTGAAAATTTACTAGGATCATGTGTGGGTCTACTGAGGAACTAGAATCCTGTTTGGGTCTGACGATGTACTAGGATCCTGTGTGGGACTGGCGAGGTACTAGGATCCTATATGGGTCTGACGATGTACTAAGATCCTCTGTGGGTATGAAGAGGAACTAGGACCGTCTGTGGTTCTGAAGATGTACAAGGATCCTGTGTGGGTCGGATGAGGTACTGGGATCCTGTGTGGGTCTGACGATGTACTATGATCCCCTGTGGGTCTGATGATGATTTAGGATCCTACGAGGGTTATCCTGTTAACAGATTTTGATGATTCATTGGTTACATATAATCATCACTACTATTGTACCTAAGATATACCTGGTGTGAGCTGAATATATACCTTTTTGGTCTATACCTTTGTGGTGATACCTTGGTGGTTCTTTTCAGTGTGGCGTACCTGTGTGGTATTTTTCCTTCATAGTAATACCTTGGTGGTATTCTTCTGTGTGGTGTACATGTGTGGTAATTTCATTCGTAGTAATACATTGGTGGTATTTTTCTATGTGGTGTAATTGTGAGTAATTTACCATCATTGTAATCTTTCCTTTGTAGAATAGGTGAGCTTTGGGATTTTGATTTGGACCTTGTGTTTCCTCATGATTGGGATAAGTTTATTTGATAACTTTGGTATATGTATGGGAATATTCCTAAGTAGGGTTTTCATATGATTACATGCTTGTGGTTTATACTTTTGTGGATTTTTTTGAGAACGTTGAGGGTCTCGAGGTCCCTACTGAGTATCATTTTACTAACCCCTGCACAGGCTATGCACGCACCTTGTTGTGTTTGGTGCTTACGACAGACAGCGCCGACTGTGGATGAGGGTACCAGGACATTAGGTAGCTCAGAAGTGGAAATTAGCTGAGGTGTACCAAAGAGATGATCGTTCGAGAGCTATACCTACCCTTCTGGTAGGATCCTTGGTCGGTGTTCACAAGAGCTGTAACATTTTACTTGTACTTTTCAGTTTTCCTTTATATTCCAATTGGGCTTGTATTGTATACCCTTTTACTTACTATACTCACTCTGTTTACTATTCAATTTACTCGTGTTTGTATCCTGTTGTGTAATTGGTTTTGTGTGTTAACAGGTTATAAAGGCAATGCCTTCCCAATTTTAGGGAATACACCTTTCGTTTCTAGTCGCCATCCCCTGGCCAGTGGAAGGCAGGCTTTGGGTAGTCATGGCATGGGCCCCGGGGGACGGGTCGTGACAAATAAAGAAGTGAATACCCATTAAAATATTGTTTTATGGTATTTTAGGTTGTTACCATGTTTCAAGACAATAAATGAAGAAGGTATTCACATGTTGTTATGTGATAGAAGAGATATTCCTTATGTTATGTTGACAGTCCATATAAATTTTTGGACTGTGAGTTTTGACACAAGTATTTTGGATATGTCTATGGTTTGGAATTGATTAATTTGAACATTGGATATTATTTTTTTTATGTTAAAACATTAAATAAAATTATTTTTTGATTATTATAAAAAGACAACATGGAGGTCGGGTGACAACCCATTTCGTCCGGCAAAGCTGCAAGACATGAACCTGCAGCCGAAGGGCGACAAGGGTGAATCACCTACCACTGGCCTACATGATGTCTTTGTTTTTATAATATAGTTTATTATAATGGTCTAATAAATGAATTATAAATTCATTTTTTAGAACCCTATAATATTAGGATAAATAGAATATTTTTGAGTTTGATTATCTTTTTGAGTGAAATATGAGTTTGTCGTTGAAATTAGTTAGAGGGTGGAACTCTACATGTCATGTATTCTTTTTTTTCTCTTATTACATGAAGAAATTAATTATTAAACTTTGGGGAAGAGATATTAAAACCAAAAATGTGTTATCCTAATACATTATGTTATATTGAACTGATGGTATTTTAAATCATCATAGATTTACAATATCAAGGCCCTAAATATTCCATTTATTGTTAACTTGTTTTTGATTGATGACATCAAGCACTCACTATATATATTTACATTTTCCCTCTAATTATGTGTCTGTAATTGCCACCAATGTTCTCCTATTCGAATTCCTGATTTTTTGGTGACTCTCTCATTTCCCTTTGCCTATTATTAAGACTAAATTTTTCTAACCCTATTTCTGATGTGGGTTTTACACAAAGGTATTTTTAATTTTCAACCTTTTATTTTTGAAAAAAAAATCAAATTGTGAGGAGGAGATTTATTGAAAGATGAGATAATGTAACACACTTGGATTTCATAATAAGTTATCTCTTTTAAGTAATTTAATATATTATATTTCAGGCATTACTGACTTGGCTTGTGTTATACATAAGATTGAGGTTCAGAGAAATGACACATTAGTATTATAATTATTTAAACAATTTATTTATTTATCAAATAAATATTGTAATATGAATAGAAAAATATAAATTTTAATTGTTATTTATAATTTTTTCACATAAATAAAATATATTTATAATTAAATGTATATGTTTTGTTAAAATATTTATATATTTTGAAAAGCTATTTTCTTTAGATAACTACTTTTTATGTCCTTTTGTGAACAATAATAAAACATATTTTATACACTCTTAAAATTTTAATTTGGTAAAATAGACATTATTTTTTAATTCAAAATATCAAAATTAACTTCAATTGAATTTTTTATATTTTTCTGAAAACATTCAATTTTTGAAGAATTGTGAAAAACACTTCATCGTTCCTAAAAACGAAAATTTTCATTTAAATAATTATATTTGATAAAAAAAATTATCATAAAGTCAAAAAAGATACATAATACATATATTATTACAATTTAATTCATTGGAGTCATTTTATAATAACATTATATATATAATATTGTATAGAACCTTTTCAACGTCTTTTTACCCACCATCTAGGCACATTTACCCACCTTCTTGGCATATTTGGAAGTTTCAATAAAATGTAATTTTATTGCTTCTGTTATTTGAATTTTTAAATTCCAAGAGACATAGATTACATCAATATGTAAAAATTGGTTCAATAGGAAAAAAACATGTTTTGGTGAATAGTAGCATTTAAATTTTATTTACCACAATTAAAAGTAAATAAAGTCATTAAACGTAAAAATAATATTAATATTAGCCCAACACACGTCCCAATTCTATTGGATATATTTATTTCAACAAAAATAAACCTTTGGAAAAACTTAAGATCCTCTTGATACATTTGGGTTAGATTATGGCATTTAATATATTTTATTTAAAGAAGATTTAAAAGTGTTAAATTATATGTTTAATAACCAAACCATTTTTAATATAGAGTTAAAAATAATATAAATTAGACTATAAATATTAATTATAAGGATAAAAAAATTTCCTACATCATGTTATTTTATGTATAATGTTTAGACTCTAAAGAATTAAATTTATTTACGACACAATGATGATGCAGTAATTACCTTATTAATGAACTGTTTAAATAATTGATATTATAAACATAAAAAGAAATGTAAATGGAAACTTTTGATACCATCCAAGAATTATATAGGATCATATGACATGTTATGGATGATTAAATGTATTTTTTCTTATTAATCAAGTTTTTATGGATTTTAAAAAAACCAAATACTAAATAGTGTTAAAATTGTCATAAAAGATTTTTTTAAAAAAAATACTAAATTATTGAATAATATAATATTCATAAAAATATATGATTGGAGAAAAAACTTATATAATGTTTTATATTTCATTAATTAACAACTTTATGTTCTCTTTGCATTTTATAGTAACTATATTAGCCTTTTAATATAGAAAAACAAGAATACATGGTAGAAGTTAAACTACTTAACTAAGACTTTAATCTAAACGATAATGTTAATATGGTGAACTAATCTTTTCTAAAACATATTGGTTGAAATGATTTAGAACCATACCCACCATATCATCTAAATAAATCCATTTGGAGGGATTATGAATCTAAAATGAATTTATAATAAATTAATATTTGAAGCTTTTCCTAAAGCTCCCCTAACCTCTCTTATAAAAGGGTACTTCTCCTTATCTTAAATTCACACCTCCAAATACATTTGGCTTGGCCAACCCCTACATAAATCGCATCCCAAATACCCTCAATTCAAATTAGATTCATTATTTTGATAAATAAATGCAACATAATAAATCCCATTTTTTCAAATCAAAAGGAAGAACCTGACGAAGTGGTAATTATTTCAACACCTCTTTCAAAGTTCTTTTCTTCTTCCTCTTCTTCTTTAATTGTTGTTACCATAACAAAATAATAAATATAGTACCTTATACATACAGAGATGTTCTTATAAATATGTTATAACCATATTCATTAATCAATCCATCTTATGATTGAAAAAGTCAACATAATTGCGTACGTACGGCTTACCATCTCCACCTCAGGGTTTAGTTTGTTATTCAAAACTTCATTATTTGGATGGGAATAATAATGAGTATATTTGATGTAACTAATAAATATAACATGTTAATTATTCTGTATATATAATATACCATCCAATTACATATGATTTCACCATCAACAGAATGACATCGTAACTAATGTGTATGTATGGCTTACCATATCGACAATGCGATTAGATTCGTTTCCACGTTCTCCATTCAACGATGATTATAAATTTTTTTATTGTTAATAAGTATGTAATATATTACATAATAATTATAATAGAAATATATATATATATATACATATATCTCATCCACTTACATCCTTTCAATATGATGGGAAAACGAGAACGGCGTTTATGCGTATGTATGACCTACCTTCTCCGTAAATGGTGTTTTACATTTCATATATCTAACTATTATACATATTTATATTCTGAATATATATTGTACAAAAATAATTCTTTATATTCTCAAAGAAATTAAATCTGTACATAAGTGATACGATCAAGAATAACAAATTAAAACATGTTTGATAAAGAAAGCGATTATTAACCGAAATGTTATTTTAACATAGAAATTATTATTAAACGGGATGTATTAACCCAGAAATGAATCATGTATGATATCATAAATATGAATATAGTTCAGGTATTATTCAATAACATACTATGGTCATTATACCGAAGGTTAAACATACCCTCAACAAAGGGAACGTACAAGGTAAGGATTAATTCCTCAATCTCATTATTATCCAAGATTCTTTACAAGAAATTATTTATAGGGACATATTTATCATCGATACCCATATTTCATAAAAATGTTTTCAAAGAGAATATTTTAAGGTTTTATGGAGGGCTCAATTTAACTAGATCATTATTTTAAATGTAACAGCACAATGTTTTTCAATGGAAATTCCCATCTTATAATTATGTCATAAAATCACATGAAAACACAACACATTGAACTACTAAGTGCTAAGTGAAATTTAAACATATGTTTGTCACCTCTGTGTTTGGAATTTTGAAAATATGACAGACATGGTTGTGTTCAAGATGATTTATATAGTCTAATAAAACAAAAAAAATTTGGTGAATAGTAACTTACCCTTATGAATAGTAAAATAAACTTATGAATAGTGATATACCCTTATGAATAGTAACCTTACGTTTGATAGTATAAAATAATATTCAAGTGAATGTATGATGTACCTATATTTTAGAATAAGTAAATGAATGTTTTAAAACTTCTTTTTTAATAATAAATTATGATTTTAATTAAATATTAGATTAAATATATTTAGAAAATTATTTTCAAAAAATGGAATTTATTTTTTGATTCTACGCATCAAAAAATGGTTGGGGTGAAATTTTGGGATTTTTCTGAAATACTTGAATTTTTTGATGAATAGTGAAATACCATAATTTACAAAATAAGCTAAATAAGAAAATTATAGGGTCATGTGTGATGTTTTTCTATTGTAAGCCCACTTGGTTCAGGATTACATTATAAAATTACGATTCTTGGTCATCCAAGTCTCACTATTCCTTGTCGTAGGGGAAATTAAAAAACTGAGAAATTTTATATTAATGAAACCCTTCTCCCCTCCACTATAAAGATAACCCTTCACACTCTCATTTCCTCACCCCTCTCAAGATTGAAGCCTTCTGTAAACTCTACCCAAACAACTACCCTAGCTCCTCCCCCACGTCCAAGAGCTGTTGGTCTCATCAAAAGACGAAGCTTAGTCCCTTATGGAGGATCTCAAGAAGAGGATTCAAGAGGTAATTTCATTCCCTCTTATCCTTTAATTCCCTTTCAATTTCTAGTGCTTTCCTTATTATCTCTCCACATTTCTTTGTCCAAATGGTGTGGTAACTCTAGTATAATTAATATACAAGAATGTTATGATAATAATGGGATATTATATCATCCAACTCATTTCCCTCTTCCTTTTATTTTATTAAAGATGACGTTGTTCGTGAGGTGTTAATGAATCACCTTCAAGAATGACATGTTTTATTTTTTCATTTATACCTTCAGATCTGGTCATTAAACCATTTATATGGTTAAACCAAAATATTTTATATGTATTATTTCCTATTTAATGTTCTATAACTATCTTATGTACATATTACTATGTGATAAATTAAAACAAGTTTGTTGTGATCGAAAAACCACCCAAATTAACCCAAACGATCATCATTTAATTTTTATCTACAGATTCATCCACATTGTATATAATATAATGCATTATAAGATCATTTTAAATTCTGAAATTTCATTAATGATATGTAATATCCGTTCTAAATGTTTACCAATGTTCTACCCGAACTTCAATTTTTGAATACAAGTGAACAACTCAAGAAAAACCATAAAAACGAACATTTCCCAACAATGTTTTTAAACTCTATAACTTATAAAAGGCCCATATTATAACATAATGAAACCAAAATTACCACTATTAATGTATAAAAGGGTATTTAATTTCTAATTTATGGATATTATGTTACTATTCAAGACATTAAAGCGAATGAAGCATTCAGATATAAGGTAAGGGGAAATTCTTGAACCCAAATCTCATCCTTTGGGATCTCCATTTATCACTCCATTTTTGATATGGTTACTCCTTAAAAATATTTTTTTCATTATTTTGTTCCCTTTTCTGGAATATACAGGTTCACCACTATTGTTTATGTTAAACAAATTTTTTTCCAAAATAACTCTTCTTCTATGAACTCACCTTTTAAATTTCATTCAAGGTTGATGGTTCTTGTATCAAGTATGTTATTCCCTATTTGTTTTGGGAACCCAATGTTTATAAATGTGTTCTAATGAGATGAAACCATTCCATTCCGTGGGTTAGTTGTGTTCATCATTGATTTATGTTCTACATGGCATGCATGATAATGATAATATTATGATGTGATGGATGTGCACGGAATTATACAGCGCTCCAATGGATTGGGTAAAGTGATAAATCTGATGAGTAAATGGGAAATGATATGGAAAATATTATAGCTTCATTCACAAGTATTTGTGGTATTTAACCACTTTGACATTATGTTTCATTTTTATGCATTTCCACATTTCAAGTCTAATATTTATGCTTCCTATCATGTTCATGGTCTTTTTCCCTTATTATGATTATGTTCACCCCATGCTATATTGTTCTTATCTGTCCTCTTACTGGGATTTTACCTCACCCCATTTTTGATATATATCCTCAGGTGACTACATGTACTAAGGATAGGGCATGTGCCAATAAAAAGCTAGTGACAAAGGAGTTAAATAATTGTTTATCATTTATGTTGTAAAAGATATGAATGGTCCTAGATTGCCCAAGATAGTAAACGTTTGGATCCTCTACGTGTATTTATATTATGTTTTTATCTTTAAAATGATGTAATAGTATTGTAAGAAAAGGTCGGGTAGCTATAGTTGGTATCAGAGGAAATGTTTAGTTAATTTTGGAATTAGGGTTAGTGAACCCTAGAGAAAAGCTCTAGCATGAGACTATGTACAAATATGCACACATGAATCTTTACATATGGACCGCATATGTTATGGTTTTAGTATAAATTGTGGAAATGAATAAGTTCTGTATTCATGAATTGTTGACTTATGTTTTGTTCTAACCTTTTCTATTTTCGTAAATGGTGGGAACCAGGAGAAATGAGGCCAACAACTTGTGTGAGGGCCAATGCAACGATTTCCCGAACAACATCACCAACAATTTGGGAGGTGGAGTTCAAAACATCATGGAGATGCATACCCAACTATCTCAAGTTACGAACAATAACCATAATAATGGGGAATTTCCTCCTTCACCAAAGAGATAGGAACTGGCTGTCGAATGTTTTATGCTGCAATGACCATCGATGATTAGGGGATCTTCTGATCCACTAGTTGAGGAACAGTGGGTCAACTCCATGGAGAAGAGCTTTTCTCTTCTTCACTATTCTGAGACGAAGAAAGTGACACTAGCTGTTTACCAGCTAGATGGAGATGCCGATCAATGGTGGGATTAAATTAATAACACCAATCCAAGGGATGAAATTGAAGAGATGGAATGGGAAGACATTAAGATCAAGTTTATTAAAAATTATTTCCCAAGAACTCCTCACACGAAGATGGAGAGAGAATTCATAGATCTCATGAAAAAAGAAGGAGAATCTATCACAACCAATGACACAAATTTCAAAAGGCTTGAAAGGTACACTTTGGGTGTTTTTAATAACAATGATAGAAAAAATGATAGATTCTTTAGTGGATTAAAATCAAACCTTCAAAAGGCTCTTGCAATTCCAGACATTGGGATATATGATGAAGTTGTTCGGTGTTCTCTCAAAGTGGATATGGAGTTTGGAGAATGGTTCAACGACTATGGTGATAAGAAATGAAAGATGGAGTTTTAAGCCGATGGATCTAATGATAATGGTGGGAAGAAAACTCAACGACCCACATGCCAAAAATTTTGGATGTTGCACCATGGGATTTGCCTCAAAGGGACGATGAAATGAATAAAGTGTCAGAATGAAGGACACATTTCTCAAGAGTGTCATAAATACATATAAAGGAAGGAAAATGTGGCAGATGAATGTATAGAACCATTCATGGTTCAATGATACAACTTTAGGGAGCTAGGGCTCTATGCAAGACAGTGCACTAAACCTAGAGTTCATAAGGGTAATTAGTGGCAGTATCCACCAAAGCCAATGGAACAGGGGAAGGGTTATGTAATCACCAATATAGATGTGGAGCAAGATAATGAAGTTGTACAAGGTACACTTCCTATTCACTCATGAATGGAAATAGTCCTATTTTATTCTAGTTCTACACATTCCTTTATAATATGAAAGTTTTATAGAGCTATAGAATCGAAGCCCCGTAACATTGAAGTAGAGGTATCTGTAAAAAAAACAATTGGTGCAATCCTTGAAACCCAAGTGTTTGACTCTTCTCTTGTTGGCGTATGTGTGAAGATTCTTCTAGAGAATATCATAATACTTCCCTTAGTCGAATTCAACGCTATAATGGGAATGGATTGGCTCCCGTTATATAGATAATATATCAACTGTTAGGAAAACAAAATATCTTTTCATATTCTGAACAATCCCATGCTCCACTGAAAATGTAATTAATATCATAAATCTCATTTGAAATGTTATTTATCTATGTAGATGTTAATTCCCTACGAAGAAACATACCTCTCCCAAATGGTTGGGTTGAAGGCTATTTCCAACCTTGCAGAAATTCACATCGTGAGGGAATACAAAGATGTATTTTCCGAAGAGGTTGCCAGAATTCCCCCAGATTGTGAGGTGGAGTCCTAAATTGAACTCATAACCGAAGTTACTCCCATCTCAAATTTCCCCTATAAGATGGCTCCAATTGAACTAGAGGAGTTAAAGAATAAGCTGCAAGAGCATCTGGAAAAAGGGTTCATACTCCCTAGTTCATCACCTTGGGGTGCACCCATACTCTTTGTGAAGAAGAAGGATGGAACAATGTGGTTGTGTATCGATTATCAGGAACTCAACAATATCACCTTAAACAAAAAATATCCTCTCCCCTGGATTGATGAATTGTTCGATGTGTTAAGAGGAGATCAATATTTTTCAAAGTTGGATCCTCGTTCTGGGTATCATCAGGTAAAGGTGAAGAAGGAAGATATTCAGAAGACTTCCTTCTATACATGGTATGGGCACTATGAGTTTTTGTTTATGCCCTTCAGACTAAATAATTCCTTGAAAATCATCACTGATTTGATGAATAGGGTCTTTAGATATTACCTTGAAAAATCTGGGTTAGTTTTTATTGATGATATTCTCATCTACTCCAAGAGAAAGAATGAATATAAAGAACATATAAGACTTCTGTTGGCAACCTGGAGAAAGGATAAGTTGCACGCCAAGTTCAGCATGTGTTACTTCCGGATGAATCAAGTCACATTCTTGGAACATGTGGTCACAAGTGAGGGAATTTCTATGGATCCATAAAAAAAGGCTATTGGGCAATGGCCCAGGCACTCTAGTTTCACAGAAATCCGCAGATTTCTTGGATTAGCTGGGTACTACTGATGTTTTGTGAGAAATTTCTCACGATTTTCAAGCCCACTAACTAAGTTACCAAGGAAAGGTGTAAAGTATGTTTGGACAGAATAATGTGAGGGAAGCTTCATGGAGCTAAAGAGAAGGCTGATCACTACACCTGTACTCACACTACCGAAAAATGGAGAATGTTTTGTGATATACAGTGATGATTCCATGAAAGGCTTAGGTTGTGTACTCATGAAAAATGATAATGAGATTGCATACACCTCATTATTGTTTAAGATCCTTGTGTATAAATACCCGACACATGATCTAGAGCTAGTAGCCGTGATTTTTTCCTTGAATATCTAGGAGCACTACCTTTATGGTGAGAAGTGTGACATATTCCCCGACCACACGAGCCCAAATTATATATTCACTAAAAAGGATCTCAACATGAGTCAAAGGAGATGGTTAGAGCTAATCAAGGATTACAATTTCCCTATTCACTACCATCCTGGAAAGGCGAACAAGGTATCTGATACTCTATGTAGAAAAGAACCCGCTACTCTATCCATATTACGGATTGAGAAATACCCTATCTTCTTAGATATGCAAAGGATGGATTTGGAAATCCTAGGGGTCGGGGATACATCCTACCTTTCTTGAATTATTGTGCAACTATCCATCTAAGAGATGATTAAGGAAGCATAATTGGATGATGTGGATATACAAAATATGGTGAATGTAGTAATAGAAGGGAAACTACAAGAGTTACATATCGATGATGATGGTGTGATTCGTTTTGGAACGCGGCTTTGTGTAACTTCGTCACTCGAGATAAAGAAGGACATATTAGAAAATGAACATAGAACATCATTCTTTATCCATCCTGGGAGTACCAAGATGTACTGTGATCTCTAAGAACACTTTTGGGTCGAAAACATGAAGAAGGAGATTGCGGAATACATATCAAGGTGCTTGGTATGTAAACAAGTTAAAGTAGAGAGACAAAAGTCCAACGGGATGATGCATCCATTTCCTATACCCATGTGGGAATGGGAAAATGTTACTATGGACCTTTTCATTGGTCTCCGGAAGACCTCGAACGGAAATAATGCGATACGGGTTGTGGTTGACCAACTCACCAAGACTTACCATTTTATCGCTATTCAGGAAGATCTGTCTCTTGAAGAACTTGCAAAGATATATGTAAAGGAAGTGGTGAGACTGGATGGTGTTCCACTCCCAATTGTCTATGACCATGATCCAATGATCACATTTATATTCTAGATGATCCTTGAACACGCTTTGAGTACTAAATTAAATTTCAGCACGGCCTATCACCCCTAAATGAATGGCCAGTCTAAAAGGACTATTCAGACACTTGAAAATATTCTTAGAGACTTCTTTCTATAATTCAAAGGTTGATGGGATCGGTATATCTCATTGGTTGATTTCTCATACAAAAATTTCTTCCAATCGAGTATTCAGATGACTCCATATAAAGATATGTATGGAAAGTGATGTAGAACTCCAAACTGTTAGGATGAAGTTGGAGAAAGAAAGATACTTCGACCCGATATTGATCAAGAGATGACACAGAATGTTCAAGTCATCCAGAAACCATCAATGCTGCTCAGGGTCCGTAAAAGAGCTATGCTGACAACTGTCGAAGGGACTAGGAGTTTGGCCTTGGAGATAAATTATTCCTACGAATATCTCCAAGGAAGAGAGTCATGTGATTTGGGAAGAAAGGGAAGCTAATACCAAGGTACATTGGCCCCTTAGTGATCCTTGACCGCATAGGAGCCGTGGCCTATCGACTTGCACTTCCATTGAATATGGATCACGTTCATGATGTGTTTTTTGTATCGCTCCCGAGGAAGTACATACATGACCCCTCAGATGTACTAAACCCAGATTCGGTATAGCTTGAAAATGATCTCTCTTATGTGGAACAACCTATAGAGATTCTGAATCAAAGTGATATGGTTCTACACAACATGAAAAATCATATTGTTAAAATCTTGTGGAGGAACCATAAGTTTGTGGATGTAACGTGGGAACCAGAAGAGGCAGTGAAGGAGAATTACCCTCACATGTTTGAGTAAAGTGAAATTTTGAGGGTGAATTTTCTTAAGGGGGGAAGAATATAACGACCCAAAGTTTTTCAATGGAAATTCCCTTCTTATAATTATTTCATAATATCACATGAAAACACAACATAATGAACTAATATGTGCTAATTGACCTTTAAGCATAAGTTTGTCACTTTTGTGTTTGGAATTTTAAAAATCTGACAAACATGGTTGTGTTCAAGATGATTTTTGGAGTCTAATAATAGAAAAATATTTTTGGTGAATAGTAACATACCCTTATAAAAATTTATATACCGTAATTAATATTAACATTACCTATAATATTATAAATATAATATTCATGTAAAAGTATGATGTACCTATATTTTAGAATAAGTAAATTAATGTATAAAAACTGGTTTTTTAATAATAATTTATGATATCAATTAAATATGAAATTATTCCTATTTAGAAAATTATTTTTGAAAACTGGACTTCATTATTGGATTCTACACGTCGGAAAATGGTGGGGGTGATATTTTGGGATTTTTTTTAAAATACATGAATTTTTTGATGAATAATGAAATACCATAATTTACAAAATAAGCTAAATAAGATAATAATAGGGTCATGTGCGATTTTCAGCTGATGTATGCCCACTTGGTTCTTGATTACATTATAAAATTACAATTATTGGTCATACAAGACTCATTATTCCTTTTTTAAGGGGAAATTAATAAACTAATGAATTTTATATTAAGGAAACCCATATCCCCTCCAATATAAATACCACCCTTCACACCCTCATTTCCTCACACCTCTCAAGATTGAAGCCTTTTCTAAACTCTTCCAAAACTTTTTCACTAGCCCCTCCCCCACGTCCAAGAGCTTCTGGTCTCATTAAAAGTCCAATATTAGGCCCTTAAGGAGGGTCTAAAAAGGATGATTCAAGAGGTCATTTTTCTACCTCTTCTCCTTTAATTCCCTTTCAATGTCAAGTTATTTTTTTATTCCCTTCCAAACTATATTTTTCCAAATGTTATGGTAAATCTTGTATCATGAATATAATTTAATGTTATGGTACTAATGGGATATTATATCATCCAACCCATTTCCCCCTTCCTTTTATTTTATTAAAGAGAACGTTGTTCGTGAGGTGTTAATTTATCACCTTCAAGAACGACATGTTTCCTTTTTTCATTTATACAATTAGATTTAGTCCTGAAACCAATTTTATGGTTGAAGAAGAATATTTTATATATATTATGTCCTATTGAAGGTTCTGTAACTAACTTATGTACATATTACTAAGTGATAAATTAAAACAATTTCATTTTGATCGAAAAACTGCCCAAATTAACCCAAACAATAATCATTTATTTTTTATCTAATGATTCATCTACATGGTATATAATATAATTCATTATAAGAAAATTTTTAATTATATAATGCCATTAATAAAATTTAATATCATTTCTGGTGTTTACCCATGTTCTACCCGTCACTTCAATTTATGATTTCAAGTGAACCACTCAAGAAAAACAAAAAAATGAACATTTCTGAACAATGTTTTTAAACTCTATAACATATCAAAAAGCCCATAAAATATCATAATTAAAAAAAAATGACTCCTATTCATGTCTAAAAGGTTCTATAATTTCTAATTAATTAATATAATGTTATTATACAAGAAATTAAAGTGAAGAAAGCGTTTGGATATAAGGTAAGGTGAAATTCTTGAACCCAAATTTCATCCGTCGGAACCTCCTTCTTTCACTCCATTTTGGAAATGGTTACTCCTTAAAAATCATTTTTTCATCATTTTCTTTCCTTTTCATGGATATACATGTTCAACACAATTATTTATGTCAAACAAAATGTTTACAAAAAGAACTCTTCTTCTAAGAACTCACCTTTTACTTCTCATTCAAGGTCGATGGTTCTTGTGTCAAGTATGTTATTCCCCCATTGTTTTTGGATCCCAAATATTATGAATGTGTTCATATTAGTTGAAAGAAATTCCTTTACATTGGTTAGTTATGTTCAGAATTTTTTATGTCCTATGTTTCATGCATGATAATGATAATATTCTGATGTGACGGGTGCACCCGGAATTATATAGCGCAATATGAATGTCTGAATGTGACGGGTGTGCCCGGAATTATACAGCGGTCCAATGCATTGGGTAAATTGATGAATCTAATGAGTAAATGTGAAATGATGCAGACTAGATGCTAGCTTTGTTCACAAGTATGTGTGGTAGTTAATCACTAAGACACGATGTTTCATTTTTACACATTTCCACATTTAAAATCTTATATTTATTCATCCTCTCATGTTCATGATCTTTTTCCAATGTTATGATTATGCTCACCCCATTATATATTGTTCTTATCTATCCTCTTACTAGGATTTTATCTCAACCTTTTTTTGATTTATATCCTCAGATGACTACATGTACTAAGGATTGGGCAAGTGCCAATAAGAAGCTAGTGAAGAAGGAATTAAATGATTGTTTATAATTTTTGTTGTAAAAGTTATGAATGGTCCTAGTTTTACCAAGACACTAAACCATTGGATCCTCTATGTGTAATTATATTATGTTATTTATCATTAAAATAATGTAATAGTATTGTTTTGAAATGGTTGGGTCTCTATATTAAATGTTTTAAAGATTTATCTTTCTGAATCTTTTTAATTAATGTTCATGTTTTAAAAATGATTTTAAGGATTTATTTATATAGACATGAATGTTTTGAATTGATAATTATTTTCATAAGTTTCAATGTGGTATTGGACACTATGATTGAAAAACATATTTGAAATTTATTCTTTTATAAATTTTGTGACATTTAAATGATTTCAGGGAAAAAAGATTTTTCTCTCAATGTGTTTTACTAAACTTTTTCAACTATATGAACATCCTTTACTGTATATTATTATTTATTGAGGTTTATTTATTATAAAACAATCTTTCATATTGTATTGAATGAGTTATGATATTTTTTGACTGTGAATGTACTATTTTTATACCATTCATATTTTATGGTTAAAGTATTGACATTCTGTATACTTGTATTAATAAAATTTTTATGTTATGCTTCAACATGTTCGTATGAGGAATGTATAGGACTTAGTAAAGGATAGGTGGGATCCTATATAGCCCATAGATTCATTGGTAGCTCTCTTGGGACAAACTAGTGTCTTGGATGAAGTCCTTATCAAAATCATTATTTTTATTCTTCGCACGAGGCTTTGACTATGTGGTTATGATGTCTGGAATTATGCATTCCATCATTATTAAATTAGCAATTGATATTACATGTGATTATTCGACTAGTTTAATATCTATGAAAATAAGTAAATAGAATTATTTGATTTATCTTGGCCATTATATGCTAATGTCTAAGTTTAAATGTCTTGTATTTTATTATTATACATTTAATTAAATGTTTATTCTTATTTTTAATTGTTTCCACTATATTATTTACCCTTACTGAGCATCTGAACTCACCCCTTTCTTATGTTTTGTTTTCTTGGGAAATCCAAGAAGTGAATTATGATTGATACGCAGGGTTAAGCTATGAGAATAATGGAATTATCAAAGGATTTTTTATGTTGTGTTTTATTTTTTAATTTTTAATGTAATGTTAATGTATGTAATCTATTTTCCAGATATCAAAACTTTTGGTCCTCCGGGACATGATTCCTTGTAATCATGCCATTTTATTAAAATCATGAAATGATTCGCAGTTTCTGAGTTCGAGACATTGCATATTTTCCTTGAAATTATTTATCTATTATCTAGTCACCCACGTGAAAAATATTTAGTGCCTTAGGTATTTTTTAGGGTCCATACATTGATATTTTTCATAAAAACCATGGACTTAATTGCTTAAAACCTGGTTTTACTAAAAATAACCCACACATTTTAATTTTAAACCCTCAAAAAATATAAACATGCTAACCTATGTTACCCAATAAAACATTAAGGGGGAGACAAAACCTAAAAGTATTGTATGAAGAGGAGAAAATTAAACAATGAGATATTAGTGATATTCTACGAGAGTGGCCTCTAGATGCCCATCGATCCCAGGAATGTTAGAATATTCCATTGCTATTAACATTTAATCTAGGATCTATTTCATATCAATGGCCACCATAACATCAATGAGCACTATATAATCATCTTGATATAAAATATTATATCCACCATTACTAATTGATCTTTATTAATGGGTTGTTTGATCAGGATTAATGAAACTTTAATGACTCATAACAGTATAATATCTCTATATTTCACTACCTCCACACTTTTCAACCAGTAATATCATCCTAACAGCTTCCTACTAAAATCTAATCACACAATGAAATGAGAAATAGTGGGTCATTTAATAATTTTTGTTGTGAATATGGGGTTATTAGTGTATAATGTTTTATAATAGTTTGTGTTATTGGGGAATCACCATTATATTCCAATGTGGGTGGTGGTATTGGGGGAAACCTTAAACAGGATTATTCGGCTCTGACAGTTTTTATTACCCCAAATGGAAGATGCTACAAGCCTATATAGGTTTAGCACTATTTATATAAATATTTTATGGTTATCATAGAAATGTATATTTAAAATGGCATATTTTCCAAACATTGATACATTGAGTAATTTTTCTACCTTGGGTTTTCTTTATACTACATTAGATTACCATTCCACTTAATTATTCAGAATTTTTCATGTACAAATGTGTGTTTATACATCAGAAAACCTGGGGGAACAGTTTTATAATTAGTGATATCTTTCACACCACATTTTTATCTCTTAATGTCACCCTCATTACTATAAGATTCTTTATTCTATGACCTATTATGATAATTTAAAAATGATTCCCTAATCCTAGGTCTCATTTATAATTTTCTCTCATATTCAACCATAATTTTGCACATGGTAGACCATTTAATATCTTAATTATAGAGGTGTATTACTTTAGTAACCCCATATTCTCAATACCCATCAAACATTCCATTGATGACTTCTTTTCAATATTAATTGTTTAAAATCATTCAATGTGTGACACACACATCATGTTCAAATAAAAAAGGGAACAAATTAAATATCTAGATGTTTTTTATGAATATGTCTTGAGGAACTAGAATGGTGTGTATCATTGAAAATTAATTAAATTGGTTTAATATTATTTTTTTAATGAGATATGTTTTATTTTCGAAATTTTTAAGGAGTGATTTATGTTCAGTGAATGTTTAACATTGAAATATATATTATTTTTTTGGTTGAGTGAGACCTTGATATTTTTTTACTACTTTAAAGAATAATAGGTACCCACAATTATAAGGATTTTTTTAGAGGGAAGGGTCCCTCCAAATAGGTATTTGGAAGAGACATAAAATATATTGTATCATGAACGAATAATGTTGTGACATAAAATCTATACTTCTTTTAATAAATATACCTTAAGCTTCAATAGGAAACCTAACATGGTAAAGTGGCCAATAAAAATATAAACTAACCAATTAAGGATGATGAATTCAAGCTGTGTCACAAAAAAAGTGTGTGAGCGGATGAATATGGATTACATTTATTTTGAAGAACGGTGATATGTTGTTTAATAAATATAATAAAATATGAATTGAAAACGGTATCCTGAATATAGTTTTTAACATCTTTTGGAATGGGAACTTATAAATGAACTCTATAATTTTGTCCTAAATAGATAATTTTTCCTCCATTTTGTTTATGTAACTTATGTAATGACATGTATTTTTAATTATTTTATCTATTTTTGTGATGATTTTCTAGAGTATTTTGCGAGGATTATAAATTGATCAATAATTTATTAGTTTCATATAAATATGATTGTGTAAATTTTTAATGAAATTATATCATAAAATGGTTGATTCTATTATTTAAAATGTTTTTATGATCTAATTATATTTATATTGGTAAATAAAGGACCCATATTGATCAATAAATTGATGTGTGAGTGAGCTATTGGTTTTTGGAGTGATTTCAAGGTGTTTAGTAAATTTTCAATAAATTCAGAGTCAAAATGAAGTATTAGGGACCATGAAATTGAGGAAACCATGGATAATTGGTTTATCATGGTTACAACACAATCCCAATAGACCTTAAAATATTACTTTGGAATAGAAAATTCATTTAGACAGTAGGTTCTATAAGTCATTTAATGATCCCCACTCATAGTATATCAAGATAATGAATTGTGGTAGCTCCTCTACATCTACAACCCAACCACTACAGGTGACACAATATTATATTTTTTAATCATATAGGGGACACTACATGTCAGGTAATTATCTACTATTAGATCAATTTTTAGGTAAAAAAATTGTAGAAGGTTTTTATGTAGATGGATCCAGTTCCATCAAAGAAAAAAGGGGTTATTGTGTTATTATTCTTATTATTTATCTTCTTTGACTCTCTCTCTCTCATAAATTCCATTTTTTTACATATTATAATTAGCATTCCCTCCATGTGAACCTAATTATATTTTTTATATAGGATACATAGATGATGATGTTGAGCATTATTGTGCATGAATTGTCATTATTATATTTGGGATATTCATATATGTGTTGTATAAATTCTTCATTCCAATTAATACAAATTAATTTGTAAAATTATATCATCATAAGTTTCATGTAACTAGAGATATTCCAAAATATTTACAATTAATTATTCTAGGAATACTTGATGTTTTTTAACTCCTTTGGGTTTGTTCGTATACAATTTTTTGGAATTTATTTTCATACCAAGAAATATATCACAATTTCATGACATAAAGATCAAGTATTTTGAAATTATCTTGAAACCTGATGATAAATATTTCATTGAATGGAATGAAAAAAACGTTTTAAACATAATTATATTAACTGTTATCAATTTCCATTACACAAATTCATTACAATATTAAAATAAAAACTAGTTTGGAAAATATAAAATTTTTACAATAAATATAAAAGGTATAAAATATGTTCATTTTAAGGCGTGTAACAGTTTTAATACTATATATAATTATTCAATTAAATAATATGTGGGACACATCAAAAAATATTAGAGTTTCCTATGGTATTTATAACAAATATTGATTATAATAATAGAGGATATGGATTAAGAATTTTTTTGGGTCGTCTGAATGTAATGAGTTGGGAGAGAAATACCTAAATTATTTTATCATAATTAGTAACATTAAATGGTATATTTTTAAAAAAAATTGAAAATTAATTTGAAAATTAAAATTAAAATTTATGAAAAAATTTCTCTTAACCCACTTTTTCCTTTTTATTATTATAATTGTTCTTATTTACGCTTCATGTGTTTCATCTATTTATGAATGTTCTATGAATAAGAACCAACAAAACTCCTGCTTAAAGTGATGATTTTAGATGACCAATTAATCAATCTTGACAATGATTGAACATTGTTAAATAAATATTGAGAACTCATGACGTAGTATATTTCCAATTATTCCTTGACAAATGTGGAGGATGAAAAAAATTTATTTATCAAAAATAATTTATGAAAATTTTCACAATGAGTGGAGAAGAACCGACAACCTATTACATTTTCAATAAATTATGTTGAACAAGAGAACCCCCAAAACATTCTTTTTATATGTCAATTACACCTGAAACCACTAGTAAATTCATCCAGAAAATAGATTTCAATTCACATGTGGACTAAAGTCATGTGTTGTTCAATCATCTATAAAAGTTCAGACAACATGATCAAATTGGATATTATGAATCAAATACAAAAAAAGAGTTCACTTTTTGGGTTTTCTATGTAAATATCCTAATATTAACTAAACCATATTCATTTAGATATGAAAAATATTACATTATAATATAATTTCATATGATGAAATGATACTTAACTTATCTGCTTTATAATTTTTGTGATAAGGAGAAGGATTGAACAGAAGGTTTTCTATAGTGTTTTACTAATATTTGTGTGTTATTTCAGAAAACATATTATTAAATTACCTCCCTCCATCTAAAAGAGTGAAACTGTGTAATGATATCTATTTCTTTTAACAGTTTTAGAATTAGTCCCCATATCAATCATGGGAGTTCTTTTACAACTCATTATTGAAGTTCCCACATCAATGATTATGCATTTAGATATAGATTAAAATACTTTGTAGAGGAGTTTTCATGAAAAATAAATAAATCAATATGTGGCTATGAGTGCTAGAATTATAAGAATAACACTTGAAGAGTATTTTAAATTATTAACGGATAATTAGGGGAGTATTTTTATGTTTCACTGAGTTCATGATACCCAAAGGAGTGTTTGGATAATTTTGGATGTGTTATAAATATTTCCAACTCAAATGGGAAAATTTACAAAGAAAAATAACAAATAACAAATCAACTTCACCACCCCTAAAAACACTATAAAACACCTCACTTATGTTGATTAAGGAATCATTGATGTTGTGGGATAATTATTGACTGTAGTTATAAGTATTTCTACTCGGTAGAAGAGTTTTGAATCTGAGAATCATGTGAGAAATCCTTTTATAGTCTATCAAAACTAAACATATAAAATTTAAATTATTTATTGGGATACATAAAATATCATCTAAAAAGGAAATAAATATATCAATTATATAAAAACCATAATAAAAATACCATGCCCCACATGTCAATAATAATATATTCCGTTACCACAATAAGAATTAAAGTTATATTTATAGTAAATGTTTTCCAAATTCATCCAAATTATCAAGAAGGGTAATAAACATAATTAGGGTACCCCTTGAATTTTTAAATCAATGATTGATAAACGTTATAATAAAATATATATAAGACTATCTTGCATACTACCATTAAAAACATATACAACATAGAGATGAGGTAATGTTATTGACTTAGAGGAGTTGGGAGAATAATGAAAATGAACATAGAAGGAAGAATGTCATAAATGTGAATAATTATTTTCATATAAAGACAATTGAATTAATATATGATAGAGGGACATCACAATCGGAATAATTCTTCTTTATAGGCATAGATGAATCTTGAGAGAAGTAAGAGGTAATAAAAAATTACACACCAGTATTATCCTTTTCATACCAAATAATGTAGTGAAAATTTGATCATAAATATTGAAATATTTTTTAATGTTTCAATAAATTTCTATATGAACATCCCCATTAGGAAGGAACAATACCAAACACCAACATTTTCTGAATTTTTAAAGAATAACTTTTCCATGAAAATTAAGATAACCAATATTGATATTTTAATCCAAATAATGATTATTCAAAATTGTTAAAAAAAATGTGATCCCAAAGAATCTAAAATATCCCAGCTAAATTTAAATTGTATTTAATATCATACCATATGATATTTGAGTATCTATATATAATTTATGAGTATGCTTCAACCATATACCATTCGATGTGTTCACGATTTTTATATTATAAGGTTGAATCCCACCCATGTGGAACTTCATTTAGTTGAATACTTTATTTAGTATCCAAACCAATGATTGAAATGAAGAAGGATTATGAATTATAGTTGATTTTGGGATTAATATTTCTTCCATTTTATTGTTTGACATCAACATTCATCAAGGGGGTGTATTTTCTAAGTGATTTTTGGGAAGCTAACATAAACGATTCTCAATGTAATGATGAATTATTTTTTATGGAATATTAATAATGTTACACTAATTATAAACTACGAAATTATCCTATATTTTTTAATTTTCTCATTGAAAATCCCCAGTCACGTCAGTATATGTTTATCAAATAATTATAGTAATATTTGTTGTGGAAGAAAAATAGTTTATGTCTTTAAATGGTAGTCACGATTGGTAATGGTAGGTCATTATAGATGGCTTAAAAATTCATAAGACAAAACCATTGAAAACTTAAATATGTAAGTATACACACATATAATTAACACCTTTACCATCAGTATTGTAAATATTTTACATGAGGGGTGGAGAAAACATTCCGTAATTTCTTGCTCAATACCCTACATTGATCATGAAGCAAAATTTTTAAAATTCATGAGTAGAGAAAAATATATTATTATATTGACTAATTCTAATATTAAACGAGTTACTCATTGAATTTCTACCCAAAAAACACACATTAAATAAGGATCTAAAACATAACCCAAGCCACAAAGGGGCTTGAACCCCCCAATCAAAGTATAAGATTATAAAGAGGTTATTGCACTACTTAATCAGGAAATTATTTACCCAATCTGTGATATCTTGTGAATGAGTCCTTTCAAGTAATTTCTAATATTTTTGGAATCATGGTGATCAAAAATGAAAATAATAATATTATACCAATGAGGATCATCATGGGGTGGTTAGATTATGGCTACTACAATATGTTAAATGATGCTATATGCAAATCTCATTTCTCTATACTTTTTATGGAATAAATGTTTTAAGGGTTCACATGATTCATAGTATATTTTTAATGGTTATTTGGGGGATAATAAAATATTTCCAATTTTGATCATGATAAGAGCATCTTAATCTTCCCCTATGGTAAATTTTCCTTCTTTTTGATCTTATTCGGTATGTGAAAGGATCTAGCTAAAAAATATTGTTTAATGACTATTATATTCTAGGACATGGTGGAATGTATCATAAATAATTTTGATAATGAATTTTTCATTTAGGAAATTTCATTTTAGGAATGATATAGGAATTAAAAAATTATTTTGGAAATATTCAAATAAAGGAACAATGCTCATAAATAAGATAAGATTAATTTTATAGTACACCATAGAATTTATTTTGAAAATAAAATATTTGAAAATGGGATGGAGGTTTGTATCGAAAATTTGATGTGATTTCTCACCTTTTAAGAATAAATTTATTTCAATAAATATTTTTTTGGTAGATATATGGGCTTTATTCGAGACTTTGTATTAGAAGAGGAAACATCTATAATTATAGAATATTTCCAATCTTCTCCATAAATGGTGTCATAGTATGGATTGATATAATAAAATGTGTATCCTACCAATATTTTTCAATCCCATATTGTTTAAATAGTCAAAATATTTTTTTCAATATGTTAGACATGTATATAGTTTGGAATCAATTGACATCATGAAAGAATTACACTATTCTATATCCTTGAGGTGTAACTTTTGGACGTGTAGGGAATTGATTTCATGAGGTGATTCACACATTTTTTTAAACTTGTATATCCAAATCAATGTGGATTATATCTCCAAATAATTAAATTCAGATACTACAACTTACAAAATAATGATGGTTTCGGGTAAATTCTTAATGAAATATAATACCTTGTTTCAAAGTATCTAGTATTTTAATAAGTCATTGAGTGACTAATTTTGATAACTCCTTGGTGTGTAATGAAAAAAAAATAATTGTGACACAAAAAATGAAATACATGTTATAATCTACTAGATTTGGACTAGATGTAATAATAGGTGGTGAAAACCCTCGATTTTGATTTGAAATTGATGAGCTAAAAGAATAATTTTCAATTTAAAATCTGTGAAATGATTATGAGGGAGGCATAAAATAACACCTTACCATATAAGTATTTGACAATAATTGAACATGAAAGATTAATATTCAAGAAAAAATATCAAGATATTGATATTGTATTCTTATTCAACTCATAGATAATATTGTTTATAGGGTTGTTTATCCCATGATTTTATATCTCTTTAACAGTTTCCATGGTATTTCACCAAACTGTAGTAGAGATTTTATTGGGATAGTTGGCATTACATCTAGTATTATTGGAACCACCAAAATTCTTAATATCAGGTATATCGTTTTATGGAAATGGTATCCCATATATATTTTGGCTAGAAAAAGGCCGAATTAGGTCTAAATAAAGATATTAAATATAAAAAATTCTAATATGTAACCAAACTATTAATTTAAATTCCATAAATAATTTTTTTTGTTTACATTTAACTTGAATGTTTTATTTTTTTCATTATGTGTTTTAAAAAACATATTACATTGTTTAGTTTTGTTTTTAATTTTTTATTGGTTTTTCTCATGTAGAATAAGGATTTTCTAATGTAGTTAAAAATTAATTTTATGGTCATAAAATTTAGGGAAAAAATGAATAACAAAAAAATTTCACGGATGTCAAAAACATGAATGAAATATCTCTAAATCTTCCTTTATAAATGTGTATGAATACCATGTAATAAATAATTCCAATCAATATACTTCTATGTTTTAAAGTTAATAAATAATTCCAATCAAGAGACTTCTATGTTTTAAAGTTCAATCCCTCAAGATTTTTCACACAGAACATATTTCTCTAAATATTTCATGATATAAACTCTTCCATGACCCTTTCATGATCACAAATACCGTGCATAAATATTGTGTTTCACTACTTATATTCTACATTTTAACTCCAAGACCCAACAATATTTCATTTCCTCTCCCCAAAACCACAAACCCTAGTTCTGTTATCCCATTCATAGACTCCAACCCCCCATCATCCATTAATTTTCCAAAAATACATTAAATATTTATTTTTATATTCCTATTTAATTATTTATCTTGGATCTTTTGGTAATATATTATTTCCTTCAATGTTAATAAACTTTAAATTTTATTTTTAAACCCTCTTACAATTGATCCAGAATAATCCATTTTAACCACAAGTGTGTTGTTATTTTTGACAGTAAATAATTTTATTATAATTATTGGAAATAAATGGTGATAGTTCAAAGAATAATGGGTGATCATGAAATAAAATTTCATTGGATTATAAAATGTATAAACAATTGATCAACAAACTATATTGTTGGTCGTTATTGAGTTTGAATCATATGGAAAGTAGAAAGGCAACCCATAACACATGTTTTTTTGTGTTGATGGTCCCAAAAATGGGTAAGTATGAATGACCATTCTAGGGTGGACACGGTAGTGGAGTTATAGATCATATATGTAAGATACTAAGTTTATTATGGGAATTTATAAGGCATAGTGGACTTGTTCGGAGTGAGTTTCAACATTCAATAATGACTAGAAATTGGAAGTTCTAAATTATAGTTTCACCAATGAGAGAATGTGATTTAAAAAATTTTCATACAGATGAAAATAGGGGGTTTGGTATGCTAATATTATTTCATTATTTCTTTTTTACAGTAATTTGGATCTCCATCAAGGAGGTCTGGATATGAAAATTTGTAAGGGAATTTTAATATGATATTTCTCATGTGATGTTATAGAATCCCAGAGAAATGAATTTTTTAGCGAGTATCATCTATAGAAATGCTATATATAGAAATTCCAACTTAAAAATATACATGATCAAATGGTTTAATGTTTTAATATCACATTCATTTATTTTAATACATGAGAATAAACAATAGTGATTCGGTTGTGTTTTAATTAGTTGACTAAATGAGAATTATATATGATCTATAGGGAGGGATAAATCAATCAATTATACAATTTGAAGGTCTATGAAAATAATGGGAGAGTTATGGGTTGTTTTTTATCGACTATAATTTCTTTGAATTGTATCCATTTAATTTTTCTTAAAATTTCATTATTTGATCAAGGGGGAAAACTATTTAATGAATCAATGTTTTTTCCATAAATTCTAAAAAATAAGATTATAAAAGATAAGGGTGTTTTAGGATGTTTAAATTTTTGGAAGCATGTAATGATACTCTGAATTGATTCACTTATATATGTTCATTTTCATATACACATCCCATAATGATAATGAAAATCATAGAAACTGTTGTGAGAATTAATATCGAGAAGAGGTAGTTATTTTTCTAATATTATGAAAAATATGAGTATAAAGGGTAAATATGACTACCCTATTTTGAAAATAAAATAGAATTTGTGAATTTTAGTGGTTTATTTTCATATGAATGTTTATTTTTTAGGATTACTGGATTTTTAAGGTGTGGTTATCCCATATAAAATATCTTTTGTTTTTAAAGCTTATATCAACCACTGAGAGAAAGTTAGATAGATAAAGAAGTCTTCCATGTATGGAGTTATCATCATCAAAATCATGTGGTAAAGTCCCTAAATCTAAAATTTCTAACTCCCCCCCCCCACTCATGGTAATCACCATGGCACAAGACCATAAATTGTTATCAGAATGAAGGTTCTTATGTTGTATATTCGTTTTTATTTCTTATAATCACAAAAACATTAGATGTTTTTAATCATACATGAATGGACATTTTATGGGATTAATTTATAATTATGGAATGAAATGATTTATAACTAGATTAGAAATTTAGGAATCTAATTTACCACAAAAACTATTCTGGGTAACCTGTAAAACATATAAAGTGTGGATTTATTGGAAAGGGGTCACAATGAACATAATAGAGATGTTAACGAAATCAGTGTGTTTGGGGGAGCTTTGACCAAACCAATTTACACTAAGGTAATGTTATATAAAATATCTCATCAAATATTGGGAAAAATTATCAGCCTTCTAGGGATATAAACCACAATTAGATGCTAGTGAATTAGAGATGGTCACTTGTATAGAAACATCAGCATTAAAAAATTTCCCCACTTTATTTATGTACATATTTAACTTAATTTGGATCGTGGATAAATTATTTTCAATCACTTAACATTGGGTATATCTTTATTAATAAGCCAACACATACAAACAATACAAACAAAACATTTACTATGTTCACTACGTAATGTGAGATGGCTAGTAATTTCTGTGATACAGTAAAACATGAGGTCACACAAGTCACTAGGAAGAATCTATCAGTGTTTCACTATTGTATACTAACAATGTAGATTGTGAACCCCACACATTGGTTTATAATATCCTATACTCGTGTATATATTTTACATTAAAAATGATTTATAGGGGTAACAAAAATATATTCTTACAATAATGAAGAATTTTTTCTTGTCATCGATGGGTTTCCAATTTCTTAATTGTCTTCTTACATTTAAAAGTAGTAAGTATCTTTATCAATTTTTATAAAAAGAAATATACAAAACATTTTCCTTTCCATCAAAACAGAAAAATGATTTAACTACTTCTTCTCCATAATTCATGCTAAAGAATACATATATAAAAACATATCCATATTTTGTGAAAGTCAAAGACAAGTTAAAAACATTATTATTTTCCCCTTTATTAGAGAAACACAAATTGAGAAAGAACTCTCTATTAATTTCTTGTTTGACACATTTTAATACATCAGGAAATAATGGTGTCTAATATCTTCTTCTACTTGGAATGAATAATAATTATATCTTTGATAATATTGTTGAACATCACCTATTACACATTCTTCATTAATGAATAAAAAAATATATATGATAATAAATAGTTGTAGTGTTGTTTACCTTTTCCCAAATTCTTCACATCCATATGAAAGAAAAATTTAAAACTAATTATATATTATGAATTACCAAGAATTGGGGTAATTAAAATCCCTTAAATATCATCCATTATAGTCATTAATCGGATCAATTATTACTAGATTTAATGTCTACTATTTTTAAATAATTGATGACTTTATATTTCAAAAATCCCATATATACGACACATAACTATAGGCAATAAATTTAGTGTGTTCATATTCCTTTGAATTTTCTTTCTTAATCCTTGAGAAATGATTTATATTAAAAAAAATAACTTCAATTCATGAAAATATATGTACACAAATACCAAATTGTACACTTCATCTTAATTTATGCTTTAAAAATAATGTTTTATTAGTTCCCAGTTCTCAGATTCTCATACTTCTTCAATTTATTATAATTTAAATTATTTAATTAGAATATAAATTCATTCATTAATGCATTATCCTATTACATAAATCAATTCTTCGTTGTGGTTCTAGGAATATCTCAAATTTATTTCACAGTAAATTATCTAAAAAATGTTAAAAATGAATATCAAATATACTATTATGGAACAACTACATATAGAATCTTCATAAATATTATTGTGATAAATATCAGAGAAACCTCTCCTTAATTTATGATGCACTACATTTCTTCAATTATTAATGAATTGTGCATTTTTTAATGTTTATAATCATTTAATTAATCATCATTATCCTCGTATCTTTGAAATTCAATTCAATTCGTCTCCTTTGGTGTTTTTCTACCATCATGAATATTTTTCATCATGATATTCCTTCATGGTAGAACACATCACATTACATCAAATAAAAATTTACAATTACTTTATCTTCATCTTTGTTTAGATATTATTGTCACAAATACATTAAAATTCATTATACATTACTTGGTATCATATTAGACTACTCAGCCTTCCATTTGGTTGATTGTAAAATTGATTAACCTATTATGTGGGTCTATAGTCACTTGACCTTCCCATGAATACACTTAGTTAATATCATTCTTTGTGGGATAGTTAAACATTTCTTAATGTGGTAGTTTAGTAACCCTTTATATGTTAAATAATTATTTCTTTATCAGGTTTCTTTCTCAATTGATGACGAATTTCATCGTACGGTATCTTTCTCAACCTCAAAATATCTTTACCAAGTGTGAAATGATATCCTTTTTGTATCCCCTTAAATTTTTACTTATGGTATCTTGATCTGAGGTCAATATTTGAAAAGTACAACGAACTTTATTGATGATCAAATAATTAATAAATATGCAGAATCAAATACATGTTCTTAAGAGTAATGTTATTCAGTACTCTATAAAGAACCATCATTCTTTTTAACGAACAAAAAAGGGAACCCCACTACAAAGCGATTTGGTGGATGAAATAAATATCGAGAAACTACTGTAATTATTTTTTAAATTCCAACAGTTCCGCTGCATCCTCTTGATAAGGAGGATTTTAAATATTCTTAGCATGATTAACTACGTCAACAGTGAATTCAACCTCCCAATAATGAATAACTCTATAAAAATCAATACTAAATATATTTAAAAATTCATTTACAAGGGGGGAGAAACTAATTAAAATAGTCCCATTTTTCAATAACACTAGTATGATAAAATTAATCCCATTCTAATCAATTTTTCAACTTCATGATAGTTTTTACAGTTTTAAAATCATTCATATGAAAACTAAAAAACTCACTATAAATATTAAATATGTATTTTTTAGATATAAAAAATATCTTATCATGATAAATTAAAAAAGAATCCATTCCCTGAATCACATAAAACTCACCTATAGTTAAGACAAAAATGTTTCTAGAAAATATCATTCAATAAATAATGATTGTGATGTTCTTAAAAATGTTTCATTCTTTAATACTTCAACACTGAGTTATTGAAAAAAATTCATCATTTCATGTGGTGATATTTACATTTATAATTTAAATTACCTATAAATATAAGAATTAATATACCACAAATAATAAAATACATGGTCATAATCACTATAACAATGTAATGTAAAGTTAAACTCGTCATTTTATGGACCATCATTCACTAAGAGTGTAGAAAATGAAATCCACCCAATTTGAAGTTTACAGTATTTACTATTTCTATCCTAAAATATTTCCTTCATACATATGTAAAAAAATGGACCACCTCATTAAAATTTAAAAATTCTATTATTGTCTTATATAAATTTTCTGACCCTTGCCAATTCTATTTTATTTATAACCATGAACCAAATTTTCTTTGTTTACGACATTGGTAAAATTTTTCATACTTCCTTAGAATTTTCCCATAATAATATTTACCATAATTATAAAAAAAAGGATGAAAAATTTTCATTACATTATATTCTTCAATGTACAATTCCCAAATTTTTTCCACACCCACCACTTCTTATATTTATTAACTTAAAAATAAAAAGACATGATATTAATCATTTAAACACATCAAAAATTTCCTCATTAGCACTAAAATCTTGATAAATTAAAGCACTTCTTGAACTTGGACTCAATGCTGAATAAAATCAAATACTTTTATTATCATTATCCATATTATTGAAATTGAAAATCATCATGAAAATATTTCTAAATAAAAATATTCTTTCATTTTGTTCACTCCTTCACATCAATATTATTTTACACTTTCATATAAATAAAAAATAACTACCATCGCTAAGCTTCACATTAAAAATGATAATTATAAATAGTTTTATTCTAATATTATGAAAATAAAATTTCAAATATATTCTTCAATATATTATTTCTTCTTTCAGCTACCATTGGGTGAAAATATCCAACAATTATTAAGGGAGTTTATTTTTAAAAGGTTCAACTATATAGACGTTCTTTAGGGTGGAAATCTATTTCTCTCAAAAAAAATTGACACCACTAATATCCATTATTAATATTTTTAATACACCTCTCATTTTAACCACTCTATGTTACTAATTCGAAATGATATAATTCGATTGATTCATTTATACTAAATTACTATTGTTTCCATTCCAAAAAAATTAAACAAAAATATAATATATTGAGAAACATATAAATCATAATAATATATTTTCTTATTCTAAAATAAAAAATTATTATGTATTAAGTGTCATTAAATAATATTCTAACCACTAATGTATATTAAAACATTTCCTTAATACTTACAATAACAATAAGTAACAAAATAATCAATTAATTTCATTATTTTTAATTAGGTCTTCACTTTTGTAGATTTCCAAAAAATATTAGGTTTAAATTTTTAGATAATTATGAAAACCATTAGATAACAACGGGGATACTTCTACTTTTTTTTTAATTTTTTTACAAAAAATATATTTCTTTGTTTTCACATATTGTACATTCAAGACACATTTTATTCTTTTAAAGTGAATCATCATAGTGAAAAAATATAAATTTCTACTATCATTACGCAGACGTTAAAATTTTGAACAACATTTTCAACTATGTCCTGGACACAATATTCTTAATAAAGGTAAATAAAAAAGGAAATGAAAATCATTATTCTATTAGAAAATCATGAAAACCCATAAGAATGTTTTATTTTATTTAATAATAATCATTGATCTAAAATAATAATTTTGTTACATATATGAAAAGATTTATTTCCTAAATTGTTTTTTTATATCCTATTTAAAAATGAAGTCAAAATTGAAATCTTTAGGGGTTCATGAAATAAAAGAAATGTTTTCTATTAAAATAATAGTTCATTCTCTAAAAATGTTATAAACATTATATAATTATTTTTCATAAATTAGGGAATAACAATAAATCTCTCAAAACTCATTGGAATTAATATAATAATCATTTAAGTATCTAGGAACATTATCTTGAAATTACATTTTCAGTCACACTTACAATCCCACTAATAGATAGAATTACTAGACATGATAATTCCAACATATATACACCAGAGAAAAAGTCATTACCCAATGCATTAAAGGGTTATAATAGACCCACTAATAATCATAAAAATATATATGAGCCATAAATTGTATAAAATTAATTCAATTAATTTTTTCTTAAGAACATAAAAGAATCATAAAGTCATACAACATGAAAAAGTACTTTCAATTATCTCATAAAATACAGAATGAATATTCATCTCTTTTGACAGAATTTTCAAAAATAGAAATCCTTAAAAAAATAGGAATATGACTATATTTAAAAAATAATAGAAACATTTAGAGGAGTATTGATAGAAAAATTCTATAATAGTGTGAAAATTCACCGATGTGTTAAATGATAAAAAATCATGACCATTAAAAATTCAAAAATTGACCCAACCAAAAAATGTTAACCAGATTCCAATTGAACCATTTTCAAAGAAAGAAAAAAATATAATTATTTTTAAAAAAATATTAGTGTATAAATATTAAAATTTTATAAACATTTAAATTAACATAGACATAGATGGAATATATTTTAATGGAACAAATCAAAATATTTAAAATAATGTTTTTATGAAAATACCCACACATCATTTTTCGAATCTCTATATACAAATTATAATTTTTAAAATAATAAACTTATAATAGTTATTTAATTATTTTAGAACATATTTAATTTTCATTTCACAATCTTTGTTTCTTTTTCCATTTATTATTAGTTTTTAGTTACTAATTCTATTAAGATCACATCGCTCATTTTAGTGTCCATCAGTCCAAAATAGCTTTCGAGTATTGACTATGGTCAAAGGGGTGATGGTTCGACCATCACAAAAAAAATATTCGTGATATAATTATCATTTTTATAAATTAATTTTTTTAATCACATCAATTTATGGTTATGATGAAAAATAATATTTTTTATTCATAGAGGTAATAGTTCACACATACACTTGAGAGACATTTTCATTTTTCAAATGGAAGAGAAGTAAATAAAGTATAAAATGTTTTACCTTTATTGATTAAAAATACTACAATAAATATCATAATTATTCATTAAACAAGTTTATATTATTATTGAAATATATTAGTGATGAAAAAGAGATTATATCCATTCTTGGAGGTTGTAGTCTACAGGTGTGCATTAGTGACATTTTTATTTTCTTTCGGATTAGTGGGTAAGAAGGTAGTAAATTTATTATATTCATATAATCATAATAATTTAATAAAATAATATATATATATATATATGATACATGTTTATATAAATTCTAGTGACGTGGTGATTCAAAAATGCATTACATCACTTCATGGGGGAGGTAATCAGCACATACGCTTGAGCAACATTTACTTATTTCATTAGATGGAAAGGAGAAATAAGATAATTTTTCCAAAAACATTATAAAATATCATTATAGTAAATATACATATTTTATTATATAAGGATGGGAAGAATATATTTGAATGTTCTATAATAAAAATAAACATAAAATAATTTGATTAAGACTTATATCTCTATCTTGAATATCTTCATTTGTCTCAAACTATAAATATTCTAGGATTGATCTTTTGGAGAACAAAATTCCTATAGAATATAGATAGGTTATTTTGAGATGTAATTATGTATATTTTGGTAGGTCTAAGGAACTCAATTTATTTAAGGAAGTAGCGACAGTGTGTGTCCTTTTATAAGTAAGAGTAGTGGCACACTTGTAAATATTAAGATCATTAGAATATAATAAATGACATTCCCATTGAATATGGCTCTAGTTAAGTTAAATTATATTTATAGGATAATGTATGTTATAGATACACTGAAATAAAAAAATTATACATGTTTTAATGATATTTACGTCATTATATTTTATTTTAGTACCCTCTTTAACACTTAAATTTTACCATCACGATCGAATTTTACAACATCAACTATTCAATTGGAGATAAATGAAACTGAGTATATTAAAAAATTAGAAAATTTTAATGAAAGTATTTAATTATTTTCTATTATTAAAATTTTTAAGGGGGTAAACATTATGTTTACAAAAGTAACCATAATCATGAAAATCAATATTGATAAAAATTTTATTTTTATGTATAAAATTATCATTTTAAAAAAATTATATATAATCTTAATTAGCAGGGAATTAGTTTGATAATTTATATAAATTATAAATAGATTTTAATTTAAAAAAACAAGACAAAAATGGACTATTTGAATACTTGATTAAAATAGAAGAACCAAATTATCTTTTATTTGAATAAAAACATTATGTTGAATACCAAAATTTGAAGCATATATTTATATGTTCTATAATTTATTTGTAAAAGAATTATGTCGTTGTTTCATATATATTTTTTACCAAATAAAATATTTCCTAAAATTTAAAATCATTCTTATATCATGACAATATCATAAATGTGATACAATTTATAAAATCTTTATTTTTCTATATTCTCTAAAAAATCAACTATTTTAGAGAAATAAAAAAGTAACTCATGTTTATTTTTAAATATTAATTACCAAAAGGATTTCCATTTTATCAATTTCAAAATAAATAAAAATTAATAAATTTAACATTTTAACAAAACCAGGTTATACCAGGAAAAACAATACAGTCAAGTAAACCTATTCATCATTTGAAAAGAAAAATTATATTAACAAATATATTAATAAAACTATGATTAATATAAATCCATAATATGAATACTTATAAATTAAAAAAAATTATTTATTTATAAAATTAATAGGGTTTTCATATTGGATGTATTAATCCAAGTTGATAATGAACTGAGCGATGTATATTTCTTGTGGGGAATGATCATAACCAATTCCTTTTATGTATGAAAGAATATAATCACTTATGGAATTGAAGGATTAGTCATATTTAATAAGGGAATTTAATCAAGGATATTTGTGAAAAATATTCTTAATTTTCATATGATGAAATTAGAGTGAAATGGGATATGCACAACATGAAAAATGGGGAAGATTTCAAATTCCATACAAAATAGTTCTGAGATTCATACATCTCATCCATTGGATAATATTAATTTATATATTTGTGGATCCATAAAATTATAACAAAAAATAGGGAAAATAATTTTATTCCCTTTGTTATTGAATTAAATCACATTACATTTATTTTATAAAATAAATATAATTTATCAGATCCAATAGATTTTATTAGTTCAATTAGAATAGTTAAAATGGAGTGTGGTTACTCAATTAAAAAGAAATAGATAGATAATAATCATGAATATAGTACTGAATTATTTGAAGCTAATCTTGAGAAGCCTAGAATTCATCCTGAAGTACATGAATCACATAAACCATAATAAGATAGTGTCACTCAATGAAGTAATTGAGTTTTGGGTGAGTTGTCTCGTACTACGATGATAAACCAAAATGATTCTTTATTTCTTAAGATACTATTAATAAGAGATGAATTAAATATTCAATCTCCTATTATATAATATAAATTTTAATATGACACTGTATGATAAATATTATAATATCCCCCATGATTGAAAAAGCTAATGAAATTTCTAATTCTTCGTTTCATCAAATATGATGGATAAAATCAAGGGATGTTTTAAAAAAATTGTTTTGATACTATCTTCCTAGTTTGTTCTATAGATGGAAGAGAATACAACAATAAAATAATATGAAATTTTTTTTTCACAACTGATTTAAAAGATCTATAAAACTCTAAAAAATAATATACACAATAAGAATAAATGTTCAAAAATGATAAAGATGATGTTTTTTTTAAATAATTAAGATATCATTTTTGGAATAGTGCAAAATTTTGAATAAGTGTAGGATAAATATGATGATTCTTACAATTTAGGTGATGATCAGATAATATTCCCATATAATTCAATGATGAGATAATAATCGAAGTCCCAAAAAATATTTTTACAACAAGGAAAAATAGTTCAAATAGGGAGAAAATTGATGATAAGAACAAATACATGACATATTTCACAATATAAACCAATAGTTGTTTATGGTGAATTAGATAATATACAGTGTAATTATTATAAGAATACAAACCTCATTAAATATTTCATTACATGATATAAAAAAATAAATATTCATGAGACACAACCCAAATATCGAGAGGTTTAGTGTATTTAGGTGTTTAGAAATATAAAAAAAATAAAATATATAAAAATATGTCATCTTAAAACAAAATAGAACACAATATCATATATACGATTGATCCTATAATAATAAATTGGATATCTTAGTTATTACATGAATAAGAATGGTGAGATTATAATACTATAAACAGATTAATCAGAGTATGAATGATACATATGATACAAAAGGAATATCATGAAAACATAAAGGAGAATATTAACAAGAAATCATAGAATCAAAAATATATTATCATAATATAAAGACATCAAAAGAATGTGGAAGAAAATAAAACATGAGAAAATGAGCCTAATTTTAGGGTCAATATAAGACATCGTAACACTAATTTCTAGGGTAACCACACAACCATCATAAATGTTATCTCATGAGATGAAACTATTTTCCAATGAATTGGAGCACTATGTGGTAAAACCCTTTCATATGTGAAAATTTATGTGTCCCAAATAGATAATATAATACAGAAACAATTATTTTATCAATGGACCATAGGGAATGAAAATGATATTAATATAAAAATAAGGATGTTCATTAGAGCTTAAATGAATGATCCTTTCAACATTTTAATCCAACTAGAAGTGAATGAGATTTTCATACATGTAAATCCAATATCAATTATGTACAATTAAATTTATTCAAATACATGTGTAATAAAATATGATCGTGTATTAATGATAATAAAATGGTGGCATATAAAATCATGGAATGATTCCAATAGCATAATTAGTATAAAATTTGGTTAATGGAATGGGTTTAATGAGATATAATAAAAAAATATCAGTAATTAAAAATAATTTAGAAATTAATTGAATTATCATAATTTTATAAAAACATGGTTATATAAAAATGGGAATGAATTCTACAAAGGAAGTGCTTGAATGAAAAGTATGGGGAATATAATATCTAAACATACATATCACTCCTTAAACATAGATGGGAATATACTTGAGAGCATATAGGATACCCTTAACCATTTAAAGAGGAAAAATGTGAGGGTGAGACATGATAATGATCATGAAAATGAATAAAATTGAGTGGATATGTTGGTTTTTATAGAATTTTTATGAGAATAGTTTATTTATTTCTAAATATATTCCTCAGAAAGCAAAATTTGTGAAAATGGAAACCCAATGAAATAATTGTGGTTTTAGCACAAGATTTTAGTCATTTACGGAAAGGTTTTTTACTTAGATTAATTATAGAAAGAAAAACCAATTTTTAATATAAATGTTTTATTGTGAAGTATATTATTCCTTTAAATACTAAATTTAAGACCCTTCATTTCCATTTTAGACTTTGTAAAGTTATTTATTGGTACGGAAAATAAATTTAATTCCATAAAATACATTATATTTAAAAAAAATTATTCTTTTTATTAACTTATAATCATTAATACATCCCAATTCAGAAATTTTAATATCAGAAAATAAATATTAAAGTATAAATATATTTTATTGTATAGTAAAAAATAATATATTTTAAAAAACACTAAAAACTTCACCTTAACATAATCTAATTGTTTTGGTTTAAAATATATTTTTTATTTTCTGAAAATAATTTCCTATATATTATAAATTATTATTTCATACAAAAATTAAATATTTGTAGTAAAAGTATATTTTAAACAAGAAACACATTTTTTATTCATTATAATGAAGTATTAATTTTATAATATAATACACATTGATTCATAAATTCGGTATTTTAAATATAATTATAATAATTTTAAATTTAATTTTAAAATTGTGCATTATGATTCTATATATTATTTATACTATTACAATGGTCACATTACAACATCAATGTAATGATCATGTAAAGGGTAGATCAAAACATGGACATTTCACTATATACTATATATATACTCCTCTATTATTATGCTTACCCTTTCACTAAATAAATTACTATGTTTCTACACTTCCATTAATAATGTGTATCATATTTCTAATTCATGTCTTACTTTTCATTGATATTGTGGAAGGAGTGATCCTCAAGAGAGAATTTGGGCCAATAGATTTTACATTATTTGGTGAATTATTCATTTCGGTTTATCTCCATATACAGCTCTTGAACTTGTTGTCAATATTATTTCATTTGTTCTACCATCTATAGAGAAATAAAATTTCTTATCATTGGAGAAATATAATGTGATTGGATATTAAGAACAATCAAACATAATAAAGTCTCTAAACATCAATAATATTATAATAAAGATAAGATCATGACTGAAAAAAATTCTACTTAAATCCACTTCCCCCTAATATTTCACTTGCGATTTCGACACTTTTGTCCCCTACCGACATTGAATTCAATTTTGGATTTCATTTTCTATCTCACTAGTTAGATTATGGGCCCTATATTTTGATATCCATAAAAATACCTCTATCTGTAATGGTTATACTAGAATGAACATATAAGATTGATGATAAATTAGTATATATGAATATAGGAGTACGATCATCGAATCTACGTGAGGTGGTATTGAAATGTATCTTTTATGGAAGAGAGAGGTTTCATATATTGTGAGATTCACTACGTCATTCTTATCAAATATTGTTTTAACTATCTCTCACATTATTTCCTGAATCATATTTATTTTTATGATTTGTATAGATTTATGATATTTAATAATATTTGTTTGTGACTCAAATTTAGAACCAAATAATAGTATAATTTAGAAACAAGATTTACTTTGTTAATAAAATTAATTTTTAGCCATTTTCAATATTCTCATTGAAGAAATTCTACCCATGAAATTTCATTTATTACACTAAATTGAAAACAAATTAAGGTTGATTATACATTATTACTTCAACTATATACCATAATTATTCTCCAAACTTATGGTTCCATGAAATAAAATTAACTAGATGGGTTGTCCTATTATATATATCTATTTTCTATTGTCAAAGATATTCACCAATAATTCCTCATAAGAAATTTCATTCACACACTATACCAACACTAGATTCCAAACTTGTATGTAATATCATTTGAACTTCCTAAATAGGAATTCCTAGAGTATGTCATGTAAATGAGAATGTTTTATCAGGAGTGCTAGTCGATAGGCCCTAGATTAGATGACATCCATAATATCAAAGGGGATAATATATCTTGGAAATCTATTTATATTATTCCCAAAACATATATCTCTCTTCCATGGATATATTTTATGGAGGAAATTATCAAAATAATAAACTCTATGACTTATTGATGAGTTGTAGGACTGCACTTCTGTCGACTTTGTATTTCCATGATGTGTTTTTTAATAGTATGGGCCTACTTAGAAATTTTTATTCTAGTTCAGATCCCAACTGATTTTATCTCCAACTTCAACTGATCATCATGAAGTTGTGTTTTTATATTCATAGAGGAAATCATAAGAATCCATATGAATTCTTGAGGTAATGTTATTCTCACATGAGAACTCAACCAAAGGATGTTTTTGATCCAAGCCTCCTTTTTCATCTATTCAGAATTATCCCAAAATATCTGCATATTTCTATATTTTATAATTTGGTTGGGCATAAATTTGATAGTGATATTCCATAATAATTCTCAACAATGTTTTTAGGTAATTTTGGATACTTTTGTAGAAATATTATGTGAACCTCAGATCAAGATCACATATAATCAATAGTCGTGCTATACACATCCTCACCACTTCACTAATGTATTTCCAAGCTACTTATTCTAGTGGGAAGACCTTCTAAATGGAAATAAAAGAATAAGTGTTTATATGTAATGTCTACTACATCCCATATGGAAATAATCACTTTTTTCACTAGAGGACCAGTGATAGTGTCCATGGTAATTTTGTCCCCTTTCCATACTGATATCAGAAATGGTTGTATCATCCAATTATTATATTTACTTTCATCCATTTTTTAATATACTAGGAACATTAATATAGTTATTATCAAAATATCATTCTCTATATTTTACGACTAAGATTTATATCAATTGAATATCTAAATATTTTTTCTCACAGGGTTGATAGATAATGTTATGATATCATAATATTTTAATTACTAATTATTTATCTCTTGATGTGATGGTTCTCATAGTTTTGACCCAAATCATACGACTCATTTTAAATCAACATTAATCTATGAGACTTTCCCCTAACTTATAGTGTCCAAATTATTCTATATATTCACATAATTCCCTTGGTATTCCTTATTCCCATCCAAAACGGAGGGTTGAAAAATCATATAAAAAGGTATAATGATTTCCCCCCATTATGATTACCATGTGCATTCATTTCACTTATAAGAAGATTATATCCTTCTCAATCCACATCATATTAAAGGTTGCATCATATTTTCTACTTAAACTATCCAACACATTATTTTATTTATCAATATATTATTGAAATGATCAGTCATAATATTTTATTATCTCTAACCAACTTCATTGGATCATATTTATCTTTTTTTTAATGAATATATACTTTAGCCTCTTGATATCTGTATATATGTCACACTTCTATCTATATGTATTATTCCAAGAAATATAAACTATGAATAATATTATGAAAAACTATACATTATTTATTTGATAAATATACTCTTGTAATATTATCTATCGACTAGAATGGTTTATCCCTTTATAATTTTTATGACTGTATAGCCTAAGCCTTTATTTTAAGAATTACCATATATCATAAATCCTTCCCCCACAAGTAGGTATTGTATGTACATGTGTAGTGATTATCCTTTTCTTCTAGTCCTTGAATCATTTCTCACATTAATTATTAAATAATATATAACACCTATATGAATTGGCTCTGATGATGTGTTGGAAAATCCTGAAATGATTCTCAGAAATCTTCAATAATACCATGATAAACTATGGAAATCATATATCTTTGTTATGGATATAAAATTAACGATTACTTAGCTAAACATGTCTAAAAAATATAACAAAGTTTCTTTATATTTATGATTAAAATCCCTCTGAATGATATATGCTCTATCCCAAATTAAAATTTACAATGCATTTCATAGAAATTATAATTTCTCAAATTTTCAATAAATTATATAAATAATCCTAATATTCCTCCTTTATTTTAGATTTTATTCTAATATAATCATTAAAGATCACCCAAATTCTTTTGAGGTAATATATAAAGGTTTAATTAATTATTTACATGAATATTTTTGGGAAAAAGGTCAGTATATAGGGAATAAAGAGACCTCACAGTGTTTGTTTTATAACTAAATGGTTTTCTTCATTATATACACCTACCACACATTTTTTGATGATACGCTATCCAATATTACACTTTACCTAAATACAAGCCTCTATGTAGATTATTTAATACATCCTCAATCTATGAATGAGATACTTATAATTTATTATGATCATTTAGGCTGGTTAAATTGATTTCATTTGAAAGGGATATTTGTATATCAAAATTGGTCTTTGTCTAATTTCATTTTATAACTTAACATCATAATGAAGATGAAAACTAGATAACTGCTAAGTGAATATATATATATATATTACCTCACAAATGGAATTTGTTCAAGGGTGATACTTTCCACTATCTCAATAATTTGAGAGAGATATTATATCTCATAAGATAAGAGAATCCTTGCTTGTTAATATGTTTTCTAAGGACACTCATCCTCCATCATTCACTTTTTATTAATTGACAGATGATTTGGGACATTTAATGTTATTTCCTTCTCAAATAAATTATTTTTGGGTTAATATACAGATGGAAAATACAAGCCTAGTATAGCATGGAATTCTAATAAAAGGAATGTGATAAGGGCTTTCAGGAGATTCAACTGCTAAATATTAACTAGGAATGAGTTATATTCTTGAATTAAAACAATTTCCTTGTTTTTATTCTCCCTAATAACTAATCCACCATATTTTAAGGTGGTGTTTGGATTGTTCTCATAAAAATTTATTATATAAATGAATGTATTAAATAAGAAGAAAATATTAAATTAATTATTCCTAAATGAATAATAAATATACACATGACATTTTAATTTTCAAGATCAACCATATCAATAGTGTAAGCATAACTTTATCCTTGTACGCTATGTCTGGATGTTGTTATAGTCATTTTTTAATGAAAGCCTTTGATTTTGGAAATAGATATTTTATTCACCTTTTTCTGTAACGTTTTAGCATTATTAAATGGGTTTAGGATTTAATAAAACCTTATTTCCCCAATCATATTAATTGGATTCTTCATCACCTTTTATAATTCATTAGTTTGATTTCTTTCCCCCCCACACTTGAAACTCTTCCTTATCCCCTACAAACCATTTCCATGAATTTTCCCAAAATTATTGAAAAACAAATGTTGTGTTATCTTCTACCATAAGGAATAATTAGTGACCCTCTAGAGTAAGAATTGACACTCTTATTCTTACCAATATTTCCATGAGAAAATGGAGAATCAAAAATATTTAACTCTACTTTATAGGGGCTTCCGAAAATTTTCTCCTATAGGCTAAAGAACCAAATCCACAAATCTTTTGAATGAATCCTATTTGGTTATTAAAATAAGTACGAAAACATTCTTTAATATCTATAATAATTATTGAGGAATATAATGAAATAAACTTGAAATTTGATTCATAATCACTAGTATTTCCCTCCACCCTTTTCTCAAGTACAAGGAATTCCTTATTTATTTAACATGGAGAGTGTAGGATTAATATGTGTTAAAACAATTCTATTAAAATTATTCCTTAATGTAGATTTAATTTATTTCCTAAGCATTTTATTCTTCATCATTTTCCACAAGTGATAAACTTGTCCCTCTTGTTGATAAATGAAGAATGCTAATTTATCCTCTTCAGATCATTGGATGAGAGAATATTTTCTCAATAGAGTTAATCAATTTATGTTCAAGTTGGTGTCCATAAGGGCCACTGAATATAGAAGTCTGTTTTCAAATAATTAATTCAACCACAACTTGTTATCTAATATAATATAGAGGGATATCAATGTCATTCATGTTGTTACATATAACTTGGATATTGGGATTAGTACTTCCACAAATCCATCTATATAAAATTAATGATTTATATAAAAGGAGAAAATAATTCATAAATTGTCAAGGGATATCATGTCTTATAACCCATGGGAATCACCTCTTAAAAGATCAATGAAACCGAACAAAAGGAAGAAAACATTAGAACATGAAATGAAGAAAACATATTGATAATTCTTTAAAGTGATGAATTTAGTAACTTGGATCCCTATGCTCTATGTGTGGTGTATTAACTCCTAATTATTAATATGGGTGTCACGACTCGTCCTCGGGGCCCGTGCTGTGACTAACCCAAGCCCACCTTCCATAGGCCAGGGGCCGGTGACTAGCACCAAATCCATAAATCTCAATAAAAGGGAAGGCATTGCCTTTATATACGAAAACAAACACCATAGAGTACACAAGATAAAGTAAAAACTAAGTAAACTGAGTACAAAAGTAAGTGATGGAAAGGAAATTGGCCAGTATACAAACCCAACAGAAAGTACAGTACAACATAGAAAAAAATTACAATAGCAGAAATGTAAAGCAACAACCACCCAGACATCCTCTGGAAATCCTACCTGAAGGGTGAGTACAGATAGTCTCGTCAGCTCCTCGTGTCTGGCCATCCACTCCGTGTTCTGCCCACCTGATAGTCCACCATTGAATATCGTCCCGCTCCTCAGGCCTCAACCATGATCAGCGTTGTTCGTTGTCTGCAACCAACACAACTTAGTGCGGGCATACCCCGTGCAGGGGTGAGTATACGATACTCGGTAGGGACCCTGAGACCCATGAAGGCCTCCCATAATCAAAAACGGATAAAAAATAAAGTAAATATACAAATACGAAGTGTCAACCAACACTACTTAGGTATATTCCCATACATATACCTAAGTCATCAATTCCAGTTCAGCTCTAACTTCCGATCCCAAGTTCAACCCAGTCCACACCGGAATGTACAACCCAATCCACATAGGAAAGTACAACCCAATCCACACAGGAAATCAAGTCAATAATTTCAGATATAATGATTGAGAGTCGAGACTCATCTCACACAGGTATAATACTCACGAAGAGTGGTGGTGATGATTGATGTAGCCTCTGAATCATCTCCTATGTCGAACCCACGTAGGATCCAAGTACAGATGTCATCACAGCCATACCCACGTAGGTTCCATGTATAGTAACCATCGCTGCCGAACCCATGTAGGATCCTAGCACAGTCATCATCGATTTCGAACCCACATAGGATCCTAGTACAGTTTTCCTCGCTGACGATCCCACGTAGGATCCATGTACAATTCCCATCATCGTCGTAGTCGCAGCCAGCTCTAGGGTTCCTGCACATAGCATGCTCGATTCCGGGAGGGTCCACTCCATGATCCAAGGATTTGATACATTAACTATCATGAAGTCTGGATTTGATGTATCACAATGTTCTGTCGCGTCAATAGGAACTCAACACGATAGACGGCGCATCAATCGGATGCCCGGACTGAGAGTTATTTGCTTTTTTGTCCTAGGGTCCTGGTTGGTTTTTAAGCTGAAACCAACCCGACCGTACTCCTGCTGCATCTAAAACTCGAGTGGACTAATCCAAAAGAACCATCTCATTAAGATTATTTCAAAGTAACTGATAACACGTCATTTGGGCGTCCGGTCATTATGTTATAAGTGTTTCTGCTCCAAGGGCCCGGTTGGTTTCGGGTTCAAACCAACCCGGCCATACCCAAAATTTACCGAAAGCTTGATTGTAATATACAGAAATGACCATATCGATCCAAGGATCCCAACACAACTAATATTGTGTCGATCGTAGTTCTGTAACCTAAGATATGCGTGTTAGAACGAACCTGCTCCGAAAATAGGGGGTTTGGGCTCGGTCCGACCCGGCCCGATACCCCCTGGTTCGGCCCAAATCGGGTCGACCCGACCCGGGTCTAGGTCCGGCCCAATTGGGCGCGGCCCGACCTGGCTTGTGAGGTCCGGACTGGCACTAGCGGCCCAGCCCATGCGACCTGCGGCCCAGCACTGCAGCCGTCCGCTGCTCGGCTCTCGGCAGAGTAGGGTGCGAGAAGGGGGGGGGGCACGTCCCCTGTTTCCGAAACAGTCAAACTCAATACTCAGCCCTATGCAAACCGCGGGACCTGAGGGTGTCCTACCTTCAGGTGGCACTGGCCGCCCCTTTGATGACCACCGCGGCCTTTGGTCGCGGCTCCTGTCTGACCAGCGGGGCGCGACGACGTCGCGCACCTCCGCCGCGGCCCGCCCCGGCCGCAACCTCCTTGATGTTCCGGCACGGCGTGATGGCATCACACACCTCTACCTCGGCACGCTTCTGGTCGCGGCCTTCTTTGGCCTCACCAATGTGGAGCGACGGCATCGCACTCCACCACCGCGGCCTGCTCCATCCGCGGTCCTCTTCGTTCCTGCGCGGTGCAACGACACCGCGCCGCCTTCGCTGCAAAATCAACGAGGTTCAACAAAAAAGGGTAGGAGGATCAGCAGTGTTTGTGCGGTCTAATCTCCTCCAATTATAACGATAGCAAGCAGCCAAATTTTAATCAACGAGATTGAAGATAAAACTTCAACAAAAAAAATAACCCTACCTCCCCAAGAAGTTTGTGGTTGTCAAGCACCACAAAATATTGTGTCATTTCCATCATCGATAGTGTGCACCGAAGGAAACATCGTATTCTCTTTTATCACAGAGAGAAGATGATGATTTCACGTTGTTGGAGAACTCTCGCGTCGGTGTCTCTTCCCTTGTCGCGGAGGAGGAAGGGGATGCAGAAACTAGAGTCACTGAGTCGTTCTTCGTTGAAGAGAAGATGTTCCTAGCGAGAGGATGAAGTTCTTCAAAGTAAACTAGAGCTCTCCCTTCCCCAATTCCCAACACAAAAAAACTAACCCCAAAATAAAATAATCTCCTCTTATTTTATTAAAACATGCCATGGGTTCTAATTAAAAAATTCAAAACTTAATTCAATTAATTGAATAAGTGTGTGTTGGCATGATTTAATGAGGGGAAGGTGAGGAAAAGAGAATTCACCCAGTTAATGGGGGATTTAAACATGTTAAGAAAAGTTACCAACATTAAGAGGGGGGTTAGAGGAGTTAACGGAATGTAAAGGGGTGGGGCTCATGTGGGCCCCACCTCACAAATATCCCAACATGGGTAATTAGGGGTTTTTGGGTCCCACCCCAACTACCCCATGTAGGATATAAACATTAGATAAAGAAAATAAAATTGTACAACAATTTTATTTACTTCACATTTAATCCTCAAATTTTAACAACTCATCCCAAGCAAAAACACCTTCGGGAAAGGTCATATTAAGAAATTACCAGCACTGTGGTTTCATCGGTGCCCTCAGATTTCAATTCCGATCACCGGTTCTAAAGATAGAAAAACCCTCTCGTCCGTTCACTGAATGTACCAGAGGCAAACTTTGGAAACTTATTTCAGGCACACTGGGCAACAGAATCAGGTGCCGTAAGAATTTTTGTACTCATAAAATTCCACAGAATTTAAGAAAAAATTTTCCTTGAAATTGAAGGGTGTTTACATTACCCCCACCTCAGGGATTTATGTCACCGCAAAGATAAATCATAAACTAGGCGAACAAATTATGGTACTGTGCACGCATATGAGCCTCCCGCTCCCATGTGCTCTCCTGGAGGTTCCCGTGCAGCCACAAGATGCGCATTAGAGGAATTGACCCTCCACGTTGGAAGTGCTCCTGCCGATCCTCGATCACCACCGGGACCTCCGCGAAAGTCTCCCCATCATCGATTTCCAACTCCTCGTGATCAATGATATGTGTCATGCCGTGAACGTATCTCCTCAGTTGAGATACATGGAAGACATCGTGCACCTGGTGCAACTGAGGTGGAAGAGCCAGGCGATAAGCCACCTCATCTATCCTGCTGAGAACCTGGATTGGTCTGATGAAGCTCAAGGATAACTTGTCGCCCTGACCAAATCTTCGTAATCCACACCGAGATGAGTCCCATAAAAAAATGTGGTCTCCATCCCTGAACTCTAGTGGTCTCCGCCTCCTCTCAGCATTGGACTTCTGTCAGCTCTGAGCAGTCCTCATTCACTCCTGGCTAATCTAACCCATCTCTATCATGGCCTGGACCATCTCTGGTCCTACAAGTGATGACTCCCCAGGGCCTGTCCAGCACAAAGGTGATCTTCAAGTTCGGTCGTACAATGCCTCATATGGTGCCATCCCTATGGTGGAGTGGTAACTGTTGTTGTACGCAAACATCTCACAGGTAAGTGATTCTCCCAGCTGCGACCAATGTCAAGGACACATGCACGAAGCATGTCCTCGAGAGTCTGAATGGTCTTCTTCGTCTAACCATCCTTCTGAGGGTGAAAGGCGGTGCTCAGGTGTAGTTGCATCCCAAATGCCTCCTGAAACCCCTTCTATAGTCAGGAAGTAAAGCGAGCATCTCGATCGGAGATGATATATGATGTAACACCATGGAGCCGTACGATCTCCTGAATATAGAGGTTTCATACGCTCTCCACTGAGCCATGCTCTCTGATAGATAGAAAGTGGGCCGACATGGTGAGTCAGTCTACGATCACCAAGATGGAGTCGTGTCCTCTGGAAGTACGTGGAAGCCCAGTCGTGAAATCTATAGGTATCCTATCCCACTACCACTCTGGGACCTCTAAAGGTTGTACCAAGCCTGATGGTACCTGGTTCTCTGCCTTCACCTGCTGTTAGGTGAGGCATCGTGAAACAAACTCTGTCATAGCCTTCTTCATACTAGGCCAGTAGTGCTGTTGTGTGAGATCCTGGTACATCTTCGCTAATCCATTATGTACCGCTAGAAGGGAAGTGTGAAACTCCCTCAGTGCCTCCTCCTGTAATTCAGCTAGTACAATGGTACATCCCCTGAAAAGGATTTCGTGCTCTCCTCCAATAGAAAATCCATCAGGTGCATGTCCTGAGGATATCTGTGCACATCGCGTCTCACATTCAACATCCCCACGTTGTGCCTCTCTGACTCGCTGAAGTAGTGGAGGAGTGACTATGAGTGACTGTAGAAAGGCTGCTCCATCTCTATCCATGAAGGATATCTGTAAAGTGACTAACTAATTTGTCACCTCTCCAAGTAGCTGAATGCCCGACCTCCTACTGAGAGCATCAGCTACTACATTCCCCTTCCTAGGAGTATAGACTATCTCAAAGTCGTATTCCTGGAGGAACTCAAGCCATCACCGTTGTCTCAGGTTAAGGTCCTTCTGCAATAAGATGTACCTGAGACTCTGGTGGTTAGGGTAGACTGTAAAGCGCTCTCCCATCAGATAGTTCCACCACATCTTCAAGGAAAAGACCACTGCTGCTAACTCCAGGTCATGGGTAGCATAGTTCTTCTCATGCTTCCTCAACTTTCGTGATCCGTAAGCGATCATTGCCCACTCCTGCATTAGGACACACCCGAGTCTGGCCCCTGATGCGTCGTAGTAATCTACGTACCCTACGCCCTCCTCAGGCAGCCTTAAGATGGGTGCATTGGTCAATCTATGTCTCAGCACTTGGAAGCTCTGCTGGAATATATCTGACCACACAAAGGGTTACCCCTTCTTCATCAAAGCTGCGAGCGGTGATGAAACTCTGGAGAAGTATGGAACAACTCTTCGATAGTACCCAGCCAGACCCAAGAAACTCCGCACCTCCATCACGCTCCTTGGTGGCTCCCATGCTAGTACTGCCTCGATCTTTTCAAGATCCACTGCTACGACTGTCTCAGAGATGACATTCCCCAAGAAGTGGACCTCTCGAATACATAACTGACACTTCGAGAGCTTACCATAAAGATGGTGGTCTTGAAGTGTATCCAGTACAACCCATAAGTGGTAGGTGTCCTCCTCTCAGTAGTCGAGTAAATCAATATGTCATCGATGAAGACTACAACAAATCGATCGAGGTATGGCTGGAAGATCCTATTCATGAGACTCATGAACACTACTGGAGTGTTGGATACACTGAAAGGAAAAATCAATAACTCATAGTGGCCATACCGACATCTGAAAGTCGTCTTCCGCACATCCTCATCTCTAACTCTGAGCTGATGATAGCATGACCTGAGGTCTATCTTCAAGAACCATTGTTCTCCCTTGAGCTGATCGAAGAGGTCATCAATCCTTGGAAGTGGATAAATTTTCTTTACAGTCACCATATTCAGGCGACAGTAATCTACACACAGTCGCAAGCTCTCGTCTTCCTTCTTGGAGAACAATATCGGGGAAGCCCTGGGTGAAACACTAGGTCGGATGAATCCCTTGACCTGAAAGTCCTCCAGCTTTCCCCACAGCTCACGAAGCTCAGCGGGAGCCATCCGATATGCTAGTGTAGATATCAAGGTTGTCCCGGGGTAAAGGTCAATATATAAGTCTACCTCTCTGCAAGGAGGTATTCCTGGAACATCATCAGGAAAAACGTCTGTATACTGATCCACCATAATAGGGAAACACGGACTCCACAAGTCAAGTGCTCCTAGGATGAGGGTAGCCAACTGATGAGTGATCGGCAGTTTTCACCTCTGCGTGAGTCCATCATGCGCTGCAAGGGCTCCCTTCTCGCCAGTGAAGGTGAACCTCCTCCCATCAGTGCGGACACAGCGCACCTTGCGCCTAATACAGTCGATCTGATCATTGACCGTAGATAACCAATCCATGCCCAAGATGAAGTCGTAAAGCCTCAACGCCGCAAAAAGAAGATCCCATCTGAAGCTCTCGCCTCATAGTGTAAGCTCACACAGCCGACACTAGTGTGTAATCGTCGAGTCTGCTCCTGTAGGAGTCTCTAGCCGTAAAGAACGAGCCAACGGCTCCGTCAGAATCTCTGAGCTCCTAACAAGGGAAGCGATGATGAATGAATGACATTCTCCTGTGTCTATAAGAACTATATAAAAGGTGGAGTAGACACAGATAGTACCTTGAATCATCTTAGGTGCTCCATGGTCGTTGGCCTCCACTGCCTGAAGATGAGCCTGCCTCTGCCCGCGAGCTCCCTGTGGTCGGGGTGGACCTCCTAATGGTGGTGGTGGTAGAGCCCCGAAGCATCGTCCACCACCTGATGCTCGGACGACTCCTCCACCTCATCCGCCATCTCCCTGTGGAATGCCATGGTCGAACCTCGGCCTCTGCCTGGGTGGTCCCTCAACCGTCGGCAGATCCTCTACATGGCGGGTCAGGCAGTCACGAGCGATGTGGCCCTACCCGCCACATGCATAGAAATGTCTGCCTCTTGTATGAATGGCTCTGCTTCTTGTTCCCCGCATCTCCAAATCAGTATCCTGAGGTCACCCACCTGATGGTCTAGTCCACTTGGACCCCTGTGACATCTATCGACTATCAGCTGTAGAACACTCTGCTACGTGCCACCCTGTGGTAGGTCTTGCTTCTAGTGTAGGCTCAACAAGAAAGCTCTATACAAGAAGGGCTCACTCCAATACTCTTTCCTACGTCAGAATGATGAGGGAGATAATCAAATCCTTGATCGCATGTCGTAGTCCCTGCTCGAAAGTCCGACCCAGAAGAATGGGTCTCGTACCATGTCCGTGGAGTAGCATGAGAGATCACTAAATCTCACCGAGTACTGGGATACTGACATGATACCTTGTTGCAGCTATAGTAACTTCTGGATGTCCACCACACGGAGGGTGGATTGAATGAACTCCAATAAACAGAGGCTCTCAATGTCCTTACAAGGAAGAGATGCCTCATCGTGCACCTGGAGCACCAGGCTCCACCATCTACCTGCTGCCATGTGCAGGAGACTCGTTGTAAGGATCAACATAAGATCTTATGGTGTCCATACCAATCTAGAGACTCGAACAACAGCCTCCATCCAATCCTCGGCTGCCTGAGGGTCTGTCTCACCACGGAACCTGGGAGGTCTCTAACGCTGAAACTCGTGTAGTGCAATCAGTCGACGTGCACTCTCAGCTGATGGGGCTTGTGGAATCGGTGGCTCGGCAGGTAGAGGTACTGCTGGTGCCTCCGCTATAATGGGTCCCTGCACCAAGGCCTCGTCGCTCGATGGGCTGCCATCTCACAAAAAGCTCGGAACCCTAGTTGGCTGCCATCGTGGGGCCATCCTGAAAAGAAACAGGTGTGCCATGGTTAATACAGTATACCTGGTGAGCTGACACAAAGTAATCACAAAGAAATTTTTTGAGACAGACATGCAATCAAAGTTTTCGTGCATTGAGTCGGAAATAAGTAGTTAGGGTCCTGGTGTATGGATACGTCAGCCGCCGCACCAACAATGAACTCCCTGGACTGATAACCACACTCAATACCCTTAAAACTATTTCTTCACATAGAAGAAAGTATCTGAGTCATTAGTTCTGTGGTAGAACCAACTCCTCTGATACCAATTTTTTACAACCCATCCTCGGGGCCCGTCCCATGACTATCCCAAGCCCGCCTTCCATAGGACAGGGGCTGGTGACTAGCACCAAAGACATAAATACTGATAAAAGTGAAGGTATTTCCATTATATAAGAAAAAAACACCACAGAGTACACAAGATAAAGTAAACACTAAGTAAACTGAGTACAAAAGTAAGTGCTAGAAATTAAATGAGCCAGTATACAAACCCAACTAAAAGTACAGTAAAACTGAGAAAAGAAAGTACAACAGCTGAAAAGTAGACCAGCGACCACCAAGATGTCCTCTGGAACTCCCACCTGAAGAGTGAGTACATATAGTCTCATTGGCTCCATGAGTCCAGCCGTCCACTCTGTGTACGTCCCACCTGATATTTCACCACCGAATACTATCTCGCTTCTCATGCCTCAACCACAATCATCGTTGTCCATCTTCTGCAACCAACACAATGTAGTGCGGCATAGCCCGTCCAGGGGTCAGTATACGACACTCAGTAGGGACCCCGAGACCCCCGAAGGCCTCCCTAAATCCACAAAGAATAAACCAAAAAGTAAAGTTACGAATAACAAGTATCAACCAACACTACTTAGGTATATGCCCATACATATACCTAAGTCTTTAATTCCAGTTCGGCTCCAACTTTCGAGCCCAAGTTCAACCCAGTCCACACAGGAAAGTACAACCCAATCCACACAGGGAAGCAAGTAAATAATTTCGAAGATAATGATTGATAGTCAAGACTCAGCTCACACAGGTATACTACTCATGAAGAGAGGCGGAGATGATTGATGTAGCCTCTAAATCATCTCCTATGTCGAACCCACGTAGGATCCAAGTACAGATGTCATCACTGTCGTACCCATGTAGGATCCAAGTATAGTTACCATCGCTGCCGAACCCACGTAGGATCCTAGTACAGTTGTCATCGCTTCCAAACCCATGGAGGATCCATGTACAGTCTTCCTCGCTGTTGAACCCACATAGGATCCAAGAACAGTAGCCATCGTCGTTGCAGTCACAGCCAGATCTAGGGTTCCCGCACACAGCATGTTCGATTCTAGGAGGATCCGCTCCATGAGCCAAGGGGTCGATACATCAACAGTCAGGAAGTCCGGATTTGATGTATCACAAAGTTTCGTCTCATCAATAGGAACTCAATGCTACCGACGGCGCGTCAATCGGACGCCCCATCTGAGAGTTATTGGCTTTTTCATCCCAGGGGCTTGGTTGGTTTTTAAGATAAAACCAACCTGAACATACTCCAGTTGTGTCCAAGCCTCGAGTGGAGTAAGACAAAAGAACCTTATCACTAAGATTATTTCAACGTAACTGACTGCACGTTATTCAGACGTCCGTTCGTTAAGTTATAACAGTTTCTGCTCCAAGGGCCCAGTTGGTTTTGGGTTCGAACCAACCTGGCTGTACCCAAACATTACGAAAAGCTAGATTGTAATATATTGAAACAACTGTCTCGATCCAAGGATCCCAACTCAACTGACGGTGCATCGATCAGAGGTACTTAGCCCATGATATGGGCATTAGAACGAACCTGATCTGAAAAGCGGGGGTTTGGGCCCGGTCCAACCCAGCCCAATACCCCCTGGTTCGGCCCAAATCGGGTCGACCCGACCTGGTTATGGGTCCAGCCCAATTGGGAGCGGCCTGGCCCGCCTATCCCTACCCATCCCAGCTAGCGCGGCCCGGCCTGGCGCGGGCAGCCCGGCCCCCGCGGCCTGCGCCCCAGCTCGGAAGTCGGCCGCGGATCGGATCTCTGCTGATCAGGGTGCGGCGGGGGGTGGGGGGGGGGGGGTCGCTGCCCCCATTTTTCCAAAACGGCCAGACTTTATGGTCATCCTAGTGAAAACCACTGGACCCGAGGGGGTCCCTCTCCCAGGTGGTGGTGGCGGCCGCAACCTCCTTGATGTTCTGGCACGGTGCGACGGTGTTGCGCCCCTCCGCTACAGCCCGCTCCTGGCCACTGCCTCCTTTGTCCTCACCGGGGCGGCGGGATAGCGTCGCGCTCCCCCACCACGGCCTACTCCGGCCACAGTCCTCTTTATTCCCTTGCGGTGCACTGACACCGCACCGCCATTGCCGCAAAATCCACGAGGATCAACAAAAAAGGGGAGGAGGATCGTCCGTGTTTGTGTGGTCCGATCTCCTCCCATTATAATGATAGAAAGCGGCCAAATTTTAATCAACAGGGTTGAAGATAAGACATGAACAAGATGAATAACCCCAACCTCGCCAAGAAGTTTTCGGTTGTCAAGCACCGCAAAATATGGCATCGTTTCCGTCATCGACGATGTGCACCGGAGGAAACATCGTCTTCACTTTTATCAAGGAGTAAAAAGGATGATTGCGCGTCATTGGATAAATCCCACGTCGGTGTCTCTTCCCTAGTCGTGGAGGAGGAAGGGGATGGAGAAACTAGAGTCGCTGAGTCGTTCTTCGTTGAAGAGATGATGTTCTTCGTGGGAGGATGAAGTTCTTCAAAGGAAACCAGATCCCTCCCTTCCCCAATTCCCAACAGAACAAAACTAACCCCCAAAAAAATTAGCCCCTCTTATTTTATTAAAACATTCCATGGGTTCAAATTACAAAATTCCAAACTTAATTTAATTAATTGAATAAGTGTGTGTTTGCATGATTTAATGAGGGAATTTTGAGGAGAGGAGAAGTCACCCACTTAATGGGGGAGTTAAACATGTTAAGAAGAGTTTCCAATTTTAAGAGGGGGGGTAACAGGAGTTAAGTGAATATGAAGGGGTGGGTATCGTGTGGGACCCACCTCACAAATATCCTAACATGGGTATTTAGGGTCTTTTGGGTCCCACCCCAACTACCCCACGTAGGATATAACCATTAGATAAAGAAAATAAAATTGTACCACATTTTTATTTACTTCACATTTAATCCTCAAATTTTAGCAACTCCTCCCGAGCAAACGCACCTTCGGGAAAGGTCATCTTAAGAAATTATCAGCGATGTGGTTTCATCGAGGCCCTCAGATTTCAATTATGAGCACTGGTTCAAAATATAGATAAACCTGCTCGTCCGTTCAATGAACGTACCCGAGCTAAACTTCAGAAAGTTTTTCCGGGCACACCGAGCATCGGAATCAGGTGCCGTCAGAAACTGCATACTTGTAAAATTCCAAAGAATTTATGAAAAAAATTTCCTTCAAATTTACAGGTCTTTAAAAAGGGACATGGATCTATGAACATGGTAGGTGATATGACAAATGGTGGGGATGAACCATCGAAGAGAGTTTTTCTATCACCTCGATGATGTTCTTAACTCTTAATCAGATAATATTATGAATTTTATTCAGGTTTTCATCCAATTTCCCATAATATTTATTTTTGGGATGATTTATTTTCTAAATAAACATTTTCAAAAATAAAATATTTTTTTAATTTTGGAATGTGATTCTATATTAATATAAAAAATAAAAACAACATAATTTAGAAGGAATGGAATATATACCCCTAATTATGATTCTTTAATATTTCATTTTCTTTATATATGTTCATTTTAATATTATATTCACCTACTATACATACTTAAATATCATAAAAAATAAGAAAGAATTGTTTTTAAAGAGCTTGATAAATATCCAATACATTTCCCACGGGAGCGTTAAACTATATATGCAGTTAACCCTCTTTGTCAAGGACTAGGTAAAAGTAGTTAAAATAAAAAACCAACCATAGGTGTCATTACACCTAGTTTCATAAATGGTAGAGCCCACATCCTCTTATTCATATCTACATAGAGCTGTTATTTCTATTAAACCACACACTCTATATGTTAAAATATTTAGAGGTTTCCCTATATTTAGGAAAATCACACGCAATTTTTTATTAAAAATATTCTATAAGGTTAATACCCCAAAATAACTAAAAATTTATTTATACCAATAATAAAAACCCAAATATCACTACAAAATTTAATTTCATTGTCTTTAAATTAATGACCCATAAAAACCATGGATCTAGAGGTCCAATGTATTTAGAATAATATATTCTTAAATATAATGACATTAAAAAAATTCATCATATTTATTTAAACTCCATCACTTTCCCCTATACCCCTTTGGACTTATAATATTATAAAGGATATATTGGGGAAAAAAATAAAAAAGGATATCTAATGTTCCCATCATATGAACAATTATAGGAAGATTAATACATATTATCTAAACAAAATATCAGAAAAAACATTAAAATGAAATTAATATGGAATAATATCTTTATAAATGATATATCATAATATTATATAATAAATGGAATCTTATAACAGTATAAAACAAGATAGATAAATAAATTAGTCAAGGATCTATGTGAATACATCATAATATAGTGTGATAGGATGATTTCTTTGTAACCATACATGGTGTCTCGTGAGAGGAAAACATTACTAGATGCATTAGATAATATTCATGGAACACCCTTCGTGTATACAAATTTATGTGTTCTAGGTAAGCCTATATCTTAAGAAATTATTTCATTAATATCCATTTATAAATGAGAATCATTTGTGTTTATTAGTTTTTTAGTTCATAAAATCTTAAAGGACTGATCCTTTCAGCATTATAAACCCATGAGAAGGGGGTTTTATTTTGAAATATGGATATCCTTGATCATTGAAATAGTTTTATAGTTTAGTTAATACCCTTGAAAGAAAATATGATTTTCATTCACAAAAAATTTCCATTTAAAAATATGTTATGATTTCGACAACATAAATGTTATAAAAATTGTTAAAAATAGTTTTAGAGATAGATAATAGAATTTTCTAGGTGATATAACATTATTTGGAAATTAATTTAATGATTACATGTGATTGAAAAATAATAATTAAAAAATTATAAAGATTACTATCAAGCATGTTCATGAATGAAAATGAAGATGAATAGATTCACTTGCCTTATATATCACTACCAGAACATAGAGGTTTGATTTATAAAGAGAATAGGGGATTCATAAAAGGACATAATTAGTGAATAACAGAGTTTGGGAGATGATAATGATATCTGGAGTTAATTTTATTGGGTTGAGTGATGGGTAATTATATTTAATTATATTAATTTATTATCAATTTCAAATTTTTGGCCTTCAAAATATACGTTGTGGAATATAGAAATTGATTGGATTACTAAGTGACTTATTTCATTGTTTTAGTAATATATGTCAAGTTTAATTATTTTATCCCAGATGGAAACAAAATACAATTTTTATTATTACTTATTTCATGATAAATTAATTATTTCATGAAATTATTTTTTTAAAACACTGAGTTTCATTATCGACTCTATAAATTTATTTTTAGTTCTGGTAAATGATTTAACTTTATTAGAAATTAATTATAATTAAATAATTTTTTTATATATTTTATTATATTTTTCATTACAACTTCATTAAAAATCTAGAATGTTATAAAATGAACGGACAAAAAAGAACTATATATTTAGGATTCAATTAAAAATAATGTATTTTACAAAATTATTAAAAATTTAAAACCCTTATTTCATTATAGTGACTTAAAATATATTATATATTTTATAAAACTATATTATTATATTATACAAATAAATATTTCAACTTAATGTTTTATATTTTTTTAAAAAAAAATTCTAAAGAGAAAAATATTTTTCATTCAACTTAAATAATTATGAATATTTCAATATCATATATATTGACTAAAATAATATATTTAAAATATAATTATAATATTTTTTAATTTATTTTAAAGATTAAATTTTATTATTATATCATGTATTTCAACTTTTCCAATAGTCAATTAATGGCCCCATTTAAGAGAGCAGTTAACTGTCATGTAATGGTCTAATCCTAGAGGCCACATTAACTTTAATACCCTATATATACTCCACCATTATTATACTTCTTTGTTCACTACATTACATAAAAATATTCAACAATTCAATGAATAATATATATATATTCATAATTCTTATCTTTATTTTTTTGTCTCTATATCAAGAGTGTTCTGCATGGATGAATTCAGAACTATTGAGTTTAAATTTGTGTGTTCATTATTCTATCTATATGCTTCAATTATAAATAATAATAAAATAATAATTTTAATAGATTATGATTTTATTTCTAGAATTATATTTTGGTCATTACATTCATTCAATAAATGAAAAATTGAAACTGGTAGAGAATAATGGAAATTGGGAATTGTTAACCCATCGAAAAGAAAATAATGTTATTGGAACAAGGTTTATGTTTTTAATCAAGGTTAATAAAATATGATATGTACAAATAAGTAATAGAATAATTGTATTTAATATGTATTCTCTTGTATAATCTACTTATTTTTTTTGTCTTTTCAATTGGTTTCTACACTAAAAACCATTATACTTGTAACACCATGGGATTTTAAAATAAAAAAAATATGTTCATTGGCTTAAACGAAACACAACACTAAGCATAGATGAGAATGTAAGACCCCAAGATACTGTGATATAATTATTTTTAATTATCTACAATATCATTAATATATTGTGTTATATGAAATCTTGAGATATTTATGTTCAATTGTGTATTCATAACACAACACAGAGCTTGAATGAACTATGATATATATAAATATTAAAACAAGTTTTTAAGTTGGGATGTATGAAAATTGTTAAGTAATTTATGATATATATATATCCTACTAAATTTTAATTATTGGTATTATTATAGTAAAAATCAATCAATTTTTTAGTAAAGTGATTTCGTTCATCAGAAATACTATTTATTCAAAAAAAATTCTTATTATTTTGATAAATAATATTAATGTATATTTAAATAACATTTATAAAATTTATTTGATAAAATTAAATATATTTTTTCTAATTGGTATATCAAATTTGTTCGTCAAAATTTATGTATTTTTCTAAAAATATTGATTTTTCAGTGAATAGTGAAAATACAAATTTTTTGTAAAATGATTTTCCTTTTTAATAAATTAATTTATTTAAATCTCCCAATATTATTTTAATAATATTTAAAGTTAAATATGTATTATTTAGTCATATTTACTACAATTTATCAATTTTTAATCAACAAAATATTGTTTTTTAGCCTTGGTTGTTTTTTGGTTTATAAATGGGTTTTTATAAAAAAAACAATTTAAAAATGAATAATGTTAATCCAATTAAATTATTTAAAATAATACTTAATTATTTATTTTTAAATTATATGTATATTATCTATATAAAATAATTATTTATATTAATACCATGATTATTATTAGACATAGAGTTAATATAAAATCATCTTTTACTTCAGAAAAACACTTCTCAAACACCCTCTTTTTCAACGCATCTATGGGTTTTGTTTTAAATTTAAAATGTTCATTTTTTAAAGATATTTATTTGAAAAAATATAATCATTTATAAATTCATTATTTAAATATTATACTATTTTTAATTTTGGGTAATTATATTTAATCATATTTTTTATATTAATAATTCAAAATATTTACTTTTATAGGAGAACTTCTTTTTCATTTAAAGTTAAATTTTATTTTAAATTTTTTGGAAGTAAAATTAGTAAAATTATATATCTATTAATACTATTTATTTCATTTTAATCAAATTCTCATTAATATTTTATATGAAAACTTTGTAAACTTTTCATCTTTATTTCATTTAAAACTCTATTTCTCTTCGCATCCATACAATTAATCTTAAATTAAATTTTATCTCTTATTTTAACTATGTTTGAAAAAATGGATTAAATGTTTTTAATAATATTAATTTATATGATTTAATAATTTAAACATAAATTTTAACAGGAATTAATAGTAAACATGGTAAAAAGTATTTATCATAGTTAAGGAAAAAATGGATTCGTATGGGCTAAACTAAGAAGGTATGGGTTAAAAATAACCTTTAAACTTGATCAGCATTACTTTTTTGGAAATATATATACCATATACCTCTTATTTTTATGAATTATCCATTTTGGAGGCTTATCGAATGATAAAAACATGTGTACGATTAAATATTTTCAAAATATTATAAGTGTTCCACTATCCACACTTATAAAAGGATGCCCACTCTCATCTCCACTGCACACCATCAATACCATACAGTTAACATAATACCAATTTAAACCACTTAATAAAATTACACATCTGATTATAGAATACATATAATTTGAAAAAATACAAATGAGGAAGGAATTTTTTGTAATCCTACGGTGGATACCCCAATAAGAGGTAAAGTTCTCCAACAATCATTTTAATTTTATTTCATTCTCCACCTCCCAAAATTCATCTTAAAACATGGTTATATAATAAATACTGTGTCATATATGTAATTATAATATAATATATTAATTTAAAAACCTAAATCATTTCTCTCTTCCATAAAATCAACTACGAAATCATCACTCGTGTGCACGGTAGGCTAACACCTTGCAAATAAATGTCATTTTTTCTATTATTGTATCTCACAGTTGCATATAATCAAGTACATAAAGTATATATATGAAATTAATAACAAATTTATACTACTAGAGTAATTATATCATATATATATATATATTACCTTTTATTCCATTGTTTATATGATAATGTTGCTCGTATGTATGGATGATTACCACCTCATGAAGCGATGCGATTCATTTTTCACTAACACATTACATGGAATATAATAAGGGTAGTGAGATTTAATATATATGATACAAATGAAATAACTATTATATTTATTACATATTTATCATTATATGAATATAATGTATCATTTTGTTTTTGACATTAAAAGGTTGATAAAATCATTCAAATACGTATGGACTGCCACCCCCAAGAAGTGACGTGACCTTCTTTTCATCTTCACGACACTAGGATGTCATATATATGTATAATTAAAGAAATAAAATTGTATATATAATATAATTATTCATATTTAAATAAAAAATATTAATTAACTTCATTCCATAATGATCACTATGAACTGGAAAAAATTCTCATGCATGCATTTAGTCTACTATCTCCAAGTTCGTAACATACATTGATTTCTAAAACTTGAATATATTTATTCGAAATAGAAGATTAATTCATGTATAAATATGATAATTATTTCAAGATTAATATTTTTTACATAATTTAACAACATAATATGGACATGAATCATAACATTCATAAAAAATCTTCAATGAGAAAACAAGGAACTTAACACCCAAATAGTTAAAATAGTAAAATATTTTAAACGAATGGGTAATAATAAGTTATAAAGGATCATATATGATATAAAAAATTTCATATAGTTCTTTAATAAGTTAATAATAAAATTTAAATGACATTATAAAAGGATAAATAATATTCAACAAAACATAAGAATTAGGTAAGGGGTCTCCCTCTCACTTTTTACATCTATGAGACACATGCCATAATCACCATCTATTTCTATTATTTTTTGTTTATACTACCCATGAATTAATTCTTTTATTATAATTATAAAAATTATTTGGAGTTAAATATTCTTTTTAGTATCATTCTTTCATGGGTAATATTATTAAATGTTTTCATAGTTGTAAGAGTTTTATGTTACAATCTCATCATTTATAGAGATTGTCTATTATAAAGTCTCCAATACTAAGATATTATGATATATATCACTAAAATTCTTACGATTATTTTATCCACTATATATTTATGATATTATCTTCTAATAGTACCATTTTACAATCTTTTTACTTAAAATAATTGAGAATTTGTTTAAGAAATATCATCCTTATTTCTCTCTTCATACAAAAAACCCATTTTCATTAAAAACCATTTATTTCTAAATTTGTTTTTAAAAATGTATTTAGAACTAATCATGTCATTTATAAAATATTTTTTACATTATTTTTTATTTTATTTTTTAGAAAATCCTAATGAATCTTTATTTCATTTTTTAAATAATGAATTCTTTTCATTTACCAAAAGGCTGAAAGAAAATTTAGTTTCAACATTTACAGCATAATCATAATTTCTAACTATCTTCAGAACAAGAATGTTTTTAAAAAATCCTATATTTTCTTCAATAAATACATAAAAACTATTTTCGAAATGTGTTATTTTTTAAAATGAGATTTTCAAAGTATAAATGATGCTTTCCACAAGAGATGATTTAAATGATTTGTAAACCTACTTTTATATTTTTTACAGGTTGTTTTCAAAGAATGTGATTTTAAAAATATTGTGTGAATATTTATATCTCAAAAAGTAATTTCAATATTAAATGGTTATTTTTCACAAAATGTATTTATTGATCTTTTAAGGATATTATACATCATTAAAGTTAACATCCCTTGTTGTTACTTATAGTCCAATGAGGATATTTTATAATGATATCATACTCATTATTTCCCTATATGGATTATAACTGTTTCAAATATATTGTTATGTAACCCATTTCTTTTCCACAGGTTATTCATATTTCAATGAGGTTGTTATAGAACTCCTTTCTTATTTAAAATTTATCCATGTCTCAAAGATATTTTTATGGAACTCATTTCCTTTCCATGGATTAACTATGTTTTCAAGATATTATTATGGAACCCATTTCAATTCCATGGGGAAAAAATGTTTCAAAGATATTTTCATTTAAACTATGTTGTAACCATAAGTCAACAATGTTTTGAATATTATAATTTTGATTTTATAGATTTTATTATTAAATAAAATCTCTGTGGACCTTTTTTTGGTTCACAATCATTATATAAGATAGGGCATCATAGATAGGGATAGTTTATCCAATTATATCTTATATAAAGGGCCAACCCAGATAACATATGGTGAGAAGTTATATCTTATATGTTGGGAAGACCTAGATAGCACAAGGTGATCCCATTAAGGATTATATTATGGGTTCTATTATAAAGATCTCATATGAATTGGGAAATGATTATGTTCTATAGAAATTCTTATTAGAAGTTGGATTTACGGTTATTCCAATAGTCAGTGTTTGGTAAGGGTTTTATGGTAATGATGTTCAAAGTTTCCAACACATTTTATCAATAATTTATTTAGGTTTATAGTGCTTAATTTGACCAATATTAATAACACATGGATCATTATTATTGAGTCCAATGACTTTTTACTTAATTAAATATTTCTTTTATGTTTCATTATTAATGATTCAGGTATTAAAGGGGCTGTGTTATTTTATGATTCTCTAATGAACTCTGATTATGTCATCGTACCCTTATCCACTTCTTATGCTAATTGATGACATTCAATTTTTAATTTTTATATTTACATTTACTCCTAATTTGAGGAAACCCTTACAATATTTATTATTTAATAGGAAATCAAGAATGATTCTGAATAAATTGTATTTATAATGATTTCAAATAGTTGATGATAATGAATTCTTGTAAAATAATAAAATATAGGTTAAGTGAGATAAATACTCTTTTAATGACATGGTTAATTTTTATCTAATAGTTTTTCTTAATTCTCTAAAACCCTAACCTTAATAGGTCCATGATAAAATAAGTGAACCAAATTATACAATTATTTTTTATATTTTGTATGAAAAAATTTGGGCACATTATTGGTATCAAATAAAAAAATATAAATTTATTTTATTTTAGATCTAGATAAGAGAGTGTGGGTTCTATGATATTATGGTTGGAATTTGAGGAATGGTCTTGATTACATTTTAGATTATAAAATCATCGTCTAATGTTATTTTAAGTGTTATATATACCATCATAGTTCAATAAGATTAAGCATGATCATTTTTTCCAAGTTTTGGACACTCCCTTGAGGTTTTAAGTGATGAAGTTGTCATGTTATTAATGAAATTTTAGGAGGCATTTTGTTATGTTCAAATATATGCAAATATTTGGATTAATGGGAAATAAGGGTTTATGTTTTGTGGAATATTGTTTATGTAATTTATTATCATTACAATTTATAAGATCTTGGGGACTGTAGTACTTTTGGAAACTAAAAAAATTTCATATTAATAACCAGAATATTCAAATGTAATTTGGTAAATATGTTATTAATTTTATATCCATGAAAACATATCACACTATTTTTCAGAATGAAATTAGATTGTTGTGAGATAACATTTGAGGATAAAACACCAATTTATTTTGGTGTTATTTAGGAATGATTGTGTTTCAACTTTGACTATTACTCTTGAATTTTGATGTTAATGTATCCTATGAATGATTACTCGTTTTTTAAATTATATTACAATGTTAAAACCATTTTCGTTTTTATTAATGTAAAAAAATAGTTGGGATATGTTTTTGTCACATTATGATTATAATCATTTATATGTTGATTTTTGGTACTATAGGAATGAAAATTTCAACATGAATAATCATTATTTATATAAGAAGATCATATATTGGTCTAAATATTCGAAAGGATGAAATTATACTGGAAGAATGTGTATATTTCACTTTGTTTTCATTATATATTATATATTAATTTCTCAAATCTGGGAAATGTATCTTGTGACAAAAATGATATCATATTACATTCATTTCCAAAGAATTGTATGGTCTTTTAGATCATCACATATTTATGGTATTGTGGACCTTAACATTCCATTGGTGATTCACTTATTTATGATCAATAACCTCAACCACCCTCTATTATTATTTAAGCTTTTCTTCCATCTCTTAATCTTCACTTCCCTCCCATGTTCTTTGATTTGGAAGCCTAGACAAGTGTTACTCAATATGACTGTTGTAATTCATTTCATCTCTTATTAAAAGCATGTTTAAATAACACTATTTATGATGTTGGTATGAAAAATAATTATTTTCATACGTCCATCATTTTGTTACTGAGATAAAGATAAAATATTGAGGACAATGTTTATTAAAATGGTGATGGTGTGACACCCTGTGAATTTAAAAGAAGAAAATTATGTTTGATAACATAAATCACAGAAAAAATTGAGATTATTTGAGAATGGAACACCCAAATAATTTATGACACATTACTTTTAAAATAAGTATAATATTATAAATATCATTTGGCATATGAAACATAGATATTTTTCTATTCGATAGAGTATTCAACATCCAACACCGAACTTAAACATCTTATGATTTATATAACCATTTTAACGTATCCATTAAAGTCGTGGGTGTGAATAATATTAAAAACAATATGAAATATATATATATATAACTTACTCGATAAAAATTAATGATCAATTTTTCGTAAATAATCAATCAATTTTTCATAAATTGGTTTTATTTTAAAAAAAAATTATTCCAAAATGATTTTTTATCAATTTAAAAAAATTATATTATAAGAATTTTTTGGACTTTTTATAATCATTATTTGATTAAATTAAATTAATTTTTTTAATTGAAATATAAAAATTTAATTGGGGTGATAATTTATGTTATTTAGAAAAATATTGATTTTTTTAGTGAATAGTGAAAAAAGACTTTTTTTCTAAAAAGTCATTTATATTCAATAAATTAACTATTATAAAAGTCCCAATATAGTATTAATATTTATTAAAATAAATTAAGTATTATTTATTTATATTTAATATACTTAATTATTTTTTAATTAAATTTATATAGTTTTTTAGTTATAGTTGTTTTGGTGTTTAAAAAGGTATTTGTAAAAGCTCTTTAAAAATACATAATTTTTCTCCAATTTAGTGAATTAAAATAATTAATAATGAATAATTTTTAAAATATAATTTATAGATTATATATCAATAAATTTTAATTTATTTTAACACCACGATTCTTATTATACATAGAGTTAATATACAATTATCTTGTGATGGAAAGATACAGTTATTAGAAACCCTCTTTTTCATCGAATCAGTAAGTTTTGTTTTAAATTTTATTTCATATACTTTTAAAAATTTATTTTACAATATAAAATTCTTTTTGATATCATAATTTCAAAAATAATATTATGATGAAATTTTGATAATTTACTGAGAAGATATTTTATTAATAGTCAAAAATTATATGTTTGATATGAAAACTAGATTTTCGTTTAAACTATTTACAAAGATAAATTATATTTTAAATTTTTTTAATGTAAAATTTGACAAATTATAAATATATTAATTTAATTTAGGTCATTCAAATCAATTTAATATTAAAATTATATATTAATTCTTTATATGTATTGAACTTTTTCTATTTGAAAACTCGCTTTCTTGTCGTGACTTTAAGATTAATTTTAAATTAAAAATTCCCAATTATATAAATTAAATTTTCAAACATGGATTAAATATGCGGAATCCATAATAATTTATAATTTATTATAATTTTATCATAATATTTTTCTCAAATGGATTGTGAAAATACTAAAAAAATTATTACGGTTGAGATAAAAATAGATTTTACAAGGTAAAGCTATGAAGATAAGTGTTAAAAATAATCGTCCAATATGTAAAAAAACATTATATTGATATATCAAACTTATATCTTCATGTTTGTATAATTTCCCATTATTTTTCTTTTTTTCATGATATTATCATGGTTATGCTTGAATATTTTCTAAACAAAGTACAAGTGTGCCACTCGCCTCAATTATAAAAGTCCACCCTCTCTCCTATCCACTTCACATATTCAACCCCTTTTGGTTCAGTGAAGACCTGCCCAAATAACATACCAATATAAATCCTCTCATTCTATAAAGATTATTTTGGGTATAAATACATCTTATGGGGGGCTTTAGTGAATTCCTTATGAGGAGACCAGAAGAAGAGGTAACGTTCTTCAAGGAGTGATTTTATTTTATTTATTTTCCTACCTCGACAAATTATATTGATAATCAGATTATATTATAATATAATTTTATGAAATATAATGAGATGTTATATATTAAAGGTATAACCTAAATCATTTCTCTCTTCCATCAAATGGTTTAAAAATCATTATTCTTGTGTATAGTGGACTACCGCCAGACGTACCAAAATAATTTTATTTCCATTACCCCTATAATGAGCATGTATACTAGTGGATATAAATTATATATAGGATAATTATAACATTTTTATACCTCTAATTTCATTATTTCATCTATATATATTTTACATTCTATTTTTTAATGGGTTCCATAACGTCGCTCGTGTGAAGTTTGGACTACCGCCGCATGAAGCGATGTGATTTGTTTTTCACAAACACATTAATGGGAATTTAATAAGAGAAATTATAATGAATATATATCATATAAATTAAATAATACTTATTTTAATGACATATTTCTAATTATTTAATGATAATATCTAATTATTGGTAAAAATAAAAAGTTGATAACACTGTTCCTATACATGTGGACAACCTACTTCAAGAATCGATGCGACACTATTTTCTTCACCACACAAAAATTAAGATATATATAATAATATTTACATAAATAATTTTGTATCTCTGATATTATTAAGAATTTATAAATATAAAATATTACTAATCTTATTTCTATATGGTTCATTGAAAAACGGACACATTACTCTTGCGTACGTATGACCTGCCATCTCCATAATCGTAACAAACTTAATTTATCAAAAACACCTTTCATGACTGGTGTTAAAAGTATAATTTATGCATATATATTATAATAATTTCACTGTTTTTATTTTGGATATGATGTAAATATATAATTTTAAAGAGAACTATAACTTTCCTAAAAAACCACCAATGATTAAATAGTCATTTAACACACAAAACAAGGAAAATATTGAAATAATTTAAATTAATGATTAATATTATGTTATATAAGGAACATATATGATATTATACATATTGACATGGTTCTATAATAAGTCAATAAAATGTTTAAAACACTATAAAATATTTTATTGAATGTTCAACCAAATGGAAGTGTGAGGTAAGGGATTTCCATCTCACATTTTACTTCTCTGATACACATTCCATATTCATCAACTATTTATTTTATGTGATGTAAATAATACCGATGAATTTTTTTAATATTATTATCTAAAAAATTATTTTAATTTACATATCCATTTTAGTATATCAGATTTATAGGGATTATGATTCAAATATACCAAAGTGGTATGATTTTTATGTTACAATCTCATCGTTTATCGGGACTGTTTATGATTAAGTATTCAATGTTGAAATATTATGATCTACCTCCTAAAAATTAACAATAATTTTATTCTTATTTTTCTATTTTTGATATTTTAAATTAACGTACCATTATATAATCATTGGTAATTAATATTTCTGAGAATTTATTTAAAAAAAATTCTATTTCTATCTTAAATTGAAAATCATATTTCTTTCAAATCCTTGTTTTCTGAAAATATTTCCACAAATGTTTTTCGCATTCATAAATTTATTTGTTAATGAATTTTTACCTAATTTTTTATTTTTAAGAAATGTATTCAAATGAATCATTATGTATTAATCTGAATAATTATTTTTTTACCGAAATTGTAAATGTAATTTTTGTTTTAACAGGTATGAAATAAAAAAAATCTCCAACCATCATGGCCACATTATAATTTAAAATTGTGTGTTATATATTTCGGAATTTATTTAAAAAAGAGTATATTCAAAATTATTTATGATTTAAATGTTTTTTAAAAAAAATTAATGTATTCCTTCCTTATGAAATTTTGTAATTAATTTTTAATGATGTTTTTATATATTTCAACATTTTCTTTCAAATAAAATGATTTTCCAATATTTTGTGAGTTTACCAATTTTTTGAAGTGATTTTCAAAATAAAATATTTATTTTAGAAAATATATATTTAAGGACATTTAAATAGTATTTCAATTAATCAATATCAATACCACTTTTTTTTAATTATGCTCCAATGTGGAAGTTTTATAGTGATACCATATGCATTCTTACTCCAATGTGGAACCCATTTCTTTTCGATGGATTGATCATATTTCAATGAGATTGCCATACAACCGGTTTATTTTCGAGTGGTAAACCATGTTTCCAATATATTATTATGAAAATAATTTCTCTTACATGGGTTAACCATGTTTCCGAGATATTTTTAAGGAACCTTTTCCCCTTTTCACTCTTTAATCATTTTTAATGATATATTTGTGGAACATGTTTCCTTTCAATGGGTTAACCATGTTTGGAAAGGAAAGATTATATTTTATGAGTTTGATGATGAAATGAAACATTTATGTTCTTTTTTTATGGTTCATGTAAATTATATATGATGGGGTGGCCCCGATTGCTTTGAGCTATCCAATTACAACTTATAGGGTAGGGAGAACTAGATTGCATCAGATTATACCATTACAACTTATATGATGAGTAGCCTATATTGAATTGGCTGATACCATTATATATAATAAAAGGATTTCACATGGATAGTGAACCAATTCATTGGGTATTTGTTATATTATCCAGATAATTATATTGGATTTTGGTTATTTGGTTATTCCAATTATAAGGGATCTATAAGGGTTATATGGTGATGATGTTCCAGGATTCCAACATGTTTAATCTATACTTTATATATTTTTATATTATTTATTTTGACCAATATTAATATCACATTGATCATGATTTTTAATTTTGATAATTATTTCATGTGTAACATCCATATTAAATGTTTAATGATTGAGGGTTCAGTTATTTATGGGAATTATTTCTTTTATGATTCCCTCAATCCAGTCGTTTATGTCTCTATTACCATATTCACTTCTTATAATAATTTTTTAAATCCAATTATTAATTCCAATGTTTATCCTTATTGTTAATTTTATCACATTCTTCATAAATTTATTTTTACATGTTTCATGAATAATGACATTTAATGAATATTTTTAGAATGATTTCAAATAGACAATGATGATGACTTAATTTGAAATAAGAAAAATTGGGTTAAGAGGGAGAAATAATCATTTAAATACATCAATATTTGTTTATGAAATATATTTTCATAATTATCTAAAACTTCAATATCAAAATATCATTAAAAATCTATGTGAATCTAATTTTTTTCCATTGATGTTTTATTTATTAGATTAAACAAATTTGGTCACTTTCTTTGGTATGAAATATAGAAATGAAATATTTTTTATTTCAGAACTAGATCCAGTAGTGAGAATTCGGGTATATTATAATAATTATTCTTTCTATTAAATAAAAGAATATTTTTTAAATGGATTTAAATTCTACCTTACATAATTATGATCAAGATTATGCGGGCTATATTAAGAAACCATATAGATTCTTACGGGTAAAAATTAGAACTATTCTTTTTAGTTAAAAAATTAACTATCAATACAAGATCCAAGAGAATGGTATTATAATTTAGAGACATTTTTTAAGACGTAGATATTTCAAAAATAAAAAACATAAAGAAATATTTACATTAAAGATGACTACAATTTAGATATTATTTTCATCATTTAAAAAAAGATATAATTTTTTCTAAAAATAAATACGATTCATATGAAAAACATTTCTATAGAGATAAGGAATTTATTTGAAATGTATATAATTATAGAGGTGATATTCTTTATTGGTTTACATATTTATCAAGAATAAGAAAGCATTTAAATTTTTCAAGAAAAGTATGCTTGGGATATTTAAATAATGATTAGCAAGGTGGATCCAAATCCGGTTTTACACCAATCTCAATTGAAACGAGATTTTCCAAGGAATTAAATGGAAAGAATTTTTACCCAAAATAATTTTTGAATCTTATTGTGATATTATTGTATATGAAAACAGTTTTCTATGATATTTTCTATGTTGTCTCACTTTGTTCCAAATTTCAATAAATATGAAAAATAGTGCATTTAGTGGGTATAATGAAGATTATCAGATTAATAATGTGTGTAATATATTATGGTTTAAAACAAGATAGAATGTTAATATATGATATGTTTAGATACACAAATGTATTTTGGGAAGTAATATTTACGATAGAAGATCATCATCCGTAGTAGTTTTCTTCTTCTATGAACGGAGTGTATATTTTTATATAAAGAATAATAATTCCATGACCATGTCTACTATGGGATAATAATTTACATTTCCACTAAAGACAGTACTCAACTTTTTGATGAAAAAAAATTTTAAATTCCTTAAGGCAATTTTTAAGCCACCACTAACTTTGGCATGAGACTAACAAATTCAAAATAACATTTCAAGGAATAATGCATAGTATTCATGGTGTGAGAAAATTTATATCAAATATCAATTTATCCATGAGATTGTGATGAGAAATTAGCTAGTGATATATTTTTCCAATATTGGGTACAATAATAGATATTCTCGTAAAACCACCACCAATAGATGAATTTCAAAATTTTAAGTTGAAAATTGTAGTTGAACTTTATACCTCTTGACATTAAGGTAGGGTGTTTTGGAATATGATCTCATATAATTCATTGGAAATTTATTTTAGATTGGAGGAAAATAAAAAATAAATAAATTAATGTTAATAACGTTGTTTATTGAGAAGGGTGACAAAATAATATGGGTAATATTAAAAGGTGAGTGTGTCACTTATTTATGTGGATCATATTTAGAGAGATTTGATAAAAATTTAAAGCTGTGAAATCAGTATGTGTGATGGGTTTATGATGTGTCGGTGAGATATTTGTGAGTTGGTCAAATAGTTTTGTGAGAATGAATATCGGAATATTTTTTTACAAGGTTCAATGATCATATTTGAAAAGTAAAATAACATATTGTCTCATTTATTATAAAAATTGTATCAAATATTGAAAAGTGTAAACATTTTTCTTTCAGGCGGTCTCAGGAAGAATCAAGAGATATAAAGAGGTGAATGTATACCACAATTATTTTGATAAAAAATAAATGTCATAAAATTTTATAATTTCTAATTGCATGTTCACTCACATGGGTATATTATTATTGAATAATGATTCATTAATAAATAAATTTATTTTGTATGTGATTTATCTTCCTTGGTTTCCAAAAAAATACAACGGGGGATTATTAAGCCCATTTGAACTTTCAAAGGTGTTGATATATTTGGGAATATTTTTGATACATGAGTTGAAATGAATTTGATTTATTTTAGAATTAGAAATACTTAACAGTGTTTTATTTATCTTGATAAGAAAAATCAATGCATTTTTTAAAGTGGAAGTGGATATGATTTTTGTGATGGATTTATTTTCAATAAATAAATCATATTCTATATCGCATAAAATGAATCACAATATATGAGTTGAATTATGTTTGTATGTTTGAATATGATTGGACTTCATATTTCATGGTTTGAACTAGTTCATTATGTATTTTGAAGTACTCTAGAATTTTTTAATTAAAAGATAAATTAATTCTTATTTCATTATAGTGTAGGAAGAGTAATCTAGTATAGAGAATATTCAAAATATGAAATTATAATTACTTTCAAATCATGCACATTGACATAGAAATTGTAACCAAGTATTATGGAATGAATAAAATGGAAAATAAAGCTTCAGAAAAAAAATAAGGCTACTTCAGAGTAGTATGTATCTACATTGGAAGAGTTTACATCATTTCAGAAGTGTATTTTAAGATTTCATAAAGGTAATGGACTACATAAAATGTGTATAATTGAGTTAGGAAGATTAATTAATCCATTAAAAATAATATTTTTAACTTTTTTAAAGAAATAGAAGAACTTTAGAAGTGTACAGTGGGGAGTTTGGAAAGGTTGTATCGAACATTGAAATAAAAACTCATGAATACATAAAAGTAACTATAAAAACTTTAGTAGTAATATGGTAATATATAAAAATAATTAAAACAACATAAGAAGATGTTTTTAAATTTTTAAGACTACTGAAACATAAAAATAATTGGTTTTATATAATCCTGAATTATAGAGAAAAGAAAAAATACAGAGATGGTTTGAGAAGGTATCTTCATTGAATTAAAAATCACAATAATAGACTGTTATTCAATATTATGTTTTAGAATTATACCTCACAAATAGGAGGTCCACATTATTTTGTTATATAATTTTATGCACATGTATAAAAACATTAAAAATAAGAAACTTAAGGGTTTATAATGGAAGGTTTTAAAGAGAATATTATGTCATGATTTGAGTTTGTGGTTAAATATAAGATCATTTAAAATTATTATTGGGAATTTAAAAGTAAATATTTTTAATGTAATATAATAATATTTTTTTTATAAAAAATCTAGAATGTTTTACTTGAGTCTTAGAGATGGTCACAAATTGTGGCATTTTCAAAAAAAATTATTGAAATATTGTATTAAAAATTTAATGAATATAAAAGGTGAAAATAATACGAATATGGGGAAAATAATAACTAATTTTATTATGAAGAAAATTTGAAATCGCTATTTTGTATTTAAAACATGATGTACTGAAGATAAGTAATACAAGAATATGAATAGAAATATACTTTATCCCTATTATGAGAAAATAAAAATAATTAGAGGGACATATGTTAAAATAATAGTACAATTTAAATCCTAAAGTGGTGAAATAATCTCATGATATCGAGAAACATTATTATATCATTGAAAAATTCAGTTACCCGCATTGATATTTTAATTTCATGCCTACATATTATAGTGTATAAAATTATTAATTTTTACAATTAATTAATAATTCTTTTAATTTTTGTAAAATTTACCTTTTTTATGTTTTATGGAATGAAGAAACATATATTTGGAAAAGGTGTGAAAATTTATGAGAATATAATCCTAAAGACACTTCACACTATGAGTGTAGCTAATTGGCCCAACATCAGATTTTTGGGGATACAAGGAAGTAGAGAAATTGGAGGTGAAAATTTTCAAGTCCTATATTTAATTTACATGACATGAGTTTTTTTGTGAAGAGTTTTTGGAAGATTTGCACTAAAATTCCCAACACATAAAAGTTAAAATATTTAAATACATTTAATCCTTACACGTCATGTATGTTTTGGAGAATATAAAACTAAAGATATATTTATGAGGGTTTGATTGAATTTCTTATAAAACATCTCCCTCAGCCAATCCTTTGATTTTTTGGATGAGTGCATAGATGAGGAGCCATGTCTAGAGATACACACCACTATAGAGTACTTCTTTTCCACCATTCTATATATATTTTTTCATATTTGTATACACCCTCTCATGGAAATCAAGTGGGGTAATTTCTTTTTGTCATGGGAATCATGATAAATAGGAATTGAATATATGGGTTATTTTATTTTTTATTTCAATTCAGTTTGGGATTTCTTATTGATTTGTCTTTTATATCTCTTCATTGATTTCCTCATGTATGATAGTTGTGATCAATGTCAAGGATAGATTTTAATTTAGATATTTCATTGAGAATGGTCATTCTTTGAGTGGATTGAATGCCTTTTTTTATTATCTAATCTAGGGTTTAGACTGACTCCATGACCATTGGTTTTATCTTTACCCTGTGTTTAAATTAGGTTTTTGGGTACCAATCCTTTTCAATCTAAAGTACCAAACCAAGAGAAAAGGTAAACAAGGGATGAAGGGTTCTTACCATGACTATGAATCTTAATGGACCTAATTTTAATGACTACATGTTTGTTAATTATTTATTTAAAAACTTGTCATCCAATAAACATTTATTCATTTTTTCCCACCACCTATTGTGTATTTTTATCTCCAAAATTATTCACCAGAAAATTTCTTAGTAGTCTAAAATTAATTTCTTCAAAATAAAAAATAGTTTAAGATAATTTTAATTTTTAATATTTTCAAATACCTGGTCCTTATAAGTTCAACATTAGACATGAATATCCTATAATACCATGTCGTTTAATGGTTTTATTGTTTCGTGGTTATAAAACATTAAATTTAGTAACCCTATGGGAATTAACAATTCTAACTGGGCTATCACACATACACATTTAGGGCACTCATATTACAAGTACATAAACAAACTATGATCATTATAATTAACAGCTTGATACTAAGGGATTGTGTGCTATTAGATGATTTCAGATCATTATAAGGACTAGCTACTGAGGTTGAGTAGTGAACCGTAGAATTTTTCAAAACCAATTCATTTTGTTCTTATGTTTCTGTTAAAATATTAACTTCAATAACTCCACAATTTTGTGAAGGTTATTTAATGAAGGAAAAATTAAAATTAATTATCAATGATGAATTTAGTCACCATATGTGATTTCACTAATCCTATAAATGGAGTTTTTGAGAGTGTGTCGGTTTAGGATCAAATCAAATCACATAAACCAATGTTATAGGTTTTTATAATGTAATTTATTAATGGGACTAAACCTAAGTGATATATTTTTAGTTTTGGTCACCCTGGGTGTATTGTGTTTTTGTAGGATGTATTTTTTTTGAAAATCATCACCATGTAAAATTATATTGTTATAAGTACCCTTTAGTGAGATAGTATTATTGAGCCATTTTATTATGGAACCTCACCCTAATATATAATGTATTGTATTTATATATATTTTTTCAGTAAACTGAGTGATAAGAAATATTACATTTTATTTAGGATGTTGGTTCTAATTTTTCTATTTATAGTCATTTCCAAAATTACATGAGATTGATCAATAATACTAGTTAAGTCATTCCCATATATTGGTTAATGGAAGTGAAGAAAATTATCATGGTGTCCATTTTAGAACATGATAACCTAATATAATGACCCATACTTTACATGAATTGTCATTACTTCAGAATTTAAGCACACTTAATACAACATATAACAAAACCAGGAAAGGACCGTATAGGTATAGTGTCTTTAGAAACTGGGAAACATAAACAACTGGTTCATAAAGCATGTACTTTGCCTCCCATTTATTTCATCATATCTAGAGTCCCTTTTTGGCATATCCTACTTAATAACCTTCTTCCTGACCTGGGGAAATAAAACATACAAAAGGGTGATCTCAAATGCTTAGTAAGGGTAAACAAAAGAAATATCAATCACATCATATACATAAGAACATAACTTTTGGAAATCTTAACCTGCAAAAGAAATCATAATTTCATAACATGGGATAAATCATAGTAGTGAAATGTAATCCCAATAATGATAACATAAAACATGAAACTTTGTGGCATACATACATAATCATAGAGAATCATTTCTTGTTAGTCAAGGCTCATTATCAAGACTATCCTAGTGGACAAAGTCCATTTCTGAACCGAGTTCACTCCTCGTTTCAATCTTGTTTCACTGAACCGGTTTAACCTGCCGTTCCAGCCATGTCTATCTCATGAGATGTAAAATCTTTACCAAATTCATTGGAGGGAGATATAGGTACCACCCATCTCATAATGATACCATTCTTATGTGTGCCACAAAATCATAAAACATACATCATAGCATAACCCATGTAATAAAAATGGGAATCTTAAACATCGTGACATCATAAAACAATTCATATAAGATAAAGGAATACATAAAAATATTTCCATCACAACATAATCAAATCCATGTAATAATATGGATAGAAATAGAACCTTATATTATCTTAGAAGGAAAATAATTTTTATAAAACTGTTGATCTCCATTCTTGAGGAAAATATCCTTTCTACTTCAAAAACATTTTCCTTTCTCAAAATGTCATAAAATTTAAAACTAAAAGAAGTTAATTAAAAATAAACTTGAAAACATGTAATGGAATCCTCTTGGAAATAATGTTTTAAAAATCCATTCATTCCGTAAAAGTTAAAAAAAAACATTCTTCTCGTACTTTTGTCGAAAAAGTCAAAAAGTACCTCGTATGAAAAACGACAAAAGATTCCTTTCATATCTGTTAATAAAAACTCACCGAAGGGTAATATTGGATTTACACAATTGTAGGTGGATGGAAATAATATTACATATTTAGGAAACATGGATGTGGATGATAAATTACACCCCAGTAAATACCAAAGTATACACAATCTCAGATAAAAATGAGATTGTGATATTTTCCCTTAACATAGGTCCGATTTTGCTCGTAACTATCTGAACCTCCTGTATAATGAATTAAATAATGTTATTGACTTATTCCAGAATCATAATTATTGTTATGATATCATATATGGTCATATTCTTCGCTTCTTAGTAGTAATATTTCATTGCTACTTGTTATTCGGGTGTTTATAACTTTTTGTTCTTATGCGTGTTTTGTCGAATAAATTCTTATTCTTCTCCTTAGGTTATATATAAATCATTTCTAGAATGGTATTAATGTACTATATATCATATTTATTCATTAAATTCATTTATATAATCATTATTCAATGAAGATCATGTAGAACGAATCGCATCACATCGTGGAAACGGTATTCCGTACGTACGCACGAGCGATGATATCGTTCCCATGATCGTGGAATTGTATTGGAGTGTATGTATAATATTTCAGAATCAATATAACATTATCATAATCATATATAGTAATTATTCACACCATTATACCCATCCAAGTAAGGTGGTGGGGGAAAATAGATTACACCAAGGCGTGGAGACGGTATTCCGTACGTACGCACGCGCGGTGATTTCATTTTCCATAGGATGAATAGATGTTGAAATATGGTTATTTCATACTTATAATAACATATCATGATATGAGTGATACTGATGTTATTACTTAATAATGAAACAACTAAAGAAGAAGATGTTGAAGAAGAATGAATTTGGAAAGGATCGGTAATGGATATTACCTCTTTTTAACGCGCCTCTTCTTAACCTCCTCTTAGGGCAGTAGGGTTGGTCTTTGAAGAGGACCGGAACCTCTAATATGATTCTAGGGAAGTGGTTAAGTGAAATGGATAGGTTTTGGACGATCCTAAAGGCTCAAATTGGTGAGAGGAGGAGAGGGAGGAGGTACCCATTTATAAGGGAGGAGAGGGGCACCTTTGGAAATATAAGAAATATTAGTTAATATTAAATCCCAAACCCACATAAAAACTTCCAAAATGACTCATATCCGAATATTAGATTATATAGGGTTGTAATCTTGTCAACAAATAAAATTTAGACATGTTTGGAATTTATTTTAAACATTATCAACTTGATTTATCTTTATTTATCAATTTAATTTTATTTGGGGTAATAATATTCTAAATTTTAAATTATTATTAATAATTACATATGTGTTGTGAATTTTCCATAATTTGACAATTTAGGACATTTTCGACCATATTAATTTTAATTTATAATTTTTAAATATTTTTGTTATTTTTAAACAATTTGATAATATGTTATTTTTATAAAATAACAATATGGTCAATTTTGACACTATTAATTTATTTGAATTTACATAAAATATATACAGAGGATATGTTCGAAATAAAAGCTTTAATAGATTAATAAAATGTCATATGTATCTATAAAATTAGTGTAGAACATTAAATAGTTCATATAATAATTATTTTAATATTTTAAAACCATTTATTTGATATTTTAATTAATAAAATAATTTCAACATCACTATTGTGTCATAATTAATGATAATTATTTAATCCCTAAAAATTCTAAATAAATTCCTATGATGTATATAATTGTAGTAGCGTTCTGTATACTATTCATTCTCGAAATTTCATTAGGTTTATCACCAATGTAAAATTTTTATACTTATAAGATTTAAGAAAGTGACATGTTGTCACATTCTTTGGTTTTAATAATAATTAAATTATTTTCATGGAAAAAAGTCTATTAAATGAATCTAATCCGACCCTTAGTTGATATGGGACGACTTTTAGTCATCCAATAGGATTTTTTCAGGTGTTAGGGTAATTTTATAAACTTATATTTACCATTAATTACCCGATTTACCTTTAACTATGGTAAATAAAATTTACCGTAGTTACTATTCATAATGCCAAAAAATAAAAAGTTGCCTATTAACATAATTTTGACCCCATGATTTTGAATATGGAATTCATTTTTTAAAATTAAAAACATATAATTTGTAGTAATTAATTTAAAATAAATCCTGTTGTTAAGAAAACAGGTTTTAGAAGTTAAAACATTCCCAAAGATTGAAATGTTTTTACCTATGAATTCAATGTGAAATTAATGATAATGAGATACATTATATTAAATGGTAAAAATATATTCTATCTATAATTTAAAACCATTTAATATTATAATTTAACCATATAATTTATCTCAATGAAAAATGTTTTTTTAATAAAAAATTAGCGTATTTTTACTATTCATCAAAATATGAAAGTTATCAGAAAAATATCAAAAAAATTTACAAAGTAAATTTTTATATCCTGATTCAAAAGAAGAATTTTATTTTGTCAAATTAAACTTATAAATGTGTCAAAAACTAGATTTAATGTGGGTGCTCCATCAAAAGGCGACAAAACTGCATTTTTTGATAAATACTTATTTTACCCAAAAATAATTATTTTGTTCTCTTAAAATGTTCTAGAAAATGTGTAAGATGAATAATAATGTTATAAAATTTAAAATTCAGTTAATACTATTCATAATGGCTAATTTATAATATTATAATAAAATATCATTGTTTAGTGGAACTCGGTATTGCGTACTACACACGCTATCGAGGAAGGTCGCGATTGCGTGCAACGAAGGATTCCTTTGATGATTTATATAACATATAAACAAAATATTTCTCATAAAATTCTCGGGTGTTACACCTATTTTTATTCAAGTTTTCTATGTATTTATTCTCAATGAATACACATAATTCATATTTTTGTTCAGCTAGGGAACCCCATTGGTGGCTCCCTGTAAAGATTTATTTCTCACACATTGCATGAGTACATGGGTGTGGATGAATTTTTTTATGTTTCACATTGTGGTAGAATGTTTCACAAGAGATCAAGATGGAGTAACTGGATATTGATTTTAATAACTTATCAATATAGGGAAATGGGGTTTTTATGTTCTCATTGTGGATGAAACGGTGGATTCTCACTTTTTCCAAAAAATTTGATTGATAATTAAACATTATGTTCCGGTTAGTTAGTTAGAATCCACAATATACATGAATTGAACTATAGAATCAGATGCAACTAGATTCATTGAACTGTTATAGCTTAAATATAGTTCATTAAAAATCAATACATATCATGAAAATGATTTAATATCCATTAATAATTTTTGGATACTACCATCTGTATATATGAAAACGATTAATTCCCTATTTTCCCCATAAAAAGGAATATATCTTTATTAAGATATAGAATCATAAGGATTTCTTTAATAGTATGATAATGTTGTTCTCTGGGATTATATTAATATCTACCTACCGTGCTCATGTATTTGACCACATCAAGCCTCAATTATAACATGATAGGCTAGATCGATCATATCATAGATACATTTGGGATCATATTCATCCTCTCTCTCTCTCTCTGATTTTATCTGGGGACACATTTTCTTAGAGAGATGTATACCATGTCACACTTAATCAAATCCCCACTTAGATTGATGTATACTAAATATATTTATTAACAAGTCAATGTATATACATTAACATAGTCTGGGATACCTCTCGAATCTATCATGAATGATATTGATCTTATTATTTTAGGCATTTTGAAATATTTAATTCATAGATGACAACTTGTTCAAAAAGTCATCAACACCTTGTAATACTTGTAATTTTTTTAAAATATGTAATATTTCTTCAATATCTACAATTATTTAAAAATACTCACTACCAATAAATTTCTTTAAATCAGAATGAATTCATTTATTCTTTATGGAAGCAAAATATTGTATTTCTTCATTACACTAAATTTTTTATGACCAAGATATTTGATTTAATCCTTAAACCGATGTTTATAAATTGAATATCTTGTTGTGACTACCTAGAGTCACACAACCTTATGTTAGTTTCATATATACCTATTCAGGAAGCTTCTATTTAATATAGTCATTTTGAACAACATTTACCAAATCTCAAAGTCTTGAAATAAAATATGGAAAACATAATTATAATAGATTAAAATTTTTTTGATGAAGTAAATTTTTCATCAAATTCAATGGGATTATAATATTCAAACCCTTTAGAAACATTTTGTGCATTATAGGTACTGACATTACATTCCATGTCCACTTTTCTCTTGAATACTCACTTTCAGTCAACTTTTTATGCAAAAAATTATAGATATCCTAGACCCCACACATTGTTTTGATACATGGAATCAATTTCATAATTCATGAATTATTTCCATCTTGTTTCATATAAACTCTATACTCTCACCATTTAGAGAATATAATTATTATTTTCAACCAATAACAAGTCCCTATCCTTAGAGTTAATAAATAATATATATCTAGTTGTATAAACACAAAAAGTATCCTACATCATACATATGTCTTAGGAAAAACCTATTCCTATGGGGACAATGGAATGTTTTTGTATAGCATCTCTTTTGTATCTTATGCATCAACTTCAATGAATTCAATCATTCCCCCATTATAAAATATAGAGATATGAACTCTCTAAATAAATATGGATTATTATTCCATAATGACTTCATTTTATGATGGGAAATGTAAATAATTTCCAATTATTTATTTAAGAGATCTTTTAAAGTTACTCTTCATTCTGATGGGTTCTTGTTTGATTCATGATTTTACCTAAACAAATTCCTTATATTCTAATACATGAGAATTTTACTATATAAATTATGTTCCACGCAAAAATTCATTCGGTATTTGACTTTTCTCAATTGATGGTGCATAGTTTATAATTATTGTTTTAGTTTTTAAGGTTTATACCTAAGTGGATAATGGATGATCTAGAAGGATAATCAATGACCTAAAAATTTAAAGTATAGTTTTGTTACTCATCTGAGTTAACCCATCATAATATGTCATATAAAGTGAAGCACAATGAGATAAAATCCCATATTCTTATATAAGGTTGATAAATTATTGGATAAGATACTCACCACCTTAATCAAATTGAAGCATCGTTATCCGCTTACCTATTTTTTCAATTCTTCATTAATTAATTCATTGAATTACTCAATTTTTATGGACTTATACCTCTCTATTATTAAATTTTCATATCTACTCAAGAAATAAGTAAAATTTAAAAAGTAATAATACCCACCATTATCTTCTACTAGAAACTGATTTCCCGCATTAGTGTTCATAAAATCCAAAATCCCTAGAGCTATTTCACCCTACCAACAAAATGGTTCCATAGTAATTTGACAGGTAAACATGTGATAAATAAATAATGCGTCCTTTAAAAGATTATAAATTTCCAATATGATAGATGTTCATCAACAGATTCTCATTTACATGAACAAAGCTATGACTCTAGAATTGGGTGTGATATGAGCCATGTTGACCTGATTCATTAAAAAATTACAATACCTAGTTTTCATAATCCCAAAGACAAATACCATTATCTAAATTCCACATACATAACATATAATTTTTTTGTATAAGAAACTATTTTTATTAAAATATTTGAAATTAATTCTATTAATATCCTAGTATAATATATAAATTAAATTTGGTAACACCAAACACCTTATAAGAATATTTTTATGAAAATAATAACCCTTTTTTAAAATGATGGTGGTATTCTTCAATATCCAAGGTAATGAGTCATTCTCTATTAGTTGTTTAAAGATCCACCTCTCTTTTAGAAATAATCTATATTCTACATGTTTCCTTAATTTGGATATAGATGTTACATTCACAAGCTCTATATAATACCCATTTGGTAATTATACCATGATTTCATTAAAAAATAAACACACTTAAAGCATCCCATTGTTTCATAAACATGGTGAAATTATTCTTCCAGTGGCCCATCTTTCCACATGAAAAACATTCTATAATTTTTACTACCCCTTTCATTGGATATCTCTGTTCATGGAAGGATAGTGGTCAAGAACCATAGACATGAAGTAATTTTTTGGATCCATTTTCCTTGTCCTTACTTTTATTGACTATGAGAATCTTGTGTTTTTAATCCCACAAACTCTTATCATCTTACCAAATCAAACTATGTATTTCTAAGTGTGTCTTGACATTATTTATCATATTTTAATACACAGTGAAACTATAAAATCTCATCCATAGGGATTATATAACAGGATATATATGAAAAACATCATAGATCATAAATCCCAGGATGTCTAAGCACACTATATATCCAATCATCTTGACAATTATGGCTTAATTGGAATCTAATCTGCAATATTTTTTGTGAATTTATAATTATATATCTTATATATCTCTTTTTTATTCTCTTAATAAATATCATGATGGTGACACATCCTTATATATGTATCCATATTATCATGACACTTAATTATTTAACAATACATTTATTATAGCCTAAAACAGTCGATATTTATGGTATTATCTAAATGTTTCATTTAGATCGAATTTTTCTCCATAATAGAAACTTTACGAAGAGCAATATAAATAGTATTTTCTAACCAAAATAATTTCCATTCATGATGTACTACAATTCACATGTTCATAAACCATTACTAGATATTAATCTAATTGATAATTTTATACTTCTCTAATATAGATAATAGTGATATATTTAAAGTCACATTGAGAGGATTTTTGACAATAAATAAGAGAAAACTATTATAATTTATCTTAATTATAAAATTATGTAGTGTATTATTTATTTATTTATTATTCTCTCAAAATTTTATCATACTATAATACCCAAACCATTAGTTTTGTTATATCACATTGCTATGATATTCGAGTGGTAATGATATATGTGTTCTTTCACATATTCAAAACAAGGTTCTGAAAACACATTAAAATGTGTTTTGGAAGGTTGGTCATTACAACTAAATTAAATATTAACTTCATGATCCATGGAGTGGAAAACCCAGTCCTAATATCCTAAACTTGGATTCCCCCAACAATTTCACACTGTTTTCACAAATTTAAACATATATGGTCAACCCTTAATGAAAAATAGGAAAATTGGGCCCAAAAATCAAGTTATAAATTCCACAATAATTGAAAGTAATTAATTATAGGATAGTCAAGAACATTGAACTATGGTTAAATTTATTTTAAGGTAGTATATTTTTTTAATTACTTGATATTTTTAAATATGCTATTTTTATTTTTTTGGTAAGAATTTTACATTTTACCTCTTTAATTTATTATTAATATTATGTTTATTTTATCTAAGTGACTAACCATCTCATGATTTATTTTAACCATTTTCCAATTTATTTTAATTCCATCTTAAATAATTGATAAAAAATTTATTATATAATAGTGATAAAAAATGCACTAAGAATTAACAACACAACTATGAGAAATAAATATATTACGGTATGATTATTATATATTCTAAGGGTTAGTTTACCTATAAGTTTATAAACTATTCCTAAAACCTAGTTGAATAAAACCTTGACCCATAACTTTGTTCATGGTACGACATTTTACATTACTAAATATGCATATCAAGGATTGGTTTGACCTTCTATCTATAACAAGAATCATCTTTAATGACCTGTTATCTCTATCCACTATAAAATATTTACTCATAGCTTGGTGGTTGGAAGAAAAGGATTGATTATGGGTGATTACATTAATGAAATTGTGGACAGGAAAGAATTTATATAATGATTGGACTTGATCCAACAAAATCCCTAATTATAATTTTAATAATTATTTGAACTCTATTAAATAATAATAAATTAAAATAAACCATTCACATATATAATTTAGACTAGTCTCATAATCATCGACACACCGACAATAAATTTATAAGTGTAAACTATAGAGAAATCATTGGAATTCATTCTAGATAATTAACATAAACATTATTAAATTGATTTTACTATATTATTTATTTATTTCTTCCATTATCTTAATCTCCATATTAAATGTCTTCAATATACCAAGAATTTGATGAGTAATTGTAAATAAACAGCTTTCACATCATTTAAATATATTTATAGTAAATAAATTGATCATTTAAAAACAAAAAAACCCTATTACATAGGCAATACACTGGATGTTTAAAATGTAATAAATTATTTAATGTTATAAATAAATATTTTTATATAACCTATTTCTTTTAACTACCTTATTACTTTGTGACATGATTTAATAAGTTAAACACTTTGTGTATCTCTAGTTTTGTATCATAGTTAGACATCGAGGTACTTAATATGTATCTCATCATGGGTAGACATTGTGTACTAGTGAGAAACATGTTTTCTATTCCACTTTTTATGTATCTTTGACCCCGCCTATCGACTAAGCATGTTATCTGGACCCAATGATTAAATATTTACAATGTGAGTACACTATCTACACATGTGATACCTCATTAACATTATAGTTGTTATTTTTATTCATAGTTTCATTCATATTTGACCAGTCATATTTCATGAATCATACTATTAAATAATGAAGACCGCACAATATATAAACTAGATACACAAATATACTCATATAAACCATGCCTCAGGATATCAATTTAAGAACATTGTGTATGTAATTCATGTCACATTTCATTTATGACTCATTTAATTATGTATCCCCTTGAATATCCATGTGTGATGAGCCTCTGTACTAGACCAATACTTTCTAGTTATTAATCCTATAACCATGTTTATTTTGTATAACCTATGACACCATTCTGAGGTCTGGTCCAATCATTCTTCATCTATATATAAATTATGAAATGTTATACAAAAGTTGAATTAAATATATTTGTATTAAAAATCATGTTTATTATAATTAGATTAAATAATAGATAATATCGATAAAAATTACAATCAACAAATATGTATAATACATAGGTGAATAAAAAATAATGATATTTTATTAGATGACCACTATAAAACAACTTGAAGGATTTGAGTGTAGCAGAATAACCTATTGGGTTGTAGGTAACAAATATTTTTATTGAAATCTTCAAATAATTCATGAGGTACGTGATGAAAAACATCATGGTAAATGGAATTAAATAAAGGAATAACATTGTATTTCACTAAAACCAAGAAAATATTATCATCACATATAATTCATATATTATTTTTTTATAAATAAATATATTAAAAAGGTTTTTTTCCTTTTCGATGAATCCATAAACCTCTTATTATCATTACATTTTTTTGGTTAGAGAATTCAAGTGTATAATCACATAAGTAGTTAACTATATGTTCACTAAAGACCATCGAACCTCTCTATGGATATCATCATGTTCTATTGTGGCTGTTTTATTATGATTTCTCATTTTTTGATGATCACCATAAGAATCAGTCCCCTGGGAATGACTCTTCTGAATCAATATAGCCATGATAGTTTGGTAGGGGAGGAATACTCTCTACTCTCGAGAGTTCTCCATGAGAAAATTTAACTTTGGGTTAAGACAATTAACTCTATAATTTCATTAAGAATAATTTTTATTAGGTGGGGTAAATTAAATAATGATGATAAAATAAAATTAGGTTTAGAAAACTAATAATATCACTCAGACCCATATAATTTTCTAAATCCTTGGTGAACCCTATATCAAAAATAATAGTCATATTCCAATTTAATTTATGTTTTCTATACTCATGTATAAAATAAATATTATGTTCATGAATATATAAATAATTATTCATTCAAATAATATTTAACATATCATTCCTATTTTCTCCACTAACTCGACTCAATGCTCTTCAATATTTATCATAACTCAATTGATTATTATTTATATAAATAGATAAATATATATACATTAATACCCAATGAATAAGTGTGTATTATATTTAAAAGAATATAAAATAAAGATTTATAAAATATTAAACTCACATATATTATCTTGAATCACTGGTGAATGAATATTCATGATCAATCATATACAGATAATTATAAAATATTTTATGAGAGTAATGATTATAAAACCTGATAAATTCATATATAATTTAACTAAACTTCTTAATATGCTTTGTGTGTAAACCTATAGGCCACAATATTAGGGTCATTTAGTTGTTACACAAAATGTATAAGGTTAGAATATAGAAACATTCCAAGGAACCCATAATGAATGTATTTAATTTCAACATTGAAAATAACCACATATGAATGTAAACTAGGAAATATAATACTTTTATCATGATTTCTCAAATAAATAAGTTTTCATGATTCGTCAAAAACCAATGTACATTATGTGTCCTTATTTGAATTTATCAAAACAAACTTATTGATATAACCCTATAGACATATAATTAACCAGGTAGTTTCATCTCTATCTAATAGTCTAAGACATCAACTTCCACTGCACTAGGAAGGAAAAATACTTTCTCACATTATTTAGTAATATAATGTCACACAAGACACACAAAATTTTACAACATCACTATAAAAATATGTCATCCAATATTTCTTCAATACATAAAAGTACATGATTTGTGAATTGAAATTATAATAACAATAATAATGTATATTGACCATTACAAACATCTATAGAGTAGAAAAACTAATTTGACATATAATTGTGTACTTATTTTTAGCATGTCACTGTTTCATAATCTATTTTCTTGATATTACCATGGATGAACTTCTTAACAATAATTCTTGATGTATTACAATTCCCCAACATCTAATAGCATGTATCATCTATTCCTATTTAAATGATATTATCCATCCATAGAATATAAATTTTAAAAATATTTTGGTATCATAACTCGGATATAATAATAGTATAGAACTACTATGAAATTTAAGTAGGTAAAGTACCTATAATACATTATAACATCAAATGTCACCTAGAAAAATTATTATGATGTAATAATAATTTTATTAATATTAAAAAAACATGAAAACAATCGATCTGAAGTATATTGATTATTGTTTTTGGACACCAGCTTCATCAAGAACAGCTAATTATAAATTTTAGGGTCACATTGAAACCAAAAAACAAAAAAATCAAGAAAACACATGAAATAAATCACCTAAATGTTATAATATATGAGATAAATAAAATCCAAAAAATTAAATACTTTTATATCCCATATCCATGTGTTGACATATGTTTCCATCTGATTGACACCACTAACATACCAACACCAAAAACTCAAGAACAACCACTCACTAATTTATAACATTACTAAGCCTAAATTGTAAAATTAATGAAAACCAATTCATGTAGTTATCATCCCCACACTCAATGAATAGCCATAAAATGTAATTCTCCTTCATTATATATCTCAAATACTTATATAAAATTAATAAATATATTAAACAATTTTATGAGGAGGTGGAATTTATTCCAAAAGAGATATTTTAAAAAAAATGTATTAAAATACTATCATTTTATGTTGAAAACAAATAAATCCACTCTTTACAACCCATTTTCAAACTCCACCATGAAATCCATAAAGATATAAAATTATACATTTGAAATTAATGAAATGTGGAGGTAAATTAAAATTAAAATAATTAACATAATTATTATAGCACCAAAATATATATAAATGGTAGAAAATATATAAATGTAAACAAATACAAGCATCAATGAAATTAAGTCAAATAATAGGGAAAAATATACACTATTGGAGTATCCTTTTGTAATTAAAGCAAATTCACTCTAAGATCCTTATATTATCTCATTATAAAACAATCCTTATAAAAATGATAAATGTTATTGTCAAAGTGTAGTTTTAGTAAAGGTGACCTCCTGGGTCTTTTATAGTTATGTGTGTGTGTGTAACAAAAATCATACATAAAAACATGTTTTGACATGTGGAAATAGTCAATAGTCTGATATTTGTCCAATGTAGTTAATATTTTATGGTGTTTTCTGAAAAGAAATAAGGGTATTAAAAATGGATAATGGGATCAGATGACCAAGTTTATGGAAGGGGAAGCACGGCTCAGTGCCTGAGCGTCAAATGTTTTCTCAATTTGGTTCTTAAAAACAATTATTTATTAGTAAAATTTATGATGATTATAATCATTATTAAATATCATAAACATTCTTATACTCATACATTCCTTTGGAATTAAATTTTACCCTAGCACTAAATTTTCCCCATAAATGGATGTATATACCAAGTAAACGATTCAAAAATTAGATGTTATATTGAGGAATGTATTATTTATTTTTGTGGGTTAAGGGATAATAAATTTTCACTAATTTAGATCACATATAATAATATATATCATCAATCTAATAAAATGGAACCACATATTGTTTTGAAAAGGATGCATTTCGAATCACCTTTACGTAATGATTACACAGGTGAGATAGTGATTATTGGGATACAGTAGGTATAAGATATGATAGAGAAGTTGTAGATTATTTTAGAGAGAATCAAACAAATATAGGATTATAAGAAATAAAATAATTATATGTGTATGAGGCTATTAGATTTCAATTATAATATCTAATTTATTTTGGAATCTATAACCATAATGTAGATAGTAGAAATTTAGATGAGGTGGTAATATTGTTTATTTTTTTGGATATTTATTGTGTATTATTATTTTGGTGAAGTATACTATTTCCTTGAATTTATACATAGATTAGATAAGTTTCAAAAGCTCTTACTTGTATCATAAATTTTTAGATAATTTTTTAATGTGAATCAATTGATTTTTTTAGGATACGAATTATATTAAAGACATTTTGATGTGTTTTATCATCTGGTAGGGTACTAGGATCATCAAGAGGGAAATTTCATATATTCGTTATTCTATAGTTATATGTTCTATAGAGGTATAGTGGATTTTAAAAAGGTACTTGGGAACATGATTCAAATATTGTGGTATAATATCCCAAAAATTTAGGAACTTATTCATTAGAATATGAAGCTATAGTTTTAATTTCAATTTGAAATGTCAAGTTGATAGACCTTTTTTATTTTTGTTTTATGATTAGAATTTGTAAGGAAGAAAATCATTTGAGGAATATTTAATCTGAATACATTGTTTTATTTATTTTTTCTAAATCTTCTATAATAATAATCATTTATGATTTATCTAATATAAATGGTTATATTTTTAATATGTTTTATTTCATGTGTTTTATGGACTTGAAAAGGGAATAATTGGAGGAAGACTTCAATTTGGATTGAAAACCCAGTGAAAGTGAAACCTGAATCATATTTTATTAAAAAAATTCAATGGTTAGTTCATTAGATAAGTTATTCCAATTAATTATACATGATTTGATGTTGGTAATGGTTGGTGGAACATCTAACTATAATAACTTTATGACCATTTCAGTATTTCTAAGGTCATATTGTAACAACCCATGATTTTAAAGCATGATCCTCATATTAGATTGTTTATATAATTGGTAAAAACAATCATGTAATGGAATATACCACTATAATACATTACAATATATTTATTTTTAAATAAATTCAATCTATTCGTTAACATGTAATGCAAGAAACACTTGGTTTGAATGAAATTTGATGCTCTATTAAAATATAGTTATTTAAACATTATCATTATAACATTGTCAATGAACTGGAGAGTATTAATATTAATAACTAAATTATGAAAGATATTTTTTAATACGTGTATCAAAAAATAAAATGGATATATATTTTTAGATATAAAATTAAAACAATTTAAAAGAAAAATAAATATTTTCTGAAAAAATTGAATTTTTTAAAAGGCAGTTTAGTCACACTTTGTGCACATAGTTTGTAATTATTTTTAAAAAAATTTATAAATTTTATTTGATAAAATTAAATAAATTTTTTAAAATAAAATATCAAACTTAGATTAGTGTGAATTTTAGGAATTTTCTAAAATGTTTCACTATTTTGATAAATATTTTTTAATACTGAATTTTATTTGAAAAATGCATTGTTTAAGTTATTTATAAAGTTAAATAATATTTTAAATTGAATTTAAATAAAAAATACTTAAATTTTAAATAAATAAATTTTATTTTGTTTATTGTAATTGTTTTCCTACTGAATTTTGATATAGAAACTATTTAATCTTTTAAACATTCTCTCTTTAAAAGTTGAATTTCTTGCCTCTTCTATGATATAAATTTTAAATTAAAATGTTAAAATTATTCAAATGGAATTTGGTAAAATTTATCCCATATTTATAATAATAATAATTTTTATTATCTAATAAGGGTGATTTAATTTTTTACTATCCTGAATAGTAAACATAATATAAATTATTTATTGTAGTTAATGTAAATAATAATTTACCAGGTGTTGAATTAAAAATATAGGGGTCTAAATGACCTAAAAACATATTTTAAATCTATATTATAACCATATTTAAACATATTATTTATTATTATCTAAAATTATCCATATTGGTCTATTTTGGAAATTAAAACATCGTTACATCTTTTTCTTATCAGATATTACAAGTGTGCCACTCACCTAACTAACCAAAGGACATCATCTCTCCTTTAATCTTCACTAATTGAAACCCTTTTTTTAGCCCATGTCTACCCAAATTTATTTCAAGATTATGTTACCTGTTCCTAGGATCTATATTTGGGTTATAAAGGCAAACTATGAAGGCTTTTGGTTGAATCCTAATGTGTTTTCTTAGAGAAGAGCTATTGTTCTTAAATGATAACTTTTATTTTATATTTCTCCCACCACCATCAATTATTATTAAAACATTGCTATTTAATAAAAAAATGTCTTAAAATCTGGGATTTTTTATATTTTTTTAATTACCAACAATCGTCCCCACTTCGATCAAATCAATTACGAAATCATCAATTTTGTGTACGATGGACTATCGCCTTTCAAACTGTTGTAATTTGTATTTTCATTAACATCTCACACAGTTTGGAATGATAATGAATAATATATATATATATATATCATAATTATTCCTCTAGAGTCATTATAGCGTATATACCTTTCAACTTTCAATTCTCAAGGGGATATAATAATGTTACTTTCTAGTATAGCGGACTACCACCCCACGAAGTGATGTCATCCAAATTTCATTAAATCATTACATGGATGGTGAAAAGAATTATTTAATTAATATATGTTATAATTATTATATTAATTAAAAAAATCATTCTGAAAATATAATACATTATTTTATTTTTTTGTAGTTTCAGTCGTTGAATGATGATAACATCATTCATGTACGTGTGGACTACTTTCTTCACTGAGTGATGTGACTCTCTTTTCATCACAAAATAGATGCTATATTTATGTATATTTTAATAAATAATATGTTATTTATAAAATTATTATCATTTTTTATATATAAAACATTACTTTCATCATTTACATAATGACCATTTAAAAATGGAGATTTTACTCATTCGTACATATAAACAACCATCTCCATGATCATAACATACCTTATTTATCAAAACCATATTTCTGGATGAGATTTAAAATTGTATTAAATGTATAAATGTGATAATTTTATCTATATTATTATTATCCTGATTCCTAGTTAATGATCATTTGGTCATAATTAACCTATTAAAGTCATTTTTGACATGTAATTGAAATATTGATGAAATATCAGATGCAAACTTATTTAATTTAGTAATCATATATAACATTGAAATAAATAATAGAAATGGGATAATAGACATCAAAAAGTTTATTAATAAAGTAAATAATTAACATAGATTTATTATTTATTATGATAATGAATATGTGTGATGATTTAGACTCAAGTTAAGGGGTTCTCGTCACATATTACTTCTATGAAACATACACCATACTCACCAAATATTTATTTTGTGTTATATATATATATATCCCATATTTTCTGTTATATCATGAATTAATTTTTCACCATGGTAGTTAATGTTTCATTTCATGATAGTTATGATACAAAAGAAACTATAATGATAAAGGTTTAATTCACATTCTCAATATTAGCCGAAATAATATTTATTTTAGTCACCCTCGGGGGAAATATTTGATATTTCTATCTTAAAATATATATTTTATTATCCTAATTTTATCCATGATATTTTTTCATGTAGTAGTACAATTTTTACTCTCTTTAGTTCTAATAATTATTTAGAAATTATTTTAAAAAAATTTCACCTTTATTCCTCTTTTGTCATATATAATTTTCAGTTTAAACCCATGTTTTCCAAAAAAATCAAAATATTCTTTAAAAAATTAAAATTTATTTATTATAGTCATTTTTATGTATATTTATTTGTATAAAAAATAAAGGAATCTTCAGTCAATTTCAAAATAATTAATGTTTTTATTTTTCCAAAAACGTGATACAAATCCTTGGTTCAACATGTATGACATAACTATAATTTTCTACCCTAATCACCAATCAATGTTTTAAAAATTATTTTTCATATTCTTAAAATTAATATTAAAATAAAAGTGGTTTTAAAAAAATTAACATTATTTTTAAAAATATTGTAAATGCGAGAATCTTATTTTCTTCAAAAATGTTTTTGACGATCCTTCTGGTTATTTCAACTCATCAATGACATAAACCCTTTCATAAACATATGATCCAATGGGAAATTATTATATTGGTATCATCCTTCCTCTTACTCTATATGGTTAATGATTTTTTTTATTGATTTGGGAATGTATTAACATTTCACCGGCTAGTTTTTAAATATAAATGCTTATATTGATAGTGTTTCACCCCTTTCATATGACGAATGCAATGGAAATTGTATGTGATGGAAGGGGCAGGTTACGAACCCTTTATGCATTTTCAGGTCTCATGAGACATACTATATTAGGTTTTTTCTGTTTCCTTACAAATTTATATAGTCTTTTTGGCATAAGGCCTCAATGGTATTATATGTCTTAGCATATGTCCTCGATGATATGTTTTTGATGTCTTAAATTTTTCATACCATAAATATGAATTCAGTTATTAATATTAAATGTGATTATTTAAATATTTAGAATATTCATTGTAATTTTTCATCCTCACGTGATTATTTTTATGAAATTATTATATCATCATTTATTTCCTCCATATTGTGCCCAAATTATTGATTAAAATGAACATTTTTTTTTTATTTACCTTTATATATTTATTATGACATATTTATTTGTATCTTTCTACATATTATTACCATTATTTAGAATCTTATCTCACCCCTTCCTAATGTTTTATTTTCACTAAAATATGAAGATGTGTTATGTGATTGATATGTTGGGATACACAAAGAGGATTAATTTCATTGTCAAAGAATGTTTATTTTGTATTTTATGTTTTATAATATAATTTTAATTTCAATAGAGTGTCTAGTTTATCAAGACATGTATGCTTCACAGTCCTATGGGACGCAGTTTCTTTTATCTTATTCCAAGGCAATAAATTACACATCGGCTCTGGGATACATAGTCCGGGGTGGTACACATGTAATAGTTTACGTGAAAATGTTGTTTCTCATAGAAACTTTTTAGAGTATTTTGTTGATGATCCAGGAAATTTGTTTATATGAAAACAGCACATCAGTATTAAAAATAATTCTTGGTGATTTTATTTGTCTTTTAGGGTTCCTACTAGTCACTGTGATAAGGCAGAAAATAGTGTGATTTTACATCATGAATTTTCTGGAATTCATAATACACTAAATCATTTTAATCTTCATACCATAATGAATTATTGATATGTGCATATCTTAATGGGTATGAAATTTTATATTTTAATGAATAAATTGAATGATGTTGTTTTAATTTTACAGATCATTGACTAAAAGAAAACATTCTTTGTGTATTTGGAAACATCTTGTATTTGGATGAATTTCATAAAAATAATATAAAACTACATGAATTTCATTATTTTGTCATGAATATTCTATATAATCTAGTAGAAATCCATATTATTATTATTTATGTATATATAAGTATCCTAATTATTTATTGATATATTTATTTATCATATAGAATAGATAAAATCATCAATAATTTATATGATTTATTTATGATTTATTACTTAGTGTTGGTCAGGTGGACTACATAGATAAGCTATTTATCTTATGAATTGGTTTATAGATGGTTGAATAGCGGGTATTCTACCATAGATAGGGATTTATGTTGTAATATAATTTACTTTCGGGTTGAGAATTTAAAGGATAAATATTTATTGATGTTAGTGATTATAATTTTTCAAATTTTCATTGTTTGTTAATTTTTACATTTTGGGGGACGTGCCAATGAATAAATTTTTAGTTAATTTTAATTATAATTATAGGATGACACTGAATTACCTATGAATATATCTTCATTTCTCCCTTCATTCTTCATTATGGACAGACTTCCTCATAATCCTTACATTATGTTAGTGTTCTAGGAAATATATCATCCCATCTTCCTGTATCACTCCTCTTCAATGCTACTTTTAGATAATCCTATTTTTACATCCCTAATGGTTTTATTATCTAATTTTATATCAATAGCTTCTAATTTGTTTCATATTATCTTTGGTCAGTTATGGACTCATCAATTCCTCTCATACCCAACCATCTCTCACCTTTTCTATGAGAATATTCATACACATAAGACTCTATGTTGATCAATCATATAAGAGTTTATTGGTTGATTTTATTTTTGATCGGTTTGGTTGGTGGTGTTTTTTATTCCCTACACCAAAAATATAACATTTTTGTGTGATGGTTCAATTATTATGGTGATGTTTTTATAGTAGGGATTGTTGGTTTTCACTATGGGTTATGATTCAAATTGGTTGTTTCAATGATGTTTGTTTATGGATATCAATTGAATCCCATGATTCATTATTCTTCTCATCTTACAATATGATCAAATTCTATCACACACATTTAAAATTTGTGAGCTGGTTTTTTGATGAAATTTGGGATATGTGGGATGAACCTCTCTCTATGTCCTATGTGGAGCGATATATTCTAGTTTTGTGTATATTTATTGTGTGATAGTGGTGGTTGAGTGTGGTAATTGATTTCATTGTGTTTGATGTTGGTTGAAGTTTTGGTCATCAATTTCATCTTCAATTAGAGGTATCTTTTTCCAATATAGTTCAGTTTTAGTATATTTTTGTGGTTTCTTATTCATTGAAAATTACCATATATTTGATATCAATTAATAAAGGGGTGGTCTTGAAATAAAGGGTTTGAACCTTGTGATTATTTAGGAAATATAATGCAGACTTATTCCATTTAAAACATTACTAATACTTCACGATCCATCTCTCCAATCATATATTGGTGGTGCGGGGGTTTCAAATGGGGTTATGTAAGTGTTTTTCAAGAAGATGATTGTGTTTTAGTTGTAATTACCAGTGTTGGATTCCCTTACTTGGGTCTCATATAACATTCCCCTTCATATGTTTTCTTGGTTGAATTGGATTGTAATCAATGTAAATTTATTTGGTGGATTGTTTTTTGTGATTCCATGATTTTTGACCACTGTAGGTGGTTCGAACCTAAATGATTAATGATTTTAGTAGTCCTATGTTTGTTTTTTTCATTGGTGATGATGGTCTTGTTTCATATGGGTTCTCACTGGTGTTGTGTGATATGATGGTGGTGGTCTTGATAATTGTGGGCATAAATTGAGGTAGAAAATATCATTTGATATCATGGATTATATTGATTAATTGGTCTTTATCTCAATGTGTAGTTGTGATTATAATGTGAATATTTTAATTTTTTGAATTATTTTTTCAAATGTTTTACTTGTGATAGTTATATTGAAGTGTTCTTGGTTATATATATTTTTATTCTATCATGTTCCCACTTAATCATAAAATATATTTTAAAAAATAAATAAATATGAATTTGGATATACTGAAAAAATGTCATGAATCAGAAGAAATTTATTGTAGATTAACCAAATTAATTGGATATTTGTAATAGTGAAAATTAAATCATCACAGAGCAATAAACCATTTAAAAACTGTAATAATAATAATTTAAGTGTGTATTAAATATTGTAGACAATTCTAATAAAGGATGTGAGAGGATAGATGATATTATTTTAGAAACCCACCTAAAATTGATTACTTCTTATAAAAATTAAGAGTTTGTTGTGGCTAAGAACATTAGTGATGTTTTCATATGAATTAAAAGTTGTTCTAAATGAGATGTGGTCATTGAGGTGATGTGTATTTGGATTTGTATTTATGGTGGTATCAAAATATATTTGGACTACATATGGTATATTTTTTATTTGGTTTTTCTTTATTAGTTTCAATGATTTGAATTAACACTCATAAATGGATTTCACTAAGGACTTAGTATGATTATTCACATTAAATAGAAGTTGTTGGAGGAGGAACATTTTAGTTATGGTTTCCAATATACATAATTATTTATTATTATGTTTTTTTATTACATTATCATTTAATTTATATATTTTTGGGAGATGTTAGTTCAAACATATGGGGAACTAGATGAGAGTTGGAGGGGTTGATTGTAAGAGTTTTATTTATACAGAAACAAAGTTATTTTGATTTGGTGTATTAATATAACAATTGTATAATATGTTTGTACATGTTCAGGTTACTTATTTTTTATATGTTTTATATACTTATTATTTCTCAAAATTTTGGTAATGGAATCAAAATTCATGATTTTTATTCCGGGGTTCAGTCTCCACATCATGTACTAGAAGATAAAGGCATTTGGATCACTCTTAATATACATTTCATATCAGAAGGATTATATGAGGGGACACCATATTAAAAACACCATAATTTAATTATGTTTCAACAAATCATGAGTTAGCCTTCCTTTTAGAGTTATCATGGGTGTTGGGAGATACTCTATAATAGTTAATTAATTATATAGTGGTGCATAAGTATTCACTGATGGGAATAAAGGAAAAAATGGGAGTTGAATTCATGATTTTATATTTTTAATAAATATAGAGTTCTTAGAAAATAAAATATGTGAGAGAGACACATCAATATATTAGAATAATTTGTGTAGTTATAGATAAGGTAATTTATGTTTCTAGAGAAACTACAAAATCTATATAACATTTGAATCAACTCCTATTTTTTAATACTAATTTTTATTGAATATTAAATTTTCTCAATTGATTTACATAGTGGTTAATTTTAATATAGTTAGGTATTTTAATAGAAAATAATATTATTTAATATAAAGTGTTATTTCATCCTTCGTAATTTTAGTGATTTATTTTCATTATCATTGTATTGTGAATATCATGAATTACATGAAATAGAAACTATAGATTCTTAATCCATACATTATATTGGTAAAGCCTTCATGAAGATGGGGACTCCAAAGAAATTCATTACAATAAAAAGATCAAAGATCATTAATATTCATAATTCATCTCCATTATAGTAACAAAAAACCTAACAAAGACTTACATTCATAATAATAATTGAAAATAAAATCATTTAAATGATGTTTTTTTGTTATGGCCACATAAAAAACTAAATTAAAATAATTTTAAATAAAAAAATTTAAACCATAAATCCACACAACTTATCATATAAAATCCAATCTACTATTATTTACATCCTCTCCTTCAAACCTGAAGATAATGGATTAGTCGAACTTGGGTATGAAGAGTACATGAAAAACACTGATATATAAACCCCCATTTTTCATTATTTTATTTAAATTAATTATTGAAAAATGTGATTAACCAACTTTTTTCTATCTTGAAGTATGCCCAGACACTAGATTAAAATGTGTAATAGTTAATAATTTTCACATATAGGTAATAAATTCAAAGAAAACCATTTGTTATCATTTTTTAGAAAAAAGATAATAAATCATTAACTTATAATTTATATAAATTTTGATAAGACAAAAATATAAAAATACAAATATCATTTTATTCATAAAATGATCATTTTAAATGAATCTTGATTTTTTATATTTAATTTCTATGAATAAATTAAAATAACTCATACACCATTATTTGTAAATATATAATCATCAATTATTCAATTAGTTATATACTTTCCAAAAAAATGAAAAAAATATTTATAGATGATAGGGTAGAGAATGGAAAATTTGGAAGTCTTCCATATTTGAGAATTCTACCATTTCATTGTTCCATAGGAAAAAAATACAATTTTTATTCCAACAAGATCCGTATATTCACACATAACATATGTTATTGAAAACCCTTATGCTTTATTCTAGAACCAAAAATTGTATACTATGAGATTAAATGCATATATTTGTATTGAATACCTATATTTTATGGTTTCATATAAGAAGATTCATGCACTTTTGTAGAAAAATGTTATAACTATAGTTTAGTGCATATCTTTACAAGAAATTTAAAAAGTAGGATAATCACTAAGGCTTTATCCTATATACATGAATCAAAATAAATGAAATTGATTCTTTTAGATATAAAAAATTATCTTATTAGGACATTTTTATGTATAAATATATTGATATGATAATCTACCCAAAATAGAGAACAATACAAATAAGGAAAATAATTAAAAAATCAATGGGATAAAAAATAGTTTCTGATGTATGTGATGAATTCTTTGAGTATTATAAATAGTTTTGACAGCATAAATTTCACCTTATTTACATATATTTTCTTTTTATAATGGTTTAAAAACTGAGGTAGAAATTTAAGTTGACTCGATAATATGATGAAATTATAGAGATAATAATTCCCTTGAAATGAAAAATAATCACAATATTTTTTATTAAACACATGATAAAATGATGTTAATGGGTATAGGCTGGTAGTCAATGAAGTGGAAGTCCCAATAGAAATGAATTCATAGATTATTTAGTTCAAATAGCATATAAAATATTTAATGACAATAGTTGGATGAAATAAACATCTAGGCTTTTCTAAAATTATGGGATAATGTAATTCCAACTTGTGAATATTCATAAAAATCGAACATAAAAATAACCACTATATAGAGAGGATTTAAAATATTTATAAAACTAATATAAAATAAATTTATTCTATGTATAAAAAATTTCAAAATAACTAAGGCTTAAAATCAACCTATCATTTATGAACATTCAAAAGAGTCAAGCATGACAGTTACTACTATATAGTGAAGTTGTTAACTATATAAAAACTAATATGAAAGGAATCTAGTCTATATATAACCATTATCAAACCAATACAACACATTATTGAAAAATAACCCTATCATATAAAGAAAATATTAAGTGTAATTCAAACTTATGAGACCTTTTTGTTATCAATGGTCATAATATGGGGTTAATATTCAACAACTCACCCACGAAATGCATTAACATTGTCACAAAACGAAATGTGTAATTTTTTCATAAAAAAGAATGGAATAAATAAAATATGTGTTTTGTGATAAAAAATCGATAAATTCAATATAGATGTAACTATATAATGGAAAATATTTATTCTATAAAATAATAAATTATTTCAAGTAATGATTAGACGTTTTAAAAATGATACTAGTAAAACATGATATCATTTAAAAATTCAGGTTATATAAAATAATACGAAAACAAGTTTAATAGATACCGATAATTTATTGAACAATATATAATTGAATCATATTTATGAAAAAATAAGGAAATAATATGATTATGTGATCTTGTTGAAGGATGTAGTCTCAAGAAAATAGATTATAAATAAGTTGATGTATACCAAAAAATCATTAAGAAACTGAAAATGTGGAAAAAAGTGAGTAGGAAGATATTAATTTTTTTAATAATAAAGATATACATGTTAGGGATGAATGAAATGAAAGATCGAGTGATGTTTAATTTCACATAAATGGATTTAAATATTTAAAATCTCATGATATTATCTCAATAAAGGAATTTTTATTTACAAATGATAGAGATAAATATTTGAAGATATTTTCTCATATTTTTATGATATTTAATGTTAACATTACATTTTGAAAACCTATATCTAAGATTACCACATATATGTTTTTGAAACTGAAATTTCTATAAAAGAATTTTGGAGGAGCATCTTATTGTTTCAATCACATAATGGGTTTTTTCAAAAACCAACTTAGGTTATCCATCTATAAAATACCCCAAGTATCCCATGCTAGAGTCACAGGGGCATTCTAGGTCCCTCAGGATGATAACAACTAATATGGACTATGTTTTACACATTTCAACACATCTATTATCTTAAAATGATCATGTTTTAAATGAAAGAGTATTTATATAAAAGATAATTTTATTTTATTTTAGAAACAGATTTGGTAAATTTCATTAATTGGAATTCTTTTTTAAAAAAATGTAGTCGGTGTGTTAATTGATTAATTATTCTAAAGTTTATTTTAAAGATAATTTATAAAATTAAATTTACTTTATAAATAATTATTCGATTTAATAAAATTAATTCTTCAATTAATTTCATCACTGATTCTTTATTTTTTTAATAATTATTGTGTGGAATAATTTGTAAACTTTCATTCATTGAATATAATAAAAATATTATTTTAAATTTATTAATTATCATTTTTAAATTTAATGTCTCAAATCAATAATAAATTTAGTTTTTTATAATTTTAGGCAAAATTTTTACAATGGAATCCTACGAAATGAATACTACCATCATCACTTAATTGATTATGAGGATCCTACCACATGGAGGTACATGTTGATGTTACCTAAAGAAGCTATAATTTTTGGAATGCTTACCACAGGTTCATAATGGAATTGATTATGTAGATATTTTCATAATTCCCCAAGTAACTACATGTATATCCCAACCTATTATGCCTATGATAAATATCTTTCAAGAGTAATATACTCATGAAATAATGAATGAAATATCAAGATACCATGTGCCTAATAGTAACGTGACCACACATTCCTTGTCCATACACTAAGAGAATAGGGCACTGGTAGTGGAGATTGAGATGTTATTTGAGAATAAATAAAGTAGTCAAATGATTTTAATGAACTGATTTAAGACTATGGGATTTTTTAGACTAACTAGATACAGATATAAGACACAAACTAATGAATTCAGATTAAATAATTACATTTCTCAATTGAATTAAACAATATACATAGTGAAGTGTAGAGTACTTATAAATCATGATGATTAGTTGGTTACTTGATGATTTTATGGTAGATTCTTATGATTTAATGAAGGAAAACAAACTAGTGATTCAATAAAACAAGCAAGAGGATGTTGAATCTTGAGAACTGGTCCATTTTGACCTCGAGTACAATTATTTTTGTTTTTTAGGTTGTATGATACACCAAATGAATAAGACAATTTTAAATTGATATTGGAGAACTGATGAAACTGACTATGATGAAGAATTTTCTACATTCAAAGGAAAAATATTTAAAAAATTCTATGTTCTTCGATTAAGTGTTTATGATTTACTGTAATTTTTTTGTACATTTACATTGAAATAGATGTGTACTCAAGCACTCCAATTATGTGCTTTCAATGATGATTTATGATTCACATGAGGTCATAAAATCAACTCCTCAATGAAATTTCATTCCCAGGAAAATTTGTGGAATTTCATGAAATGGATCTTAGAAATGAAGTTGGGCCTCATTTCACATGGCCCAGTAAATTAGCGAGTGAGGCCTAAGGATATATTTAGTCCTGGTGAAATAAAATCAAAAGCGTTAGGAGACTATAAGGGTAAAAACAAATTTACCAAATTATAAATGATTATATCAAAGCCCAATTTTGATTTATTTTTTTGTTTTTCAGGATTAAATAGGAATTTGGATTCCAATAAAAAATTAAAAGAGAATATGGGAACTCGTTTGAGGAAGGAATATTTGAGTGATTATAACTTTTATAGTTAATACCATTAAACTCATCATGATATTCCCATAAAAATATAGATCGTGGACACTACTCAATGAAATATTTCAAGGAGAAGCATATTTTTTCATGGGATCCCAGCTAGTGTCACCAGAGAGGAGAAATTTGTGCTATAAAGATTTCATATTTAGTCCATCGAGATTTTTTTGGCTCAATGATTTTTGTCTTAGTGAGGGGTTTAGTGTATGAACTATTATTTAGAGAATAATAAGTATCTTTAATGATGTGAGAGAGAAATTATCAAAGATATAATAGTTGGGGTAGAGATTACAGGGAGGATTAATAGTTAAGTAGATTGGATTCATAGAGAATAATACACTTCCTAACTTTAAATTTATTATTTCTGTGTTTTAATGGATTTTAATAGATTAATATTCTTGACTACTATTGAAATGAACAAGTTGGATAGCTGTTATCATTATGATAATTTACATTAACATGTTAACTTTTATTACATTATACATATTATTTTAGTTTTATTTTTCTCTCTTGATCATTTTTCGTAGTACTCAATTTCCATAAAAAATGAGATTCATGGAATGTTTACTTTGATAAAATTGAATTTAAACTGTCATTCAATCTTCATTTCAAAATTGAAAGAATCCAACAATGTAATATGAAAAAATAAACATAGTGAATTATGATATTTGTTCATCTTATTGATTGGATTCTAGAGTTTAAGATCTATAGTTTTTATTTGATCACTGGTTGACCATCAAAAAACTATTTAACAACAATTAAACTTTTCTAGTATACAAAATTGAATATACATATGGAGGAAAATTCATTTAAAACCAGTTAATAAAATTCCATTTTCTCATTAATTATTTATTTATTCATATTCCTTTATCTATTTATTATCCTCTAATTATTCTTCTATTTATTCACTTTCTATACACTCATATCACTTTCGATCACAAAACAAATTCACCAAAATCACATTATTTCACCAATAATAATCCATAACTATTTTAGTTTCCACCCAAACATACTTTAGTGACTCCCTTTGTATTTACTGCTCCATGTCAGTAAACTAGTCTTAAGTAGGTTCTAAATAATTAATTTGACATTTTTGTGGTCAATGACATTGGTTCAGGATATTTAGATTTTCGAACATTTTTTATGAAAATTATTTCTTCATCTAAAACCACACATCGGAGTATTTTTTAGAACAAAATTCCCTTAAAAAAATAAAGAATAAATTAAAAAATTAGAATGGTAATGGATATGGAGATTCTAAAAAATAATCGACATTAATATGTAAATCAAAAAATATGAAAAATATATTATTGAGAGACAAAGTCAAAGAGAATTTTTAATACCCATAGTTTCATAAAGCCAATCCAACATTAGGCTCATGCCTTCATCAAGAATATATGTGATTAAATAGTCCATGTTGTTAACACTACCATCACTTAATAGAATGTAAAATGTAAACTATCTAGAAATAATTAGGTAAATATATGGTATTGTATCATAATAACCATTATGGATGTTGTGTGATGAGGAGTTAATATGGATATTATTCCCCTTTTACAATAAAAGAAATGAAGAAACCTGATTTAAAAAACTGGATAAACTGGTCATTGATATTTTGGAAAATTTTAGGATTACTTTTTCCTAAAATATTGACCTTGGAGGATGACTTCTGATATTATGAAAAAAATCACTAGATTCATTCATGTCGAGAGAGAGTTGTTCCAAAAATCATGGGATCAATTCAAATGGTTAATTAGGAAGGGGCCCAACCACTAGATTACATCACAATTTCTAAGAGAATCATTTTACAATAGTCTCTCACCATATCACCAAAGACTACATGATCAGTCCTTTAGGGAAGATTTCAATGATATAACTGTCATGAAATTAGTAAAATAATTCGACATGAAGGCTTAAATTCCTCAACATAAGTCCTGTAGAATAATTAATATTTTTATAATGAAAAATATGCATGTTCACAATGATAAAGTCTATTATATTGGTTTTTATAATCAATATAGTTAGGACATAATTAGTTATAAATGGAAGAATTATGGCATGTTTGGCCATTCATGATCTAGTCATGGCATATATATTATGTTGAAACTCTAAATAATGTGAATTTGTATTTATACCGACCTATAATTCAACTTAAGGATAACCCATCCTCAGATGCATAAAATTCGGGATATATGAATCATCCAAATCTATTCTAGAGACACATGGGATTCTTATGAACTGATACTCTCCCTCATTTCTAATAACCCTTCACAAAATTCCAATCACAACCTATAACCAAGTCTTCTATTCATAAGGTGTATTTATATAGAAATGTTTCATCAAAATTGAATTATAGTTTATGAATAATGGATAGAAGAAAACACATTAAACAATATTCATCTATTAGAAAATCCCCTATAAAAAGGATTAAAAAATCTGAAACAAAACAGATGAAGAATCTTGATGTTGAAGTCAAATAAATTCCTAATAATTTTAAGAATCACAACCGAACCATTCCCTTCCCTATATAAATGATAAAATTTCTACATTTCTCTAATAAATGTCACAATAACATATCATTAAAACAATAATTAATTCAAAACCCACAATATATAAAAACAATTAAAATAATTTCAAATATGAATTCATTGAAATAATTTTCTCATTACAACCTCATAGATGTTTTTTGGGAATTCATTCAGAATAGGATACCTCACAAACAACAATATCCTGTGATTTATTTCATAAATTTCACCTTATATGGTACTAGCTTCCTTTACAAATATTTGTGTTCCGACATTTTAAATTTTGAATTCCACAACCCATCATTTATTTTTGATAGTTATCTGATAGATGCATTAAAAACCCAATTGGGGTAATTTAATATTTTTTTGTGGAGTAGGAAAGTATATTTACCGGCTAACTTCTTTATATTTGATATAAAGAGTTGAAATAATATACATGTCATCCTTGGTAGGCCCTTCCATTACATTAGATGATTTTTTAAATAATTTTTCAAATGAAAAGTTAATTTTTAGTATAGGTGTGAAAAAAAAATGTTTTCATAAGAACTATATAACCAACAACAAGTAAAATATTTCCATAATATAAGCTTTTTGATGTTGAGGAACCTCTTGATGAAAGATAAAAATGTTTTTTTGGTTTCTATATGAAATAAATAACAAAACATACCCTATAAAAACATGCATGTCAATATGATAAATAAAAGAGGAATAATTATTAGTTGAATTTTTGCGATAAATCATAGAGAACCTTAATGAATTTTCACTACAAAATGTCTAGAATATAGATACTGATTATGGATATAACGATTTCTATAGTGACTATTGACGATCGAAAAAACATCTATATTTATTTACTTAAGAGGTATCTTGAGAAAACTAGACCTACTAGGTCCACATGACTTCCCCTAGTCAAAAAATAACCCAAGTTGGAGCTCAATCCCCTATGAGTCCTATAAATATATTATATTATGGGTGAGTACTCTACATTATCCAATATCATTTCATCTACATTCATAATAATTCAATAATAGTGTTTTGATGATATTTTAAGAAATATTAAATCCTTTATTCGGTTGTAAATTGTTGATATTAAATGTAGAATTCCATTATACAACAAGAATAAAATTCTAATAGAACTGGAACAAAAACCATGAGTTTACGGGTAGAGAATCCTTAACTGAAACTTGAATGAACTGGGTAGAGAATAATTCATTAGATTGTTAGATGCTGGAATAATATTTCTAGTCTAAATTATCACTTGATTTTTCCATTTATAATTCATCCCATATAAGATTAGGGTCATAGTTGTTTCAAATGAAATGAATGAACAAGTTAGTTATAGTACAAAAATCAAATGAAGAGGCTGCATTGATTATAGAAAGCTGAATATTACTACTAGAAAATACCATTTCGCAATCCTATTTCTAAATCTTATTCTTGATATATGGTTGGTAATGACTTCATCAATTTACTTTATTATTGGATTCAAGATTCATTTAAACTATATAAATAGAAAATAACCACCTCAACCATTATCGTTGAACCTTAGAAAAATCATCCCTTTGATGTTATTATTTAAGTTAGTGATGTTATTTTATGTGATATTTTGGTGAAAATGAATGGAAAGAGGTAGAAAGTGATTTATTATATTATTAATTTATTGGATTATTCATAGAAGAATTACCCTACCTCTAAAAATGAGTTGGCTAATATAATTTTATATATTTACATGTTTAGGAAATATTTTATTAGTTCTAAGGTCATCATCTTATAGAACATTATACGCTCAAGTATTTGAAGGCTATAAAGACTCAAAATTAAGGATTTTGATATCAACATTTCTATCTGACTAATTATCAATGTTAACCATTTTTCAAACAAAGGAACCTACATAAATTAATAACTCCATTCTCAATGAACCAATTACTGCCTCTAAATTTATGTGATTAGCCTAGTTTTCATATTATGCTGAATTTATTGTAGTAGGTCTCGTCTCTAATAACATTTAACAAATAATGAAATAAAGTCATTTATAAGATTAAATATTATTATTTTTGTTTCTTTAATCTTTTTAATATGTGTTAATGTCAATTTTTGAATATGTAATGTTTGGTAGGAGATGCTCCCCATTCATGAGAGATTTCATCTATTACAATGGGGTGGGTATCATGTTGAAGAAAGTACCACCCCAAACGTCTTAGTGGATGTATTCTATTATCCCACTATCGCCTAATATGATGGGATTCATGTGATAGGTTTTCATAAGTGTATAAATAGGGGCAATGTTGAATGGAAGTTTAGGATAAACCAAAATGAGATTATTTGGGTCATAGTTTCTGATGTGTGGGTACTATATTTCCAAGGAACTTTCACATCTTATAGAGAATGAGAATATTCTCATCGTTTTTGACTACATTTATATGTGGGTTTATGATAATATTCTACTAAAAAATCATGCTAGCAGTGTAGTCATTTTCATAAATAAGGGTGTTTTGTTATAATGTTATATTCCAAATAAGCCATCAATGATAATGCAAACCATTCCAACCATTACACTTCAATGATTTAATATAAAATTATGGTTGAGAGCATAGAACTAGAAATACATATCACCCATAGTCTAGTGTTTCAGATTAGATTTTAAACACATAAATCAAAAAAATTAGGAAATATACAGTCCCTAATTCCAGAAAACACTGGTCATTTATATTGGTTGCGGGTGTATTGTTTTAGTAGACTACTTACAAGACCAACGTATGAATGCCTTCATATGAGATCCTGTGTGAAAAATAATCATCTTCCTATAGAGTTTCATAAAATTAATTACTATATTTTTTAATAATTGCACTATTATTTCATGTTTTCATGTTAGAATAGGTTTATAGAGTTGAGTGAGTTGGATGAAATTATAAATAATTTCTATAATAATACTAAAATTTATAAAGTGATTAAAAAATTCAGTCATTATTTAATAATTCAAAATAAGGATATAAACATTTGTAAAAGTTTGTTAATATCCAATTACTAGTTAATCTATTACCTAATAACTAAAAACAAAATGTTCTAGGACTTTCTTCATTTTAGGAGTTCTACATAATGTAGTAGTTGAGATAGTTAGAAATAATAATCAACGATTTTTTAATTTTCAATGAATAAAACACTAATCTAAAGTTAATCTGATGAGATTTATCTCTGTATGATTTTTTTTTTTTTGAGCATCCACTATGTTTAAATGAGGACTATAATCTCATGGTTTCATGGGGCTAACCCATAGTTCTTATTCTGGTTTGTTTTATTTTAATTTTATTTATTTAACAAAAAAATCCCTGATTTTGTTCACTTACTCTTGGAAATCATTTGAAATATGTTTCCATGTGATCAGCATGAAACTGCACATATCTCAATTTTTTAGTCCTAATTTCACTATGAATTATCATGTTATGTTCACCAAACAGGATCAATAATTGGTAATTCATCATTCCCTAGATCTTTCATATGAAAATAAATAAATGAATGGATGAGTTTGTGTGTGTTTTTGGTCAACTGAACACAATATAAAAGGGAGAACTCACCATTAAATTAAGTGGTCGCGTGGTAGTTCAGGTCACAATATTACATAATACAGGTGATCATGGCAGTATACCCCCACCCCGAAGAATTTTCATGATTTTTTCAAGACTAAATGATGAAACATATTGTATTATCTATACTGACCTACCTAGATTCAAATACCGATTTAAATCATTTTATGATTTGTTTAATTTCATAATATTTTTTATCTATTTAATTTTTTTAAAAATTGAATCATTCTTACATGATAAATATTACATATATTTAAGGGACGGCCCATTTGATTATGTTCAAAAAAATTAATGTTTTATATTTAGGTGTGTGATCTTTTAATTGTTTTATTCCCTACATTCAATTGTGATTGTGATGTGTGTGGAATTTCACTTTTATCTAAAATGATAAAATTATTATCTCTTTTCAACATGTGTTCATGTTTTTCTGATATCTTTAATTTTGAAAATCATCTAAAAGGAAATTTCAATCATCTTTACACCCATTAAAATTCATTTCATTCAACAATTGTTGTATCTATCTATTTTCATTCAACATATTGAGAAAATTTATAATTTTTTGTGTCTTATATTATTATGAAAAACAAAAAAATCGAAATATGTATGGAAAATTTTGGTTAATGATCTCAATATTCTTGTAATATTATTCTTATCATGATCTGAACCATTGTGTCTCTTGTTGTAACTACCCCAATCTTATATCCAGAGTCTAGGGGTAAATGACATGTGCTGAAATAAATAAATAATGTGGGAGGTCTATTTATAGTGTACCTATGAACACACACCAAGCCATCTCCATACAAGAGTGTTGAAGAGTGATTAAAAAATATTCAACAAATTTAGAATATACCATGCATTTATAAATTTTAATGATTATAATAACATGACAACATAATGTAAAAAAGAAAAGGGGGGTAAAATGCACGCCCAACCAGAAATATGTTCAATCCTATTAAACTAGAAAAGTGAAGTGGGGAGAAGAATTGACTCTATATCTCAATTAGATGACCCTCGTGCATGGTCTAATGCACCATGTTATCCCTATGGTGGTGTATAATTATTTTCGACCAACCGACCTTATGCATAAGAGATGACACATGCAGGCGATGCCCATGGAGTGGTGAGTATATACAATACATAGTATGGTACCCTAAAAGATGAAGGGGGATAAGTAAGATAAAAAATTGGAATATAAAACTCATCCCATAGAAATATTTAAATGAAAACTAGTAAATATTAATATATTCTAATAAACTAAACCCATACGATAGAGAAAAGATACCTTTATCCCATAGAACATCCTTTGAAAAGAGTCTACCAACAATTCCAATGTTTTCTATCAATGACACCTAGCATCTAGTGCATCAGTCTATAGAAACATCCTTGAAAATAAACACCTTGAAAATATTCCACACAATCAAGGGGAATAATCTATAAGTAGAGGAATCAGGCCTCAGTACAAATGGAGGGTGGCACTCAAATGGTAGAAAACGCATGACCTGGTGTCACATTTGGGTTCCACTCTAATAGTCGATGGAGGACTGATTCCCAGCCCAAGAAGGAGGGTGACGCTTTTATGATTGAGAACTCATTCTCTAACCAGTAGGATGGTGTCATTCCAATTGTAAAGTACACATGCCATGTCCAGTAGGTGGTTTCCACTGTGATAGTCCATGGAGAACCCTTACCCTTCCCCTCATTTGGTTTGTATTCAAATGGTTGAGGAACAATTTCATATCGCATTAGGAGGGTTCCACAATGAGAGTCTAGGAACAATTCCCTTACTTGTAGGATGGTTCCATGCTAATATTCAAAATAGGACCCATGCACTATCGCAATAGAAGGGTGCCACTAAACTAATAGAGGACCCATTCCCTGACTCTTTAGTAGTGTTCCACTTCGATAGTCAATAGAGTACCCATGACCTAGCCCAATAAGAGGGTTTAACTTTATAGTTGGGTATAGGACCCATACCTTATCCCAGTAGGAGGTATCATTTATAATATCTTTGGTGATCCTTCCCAGTCACTTACATTATTGGACATCGCATAAAGAAACGCCACACTCAGAAAATAATTCATCATATATACAAATCCACAAAAAGGGGATCACATCACATTCTATAGAGGAAAACACTTAGGATACATTACTCATGGTCTAAAATCTATGTTGAATTTTTTTTGAAATGATAGGTAGAGGTTTTCTCAAAAAGTATGGTACATAGCATGTAAGGGGACTACAAGATGTGTGGTCCCTCCCTACTTCCTAGCCATGTACCTACCAGTACACAACTTAATATCCATGTATCCTTTTATGGTGTGTAAGGTGCTACACAATGTTCAAGAGCCACCTGGGGACCTAGCCATTCTCATAGTTCTTTATATACCCATGTATTATGATACACATAGTGTTGTCCCGTACAAGGTCCTAATCATGATCTTTCATCACTCAAAATATCTACCCAAGGAGGGTCACAAGGCACGTGGCCCACCACATGGTGTATGATCCTTATGTTTTTCAATACCCTAATATTATAACCATAGGGGTACTAAAAAATGTGTATTCATCCCTATACACACCTTGTAGTTTATATTTTAATAGAATTGTAGATTTAATCAATGGACTAATGATCTATAATTTCAACTACTAATTCTAGTTGGTGTTTGCCTTAATTAAGTGAAATCAATCTTCAGCCGTAAAATCAGAAAATCTGTTGGGCTAAAAACAGATCATGGACCTCCTGCGTGACACTCATGGGTTATTGTTTCTCCTCTGGTGATTTTTAGATCATTATGAGATCTGAGATCCATGGGAATCATAAATCATATCCCAAAAATATTTACAACACATCACCGAATCATTAATATGTTCATCATATATGGATATCCCATGAATTAAGGGGTTCAATTGTAATGCCCCAACCCCAGTTACCTAGAGTCGGTGCATTATTACATAACATTGGCATGATCATGAGAAAGATCAACTCTCGAAAGACGGATTAGTTTATTAGCCTTGGAATAACTAGATACATCCATAAATTTTTACATTACGTCATAAAAAAACATCTTGTCTTCATATTCCCTCATACTATCCCTACAGGTCATTCATAAATTACTTCTCCATAATCCTGGGAAAAATAAAACATTGAAAGGGGTGAGCTCAGATGCTCAGTAAGGATAACATTATAGCGGAAGCTTTCATAGATAAGCATAAACACTTAAGGCAGTTTATAACTAAAACAAAGGCCTTTTAAACATGAACTTCAGCATAAAATGGAAAAGATAAAATAAAATAATGCCATTTACTTACTCACATGGATATTCTACTAGTCGAAAAATCCCATGCATTATCAATAACCACTTTCATAATGATGGAATGCATAATTCCAGACTATCATAACCACATAGCCAAGGCCTCGTGCCAAGACTACAAATAAGATTTTGCCAAGGCCTTGTGCCAAGACACTAATTTGTCTCATGAGACCTACCGATGCATCGAGGAGCTATAGCGGGCTCCCCCCATCACTTATTAAGTCCAATTCATTCCTCATATGAACAGGTTTAAACATAACATAAACATTCGTATTAAAACAATCATACGAAATGTCAATACTTTAACCATAAACCATGAATGGTATAAAAATAGCACATCCACAGTCAAACATAATCCATTTGATACAATATTGAAGATTGTATTGTATCACATTAACCTCAATCAAGAATAATGAAGGATATTGACATTAAAATAATCATTAAACTGCTAAGAGAAATATCCCCCTTTTTCTTGAAAACATTTAAAAGTCACACTATTTGTCAAGAAGACATTTAAAAATAGATTTCTGAATCAAAGTGTCCCATACCACATTGAAACTTTTAAAAGGAGTTTTAATTTTAAAACATTAATGTCCATATAAATAAATCCTTAAAACCATTTTCAAAACATGGACATTAATGAGCGAGATTTAGAAGGATAAGTCTTTAAATCATTTAAAAATGGTATTTTAGTTAGAGTTTATAACCAAAAGAGAGACACTTGAATACAAATAATTGAGGTAATCAAGGCTTTTTAATATCATGAGAATAAAGGGATTTCTGATATACTATGTCAAAGTACATTATATACACCACATAAAAGTGATTTTGTGTATATCAACAAAGAAGTCTCAATGGAATGTAAATTGGGATGAAATCTCTCATAAAGGTCGTATCCTTAGGTTAAGGATAAATAAATGACATAATTATGTTTGACAAATATAAATACACTAAATATGATTGGATATTCAGTGTAAAACAATCAAAGGATATTCACAAATATTCTTGTAAAACAACACCAACGAATTGGATGTTTAACTCAACAAATGGTGAATGAGTTAATATTACTCTTATCAAATTCATATCAATGACTTGAGAATTATAAATGGAGTGATTATGTGTATCAAAAGTATATCCATAGGTAGGGGAGTGTAAATTATGATAATAATCAAATGAATAGTGATTCCACACATAATCTTGGGGTAATATAATCAATGAAATATGCATAAAGCCAAATGAGTGGAAATTGAAATCTCAAATTCCCTTATCGATTAGGAAACTTAAGAAACATACACCCATGAAAGAAGTATCATTCCATGATGATGTAAATACCCATAAATTAAAGTATATTACACAATGAATACAATCATGGGCATTACACATACACCACATGCAATATTTAAGTGGTGATCAATGGAAATCTCACGAAATTAAAAGTGAGATAAGAAACCCCTTACTTTGTACTTTTTCCTTGGTCGATGGTAGGTTTACCTACTGTATAATGGTGAAATACTTTTTATTGAATTATACAAGAATCATTTAATTTAATATGATATCATATATGGTCTTTTAACATTGATTTGTTAATAATATCTTAGAATTATCGTCATTTCAGGTGTTAACGGGTTCATTTTACTTTATATTCATTGTTATGTGAGCTATATTCGTTATTAATGGGATGTATATTATTAATATCCAGAATGATATCAAGTCCTTAGATACTACTTTTAAATCATCAAATTATAATTATACTTGAATGGATATGATGGAGAATGAATCTCATCGCGTTCGTGGAGACGGTAGTCCGTACATACGCACGAGCGACAATATCATTCTTTTGATATTAAAATAATATATAATTGGATGTTATATCATATATAAAGAATCATTATCATGTTATATTAATTATTTACATGAGTTACACATCATTATTATACCCATCCAAATAATAATATATTGAATAACAATTACACCACGACGTGGAGACGGTAAGCCGTACGTACACACGAATGGTGACATGTTATTCAAAGGATGGATAGAATACTGAATATGTTTGTACAATATTTATAATAACATCACAGTATATATATTATACTGGAGTTATTATTTTATAATGGTAATAACAAAGAAAGAGGAAGTGGAAAAAGAAAGGAACTTGAAAAGGGGTGGTGAAAACATTACCTCTTCTTCGGGTTCTTCCTTTTGATTTGATCAAAAGGGCTACTTAGGTTGGCTTTATGATAAAAATAAGGAATCTAGGTTGTAGTGAGGGAAGTTGAGATAGTATTTGGGTAGGGTTTGGCCGAACCAAAGGGCTTTGAAGGTGTGAAGAAATCAGAAGGAGGAGTGCCCTTTTATAAGAGGGGTGAGGGGCACCGTTGGAAAACCTAGAAATATTAATTTATAATAAATTCATATTCGGTTTATAATGTCTCCAATATTTATTATTTAAATGTTAAGGTGGGGATGGGTAGAAAACAACTCAACCAATAGAATTTAGACAGGTTTGGGTCATTATATTAACCTTATCTTTAAGTATTAACTCTTAGTTAATTAGTTTCGCTTTTACAATGTCTCTTTGTATTTTTATATTATATGGTTAATAAACTTACTATATACATCCAAGAGACCCCAAGTGGTCCATTAATGATGAACCTATCATTATATAAGTCTCTTTGCTGAACCTTATATTTTTAGGAATTTAATAACAATTAATAATATAATATTTGTTTTAAGAACTCTTTTATGTCAATTTTGACACTATTCAATAGTTGATTTTTGTGAAACTCATAACCGATTGATTACTTAGAAAAAATTCAATTAAATCAATCCTAATATATGATATGATCCTATAAAATTATTTTAATTAATTAAAAGTTTCATATTATATTTATTTGGGTATTTATAATATCTATTATTTTAATTTTTCACTATTAAAGTAATTAATTCATCATCATTGTGTCCTAAATAAACTAAATTATTTAATGTATAAAAATTATAAATAAAATATCATTATGTAGGAAATCGTTTTATCTTTCTAATGAATATTTATAATCTAAAATCCAACATATATAACCCTATGTAACAATTGTTTTGTTAAAAGATATATGCTTGTGTCATTTTTGTATTTATTTTAACTTAATTAAAATAAAGTGTCATTATCACTTACAAGTGGATCCATGGGGTCCCAAAATCGACCCAAAGATTCCCATGGTCGACCATGTATCATACAATAGGTTTAAGACACGTTTTAGGGTAATTTAGTATTATTATAATATTATTTTTTAACCCTTGTTTATCAGATTTACCTTTTAACCATGGTAAATAAAATATTTACCGAAGTAATTATCCAAAATGTTTAAAAATAAAAGTTACCTATTTACACAGTTTGAACATCCTGATTGAAAATATGGAATACATTTTTCCAAATTCAAAACACAGAAGTGGCAGAAAATAATTTAAAATTAATTCCCGTTGTTAAAACAAAAAGCGTGTTTTTTAGAGATAATAACTATCAAAAGATTGTCACTTGTTTATGTCCGGTTTAAATGTGAAATTATGTTCAATGAACCACATTGTATTACATGGTAAAAATATATTCTAAATATACTTTAAAACCACTCAAATTCATAATTTATCACTATTAATTATTTTGATTAAAAAAGTTGTTTTTAATTAAAATTTAGTAATTTTCACTATTCATCAAAATATGAAAGTTATCCGAAAAGTACCAAAATTTCACCCTAGGCAAACATAGTTATTCCAAATCCAAAAATGAAGTCCATTTTGAGAGATAGAATTTTTACAATTTCAAAAAGTAGGTATTACTATTCATAACGTCTAGTTTGATTAGTTATGGTGTTTTAAAATCTCGAAGTTGCGTACAATGCACGCCATTGCATTATTCGAAAGGAAACATACCGAGGAAGCTTGGGGTGTTACATTCTCCCCTCCTTCAATTAATTGCGTCCTCGCAATTTTTAAAATTATTCTTGGTAATATAATGGAAAGTCCCACCTCGGAAAAAGAGTCAATAAAACTATCAATTTAAAAGAAAGAAAGAGGGGTATAAGGGTCATCCAAGATAACCCATACTCGGATTCCATGTAGGAAAACATGGATATGGATGATAAACTAAGTTTCAAGTTCTGATGGAGAGGGATAGAAATCATGATCAGGAGAACGTTAACAATAAGAAAGCCACAAACTTGTGTTGGGACAAACGACCATTAGTCTCCTAGTAGGAAAGTAAACGGACAACATTTTTTTTTGTTTTAGGTTACATTACATAAGGACGAGGAATTCATTCATGATATTGACTATGAACATTAAGAGATATACTTACTTTTTATGCAGAGTTTCATTCTTTAATAAATTTCCACCAATAACTCAATTTTTTTTAAACGATGAGTATTCAAGAAGGCTTGGTCACACTGGAAGAGCTAGAATAAACTTCTATAGAATCACATGATCCATGCAGGATAAACTATATATTTACATTTTCTTTGAAGATTAATCAAAACAAAAATTGTTATTGAATGATATAATGATCCCCCAAAAGGATATTCCTTTAGATAAATATGCACTAATCTTAATTTCTAAAATTTAACCAACAATACCCCAAAGTAACATAAATACCATTCAATAATCAATTGTCCTTAAAATCCTTCAATATAATCCAAACTAATATTGAAACCCAAAACATAGAAGAATTTGATTATGTAGTCTTCCATGTTAAATTGTATCTCAAAATGACATCAAATACTCTTAAAGTCAAATACTTAAAAGTAATTAACATCATCACATATTCTCTGTTATAGGTTAATCATTTCCATAAATAACCCAAATCACTATAAATCCACAATAAAAACGTAGATAAAAATATACCATTACACTACAAATGAAAACCCATTGAATTCTATTTTCCTTGGGCATATATTATTCCCAACAAAGCGAACATCTTCCAAAATAACATTTATCACTTAATCACCAAATCATTTTCCTACACCAAGGGTATTCATTTGATAAGACATAAGAACCCAAATCAACTTATTATTGATCAATAAAATCATTTAACTAAAAAAATAGTCACACTAACCAGGGACTTCACGTAGTCCAGTGGTTGGCGATAAATCCCAATCGCACTTTGGTTGTGGGTTCGATTCCCATAGCTTTGTCCGATAGGGCGGGTTGTCACACGGTCTACGTGTTGTCCTTTTTCAAAAACTATATTTTATTATTTTACCAAAATGAGATAAATTCCTCAAAATAACATAATTTAACCACAAATGTTACATCATACCTTGCATTTTCATCCCAAATTATAATAACTTATAATTTTCTCAAACCCCAATGATCATATAAAACCAAATGGTTATTTATACCTATATCCACAAGAGAAGAGACAATTATTCCTCAAATATCATTCTCACATGGCAAACTGCGGGGTTACAAATACAAGAGAAAATTATTCCAACGTAAACCCATGAACAAGGAGTGCTAATACTTTTTAAATTTTTCTCCAACCATTTATTTCCACATAGCTTCTTCTTTGACCAAGAAAATATCCTATAGAATAGGACATTCACTCGGGTAATGGCCAGGTCCCCTACATTTACGGCAAATGACTGTAAATGGACTCTTGGGACCATTTTTATCTTCTTCCATACTACTCTTCATTTTTCTTCGGCAATTCTTCACTTTATGTCCTTCCTTCCCGCACGTAAAACATTTCGTTGTCCCATTGAGACACTTTCCAGGGTGTGTCCTCCCACATTTCCTGCATGATGAAAATTGAGGGTTCTTTTCTCCATGGTCTCCATTGCTGGAGCTCTTATCATTTATCGCCTTTCTCTTCCTTGTTGAGTCTGGGAATTGGTTAATATATATGTTGTTGATCATATTTTTGGAAAACTGATATGGCATAAAGACGATATCTTTTACGCCTATCAACATTCAATTTTTTTGCTCATTACCACCATTGTTCCCACCTTGTAGATCATTCTCAAAGTCACTATGACTCCCTTGAAATCCATCCATTGACTAAAACCATAAACCATTGTGTGAGTAACAGTAGTCGTAAAATCATTTAGAGATTAAACTGTCACCATATTCTCAATTTGAAACATATTAGGATTAACCAAGGTCATTTACTCTCATCTTATATATATATTACGTAAATCGGTTTGTAAAGAAAATGTAAATTATCCTAAGCATATCCCCCGGGAGTGTCGTAACCAAGAGTGAAGCAAGGCCCGTTGTCGTGCACCAGTTCCCGTTAGAGTTTAGCTCAAAGCGGTGTTTTCAGGTTTTACCCCTAGGTACATCTGTGCCAGAGCCTCCTCTACCTGCTCATATCCAGACAAGGATGTATTGCTCGGAAAACTCACAAAATATCTACAATACCAAAATTCTAAGAAGTTATTTTATATTAATCCTCAAAGTTCATCTTAGGACTATGTGCTCTAATCAAAGTTTATGTAAATCCTGCTTCCAAGGTTTGTACTAAACTTCCTCTGATACCAACTGTAATGCCCCGACCCCAGTTACCTAGAGTCGGTGCATTATTACATAACATTGGCATGATCATGAGAAAGATCAAGTCTCGAAAGACCGATTAGTTTAGTAGCCTTGGAATAACTAGATACATCCATAAATTATTACATTACATTATAAAAAAACATCTTGTCTTCATATCCCCTCATACTATCCCTGCAGGTCATTCATAAATTACTTCTTCATAATCCTGGGAAAAATAAAACATTGAAAGGTGTGAGATCAGATGCTCAGTAAGGATAACATTATAGCAGAAGCTTTCATAGATAATCATAAACACTTAAAGAAGTTTATAACTAAAACAAAAGCCTTTTAAACATGAACTTCAGCATAAAATGGAAAAGATAAAATAAAATAATGCCATTTACTTACTCACATGGATATTCTACTAGTCGAACAATCCCATGCATTATCAATAACCACTTTCATAATGACGGAATGCATAATTCCAGACTATCATAACCACATAGCCAAGGCCTCGTGCCAAGACTACAAATAAGATTTTTCCAAGGCCTTGTTCCAAGACACTAATTTGTCTCATGAGACCTACCGATGCATCGAGGAGCTATAGCGGGCTCCACCCATCACTTATTAAGTCCAATTCATTCCTCATATGAATAGGTTTAAACATAACATAACCATTCGTATTAAAACAATCATACTAAATGTCAATACTTTAACCACAAACCATGAATGGTATAAAAATAGCACATCCAGAGTCAAGCATAATCCATTTGATACAATATTAAAGATTTTATTGTATCACATTAACCTCAATCAAGAATAATGAAGGATATTGACATTAAAATAATCATTAAACTATTGAGAGAAATATCCCCCTTTTTCTTGAAAACATTTTAAAGTCACACTATTTGTCAAGAAGCCATTTAAAAATAGAATTCTGAATCAAAGTGTCCCATACCACTTTGAAACTTTTAAAAGGAGTTTTAATTTTAAAACATTAATTTCCATATATAGAAATCCTTAAAACCATTTTTAAAACATGGACATTAATGAGCGAGATTTAGAAGGATAAGTCTTTAAAACATTTAAAAAATAGTATTTTAGTTAGAGTTTCTAACCAAAAGAGAGACACTTGAATACACATAATTGAGGTAATCAAAACTTTTTAATATCATGAGAATAAATGGATTCATGATATACTATGTCAAAGTACATTATATACACCACATAAAAGTGATTTGGTGTATATCAACAAAGAAGTCTCAATGGAATATAAATTGGGATGAAATCTCTCATAAAGGTAGTATCCTAAGGTTAAGGATAAATAAACAACATAATTATGTGTGAAAAATATAAATACACTAAATATGATTGGATATTCAGTGTAAAACAATCAAAGGATATTCACACATATTCTTGTAAAAACAACACCAACGAATTGGATGTTTAACTCAACAAATGGTGAATGAGTTAAAATTACTCTTATCAAATTCATATCAATGACTTGAGAATTATTAATGGAGTGATTATGTGTATCAAAAGTATATCCACAGGTAGGGGAGTGTAAATTATGACATAATCAAATGAATAGTGATTCCACACATAATCTTGGGGTAATATAATCAATGAAATATGCGTAAAGCCAAATGAGTGGAAATTGAAATCTCAAATTCCCTTATCGATTATGTAACTTACGAAACATACACCCATGAATGAAGTATCATAAGATGATGATGTAAATACCCATAAATTAAATTATATTACACAATGAATACAATCATGGGAAGTACACATATATCACATGCAATAATTAAGTGGTGATCAATGGAAATCTCACGAAATTAAAAGTGAGATAAGAAACCGCTTACTTTGTACTTTTTCCATGGTCGACGGTAGGTTTACCTCCTGTATAATGGTGAAATAATTGTTATTGAATTATAAAAGAATCATTTACTTTAATATGATATCATATATGTTCTTTTAACATTTATTTGTTAATAATATCTTAGAATTATCGTCATTTCGGGTGTTAACGGGTTCATTTTACTTTATATTCATTGTTATGTGATCCATATTCGTTATTAATGGGATGTATATTATTAATATCCAGAATGATATCAAGTCCTTAGATACTGTTTTTAAATCATCAAATTATAATTATACTTGAATGGATATCATGGAGAATTAATCCCATCGTGTTCGTGGAGACGGTAGTCCGTACATACGCACGAGCGACAATATCATTCTTTTGATATTAAAATAATATATAATTGGATGCTATATCATATATACAGAATCATTATCATGTTATATTTATTATTTACATGAGTTACACACCATTATTATACCCATCCAAATAATAATATATTGAATAACAATTACACCACGACGTGGAGACGGTAAGCCGTACGTACGGACGTATGGTGACATGTTATTCAAAGGATGGATAGAATACTGAATATGTTTGTACCATATTTATAATAACATCACAGTATATATATTATACTGGAGTTATTATTTTATAATGGTAATAACAAAGAAAGAGGAAGTGGAAGAAGAAAGGAAATTCAAAAGGGGTGGTGAAAACATTACCTCTTCTTCGGGTTCTTCCTTTTGATTTGATCAAAAATGCTGCTTAGGTTGGCTTTCTGATCAAACTAAGGCCTCTAGGTTGTAGTCAGGGAAGTTGAGATAGTATTTGGGCAGGGTTTGGCCGAACCAAAGCGCTTTTAAGGTGTGAAGAAATGAGAAGGAGGAGTTCCCTTTTATAAGAGGGGTGAGGGGAACCTTTGGAAAAGCTAAAAATATTAATCTATAATAAATTCATATTCGGTTTATAGTGGCTCCAATGTTTATTATTTAAATTTTAAGGTGGTTATGGGTCGAGAAAAACTCAACCAATATAATTTAGATAGGTTTGGGTCATTATATTAACCATATCATTAATTATTAACTCTTAGTTAATTAGTTTCACTTTTACAATGTCTTTTTGTATTTTTATATTATATGGTTAATAAACTTACTATATACATCCAAGCGACCCCCAAGTGGTCCATTAATGATGAAACTATCATGATATAAGTCTCTTGGATGGTCCTTAGATTTGTAGTAATTTAATATCAATTAATAATATATTATTTGTTTTAAGAACTCTTTTATATCAATTTTGACACTATTCAATAGTTGATTTTTGTGAAACTCATAACAGATTGATTACATCCAAAAAAGTCAATTAAATCAATCCTAATATTTCATATGATCCTAGAAAATTATTTTAATTCATTAAAAGTTTCATATTATATTTATTTGGGTATTTATAATATCAATTAATTTAATTTTTCACTATTAATGTAATTAATTCATCATCATTGTGTCATAAATAAATTAAATTATTTAATGTCTAAAAATTATAAATAAAATATCATTATGTAGGAAATCGTTTTATCTTTCTAATGAATATTTATAATATAAAGTCCAACATATATAACCCTATGTAACAATTGTTTTGTTAAAAGATATATGCTTGTGTCATTTTTGTATTTATTTTAACTTAATTAAAATAAAGTGTCATTATCACTTACAAGTGGATCCATGGGGTCCCAAAATCGACCCAATGATGCCCATGGTCGACCATGTATCATAAAATACGGTTAAGACATGTTTTAGGGTAATTTAGTATTATTATAATATTAGTTTTTAACCCTTGTTTACCGGATTTACCCTTTAACCATGGTAAATAAAATATTTACCGAAGTAATTATCCAAAATGTTTAAAAATAAAAGTTACCTATTTACACAATTTGAACATCCTGATTCCAAATATGGAATCCATTTTTCCAAATTCAAAACACAGAAGTGGAAGAAATTAATATAAAATTAATTCCCGTTGTTAAAACAAAAAAGCGGGTTTTTTAGAGATAATAACTATCAAAAGATTGTCATTTGTTTATGTCCGATTTAAATGTGAAATTATGTTCAGTGACCCACATTGTATTACATGGTAAAAATATATTCTAAATATACATTAAAACCACTCAAATTCATAAATTATCACTGTTAATTATTTTGATTAAAAAACTTGTTTTTCATTAAAATTTAGTAATTTTCACTATTCATCAAAATATGAATGTTATCCAAAAAGTACCAAAATTTCACCCTAGGCTAATTTCGATATTCCGAATCCAAAAATGAAGTCCATTTTGAGAGATAGAATTTATAAAATTTCAATGAGTAGGTATTACTATTCATAACGGCTAGTTTGATTGGTTATGGTGTGTTAAAATCTCAAAGTTGCGTACAATGCACGTCATTGCATTATTCGAAAGGAAACATACCGAGGAAGCTTGGGGTGTTACATCAATCCTGGTCGTTCCTTCCCATTAGTAGTATAATTGTGACCCCATGGTCTAATAATTCATAATGTAAAGAATAGTGGGTATATAATCACACAAAAATGGTGGAAACAATAGTTATCCAAATGTTTTTGGAAATCAATTCCAAATTGGGATATATGCGGTGAAAACATGGAATAACATTGATTAATTGAATAAATAAGTACGAATAGATATTTGGAGGCCAGAAAAGTCTCAACTAGATGTAGATCATGGAAACAAGAATGACCATTCTAAATCATTTAATCGTAATGCTATAAGTCCCCATATGATGAGTCCTACCTTGATTTTGATTAATTGATATTGAGAAATATGATCACTGATGAATGATAAAAGTATTTTGGATTTTCTATTCATTAAATATTTTTAATCTAGAGGTTCCTCCCCATATCATCTCAATTCACCAATGATAGGTTATGGAAACCACCATGCAATGATCCCAGGGTTATGCACCTAACCCTAGAAATCCACCATAAAATCATATTAGTAGAAGAAATAAGAATTATGTTACATAATGAATTAATTAATAAATTAATAAATTAATCCAATAAACAAACCCTTCTAATGACCATTTTATTTGAAATCCATGTTCTAGAAAAGTTTAGGTTGTGCCTATAATAAACCTCATGTTAAGGATTCAATTGTAGTATCTTATTTTTAATTTTAGACTCTACATAGGTGTTGTAAAATTATTTCTCAATAACATTATAAATGTGATATAAAATACATTTATATTTTAATAAAATTTAATCCCATGCACCATGGGACTTGGAATCACATGTTGTCTCAGTACTTAGTGATTTCACTATGGTTTACAAATTTATTTCACCCCAATACCACTATATGGAACTAATTTTATATTGTATATTCCAATTATTTTAACAAATTGATCTTCATGTCTGTTTCAATAATTTTATTTTTATACCTATTATTAAGATTAATTTCACTTGTTTTAATATTTTAATAGTAGTTGGAGTTGATTAGGTGGGCCTAGAATGAAGTTGATGAAAAAATGGAAAAATTGTGCCACATTCCAAGAACCCCATCTGGCTCAAAAGGACAATTAAACTCATATTTGCATACAAATGGGATTAAATTTCATGGGATGGTCAAATATTATGTGTGATACAACTCTTATGAAGACACCCAATCCCACTTCTTCTATTACATGGGCCAACCAAATTGATCTATCCAAGACACCAAATTTGCATGAAGTGAAAATATTTGTTTTGTACATTGGAATTATCCAAATTATTAATCCTCAAAATGGATCAAAAACATGATAGAGATATTCAAAAGCTGGTGAAATAACTTTTTAGTACTATCCAAATCGATATAGGAATGTATACACACCAAAACCCATGGGCCATGTTGTTTCTCGAAATCTAGGTGACCAAAACCACCATCCACTTTTCCTATTAATGAGTGTCTTTGGAACCCCATTAGTAATATTAGAAAAGGGAGTGAAGTTATTAAAATTTTTAGTTTCATAGGATTACTCTCATTCCATTTGAGGTTATGGATATGCCTATCCTCATAGGAAAAAACTGAAATGAACAAGGAAATCCACCCAAGCTTCCTCATCCTCTTGATGATGGGCTAAATGCTAGGTCTTCATAGTGAGGGTGATACACATATTTTAAGGGGTGTTCAAGAACTTTTGTTTCTAATTTTTTGATATTTCATGTTTGAAAACATTTTAATAATAATTTTCTTACTGTGATTCATGTTTTAATGATTTTTTTGATCAAAACGAATGGAATTCTCATTACTTTTAACTGATCAGTGTGATGTTTTGAGTGTGTGACTTGTTTTTTCCTATTGTATAGAACAATAATCATTTTCTTTCAAAATTATTTGGGATTTAAACTTGAATTATTAGTTATAATACTATTCATAATAGCTAGAACTTAGCTATATGATTGTTATTTCAATGTATGGTTTGACATTCATTATTGTAAAATCTTGGAAAGTAATCGAGATTCTTATTAATTTAATCCAAATATATACTTCAATCCATTATTAATCTGTAATAATGATGAATGTTTGATGTGTGTAGTGAACTCACAATGTACCATTTTTTCATATTGTTTAAAATACACTGGTTTATCAATTATAAATCCCATTAAATTATGTTGTTTTATTTTAAAAATAGTTTCAAAACCACCCCTATATATAGTCATTTTTTTTAAAATATAGACTTATAACCTCTAACATCTTTGTGATATGAAAAAATGCTATTCCTAATGAATTAAGTCGCCTTAAAAGACAATCAATTTGACTTGTCATGACAACACAATCAAATTCTGGAAACAATTCCAGCGAATGCTTTTTTCTAGTGCGTGTTTATGATGGTATTTTTGTAAATTCTGTGAATATTTATCAGTTTAATCTCCAACCTTTACATTTATTTTTTATTCAAATTTATTTTGCTTAAAGGATATATTCATGAAGATTTATACTCAAGAAACTTTACCTCATTTTGAACCTGAGCTAGAGAGGATCCTATATTAGGGACACCGATACACACATGAGAACCCTTTGAATATAGAGTTTGTTTTTGAAAAAATAAATTTTCCACAAAGGCATAACGTGGAATGGTATTTCTAGGAACAAATCTTGAATCATGAATTTTAGTACATGGAATATTGAACCGTGAACCTCAAATATGGAACAGTATGTGGGTCACGTAGGAGGAATGGTTCACAGAGCGAAGGATGTTCGCGGTGTAGACTTTCAGTTCACCGGAAGTCTTGCAATATGCAGAAAATGTAAGGGTTCGTAAGATTGCATATCATTCATGAAAATAAGGCAGATTTTTGAGAAATCATGAATGGATTCATTTTCAAAAATCATGCGGTGATTTTTGAAACCATGTAGGGAGAATGGTGGTACGTAGACCGCATAGGGTATATGGTTCGCACGAGATGAATGGTATGTGGTATATGTAGTGCTATAGAGAATATTTCTTAAATCGTGATTTCGTGGATTATAAAGATATATTTTCCTATATTATTAACACTAATCCATTTATTAGAATGATGAATAATAATAAGAAACTAGGAGGACTTATTGCAAGCCTAGTGTGGTTCACGAGAAGATAACCCTGAAAAGAGACATTGATTAAAAATTATAAAGGAATTTGATGAAGTCCAGAATGGTTTGTAGAAGATAGCTTGAAGAATATGGTTCATAAAATACGGTTTACCGAAGATAGTTCATAGAGGAGGATTTTTTTACAGATAAGAAGAGGTATGAAGAAGTGGTATTCATATTCAGTACGTGAAAGTAGTATTCTAAAGAGGTACGTGGAATCAATGTGCAAAATTATTATACAGATGTAGATTGAGGAGTTAGTATGTGGAGAACTTGTAGTACGCAGAGTAGTTCGGTGCATTAAGGAAGAAGTCTAGTTCATGGAGGAAGTATGTGGAGTACTAACAGTATGTAGTGGAGTGAATTATGAAAAATAAGAAGAAGGATAGTTCACGGAGGGAATATTTGTAAAAGACTAGTACTTGGAATAGTTTATTACATCTGCAGAGGAAATGGGACTTCAAAAGATCACCTATATATATTAGAGTATATATGATTAAATTTCAACCCATTAAAACAACCTTCATGTTAATAATATGAGTTCATATTCTTCCCAACACAGTGACCAAGGGTTGGTCAATGGATGTGATCTGAGGAACACAGTGGGGCATCCATAAAACCATTTAAAGGTAGGGTTCTTGGAATAGAGTGATTGTGCTAAAAAATTTACTCCGCAACTAGAAAGGATTATTGGGCTTTGGTACGGCCAAAACCCTATCAATGTATTCTCTTGGACGTATCCATTAGTGGTGAACCAAGTAAAAAAAATTGTCTTCACTTTTCATGTGATTGTTTGTTTTCTCCTCTTTATTAGCAAGAAGGATTAACAAGTTTCTACCAACATGGGAATAAGATCCATTTGTTTAAAAGAAAAATTTTACACTATGATTCATCTCTACCCTATAAGGGAGTTCTAGAGTCCTTCATGTGGCATCATAGAGAGGATTATGGTGTTAAATAGGCAATTTAATTATATAGTATAGAATCCCGCAAATTATAGGGGAGTACACATCTATTATTGAATAAACATTAAGATCTAGAAGAATATGTAGATATCTCATCTATGATCTCTTGTAAAGGAAGGAATTATTTCCACTTCACATGGGATACATGTCACTAATCCAATTGGGATTTCTATGAATGATACATATATGAAAATGTTGGATGCAGATGAGAATGCAAAGAATGTCCTCACTATAGCTCTTTCTAATCATATACATCTACAGGTAATGAGTTGTATGTTAGAAAAGTTTATGTGGGTAAAAGGGTAAAATATTTATGATGATGGTAGAAAAGTGAAGGATGTTAAACTACAAGTTTTTCACAATAATTTTGATGATCTAAAGATGCATCCTAAATAAAATGAAGATTCTTTTTTCAATAAAATTATTAACGTTTTTGGAACAATATGTGGACATTGTGAAGAAATAAAAGACATTGATATTGAAAATAATATAAAGAGAATACATCCACCTCTTTCCAATGAAAAGATAACTGCCCTAGAAGAAAGGGATCATTCCAAACTTTCTCTTGATAAACTGCTGAGTAGCTTGGTGGCATATGATATGAGAGTCAAAGTAAAAGTTGCAATGAAATCAGTTAGCAAGGAAATAAAATTCAAATCCATGGAGAAACGTGAAATTTCAAGAGATGGTATTAATGAAGATAATGAACAAAGATAAATTATTTCTCTCATTGATAAGAAATTCAAGAAAGTATAAGGTAAATTTTATGGAAAGTTGATTCTAGTGTTCTTTTGTTGTGGTAGAGTTGGGCACATTTCATCTCGGTGCACATGAAATTTTAATGATAAAGAAAGAGAAAATGGAGACATGAAGAATCCTCAAAAATGTTTCTTCAAAAGGGAGACATCATGTCTTGTAATAAACATTATAGAATGGTTTTTTTTGTGAAAAGTAAGATTATTATAGTATAATCATTGAGGAAGAAAAACCTAAATTAAAATTTGGAACCCATGCGTCAATGATAGCTACCGTTGATAAATTTAGAACCATCAAGAGATAAATATATCGATAATAAATTAACCATTGATGTTGATCTTAGTTTTGAAAATATGAATTATTTTAGTAAGAATTAAAATCAATGGATGAGATTCAAAAAGTGAAAAGAAATTGTGGAATATTCATCGGAATCTTTTGATATACTAGAAGCTAAAATTGATTGAGTTGAAGAAGTAGTAAAAGAATATTCATAAACCATTTAAAGGTTATAAAATATTGTTGAACTAATGTTCTGAATTGATTAAATTAAAATGTTCATTAATGACCTTACCTAAATATTAAAGGAGAAGTCTGAAATTGTTGATGGACTTGAAGAATATGTTCCTCTTAGGAGTAAATGTTAAAGAGAATCAAGTCCTAAATAAATAAAGAAGAAAATTCATTCTGGAAAATTCTCAGATTTTTAACTAAAAAAGACATATAAGCATGGTTATTGTGGAATTAAAAAAGATATGAATGATAGAATACCATCATAAATGGGAAGCATAAGAAGTGGTTGTGATGTTGAAACAATGAATGTTGTAAGTAAAACGTTCAAAAATGAAGGCATTTAGAAATCAAACATAACATAAAGACTCCATAAGTCCAAACAGAATTTGTATCTAATAAGAATGAAAGGATTAATGAAAACAATTCTAAAGTTTCATGAGATGATAGATAGTCAAACAATCCTCCTATGTTATTTAACATGAGGATAAATAAAAGTGAAAACACATTTCCACTTATGAAATGTCGCTTTTGTGGCTACTTGGGCCACACCATGTCACACTGTGAACATGCAAGGAACTATTTGAATGGGAAATAATTAGGAAATAAAAAATGGAGAATTATTTCATATCCAAATTCTTATAGAATAAATAGTTTCCCTCGATATTTTTTTCATAGTTCTAGATTTTTCCATAAAGGTTTTGACTATAGGTTGAGGAATGGAAGGAACATTTCATACAGAACCCAGAGACAATTCAATACTCTCCAATTATATGTTGTTTCTCTTAAAAATAAGTTTACTGCACTAGAAAAAGAATTTGAGTATGAATAACCTCATCAAATGGAAGAGAGATTTAAAAATCAATATATATCATTCACTCAATATAATACATTAGGAAAGAAAAATAAAAAATTTGAAAAATCCAACATCACATACATAGCTCTCAAAGATAATAAGAACATCAGTACAAGGATTCATAATAGTGGATTCTCATCCCAAATGATGGGAAATGTAGAACTATTAATTAATATCAATAAAATGGTTAATGTAATAGTTATATTTCGTGATGATTATTCTTTGAAGATCAAAGGATGTTGAAGTACTGAACTGACCAATGGTAAACTAAAGAATAATGAAGTTCATTATGTCGATGATTTGTGTCAAAATCTCCTAAGTTTGTTCCATCTATGAGAATCAGGTCTTAATAGTGATATTAAGTCAAAATGGGTTCACTATGAAAGGAAGAAGATTTAATTCTCTCAAAATTTGATGTAGAAAAAATGAAAATTTATATATGGTTGGTATTAAAGAGAACATTTGTTACATGCCAATTGAAGAATATAACAACGGTTGGCAATTGAAACAGGGTCACATAAATCAATAATATATAGAAATGATATCAAAAAAGAATACTTTCTTGTATATCACAAATATAAAGGGCGATTGTTAGAAGAATTGTGATTCTTTCATGGGATAAAATTTGGTGTCTAGTTCATATCATCCAAGGATAAAATGAAAATTAAATTATCTTGACCTCATTCATACAGATGTATGTGGTCTAATAAATATTTATAGAAATAACGGAGAAAGAAATTCATTCTTTTTATTGGTTATTATATAATAATGGCTTGTTTGATTCTTATTCATTTGAAATTACAAGTTCTTGATTTTATGAAAACTTGTTGTCAAATAGTTGAGAATGATACCAGACAGACAATCAATGTTTTGTGGTCATACAATATAGGGGAATACACATCCATTTAATTTGAAAATTATCTATAGAAACATGCAATACAACATGAGATGTATTTTTTAGGACTCCATAGTAAAATGGAGTTGTTGAGTGCTAGAATCGACAAGTGAATAATATGCCCAAAACTATACTAATTGAGAGTTGTGTCACTCCCCGTTACTAGAAATAGGTTGTTCAAGCTTTATTTTAAATTAAAAACCAAATAATGAATTTTATAGGGAAAACCAAGACACCTTATGAGTTATGGAATGAAATGAAGTCATCATTAAATTATTTTCATGTTTTTGGAAGAAAATACCATATCCAAAACAAAGAAGAAATCAAGACAAGTATGTTGATGCTATAGATGAAGTAATATTTCCCAGATATTCAATGAATATAAAAGACTACAATTTTTTAATAATCATTTGATTTTTTTCAAATAAGTGATTTGAAGATCATTAAATATAAAACTATAAATACATAAATAAATTTGACTCTTGATGTAATTGAGGATTGTGTAAGATTGTGGAAATAGAAGATAACCAAATACAGAAGTATAAAAAGCAATGGAAAAAACACAGGAATCGCTTCATTATGTTAAATCAGAATAAGAATTGGAAGAGAAAACCATTGCTGATGAAAACTCATCTGAACCTCATAGGAGAAATCATAGAGCAGATATTGATGAATCAAACAACCTTAGGTATTGTAAATCTCCCACGCAGATAAGGAGAATGAGGAATAATGAACAATATATATTCCAATATGTTTTTGAACCATCATAATTTTATGAATCATCAAAGGATAAATGATGGGGTAAATATATGAATGAAGAGTTGGATCAAGTCGATATGAATCAATCATGGGACCTAGTTAAGAGACCTGAAAACCAAAATGTGATTGAAACAAAGTGGATTTTCCAAAGATAATTTGATGAGTATGGAAATGTGATTATAAAAAAGGAATGTCTTGTGTGTAAATGATATTTCAAAATTGAAGGTGTAGAAGTTGGGAAACATTTTCTCTGTTAGCTATACTGGAGTCAATCTGATAGTTTCTTTCCATAAGAATTTAAAGAGGATAAAAAGTGTATCAAATGGATGTCAAGACATATTTCATAAATGGTGTTCTTGAATAAGAAGTATAGATTGAACAACATGTGGGTTTTCTTCTTGGTAATGATGGAATGATGGTTTCAAAATTAAAAAATTCTATATATGGTCTAAACAGGAACCACAAGCATTGTACTCTCAAATTTATTCTTACCTATGGAAGCCCATATTTAAAAGAGGAGGAGTGGATCACAATATGTATGTGAAGAATTCTCAAAAGGATCTATTCATGGTTCTAGTGTACATAGATGATATTATATTTGGACGAAGCAGGTAGGGATCAGTGGATGAATGTTCCAATCACATGAAAATAGAATTTTAATTTTCTATGATTGGTGAAATCACATATTTTTTAGGCCTGCATGTGACTCATAAAAAATACTACAATTCCATTATCAGGAAATGTATGCAAGAGAGTTCTTCAAGAAATTAAATATGAATGATTCCAAACCAATGTTGACTCTAATTATGATTGAGAAAAATTAGGGAAATAATGAAGATGGAACATCATTAGATCCAACAATGTATAAGAGTTCCATTGTAAGCTTATTTTACATGACTAAAACATGTAAAAATATTGTCTTTTCAGCAAGATTCGAATCCCTCTTTCATAATAATCGGAAGGGAGAACTGTTTCATAGTTTTTTGAAACGTGTGTTCTAGTTTTAAGAATCATTGTTTCCAGGCGGTTTCCATTGGATTTATTTATGGAACCGTAAACTTGAAAAATTTCTTTATCCAAAGGGGACCTACATTCCAAAAGCAGACACTCATTAATTCTGAACTTTATGATACTTAAGAATGTGCATTGGTCAAGAGTTTGGGAGTTCAGACTCATCACACCATTTTGGGGGGAATTATTGTCTAATTCGAGACTCTCTTTTTAAATTTAAGATATTTTTATCAATCCTTATTAATTCACAAAGTATATAATATGTATCCCTTGGAATTTTCAATCAGTTATTAACATGTGTATAATTTAGAATCATAAGTATGCATTCATGGTTCGTCATTAATGGAAATATCTATACGTATTCAAGGATTTAAATTAATGGTATCCTCTTGTAGACAACATAGTGATTATTTTAACCATTATTGTGATGATACTAGTTTTTAATCCACTCAGTAGTGTACTCTGGAATTTATTTTCATCTAGGGAGAAGAAGGTTTGTTTTGATCTTGAGATTTTGACCATAAAATGGGTACCTACGTATCCTTGTGAAAGTAATCAGAACCCTCATACTTTGGTGCCACTTAATGGGTCATTTCATACCTTATAAGATCATGTTATAAGGACCTCTAAGAGGAAGGCTCCTGGTCAAAACATAGTGTGGGACTTATGCTGAAGCATCCCAATGAACTTGGAAAAGATATGGTTTTCAAAGTAAGATTATACCCTATTAGGAATATGGAACAAGAAGAATAGGGTTTATTTTAAGTGTTTCATTGGAATCTCAAGGAGGCTTCCTAAGTATACTATATGGATTGGAATCAAATCCCATGTAGATTGATATGTCTCATAGGTGAGTATAGTCCTCTGAGAGAGATGAGTTTGGGATTACATCCTTAAAAGGATTCCTTGATTATTTGGGATTTAATTTGGGGATTATTCTTATGGAGGATGCCCATATATAATGAATTTGTGTTGGATTCCGGAAGAGGACGTATAGTGACCTCAGACCTTGAAAAGGGTTCCTGCACATCCTAGTTTGAATAGGATTTAGAGTTGTCATAGTCCATTCGATTGTGAAAATTTTGTGATCATGAAAAATCTATAAGCCCACGTGAGTCATGCTGGGTGTGAGAAACAAGAGGATGATGAAGATTCAACAAATTCATTCACACTTTCAAATTTTCCCTCCTCCACTGGTGGAAGAAGGAGCACCTTTGGTGTCCAAGGTGAACGAGGTCAAGGTGACCTTGGATGATTGTGAGGGGACGAGCCTTCCCTATATTATATTTACATTGGACAAGTGTCCAATGTAAGGAGAAAGGGATGAAGATTATGGGCTTACGCCAAGATTTCTTCCCATGGTGACAAAGCCCTACAGGAGGGGTAAAGGGTAATTAATTTCCATGTGCCCACTTCACCATTGGCCTTTGGCATCGAAGAAGAGAAGAGAAGTAATGATTCTACCTCGTAGAAGAAATTCTAGGGGATTTAATCAATCTTGTTTCCCTAAAATTGATCATGGTAGGGAATGGAGACTTCTCTATTATTTTTAAAAGGAAATTTAGATATGAAATTTATCTTCCTTTACAAGAGACCTAAGGTTCCGGATCATCTCTTCGAGAAGGCAGAGGCCAGGAACCAACCCTCCTCCAAACTGGGAACTTCACAATACTATTTTTGGGATAATGGTACATGTGACTGTGGATATACAAACCCACACAAAATCCATGAATCCAAACCACATTTTGAAACAAATTTGGGAAACCTATGACTGTGGAAATACAAACCCAAGTAGAAGACATGTTGATGTGACTTTCCCAAAGGTTTGATAAGTCATGAGGTTTTGGTGGAGGTCTCAATATAATCCCTTTCAGACAAGGGAGTTGTGGAAGAAGAATCCTTTCCATGAATGACTTAAAGAAGGCTCGATGGCTCATAATCAAAAGAGAGTATGTGAATCAAAGAGGGGTACCCAAGTAGGTAAGGGTACAAAAGTATGGGAATGCACGTGGAATTGGGAGACCTGATGTTAACGTATGCGATGAAAATCCTGTATGTTAATACTAGGATGAGACCTTTATCTATCCTTGAAGGGTATTCACAGGTGATCCCAGAAGTGTGGCACTCAAGTTCCTATGAGAGGAATGGGTGGTGCACATGTATTTTGGATTTGGGGAGGTCGGGTGCTTTAAGAGCACAAGTGTTATGGATTTCAAACATTAAAAGGACTTATGTTCGATGATCCTCCCTCAAATCAGCCGCAAATGGTTGAATTGCTACCTTGAATGTTTTGGAAGACTAATGAGATGTACTTGGGCAACAAGAGTAGCAATTAAGATTTGGGGAAATTTGTCCATATAAATGGGGGCCCCAATGGTCTATTATTAGTCAAATATTGGACCCTGGGCGAAAAGGAAATGGTTGTACAAGTAGGTTGCATGAAATATGGGGGTGCGCAAGTGGGCTGCACGCCAAAACTATGGCATGCAAGTAGGATGCACTCTGATGGAGATTTATCTAGACTAACACGGCCAGAAACTTTTGCCTTTGAAAATTATGACTTTTCATTATGTATTTTACACCTTTTTTCTTTCTAATGAATTCCCTTTTTTATACTTTTTAGATTCGTTGGTGGAATGTAGTTTCAATAAAGGCTCCACCTCTGAATTGGATTCAAAATGAAAAGAGGGTAATATACTGAGGTAATGTAATGAAGGGTAAGGAAAAGACCATTTGGGCATTCAAGTATTGGTGATCAAGTAGACTTGGGCGTGCATGTTCTCAACACGTATGATTTCTGGCATGCAGGGCGACATGCATCACATATATATAATTGCTTCACTTTTGCAAAAAGTCTCACACCTTCTGAATTTTCAGCTCTCGGTGTGCAATTATTTATCTATTTAGTTCTTTTATTTCATCTCGCTTCTTCTGTATGTTTTTAGTTGTGCGCTATAAGTGGGGTGCCATACATGCGTGCCTACTTATACTAGCGCACAATGTTTTATACATTCATGCCTTAATTTCTTTGCCAATTTTTTTTGTGAAACACGAAAAATTAATTACATTAAAAAGATGATCTCTATCTTTTTGTAGGTTCAATGGTTCCCAATAAAATTTTAATTGCAGATGAGCTTGCCAGCAAGTGGACTGATGAAAATATGAATGTCGTTGGTCATGATTATTTTGACGTTTGCAAAACCACCCTTCAAGAAATAGACAAATATTTTAAGAAGTATCATTTTAAATTACCTCGACGCACCTATATTCTTTTGAGTATCTATGGCCAATAGTAGGTTGCTGTCATTCACGATCCAAAGAACTATGTCCACCATTCTTGGTTTCAGGATTATACCAACTTCTCGCCAGCCAATGTTTCTATTGGGGGATCATTTTCTAATGTTGGGACATTAGAGAACGTTTATATTATGTATCATAGCTTGTGTACTCCATATTTGAAGGATCACACACCCGATCTACAACCACATTTTTATTCATCTATCTTTCGAGATTCTCAGATAGATCAATCCAAGGGTTGAATGAATGTTATGACTTCCACCCAGGAGGAGGTGTACAACCCGCATGGATGTGGGCATACTTGGTGCGAAATACATGGGAAGGAGTTTCATATGATTTGATAGTCATCAGGATTTATGAGGTTGTCTAGGTTGGGAAAACCTACATGTATAAGAATGATGATTTTGTGCTAGAATTTTTTTAAGTCGATTGAGCCCAAAGACCAATTCCTTCCATTTAACACATGGAGAGGTAGGTATCATATTATGGGACGTTTAAATGATTTATAGAGCTCCAATACATGGAGACATGTTTGATGAGTTTATTACTTCCAAGGCGATATGGATTGACTTGGATAAGGCACCATATTTTTCTTGTGAGTTTTTGAAAATATTTAACATACTCAGGAATTTAATTACCACAAAAACTCACATCAGGAGGGATATTAATCTAATGGAATGGATGAAAATATTTTTAATAATGAAGGAGCATGAGGTTCCCACTTACACCCGTCCGACTATCTGTCCAAGGGCAGAGAAGAGTGGCACTCCTGACACTTTTTGGAAAACATTAGAGAAAGTAAAATTTTATAAATTCATATATGAGATCAACCCAAAAGTTCTTACAAAGACATGTCTGGAATTTTTCTTAGCCATGTTGCTCAGCGTGTATTTGTTACCAGTCTGAGACTCCAAAGGAGGCGTGAGGTGGTAACCATTTTCATTGTAGATAATCTGGCATAAAAAAGGATGGTAGGGTTGGATACTCATATTTTGGCCAAGATTCGTAGGAGTTTGCTGCATATTTCAAAGGGGAAGTATCCTTTTAGAATAGAAGGACTATTCCATGTGTTTTGGGGATGGATCACTATCAATTATGAACTTATGTTATACAATGTGGAGTACAGGTTTTTGGAAGTTCTTTCTGACCGTCTATTCAAGATTTTTGTTTGTAATTCACCTTTTTCCTTGAATTCATATGACATCAAGGCTAGAATGAGCATGAATGTAGAATTACATTTTCTACTTAAGGGAATCCTCCTAGAGGGAGATTCATTAATAATGGAAATGACAGATTGGAATTGAGGGAATATATTCTAGATTTAAGAGATGGGGTGTTGGCCACCCAAATAGATGGAGAATTAATATGTGAGGCCTATGCTTCTTATATATTTGCCTGTCAATTAAAATGTATAGAGAAGAATACTGTATCCCCTTCCATGGATGTCGGATTATTGCAACACCCAGTGGTTTCCTAACAACTATGGTTGTTGACATATGCAGAGAAGACTGATGCAGTATTTCATTTACCCGTCACTGATGCAGTAGGCTTATTGACTATCTGGTATACTGAAAACTAGGTTTCATCTTACCCTGAAGGGGTATTAAATTATTTCATCCCTCGAGTTGGGATAAAGAGAAGTATTAGGAAGGAACCACATCATTTGGAAGATAATTCTTTCTCATCATGGGCTGACTTGAAATAATCAGAGGGTGGAGGTGACAAGAATCAAATTTCTCCGAACAGACCTTGTTCCAAATATAACCCTCATGTTAGAATTATGTGTGCCACTTCTTCAATCTCTACCTATGTCATATCAAGTAGCTCTAGTCACCATCATTCGGAAGGGTGGCGAGTTTCATTCTCAAATCATTCATTCGTGACTGTGGTTGAGGGAACGAAACTCAAGTACAAGGTTGCAGGATCCCTCTCACAACCCTCAGACATACATTATGAATATATATGACCGGAGTCTATTTGAACATGTTATAATTAGTATTGTGATGCTGAAACCATGTGGATGGATCTGTACAAAGGACTGCATATTCATGAGTAAGGGATTTGTGGGCTTCTTCACACATTATTTTTAAGGATAATCCCAATGAGGTAAGGACCAATATTAGAGAGCTGAAAATGCTCATATAGACCACTGATGAATCAATTCCTTACACAAATTGGGTAAAGGAAATGATAGATCATGGTACCACCAGAGAGATCAATCCATCATTAGATGAATAGTGGCATGGCTTTGTAGATCTTGAGGATGTAAGTTTCATTTCTATCACATTCTATTCCATTTTGAAACATGAAATTTATTAAAAAAAATTAATTTATTTGAAATATCATCTTAATATAAATTTGGGTAAAGGGAAAACAACTGAATTTTCTACCCCATAGTACAGCCTTGGAGGCACTGCTCTTGGAGATATTGGGTCACCTCATGAATTTGGATAAATATCTTAGGGCCAACAATCCATGGAGGAAGAAATAGAGAGGGTACTAGAATCTCTGAAACCACTATTTATTGATGATGATTCAAGCCCTCCTGAAAGGCAAAGAAGAAAAGGAACCAAAGAAAGAAGGTCAAGGTTATGCTCTTTCTTAGCAGTGGTAACTCTCCATGATAGTCATGAATTTTAGTCTTTATTCATGAAAAAGTGTTTAAACTTTTTAAGTTTACAGGGTATTCTTTTGTTTCTTCTTTGAATGAAACTACTGATAAGATTAAAGGAGCCATAGAAGGTTCTACTAAGCAGGAAAAAAATTCCTACCATTCCAGTGGTTCCTGAAGAGGCATTGAAGCCAAAGGAACCAACATTTCTTCCCAGCACTGCTCCAATTTCTACTATCAGAGGAGAGGAAGCTTCTGGTAGATCAATAATACTTCATAAGGCATCAAATTCAACAATAGATAACTTCCATTCTAGAAAACCTTTAGCTTCATCACATTCACCCAAACATCTGGAAACAACTCATGTTGACCCCAAAACTATTGCTGAAGAAGCTACTTGGGGTCAAAGGTTGTCGGAGGAAGGATGTGAAGAAAACATGCCAAGTGCTGCCACGGGTGAGACTAACCTAGGATTTGAGATAACGTTGGATGAAATGATGAACCTTGGAATGTATTTTGAAAAACTATCAGAACATATTAAAATATAAATTTCTTGAGAAGATTTTAGATGACCTTGTATAGAATCAACTGGACATGAGTTCTAATTATTCATCATGTCAATCTTTTTATGATTAAAATACTTACCATGGTTGATTGAAATATGCATTTCCATATAAATAAACTGATGCCAGAATGGTACTTGAATGAATTGTTGATATTAACATCAACCCCACCACTGAGGAGACATTGGGTCAGGTGGATCTTGAGATAGTTGTTCTTCCTGAGACTCACTCTGAAAATCATAATCATAATAGAGATATCACTCTTCATCCGAAGACATCAAACAATATTGCTGAAACTGAAAACATTGGGGAGGATTCTTCTCAAGCTGTTGACCTACTGTTAAGAAAGAGGTACTGATATTGTGATCACTTTCACATTTGTTATCTCTTTAATCTAATCATAACCATAATTCTTGATTTACCTTATCGGTCTATCAACATCAATGATTAGGTCTGGAGGTGAAGCCTCAGCATCATCCCAAACAACATTGGAAGGTGCGACAACCATTTATGACAACCATGCTCTTTATTACATACTAAAACATGATTTATTACATAAACATCACTCTATAACACATAGAATATCAAAAGGTCTTGTTTGTTTTGGGATTAATATCATTACATAACATCTTAAAACAATAAATAAAACATCTTTATTTAAAACATACTTGACATGATCATTACATTCCGTCGTACTTAGTATTGCATGTGATAACCTGAGGACATGCACAAGAAAAGGGTGAGCTATAAAGCCCAGAAAGGAAGTAAACAAGGAATAACATGAACATTACAATACATGATAGCCAATAGACATATCAATGGAGTATAAGAGAAACATGAACATAAAGGAATGATAAATCATGATAATCATAACATGGAAATGTGGTAACAACAGTTAACATGGAATTATCATGATCCAAGTTAGATTGCACATGGATCAAGAGTAAACCCTCATTGCACATAAATTATCATGTTTCATCATCAATGGCTCAGGACTTATCATGATACTATACTTTACCCAATGCATTGGAGTGTTATCAGTGTACAACATTCTTAAACATTTCATTTCATGAATAAGTGTGCCACATGGATCATATAACATGGAATCCATCAACATCATATGTTATTACATGAATATATAATTTTGAATAAAAACATAAAATTACCATTCAATATGTATATGTTCATAATGGTTAATACCTTTTATAGAGACAAAGGTGTGGTATTCACTACACAATGATCATGGCTTGGAAAAACACGGAACAATTTCGACAGCAAAACGGCGTGATGAAGGATTCATGAATATTGTTGATGAGTGAGAAATGGATGTATCATGATATATAAAATAAATGGAATTTAAGGGGTAATATAGATACATGTTCTGAAAATTTTAATAGAATTTAGTTGTATAGTATAAAATAATTACTTGGATGTAAATTAGGAGAGTCAAATTCCTCCCAGAATTTTTTCATGGTAATAAGTGTAAATGGGAGGAATTAATGAGAGATAAAGGGGTATCCCATCATCAAAACATAAATATGGAAGTATGGGGGAGGTTAAAAATCACATCCCAACATTTGTAATTGAAAAACATGGCATTACAACTTAATGAAAATTGGTCAAAATGAGAAATGAAGAAATCCCTTACTTGGAAGTATGATCGCAAAGGCTTGGGATAATCTGGAGAGAGGCTTCTTGAGAGGTTGGGGAGACTTTGGAAGACTCTAGAGAGAGTAGGGAAAAGATTGGACAATGTCCTAAGGCTTTGAGTGAAGAGGAAGCGGGAGCTTGGGTGGGTTTATATAGGAAATGAAAGGGAATTATTTATTATTTAGTTGCGGGACAACACACATTAAACTAATCAAAACCACAAATTATCCCATGGTTTTTGAAAATGTTTTTTGAAAAAGGGGAGTGGGAAAAAATATTTTTTTAGGCTAATGTCTGAACATCTTAAAATAATAGGGTTGCTTATGTGGAGGTGAGTCACACTCTCAAGTAAAATAATTTTAAAAAGAAAAAATGTTTAATAAGTCTTGGAGGGTCCACTAAAGCTTTGTGAAGTAAATCAAAAAAAATCTAAAATAACATTATATTCATGGTAAAAGATATATTTGCCGAGCTTAATTTTTATATTATTTTATTACATCACTATTGGGTCATTGTGATTTCATAAAACACATTATATATTTAAAGGGTATTTAATTTTTACCCAAAAATTCAACTATCACAAAAAATTATGATAACATCAAAATTTTTATAATTTTGATGTCAATATTCCAAAAATAATATTCATTTTATCTAAATAATTTTATAAATATGTGAATTTTAACTTTTAAATTAAAAAACGACATTTATGGAAAATTCATGTGTTTTGACAAAAACAGGTTTCAAACAATAATAAAAATTACAATTCTATTCATAAGAAATTATAAAATCATTTATATTTAATAAAAAGTAATTTATTAATAATATTTTATTAAAATATTATTTAATTCAAAAGTCCTTTAATTCATCAAAATAGATTTCATAGTTGAATATTAACTAAAAAATAAAATTTGTTCTTTAACAACTATTAACAATGTAAAAATAATAAAATGAATGCATATTCACTATTATATGAAAAAAATAATGCACATAATCATAGTGCTAAGGTCTTGTTACATAACCTTTTATAAAACCTACATAATATCGAAGGGTAATGTGTGCAATGGTGACAGAATCTGAGGGTGGCTCGGATAACATTGTGTGAGTGGTAATCTCTATCAACATACACTTCTCTTGTAGGAAGATATGTTCGAGCTTAGCATGTTGAAGATCGGCTTGGGATTGGTCAAGAGACAAGCCCAATGACTCCACCTCTTTTCCGAGCTCATACAAATGGGCATCATATGGGGAAAGTCTATGGGAAGTGTCCATCGCTTCCTTTGTCCGAGTAAATTGGATTTTTTAAAGCACTATATTTCTACTAATCATGTGATCACGGTTTGACGGAAATATTTGCAACGGTCACAATTCGTAATGGTATTTTAAAATCTAGAAACATAAAACTAAATAAGTGCATATTTTATATAACCATTTTACATAATAAGATATTTAATTAGATCAAGAGTAATTTTTATTAATGAATGTTTGGTCTGTTGCAATCTTCACCCCTTAAGAAATTTCACCCAAGAAATTTTCTTTTCCCACACTAAAAAGATGAGGGTAACTCCTTTTCATCACTTCCTTCGGTTCCCATGTTGCTTATTTAAGCTTTTGGTTTTACCACAACACCTTCATGAGGGGCTTTGTCTTATTGCATAGGACTTTTTCCCTATGATCTAAGATCTTTACCTGTTTCTCCACGTAAGAATGGTCATCCTCTAATTGCACTACCTATAAGGAGAGTACATGTGAGGGGTCTGGTATGTAAATCCTTAAGAGGGATACATTAAATACATTATGTACTTTTTCCATGATAGGTGGGAGAACTAGTCGATAGGCCACATCCCCGGCACAATCAAAAATATAGAAGGGTCGATGTACCAAGAACTTAACATCCCTTTATTTCCAAACCACATAACCATATTCCATGGACATATGCATAGGAATATGATGAATCCTAATTTAAACTCAAGGTATCATTGACGGTTATCAGAATATCTCTTCTGTTGACTCTGGGATGCATTGTTATGTTGTTGAATGGTTTTCACCTTCTACACCATTTCTTCAACAATTTCTGGTCATAGAAGCTTACGCTCACCAACTTCATCACTACATGTCGGTGTTCTACACCTCTTCTCATATAGGGCTTCATAAGGTGCCATTCTGATGTTCAAGTGGAAACTATTAATATAGTAGAATTCAACCAGAGGAATATGTTGATCACAACTTCCTTTAATGTCGATTGAACATTAACTTAACATATATTCCCATGTCTGAATAGTTCGCTCAGATTGGCCATAAGTTTGAGGATTATAGGCCATAAAAAAGTTCAGTTAAGTATCCAAAGCATGTTGAAGACTCTTCCAAAACATAGAGGTGAATCTTGGATCTCAATCGGATACAATAGATAGTGCTACTCCAAGAAGCCTTACAACATCCCTGATATATATCCATGCCAGTTGATCCAATGAGAAATCCTTATTAATTGAAATGAAGTGTGTAGACTTTGTAATATGACCCACAACAACCCAGATTTCATTTTTTCCTTTGGATGTCTTCAAAAGTCTGGGGACAAATTCAATGGTGAGGTTAACCAATTTCCATGCTGGTATGGGCAATGGTTGCATCATTTCCTTAGACTTCTGCCTCTCTACCCTCACTTGTTGACACACTAGGAACTTTGATGTATACTCAGTGATCTCTTTCTTAATATTATCCCACCATTAATTCTCTCAGAGATCTCTATACATCTTTGTGTTTCCTAGGTGAATAGAGAAATTTGAACAACGTTCATCATCCAACAGTTCAATCATTAGCTCCTGACATGATGTAACACATAGACTTTTCTCAAGTCTCACCATTCCTTCTTCATTAACATTGTACTCCAAGTATTTCCCTTTTCTGATAGGTTCCACTTTCTTCTGAATTTCCACATCATCCTTTTGGTCATCATTTAACATTTCCAAAAAAGGTGGTTGAGCAATAATTTGTAAAAGGATTTATGATGTTCTCGTCATTATGATTCCCATGTATATGTTCATCAAATATAAAAATTTTGGATCCTTCCCAATTCTCTAAAAGGATATAATCACTGGGTCATTTCTACTTAGAGCATCTACCACCTTGTTCTCTTTCACAGGGTGGTAATTGATTGAGCAGTTATAGTCTTGGATAAATTCTAACCATCTTCATTGGTGTAAGTTAAATGTTTTTTTTGTGAGTATAAACTTGAGGATTTTGTGGTCTGTATATATTTCACACATCTCCCTAAAGAGATAATGCCACAAAATTGTTAAGGTGATGATCACCACAACCAAATCTAGATCATGTCTTGGATAATTCTTCTTAGGAACATTCAATTGCCTTGATGCATGGGCAATGAATTTTTCATTTTACATCAACACACAGCCAAGTCCCTTCTTCAAAGCTTCACTACATACCACAAAAACTTCTACACTTGTGGGTATTGTGAGAATGACCACAATGATAATCCTCCTTTTCCACTCATTGATTCGTCCTTTGAATTTATCACCCCAATAAAACATTACTCCCTTTCAAGATAGCTTTATAATCCGGTTGGACAATTGTGATAAATTTATCACAAAATGTCAATAATATCTAGCTAACCCCAAGAAACTACAGATATCCATTACTAATGTTGGCCTTTTCCACCCCTCAATTATAGTTGTCTTGGAGGGATCCATAGATATCCTATTTCTTGTGATGATATGGCCCTACAATGAGACCTCCATCAACCAGAACTCACATTTGTTGTACTTTTCCTAGAGCTTCTCATTTCTCAATGTCTCCAGTACAATTCATAGATACTCCTCATGATCTTCCTTGTTTTTTGAGTATTTTAAATTATCATCTATAAAGACTACCTAAAATTTGTCAAGGTAATCTATGAAGACTATATTAATTAGTTCAATGAGTATTTTTGGAGAATAAGTGATTCTGAAAGGAATTTATATGAATTCATAGTGCCTGTATCTGGTACCAAAATGAGTCTTGGGGATATATTTCTTCTTCAACCATACATAATAATATCTTGACCCCAAATCTTCCTTAGAGAACTATTTTTCTCCACACAGCTGGTCGAAAAATTCATCAATACATGGTAGGGGATAATTGTACTTTATTTTTATTTTGTTATACTCATGATAATCGATGCGAAGGCGCATTGACCCATCCTTCTTCTTGATGAACAGGACTGGTGCACCCCATGTTGATACATTTGGTAATATAAACCCTTTATCCAAATTCTCCTGTAGTTGTTTTTTTATTCCTCAATCTCTACAAAATCCATTCTATATGGATTCATGGATATTGGCATCGCCCCAGGTATAAGATCAATTGAGAATTCAACATCTCTTCTATGAGGAAAACTAGAAAATTCCTCAGGAAACACATCAGTGAATTCCCTCACAATAGGCATGTATTCAAGGATGGTTACTTCCTTGCCCTCAATCATCTGATCTAGATACGCATGCTCATATGGCAGTAATATCCATTCTTGAGACGATTGTGCTAATGAAGATTCATCATCCTCCTTGCACTTGTACAGAATCGGGGGTCGATTCTCCACATGGAGAGTGATTTCCCTCTTACAACAATTTATGTAGGATCTATATAGGGAATGTTGATCCATTCCAATAGTTACACTAAATTCCACTAGAGGAATTATGATGAGGTTTTTCGGGAAGTACAATCAGTCAATTATTTCAGGGGGAGTTATATTCATGGGATGAAATGATTTCCCCATTTGTCGTACTCACTGACATCTTTAATTTCATTATGTGTGGTGTTGTTGGGATTGTTCTACTAATCATTTAGGATATGAAAGAATGTGTAGAACCTAAATCAAAAAGTATCTTTTCTCTTCATTAATGAAAAACTAGCGCACCTATCACCATTTCGTTGTCGTGGATCACTTCAGTAGTAGTGATTTCAAAAGCTCTCCCTTGATGCCTGGGAGGTTGTTGGTTGCCTCTGAAAGCCCTTTTCTTATATAACTAAATTTCAGGGTGCCCCAGTTATTTGCAGTTGAAGAAATGAAAAATGCGCTGAGAGTTGAATGGAGTGTTCCTCTCCTCTATTGCAACTGTTGGTTTTTCTTGCTGACAATTAATATCCAGGTACCCTTATCTTCTACACCTAAAGCATTTCATTATCACCTTTTAATCAATTTCATGGGTTCTTTTTTCTGCACATTTGGATAGTGGGGTGCGGGATTTTCTTAGCACCATTGGATTTAACCATCGAACCACCAGAATTGAATTCCACCTTATTAATATTATCGCCATGATACCCCTGAGGTTGTTCAATCTCAATTTCAACCTTGAGGGCACATCAGAAAATTTCCTCATAGATGTCGAAGTCCCTGATCTCCAGGGCTTTCTGTTGGCTAGGTTTCAGCCCACCAATGAAGTAGTCAACCTTACATTCGAGGGTAATGAAAAATCCGAATGCGTATCGTTCAGGACTTGTGAATTTTTCCTCTTACGCTCCGACAGATTTGTCACCTTTTTTGGGGAAAGGATGTAGCTTTCCATCTTATGTCGGAGGGTGCACGGAAAATATTTATCGAAAAAAATATTCCAAAAATCCATCCCTTCCAATTCCTTGATCTCCTCCTCAGGCCTTGTTTGTTTATCAATGTCCACATTTGATCATCTTCATCCTCCATACGATAAACATCTAGGATAACCTTTACTAGTTCGGAACATTGGAGGATGGATAAGATCTTTTCAATTGTGTTGATCCATCATTCTGCGATTGAGGGATCAAATGATATATTTATAGTGGGAGGCCTTTGTCTCATGAAGCTTTCGATAGTGACTTTCTCTTTCTTAGGGGGGGGGGGGTTTAACATTCTTCTTGACCCATTTTTCTATTCAAATCATGAGTTATCTAAGAGAGAATCATGATAAAGTTCCTAATTTCCACTCCCATCGGATTGGGCATCTCATTAACATTTCCATCACATTGATCTTCACATTAGTTGTTAGCCCAATACCTCCTATTACCAGCCATTGGATGGAATAAAATGAAAAGTTAGGGGATACACATAAAGGGTAATCCAAAGAAAAAACAGATGACTTATCAATATCTTTTATTTCCTTAATTTATTAATATATAGGCTTCAATCTATTTTATACAACATATATTATTAGGGGTCATTTTAATTCTCTTAATAATGGGTAATAGTAACCTTGTGAATTTACCAATGCATATCCCCTGGGAGTATCATAACCAAGAGTCTAGTAAGGCCTATTGTCATGTTCCAGGAAACCCCTAGTGAAGCACAAAACTCCTTTTATTGGTTTTCACCCCTAGGTACATTTGTACAAGAGCTTACTCTATCCATACATGGATTTATTTTCTTCATAAACCACATACTCAATACCTACCAAAACTTAGAGATATTTTTATTATACATAGTCTTGTATCTAAGGCTTTACTAGGGTTTTATAATTTTAACCCCAAAAATAACTAAACATATCCTCTGATACCAACTATGATAACCCTACTCTTCATTACAAACTAAAACATGATTTATTACAAAAACATCACTAGATACCACATATAATATTTATAGGACTAGTGTATTTGGGGATTAGGGTCAGTACATAACAACTCAAAACATGAAATAAAACATTTTTATTGAAAACTTCCTTTCCATGACCACTACATTATCTCATATATAGCATTGCATGGGATAACCTGAGGACATGCATCGAAAAAGGGTGATCTATAAAGCCTAGTAAGGGAGTAAAAAATAATAACATGAAGATTAAAATAAATTTTAGGAAAAATGAATATCAATGGAGAAGAATAGAAACATTAATATAAAGGAATCATAAAGCATGATAATCATAACAAGGAAATGTGGCAACAACACTTAAAATGAAATTCAGATGATGCAAGCCTCATTGCACATGGAGGATTAGTAAACCCTCATTACACATGAATTAGCATGATTCAGCACCCATTTCACATGGAGTATCATGATACTATACTTTACCCAATTCATTGGAGATCTATCAGGGCACATCATTCTTAAACATTTCATATCATTCATAAGTGTGCCACCGAGATCATATAACATGGAATCAATCAACATCATAAGTTATTACATGATTAATTAATTTGGAAGAAATTCAGTAAAGTACCATTAAATATGTATATGAACATAATGTTGAATATCCTTGATAGAGACGTGGGTATGGTATTCACTACACAATGATCTTGGCTTGTAAAAACGCGGTGCAATTTCACCAGCATAACAACCTGACTTAAGGATTCAAGAACATGGTTGATGAGAGAAAAATTGTTCTATCAATATATGTAAATGAAATTTATTGTAATGTGGTCATATAGATACATTTCCAACAAATTTAATGGAAGTTAGATTCATAATAAAAAATAATTACTTTGATGTAAAAGTGGAGAGAGAAATCCATCATGGAATTTCAGCATGGTAACGGGTGTACATGGGAGGCATTAATGAGAGAGAAAAGGGTCTCCCATAATCCAAAATAAAAATATGGCCATATCGGTTTGGTTAAAAATCATACCCCAACATTTTTAATTGATATCAAATGGTCATAACTTCTTAAATAAAACTGGACCAAAATGAGAAAGGACGAAATCACTTACATGGAAGTGTGATCCCAAAAGTTTGGGAGAGGCTTGATAGAGGATTATTGGGAGCTTGGGGAACCATTAAAGGATTCTTTAGAGATTAGGTCATAGGTTGGATAGACTCTAAATCCTTTGAGGGAAGAGGAACCGGGAGCTTCGGTGGGTTAATATAGGAAAGGAGAGGGAATTCCTTATTATTTAAGTTTGGGAAACCACACATTAAACTAATCAAAACCACAAATCAGACCATGGTTTTTTGTATAAGGTTTTTTCCCAAGGGGAGTGGAAAACAATATTTTAGGAGGCCAGTAGCCTAACTTCATAAAATAATAGGGTTTCTTATGTGCAGGCGAGTCACACTCTCAAGGAAAACAATTTAAAAAGGAAAAATGTTTTATAAGTCATGGAGGGTTCAATAAAGCATTGTAAAATAAATATACCAAATATAAAATCAAATTATTTTAATGGAAAAACATATATTGTCTGAAAATAATGTTTATAGTATTATATTACATCACTATTGGGTCATTATGATTTCATAAAGCACATTATATATTTAAACGGTATTTAATTTTTAACCAAAAATTCGACTCTCTCAAAAAATTATGAAAATTTCATCATTGGAAAATTTCGATATCATGATTCAAAAAATTATATTAATTTTATCAAAATAATTTTCTAAATATGGGAATATTTTACTTTTAAAATAAATATCTACATTTCTAAAAAAATCATTGTTTTCGACAAAAATATCTTTCAAACCTTAATAAAAATTACAATTGTGTTCATAAAAAATTGTAAGATCATTTATATTTATGAAAACGTATTTTATTAATAATATTTTATTAAAATATTATTTAATTCAAAAATCCATTAATTCATGAAAATAAATTTATTATTTGAATATTAACAAAAAAATACTATTTTTTATTTAAAAACTATTTTCAAAGTAACAATCATAAAATGAATGTATATTCAATATTATAAACAAAAATAATGAACATAATCATAGTGCTAAGGTCTTGTTACATAACTCCTTATAAAACCTGCATTGAACAAATGGGTAAGGTGTTCGATGGTGACAGACTCTTGGGGTGGCTTGGATAACTTTTCTTGGGTGGTAATCTCTATCAACATCTACTTCTCTCGTAGGCGGTTCTGTTCAAGATTAACATTTTAAGGATCGACATGGGCTTTGTCAAAAGAAAAACCCAATGATGCCACCTCCTTTCTGAGCTTCAAAAAATGGGCTTCATATGGGGAAATTCTACTGGATGAGGCCATCACTTACTTTGTCCGAGTAAATTGGATTTATTAAAGAACTATATTTATACTAATCATGTGATCAATGTTCAATGACTATATTAACAACAATAAAAATTCATAAAGGTATTTTAAAATCTATAAACATAAAAAAAATTCATATGTTATATAACCATTTTACATAATAAGACATCCAATTATATTAAGCAAAATTTTCATTTATGAATGTTTGGGTCATTACACAATTGTTCAAGAAGGAATAGAGAATGGCCCTTCTTTAAGTGCTTTAGTCCCAGAATATACACCTCCTTATGAAATTGATTTTGAATCAGACCCAGAATAGGATAAGGATATTCATCATTCTCGTTGCAAAGCATGGAAAAACATTTGGAAGATAATATTTAAGATTCCCCTTGATGAACTTCCTTCAAGAATTCCACGACATTCAACTCTATTTATCAGAATATGATTTGGAGGTTTTGAAAACCATAAAATTCATTTTGTGGTGAAAGAGATTATCCAGAGGAGGGATCAAGAGGAAAATTCTGGACAAGACTTGATAAAATCCAAATTTTCAATCAATATTGAATATTTCCAAGAAGCATTGTCCCATGCTGAGGGTAATCATAATGAAATGATGAAGGGACTAAAGCAGAAAATTAAAGAAAATATTTTTCAAAACCTGTGCCTTCAACAAAATTTAGATATCATTACAGGGGAGCTTGAACCGCTCCATATCTCATTATGAGAAGTCCATAATGATGGTGGAAAATCCATTTCAGATGATAGAGAAGCACTTCATCATGATGAAGAGAGGGAGGCTGGTTAAATAGACAAACTTCAACAAGAAGCTGATGGGGATCAATAGGCTATCAAAAAATGAGAAATTACATAGAAATAATTTTGTAATTTCAAATAGAGATACTTTAACTTGTGGATTCTCCTCTATGAAATTTTTTTATAAATGAAAAGTAATTTTCCATTATTCATTTGTGTCTTCACTTTCGCTAACTACTTTTGTTTTACCTAGTCCATTTGGCCCATGAAGCATAGTTTGATTTTTTTCTAGGGTTATATGGGCAACCCCACAAACATTATATCTCTTGTCTTTTTATTGGTCAATATTACCTAAACCATAAAGAATGTACTTTTTGGGAGTTGGGACTCAAATATTATTCAGATATCTCTTTACGGGTTCTCAATCTAATGACTAACAATTCTTTTATTATTTGGAAGTTTGGAGTAATGCTTGTTGGACTATAATGGGCATGTATTTAAGGTAAAATATCTTTGACCATAAATTTTGAAATTAGATCCCAAACAAGACATTGTGGTAAAGAATTGATTTAATATTATTTAAATATTTACAAGGGGAATCTTGAGCCATGATTTTTTATGGTCACAAAATTTGAAACATGTTTGAACATAAGGGGTGTCTTTTCCTAGAATACTGTTACCATTATTTGAAAAAACCATTACAGGGAATGTGTTATGCTGGTCTAAATAGGGAATATGTTGCCTAGCCAAATACTTGCATCTTTTGACTGACATTCCTGTTATGAATGAAAAATTTTCATGGCTGCCAAAGGTCATGTGCTGCATTGTCAAACAAAAGATCTCTCTAATGTTTAACATTTTTCTATTGAAGATAGGGGAAGATAAGATTTGGGTGACTCAAGATCACATTGGGTGGTTTTTCTAAATAATGTAATTTTAAGAATAAAAAAGGGCTATATTACACTGACATATGTCATGGATAGGAAAACCATTTCTAATAAAAATTTGGTGTATGAGGAATGTTAATGATTCATCTAAAAGAGGAATTCATGATATCGTATTGTGCAGCTTTAAGTCATGCAGTGAGGACATTGGTATTTTCTAGTTTTCATTCTTGCAGTGAGGACATTGTAATGTGTAGTTATAAGTCTTGCAGTGAGAACATTGTACTATGAAGTTTTAATTCATGCAATGAGGACATTGGGTAGCCTTAATTTAAGGTCTTTAGCTCTGACCAAAGGTACAAAACTCTACCAATTTCATGATTTCTTTGGAGACATACTATCATATTCAGCTATGGAAGGGAAATTTGTAAACTGTGATTTGGTAATTTCTAGGACCTATGAATGATATGGGAAAAGGGATAAAAGAGTTAGAGTAAGTCATTTCCAAGAATAAAGTTACCATTAATTGACAAACCCGTTATGGGGCTGTATTATACCGGGATAACTAGGCATATGCTACATAGCCAAATAGTGGCATCTTTTGACTGACAGGCCTATTATGTAGGAAAATTATGCAAGGCCACCTAAGGGCATGTGCTGCATAGTCAAACAAAAGAGCTCTTTGAAGTTTGACACTCTATTGCTCAAAGATGAAGAAAGAATATAGAGATTCATATTTTTTAAAGCATAGTGTTTGGTTTTCTGGGAAAGGTAATAGAATATGGAGAGTGTATTTCTAGCCAATATTTCTAGAGAATCAGATGAATATGACTCTTATGAAGGTTAGACTCAAACATATGAGGTTTTATTTCTGTAATTTTAGGTTATACGACTAAGCCCCGAAATAGAAACAATATATAATTTGGGTCGAAGTGATTTCAATGTTATCTCACATTGTATTGAACACATGGTGAGGGAAATGTGTAAACCACAGTCATAATGACTTTCATATTGTGAGGAAAATAATGGGACAATTTTACATGAAAGACTATTTTAAAATAAAGATTCTTGTATATTATCATCAAAGATTTAATGGGATGAAGATATTAAAACCAAGAACAAAGTTACCATTAATTGGCAAACCCATTATGGATGATGTCTTATGCAGGACTAATTAGGGAATATACTACATAGCCAAATGTGGCATCTTTTGACTTACAGTCCTATTATGGAGCAAACTTATGCATGTCCACATAAGGAAACGTGATGAATAGTCAGGAAAAAGAGTTCTCGGATATTAGTAATCATGTCACCAGAAACTGTAAGAAAGATTATGATGATAAGAAAACATTAAAGATTATGATTATGGAATATGGAAGGGGTATATGACCAATACATATGATAAATATTTGAACCAATATTGTCCATGAGTTTGACATCCTTTCATAGATCTAACTCATATGTAAAATGAAGACTTTATTTATTTCCTCTGACTTAATATTATGATGTGCAATTTAATTTCATGCAACAAAAACATTATACTATACAGTTTTAAGTCATTCTATGAAGACATTAATAACCCCCTAATAAATTAAGACACCTTTTTTATATAAAAATTTCTTTTACCCAATTCATAATCCCTCTTGATCTATGCTTAGTGTGATAAACAAGGAGTTGTAAATGTTTCTTCTATAATATAAAGGTGACACAAGTGAAGAATGGGGTGTTAAATTTCCTTGCAGTTTAACATCGTGTAATAAGGATGAAGATGAATCTATTGTAAATAAATACATATTGTAACTAAAATAGGAGATAAAAACCAACTGTCACTATGTGTCTTGCTGGGGGAAAAATCAATTCATACATTGAACATAAAACATTCCCTATGCAGATGTAATTATTATACAACAAATAATAGTTTTTTATCAGGGATGGGCCCAATATTGGAGATATAGCAATCTCTACGTATCTCCAATAGATGAGAATCAATCCATACGTAGTTATTCAATCTATAATTCATCTTGTTAATCGAGTTTGACATGATGAATGGGGGCTTTTGACACATTTTTAAATAATGGTAAATCTTATGACATAGAATGGTATAAGAATCAAATCATATATCTTAATGAAACTCTCTGTATATATCTGATTCATATATAGAAGGAGAAAAAAATGAGAAGATTTTGAGATTCTGACTAGGACCAAAATTGGATATTTAGGCATCTCTACGTATCTCATTGGAAAATGAGAACCAATCCATACATAGTTCTTGAAATAAGGTCTTTATGCATATCTAACTCAGAGATAGTAAAGAGAGGGACCCATGTTCTACTAAGGAGTAGTGATAATGTCAATGATGTTTGCTTATGGAATCTTCTAACATCACATAGAGAAAAATTTAGTGGTACAAATGATTTCATACAGTTTAACGTCATGTGATTAGGACAAAGATGCTACACATTTTAACGTCATGCATAATGGACGCTTATGGTTATTATGCAGTTTAATGTATTGCAACTAGGTCATGGAAGCTACGGAGTTTTATATCTTACTACAATGACATAATGTTGTGCAGTTTAAAGTATTGTACTGAGGATGAATTTTCACAACTACATAGAGTATTTCTGTAAGAATCATGAATTAGTTGGAGTTGTAATAAGCTCTCCATCCATTGAGAATAAGGCATAAGATCCATTTGAATAGACCTTATATATGGAATAAGTTACTCACACATTTGATGATGTTTTGAAGGATTAATTCCTGGTATCATTGGAGTCCTAAGGACCAATACTAATTCACTTTGAAAAAATGAACGGAGGCAAACGTTTTTGTTAAAAGCTCGTGCTATTCTATTCTAATAATATTTTAGATTATGCAAATTATGAAATCTATTCCCATCTAATCTTTCCAACAAATTGAACCATTTTTTAAGACCTCTCATCCATAGATAACTTATCACATATTACAACTCTGAGTGAAAGAAATTGTATTTCAATTGGAAAAACTTCTTCGGTTCCATATACTAGTGAATAAGGAGTTTCTTGGGTAGTAATACAGGTAGTTGTCTGATAAGCCCATAAGGGCATGGAAAAGTTTATCGGGCCATAATATCTTAACATTATCCACCATCTTCTATATTATACTTGATAGGTTCTTATTATAGGCCTCTATCTGTCCATTGGCTGTCTCATGATAGTGTTATGAATGGTTGTATTTGATATTATGTTCTTGATATAACTTTTTTAATTCAAAAGAACAAAAATTGGTGCCTTTGTCTATCAAAATAGTATGAGAAACACCAAATATATTAATGATATTAGTTTTGAAAAAACTAAGAATGATTTTGGATTTGACTTTCTTGAGAGGTATTGCCTCATCCAATTTAGAGAAGAAGTCAGTAGCAGTGAGAATATACTTGAACTGCTTAGCTGTGGTTGGAGGATAAGTCCCTAATATATCCATTCCTCGCATGGAGGATGGTGAGAAGCATTTAGCTATATGTAGAAATTTGGGTGTTGATGAATGAAGCTTGCATGCACTTGGCAGGGAAGACCTTTTTTAGTCAAATCTATAAAATCTAGCATCATTGATGGCCAAATTTATCCAAGCCTTCGGATCTAATCAGAGATTCAATGCTCAAAATGGTGGGAAACACAAACTCCTCAGTGTAATTCTTTCATGACAGCTACAATATCTTATCCATAAATACATCTAAAGACGATTTCATCAATGTCTCGCTAGTAAAGGATTTTTTGGTGGTATATATTATCATAAAGAGTGAAGTGGGTGGTTCATCATCATATTTGTTCTTTTTCATCCGTATCTGGTGAAATTTTTCCATTTTGAAGATATTTCATGATGGATGTTCTCCATCCCGTCGTATCACCATATGGTTCAAAAATATGTGTAATTTCATTAATATCTGCCATTATAGTTTGATCAAAAGTTGAGAACACATGATAATGGGATGTGTAGGAGATTGTCTCATGTTGATTTGGATCTTCCATGGTTTTAGCTTCATTAGCCAGTGCATCTACATGAGCATTTTGTGATCGCGGGACATAAATCAATGTCGGATATGAGGGAAATTCATCCATTAACCCTCAGACATAATCACACAAAGGAATTAACACTTCTTTTCTGATAGAATATTTCACATTGATTTTTTTGACTACCAATTCATGATCACCTTTCACCTTTAAATGATCCATTTGCACCTGAAGGGCCAATTCCAGAACTGTGATGAGAGATTGATATTTGGCCTCATTGTTGGTACCACCTTCTGACAATAGGAAGGAACAAGGAAATACATCATTTTCTGGGGAAATAATGACAATTCCAAACCCAATTTCATTGAGTTTATGGTTTTCCATTCTCTTCCATGTTGGACTTCTAGAAGCACTATCAAAATAAATTTCCCATATTTTGGAATTATCCTGAATAGAGAAGACCTCTTCATTAGGAAGTTAAATATTAAATGATATATCTTCAATAGATGGATTCTCATCAAGGAATTCAGCCAGTACTTGGCCTTTTATTGCCTTTTGAGGCACAAACTGGATATCAAACTATTGCAAAATAATTTCCCATAGTGACAAACTCCCTGTAAGCATAGGACAAATGATGATAAATTTGAGTGGATTATTTTGAGACACCAACTAGACTTCATGATGTTGAAGTTAGTGCCTTAATTTATTAAATGAAAAAATTAATGTGAAGAAACATTTTTCAATGCATAAATATCACGTTTCAGCATCAATAATAGTTTAACTGAGATAGTAAAGGTTGTTTTCATTCCCAGCATCATTCTTTTGGGTGTGGAAGGAAACTAGTGATTTCTATAAAGCTGTCACGTAGAGAATAAGTGGTCTTCCTTCAACAGGTAGCATTATTACCAGTAGACTCAGGAGATATTTTTTGTTGGTATGAAATGATTCTTGTAAGTCTTCAGTCCATTGGTAGGTGATTCCCTTCTTCATTACTCTGGTGAAGGGTAAATACTTGCCTACTAAATTTTCGATAAAGCGTCGAATATAGGCCAAGTGTCCTTGGAGTCCTCTTAATTATTTCAAAATTTGAAGTGTTTACATACAGAGAATTGATTTTGTTTTCTCAGGATGAAATTCATTACCACAATGGCATATAACCGTTCCATGAAACTTTTTTAAGGTTACCCTGGAAGCACATTTCGAGGGGTTCATCTTCAAAATGAATTGATGATGTTTGTTGAATATAGTCTCCAAATCAGCCAAGTGATTGGAACATTTTCTGGATTTGACCACTAAATCATCCACATAACATTGATCAAATTTCCCTAAGAAGGTTCTGAGTATGTGGTGCATGGAACGTTGGTATGTTTCACCTTCATTCTTTAAGACAAAGGGAATTACCCAATAGAAAAACACACCTTGAGGGGCTCTAAAGGTTTAAGATTATTCATCCTCTAGGGCCATTCAAATTTTATTATACCTAGAGTAGTCATCCATGAAGAAAAAATCTTTATAGCTATCCATTACATCATTTAGAAGTTTTGTAATCAGTACTGGAAATTCACCTTTAGGATAATGCCGGTTATGATATTTGAAATCAATGAAACTATAATTTTTCCTTTCTTATTTTTCACTAGGAAAATTTTTTCCATCCATTTGGGAAACTGAACATTCCTAACAAAGTTATCCTTTATATGCTAATCAAATTCAGCTTCAATTTTAGAGGCATGAGTTGGGTGTGCTCTTCATGTTTCCTACATGAATCCATGATGTTCTTCTGGAAAACCCAAATGATGGGTGGCTACATCAGGATTAAGACCTTGCATTTATGTATAATTCAAAGCAAATACATCATGATGTTGTTTTAGAAATGAAGTATGCACCTCTTTCTCTTCAAAGGTAATGGCTGCACAAATTAGAGTGGGGTGTGGGTCTTCATAGGTAACCAAATTTATTTTTCTAAGCTCATACACAGTGGTAGAGACCCCTTTCTCAAATGATAGAGGAGAATCACTGAGATCTTCCTCTTATTCTTCATTCTGTGTTACCTATTCTATTTTCACTTGCATAGTAGATGATGGGGAAAATAATACAGAGCTAGTGGAGGAGTTGGTATTTGAACACCCTAAAGAAGAGGCCACTATATATGACCCTACTGATGACGACTGGTTTTCCAGTGGTAATAAAGAGGAAATGATTGATTGAGAATCAACATCTTTTTCTTCTTCTAAAATTGCGAAAATTTTTTGTACTATTATTAATGAAGTGAATTCCTATTGTAGTTCAGTGGATGAAATAAATACATCGTCATTTAAACTTTTCCCTCTTCATGGTGGATCAGTAGCTTCTCTCGTGTTGTTATGCTCAATTGCCGTAATTGACATTATGGATGATACTGGACGAGTTCCCTGATTTAAGTTTACCCTTTAAATTTGATGGATGGGTAGAACATAATATATACTAAAATGTATAAATGGATTTTCTGGGATCATTTCGAATCCATTTGCAGCATTAACTCTGGTTTTTTCGTTTTTCATGGACTTCATTTCTTTTGTGTGATAAAACTCCGCCTTAATTTATTGTGATTCACATGTTTTGAATGGATCCTTGTACCCATAAAATGTCCCAATTTTACCATTGAAACAACACTTAAGACATTGGTGGTATGATTAAGGTATTAATTCATGTTGATGCATCCTAGGCCTTCGAAGAAAAATATTTAAGTCTATGTCCGGATGAACAACCATGAAATCAGAATTAGACACAAGATCTCCAAACTGAGTTCAGAGTGTAATATTGCCCAGAGGTTCTTGCTCATTCATATCATAAGATTGAACATTAAAGTGGAAGGAGATAAGTTTTATTTAGTCAAGCCCAATCAACGAAGTGTATGAACAGGAATGAGGTTGACTCTAGGGCCATTATCAATGAAGGCTTGTCAGATGTCTATAACATTTAATTTTCCAGACAAATTCAAGGGTCTAATATGACCATGCACCACATCATTTTCATCTTCATCAATAATAGATATGATTGCATGAAATTATGTAGGATCATTCTCTATATGGTAAACCTCAGTAGTAGAAACTTCAATTTTAAACTCTTGAGGACATAAAAAATCATCAATGAGTGCCTCTTGATGATCTTTTGATAGATTCAAATCATCCAGAATTGATAACTTGGATGGTACTTGGAGAAATTGTTTCAAGACATCATACTTTTGGTCCAAAGGTCTGTGTTTCCTATCTGAGATATGTGGTTTTGTATGTGCTTTGGAAGTTGATGCTTCTGATGTAGCCGTATTCTGTGTCAGAGAAGAAGCAAGAAATACTCTTGGATTTGGTAAATTAGACTGACTAGCTCTATTCATTTCCTAAGAAGATGACGGTGTGAATTCTAATCAGTCTTCTAAAATAATTTTGTCAATGACAAACCTGTATTTCATTTATGAAACTCTTTGTTCCTGTTGATCTCGAAGAAGGGATTTTCCACAAGTTTCTGCCGCATATATCGTTCGATCAGGGGAAGAGATAAAATGGAGGTTTTTATAATTCCCACGCATTCCTTTGAATCCTTGTCCTTGGCCTATTCTTATAGTTCCCCAATTAGGTACAAGAATTCGTGAGCATTATAATCAAAATCACCATTGGAATAAGGATCCATTAAACGGATAACATTAGCAGAACCAAAGATCAATTCTTTATCTGACAATGATTCTTCTTGACTGGTAATTTCCGGTTGTGTTGTTTGGTAGAGAGATGCCCATGATTTTTAATTAAATGGAATAAAATCTTCCATGGTCAGGGATAACTTTGTCCTTGACAAGATCTCATCATCTTATGACTGGTCCTTGTCCTTATAATTACTTTTATTCTTTGAGGAACGTCCATTTTATGAAGATGGTTTTACTATGGAAGTAGTAGGAAAAGACACAATTTGTTGTTTCAACTGTGTTTGTAAAATGGCATGAGTCCAGTTGATCATTTTCCTGATTGTATAATCATCATATTCCAGCACATTTTTACTTTTTACCTCTGGTCATTCGCCTTATTCCTCTAGATCAGTAGCAGTAACACATACTACTTGAGCTGATGAAAATTTCAGTTTTACTTGCCTATAGTCTACTATCTTTTTCAAGAGGTCCATGAAAACAAAACATTCTTGGATGGGATGTCTAACATCTGGTGAAAGGGATAATAATTTGGAATATCTGCATCTCTTTATTTATTTGGTTTCTTTGTCCATGGAAACTGATCCCAATTGTTTTCCATAGTAGAGATGATTTAACCAGGAACTTGTTCATTCCTAAAAGAATAATCTATAATCCTTAATTCCTTATACTTTTTCAACCTTGGATCTCTTTGATCATCTTGATGAGGTGTTCATTACTGTTGATGCTTAGAAGGTGGATCCCTTCTGTATGATGAAGGTCTTGATGTAGAAGTAGGTATATGTGCCTGCTTGAGTGTGACTGTAGCAGCTTCTGCCTTTCCTATCCTCCTTACTGGAGCTAATGTAATTAAATGAGTTTTAGCCTTAGTTTCTATAATGGAGTTTTCTATCTATTGAGTGATTTAAGTAAGGACTGTAATCCCTATTTTTTATTTCATAGGGATCAATTGTGTGCATAGCTCATCACGCTGATTTACAAAACAAATTGGCAACAACTCTTCTTAAGGAAGTTCTATACTTAAGCAATATGTTAATCAATTCCATAAAGCAATGAAATATGAAACTCTTTCATTCTCCCTTTGATTACAATTGGTAGGATAAAAACTATCATTTTTTTAGTGTTGAGAAAAATTGAAAAGGAAATTTCTGATAGATATCTTTCCATCCAGTAATTGATCGATATTGTAAACTTTTATACAGGACAAAAGTTGGTCCCTGTAAGGACTGCACAAAACACATAAGATTTTCTGCTTCTTCTTATTGAGAAGTACCCATCATTGTACTGAAAAGAGAAAAAAATGTGTTTAGTTTTGTTCTGAATCTCTTGAATCGTTAAATATTGGGAATTTGGTACTTAAAGAATTTGGTGGGGTGGAATTTCATCCACCCATTGAGGGTAACCACTCTTTTTCAGATGAACTGGTGCATGTATTTCCTCAATAGCTTCCAATAGAGTCATTAATGCCTCAATTGTGTTGATAAGAATTTTGGGGAATATCCAAATGAGCTAGATTCTATGTAGGTATAGCAACTGCAGCTTGAGCTAGTGCGACGACTGGAAAAACCTCTGATGGTGGTGGTGATTTTTTCCTTGGATAACCCAAAGGAACATGTCTATTAGGATTTATTTGATCCATCCTAGATTATGTACCTAGTGGAGGGAATTCGATATCTACATCTATAGTCACTACAAGTCTTCTTTGCTGAGGATCTCCTACAATATTTCTAGGTTGAGGATCTGCATATGGAGTACGTCTAGCAGAAATGATGTTTCGAAGTAACTCTATATTGAGTCTTTTCAAATCATTCATTTCCTCTTCTTGTTGTGAAAATCTCTCTTCAAATTAAATAGATTGACCTTCTCTAGTGGAAATGTGAGATTTTATCGGACTTTTTTCTTTCCCCTTGTTAGAAGACTTTCGAAGAGGAGGCAGTTGGTTATTTGATGGCATACTTAGATTCTGGGTAAGCCTCTGATTTCGGGTGTGCACACCTTCTTCATTTTCCTTGGTGTGTACTGTATTATGGAAAATAACTTCATATTATAATTCCCTTTAATTGGACTCATTTTTTAGAGGATATTATACAGTGGTGTTAATGACATTTACTAGCGTGTAATTCATCGATGGTATTCTGTCAGTTTTTTTGTGGGTTCATATCTATTTTTCTCTTATATGAGACGTTGTTCTCCTATATGATGAATTCCCTAGAAATGTTTGGCAAATAGTAACATGAAGGGAATCCTCATGTAGTTCAGTTATACACTCTACTTGTGGCTTCTTTCCTAATCATGAGAAAACTGACTTTGGTTGAGGAGGGGATTCCAGATGTGAGAAAGCCCTAGATTTATAGGCTGGGGTTGTTCATGTTCTTCTTCTTCTTCTTCAAATCTTTCAAAATTGTTTAATGAATTTGATGGCTGAATTAAATAAGTCTCCAGCCTTACAATTTGGGGAGATTCTTTAACTACTATGGATGAAATTGGTGGAACTGCTCTTATGATTTTGAAGATTTTGGTTTGGACATTAGTTGGGTGCATCATCTGACAACCACAGAAATCACCTTATTCAGAAGATTGCTTTTCTATTTCAGACATTTTCATTCTCTGATGCCTAAAATCTTCTATGCAGGATGCTAGATCAAGATTCTCAAATGAATGACGTAAAAGTAACTCAACAACTTATTTTGTTTCGGCCCAATTATAGTGAGAATTGGTTGAGGCATATTCTAGAGCGTACACTAGATTACAAACAAAACCTATTGATTGTGGCTGACTGTGGGAAATAAAATTGCATGAGACCACTTTTAACTAACATTTCTGATTTAAGAGTGTAGTGAAATGCAATGATCCATATGCACCCCATCCTCTAATACGAACTCTAGATTGGTAATCATAAATTTACTGGTGTATCCTCCTTAGAGCATTGAGACATGCACACTGAAGGATTCTCTACTATTTTTCAACTTTTGTAGGTTGGGAAATAGAGAGAGACGCTAATTCAATTTGGAGATGAAACCCTTATATTACCTTTACATGATTTTTATATTCATAATATGGTAATACTTTTATTTTAAAATGATGAATAGTTTTCTATATGTTGAGGCAGATATCATGAATGAAATCTTCTGTAATCAATTCTGGAATGTTATACTAATAATTTTCCAAAGTCCAGATCATGACTAGTATTTCTCCTTTGGCCAATTATTTTCTCAAGTTTAAGATATCTTCACCGTATTTCAGTTGAGGTTTCTCCACTTGTTCTGACCATAGTGGATGCTTTGTATTACAAGAAAAATGACCCAAGGGAGGTTCGGAGAATGAATGTTCCCTTAAGATGTTTTTTGGTTGAGAAAGTGTTTCACCTGTAAATGACAAGGCATCAGATATGACTGGACTTGTGTTTGCAATAGCCTTGAGATAGGAGGGATTTCTCGTCGCTATATGTTCAATTATGAAATTGTCTTGAAAATGAGAATTGATACTACGGAGAGGACTTTTCTAGTGAATTACATCATGGAGAGGATCACCATGATGGAATATATTAAGGGATAAATCATATTTCTCCTTGGTCTTCTGGCCACACAGAGGATTTTTGTCACTCTCATCAAGAGATAAGCACTCTGGATTGACCAAATTTTCATAAAGAAAGCCTTAATAATGATGTTCCTGATGAAGAGATTCATAATTACAACTACAAATCCCAGAAGTTGGTAATGATTGGGTATAATCTTGAGCTGCAACTGATACATGTGTGAGGGATTCAAGAACTGCAGCATTAAGAGGAGCCAAATCGTTACATAACTCTTTATTTTCCAACAGTTCTTGGTGATACTTCTTTTTGGATGTTAACTTATAGTTATTTTGGGCCACTTGCATGGAAAAGTGGTTATCTTGGGAAAATTTATATTCCTTCATTGGAGTTGGTACAGGAACTGATTGATTACCTACAATTTTAAACTCTGTATGTTCGCGTTCTTATTGTCCATATGATATAGGGGAGTTTTCCCCATGACCATCATGGACTAGAACATAGGTGTGTATCAACTCCAGGATGGAATGTCGATGTGTCATCCTATGTGTGGGGATAGATTTATGTGTCTGTTCCCCTACTAATGAAGTAGTTGTTATAATATCCATGCTTGATTCCTGAATATGAACAGGGATTTCTGTCTACCCATTCACCATTGATAAGATAGGTTTGGTGACTTCAGCGGCCAGAACAGAAATATACATCCATTTTGTATATATAGTAGTTTCATGAACCTACTCTTGTCCTCATTTTCATGTGAATGGATATTGAAAGTACTCATGCATGGGGGAAAAGATTTTGGTCTGCCCCAAATTTGTCGTCAGAGCTATCTGAATGACTTCTATGGGTGCTGCCAAATGAGACTGTTAGCATGCATGATGAACATTTTTAGGTGTATGTGCCTTCTAGCTATTTCCAGTCATGTATAGTTGATACAATTCCTCGAATATTTGAATATTATAGTGCTGACAGAATTGGTAATTGTAAACAGGTGTATGTTCCTGTTTACTAGTTTCCACTACATTAGATTGGAGGGCCACTTTAAATGCAGTCAGACGAGCCAACTGACTGGTTGATAACTAGTAAATAGGTGTATGTACCAGTTCACGATACTCCATTAGATTTATCTAGTTAGATTGGTGGGTTTCTGCCAAATAATCATGTTGAGCCGCAAAATTTGGATGTATGGGTGTATGTGCCCGCTCAGTGTTTGCCTTCAAGTTAAATTGATGGACTTCTCTAGATAGGGAAGAGGTGATAACTTGGTTCCTGTTGACCGGACGTTGTCCCTGGTGCTTCATCTTTCGTGCCAGGGTGTGGGAGACTTGGGATGAATGTCCATAGGCAACACCCCATCATGTTGGGGGTCTACTAGCACGTGATTTTTCAGGAAATTGTTGATGTGTTTCATTAGTAAAGACTTTGTAATTATTGAATTGTGGCCTTAAGTAACCTCTTGATCCACCTCCCAGTAGTATGGGTATAAAAACCCTACTTTTTATTACACACTTAAACCTGATTTATTACATAAAATATTTACTTGATACAACATATAAGATCAATAGGTATAGTGTCTTGGGGGATTAGTAACATTACGTTACAACATAGAACATAAAACACACAACATCTTTATTGAAAATATCCTTTACATGACCACTAAATTTCCTCGTACTTATAATTTCATGGGATATCCTGAGGACTTGCATAAGAAAAGGGTGAGATATAAAGCCAAGTAAGGGAATAAACCTAGAATAACATCAGGAATACAATACATGTTAGCCAATAGTCATATAAATGTAGTATAATAGAAAAATGAACATAAAGGCATGATAAAGCATGACAATCATAACATTGAAATTTGGCCACAACACTTATCATGGAATTTGGGGGAGCCAAGCCTCATTGCACATGGAGCATGATTAAACCCTCCTTGAACCTGATGCATGAGTAAACCCTCATTTTAACTGAATTAGCATGATTCAACACCCATTGTACATGAAGTATCATGATACTATACTTTACCCAATTCATTGGAGCGCTATCAGGGTGCACCCTTCTTAAACATTTCATTTTAGGCATAAGTGTGCCACAAGGATCATATAACATGGAATCAACCAATATCATAAGTTATTCCATGATTAAGTAATGTGTAATAAATACATGAAATTAACATTCAATAGATATATGCGAATAAAGGTGAATACCCTTGATAGAGACATGGGTACGTTATTCACTACAAAATGATCTTGGCTTGGAAAAACACGGTGCAATTTCGGCAGCATAATAGCCTATCATAAGGAATCAGGAAAATAGATGATGAGATAGAAAAGGGTGTCTCATCATATGTACATGAAATGTACTAGAAGGGGGTCATATGGATACATTTCCCAATAAAATTATTGTAATTTAGATGCATAAAACAAAATAATTACGTGGATGTAAAAGTGGAGAGAGAAATCCATCATGAAATATTAGCATGGTAACAAGTGTACATGGGAGTCATTATTGAGAGAGAAAGGGGTATCACATAAAAAAACATAAAGAGGGATGTATGGGGGAGGTGATAAATAATACCCCAACATTTTTAATTGAAAACAACTGGTTATAACAACAAAACGAATATTGGAAAAAATTAGAAAGGTTGAAATCACTTACATGGAAGTGTGATTCCAAAGGCTTGGAATAGGCTTGAGAGAGGCTTCTTGGGAGCTTGGGGCACCATGGTAGGATTATAGAGAGGGGAGGTAAGGGTTTGGTCAAACTACAAAGTCTTGGAGTAAATAAAAAGTGGGAGCTTGGTGGGTTTTTATAGGAAAGGAGAGGGAATTCTTTATTATTTAGGTTTGGGTCACCACACATTAAACTAATCAATGCCACAAACCTGACCATGTTTTTTCCCATGGTATTTGAAAAATGGTAGTGGAAAAAAATATTTTATATGGCCAATGGAATAACGTCTTAAAATAATATGGTTGTTTACGTGAAGGTGAGTCATGCTCTCAAGGAAAACAATTTAAAAAGACAAAATGGTTTATAAGTCTTGGAGGGTCCACAAAAGCATTGAAAAATAAATAAAACAAATATAAAATCACATTATTTTCATGCTAGAACATATATTGGCCGAAAATAATGTTTATAGTATTTTATTACCTCACTATTGGGTCATTATGATGTCATAAAATACATTATTTATTTAAATAGTATTTAATTTTTACCCAAAAATTTGAATGTCTAAAAAAATATGAAAAATTAACCTTTGGATAATTTGGATCTAAAGATTCCAAAAATAATATTCATTTTATCTACGTAATTTTATAAATACGTGAATTTTTACATTTAAAATAATAACCAACATTTACTGAAAATTCATGGGTTTTGAAAAAAACAGTTTTAGAGCCTTAAGAAAAATTACAATTGCATTTATAAAATTATATGATCATTTATATTTGATAAAAATTAATTTCATAATAATATTTCATTGAAATGTTATTTAATTCATATATCCATTAATTCTTCAAAATAGATTTTTCTAGTTGAATATTAACTAAAAATAATATTTGTGCCTAAAAAAACTATTTACAAAGTAACAATAATAAAATGAATGCACATTCATTATACAAAAATAATGTACATTTTCATAGTGCTAGGTTCTTATAAAATATCCCCTTATAACACAAGCATAAGACTGAAAGGTAAGGTGTGCGATGGTGAGAGACTCTTGGGGTGGCTGGGATAACATCGCTCAGGTTGTAATTTCTATTAACATCCACTTCTCCCATAGTCGGTTCCGCTCATGCTTAACATGTTTAATCTTGGCTTGGGCTTGGTCAAGAGAGAATCCCAATAATAGAACCTCCTTTACGAGATTTTACAAATGGGCTTTGTATGGGGGAAGTCTACTGGATGAGGCCATTGCTTCCTTTTTCTGTGTAAATTGGATTTGTTAATGCCCTATATTTATACTAATCATGTGATCACTGTTCAACGGCTATATTATCAACAGTCACAATTCATAATGGTTTTTTAAAATCTAGAAACATAAAACCAATGAAGTTAACATTTCATAAAACCATCAAAAGACATTTAATTAGGTTAAGAGGAATTTTCATTAATGAATGTTTTGGTCGTTACCATCTTCCCCCCTTAAGAAATTTTTCACCTAAAATTTCCTTTTCCCACAAAAAACTAGATGTGGGTGACATGGATTCATTACTTCCTCTAAATCCCATGTCCTTTCTTCAAACATTTGGTTTATATACAACAACTTGACGAGGGTCATTGTCTTCTTTCCTAGAACATTTTTCTCTACGATTTAAGATCATCACTATTTTCTCCTCACAAGAAAGATAATCCTCTAGTTGTACTACATATAAAGAGAGTATGTGTAAAGGGTCTGGTATATACATCCGTAAGAAGGATACATGGAGGAAATCATGTACATTAGCCATGGTTGATGGAATTTCAAGTCGGTAGGCCACAACCTGAATATGATCAAGAATGTCGAAGGGGAAAATGTACCTAGGACATAACATCCCATTATTTCCAAACACCATGACCTTCTTCCATGGAGAAGTGCATAGAAATTCCATGTCTCCAACTTAAACTTAGGGTCTCATCGACGGTTATCTGTATAACTCTTCTATCAACTCTGGGATGCCTTGATATGCTGCTGAATGGTTTTCACCTTCTCCACCATTTCTTCGATAGTTTTCGGTCCTATCAGCTTATACTCACCAACTTCATCCCAAAATGTCGATGTTATGCACCTCTTCCCATTCATGGCTTCATAAGGTTCCATTCGGATGCTCGAGTGGAAACTATTATTGTAGGAGAATTCCATTACTGGAAGATGTTGGTCCCACCCTCATTTGAAGTCCATAAAACACACTCTCAACATGTCCACAATTTTTTGGATAGTCCGATATGATTTTCCTTCAGTTTGAGGATGATAAGTCATATCTTGGAGATCTCGATATATCTTTGTGTTTCCTGGGTGAATATAATAATTTGAACTATGCACATCATCCAAAATTCCCTTCTTCAGGTCTGATCTTGATGGAACACATAGTCTTTTCCCAAATCTCACAATTCCTTATTAATTAACATTGAACTCTAAGGATTTCCCATTTTTGATAGCTTCCACTCTCTTCTGAATTACCACATCATCCTTTTGAGCATCCCTTAACCATTACAAAAGAGACGGTTGAGAAATCATTTTTGAAAGGATTGATTATGTTCTCATCTTTATGATTACCATGTCCATCTTTATAAAATCATAGAATATTGCTTCCTTCTCAATTCCCATCAATGATAGAATTGATGGGACCTTTCTACATAGAGAATCTGCCACCTTGTTCGTTTTCCCATGGTGGTAATATATTGAGTAGTCATAGTCTTTGATCAGCTCTAACCATCTTTGTTGGCACATGTTCAACTCTTTATGTGTGAATATATACTTTAGGCTTTTGTGGTCCATATATATTTCACATTTCTCCCCAAAGAGAAAATGTCTTCAAATTTATAAAGTTAAGATCACTGTAACTAACTCCAAATCATGTGTTGGATAATTCCACTCATGAAAATTATATTTCCTTGAATCATAGTCAATTACATTGTCATTTTTCATCAACACACATCCCAGGACCCTCTTTGAAGCATCACTGAATACCACAAAAATTTCTCCAATTGTCGGTAAAGTGATCACAGGCGTAGTGATACTCCTCTTTTTAAACTCCTTGAAGCATTCTTCGCATTCATCACTCTAAGAAAACTTTACTCCCTTCTGAGTTAGCTTTGTTTGAGGGTTGGAAACTCGTGAGAAATTTCACACAATTTTCGATAATATCTTGCTAACCCAAAGAAGATACAGATATCCGTTAAGGATGTTGGCCTCAGCCATCCCTCAATTGCATTGGTTTTGGAGGGATCCATATATATACCATTACTTGTGATGATATGGCCCTAGAATGAGACCTCATTCAACCTGAACTCACACTTTATGTACTTTTCATATAGATTCTCCTTCCACAAGGTATCTAGTATAGTTCTTAGATACTCCTCATGATCCTCCTTGGTTTTGGAGTATATCATAATTTCATCAATAAAGACTACCAAAAATTTGTCGTGGTAATCCCTAAAGACTCTATTCATCGTGTCCCGAAACATTGTTGGAGAATGGGTGAGTTTGAAAGGCATTAATATGAATTCATAGTGCCTTTATCTTGTACAAAACGTAGTCTTGGGGATATCTTCCTTCTTCATCCTTACTTGATAATAACTCGACTGAAATTCCACAATGGAGAATTATTGTGCTCCATGCAGCTGATAAAATATGTCATCAATTCATGGGAGAGGATACTTGTTCTTTATCGTGATTTTTTAAGCTCACGATAATTGATGCAAAGGCCCATTGACCCATCCTTCTTCTTGAAAAAGTGGACTTTTTCACCCATGGTGAAACACTTGGGCATATAAACCCTTTATCAAAATTCTCCTAAAGTTGTTTCTTTAGCTCTTAAAGATCACAATAGCCATTATATATGGAGTGTTGGATATTGGTAATTCCCCAGTTTTAAGATCAATTGATAATTCAACATTCCTTCTCGGTGGAAAACTAAGAAATTACTCAAGAAACACTTCAACAAATTCCCTCACAATAGGCATGTCATCAAGGATGGTTTCCTCCTTATAATCAATCATTGGATCCAGATACACATGCTCATAGGGTAGTAATATCCACGCTTGATATGATGGATCTAAAGAGGATTCATCTTCCTCCTTTCACTTGTATAGAATCGGGGGTCGATTCTCCAAATGGATAGTGATTTCCCTATCACATCAATTTAATTTGGATCTATATAAGGAAAGCCAATTCAAGCCAATATTTGCATCAAACTCTACCAGAGGGTGTGTGTAGGGGTTCATTGGGAAATTCAATCCACAGATTATGACATGGGAGGAGTTATATTCATTGGATTCAATGATTGCCCCATTTTCCATACTCACCGACATCTTTACATCCATGATTTGTGGTCATGAGGGGATTGTTCTACTAAAATTTAGGGATATAAAAGAATGTGTCGAACCAGAATCCAAAAGTACGTTTGCTATTATTGAATTAATAAATAGTGTACCTATCACCACATCATTGCTGGGGTTCACTTTGATAGTAGTGATGGCAAAAGATCTCCCTTGGTGCCTTGTAAGTTATTGGTTGCCTCTGAAATGCTTTGTATTAGGGAACTGATTTGCAAGATTCCCTGGTTCTTTATTGTTGTATCAATGAACAACATGTTAAGGTTTGAACAGAGCCTTCCTCTCCTCTAATGTAGCCATATGTTTTTCTTGTCGGAAGTTAAAAGCTTGGTTCCCTTCTCCTCCACACCTAATTCATTTCCTCATCCCCTTTTTGAAATTTCAAGGGTGCTTCGTTCTGCACCTTTATCAAGTGGGGTGCTGGATCTTCTTAGCACTATTGGATTTACCCATCAGACTTCTAGAATTGACGTACACCTTACACTTAGTATCCCCATGATACCCCTGAGATTCTCTGACCTTCATTTTGACCTTGAGGGCACATCAGACAATTTCCTCATAGCTCTCAAAGTCATATATCGCTAGCTCTTTCTGAAGGATAGGTTTCAACCCACCAAAGAAGCAGTCAACCTTGCATTCCGGGGTAACGGTAAATCCAGATGCATGTCTTTCACTACTTGTGATGTTTGCCTCGTACACTCTGACAAATTAGACATCTTTTTTCTTGAGGGTAAGGAGGTCCCTTTCCATCTAAAGTTGGAGGGTGCGTGGAAAATATTTATCAAAAAGCATCATCCAGAAATCCTTCCATTCCAATGACTTGATCTCTTACTGAGGCTTCTTATATTTGATCAACGTCCACCATTGATTGACTTAACTTTCCATACGATAAAAATCCAGAAGAACCTTCTATTTTTTGGAACAATGAACGATGGAGAATATCTATTCAATGGAGTTTATCCATTGTTTGGTGATTGAGAGATCATAGGATCCATTAAATATAGGAGGACTTTGTCTCGTGAATCTCTCGATAGCAACTTGTTTTTTCATAGGGGGTTTGAACATTCTTCCTGACCCATGTTAATATTCAAATCGTGAGTTAATTGAGAGAGAAGCCTAAAAATGATCGTGATTCCCACTCCCATCAAATTGGGCATCTCATTTGTACAGTCATCACATTGATCTTCACATCGGTTGTTAGCCCAAGTCCGCCTATTACCAAACATTGGTTGATATAAAAGGAATGTTAGGGGTAACACGTAAAGGGTAATCCAAGGAAAAACCGATCACTTATAAATAACTTTTATTTCCTTAACTTATGAATATATAGGCTTAAATCTAGGATATCCGTGATCTAGTTTCTAACATATATTCTTAGGGGAATTTTTTTAAATTCCGTTAATAGGGGTTCATAGTAAGCTTATTATTTTACCAAAGCATATCCCCTGGTATTTTTGTAACCAATAGTGCATCAAGGCCCATTTCCTTGCAACAGTTCCGGTTCGAGTCTAGATCAAAGCGGTGTTTTCAGGTTTTACCCCTAGGATACATCTGTGCCAGAGCTGTATCTACCTGCTTGTATCCAGACATGGGTGTATTTTCTTGGTAAACCACTTACTCAATACTCACCAATATATAGGGATATTTTTAATAAACTTATTCTTGTATCTAAGTCTTCAATAGTGTTTTTTAATCCTAATCCCAAAATTATTTAACCAAGCCTCTGATACCAACTATAACAACCCTATTTTTTATTACACACTTAGACTTGATTTATTACATAAAATCGTCACTTGATACAACATAAAAGATTTAGAGGTCTAATGTCTTTGGGGCTTGGGAACATTACATAAAATCTTAGAACATAAAATAGACAACATCTATATTGGAAACATCATTTACATGACCACTACATTCCCTCGTACATAGCGTTTCCTGGGATAACCTTAGGACATCCATAAGAAGAGGGTGAGCTATAAAGCCCAAAAAGGGAATAAACATGGAATAACCAGAGGAATACAATACATGTTAGAATATAGGCACATCAATGGATCACAAGAGAAAAATGAACACAAAGGTATGATAAATCATGATAATAATAATATGGAAATGTTGCAACAACACTTACCATGGGATTAGCATGAGCCAATGATCATTGCACATAGAGCATGAGAAATCCCTTATTGCATATGATGCACGAGTAAAACCTCATTGCACTTAAATTTTAATCAGTCAACACACATTGAAAATGATATATCATAATACTAAACTTTACCTAATGCATTGGAGTGCTATCAGGGCGCACCATTCTTAAACATTTCATTTCATACATAAGTGTGCCACATGGATCATATAACATGGAATAAATCAACATCATTTGTTATTACATGACTAATTAATGTGGAATAAATAAATTAATGTTTCCTTAAATTGGTATATTTTCAAATAGTTGAATACCCTTGATAGAGACATGGGTATGGTATTCACTACACAATGACCTTGGCTTGGAAAAAAACACGGTGCTATTTCGGCAACATAACGGCGTGACACAAGGTTTCATGAAAATAGTTTATGAGATAGAAAATTGTCTCTCATCATATGTATATGAAATGGAAAGTAAGGGGGTCAAATGGATACATGTCCCATCATATGTAATGGAATTTAGAAGCATAATACAAAAGAATTACTTGGATGTAAAAGAGGAGAGAGAAATCACTCACAGAATTTCAGCATGGTAACGAGTGTACATGGGATCCATTAATGGGATATAAAGGGGTATCCCATCATCCAAACATAAAGAGGGAAGTATGGGGGCGGTATGAAATAATAACCCAACATTTGTAACTAAACACAAAAGGGCATAAAAACTTAAAGATTATTGGAAAAAATGATAAAGGAAGAAATCCCTTAGTTGGAAGTGTGATACCAAAGGCTTGGGAGAGGCTTGAGAGAGGATTCTTGGGATCTTGGGGCACATTAGGAGGATTATAGAGATATTAGGGAAGATTTTGGTCGAACTCCAAAGTCTTTGAGAGAATATGAAGTGGGAGCTTGGGTGAGATTATATTGGAAAGGAGAGGGAATTCATTATTATTTAGGTTTGGGTCACCACACATTAAACTAATCAATACCGCAAACCAGACCATGGTTTTTGCCCATTTATTTTACCAAAGGGGATTGTAAAACAATATATTATAAGGTCAATGGACGAAATTTTTATAATAATAGATTTTCTTATGTGGAGGTAAGCCACACTCTCAAGGTAAACAATTTAAAAAGACAAAATGTTTTATTAGTCTTGGAAGATCCACAACAGCTTTTTAAAATAAATCAAAGAAATATAAAATCACATTATATTAATTATAGAACATATATGGGGAGAACATGATGATAATATTATTTTATTACCTCAATATTGGTTCATTATGATGTCATAAAACACATTATATATTTAAACGGTATAAAATTTTTACCCAAAAATTCTATTGTCTTAGAAAATTATGAAAAATTCACCATAGAATAATTTCGATGTCCTGATTCCAAAAATAATATTCATTTTATCTAAATAATTTATATAAATATCTTAATTTTTACTTTTAAAAGAAAACACTATATTTACCGAACATTCATGGGTTTTGACAAAAACAGTTTTCAAACCTTAATAAAAATTACAATTTCATTCATAAAATTATATGATCATTTATATTTAATAAAAAAATAATGTAATAATAATATTTTATTAAAATATTATTTAATTCAAAAATACCTTATTTCATCAAAATAGATTTCTTAGTTGAATATTAACTAAAAATTCTATTTGTGCTTTAAAAAACTATTTACAAAGTAACTATAATCAAATGAATGCACATTCTTTAAAAAAAGGTACATAGTCATAGTGCTAGTGTCTTGTTACATAACCCCTTATAACACCCGCATAAGACAGAAGAGTAAGGTTTGCGATGGGGATAGACTCTTGGGGAGGCTCAGATAACATCGCTCGGGTGGTAATCTCTATTAACTTCCACTTCTCCCGTAGTCAGTTCCGCTCAAGCTTAACGTGTTCAAGCTCAGCTTGGGCTTGGTCATGAGTGAATCCCAATGACACCACCTCCTTTATGAGCTCTAAAAAATGGGCTTCGTACAGCTAAAATCTATTGGATGAGTCCATCGCTTCCTGTTTCTGAGTAAATTGAATTTATTAAAACTTTATATTTATACTAATCATGCGATCACTTTTCAAAGACTATATTTGAAGTGGTCGCAATTCATAATGGTATTTTAAAATCCAGAAACATAAAACCAATGAAGTTCACATTTTATATAACCATAATAAGACATTTAATTATATCAAGATTAATTTTCATTAATTAATTTTTGGGTCATTACAGTGGGAGAGATTGATTATGAGAGGACCAGCTTGGGATATACCAAACACTAATAGGGGGGTGAATCAGTGTTGGGTAACTTTTAAACCAATTCCAACATTTATCCCTGTACCTCTTGACCTGTTAGGATCTTCATTCTATTATTCTCTTTTACCTATCGCATGAAATAATATAATGCAATAAAAATATGCACACTATATTTTTACAAGGTTCACCACTCAATAAGAGTAGCTATGTCCTTCCCATGAATGGATATCACCAGTGCATGGATTCTCCACTATGATGTGATATGTTATTATAGTGGATTGTCTAGGAAATCGATCCTCTAGCCAGTGTGAGTGCCTACACTTTATAGGGGGTTGGGAAACAATCCTATTCCCTGGACTGGTGATAGCCTAGTCCAACTTGCAGCTTCTAGCTGGTTCTTTATACTTCCTATGGAGACAGTCTTCTTCCTTCATAATAAGGTAGGTTATACTCTTGATCTTCTTTAGTTCTCTTCACTTTATTACTTGCAAATTAGTAGGAAATCAATTCTTCCTTATTTCCTTCACTTCTTTTTTAGTGCAACACCAAATGCAGTAGACTTCTTATTTCTTCTTCTTAGTGAAACAACCCACTGCACTAAAACTTCTTCTATCTCCTTGGATGGAATCACATACACAAATGTGATTAATCAAGCAGTGAAGAATGGTTCACTTGGAATCATCTGAATCAAACTGCCCTAAATGATTTTCTGCCATCAGTTGGGAATACTCTGTTTTTCTTCTTCTTCTTTTCTTTCTCTTTGACACAGTATAATTGCAGTGTCTTAATCTCTCTCTTCAATTCTCAGTACCAACAAAATAGAATATCGTTATACTAACTTCTTCCATTGTGAAAATTTGAATTCAGTTGCACATCATGTTCTTATTCACCTTGAAAAGAACAATGAGAGTGTTAAACACCATTCGTGTGAGTGCGGTTCTACTTCTCTTCAGGATACCGAATGTTTCATTGTACTTCCTTTTTTGGAAAGTCTTTTCGAGAGTGCTATTCACCTGTCGAAGGCCTATGGTACCATAAAATTTTTCACACAACCTTCTAGGTGACTTGCACATATAATTCAATCCTTGAACGTAAAAAAACCTTTTTGCGTGAACAAACCCATTTCGTGTGACTCTTCTTTTTCACACAGAACTCCCTTTTTTCATGAAACACTTCTTTTTCGTTTTGTACTTCTTCTTTTCATGCAATAAAATGTACTTCAATTTTTTCGTGCATCCTAGCTCGAGATTTTCTTAAGTGTCAAGACTCTCCAAATGAGAGGGGGTCACCTCATATTTATAGGAATTTTTGACCCTACGCGTAAAACACTAATCCTGTGCGTAAAACTATCTCTCACTTCTTTAGATTACTTGCACCTTCCTGGATTTTTCACGCACCTCAGGACTTTTCCATTTTCTATCATTCTATGAATCAAGCCTCTCTTGTGTGTAAAACATCAAACCCTCATTTTGCGCAAAACCAATTTTTATGTGCACAAGTTTGATGTCCCGCGCACATTGCACAAACACCTCTTTTTTTCGCGCACCTCTTGAATTTTTCATTTTGAGACTTTCCAATAAAAATACACCAATTGAGCACCAAATTACACACCGCTTTCCATATTGTATGCAAACCCAATCTTTCTCACGACATCATATTTCGTGAACTGCTCCATTATTTCACGCATTTCATGCCTTTTCCAATTTTCGAGCTTCTGATCTCGAAACACCTTTTGCGTGAAAATATTCTATCCTCTATTTCACGCACCACACCAATATTTTGCGCAACCATTATTTCTTCGTGCATCCCGATGATATTTCATGCATCCCGCTACTATTTCGAGCACCATTTTCTTTTTGCGCAAGCAGCCTAAATTTCCACGCACTCCATGCCTTTTACATTATTCGATGGTCTGACCTTAAATCATGCCTTGCACGCAAAATTCTAAACCATCTTCAATATTTTTTGCAACATCCAATGCCAAAAACACATCTCCATCTACCAATTTTCATGCCCTAAATTTTGAAAACACTAGAAAACGGCGCCACCTTAAATTATTCTTTTGTAACACCCCTAGATTGTCCATTTATTTGTCTTTTCTCTCTTCAATGCTTCCCATAACCATTCTTCATCTTTCATCACAAACTCCACTATCCTGATATATATCTTTTGATCGATAAACTTTAGCATCGTCAGAGTTACAATGGGAAGTACTGAAACATCCCCATCTTCCAGCATCAACATTCCTTCCAATCAAATCTGTATATGACTGGCATCATCATTTCTCCCCCATTCCTTCATAAGGCTTGCATCACAAGCTCTCATGACTTATGCTATTTTGGAAATACATATCAGCAAAGAATCGTCTAGTTTGTATATAATGCGAAATGCATGGCTACCTCAGAATGCCAAGACCTTCAGTATTCTATCTTCTTCTTCAACCAACATTCTACACTTCAAGAAATCATATGATTTTATTCTTCAAGTAATCTCTTGCATGGATTTCTATCATGAAGAAATTCATTGCCTTATTCAAATCCTCATTCTTCTTCAATCATCCTCAAAGGGATGATAATTATCTATTATGATCCAATCATCCTCAAATGGATTATACTTCTCCATTCTTTACTATTGTAAACAATGTGTCACCTTTGACACAAGTTCTTTGAACTTAGGATCATCTCAACAGTCATCTGAATTTACATCATGGGGAATTTCCCAAGCATGACATTCAATGCTATGATTTCATAACAATTCTACAAGCATCCGTACTTCATCCAATCTCCATTAACTTTGGATTACTTCTTCATCTTCTTCTTCATTTTGACCCACATTGACAACTATTGAAAAAAATACAATCTTCATACACAAAGTGGTACCAATGGATTGTTGTGTTCCAGGGATAAAGACTTGAAAGGATCAAACACAATGGTTGGAACTGTCTACTTCATGATCATTGGTCATTATTGTCCATATGATCATTGATTTTCATTGACCTACATGGCCTATCGAGTAGCCTCAAATGATAGGATTAAAATATGTTGGTGATATTAACTTACCATCACATTAGAGACCCATCGTTGAAGATGATGGGTTGGTGATGATGTTTTTCCATGGGATGGAGATCCATCTTGATTAGTGGTCAAGAAATTCATAGATGTTGTGTTAGAGAAATCCATTCTTGGAATGAAGGGAATTATGGGAAGAAAGACATTAAAACACCAACAAAATCCAATAAAGCTACAAATTTTTAGATGGATACATGGGTGATTTATTCCTTTTTTTGGCCTTCCATTATCAATTTTTAGGGGCCTAATAGGTGGTTAACATTATTATCTTGGTTAAGGATTCATGTCTGGTTCACCATTTTTGTTTCTTAGATCGTTGAAACGTGTCTTCTAATTTTTTGAATCACTGTTTCTAGGCGGTTTCCATTGGATTTATTTATGGAACAGGAAACATCCAATAGTTATTTATCCAAAGGGGACCTTCTTTCCAAAGGTAGATGTTCATTAAGTTTGAATGTTACAATACTTAAGAACATGTATTGGTCTAGAGGATGGGAGGTCGAACTCATAACACCATTTTGGGGGGAATTATTGTCTACTCCAGGACCCTCTTTGTAAATTTAATATATTTTTCAATAATCATTATTAATTCACCAAGTATATCGTAAGTATCCCTTGGAATTTAAAATCAATTATTAACATGTGTAAAGCTTAGAATCATCAATACACATTCATGGTTCTTCATTAATGGAAATATCCTTATGTATTTGAGGTTTCCCATTAATGGTATCCCTTAATATAGTACTCAGAGTTTCTTTTAATCATCATTGTGATTATACTGGTTTTTAAGCCACTTAGTGGAGCACTCTAGAATTTATTGTTGTCCAGGGAGATGAAGAATTGTTTTGATCTTGGGGTTGTGCCGATAAAATGGGCTACCTACGTATCCTTGTAAAAGGAATCATAACCCCCGTATTTCGGTGCTGCCTAATGGGACACATAATACCTTTTAAGGTCATGTGAGAAGGACCTCTAAGTGGAATGTCCTTGGTCAAAACATAGTGTGGGACTAATGCAGAAGCATCCCAAGGAACTTGGATAGGATATGGTTTTCCTAGTAATTTTATACCCAATTAGGAATATGGCCCTTGGAGAACTGAGTTGATTTGAAGTGTTGGGATTGAACCTCAAGGAGGCTTCCAACATATCCCATATTAATGGGAATCAAATCACATGTAGTTCGATAAGTATCATAATAGAGTATGGTCCTTTGAGAGAGATGATTTTGGGATTACTTCCTAAAAAGGATACCTTTATGATTTGGGGTTTAATTTGGGGCTAATATCTAAGGAGGATGCCCATGTTAAATGAATTATGTTGGGACTCATGAAGAGGATGTCCAGTAAGCTCGGGCCCTGAAAAGGCTGCCTACGTATCCTATTTTGAATAGGAATAAATGTTCTCGTAGTTCGTTCGATTGTGCAAATGTTGTGACAATGACAAATCCCTAAGCCCACGTGAGTCATGCTCTGTTTGAGAAACAATAAGATGTAAAATATTCAACAAATGAATTCACTCTTTCAAAATTTTCTAACTCCGCTAGTGGAAGAAGGTGCACCTATGGAGCCCAATGTGAATAAGGTTGAGGCGACCATGGAGGAGGGCGAGGCAACGATCCTTTCATCTGTTATATTTACATTGGACAAGGGAGCAATGTAATGAGGAATGGATGAATATTAGGGGCCTAAACCAGGATGGTTTCCCACGGTGACAAATCCCAATGGGAGAGGGAAAGGGAAATGAAAGTCCCTGTTCCCATCTCCCTTTTTGGCCTTTGGAACATAAGAAGAGATGGGGAGCTATGATACTACCTCCTCCAAGAAAATCTAGATGCTCACGCTAGCCAGGATTCTATAATATTGATCTTGGTAGGGGAGGGACAATTATCATTTATTTTTAAAAGGAAAATATTTTATGAACCGTATCTTCCCCTATCAGAGACCTAAGGTTCTGGGTCACCTCTTCGAGAAGGGAGAGGACAAGACCCAAACCTCCTCTAAACTGGTAACTTCCCAATTTTGGTTCTTATAGAAAGGTTCATGTGACTATGGATATACAAAATCACAGACACACCATGAATCCTAACCCCATTGTGAATCAAATGTTAGAAAACCCCTAACTATGAAAATAAAAACCCAAATAGGAGACACAATGATGTTCCTTTCATAAAATATTGATATGTCGGGAGGTTTCGGGGGAGGTATCAACAGAATCCCTTTTAGAAAAGTGTTCTGATGAAGAAGAAGACTTGCCATGAATGGCTTTGAAAAAGTCTTGATGGCTTATAGAATGAATAGAGTAATTGAATCAAAGAGGGGTGCCCAAGTAGGTAAGGGCGTGAATGTATGGCCACACAAGTGGACTAGGGTGACCTGATTTTTACTTAAGAGATGAAAAAACTAAATGATAATACTTGGTCGCAAACTTTCTCTAGTATCGAATAGTATTCATAGGTGATCCCAGAAGTGAGGCGCTCCAGTTCATGTGAGAGGAATGGGTGGCGCACAAGTATTTCTGACATGGGGAGGTTGGGAACTATAGGTGCGCATGTGTTATGGTTTTGAAACACTAAAAGGACATAAGTACAATGATCATTCCTTAAATCCTCAACTCAAGGTGTTGAAGAACTACCTTGAATTTTTTGGAAGACTGGGGTGATATACTAGGGTGACCAGAGCATTAATTGAGCTACCGGATAATTCGTCCATACAAATGGGGGCCCTAAGGGTCTATTTATAGGAAAATATTCGACCCTGGGAAAAAAAGAAATGGGTGTTCAAGTAGGCTATGTGGAATATGGGGGCATGCAAGTGGGTTGCATGCCAAAATTGCAGTGAGAAAGTAGGATGCGTGCCAACAGAGTTTTGTCTAGACTATGGCTGTTAAAAACTGATGCCTTTGAAAATTTTGACTTTTTGTTATGTATTTTCCTCCTATTTTATTTCTAATGGATTCCTTTTGTTATATTTTTTAGACTCATTAATGGAATTGAGGGTCAAAAAATCCCCCCGTGTTATAATTTGATCTAAAATGAAAAGAGGATCCCATACTGAGGTAAAGTAATGAGGGTGGAAGAAAAGAGCGCTCGGGCGTGCAAGTATTGGAGCTCATGTGGACTTGGACGTTCATGTTTTCAATGCGTATTATTTCTGGCATGTAGGGAGACATCCTTAGCTTATATATAATGGCTTCACTTCCATGAAAAGTCTCAAAACATCATAATTTTCCACTCTCGGCATGCAAGTATTATTCTGTTCAGGCGCTTCTATTTCACCACGCTTCTTCTAAACATTTTGTAGTTGCATGCTATTAGTGGGGCTCCATACTTGTGTGCCTACATATTATTGTACAACAAGATTTAAACTTGTGCACCGTAACACCTTTTCAAACTTTTTGTAAAACACCAAATATGAACTAACATTAAAAAGAAGATCTATATATTTTTGTAGGTTCAATGGATCCAAAAATAATTGGAACTCCTGATGAGCTCACCCGCAAGATGATTTATGATATGATGAATTTCACTAGACATGAATATTTTTACATTTGCAAAACCACCATTCCATACATTGAAAAATATTTAAAGAATTATCATTTCAACATTCCTTGAAGCACCTATCAGACTTTTTATAGCTATAGCCATTTATAAGATGCTAACATTCAAGATCCAAAGTATATTGAAACAAATTCTTGGTTTCAGGATTATACCAACTTCTCATCAGCCAATGATTCTATTGGGGGCTCATTTTATAATTATGGGATAGTAGAGAAAGCTCATGTTATGCATTATAGCCCACGTTCTCCATATTTGAAGGCACACATACCAGAGTTGCAGCCACAAAGCTATTCAACCATCTTTCGAGATTCTCAAACAAGTCAGTCCAATGGTTGGAAGAAAATTTAGGGCTTCTGCCTAGTAGGATGTGTAAAACCCGCATGAATGTGGGCACACTAGGTGTGAAAGACATGTGTAGAATTTGCAGATGATTTGAGAGTCGTCAATACTTGAGAGGTTTTCTTGGTTGTTAAAACCTACGTGTATAAGAATTGTGATTTCATTCCAAAATCATTATGTCAATGGAGTCTAGAGACCAATTCCTTCTATTTAACACATGGAGAGGTAGGTATCTGCTTGTAGGAGATTTAATAGATTTATGGAGCTCCAATCCTTGGAGACATGTATGATGAGTTTATTCCTCCCAAGGTGACATAGAGTGACTTGGAGAAGACACCATATTTATCTCATGAGTGGATTGAAATATTTAACAAACTCAATAATTTAATCACTATAAAAACTCCCAACATGAGGGATATTCACCCAGAAGAATGGATGGAAATATTTTTAATAAGGAAAAAGGATAAGGGTCCCCCTTACACCTGTCGAACAAGCTATCTAAGTGTAGAGAAGAGAGGCACTCCTGATACTTTTTGGACAACATTAGAGAAAGGAAAATTTGATAAATGGGGATATGAAATCAACCGAATAACATATTCAAAGACACATTTTGAAGTTTTCTTAGCCATGTGGCTCAGCATTTATTTATTACCAGTCTGAGACTCCATAGGAGTTTTGAGGCTATGAACCTTTTTTACTGAGGATAAGAATATAGTGAAAAGGATGATATGGTTGGATACTCCTATTTTGGACCAGATTCATAGGTGTTTGCTGCATATTTACAAGGGGAATTTTCCTTTTAGAATAGAGGGATCATTCCATGTGTTGTGGGGATGGATCGCTACTCACTTCAGAATGTATGTTGTAGATAGTGGAGTACATGTTTTTAGAATTTCTTTCCAACCATATGTTCTACATTTTTAATATATTTCAACTTAGTCCTTGGATTCTTATGACATCAAGGCCATAATGATCATGCATAAGGAATTACATTTTTTACATATGGGAATACGCCTACATGGCTATTCGTTGGTGATGGTACTACCAGTTTGGAATTGAGGGATTATATGCTAGTTTGCAGAGATAGAGTGTTGGCCACCCAAATCTACGGAGATATCATATGTGAGGCCTATGCTCCTTATAGATTTGCACGTCAATTAAAATTTCTATAGAATAATACTGTATCCCCTCCCGTGCATGTTAGATTAGTTCAACACCCATTGGTTTTCCAACAACTATGGTTGTTGACTTCTATAGAGAAGACTGTGGAAATATTTAATTTACCCATCACTAACGTAGTAAGCAGATTGACCATCTGGTATACTAAAAATTGCATTCAATCTTATCCTGAAGGGGTATTAAAACATGTCGTCGCTCAAGTGGGGATGACAAGAAGTAGTGGGAAGGAACCCTGTCATTTGAAAGATAATTCTTCATCATCAGGGTTTGACTAGCAAGAATCTGAGGGTAGTGGTGACGATGCTCCAATTTCACCGAAGAGACCATGTGCCTGATATAACCCTCCTATCAAAATTAAGAGCACCACTCCACGAATCCCTACCAAAGTTGTATCAAGGTGATGCGGTCGCCATGATTTTGAATAGCAGTGAGTTTCATTTTCTAATCCTTAATTCATGACTATGGGTGCTGGGAAGAAACTGATGTCCATGGTTGTAGGACCCTCCACACAACCCTCAAACATACATTCTAAAAATATACAGTGGGAGTCTATTCAAACATGGAAAAATATGTACTATGATGCTGAAACGATGTGGATGGATCTATACGATGGACTACATATTCCATGTGTAGGGGATTAGTGATCTTCTTCTGACATTTTTTTAAGGATAATCCTAATGAGGAAAGTACATATATTAGAGATCTATAAATGATCATATATACCACTGATTAATGAATTCCTACCACAAAGTGGGTAAAGGAAATAATAGATTGTGGTACCACCAAAAAGATGAATCCTTCATTAGATGAAGAGTGGCATGACTTTGTAGATCCTAAAAAAGTAACATTCCTTTCTCTCACATTATCATCCATTTTACAACTTAGAATTTTTTCAAAACATTTTTATACAGAAGAAATATCATATTAACGTGCAGTTGGGTAAAGTAAAAACAACTGAAGTTCCTTCACCACAGTATAGACTTGGAGGCACTGCTCTGGGAGCTTTTGGGTCACCCGGTGAATCTGGAGAAATATATGCAGGCCAACAGGCCATAGAGGAGGAAATATAGAGGGTATTATAATCTCTGATACCTATCTTGATTGATGATGATGAAAGCCCTACAAAAAGAAAAAAAACAAAAGTATAGAAGAATGAAGGCCATGGTTAAGCGCCTTTTTAGTAGTTGTAATTCTCCGAGATAATCCTGAATTTTATTCTTTATTCATGAAAAAGTGTTTAAAATTTTTAAGATTATAGGGGCTTCTTCGGTTTCTTCTTTTAAAGAAACTACTAATATGATTCAAGGAGCTATAGAAGGTGCTGCAAAGAAGACCCAAATTCATGAAAATCTAGTGGTTCCTGAGAGGCATTGAAGCCAAAGGAACCAACATAAGTTCCCAACACTGCTATGATTTCTGCTATCAGTGGAGAGAAAGCTTCTGCAAAATCAATAATACTTCAAATGATATCAAATGCAAAAATATCTAACTTCCATTCTCATATACGTTTAGGATCATCAGATACACCAGAACATCTGTAAAAACAGACGTTGACCCCACATTTGTTGCTGAAGAGGCTACTCAGGGTCATAGGTTGCCGAAGGAAGATTGTTAAGTAAACATTGTAACACCCCGAGATTTTATGAAAAATATTCTTTTTAATTTCATTAATGTCTTGTGTTGTACGCTACACAAAATGGAGCTTGCACAACACACATCCTTGACTTGCCTTGCATTACATGCAATCACGACCTTCCTCGATAGCGTGTGTAGTACGCAATACCGAGTTTCACAAAACAACGATATGCTATTAAAATATTATTACAACTAGCCGTTATGAATAGTAATAACCACCTTTTAAAATTTTAGAAATTTTAGCTCTCAAAATGGACTTCATTTTTGGATTCGGAGTATCGAATTTAGCCTAAGGTGAAATTTTGGTGATTTTCGGATAACTTTCATATTTTGATGAATAGTGAAAATTACTAAATTTTAATTAAAAACAAATTTTTCAATCGAAATAATTAATAGTGATAAATTATTAATTTGATTGGTTTTAAAGTATATTTAGAATATATTTTTACAATTTAATACAATTTTGGTCATTGGATGTAATTTCACATTTAAACCAGACATAAACAAGTGTCAATCTTTTGATAGATATTGTTTCTTAAAAACACGCTATTTGTTTTAACAGCGGGATTTAATTATAAAATTAATTAATGGAACTTCTATGTTATGAATTTGGTAAAATAGACTTCATTTTTGAATTCGGAATATGAAATATAGCTTAGGATGAAATTTTGGCATTGTTCTGAAAAACATCAATTTTTGATGAATAGTGAAACTACTAAGTGGTAGTTAAAAAACTGAATTTTTCTTAAAACATAATTTTACCGCTTCATTTAATGGAATTTGAAAAATCTGAGAGACACAGTTGATGTCAGTAACTAAAATGTGGTTCAATGAGATGAAAATATTTTTTGGTGAATAGTAACTTTTTACTTTTATTTACCACGGTTAAAAGTAAATAGGGTAATTAAGGGTAAAAATGATATTAATATTATCTTAACACATGTCCTAATCCTATTGGACAAGTGTATCTTGACCAAAAACAACCTTAAGTGTAAAATATTATCATTTAGGCCCACTTGGATTAGATTAGGACATTTATTATTATTTAATTCAAAGAAGAGTTAAAAGAGTTAAAATCAAAGTTTATTTACTAAAACATTTTTAATATACGGTTATACATAAGATGAATTCGATTGTAAATATTCATTAGAAATATAAAAGGATTTCCTAAATAATGGTATTTTATTTGTAATTTTTATACATCAAATAATTTAATTTATTTATGACACAAAGATGATGCAGTAATTATCTTATTAATGAAATATTGACATAATTGATATTATAAATACCAAAATAAATGTAATTTAAGACTTTTTATGAATTAAACTAATTTTCTAGGTTACTATGATATATTATTGTTGATTTAATCAACATGTATCGAACATATAATTCTGTTATGACTTTTACAAAAATCATATATCAAATAGTGTCAAAATTGACACAAAATAGTCTTTAAATAAAATATTATATTATTAATTGTTATTTTATTCCTACAAATCTAAGGTTCGGCCAAATAACTTAGATAAGGATATATATATTAATAATAAACAATTTGGGGTTCGTTTTTCATGTTATAGTAAGTGTATTAACCATATAGTGTAAGAAAACAAAAAGACACGGTAAAAGTTAAATTATTTAACTTAAAGTTAAATATAATTGATAAGGTTAAAATAATAACCTAAACTTGTCTAAATCCTATTGGTTGATAGGATTTCGACCCATCCCAACTTTAGCTTCGAAATAAGACCCTTTGGAACCATTATAAACCGATTTTGACTTTAATATAAAATAATATTTTGAGATATTCCTAAGGTGCCCCTCTCCTCCCTTATAAAAGGGCACCTCCTCCCTCTCTTCCTCACACAACTTTGAGCCTTCAAGCTCTGCCAACCCCTTCCATTTTCTCCTCTCCACTTCCCTAGAGATATCCTAGAGGTCCTGGTATTCTTCAAAGACCAATTGTAGTGCCCTAAAAGGAGGTCTCAAAGAAGCACTTCAAAAAAGAGGATGTTCGGACACTTACAAAGCAAGTCGGACCTAAGGTAAGGGAAATATCACAATCTCATTTTTATCCGAGATTGTTTATTTGTAAGTATTTATTGGGGTGTATTTTATCATCTACATCCATGTTCCCTCAATATGTAATATTTTTTCCATCCACTTACAATTTTTTAAATCCTATTTTACCCTTCAGTGAGTTTTTAGTAAAAGATATGAAAGGAATCTTTTGTTATTTTTCGTACGAGTTACTTTTTTGACTTTTCCAACAAAAGTACGTGAATAATGTTTTTTTAACTTATACGGCATGAATGGATTTCTAAAAAATTATTTCCAAGAAGCTTCCTTTACAAGTATTCAAGTTTATTTTTAATCAACTTCTTTTAGTTTAAAATTGTATGACATGTTAAGAAAGGAAAAGTGTTTTTGAAGTAGAAAGGATATTTTCCTCAAGAATAGAGTTCAAGTATTTTATCAAAATTATTTTCCATATAAGATAATAAAAGGGTTCTGTTTTTATCCCTATTATTACATGGATTTGATTATGTTGTGATGGAAATATTTTTATGAATTCCTTTATCTTATATGAATTGTTTTATGATGTCATGTTGTTTAAGAATCCCATTTTTATTACATGGGTTATGAAATGTTGTATGATTTATGATTTTGTGGCACACATAAGAATGGTATCATTATGAGATGGGTGGGACCTATATCTCCCTCCAATGCATTCGATAAAGATTTCATATCTCATGAGATAGACATGGCTGGAATGGTAGGTTATACCGGTTCAGTGAAACAGGACTGAAACGAGGGTGACTCGATTCAGAAAGGGACATTGTCCACTAAGATAGTCTTGGAAATGAGTCGTGACTAACAAGAAATGATTCTCTATGATTATGTGTGTATTCCACAAAGTTCCATGTTTTAAGTTATGATTATTGGGATTTTATTTCACTACTATGATTTATCCCATGTTATGAAATTATGCTCTCTTTTGCAGGTTAAGATTACCAAAATGTTATGTTCTTATGAATATGATGTGATTGATATTTCTTTTGTTTACCTTTACTGAGAATTTGAGCTCAAACTTTTATGTTTACTTTTCCCCAGGATATAAAGAAAGGTTTTAGGTATAAAAAAAAGGGAAGATCTTTATGGGAGATGTTGAAGATCTTTCACCAGGATTAGAAGATTATACTCCGAGTTTCCAAAGACACTAAACTATTACGATCCTTGTGTGTGTGTTTTTGTTATGTACTAAGTATTCCGAAAATGTAATGTAATGTCAATGTATGTCAAGTTTCAGGTCTCTACAGTTGGTATCAGAGGAAAGGTTTAGTCAACCTTTGGAAACTAGGATGCGAAAGCGTTAGTGAGATCCCTAGAGATATTTATAAGGTATGTCTAGGGATGCCCCTAAGGATAAGTATACGTATAGGATACAGTCCTATAACTACGGTAAATATCATAGAATTTAACCTAAGAAGTTAGATAATGAAGTTACTCCCCCTTTATTATGATTTTTTCCTCTCAAACTATTCTTTTTGGGTTTTAGACGATGGCTGGAACCCGAAGGAACCGTGTTGATCAATGCAATGGACAATGCAATGATTGTCCTTTTGAACAAACAAATGTAATGGGAGATGGAGTACAAAATCTTATTTATGTCCATACACAAGCTATGAATCATTCTGGACTTCCAAATTAGCAGAGAAGGGAACAATATTCTATTGAGTCGTTCATGAGGCAACGTCCACCTTCTTTCAGTGGGTCTTCTTATCCACTTGTTGCTGAACAATGGATCAGTACTACTGAAAAGATATTTTCAGTTTTTCAATGATCTGAACCTGATAAAGTCATATTAGTAGTATATCGTTTGGAAGGTGAAGCTGATCAATGGTGGAATCTTATCAAGAATACGAGGCCAAGAGATGAAATTGAGTCAATGGAATGGGACGAGTTCAAGAACTTGTTTTTCAGTAAGTACTTCCCTCGTATTCTTCGAACAATGTTGGAGAAGGAGTTTCTTGAGCGGAAGCAGAAGGATGATGAATCTGTTGGTATATATGAAGCAAATTTTACAAGACTTGCAAGGTATGCATCTGGAATTATCATCCAACCTGAAAGTAAAGTTGATCGATTTTTTAGTGGCTTAAAACCAAGTCTTCGAAGGGCATTAACTATAAGAGTCTTCAGTAGCTATGAAGAAATTGTGCGTTGTGCTATCAAGGTAGAAATTGAAGTTGGTGTTACATATCCATCTCATGGTTTTGACAAGAAACGAAAGATGGAGTTCAAGGAGAAATCTCAGAATAATGGTGAAAAGAAGATGAATGTTTCCTTATGCACAAAGTGTGGAAAGAAAAATGGTGGAGATTGTCTTAAAGGGACTAGAAAATGATTTAAGTGTGGAAAAGAAGGTCATCGAGCAGCTGAGTGTCGAAGTAATGGAAAAAGGGTTTCTAATGATGTGAATAAAGCAAACACTACAGAGAACGCACCACCAACACTTCAATGCTTCAAGTGCAAGGAAATGGGGCATTATGCTAATAAATGACCTAATCCAAGGGTTATTGATGATCAACATGAGCAACCACTGAAGGCAAAGGACAAAGGGAAGTCACATGCGATCAGTATTGGCGATGTTGAATATGACAATGATGTGGTGGAATGATTAAGTGTCTATGTAATGGGATTCCAAAAATAATATTGTATCATGGAGTATTGGAATATTTATGTATTGGTCTAATGTGGTATTCAAAGTGATTGATATATTTTTGGAAATAAGATGATATGCGCATAATGAAGGGAAAATGAGAAAACGAAATGTTTAACAGTATTCATGAGCTCATGATTGATATAAGGACTAAGTGATATCCTGGTTTGAGTATATAGAATTTTGAGGATTTTGGTATGTGAAAAGTGTTAACTTTTAACTGCATTCAAGTTTTCACTATGGTTCAATGGGTATTCAAGAGAATACATTATTAAGGACATTGAATGTTTGGAATGTGACCAACAAAACATATCTTATGATATATGGGGATCGACGATGGTGTTAAATCTCTGGTAATCGTTTTCACCATGTTATGAGAGTGGACTGCAGTATTATGGATAAGCCTAAAGATTGGAATGGATTATGTTGGACATAAGTTAGTATTGTTTAAGGATAATTTTTTTTTCGATATTATTGATGGGATGATATAGTATTGTAGTTTTAGAAAAAGGACAACCTGCAGAACGGGTGACAGCCCATCGCGTCAGACAAGGCTGTGGGAATCGAACCCACAACCAAAGTGCGACTGGCCTTTATCGCCTACCACTAGCCTACAGGAAGTCCCTATTTAGTAGAAACTAGTTTTATTTTATTAAGTAGTATGATATATGAAGTATAAGTCCATTTTAGGAACCATATATGATTAATCTCACTATAGAATGACTTATGAATATTTAATAACTTTTGCTAACCTTTTCTTTGAGACAGATGGAATGACCCGTCATTCTATCACATGATCTGCTAACACTTCACGAATAACAAATTCAACTTCATTTATTTAAGAGATGAAGTGGAAATTGTTCAAGGCACGAAAAACAGTGAGATTGTACCAAAATAAACTAAGTATTTATTCTAATTCAAATTCGTTAACTATAGGGAAACGATCTTGAAAACCAAAAATGTTGTCCTAGTGATCTTATATCTGATTAATCAGATGGTAACTTAGATCGTCACAAATTTATGGATTTGTGATTGCTGGCTTTTCCATAGCCATGTTCTCTACCAATCTCCATCAGAACATGATGGTTAGATTTCTCTTCCATATCCATATTTTCACCAATGTGGAAACCCAGTGAATAGTTTATTTGGGTAACCGTTACGTTTCATACTTTTGTTTTTTAAATATTGGTTTTGATATTCCTTTTTACGATGTGGGTTTCCATTAATGAAACTTTATAATAGTAAACCATTTATAACCCCGACGAATTTCGAGGGCGAAATTCATTTAAAGGGGGTAGAATGTAACACCCCGAGATTTTATGAAAAATATTCTTTTTAATTTCATTAATGTATTGTGTTGTACGCTACACCAAAATGATCTTGCACAACACACATCCTTGACTTGCCTTTCATTACACGCAATCACGACCTTCCTCGATAGCATGTGTAGTACGCAATACCGAGTTTCACTAAACAACGATATGCTATTAAAATATTATTATAACTAGCCATTATGAATAGTAATAACCACCTTTTAAAATTTTAGAAATTTTACCTCTCAAAATGGACTTCATTTTTTGATTCGGAGTATCGAATTTAGCCTAAGGTGAAATTTTGGTGATTTTCGGATAACTTTCATATTTTGATGAATAGTGAAAATTACTAAATTTTAATTAAAAACAACTTTTTCAATCGAAATAATTAATAGTGATAAATTATTAATTTGAGTGGTTTTAAAGTATATTTAGAATATATTTTTACAATTTAATACAATGTTGGTCATTGGATGTAATTTCACATTTAAACCAGACATAAACGAGTGTCAATCTTTTGATAGATATTGTTTCTTAAAAACACACTATTTGTTTTAACAGCGGGATTTAATTATAAAATTAATTAATGCAACTTCGATGTTATGAATTTGGTAAAATAGACTTCATTTTTGAATTCGGAACATGAAATATAGCTTAGGATGAATTTTTGGCATTGTTCTGAAAAACATCAATTTTTGATGAATAGTGAAACTACTAAGTGGTAGTTAAAAAACTGAATTTTTCATAAAACTAAATTTTACAGCTTCTGTGAATGAAATTTCAAAAATCTGAGAGACACGGTTGATGTCAGTAAGTAAAATGTGGTTCAATGAGATGAAAATAATTTTTGGTGAATAGTAACTTTTTACTTTTATTTACCACGGTTAAAAGTAAATAGGGTAATTAAGGGTAAAAATGATATTAATATTACCCTAAAACATGTCCTAATCCTATTGGACAAGTTTATCTCGACCAAAAACAACCTTAAGTGTAAAATATTATCATTTAGGCCCACTTGGATTAAATTAGGACATTTATTATTATTTAATTCAAAGAAGAGTTAAAAGAGTTAAAATCAAAGTTTATTTACTAAAACATTTTTAATATAGGGTTATACATAAGATGAATTCGATTGTAAATATTCATTAGAAAGATAAAAGGATTTCCTACATAATGGTATTTTATTTTTAATTTTTAGACATCAAATAATTTAATTTAATTATGACACAAAGATGATGTAGTAATTATCTTATTAATGAAATATTGACATAATTGATATTATAAATACCAAAAAAAATGTAATTTAAGACTTTTTATGAATTCCACTAATTTTCTAGGTTACTATGATATTTTAGTGTTGATTTAAAAACTAGGTTCGTAAATATAATTCTGTTATGACTTTCAAAACAAATCATATATCAAATAGTGTCAAATTGACACAAAATAGTTTTTAAATAAAATATTATATTATTAATTGTTATTTTATTCCTAAAAATCTAAGGTTCGGCCAAATAACATAGATAAGGATATATATATTAATAAAAAACAATTTGGGGTTATTTTGGCATGTTATTGTAAGTGTATTAACAATATAGTGTAAGAAAACAAAAAGAAAAGGTAAAAGTTAAATTATTTAACTTAAAGTTAAATCTAATTGATAAGGTCAAAATAATAACCTAAACTTGTATAAATCCTATTGGTTGATAGGATTTCGACCCATCCCCACTTTAGCTTCGAAATAACACCATTTGGAACCATTATAAACCGATTTTGACTTTAATATAAAATAATATTTTCAGATATTCCTAAGGTGCCCCTCTCCTACCTTATAAAAGGGCACCTCCTCCCTATCTTCCTCACACAACTTTGAGCCTTCATGCTAGGCCAACCCCTGCCATTTTATCCTCTACACTTCCCTAGAGACATCCTAGAGGTCCTGGTATTCTTCAAAGACCAATTTTAGTGCCCTAAAAGGAGGTCTCAAAGAAGCACTTCAAAAAAGAGGAGGTTCGGACACTTACAAAGAAAGTCGGACCTAAGGTAAGGGAAATATCACAATATAATTTTTATCCGAGATTGTTTATTTGTAAGTATTTATTGGGGTGTATTTTATCATCCACATCCATGTTCCCTCAATATGTAATATTGTTTCCATCCACTTACAATTGTTTAAATCCTATTTTACCCTTCGGTGAGTTTTTAGTAAAAGATATGAAAGGAATCTTTTGTCATTTTTCGTACGATGTACTTTTTTGACTTTTCCGACAAAAGTAAGTGAAGAATGTTTTTTTAACTTATACGGCATGAATGGATTTCTAAAACATTATTTCCAAGAAGCTTCCTTTACAATTATTCATGTTTATTTTTAATCAACTTCTTTTAGTTTAAAATTGTATGACATGTTAAGAAAGGAAAAGTGTTTTTGAAGTAGAAAGGATATTTTCCTCAAGAATAGAGTTCAAGTATTTTATCAAAATTATTTTCCATCTAAGATAATAAAAGGGTTCTGTTTTTATCCCTATTATTACATGGATTTGATTATGTTGTGATGGAAATATTTTTATGAATTCCTTTATCTTATATGAATTGTTTTATGATGTCATGTTGTTTAAGAATCCCATTTTTATTACATGGGTTATGAAATGATGTATGATTTATGATTTTGTGGAACACATAAGAATGGTATCATTATGAGATGGGTGGGACCTATATCTCCCTCTAATGCATTGGGTAAAGATTTCATATCTCATGAGATAGACATGGCTGGAATGGTAAGTTATACCGGTTCAGTGAAACAGGACTGAAACGAGGGTGACTCGATTCAGAAAGGGACTTTGTCCACTAAGATAGTCTTGGAAATGAGTCATGACTAACAAGAAATGATTCTCTATGATTATGTGTGTATGCCACCAAGTTCCATGTTTTAAGTTATGATTATTGGGATTTTATTTCACTACTATGATTTATCCCATGTTATGAAATTATTCTCTCTTTTGGAGGTTAAGATTTCCTAAATGTTATGTTCTTATGAATATGATGTGATTGATATTTCTTTTGTTTACCCTTACTGAGAATTTGAGCTCACCCTTTTATGTTTAATTTTCCCCAGGCTATAAAGAAAGGTTTTAGGTATAAAAAAAGGGAAGATCTTTATTGGAGATGTTGAAGATCTTTCACCAGGATTAGAAGATTATACTCCGAGTTTCCAAAGACTCTAAACTATTATGATCCTTGTGTGTGTGTTTTTGTTATGTACTATGTATTCCACAAATGTAATGTAATGTCAATGTACGTCAAGCTTCGGGTCTCTACTAACATGCCAAGAGCTCCCATGGGTGAGACTGACCTGGGATCTGAGATATCATTGGATGAAATGATGAACCTTGGAATGTATTTTAAAGTACTATTATAACATGTTAATATATCAAATGATTTAGAATATTATATAGTTCCTTGTACATAATCTACAAGACGTGAGTTCTAATTATTCGTCCTATTAATCTTCTTATTATTAACCTGCTGCCCACGGTTGATTGAAATATGCAGTTCCATATAAAGAAACTGTTGTCACAACGAAACTAGAATGATGTATTGATATTAACATCATCCCCAATGTTGCAGAGACATTGGTTCAGGTGGATCTTGATATAGCAGGTCTTCCTGATATTCACTCTGAAATTCCTTGGCATATTAAAGATAGCACGCCTCATCCAGAGACATCAGACAAAATTTCTGAAACTATGAACATTGGGGAGGATTCTTCTCAAGATACTGAGCTAATGTTATGTAAGAGATACTGATATTATGATTTCATTCAATTTTTTTTATCACTTTAATATAATCATAACTATAATTCTTGGTTTACTATATAGGGCTATCAAATTCAATGGCTATATCTGGAGGTGAAGCCCCTGCATCAGCATAACCAACATTGGAAGGCGGAGAAACCATTGTTCATGAAGGAACAAAGCAGTGCACTTATTTAAGTGCATTAGTCCCAGAATATACCCCTTCTTTATGACAGTGATTCTGAATCGGACCCAGAACTATAGAAGGGTCTTCGTCTTGCTCGTTGAAAATCATGGAAAAACATCTGGAATATAATAACTAAGATTCCCCTTGAGGAACTTACTTAATGAATTCAATTAATTTCATCTCTTTTTATAATTCTAGGATTTGGAGATTTTGAATACCATGAAATTCATACTATAATGAAAGAGATTATCCAGAGTGGGTGAGAGAAAAAGTTTCGACAAGACTTGATAAAAGCCAAATTGTCCATCAATATTGAAGAGTTACAAGCAGCATTGTCCCAAGATAAGGATAATCATAAAGAAAAGATGAAGGGACTGAAGCAGAAATTTAATGAAAAGATTGTTTAGAAATTTTATCTTCAATAGAAGTTAGAGATCATTATAGGGGAACATGGCCATCTTCATTTCTCATTAGGAAAATTCTTGAAGGATGGGTCAAGATTTATTACAGTTGCTAGATAATCACTTCATCGTGATGAAGAGAGTGAGGTTTCACTAATAGACAAACATCAACAAGCAGTTGATGGGGATCAAGTGGCTTCCAAAAAAATGAAGAATTATGTAGAAATCCTTTTGTATTTATGGAGAGAAAGACTCCAACATGTGGATGATCCTCTGTGAAAATTTTTCATAAATAAAAAGTATTTTGTTTTTGACCATTTGTGTTTTCACTTTTTCTAACTACTTTTGTTTTACCTAGGCCATTGGGCCCAGTAAGAATGATTTTATTTTTTTCTAGGATTATATGGAAAACCCCAAAGACTTTATATATCTTGAGTTTATATATCTCAATATTACCAAAACCATTTAAAATGAATGTTTAGTGAGATGGAACTCAAATTTTTTTTAGAGTAACCTTTTTGGGTTCTCAATCTAATGAGTAACAAGCCTTTTGTGGTTTGTAAATTTAGAGTCTGGCATGTTTGACTATAATGGGATAGTATTTATGGTCTAATATCTTTGACCATAAATTTGGAATTTATATCCCAAACAAGACTCTATGGCTATGAATGGATATAATATTCTATTAATATTTCCAAGGAGAATCTTGAGCCATGATTTTGTGTGGTCATGAAATTTAAAACTTGTATCAACATATGGGGTGTCGTTTCCAGGAATGATGTTACAATTATTTTACAAACCCATTATGTGGGCTATGTTATGCATGTCCAACTTGAGAATATGCTTTTGATCCCAATAGTTAAATCTTTTAACTGACTGACCTATTATGTGGGCCACTTATGCAAGGCTGCCTAAGGGCACATTAGGTATAGTCAAACAAAATATCTCTTGGAAATGTAACATTTTTCTGTTGATAGATAGGTGAAAAGAAGTTTTGGGTGACACAAGACCATTGTGGGTGGTTTTTCCATGGAATGAAATTTTAATAATGAAAGGGCTATTTTACACCGAAATATGTCATGGATAGGAAAACAATTTCTAATGAAAATTTTGTTTATGATAACTGTTTAAGATTTATCAAAAAGGGGAATTTCTAATATCATATTGTGTAGTTTTAAGTCATGCAGTGAGGGCATTGGTACTATGCAATTTTATGTCATGTAGTCAGGACATTGTACTGTGCGGTTTTAAGTCATGGAGTGAGGATGTTGTACTGTGATGTTTTAAGTCATGCATTGGGGACATTAGATGGCATTAATTTAAGGTCTTTAGCTCTGACCAATGGTATGAAACTCTCCCAATTTCATGATAATTTTTTGGAAACATTCTATCATATTCAGCTATGGAAGGGAAAATTTTAAACAGTGATTTGGGAGTTTCAGGAATCAAGTAATGATATGGGAATAGAGCTAAAAGCATTAGAGGATGTCTTTTCAAAGAACGACGTTACCATTACTTGACAAACCCATTGTGGGGGCTGTATTATGCAGGACCAACTAAGGCATATGCATTATAGCTAAATTGTGTCATCTTTTGGCTGATAGGTTGTTATATAGGCAACCTTTTCAAGGCAACCTAAGGGCACATGAAGCATAGACAAACAAAAGATCTCTTTTAAGTTTGACATTATATTGCTAAAAGGTGAACAAAGCTTATTGAGATTCATATTTTTTGAAGAAAATATTTTGGCTTGCTAGGTAAGGTACCTGAATATAGAGAGGGTATTTCCAACAAATACTTCTAGAGAATCAGAGGAATATGACTCTTACAATGGTCTAAACCATACGTAAGATGTATGGTTTTCGTAATTTTAAGTCATACAACTAAGACTTGAAATGGGAATAATATATAATATGTTTCCAACTGATTTCATGGTTATTTCATATTATATTGAACACATGGTGAGGGAAATGTGTAAACCATGGTCTTGAAGACATTTAGATTGTGAGAAAGATAATGGGACAATTATACTTGAATGAATGTTTTAAAATATAGACTCTTGTATATTTTCATCAAATATTAATGGGGACAAAGATACTATTACCAAGAACGAAGGTACCAATACTTGACATACCCATTATGGGAGATGTCTTATGCAGGGACAGCTAGGTCATATGCTACATAGCCATATAGTGTCATCTTTTGACTGACAGGCCTGTCATGGAGGAAACTTGTGCAAGGCCTCCTAAGGGAACATGATGCATAGTCAGTTAAAAGTGTCCTTAGATATTAGAAACTCTGTTAGAAGAAACTGTAAGAAATATTATAAAGATCTAAAAATATTCAAGATTATGATTTTGAAATATATAAGGGGTTTATTACCAATTCCTATGAAAAATATTTTAACCAATATTTTCCTGGAGTTTGACATCATTTACATTGATATGACTCATATGTAAAATTAATACATTCGTTGATTCCTCTGAATAAATATTATGATGTGCTATTTAAAGTCATGCAACAAAGAAATTATACTGTGCAGTTTTATGTCATGAAGTGAAGACATTAATAACCCCATAATAAATTGATACACCTTATTTATATAAAAAAATCCTTTTACCCAATTCCTAAGCCCACTTGAACTATGCTGAGTGTGAGAAACAAGGAGTAGTAAATGTTTCTTCAATAATATAAAGGTGACACAAGGGAAGAATGGGGTGTTAAATTTCCATACAGTTTAACATCGTGCGGTATGGAGGAAGATGAACCGATCTGGAAATAAAGACATATTGTAACTAGATTAAGGGATAAAACGCAACTGTCACTATGTGACTTTCTAGTGAAAAATAAAGTCATACCTAGTTCTTAAAACATTCCCTTTGCAGATTTGATTCTTATAAAATAAATAAAAGTATTTTTTATTGTGGTTGGTCCTAATATTGGAGATCTATGAATCTTTTTGTATCTCAAATTGATGAGAATCAAGCCATATGTACTTCTATAAACAATCATTCCTCACAAAAACCGTGTTTGACATTAAGAATGGCGTTTTGAAAAATTCTAAATGAATGGTAAATCTTAACACATAATATGATATAACGACCAAATAATATATCTTAAAGAGAAAATTTGTATAGATCTGACTCATATACAGGAGGAGAAATAAAAATAATAAGATTTTGTGATTGTGGCTAGGCCCAAAATGGGGGATTTAGTCCTCTCCACGTATTTCATTGGAAAATGAGAATCAAGCCATATGTAGTTCATGAAATAAAGTCTCTTTGTAGATTTGACTCAAAAATAGGAAAAATATGGACTCATGTGCTACAAAGTAGTAGAGATGATGTCAATTATATTTGCTTATGGATGCTTCTAATGTCAAATAGAGAAAAAATTAGTTGTATAAATGATGCCATGTATTTTAACTTCATGAAAAAAGGACGAAGATGATATGCATTTTAACGTCATTAATCATGGATGTTTATGGTTATTATGTACTTTAATGTCATGTAACTAGGACATGGTGGTTGTGTAGTTTTTTTCTCACAACAAGGACATGGTGTAGTGCAGTATATTGTCTTGAAGCGAGGATGAATGTGTAGAACTAGACAAAGTATTTCTTCAAGAATATCACATTGGATGGAGTTTTAATAATCTCTACATCCATTGAGATTAAGGCATAAGATCTCTTTGAATAGACCATATGTATGGAATATGTTCCTTCCCACATTGGCTCATGTTTTGGCGGATTCTTTCCTAGTATCATTGGCGTCCTAAGGACCAATACCAATTCTCCTTGATGAAATTAACAGAGGCGAGCCTTCTTGTTAAAATATGATACTATTCTATGTTGATAGACTTCTGGATGATGAAAAGTAAGCAATATTTTCTCGTCAAATCATTCTAACTCATTAAACCCTTTCTGATACCTCTCATATTTAGATAATTGATCACAGATTGCAACTCGAAGTGAAGGCAATTGCATTTCAATTGGAAAAACTTCTTTAGTTCCATAAACCAATGAAGAAAGAGTTGATTGGGTTGTAGTACAGGTAGTTTTCCGATAAACCCATAAAGCATTCAAAATTTTATCAGGCCAAAATTTCTTATATTTATCCACAATCTTTTAGAGTATATTTGATAGGGTCATATTAAAAGACTCTCTCTATTTATTGGACACCGCATGATAGTGAGATGAATGGTTGGATTTGATATTCTTTTTCTAGTATAACTATTTTACCTCAGCAAAACAAAAATTGATACCATTTTCCATCAAAATAGTATGTGGGACAAAAAATATAGTGATGATATTAGATTAGACAAATCTAATAATGTTATTGGCTCCAACTTCCTTGAGAGGTGTTGCCTTATCCCATTTAGAGAAGAAGCCAGTAGCAGTGACAATATACTTAAACTGCTTAGCCGTGGTTAGAGGATAAGGCCCTACTACATCCATTCCCAATGGGGAAAATGGCCATGAGTATTTATTTGTATGTAGAAACTCTGGGGGGTTGATGAATGAATTTGGCATGCACTTGGCAGGGATGAAATTTTTTAGTGAAATATGTACAATCCTACATCAATGAATACCAGAAGTATCCAAGCCTTCGGATCTAATCAGAGAGACTACTTCTACACTAGTGGGCCCCAAAAACTTTTGAATGTACTTTTTTCATGACTGCTACAGTCTCTTCTCCATTAATACATCTGAAGAGGATTCCTTCAAAGCCTCACTTATATAGGATCTTTTGGTTCTATGGACTATTATAAAGAGTGATGTTGGTGGCTAGTCATTGGATTAGATCTTTTTCAGCCCTATCTAGTAGAAGTACCCCATTTTGATGATATTCCATGATGGATGTTCTCCATCCCATGGTATGACCATAATAAATAGGGATAATTTCATTAATTTCCTCCATTATAGTAAGAGAAAAAGGTGAGATCACACAACGATGGGATATGCTGATGACTATATCATCTCGATTTGGATCTCCCAAGGCTATAGTTGCATTAGCCAGTGCATCTTCTTGAGAATATTTTGATCACGGGACATGAGATAATATCGGATCTGGGTGAAATTCAGTCATTAACCCTATGATATAATCACACAAAGGGATTAAATATTTTTTTTCTAATAGAATAGTCCCCGTTGATTTGATTTATTACCAATTCTGAATCACCTTTCAACATTAAATGGTCCATTTTTACTTGAAGGGATAATTCCAAACCTATGATGAGAGCTTGATATTCTGCCTCATTGTTGGTACCACCTTCTGAAAACTAGAAGGAATAAGACAATACTGCATTTTCTAGGGAAATGGGTATGATACCTAACCCCACTTTGTTGAGTTTAGGTTTTTTGATTCTCTTCCCTATTAGACTTATGGAAGTACCATCAAAATAAATTTCTCATGTTTGGGAATTATCCTGAATTAAGATGACTTATTCAACAATAAGTATGGAATTAAATTATGTATCTTCTACTGATGGATGATTAGTAAATAAATCAGAAAGATCTAGGCCTTTTATTGACTTTTGAGGCACAAACTGGATATCAAACTGTTGCAAAATAACCGCTCACAGGGACAGACGCCCTGTAAGCATTGGATGACTGAGGATTAATTTGAGCGGATTATTGCGAGACACCAATTGGAAAACATGATGTTACTGGCAGTGCCTCAATTTCTAAACTACAAAAATTAATTCCATGTAGCACTTTTGAATACTTGAAAATCGATTTTCTGAATCAAGCAATGTTAGACTAAGATAGTAACGGCTTTTTTTATTCCCAGCATCACTATTTTGGGTGAGGAAGGCACCTAGTGATCACTCTAAAGAATTCACATAGAGAATAAGTGGTCGTCCTTCAACAATTGGCATTAATATCGGTGGACTAAATAGATATTTTTTAAGGGTATCAAATTATTCTTGGAAATCTTCAGTCTATTGGTAGGTGATTCACTTCTTCATCAATCTGGTTATGGGTTAACACTTTCATGAAAAATTTCTGATTTAGCACCGAATATAGGGCATGTGTCCTTGGAGTCCTCTTAAATAATTCAATCCTTGAGGAGGTGACATTCCAAAGATGGATTTTGTTTTCTTAGGTTCAACTTCTATACCACAATGGTGTACAACGAAGCCAAAAACATTCTTGAGGATACCCCAAAAGCACATTTCAAGGATTTCATCTTCTAACTATGTTGATGGTGTTTAGTTAATACAGTATCCAAATCGTCTAAGTGATTGGAATTTTGTCTATATTTTACCACCATATAATCCAAATAAAATTTAACAAATTTCCCTATGATGGGTTTGAATATATAGTGCATGGTATGTTGGTATGTTTCACCTGCATTCTTTAAGCCAAAGGGAATTAACCGATAGAAAAACACACCTTGAAGGGATCTAAAGGCTGTATATTCTTCATCCCCTAGGGCCATACAGATTTGATTTTACCCAGAGTATCCATCCATAAAGGATATAGCTTCATATCCAGTCATTGCATCAATTAGAAGTTCTATAATCGAAACTGGAAAATCATCTTTAGGACAATTCTGGTCAATATATCTGAAATCAATGAGAACTCTAATTTTTCCATTCTTCAATTCCACTCTGGACAATGTGGGCCTACCATTTGGGATACTGAACTTCCCCAAAAAAGTTAGACTTTATAATCATATCAACTTCAACATCAATTTTAGATGAATGAGTTGGGTGTGTTCTTCTTGTTTCCTGCTTTAACCCATGATGTTATTTTGGAAAACAAAAATGACTGGTGGCTACATAAGGATTAAGACTTTTCATTTGTGTATAATTTAAAGAAAATATATCTCATTTTTTATTTATAGATTATGTATACACAACTTTTTGTTTATAGTTGACGGTCGCACTAATTAGAGTACGTCATAGATCTTCTTCTATACCCAAATTTATTTCTTTGAGCTCATCCATAGTGGTAGATACACCTTCCTCAAATGTCGAAGGACCATCCCTGATATCTTCCATTTCTTATTCATTACACATTACCTCTTCTGTTTCCACGTGCATAGTAGATGATGAGGAAAAACTTCTAGCGGTAGGGGAGGAGTCAGTATTTGAACATCCTGAAGAAGAGGCCACCATATCTGACCCTACTGATGATTTAGGGTTTCTCTATGGTAATAAAGAGGAAATGACTGATTGAGAATAAACATGTTTTTTCTTCATCTTTCATTTTTCCAATATCATATACTCTGATTGAAAAAGTATAGAATTGTTGTTTTTTAGTGGATGAAATAAATACATCTCCATTTAGACTTTTCTCACTTCTTGGTGGATCAATAGCTTCTCCCATGTTGTCAGTCTCAATTACAGAAATTGACATTATGGAAGTTACTGGAAGAGTTCCCAGATTTAGTTTTACCCTTTCAATTAGATCTATGGGAAGCACATAATATGTACTCAATGCATAAATGGATTTTATGGGATCTTTTCTAGTCCATTTGGAGCATTAACTCTAGTTATTTCCTTTGTCATTGACTTCATTCCTTTTGTGTGATAAAACAATTTATCCATGTATTGAGATTCACATGTTTTGAATGAATCCTTGTCACTATACAATGTCTAGATTTGGCCATTGAAACAATACATAAGACATTGGTGGTATAAGAAATGTACAGATGCACATTGATACATCCAAGGCCTTCCAAGAGAAATATTGAAGACTATGTCCTGATGAGAAACCATGTAATATGAATTATACACAAGATCTCCAAACTGAGTTTTGAGTGTAATCTAGGCCAGAGGGTTTTTCTCATTCTTATCAGAATCTTGTAACATTAAAGTCGATGTAGATGAGTTAGATTCATTCAGGGCCAATCGATGAATAGAATGAACAGTAATGAGTTTGGCTCTGGAACAATCATCAATGAATGCTCGTCAAATGTCTTTATCATTGACTTTTCTAGGAAAATGCAAGGGTTTGATATTCCTATACACCACATCATCTTCATCTTCATTTGTAAAAGATATGGCAACATGAAATTCTGTAGGGTCAATCTCTATACGGTAAACCTCATCAGCAACAACTTCAGTTTCAAACTCTTGAGGACTTGAAAAAGCCTCAATGAGTGCTTCTCGAAGATCTTTTAGTAGATTCAAAGCATCCAGATTTGATAACATGGCCAATACATGGGCCAATTGTTTCAAGGAATCATACTTTTGGTCCGAAGGTCTATGTTTCCCAGTAGGGAGATGTGGTTTTACAGGTTCATTGGATGTTTATGCTTCTGATGTAGCGGTATTCTATGCTCAAGAAGAGGCTGGAAATACTCCTTGATTTGGTAAATTATACAGACTTGGCCTATTCATTTTCTGAGAAGAAGACGATGTGTCTTCTAATCGGTCTTCCAAAATAATTATTTCATAACCTAACCAATCTTTCATGGAAGAAACTAAATGTTCTTGTTGAGCCCGTTGAAGGGATCTTCCATGAGTTTCTACTGGATATTTGGTTCAAGAAAGGGTAGATTTAAAATGGTGGTTTCTATAATTCCCACGCATTCCCCTATATCCTCGACTTTTGCCTCTTCCTCTAGTTCCCCAATTAGGTATAAGGAATTCTGGAACATTATAATCCGAATCAATATTGGAATAAGGATTCATTAAATAGATAACGTTAACAGAATGAAAGATCAATTATTCATCAGATGATGATTCTTCTTGACATGATAATTCTGATTTTTCCATTTTGTGGGGCAGTGCTCATGCTTTTGAAACATATGGCATAAAATATTATAGGGTCAAGGGAAACATTGTACTTGACACAAGATCGTATTCTTATAATTGCTCTTTATCCTTATAATCACTTCACTTCTTTGAGGATTGACCTTTTGATGAAGATGGTTTTACTGTGATAGGAGTGGAAAAAGACACAGTAGATTGTTTCAACTGTGTTCATAAAATGGAATTAGTCAAGGTGATAATTTTCCTGATCATCCAATCATCATATTTCTACACATTTCTACTTTCAACGTATTGCCATTCGACTTCTTCCTCTAGATCAGTTGTAGTAACACATGCTTCTTGAGCTGATGAACTTTTCAATTTTACATGTCGGGAGTCTACCATATTTTTCAAGAGGTCCTTGAAATTAAAACATTCGTGGATGGAATTTCTTGATATCTGGTGAAAGGGACAATAATTCAAAAGAACTTCATCTTCTTCTTTGTTTGGTTTCATCAGCCTTGGCAACTGAAATAATTGTTTTTCTAGAGTTGAGATGAAGTAACCAGGAACTTGTTCATTCCTGAAAGAATAATATTTATTCTTTAATTCCTAAAACTGTTTCAGCCATTGATCTCTTTTATCATCATGGAAAGGTTGTCATTACTGCTAATGCTCATGAGTCGGAGTCCTTATATATGATGAATCTCTTGAAGTATAGGCAGGTATAGGTGCATACTTGACTATGACTATATCAGCTTATGCCTTTATTATCCTCATCCCTAGAGCTGATGGAATTACACTAGTTTTAGCCTCAGTTTCTATAATATATTTTTCTATCTTATGATCAATTAAATTAAGTTCTCAAACCCCTATTATTTATTTCACATGGATCAATGGGGTGCATAGCTCATTACGTATATTTTCCACACAAATTGGCATCAACTGTTCTTAAGGGAGTTCTAGACATAATGAATATGTTAATCCTTTCCATTGAGCAATGAAATCTAAAACTCTTTCATTCTCAAATTTTTTATAATTCTTATGATAAAAAACTGTTGTTTTTTGTAGCATTGAGCTAAATTGAAGAATAAATTTCTGATAGAGATCTTCTCATCTAGTAATTGATCGAGATTGTATACTTGTATACCAGAAAAAAGCTGGTCCTTGTAATGACTACATACAACACCTAAGCTTTACTGCTTATAGTTGTTAAAAAGTTCCCATCATAGTATCGCAATGAAAAAAAATTTGTGTTAAGTGTTGTCTTAGATCTTCTGAACCATTAATTATTAGGAATGTGGTATTCAAAAAATTTGGTGGGGGAGGAATTGCATCCACTCATTCAGGGTACGATCTCTATTCCGGCTTACCTGGTGCATTTCATTACTCCATAGCTTCCAATCGAGTCATTAAAGCCTCAATTGTATTCATATGCATTTGTGGAATATTTGGATGAGCTGGATTATATGCAGTTAAAGCAATAGGATCTTGAGCTGGTTCAACAATCGACAAAACCACTGATGGTGGTGATGATATATGCCTTGTATAACCCAAGAAAATAGGTCTATTAAGATATATTTGACCCTTACTTAATTGTGTACCCAGTGGAGGGAATTCATTATCCGTATTTTTAGTTACTAAAAAACCTCTCTAATGAGGAGCTCCTAGAGGTTTTAAAGTTGAGGAGTAGCCAATGGAGTACGTCTAGTAGAAATGAAGTTCCAATGTAACTTTGTATTAATTATTTTCAACTACTTCATTTTCTTATTGTTGTGAAAATATATCTTCCAGAGAAAGATATTTATCTTCTCTAATGGATAATTTAGATGTGATATGTATTTTTTCCATTCCCCTTGATAGATGCCTTTCGGAGAGAGGGTTGTTGGTTATTTTAAGTCAAACCTAGATTCTGGGTAAGCCACAGATTTCGAGTGCGCACACCTTCTTTACATTCCTTAGTTTGTTTACTATTATGAAAAAGAACATCATCTTATGATTCCCCAAAACTGGACTCATTTTCTAGAGGATCTTCTATAGTGGTGTTAATGACATTTACTGACACATAATGCATCGATGGTATTCTATCTGTATTTTTGCAATATTGTATTCCTTTGTGTCTTCCATGAGACATCATTATATTATATGGGGAATTAACTAGAACTGTTTGGAAAATAGTAAACCGAAGGGAATCATCAATTAGTTGAGTTGTATACTCTCCTTATGGCTTTTTTCCTAATCAGAAGAAAATTGACTTTGGTTGAGGAGGGGATTGCAGATGTGAAGAATCCCCCATATCTATAGGATGGGGATGTTCATGTTCTTCTTCTTCAAATAGTTAAACATTGTTGAATGAATTTGAAGGATGAATAAAATGGTTTCTATCCATGAAAGCTAGTGGGATTCTATTACTGCTATGGATGAAATTTTAGCAACTGCTATTCAGATATTGTGGATTTTGGTTCATACATATGTTGGGTGCATCATCCGATAACCAATCAAATCACCAATTTTAGAAGATCAATTTACTATTTCAGAAATTTATATTAAATGATACCTGAAATACTCTAAGTGGGACGCCTACTCAAGATTATCATATGCATGATGAAAAAGTAACTCAACAACTTCTTTTCTTTCAGCACAATTCTATTCTGAACTGGTTGAGTCCTTTTCATGAGCGTACATTTGATTACATACCAAACCAATTGATTTTGGTTCACTGTTTTAAATAACATTGCATGAGATGACTTTTTACAGACTTTGAAGAATTTGGAGTGTTGTTAAATGCAATTCTCTATATACACCCCATCCTATGATACAAAAACAATATGGGAAGTCAGAAATTAAGTGGCGTAGCCTCTTTATAAAATTGAGAAATGCATGTTGAAGGATTATCTACAGTTTTTTAACTTTTAGATGTTGGAAAACTGAGAGAGATGCCAAGTCAATATGCAGATGCAACCCTTCTGTTGCCTTTACATGATTTTGATATTCATCATATGGTAATACTTTTATTTTTAAATGATGAAGAGTTTTCCATAATTTGAGGCAGATTTCATGAATGCAATCTTCAAACATCCATTCTGGAATATTATACTGAGAATTTTCCAAAGTCTTGAACATGACTGGTATTTCTCTTTTGGTCAATTGTTTTCCCTTGTTTAAAATATCTTCATCATCTTTCACTATGGTGTCTCCACATTTTTTGACCAATGTGGATGCTCTGTATTAGAATAAAAATTACCCAAGGTAGGTTCAGATAATGACTGTTCCCTTAAGATGTCTTCTGGTTGAGAAAGTGTATCACCAATAAATGAAAAAGGCATCAGACATGACTGGATTTTTTTCGCAAGTTCCTCAAGCTTGGTGATCTTTCTCATTGCCACATTTTCAATTATGAAATTTTCATTGCACTGAAAAATACTACTGTATAAAGTACATTCACAGTGAATTATATCATGTGGAGGATCACCATAATGGATTACAATATGCGATACAGTTTCATTCTCCATGGACTTCTAGCCACGTAGAGGGTTTCTATAGCTCTCATCCAGAGATAAGCACAATGGATTGACTGAATTTTAATGAAGAAAGTATTAATGATGAAGTTTCCAATGAGGAACATCATAATAACAACTATCACTCCCTATATTTGGTAATGAGAGGGTTTAATCTTGATTTGCAACAGATAAATGTCTAAGGGGTTCAAGAAATCCAACATTAAGGGAATCCAAATCACAGCTTGAATCTTGATTTGCCAATAGTGCTTGGGAAGACATCTTTTTTGATTTTCTCTTATACTTAGTTGGGGCCACTTGCTGGGAAAAATGGTTATCATGGGAAAAGTTCTTTGGCTGCCTTAGAGTGGTTACCAGAATAGACTGATTACCTTCAATTAAAAAGGGTGTATGTTCCTGATCCTGTTTTCCGTATATTATTGGGGAGTCTGCCCCATGACCCTCTAGGACTGGAAGAAAGGTGTTTATCTACTCCGGGATGGCATGATGATGTGTCATCCCATGTGTGGGGATAGATTTATGTGTCAGTTCCCCTGATATTGCTGAATTAATTGTAATAATATCACAGCATGCTTCCAGAATATGGATAGGGATTTGTGCCTACCCTTTCACTATTGATTAGATGTCTTTGGTGACTTCAGTGGCCAGAATGAGAATATAAATTTGTTTCGTATATGGAGTAGGTGTATGTGCCAACTCTTGTTCTCTTTTTCCTATCAATGGATATTGATATTACTCATGCATGGGGGCATAGAGTTGGGTCTGCCACAAATTTTTCATTAGAGATTTCTGACTGACTTCTCCTGGTGCTACCAAACGATACTGTTTGTAGACTTGATGAACATTGGCAGGTGTATGTGCCTTCTGGCTGTTTCCCATCAAGTATGGTTGACCAAATTCTTTCAATACTAGCAGACGAGATTGCTGACAGAATTGGTTATTATAAATAGGTGTATGTTCATGTTTACCTGTTACCACCACATTAGATTGGCAGGCTTCTTTAAATATAGTTAGATGAGCCTACTGACTAGTTGATAACATGTAAGTAGAAGTATGTGCCAATTCACGGTACTCCATCAGATTTATCTGGTGGGATTTGTGGGTTGCTGCCAAACGAGCAAGCTGAGCAGCAAAATTAGGAAGGATGAGTGTATATGCCCACTCATATTTTGACATTAGGTAATATTGATGTAATTCTCAATAAAAGGTAGAGGTGAGAACTTTCTCCATGTTGACCAGATGTTTTCCCTCGCGGTTCATCTTTCATGCCCGAGTCTGAGGGACCCGGGCCGAACGTCCAGAGGAAACACCCCCATCCTGTTGGGGGTACACTACCATGCGATTTTGGTGGCGATTACTGGTGGGAGTCCTCTAGAAAGACTCCAGTATTATTGAATTAAGACCTTGTGTAACATCTTGATCCACCTCCATTTAGTATGTAAGGGATTTATTATGGTGATCTGGGGATAAGGACCTGAAACGGTTGAAGATGCTGGTTGGAACCATCTACTTCGTGATCATTAGTCGTTGTTGGCCAGATGATCGGGGATTGTTATTGACTTGGAGGGCCAGTTGAGCAGCCTCCAAAGTTAGATTGTACTGTGTGGGTGATATTCCTTTACCAGCACATTAGAGACCCCGCATTGAAGATGTTGGGTTGGTGATGACGTTCTTCTCATGGATGGAGATCCATCTTGTGAAGCGGTTGGGATGTTCATAATTGTTGTCTTGTAAAAATTCATTTTTTGGAATGAAGGGAATTATGATAAGAAAAACAAGAAAACAACAAAAAACTCCATTAAATAAACATCTTTTTAGATGGATACATACGTGATTGTTTCCTTTGTCCGGCCTTCCATTATCAATTTATAGAGTCCTAATAGGTGGGTAACATTAATAAATTTTTAAGGATTCACTTCGGGTTCAACATTTTTGATTCATAGATCCATGAAATGTGTGTTCTAGTTTTAAGAATAACTATTTCCAGGTGATTTCCATTGGATTTATTTATGGAAGAAAAAAATTCCAATAGTTCTTTATCCAAATGGGACCTTCTTTCCAAAGGGAGGCATTCATTATGTTTGAACTTTATGATACATGAGATCATTCATTGGTCGAGAGGATGGGAGGTCAGACTCATCACACCATTTTGGGGGGAAATATTTTCTATTCTAGAACACTCTTTGTAAATTTAAGATATTTTCATGAATCCTTATAAATTCCCCAAGAATATCATAAGTATCCCTTGGAATTTAAACTCACTTATTAACATGTGTAAAATTTAGAATCATCAGTATGCATTCATGGTTCCTCATTATGTGAAATATCCACGTGTATTAGAAGTTTTCCATCAATGATATCCTCTAATATACTACTTTTAAATTCATTTAATCATCGTTGTGATGATACTAGTTTTTATGCCACTCAGTGGGGCACTCTGGAATTTATTGTCATCCAGGGAGTTGAGGGTTTTATTTGATCTTAGGATCGTTCCCATAAAAGGGGTTACCTACGTATCCTTGTTAAAGGAATCATAACCCTTTTAGCTCAGTGACACATAATGGGACACATCATACCTTTTATGTTTATGTGATAATGACCTCTAAGAGGATGGTGCTCGGTCAAAACATAGTGTGGCACTTATGCTGAAGCTGCCTAAGAATCATGGAAAGGATATGGGTTTCTAAGTAAGAATAGACCCTATAAGGAATATGGCCCCATGAAAACAGGGTAGATTTGAATTGTGGGGTTTGAACCTCAAGGAGGATTCCTATGTATCCCATATGGATGGGTATCAAATCCCACATAGTTTGATAAGTCTCAGAGGAGAGTATGGTCCTTTAAGAAAGATGAGTTTGTACTTACTTCCTAAAAAGTTTGTGTTGATGATTTGGGGTTTAATTTGGGGCTTATTCCTAAAGAGGATTCCCATATTAAAGAAATCATAATTATCATAGTTCATTTGATTGTGAAAATATTGTGACCATGAAAAATCTCTAACCCCAGATGAGTCATGCTCGGTGTGAGAAATAAAATGATATCGAAGATTCAATAAAGTCATTCACACTTTCATATTTTTTCTCCTCTGCTAGTAGAAGAAGTTCACCAATGGAGTTCAAGGTGAAAGAGGTCGAGCCGACGGTGGAAGAGGGCAAGACGACGAGCCTTCCCTCAATTCTATTTACATTGGAAAATAGTCCAATGTATGGAGGAAGGGATGAAGATTATGGTCTTACACTAGGATGGATTCCCGTGGTGAGAAATCCCAACGGGAGAGGGAAAGGGAAATGAATGTCCTTGTACCCATCTCCCCCTTTTCCTTGGTCCCCAAAGAAGAGAGGAGGAGCAATGATGCTACCTCCGGCAAAAAAACCTAGTGGATTACACAAAGCTGGTCTCCCTAAAATTGATTCTAGTTGGTGAGGGAGACTTCTTGATTATTTTTAAATGTAAATGTAGGTATGAACCGTATATTCCCCTTCCAGAGACCTGAGGTTCTGGGTCATCTCTTCGGGAAGGGAGAGGTCAGGACCCAACCCTCCTCCAAATCGGGAACATCCCAACATTGATTCTTGGAGAAAGGTCCTTGTGACTATGGATATAAAAACCCACATAAACTCAATGATTCATAACCCCATTGTGAAACAAATGTGGGAAACCTTTGAGTGTGAAATTAAAAACCCAAATTTGAGACACACTGATGTGCCTTTCCCAAAGGATTGAAAAGTATGGAGGTTTTAGTGGAGGTCTCAACAAAATCTCTTAAAGACAAGGGAGACATGGAAGAAGAAGCATTTCCATGAATAGATTTGAAGAAGGCTTGATGGCTTATAGACTAAAGAGGGTAAGTGAACCAAGGAGGGGCATCCATGTAGGTAAGGGAACATGAGTAAGTGTGTGTAAGTGTACTAGGGATACCTGATGTTTACTTAAGCGACTAACAACTTGTATGTTAATACTTGGTTGAGACCTTTCTAAATCCTTGAAGAGTATTCACAGTTTATCCTAGAAGTGGGGTGCTCAAGTTCATGTGAGAGGAATGGGCGTTGCATAGGTATTTTTGACTTGGGGAGGTTGGGCACTTTAGGTATGCAAGTTTTATGGTTTTCAAACCCTAAAAGGACTTATGTCCAATCATCCTCCCTTAAATCCTATTCTCAAGGTGTTAAAGAACTTCCCTAAAAGAATCCAAAGTCTGGGGAAAAGTACTAGGGTGACCAGAGCAGCAACTGAGCTTCGGGGAAATTCATCTCTACAAATTGGGGCCCCATGGGTATATTTATAGGAAAATATTATACCCTAGGGAAAAGGAAAATAAGTGTGTGTGTGTGTAGGCTGTGATATATATGGGGGCGCGCAAGTGGGTTGAGCACTAAAATTGTGGCACGCAAGTAGGTTTTGTGCCGACAGATTTTTGGCAAGACTAAGGTGGAAAAAAACTCATGCCTTTGAAAATTTTGGCTTTTCTTTATGTATTTCCCCCTTTTTCTTTCTAATGGATTCCCTTTTTCCTATTCTTTAGACTTGTTGATGGAATGGAGTGTCAACAAGAACATATGGAAGTAGTGAAATGAATCATGAGGTAAATTCAAGGAACTCACAATTATATATTATACTTTTCTATTGAAAAAATGAACATTCATAATTTTGTAATGCTAACTACAATGGATATGTGGTGGATAGAAAATCTCTAAGTGGTGGAGCATACTTATTGGAAAGAAATATGTGGTCTAGTTGAGTAATAAACAAGAAATAATTCCCCTCAATCCTATTGAAGTTGAATATATATCCTCTAAAAAGTATTTCACTCAACTTCTTTGGATGTAAAAACAACTAACTCACATTATTGATGAGGTGAAGCATCCAATGATGATTCACTATGATGATAGGAGTCAAATTGATCTTATGAATAGTCATTTTTAGAATTCTCATATCAAACGCATTGAAATTATATATTACTTCCTCAAGGAAGAAGTGTAACAAGGAAAGATTAAAATAGATCATGTTGGAACTAATGATCAAGTGGGAGACACACTAAACAAAAGATTTTCAACACATGTATTTCAGAATCATTGGTTGTACCATGGTGTTTAGACACCTCTTCGTGCATGAGGACATTATGATTTTCCCCTCTCCGTAGTTTTTTAACTATTTCAATCTATTTATGAAAGTGTTGTAGGTTTCTGGGGGACATATGATCCATGCGGAGTGTTATTTGATCTCTACAAGACAAAATTTTGTTCTGTGGATTTATTTATAATGGGGGAGATTGAAAAAATTCATAGAATGGATAATGTAGAACGGAGGATAATGAAATGTTTATCAAGTTTTACAAGATAATTTCAATGAGTTTCAATGGGGGAGAATGAGAATGAAAAAATTAATTCGGGGTTATGATAAAACCTTTGGATCTTACTTTGACATGTTTACAGCATTCCAATACATGATAATCCAATTCATTCTGACCCTCTTGTTTTCTACAATTATTATTTCTCACTTAAACTTAAAGTGTTGATGGTATAGTTGTTTCTTGAGTATCTAGTTGTGATTGTCCTAAGGGATTCATTTAATTTATCTACAAATTACCAAAAAACCCTTGGGGTAGATTTTTGGAAACAAGTCCGTTGTTTACTGTAAATGGAGAACCATGAACCACAATGCAAGAACAGTATGCAAACCACGTATAAGTAATGTTTTGTTGTGAAAAGTTGGTTCACAGTGAATACATGCAGTTCTTGGGAAGGATCGTAGTACAAGAAATATGTGATGGTTCATAGGATGGAATGTTGTTCATGAAAATGAGGAAGAGTTTTGAGACACCTCGAAGGGTTTTATTTTCGAAAATGAGGTATTTAAATTTGCCTCTTTGTAGTGAGAATGGTGGTATGCGTACCATGTCGGGGAAATGGTTAACAGGACATGCACAACACGTGGTAAAGGAATTGTTGTATCGAAGATTTGGTAAATCGTAATTTAGTGAATTATGTGTATCTATTTTTCTATATAATGATCACTAATCATTTCATTAGAAGAAGGACTGAGACTAAAAATATATGAGGATGTTGGTGAACTATAGAGTGGATTGCAGGAAAGCAACCACACCAAGAGACATTGATTAGAAATTTAAAAAAATTGGGGAAGTCCAAAATGTTTTGCAGAAGACAGTTTATTGAACATTCTTGACATAATAAGGTACATAGAAGAATTTTTTTTTGGAGAAGTCGGTTTGCGTTTAATAAGAAGTCTGTGGATGTAGTAAGTGAAAGCGATATGCTGATGTGGTACAGGGAAGCGGTGTGCAAAAAAAGTTTTTTGAAGTATTTCGTAGAGGATGTACATGGAGCACTCGATGTACGCAGTGCAGTGTGGCATGTGACGGAAGAATGAAAATTCATGGAGGTAGTACATGGTGTAGTGCAGTATAAAGTAGAAGAAGTATAGTTAGTAGGGGAAAATTTTTCAAATTCCTAGTAAACAGAATAGTAGATTACATATGTAGGGGAAAACAGACATCAATATAGCATATATATATTGTTGAGGATTTATTATTTAAAATCAACCCATTGAATCAACCTTCATGCAGAAAAACTATGTTTAGATTCATCCCACTGCTATGAAAAGGGTGTGTCAATGGAAGTGATCTGAGGGACACAATGTGTTATCCCTAAAATCTTGTAAAGGGAATAAGACTGGTAAAGAGTGACTTCAAAAAAAAATTTACTCCACAACTAGTGAAGATTAGTGGAATTTGGTACAACCTAGAACATGTCGGTTTATACTTCTTAGATGTATCCCTTAGTAATGAACCAAGTAAAATTGTTGAGTCTTATCTTTATCTGTGATTTCTTGGGTTCTTCTCTTTCTCGTCAAATAGGTTTAATAGGTTACCTACCTATGTGAGAACAAGATTCAATGGTTAAAAAACAAAATTTGACACCCTGATTCACCCCTCCCCACTCAGGGTGTTCTGGGATCCCTCATTAAAGGAGGATACACTACACCTTGATACTTTTCTAAACCCCTCTTCTATTAGATAAAAAATTCAATCAATACCTAATGTGTATAACATGGATGAAAATAAATGAACTCAAAAATAAATAACCTCATGGCATGTTTATGACAAACCTCTATATATTCAAGTAAAAGAAGATACCCAATTTTGAACTTAAATCATGTTTAGTTCACTTATTACCAATATTTCATGCACTCATGGGCATATATCCACAGAAGAACATAAAATAATTACATATTGTGTGTTAAATATTAAAACACAATAATGTGGATGAAGAAATAGTAATGAATAAGGTATTCACTTTTTCATTATACGAAACTAAAATTGATTGGAAATATGATGTTAATTCTCTAATTAGAGGTTGCCCAAACATGAAATGGATTTTTCAGGGAAAATATTTCCCAGCCTCTCGAATAGGAACACTAAAGAATGAAATTTGTGGGATAAGTCAATAACTATGTGAAATGCTTCATGTATACTGGGAAATATAAAAAATGAATTTTTCAAGTTTCCCACAGCACTAAATATGTGAAAAAAAATTAATGTAGTTTTTTATGAAGATTTAATTCCAAAACATGGAAACATGATTGATGTTGCTTCAGGTGGTGAGATACTTGATAAAACACCAATTGCTGTAAAAACCCTCATTGAGAACAGAGTGAAGAATACCCAACAATTTGGTTCAAGGTTAAGTATAAACATACTATGTGTCCAATTGGTACAAATTAATAATTTTGATAAGAAGGAGGACATAATGTTTGAATAGGTATGTTTCCTTCTCCAAAAACATGATCTTTCCCAAGGGAAATTACATTCTCTTCCTCCCATCCATTATGGTGTCTATTTTTCTAACACCCATTATTCTATCAAATGCTATAAACTGAGATAAATGTATAATATTTGTGAGGAAATCATTCTTGGACGCCCCTATATCCAACCCATTTGGATAGAACCACACTATACATCCAACCCTTGGTGGAAATACAACAAAGCCTATAGGCAGGAGGTATTAAAACCAACAGCAACAACCATGTAACCAACTAGGTTAGGGAAGTCATCCACCACCACCTCCAAAAAATACCTAACCACTATAAAGGTCTTTCTAGTAACCCACCCAAAACCTAACCCTAACCTATAATACATGATGAAACAAATTGGTGAAAAATATATCCAAATTCAACAACCCACCCAAACAACCATAAAAGACCTAAAAATCCAATTAGGATAACTTGATAACTCGGTGGGGGAAATACAAGGACATTGGTTGGGTAAACTACCCTCTCAATGATTACTCAATGCTATGGATAAGGGAAGTGTCAGTATCATCTTCCTTATGAGTGGAACATAACTAAAAATCCAGATTACCTCTCCATTAGAGTCTTCCCCTCCTAAAAAACCCATCATCCTAACCATTGGAAATGGTTTAAATTGGAAAAAACCTTGTCCTAACAAAGGCCATGCCAAAGGAAAGAGAGTTTCATTTTACTAACTGTCAATCCATACCATCTATATTGTTTTTCCCAAAAGGTCCACAAAACCAAGGAAATAAAAAAACTAAACATGATAATGAAATCAGGGAAACATTCAAAATTTATAGGTTGGCATTCCATGTATTTAAAAATGAGATGTGTACACACAAAATGAAACTTCATGGAAATGAAGAGGAGAGATTGGGGAGGAACATGTCATAATTGATTGGGCCATCACATCCCACCAAATGAAATTATCCTTGAACATTATCCATTACAAGAACCATTGGGGATTATTTTTTTCCTTTGTTATGCTTGATTTGGGTTCTTCGATAAATGTAATGCATAGCTCCATTTTCTTTTCATTGGAGATTGAGGAATTGAATCCCCAATGAATTCTTAATCAACTATAAATCTAGAGTACATCACACCCCATTTTTTTGTTAAAGAAATTTCTTTTTAGGGTAAAAATTTTAATTTTCTATGCATAATATTATCTGTATAAAATTGAGGATGATAGGATGAATGAACATGTCCAAATTATATCAGAGAAAACTTTCTTGAGAACTTAAAAACCCATAATTAATGTTCACAATGTTAAATTTTCTATGGATTTTAGTTGGTATATTTTCCACTTCAACAACCTTGTTTCCATGAGGCACCCATTAGAAGAATATTCCTCACTTTTATTAAATTCAATTGATGTATACATTTCCATAGAAAAAAATGTTTTCTTTCCTCTAACCCCATTCTATATTTACATTATTGATAAGAATTCTTTGTAATTTACCATGAATTGTGTTTTGTACCATTTTATAAACATTTCAACCATGTTTGTTAATTGATTATTTATTGAGCATCGGGAATCTCCTGACCAACGACGATACTAATAATCTTATAAAAGATCATTCCTCATTTGAGGATTTTACCATTGAACAATTATATAAGATCAATCACCTATCACCTCCACAGTCCATCCCATAAATCCAAAATCCCTTTAATCTAGAACATAAAACACTACCTCAAAATTGGATATATTCATATATTGAAAATGGAAAAAAGATTCTTGTCATCATTTTTAGTTCACTACCTCTAGACCATGAATTTTGTCTGCTTGAACTTTTGAGGGGTTATAAACAAGGTTTGGGGTGGACAATTTCTTACATTTCTATTATTGGACCATCGATTTTTTAGAATTATATATATTTAATTTATTAGGCTAAACGAGTGAGGTAGGAACAACATCAAATGTACCCAAACCTTCTAGATGTTGTTAAAATGGATTTAACATAATTACTAGTGGCTGGAATAATTTACCCTATCTCCAATAGATAATGGGTCAGTCTGGTGTAGGTATTTCCTAAAACAACTAGTCTAATGGTAATTAAAAATGAACACAATTAATTGGTTCTAACCAATTTAAATAATTTTGGCATGTCTATAAAGACTATCACTGACTTAACTAATACAATAGGAAGGACCATTTCATATTTTTGTTCATTAACCAGAATCTAGATAGACTGGCAAAGAAGTCCCACTACTATTTCCTTGATGGGTATTCTAGATAATTTCATATCCATATTGCCCTGGTCGATTAGGAAAATGCAACATTCACTTTCCCCTTTGTTGCATTTTTATATAGGAGGATTCTATTTGGTAAATGTAGTGCTCTGGGTACTTTCCAATAATGCATGGCTAGTATTTCTTTTCAGATTAGTTAGAGGATTTCATGAACGTATTAATGGATTATTTCATTGTTTATTTATCCTCTTTTGATTAGCGTTTGAATGGGCTTAGTTTTATCCTACATCTCAGCATTGAAAATAATCCTATATTAAATTATGATAAATTCCGTTTCATGGTACAAAAAGATATGGTACATAGGAATTTAATTTCTTGGGATGGTATTCAGGTTGATAAATTTAATGTTGATTTCATTTCTACACTACCATTCCCCCAAAATTGTACGAGATGTGTGCCCTTTCTTAGGTCATGCGGGATTTAATCATCATTTGATTTGTGGTTTTAGTAATATTTCACTCCCACTCTCCAGCTTCCTCCAAAATGAAAAAAAATTAAATAATCAGACAACTGTTTTTATAAATTTAAATGGAATCTCACCCCACCCCCATTATCTAACCACCTATGTGGGGATGACCATTTGAACTCATCTATGACACATCTAACTATGTAGTTGGGGAAGTCATATCACAATGGGTTGATCTTGATCCACATGTCACAGCATATGCCTCACGCACAGTGGACCCTTCCTACAAAAATTACACTGAAACTAAAAATAATTCCTTGATATTGTTTTTTTCATGGATGAATTTAAGACATAACTTTTAGGGTCCTAGTTAATTATGTTCACATACCATGAAGTTGTTTGGTATCTCCTTAAGAAACAAAATTACAGACAAAGTCACATTCACTAGATTATCCAACATCAAGAATTCAATTTAGAAATTATGGATAAAATGGAACAAAGAATTTGGTGCCTGACCATATCTGTAGGATCCTTCCATGCACATACATGGACTTGTACCCCTGTATTATAAGGAATGAGATGTTTCACAATGATAAATTTTATAAAGTGTAAGATTTTATTCCTTGGTATGCTAAAATTATAAATTAACTTTTAAGATATTACATTCCAATAGATTTCAACAAAAACCAACATGAATGTCTAAAAAATGAGTCTCATTTGTACATTTGGGATGAAACCACTCTTTGGTAACATAAATTAACCATCTTCATAGAATTTTTGTTCCCAATAGAGAGTTTCAGTATGTTCATATGTTCTACCAAACTCTTTCTTATGGGGTCCACATTGGTCCCCAAAGGAATACTCATATGGTCCTCAGTTATTCTCCCTTTTGGCCAACATTACTTTGGTATTCCCATTATTTCTATAAATATTTACCTCATTTTCCATTAATGGAAAATTTCTCTAAAATAAATGAAATTCCATAATAAGACATTCTATTTTATGTCATTTTTTATGTTTGGGGCATTTATATTATGGGAATATTTCCCAATTATTTTGGAATCTTGTACATTATTTTAGAAGTTGATTACATTTCATAATGGGAAGAGAAACATGACATAAGAAATGATAATTCCAAGATAGATGTGGGATTCTTGAGAACACAAATATTATGTTAGATTGGATTACCTAGGTTCATCATCAATGATCATGGTTTTGATTTCTGAAACTGAATAATCCAATCACATCTGCATTGGTAAGGGGTCAGGCATCGAGTTTCTACTATATATCACCCATAGACTAATGATAACGGTGAGGTGTCTAATAGGGATGTATAAAAAGTCATGAAAAATAGTCCAAACCAAAAAGAAAGATTAGAGTCTCAAAATCAATGATTCATTCTGGGATTACTATGCACCCATTAATACTCCCATTGGAATGTCACCTTATCAGATTTTTATTAGAAATAATTTTATCCTCCCTCTTAAGATCACACACCGATCATATTTGGCCATTAAACAGTAAAATCCTAATATTTCTCATACCGATGATCAATGTATGTTATAGATTTAAGATCTGGATGAAATGAGAAGAGTCTCTTATGAGAACTTATGAATTTATAAATAATGAACCAAGGCTTCCCATGACTACCTCATCCTTCACCATCACTTCCACATTGGGCATAAGGTCCCCCATTTCAATGCAATGTTAAAGTTGGATTCACATATGATTTATTGTCACTGGTTTTTCCCATATACTATTACTAATTTTTAAACATTTAGTGTTGTTTAGGTTACAATTTAGAAACAAAAAACCATGACTGCTAATTGGAAGTGGTCAAAGTACTCTGACGAAGCCATTATGGAGTCTCCGATAGTGGAACATCATGTTCAAGTAGAAAACTTCCAATGAAAGCCACTAGGGTTGTTCCTCCCATCCCACATTCTCCTTTATTATAGTCAGTACAATACACACTCTCGGTTTGGGGGGGGGGTACATTCCTAGGTCTGTTAGGAATTTTTGTCATTTTTTATCATCCCTTTTTTATTGTTGTGTAGTATTGATACCTTCCCCTCCAGATTCCCCCTCACTTATTTATTGGAATATTCATTTTTGAGGATAACTTATTCTTGTAAAATGATTCCAACATAATTGTGGAAAATTATTCCCACTTAATATTGGAAATTATTGTAAATGCATGATATTTTTCCAATTTCATGCTGTTTTGAATTTTTTTTATTGATGGTATGAGTTTTTTATAATTATTTTTTCATTTCGTTTGATTTTTTCTATAAAATTGTTGTTTTCCAAAAGAATAAATGGATTTATCAATTTGAAACCATTGTGAAGAATAGTACTTTTTGTGTAAGTATTATGGGAAAATTATGCAACATAATTTCTGCACAAATGTTCTCTCCTAACTATGAATTGTGAATAGTTATTCTTTAATATAAGCTAAATATAAGTACTATTAATATTTGTCATCTTTCCGAAATTATTTTTCCCATTGTTCGTTCCTTATCAGATCTACTTTGTTACTATACCGGATTGACCTATATGTGTGTATTTTTATCGGACTATTGTACACCATTAAAAACGAAAAAAACATAGGTTGTGTCTTGGTCATTTCAAAAACCACTCTTCCTCATCTTTTTATATTGTCATAATTATTATAATTTGTGTCATAAGGAGATAAAACAAGGTTTGAGTGATGAGTGTGATATTTCTTCAATGTTAAACTTATGAAAAACAAACATAAATAATAATAAATGTGGGGATTGATGTAATTTTAAAAATTTAGGGATATCTAGCTAAGGAGATTAAGGTTTTACTTTGAGTAATGTCTAAGTGAGTGGTTCATGAAATTTTATTGCAAATAAGGTAGGGATGTTTTGGTTGACTGAATCATTTAATTATAATCTTCTTAAATTAACCAAAAAATAGTGGATAAAAGGTGGAAAGAATATCATGAAAAGATTTTCACACACACATTTATAGAGTTAGTGAAATTATAGACATTTGAATTATCTTCTAATATTTTTAACATTCATCTCCAAAAAATTCATTCTGATGCAATTTTTTAGCCCTCTTTTTCCATGACCACTGAGAAAGATTTCTTGTTGTGGTTTTGTCTTTGATCACATTTCTATTAAGAATTATATTTTCAATGATAAATATTTATGATGTTGGGAATATATCAATGCATAATTTTTTGAAATGTGACTTTTCCCATGAGTGAAAATGTTTAGCTATGGGGGTGTGATCGCACATAGATTCACTAATTTATTTCATCGTTATACCAAAATAGTAAATTGTTTTTTATAATAAATTACAGTTATTATAACAAATTTAACCTCATAATTGATTCATTTTCGTCATTAATAAAAATTCCAATTTCACTTTATGTAGTTTTTTTTCAATGTAGTTAATGTTTATTTAGAGGGTCCAGTATGAAGTTGAACAAGAATGGGCCATTCCGGGCCAGATTCTAAACTCCCCAGTTCAATCAAACAAATAATGCAACCAATCCAGGCATCCAATTGGCATGAAATTTTGTGGTCTAATAAAAAACTTATTAAGATACAAATATTCTGAAGACACCCAATCTTAATTTATCCTTTAATTGTCATTACCGAACAAATCGGTCTAGGACACCGAATCTATTCAAATTCAAAATGTTTATTGTATATTTTTACTATTTAAAGATTTTCATCTTCTAAATGATTTCAATAATTTGGTTGAGATATTAATGAGCTGGGGAAATTACTTTTTAATTTTCAATAAATATAGATAAATAATTATTCCCACAAAAATCCATGGTACAAGTGGTTTCTCAAGATTTGGTTTCCCAAAACCACAATCATGTTTGCCAATAAAAGAGTACCTTGGGCACCCCGTTTGAATATCAGACCAAGGGAGCAGAGTAATGAAAAATTTTCATTCATGAAGAGTCCCCTCAACCCATTAGTGTTTTAGGATCTACCATCCATATATGGAGAAATAAAATAAAGAAGGGGATCCACCTGATATTCCTCCTCCTCTAAATGGGAGGATAAATGGTGGGAGTTCATCATGAGGGATCCAAAAAACATGTAAAGGGAGTTCTAGAATTTTTAAAGCTACATTTATTTTATTCTGGGTTTGAAAACATTTAAATTATAATTATCTTACTTTGATTCATGTCTGAATGCTTTTCTTGATTAAACTGAATTGAATGATGTTTAGTTTTATCCGATCAGTGTGATGTTTTGAGTGTGTGACCTGTGGATTTTTGGTTGGATAGAACACAAATCATTTTCCTACCCACTTATTTTAGATTTTAATTTTGTTTCAATGTTATTACACAACGCATAAGAACATAACCATGTCTATTAGATTGTTATGTCAATTTTTTCTTCAACACACATCATTGTAAAAGCATTGAAATTAATTAGGATTATGATTAATTGCAACCAAATACTTTCTTAAAAAGTCAAATAATCTCAATGAAATATGAAATTTTGATGTCTGTAGTGAAATCAAATAGATCTATTTTTCTCATATTTTTCATAATCCAATTATTTTTAAAAATTAATGTACATAAATTGTTCATGTTAATTTTAAAAAAAATCATAAATACCCCCTGAATTAGTCATTATTTTTGAAAAAAAACACACTTAAAACCTCCAACACTCCATGAGAGATGACATCTGGTCTTTACTATGGAATAAATCACCATTAAAAACACAATCAATTTGACATGTCTGGAAAATGTAGTCATCTGCATCCAAAACTATTTGTAAACATATTTCAAAGTCTTACATAGGAAAATAGGTTCTTTACATTATTCGATACTTCAATATTTTCATCCTCAAAAAGAAAAAATATGTAAAAATGGTGGGGCACTGAGCTAGCAATTGACTCTCCTACTCCCAAGTGATAGTCTATAAGATATAGTGGATCCACAACACACAAACCCATGGAATGGTCTATCCATGGTGGGACCTCTCAGGTCAGTCCTCGATCGCCACTGGGTTATCCATTACATTTTCTCCATACATGATGTCTAGCACTCCCCAATCAATAAAATTTCATGGTGTCATGTGCATCTCTCTTCATATGTGACATGTGGAAGGAATCGTTCACCCACTCCAACTATGGGGGTATGACATGTTGAAAGGATACATCGCCGACCCTTTGTAAGAGCTTAAGTGGTCCGATAAACCTCTAGGATAACTTACCTACCATTATTAATCCCTATAATCCTCATGAAGGGAATACTCCTATAAAAATGACGTCTTAGTAATCGAACATCAGGTTCCTATGACATCGATTTGCATACAATTATTTCCAGTTCTAAGTTTTTCTCATCTTCTCATGGATCACCTAGACCTTTTACTTTATTTCCTTCACCATCTATGGCCCAATAAGAAATGTCCCACTGATCTCATACCATCATATGGGTGACCTTCATGGTCTCCCATACAGGGCCTAAAAATGTGATATGCCCATTATAGATTGGTATCTATTATTGTATAAAAATTGACCTAGAAAAAGTGATCCATTGAGATCTAGTCAGATTCTAACATATAAGACCTCGACATATCCTCTTGAATCTAGAAATTGTTCTTTGGTGTTGACATTTTTCAGCGGGTAAAATGTTTTACTCATCCACATATAAGTCTTAAATTACACATTCCTGAATCTCACAACCATAACATGGATCATGCATCATGATCAAATACAATAATCAATGTGACCCCATGATGTTGGGTGATGTCCTTTACATATAACTGCCTCCATCTCTCCATCGTACTATGCTCTATAATAGTAATGAATATATCTGACTTTATAAGTTAGTCAACAATCAAAAAATGGAACCATGGCCTATCACTGTCCCTTAAAACCCTATCATAAATTCTATGGATATATCGTCCCATTTCCATTCTAGATCTCAAAAGGATACAACAATCCTACTTGAAAATGGTACTTATCCAACAACTGTTGATAGGTGAGACATCGACGGACGATAAAATCTATTATTCATCTTATGTAATCCTACCAAAACTACCACTTAATGTTTCTATAAATAATCCCCACTCCATGATGTAAAATTAAATTATATGTGTGAAACACTCTTATCATCTCCTTTCGTATCAGGATTGGGGCCACTATTCCTCCCAAGAAAAGAATGAAATTAATCCCCCATCAGAAAATACATAAGTTGAATTTAATTTGTATGTCTAGTCTGGTAAGACCTCACAACATATGTCTCCAAACTATGAATCTCACACACAATAGATGATAATATGTTTAAACACCATCTAATAAAGAAAAGATAGACCCACCTCCTCAACTAGGGTTACCTACAAGGAATCCAACTAATCCAACTCCACCTACACAAAATGACACTATGACTTCCTACTTAGGGAATATGCCATCACATTTTCCTTCCTAGGAGTACAAAATATATCATAGTCAATGTCCTATAAGAACTCCAACAAGAAACCCTCCATCAGTATCAGGTGTCTCTGTTTGTATTCATACTTGAGGCTCTAATGGTTTGAGTAAAAAAATAGATAGCTCATAAGACAATGCCTCCAAATCATTAAGGAAATGAAAACTAAAACCAAATATTGGTTATCAGTCATGTAGTTCCACTCATGGTGTCTCAACATACTTTACCCATTTGTTATATTTCCTACCTTAGAATCATCTTGAAACCTTGGACAATGCTTTATGCATCATAATAATCCACATAATCCATTCCCACCATCGGTAGTCTCAAAACAAGAGGACTCTCCAGCCTCATCCTCAACTCCTTGAAGGCCCTCTAGAACAAGTCCTTCTAGGTAAACAGCTACCCTTCCCATGTCAGGGTGGTTAATGGGATTCCAGTCCTAGTTTTTTTTCCAAAAACCTATAATATTTCCCATCAAAATCCAATAAAACTCAGCACCATGGACATAATATTGGGTGGCTTCCAAGAAATCAGTTCATAGATATTTTTTGGGTCTAAAACTAATCCATGTTCCGAAATGAAAATCCCCAAAAACTGTTCCTCAAGGATCTATAACTAGAACTTCTAGATCGTACAATAAATCTGGTGCTTCTGTAGAAAAACTTGGACTATTCTAAATTTCTCTTCATGATCCACATCTAACACATATTATATAAGTATTTCATCGATGAAGGCAATAAAAAATCATTAAAAGTATAACTATAAGATCAAGTTCCTCAAATCTATAAACACTATACGGATTTGGACACAAACAAATTATTCCTTAGGAACTCATAGTCTCCATAGATACATTTGAATGAAATCATCCAAATATCATCCTCACGAACACTCAATTAGTGTAAACCAGAACTAAGATCAATCTTATAGAACCATCTCGTAAATCTTAACTGATTAGTGAGGTCCCAAGTCCTCTAAAAGGGGTACTTTTTGTTTCTTGAATAATTCTTGAGGTGGCTATAATCCATAAAAATACACAATCTCTCATCCTAATTTTTTACTACAAACACCTTAGCTATCCCGAGGAACACATTGGGTCTGATAAAACACTTCTCTCAAAGGTCCTCCAATTGATTCCATAGCTCAGAGATCATTTTAGAGGACATCAACATTCTATAAAAGAAATCAGGTCAGTCATGGGGTTCGGGTCCATGAAAAACACAATCAACCACTTTATAGGTAGTTCTGTAATATCCTTGGGGATGATGATAATAAAATCCACCATGAATGATGGAATCTAGATCCTGAAATATCCTTCTATTCTAAGGGATTTACTCTCCAACTAATTGGTAATGGGATATATCCTCTTTCTCGTAAAACCCACCCACTCTTCCATGTGATCTATCTCATCAACAAATTAATATATCATCTCATTAGTGAAAAGGCATCTGACTCATCTGTAGTGATATTCAACCTAGGTTCGGATCATAAAAACAATTCCATACCTAAGATGATGTCATAATGTCCCATTATGTCACCCAAAAGTTCTCCTGAGAACCTTTATCAATAAAATAGTAGCTTTTACAGGTAGTAGATAAATGATATTGAAAAATCATTCCCCGTATGAACCACAAGATAGATATTCTTAGAAAGGGCCTTGAATAAGATCCCCCACAACTGAACTGGGAGTAAGAAAGATAAATTATAACTCTCACTTGTGACTAATCTTACTAGATACAGATTATAATAAACATTGATCATACCTCTAATCATCTTGTGACTCATCAGGTCATATGCGTTCATAGCCTACAACTTCTCATGAACCTTACAACCAGATCCTAGATACTGGAGTCGGAAACATGGAGTTGCTAGTGGGAGTAGCTCGTAATGTCATCCAACACCAAAAAATCCTCATCTTAGAACCCCAAATGCTCCTCATCAATCTCTATCTCCCTATGGTACACCCTTCCTTTTCTTGGGAAATCTATGATCACGGTGATGCCTCTGTCGTGGGGGTTCATTCTCTATCATCTTTTCCTACACAACACATGAGGTTGGCGAAATAACTTTCCACGTGACATTTAATATCATATTTTTATCCCTACCCCCTATGGTCTTCCCTATTCCTCTACTCAATCCATGTACTATACGATCACATTCCCGATTTTGAACAAAAGAATCTCTCCTCTACCAAGATCCTATGCACTAGAAACTAATTATTTGATATAGATGACTCATCATTATAACAACCACTTCCAAACCAAATGCATTTAATCCCTCTAACCTGAAGATCTCTATCACCATATCCCACTGCCATACCACATACATATCTGGGAATTCAAAAGGGTACTACAGTAGAACAAATTTATTTGAGGAGATTTCGGTGAAAATTTCAGGACATGAAGTAGTAATCTCAAATCATGTCAAGGGAGTATCACATAATGTCGTTAAACCTCATCGAATACTCAGATATTTTCCTTCATCCATGTTATAGATCAAGAATCTCATTAATCATAACTAAATTCATAAATGATAGGATGTAATACTCCTAAAATAGTTGTTGGATGTTGGTAAATGAGAGTTTCAACTCCTCATGAAAATGTTTAACTAAGATCAAACATTTCCCATCTGATCAATGGAAAAGACGCCATTCCATTGCAAAAACTTAATCATTAAATTTCTGGATAATCTTGAAGACTTATATCCCTGACAATATCCAATCATCCACTACCTAGGGATATAGCTACCCACGAAACCTCTACGTCCTCTAGAACAGGGACTTGCAATGTGTGCTAAGACTATGTGAATTATCAACTTAATATTCTAGTATAATAATCATATCAAAGTGGGGGTTCTACTTCCTATCCAAATAGAGAAAATATCTCACACAATATCCGGATAACTGGGGGCTCATAACTCAACAGATCATAATCCTGATTTAGAATCTATAACATAGCCTATGAATCTTGAAATTTTAATCAAGGAGTACCACAGTCACATGAGCATTTTTATATGGGGAGGTGACTAAATAAAGAAATTCAAAGACTCTATTCTATTTGATTCAGACACCAATTTTCCTTACAACTAACGAACCTCTAAATCGAGATAAAAAGTAGGTGGTTAGATTCCTAGTGTATTTATATGTTGACTACCACACTAACACTCGATTACGTTGAATAAAATTCGCACTCAGAAAACTTTGAAATGGCTTATTGATGTCCATAAAAAATCTTCATAAGTCGAAAAATCCAAACACAACCCCAAGGAATGAACCACCTTTTATACTAATCTATCATGACCTAAACCAATGTGGACCAATTCAAAACTAAACTAGTACAACATCTACATTTTAGTTAATGGAGACATGTTTTAAAATCCATAACTATTTTGGAGGACATTTCCTAGTTTTCCAATCCACATACACCCAACTATCTCAAAAAATAATTGTATAATAACAATAATATAAATATGAAATATATACATAGTAAACCATGCTTGTAAAACCTAATGGGAGTATAAGAGTACAACAATGTAATCTGAAAAGTAAAAAGGTGAAATTGCACACCCATTATGAATGATTTCCAAACCTAACCAGAATAGAAATATAATGTGTTGAGAGTGACTGGCCCTTGATCTATAATCCCTAACCACCCAACATAGTCTAATTCACCAAGGAATCTCTATGCTCCTATGTAATAAACTTTGACCAGACTATCATTTTCATAATACATGACACGTATAGAAAAGACCAATGTAGGGGTGAGTATGTACATTCCTAGTGCGACTCCCTGAAAGTTAAAGGGGGTATAAGTAATAGATATGATATAAATAGATAGCCCAACTTGTATCAATAGTGAAATGAATATATATATATAGATATATTCTCATTAATGAAACCAAAATAAGAGTGAAATTGAATCTTCATCTCACATCCATGTCAAGGAAAAGAGTCGGCCATCAGTTATAAATGGGTCTATAAATGATAACCAACATCACATAAGTCTTCCAGATGAAACATTCATATCAAGACAATAATTTTGCCCATTTAAGGGGCACAATACCTATGTAGAGGATTTATTCCCTGTAGAAACTAAAATTTTATTATTTAATGGTACTGGAACCATTCTCTAACTCCGTAGGAGGGTTACACTTTGATAGTCAATAGAGGACTCATGCCCTACCTAACAAGAGTGTTCAACTATGATGTCTGGGGATCCATACCCTACATAGTAGGAGGGTTCCACTCTGATAGTCTATAAAGTTCCCATGCCCTGTCCCAACTGGAGGGTTCCACTCTGATGGTCGAGGACCCATACATTGTCTCTATAGGATGGTTCAATTTAATGGTTAAGGACCCATGACCTACCCAGTAAGGGGATGGCACATTAATAGAAATAAAGGTACCTTGACCTATCCCATAAAGAGGGTTCCCCTTAGTAGATAGAGGGATCATTTCCTGACTCCATAGGGGGTTCCACTCAGATAATCAACAGAGGGCCCATTAACTACCCTAGAAGCAGTGTTCCACTCTATGGATAGGCAGAGGACCCATGCTATAACCTAATAAAAGGGTGACACTATAATCTCAATAATGATTTTTCCCAATCAATAGAGTTTCCAGGCATCAACTAATGAGGCATCACTGTAAAATAATATTTTGTCGTATATAAAAAGACACCACAAAGTCTACCATCACATTTTATGTGGAAAAAAATATTGTTATGTTACTCACGAGCCAAAATACGAGTTCAGAAAAAAGGATATATGCATTATAGAAGTATCCTAAAAAAGGAGGGTAAACAGTGTGTAAGGAGACCCACACATCATGTGCTCCCACCCTATATCTTGGTTGTGTCCCTCCTAGTACAAGTATCCTATTCCTTGTATACCTATAGGGTGTATAAGGGTACTACATGACATATATCATCCACCCATAGTCCTACCCATAATCCTGGACATGTTCATGCTTAGGTATTATGATACATAGGGTGTGATCCTCTAAGGCATTCTGCTCATGTTCTTTGGTCATATGGGTTTTCTACCCAACGTGGGTTGTATAGTTTATTTCCCAACCACACACCATGTGATTCTTATTTTTTCCAAAACCATAAGTCTATATTCATAGGGGTACTGTACGATGTGTGTTCATCCCAATACACAATGTTTAGTCTTAATTTTCACAAAATTACATATACGAACCATGGAACATAGATCTTACCCCTCTATAACTAATTCATCCATTTGATCACCTAAATTTAGTGGAATACCACTCTAGTCATTGTTTCCGGCTATTCATAGGACAAAAAATACATCCCAATCCTCCACCATGAAACTCATTTACCACATTCTATCCTCTTGTGATGTTTTAGTAATTCATGGATCCCAAATCCTTTGGAATAATCACTTATATCTAGGCATGGTAAGCCAAAAAAATAGTCATGTGAAAGTGGATAGATGAAACCATGTTGTAGATGCTGGGGAGTAATAGTTCCTAGTAGTTATAGTCTGGATAATTTCCTCTGACCTTCAGGTCAAGTAATGTCACGAAGCCTATTTGCCATGTAAGGGTTCCCCTTAATCCCTTAAAAGGGGGATTATCAAAAATGAATAAAAATATTAGGCCTTAGGGTCATTTGATAAATTATCACCTACTCCAAAAAAACATCCCAATACATTCCCAAATCATTAATCCATTCACCGTACACCGATATACCATGAATCCATGTGTTCAATCACGTTTGTCTACTCTCCAAAATAGTCAAATAGTTACCTTATGGTCTAACGATATAGAATGAATAGAATAGTGGGAGAAAATAAAATAAATAAGGGTGAAACAATCGCTGGACATGAATTATTGTCCATCAAATCCAATTTTCGATTCCCAAGGTGAGAACCATGGAATAAATGGAATTAATCAAATAAAAAAATTGAACACATATGTGGACGAATATAAAGATTCAAATTGACACAGATCAGGTAAATGGGAATGATCTTGCATAATCATTTATTAATAAGGATGGAAATCAAAATAATACTAGTGCCACGTTAATTCAGATCAATCATAAATGAATAATGTTCTCTCTAATAACTGACTAAGGCCTATTGTGTTCATTATTCCTCAATTTTCCTTAATCCATAGGATATATGTCATCAAATCTAAATTCAAAAATCACATCCATTGTCTTAAGTTCATGCATCTAACACTGTAGATCCAAAATAATTGTGTATTTATTAAAGGAACTAGGTTTAGGTTTTTAATGAATGAATGAATTAATTAATTAATTAATCCGCATAAAGAACCCTTCAAAGACTTTATTATCCAAATGCCCAGTGATGACCAAATTACGACATGCCTAGTGTAAAACTCATTGAAAAAATTTAACCGTGGTTTCAGATTTTTTATCTAATAATCTATTTAATAATTATCCAATTATTTATTATGAATCTACACACATGATATAAAATATATTTCCTATTTTTATAAAATTAATTATAATCACACTAGGACTCCGAATCGTGTTTTTTCTTACTGCCTGTATTTGAATATGTTTCATGATATATTTCAAAGTCTTATAAGGAATATATAATATCTCAACACTTGTAAACCCATTAAAATTCCTTCAAATATTTCATATTCAATAGTTTTATAATAAAAATTTTCCTTACCCCATGATTCAATGTTGGCGAAAATAGTGGCTTCTAAGTATATTGGGGAGGTTTATTTCTATGTTATTATCTGTGATTAATTGATTTTTCACATTCATGTCCCTATAATTTTATATCAAACATGTTCAAAAAAAGTTAAAAAATCATTACTTGAGGGCTTTGGGATTTCAATTTCCATCTAAAATTTTGTCCTACTTTGGATGAAATTTCATACTAGTTTGTGAGATTGAAATTGACTAAAAATTATTATATGTAAATGACTGGAGAGTTTTGTTACCCAATTTATTTTATTGATATTCATTTTTATAAATATAAATGTCAGTGTTTTAGGATATATCCTTTTGTAATTCAAATTAGAAAATAAGGAAATAGAATCTTTGAAATTGAACCTATGGGATATAACCCTTTTGGATTAAACACCACATGGATCAAACTCAATATATTATCATATAAATACTTTTAAAATGAAGTGAAATTGGAAATTCAGATCACATGGTGACATTATTGGATATTAATAACTTTAAACCCCACTATTACATTCAATAATTTAATTCCACATTCATGGCCTCAAAAAATAAATAATATATCTAATTTTAAAAAATAAATTCCTTAAGTTGGTGTTAATATTGAACCCATATAAAGAAGGGGAATTTTACATGTGACATAATTATTTTAGTTATATCATTGAAGTGTAAAATTAATCTATGATATTTTGATCTTATAGGAGAGTGATAGTTGTGGGTTCCTCTTCTTAAGGTTTTAATTCAATTTCATCCCTCCAATAACGGAAAATTTAATTTAAGGTAGTGGATATTTTTAAATAAGAAGCATGGATTTTTTTATTGTTAATGAGTCTTTTCATTCTTCCATTCAATTTTTTTTGAATCTTGGAAGGAACTGTTTGGAGAATTCATTGAATATTTTATCGAATATTGAAATATTGTATTATTTAAATTAATATTTTAAACTACTTCATTTTGATCGAATCTATCAAATTTTGTTTTTATTGTAAAATGTTGAAGAATATATTGTTTTAGGATAAACAATTAACAATTTATTATTATTTTTTATGTGGACTATGTTACATAGATTTTACCACATCTATTTTGGTGAAATAGTATAATTTTAAATCACAAAATATGCTTATGATAGATAATTATTTACTAATTACAAAACTAAGGTCATAATACATGTTTAATGAAACTCCTTTTGAAAATATTTTCGTTTCATATTTAATTTGTTAAAATGTTCATGAGTTTATTTTCCAAATATCATAGGGAATAATATTTTATAATTTATTAATAATTATTCAATTTTTTTAAATTAAATTTTGAATTCATCCATTCAATGATTCCATTAATTTTTATTCATTTTTATAACTGAATTAATTTTAAAATTTTGTTCATGGAGTTCAATGAATATATTATTTTAAATCTTTTATTTTTATTTTTTAATTGATAATTATAAATTAATTTTAATTATATGTTTACAGAACATTTAAAAAAATCAATGGAAACATAACCTACCACATAAAGGCTACAACATTCACATAACTAGAATTGAGTAACCAACCTCATGGAGGTATATTTTTATGTTACTGAAAAAAATCACAAGGTCATTATGCTAACCTCATGTGAAAAATGGAACAGACAACAAGTGAATTTTGATAATGTCCAAAGTTATTTTATAGATATTTATTACAACTATGCATGTTATGAATCTCCCATAATACTAATGCATTTATTAAACCATGAAATAAATATCAATCTATTGTGTATATAATAGTAACTTGACTATTCTATCTTGGCCATCCTACAACAACAATTGGGAATCAACATTGAGGATCGAGATGCTGTTTAAGATCAAACTAGGAAGTGGAATGAATTTGAAGAATGGATTCTATTCCATAAATGTTTATTTATAATTACTTAATCCAAATCCAATCCCACAAATTGATGAAACCATATTCAATCATCACATTTTCATGTTGAACTACAATGGTTCCATGGTGAAGCATGGAATTAATTTTAATATTGATGAGGATTTTTGTATTTGATGATGATCTCCATTACTCCCAAAAATAATTTAAGGATTGTGAACTAATTATTTGACATGATAAGGAAGGAAATGAAAAAACTTTAGAACCAATCCATTACAAACGTGAGTACCACTCTAGATGATGTAGAGGAAACATCAATACACAGAACAAATAATGAAAGTTAAATTCTATAATGTAGAACTGATGATACCAACTAAAATGATAATATTGAAAGATTAATAGGATAATGATTAATGATTTATACTAATTTATGTGTTTGAGATTTTCAAATTTACTTTTACTTGTTTCTTATAGGTTATCATTGAAGGATATGGGGACATTATATCGAGAATGATAAAGATGTGATGATGTGTGGGGATGCACATGAGGTGTTAAATGATGTTTCATTCCATTTAATACACATAAAAGATTAATATTTTTATATTAATATAAATTAATATATGATTTTAATAATTATATACACTGAACTAAATTATAATAGAGCATAAAAATGACTACACATATAATGGGAATTGTGTTTCGTATATTATATTTACTAAGGGTCACATGTTCCAAATCTTGGATTCTGATTAATGTTGTTTTGGAACATGATAATTGACCAAGATATAGTTATATAATTTCAAATAATGGTTTCGTAAAATGAAGTTGATCCACACTACATAAAACCGTATAAATTATTGGGTGAGGCCTAAAGTTATGTTGGACCTTATCTAAAAGATATAATTTCATTTTTTTATATTCAATAACTAGGAAAGTAAATTTCATGAAATAGTGAAGCATATCATTATAAATTAATCATTTATAGAATATTCCATCGATTCACACATCAGTAATTAAGGCCCTGAAACTCATCACATAGATTCCATCCGTAATCAAGATCATAGTAACTACATAGCATGAAATGTCACGTACAAAATAATTTTGTTATAATATCATGTACGATTTCATGAGATATTGGAATTTTATACAGTCAATTTACCATGTGGAGTCCATGAATAATTTTGGTGAGTTATGATTGTGATCTTGAAGTGGGTTTTAGTGCATGACCTATTATTTATTGAAGATGAATAATCTAGAATAATGAGAAATCATTATTCATATATTAAGTAGTTTTGGATAAGATAAAAATGTGGAAACATAGAATGATGTTGGATGGATCAATATATTAGAATCATCTAATTATATTTTTCTTCCTATTTCATTGAATTAATTGATTTTAATAAAATCAATTATTGATTATTATTGAACTGAAAGTGTTGGTCGACTAAAATTTCTAAGAATAATGATATTTAACTTGTAAACGTTATTACATAATTTTTTTTTGTTTAGAAAAGTTTTTCGCTGTCAAAATTTTAAAATATAAATAAAATTACAAAATATTGATACTTAATGAATTTTTTTCTTTGATTGAATTTAATTAAAACTATTTTCCACATATATATATCAATCTTGAGAGTATAAAATTTAGTGTGATGATAAATTGAACATGGTGAATTATGATCATTAATTTTGTGGTTGAGTTTGTTCTAATCTAGAATAACTATAGTATTCATTAGATCATAGGTTGACATACTAATAAGATGGTTATCTTTTTTTAATAAGTACCAATGTACTCGCTTGATTGCATGAATAATGAAAATTGTATTTCAAACCTGCCAAATGAATTCATAATTCTTATTCAGTGTTTTTTCTTTCTCCTTGATTAGTTTCCTATAATCTGAATGTTCATATATTTATTCACTTTATATAAACTCATATCACTTCCACTCTCGCACCTACTTCACCAGTATAAATTTCTTACAACACCTTTTCTATGTTACATTATTTTTTGGACATGGTGAAAAAACATTGTTCATTATCCAAGGATAAACCCCTACTCAGCACAAAACTAGTTATAAGTGTGGGTTAAAAAGTTAATATATATTATTCATAGCTAATGAACATGGTTTAGGTAAATAAACAAACTACAAGGCATCGAATTATGCCCAGTGGTAAAGATTTCTTTGGAATAAAATAATTATTAACAATCTATGGAATTATATAGAAATTATCAGATAACGTGTCTTTACATTAGATACCCATTCAAAACAATAAATGAATTATAAAATAAAAATACATATTAGAAAAAACAGTCACTCATCTTACTAACAACTATCACTATATAAAAACCCAGATACCCATCACCCTGTCTCAATTCATAGTGTACCACCCATAATGAAAATAGAAATAAAATAGCGGAAAGTATAAATAAGACAACTAAGTTAATAAAAAACAAATATACAATATCAGGCTACACAATAAGACCTATGGTGACACTCAATCCACTTAAAAAATCTATCACTTTGAGATATTTTGAAAGGGATTCCAAAAAGTGACAATCTTTATAAGCAGAACCTGGTATATGAAGAACCAGACAATATGTGGTGTATTTAGGGTGTAATCTAAATAACCTAGTAGGGTTTCACCAGTGAGTACATTCATTTTAATTTTCAAAAACATCCATAAATTTTAGTTTGAAAATTAATATATTTTAAAATATATTTTCACTATAATTAAGAAAACATATACATGTGATATAATTTTAATACTCTATATTAAAAACATACTTTTGGATACATGTTTTTTGAAAACAAATTATAAATCAAGGTTGTAATTATTATTGAAAAAAATAAAACATTAAACTCAAACAAATAAATTATGTATCCAAGTACATAAATACCCATAAGTAGAAATATAATATAAATAAACCTAATAAAATAAAATAATTGAAATTATAATCAATATCATGACAGTTCTAAAAGAAAGGGGTTAAATTAAAAAGTCATTAAACAATATTCCATACAAATTAAAGAAATAGGAAAAGAAGAAATGTAATTTAATTTTATAAAACAAGAATCTTGGAATGAACACCCTAAGGTCACAATTTTTATGGAATCTATATCTATTAAATCACTCAATAGTTTTGTTCCCATAATTAGTTGAATGCATCCAGTATTAAGTCCTTAGATAGTGGGGGATCCACATTAAATTAAATATCATAGGTAGTAGGGTGGGGAACCTCATTACACTCTATGTTCACCTACCCATTCCCTAATGGTTTCCAAATATGATTTGAAAATCAGAACAACTAGTAGTACAATTTAATTCATTATGAACTAGATAAACATGACCTTTATCCAATATTCTTACTACCCATATATAAAACAAAACAATTGGGATTCCTTATAAAATAGTTAAATGAATTCCAACTGAACCATTAAAATTCATTTTAAGAGTCTACATTTTTTATAAATTATTTGGACATCCTATTTAATCATCACATTTAAACTCAAATGATTCCCATTACCGTTATTGACATATGCATTTATGTATATATATATACATTAATACATATATTCTAATGTTAATACGTATACTTATATATAAAAAAAGAGTTATTTTCTTAATAAAAAACTTGGCATAAAACACTGACACCACAATCGAAAGTAAATAACATAAGTATGGAACATGTAATCTTAATAAAGTAGCACGAACATGAAAAATCCAACCAAATCAACCTCTTAAAAATATACACAAAGAAATATAATAATATAAAAGAATTTAATCACTAAAAAAAACCAAACATCATTATTTAATCTACTATAATTATTATATTGATAAAAATTATAGATATTATTTTTTGTTTCACAAAATAGGGGAAAACCATAAAGCCCATTTAGAAATCAACTATAATTTCAAAAAAAAACCTTTTTTAATAACTATATATATTATTTTTACTCACTAAGATTGTTATTATGAATAAAAACCCATTTGTAAATCCCAAGTATTATAGGTGTGTTAATTATTATTTAAATCCTGAAAAACCTCTGTGGATGCATTCACAAAATGTTTTGAAACCCTTAGATATGTTGTAAAATAGGAAAAATCAACATTATTATCACTCTAAATTAATGATATAAATTGTATTAGAACTAAAATACTACTTGGGATTCATCCAAAATAATGGTGAAGTGATATACATAATAAAAAAGGCGTCTAAACAAGTGTAAATCGGGGAAATAAGAGGAGGAACCATTACGTGAATGAATACTGATCAGAATCATGCTAGGAAATTGAAGATGTATAGAAGGGTTTGAGTGTGGGGTACATTTAGTTGGGAAATTAAAAAAGAATGTTTATAGGGTTAGGGGTCATATTTTGGTTAAAAACAATAGGGATTATTGTCAAAAGTTTTAGTTTTGAAAGATGTGATGAATCGCATAGTGGCTGCACATTTAAACAAACTATGTACCAACCATGTGCCACTTACTGGAATCCCATAGGGAACCAACATTTGGTGGAAACATGGTCAGTATTACCATACACTATACCTGTGATGAATATTTTCTAAATTATAGACTTGCTACACATAGATCTCACACAGTTTGGGTGAAAAATGTTGAAAACTGTATGGCAATCCAGAATTCATTGAGGTTTTAAAAATAATCCCAAATAAATGAACTGAGACTTGAAAAAAATTTAAATTAATATATAAAATAATTCATTAAAAACATATTTTTTAGGGTATGAAAGCTATCCCTAACATGACCCAATTTCACCCCATAAATCCACCAAAATTCAAAAGAAATACACCATCCAGATATTTGAATCAGATAGATGGAACCAGATACACCATGATTTTGATCTATAGAGAAACAAGGATAAAAAAAATACACACTGATATATTATAAAATAACACTCAAAACTAACCACATAGATTTAATATTAAAGGCTTTGAGACCCTTATTGGATTATCCCACCATTTATTATTTACACTTACAAATAGAATCCTATAACAAAAAACATCTTACATAATCACTACAAATCAATGCCCAAATTTCCAACTAAATAGACTCAAGAAGAGTGATATAACTAACGGAAAATTGGAGTGGGTGGGAATGGGGGTCATCTTAATTTAGGTTTTAGTAAATAGAGGTGATTTTATTGGGGGATGATTTACCAGATAAAAAAATACTGGGATATTTTGAGAATTTTAAATTTTAAAAGAATAACATAGATACCACACATGGTCCAACCATGCACCACATATTAGACACACTTGGTGCACTCACTTGGGTTAGTTATTGTAGGACCCCATCTATTCTATATGGTTTTCACCCCATTTATATCTATAAACACTACTTGGTATTATATATTAGATATTCCCAAGGGTATAGATGAAGTTTTTGAAGCATTCAAGAATGATTAGGGCCCAGAGTTATGGTTTTTGGAGAAGCTATATGGGGAACTTATTTAGTGCATTGTTTAAACTAACATTGAACCTAAAAAATAAAGAAAAATAATGTAGGAGAACGGTTTGTTAAGAGATTAAAATCAATCCCATAAACAATGAATGTTTTGAAAATTATTGATGGTTCATCTCACTAAGTTTGCAGTTGATTTTTCTAACTACGCGCCTAAATGATGAAAGGTGTGGTACTCATATAGAGTAGGGGAACATGGTTACATCAATTTTTAGTTATACATATACAAAAACCATAAAACCTATTAAAACTGTGGGAAATATATTTTCCCACTATAAATTTCAAACAAATTTCTCCACTCCCCCTCATTTATTCTCATTTCCACACAATCTTGGGAGCTCCTATTAATCACCGAAGAGATTTTGGAAATATCTCATTTATATTACCTCTAATTAATTCAACATAATTAACATTGGAAAACGATCATTAAGGATATCACTCATCTCTCTTCTCTAATTAGTTTTCTTCGTGGTCTCTGGTGTTATATCCATACATGGTAATATACATTAGTTTTATGGATTTTCCATTGTTTTTGTATTTCTCTACTATTAGCCCAAATATGAGGCTGAAATTGGATGAGAATTCTTCTATTGTCTATGGATATTTGATATAATTATTTTTCAAAAAAATATGTTTAAAATTTGTATCATTCTACCACACTCTGTATTTCCATATGTTTCTCCTAAAATTCTTAGCGCTTTAATTTTTTCTTAAACCTTGACCTAAAAATCATAGAATATCTCTAAAAACAATTGGGGGTTGAATACCTCAGCCCAACCTTGACGTTATTTTGGGAAAAATTTCCATGTTAACAATAGTTTAATTATAACAAAACAATTCCTAAGGGTGTATTCAGCTTGTCACATGAAATAAGAATGAAATTATTGAATTAATTAAATTTTGAAATGGTATGGATAGATAACTTGGACCTATGATTAATTACAAAATATAATTTGGGGTACTATTATAGATTTTAATAACACAATTAAAGGCATTTACTTCCTTGAGAAACCCTTGGATTATTGACCTGGAATTCAATGGTTGGACTCATAGGATGTCAACAAATTCAATAATGTGAATGTCAAGTGGTACCCCAATATTTTATTTGGTCCTTGTATTAATTTTATGAATTAATTATATTTAATTTTTTATTCATGAACCTCTCTGAGAAATTTATAAATATCAGGATGATCTTACAGGTTTGGCATGATGTCTTCAATCATGAAATTCCTTGGGTCAGACCCATGGATCCCAATCATGTCAACAAAATACACAGTGATATTTAAAGTGGATATATAGGAAGCATCATTGAATTTAATTACAAGGGTTTATCCTTTATATTCTACTGAAAATACAATAGTCAACATTATTAGTTTATCACCTCAAATACGATAGAATTTGAAATGTTTAAATTTCATTGGTTTTCTTTGGATTCCATGTGATTTTTTATTATTGAACACCATTGCTACATGCCTTGGGCCCCTTGATGAAATTAAAAGTCATATGATTACAGAAAAACTGATTAGGATGAAGTGTGTTGGTTAAAATGGGTACCCCATATGGCTATCGAGTCTGACATGGTTTTGATTGTTTTATTACTTTTTTAGTTCTACCTACATACTATTGCATTTTATATTCACGAGTTGGATTTCCCTTAGCCACCGTTTTGTGGTGGCATGTAGAGTTTTACACACACACACACTATTTGGTCTTCCATTTAGAACCCACAAATATTACACTTATAAAGGTAAGGATAAAGGGATGTGAACCATTGTGGATGCCAATTCTCCTTTAAGGTTGGGAGTATGGGAGTAGAGGAATCATCTAGTGCTTGGGATGACAACAAAAATATTTTTTTTGTCTTTATTTTCTTTTGAATATACTGGTATATTTTATAGTACTACTATTATTTCTCTTCGACCACATGCTTTGTTTCCCTATTACATCATCTGTATATGATATTTTTTACTACTTCACACTTATTATATATAATATTCTTCAAATATTTTTATCCTTTTTTATTATTCATCCATTTATATTATACATCCGAAGTATTTCACTCAAATAATTATGATATTGTATCCCCACCATACCTCAATACACCCTCATTGATAGTAGGTGGTCTTTTGAATACAGGAAGGAATCGTTTTGGCATTGTGGAAAAATAAACTAGTCACATATCTAGGACCCAGTTTGGAGACATCAGAATGTGGCATCATAAGTTATTGTTTCCTCTATATTACTTTTTTTATATTGCCATATTTGAGACTAGGATGTATGGAAACACTATAATAATTAATTCCTTGCACTAACTAACACAAATCTGGGGGAATACATGTTCGTGAGGATATAGATTATTGTTCTATAATTCACCAGTTATAGTTGTATTATTTTAACTATTGGGTGGCACACATGCTTTAAGAAGTTATGTTTTATGGATATTCACTGATTTTCCAGTACAAAAAGGTATATTTATCTCACTCACCATTATATTAATGTGGGGATATATATTTCATGATTATTACACATCATGTATATCACATCATTTATATTTCTTATTGCATATTATATGGGCATTGATTTTTTATTTTTGTAATTATTAATGTCTCTTTCACGAAAGTGAATAATTTTAATTTATATTGAGTGTATCAATCATCCTAAATGGAGTTTTCCTACATTTCTTGATGATGGAAACTTATTTAAATAATTTTTTAATAGTCAAGCCATGGAACCTTGATTACACAAGCCGAACCATTTATGTGGTTTCAGTTAAATGGATTTCCAATTTCTTATATCACTAAAAATTTATAATGAAGAAAAATATTATTGAACCATTGTATATACACCAATTATAGTCTAATATATAATGTTAGAAAACCATTTTCAATTAAAAAGAGTTCCAACTGGAACTTATAACATTCATGTATTTATAAATTATAAATAGAAACTATTATAACTAAACTGTTACAAGTGTAATTTCTAAATTATAACTCTTAATGAATTGTTTTTATTAAATGTACATTCCAATTATATAATAAAGGTTTTTTTGTATATAAAATGAAATTTACACCACATATCACATAACCTCAATAAATAAGATAAGAAATCTTATGTTATAACATGACTTTAGAATGAGAATTTGGGTCAGTGTATCTCTTTTCATGATGCTATAATAATATAATTGTCTTCATATATGTAATATCCTTTACCTTATAACTTTTTTAATGGATTTGTTTCATTAAATATATATGCTTTCATGATTTCCTCAATTCATGTTCTGGAAAGGTGAAGATGACCCACCTCCTGAGTTGGGGGACCTGAACAACCTTTAAGACCACCAATAGAACCACCAATAATACAACCTATTATTCATGAACTAGGCCTGAACACTAATCTTTGAGAGGGTTTCCTATGTATATTGTATCCCAAGGATGTTTCCCATGGTCCACCCAAAATATATTCAATTTGGAGAGATATTTCCATCATCATCACTGACCATCTTTTTTAGCGGAACGTGGTCACCATTCTACAAAGTCGTTATTAGAGGCTATACATACTATATTTGAGAATCTTGAATCACCTGTAGAAAGGAGGTTGATGATTTAAATATATATTATTTTTAATTATTCCAAGATATGGCGGTATTTTCTTACTAGGAATATCGTCATTACTTCCCATTCTTATGGGACTTATAGACCAGTATATATGACTAATTCTTCACTGACATGATGTGCTTTTTCAAGAAAGGAATTACTTAATCTAGAGTAAGGTATTATATCTATAATGGACTACTCATATTGTTTCATGGATCTCCATTGATTTACCCCAACTCTTGTCGGTCATGATCTTTCAAGGTTGACATATTTTGAAAATGAGAAATGTAATTCTATATATTCTCAGGGGAATGTCATCCAACTAACTATTTTCTTTGAGATAGTGAAACAAGACATTATCCCCGATCATAATATGATATAATTTTAATTTACAAGGCATGGGGGATTAACACCCTTGTAGTGTAGTAGTTAATATAGTGGTAGAAAGTGTTTCTTTGAAAAATTACACAATGGTATTGGAAATCATAGTGTACCCACTGGTAGTTTTTTGTATGTCATTAGTATGAAACTCATAGTAACATGAATCCCTAGTGTAGTGGATACCCTGTAGAGTTTCGATCCTATAGTATAATGGGCCATATCAAGGGGTTTTTAGGACCTTTACACCCATGATCAGTAAGAAAATATTTGAAATAGATCTAGGTTTGGAGTAGGATCGGGTAAACCGTTCCAAGAAAAGAGTATAATTACAACATATATTTCAGGATAATGAGGTATATGAGGTTGTGGTACCTTTAATTTTAATGTCTTTCACTATTAGAGTTGAGCTACTATTGGAGGTATGGTTATAGTTTAGGTTCATGGATCTATCCAGTTATATGCAGTGCATCCTACACCTTTTGAGTAAAGCACCAAAATTTCTACAGTGTGAGGTATTATTTTAGAATCATAGACAATAGTATTTTTTTGACATGGAAAATAGTCATTCATATTTACTAATATGAAATACAGTCCTAGTGTAGATATTAAACACTTATATTGAGTTAGGTATCATTAAACTCTATTTGAATCCAGTCAGATAATGTTCCCTTATGTAAGGAGTGACCACATGAGATAGGAAACTATTATTTCTTATAGAGCCTTCTCATCCCCAACATGATAGACTTAAATGTAACTATCAATATATATTTTTAATATGTTGTCTATTTCATATTTAATTTTATCAATGAGGGACATATTTCATATCTCTTGAGGGTGGTAGCTATATTTAAAAGGATAAATGGGATATCCAGAAAGTCATGTTGGACTAGAGAATCAGGGGTTGGATAGAGTTTCGACCTAGTTTTTCAATATTTTTTTGGATGATCAGGGATAATGATATGATATATTTCATCAAGTGGTGAACCAATTCGTTTATGTATTCCTTAAAAACTTTTCTAGGGTACCTCCATAGAGAATTCATCAGTTTACCATCATGATTATACCAAGATCATAACTGGTATCTATCCTTTTATATAATATGGATCATATGATGATTACGGAACTCAAGAGGTAGTTAATGGACCTTGTAGCTAAGGGATTTATATGACCATGTACTTATCGATGGGATTAACCTATGAATTTTTTTCTGAAAGAATGATGGTATCATGAGGATATGTGTGGATTTTCGATGGTTAAATTTGTTAACCATTGAGAATATGTACCTACTTCCATGCATAGATGATTATTTTCGCAGCCTTATCAGGATAAGGACTTCACGATTATCGATTTGATATTGGGCTATCAATTTTGTAGATTAAGGACCTTGGATAAACCACATAAAACATTTTTAAGAAAGTATATCCTATATGAATATCTGGTGATGAAATTAAATACAATAAATGCACCTATTTTGTTAATGAAATTTTTGAAATCAGTTTTTCATCAACACTTGGATGCCTTTAAGGTCATATTTTTTGGATGATATCTTATTGTGATTTCAGAATACATATAATCCTTCCAAACATCTTGGCATCATATTGAGTACATTATAAGGGTACCATTTATATTTCTTGATCACTGATTTCTACTTTTGGATCAACAAAGTTCACTTCCCATGTCACATTATATAAAAATCAAGAATATATGTGGATCTAAAGAAGGTGATAACTCATGTTTCTTGAGATATTACCTAGATCAACCTTTTCATATTAATTTTATTTGGACTTTCTAGTTACTATAGATGCTTTAGCTATAACTTCTCACACCCTGAAGCACCACTTATAGTCTTTAAGAAGAATGTTATATTGTTCAAATGGTCTGAATCTTTTGATAACACCTCCAAATAGTTTAATTTAAGGTCGACCACAGTGTCGATCTGGGTTTTTACTGAACTGGAAGAAGATACATGGTACATTATGAAGCATCAGGTGTTAGGTTTGGAACTATTTTGGCACATTGGGAATAACTCATTGTGTATGGGGCTTGTCATTTGAGGCCTCATGATTGTAAATACCTGATGCACAACCTCGAGTTAGAAGTTATTGGTATTGACTTCGGTTTCTAGTGAAATTTCTTATTATGGAAATGGTTCTCTAGTTGCAATGAACATAAGATCTTTAAATACATATTTTCTCAGTGCTATTTTAACCTTTAGAAGTGGCTATGGGTTGAATATCTTTATTTTTTGACTTTTATATTTATTACATGCCAAGCATGGATAACGTAGTGAATGATACTATATGTAAAAAAAATTAGACTCCAGTATTTCAGGATGATTATAATGAATGAATGTTAATGATCTTCTTTCGAAAATACAAAAAAAAATCTTGAATTTCGTTGAAAACCTATTCTCATGGATTTTTTTTTGACTTCATCACTTCTGGATATAATAAAGATGGGACATACTTCAAATCATGAAGTCTTGGTCTTGAGGTATTCTGTTTCTAGTGAGGAATAACCCCCTTATGGTATTGTTGATGGGTATAATATTCGACAATTTAGTGGGTTGTATGGATATCTATTGTGATGTGGGAGAAACTGATGCAAATAATACATAATGGAGTCTCAATATTTATTTTAATTTTTATTTCCTATATCTGTGGCTTGGGATCAAAAAAAATAGATGACTGACTTTTTTACTTGGTATTCCACATATCAGAAGGTGATGGTGGAACTTGAGTGGCCTACTTGGCAATTAAAACCACTACACATTAGAAATTGAAAATTGTATGATGTCACCATGTATATTTTAGTGTTTTTCCATAGTCAACCTAAGGTAGTGATTCCATAAGGGTGATCACAGATAGGCATATGAAGATCACCCTCTTTTTACATATCCAAGAGAAATTCTTAATGGATGTGTTTAGAATCATCTATATCTGATAGACCATAGACCATTATGGGATTCCATGTACCACTTTAGTAGATATGTATTCATGTTTTAATTCTATGTTCTTTAAGGGATTTGAGATGGATCTTGGTTAACCTACATTGCTAAATACATCATACCGCCCTCAGAACAATGTTTAGTTCAAGTAAAATGTACAGGAAATAGATGGCATACTCTATGTGTGTGTGTGTTTGTGTCCATGATTGGTGAGGCTATTGAGAAAATACCCTATATCTTTTAAAGTATTCATATAATAACAATTTTTAGGAAACTATATAGATGGATCCTAATGAAGCACTCAATGGTAGGACATGTCATTCATCTCAGCTTTGGTTAATGAAAGGGGAGGCAATGCTATTGGGACCATATCTCAGTCAGGTTACATCTGAGTAACTATGATTAATGAGGTATATGTTGGATAAATCCCAATCTATGAATAATTCGTATAGTCATTTCCATAACTAAACAATAGAATGTAAGGTCGAGGATTGGGTATTCCTATATATTTCACCTAGAATATGACATCGATGGGTTTAGATGATGGGTATGATGAAACCTAGATTCATTGGACCAATAAAGTTATTGGAGAGGATTCGTCTTGTAGTATATTATATTAATATCTCTCAATTCTACTGGGATATGCATGATGTATTCCTTGTTTCTCAAATCCAGTGTTATTACTCTGACCTAGCCCATGTCTTTCATTGCAAGGAATTTGGGTTAGAGGATGATGATTATTATGAAATGTATCATGTGTTTTCATTTATCATATGAAAAATTCTCTCCAAGGTAAGAGAGTACTGATAGTTTGGGTGTATTGGAAGAAAGTTCATCTATATAAGGAGATTTAGAAATAGGAATTCAATGTAAGTGCTTAGTGGATGAAGTTTCTCTTAGATACAGCTCAACCACCCCCAAAAGTGAAACATGGGGAAGAGTTGTCTTACGGAGTGGAGGTTTAAGATTATGGGTTTTCAGTAAGGTGCGGAGAATGTTTAACTTTTTCAAAACCTCTTTTTCTTACCTATTAGAAGTCCACAAGTTTCTAGGGGAGGTTTTGGGAGAATTCAAAAAGTTTTCTGACCTATAGTTAAGGTGTTCAGAGAAGTTGTATAAGGAGCACAATTTACTAACGGTGTTCACTAAACATGAACATAAACCGTGATATGCATAAAAGGGATGGGAAAAGTGTGGGAAAATATGAATGGTACCTATAAAATGTACAATTTATTCAATTTATTTTTCATTCATCTCAGACACTTCTAGAATTATTTGTTTAATAGTGTTCCTAAACTATGTGAGTTATGGGGATCCAAGATAATTTAGAAACATGATTAGATAATTGTTTGATAAACAACATCAAAAACCCATGTATTCTCTTAGAAATTTATGAAATTTTCTATTTTCCCTCCATTCCATTAAAATACATTTATCTTCTCTTCCTCCTTCATTTTCATAGTACCATCTTCTTGGGAGTTACTCATCTTTCTCTTAGATCCCTTCACAAGATCTCTAACATCAAGCCATTTATTCCTATATAGTAAATCATTTATAAACACTCAAGTTAAGGTTAATACTCTTTTTACTTATTTTCATTTATTTCTTTACTATCTTTGATGTTGTTTTTGTGCAATATAATATACCCTATTTTTAGGTTTTTCTTCTGGTTTTCTGATTTCTATAATTCCATCCCAATGATGAGTCCAATAATGGATTTAGATATTTTTTATTATTCTTAGGTAGAGGTTTTTATATATTTACCCAAAAAAATTATATTTATAGATTGTGTCATTTTCCCAAATCCCATACATTCTGTGTGTTTCTTCAAAAATCCATCTTTATTTAATTTCTTTCCTAAATCTTCAACTTGATATCCTAAAGGACCTATAGACATTGTTAGAGGATGAACACCTGAACCTAACCACCCATTATATTCTATTTGGTGTATTGACCATGTTGACTATAGTTTCATTATAACCAAGCCACCTCTTATGTTGTGCTTAACTTATCTCTTACAAAAATTAATGACTTGTTGGATTTAATTAAATTGTAAAAAGGCATGGATACTTAAATTATTCATATGATTCATTAATAAATAAACCTTAAAAACTATTTTAATATATTTTAGAAACAATTTTAATGTAATGTACTTCCTTGAGATAGAATTCGATCCCTGACATGGAATTCCTTGAGTTAACTCCTAATACACCACCTGATTCAATAATGAAAATGTAATCTGGAACACCCGTCATGGATTCATTTATATTATTATATTCATGAGTTTATTTTCAGTACATTGAAGATTCATGTAGCTCTATTAAAAGTTAAAATTTCTTAAGATTATCTCTTGGGTTCAGTTTGATGCATCCAAAAAGTAGATCCTTAGACTAGCACCTTGGATTCCAATAGAGTCATCCCGATACACCTGGATAGTTATCATTTTTTTATTTAGAAAATTATTTTAATTAAATTCCAAGGTTCCATCCCATGGATTCCACTCAAAAAATAATAAAAAATATCATGGTTGGTCACCTCCTACTAGATTTGCATTAATAATACTAGAATGTTGTGGATATTATGTGGATTCCTTATGGTGGTTTATTCTAGGATGCCTTATATATATGAATTGGGACCCTTAATAAAATAATATGTAATTTACTCAGAGGAATTCAGTTTAGGGTTAAGTATTATGGTCATATGGGAGTCCCATTAAGATATAGTGTTAGACATGGGTTATTGTTATTTTTAATTTTATTGGTATACCAGCACACTATTACATATTATATTTATAAACTGGATTTGCATTAGACATCATTGGTGGTGGCCCTGTGAATTGTACTCACATCAAATTTTTTGTGGTTGTTTGGTATCCCAATAGATTACATGTATTAAGGTAAGGATTAAAGTAGATGTTATTTTTGTGCATTCTTGATCTCTTTTAGGGATGAAAGAATAGAATAATTGGTTTGCGCTAGTGCTTTAGATGCTCATGGAGATAGTTGTTTTGGGATTTTTCCCCTTTTGTATATTCTATTTATGTTTTTATTCCATCTACCTTGTATTTTATACTTTATATTTTGTGTCCTCATGACATTATATTTGTATGGAATTGTTTATTAATTTACATATTTTATATATAATTTTTTTTCAATAGGTATTGGATTTATTATAATTAATCCATTTTTATTATACATTTATTGTTATTAACTTTGATTATGGCTTTATAGTCAACCCAAAATACTCCCATTTACCTTTGTTGTTACTTTGTAACCTCTGATGTATGGGGAAAAGCTCTTGATTCCTTGTGGAAAACATGATTAGTCATTTTCAATGGATCAGTTTGGGGATATCACAGTTACACTATTGCAAAAACCCTAGAAAACCCATGAAAAATTTCTCTACTAAATTTCAATCCCTCGCTACATGGTTTTCATGTGATTTGGACAACCATTCGTCCAAACTTTTTGACATGTATAAATTCAGAGATACTTCTTGAAATTCTGAAATTAATGATCCATTCCTCAAGAATCAAAATGGAATTTAATTAATAAATTAAATAATTGAGAATATATGGGTAGCGGTGTAAAAAGTATCTTCACCATGAACCTTTCTACCCCTATATATTCATTAAATTCTAGAAGGAAGACACTCTCATAAGATATGAATGGAGGAGAAGGAACCATTTATGAAATGTTCTCTATAATACACCATAAATTGAATTCAAAAAACTCGACATTGATCTATACCTAAATAACACCCACATGTGACCACAATGATCAGAATGTAAAGGGACAGAGGACCACATTATTCATCTAGACCATTAAAAATTCGACTTTATAAATGGATAAACTGAACAAGGTATTTGAGAGAATCACTCTATATCACAACCCAAATGTCCATACGAATGGATTCAAGTGGAACGATCTTATAAAATCCCTATCTATAATTCCAGAGGAAAAATATGTTATTTCCCTAAACGATTCAAGAGAAAAAATCCAAATGAAAAACAACGATTAAGACTCTTAAATGGATAAAAAATAACTAGACATTCAAATGGGATGGAATCCACCTCGGGTAGTTCCTCAACATGCATAAATCAATATAGAAAATATTTAGTGACCTAAGGATGTATTGAAAAGTATATTGTCCAAAAAATTAACCCCGATATAATTGATGTGGGTTTTATCCTTTGGTTATGTGAGGGTGACCTGAGACTTCAATCTCATAAAATATTCTCTTTTTGAACCCATCCAAAACCAAACTGAACTTGAAACACATCCAAATGAATCTAAAACCAAATAAGGAATTCCCATGTACATCCCCTAAAATGTAGAACCACTCCAAAAGGAAATCGTCCCATCAAAATCGAAGGACACAACCATATGAGGCATGAGAACCATAGAAAAAATGATCTTCCCCTTTCTAATTATCATGGAGGAACCCAAATCATGTACACCCAAACATAGACAACATCAAAAACATGATCAGTCAAAAAAAACATAATAGAAAACCACCATGATAAAAATATACCAAAATCTCTCCATAAGAATCTAAGAATCGATCATTAAAACAAAATCTTTACATAAGAATCATTTTTTATTCCATAAAATAAACTTTCCTAATACTCTATATAAATAAAAAAATTTGAAACACCATCAATAAAGGGTAATTCACTTTCAAAAAAAAAACTCCCTATAGATTAAACCACATTCACTTCTCATATAATTTTCAATCCGAAAAAATCATGATTTTTTTAGTCAAACTTATTTTGAACCCCATAAAAATTTTAAAATCATAAAACACTGCTACAGGATGATTTTAGAAAACATACACCTAAACATTAAAGCCTTGAATTCCATTTGTAAATAATATAAATATTTTACATGTTCCATTTGAAATCACTTTATAGGTTATAAAATACCAAATCCATTTCAATTCACGAAAATGAAAACCCTTAATATTAAATTAAGAAAATTACATTTTCAATTTAAAAAAATTCTCCAAACAATTCAAACCAAAATGATACTATAAATAATTTAAAATACAAAACAATTCAAGAATAAATATTATGAAGAGGATAGTGATTCTACATAGTTTTTCCACACGATGTAATGAACTATATTCAAAACATCTCAAAACCATAGAGAGTTACTTGAAACCATTCATGAGGGATCTATAAGGTTTATCATTCCATGTGAGATCATCATTCACGACAAATTCAACTGACAATTTCATCCAAAATCTACAAAATTCCATAAATAACCCCATGAAACAACATATTAAACAATAATAACATCAGTTCAACTAAGAATACACAAAAAGAACCAAATAAATGATCAAATTGAATACACAAATCCAAAAATATCATAGTGACTCGGGTTTCTTCATGAGCGGTGGTGATCAAGAACAAACATATGAACAAAATTATTTGCTCGGATGATCGTATATCCCACCTACTAGAAAAACCAAAATAAAAAGGCAAGAAGTGAAATAGATTTCCAATTGGTAAAATAAATAAATTACATATCCATGTAGAGTTACTAATGATTTAATTTTCATGATTGAAAATTTGATCTTACTTATACATTTTTTAGTATTATATTAAAAAATTGATAAGGAAGAACAAATAATTTTTAATAGAACATTATCAGTAGTCGAAGGATATTCTATTGATATGATCCCAGGGAAACCAACTTTAAAAATGGTTGAACACAAGAAAGAACTGAATGTTTCACTATCTATCATGTCTTTTGAGATCACAAATGGTTTTATTTTATTGCATTAAATTATAAATTTAGAATAAAAAATATTGATAAGTTTTTATAATATTTATAATTTGAGAAACATAATTCATTATCAAAATGACCATAGCAATTAGAGGAAAATAAATAAATGAATTTATAAATTTAAACTCGCATTAGATTACTCATTTTAAACACCCATAGTAGGATTTTTTATTTAAAAAAAATTCATTTTTACCACAATTTTAGAGATAAAAAACATTACAGTTCATTGGGTTAAAATTAACATTGAGATATGAAAAATTAGTAACCAATAACACACCACTAGTGGCCATTTCAATAGTTTTGGATAAGGAGATAAATGAATTTATATGGTGGTTTTAGAAACTCGGGAATATACTATTGCATGTACTCTTTAATATATTCAAAAAATTAGAATTGTTTGTTTATATAATAATGATGGATTCTAAAGACAAGTATACATTAATGTTTCTAGGAAACACAATCATAATATTATTAAATTTGAGAGAGAATAAAGTATCATAATACTGGTTCAAGAATAATTTTTCTTTAATATGACAACTATTAGCTTAGTTTAATATATTTTGTAAGTAGGAATGGAGGGATAATTAACATAATAATTTTATTGGAAAAATTTGTATCTAGTATGGAGTGTGATCATAATATATAATAAATTAAATAAAGTCCTATGAAAAGAAAATGTTTCATTCACCTTATGATATTTGATACTAGAATGATTTTGTGGAAACCCATGTAAAATTAACAATATAATAAATTTTTTATAATAAATATTCAAGATTATATTTTATAGATTCATATTAACTTTAATATTTTTTAATAAATTTTTAATCAAAAAACCAATTGTTTTATTCTAACTAAATTATTTTCATGACTTATATGGTTTACTTTTATAGTTAAATTTTATATAATTATAAATTTTATTTCAAGAAATGAGTTTTATATATGGAATCATGATATTAAAATTTATAAGTAATTTTTATTTCAAATTTGGCCATAAATAATAATTACTATGGTGTATTTTGGTTTCCACGCTAAAGTTTAAAACGAGTTAATTAAGCAAAAAAAACTAAGGGATAAGGTCACTAAATATTATTGTAATTCTAATTAGATGGGAGGATTTTAACCCTTATCACCTTAGCATAACAATTTTGTTGATTTAGTTCCCCATTTCTATGATTAATACATTTATAATATTTAACATTTGAGGATATTTACAATGTGTCACACCGTCTCTTGTAAAAGGAAACCTATTATCCTCAATTATTCACACACCTTAAGCCCTTTATCTATACAAATCCATACCCAAATACATTCCCAAAACTCTTACTATGTCTTATATGTCATAATATTATTGAAACAAAACTTATATAAGGATTAATGTGTAATATAAAAGAGATTTTCCACAAATATCCAAAACAATTAACCAGTTGTTTCATATTCATTTCTTCTTCACCTCCTAAATATATTCTATAACCAATATTATATAATAAAATAAATATATAAAATACACTTATGTGTTATTTTTTTTTTGGAATAACCGTTTTTCATTACAATTTACAACCTCTAGAAAATGAAAAAATCTCTCATGCGTACATGTGGACAACCACCCGCATGAAGCGATGTGTTTTTGTTCATCATTGTATCTCATGGTTGGTCAAATGATCTATAAAAGCAATACATATGATATATATAGAAAAATAATTTCTTTTAAATATTAAATATTACTTACCTTCATACATTTTAAATTCATTGGAAAATGATAACATTGCTCATGTGTACATATGAATTACCACATCCACAAAGTGATATGACTCATTTTTAATTTCCACTAAACATATATTGTAATAAGGATGTAAATAATGAGAAAATATTCCATTTATAACATATTTATCATTTACAAAAATTAAAATATTATCTACTTTGTTTCTCTTCCCCCGTATAGAGAAATGAAATTATTTAATTGTAAGACATGACTACCATATCCAGGAAATGTTGTGGATCATTTTTGTAATTATCTTAAATGAATGTTAATAAAATCATATTTTAGGTATGAAAATTAGAATTATAATATTTTTATTATTCTACATATGATAGAGGAATGAACTCATTCTATGGAAAATTCGACGATGTAATTTTATGTTATAAAACTAACAAACCTAGGACATCCAACTTGAACATAACCATTTCAAAAACTATATAGAACTAGGTAATTAATGAAATAATAGTAATTATGATAAGAAAAATACATGTAAAATATTTCTATGTATATTTAAAAGTATTATAATTTTTTTATTGAGGAATAAAAAAGATCTATGTGCTGTGTCGGGACACAAGGTAACATGTTTTTCTTAAAAATGTTCTTTTAAATGTTTAAAATACTTTACATCCCATATCTATGTTCTATGAATTAATTTAATAATTTTCATCATTTTGATAAAATTATTTTTTAAAATTTATTTTCATGTATCCTTATCTTTTTAAAATGTTCCAATGTAAGTGTCATTTTTTAGTCTTTTTGAAAAACGAAAAAAGTATTTTATTAATGTTTACCACATGATACCTTTTTCCTACCATCATAGATGATATTCATTATCAATATTTCTCTATAATATACCATGGTATTTAAAGAATATCAGTTTTATCATTATTAAGGATGTTTTTTTAAAAAAATTTCAAAATAAAAGGGTATTTATTATCATTTTAATTAGATAACAAAAAGTGGGTTTTCATATTGGATTTAACTCCAATTTTAACTGTTTTATGATGGAAATGAATGATTTTATTTTTTTATAATATAGCTCTTGAAATTTTTTGATGATTATAGAGTGAATGTGAAATATGTTAACCCAGAGAGATATATATTTAAAGTGTGGGTTTCTTAATGACCTCAAATGTATTTGGAAAAGTTATGGATTTTACAAGAATTATATCAGACATTGGGGTTATGTTGAAATTAATCGTGAAGGCTATTTCCTTCTAAGGGATCATGTATGGGTGAATGGAACACTATAGGAAAATTGGTAATTGCAATGGGTAGGGGTCCTGTAGCAAATAAGTTGTCAAATGGGACTATTTGCGATAAGCCACACTCCCCGTCACAACTAAGTAGTTATTTGCGATGGAGAGACGGTCCCCATTCCAAAAGGGTTGGCGTGCTTTGCATGCCAAACCGCGGCAAGGGTAATTACAACGGGTTTTTATACCCGTCGCAAATACCCTATGACTTTTTTTAATATTTGCGACAAAAGATCCAGCCAGTCGCAAATACTATAGCGGTTGGTGGGTATTTGTGACAGGTCCCATAACAAATACATTTTTAACAACCGCTCCCTAATTATTAGCAGGGATAGTTTTTATGAAGGGATTCGTCACAAATAATCTAACATATATATACCCTCATCCATTTTATTTCATTCTACTCATTTCCCCACCCCTCTCTCGCTCTCTACATACATTTTTTTCTCTCAAAGTTTTTCAAAATTTGTAGTTCTAAATCAGAGCAATGTTTGTGGCTTATATCTTCCGAATGATTTAGTTTTGACGTATTTATCTTTATCTTTTAATTTTTTGTTCATTATTTTTATTTTATATTAGTCATATTCATTGTTAATTAGTTGCAATTAAATTAATTTAGAATTAAATCGTTTTATTTTGCATTATTCTTTTCACAAATAATTACGTGTGATTAGTATTGATTAATAGTTATATTAATTATTATCAATTAGTTGTCATTAGTATTAATTAGAACAATTATTATTAATTATTAATAACTAGTAATAATTTTTAATAAGTAATGATAATTAATAAAAATTAGCGTTAATAAGTATTAAATTCAAATAAGTATTTATAAATAGTAATAAATAGTAATAATTAAAAATGATTTGTAATAAATATGATTAAGCAGTAATAAATAGTTATAATTGGTTATAATTAGTAATAAGTAGCAATAATTAGAAATAAATACTAATAAATACTAATAATTAGTATTAAGTAGTTATAAATAGAAATAAATAGTAAGAATTAGAAATAATTAGTAATAAATTGGAATAATTAGCAATACATAAGAATAATGACTAATAATTACTAATAATTACTTGTAAATATGATTAATTAGTTATAATTAGGAATAATCAGTAATAATTATTAATAATTTTGTATAATTAGTAAAAATTATTAATAAATAAGAATAATTAGTGACAATTACTAATAATTGTAAATAATTAGTAACAATTAGTAATAAATGTGATTAATTAGTAATAATTAGGAATAATTAGTCATAATTGGAAATGAATAAAAATAAATAGTAATAAATAGTAATAATCAGTAATAAATTGGAATAATTAGTAATAAATTAGTAGTAATTTCTAATAAATAGTAATAATTAGCAATAATTTGTAATATTTGGTAACAATTAGTAATAATTAGTAATAATTATTAACAAATAGTAGTATTTAGTAATAATTAACAATAATAAGTAATAATTAGGAATAATTAGTAATAAATATGATTTATAAGTACTAATTAGTAATTATTTTTAATAAGTAGCATTAATTAGTAATAATTAGTAATAATTGGTATTAACTAGGATTTATTAGTAATAATTAGTAATAATTATTAATAATTATTAATAATTAGTAATTAATAGAAATAATTAGTAATAATTTTGATTAATTACTATTAGTTAGCAATTCTTAGTAATAAGTAGGAATAATAAGTAATAATAAGTAATAAATAGTAATAATTAGGATTAATTAGTAATAATTAGTAATAATTAGTAATAATTAGGATTGATTCTGATTAATTAGTAATAATTATTATTATTTAGAAATATTTTATAATTACCGGTAATAATTAGTCATAATCTGTACAAATTGATTAGTAATAATAAGAAATATTTCTGACTAATTAGTAATAATTCGGATTAATTATGATTATTTGGGTTTAATTAGGATGAATTATTATTAATTAGTAATAATTAGTAATAATTAGCAATAATTAAGAATAAATAGGAATAATTAGTAATAAATATTTAAAATTTTTAATAATTAGTATTAATTAGGAATAAGTAAAAATAATTATTAATAAATAGGATTAATTAGTAATAATTAAGAATAATTAGTCACAATTAATAACAAAGAGGAATAATTAGTAATAATTGGTAATAATTTATAATAACTAGGAATAATTAGTAATAATTCTTAATAATTAATATTAATTGGGATTAATTTGTAATAATTAGTAACAATTTGTAATATTCTGGATTAAATTGTAATAATTAGTAATCATTAGTAATATTTAAGATTATTTGTGATTATTTTGTAATAATCTATAATAATTTGTCATAATAAGTAATAAATAATCATAAATAGACATAAATAGTAATAATTAGTAACAAATAGTAATAAACATTAATAAATAGAAATAAATAGCTGTAATTAGGAAATGAAAAGAAAATGCATACAACCATCAAGAAAAGGTGAATTCCTTTTACTTTTTCAGTTAATTTTTTTCATCATTATATCTCATATTTGTATGTTAATTTACTTATCATTCTTATCTAACAGTTAATTAGTTTTTTCAAAGATCTTTTGGGCAGTCATGTTTCATTTTCTACTATCTACAAAAAGTCACAAAATGGATAAAATAATTATTTCTTCCAATATGACCAACTTTTCAAAATTAATTATCTTTCTTTGTTGAACTTCCAATGATAAATAGATATTTCATGTTTTTAACTAAAAAGATCTTCATTTTGGAAGGATATGAGAGTAAAAGAAACTCATGTTCCCATAGTGGTGACTTCTCGTGATATAATGGGAAGATGAGCTTACTCGTCTATTTTTACCTTTAATAACTATAGAAAATCGACTATGAAAAATGAGTCAATACATAGTGTGTTTAGTTTTACATATAATGAAAATGAAACCATGGTTACACTGGTGGTTAAGGCTATATTAAGAATTTTGGACGTGTAAGAAATAACTGCACCTCAATCTGATGCATATTGTTACCGATATATACTGGGGCAGGAAGAATTTGATGTGTTGAAAATAACAACAATTGTAGTTGGATGAGAATATGTGTCAATTACTGGATCAACAACATCAACAGATGATGATTTACATGCTTATCGGGTGGGGAAACCACATTTCAATTGACCTTTACCATCACATTCTTATTACCACTCTTCTATGGGCTTCCATATTCCTCTACGTAGTCCATGTACTGTATGATCACATGCCTGATTCTGAACGTAATAATATCACCTATTCTGATATCCTAACTACTAGTACCTATTAGTCTCTATAGATGAATCAGCCTTATAACACCTACTTTCATCCCTACATGCATGGAATACCTCTAACATGAATCTCTCCACCACCAGATCCCATTACATTATCCCTAACATAGGTGGGAATTCACAGGGGTGATATAGTAGAACAAATGTATATGATATGAACTTGGTAAAAATTTCATGAAGTACTAATCATGAATAATTCTAAGGGAGTATCTCATTAGGTTGGTGAACCTCAATGAAAACTCAAAAACTTTCATTCCTCCCTACTACAACTTAAGAAGCACAAGAATCTTAACTAAGTTCATAAATGGGGGGAAGTGATACTCATAAAATAGTTGTTGGAGGTTGATCAATTAGAAGGTCGACTCCTCGTGCATCTATGAAACTAGGCTCCAAAAACACCCTTCTTTTATATGGAAAATAATATATTCTAGTGAAACATCCTAATCATTCAGTTTCATGATATGTTGAACGAATCAGATCCCAAACTCTAACCAACCATCTACTACATGGGGATTTGTCTCACTGCATAACATCATCGTCCTATGGTGCTTGAACTTGTAGTGTGAGCTAAGACTATGTGAATCCTCAACATGATATTCTAGTATATTATTCTTTTCAAAGGGTGGGGTTGATGCTATCAATCCACCTATAGAAAATATATCAAATGAAAACCCCATAATTGAGGGCTCCTAACTGAGCATATCATATTAAAGATACAGAATATATATCATGGATAACTTTCTTCCCCTATGTATCTTGAAAATTCAATCAAGGACTACCACATTCACACAATAATTTATATAGGGGGAGGTAACTAAATAAGGATATTTAAAAACAAATACCAATTTGATTCATGTTCTAATGTTCCCTACAACTTATAACTCAGTATATCGAGTTGAAAAGTAAGTGATTAGACTCCTAATATTTGTATAATTTCGCAACCCCACTAGGACTAGGATACATATCATAAAATTCGAACAAAAAACACTTTTTAATGGTTTTTTGATGTCCAAAAAAATCATCAGAATTGGAAAACTCAAAACACAAAATAAAGTTACAAACCAAATTTAATACTAATCTATCACGACCCAATCCTATGGTGCTTGATCCAATACAGCCCCAAGCCCGCATAAATATATTAGTGGATGGTGACAGGTGCTTATGGGGAATAACTATTATTGGTGGCCCTTTCTTAATTTACCAATCCACATACACACAACTATATCCATGAATAATTGCGGAAGAATAATAATAAAAATATTAAACATATAGATAATAAAACATTCATGTAAATCCACTAGGGAGTATATGATTACAAAACTGTACTTTAAAAATTAAAAAGGAAAATGAACACCCAAAAAGAATGATTTCCCAACCTAATAAAACTAGAAATATAATGTGCTGAGAGGGAATAACCCCTGATCTAAAAGCCTTTTTATCCTTATTCAGTCTAATTTACCAAGGTATCTCTATTCTCATATATAATATACTCTGAACTATTCGTCTTCATCATAAGACATGACATGTACAAAAAAGTCTCATGCAGGGGTGAGTATGTACAATTACAGTAGGACTCCCCAAAAGCCGAAGGGGAGAAGTAAGAGACATGATATAAATAGATAGCTCAACCCATGCCAATAGTGAAATAAAAACCAATATATAGAGATATATTCTCATAAAAGATGACCATATAGGAGATAATGTGTACTTTCGTCCCACACAACAACCCAATAAAAGAGGTGTCTATCAGTTCTATTAGTGTTTATAAATGACACCCAACATCCCACATGTAATCCTGATGAAACATCCATGTGAAGCCACACCTCTCCATAATTCCGAACATTCATGGGGAACCATCCCTATATAGAGGAATAATTCCCTATTAAAACATGATGTTTACTATTTAATGGTTTAGGAACGTACCATCACTCAATAGGAGGGTTCTACTCTTGTAGTCAATAGAGGACTCATGCCCTACCTAGTATGAGGGTTCCACTTTGATGGTCAAGGACCTATGCCTGGCCCATCATGAGGGTGCCACTCTGAAATTCAATGGAGGTCTCATGCCTGGTCCCAACTATAGGGTGCCACATTGATGGTTGAGGACCCATACCATGTCCTTGTAGAAGGTCTAACTTTAATAGTCATGGGCCCGTGACCTACCCAATAGGGGGATGCCACTCTAATCGTCAATAGAGGTCCCATGCACTACCCCATTAGGAGGGTTCCACTTAGTAGATAGAAGTATTATTTCCTGACTCCATAAGAGGGTTCTACTCAGATATTCAACAAAGAAACCATGCCCTACCCTAGAAGGAGTGTCCCACTCTATGGATAGGTTGAGGACACATGCCCTATCCTAGTAGGAGGGTGAAACTATAATATCATTGATGATCTTTCTCAATCAATAGCATTATTAGGCATCACCTAATGAAGAATCACTCCAAAAGAATATTGTGTCATAATTAAAAATCCACCATAAAGGCTTCGAACACATTCTATGGGGAAAATCATGATTGGACGCTCATGGGACAAAATATAAGTCTAGAAAAAGGATATAAAATTGGTATATGATTCCCAAAAAATGAGGGTAAAGAGTGTGTAAGGAGATAGAAACTATATTTGCTCCCACCCGGCTGCTTGGTATTGTCCCTACTAGTACATTTCTCACATTCAATGTATCACTATAGGGTGTTCAAGGGGACTACATGACATGCCTCAGCCACCTTGGGTCCTTCACATGCTCTTGACCATGTTTGTGATCCTATATTATGATACATGGGGTGTCATCCTGCAAGGGGTCAGGCTCATGTGCATTGGTCACATGGATTTTATACCTAGGGAGGGTTACATAGTTTGTTACCCAACCACAGACCATGTGATCCTTAAACATTCCAACACCTAGAGCTACAGTCATATGGGTACTAAATGACATATTTTCATCCCGATACAAGCTATTTAGTCTAAATTTTCAAAAAAAAATCTAGATATGGTTTGTGGATCTTAGATATTACCCATTTATAATTGATTCAGCCAGATGATCATTTTAATTAAGTGGAATCTAACTTTATACATTGTTTCTGGCTATTCATTGACATGAAAATGCATCCCAATTCCTCCCCCATGAAACTCGTGAACCACTTCATCTCATCCTTTGATGTGTTGATAAGCCTAAATGTTATATATATTTTGTTTTCAATTTTCAATTATTTCTCTTTTATTTACTGGATAATGCATGTGGTAGATGTCCAATTTTGTAGTAAATAGAGCTTAACATGATTCCAAGGAAGAAAGAAAGAGAAGATACAAAATTGGCCATGTGCACATCGTGAAAGCCATGTACATGTCGGGTACTTGATTATCACATCCTGCATAAAGCCATGACGCTTATATCCTGACCAACCACGATGACTGGATAAATTTCTAGTTCACATCGTGACTCTCTACTACACTTCGTTACACCAGTAAAACTGAACGCTGAGAAAGCCGTGAGGATTCAATGAAAAAAGCTAGATGTCTATGGGGTACACATCATGAACCACCTATACATGAAATGGCCACGGTCAAACAACATTAATCCGTAGAAGATCCAAATGCCACGCTGGAGATCCAGATAGAAAAAACTCATATTAAGGGTTCACACCATGATGATCAAGTGCACATCAATACAATTTATGCCTATAAGGGGGGAATCTCAACACTAATTTAGGCAAGACATTCAGATCATCTCTCTCTCTATCACTATTTTTCGACACCCCTTAGAATCGTCACCTTTTTCCCACTCTAAACACTTTATTTTTTTTAATTTATTTACATTTTCAATCCAAGTTCCGTGGATACATTTTTCTTTAACGCCTTCAATTCCCATGATGTTTCAATTCAATTTCAATCAATTCAATTAAGATTTTATTTAACGTATTCTTGCATGCTCACTTCATATTAATTCATGTTATATTTCTTTATCATTGTTATCATGAGTTATTTTATCCATTTTATTGCTTTAATTACCAACATGAGTATCTAAATGAATTAGGATAGGGGTCAAGATTTGATGCATCTAGAAGCTTAATTAAATCACTAGTTCTAAACATGGAAAATATAAAAGTATTAGTAATAATGATATACACCAAAAATCAAACCCCATTTGTGCAATAGTAACATGACCATCGTACAGTCAAGAAAAAAACCCTATCCTAATTGAAGTAAACTATGACTATGACTACTAGCTTAGAGAATGTTTTGAAACATAATCTAAACACAATTAAACTAGGCTTGTAACTAGCCTCCTGGCCATTTAATAGCAATATCCTAGGTAGAACTAGAATACTGGGCCATGGATGAATAGCAACTATTGCTTTCTTCGCAGACTAAGCAATTAGGACCATGCCAAGAATAGAACAAGGATCACATTTATCTAGATACTCAGACATTATCCCAACCCCTATTTAATCACTTGAACTCAAACTCAAAATTAGATAGAAACTCCACATCTTTAGTCAACTAGTAATGAATCCTCCAAATGATTTAAGGCCAGATCTCTTTCACTCCTAGAACAACATCCTCTTTATTGGATCAACCTCGAACTTCTCCCATACTAAACTCTAGAAGTTACGTATACTTTGGGACACATATAAATTTATAATTTCACCCATGCGCGGAGGAATTATCAATTGTCGTGGGTGGACGATCAAATTATTTCACCGTTTCTGGGGAGAAATGTTGTTTTTATGTGATTGGGATTACGGTCAAGGTCTAGGATTACCTTTCATCACCCCCTTTCCTTTGTTTCTAGATGCCCTTGTGTCTTCTCATTTTTTTCTTTAACATCAGGCATGTACCAAGATCCTTTGACTCATTTAAGGACTCTTGAAGAACAATCTATTTTGGCCTTCAATCCCGAGATCAAAAAGAATCTACATTTTCTTCACTAGTCAGCAATGGATGAGAAATTCCACCCTGCGAGACCTAACCAGCCAAACCACAACCATCATGTCATTATGGGGGAACACCTGAAAAATAACTAGGACAAAATGATCATGTATTTTGTCTTTCCATCAATTCATGGCACGATCCCTATAATTTTTAGACCCCCTATACAATCCAATACATTCTAAATAAAACATAGATTCATTCATATGATAAAGAACAAGAGATAATTTATCGGTCTTCAGAGTGAAGATCCCCATGAACATATTTCAAACTTCTTGGAGTTCTATGATACCTTTCACAACCAGAGAGTCTCATCTGATGCAATAAGACTCTGTGTATTCCCATTCTCCTTATGAGACAGAGCCAATAAAAGGATCAAAATTAAATCTCTCAAGTCAATTACGACTGGGATGAAATGTCCAATAAATATTTGGATAGGTACATCCCACCCATCCATACTTGGAAGATTTTGATAAAAATTAAAAATATCAACCAAATTTATGGAGAATTTGCATTAGAAGTGAGGAACCGCTTTAAATAACTAATGAGGAAGTTTCCACATCATGGATTGGATATGTGGATAAAACTCCAAACATTAAATCAAGGAATCCAGCCAATGACATAGAATTTTTTTGATGCAGCTACCGGTGGGGGTCTCAGGTTCAAGACTCCCAAATCCAAAAGGGAAATTCTAGATTAAGTATTTCATAATTCCATTCTATGGATGAGCGATCGTGGACCACCATGGCATGTAATTTACAAAATTTATGAGACAAAAAAGCTAGCAATGCAAGTGGAAGCGCTTACATAAAATTAAAGCATTCCAGATACCAACTACTCAACCCCCTCATGTCCCTATAATGGAATTACAATATTGAGAGATGTGCGATGGTCCGCATTTTTTATCAAGATTGAAATGATGGATATGAAGAACCACATCAAGATTGTAATTACATCAATTACAATCAACTAAACCAGCCATTACCATAGAAACAATGTTATGAGTAGATGCATGCCCAGCAACAACCTCATAAAAATTAAGGTTATTTTCAACCAAGAGGAATACAAAATCAATTCAGAGCTCAACGACCACTAGGACACCCTCAGTTGAACCCTATACCAAGACCACAATATCAGTGAATATAATTCCCTAAAAATCATAATATTTTCAGCCACCTCAGCCAATACCTCACCAAGAACCTATGAAATGGAATCTAAAAAACCTCATGGAATTATTTGTGAAAAAGTATAATCAAATAATGATGAACCATGAGACAGATATGCAAAACCGTAGAGCTGTTCTGAGGATAATAGAAATGAAAATATGTCAAATCTCAAAGAACATATCAGAGAAATAACCACGTACCCTACCTGTTGACCCTGAGGCATTCCCACAAGAGGAAGATAAGGATGTAGATCTATGAAGTGGAAAGATTATGGACTTCCAACAAACCAAAGAAGAAAGTCCACGAGAATAAGAGCCAATACCTGATGAAAAGGCTAATAAAGTCAATCCCTCTATAACTTATGAAGAAGGACCAGTTGAGAAGGAACATATGCCTAAGAAAACGAATGATCCTATGTATGTTTCCTGACCCCGTACTAGCTACCTCTTCCCTATCTGGAGAGAGAAAGAAAACTTAGGAAAAATAAAAAATACAAAAAGTTCATGGATATGTTCTAGAAATTACAGATCAACATCCCTTTTCCTGAATCAATTTCCCATATGACCATTTAAGCCAATTTCCTGAGAGAACATTTATCAAACAAAAGAAAAATAGAAGATCTATTATTCATCTCTTTAAATAGTGAATGCTCTGCTATTACACATCAGAAAATTCAACCAAAGATGAGAGACTCTCGCAGCTTCTCAATCCATTTTGAGATAGGCATGTGTAAATTTGGTAGAGCACTCTATGATATTTGAGAAATAATTATCTTCATGCCAATGAGTACTTGTCAAAAGATAGGAATCAATCATCTCTATAAAATAATGGTGGATTTTCAGTTAGCTAATCCCTCAGTCAAGAACCCTCAAGGAATTCTGGAAGATACATTAGTAAAGTTTGGAAAGTTCATCTTCCCAGCTGATTTCATAATATTAGACAATGAAGAAGAAGGTGACCTGACCATTATACATGGAAGACCATTCCTAGTTATGGGAAAGGCATTGATTGATATGAACCAAGGACATATCATATTCAAAGTAGGAGAAGAACAAGTTTTGTTCAACCAGATTCGTGCTACAAAACACATAGATGACACTACAGACTATGACACCAATTTTATCACCTGGAATGAAGAAGAATATATGGGCATCATGGAAGAAAGTGATGGAACTCTTACAAATGAAGAAGCAGACAGTGAGGTTGAGAAAGTAACAATATTGAACCACTCACCAGAGATATTGTGCCATCATTTACCCCATCCATCATCCAACCTTATCAATTAGACCTGAAACCACCGCCTAGTACATTAAATTACTCATTTATAGGGGAATATTCCTCCTTTACCATAATAGTCAACTATAAAATATCCTAGGATCAAGAATAAATTTTTTTGATGTCCTAAAATGACACAAGAAGTCTATCTCTTATAGAGTTGTAGACATTAAGGGGATCAATCCCACTAAATTCACTCACATAATATTACAGGAATGGGATTCAAAACCAAAACGGAAACCTCAGAGGAAGCTCACACCAACCATGAAATAAGTTGTCAAGAAAGTGGTGTTGAAACTCATGGATTCAAGAATAATCTTCCCTATCTCAAATAGTGAATGGGTGAGCCCCCTCCAATTTTCTTCCAAGAAAGGAGGAATCACATTAACAAAAAGAAGTTATGATGAACTTCTTTTAGCATGAACCATCAATAGATGGGATGTTTGTGTGGATTAAATATGTTTAAACTCAGCCATAAGAAAAGACCATTTTCACTTACCTTTTATATACCAGATGTTAGAAAGACAATAAAGGCACAATTTCTTCTATTTCCTTGATATCTATTCAGGATGTAATCAAATTACAGTCGACCCCACTAACTGACCAAAAAACCACCTTCACCTTTCCTTTTGGTACTTTTTCATATAGACGCCTGTTCTTAGATATGTGTAATGCTCCAAAAACATTCCTAAGATATATGAAAAACAACTTTCATGATATGATTGAAGGATTTATCAAAATTTTCATGGACTAGTTCTTAGTTTATGGAAGGTCATTCAATGTCTGTCTCAGCAATCAATAACTAGTTATTCAATACTGTGGAGAAAAATTCATGGTGCTAAATTGGTAAAAATGTCACTTCTTGGTGCATAGAGGAATTGTACTAGGCCACAAAATTTCCAAAGAAGGAATAAAAGTAAATCCATCAAAGTTTAAATTAACAAAGTTCTTCTTGAGAAATCTACTATTAAAGGTATCAAAATTTTCCTTAGGAATTTTGGATTATACATAGGCTTCATAAAATATTTTGCTAAAGTCGCACATCTTTTGAAAAAAATATTTTCAAAATATATCCCTTTAAAATTCAATCAGGAATTCCAATAAGATTTCAATACTTTGAAAAATAGCCTAATGACATCTCCGATCATCATTTAAGCAGAATGGGAAAAAAATTAACTAATATCCGATGCTAGTGACCTTGTTTTAGGAGCTGTTCTAGGACAATGTACATATAAGATATTCATCCCAATTTATTATGCAGGTAACACCTTAAATGAAGCTCAGATTAATTACACAACCACAGAAAAGGAGCTCTAGGCCCTCATGTTTGTCTTTGAAAAACTCCTTTCATACCTTGTTTTATCAAAAGTTATTGTTCATATGGATTATGATGCCCTTCGGTACATAATGACTAAAAAAGTTTCAAAACCAAGGATGATACGATGGATTATCTTGCAACAAGAATTCAATATAACAATCAAAGATACAAAGGTAACATAAAATGTCATTATACGTCACCTCTCTAGAATACCTCTAACTATCATCAAAGAATGAAATGCTAATATCGAGGTAGATTTTCATGATGAGACACTATTTAATATCCAGACATTGCATTGGTTCTCTGACATAGCCAATTTTATATCAATAAGATTCCTCCTTCAAGATTTATCTTATCAACAATGGAAAATTTTACTTTTAGATGAAAAGCACTACTTTTGCGATGAACCTCTACATTTCATGAAATGTGTCGATGGACTTTAAAGGCATTTCATTCAAGAAGAAGAGGTGGAAAATGTTATTAGAATATTCCACACTTTGCCAACTGGTAGAAATCAAAGGCCTAAGCGCACAATGGATAAGATCCTAAAAACTACATTTTTCTTTCCCTTATTACATAAAGACACTGGGAGATTCTGTCACCGCTGTGAATGATTCCAAATGACATCGAATATTAGAAAATGAAATAAAATTCTCTAGAACCCTGTGATTAAACTTGAAGACATCGAAGTCTGGCGCATCAACATTATGGGGATGTTTCCCATATCACATGGAAGGAAATATATTCTAGTTGCAAAGTATTATGTATCTAAATGGGTCGAAGCTGAAGAAAAGACTCATGAAACATCTAACTTAGTAATAAATTTCAATCAAAATTATGTGTTTGCAAATTTTTTATTTTATCAGCTACTCCTTTGCGATCATGGAACACATTTCTCTAATAAACTAGTGAGAAAAATGATTCAAATATATAGGATCTACTACAATACTAGAACCTCCTATCACCCACAAATGAGTGGACATGTAAACAGTGAATTAAAGAGGTAAAGAAGATCCTTGAAAAATAGTCAATACAAGCATAATTGATTGGATTCAAGAAACTGTATGATGCATTATGGGCATATAGAAAATCTTATAAAACCCCCATCGACACCACACCATTTCAACTGATTAATGGAGAACCTTGTCATCTTCTGGTGGATCTAGAGAACCGTTCATTTTGGACCATAAAAACTATATTTTGCGGTAGATAAGGCTGGAGAGAAACGGAAATTTCAATTAACCATTCTAGAAGAATTAAGGATAGATGTGTTCGATAACCCACAAATTTATAAGAAAAAAAATACTTGAATGGCCGCTGGTTTGAAAGACGCACCTTCATCACATTGAATAAGGTTCTGTTATTCAACTCAAGATTGGAACCTTTCCTAGGAAATATAAAATCAATATGGACTGGTCCTTGTAATGTTATCCTTGTTTTTTCATTTGTAGAAATTGAAATTCAATGAGATAGAGAGCTTCTATTTAAACTGAATGATCAACATTTGATGATTTTTCATGTACCGTTCCATGAGGGTTATGTCCTTAACATCACATCCAACTAAATGCTAATGATGTCAAGATGAATACTTTAAAGATTATGCTTTATGGGAGGCAACCCATATATGTTTTTTTATTTTTGTATGAGTCTTGGATTTTTTGGTTTTTCATTGTCATACTTTGTACAAACATTCACTTAATAAAAAATATAATCATTATTCATTCTTTTTACACTTTCATGTTTCTCAACTATTCAAATTTTTAAACATGCGGATTAAAAATAGATCAATGGGGCATGATTTTTATACTACCGTATTTTTTAGGTGCCTCAAAACATCAATGTCAAGATAGCTCACACACCCCCATGGCATACCACATCCTCTCAAGGAGTTCTTGATTCCATCTTTTTTTTGTTTTGTAATCACTTCCTTGTCAATTCAATTTTAAAAAATCTTGGGGACACCGCTCCCACCCACTATTTCATATACAGTGGGGACACTATCTCCTTTTATGTGTTTGGGGGGGGGGGGGTCCTTCTTATATTTTCATAGAGATACACACTACTACAAACACGGCCTTTATCAGCACTTCCTTTATCAGCGCTCTCGTTTTAGCGCTGATAAAGGACCCTTTTATCAGCGCTTTTAAAAAAGCGCTGATAAAAGTTAAAAAAAAATTTAAAAAATTTTAAAAAATTTAAAAAATACTGCCAATCGGGGGGGGGGTCTTTTATAGCACTTGAACCCCCCCCCCCCCCCTTTACAGCACTTTTCGGCCCCTATACAACACCCCACGCACCCCCTCCACCCTTTAACAGCGCTTGCTCCAATATTCCCCATGCGTGCGCACCCCTGCCTCCACCAGGATTTGAACTCGAGACCTCCCCCCTGCGTGCCTAAGCCCTTACCACTACTCTATTTTGATTTGCTTTCCAATTCATGATATCTCTATATATATATATTTATATGTTTAGTTATATTTATTCGTATCGTAATATATATTTATATTAATATATATATATGTATAGTTATATTATAATATATATAGTAATATTAATATATATATAGTGGTATTAAAATATATCTATATCTATATATATATATAGTTATATTTATTCGTATAGTAATATATATTTATATTAATATATAGTTATATTAACATATATATTGTTATATTAACATATATATATTTATATTAACATATATATAGTTATATTAACATATATATAGTTATATTAACATATATATAGTTATATGAACATATATATAGTCATATTAACATATATATAGTTATATGAATATATATTTATATAGTTATATTAATATATATATAGTGATATTAATATATATATTTATGGTGATATTAATATATATATTTATAGTAATACTAATATATATATATGTAGTTACATTAATATATATATGTAGTTATTAGATTAATATATATATAGTTAGATTAATATATATATATAGTTAGATTAATATATAGGTATATAAATATTCATATATTGGTATTTTAAATAAAATGGATATTAGTTATTATTTAGATAAAGCTAATATATTTTATATGTAAATATGTTTAATTATTTATTAAAAAAATTTAATTTTTAGGTGCGAATATATAAAAAATATGTACATATAGTTATATATTTGATTATAAATAGCAGTTCATTATAAAAAAGGATGAAATTTCAAAGAAATAATATCAATATGAATTTAATACCTTGGAATAAATTTAGTCCCCACCAAGAAAAGCCAATAATACCCCCTTAAACAAGTTTGAAAATCCACAAAATGTTAAAAAATCTGGGTACCCCGACAAAAAACTCAGTTTTGGAGACATTCTGGGCCACTTTTGACCTCGAAAAACACTTGACTTGGGCTCCCCCAAGTCACAGCGACGTAGATCGTGTCGCAGGCTTCGATTTGATATGTGGTAGAGCTCAAACGGACACCCGGATCAAAAGTTATGGCCGTTTGATGTTTGAGTTGCGTTTTCAACATATTTTGGATCTTTTTTATATTTTTAAAATTTTTTTAGTCCTCAAATTGTTATTAAATGACTATTTCTCCATATTGATTATCAAAATATTAATTACAAATATTTTTTTTAATTTTTTAAGAAGTCATTTTCACTAAATATCTTAAATATTAAGTATAATAAGTGTAAATGTACATTTATACTTATCAATAATATATTTAAAAATTATATATTATATTTATATAACAATATAACTATATTTATATATTAATATATTTTTAATTTTTTTTTAAACCGACCCTTTATCAGCGCTAAAAAAGCGCTGATAAAGGCCCCCCTTTATCAGCGTTCCTAAGCAAGCGCTGATAAAGGGGGGCCCTTTATCAGTGCTACTAAGCAAGCGCTGATAAATGGGTGCCCTTTATCAGCACTACTAAGCAAGCGCTGATAAAGGGGTGCCTTTATTAGCGCTCATAAAGGCACCCTTTATCAGCGCTTTTTCTTTAGCGCTGATAAAGGGGGGCACTGCGAAAAACTGTTTTTGTGGTAGTGACACTTGATTTTTTTCTCACTATTCTAGGGGACATTCTTTAATATTGATAATCATGATGAAAATTTGAATAAAATGTTATGCCCATGTAAAATAAAAAAAATATTAATAAGAAAAATGTTAAAAACCATGTTTCACCCCTGATTATAATTTAAGAATAATTTCTGAGCTTAGAAGTCTAATTAAAATTTAAAATCGTTGAAATCATGATTATCTGAGTCATTACAAAGGATTTATGCCCTTTGTAATTGCCAGTTTTTATTTTATTCTTAGTACCTGAGAGGATTCTAAGACTTCAATCTCATTTTCTTTTCTTATCAAATTTCCTGAGAGATACTTGGGACATGGAAACCTACTAGAACATGCACTAATATCTTATTAAAATGATGAATAAACATGTGTAGTTTTAAAATGATTGAAGCATCCTATGATAGAAATTTTACCTGAGACCCACCTAACGTCTATCCTTCATTTATCCCATAGTTGACATGAATGACTTGTTAGAAATAGTTATTTCAATCCTATTTCCCTTTCTAACCTTCTCTTTATAAAATGTTGGAATATTATATTTTAACAAGTGTGGGGGAGGAATTTAGATAGAATGGGATGCCTTCAATTTTAGAGATGTACGGTGTACTCACCTGACTGCCAGGTTGTAATCCATATGACTTTTTGTTGTATATCATTTGTATTCTTTTCCATTAAAAAATTTAAAAGATAAGAAAAAATTGGTATGGGTTGTGTACTAGGAGGGTTAAAAATAACCATTTTCCATACCGATGAATCCCTAGAAAGATCATATGGGCTTAGGTAATTTCATTGAAATATATCCTAGGAAAAAATTTCGAAAAATAAAGACACAAAAAAAGGAAAGGAACAAAATAAATTCTTGAGATACTTACTTGTGGTACATATAGATCCAACCAGATATGATGGAGTATAGACTTGACTCTCCAGATAGAGGAATTTTTTTGCACTTATTTTGTTGTATCTATGTTGTAATTTAGAGATTAGCCTCATTATGAGCCAATTTTTCACATTCTACCTGCATACCTAAAGCCTCAGAGTCATCAGAACCTTTTTCATAAAATTCCTCAAGATTACTTTTATACTTGTATTTAGATATTGGAGATGGTAGAACCTATGCATGCCTATGGTTAGGAAATTGAACTCAGAGTACGAGCATATCATACTTATATTTTATCCTAGGTTATTATAGAAAACAATGGTGAGGTAAATTGTAACTAGGAATATATATTAAGAAACATCTAAAATATTATGATTAAAAGAATAGAATTTGTATTGAAAATATGAACTGTGGGGAATGAGTAATTTACTAGGAAGGATTAAAATTTGAAAATGACTGCTTTTCTTCTTACAAAAAATTTAATTTCATAGTCATAATGTACAATTATTGCTTTGATAATTTTTTATCCTTTTGAAATATTTGTTTATATATTTTTATTTTGTACAAGAAATGATTCAGGTGTGGGGGTATTCGATAATCCTAAATGTTATATATATTTTACTATCATTTTTTCATTATTTTTCATTCATTTACTATATAATTCGTGTGGTAGAAGTCCAATTTAGCATGAAATAGAGATATATAAGGTTCCAAATAAGAAAGGCAAAAAAGCAACAAAAATCGCTTAGTACACATCGTGATGGCCAAGTACACATCATGTACCTGAAGATCATAGACTGCATCATGTCATGAAGCTTATGTCGTGACCAACCACTATGGATGGAAGAAGTTCTAGTTTACGCCGTGACTCTCTACTATATTTCGTGACACCAGCAAAACCAAACATGGATAAAGTTGTGAGGATTCAATGCGAAAAGCCAGCTAGCCATGGGGTACACGTTGTGATCCACACATACATTACATGACCATGGTCAAACATTATTAATCCACATAGTATCCACATTCCATGTTAGATTCCTCATCGTAATATCATGGAATAATGGTTCATGACATGACGATCAAGTACACGTTGTGAGCATTTTCACCTATATAAGAAGTAGCTCAACAACACTTTAGACAAGTCCTTGGGATCAGCTCTCTCCCTCTTTTAGATCCCTTTTAAATTCTCATATATTTTCCCTCTCTAAACACTTTAGATTTTTTAAGTTCATTACATTTTCAGTCAAAGATCAGTGGATTAATTTTTCTTCAACACCTTCAATTCATGTGCTGTTTCAAATCCATTTCATTTCTTTCAAGTAGGATATTATTTAATGTATTCTTATATGTTCATTTTATATTAGTACATGTTCAATTCCTTTAGAAGTGTTATCTTGATTTCTTCTATCTCTTTTATTTTCATAATTACCAACATGAGTAACTAAACGCATTAGGGTAGGGATCAAGATTAATTATATCTAGATGCTTAATTAAACATATAGTTCTAAACATGGTAAACCTAAATAGAATAATAACCAGGATATAAACCAATGGCCAAACTCCATTTGCGAGATTGTACCATGACCATCAGACAGTCAAGAAAATGACCCTATCCAAGTTGAAGTAAACTAAGACTATAACCATTATCTTAGAGAACTTTCTGCAATAGAATCTAAACATAATGAATCTAGAACTATATCTATCCTCATGACTATAGAATAACTATAGCTTAGGTAGAACTAGAAGACTGGACCAAAGTTGACAAGTGACTATCGCATTCTTCACAGACTAATCACTTAGGACCCTTCGAAGATTAGAACTAGGATCACCTTTATTTAGATACTCAAACTTGATCACACCCCCTATTTTTTCACTTGAAGTCAAACCCAAAATTAGTTAGAAACTCCCAAAAATTAATCAACTAGTAAGGAATCCTACAAAGGATTTAATACCAGTTCTCTTTCACACATATAACAACATCCTCCTTGTGGGATCGACCCTGGACTTCTACCATACTACACTATAGTAGTTACACAGTGTTAGGGACACATTAAAATATCTAATTTAACTCACGCCCCAAATAAACAACGACACTCATGGGAGGTCAACCATGTTTCAATCATTCACGAATCCCAAATCCCTGAGAATCATCACCTATATCCATGCATGAGAAGCCTAGATAAATAGTAAAGTGAAGGTAGAGAGATAAAATCATGTTGTAAATCCAAGGGAGGATTATTTTCTAGTTTAAATAATCTAGATAATATCCTCTAACCTTTGGGTCATGTAATGCCAGGAAACCTATGGTCCTTGTAAGGGTTCCCCTTCAAACCTTAAAAGGGGGATTATCAAAAATGAATAAAATTACAAGGCCCCTAGGAAATCAGATAAATTATCACCTATATCCCAAAAATCATCCCATTTAATAACCAAATCATTGATCTATTCACCATAAATAGATCTACCTTCAATCCATGCGTCCAATCACGTTCGACCACACCCGACAATAGAAACATTGTGACCATATAGTCCAATCATAAAGAATGCAAAGAATAGTGGTGGGATAATCATATAAACCAAGGTGAAATAATAACATGAAATAATTCTTTTCCACAAATCCAATTTGGGATTCTCGGTTTGAGAACCATACCATAATGGTAATTAATAGAATAATTAAAATTTTCTCATACTTAGATGGATTTAAATTCTAAAATTGACCCAGATCAAGGAAATAGGAATGAACATTCAAAATAATTTATTAATAAGGATGGAAATCCATATGTGGCTAATACTACCTTGATTTAGATCAGTCATTAATGAATAAAATGCTCGATAATGAATGTGGAAGGCCAATTATGTTCATTTTTCCTCAATTTTCCTTAATCTGAAGTCTCTTCATCATCAAATCATGATTCACAAATGAAAGGTGGTGAAATCTCCAATAATTGATCTAGGGTTATAGGTCTAAACCTGTATATCCACAATAATAGTTTATATATTGAACGAATTGGTTTTATGTTATAAAATTAGTTAATTAAATAATTGTTTAATTAATCAACTCGAAGTACCTATTGGCGCCCATTTTATCCAAATGGCCTGTGATGACCAACTTAGGACACAACTAGGGTAAAATTAATAGTTCAGATTCAACTGGGGACTCATATTTTTCATCTAATACTCTATTTAATATTTATCCAAATTTTTTCTAAGAATATACACATGTGATATAAATTATATTTAATATTTATTAAAAATTAATGTTGTGCACAATAGGACTCAGAATCGTGTCCCATATTACTGAATGGATTTGAAAATATTTCAAGATATATTTCTAAGTATTATAATGAAAAACAAGTTTCTTTATACTTCTAACCCCATTAAAATTATTTCTATTACTATACATTAAATAGTTTTTTAATAAAAAATATATTCGGCCCTATGATTCAACATTGGGGATAATGTTGGGTTTTAAGAATATCAGGGGGGTTATTTATATGTTATTATCTATGATTAACATATTTTACACATTTATAACCTTCTAATTTTATATCAATAATGTTCAAAAAATCAAAAAAATAATTATTTAAGGGCGTTGGGATTTCATTTTAAAAAAAACTTTTTTCCTACATTTGTTGAGATTTCATAATTGTTTACTAAGATTGAAATTAACTATGAAATTATTAGATATAAATGATTGGAGAGTTATGTAACCCATTTTTTTAATGGATATTAAATTTTTTGTAAACAGAAATTTGACTATTATAGCATATATCTTCTTGGAATTATAATTAGAATATGAGGAAACAAAATCTTGGAAATTGAACCTAGGCGGTAGAACCTTTTGGAAAACAAACATCCCTATGATCAACCTAAAAATATAATCATATATATCGTTTTAAAATGGTGAAAAATGGGAAATTTTACTCCTATAGTGGCTCTATGGGATATTAGGAACTTTAAAACCCACCTGTAAAATCAATAATTCAATTTCACACTCATAGTCACAAAAAGATCAATAAACTACCTAATTTTAAGAAATAAATTATTTAAGGTGGTGTGAAAATTGAACCAAGATGAAAAGTGGAAAATTAACATGTAATACAATCATTTTAGTTATATCATTTAATTATAAAATTGATATATGATATTTGGAACCTAGGAGATAGAGATAGTTGAGGGTTCCTCTTCTTAAATTCTTAATTCAATTTCTTCCCTCCCATAACTGGAACATGAATTTAAATTGATGTATGTTAGTGGGTATTATTATATAAGAGAAATATAATTTTTTATTGTTAATGAGTCTTTTATTTCTTCAATTCTGTGTTTTTAATCTAAGAAGGAATTGTTCTGAAAATTCATTGAAAAAAATATCCAATCTAGAAATATGGTATTATGTAAATTAATGTTTTAGCCTACATAACTTGGATCCAGTCTGTGAAATTTTATTTGTTAGATCAATGCTGAAGAATATATTGTTTGAGTTAAAATTGATAAAAAAATTTGTTGGATGTTTTATGTGTACTATGTTAAATATATATTACCACATATATTTTAGTGAAAAAATAGAGTTTTAAATAAGAAAATATTCTTATGCCATATAATTATTTACTATTTACAAAACTATGGTCATAATACATGTTCAATGAAGCTCTTTTTGAAAATATATGTGTTTCATATTTAATTTGGTGAATTTTTCTTGAGTTTATTTTCAGAATATTATAGAAAGTATTATTTTTTTATTTTTAAATAATTATCCAATTTTTTGAAATTAATTATTGAATTCATTATTTCATTGATTCCATATATTATTAATTAATTTTTTTAATGGAATTTATTTGAAAATTTAATTCTTGGAGTTCAATGAAATTTTTATTTTTTAGTTTTTAGTTTTTTTAATTTAGTAATTTTTATTTAATTTTCAATTCTTTGTTTTTTAGGACATTTTGAAAAATCTATGGAAATGAAACCTACCACATGATGGCTAAAAAATTCATACAACTAAACTTGAGTTACCTCCCTTATATAGGTACATGTTCTAGTTACAAAAATACCACAAGAACATTATGTTGACCAAATGATAAAAATAGAATGGACGGCATGTGAATTTTTTAATGTACAAAGTTATTTTCTAGATATCTCTTCCTACCATGCCTATTATAAAGCTATCACAAAATTAATGAGTTCAAGTAACCATTAATTAAATCTACAGTTACTATGTATAGAATAATAACTTGACTACGCCATCTTAGTCATCCAAAAACATGAATTGGGAATTGGTACTAAGGATCAAGATACGATTTAAGATCAAACCAAGTAGTCGAAGGAAATTCAATAATGGATTTGATTCCATATAAGTTGTTATAAAATGACTGAATCCAATACACTCTCTTGTACTGATGATACAGTATTGAATAATCACATTTTATTATTGAACTGTAATGGTTTCATAGAGAATCATGTATTTCATTTGAAGATTGGTGAGGATTTTTGTATTTGATGATGATCTCAATGGATCCCAAACATGAATGAAATAATGCAAACAATTATTTGACATGATAATGAGGAAGTTAAAAAAACATGAGAACTAATCCATTACAAACTGGAGTACCACTATTGATGATGTAGAGGTCGTGTCGATACACAGAATGAATAATGAATGTTTTATTAAGTAATGTATAACTGATGAGATCAACTGAGATGATAATATAGAAATATTCATGGGATAAATATTAAGGATTTATTCTAATTTATGTCGTTATGTTTTTTCAATTTAATTAAATATTTTTCTTGTAGGTTATCCTTGAAGGATATTGGGAAATTAGCTTCAGAATGATGTGAATGTGATGATGTGTGGGGATGTACATGAGGTTCTCAAAGAAGGCCATCAACTTTTTTTCATACCAAGGAAGCCACATAGATGATTAATATTTTTCTATTAATAAAAATTAATATATTATTTTAAGAAATTTATGCACCAGACTAACCAATCATGGAATTCAAGAAAGAATACATTTAAAATGGGAATCATGTTTTGTATATCTTATGAACTAAGGATCACTTGTTCTAAATTTGGGATTCAGATTAATGTTAGTTTGGAAAGAGATAATTGAGCAAGATAGAGTTATATAATTTTGAACAATGCTTTTGAGAAATGATGTTGATCCACACTACATAAACCATGTAAATTATTAGCTAAGGCCTAAAGATATGTTGGAACCCATAAAAATGTATCCTTTCATTGTTTCATCTTCAATAATAAGTAAATTCAATTGCATGAAAAATTTAAGGATATCATCAAAAAAAATCTGGTATGGATGATTCCAATGATTTCGATATTAGTAATTAAGGCCTTGGAACTCATAATGTGGATTGCGTCTATAATAAATATCATAGTAATTACTTCGTAAGAAATTTATATTAAAAACTATTTCATTGTGGTATCATGTCTAGTTTCATGAGAGAGTGGAAAGTTACATAGTCAATGTACTATGTCGATGACATGAATAATTTTTGTGATTTGTGATTGTGATCTTGAGGTGGGTTTTAGAGTGTGAAATATTATTTATAGAAGATGAAGAATCAGGAATGATGAGAAAAAATATTCATATATTATCTACTTGGGGATAAGATAACAAGTCAGAAACAAATAATGATATGGGATGGATTAATATATTATAATATTCTTTTTATATTTTCATCAATGTTTCATTGAATTAGTTTATTTTAAAATATTCAATTCTCGAATATTATTGAACGAAATGTATTGGTTCACTAAACATTTTGTTGGTAATTAAGTTACACAGGTAAATTTTATTACAAAATTTGTGCCATTTTAGGAAGTTTTTCCCCTCTAAACAGTGCTCAATTGAAATAAATTTCATAAATAATGATACACAATAAATTTTTTAGTTGATTGAATTTAATTAAAACTATTTTAATTATAGAGGTCAATCGTGAGAGTCGAAAATTGTGTATAATGGTAAATTGAACATAGTGAATTATGATCATTCATTTTTTGGTCAACTCTGTTATAAATTCTAATAACTATAGTATTCATTTGATCATGTAATTACATACTAACAATATGTTTAATCTCTTTTAAGATGTACCAATATACTCGTATGAATGCATGAAAGATGAATATTTTATTTCAAAATTACCAATTGAAGTCCCCTTTCATATTAATTGTTTTTTATTTCTCCATGGTCAGTTCCCTATCCTATTAATGTTCATATATTAATTCACTATCTATAAAATCGTATCAGTTCCACTCTTACAACTACTTCACCAGTATAATTTTTCTACATCTTTTTTTCTATGTAACAACGTTTTTAGACATGCATAAAAAAAATGTTCATTCTCAATGGACCAGCCACTACTGAGCAAAAAATTAGTTCAAATTATGGAATAGAAATTAAATATGATTTATTCATTGTCAATAAACTTTGTTTAGGGGATTCAACAAACTCTATAGCATCAAATTAAGCTCAATAAGAATTATTTCTCCAGAATGAAATAATCTTTAACAATCTATGGAATTTTACAGAAACTCTCTAATGATGTGTCCACACATTATATACCAATTATAAAAAAGATATGAATTATAATATAAAAATACATAATATAAAAATTGTCCCACAACACACCACCGACTATCACCATAGCAAAACCCAGAGATCTATTGCTCAGTCTCTATTTATAGAGTGTACAACCCATTATGAAAAAAAATGTGATCAGAAATTTTACTAAGACTGCTAAGGTACTAAAAAAATTATATACCAGATCAGGTTACACCATGAGACCATGGTTAATAATCAATCCTCTTACAAAAATATCTCTCTATGAGTGGCTTTGAAAAGGATTCCAAAAAGTGGCACTCATAATAAATAGAACCTGAGATATAAAGAACCAGACACTGAGTGGTGTAAGTATGGTGTGTTTTAAATAACCTAGTAGTGTTTCTCCAATGAGTAAATTGATTATATTTTTCAAAAACCTCTATAAATTTATTTTTAAAATAAATATATTTAAAATATATATATTTACTATAATTAAGAAAACAAATCCATGTGATTTTTTTAATACTCTTTATTACAAATAATCTTTTGGATACATCTATATAGAAATAAATTATAAATCAAGGTTTGAATTGTTATTGAAAAAATAGAAGATTTATCTCAGACCACACAAATAAGACACCAATTACATAATTACCCAAAAGTATAAAATATTAGAAATATAGATAATAATATAAAACTTGAGAAATTATAAACAGCATCATGCATGTACTAATAGAAAAAGGACAAATTAAGAATTCTATAAACAATAGGCAATAAAAATTAAAGAATAAGGAAAAGAAAAAAGGAATTCAATTTTATAAAACAATAATAATATTAGGAATTCTATAAGGTCACAATGTCTAGGGAACCTATATCTTCTATATCTCTCCATAGTTTTGTGCCCATAATTAGATGAATGTGTCTCGTTTTAATTCATTGGCTAGTGGGGGATTCATAGTTACATAGATAGCATTAATAGTTGTTGGGGAACCTCATATTTCTCTATTCTTACCAACCAATTCCCTAAGGGTTTCCTAAAAGTTTTATAAAATATCATCAATTGGTAGTATAATATACTTTATTAAGCCCTAGTTGAGGATGACCCCTTATCAAACATTCGTCCTGCCAACATATAAAACCAAACATTGGAGATTCCACTTCATTAAAACTATGTTTTTTATAAAATTATTTAAAGAATTCCAACTGGAAATTTTAAATTCATTTTAAGAGTCTAATTTACTAATATCTTATTTGGACGCCCAATTTAAACATCACATTTAAGCTCAAAATATTCCCTTTTACCATTATACACATGTACATTTATTTATATATTAATACCAAAATACACATATTATCATGTTAATATATATAAATCTATATGTATATATATATCAATAGTTATTTTCTTAACATAAAAACATGAAAAGAACTACTCACCCCATAATCTCATGTAAATAACGTAATAATGGAACAAGTAAACATAGTAAAGTAGCTCAAACATGGAAAACCCAACCAAATCTACCTCTTAAAAAGATGCTCTATGACATTTAATAACATAAAAAAATTTAAACACTAATAAAAACTAAACACCATTTTTGAACCTACAAAAAGTATTTTATTGGTCAAAATTATAGATATTCTTTTGGTGTAGAAACTAATTTGGAAAACCATAAAACCCATTTATAAATCAACTATAATTTCCAAAAAATCCATGTTCAATAACAATATATAAATTATTTTCACTCACTAAGATTATTGTTATGAATAAATCCCAATTTATAAATCCCATGTATTATAGATGTGTTTTTGAAAATTGAAATCATGTAGAAACCTCTATGGAACTTAGTGAAAATGTAATGAAACCCTTAAATATTAAGTAAAAAAGGAAAAATCAAAATTATTATCACTATAAACAAAATATCTAAAGATAATCAGAACTAAAATATTTTATGGGATTCATCTGAAATCATGGTGTAGTGAGAGGGATAAGAAAAAAGAAGAAGAAATAAGTGGAAACAAGGAAAAGAGTAGGACGAACCCTTACCTAAATGAATCCAGATCAGAATCATGCCAAGAAGTAGAAGAGGTACAGGAGGCTGTTGGTGGGGGACCCCTTAGTTGGGGCTTTACAAGAGATGGGTGATAGGGTGGGGCATTTTTTTGTTAAAAAGTGTTTATCTTAAAAATAATTAGTTTCTAATGACTTGATGAATCACATAGTTGCTGCACATATTATCAAACTTTGTACCAATCATGTTCCCCTTACTGGAATCACATGGGAAACCTACATTGGGTGGAACACATGGATGGGAATACCATTAACCATATGTGTGAAATAGATCTACTAAATTATATACACCCAACACATATATATCACACATTTTGGGTAAAAATGTGGATAAATTTTTTGGCATGCCAGAATTCATATATGTTTCAACAATCATCCAAAATAAAATAGCATAGAATCGATAAAAAATGGAAATTATTATATAAAGTAATTGATTAAATATATGTTGGTTAGGTTATTAAAAGTGTCCCTAACATGACCAATTTCCCCCAAAAAATCAACCAAATTCAACATGTAATACAGAAAAAAGAGATTTGAATCAAATAGAAGGAACCAGATACACCATGATAATGAACTTAATACTAAATAGGATTAAAACCAATACACGTTGATCTACCATCAAATCACATCCACACCTAACCACCATGATTGAATGTTCATGTGATTGAGACCCATAGAGGGTATCCCCTCCATTTGTGAATTACTCTTACAAATATAATCATATAACAAAAATCAACATAGATAAAAACTCCAAATCACATCCCAAATTTCCAACTAAATAGACTCAAGAAGAGTGATCTAACTGAGGGATAAGTGGACTGGGTGGGAATAGAGGCCCATATAACTATGTTTTTAAGAGATAGGGGTGGTAGGATTGGGGGATGATTTTTGGGATACAAAAATAATGGGTTATTTAAAGAATTGTAAATTTTAAAAGACTATCATGGCTGCCACACATGTGCCAACCATGCACCCCACATTGGACACACATGGTGCACTCACATAGGTTGGTTTTGTTTGGACCCAAACTTTTCTATATGAATTATTCCTTTTATATTTATATAAAAACCACATCATATTATCTATTGGATGTTCTAAAGGGTCTATAAGATGTTTCTAGATGTTTCAAGATTGTTCAGGGCCTAGAGTTAAGGTTTACGGAGAAGCTATATGGGGAACATAGTTAGTGCATGGTTTGAACTAACATTGAACCTCAACCATAGAGAAAATTAAGGGGAGAACAATTTTTTGTTAAGCTATTAAATGTAATCCCATAAACCATGAAACGTCATAAATTTATTAAAGGTTTATCTCAAACAGTTTTAAAATGGTTTTTCTAATTATGCACCTAAATAGTGAAAGTTGTGGTACTCATATATTGTAGGGGAACATGGGTGGTGAAATATTTAGTTATCTATGTGTATAAACCATAAAACCTATTAAAAATGGAAATTTTATTTTCCCAGAATGACTTTAAAACTAGTTTATTCTCTCCTCCCCCCTTTATTTTCATTTCAACATTATCTTGGGAGATCATCGTCACCCGCTTCGAGATTTTGGAAAGATCTCACAAATCATGCCTCTAATTCCATCAACATAAGTCACATTGGAACACCATTAATAAGGATAACAATCATTTCTCTTTATTCCTTAGTTTTCTTCACTCTCTCTAGTATAATATCCATGTGATGTAATATACATTATTTTTAGGGATTTTCCCAAGTTTTCGGATTTCTATTATATTAGCTCTAATCTGAGGCTGAAACTAGATGAGGAGTATTCTATGAGTTTTGTGTAGTTGATATAAATATTTTCTAAAAACACATTTTTAAAATTTGTATCATTCCACCGCACTTTGTAATTTTTTTTTGTTTATCCTAAAAATCACAACCCTTCGGTTTCTTTTCATAAAATTCAACCTCAAAATACATCAATATCCCTAGACACCATTGGATACTGAATCCCTCCACCTAACCAACCCCATGTTCTTTTTGTAATAATTATAATGTAAATGATACATTAATTATAAACACACCAATCCTTACGGTGTGTTTGACTTGTCACTTGCGATAAGAATGAATTGATTGAATTATATATATTATAAAATGGTCTGTATACTTTACATGGCCCTTTTATTAATTAGTAAATATAATTTTGGATACTTTTATGGATTTTAATCACACTATTAAAGCAATGGTATTCCTTTAGAAACCCTTGGATTCTTGACTTGGAATTCGATGAGTGAGCTCATTGGATGTCACCCGTTTCAATAATGTGAATGTCTTATGGTAAAACAATATTTGATTTGTTTCATGAGTTAATTTTATGATATAATTATCTATAAATTATGTATTCATACACCACTCTGTGAAATATATAAATTTTAGGATTATCTTCTAGATTCTGTATGATATATTTGACCAAAATATGCCTTTAGTCAGTCCCATGGATCTCAATCGAGTCAACCCAATACACAGGGAGAATTTTCATGGTTATATAGGAAAAAATATAAATTTAATTTTAAGGGTTTAACCTAATATTATAATTAAAATATAATATGAAACATCACTGATTTATCACCGCATATTGGATTATTTTTGAAATGTTTAGAATGTCTGGGGTTTTCTATGGATTCCCTATTGTTCTATATTCTAGAACACAATTGTTGTATGCCTTGGGCCCCATGATGGAATTGAAGGTCATATTGTTATAGACACACTGATTAAGATGAAGAGTGTTGGTTAAAATGGGTATCTCATAAGAATCATGAGTCTTACATGGTTTCGATTGTTTTTAGAACTTTTTTTTGTTCAACCATCACGCTATTACATTTTATATTCACAGACTAGATTTCCATTAGACACTGTTTGTGGTGTCATTCCTAGTTATACAAACACTCTCTTTGGGATTCCATTTGGAACCCATGAATACTACATGGAAATAGCTAAGGATAATGGTATGTGAATCATTATGGATGCTTGTTCTGCTTTAAGGTTGGGAGCCTGTGAGTAGAATACTAATCCAATGCTTGGGATGCCCACATATATATTTATTTTTGGTCATATATTTTTTTTATGTACTGGTATTGGTTGTAATACTATTATTATATATCATAAACCATGTGTTTTTATCCCCATGACATCATCTGTATATGATATTGTTTACAAATTCATGTATATTTTATATAATCTCCTTCAAATATGTGTTTCCTTTATTATTATTCATTCATTTCTATTGTACATCCAACATGTTTCACTAGGCTAAATAGGGTACTGTATCTCCACCCTACCACCATACACCCTCACTGCTAGTCGAAAATCTTCGGTATATGGGGAGGCATGCTTAGTGCCTTGTGGATTAATGGACCAGTCACCTTTATATGACATAGTTCAAAGACAACACAAAGTGGTATCATAGGGTTTTTCTTCCTTTGTATTAATTTTTTTATATTTCTCGATTGGGGACTTGGAAATATTGAAGCATTATAACTAGTAATTCCATGGACTAACTAATACAAGTATGGGGGAATCCAATTTCCCTGGGGTATGGATTGTTGTTCTATAATTCACCAGTTATAGTTGTACTATTTTCATAGTTGGGTGACACATATTCTTCAAGATGTGATGTTTTATGGATTTTAACCCATGTCCTAGTAAAAAAAGGGATATTTATCTCATTCATCATTATATGAACGTGGTGATATATATATATGTCATGCATATTCCTTTTCCTGAATATATCGTCACTTATATTTATTATTTCATATTCTAGGGTCATTGATTTTTATTATTGTAATTATTAATTTTTCATTCAAGAAAGGGAACAACAAAAAGCGTTTATATAATGTTTTATTATCATCATAAATGGTGTTTTCCAACATTTCTTGTTGGTAGAACCTTATTTAACCAATTTTGGAATAGTTAATCCAGGGAACCTTGGTTAAAAAAGATGAATCATTTTTGTGGTTTTTGTTAAATGGATTTCCAATTTTTATTTTTATTTTTGAATCTCTATAATTTGGGAATTTAAGAAAAAATTACTGAACCATCATATATACACCTGTTACTATGTAATATCTAATGTTATGAAACCATGTGTGGTTAAATAGAGTTCCAATTTCAAATTATAACATTAATGGATTTATAATTTGGGAATATAAACTGGTACAACTGAACTATTACATGTGTATTTACTAAGTTATAACATTTAATGAATTTCCCCCCCTTAAATATGGATTCCCATTAAATCCTGATTTTTTCCTCTATAAAAAGGAATTGAGACAAAATATAATAGATCATCTATGAATAAAATAAGAAATATTATGTTAGAACCAAACATTATAATGAGAATTTGGGTTAGTGTGTCTATTTTTCCAAGACCATAATAATATCATTGTCTTCTTATATGTAATATATTTTACCTTAACTATTTTTAAGGTGTGTTGATTCATTGATTATATAGGCCTCCATGATGTCTAATATTCATGTTCCTGAAAGGCGAAGATGACCCTGCTCTAGAGATGGGGGCCTAAAGCACCTCTAAGACCACCTGTCGAACCTCTTGTAATATAAACTATTCTTCTTGGACTAGTTGTGAACACTCATCTTTGAGAGGGTATACTAAGTATTGTGTATCTCTTGGAGGTTTATCTATGGACTACACAAAATATGACCATGTTGAATGGTTTTTTATCAGCATCACTGTCCAATATGTTTTAGGGGAAGGTGGTCACCATTATACAAAGTCTTTGTTGGTGTCCATGCATAATATATTTGAAAATATAGATTCACTTCTGGAAATTAGGTTGATTATTTGAAATTATATTATTTTTAAGTATTCCATGATATGGTGGTACATTCTTACTTTGGAATACAAGCATCAGTTCATGGTCTTATGGGACTTCTAGAACAATATATATGAATAATTTTTCAATAACATGATTAGATTTTTTCAATAAAGGGATTCATTCATCTAGAGGAGGGTATTATTTCTATCATGTATTACTCATCTTGTTTCATGGAGCTTCATTGATTTATAATAACTCTTTCTAGGGATGAGTTGTCAAGGTTGAGACATTTTGTGAATGGGAATCAAAATTCTATCTGATCTCAAGTGAATGGAAAATAGATAACTATTATCTTTGAGATGGTGAAACAATCCCTTATCTTGAATAATGACTTGATATAATTGTATGTTATAGGGAACAGTTTTTTAGAACACCTGTATTGAAGTAGTTAATATTGGGGTAAGAAGAGTTTCCCTGAGAAATATCACTAGGGGAGTATACATCATATATTACACACTTCTCGTTTTTGGGAATGTCATCATTGTGGAATTTGTAGTCACATGAATCCCAAGTGTAGTGGAAATACAATAGAGTTTCGAGCCTCTAGTATAATGGGCCATATCAAGAGATTTTGAAGGAAATTTACAACAAATCCTTTTGAGAAAATATTTGAAATATATTTGGGTTATAGAGTAGGATCAAGTGCACCATTCCTGGTTTGGAGTAGAAGTTCCCATTGTCATTCAGGATAAGAAGGTGTATGAGGTCGAGGTATATAAACATTAGATGTGTAGCACCAGTATAGTGGATATACTCATAGAGGTATGGTTATATCTCAGGGTCATGGATATATCTAGTTACATGCATTTCCTCTTAAGCATTTTGAGTAATGCACTGAATTTTCTACATAATGAGGTATTATTTTATTATCCTAGACATTAGTATTTTTTGACACAGAACACACTCATTCATATCTATTAATTTGACAGAAGGTCTTAGTCATAATATTTAATATCTCTATAGAGTGGTGTATGTTGAAAATATGTAGGAATCTGGTCAGATAGTGCTCACCGATGCCAGTAGTGGCCACTCAAGAACGGAAACTATTATTTCATATTGAGCCTTCTCATCCTCGAGATTATAAACTTAAACATAAACCTCAAGACATATTTTTAATAACATATCTTGGAAATATTTAATTTTATCACTGAGGTTCATCATTGTAATCACTTGAGATTGGTATCTATGTTCAAAAGGGTAAATGGCCTGTCCATGAAAGACAATTTGGACATGAGAATCAAGTGTTTGAATGATGTTTTGACCCAGTTTTTCAATATTTTTCCAGATGACCAGGGAGTACAATATGATCTATTTCGTCATATGGTGGTCCACTTCAAATATGTATTCCCTAAAAATATTTCTAGGATAATTCCTTAGAGAAAGTTTTAATTGACCATCATGATTATACCAAGATCAGAATGGGTATCTATACATCCACACAATATGGCTCCTATAAAAATTTTGGAACTCAAGGTGGTATTTAAGAGGCCTTAAATCTAAGTGATATATATGACCATATAGTTATCAATGGGGTTCACCTAATCTTTTTTTCATAAATAAAGATTGTTTCAGGAAGATATGTGTGGATTACCAATGGTTAAATTAGATTACATTTGAGAACATATACCTACTTCAATGCATGGATGATTATTTTCACAACTCTATAGGGATAAGTTATTCTCAAATATCGATTTGAAATTGTGCTATCAATTGGTTATATTAGGGAACATGGATAAAGAACATACAAAATTTAAGTAAGTATGTCCTAAATGAATATCTGGAGATGAAATTAAATATAATAAATGCACATTTAGTCTTTATGGATTTGATGAAGTTTTTTTTTTCATCAACACATGGAATACTTTGAGGTCATATTTGTGGATGTTATATTAGTGTGATTTAAGACTATACATGATCCTTCTTAACATCTTGTCATCATATTGAGTATGCTATATAGTTGACATATGTTCCCCCATATCAAAAAGTTCCACTTTTGGATCAACTATGTTTACTTCCTTGGTCATATTATATCAAACTCATGAAGATTGGTGGATCCAGAGAAGGTGAGAGCTCTTGTTTCTTGTGATCTTACCTAGATTGACTTTTTCATATTGGTCTTCTTTGGACTGTCTTGTTACTACCAATTATTTACCTATAACTTCTCACACAATGAAAAAAACACGTATAGGATTGAAAAAGAATATTATAAATTTCATATGGTATGAATCTTGTGATAAATTCATTTAAATAGTTGAATAGAAGGCCAACAACGTTGTTGAGATTGATTTTTACCAATAGTGGTAGAATCTACATTTTATATTGTGAAGCATCAGTTGTCAGGCTGGGATCCATTTTGACACACTGGGAATAACTCTTTGTGTATGGGCCTCATCAGTTGAGACCTCATGAGTGTAATTACCTTATAAAGAACATTGAGTTCGTTTCAATTGGTATTTCCTTGTGTTTCTAGTGAAATTAGTTTTTATGGGAATGATTCTCTATTTTTAATAATCAAAAGATCTATAAATACTTATTTTATCAGTGCTATTATAACATCTAGCAGGGGTTATTGGTTGAATATTTTCATTATTTTCAATTCGATCTTTCTTACATGCCAAGCATAGAGAATGTAGTTGTTGATACTCAAAGTCAAAACAAATTCACTCTAGTGGTTTAGGAAGAATATAGTGAATGGATGTTAATGAAACATATTTGTAAAATAAACATGATAATTCAGCAATTTTATTGGAAACATATCCTTGTGGATATAGTAGTGACTTATTCTATTCTAGATATAATAATGAGGACACATCATTCCTATATCAAAGTCTTGGTCTTAAGGTAATGTGTTTCTGGTGAGGACAAACTGTGTGGTTGGATTTTTTATAGGGATAAGATCCAGAGTATTAATGGGTGTGTATGGGTTTCTGTAGATATGTGAGGGGAACTGATACAAACCATACATCATGGTGTCTCAAGATGTATTTTAATTTCTATTGGCAATATTGGTGGATTGGGATGAAAAAAATAGATCACATGCTTTATTACATTGTGTTCCACCAATCTGTAGGTGATAGTAGAACACAAGTGTCTATATCGCCTATTAAAACAACTACCCATTCAAAATTATAAATGGTATGATTTTACCTTGTATTTTTTGTGGTTTCTCCATAGTCACACTATGTTTGTGATGCCGTGTGCATGATCATACACAGGATTATGAAGATCGCCCTCTTTTTAACGAACCTAGAGACCTTCTTAGTGGATGGGCTTATAATCCTCTATATCGGATAGACTATACACCATTATGGGATTCCATTTACCTTTTTAGTAGATTGGTATTCATGGTTTAATTCTCTATTCTTGAAGGGTTTACGGAGGGATCTTGGTTCACCTATACTTCTAATTACATCATACCACCCTCAGACCAATGGTCAGCTCAAGTACACAATAAATGCAATCAATGACATACTATATTTGTTTTTGTATGTCCATGGTTTGCGAGGGCTCCTGAGAGAATAACCTATTTCTTATAGATTATTCCCATAATAACAATTTTTTGGGAAACATTAAAAATGGATCCTTAGGAGGCAGTCATTGTTAAGCCATATCGTTCGCCTCAGTTTTGGTCAATGGAAGGGGAGACAATGTTATTGGGAACATTCCACATTTTGGTTACATCACGGTAACTATGATTAATCAGGTATATTTTTAATAAATCCCAATCTATGAAGAATGTATATACCAATTTCCATAACTAAAAAATGGAATTTAAGGTGGGGAATTTGGTATTCCTATGTGTTTCACCTAGAACAGGACATCAATGGATTTCTATGAATGGTAAGATGAAACCATGATTCATAGGGCCAATAAATATGTTGGCAAGGATTCAGCTAGCAATATATTATATTACTCACTCTCAGTGGTACTTGGATACACATGTTATGTTATATGTTTCTTAGATCAACCATAATTACTCTTACTTATCCCATGTCTTTTATTCTGAGGAACTTAGGTTGGAGTGTGATTCTTCTTATGAGTAGAATCAAGTTCTTTTCATTGACCATAACAAAAATAATCTTCAAGGTAAGGCTTTACCTCTAGTTTGGGTGTTTTTGAATATTGGTCGTCTATATGAGGAGATGTGGTGACAGGAATTCAATATAAGTGCTCAGTAGTTTGATTTTCTCTCAGATACAGCTCAACTACCCCCATATGTGGAACACTGGGATGAGTAGTCTTAATGATGGTAGGTATTATGATTACGGTTCTTTAGTAAGGTGGGGAGAATTTTTATCATTTTCAGAACCACCTTTTCTTATCTATTATAAGTTTTAATGTTTCTAAATGAGGTTTTGGGAGCATTCGAGAAGGATTGTGTCCTATAGTCAAGGTATTTAGAGAAGTTATATGGAGAGAATAATTATAGAATAGTTTTCACTAACAATGAACCTCAGCCATGCTACCCATAAAATGGATGAGAAAAGTTTGTAAAAAATGGGTTGTAAACCTGTAAATTATGATATTTCATCAATTTATAACAGATTCATCTCACTCACTTCTTGCATGGTTTATATAATATTTTGCCAAATCCCTGTGAGTTGTGGTGCTCCATGATATTTTGGACACATGATTAGATAATAGTTTGGTAAATATACTATAAAACCCATGTTTCCTATTAAAAATTAAAAAAAAATACATTTTCTCTTCATTCCATTAAAATGAATTTCTCTTATCTTCCTCCATATTTTTCATAGTACCATTTCCATGAGAGCTCCTCATATTTCCCTTAGAGATTGTTGGAGGATCTCCCACATCTAGCCTTTGATTCCTGCACAATCAATAATGTTGGAACAACCTATTTAAGGGTAACACTCCTTTAAAATATTTCCATTTCATTCTTCACTATCTTTGGTGTTGTATTTGTGTATGATAAAATACATTTTTTTTGTTTTTCTTCTAGTTTTCTAATTTCTCCCATTCTATCCAAAATATGAGTCCAATAATGGATTTGGATTTTTTTAGGATGGTTAATTAGGTGTTTTAATACATTTGCTTAAAATAATTTATCCTTATAATTTGTGTCATTGTACCACATGTCGTACATTATTTGTGTTTCTCCCAAAATTTGTCTGTGCTTAATTAATTTCCTAAATCTTGACAAAAAAATCCTATCGGATATCTAGTCACCATTACATATTGAACATGTTAACGCAAACAACACATTATGTTTGGTTTTTAGTAATTCCTATGTTAACTATACTTTGATTATAACTAAACCACCCGTTATGGGTGTTTCACATATGTCTTACAAATGTAATGACTTGTTTGAATTAATTAAATTTTAAAAAATATGGACAATTAACTTATATGTATCATTAATTAATAAATATAAATTAAGATTTTTTTTTATATTCTAATTATATTTTTAATGTAATGTTATAAATTTATCAATAATTATATTCTTGACATGGAATTCCTTAAGTTAAGGCATAATACGCCTCCTGATTTAATGAGGCAAATTTAAATTGGTACACCCTTCATGGATTGAGTTCTTTTCAAATATTGATGTGTTCATTATCATTACATTGTAGATTATTGTAGATATCAATAAAATTTATAATTGTCAGGATGATCTCCAAGGTTCTGTTTAGTGAATCTAGACTAGGAAATCTTTAAACTAGCCCATTGGATTTCAATCGAGTGTTCCTGAAACCTAGGGATATTATGAATTGATTTGGTTAGAAACTTCTTGTAGTTCAATTCCATGGGTATATCCCATGGATTCCACTCAAAACACAATAAAAAATATTATGGTGTTTTTACCACTTATTGGATTGACTCTAATAATACTATATTGTTATTTATATTATATGGATTCCTTATGGTTATTCATTCTAGGATGCCTAGGTTACATGAATTGGGTCACTTTATAAAATTTAAGGTTATTTAATCATAGGAATTCAGTTTAGGAAGAAGTATTAGGTTCATCTGGGAGTACCATGAGGAGCCACAGTTCGACATGGTTTCTAGTTATTATTACTTTTATTGTTATACTTAAACACTATTAAATATTATCTTTATAGACTATATTTTTATTAAAAATCACTAGTGGTGGCCTAGTGAGTGGTACTCAAATCATATTTAGGTTCATATTTTTTTATATAGATTATAAGTATTAATTTAATGATAATTGGAAACGTTCTCTTGTGGATTCTTGATCTATTTTAGGGTTGTGATGATGGGAGAATTGTTCTAAACCAATGCCCATGATGCTCGTGTAAATAATAGTTTTTGGAATTTTTTTTCCTTTTTTATATACTAAAAATGTTTTTATTCATACTAATATGTATTTAATACTGTGTATTTTTTGTCCTAATTACATCATATTTGTATGATATTGCTTAGGAATATAATTATTTAATATATTTTCCTGTTTCAATATGTATTGTAGTTTTTATTATTCATCCATTTTTATTATAAATTTATTCTGTTTCACTATGATAAAAAAGGTATATTATCCCCATATTATACCCATTAACCCTTTCAAGTAATTTGTAGAATTTGGTGTATGGGGAGGAGCTCTTGATGCCTTGTGGCCAACTTGACTAGTCATGTTTCAATGAAAAAAGTCTGAGGATATCAAAGTTACACTATTGGAAAAATAATTAAAAAACCATGAAAAATGGCTCTAAAAATTTTCATAATCTCACCACATGGTTTTCACATTATCTGGACATCCTTCGGTCCAAACCATATGACCTATAGAAATTCATAGAAATTTCAAACAATTCTGAAATAAAAGATCAATTCCTAAAGAGAGAAAAGGGAAATTAATAAATAAATAAAATATTTAATAATATAAGGGTTGGGGTGAGGAAATTCACATCAAAATGACCCATTATAACATATATGTCCATTACATTCAAGAAGGAATACAATAGAATAAGATATAAACTATAGAGAAGGATCCATATATGAAACGATCTCTACAATACACATTTAATAGAATTCAAAACACTATACATTGATCTATCCCTAAATAAAACTAGCATGTGACCACCATGATCATGATGGAAAGGGGCAAATGGCAATGTTTTTCCTCAATACCATTTAAAAATTCCACTTAGAGAATGGATATATTGAACAAGTTATCTGAGACAATCACTCCCTATAATAACCCAAATTTCCATCCAAAACAGATTCAAGTAGAATGATCTTTCTGAATCCACATCCATAATTCTAGAGGAACAATGTTTTAATTCCAAAAAATGATACAATAGAAAAAATCCAAAGGAAAAACATTGATCAATACTCTACAAAGTCTTAAAAATAAAAAGGCAGTGAAAAGGGATGGAAGGATCCTCGAGTAGCCCCTCAACACCCATAAATCTATAAGGACAATATCTAGTGACTTGAGGATGTGTTGAAAAGTATATTGTCCACAAAATAAACCCAGATATAATTTATGTGTGCTTTATCATTTGGTTTGGTGAGGGTGACATGGGACCTCACTGTCATAACATCAGGTCTTTGTGAACCTAGCCCAAACAATAAAACATGAACCATGTCCTCATGACTCTAAAAACGCAAAAATAAATTCTCATGTACATCCTATAAAAAGTAGAACCACACCAAAAGTGAACCGTCCCAACAAAAATGAAGGGCACAACTATATGAGGCATCAGAACCATAGAAAAAATTATCCTCCCCTTGACAATTATCTTAGAATAACCCAAATCATGTACAACCAATCATAAACTACATGAAAACTTGATCAATCAAAAAACCTTAATAAAAAACTCACCCTGATAAAAAAAATTAACAAAATCCCTCCACAATAATTTGAGAATAAATCATTAAAATAAAATATTTACATAATAATAATTTTCCTTTCCCTAAAATAAAATTTTATAATACTACACATAAATAACACCCAATCTAAAAACCCACATTGTTGTGTAATTCACTTTTAAACAAAACTTCTAAGATATTAAACCACGTTCACTTCAAGTATAATTTTCAATCTGAAAAAATCATGAATTAATGATTCAAAACCACTTTGATCTCCATTAAAAATTATAAAATCAAAAAAAAATTACTACAAAATCATTCAAGAAACCTTATATCTAAACATTAAATCCATGAATTCCATTTCGAAATCATTTAAATAATTTACATGTTCCATTTGAAATAACATGATTTGTTATAAAATTCCAAATCCATTTCAATTAAACTTAATGAAAAACTGTACTATTCAATTAAATATTACTTTTACCATTTATAAAAAATTCTCCAACCTATTCATACCGAAATTCAACAGTAAACAATAAAAAATCCAAAATACTTAAAGATTAAAATTTATCAAGAAGATAGTGTTTGTACATGGTTTGGCCACCCGGTTTAATGAACTATATTCCAAACATGCCATAACCGTAGATAGTTTCTTGAAACCATTCATGTGGTATCCATAAGGCTTCTAATTCCATGTAAGCTCGTCATTCGCTACTAATTACACCCATAATTTCACCCCAAATGTAACGCCCCGACCCCAGTTACCCAGAGTTGGTGCATTATTATAATACATTGGCATGGTTACAAGGAATAAAGTCCTAAAGGACCGATCAGTTTAGCAGTCTTGGAAAATAGATTATATACATGAATGTTACATTACACATCATAACATAAAAAAACATAAATAATCCATCATTAATTTAATTATTTCCTTGACTTAACCCTTCATATCAATCACAATACACTTCTTGGAATCCTGGAAAAAATACAACCTAGAAAGGGGTGAGCTCAGATGCTCAGTAAGGATAACAATACAGTGGAAACCTTTATAAATAAGCATAAAAATTTAAGGCAATGTATAACTAAAACAAAAGCCTTTTAAACATGAAATTCAGCATAATATGGAAAAAATAAAATGATTTAATGCCATTTACTTGTTCACATGGATATTATACTAGTCGAATAATCACATGCAATATCACTAACCACTTTCATAATGATGGAATGCATAATTCCAGACTATCATAACCAAATAATCAAGGCCGTGCGCTAAGACTACAAATAAGTTTTCTATCAAGGCCTTGTTCAAAGAAACTAGTTTGTCTCATGAGACCTACCAATTCATCTAGGAGCTATAGTGGGCTCCACCCATCACTTACTAAGTCCAATGCATTCCTCATATGAAAATTTTTATACATAACATAAAAATTCGTATTGAAACTATCATATGAAATGTCAACAATTTATCTATAAACCATGAATGGTATAAAAATAACACAAACACAGTCAACCATATCACAGAACCATCAATACAATAGAGAAATTTTGTATCATAATAAATCAACCTCAATCAAAAATAATATCATGTAAAGGATGCTGACATAGTTGAAATGATGATTAAATCTTTTTGAGAGAAATATCCTTTTTGTTAAATCATTTAAAAGTCACCCATTTATAAAAGAAGTAATTTAAAAGATATTTTTGAATAAATTTTTCCCATAAAACTTTGAATCTTTTGAAAAGAATTATCATTTCAAAACATTCATTTCCAAATAAATAAATACTTAAAATTATTTTGAAAACATGGACATTAATTAAAATAATATAGTAAGATAAATATTTAAAACATTTAAAATTATGATTTTGATAAAGAATACATTTAAAAAACCCTTAAATATTCATTTTTAAATCATTTTTACGAAAAATGGTCATGAATGGTAAAAATTTCCCAGAAAATACTTACACATTAACAATCTTGGATAATAATGAGGTTAAGGAATTAACCCATACCTTGCACTTTCCTTTGGTCGAGGGTAATTTTAACCTCCTTTATGAAGATCGTATTATGTTATTAAATTATACATGAACAAAAATAATATTTATGATATCATACATGATTCATTTATGACTTTATACTATCCATTATATAATAATTTACATGTTAAATTAACATTTCAGGTAATAATTTCTTTCTTTATCGTACGTGTTTTAACATGATACTTTTGATTGTATCACTTAGAAAAAGATTTAAATACTTCCAGAATATAAAACAGGATTTATATATCATATATATTTAGAATATATATATATATATATAATATACATATATATTAAATGAAAAACACCGTTTATGGAGACGGTAGTCTGTACGTACCCTTAAACGCTATATTTGTTTTCATATCGTGTTGAACGGAACTAAGTGAATAAGATATATGTAAGTAAACACAAAAAACACACATATATATATAGTATCATTATTATGTTATATATTACATACTTATTAGTAATATATATATATTTATAATGTTGGATGAATGGTGAACGTGGAAATGAATCTCATCGCTGCATGGAGACGGTAATCTGTACATATGCACGAGGGACAATATCATTTCCTTAAAGGTGTGGAATTGGATTGTATATTAATTTTATGGAGACATTATCATATTATTTTTATTATTTATATACATATTACTCATCATTATATCCATCCAAATAACATCGTGTTGAATAACAAATTACAGCACAGCGTGGAGATGGTAAGTCGTGCGTATGCAAGCATGGTGACATTATCATTCATAAGATAGATAGAGTAATGAATAAAGATGTGACATATATATAATAACATCACATTATATAGAAGATACTGGAGTAATTATTTTATAATATAAATAACAAAGAAAGAAGTGGAAGAAGAAAGGAACTTGAAAGAGGGTGGTGAAATCATTACCTCTTCTTTGGGTCATTCCTTTTGATTTGATCAAAAGGTCACTTTAGGTTGGATTTATGATAAAGATAAGGAATATAAAATAAAAGGATGATAGTTTATAGGGTATTTGGGCATGGTTTGGCTGAGCTAAATGGCTTATAAGGTGTGAATTAGTGTGGAGGGGGACTGCCCTTTTATAAGAGGGGTGAGGGGCACCTTAGGAAAAACGTAAAATATTATTTTATAATAAATTAATATTTAATTTATAATGGCTCTAGAGTATATAATTCAAAGTATAAGGTGGGGATAGGTCGTAAAAAACTCAACCAATTAGTTTTATACTGGATTGGGTCACTTTATTAACCTTATCTTTTAGTTTTAACTCTTAGTTAATTAGTTTGACATTTACCATGTCACTTGGTTATTTTAAATTATATGGATAATAAACTTACTATATACTTCCAAAAGACCCCCAAGTGGTCCATTAATGATAAACCTATCAACATATAAGTCTTTTTCCCATAACATAGATTTTTAGGAATAGAATATCAATTACTAATATAATATTTGTTTTAAAAACTCATTTATATCAATTTTGACACTATTCAATAATCGATTTTTGATAAAGTCATAAAAACTTTATTAATTCAAAAACAATTCGTTCAAGAAATCCTAACATGTCATATTAAATAATAAAATTATTTTATGGCATCAAAACATTCAAATTATATTTATTTTAACATTTATAATACCAATTATTTCATTTGTTCATTAATAAGGAAAATACTGCATCATTATTGCGTCATAATTATATTTAATTATTCAATTTTTAAAAATTATAAATAAAATAAAATTATATATGAAATATTTCTAGGTTTATAATGAAAATTTATTTTCGAAAATATAACATATATAACCCTATGTAAAAATTGTTTTGCTAAAAGACATATGCTTATGTCATTTTTGTAGTTACGTTAACTTAATTAAATAAAGTGTCATTATCACTTACAAGTGACTCCATGGGGTCCCCAAATCGACACAAATATGACCATGGTTGGAAATATATCAACCAATTGGTTTAGGACACATTTTAGAGTAATTTATTATTATTATAATATTATTTTTTTACCCATAGTTACCGGATTTACCCTTTAACCATGGTAAATAAAATATTTACCGAAGTAATTACTCAAAATGAATAAAAATAAGAGTTAACTATTTACACAATTTGGAAATCCTTATTCCTAATATGGAATCCGTTTTTCAAAATTCAAAATACAGAAGTGGTAGAAATTAATTTAAAATTAATTCCCGCTATCAAAACAAAAAACGTGTTTTTAAGATATATTAACTATCAAAAGATTGAAACATGTTTATGTCTGGTTTAAATGAGAAATTATGTCCATTGAAAAAGAGTTGTATTAAATGGTAAAAATATATTCTAAATATACTTTAAAACCACTCAAATTCATAATTTATCACTATTAATTATTTCGATTAAAAAAAAAATTTAATTAAAATTTATCAATTTTCACTATTCATCAAAAATTGAAAGTTTTCAGAAAAATACCAAAATTTAACCCTAGTCTAATTTCAATATTCCTAATCCAAAAATGAAGTCCATATTGAATGACAAAATTTCAAAAATTTCAAAAATTTGGTATTACTATTCATAATGGCAATTTTGATTGGTCACGGTGTGTTAGAATCTCGAAGTTGCGTACAATGCAAGCAATTGCATTATTCAAAGGGAAACATACCGTGGAATCTTGTGGTGTTACATTCTCCCCTCCATAAAAAAATTTCATTCTCACAATTTGAAAAATTTCTTCGAAAATAAAAGGTTGAAAATAGAAAATACCTTTGTAGAAAACCCATATCGAAAATAGGGTTAAAAATATATAACTTTAGAAAAACAAAGAGATATACAAAGGTCACCTGAGATAGCCCATACTAGGATTCTATGAAAACATGGATATGGTGGAGAAACAAACCATCAAGGTCTGATGGAGATTTGTATAAAATAGGTTTAGGAGAAAGTTAACTACAAAAAAATCACAATCTTGTGATTAGTTAAACGGTCTTTGATTCCCCAGTAGGAAAAGTTAACCGACATCGTTTTTGTTTTAATTTACCTTTCATAAAGTTGAGAAATTTATTCAGTAGATTTACTAAGAATGTAAGGAAATATACTTACTTCTCATGTAGGCTTTCCTTCTTTAATAATGTTTTAACACAAACCCATCTTTTACTTTAAAAGTTAATAGAACTTAAAAGTATTCTATTTATCATAACCATATCGGGTTCCAAAAATAAATTTATAATTCATCTATCATAACTTTTTTAAAAAACGGAAAATGACATTATATACTCCTGGGACTTCACGTAGACTAGTGGTAGACAATAAATCCGAATTGCACTATGTTTGTGGTTTCGATTCTCGCAGCATGTTCTGACGCAACGGGTTGTCACACTGTCTGCATGTTGTCATTTTTATAAATATCCAAAAATAACATTAACAATAGTATCCAATGTAAAATATAATCCATTGCAACCTTTATACTTATGCAAAATAAATCTGTAAACTCTCTTTCCAAAATTTATATGAAAGTTAAACATAATGTATATCCTTTTTACCCCGTAATAGCATGGGAATACCTTCATCATGTATTCTATTAATTCACTGAAACATCCTGAATTAACATAATACATTATTGATTTCATTCATGCTCCCTTATTCCTTATAGAATACTGGATATACTTTATCCATCCAAATATGTTCTAAACTCCAACAACAATGGAATATATAGATATTTAATCAGTTTCAAGGTAGTCAAGAATATCCAATATAATTTACCCAAATCAACCATATCTTATTCCAAAATCATTAAATCAAAATTAGGACCATATTAAGGTTTGTATTTCCTTCAACCATGTAATATTCAAAAAGTTTAACTCACTGTAGAGTCACTTTTCTTAGTACCATAAAATCTCAAATCCTCAATGAAATAGTACTGCAGTACAATCCTTATTTATTTCCAGTACATCATTGATACAACACTTCAATGAAATAATTCCAAAACAACAACATAAGAACACTAGTCATTCCTATTAATCTGTGGTAGTATCAGAACTTGATTATTATCCAATAGCATCATTTTCAACATAGTCTGATGGTCGAGACATTGGTTCGCGTAGTGTCCAAACTCCTTGCAGATGAAGCATTGTACATTTGAAACCTTTTTCTTACCCTTGCAGTCACGTACATGGTGTCCTTTTTCTCCACACTTATAACATACTCTCATTACCTTAAATAATTTCCAAGGCCATTCTTTCCATAGTTATCACATAAGGGAAAATCATTCTTTACCTTCTTCCCTTTATCGTTCCTTCTCTCTACCATCCTTTCTTTTATTGGCTTCACTTCAAAGAGATAGGACTCCGAGAATTCTTCACATATCTTATCGACACATGATACTATTTCTTCATATGATGATAATACGTGGGAGACTATTTCCCTTATAAATTCTGGCTTAAGACATTGAATGATATAATCTTTCTTACTCTTTGGATCATGCATATTGTTGGAGTTCTCATTACTTCTACTGGGCGCCATTTCTAAACAATGACATACACTAGATTTGTTTATGAATAGAAATACCTAATCCCAAACTTGTAAGACAATTAACATAAATTAAACTGTTTATGGATATAATCCATAATCATAAAAATGTCTTCTTTGAGGAATTATATACTCATAAACCCTTTATAATGGTTTGTAAAGAAAATAAGAATTATCATAAGCATATCCCCCCGGAGTTTCATAACAAAGAGTGCAGCGACGCCCGTTGTTGTGAACCAGTTCCCGTTCGAGTCTAGCTCAATGCGGTGTTTCTAGGTTTTACCTCTACGTACATCTGTAAAAGAGCCGCCTCTACCTACTCGTATCCAGATAGGGATGTATTTATCATAAAACTCACAAAATCCTTAAAGTATAAAAATTCTAGGCAGTTCTCTTATACTAATCCTCAAAGTCTATTTTAGGGCTATGTGCTATAATCAGAGTTTATCTAAATCTAGATTTCACAGTTATTGCTAAAATTCCTCTGATACCAACTATAACGCCCTGACCTTAGTTACCCAGAGTCGGTGCATTATTTTAATACATTGGCATGATTACAAGGAATCATGTCCCAAAGGACCGATCGGTTTAGCAGTCTTGGAAAATAGATTAAATACATGAATGTTACATTACACTTCATAACATAAAAAACAACATAAATAATCTTTGATGAATGTCATTATTCCCTTTCTTAACCCTGAATATCACTCACAATACACTTCTTGGAATGCTGGGAAAAATAAAACATAGAAAGGGGTGATCTTAGATGCTTAGTAAGGATAAAAATACTGCGGAAACCTTCATAAATAAGCCTAAACATTTAAGGTAATGAATAACTAAAACCTAAGCCTTTTATACTTCAAATTCAGCATAATATGGAAAAATTAAAATGAAGTAGTGCCATTTATGTGTTCACATGAATATTATACTAGTCGAGTAATCACATTCAATATCACTAACCACTTTTATAATGATGGAATGCATAATGCCAGACTATCATAACCACATAATCAAGGCCTTGTGCCAAGACTACAAATATTTTTTTCTAAAGGCCTTCTCCCAAACCACTAGTTTGTCTCACGATACCTACCGATGCATCAAGGAGCTATAGCGGGCTCCACCCATCACTTATTAAGTCCAATGCATTCTTCATATTAAAATATTTAAACATAACATAATCATTCGTATTGAAAATGTTATATGAAATGTCAAAAATTTATCCATAAACCATGAATGGTATAAAAATAACACATCCACAGTCAAATATATCACAAAACATTGAATACAATATTGAGGTTTTCTATCCTAAAAAAGCATCCTCAATCATAAATAATATCCCGTAAAGGAAGCTAAAATAGTGGAAAATTATGAGTAAAACCTTTTGGGTGAAATATCTTTTTTGTAAAATCATTCAAAAGTCACAAATTTATAAAGGAAGCCATTTAAAAGATATTTTTGAATCAAAGTGTCCCATACCACTTTGAAACTTTTAAAAGGAATCATCATTTTAAAACATTCATGTCCATATAAATAAATCCTTAAAATTATTTTGAAGACATTGACATTAATTAAAACGATTTAGAATGATAAATAATTAAAACATTTAAAATTATTATTTTTATAAAGAATAGATTTCACAAATCCTTAAATATTAGTTATGAAATCATTTTTACGAAAACAGACATGGATGATAAAAATGTTCCAGAAAATACTTACACATAAACAATCTCGGATAATAATGAGATTGAGGAATTAACCCTTACCTTGCAATTTCCTTTGGTCGAGGGTACGTTTAACCTTCTGTATGAAGATTTTAGTATGTTATTAATTTATACTTGAACCATATTAATATTTATTATATCATACATGATTTATTTATGACTTTATACTACCCATTTAATAATAATTTCCATGTTAAATTAACATTTCAGGTAATAATTGCTTTCTTTATCGTACGTGTTTAAACATGTTACTCTTGATTTTATCCCTTGGACCAATATTTAAATACTTATAGAATATAAAACATTATTTATATATCATATATTTTTAGAATATATATAGTTACAATAGACATATATATGAAATGGGAAACACCGTTTATGGAGAGGGTAGTCCGTACGTATGCATAAACGTTGTTTCTGTTTTCATATCGTGTTGAACAGAACTAAGTGAATAAGATATATGTTAGTACATATACATATATATATATATATCTTAAGTATCATTATTATTTCATATATTAAATACTTATTGGTAATATATATATTATTATAATTGTCGCTGAATGGTGAACGTGGAAATGAATCTCATCGCGTTGTGGAGGCGGTAATCTGTGCGTACGCTTGAGGGACAATATCATTTACATAAAAGTGTGGAATTGGATGGTATATTAATTTCAAAGAGACATTAGAATATTATTTTTATTATTTATATAAATATTACTCATCATTATATCCATCCAAATAACATAGTGTTGAATAAAAAAATGCACCACTGCGTGGAGACGGTAAGCCATAAGTACGCACGCATGGTGGAATTAACATTTATAAGATGGATATAATAATGAATAAAGTTGTGAAATATTTATAATAAAATCACATTATATAAAAGATACTTTAATTATGATTTTATAATAGAAATAACAAATAAAGAAGAAGTGGAAGAAGAAAGGAACTTGAAAGTGGGTGGTGAAATCATTACCTCCTTTTCGGGTTCTTCCTTTTTATTTGATCAAAAGGGATCCATAGGATGGATTTAGGAATGAACTAAGACCTCTAGTATTAATTTAACATCCCAATCTTCTACGGTACGCTTCTCTTTGAATAATGCGATAGCGTGTGTTGTATGCAACACCGAGTTCTAACACACCATAACCAATCAGACTAGCCGTTATGAATAGTAATACCTACTTTTTGAAATTATATATATTTTATATTTAAAAATGGACATCATTTTTCGATTTTGAATATTGAATTTAGCCTAAGGTGAAATTTTGGTACATTTCGGATAACTTTCATATTTTGATGAATAGTGAAAATTACTAAATTTTAATTAAAAACAACTTTTTTAATCAAAATAATTAATAATGATAAATTATGAATTTTAGTAGTTTTAAAGTATATTTAGAATATAGTTTTACCATTTAATATAATTTTTGTCATTGGACATAATTTTACAATTAAACCAAACATAAACAAGTGTCAATCTTTTGATAGTTATTATTTCTTAAAAACACGCTTTTTGTTTTGACAGAAGAAAGTAATTTTAAATTAATTTCTGCCACTTTTGTGTTTTGAATTTAGGAAAATGGATTCCATAATTGGAATGAGGATGTTTAAATTGTGTAAATAGGTAACTTTTATTTTTAGACATTTTGAATAATTACTGCGGTAAATATTTTATTTACCATGGTTAAGGGTAAATCCAGTAAATAAGGGTTAAAAAAATAATATTATAATAATACTAAATTACCCTAAAGCGTGTCTTAACCCTATTGGTTGAAACATGGTCGACCATGGACATCTTTGGGTCTATTTTGGGACCCCATGGATCCACTTGTAAGTGATAATGACACTTTATTTTAATTAAGTTAAAATGAATACAAAAATAACACAAGCATATATCTTTTAGCAAAACAATTGTTACATAGGGTTATATATGTTGGATTTTAGATTATAAATATTTATTAGAAAGATAAAACGATTTACTACATAATGATATTTTATTTATAAATTTTAGACATTAAATAAGTTATTTTATTTATGACACAATGATGATGCAGTAATTACAATAATAGTGAAAAATTAAAATAATTGATATTATAAATAACCAAATAAATATAATATGAAACTTTTAATGAATTAAACTAATTTTCTAGGATAATATGATATATTAGGATTGATTTAATTGACTTTGTTCGAAGTAATCAATCTGTTATGAGTTTCACAAAAATCAACTATTGAATAGTGTCAAAATTGACATAAAAGAGTTCTTAAAACAAATATTATATTATTAATTGATATTAAATTCCTAAAAATCTAAGGTTCGGCCAAGCGACTTATATCATGATAGGTTCATCATTAATGGACCACTTGGGGGTCGCTTGGATGTATATAGTAAGTTTATTAACCATATTATATAAAATACAAAGAGACATTGTAAAAGTGAAACTAATTAACTTAGAGTTAATACTTAAAGATAAGGTTAATATAAGTACACAAACCTGTATAAATTCTATTGGTTGAGTGTTTTTAGACCTATCCCCACCTTAAACTTTGAATAATCAACTTTGGAGCCATTAGAAACCTAATATGAATTTATTATAAATTAATATTTCTAACTTTTCCAAAGGTTCCCCTCACCACTCTTATAAAAGGGAAATCCTCCTTCTCATTTATTCACACCTTCAAAGCCTTTTGGTTCGTACAAACTCTGCCCAAATACTCTCCCAACATCCCTCACTACAACATAGAGGCCTTATTTTGATCATAAAGCTTACATAAGGAGCCCTTTTGATCAAATCAAAAGGAAGAACCCGAAGAAGAGGTAATGATTTCACCACCCTTTTCCAAGTTCATTTCTTCTTCCACTTCTTCTTCCTTTGTTGTTACCATTCTAAAATAATAACTCCAGTATCATATATATACTGTGATGTTATTATAAATATGGTACAACCATATTCATTATTCTATCCATCCTTTGAATAACATGTCACCATACGTGCGTACGTACGGCTTACCGTCTCCACGTCGTGGTGTAATTGTTATTCAATATATTATTATTTGGATGGGTATAATAAAGATATGTAACACATGTAAATAATAAATAAAACATGATAATGATTCTGTATATATGATATAACAACCATTTATATATTATTTTAATATCGAAAGAATGATATTTTCGCTCGTGCGTACGTACGGACTACCATCTCCAGGAACGCGATGAGATTCATTCTCCATCGTATCCATTCAAGTATAATTATCATTTGATGATTTAAAAATGATGTTTAAGGACTTGATATCATTCTGGATATGAATAATATACAACCTATCCTTTACAAAAATGTCTTACGTAACAAAACATATAAAAGAAAACAAGTAAGTTAACACCCGAAACAACGATAATACTAAGAGATTATTATAAATCGATATTAAAAGATCATATATGATATCATATTAATGTATATGATTCTTGTATAATTTAGTAACAATTATTTCACCATTATACAGGAGGTTAACCTACCCCAACCAAGGAAAAGTACAAGGTAAGGGTTTATTTCGCAATCTCTTCATTATCCGAGGTTGTTTATACATAATTATCTACTGGGACCTCGTTATCATCCACGTCCATGTTTCTTCAAAATGTATTTCAAAACATTTTTAATATTTAAAAGAATATGGGTTAAAGTCATTTATACCCTTGTTTGACTTTTTATAAGAGGTTTATAAGGGAATCTTTCCGTCGTTTTCCAAACAAGGTGCTTTTTAACCTTTTCGACAGAATTAAGATAAGAATGTTTTTAACTTATACGGTGGGTGCGGTTATTTTCCGCCGTTATAAAATCGTCAAAGCTTCCCTTAGAAGATTATAAGAATATTTTCAAGAAAATGTTTTATTTTATATGGCTCTTAAATGATTTCAAAAATAGAAAGAGATATTTCTCTAAAAAGTGTTTTGATTTCATCTATGTCAACATCCTTTGATGGATTTTACGCTTATATGAAGTTGATTTATTATGATACAAAACTTCTATATTGTGTTGAAGGTTTTGTGATATGTTTGACTGTGGATGTGCTATTTTTATACCATTCATAGTTTATGGTGAAATTGTTGAAATTTCGTATGCTAGTTTTAATACGAATGTTTATGTTCTGTTTAAACCTTTTCATATGGGAATGCATTGGACTTAATATGTGACGGGTGGAGCCCGCTATAGCTCCTCGATGCATCGGTAGGTCTCATGAGACAAACTAGTGTCTTGGCATAAGGCCTTGACAAAATCGTATTTGTAGTCTTGGCACGAGGCCTTGACTATGTGGTTATGATAGTCTGGCATTATGCATTCCAACATTATGAAAGTGGTTATTGATTTTTGCATGTGATTATTCGATTAGTAGAATATCCATGTGAATAAGTAAATGGAATTATTTCATTTTATATATTCCATACCATGTTGAAAGTTCATGTTTGAAAGGATTTTGTTTTAGTTATACATTGCCTTAAAAGTTTATTCTTATTTATGAAAGTTTCTGCTATATTGTTATCCTTACTGGGCATTTGAGCTCACCCCTTTTCTATGTTTTATTTTTCCCAGGAAGTGAAGAAGTAAGTTATGAATGACCTGCAGGGATATTATGTGGGGATATGAGTGTGGATTATGGAGACAATATGTTGTTGTAGTAGTTTTTCGTTTAATGATGTAATGTAAAACTTATGAATATATCTAGTGTTTCCAAGGCTACTAAACCAATCGGTCTTTCGAGATTTGATCTTTCTTGTGATCATGACAATGTTATGTAATAATGCACCAACTCTGGGTAACTAGGGTCGGGGCGTTACAGTTGGTATCAGAGGAAGTTTAGTACAAACCTTGGAAGCTAGATTTAGATAAACTCTGATTAGAGCACGTAGACCTAAGATGAACTTTGAGGATTAGTATAGAAGAACTTCCTAGAATTTTGGTATTGTAGAGATTTTGTGAGTTTTCCGAGCAATACATCCCTGTCTGGATATGAGCAGGTAGAGGCGGCTCTGGCACAGATGTACCTAGGGGTAAAACCCGAAAACACCGCTTTGAGCTAGACTCGAACGGGAACTGGTGCACGACAACGGGCCTTGCTGCACTCTTGGTTACGACACTCCCGGGGGATATGCTTAGGATAACTCTCATTTTCTTTACAAATCATTATGAAGGGTTTATGAGTATATACTTTCTCAAAGAAAACATTTTTATGATTATGGATTATATCCATAAATAGTTCAATTTATGTTAAGTGTTTTATAAGTATGGGATTATGTATTTTGATCCATAAAATGATCTAGTTTATGCCATTGTTTAGAAATGGCGCCTAGTGGAAGAAATGGAAACCGTATCAATGCACGCACTCCATGTAGGGATTGCTCTCCTGCTCAAGATAATTATAGTGGGGCTGGTGATGCAACTGGTGCTGATCAGCTAATCACCATACTGGGACAACTTACTCAGGTTATGAATAATAACCTTACCCGTATGGAGCACCCTGATCCGCAGCGTGGAGGATCAATGTTAGATCGATTCATGAGGCAACAACCACCAACGTTCAATGTGAATACAAATCCCATAGTATCTGGGCAATGGATATTTTCCCTAGAGAAAATATTTCAGGCTTTGGGGAGCAGTGAAAGGGAAAAAGTTATCATGGTAGTTTACCGCCTCACTGGAGATGCTGATCAATGGTGGTCATTGATTCAGAACATGAAGGAAGATGATGAAGTATCAAATATGGAATGGAGGGAGTTCAAAGATCTGTTTTTAGAAAAATACTTCCCTCGCGACCATCGAGCAGATATGGAAAGGCAATTTCTGAGTCTGAGACAGAAGGAGGATGAGAATGTCACAAAGTATGAGGCTAACTTTACAAGGTTAGCGAGGTACGCTGGAGATTATATTTGCAACCCAAGAAGTATGATTGATCGTTTCTTTGATGGGTTATAACCATTTCTCCGTCGAGCATTAGTCTCACAATCCTTTTCATCGTACGAAGACATTGTCTCATGTGCTATCAAGACCGAAAAGGAATTCTCTAAGTCTTATGACTTTAAAGCAAAGAAAGAGAAGAAGAGACCTGCTGATCAATCTGGGAATTGAAATAAGGGGAAGAAGGGAATGGTTGAATATCCATCTTGTGGTAAATGCGGGAAGAAACATCCTTGTACTTGCTTGAAGGGAATGGGAGTCTGTTACAAGTGTGGTGAAAAAGGCCACCAAGCTAATGATTTCAAGGGGAAGAAGGAAGCTACCAACGTTCAGTGCTATAATTGCAGGGAGATGGGGCATTATGCAAATGCATGTCCTAAGCGTCAAGAGAACTTACCTCAGAAAAGGCCAAGGGATCAAGGCCAGGCTTATGCTATCACTACTGAAGAGGTAGAAGCTCCAAAAGACGTGGTGGCAGGTAATTTAATGGTTTCCTCAAGTTTAGCAAATGCATTATTTGACTCTGGATCATCGCATTGTTTCATATCTTCCCAGTTTGCTAAGATAATTAGATATTTTCAATTTGATTTAATAAGGGAGTTGTCAGTTAAAACTCCTAAGGGAAGTATCATTGCAACAATGTTTTGTGAATCAGTCCCCATTAGAGCACATAAATGTTCTTTATCTGCTGATCTCATCGTCATACCTATGATTGAGTTTGATATAATCCTCGGTATGGACTGGCTTTCGGACTATGATGCGAAGATTTATTGTAAGAAGAAATAGGTTACGATTCTTGATGATAATGATAAGGAACACCTTATCTTTAGAGAAGAATCATCACCACCTAATTCTTATTTAGATCCACCCCCAGTAGCTCAACTTAATTCAATTATTGGGGAGGAAGAGAATGAAATAACTGTCGGTGAGGAAAGGAATGTTCAAATAGAAAATGTACCTATTGTGAAAGAATTTGTAGATGTATTTCCGGAATATTTACCTGGACATCCTCCAGAACGAGAAGTTGAGTTTTCCATTAATTTGATTCCTGGATCAAGGCCTATATCGAAGACCCCTTATAGAATGGCCACTATAGAGTTAGTTTAACTAAAGAAACAACTAGAGGAATTGAGTAATAAGGGATTTATTCGCCCTAGTGTTTCTCTATGGGGAGCCCCTGTTCTTTTTGTTAAATAGAAAGATGGATCTATGAGGTTATGTATCGACTACAGGGAGATCAATGCTATAACAAGTATCCCCTACCTCGTATTGATGATTTATTTGACCAACTGAATGGAGCTCAATACTTTTCAAAGATTGACCTTCGATCTAGATACCATCAGTTGTGTGTGAAGAAGGAAGACATTCCGAAGACAGCATTTCGAACCAGGTACGGGCATTACGAGTTTACTGTAATGCCTTTTGGATTTACTAATGCACCCTCTGTATTCATGGATCTGATGAATAGAGTTTTCAAGGAGTATCTCGATGAATTTGTGGTGGTATTTATTGATGATATCTTGGTATACTCCAAAACCTACGAAGATCATGAAAATCACTTGCGCATTATCTTGAAGACTCTGAGGAGGCATGAATTATATGGGAAGTTTAGCAAGTGTGAATTCTGGCTTTAGGAGATTTCTTTTCTTGGCCATATTGTCTCTAAATATGGAATCTCTGTTGATCCTTCTAAGACCAAGGCAATCCAAGAATGGCCAGCACCTACGAGTATAACTGAGGTACGCAGTTTTATTGGTTTGGCAGGTTATTATCGACGTTTCGTCCAGAATTTTGCCCGATTGGCTAACCCATTAACGAAGCTCACACGTAAAGGGGTTAAATTTGTTTGGACAAAAGAGTGTGAAATTTTTTTTGAAGAACTGAAGAGAAGATTAGTCAATCCTCCTATATTGACTCTACCATCGGGGAATGATGGGTTCGTTATTTATAGCGATGCATCGAAGAAAGGACTTGGTTGTGTCCTTATGCAGAATGATAGAGTTATTGCATATGCATCATGACAGTTGAAAATTCATGAACAAAACTATCCTACTCATGATCTCGAGTTAGCAGCAGTGATCTTTGCTTTGAAGATATGGAGGCACTACCTCTATGGTGAAAAATGTGAGATTTATACTGATCACAAGAGTTTGAAGTATATTTTCTCACAAAAAGAACTCAACATGAGGCAAAGGAGATGTCTTGAATTACTCAAGGATTATGATTGTACGATACACTACCACCCGGGGAAGGAAAACATGGTGGCGGATGCTTTGATTAGAAAAGACCATGGAGTTTTGAACAATATGAGAATTGAAAGGGATCCAATTTTCATGGATCTAGTAAAGGTGGACATGGGAATAACCAGGGAAGGTGAAACATAATTTCTTTTTCAAATGGTTGCCAAACCATCTTTACTAGAAAGGATTAAGAGTTCTCAGACCGATGATGAAGAATTCCAAAAGAAGATTAAAGCTGTGAATGATGGGAGATTGAGAGACTTTGTGTATGAAGATAGAATTTTGAAATTCGGGAAGAGACTTTGTGTTCCCAATATACCTGATCTAAAAAGGTAATTGCTGGATGATGCTCATAGTTCCAATTTCTCTATACACCCTGGGCGAACCAAAATGTATAGAGATTTGAACGAACATTTTTGGTGGGACAACATCAAGAGGGATATTGCTGATTTTGTGTCAAGATGTATGGTTTGTCAACAAGTGAAAGCTGGAATGCAACATCCTAGAGGAGTCATGCAACCTCTTCCCATACCGGAGTGGAAATAGGACAATATTACGATGGACTTTGTCATGGGGCTACCAAAGACTCCTAGAAGGAATGATGCAATATGGGTTATTGTTGATCATCTTACCAAGTCAGCACATTTTCTTGCTATAAGAGAAGATCTACCCCTAAAACGTCTAGAAAGACTATATATTAATGAAGTTGTGAGACTTCATGGAGTACCCTTATCAATTGTTTCTGATCGTGATCCCCGTTTTACTTCATGATTTTAGAAAAGTCTTCAGAAATCCCTGGATACTGAACTTCATTGGAGTACTGCTTACCACCCTCAGACAGATGGACAATCAGAACGGACTATTCAGACCTTAGAAGACATGTTGAGATCTTGCTCACTTGACTTTCAGGGTATGTGGGATCAATATTTACCACTGGTAGAATTTTCCTATAACAATAGTTTCCATTCGAGTATTCAGATGGCACCATATGAAGCGTTATACGGAAAGAGATATCGTACACCAACCTGTTGGGATGACGTTGGTGAAAGAAAACTTGTAGGCCCAGAACTGGTGGAGGAAACGGTGGAAAAGGTGAAAGTAATCCAAAATCACATCAAAGCAGGTCAATGTAGGCAGAAGAGCTATGCCGATAATCGAAGGAAGGATTTGGAATTTCAAGTCGGTGATCATGTTTTCCTGAAGGTATCTCCGTGGAAGGGAGTCATACGTTTTGGTAAGAAAGGTAAATTGAGTCCCAGGTACATCGGACCTTTCGAAATTCTAGAACGAATTGGGGTTGTAGCTTACCAATTGGCACTGCCGCCAAGTCTCTCCAAAGTTCACGATGTGTTCCACGTATCTCTGTTGAGGAAATACATGCCTGATCCAACGCATGTACTCACCTATGAGGAATTAGAACTGGAACCCGATCTTTCCTATTGTGAAGAGACCGTCAGGATTCTTGATACGAGAGAACAAGTACTGAGAAACCGGACGACGCGTCTGGTAAAAGTTTTTTGGAGAAACCATAAGATAGAAGAGGCAACGTGGGAACCCGAGGAACTTATGATGAAGAACCACCCGAGTCTTTTCATGTGATAAGTATTCTAGAAATTTTTAGGACGAAATTATTTGAAGGTGAGGAGAATGTAACACCCCAAACTTCTACAGTACGCTTCTCTTTGAATAATGTGATAGCGTGTGTTGTACGCAACACCGAGTTCTAACACACCATAACCCTTCAAACTAGCCGTTATGAATAGTAATACCTAATTTTTGAAATTATATATATTTTATATTTCAAAATGGACATCATTTTTGTATTCGGAATATCGAATTTAGCCTAAGGTGAAATTTTGGTACATTTCGGATAACTTTCATATTTTGATGAATAGTTAAAATTACTAAATTTTAATTAAAAACAACTTTTTTAATCAAAATAATTAATAATGATAAATTATGAATTTTAGTTATTTTAAAGTATATTTAGAATATATTTTTACCATTAAATATAATGTTTTTCATTGGACATAATTTTACAATTAAACCGAACATAAACAAGTGTCAATATTTTGATAGTTATTATCTCTTAAAAACACCCTTTTTGTTTTGACAGCGGGAATTAATTTTAAATTAATTCCTGCCACTTCTATGTTTTGAATTTAGGAAAGTGGATTCCATATTTGGAATCAGGATGTTCAAATTTTGTAAATAGGTAACTTTTATTTTTAGACATTTTGAATAATTACTGCGGTAAATATTTTATTTACCACGGTTAAGGGTAAATCCAGTAAATAAGGGTTAAACAAATAATATTATAATAATACTAAATTACCCTAAAACGTGTCTTAACCCTATTGGTATATACATGGTCGACCATGGACATCTTTGGGTCGATTTGGGGACCCCATGGATCCACTTGTAAGTGATAATGACACTTTAATTTAATTAAGTTAAAATGAATACAAAAATGACACAAGCATATATCTTTTAGAAACACAATTGTTACATAAGGGTATATATGTTGGATTTTAGATTATAAATATTCATTAGAAAGATAAAACTATTTCCTACATAATGATATTTTATTTATAATTTTTAGACATTAAATAAGTTATTTTATTTATGACACAATGATGATGCAGTAATTACTATAATATTGAAAAATTAAAATAATTGACATTATAAATACCCAAATAAATAAAATATGATACTTTTAATGAATTAAACAAATTTTCTAGGATAATATGATATATTAGGATTGATTTAATTGACTTTGTTCAAAGTAATCAATCTGTTATTAGTTTCACCAAAATCAACTATTGAATAGTGTCAAAATTGACATAAAAGAGTTCTTAAAACAAATATTATATTATTAATTGATATTAAATTCCTAAAAATCAAAGGTTCGGCCAAGAGACTTATATCATGATATTTTCATCATTAATGGACCACTTCGGGGTCGCTTGGATATATATAGTAAGTTTATTAACCATATTATATAAAAATACAAAGAGACATTGTAAAAGTGAAACTAATTAACTTAAAGTTAATACTTAAAGATAAGGTTAATATAAGTACCCAAACCTGTCTAAATTCTACTGGTTGAGTGGTTTTCGACCTATCCCCACCTTAACCTTTGAATAATCAACTTTGGAGCCATTAGAAACCGAATATGAATTTATTATAAATTAATATTTCTAGATTTTCCAAAGGTGCCCCTCACCCCTCTTATAAAAGGGCACTCCTCCTTCTCATTTCTTCACACCTTCAAAGCCTTTTGGTTCGGCCAAAATCTGCCCAAATACTCTCCCAACATCCCTCACTACAACCTAGAGGCCATAGTTTGATCAGAAAGCCAACCTACGGAGCCCTTTTGATCAAATCAAAAGGAAGAACCCGAAGAAGAGGTAATGATTTCACCACCCTTTTACAAGTTCATTTCTTCTTCCACTTCTTCTTCCTTTGTTGTTACCATTCTAAAATAATAACTCCAGTATCATATATATACTGTGATGTTATTTTAAATATGGTACAACCATATTCATTATTCTATCCACCCTTTGAATAACATGTCACCATACGTGCGTACGTACGGCTTACCGTCTCCACGTCGTGGTGTAATTGTTATTCAATATATTATTATTTGGATGGGTATAATAATGATATGTAACTCATGTAAATAAAAAATAAAAGATGATAATTATTCTGTATATATGATATAACAACCATTTATATATTATTTTAATATCGAAAGAATGATATTTTCGCTCGTGCGTACGTATGGACTACCGTCTCCGCGAACGCGATGAGATTCATTCTCCATCATATCCATTCAAGTATAATTATCATTTGTGATTTAAAAATGATGTTTAAGGAATTGATATCATTCTGGATATGAATAATATACAACCTATCCTTTACAAAAATGTCTTACGTAACAAAACATATAAAAGAAAACAAGTAAGTTAACACCAGAAACAACGATAATACTAAGATATTATTATAAATCGATATTAAAAGATGATATATGATATCATATTAATGTATATGATTCTTGTATAATTTAGTAACAATTATTTCACCATTATACAGGAGGTTAACCTACCCCATCCAAGGAAAAGTACAAGGTAAGGGTTTATTTCGCAATCTCTTCATTATCCGAGGTTGTTTAGACATAATTATCTACTGGGACCTCGTTATCATCTACGTCCATGTTTCTTCAAAATGTATTTCAAAACATTTTTAATATTTAAAACAATATGGGTTAAAGTCATTTATACCCTTGTTTGACTTTTTATAAGAGGTTTATAAGGGAATCTTTCCGTCGTTTTCCAAACAAGGTTCTTTTTAACCTTTTCGACAGAATTAAGATAAGAATGTTTTTTAACTTATACGGCGGGTGCGGTTATTTTCCGCCGTTATAAAATCGTCAAAGCTTCCCTTATAAGCTTATAAGAATATTTTCAAGAAAATGTTTTATTTTATATGGCTCTTAAATGATTTCAAAAATAGAAAGAGATATTTCTCTAAAAAGTGTTTTGATTTCATCTATGTCAACATCCTTTGACGGATTTTACGCTTATTTGAAGTTGATTTATTATGATACAAAACTTCTATATTGTGTTGAAGGTTTTGTGATATGTTTGACTGTGGATGTGCTACTTTTATACCATTCATAGTTTATGGTGAAATTGTTGACATTTCGTATGCTAGTTTTAATACGAATGTTTATGTTATGTTTAAACCTTTTCATATGGGAATGCATTGGACTTAATATGTGACGGGTGGAGCCCGCTATATCTCCTCGATGAATCGGTAGGTCTCATGAGACAAACTAGTGTCTTGTCACAAGGCCTTGACAAACTCTTATTTGTAGTCTTGGCACGAGGCCTTGACTATGTGGTTATGATAGTCTGGCATTATTCATTCCAACATTATGAAAGTGGTTATTGATTTTTGCATGTGATTATTGAATTAGTAGAATATCCATGTGAATAAGTAAATGGAAGTATTTCATTTTATATATGCCATACCATGTTGAAATTTCACGTTTGAAAGGATTTTGTTTTAGTTATACATTTCCTTAAAAGTTTATTCTTATTTATGAAAGTTTCCGCTATATTATTATCCTTACTAGGCATTTGAGTTCACCCCTTTTCTATGTTTTATTTTTCCCAGGAAGTGAAGAAGTAAGTTATGAATGACCTGGAGGGATATTATGTGGGGATATGAGTGTGGATTATGGAGACAATATGTTGTTGTAGTAGTTTTTCGTTTAATGATGTAATGTAAAACTTATGAATATATATAGTGTTTCCAAGGCTACTAAACCAATCGGTCATTCGAGATTTGATCTTTCTTGTGATCATGCCAATTTTATGTAATAATGCACCAACACTGGGTAACTAGAGTCGGGGCGTTACAGTTGGTATCAGAAGAAGTTTAGTACAAACCTTGGAAGCTAGATTTAGATAAACTCTGATTAGAGCACGTAGACCTAAGATGAACTTTGAGGATTAGTATAGAAGAACTTCCTAGAATTTTGGTATTGTAGAGATTTTGTGAGTTTTCCGAGCAATACATCCCTGTCTGGATATGAGCAGGTAGAGGCGGCTCTGGCACAGATGTACCTAGGGGTAAAACCCGAAAACACCGCTTTGAGCTAGACTCGAACGGGAACTGGTGCACGACAACGGGCCTTGCTACACTCTTGGTTACGACACTCCCGGGGGATATGCTTAGGATAACTCTCATTTTCTTTAAAAATCATTATGAAGGGTTTATGAGTTTATACTTCCTCAAAGAAAACATTTTTATGATTATGGATTATATCCATAAATAGTTCAATTTATGTTAAGTGTTTTATAAGTATGGGATTATGTATTTTGATTCATAAACTGATCTAGTTTATGCCATTGTTTAGAAATGGCTGCTAGTGGAAGAAATGGAAACCGTATCAATGCACGCACTCCATGTAGGGATTTCCCTCCTGCTCAAGATAATTATAGTGGGGCTGGTGATGCAACTGGTGCTGATCAGCTAATCACCATACTGGGACAACTTACTCAGGTTATGAATAATAACCTTACCCATATGGAGCACCCTGATCCGCAGCGTGGAGGATCAATGTTAGATCGATTCATGAGGAAACAACCACCAACGTTCAATGGGAATACAAATCCCTTAGTAGCTGAGCAATGGATATTTTCCCTAGAGAAAATATTTCAGGCTTTGGGGAGCAGTGAAAGGGAAAAAGTTATCATGGCAGTTTACCGCCTCACTGGAGATGCTGATCAATGGTGGTCATTGATTCAGAACATGAAGGAATATGATGAAGTATCAAATATGGAATGGAGGGAGTTCAAAGATCTGTTTTTAGAAAAATACTTCCCTCGCGACCATCGAGCATATATGGAAAGGAAATTTCTGAGTCTAAGACAGAAGGAGGATGAGAATGTCACAAAGTATGAGGCTAACTTTGCAAGGTTAGCGAGATATGCTGGAGATTATATTCGCAACCCAAGAAGTAAGATTGATCGTTTCTTTGATGGGTTAAAACCATATCTCCGTCGAGCATTAGTCTCACAATCCTTTTCATCGTACGAAGACATTGTCTCATGTGCTATCAAGACCGAAAAGGAATTCTCTAAGTCTTATGACTTTAAAGAAAAGCAAGAGAAGAAGAGACCTGCTGATCAATCTGGGAATGGAAATAAGGGGAAGAAGGGAAAGGTTGAATATCCATCTTGTGGTAAATGCGGGAAGAAACATCCTGGTACTTGCTTGAAGGGAATGGGAGTCTGTTACAAGTGTGGTGAAAAAGGCCACCAAGCTCATGATTGCAAGGGGAAGAAGGAAGCTACCAACGTTCAGTGCTATAATTGCAGGGAGATGGGGCATTATGCAAATGCATGTCCTAAGCGTCAGGAGAACTTACCTCAGAAAAGGCCAAGGGATCAAGGCCAGGCTTATGTTATCACTACTGCAGAGGTAGAAGCTCCAAAAGACGTGGTTGCAGGTAATTTAATGGTTTCCACAAGTTTAGCAAATGCATTATTTGACTCTGGATCGTCGCATTGTTTCATATCTTCCCATTTTGCTAAGAAAATTAGATATTTTCAATTTGATTTAATAAGGGAGTTGTCAGTTAAAACTCCTAAGGGAAGTATCATTGCAATAAAGTTTTGTGAATCAGTCCCCATTAGAGCACATAAATGTTCTTTATCTGCTGATCTCATCGTCATACCTATGATTGAGTTTGATATAATCCTTGGTATGGACTGGCTTTCGGACTATGATGCGAAGATTTATTGTAAGAAGAAAGAGGTTACTATTCTTGATGATAATGATAAGGAACACCTTATCTTTAGAGCAGAATCATCACCACCTAATTCTTATTTAGATCCACCCCCAGTAGCTCAACTTAATTCAATTATTGGGGAGGAAGAGAATGAAATAACTGTCGGTGAGGAAATGAATGTTCAAATAGAGGATGTACCTGTTGTGAAAGAATTTGTAGATGTATTTCCGGAATATTTACCTGGACATCCTCCAGAACGAGAAGTTGAGTTTTCCATTGATTTGATTCCTGGATCAAGGCCTATATCGAAGACCCCTTATAGAATGGCCACTATAGAGTTAGTTGAACTAAAGAAACAACTAGAGGAATTGAGTAATAAGGGATTTATTCGCCCTAGTGTTTCTCCATGGGGAGCCCCGGTTCTTTTTGTTAAAAAGAAAGATGGATCTATGAGGTTATGTATCGACTACAGGGAGATCAATGCTATAACAAGTATCCCCTACCTCGTATTGATGATTTATTTGACCAACTGCATGGAACTCAATACTTTTCAAAGATTGACCTTCGATCTGGATACCATCAGTTGTGTGTGAAGAAGGAAGACATTCCGAAGACAGCATTTCGAACCAGGTACGGGCATTACGAGTTTACTGTAATGCCTTTTGGATTGACTAATGCACCCTCTATATTCATGGATCTGATGAATAGAGTTTTCAAGGAGTATCTCGATGAATTTGTGGTGGTATTTATTGATGATATCTTGGTATACTCCAAAACCTACGAAGATCATGAAAATCACTTGCGCATTATCTTGAAGACTGTGAGGAGGCATGAATTATATGGGAAGTTTAGCAAGTGTGAATTTTGGCTTCAGGAGATTTCTTTTCTTGGCCATATTGTCTCTAAATATGGAATCTCTGTTGATCCTTCTAAGACCAAGGAAATCTAATAATGGCCAGCACCTACGAGTATAACTGAGGTACGCAGTTTTATTGGTTTGGCATGTTATTATCGATGTTTCGTCCAGAATTTTTCCCGATTGGCTAACCCATTAACGAATCTCACACGTAAAGGGGTTAAATTTGTTTGGACAAAAGAGTGTGATGAATGTTTTGAAGAACTGAAGAGAAGATTAGTCAATGCTCCTATATTGACTCTACCATCGGGGAATGATGGGTTCATTATTTATAGTGATGCATCGAAGAAAGGACTTCGTTGTGTCCTTATGCAGAATGATAGAGTTATTGCCTATGCATCACGACAGTTGAAAATTCATGAACAAAACTATCCTACTCATGATCTCGAGTTATCAGCTGTGATCTTTGCTTTGAAGATATGAAGGCACTACCTCTATGGTGAAAAATGTGAGATTTATACTGATCACAAGAGTTTGAAGTATATTTTCTCACAAAAAGAACTCAACATGAGGCAAAGGAGATGGCTTGAATTACTCAAGGATTATGATTGTACGATACACTACCACCCGGGGAAGGCAAACAAGGTGGCAGATGCTTTGAGTAGAAAAGACCATGGAGTTTTGAACAATATGAGAATTGAAAGGGATCCAATTTTCATGGATCTAGTAAAGATGGACATGGGAATAACCAGGGAAGGCGAAACATCATTTCTTTTTTAAATGGTTGCCAAACCATCTTTACTAGAAAGGATTAAGAGTTCTCAGACCGATGATGAAGAATTCCGAAAGAAGATTAAAGCTGTGAATGATGGGAGATTGAGAGACTTTGTGTATGAAGATGGAATTTTGAAATTCGAGAAGAGACTTTGTGTTCCCAATATACCTGATCTAAAAAGGGAATTTCCGGATGATGCTCATGGTTCCAATTTCTCTATACACCCTGGGAGAACCAAAATGTATAGAGATTTGAAGGAACATTTTTGGTGGGACAACATGAAGAGGGAGATTTCTGATTTTGTGTCAAGATGTATGGTTTGTCAACAAGTGAATGCTGGAAGGCAACAGCCTGGGGGAGTCATGCAACCTCTTCCCATACCGGAGTGGAAATGGGACAATATTACGATGGACTTTGTCATGGGGCTACCAAAGACTCCTAGAAGGAATGATGCAATATGGGTTATTGTTGATCGTCTTACCAAGTCAGCACATTTTCTTTCTATAAGAGAAGATCTACCCCTAGAACGTCTAGAAAGACTATATATTAATGAAGTTGTGAGACTTTATGGAGTACCCTAATCAATTGTTTCTAGTCGTGATCCCCGTTTTACTTCAAGATTTTGGAAAAGTCTTTAGAAATCCCTGGATATTGAACTTCATTGGAGTACTGCTTACCACCCTCAGACAGATGGACAATCAGAATGGACTATTCAGACCTTAGAAGACATGTTGAGATCTTGTTCACTTGACTTTCCGGGTATGTGGGATCCATATTTACCACTGGTAGAATTTTCCTATAACAATAGTTTCCATTCGAGTATTCAGATGGCACCATATGAAGCATTATATGGAAAGAGATGTCGTACACCAACCTGTTGGGATGACGTTGGTGAAAGAAAACTTGTAGGCCCAGAACTGGTGGAGGAAACGGTGGAAAAGGTGAAAGTAATCCAAAATCACATCAAAGCATCTCAAAGTAGGCAGAAGAGCTATGCCGATAATCGAAGGAAGGATTTGGAATTTCAAGTCGGTGATCATGTTTTCCTGAAGGTATCTCCGTGGAAGGGAGTCATACGTTTTGGTAAGAAAGGTAAATTGAGTCCCAGGTACATCGGACCTTTCAAAATTCTAGAACGAATTGGGGTTGTAGCTTACCGATTGGCAATTCCGCCAAGTCTCTCCAAAGTTCATGATGTGTTCCACGTATCTCTGTTGAGGAAATACATGCCTGATCCAACGCATGTACTCACCTATGAGGAATTAGAACTGGAACCCGATATTTCCTATTTTGAAGAGACCGTCAGGATTCTTGATACGAGAGAACAAGTACTGAGAAACCGGACGACGCGTCTGGTAAAAGTTTTGTGGAGAAACCATAAGATGGAAGAGGCAACGTGGGAACCCGAGGAACTTATGATGAAGAACCACCCGAGTCTTTTCATGTGATAAGTATTCTAGAAATTTCGAGGACGAAATTATTTGAAGGAGAGGAGAATGTAACACCCCAAGCTTCTACGGTACGCTTCTCTTTGAATAATGTGATAGCGTGTGTTGTACGCAACACCGAGTTCTAACACACCATAACCAATCAAACTAGCCGTTATGAATAGTAATACATACTTTTTGAAATTATATATATTTTATATTTCAAAATGGACATCAATTTTGGATTCGGAATATCGAATTTAGCCTAAGGTGAAATTTTGGTACATTTCAGATAACTTTCATATTTTGATGAATAGTGAAAATTACTAAATTTTAATTAAAAACAACTTTTTTAATCAAAATAATTAATAATGATAAATTATGAATTTTAGTAGTTTTAAAGTATATTTAGAATATATTTTTACCATTTAATACAATTTTTGTCATTGGACATAATTTTACAATTAAACCGAACATAAACAAGTGTCAATCTTTTGATAGTTATTATCTCTTAAAAACACGCTTTTTGTTTTGACAGCGGGAATTAATTTTAAATTAATTTCGTCCACTTCTGTGTTTTGAATTTAGGAAAATGGATTCCATATTTGGAATCAGGATGTTCAAATTGTGTAAATAGGTAACTTTTATTTTTAGACATTTTGAATAATTACTGCGGTAAATATTTTATTTACCATGGTTAACGGTAAATCCGGTAAATAGGGGTTAAACAAATAATATTATAATAATACTAAATTACCCCAAAACGTGTCTTAACCCTATTGGTAGATACATGGTCGACCAAGGACATCTTTGGGTCGATTTTGGGACCCCATGGATCCACTTGTAAGTGATAATGACACTTTATTTTAATTAAGTTAAAATGAATACAAAAATGACACAAGCATATATCTTTTAGAAAAACAATTGTTACATAGGGTTATATATGTTGGATTTTAGATTATAAATATTCATTAGAAATATAAAAATATTTCCTACATAATGATATTTTATTTATTATTTTTAGACATTAAATAAGTTATTTTATTTATGACACAATGATGATGCAGTAATTACTATAATAGTGAAAAATTAAAATAATTGATATTATAAATACCCAAATAAATATAATATGAAACTTTTAATGAATTAAACTAATTTTCTAGGATAATATGATATATTAGGATTGATTTAATTGACTTTTTGTGAAGTAATCAATCTGTTATAAGTTTCACAAAAATCAACTATTGAATGGTGTCAAAATTGACATAAAAGAGTTCTTAAAACAAATATTATATTATTAATTGATATTAAATTCCTAAAAATCTAAGGTTCGGCCAAGAGACTTATATCATGATAGTTTCATCATTAATGGACCACTTGGGGGTCACTTGGATGTATATAGTAAGTTTATTAACCATATTATATAAAAATACAAAGAGACAATGTAAAAGTGAAACTAATTAACTTAGAGTTAATACATAAAGATAAGGTTAATATAAGTACCCAAACCTGTCTAAATTCTATTGGTTGAGTGGTTTTCGACCTATCCCCACCTTAACCTTTTAATAATCTACTTTGGAGCCATTAGAAACCGAATATGAATTTATTATAAATTAATATTTCTAGCTTTTCCAAAGGTGCCACTCACTCCTCTTATAAAAGGGCACTCCTCCTTCTCATTTCTTCACACCTTCAAAGCCTTTTGGTTCGGCCAAACTCTGAAAAAATACTCTCCCAACATCCCTCACTACAACCTAGAGGCCTTATTTTGATCAGAAATCCAACCTATGGAGCCCTTTTGATCAAATCAAAAGAATGAACCCAAAGAAGAGGTAATGATTTCACCACCCTTTTCCAAGTTCATTTCTTCTTCCACTTCTTCTTCCTTTGTTGTTACCATTCTAAAATAATAACTCCAGTATCATATATATACTGTGATGTTATTATAAATATGGTACAACCATATTCATTATTCTATCCACCCTTTGAATAACATGTCACCATACGTGCATACGTACGGCTTACCGTCTCCACGTCGTGGTGTAATTGTTATTCAATATATTATTATTTGGATGGGTATAATAATGATATGTAACTCATGTAAATAATAAATAAAACATGATAATTATTCTGTATATATGATATAACAACCATTTATATATTATTTTAATATCGAAAGAATGATATTTTCGCTCGTGCGTACGTACGGACTACCGTCTCCACGAACGCGATGAGATTCATTCTCCATCGTATCCATTCAAGTATAATTATCATTTGATGATTTAAAAATGATGTTTAAGGACTTGATATAATTCTGGATATGAATAATATACAACCTATACTTTACAAAAATGTCTTACGTAACAAAACATATAAAAGAAAACAAGTAAGTTAACACCCGAAACAACGATAATACTAAGATATTATTATAAATCGATATTAAAAGATCATATATGATATCATATTAATGTATATGATTCTTGTATAATTTAGTAACAATTATTTCACCATTATACAGGAGGTTAACCTACCCCAACCAAGGAAAAGTACAAGGTAAGGGTTTATTTCGTAATCTCTTCATTATCCGAGGTTGTTTATACATAATTATCTACTGGGACCTCGTTATCATCCACGTCCATGTTTTTTCAAAATGTATTTCAAAACATTTTTAATATTTAAAAGAATATGGGTTAATGTCATTTATACCCTTGTTTGACTTTTTATAAGAGGTTTATAAGGGAATCTTTCCGTCGTTTTCCAAACAAGGTTCTTTTTAACCTTTTCGACAAAATTAAGATAAGAATGTTTTTTAACTTATACAGCAGGTGCGGTTATTTTCCGCCGTTATAAAATCGTCAAAGCTTCCCTTGTAAGCTTATAAGAATATTTTCAAGAAAATGTTTTATTTTATATGGCTCTTAAATGATTTCAAAAATAGAAAGAGATATTTCTCTAAAAAGTGTTTTGATTTCATCTATGTCAACATCCATTGACGGATTTTACGCTTATTTGAAGTTGATTTATTATGATACAAAACTTCTATATTGTGTTGAAGGTTTTCTGATATGTTTGACTGTGGATGTGCTATTTTTATACCATTCATAGTTTATGGTGAAATTGTTGACATTTCGTATGCTAGTTTTAATACGAATGTTTATGTTATGTTTAAACATTTTCATATGGGAATGCATTGGACTTAATATGTGACGGGTGGAGCCCGCTATAGCTCCTTGATGCATCGGTAGGTCTCATGAGACAAACTAGTGTCTTGGAACAAGGCTTTGACAAAATCTTATTTGTATTCTTGGCACGAGGCCTTGACTATGTGGTTATGATAGTCTGGCATTATGCATTCCAACATTATGAAAGTGGTTATTGATTTTTGCATGTGATTATTCGATTAGTAGAATATCCATGTGAATAAGTAAATGGAATTATTTCATTTTATATATGCCATACCATGTTGAATGTTCATGTTTGAAAGGCTTTTGTTTTAGTTATACATTGCCTTAAAAGTTTATTCTTATTTATGAAAGTTTCCGCTATATTGTTATCCTTACTGGGCATTTGAGCTCACCCCTTTTCTATGTTTTATTTTTCCCCGGAAGTGAAGAAGTAAGTTATGAATGACCTGCAGGGATATTATGTGGGGATATGAGTGTTGATTATGGAGACAATATGTTGTTGTAGTAGTTTTTCGTTTAATGATGAAATGTAAAACTTATGAATATATCTAGTGTTTCCAAGGCTACTAAACCAATCGGTCTTTCGAGATTTGATCTTTCTTATGATCATTCCAATGTTATGTAATAATGCACCGACTCTGGGTAACTAGGGTTGAGGCGTTACAATTAAGGTAGGATAGTTGAGATGGTATTTGGGCAGAGGATTGCTGATCCAAATGGCTTAGAAGGTGTAAATTAGGGTGAAGGGGGAGTTCCCTTTTATAAGAGGGGCGATGGGCACCTTAAGAAAAACTTAAAGTATTATTATATAATAAATTCAAATTCGGTTTCTAATGGATTCAAAGTAAATTATTAAAAGTCTAAAGAGGGGATAGGTCGAAAACAACTCATCTAATAGGTTTTAGATAGGTTTTGGTTACTTTATTAACCTTATATTTTTGTTTTAACTCATAGTTAATTAATTTGACATTTACCATGTCACTTTGTATTTTTATATTTTATGGTTAATAAACATACAATATACTTCCAATAGACTGTCAAGTGATCCATTAATGATACACCTATCATTATATAATTCCTTTGGCAGAACCTTAGATTTTTAGGAATATAATATCAATTAATAATATAATATTTGTTTTAAAAACTCATTTATGTCAATTTTGACACTATTCAATAATTGAATTTTGTTAAAGTCTTAAAAACTGTATCAATTAGAACCAAATTCATTTAAGAAATAATAACATGTAATATTAACCAATAAAATCAGTTTATGGAATCAAAACTTTAAAATTATATTTATTCTAACATTTATAATACCAATTATTTGATTCTTTTATTAATAAAGAAAAATACTGCATCATTATTGTGTCATAAATAAATTCAATTATTTAATGTCAAAAATTATAAATAAAATACCATTATTTAAAAAATATTTCTTGATTTCTAATGAATATTTATATTCTAAAATATAACATATATGACCATGTGTAAAAATTGTTTTGATTAAACATATATGCTTATGTCATTTTTGTATTTATTTTAACTTAATTAACATAAATTGTCATTATAACTTACAAGTGGCTCCATGGGGTCCCACAATCGACCCAAATATTCCCATGGTCAGACATGTATCAACCAATAGTGTTAGGATATGATTCAGGATAATTTAATATTTTTATAATATTATATTGTTACCCTTAGTTACTGGATTTACCCTTTAACCATGGTAAATAAAATTTTTACCGAAGTAATTATTCAATATGTCTAAAAATAAGAGTTAGGTATTTAAAAAACTTGGACATCATGATTCCAAATATGGAATCCATTTTTATAAATTCAAAACACAGAAGTGGAAGAAAGTTATTTAAAATTAATTCCCGCTGTCAAAACAAAAAGCGTGTTTTTAAGAAATAATAACTATCAAAAGATTCAAACTTGTTTATGTCCGGTTTAAATACAATATTATGTAAAATGACCAAAATTGTATTAAAGGGTAAAAATATTTTATAAATATGCATTAAAACCACTCAAATTCATAATTTATCACAATTAATTATTTCGATTAAAAAAGTTGTTTTAATTAAAATTTAGTAATTTTCACTATTAAACAAAAATTGAAAGTTTTCAGAAAAATACCAAAATTTCTCCCTAGGCTAATTTCAATATTCCAAATCCAAAAATGAAGTCCATTTTGAAAGATAAAATTTTTAAAATTTAAAAAAGTGAGTACTGCTATTCATAACGACTATTTTGATTGGTCACGATGTGTTAGAATCTTGAAGTTGCGTATAATGCATTCTATTACATTATTAAAATGGAAACGTATTGTGGAATCTTGGGGTGTTACACCAAATATCCAAAATTTCATAAAGAAACCCATAAAACATCCTATTAAAACATAATAACAATATTTCAAATAAGAATACATTAAAAGAACCAAATAAATGATCAAATTCAAAACACAAATTCTAAAATTCGATAGTGACTCAATTGGTAACTAAATAAATTACATATCCATGTTTATTTACTAATGATTTAATTTTCAAGACTAAAAAGTTGATCTTACATTTTTTTGTATTATATGAAAAAATGATAAGTAATAAAACATTATCTTGAATATAACATTCTTAGTAGTAAAATTAGATTTTATTGATATGAACCAAGGTAAATGAACTTTCAAAATGGTTTAAGACAATTAATAACTGAATGTTTCACTATCTATCATGTCTTTAGAGATCACAAAATTGTTGTTTTTAGTTCATTTCATTGTACATTTAGAATAAACTAAATTGATCATTTTTTTGATATAGAATACATTAAAAAGCATGGTTAATTATCCAAATAATATTATCAATAAAAATAAAATAAATAACCAAAATTTTAAATTTAAATTAAGTTTAGAAGAATCCTTTCAAACACCTGTTGGCACCAGAAAACACATCTATGTAAATCGCTGAATGCTTCAAAATATAACACTGAAGCGTAGCTCATTCTACAATCTTCGATTTGACTGGTCGTGCAGCCCAAAGGGAGTTACGGATCAGAAGTTACGGCAGTTCAAAGTCGGGCACTTGGAAATGGCCATCCAGGATGGTTTTGGGGAAAAGTATGGATTTTCACGTAAAAAGGGAATCTTTTGCATAAAAATGGAATCTTTCAGATAAAAAATTAATCTTGTGTGTAAAATGGCTCTACGTGGACAATCGGAATGGATTTTTATGCACACCGAAATTTAAAGCTTAACCAATAAATACAAGTGCACCCACTTCTTCCCAAAGAGGCCCCCAAAGGTTAGTTGCCACTCCGATGTGCATAAGTCCACATTTTCCGTGCCCACACACAAAACCCCTTATCTTGCGCCCAAAACATCACTTTTGTGTGTAAAGGGGCCAATATGCCCCATTTTGCACGCAAAGCATATTTTTTGCAAACAACGGTGCCACTATTCCCTGTTATTCACGCACCAGTGTTGCACAAGTCTAATTGCACACAAACACTTTATATTGAACCCAAGACCCTCATATTTCATGTAATTACTTCCCTATTGTGTGCATGGCTCCCCTATTGCGTTCCCATTCCCTATTCCATGTAATGATCCCATTTTCACGCCAACCACCCATATTGCTCGCAATTTCTTCCTAATTGCTAGCATGACCCCCTATTGCGCGCACATCTCCCCTATTGCACGTGTTATTCCCTATTGTTTCCACATATCCCATCACTACCGTCACTTACCCCATGAAAAATGGAGAGTCACACCGCAATGTTTTCGAGCCGGGGCACTGATATTTTCCATTGCACCCTTATGCGCCTCTACCTTCTACCTATGGAATAAAATTATTTGATATACTCCTTCACACACTATTAAAGACGTTGAGTTGACATATTAATCTTGGTTTTTTTACCATTCCATGAGTTGAGATTCTCATCGTCAATACCTCGAGTCCCTTGAGTTGAACCTTTCCTCAAGAAACTCATCAAAGCCCCATCACCTGACTCATATGCTAGGTTGAACCTGGAAGGGCCACCCTTGCGTAAGTCCCGACACCATCCTTTGCTAGGTACCTTATGCCTAACAATCCAATCTATATGATTATAAATTGTAGTACTCTCTATGTTCCAAACATAGGATACCACTTGATCCAAACAATAGATGCCTTTTTCTCCAAGCATAAGATGTCAACCATCCTATCTACATGACTATAAACTGTAGTGCGCCCTATGTTCCAAACATGAGATGCCTCTTTCTCCAAACAAGAGATTCCTTATGATCCAAGAATAAGATTCCAATAGTCCAATATAAATGACTATAAATTATATTATGCCCTATGCTCCAAACATAGGATGCCTCTTGATCCAAATAAGAGATGCCTTATTCTCCCAGCATAAGATGCCAACAGTCCTATCTACTTGACTATAAACTATAGTATGGCCTATTTTCCAAAAATGGGATGCCTCTTTCTCCAAACAAGATATTCCTTATCCTCCAAGCATAAGATGCCAACAGTCCTATCTACATTTCTATAAATTTTAGTACAGACTATGTTCCAAACATAGGATGCATCTTGCTCCAAACAAGAGATGCCTTATGCTCTAAGAATGAGATTCCAACAGTCTTATCTACATAACTATAAATTGTAGTACACCCTATGTGAAAAAAATTGGAAATCACTTTACCAAAACAAGAAATGGATTATTCTCTGAGCATGAGATTCCAACAGTCCTCTATACATTACTGTAAACCGTAGTGCACCCTATGTTCCAAACATTGGATGCCTCTTTCTCCAAACAAGAGATGCCATATGCTCTAAGAATGAGATGCCAATAGTCCTCTCTACATGGTTATAAATGGTAGGATGCCCTATAATAAAATAATAGGATGACTCATGGTTCAAATAAAATATATCTTATGAGAAAAAACAATAAAATACCTCATGACTTTATCACAGTGGTGTAATTTAAAGAGTGTTGGAATCCATTCAAACATTCCAGCACTCCACCTCACTCTTTGCATGTTCATCATTCATATCTTCATCCTCTTTCATGTCTTAAGGGACCCCATGATGGCATGGTCAAATACCACATCACCTCACCTACCGTCCTGGGCCAAGGCCCCATAAAACTTTGGACAACACATCAAGTCGGGTCCTGCGTTTCAAACACGGTCAGCAGTCAACCCTCATTTGGTTGTCCCCATTTCAAGCTAACGCGGTATGGATGTTGTGTTTATATCCCGATAATTAGTTATCCTCCATCGCCACACCACCCTCATTGCATTTTGAATGTCAGTCATGTGATTCACACTTTTGAACTCCCTTTGTTCGGAATGAGTCAAATTCCCCTTCGTGTTATCCCACTTGTGCACTTGCACATAGGTGTTGTCCCCAATTATAAACCTCAACCCAACAGTGATTTGGGATGCCCTCATGGACACACATGAGGACGACATTATGGGAAACACCCTTGTGTAAGACCCATTCACCATTTCCTCTCCATAGCGACATCTGGGCAGCTTCCTTACGTAATCCCCATTCACCATTTCAACTCCATAGTGGTACCTGTGAAGCTTCCTTTCATAAGCTCCATTCACCATTGACACTCTATAGAGGCACCCGAGCTGCTTCTTTGCATAAGTCTCATCCACCATTGGCGTTCAATAGTGGCACTCGGGAAGCTTCCATGCATAATCCCCATTCAGCATTGCCTCTTCATAGCGGCACCCAGGCAGCTTTCTGGACTATGCCCCATTCACCATTACGGATCCATAGTGGCACTCAGGCTACTTCCTTGCGTAATCCCCATCCACCATTTCCTCTCCATAGTGTCACCCAAAAATCTACCTTGTGTAAGCCCCATTCACCATTGCCACTCCATAGCGGCACCCGAGACGCTTCCTTGCATAAACCACATTCACCATTTCCCCGTCATAAGAGCAACCGGACTGCAACCTTGCGTAAGCCCCATACACCATTGTTTTTTCATAGCAGCACTAGGGAAGTTCATTTTCAAATCCCCATCAACCATTGCTACTCCATAGCGGTACTTGAGCTGCTTCGTTGCGTAATCCCTAATCACCATTTCTGCTCCATAGCGGCACTCTGGCAGCTTCCATGCGTAAGCCCCATTCATCTTTGCTGCTCCATAGTAGCACCCAGTCATCTCCCTTGTGAAATCCCCATTCACTATTGTTGCTCCATTGCAGCACCCAGGATACTTCATTGTGTAAGCCTCATTCACCACCCTTCATTGTCTCACCTTTGCACCGTGATCCTCAGTTCCTTGCTGCCTCTTGTTTCTCACACTGAGTATAACTCACATTGGATTATAGTAACCATCAACCATGAAATTTTCTCTTTGAAGCCTAGAGTGTATGCCCCAATCAACATCTTGAACTACGTGGATTTTTCTCCTTTCCCATGCAAGGTACGTAGGAATCCTCCCAGAGGTCCAAGCCTGACACCCATTAGTCCCGACCATCTTCATGTCAGTCCACCACCCTCTAGAACTACATGGACTTTGATCCTTTACAAGGCATGGTACGTAGGAAGCCTCCATAAGGTTCATGAACAACAACCATTGGTTCAGACCCCCTTCACATTGCATCCCACCATCTCGAACTACATGGACATTGATTCCTATCAAACAAAGGTATGTAGGAAGCATCCCTAAGGTTCAAGACCATCGGTCCCGACCACTCCACATCGGCCCACCCCCATCCTCCATGATGTTAAACTGTATGCCCATTTTGTTCTTCATGACACTAAACTATCCCCAATAAAGTGGTAATCCTTTGTCAATATCCTATCTACCAGTAATTCGTTGTCAGTCACATACATTGGTAATACATTGTCAACCACATTCATCGTTAAGTCGTTGTCATCCTCATTCGGCGATAAGCCGTTGAAGTCCCCAATCGATGGTAAGCCGTCGTCCGATAAAATACTTCGACTTTGATTCCCTACCATAGGGATACATAAGATGCCTCTTTGAGGTTCAAGCCCATCACTCATGAAGCATCCTGATCTACCTCTCGATCCCATTTGTTCTTTGAAGATCATGCCCCAACTTGGAGTTTCCACTTCCTCCGGGTCCCATCCATGAATTCATTCTCACGGGTTGCCTCCTCAGGTGTCCCATTGACTCACCGAACTACGCTGAATTTGATTCACTTCCATGGGGATACATTGGAAGTCTCTTAGAGGCTCAATACCAACACTACCGCCACCTTTACATTTGTTCCATCTCATTCACCATACAATTTATTCAACTCTCCATCGTCCATGTTGATTCTTACCCAGGTCACCGCATCACAGTGACATCATGTCTCCCACTTCCCCACAGCTCCTAGCAACTATCGGGCAGCAAACCATGTATAATCCCCACTCGATCCATAACCATCCAACATGTGTATCCCTATTGCGATGGGCCACTATCCATGCATAATCCCCATAATGTATCTGGGATGTTTTCCGTTGTGTACACCATGATTCATCCCCCATTCGAACTATGTGGGTTTTGTTCCCTGTGGTCTACTAATAGTAGGTATTGAACCTCCACGACGTTCAATCCCATCTAATGGTAAACCTTGGTGACCCTTATTCTAGGGTGAACTCTTTCTGATCCACCCTCAGTGGTTTCCAGATCAGCCTTCAGGGTGTCACATATTCTATTTATGGGACACACCATCTTGGGTCTGCTCTTATTGAGTGTTCTGATCCATACACCCAGTAAACCTTCCAGGTGTTCCCTCCTAGGGATATTCAAATTAGATCCATCTCTGTGTGAAGTTCTGATCACCCTAATTATGTCTCAACAAGACTTTAAACTCACAGCCTACCTCATGTTAAACATGAGATGCCTGAGGAAACCCTCGGGAGACATGAATTTACTATAACTATCTCTGCAAGACGTTAAAATCACGACACACCCCGTGAAAAACATGGGAAGATGAGGAAAACCCCAGAGACATGCCTCCTGCAAAATATACCACGCGCCTGACATGGGATGCCTTGGGTATTTCGCCCTTCAGATTCCCTCTTAAGAATAAGAATACAGGTTCCCCAATGTCCTTGAATCCAGATATGCCCTGACATGCTTGATGTTGTCATCTAATCCGACCGAAGGTTGCTACCATGTCAAGACCCCATGGAATTTTCTAACGGAAGTAGTGTAATTAACTAGTGTACACAAATATATTTCTCTGGGAATGAGATTCATGATCCCTGAGTTAATCATTATGGGAGACTCAGACCAGGTAACGAGTTCTGAGGAGGAATCCATGGAAGGAGGAACCGACATCCCATCACCTCATTTAGATCAAGGAGAAAACGTCCCTAAACAGGTGGCAGATGATGCCTACCTTTTGAAAGCTGGAATGCGGGGCTACATCTGCGCGTCCTCGACATATAGATGTGCATGCCCTGGAAAAAGCGTCGGAAACAACACCCAAACTAGGATTTTGTTCCATGAAAACAGAATTTTCTATGACCCTTTTAGAAACAAAAAACATAATAGATTATTATGTTTTAATAAACTTTGAGATACAAAAATTTAGTAACCAACAACACACTACCAGTTCCATTTCAATAGTTTTGTATAGGGGGATAAATTAATTTTTTTCTTGTTTTGGAAACACATGAATATAATATATAATTTACTATTTAATATATTAAAAAATTCTGAATTATTTTTCAATATCAGAATTATGGGGTTTGAATAAAAATAAACATTAATGTTTCTTGGAATCATACTCATAATATTAGTGAATTTGAGAGATAATAAATTATCATAATACTAGTTTAATGATTAACTTTTCATAAATCTGATGACTATTAGCTTAGTTTTATATATATTTTAAGTAGTAAAGGATGAATAATAACCATAATAACGTAAAAGGGGGAATTTTTATCTAGTATGAAGCATGATCATAATCTATAACAAACTAAATAAATTCATAAGAAAAGAAAACTTTTCTTTCCCATTTGGATATTAGATACTAGAATGATTGTGTGGAAACCCATTTAATATTAACAATATAGAAAATTTATTTATAATAAATATTCATAATTATATGTTATAGATTAATATTAACTATAATATATTAATGTAAATTTTTAACTGAAAATTCAATTTTATTATTCTAATGGAATTGTTTTCCATGATTAATATGGTTCAATTTTATAGTTAAATTTTAAAATATTATAAATTTAATTTTATGTAATTAATTTCATATATGGAATCATGACAATAAAATTGATAAATAATTTTAATTTCATTCTTTGTAAGTAATAGTTACTATGGTGAATTTTAGTTTCCATGATAAAGTGTAAAACGAGTTAATTAAGAAAAATACTAAGGGATAAGGTCACCAAATGATATATTTTTTCTAATATGTTGGAATGGTTTAAAAATTATAACCTTAGAATAAAACTTTTACTGATTTAGTTCCAAATTACAATGATTAATACATTTATAATATTTTAAATTTGAGGATAATTACATGTTTTCCACTCCATCTCTTATAAAAGAGAACCTCATATCCTCAGTTATTCACACACAATAATCCATTTATCTCTACATATACATACCAAAATACCTTCCCAACAACCATCCCCTAATTCCTATATATCATAGTCTCACTAAAACACTAATCAAATAAGTGTTAAGGTGTAATCTAAATGAGGTTTTCCAAGAATATCCATAAAAATTAATCGGGTGTTTTCATATTCATTTCATCTTCCACCTCCTTAATATATTCTATAAACATTATTATATAATAAAATAAATATATAAAACAAAATAAAGTGTTACTATTTTTATGGAATAACCCTTTTTCATTACTATTTCCAACCATTGGGAAATAAAAACATATGTCATGCATAAGTGTGGACAACCACCTCTATGAAGGAACATGTTTTTATTTATCACCGCCTCTCAGAGTTGGTCAAACTGAGTTATAAAATGAATACATATCATATATATGACATAATTATTATTTTAAAAATATAATATATTACTACCTTTATACATTTTTAATTAAATTGAAAATGATAACATTTCTCTTGTGTATATATGGGTTACCACCTCAATGAAGCAATATTACTCGTTTTTCATTTCCAATAAGAATGGATAGTCATAATAATGTAAATAATGTGTAAATATTACATTTATAACATTTTTATCATTCAATAAAATTAAAATATTATCTACATTGGTTCTCTTCCACCATTTAGAAAATGAAATTGTTTGAGTGTAAGAGAGGACTACCATCTCCGTGAAATTTTGTGTTTCATTTTTTAAAATTACATTAAATGAATATTAGTAAAAGAATATTATTTGTATAAAAATTAGAATTATTATATTTTTATTATTCTATTTATGATAGAGTAATGATGTTGTTATGTGGTAAATTCAATTATGTTATTTGGTATTATAAACCAAACAATCATAGAACATCCAACATGAACATAACCATTTTCAAAACTGTATAGGACCAGGTAATAAATGAAATGAAAATTATTTTGATAAGAAGAAAACATGAAAATGGATTTTAGGTATGTTAAAAATTATTGTAATTTTTTTTATCCAGGAATTAAAATGATCTACGTCATTCATTGAGACACAAGGTAATATTTTTTTCTTTAAAAGGTTCTTTTAAATGTTCTAAACACTTTATTATCCACATATATGTTCTATAAAATGATTAAATATTTTTATTCATAATACTAAAATTATTTATTAATGTTTATTTTCATGTATCCTTAATTTTTTTCAATATTCTTAACTAAGTGTCAATTTTGACTCATTTTGGAAAGGGAAAAATATATTTATTACCGTATACCATATGATATCTTTTTCCTACCATCATAGATTTTATTCATTATCAATATTTCCCTATGATATTAAATGGTTTTTTATATAATAATTGTTTATCCTTATTATATATATTTTTTGTTAAAACAAAAAAAATAAATTTAATTTATTGTCATTTTAATTACATAACTAAAATTTGGATTTCTTATTGGATCTAGTTCCCATTTTATGAGTTTAATAATGGAAATGAATGATTGTATGTTTTTTATCATACAGTTATTGAAATTTTTCTATGATGATAGAGTGATTGGGAAATATATTAACCTATGATATATTTATGTAAAGTTTGGGTCTTTTAAGAACCTTCGTCGTATTTGGTATAGTTAAGTATTTTTCAATAATTATATCACACTTAAGGGTTATGTTGGAATTAATCGTGAAGGATATTATTTTATAAGGGATTGTGTATGGGAGAATGGAATGATAATTCCCAATATACCTACTTGGATTTCGAAAAATTTTCTGTTTTTTAATGAAAATAATTTATTTTTATAAGGTAATAAAATAAACACATGACTAAAGAATCGTTTCTGACCTTCTAAGGGTGATTGGATTTTTAAACGATTTCTCTTGTTTTAAAGGTAACAGTTATGATTATTATTTTACCTTTATTCATTTTTAAGAAAATTAAAATTCTATAGGATTTGAAGTTGATTTCATTAGTAATTATATATTATTTTGATGTTTTTTATAAAAAGAAAAAAATTCCTTTACGGATTTTTATGAAATTTCAAATGGAGTAATGGGTTTCATTTAATTTTATATAACATAATAATATATTATTTCTCATCCCAAGTTATTAATATTTTTCATAGGGCTTAATGGTTTGTCGAGATTATAGAAATGTTAATGAGGAAACATCCTGAATGAAGAAAACTTTTCATTGTTAAAATACAATGATAAAATTAGAATTCTTTTTGTTTAAAAATATTGACATCATTGAAATATCCACAATATTATATATTTGTTTTCTTAATTATATAAATTATTAAACCATAAAATAACTAGTAAATGGATGAAAGTGAAACCCTTGTGATAAATCATGTAATTATGGGTTGATTATGTTATAAAATTTTATAGTTGGTATCATATAAAAGGTTTTGATTAAAGTAGTGTTTTGAATAATGTTAAAATAAACTTTTAAGTTTTCCAGATTTATCATTATATTTTCATGAGGTAGCTTTTGAGGACTTCTATTTTTTCTTTAATCTATTTCTATTCAGAATGGTTTTTCATGGAGAAAACTATGAAGATTATGCATGAAGAAATAATATAATCATATCCTTATGAATTAAAAACCTATAATGTTTGGAGTTGGAACTAGTAATTTCAGGGTTGTGTTAAATCATTTGAAACATGCTATAAATATGGAACCAGTGAAATGGAGTCACCAAATTATCATGATAATATCTTGTATATAGTATAACATTTCATAAATAAGTTCCCTTCAAAATTTGGTGGATCATCAGTTATAGTGAGATCTAAATGATGGATGAATGATTTGGAAAATATATTCACTCTTTTTGGATGTTCAGATAATTATATGGGAACCCTTTGAATTTATCATCTAGAAGGTGGAGATGGTCAGTGGTGGCGTCTGATTAAGAATACCAACATGAAATTTGAAATTGATTTCGAAAATTGAAAAAAATGAAGAATTTTTTTTACTGATATATATATATATAATAAAGTTTTTCAACATTGAATGGATCGAAAATTCAAAAAATTGAAATAGGTGGATGAATCAATTTCAACCTCTCAATATAATGTTACAAGATTATAAATTTATTCACCAAATTTTATTTTTGAACATGCTAGTTGGATTGTCTATTTTAATTAGGATTGAACTACTTTTTGTGAAGGGATTTCGTTCTATGTATGTTTGGAATTTATGAGAATGTTTTTTATAATATATGAACTTTAATATAATTTATTTTTGATTTCTACATCTATATTGAGAGAAATTGGTATTTGTGGAATGTAATTGGGAATAGTTTTATTCAATATGGTAATGGAATTTAGTTTAACACATCTGATATGTGGCATGAAAATATTTCCATTGAATGTGTAATGTCTTTAATAAATTATAAATAGTGTATAAAGATAGTACATGTGGCTCATGTATGTAAATAGAAAATCAATTATCAGGTTTAAAATAATTATGATAAGATAGTTATAAATGTTGTAATTGTAATGATATGGGACATTATGGAAGTTCATATATGATGAATAATATTAAATATAGAGATCATCAAGATCATAATCACATCGGTAAAACTAAAATACTCCGGACCACCTCAAGAAATATAGTACAATGAAATTAAGTGGTGAAAGGTACAATACATGGTTACTCAAATTAATCCTATGTTTTGTTTTATTTAGTGTCGATGAATTCCATTATTTAAAGGAATTTTTCTCATTAAATGAAAAAACGTGAAGAAATGATGATAAAAATTTTGTTAAATTATCTATGGTAGAAGTATTAAGGAAATAGAGATTTATGGTAACCCTCCTATAATCATATGTGGTATGTTTTTCTTGAAATGATAATTGTATTAACCTTTGTGTAATTTGATGTTATTTTGCATATGTATTGGATTTAATTCTATCAAGTTATGATAGATTCAGAAAATAAATAATTAATATTCAGTGCTTGTAGTGGGTTTAAATTTTTTTATAGAAATGAGTTTTTTTCAGGCATAACATATCACAATGTTGACAAACTGATTAAAAAGAAGGAAAAAATTTATCATTCACATGAATTTAAAAACAAATTAATTATTTAACATTGTGATGGACATATGGTAGATTAAATTTTGATTTATTTATTGATTATCAACCATTTTATTATCATGAGATTGACTATAAAGTTGAATTATATTAAATGATAAGATGATTTAAAAAATCATTATAAAATAGATTTACTGGATCTACTGAAATTAAAAATTTGCTTAAAATATTTTCTTATGAAGGGTATCACCTAACCTATAACTTCACCTTGGGGTGCTATTAATATTTTTTTAAAATAAATATAATACTATGAGGATTTTCATTGATTTATAAATCAGTCGATAACATTTCTTTTAAGAAAAAGTATTTATTTTCTCATATAGATGTGCTATTTGATCAGATCTAGGGTGCATAGTATATTTCCAGTATTGACCTCAGATATAATTACCATCAGCTATAAGTGAAGGAATAAGATATTATAAGGAAATAATTTCATAAGAGGTGTGTCAATTATGATTTATTTGTTATTCCTTTCAGGTTGATGAATTCACTTGATGTACTTAAAGATCATATAAATAGAGTATTCGTTGATTATTTTTGTAACTTTTTTTATTTTTGTTAATAAAGTAATTTATTATTCTAAAATTTATATGTATCCTAAGAAATATCTAATTATTTTTCTATAAACATTACAATAAAAGAATATGGTTGAATTTATAGAAAATGTGCATTTTGGTTATAACAAATTTGATTATATAGGAATATTATATAAAAATATTGAATATTTATTTATTTATTTAAAAATAATTTTATAGAAGCATGATGAATAAGTAAAAATGTCACAGTGATTTGATGGTTTCCTGGATGAGTGTGTTTCTACCGATGATATGTGTAAACAATTTTTGGATTATCTATCCCACTTACTAGGTTACTTCAAATAGTTAAATTCATTTAGACAAATGAATGTGATGAATATATTCTGAAATTTAAATGAATATGAGTTAATGATCGAATATTAACATTTCCATCTATAAATGGAGAGTTTTAAATTTTTAGTGAAGAACAATTGAAGGGAATCAGTTTTTTCTTGATTTGAGATGATTTTTTAATTCATTAGGCATATTTCTAATTTAAACTCGAAGAGTAAAATTATCGAAAACATGATATTGATCACGGAGGTGTGGTTTTTTATTTAATACTTTTAAGGAATGATTAATATGGGTAAAATATGAAATATAAAAATTCCAAAAACTTTTGAATGATATATTCATTTAAATAGAGTTTAACATGCCAAAAAATAATGGATGAAACTAATAAAGGATTATGATAGCATGATTCACTATCATCATGGTAAATCTGACAGTGTATCAATTTACTTTAGTCAAACATATCATTCATCATTATCTATACTATGTATTTAGAATGATAATTTGGTAAATGATTTAATTAATTTTATCCAAGAAGTTGTGCATATAGGAACTCCCTCTGTTGTGGTTATTGGTTAGTGTAGTCATCTTTGTCAAATAGAATTATGAATTCATAAATAGAAGATCATGGTCTTGAGGAATATATCAAGTCTATTAAGAAGGGTAGGTTTCCTAGATACATCCTTGAAAAAGAATATGTCAAAATATTTTGAAAGTGGTTCTGTATGACTTCAAAATCATATATAAAGATGTAATTATTGAGTGAATCTTGCGGCTCTCTATTGTTTTCAATTAAGAATGAGCAATGATATGCAGAGACCTCTGGTAATATTATTGGTGGGAAGTAAAGAAAAAAATATCGATGATTTTATCATGAAATTTTTTAATTTTAGTAGGTTAATGATCTGTACAAATTACCGAATGAAGATGCTTCAGCATTTTCAATTTCCTAAATGGAAATAGGAGAATATTTCCATGGACTTCATGGTTGGTTTTCAAAATACATCTTATGGTAATAATGAGGTTTTATTTATTATTGACCATTTTACTAATTTGAGGAAAGTTATAACAAATTCAATATATTATATCTTTGGATAAATTTTCTAGAATTTATGTTAGATAAATAGTTTGGATATACATAATCCTCCTCCATATTGTATCTGATCATGATTCTAGATTTACGTTAATTTTTTAAAAGTCCATAAAAATTAATTGGGTAATGAGATGAATTCTATTATAGCCTTTCATCATCAATATTATGGGAAATCATATCGAACAACATAGATTTTGGATGATATGAAACAAGATTTCCCTTTAGATTATCAAATAAATCGGGACCAATATCATTCAATAGTATCATTTCCTACAAAAAAAAATATCATTCCACAATATAGATGGATCTATTTGATTTGTTATATGGATGGTGGGGTTAAATTATAGATTGTTGGGATAAATGTGGTGATAAAAATATGTTTGAAACTGAATTGGTAAAATAGATGGTTGATAAGGTAACGATTATCCACTACTAGAAAAAGGGAACTATGAATAGGGATAATATTTATGAAGATAATTCAAGGAAACATTTCTCATTTGATATAGGAGATAATGTTTTTAAATTTATTATTGGGAATGGGTTATTAAGTTAAAAAGTAATGGAAAATAAATTTAGTGGTTTATTAATTCCTATGAAATGTTTTAGTATGATGGATTAGTTTCTTATCAATTAGCCATAGCACAGATTTTATCTCAGGAACATGATTTGTTTCATGTTTTCTGGTTAATGAAATATGTACCTGATAAATTGATTGTTTCATGTCATCAAGTAGTTGAGTTGGATGAGAATATTTGTCATGAGGAAAACCCAGATCTTGGATATAATGTTTTTACAAATAAGTTGACTCACTTGGTTAACATTTTATGGATAAATTATGTGATTAAATAAGAAACCTGGGAATCAAAAAAAGCTATGTAGAAAAAATACCCTTAGTTGTTTACGTAATGAATAAAACTCCAAAAATGAAATTTATTCAAGGTGTTAAGAATTTGAAATTATATATAATGTTAATAATAAAACAATTTCATTTTTTATAAATATAAATGTTAATATTTTGTGGATTTATATTAACTATAATAATTTTAAGTAATTTTTCAATCAAAAAAGAAATATCTTTCTAAATTTCATTCCACAAATATAATGTTTTATTTAAATGTTAAAATTTTAATTTTTGAAATTTAATATCATCAAATTAATTTAAAATTTAGAACTAGTAGGTTAAAATTTATTAAAGAGTTCAACTACATTTTTTTCAAAATGAATATTTACCATGATAAAAACTAGTTACCATGGTAAAGGGTAAAGTGAGAAAATTAAAGTAAAAACAAAGTGATAAGGTCACAATATCTTATCAAATTCTTAGTGAATGTGATTATTTTAACCCCAACCACTTTATCATTGAAAATTATTTAATTTATTTCTACTATCCAATAAATAAAAAAATAATATTTAAAAGTGATGGATATTTACAAGTGCACCACTCCCCATACCTATAAAAGATCAACTTGTAGCCTACATTATTAAAAAAATTTGATCCATTTTTATCGTGAAATAAAATCCAAAATTCCTTTCCAAAATCCCTCCCCATGTCATAGAGATCATAGTTCCATTAAAGGATCATTATAGGAATGATGAATGTGTAAGACAAAGGTGTTTTATAAATCATTGGTATAACTCTTAACCCAGTCTTTTAATTTTCATTTATTCTTCCCCCACTATAAAATATCCTATAACCATGATGATATAATAACGTAAATATATCAAATATAAAATTATATTGTTGATCAAATATCATTTTTTTCATCTCCTTTCCATTCATATTTGAAATGAAATCATCACTCAAGCGTAAGTGTGGACTTCTGCATCCACAAACGGATGTGTTTTGTTTTTCATTACAACCTATCTTTGTTGGTTAAAATGATTGATGAAATTAAAATATATTATATATATGATATAATTATGAATAATTAATTATAATATATAACTCACTTTTTTATCATTTTTTATCCCATGGATGCAGATAACATTGCTCACGCATATCTGTGGACTTCCACCTCATTGAAGCTATGAAATCTTTATTTCATTTCAACCATACATGGATGTTACTAAGGCTGAAAATAATGAATAAATATGAAATTTATAGAATATTTATGATTATAAAAAGGTAAAATATTATTTAATTTTTTTCATTCCCACCTAGTATGAAAAACAATTCCATTCAATCATACATACATTTTACTGTTTCCAAGAAATTATACGGTGTATTTTTTATAATTTCAATAAATAGATGGTTATAAAACAATATTTATTGTATGAAAATGATAATTATAACTTTTTTAATGTTTTTATATGATTTAGCACAAAAAACATTGATCATGTCTGATGTAGAGATTTTATTTTGATGTTATAAACTGAATAAACCAAAAAAATTGAATGTTAACCTAACTGATTTATTAAAAATATAAGACCTGGTAATAAATAAAATAAAAGATATTATGATAATACAATATACCTGAAAATAAATATAATAAATATAAATTTTTTTAATTTTTTATTCATGAAATAAAAAGACATAAGAGAAGATTTGGGGAATGTGGTAAAGTATATTTCATTAAAACATTATTTTAAATGTTTCAAATTATTTCTATTCTATATCCATGTTATTAAAAATGTTTCAAAAAAATTTCATTTTAATCCAATGATTTTTTAAAATTCAATATAAACTATCCTTAAATTTTTTTAATGAATATAAAAAGTAATCCTTAATACATTTTTTTCAACATCACTTTTAAGTATTTTCACTAAAGTTAAATGAATGTTTCTTAACATTAAGTATATGGACTATATTCCCAACATTCATATAAATTTTTATTTGGCATTTTTACCCTCCATATTCCAATTTTTTGTCAATGAATAACTTTTTTCTAATTTTTATGGAAATTTTTAGTTACTAAATTTTTTTCAAAATAAAATGGTATTTCATATAACTTATATGAGATAACTAAAAATGGTTTATCATATGAAATATAATTCTAATTTTATTAGTTTTAAGATGTATAATCAATATAGTATGTGTTTTTATGAATAAATAGTTCTTGAAAATTTTATATTAGTGTAGTGTGAACAATAAATAAGTTACTACTAAATGATTTGTCTGTAACAAGGGGATCTGTTAAATTCCTCTAATGAATTGGGTAATGTGATGGAGTTAATAGGAATTATGTTACACATGAAGAATATTTTGGACTTGAAGAAGAGAGTTATTTGTTTGTAATGGTTTTATAAAATGTAATATAAGGATAATATCCCATAATACCATCATAGTTGTTCAATGATTTATATGTTTTTAGTAAAACATTTACGATTTCATAAGCTAATGGAATGAATTCATGATTAAATGAATTTTTAAAATCTATTAAAATTAAAAAAATCATTTAGGTATTTATCATGTTTTAAAATGTAAATTACATGATTAAGATATTTCCTTTTATGATTTCATCAAAAAAATTATAAAATATTTTGGATTTGTATACTATTTTATGTGTAATTAATTATTATTTCAAGCTCAATGTTTAATTTGTAAAAAATAAAATTTTCTTCATGGGCCTTGATGTTTTTTATATGTATTGATGATTTTTCTTTTTTCATGTCCATTTCTATGGTTTTTTATCCTCATTAAATGTTTCAAAATGTTTTTCATGAGACTTAAGGATGTATAGTGAATATACATGGATCAATAGTGATAAATCCTGAATTAAGGAAAATATTTATGAAAGAAAAGTCACTTTAAGCATAACAAATTTTTATGGAAAAATATGTACAATGTGTGAAAATATCTACTCTGTTATTTAATTGTTTTTCTAATACTATAATTCTATAATACTAAAATATCATTGAAATATTGTATAGTAAACCCCGTAATATAAATCATGTAATTATGTGGCTAGTCAGTTGAAAGCATTGTAGAATGCTAAAAAGTTAAATTTTAACATTATTTGCATACAAATTATAGAAGAAAAGTTATTATCTTCCAAATAATAATACATACATCAAATATAGTTAATTATTTTATAATAACTATACTTTGGAGTAAAATATCTATATACCAAAAAAATAATTTATATGGATAATTTAAATTTGTATATTTTAGTAGAATCATTGTTATTGTGATAAAAAATTCCATATAGTCACTATATGATATATTTTACAGAAAATTATTGTTTTGATTTTGAATATTTTTCAAACCATACCCTATAAGAAAAATTATGAATGTGATGAAGTATAAATAAAGATGAAAAAATATTAATTTTATTTTTCAACATAAAATAACTATATATCCTAGATTATATAATTAACCACTAAGAGGGGGTAAATTAGTGGTACCCAATTTTATAAATTCGATCCATTAAAATAAAACTCATGTGACCAATTAAATTCATTTTCCACTCATACAATTAATTCCCCTGTCATATGCATGAAATATAATGATGAAGTAATTCATAATAATTTATACATGGTTTGGGATTGGTGTGAGAGCCTACTCCTTGTTGTGTTTCAATTATGTTCAGTAAAAAAATTTACTTATCACAATAACATTGTGCTGATTATAAATTTCTGAAATAGTACAGAAGGTTTGAGAAATCTCAACTATAACATTATCTATCATTACATCATCCACTTTCTATAAGTTCATTAATTTAATTATTTTTATGAGAACCTCATTTTATATAAAACAAACTCCTTATTTCAAGAATGAAAAGGTTCTTTAATGTTCATCTCGAGGCTTATGAATAAAAATAGATCTTTTTTTAAATGGTCTGATACTACCAAAAATTAGATTTGGGGAGCAGTAGCTCATTCTTCCTCTCACCATTTAAAAATTAACAGTCCATAAATGAGATCATACACACATGATCATGCCTTTTTCATCTCACTAATAAGAATGTAGTTTATTATCAATCAAATAATATTTCTTTTGATATTTTAGAAATAAGAAGGACGAACTGGTAAATATCCTCTGATACCACAATTTATCATCCATTTTAAAAAATGAATTGAAAACAATTTTCATAATTAATTTAATAAATATTATATTTATTTTTTAAAAAAAATATTTTTGATTATTATAATATATATTCTCTATGAACTTATGGTGAAAATATACCTCTGGTCAATGGCCCCAAAATTTTCATCCTTATGAATTGCTCATGAATGATTACCAATGTTTAATTTGAATTCATTCAAAATATCTCATAATACCTTCCAATTTTAATCTAATCAAACTCATATTAAATATTATTTGAAACATGAAATAAATATGAAAATTAAAATATTCAGGAAGCATGTATAAATTCAAACACCACATGTCATGACATAGAACTGCAACATTGATCCATTTTTTACATCACGGAATACTAATATCATCAGGAAGAATCACATTAAATTTGAAGAAACATCCTCATTTTGAAACATGATTCATATAAATCATTGTCATATTTGAATGATGAAGAATAGAACATGGTCATCGCATTGTTAAATTTCAAATGATAACAGAATATAATAATTGTGGAAGAAATCACCTTCATATAACTGAATTATTTTACATTATTTTCATATTTAATTCTTGTAATTGAATTATATAATGAGAACCTCATATTTATTGTGTGTAATCATGTTCCCATAGAGGATAATTAAATATATTTCGGGTAGATGAATTCCCTATTCAATTTTCTGAAATCATCTTGTTGCTGGCCCCATGTAGTAATTATTCCTTAGTTGATTCTACTTATGAAATTTCAGTAGTAATAAAAATCTTGAAATTATATCATGTTACTAAATTTTCCAATGGTTGGCCCATGTATGTAAAAATTTGTGTCATTTTCATAAAACATTATATATTTTGTATAATACACTTTCTGTAGGTAAACTATATTATGAGAGACAGTGGTTGCATATAACATATTTCTAAATTTCTAACACCATCATAGAAAAAATATAATTACTTAAAAAAATAAACTTAAAACATTCCCAAATAATCTTTGGTATTTTAAAATATATACCAAATGATATCAAAATATTACTAATATTGGGTTGACAACCAACAAAATATCTTTAATAATTACTAGGGTTCCATAATATCCCATTTTGTATTATTTTTATCATATAAAACTATGTGTCACATCATCCTAAATTATGAATTCTCATTCATGAAACACTAGATCATAACCTTTATTAAAAGGTAAATCATTTTGAAACCATGCACAAGTTAAAGTTTTTCTGATAGAACTCAGTATCTTAATGAGAGGAAATAATTTAGAAAATGGATGATGTTCTTTACCCCATAATCCATGCACTCACCTGTTAAAAAAAATTCTCCCATTTCACAATAAACAAGTCTACCGAAAAAATAATAGAGAACCACAAAAGAACACATACCAAATTTCAGGTAAATATTCACACACTTACTTCTCCCAATATGAAAAAAAATCGAAAGAAATCTTAGGGTTATCCTCAAAAATAATTTTAATTAATTTTTAATGGTTGAACACCCATGTTAATCCTCAATGTCACTTCTTCTGATGAATACGTGTTGTTGAAAATCAGTAATGATTTTTTGGGGTTTATTTTTATAAATTAATTTACTTCGCGCACACTATTTTAGAACAAATTCTAGTGGGACTTTTTCAAAGATTCAGATACACCCAATAGTTTCATATTCATGGGGGAGTCTCTTCTTAATGACGTATCTCATTGGGATGTTTGGCCAACAATACTTAAGAACTCACATTTGATGATAGGATGGGAGGTCAGGCTCATCACACCCATTTATGGGGAATTATTTCATTCTCTGGGAACCCCTTACAGATTTAAGATTTGTTTATGAATCCTTAAATAATTTAAATTTATGACTTGGGATGACCTATAATTAATAATCAATTATTATAATTTGGGTAATTTAGAATCATTAGTATGTATATGAGGTTATTCGTTAATGGATATATCTGTATGTATCCAAGGTTCTCCATCGATAGTGACCTATTACATATTAGTCAAAAATTATTTTATTGTATTAACGACCAAGATGTTGGTTTTGATCCTCAGAGTGGTGTTTTATAGATTTCATTATCATCTAGGGATATGAGATTTGTTTTCATATTGGGAATGGACCCATGAGATGGTCTCCCAATGTATCGTTTGGAAAGGAATCAGAACCCACGTAGTTCAATTAACTAAAAGAGGCATGCAATGTCTTTTATTTTCAACTGATATAGACTAAACTATTAATTTTATCATCATGTGACAAAGATTTCAAGGTGAAAGGTTCATAGTCAATGTTTTTTGTTTGACTTATGTCGAAGACGATCAGGGAACCTGGAAGGGATATACATTCCAATGTTGAATAGTACTCTACATGGAATGATTGTTAGATTGAATTAGGGTTTGTCTGGGGTGTTCAATTTATCCATCGGAGTGTATTATTATATATCCAATTTGGACTAGAATTAAATACCGTGTAGTTAGGTTTTGAGGACTCATGCCTATGGAGGTCCTCTAAAAGTTTGTCTCATAGGGGAGTTTTTCCCGTTTAGAAGATTTGTTTTGGGGTCAATCATAAAGAGGATTCCCTTGTGATTAGAGGTTTGGTTTGGGATTGCTTGTGAGGATGATTCCCTGGTGAATGAGTATTCTTTGGTTGAAACTTATTCCTAAGGAGGATTCCCTTGGTTGGCGCATATTCTTAAGTAGGTTTCCCTGGTGAATGAGTATGGTTTAATTGCCAATTATTCCTAAGGAGGATGACCCTGGTTGGGTTTTTTTCTTAAAGAGGATGCCTTGGTGAATGAGTATGGTTTTGTTACGGATTTTTTCTTAAGGTGTTTTCCATAGTGAATGGGTATGGTGAAATATATAGTGATTATACTAAATAATAGGACCATTGTTTGGGGATTATTATTAAGGAGGATTCCATTGGTGGGGGCTTATTATTAAGAAGGATTCCCATCAGTTAGGTTTATCCCAAAGGAGGTTTATCGGGTGAATGAATATGGTTTTGTTGCGGCTTATTCCTATGAATTATTCCCTTTATTGGTGTATTATTCTTAAAGATCATTCCCTAGTGAATTAGTATAGTGACATAGTTGGGACTTATACTGAATAGGAGGCACATGTGTTCAGTTGGGGCTACAATTTGAATGGTGCTATAACGTTTAGAATTACATGGATTTTATGATCACCATAAATATCTAAGCCAATGAGAATCATTATCAATTATAGAAATAAGAGGAAGTGGTGGATCTAAGAAACCACACAGTCTTCTCTACCCTATGGTCGAATGAATTTCCTTGAGGACCCATGCCTAAAGAGGCCCTCTTAAGGGAGATGATAGTAATATATGTGAATTATTCTATGAAAAAACATTCATTAGATGGATTTAATGTAAATATAAAAGATAATATTTAATCCCATGTAATTAATTCTTGAAATTCATAAATCTGAAGCAGAGAATCTAAAAAAATACATGATCCTCCTTCCACTGGTGGATGATTCTAGGGTTATGGAACTACCGTCGTGTTTTTGTACCCTGGACCCAAAGGGAAATAGAATGGTATTTGAAGTTATTTTATCCCCTCAGGTTTTGGTAACTTGGATAGTCACATTTTGTGATCTATATGGATATGACCCATTATTATTAAGGAAGATGAAGGAATTAAGTGAGAGAGGTCCTGTAAAAAAGGATATGGGTTTACTCTAGGAGGGATGCCCAAATATTGGTTTCTCAGGATGACATGATGATCTCATTCCATGTCTCACCACTTAGAACTGGTGGACCTGTCTTTTAGAGATTATGGAGGAAAAATAATGCTCAGTCCCTTGTCTCTGAGATCATTGGATTCTGAACACTTCTCTAGGGTTGGGGTCCTTATTTCCAAGGGGATTCATACTCACATAGACCCTAATGAACTTTCATTTTAGGTAGGACAATTGTGGGAACCCTAAGAATTCAAGAATGAATTCCCAAATCGGAGACACACTGGTGTGACTCATACCATGTTTTTTCTATTCTATAGGTTTTTGTATGGGTATCAATCTGGTCCCTCTCAATCGAGTAATAAAACGGAGAGGATCTCTTCCATTTTTGACTTGGAGTAGGGTTTGAGAGGTGTCTTTTTCTGGATAGAGGATGATAGAGACAAGGTGATCTTGGTATAAGGAATGAATTTGTTGCCTTGGAGTCCTTCACCCATGTAGTAATTCCTGATCTAAAGGTTCTTTGGGAAACAGACCACCTGGGAAGCAACCCTTGGGAAAGGCATTGCTCAAGGATTTAAAGGTCAACACCGGTGTTCCCAAAAATGTCTCATAATAGTCCCTATTTATGGAATGGGACCTCACACTAGTGTTTTTTAACTATAGGGGAAAGGTTTTCTCATTATGGTGATATATATTTCAGACCCTAAGAGGAAATTAGTTCCACTACACCCCCTAATTCCCCCCACCCTCAGTTTTTTTAAAGATCTACCTATAAGTTTTTTGAGGTCCTAGGATAAGGACTTGGCCACAAGAATTGGGTGCTCTTCTATATTTTTCATCATTATTATTAACGATAACCAAGGATCTATTAATAAGAAAAATATGGGACCATGGGTTTGGTCATGGCTCATGAAGGTGTTTTGCATAGGCCACTACACAGGTACCTTCGGCAGTGTTGGTGAGAATCTTGGCTTTATGGGCCTATGTAGCACTAGTGGGTGCACAAATACCCTATTCTCCAAATCTTCTATGGAGTATCAATGCAATGAATCTTTTTTGAAGGATTTAGCATTCGGTATAGTTTTCTCTTTTTCCATTTTTCCCTTAAGGTATTTTCCTTTAATACCATCTCTTCCTTATGAAAAACAGAGTGACAACAATACCCCTCCCCCTAATGATTCGATATGATCAAAAGAATAAGGCATGATAGTAAAGATAATTTATGAAAAGGGATTTTAGATCATGGATGTCTTCCACACCGGTCATTCGCAATGATTGGTCACATAGGTAGGGCGTGCATGCCGGCCACACATAGGGGCTTCCACATCTATAAATAGAGCCGATCACTTCTGTGGATGGTCCTCAATCTTATTTAAATATACTCCTACTATCATACTGTTAAATTTAAACCTTCTACAAAACATTATTTTGTAAAATCATTGTTCATACAGATAATGTTTTCACCAACTTGCGTGGCATTTATTCCTATGTGAGTGACCTATAAAATTCCTCATGGGTTATTGACTTGTGATAGGTCACTTGTGTAGATACCCTATATAATCTTATGCCTTTTCCCAATTTCAACAGTTTTTTTAAAATTATCCCAAAACCAAGAATTGTTTTTATATAAAATCTTTGTGTTTCTTTGTAGGGTTAATGGATACTCAGAAGGCCATAGTTTCTCAAGAACAATATAAAATCCACATGGAAGATAAGGTAAAAGCTATAGGGATTTTAAAATAGGATTCACGCAATACTACACTAACAAATTTGGCGTCACATCTAAAGAAGAATCATCGTGAGTACCCAAAGACTAACTATCTTTCTCTTTATGGACATGCTCCACTAAAAGAGTTATTCGTACCAGAGTTTAATAAAGACACACCACTTTCCTAGTTTCAAGACTAAATTAACTTCATTACTACTAACATCCCAAGAAAGGGTATGTACATTAATGTAGAACACAATTCATGGAATGTGTCATACATCACAGAGAATGTGCTTTTTATTTGAATCCACACACACTTCAATCAAAGTTGTGTTGTTACCCATCTATCTTCCATGGTTCCAAGATAGACAAGTAAAAGCATTGGAGGGAATACTGGGATCTCCTCTTATGTGGGAGTGTTAATCCCTAGATGATGTGGGGGTATTGTGTTCACTAGACCATTGATAACAGTACAACCAATTTGAAATATGTGTGAATCAGTGAACATGTCTCGGTCTCCCAGATACACGTATACTAGAAATCTGAATTCATCCTTAAGATCTAAGATGATGGAGCCCAAAAAGAAACTCTTTCCAACTGATACATAGAGATGTTAGTATCAGGATATGGGATGTCCAAAAGAAATCAAAGGCTCTGGTCCTTGGAGAGATGTACCAAAATTTAATCTCATCATGAGTGGTGTGGGATTATAGTAAAAGGACCCCAATTCATGTGCAATAGTATTTGAAGACAAAGGCATTAAGAAGAATGTTCCCCACCTATGGGGGTGTCCATTCCAATGCATGGATGAGTGCTTTCTTTGAGCCATAGGGGTATGGTCCCATTTAAAAACATCCTACAGGGTGTCCCAAGATGTAGAACTAGGACACTCCTCGTAAATTTTGGCCCCCTTTGGAAAAGAGGTTGTAATACCAATGGGTGTAAAAACCCAAGTCCAGTGAACCTTAAAAGACACATAATGCAAGCTTTTAGTCATGTGGTTTTGTGTTTAACTAATGGATGTCCATGACTCCAATGGTGGCATATATTAATGGAAATTAGTTATTGTGACAATTCTAGTAGAGAAGAGTCATGTTCTCTTTCAAACCCCAATCCTAGGGAAGATTCATCGATTCCTACTACATATTGTCATAGGTAAGGATCCATTCTGAATTATAGGCCCATTCATAGTACTATAGGGATGGTTTGAATACCACATATGATCTTATTCCCTCTTAAGTGGTGTTGAGATTCTCATAGGCTGGTTACAACCATTTTTTTAGGTTGATTTTGGTATTTATCCCTTGTCCCTAGAGTAAAGTGAGACCTTGATCAAGCTGAACCAATTCAAGTAGTTCAATTTATTACCATATGGAGACCCACCTATAGGGGGATTTACTAACACTAGAAAAAGTAATCAATGAGATAAGATCGTATATGATTGCCTATAGGAATGGAATGGTAGGAACCTCTATTGATGTATATGATATATCTAAATCCTATACTCTATATAAGAATACACACAAATTAATGTTCATGTAATAGATAAACATATCTCCTCCAATTTTTGATTGATAAAAATAGAACTCAATATTATCCCGATAGTTGTCTATGCATAGAGAAATGGATATAACTCGAGTAGTAATAAACTTGCATCCAATTAGTGTGTCCATTGGATTTACCTCTTGGAATTCTAGTTATTGGTTTTCAACATATCCTGGGGGAGTCTTTGAAGAACATTTCCCTCATGCTAGGGTTGTAACAACTGTGGGTCATGGGAAATGACGTAGAAATCCCCCCTTCAGACAGTGTCTCTTCTCCATAGGAGGAAGATTCATCACACATATAGGGTTGGGATAATAAGGTAACAAGTTCTCTTTAATGACCTCATGCATAGTAAATTCCACTATTCATTATGAAAAAGGTTTTGATAATTGAGGTTGGGCTTCGGTAGTCTAGCTTCCATCATTAAGAGGATACCAATGTTTTGTTTTCCTAACCTTTTTTTTGATATAGATAGTCGGTAATACTTTGAAAAATAATTCTAAAATCATCTTCACAGCATGTCATGGTGGCTTCATAATATTTGTGACCGAAGGATGTCCAATTATGGAAGGACATGCCTTCTAATGTTGAAACCATATGGTTCCTTCTTCATGATGGGATGTAGATTCCAGAAAATAGATATTCTCAGTCTCCAATGAACGTTTTCATTGATGACGATCCCACTAATTTTGGTATTTATATATGGGAACTAGATATGCTTATGTATGTGACAAATAACCAAATTCATTCCATAAGACAAGTGGAGGAAATGTCATGATCAGGCATTAGTGAATGGTTTCACCACCCATGTTCTGAGGAATTGATTATGTCACTCTTGAGGATGTATGTTCTACTTTACTTGATTCCTCATTTGTTATTAATTTATTTTATTTAAAAAAATTATTGAAGGGAGGGTATTCTTAATTTGTAGTGGGAAAGGTAAAAATCATCTTGGATTCTATTTTTGAAATATGACCCGACTGGCACCCACTCATCATCAATGAATCATCTTTTAAACCATGACAACAATATCTGGGCCTCATACAATTGAGGCTTATGTGGTAGGATAATATCTACTTCCCCCTATGAAATCAATCATTAAATAGATTGGTTCTAACATTCCTCCATTGAAAAAGAAGAAACATTGGGGAATAAAATATTTTCCTAAACACCTAATCAGAGATAATAAGTCTCAATGGTATCATTTATATGTTCATTATCAAGATTAAATGTTTAACCCTATCTTTGGATGTAGAATATTCTTCTCTATCCTCTTTCAAGGGGCCATGCAATAACCCACGAAGACCTAAGATGAATTCATCGGACCAAATTTAGATTCCTTCTTGAATATCATCTACCTGGATAGAGTATGTTCTAAGGTTTAAGAATACATTATCTTTTTATACCACTACTCTTTCAATTGTAGATAGGTAGGAGGATTCTAGTAATGTAAAAAGTGTATCAGAAGATATCATACAATGACAAATTACTTGTATTCCTTGTGATATTATAAGTTCAAAACTTTCATTTTAGGACCCTCTGATGATAGATTCATACCATACGACTGTCTCTAAGGAAGCTTTTAGGGCTCTTGATTCATCGTAGGAGGTTGTTACGCTAGCTCCCGAGCCGAATCCTTATGAAATCCCCAGTAGTGTGACTATCATCGATATTTGGGCATTAACACATTCAATGAGAAATCATTACATGAAATTTGAAGAAGTGATGGAACAAAATGATCTTCACACCACTTTAGAAGAGTATTATGAAATTAAAAATGAATTGAGTAGACGCGAGCCATTAATTTTATTCAACCAATTCTTATTCCTAATGTTTTTATTATGAATACTAGAATCACACAACTCCATCCATGGAAAATGTTAATGTGGTGATGCGTGAAGAAAACCTTGAAGCCCACCATGTTCCCATTTCTTAGGGGGTACCCATTCAGGGGGCCCAAAATGAGGAGTCTTCATCCTCCTATCCTAAAAATATCTAGGAATAATATGAAGACTACCACGTATAAAGAGGTTCTATCACAAAAAATTGAGGTCAGAAAAATCAGGGTGGAATTCATCCAATCAACTGAACTATCACTCGGTGAGTGTCACCAATAACTTTAATCATCCCCAATTTCATTAATCTATTATTATTTTGAGGATAAAAATGATTCTTATACATTTCCCAGCACACATAACATCTATATCTATGTATGAGGGTGGAGCCTCCATGCCAATGTAACCAATACCAAAAAGTGAAGTCATTTTTGTCCTGAAGGGGGTGGTGAAGGGTTACTTATTATGTTCATGGATCCTAGAATACATTCCATCCATTGAAATTATCTCTGATTTGGATTTTGAAACCAAAAAATCTATTCTTATCACACAAAATGCATCATGGTGGGAGATCTAAAATATAGTCTCTAAGTATGATTTCAAGGATCTGTCTTTCTGAATCTATCAACTTCATTCATGTTTTTATATTGGGATATGAAGGTTTTTATTACCACATGATTCATTCCACCATGAAGGATATCATAATAAAACAGGAGAAAGAAAAACAACTACAATAACATCTAATAAAGGTAATGCTACTAATTAATATAGATGAATTCTAAGCTAAATTGTCTCAATAGTAGGATAAACATTCAAAGAATATGGAGAAATGTAGGAAATAATTTAATGAGAAGTCCATTCAAATATTTCTTCTTCAATAAGAATTGGATATCAATCTGAGGGTGATTTTATAATTCTATCAATTTCTATATGGATCCCAGTTTAAGGCTTTAACTTCTATCTGGAATGTGGTGGAGGAGCTTCATCAGGCTGAGGAGACAGAGGTTGTTTAGTTGTAAGACCATAGACAAGCTACAAATGGAGATCAGGAGTATATCCAATAAATGAATAGTTTTGTTTATGGTCTTTAGTAAATTTTTATGGAGAAATATTATCTTGTGGATTCCCTTTTGATAATTGATTTACCTCATAAATTAAAATATTATGTTTACAATCATTTATATCATCATCCCCATTTTACTTTGGTGGTTATAACATATAATTGGAGTTTATTTTTGTAGAAAGATATCCTTTTGTCAACTAGTCATAACCATAGTGATAGGGATGGGGGGATTCCCAATTTTTTACCTTACCCATGGGGTCTAGAGAGAATAGTCTGACTGATTCTAGGGTCATATGAATGTCCCAAAAACATTCCACCTTTCGTGACATTGCCCAATTTTTTTATATGTCCGATATATTGAATACATAGTGGTTGAGGCTTGGATTTTTATTAGGCATCCCTTTCTGGGTTTTTATAATAATAATATTTTCCCATATATCTTTTAACTCCTCAATTTTTTCCTATACCATACTGATCGTAGGTCTATTGGGTTGAGACTGACCTTTTGTCTAGAGCTCCCTTTGTTGGTTTTAAATCTATAAAGATTGGTGACTTTTGTTGTGTGCATTTTAATGTCTCCAAAATTGGAATAATGAGTTTCGTTTTTTTAGGTCGAACTGATTTGATCAGGAATTTATAAATGATGATCCAAACAAGGATTATGAGCCAAAAAACAACATTTGAAAAAATATCTGTAGGGGAATTTTGAGTCATGATTTTTATTTTCCTTATCTAAAAAATGATGTGATACAAGTCTATGAAAAAATTGTCATATAAAAAAGTCAATAAGTGTTTTTTCAAATACTATTGTCTGGGATTATGGGAATATAGGATGTATCCTCTGAGTATGAAGCTGCAACTGGTTACAAACCCATATTGCGAGAGACATTATATGAAGACAACTTAGGAACTTTTCATCTAATATAGATAATGGAATTCTTTGGATGATAGTCCCTTTATATGTTAAAATTAGGAAAATCTAACCCGGTAATGTTACGACATAGTTAGGAAAATTATTTCTCATGAATTCTAAGATTCAATTACTATTGGCTAAAGGAAGTTTAGGGGTAGTCGATTTTCTTAAAACAATGATGGGTGGTTTTCCCTATGAATATTTCTGAAAATGGAGGGAATATATATTATAATTTTATATAAATGGGACACCACGTTTACAATAATTTGGATTGTGTATTGGATGGTTTTTTAAATTATCGATGTTAGGGGGAATTCCCCTTTCTAAAAAAGGTTGAATGATCATCCAGTTTAATGTCATGTGACCAAGACATGGACTATGTTGTCTAATGACTTGTGTAGAATATGTTGTTGTATTGATTAACTTATTATAATTAGAATTTTCGGAAATTAATTTTAATTTGGTATAGAAAGGAAATTATGAGGGGCGATAATATGTTCTCTTTACCTTTGACCAAAAGGGTAATGATTCTCCCACTCTTCCTAATCTTTCTTGGAATGTGATACCATGTTCAGGTGTAAAATGAATAATGTTGTAAGATTTATTCTAGTTATTTATATATCCTATTACTAGAATGATGGAAAGGTATTGTGGTTATACAGGAGGTATTTCCCAGGGAAGAAGTTACCACTGGTTGAAAACCTATTTTTTGGTGAATTTATACAAATCCAAATGGTCTGTGTTATATCATTTCAAAACAATTGAATTATTTGGATTATAGGAACATAATATATTATTCTTAAATGCATCCAACAAAGTTGTTCTATAATATAGTCATGCAAAGTAGTCCTCAGGAATCATACATTATATTCTTGGTAGTTGGAGTAAGTTTATGGATATTTGTATTTCCTCGGACACAATGTTTTTTAGGAAATAAATTACTTGAATATGGTGGAGAATATTAATAAAAAATTACTCAAGAAAGGGGGAATGGTTTCCTATGCATGTTTGACCCAAAAATAATCAATACAGTGTCAGTAGTTTTAGTTCTTGTGACTAGGAACATGGAATTATGGAAAATATAGGTAATATATGGCACAATAGACCAAATATGTTTCTACATACTTCGAACATGAGGGGGGAAATTTTAAACTATGATCTTGGTGGTTTCCTAATAGAGAGAACTAATATTGAAATTTTTTTTGGGGTGATGACTGTGGACCAAATTTGAATAGTGATCCCCATCATCATGTTGTCAAAGCTTATGGAGATACAAGAGGCTTCCCTTGAGGGGGATGTAACCACTGGTTGAAAATCCTATTTTGTGGGAGTCTTTATTAAAAGAAAATTGGGGAATGTTACAATATAGTAATATAGTGGAATCCTATAGTTAAAAATCAAGTTAGGTGGTTAAATTATGAAAATCTAACTGGGGTGTGTCACAATATAGTTAGGGAATGAAGTCCTCGTGTATGATACATTCTATTTTCAGTTGTTGGAGAAAGATTATGAAGATCCTATGTTTCCATGATTAGTAGTATAACATGAGTAAGGTATATGTTTGATCGTAATGGAGGAATATGGACCAATATTGTCTATAAAAGTGTAGAGGTCATTTTATAATATAGGGGACACCTCAATTTACTTGGTGGACCCCTGAATGAGGGAATCCAATTTAAGAGATTCTATATAGATTTTTTTTATATGAAAGATAGGGTGCTATTTTATATCATGGATGAGACTATGACATAAGGTCTATGAGTCAGTATGTATCTCATTAGGGTGAGAATTAAACTACATATAGTTCTTAGTGAATCATGAAGTTTAAATTCTTATCACAAAGACATCAAGTGTTATGATTAATTTCATGTGGTAAGGATGAAAGTGACTTGACATGAAAACGGAATACAGCTATTGGACCCGGGTATAGGACCCACGAATCACTGTGTATCTTGTTGGAGAAATAATCAATCCACCCAAAGATCTATAAAGGAATCCCCATACTAATTGACTTAATTTGTGGATAAAATGAGTTTTTTTAACATGAGTTCATGCATGGGTTGAGACACAATACTAAATCCTTTTATGTAGATCTAACTCATACATTGGAGATTGGGGAAATTTAAATTATTATGTTATTGTTTTCCCATGATTTAAGATATGTACATCACTACATATCTCATTAGTATGAGAATAAATGCACACATAGTCATTAAGGAATCTATATGGTTTAGTGTCATGCGACAAAGATATCTGGTGTCCCTTTTAATGTCTTGTGTCTCGAATTATGATAACCCTAAAGTGAATTGATATTCCTTACTCATTTATGGAACCTCTTTACCAAAGATATGAATCCAATGTGATATTTTCATGGTGACAGAAACAAGGAGTGTTGATAGATTCTTACATGACACAAATCAAACACAATGGAGGGATATGGGTATTTAGGTTCTATGGTGTTTGGTATGTGAGGTATGATCTATGTGTCGCTATGTATATATTTATAATGACAATAAATAATCATGTAGTGCTTTAATGTCACGAAAATTATTGTCTTGTTGTAAGGAAAAAGATGACCCAGTGTGAAAGATGTGCAATTTTGTGGCCGATACCACAAATGAAAATCTATGAAACACTATGTATCACGTTGACATGATAATAAAAAAACAAATAGTTCGTGAAATGATTATGCGGTTTGTCATCATGCAATGATTATATTATCCATTCAATTTGACATCTTCCCATAAAGATGTGGGTCACCCAACATGGAAATGAACATTATGGCTTGACAAGTGCATAGGACCTAGGTGTCACTGCATATCCTGTTGATGTAAGAATCAAGCCACATGTAGTTCTTGAATATTGTTCCCCACCTTAATCATGTTTTGATGTAGGGAAAGGGAGGATTTTATATTTTCCAGAATGGTTGAAGGTACCAAGACCTAAGGCTAAGGAATCACTACATATCTCTCCATAATGATAATAAATCCACACATAGTTCATGAATAATGGTGTGGTTGGGTACAAGCATCGAATATTTTGATCTTCTCAAAAACATATAGAAACATTGCATAGGTTTGCATCATGAAATAATAATATGAACCATACACTTTAATGTCATTCATTAAGGATTATATGAACTTTTATTTAAACACATATATCATGAACTATATATAGTGCTATAATGTTTGTCATCCTATAGTTGGGATGACTAGCATTCCTTTAGAGGTTATGTGAAAAATGAAGGCTATGTAGTTTAACTTCACATAGTTAAGACGAGCATCATATTATTACCCAAGAATAAATTATTATGGAACTTTGAATTGGTTGGGGTCATAGTAATCTCTCCATATATGGAGATCAAGGAATAAGCTTCATTAGATTTGACCTTATGTGTGGAGTCAGTTCCCTCCCACTTTTCCTCAAGTCTTGGAACCTTATTTCCTATTATCATTAGAGTCCATGTATTAGTGACAATTATTCATAGAGAAATGAACGAAGGAATACCATCTTTTTAAAAGCTTGAGATATCTTATTTTGATGGACCTACACTTGATGAATGGTATATAATATATTACCATCCATTTTATATAATTAATCCATTCATTTCTGGGACTACTCATTCATGGATATGTAGTCATAAATGTCAATAGTAAGTGATGGAAACTGAAACATTATTGGTAGGTCTTCTTTATTCACATATACATGTGAATACGCAGTCACCTGTGTGGAAGTATGGGTTGTTTTTTTGGTAATCACATAAGGGTAGATTGAGGTCTTTTGGAAAATAATTTCTGTCATTATCCACCATATTTTGGAGTATGTTCAACATGGTCTTGTTAAAGGACTCTATCTATCCATTAGTCCTCACATGATCGCGAGATGAATGGTTAGATTTGATATTATACTCTTGGTATAGAGTTTCCTACTCATAAAAATATAAATTCATTCTATTTTCCATCAGTATTGTTTGATGGACACCAAAATCTAGTAATCATGTTGGTTTTATTGAAGCTTACAATGCTTTATCCCCCAAATGTTTTGTAGTGTTTTTCCCTAGCCCATTTGTAGAAGAAGTTAGTATCATCTAAGACATATTTGAACTAATTTGTTCTAGCTAGAGGGTATGAAATCACAACATGAACTATCCATATTGAAAATATAAAAGTGTATTTGGCTATTTGTAACAACATTTATGGTCGATGGATGATGTTGGAATGCACGTGGAAGTAAAGACATTTCTTGGTGAAATTTTTACAATCATGTGTCATCAAAGGCCAGATGTATCCAAGCCTTTTGATTTGGTCTAAAATTATGTATCCTAACTAGTGGGAACCACAAGATTCCTTGTATACTTCCTTCATAATATTCAATGTCTCTTCTCCAACAGTTAATCTAATAATGATCCCATTAAAGCCTAATTTTTAGAGGATTCTCAAGAGATTTGATTCATCCTAAAGAGTAAACATGGATTCTCACTAATGGATTCAGTCTCTAAAATATATTTCTGATATAAGAACTATATTTTGGAGGTATTCCACGATGGTATCATCCAACTACTATTAGTAATAAATGGTTTAGTGATATGGCATATTTTTTGGATCTCTCATGTTTGGACTTGAACAAAAGATGAGGCCCTTCGGTGATGGGAATTACTAATTACCATTTCAACTCAGTTTGGATCTTCTAGAGCTATAACTTTATTCTATATTGCATCTTCATGAGAATAATATGATTATGGTAAGTGAGTTAATGTTATCTTCAAGGGTAATGTTTCCATTAAACATTGTAAATAGACATCCATTGGGATTAACTCTTCTTTTATGATGGCATATTCCCCATTTATCTATTTGATCACCAACTATAAGTCTCCTTTCACCTCTGGTGGCTCATTTGTATTTTGAGTGATAGTTCTAGGCCTAAAATATGGGCTTGATATTCTACCTCATGGTTTTTACAACCTTCTCACAAGAGGAAGAAGTGAGGTAAAACTTCCTTTCCTATATAAATGACCATGATCCCTAACCCAACATTTTTGAGCAAAGTGTCTTCCATTATCTAGCATGTTGGGATGTTGGAGGCATAATCAGAATATATTTCTTAGGTTTGGGAGGAATCCTGAATAGAACACATCTCTTTATCAAATAGTTAATAATTTAATGATGTTGTTTGTAAAGATGGGTTATCTCTAAAAAAATCCGCTAAAGCTTGCCATTTTATTTCCTCCCGATACTCCTTTCAACATATAAAGACTTATGATATATTTGAGCAGGTTATTAAGAGTGACCAAATGGAACTCATGGTTTTGGAAGTAGTGTCTCGGTTTCTAAACCACGAATATTAACACAGAGAAGATTTTTATGATATCCAAATAATGAGTCTCATTATTGAGAATGGTTCAAATGAGATAATAAAGTCTATTTTCATTCCCAGAAACGTTCTTTTTTGTGAAGAAGGCACCTAGTGATCACTCCAACACTGTCACATATAGAATGGGGGACTTTCCCTCAATGGGTTTCATTAATACTAGTAGGATCAAGATATATTTCATAAGACTATTGAATTATTCTTGATAGTCATCAATCCACTAATACGTGACCCCTTTCTTCATCAATTTGGTGAAGGCAGAACACATGCCTATGAGGATGGATATGAATCATTTTATGTATGAAATTTCTTCTTTTTCCTATCATCTATTTAATATTTTTAAGACATGAAATTCTAAGGGTAACATTTTTCATCTTATGGTCAACTTTAATTCCATGATGGCGTATGAAAAAGTTGAGAAGTTTTTATGAGGATACCCTAAAATCACTTTTTTATGGTTTCATTATCCATCTATGTTGTTGTATCTTGTGGAAGAAGGTATCAACATTATCCTGTTGTTCATAAATTTGTTAGGACTAAACTACTAGATCATAAAGGAAACATTTTGAGAACATCTCTTGGAAGGGTTTGAAGATGTGATACATGGAACATTTGTATGTAGTTTTTGTCAATAGAAATACTTTTCTGGGAATATTCCAAAATCCTAGGATCTAGGATTAATACTGTATCTCATTCTACTACAATAGATTTGATTAGTTGCGGATCCCGAATGGCGTTATGGATCATAATTTATGGTCGTTCGAAGTCTAATTGGAAAAAATTGGCAACTGGGGTGATTCTAGGGAAAAGTATGGAAGTCTACACAAATATCCAAAATAGTTTACATAAGAAATTCATGGTCACATAGGAATCGTACACGCCAAATGTGAAATCAAACCAGAACATTTATGACAGCCTTCCATAGCTAAGTATTGAGTTGTGCAGAAGACCACTTCAATGACCTGAATCCTATGCACCGTCTCAAAAGGCTCTTTCTATATATTAAAGGATGCCCAACCGCCATTTTTTGACTAACTCTCTGGAGGTAAATCCACCGCTCTACTATACTAATGACTGAACATCCAAGGAAACATGAAATATGGAACTCCCATGATAGATATCATGCATGAAAGGTTCCTTGTGGGTCCTCCATAGAGTAGGCCCATAGTAATGTAATCCTCATCCAACTTCTTTAAACCCAAGTTAGGTGCACAAAAAGACTAATCTTTCACACAATACAGATCTTTCACACATCCTCCCTTGTATTAATTCCATCTCCCACATAACCCATCATCCATGTGGGTCATCTCGTGCATAGCCAATCTCACACCCAATAGTGTTCATTTAGTGTCCCACTACTCCATACCATGGTGCTGCACCCCAGACCCCTAACCCTATCTTTGTGTAGTTCTATGACCACAATCCCCTAGGCCTATCCCTTCAATACTATAACCAACCCCCAAAAAATGATCACTCCCAAGATGAACATTTCGATCTGAGTTGAGGAAATTTTGGCTTATGCTTCTGTGAAACACCCACTTATATCCTAGGAATACCATGATTATAGATACCCCTATGCACTCTAGGTCAAAACATGAGTCGCCCTACTCCTCGTGGTTCTTTTTCCTTGCAGTGATTTGAAATTCTCATCTTGGAATCGTTGAGTAAATAAACTTGAACCATTCCTAAAGCATCTCTTGAATCTTTATCACATAGATCCTATGCCGGGTTAAACTAGAAATTTCCTCTCATGCATAAGTCCCACACTTCCCACTGAAGGGAATCTTATCCCATGTAGTCCTCAATACATGAATTTAAACTGTAGAATACTCTACCATTCAATAATATATTTCCTTAAAAGTCAATCATAAGAGTCTTAATTAGGATTTGATCACCAAACATCCACTCAGGAACCTCCCATGCATAATACCCATTCATAACATTGAGTATCTATAGAGGCACACAGGAATCTCCCACATATAAGCTCCATTCACATCATTGTCGGTCCATATCAACACCCAACCAGGTCAATGCATAATCACTTCACACCATTCCCATTCCCATGATGCTAATCTATAATCTTACAACATTCAATGTACATCAGATTCATTTATGACTTGAAATGATGAAGGTGGTATGGGAAGCTCAATGCATAATCCTCACACACAACTTCCATTCACACGATTCTAAACTATAAACTTACATCATGTAATGAAGATCGGATTCCATTATGACCTTACATCAGGTATACGCGATGGGAACCTCAATACATAATCCTTTCCCACAATATCCATTCACTTGATCCAAAAATATGATTGGACCACTTGAATTCACATGGGATTTCCTCATGACCCGACATGAGAAAGACACGATTTGAATTCAACACATAAGTCACACACACCACATACATTCATATAAAACAGAACAATTATCTTACCTCATGTAGTGAAAATGGGATTCCCTCATGACTTGGAATGAGGAAGGAGCAAGGGATGCTTCCATTCATAATCCCCAACCATGTCCCCCAAATGGGATACTCTTACGTGTAATACCAAACCACATGCTCTATACTATGGATTTCTCCCATGAAGAAGCCCCATCCTTCATGTATATGGGTTGAACCTATGCATATGCCCCCACCCTCTCAAACAATGTGTATTTTGATCCATGCCTTATAGGTAGGGAATATAAGAAGCCTCTTTGAGGTTCAATCCAAACCAATGGTAGCCCAAAGTGATTACACCTTAGGAAGTACCCTCATACTGTGACACCATCCCTTTCTGGGACACATTTCCTAGATCCACCTACGTTGGGTGTCCTACTCCATTCAACATTTCCATCTAGAAGTATGTGGACTTTTATTCCCAAATAACTGGGATAAAGAGAAACCTCCCTATGGTTAAACATTAACACACCCAATAAACTAATCAATTCAATCCATTTCACCCCGCTCCATTCATAGTCCATCATGATTTTCCCCAGGCTTCCACATCTTCGAAAGATCATGCCACCCACCTGGGACACTTCTACACATAAGCCCAGTCTGTTCATCATTTCTTCTAGTATCACTAGGGAATATCCCATGTGTAATCTCCAAAAAACCTAACACAATCCATCCAAGATAAATCAACTTAAGACAAGCACCACTTTTGCATAATTCTTGAACCATCCGTCGAACTATATGCATTTTGATCCAAGCATTCTAAACAAGGTACGCATGATTCCAATTTAAGTGTCAATCCCAAACAATGGTAAACCTTGGTGTACCCCTACTAGGGTTTCATCTCCTTGATCCACCTGTAATGGTTTCCAAATAATCCTTTATAGTGTGACACTTTCCCTTGATTGGACAACCCACCTAGGATCTGCTTCCATGGGTGTTCTGATCCATCCACCTAGTAAACCTTATCAAGTTCACCCACCTAATGATTCACCATGTTGATCCACCTCCTTGGGGAATTCTGATTAATCTCATTTTTTCTCCAAAAGATTTTTAAATAACAACTCATCTTATAAATATACCATGTAATAAGTATGGTATGGCTAAGGTGAATGCATTGGATGATGTTCTTTTTTCATTATATACCCTGTGATCAACATGGTATACCTTGGGTTTCAAACCAATGATGCCTCCATGGGAAATCCTCTTATGTGGTGGAATGCAGGTGAACAATGTTCTAGAATCTATACATCCTACTGATTCCCAACATGACTACTCCCCTGACCAGATGTTGATTCCCTATCAAGTCCCCTTAAAATGTCTTGATAGAAGCAGTGTAATTAAATTCCATCCATAAAAATATGGGACAGAGAATGAGTTCCATATACAAATAAAATCAATAAAGGAGACTTCGACTATCCAATGAGTTCCACAAAGGTCCATGGAAGGAATAACTAACATACCATCATCCCATTTTGATGAAATATGGGACATCACTGATAATATTGATCAATTTATTCCACCATTGGAAAGAGAAAATGTGGTGAAATAGATAAGAAATGATCACATCATGTCAAAAAATGGGCTGGCCATGCTCAAGAAAGAGAATCATCAATATAAATGGTGAACACGACGTGAAACTCTTCTCACTCAACTACGAATATACGAAAAATGTTTTCAAAATAAAGGTATCACCCATTTAAATCCCTTATCCTTCATATACAAGAAGATCAGTAACATTTGGTGAGTGAAGACTAGGGATCATTGGCTTTTCTCCTACACTGCCACCCTCATAGGCTACGCTTAAGAAACGCACCCCTAACTCCATTGGCTCCTTGTCAACACTTCCCCCCATCATGGGTCACACAGTATGAAAAAAACCTCGAATCCATCAGCTCCTCACTGACACTATCTCCCTCATGGGCCACGTAGGGGGAAACCACCCCGACTCTATCGTCTCCATGAAAACACCTTTTCCCCCATGGGATGTGATGAGGGCACCAAACCTTACTCCATCAGATCCTTACCGATACTACCACCTTCATGGGCCATATAGGGGAACCCCCCCCCCCACTCCATTAGATGATCGCAGACACTTCCACCCTCACGAGACACGTAAAGAGGAAACCACCCCTGGCCTCATTGTCACCTTGGCGACACCACCTCCCTCATGGGAATTGTAGGGGAAACCAATCCTCGACTCCATTGTCTCCTCACTGACAGCATCAAAATATTTTTCAAGTCATCCCATGATAAAGAAAAACCATCCCGAAGGTCCTCATTTTCACCATTATCAGCCATTGTGAAGGTCTTCCTAGCACCAATTTTAGTGGGTGTGGAGGTCCTCTCTATTGCCATCGCTAGCCATTATGGAGGTCATCCCCCCATTGTCATTGACCAGCACAGAAGTGATCCCCATTTCCCTTACCAGCCATTACCGAGGTCCTCCCCACACCACAAACAGCTAGCACAGAGGTCCACCATATTGCCATCGTCAGCCATTAAGGATTTCCTCCTCGTCACCATAAACTGGAAAACATTCCCTCTCCATCACCATTGTCAATGATTGTCGAGGTCCTCCCCACATAGCCATCAACTGTCATGATGTTCCTCCTTATCCCCATCATCATCCATTGCATAGGTCCTCCCCAAACTATCATCAATCAAAAAAGAGGTCCTCCACATTTCCATCGTCAACCATTGTGGATGTCCTCTCCACACTACCAAAAACAAACATTTAGTTCCTCCCTATCGCAATCATCAACCATTGTGAAGGTCCTACCCTCACTTCCATCAACTATCTGGGAGGTCTTCTACATCGCCATTTTCATCCATTTCATTAGTCCCCCCCCCCACAATACAATAAACTAGAACAAAGGTCATCTCTATAACCATAGTCATCCATTGTAGAGGTCTATATCACACTTCCATCAGTCATAACATAGGTCACAATCGTTAGACATAGTGAAGGTCCTCCCCACACATCCATCATCTAAAATGGAGTTCCAACCCTTTAAAATCATTATCCAGTGTGGAGGTCCTCCCTTCACCACTATCATTAGACATAGAGGTACCCCCATGACACTATAAACTAGTGTAGAGTTCCTCCCTACATTCTCTTGATCCATCACAAAGGTCATTTCCATGTCATGGACATGGCTTGTTTTGAAGAACCAACATTGGGGGAAGGTCAGCCATTTCCCTACTCCAATTCCCCTATATTATGATATGTCACTCCAGGCTTCCCCCTCTTTTGAGATCCATCAAACCATTCTACTGACCCTCTATGATTCCATGCCTTTAAGGTGCCATTTACATGTCATACCGATGTTATAGGCTTCCATTCATTCTGAGCTACAATGCCCCATTATTTCCACACTCCAGGTTTCCACGCCTTTGGGAATCCATTGCTCGATCGTACCGATGCTCCAGGATTCCATATATTATAATATCCATCCCTTCATTGTACCAATTATCTAGTATTCCACACCATCAATACTCCATCAACCCATCATACAAATGCTCTAGGATTCCAAGCCTTCTGGGATCCACTTCCATGTCATACCAATGATCCGGGCTTCCATGCCCTCCAGTCAGCATCACATCATCATACCAAATTAGGATGCTTCTATACCTAGTGAGTATGATCCCCCATCATACTGACACTTGAGGATTCCATGAATTCTAGGTTCCATCGCACTGTCATACCAATGCTTTAGGATTTCATGCCTTCTAGGCTCCCTCTCCCTATCCCACCGACAGTCTAGGCTTCCACAACAACCAGGATCCATAACCTAGTCATACTGATGCTCCAAGATACCATGAATTTTGGGATCTATCTCCCCATAATACTAACCCTCTATGTTTCCTCTCCTTCTAGGCTACATCACTCAATTGTGCTGAGGATCAATGAATCCAGGCCTTATGGGCTTCTCCACCCTATCATACTGATAATCCAGGATTCAACAATTTTTAGGTACCTTCACCCTATCATATCGACAGTCTAGGATTCCATGCCTTCCATGATACATTGCTCCATCATACTGAAGCTCCAAGAATCTACTCCTTTTGAACTCCAGTGCCTTGTCTTACCGGCACTCCAGATTTCAATGCCTACTAGGAGTCATTTCCCCATTTTAACGATTCTCTGGTCTTTCACTCCTTTCGTGGCCCATCTCCCCATCATACCAACTCAATAGGTTTCCATGACTTCTAGGAACCATCAGCCCATCAAACCTATGCTCTAGGATTCCATTTCTTTTAGGATCCATCTCCCAGTCATACTAGAACTCTAGGTTTCCATACATTCTTGGCTTTATCACTCCATCGTACAGACACTTTTGGAATCCATGACTTTTGGTATTCATCTCCCTATTGTGTCAACACTCTAGGATACCATTCCTCCTATGTGCTATTGACCCACCAAGATAAGGTAATTCTATCATCCCTACAACATTTGATGTCACCTAAACCTATTATATATCCCCTTCAACCCTCGAGATGATCCATGTCACCTATAATGATATATGGAGGAGTCTAGTCATCTGAAATGACTAAGATCCATACCCCAACCATTTTTCAGCTCTTTTTGGTCGACTCCCCCTACTACATGATCCAACAACAACCACATAGATCCTCCTGGTGACCCTGATAATAGAATATAAAAAGATCCTTGTGAAATCTAAAGGCTCATACTTGGATAACATTCATGCATACATTGGGTGAATTTTAGTGTATTCACATGATCAGATCCCCCCAAATCATCAAGAACCCCAAACCTTCTGAATGGGGGAATATATGGTCATCCATATTCTAAAACACTCCTTGTGGTTGTACCACCAAGTTTCATGATGTTAAAATGCACAAAAACCATCATCATGGTTGTATGATATTAAACCACAAGATAACGTCTTGGTCACATTATGTTAAAATGTAAATTTTTTTGGTCAAATCTATGACACCTAAAATTATATTAACCGTGGTCAAATATATTTGCCCTAAAATTGTAGAAACCATTATAAAATCATTGAAACCATAAATGGTAGCCACTTCTTGTCCTAATTACACAATGTTAAATTGTACGATTCAATGTCCTTACTATGTAACATTAAACTATATGCCTATCTTCCACATCTCATGAAGTTAAATTTTACCCTTACCCTCTGTGAATATTATAGGATTATTAATATTCTAGGCATGATAAAACTTCACATATTCACAAAATTATGTAAAACTACATAATTACATGAGCTCCAAAGTGAGATATCACTCTACATTCAACTCAGATAAAAAAACATTCAACATTAAATAACTACCTCCATAACCTATTTCTAGAGAAGGGGTTTGAATACCTCTTTCTAATACACCCCCATTGACATTCTCAAATGTGGTGTGTTGTACAATCTATGTTGTTTGAATCTGATTGGAAATCATCTCAATCCATCTCACTACTTCTAGAAACATTTTTCATGTGTCCCAATCCTCTTACACATATGAAGTGTCCCTCTAACGGTTTGGTACCATGCCATTTTTGCTCACCTTATATTACGTTCCAACACCCTGGAAGACATTAGATGAGATTTTGAGACAGGTATTGTGTTTAGAACATGGTCAGTAGTTGACCCTCATTTTTTTGTACCCATCCCAGGTAACATGGTATGGATGTTGTGTTTCGAACTTGGTCATACATTATCCCCCATCATTATTCCACCCTAATTATATTCTAGATATCTAGTTTCATGACTCACACCTTCCACCTCCTTCTGTTTTTGATGAACTCCAACACCGTAAGTGTTACCCTTCTATGAACCCATGCACATTGATTAAGAATGTCAACATCAATGGGACATTCACAACCCATATTCTTTTTTCCCATTATATGTGATTCCATGTGTCAATAAAATTCTCACCACTATATGTTTCTTACACATAGAATGACTCATGTTGGATTGGGTTTCTTAGTGGGATGTGTACCCATGTGGTAAAAATGATCTAAATTTTGGTCCAGAATCAGTGGCCTTAAACTAAGATCCCCTCCATGATATAATCTCTATGACCATAATCTAATGGTATCTCCATGGTTCGAAATTTCCAACCATATACTAAGAATATAAGTCAAATAATCCTAACATTAAATTATACATGTGTCTTCCTTGGTAATGCGTTGTGTTGAGTGGGCATATTTTTTCAGATTCACATTAGGTTATTCTTGTCATGAAATGCATATTAATTATATAATACTCACCCCCTATGTTCCAGACTCTATGAACTTAAACTGAAATCCATCGATCCATGAAATATGAATTTAAACTATTTTTAACACTGGGGTATATTACGCTGAGTTTAAACTAGGTCTTTCAAACCCCCTAAGGAACTTAATCCTTATGTATAGATCTAATATTGTATCCCTATATTCCCCACCTACATGATCAAATGTCTTGTGGTGTGAAAGTAGAATTTTCGATCCCCAAGGGAGACTCCCCCAATCTATACCAACCCATCACCTATTTCTCAATTTGGATACCATAATCTTTCAAGTCTATTAGGTTCCCCTCAACACAATGGTTCCTAGCTATAATTTCACACCTATCATCCTAATAAACCCCTACTTAGACCTTTTACAATAGATAGTAGATCCTATGATTCAAACATGGTTAATAGTCGATTCAAAATTTTCTCACCCAATACTTGAATGGTGTAATGGTGGATCCTATGTTCCGAATGTCATCAATTTTGGTCTATACTTATCAGTCACCCCATTCAAGATTCAAATATAGAAGGTCTCAAATTACCTCTTTATTGTTCCCTATGTTTCAATGGAACTCCAACACCCTAGGTGTTTCCCCTCCATGCATCAGCGCATGTAGAGTGTGAATATTAGTTTCATTGGGACATTCCCACATAGAATTTCCTTTCCAGGGATGAGAAATTCCATGGTATATTTAAATACTCAAAACACTCCTTATTTCCCACACTTATCATGGATCATCTGGTCCTGGGAGTTGTGTTAGGTTTTTTACCTAGATGGAGTTGTTTCACTCTCTCTTAGGTCAAAACTCTATGGACTTAACTAGGATTTTACATCCATTGGATATAAGTTTAAACTGGGAAAGTTTTCTAAGTGTTATGTCCTTAAACTAATAGCAATCATATGGTCCATGCAACACAACCTTAGACAATTTTTAAAAAGGGTCTGAGCTCCATGACCTAAAACTAATAATCACATTCCAATTATCCAAACATTAAACTTTGTGGTATCCTTCTTAGGAATGTGTGGTATCGAACTAGTCCTCAAGGGATCTCATTTTCATTGGGATTCTCACTTCGACATCCCACATAAACCCATTTTAGGAATCCTCCTTCTATATTTCCAAGCATCATAACTTTATATGGAGAGTTAAATTACTATCTTCAAAACTTTAAACAGCCTGTAGGTCTCCCCAAGAATGTGTCATGCTACATGGGACTCTAAGGTCATCAATCACATTAGATTATTCCTATCATGCCCCACATATACCTATTGGTAGAGTTTCTTCACTCACCGGCCTGGGCTCTATGACCTTAAACAAAAAGATCATATCCAGGCATGATGATATTAAACTACATGTAGTTTTCTATATGGAGTGTGTGGTGTGGCCTGGTTCCTCCATGTACCACATTAACATCAAGTCATAGAGGTAGTTACATGAACCTCCCCTTAGAACACTTCTCCCCCCCCATCTTACTCATAGCATGACATTAAACTATACTACCAACATACCAGGAACACGATGTAAAACTGGGAGCCTGAGTCCAAACATATGAATTTAAACTAAGAGGGCATTTTCAGGGTCATGTGGTGTAGGCCTCCTTGGTCCCCATTAACCTCAGGTTATAGTATCCATGTCATACAAATTCCTCTGGAATTTCCTATCCCCCAATATCATATTCGCATGATGATAAAATTTGTAGAAACTATCATAGTTTCTGCACAATGTTATGTTGTAGAGAAAATTCGGATCACATGGCCTTAAACAATGGAATCACCATCCTAGCTTTATGATGATAAATTACATAGCACCCACATCCTAGTTTCATGAAATTAAACTACAAAAAAACTACCATCAAGGCTATATGATGAATAATAGTCATTCATCATGATACCCACTCCATAGAGTTTTTCTCTTCTGGTATCAGTTATCCACCATGGCACATTCGAGAACTATGTGTTTCATGATTCCCATCCTTATATGATATGTAGAGAAACCGACAAAATTTGACTTTGGGCCCAACAACAAATTTAACTCCTCTTTTTTTCTCCATGAAGACCCATTTATAGCGTGCTTACCTCCTTGGCATATTCTTGTCTATCATTTCTTCCATTCATGAAACATAGATGTCTACATGGAAAATATCAAAATACTTCTTGGTGAAATGTGGTCCACCATCGGGCTTCCTATGATTTTTTTACATTAGATTCATTGTCTCCATCATTCCACATATACCCATTTCATGGAGCCTCCTCAATCATGTCCCAAAATCCATCACATTAAAAATAGATCCTACAGTCCAGACATAAAAACATTAAACTATGTACAATTATTTTTAGGGATGTTTAATGTTATGTTGGTCTATCCATGCCCTCATTCATGTTTGGTTTTTCCTAAATTTGAACTACACATGTACATTTGAGAGACCATCCATCATGGTACCAACTCTATGAACTTAAACTAAGATTTAACATCTGCAACACCAGACATTAAAAGGAAATCATACACTAAGAAAGCTCAAGATTCCCCACGATAAGCATGGAATGCCTCAGTTCTATCATTAGAGATTATTTCTCCACAAGCGGTGGTCACTTGCCTCATGGTGTTCAAGAATTATGTGTAGCTTCATTCTTACATTAGCAATATACGCAGTGACACCCAGATCTCCAATCTCAGATCGATCCATGACATTTCATTCTTTCACATTATTTTATCTTCTTCCTCACCACAAGACATTATGTTTCATATGTTTTCTAGAACTACATATGCATTGAGTCCCATCCTTATGGGATACATAGAGACACCAAAATATTTTCCTTCACGTCCAACCACGATTCTACCAACCTTTGTCCTTTTAGCCTTGGTTATAGTTTAGGGAACATTAATTTAAACTGTATTCCATAGTCCAGGGGATATTACTTTACACTATCTTCCATACTCAATGTGATAATACATTGAACTGTCTTCCATAGTCTAAGAAACATGAAATTAATTTATTAAACATAGTCTAAGTGAAATTTCATTAAACATATTTTACTATCTTTTCTTGAATTCCACCTTCTAGTGTGCTCCATTAAATACTTCAAGTATTTCATGATTTTGATATTCATCATCTATCAAATCCAAATGGACACTCTGGTAGTGATGGTCTTATGACATTATGGCTCACATCCTATTTAGGGATAACTCCCTAATGGATATTTGGAAGAAAACATCGAATCTTGTTTTCTAAACTTGGTCAATGCTTGATTATGCATTTTCTCACCCCATTCATGACCAGTTTTCTCGTGGTCCCTTGGTTTTGAACATGGTCAGTAGTTGATCCCTACACACTAGCCTCTCTTTTATCCATATCATGAAGTTCTTGACTATCCACTCTTCTGCTTCCCCATATTGTAATGCAATTCCACCCTTGGAATCAAGAATAATGTGTGATCCAACATGTAAGGTAGATTCCCTACATGATTCCTTCATTCCAACACCAAGCATGACTCACGTTGTATTAAGAATTCAAATGGGGTGCATACCGATGTGGTCAATCCACACCTGCTCCCTTCATGGTCCAAACCCAATGAACTTAAACTAAGAGACACACAAAGTATGTATGATGCATCATGGTCCCCATGGTCCTCATTTTTTGAAATTTGTCTTTTTCCTAACTCTTATGTGGTACAAAATCATTTTTTGGCTCATTCACGTCAGGTTTATTTCCTCTATGATGCATAATTTCATTTGATATAGGCATTTCCATAGTTTGTGAAACATGAAATTGAACTGTTTTCCATGTTCTCGGTAGTATGAACTAAAACTGTGTGCAACATACCAACCATAATACATTAAACTATAGGACATGTCCGGATTTCATGATGTTAAAATGTACCTTGTGTCATCCTCACCGTATGAAATTAAACTATGTATTCATAATCCTTAGTTGAATTACGTAATTATTGAAGGAATCCCAAGTCCTCTACTAAAAGGACCTTTCCTGATGCTGGTTATCTAATGGATTATTCACATCTTCATATATCACTCGACATCCTAGATGATTCTCCCATGTAATATGGGTTTGATCTTTGTTCAGACCATTTCACCTTCACCAATGTGCTCTATGTCATGGTTGTGTAGTTACAAGAGTTTTGGATTTCATTCAAGCATCTCATCACTCCATTTACATGTTTCTTGTTCCCATTTCTTGGATCTTCATCCTCTTTCATGCATGAAGGGACCCCAACGGCCTAGTCTCAAGATATATTGGCTCACATACCAACATGGGACAATATTCCAAAATACTTCGGATGAAATTAGAAGAAATGTTCATTATTTTGAAAATGGTCAATGGCCAAAACTTCTTTTTCTATCATCATTTATAGCTAAGTGATAAATATACTTTTTTCAAACTTGGTCAATATATTTCCAATATCATGATTTCACTCCAATTGTGTCCCAAATTTTGGTCAATGTGATTCACACTCCCCATTCCCCTTTGTTTTGTTAGAATTTAATTCCCATAGAATTTTCTCATTTGTGAATTTGAGGTAACAAGATAAGAATGTCGGGTATGCTGAGTTCCACTCAAAATCATGGTCATTCCATGTAAAGACACTTATAAAGGTGATCGATGTACCATTCTGATCTGGCACATCTTCCATTATTTGGAACTCTCATCAGTAAATGGCAATATATTTTATATTTTTTCCCATGCTGAGCATGAATCACATGGGCTAAGAGATTTATTAGGTCCTTCCCTCAATGTGATCAAAATAAATTGGGCCATGATATATTCATTTTCCTTTAAAGATTCCTCAGAACACGATCTGCCTCACCCTCCACATCCTCGTTAAACCCCATTTTGATGGGGGAATTTGTTTGAAGTGAAAATGCACATAAAATATGGATTGAAATGGAAATTAATTTGATCCAAATGTGTATATCATTCCACGGGATTCGATTTTACTGGTCATGGAGCCTAAATTGAGTTATGAATTAGAAGTTATGGTCGTTCAATGTCAAACGAGCAAAAATGGCCATCTGGGATGATTATGGGGAAAATTATGGAAGTACGGAAAAGATTCTAAAAAAGTATATGAATGAACATTACGGTCATGGAAAAATCATATGTGCCAAATGAAATGTCAAAATAGCCCTTGAGTGACCTTCCTCCATAGATATGTATGGATATTCACGGAATGCCTCTTCCATGACTTGAATCGGGCATGATATTTCACAAGCATCCATTTATATATTGAAGGTTACCCCCTGCCTCTTTATGGGGAATCTATATAATTCATACTACCACACTGTTGTTGGAAGGATTGATCATCTGTGAAATCCTGAATGATGGAACTCTCATGTTAGAGATATTTTATGACAGGTTCCCTATAGGTCTTCCATTTAGTGGGCCCACAACTGTGTAATACTCACCCAAATTCTTTCAACCCAATTAGAGTGAATGTACTTACTCCTCTTGTGCACACCCTTGATCATGCACACAACCCATCTTGCATGAAATCTATATCATGCATACCCATCTTCCACACAACCCATCATGCACGCAAGTCATCTCCCATGCTGTCCATATTATGCGCAATAGTGTTCATACACACACCCACTACTCTTTACCATGGTGGTTGTATCCTAGGACCACCGCTCGGTATCACTGATGAGCAATGGTCGAGAGCCTCAAACCAAATCTCTTCAAAATAATCACAAACCCATATGAAAAATTGATATGTTGCATCATGAAATTTTCAAGACATGATTATGACATCTTGGCTTCCACCCCTATTCTATCCTCCTGTTATCCCTAGAAAACAATGATTCGAGATTTCCCTCTGAACTCCTTAATGAAACTTTATTTTACTTACTGCACTTTGTTCATTTCCCTGGATGTGGGTTGATATTCTCATCTTGGATTCCTCTAGTAACTTGAGTTGAACCATTCCTCATTCATCTCCTGAAACCTCATCATGTGGCTCATAAGATAGGTTGAAATAGAAATGGATGATCTTTCATAAGTCCCACACTAGCCATTAAAGGGAATCTTTTCCATAGTAGTCCTCACTACATGACTTTAAACTGTATAATACCCTATAATTCAAGAATATGATTCCTTATGTATCAAGTATAATATGCCTTATCATGATACAATCAGCAAGCATCCACCCAGGAAGCTCCCTTGAGTAATCCGCATTCACATCATTGTCACTCCATAGCAACACATATGCATCCCCAATACATAAGTACCGTTCACATCATTTTCTCATAGTAGCGGAGCATGGGAAGCTCAATGCAAAGGCCCCACACATCACGTCCATTCACATGATGCTAAATTGTAATTTTACCTCATGAAATGAACATGGGATTCCCTTATTAATTGATAGGAGGTAGAAGATATAGGGAGATCAAAATATAATCCCCACACACCATGTCCATTCACATGATTCTAAAATGTAATGTTACCTCATGTAATGCACATTGGATTCCCTCATGAAAATACATGAGGAAGACCCGATGGGAAGCTCAATACATAAGTACCACATACCACATCCATTAAAGATATGCTAAATTGTAATCATACCACATGGAATGAACATGATATTCCCTCATTGATGGATACGAGGAAGAAGTGATGAGAAGTTAGTGTATAATCCCCATACATGACATTATTTCACATAACACTGATCTTTTATCCTACCTCAGAAATACACATGTGATTCCCTCATGACCTGACATGAAAAATGTGTTAGGTCTGGTTCTATGCATAATTCCTAACCATATCCCCCAAATGGGAAAATACTGTGCATAATCTTTAACCATATGATCCATATTATGGTCTTCATCTATGCATAAGCCTCATTCTTCATCCATACATACCACTTATATGGATAAGCACCCACCATCTAGAACAATGTGGGTTTTGATCCTTGACTTTTAGGAATATTATGTAGGATGCCTTTTTGATGTTCAATCCTGACCAATGGTAAACCCAAGTGCTCCATCCTTGGGATATACCATCTTGATGTGGAAGCTTCCTTTTATGGAACACATCTCTTGGATCCTCCAATATAGATTTTTCTGATCCATTCACCAGCCCATTCCATAACTATGTTAACTTTTATTTACATATAACTAGAATAAATACGATACCTTCATAAGCTTCAAGACTAAAAAACCTAGAAACCCCATTTATTCCATCAAATTCACACAATCTATCCATATTCCATCGAAATTTTCCTTGGAATCTTACATCTGGGAAAGATCATGCCACCCACCTGGACCCTCTTATATGTAAGCCTTATCCACATCATCTCTCATCTTAGAAAAAAAATTAAAGATCCCTACCAAAACCCCACACAACACAAAAAAAATACAACTAAGAAAAATCCTCTTGGGATGGGTAGCACTTGTTCATAAGCCCCAAAAAATCCATTGAACTGTGTGGGATTTGATCCCTTCCTTATAAACTGGTTACATAGGATTCCTATTTGAGGTTTGGTCTCAAACAATGATAAACCTTGGTGTCCCCATCCTTGGGATGCATCTCTCTAATCCACCACTAATAGTGTCTGGATCAACTTTCATAGTGTGACACCTTCCATTTATGGGACACAGCACTTAGGATCTACCTCTATAGGTGTTCTGATCAATCCATATGATAAAGGTTATCAATTTATCCCTCTTGGGGATGCACCTCATTGATCAGCCTCTATGTGGAGTTTTGAGTAACCCTGTTCTATTTCTATAATACATTAAACTCAAGACCCATATCATACAACTACCTTGTTCTATGAATTGGATTACTGAGAAGAAATTCTTAAAATATATTCCTTTTGAATCAGATACCCTATGATCAACATTGGATGCCTCGGGTTCCTCTCCCAAGATGCCTCCATGAGATTACCTCTTACGAGGATGAATAGAGGTGAATAATGTGCCAGTGTCCAGACATTCTAGAGATTCCCAACATGACTACCCTCCTAACCAAAGGTTTCTTCCCTATCAAAAACCCTTGTAATGCCCAGGTAGATTAAGTGTATTTAACTGACAACCATAGAGAGATGACATTTTTAATGTGTTCCACAAACAAACTCAAATCTATGGGGGAGACCCTGACTGGCTGACAGGTTCTTAGGAGAAATCCATGGAAGGAGGAACTGACATACCATTATTCCCTTTTGATCAAGGAGAAGATATTTCCAATGAAAGAGAGAAATACTTCCTGCAATTATAAATCTGGAAAATGAGGTAACATAGAAGTAATTCCAATGTCACATCAGATGAATGTTGCGGGAACTCCCAAACGAAATCATAAAAAATAATGGCCCCAACGTTCTTAAATCCAAAGATATTTACTCAATATAAGAATAATCCCTAATGGGTGATGATGGTAATGGATTTTTGATTTTTTTTTGATAGTTTGAATTTGGTTGTACCATTAATAACAATCTAAGAAGAAGAGGGATTGACAACCAGTAGTCACATAAATTAATTTTTTTATCGGAACCCAGAAAAAATCTTTTGAAAATGTTGGTTGAGATCTATGAAGTCTATGTAATCATTGGTTTTACATTTTTTTATAGGAACAAAATTGGCTAGACATATTGGAAATTGAACTTCCTGGATGAGTTTAGCTTTAAATATTTTATCTCCTTCTGCCTCAATTTTGGAGGTGTGAGTCAGTTATGTCCTTCTGGAATCATGTTAGTATCCTTTTTGGCCTCTTGCAAGTCCAAGTGGGGCTTTCCACCTCAGGATCAAGTCTTAGCTGCACTGTTTAATTCTAGGTGAACAAATTTCACTATTTCATACATAAAGAGGTATGTACCTCTAGTTCAATGGATATTAGAGCCTCACTCATAAAATTGGGCCATGGATCTTCTTCTATTAACATATTTATTTCCATGAGTTCATAAATAGTGGTGGAGAAACCTTTCTCATATGATAGAGGGGAATCCCTGAAGTATTCCTACTCTTTCCCTCACTCATTCTGTATTATTTCATCCTCTACATGGGAAGTAGGTGATGAATAAAGCTTCTCAGATTTGGAATATGAATAAATATTTGGACATTAAAAAAGATTATGTAACAAATTCCACCTTGATTTATGGTGTGGGGAATTTTTGTGATATTATGTGGAGGTGAGGGACTGAGAACGACCATTTTTATCTTCTCGATTTTTCACGACAACTTATTCTAGTGTAGCTAATCAGATAGAGATTTTTTGAAGATCAGGGGATGTAATGTAGAAATTTTAATCTTGGATTACATTACATCTCAGAGATATGAATCCTTCTCCAGTTTTTTGGGTTTAGTTATCATGACTAACATTACAAAAGATTTTGGATGCATGTTCAAAGTCAGACCCACCTATTAGATTTGGTTGATGGGTATCACGTAATCTTCATGGGTTTGGTTGAAAGGATTATCTAGAATCATCTCAAGAACATTAAAAGAATTTAATTGTTCCAAATCATTAGTCACAAATAGTTTCCCTTTCATTTAGTATAATCCTACATCAATTTACAATGATTCACAAGATTTAAAATGGTCTTTTTCCACTGTTAAAATCCCAATTTGTCCATTGATGTAGTATTTGTTGAACATGTGGTATTAATAAGAGATAACCACGTGATGATGTATCCATGGTCCTCTTAATAAAACGTTAATGGTCATATTTTTCCTAAAATCGAATAATTCTGAGCCTGATATGAGATCCCTGAATTGAGTCATGAGTTTTACATCACCAAGAGGCTTTTTTTCATCTATTGATAACACAAAAACATTAATATAGAGGGGGAAAAGTGAGATTTTTGGAAACCCAATTGATGAAGTGTTCACATCAGAATGAGTATGACTCTTGAGCTGTTGTTAATAAAGGATCATTGGATACCAATTTCATTTATCATGAAAAATATAGACAAGGTACTGAAAAGTCCCAATATATTGTAATTCTCATCCAGTTCTTTTAAAGAGATGAACATCTGGCATTCGGCTGGATCATTCTCTACGTGATATACTTATGTACAACAAACCTAGACTATCATTTCCTGATTTTTTGGAAAGTCCTTTATGAGTTCTCCTAATATTTATTTTGAAATTCTCATGGAATCCAGGATTTAAAACTTTTCCTATACCAAGGCTAGTTGTTTTAAAATATCATATTTCTTATCTGAATATCTGTGCTTCTTATCATGGGGACACAAATTTTCAGATTCTTTAATAATTCAATTACTTGATGTGGATGAATCAACCATTGTAACATGATTTTAAGGTTCTCCTTACCTAAGTGGATCTGGTCGACTAGGTTTACCTGCACACAGAGTAGGGGTACAGTTAGAGTAGTGACTCTTAGGACAGCCATGCCTCCCCCTATATCCTAAACTGTAAGGAATATTCCCCCAATTCCCCAATCAAGTGTAGTAAAATCAAGTACATAATCACACTCAACATCTAAGAAGTGTTCCATTTAACTGAAGATCAACTCCTTGCCTAATAGAGATTATGTCTAGTGGATCAACTCTGGTTGCATCGTTGGGGGGGGGGATTATGAGCTTCTGGGATAGTAGGCATGACAATGATCATGTGAAAGACATATTTTTCCATGAAAAAATATCATAATCATTTCTTATTCTTCTTGATATTCTATCCAAGTAACTTTTTGGAAGACTAGATTTCAGAGGACTAAAAAGCCGATGAAGTCATTCAGGTTGTGGCAGAAGCAACCAGGGACAGAGTTTGTTGTTTTATCAGTTATTAGATTATAGCATGTGTATGTTTGATCATTTTTCTAATAATCCCATAACTGAACTTTTGTTTAACATAGTTTTTAACTTCTTATCATTCATTGTTCACCACCATATTAGAAGATGAAACACATGCCACTTGCATAGGGTTCTTTCCCATCTTCATTTTCTTGGAGTCCACCGACTTCTTTAGGATGTATTTGAAATTGAAACATTCAATGATATTGATCCCCAATTCTCTATTGAATGGGGTATAGTTTGCTAGGGCTTCATCACTATCCCATATAATCTTCTTGTGGTTTGGAAACTTGATCAAGTTGTTCTCCAATGACGATATTATGTTTCTAGGGACCTGGTCACTTCTGATGAAATATACCTTATTTTTCATCTCTTAAAACTATTTTTCATTCTTATCCCATTTATCATACTAACAAAGTAGGAATTGTATATTTCATTCAATATGTCAATCCATATGATATGTTTTAGGCTTTAGATCAGGGGATTGTGTGGGGGCCTACTTAAGCGTAATAGTGGTAGCATCTTCTTTCATTGTTCTCATTCCTTGAGCTGATGGAATTACTCATGACTTATCCTTGGTCAATGTGATATGTTTTTCAACTCTTTGAGAAATCTTAGTGAATTCCCAGATGCATCCCATGAATTTCACATGGATGAGTGGTATTCCAAATTCAACATGAAGATTCTCTATATAGATTGGAAACAAGTCTTATTGATGAAGATGTAGGTTTAAGGAGTATGTAATCACATTAGATCGAGCAATGAAATCCAAGACCCTCTCAGTCTCTAGATATTTTTAGTTTTAGAGATCAATGAATATTTTCTTCTATAATATCGAGTTGAATTCGAAAACAAACATTTGAAATACATTTTCCCACCCATTAATTGACTGATCTTGCAAGCCAATGTACCATACCATGGCTGATCCCTAAAATGATTACATGAAGAAAATGTGTTTCACTACTTCTTTTTGTTAAATGTTCCCATTCATGGGATCACTATAGGACATGAAATGTGTCAAGGGAATCCCCATGTTCCAAGATCCCCTAAAAATTGGAATTATATGATTCCCAATGTTTGATGGAAGAAGAGTTGGATCAACCCATTCCGGGTAAGGCTTCTTCTCTAGTTATACTTGAATAAATAATTCCCCCATGTCCTATAATAAGGTAATTATAGATTCAATAGTATTCAATAACCCTTGAGTAAATTCTAGATGGGTAGGATCTTGAACAGGTTAGCAGCTGGTAGGGCCATCTGTGGTGGAACTACTGATATTTTTTATGGGTATCCTTTAAGGGTAGGTTAGTAAGGATGAACCTATTTTTTGACTATATACTCAAAGGATAGAATTATGATCCACTACAACAGAGTCCAATTATATTGGTGATTAGTGTCTTGTGTGGATTAGATGATCTGAATTCATTTCATAGTTGTAGAAAACCTTCTTTATTGGGGTGTTCCATGTGGGTGTCCAAGATGAGAATCTTCTTGCAGAACATATTCAATTGAACGGAAATGGTGGAGTAGTTATACATTGATTCATCTCAATTATTTAATATAATCCTCTTGTATAGAAATTTTTTTATCATGTGTGGGGGGTACATCCTTTTCAGTGAGTGGTTGAGGCAAGAACAAACCTTTTCCATTTTATTTATTTGGTTCTCTTTGAGAAGATAGTGGGAGAGTGATTGAGTTAACACCCAGATTTAGGGTGTGTCTCTGGTTTAAGGTATTCACACCCCCTTAAATCTTTTCATTGTGTACTATACTTCAAACTCAAACATCCTCCACCATATCCTCCTCAAAACGTGACTAATGTTATGCATGATTTTTAAGGGTACTGTTAATGATATTCACTAGTTCATAATTCATTCTAGGGATTTTATCAGTGTCATTATGGGACTCCATCATTCTATACCCTCCATGACGCCTTTTCCTCTTGTTCAAAATTTATCTTAAAGACATTTTTGTAGACAGTAATCCAAAGGGAATATCCAAACGGTTCAGTCGTGCACAATCCTAATGATGATATTATTCATAATCTGGGAAAAATTATAATTATTCATCATTCAGTGTTCCCCCTAATCAATATAAAAATGAATTCCACTAAGGAGGAGGTTTTTGAGGTGAAGACGCCCAAACCCTGAGGGATTGGGATATTCCTATTCTGATTTCACAAATATTTAGGTCTAATTTGTTATCCTTGAAGGTGGTGATAAAAATCCCCCAGCCCTATATGCTGACGCTTCTCTTTTATTTCTATTTCTAGTACTGTCATGACTTTTTTTTAAAAAAATATGGAGTTTTTTCATACATGGTCTCAGGGAATTGTTTTTTTCACCTAAATCGGAATCCTTCAAAAATCCTTTAATTTTATCCAATAACTTTTTATCTGAAAAATGGACTCCCATAAGATGGAATATTTATTGATATTTTCTAGTTCTTAATGAAAAATTATTTCAATAGCCGTCTCTATTCTATCTTGACATCAGTGAGAGTTGGTCAGACCTTATTTTTTAATCGTAATTTTGTTTCCGAACAAATTTTGTCTATTTGAGCTAACCTAAATCTATATCCTTACATGATACCACCTTCAGTAGGCATTACTAGCTAGGGAGCATAGTAAGATATAATTCTCCATTTTCACCCAACCTTCTGATATGAACACCATATAGGGTATCTAATATCATCATTATCAATCTTTTCAATGCAATGAGGAATGTGTGTTTAGGGTTTCCTTATTATTTTCCAAACATTGGATTTCATGCATCTAGGAGATCTACCATGTCAATTAGGTGTTCCAACCCTTACATTACCTTATCGTGACATTGATACTCATTGTAGGTTATTAAATTTTCTCTTAAGTGGCGAATAGTGTTCAATATATTTAGGTGGATTTCGTGCACATAATCTTCTCAAAACACCTATATTATTCTTTATCAAGGGTTGTCTAAGTGACAGAAAATTATGAGTATGTTATCTTTAGCCAGCTATTTTTTAATGTTCATAATTTCACCTTATTTATATATAGCCTCCATGACCTAGTCTAACCCATGAAGTACATTCCATAATGATTTATTATAAATTAAATGATTGGTAGAGGCTTCCTCTTCCATAGTGTAATGTAGTCAGTCTATGGGTGGCTCAAAGAATGGTTGTTTCCTTGGGTTGTCTTATGTTTGAGAAAATATTTATCTTTTCAATGAAATGGAATCATACATGACTATCCATATTTTCCCATTTTCTTCATGGTAGGAGGGATTTTACATCAATATATTGCCAAGGGGAGGCCCCTCTTGATGAATTGAAACACTTTGGCAGAGACATCATTCAATGTGACATCCATCATGGGGAGGAATACCATATTGGATTACCGCAAGGGGAATAACCTATTTCTCCTTGGTCTTCTAGAAATTTAAAGAGTTTCAGTGATTATCATTATAATATGGGCTCTCATGATCAATCAAAATTTATTAATTTAAAATTCATTCTTGATTAAGTTTCGTTGGAGGACCTTTGGAATTACTGCTACAGCTCTGGTAAATTGGTAATGGGAGAGAATGATATTTAGATGCCACATATAAACCCTAAATAGATTTAAAAAATTCATTATTAAGTAGAGAAGGATCATAGAAATAATCTATGTTTTTCAGTAACCTCTAGTGAGGAATCTTTTTGGATTCTTAATTTTGAACGACATGGGACACTTGTAGGGGGAGGTTGTTTTTAGGTGTAGAATCTTGCTTGACTCGCTCATGTGTTGCTACCAAAATGTTTTGGTAGTATTTCTGGATTTGTAGGGGGTAGTTATTTCTTTGGAGTGGCCATTGGAATAGGCCGATTACCATATGTTGGAGGGACTGTAAGTTCCTTATACACTTTTCCATATATCATTTCAATGTTTGCCTCACGACCCACCTAGACAGGAGTAGAGGCATGTATCCACTCCGGGGTGACATGCTAATGAGATACCCCACTTATAATGATGGGGATATGTTTCCATTCATTTATCACTACTATTTTTTATGATGTCCTGGTAGGTCGTTAGGATGTTGCTAGTGATTTATGTATGCCCATTCAACATTTTTAGAATATTCTTGGTGACCTCAACGATTGGAATGATGATATAGGCCCATTTGGAATCTGGGGTAGGGTTATGTGACTTCTCTTATCCTCCATTTCTTTTCATTAGATAATGACAGTACTCATAACTACTGGTAGATAGTTGGGTCATCCCCTATTCATCTTCAGGGCTTTCCAACTGACTTTTAGGGGTGCTTCCATATAAGGCTACAAACATAATTCATAAATTTGGGAAGGTGTGTGAACCCACTTTTGGTTTGAAACTGAACATGAATTACGTGATTATTCACATATGTCTTGATGATTTGGGTAATATTATTGGTTATTGCAGACATATATACGTTCCTTCTCATTGTGCGCCACTTGATTTGAACATTTTATATCCTTGGATGTTGTGGATGAGTTTGCGGGATAACTGAATTAGGGTGTACGGGTGTATGTTCCTACATGCATTTTTTCAATAGTTTTTATTTTTGGGATCTACATAGGGGAATGAGTTGTGACCCTTCTCCATGTAGACTGGTTTTTTCCCTATTAGGCTATCTTGAATACCCATGTCTTAACAACCTAGGTCAGACTACAGAGTATACCACCCTCATCATGATGAGGGTTCACAGTCATGCAACATTGCTGGTGGATATTTTTGTAAGGATACTTTTGGAAGGAACCCTAGGTCTTCTAGGTGAGTTATTCTATGACCTCTTAATACACCTCTCTAAGATAAAGGAGGTAACAATGGTTGTGTTCTAGGGATAAGATCCTAAAAATGATAACTATAAAAGTTGGTGATATCTGCTATTGGACCACTGATCATTGATGATTGGATGACTGGTGGGGATTTTCATGTTGGAAGGCATGTCGGGAAGCCTCTAGTTTTAGAATGGTATGGTTCTTGTGATACATCTAGACTAGTGCATTTGAGTCCCAACATCAATGACAATATGTTGTTGATGACATCCTCTACATGTATAAGGACACAACACTATCGATAGTTGGGGAATATATATATGATAGTTGGTTTGACATCATATAGATTTAAAGAATATGTTGATAATGGTTCTTGTAATTTAATTAAAAAAAGATAAGAAAAACTAATCAAAGAATATCTCATTAAAGGAACACATGCATGATTGAACCTTTCATTTTGAGAGAGAAAGTGTCATGATAGGTGTGTGGCACTACATTCTTGGTTATCGATTCGCGCTGGTTTCATCATTATTGTTTTTGACAAAAACCTGTATTTTATGATAAATGATTGATTGTAGGGGGTTGTGTTTTGTAATATCATTCACTACGAGATCACTATTTTCAAATGTATTATAATGTGATTTGTTCATGAAGCTAGGAACGCTCAATGATTTTGTATCCATGAGGTACATGCTTTCCAAAGGTAGGAACTCATTAGAAATTTTAGGAAAAGATACATAATAACTCACATTGGTCGAGAGGATGGGATTTTGGGAAAATAAAAACCTTTTATGGGGATTTATTGCCTACTTTGGGACTCTCATATAGAGTTTAGTTATGTTTGGGAAATCTGCATTAATTATCATTTATAACGTCAATAACCCTTGAATTAACAATCTATTATATAATGCTGGAAATTTATTATAACCTTCATGTATATGGGTCCATCATCGATGTAACGACATGAAATTTTGAATAAGTTTTGGTTCCTACTTTTGTGTGTTATTTTATTTTATACTCAACAAAACTATATCCTTAATGTAATAAAGTCAGTATAATTAAAATTATACCATTGGGTTTAGACTGTTATATGACCATTGGTCAATGTGACCGTTGGAGAAAAAACTCTTAACGTTATGATTTTTGTTTATAAACACAAGTAATCTTGGTTAATTATTACAGAAAGAAGAGTTCATGGCCTCATCCAGTAGACTCGAGTCGTACAAATCCTATATGTCAGAGCTTGGGAAGCTGGTAGATTCTATGGGATTTTCTCTAGACCAATCCCAAGGAGAGCTTCAACATGTGATGCTTGAATGAAATCACCTAAGGAAGAAGAATAAGTTGATAGATATCACCACTTAGGAAATGTTGTCCGATCCACCACAATATTCTATCACCATATCACACCTTACACTTAGGTCCTATGCAGGTGTTATAAGGGGCTATGTAACGAGGCCTTAGATACTGTTTTGTAATCCCTTGGTATTAATAAATTTTTTATTTATTATTATGGAAAAATTTTTGATTTTCAAAGTTCGGATAAATATGGGATGAATATTGCTGCTGATTTTGGAAAAGGGTAATTTAAAATATATATATAAACATTAAAAAGTTAATAATCTGAAATGATTTTCATAAAATGTTCTTCTACAATTTTGATGAGTAATAAATTTAGAGTCTAATAAGATCATCTTAATTTTTGGTGAATAGAAAATTTTGGATAGTATTTTACCCTTATGAATAGTAATGAATAGTAATGAATAGAAAATACTCCCAACAAAATAGAATCTTCACACATTAATGTATAAAAATAATTTGGAAATCTTAAAAGTAAAAAACGATGATAGTATAAGTTTTTCTATTTTTATATGTCATAAATACTTTATTTACAATTTTATAGTTTATTTAATAATTGAAAATGGAAATTTATTTTCATAAAATGTAATCATAAATTGTTACTATATTTTCTTATGGTTATATGATAATTTTAAGGGACCATTTTTTAGTTTTCATGGTGTTAAATAACATGTTATAGTTTTAGAGTTGTTTTTTTAATAAATAATGATTTTATTTAAAAATTAAATTTAAATTATTTATAAAATTATTTTCATAGAATATAGTTCATTTTTTAATTTTGATCATCAATACTAGGTCAGGGTAAATTATTCTGATTTTTCTGAAACAGTTGAATTTTCGATGAATAGTGAAAATACAATTTTGAGTTTCAGGTGTTTAATGACATCATTGATGATGTCATCATGATGTAACAAATCTAGTAGAATTGTGAATAGTAATACATGTTATGAGGTGTCCCAAGTATCCAATACCATGGGAAAGCCCATGGTTTTGTAAATACCACTGACGTGGTGTCCCTTGGAAATTAATTAAATATTCCCTCTCTTTCCCAATAATTATTTAGCCATTACCTCATTCATTTCATTCCAAAATCCTCCTCAATGAAGATATGGTCTTTTTCCTCCCAAGGATTCCTCCCAATGAGACTTCAAGCCACCAAGGTTTCGACCTTCAAAGATTCACAGTCACTCTTCAAGGTAAGGGAACCTTCCACCCTCCTCTTTTAGTCATGATTTTCTTTATGTTATGTCTTACAGATTCCATATTTTTATTTTGGGTTATGTTCTTATATACTCTTATTACATTACATTTCAGGTCCAAATGATGAGAGACCCTTTCTTCTCTCATCAATTTATTTTCTGAATTTTTATGTGACGCGGTTAGGCTGCCGAATTAATGTAAAAGAAATCAGATCTTCTATTTTATTTCGAGTTTTATTTTCATATGGTATTTCCTTCAAATATGCATACCATGATCTTATTTATTTTTATTCTTTACCCAAACTATATTATTAGATTTTTAAGAGTGTATTAATCTTTTCCCCTCTCTTTTCAACATTTTTCTAAAACCATGTTATATAGTCGATATGTTGCAGAATTTTCGTGTCAAAACCTCTCTGTTTTTCTAAAAAAATATCAGATTTTATTTTTGTGAATACCCAAACCTATTTCATTTATAGGTTTATTAATAAATACATAATATTGATCTATTTTATTCTTTAATTTACATACATATAACCATTACTCACCTTCAATGTGTTATAAATGACATAATGATCTTATTTTTATACACTTTTAAAACGTCATGAATTTGGAATGAAACCCATTTATTTTATTCTCTCCAGGTTATTTATGAAATTTATGATTATCATAAATGTAGATCACATGAAAATAAATACATATTAAGGTTTCACACTGATATAACCTCAATGCATTGGGTAAAAAATTTAATCTCTAGAGATGACAAGTTTCACAGTAACTTGGTGAATAACCTTGGAAATTTCTTTGAAACCTTGGGGATGAACCTCAATGATATGTTCATGAATGTATAAATTAAATGTTGTAGCTAGATATTCTAGTCATGTTTCATGTTATGTACATTATTAAATGCTTCTACTTCCATTTCTCATGTCTTTATGTTTTTCATCAAGTTTTTATTGATTTCACAAGTAAACTGATTCCCTTGCATTCCTTAATGGGATTTATGCACACCATTCCCTTTGATATATGTCTCCATGTTATGAGATGAAGTATTTGTAAATAGGATGTACTTTTTAAGAGGCTTTTCAAGGTTATTTAAAATAGTGTTTTAATTTTTCATGTATTTTGATCCTGATTTCAAAGATGGTAGACTTTAAAGGTCCACTGAATGTAAAATTCAATGAAAAGTTATGAAATAAAAAGGTAGGATTCCATAGTTGGTATCAGAGGATAGTTTAGTTAATTATGAAAATTAGGCTATGAAAACTTTAGGAATAACCGTATAAAAAGGTTTAAATATTAGAATATTTCATGGTATTTTGTTGAGTATTGAGTTAGTTGTTTATCAATAAAATACATCCATGTGTGGATACGAGCAGGTAGAGGTGGCTCTAGCACAGATGTACCTGTAAGTGAAAACTCTGACAAGGAGTTTTGGGCTTGAACCTGGGTATTCTGGTAAATGAAAATGGGCCTTACATAACTCTTGGTTATGACATTCCTAGGGGATATGTTTGGTTATTCATAATCTTTTTATGAATCATTATGAAGGATTTATAGAGAAATTGAATTGTTTGAAGCATAATTTTTTATGAAATAAAATCCTTTGTGGTTAAAAGATTCATCAATGAAATAATATTCTCACTAAGGTTTTATTCTCTTTAGAAAATGGTAAGAAATAAGAGTAACTGTACAAATGGTGATCGCACTGGACCATGCACTTACGACCCTCCAATGGAATCCAGAATGGAAACTTTCATGAGAATAATGAACCAACTGACTCTAGTTATGGGAAATAACTTGAATCAAGATAAGAGACTGATCTCACCATGAAGGGAACAACTTTATGTTGAGTCCTTTATCCGTCAATGACCACCAACCTTTAGTGGATCTACCAACCCATTGATTGATGAATAGTGGATCAGCTCTATCGAGAAGATCTTTTCTGTGCTATGCTATTCTGAACAAGAGAAGGTTACATTGGATATTTATCACTTAAACAGAGAAGCTGATCAGTGGTGGGAACTATTTAAAAAGAAAAGTCCAAGAGTGTATATTGAAGCTATGGATTGGGAAGAGTCCATAGGGATACTTTTTAACAAGTATTTCCCTCGATCGATGAGAACAAGAATGGAGATGGATTTTCTAGAGATAATGCATAAGAAGAATGAATCTGTGGAAACTACGATATGAACTTCACAAGGAATTCACATTACACCTCTAGCTTTGTCATGGATCCAAATGGTAAGGTTGATATATTCTTCGGTGGACTGAGACCTCTTCTGCTGAAGAATCAATCCAATTTAGATTATGATAGCTATAAAGAGATCGTGCGAAGTGTGATGAAAGTCAAACTAGAGTTTGGTGAGATGCAATGGTCTCATAAATCCAATTTGAAGGAAACATTGATGGATCCATGATTAGGGAGGACCTTCAATTAGGGAATAGGAGGAAACAAAGTACAATGTCCCACGTGTAATAAATGTGGGAAGATGCATTTGGGGAACTGCCTGCTCAGTAGTGGGAAGTGCTAAAACTGTGGAAGATATGGCCACATTTCATGGAATTGTTGTAGTGAGGTGAGCCATAAATTCACAACACTAACAAAAAAGGGGATATGGTACATGCCCTTCTTGATGTCCAATTCTATAAGTGTGGACAACTTGGGAACTTTTCCAATCACTTTCCCAATCTAAGGGAAGTGGAGGGGAATCACCATCAGCCTCTACGACAACCAAGGGAACAAGGTCATATTTTTTCAATCAATATAGATGAAGCTAAAGCACAAAATGATGTGGTGTAAGGTACTCTTGTTGTTATCTCCAAGATGTTAAGTACTTTGTTTTATTCTGGTTCTATGCAATCCTTTATTTACTCCATGTTTGCAAAGAATTTAGAATCAACCCCTCATTATCTAAAAGTAGAGTTACCAGTCAAGACTCCTGGTGGGATTATCCAAGAATCGTCAGTGTTTAGAAACTCTAGTTTTATTTTATCAAGCATAATCTTATTTAAAATCTCGTAGTCATTCCCATGCTGGAATTCGACATTATACTTGGGATGGACTGGATCCCAAAGTATAATGCCAAGATAAAACACACAAGCAACGAAATCTCAGTAGTCTTGAATAGAAAACCAATAGTTATCTTCCTTGGAGAGATATATCAACCTGATATTTGTCTAGAAAAACCTCCTATAGCCTTCTTTATGGAGTTGATCGGTGGAGAAGAAGAAGTAAATGAGAGTTTGAGGGTAGAAAATTTCCCCATCATCTAGGAATATATTGACATATTTCATGTGGAGTTACCCAGACCTCCCCCAAAAAGAGAGGATGAGTTCCCCATTGAACTCATACATGGAACCCATCAAATATCAAAGACCCCATATAGGATGGTAAATGTGGAGATGTGGGACTCGAAGAAATAACGCCAAGATATTTTGGAGAAGGGTTTTGTTGAACCTAGTGTGTCTCCTTGGGGAGAACTAGTTCTCTTTATAAAGAAGAAGGGTTGATCGATGTGGCTATGCATTGATTATAGAGAACTGAACGAGATCATAGTGAAGAAAAAATACCCTCTTCCATGAATTTGTTACTTATTTTACCAACTTCATGGGGATAAATTCTTCTCTAAGGTTGATCATTGACATGTGTATCATTAATTGAGGTTTAATAAAGAAGATATTCCAAAAACTGCCTTTCGATAAAGATATGGGCATTATGAGTTTGTTTTTATGCCCTTCAGACTGACAAATTCACCTACTATTTTTATGGATTTCATGAATAGAATCTTTAAGGACATCCTTGATTACTTTGTGGTAGTTTTTATTGAGGATATTCTGATATATTCCAAATAGCGCAAGGAGCATTGGGATCATCTAAGGGTTACTTTGAAAACACTGCATAAGGAATGTATTTTTGTGAAGTTTAACAAATGTGAATTCTAGTTGTAACTAGTTTTTTTATTAGGGCACATTGTAACCAATGATGGAATCACAATTGAGCCTGCAAAGACAAAAGTTGTAGAGGAGTGGACTCAACCTACAATAATAACTAAGATTCATAGTTTCCTTGGATTAGTGGGATATTGTAGGAGGTTAATGAAAAAATTCTCCCGACTTTCTAATCCATTAACCATGTTAACTAGAAAAGGCATCAAGTTTATCTGGACAAAGGAGTGTGAGGAATATTTCCAAGAGATAAAGAAGAGATTGGTCACTGCACCCATGTGAACTCTTCCCTTAAGTGGAGAAGGATTTGTTATTTTTAGAAATTCAAATCTGAAAGGGATTGGGTGCATCATCATGAAAAATTAAAAGTTCATTGCTTAGGCATCTCAATAGTTGGAGACTCATGGGTAGAAGTATCCTACACATGATTCAGAGATGGATGTGGTTGTTTTTTCTTTGAAGATATAAAGTCACTATCTTTATGGGGAGAAATGTGAAATATACATAGACCATAAAGGTTTGAAGTATATTTTCACACAAATGGAATTGAAAATGAGACAAAGGAGATGGTTGGAACTTCTCAAAGACTATTATTATTCAATTCATTATCTTCTCGGAAGAGCAAAAGAATTCATTGATGCGTTAAGTAGGAAAGACCCAGTTGTTCATTCCATGATGGGGATTCAAAGAGATCCATTGATAAATGACATAGTAAAGATAGAAATGGTAATTATAAGGGAAGGTACATCATCAAACCTAACCCAAATGATTTCTCTACAGTCATTACTAGATAAGATCAAGAAATCTCAAAAAGAAGATCCTTTGTTATAGAAGTAGTTTGAGGCTGTGAAGGATGGGATGTTTTTTGAGTTCAATATTGATCAAGAAGGTTTACTGAAATTTTGTAAAAGACTATGTGTTCCATCTTTTCTAGAAGTAAAATGGAGCTGATGGATGAATCTCATAACATTATTTTCTCAATACATCCTGGAAGCACAAAAATGTATAGGGAAATTTGTGATCTTAATTGGTTGGATAATATGAAATGGGATATTACTAACTACACTTCCAGGTTTCTGGTATGGCAGTAAGTAAAGGAAGAGAAACAACTTCCTAAAGGGGTATTGCAACCACTACTTATACCAACATGCAAGTGGTACAATATGACTATGGACCTCATCACTAGTATCACGTGAATTTCCAAACGAAACAATGTGATATTTGTTATTGTGGACCGTCTCCCCAAGACTTCCCATTTTATCTCTATTCAGGAAGATTTATCTCTTGATCGCCTTTCCATGATTTATGTGACGGTATTGGTAAGGATCCATTGAGTTCCACTTAATATCATATCTGATCTAGATCCATGGTTCACATCAAATTTATGTAGAAGTCTTCAACATTTTCTGAGCACTGAATTGAATTTCAGTACAGCCTATCCCCCCTAAACTAATGGCCAATCTAAAAGGACTATTCAAACATTCAAGGACATGATGAGAACATGATCAATGGAATTTAATGGTGGATGAGATCAACATATCCCTTTAGTTGATTTATCTTACAACAACAGCTTTCACTCAAGAATTTGAATGGAACCCTATGATGATCTATACGTTAAGAGATGTTGAACTCCAACTTGTTGGCATGAAGCTGGTGAGGGAAAAATTCTTAGGCCTGATCTTCTGTAATATATGACATAAAAGGTCCATGCCTTCCTGCAACACATTAAGGATGCTAGGAGTCGGCAAAAGATCTATGATGACAACCATCTAAGGGACTTGGAGTTTAACATTGGTGACAAGTTATTTCTTCGAATTTAGCATAAGAAAAGAGTCATGAGGTTTGGGAAGAAAGGGAACCTCGACATTAAATACATTACCCCTATGAAATCCTTGATCACATAAGAGCATTGACCTGTCTGCTTTCACTTTATCCAAATCTAGCACAAGTTCATGATATCTTACATGTATCCCTCTTGAGGAACTACATAACTGACTCTTCATATGTACTAAATCTAGAGGTGGTACAACTGGAACTTGACCTCTATTATGGGAAGCATCCAATGGAGATCATGAATTGTAGGGACAAGGTTATTTGCAATAAGACTACCCAACTTGTTAAGGTGTTGTGGAGGAACCACAAATCTGAAGAAGCCATGTGAGAACCAGAGGAGTGTATAAGACAGAAGTACCAAAACCTCTTCTCTTCTAAGGGTAAAAGTTAAAATTTTGTGAACGTAATTTCTTAAGGGGGAAAAATTTAACAACCTGAAGATTTGAATAAATTTTATTTCATACTTCTTTGTGTTATTTTATTTTATACTCAACAAAACTATATCCTTAAAGTAATTAAGTTTGAATAATTAAAATTATATCGTTGGGTTTCGATTGTTATATAAATGTTGTTCAATATGACCATTGGAAACTAAACTCTTAACGTTATGATTATTTTTTATAAATACAAGTAATCTTGGTTAATTAATACAGAAAGAAGAGTCTATGGCCTCATCCAATTGACTTTGGCCATACGAAGCATATCTTTCAGAGCTTGGGAATGAGGTAGAATCTCTTGGCTTTTCTCTGGACCAATCCCAGGCTGAGCTTCAACATGTGAATCTTGAACAAAATCACCTAAGGAAGAAGTAAAAGCTGTTAGAAATCACCACTCGGGCAATGTTGTCCGAGACACCCCAAGATTCTATCACCATAACACACCTTACACTTAGTTCATATAAAAATATTATAAGGGGAAATGTTACAAGGCCTTAGATACTTTCTGTAATCACTTGGTATAAATAAAATTGTTATTTCTTATTATGGAATTTTTTTTGATTTTCAAATGTCTGGACAAATATGGGATGAATATTATTGATGATTTTGGAAAATGGGTTTTTAAAATATTTATGAAATCTTTAAATAATTAATAATGTGAAATGATTTTCAGAAAATTGGTCTTCTACAATTGTGAACAGTAAGAAATTTAGACTCTAATAAGAACAACTTAATTTTTTTTGTGAATAGAAATGTATTAATAGAAATATACCCTCATGAATATTAATGAATAGTCAATCATCCAAAAAAAGAAACTTCACCCATGAATGTACAAATATAATGAGGACATCTTAAAAGTGAAAAAACGATCATATTATAAGTTTTGTTATTTTTATATGTAAAAAATACGTTAATTAAAAGTTTATTATTAATTTAATAATTTAAAATGGAAATTTATTTCCATAAAATGTAATCATAAATTTTTAATTTATTTTCTTATGGTTATACCATAATTTTATGGGACCTTGTTTACTTCTTCAAGGTGTTACAAATCAAGTTATAGTTTTAGACTTGTTTTTTTAATAAATAATGATTTTATTTTAAAATTTAATTAAAAATATTTAGAAAATTGTTTTCAAAAAATGTAGTTCATATTTGAATTCAATGAATCGATATTAGGTATGTGTAAATTTTTGGGATTTTTCTAGAATAGTTGAATTTTCGTTGAATAGTAAAAATACAGTTCTGAGTTTCAGGTGTTTAATGACATCACTGATGAAGTAATCATGATGTAATAAATATGTTATACTTTGGAATAGTAATATATGTTATTAGGTTTCTTACGTTTCAAATACCATAAGAAAATACCATTTTCAATCCCATCGTTTTGCGAATACCACCGATGAGGTGTCCCATGGAAATTAATAAAATATTCCCTCTCTTTCCCTATAAATACAAAGAAATTCCGTCATTAATTTCATTCCAAATCCTCCTCAACAAAGCTCTAGTCTTTTAACATCGCAAGGAGTACTCTCGAGGTTCCCTCAGGCCACCAAGGTCCCATCCATTGAGCTTTCAATGTCACTCTTCAAAGTAAGGGAACCTTCCACTCTCCTCTTTTAGTCATGATTTTATTTAAGTTATGTCTTCTAGTTTCCATATTCTTATGTGGGGTTATGTTATTATATATTATTATTACATTCCATTTCATTTCAAAATTATGAGAGTCCCTTCCTTCTCTCGTTAATTTATATTCTGAATTTTTAAGTGACTCTGTTAGGCTGCCGAATATTCGTAAAAGAAATTTCATCTTCTCTTTTCTTTTGTGTTTCATTTTCATATGGTATTTCATTCAAAAATAAATACCATGATATTATTTATTTTTATTCTATCACCATACTGTATTATTAGTTATTTATGAACAGGTGACTCTTGTACCCACCATTTTCAACATTTTTATAAAACCATGTTATATAGTCGTTATGCTGCAAAATTTTCATCTCAAAACCTCTCTCTTTTTCTAAAAAATTATCATATTTTATTTATTTGAATAACCAAAAAATATTTCATTTCTAGAGGTATTCATAAAGAAATAATATTTATCTATTTTATTCTAAAATTGACATACATATAACCCTCACTCCCTTTCAATGAGTTATAAATGACATAATGATCTTATTTTTAAGCAGTTTAAAAAATCATGATTTTGAAATGAAACCCATTTATTTTATTCTATTTGGGTTATTTATGAAATTTTTTATTATGATTTATGTGGATCACATGAAAATGAATGCATATTAAGGGTTCTCCCTGATAGTGCTCCATTGCGTTGGGTAAAGAATATAATCTCTAGAGATTACAAGTTTCACGATTGCTTGGTGAAAAACCTTGGTAATTTTTATGAAACCTTGGTGATAAACCATGGTGATATGTTAATGAATGTATAAATTAAATATTTTATCCAAATATTCATTTAATGGTTCAAGTTATTTTCATTATGAAATTCCTCTTCTTCCATTTCTCATGTCTTTATGTTTTCCATCATGTTCTTATTGATATCACAGGTAAACTGATTCCCTTACATTCTTTACTGGGCTTTCTGCTCACCCATTCCACAGATATATGTCTTCAGGTTATGACAAGAAGTAGTTGTAAATAGGATTAACTTTTCAAGAGGTGTTTCAAAGGTATTTAAATGTGTTTTTTATGTTTTCTTGTATTTTTTTCATGATTTCCAACACACAAGACTTTAATAGTCCTCTAAGTGTAAAATATAATGAAAAGTTATGAAATAAAATGGCGGGATTCCATAATGGATGTAGATATATATATATATATCCTTTTTTCTCCATAGCTATTAACCTATGATGTACTGATTTCAAATTCATTTATCATTATTATTATGATATTGTTTTTTATCCTCATAGTAGGGATCTCTAGTGTTTATTTTCATTTGGTGAGATGAATTTTTTCTTATGTTTGAATCATAACCATTAGATGGGCTACCTAAATATCCTTGTGAATGGAATCAGAACCCACGTATATCGGTTCCACTTTATAGGTAACATCATAGCCTAGATGTTCATATCCTAAGGACCAAGTAGTGTAGTTTTCTGTCATACAACAAGGATGTCTAGGTAGAAGGTTCCTATTCAATTATTTGTTAGGGACTGAATCTAAATTTGAATAGGGAATCGGGAAAGGATATGAATTTCCAAATTTTAGAAGACTATACTGAGAATGTTTCCTATAGATAATTAGGGTTAGTTAGGGGTGTTGTGTTCAGGCCTCAGGGAGGCTTCCTACGTATCCCATTTGGATAGAAATCAAATCCCATGTAGTTCGGTTGTGAGTAAACATGCCTATAGAGTCCCTATAAATGTTTTTATTATAGGGTAGTATGTACCTTTGATTCGATTGAATTGGGGGATACTTTTATGGAGTATTCTATTGTAATTTAAGGTTTGTTTTGGGCTTACTCTTGGTGAATTAGTATATTTTGTTCAGGGATTATTCCTTAGGATGGTTCCCTTGGTTGGAGATTATTCCTAAGGGGTATTCCCTAGGGAATGACTATGGTTTGGTTGAGGATTGTTCCAAATAAGTATAACTTTGGTTGGAATGTATTTCTAATGAGGATTCCTAAGTGAGTGAGTATGGTTTTTTTGGGGATTATTCATAAGTAGGATACCCTGTGGAATGATTATGGGGAAATAGTTGGGGATTATATAGAATAGGAGGCCCATTTTTGGGAAATATTTCTAAGTATGATTCCTTGGGATGGGGATTATTCGGAAGGATGATTACCTAGGACGGGTCTCATACCAAATAGAGATGCCCTTGGATAGGTATTATTTATAAAGAGTATGACTTGGTGAATAAGTATGATTTGGTTGGGTCTAATTCCTATGGAGTTTGCCCTTGGTTGGATCTTATTCCTAAGGATTATTACCTGGTGAATGATTATGGTGACATTTTTGGGGTATATAACAAATAAGAGGCCCATAGGTTTAGTTAGGGAATTCTGTTGAAATGATGCCAAAAGGTTTAGGATCAAGTGGATGTAAGGATACCCAACAACCTTAAATTCTACATGGGTCATGCTGAGTGTGAGAAGCAAGAGGAAGTAGTGGATCTGTGAAACCACACAATCTAATTTTCCCTAAGCCTAAATACATGGCTTTGAGGACCCAATACTATAGAGGCCCTTGGAAAGGAGATCAGAAGAAAATCTGAGAAATCATTCCCTTCAAAAAAAATGAATCAGACTGTGTGGATGTTGTGATGATACCCAACCTCTAATACCATGTGAGTCATGACTAAATACAGGAAAGAGGAAGTGGACGATCCAAAAAACCATGCAATCTTCTTCCGTTTGTGGAAGAGGTCAGGGAGATGACACTTCCCTCACATTATTGTACCCTAGACACAGAGGGAGAGAGAAATAGTTTTTAAGTAACCATATCATCTCTTATTTTGGTAACTGGGTTAGTAACATTTGTTGATTTATCTATCCAAATTCCATGAGTATGGACAACACGGAAAGACTGAAGTGATATATTTCCCTAAAAAAAATCAATGGGCATACTTCATGAGGAATTCCCTAAAATTTGTTCATGTAGAAGAGAGGAGGATAGAATTCCATATCTATGAGCCTAGAATCGGAATCCACAGCTCTTAGAGAAAATGTTCGATGGATAAGGCTCCAAAAATTATTTTATGAGACAGATAGATCTCTAACACATTCCCCCAGGCCGAGGTCCTCAAGTATGAGGGGATTTATACACACATTCACCCAGAGGACCCGACTGATCATGTAAGATAAGTGTGGGAAAACTCTACCCAATAGAACGTATTCCTGGATGGGAGAAATGTTGGAGTGCCTCCAACCATGGTTTTGTAAGCCTGGAGGATTTTGTGGATTTCTCAATCTGGTCACCCTCAGACAAGGGATCCAACAGGAGTGGGGGCATTCCATTGGTGGCCAAGGGTAGGGCTTCAAAGGTTCCTCACATAGGGTAGAGGTTGTGTAAGCCAAGGGGGTCTTGTGTAGGTTTTTCTTGCACATTGTGGGAGTGATTCTCATAGGTAGGAATGTGTGAGATAAAGTTAATTTGGTAAATAGACCACCTAGGAAACAACAATAAGGTGAGGCCTTTATAAAGGCTTCAATGTTCGCCATCATTGTTCACAAAAGTGTCCTTCACGGATCCCTAGATAAGGAAGGGGACCTCATGCTACAGTTCGTTAAAAATGTTTTAAAGGGTTTATCCGGTAGGTGTTACGTATTTCAAACCCAAATAAGACTTTGGTTCCACTACCCCATTTAATTCCCTCCTCTCTCCCAGTTTTTAGATAGCTATATATAAGGTTTTTTAGGGGATGGATGAAGGGATAGGGAGAGCGGACCGTTGTTAGTTCTTTAGGATATTCAATCACTTTAAATTAGGATCCCCTCAGTTCTACATATGGGAAGTCATGGGACCATGCGAGAAGGTTCTGGCTTATGTAGGTGTGTTATGTAGGCTAATTCACGTGTCCCCTACATAGTGCTACTGGGTGACATAACTATCTTGTCCTACTCAGTGTCACGGGGTGTGTAGGTACCCTGGGCACCAATGATCCTTGGGGTACCTATGTGGAGATGAAATTAATGAAGGATAGTAACATTATTATTATTATCTCTTCTTCCTTTTTTCCCTTATTGTATTTCCCTTTAATATATTTTCATCCATGTGAAAAAACGTGTGGGTCAATAGTCAAAAATATATCACAAGGTATATACTTAGTGAAAATAGCATCCCCTTGATTTTGATTTTGAATGAATTATAGATTGATATCTATATGTGATACACTCTCCTTATTGAAGTTAAATTTGATATCAATATTCATGGACCTTGTGTGATAAACATTATTTTTAGAAACTTATTTAGAACATAGATTCATACATTTAATTATAAAGGACTATCAAATTTCACTCTCAAATAATTAGGATTCTCCTTCATCCAATAATTTGAGTGAAATCACTAGACATAAAAATTTATTTGGACTCACTCATACATAGTGCGACTTCATTATATATCATTAAATTCCAACTCAGACATATTTATCCCAAGTTGAAAATTCCTCTTGAAGTGGATCATCTATCATCACAATCACCTATCGAATCATAATCTGTAAACCTAAATAGATTTTACTTTTCCCCTTGTTATAAAGAATCCTATAACATAACCCCATTTAGATTATAATATGTGACTCTTTTATGTCTATATAATATCTAGCATAATGAATTAAAATAGAAATAGTGTATGGACAAGTATTTGTAAGATAAATTATGTAGTCAATCAATCACTATAAGACACTTTGACCTACAGTCGCACTATTCAATATAATTATTCTATTTTAGTCTTGCTTGAGTAGGTATATACACTATAAGTGAATATTAAATTTTAAACTAATTCAAAAGAAAATAAATTGTACGTATCATGAGATAAGAATATAAAATTCAATACATGAATAAATAGTAGACTCAAGAAGTATCTCAGGTCACCTAGTAAGGAAATATCATGTTTTTTATTCATTTGGATTGAAAAACCTTTTATATAATTCTCATGATCACTTTAAAATATGATATCAATTACATATATAATTAAAATAATTGATAAATATTTATTTATGTGATGCAATGGTTTTTTTACAACTTTTAATTAAGGAATTTTTATTCCATTAAATAGTTTTCCATCCCAAAATAGTTGGACAGTGGGGACTTTTTTAATCCATATAGTGTCTTGTTAAATTTTCACACTCATCTGCTTTCATTACATTCTATAAAATCATATGGACTCTTAATGTATTCTTCCTCTTCCAAATCACTAAATAGAAATGGAAAATTTAACATGCATCTAATAGATTTTTAATTGATTATATATTGTCAAAGAAAGGAACGTCTCTATTAATTCAAGAATAAAAAAGATGAACATTTTTATTCGAATTATATTATCTCATCGAGGAAATAACCCTATAAAACATGTCTAGGCATGTACCGTGTTACATCTCCCTAATTATTTAACTTATTTCTGAAATAACACTTTGTCGCAATGACATTATTGTCAACATGTCTTGGAACAATGTCCCAAGTGGAATTCCTATCAATATAATTAATCTCATTATCTAAAACCCTAATCAAATACTTATTATTAAATTTTTTATCACTGATTGAGTTTCAATTTGAGAGACAAGAGCAATCTTACTCTCCATCCTTAATATTCTTCTATCTAGGTCTGATATAGGTTTAAAATGAATTTATCTTTTTCTATTATGTATAGGAATACATTGTTATCATATGACACTATATACCTTTATATGACTCCTTAGAATCTAAAAAATGTGTTTCTAATTCCCATCATTCTCAATATCGCCATCAGTTTGGTCAGAATTTACATCAATAGTTTAAGTCTTGACCTCAATATAACATTTGATATTCTTTGTTGTTTTTTTCTCATTAGAGTCACTACTTTCTTCCAAAACATATTCATTTGAAACAAATATAATGGTTTGGTTTTAGGTTTTTTTTTCATAATAGAAATCAACTAATTTATGAAGATTTTTATTTCAATATTTTTATCCTTTTTTATTATACAATTATCCATGAAAGACAACATCTTCATCACTTTCATAAAATTTTCTTGGATTCAAAATTTTTATCTTTATGAGGCAAGTACGTCCAAATAATTTAAAGTAACTCACAAGAATATTCCTTTTATAACTCATTTCTTATTAAGTAATAAATTAGTTTGACCATAATAAATAAAAATATTGTTTGTGAAATATTTTGAAAATATCCTCTACTCAAAATGACTTTGACATTCAAATTGGGAAATAATTCTCCCTGATTTTAACAATGGTTATGTTAATTATCTTACAAACCTCATTTAACCAAGATGTATATGGGGTGTATATTGATGTTTAATCCTATAAATTACAACGTATTATTAAAAGTCATATCCTTTTTATTCTTTCTCATTATTAATTATTAGTTTCTTGGTGTTAATGTGAAGACATATTTCCCCATCTAGTCTCTAAATCCTGAACATACTCACAACTTGTGATTTTTTCTTCATGAATAAGACTCTTTTAATTATTATATGATCGTACATAAATATCATGAAACACAAGTCATCAATTTTGGGTTTATGTATCATTATTTAACAAAAAAATTCATAATTAATTCAATAACGTTTTTTTATTATGTCTAAACACTTTTGTGCCTCCCTCTAGCCATTTTTCCCTTAGACAGGTTGAAAAATTATAATCTTTATATAAATTGGGTTGGTCACTCGGTGCATATTATTTAGCGATATTATTGTAATTATTTTGAACAATGTGACCAGGTGTTTTATTCCATAGAATTTTCACTTCATTGTCACTAAGATAGTATTAATTACTAGGATTACTAATCACGAAAAAATTCAAACTTGTTCTTTCTACTCTTGTAAAAATACGTACCACACCAATTAATTTAATGAAATTGATGTTCTTCTGAAAATTTATCTCATGTCCTCTATAAAATTATTTACTAACAATAAAAAAGTTGTGTTTCACCCCATTAATATATAAAAAATCATATACTTTTAGTATTTATGGTTTAGTTTTACTACAACAAATTCATTTGACTCTAAAATCTTAAAGGTCACAGTAGCTCCATAATACTCATACATGTTTTTTAGGATTTTGGTATCTCTTGTCACATGTGAATATAATCTACTACCATCAATATAGGTTATACTCCATTTTTTGGCCTCTTGTAATTCCCAAGGACTGTTTAGATTCCACTGAGATGGGGGTGAGTTAGGGGAACCCTCATTTTATGAATTTTTATCCATTTAAAATTTTCTTTTTAAACTATAAAAATTTATTGATCAAATCAGTAGTTTCAACCAATATCATCTCATGGTTTGTAGTAATATAATAGTGGGTACATAATTGTATTTATAATGTTCACCATAAAATATGACTCCTTTCAATGTTGTTTTGAAACCCTGAAATAGATTATAGTTACTATCTAAACAAGATAATATAACTAGTTAGACCCTCTAGTTACTATCAATCCACAATTGGTCAGACAACCTAACTCAACTTCTTATATAATTGGTTAAACAATACAATCACAAGACCCCTTTAGCTGGCCATACACTAAAGATACAAGCTTCCTCTTTAGTGTTGATCAAGATCTAGAACGATCTTATTCATAGATAGACTTCCTCTAAATGAAAGTTGGATTCCCCTTATCTAGTACTTCCCAAAAAAATAAAAAAATCTTGTCTATAGACTCCTTCAGTGAATTCATCAGCAACCATAAATGATCAAATTCACTAGTCTCAAAATTCATATCTCCACTTTGACACAAGAATTGTTTATGATAAAAATATACTTTTTATGTAATGGAAATAAATTCTGTCAATGTTTTCACCACACTTTTCTTAATCCCCTGCATTGATATTTTTTCTAAAATAAACAATAATTTGGAATTTGATTATATCACATTATTAAATATTTTAAAATCACTCATTTAAAACATAATTCAAATGTGTTATTAATTACACATTTAATTTATAATTTTAAATCATCTATGACAATGTGTTTTTAAATAAAAAAAATTATTTTCAACATCCAAATAAAAATTTATTATGGTTGTGTGGATATTAAATTTGTCATTTCAATAACCCATTAATCTGTGTCGGTATTCCTTTTCATTTAACTCATAAGTGACACATAAAGGTTTCTATTATCCATATTTATTCTTCCCATGGTGTCTGTCTCCATAGATCGACCTCTACATGAATGCATTAGATTCATTAATGATGGAGGAAAATCGAATGAAATACATGTGGGTTTTGGTACCTTTTTCTCACAAAACACCATTCTTTGCATGTCATACCAATTAATTTTGTAACAAAAAATTATATTTTATCCTCATTAAAATTCATAAAGGAAATAGGATTAACTCATTTTGGAAATCCAATTTTTTTGAGTTCTCCTCATTATTCTTCATTCTGTGTATGTAAATACTAGATAACTCTTCGATGAACATGAAAATATTTATTTCTTCATTAAATAAATATTCATACAAGTGAAACTACATGAATATTATAATTTTATCACAGTTATAGGAATTAATCTCAATAAATTCTCATCATAGATCCCGATTTCTAGCCTCTTAAATATATCATTGTTTTTACATGTGTGCATGGATTTAATACTATCCTGGGTTCATGTCTCAAGCATATAATGATAATTTCAATAATAAAAACATAATAATAATCTCAATATAATGATAGGCACTCATAATATATTGATGACATGGTCACCGTGGATCGATATATATAGAATATACCTTGGTCACGGGATGTTGAATATACTTCTCATATTGATCAAAAGGTCTAGATAAATAAAATAAGAAAGTGGATATTCTTTATGTATCATATAGAGAATAAAAAATGGTCAGTTCTATTAAGAGTCTGTCATCGGTCATTCTCTTAGTTGTTCTTTTCCTTTTTTTATTAGATACCTCATAATGGCCCCAGATGGGATCACTATGGTTCACTCTCATACTCTTGATGACACAAAGTCATGTCAGATTCTTCGTCATCTTGTCTCCCAACATAGTGGCACCAATACTCTACTTATAAGGTTCTTCATGTGTTCTCCCACTATTACCTATAAAGGATTCCACCATTGTTTCTTTTGTTCTAGCTATAATTTTATCTACCCACATTATCAGTGGCTACATATCCCTTTTTATATCTTTTTAGTGACTAATATATTTTTAAATGAACATTAAATGAGTTATCCAGTATCAATCCGTATTCAAATATTCTCCATGAAAAATAAAATACTTTATCAGAGTATTTTGCTCATTTAATAAATTTTCTAATGCATGGCCTTCTGAATTCATAATGATATTAATTTTACATGTAAATCTTCAAATACACATGAAAATAAATATTTTCATGGTATTCTTCAACATGTTGTAAAACAATATCACATCAACAAATTAATTTTTCACAAGTCCTTAAGAATTATGATTGGTTCAAACAATCAACACATTTAGAAAAAGTAGAATTTTATAAAAAATACATCCAATTACAAAAGGTAAATATCTAAATTTTCTCCAAATATCATCACATGTATATTTTCCGAATAATTAAATACAATTAAATTTATTTAATACAAAAAAACTCCATGAATCACCACCTTACACATTAATTATTAATAAAAAATAAAATTCTTGGGATCATTAATATCCCCCATTCTCTTTTGTTGTAAATATTCCATCAATTTATATAACTTTATATGTGGAGACTTCTTTCCCCATGATTATTGAAAATAGAATGAAAAATGGTATGTGTGGTCTTCTCATCTTAATTTTCTTCCTAAAAAATATATTATTGTATTTATTTAAGAGAATTAATGATATCACATGAATCTTGTAATATATCCCTTAATTAATCTACTCTATGTCTATGTGGGATAACACATTACGGAAATAAAGGATATATAATCATGGTTTTATATGTTTCTCATAAAAATAGTCACATTTGATACCAAAAATAGATATTCTAAAACCTCAATATAATGGGTTGATAGTAATCTGATTTATCAATCAATCGAAAAATTATCCATACACTATAACAAACACATCATAAAGTCCATGTGTAGAAGAATAATTTACTCATTATCTTGTTTTTTATCTACTATTAACTACCCAATAATAACTACAATTAATAATTAGGGATGAGATTGTGATTTAAATAACTGTGAATTTATGTAATCCCCCCACCACCTCAAGTATTTACTCATCTTCCTCGTAATTATTTGTTTCAAACCATGAAAATCTATGAAATCATTCACCATATTGTCCAAAATTGATAGCCTAAAACTTCTTATTAAATTCCTTGAATTTTAACATTAAAAAGATAACATAATTTAGAATAAGGGTGGCATCTTTTTTTAGAAGAAATATTCAGTGTAAGTGTTCCTCACAATCTTGGTTTTTTTCTTTATTACAAACTCTTTATGGGATATTCATTAATTTGGTTCCCATACTTCAAAGATTGTGTACATATTTTATTCCCATGAATTGGTTACTTGTGTGTATTTATTTTCTCCACCTTAACCATCGATGAATCATTTGAAAGAGAAACAATATCCACTTGTTTCTTTGAATCTTAGCACTAATTTTTCCATCCTCACCTTGTTTAGACTTGGATAATTTATTATGCCTAAAAAAATTCTGATTTTTTGATTGTCTAACATATTTGGGTTCCCAAATATCATATAATATGTTTTTCTAATGTTCTTACTTATCTCCACCTTGGTCATTAAAATATTATAGATAGAAACATGTTAAACCCACAGGAGTAAACTTTGTGACCATGCTTATCCAATATCTATAAAAACTGATGAATTCTGATCTTCTAGATGCTTAATTGTATGACTTATTATTCAAAGTGATAAATGATTTTGTTGACCCCCTTTATCCATTTTATGGGGAATATATTCTCTTAATCACTATCTTTTCCCCAACATGTACTAGATTATCATTTATTCCTGCATTTTGCAAATATTGAAAATCTACATTTAGAGTCATATTTTACTAGATTAATGGAATTCTTCACATCACCAACTTCATAAGGTTATCCATTAAAATACAATATTTTTTGAAGTCTTTTATATATTTATTCAACTCATATTTAATTGTGGAACATATGGATTGTTTCTAAAAAATCTTCTTCTATTGCATCTAGTTTCTTCTTGAGAGTAATGATAATTTTTTCATGATGTTATTCTATATAGTTTATCTTCTTGATCTCATAAATTTATGTTACATACCTTTTAATAAAGTCTTCATTATTATTCTAACATTTATTTTTTTCCAAGGAAAATTATTTCACCATTAAATAGTAAACATCATGAATGATTCTCCATTGATATTATTTATCACTGAATTAGAATTCCATTTAATAGAAACTTTATGTTGTTGCATATTCGTCAACAAAATCACATTTCTTGATGGGGGAGAACAAATTCCTGGATTTATTATTCTTATTCTACTTCTCATCAAAGGAAACAAGATTGAATTCATATTTGTATTTTGGATGAAAATTATAAATCATGTTTATTATTTCCATTTCCTTCCTTCTTCACATTACCACTTTTGAATTTTTCTTTAACTGAGTGTAAATATATTATTGAAATACTTATTATAATCTATAATAAAAATTTATTAGATCTCTAGATGCGACCTTCTATGATACCAATTGTTGTTCCTATGGACCGATTAGGTGCCATTAAGTGGGGGTGAATCAGTTATACCCTCAATTTATGAATTTCTCTCCTCATAATTTCAACCACTTATAATATTTAATGTTCTTATTCCAACAAATATTTTGTTATAAATATCACATCATGTGTTATAGTAATATAAAAGGGGGAATCACATATTATTTACAATTGTGATCATAAAATCCATCTCCTTTCCTTGATTTTTATACACCATAACATGGATTCTCTTCACTATCTCTATATGTGAATAAAACTAGTTAGAATACCTAGTTACAATCTCTTTGGGATTGGTCACATTCCACAACTACTCTTCTTATCTGATTGGTTAGACGTCCCAATCAAAAGCCTCAGTTATCTAGTTATAAACCTCAACTACAAGTTTCCCATTATATGTCAATATATATCTAGAATATTCTTCTTCACAAATAGTATTTCTACATAAAAAATATGTATTCCTCTTCTCTATGTAATTACTAAATAACTTCAACAAAGTTGGTCTTGATACTTCTTATGGATCATCACTAAAAACAACTAAGGATCTGGTTCACTAGTCTCAAAAATTATCTTTTATCTTCGATATAAGAATGAATCATGATCCCAATATACATTATATATAGTGGATGTAACGTCTCTCAAATTTCCCCCTCACTCTTATATACCACTTTCATAAAAAATTTATATTTTACATAAAAAATCCATGTGATAATGTCTCATTATTACAACATTTAAAATCACTCATTTAAAACCTAATTAAAATGTGTTAAGAATAAAAAATTTAATTTTAAATTTTAAATATTATTTTTAATGAGATTATGAATAATAGATTTATTTTCCTCATTCAAGTATTAACATTCACTGTTTATTTGGGTATTATATTTCTCATTTAAATGCCCCATTAATTTCTGTCGGTATTTTATTTCATGAAACTCATTATGAGTACTCTTACGTTTTGGGTTTCATTTTTTCTGTTTTACAAGGTGCCTGTATCCATGGATCAACCTCTACATGCATGAGAATGACACATCCATATGACATGAAACTAAAATGAATGAATATTTGGTCTAGGTGTCTTCTTCTCATGAGGCTTGATCCTCTGTAGATCATCCCTATTAACGAATTAATAAAATACTATATTTGAACCTCATTAAATTTCCTAAACGAATTAGTCATAACTCATTCTTCACAGTTGAGGATTTTGTGAACTCTTTATAATTATTCATACAGTATAAGTAAATACTAATTCATTCTTGGGAGAATTCTAAACTATCCATTTATTCAATCAATAAATATTCATGTAAGAAAAACTACCTGAATATATTATTTTGATCATAACTATACATTAGTCTCCAAGATTTATCACTTGAGATATGAGTTTCAATCCTTTGTAATTGGTCAAAGTTTATTTGTGTGTGCATGGACATTAGTCTCATATAGATGAGTGTCTCTAGAATATAACGATCATTTACACCATAATAACATTGAAGAAAAAAAATTAATGATGATTTTATTACCAAGATATTTAATAAAATATTCTTTTCAAAATAAATTTAATTTATTTGATAGCTTTTGTACACACGACCATATATTTTATGTAATCAGATTTATTGCATATACGAGATTAATTTTAAATAATATTTTTCCACTTCAATAATTGGAATTTACAAAAATGTATTATCTATTTGGATTTGAAATATTTAATATTATATAATCATGTCATATTAATTTTCTCCAAAATTGATAATAAAAAGGGTAAACATTAACTATCAGGGTTAATTTGCCTCTCCCGCACTTAGAAAATGGAACACCCTATCCTCTCTTTTTAATAGATAAAAAACCCTTGGTTTTGTACAATAAATACCCTAATACATTCCTTACTTACGTCTCCGTATCCAAGATTCATGTGTCTTATTAGGAAACCCCCTAATAAGGCATTTAGTGGAAACTTGAAGAGGGTTTCGGAGGAAAAGTCATCGTTCTTAACTGAGCATTTTTATTTTATTTATTATTCCACATTTTTAAAATTTTATTTAATTATGATTATATAATAAAAATATTTTTTTCCAAAAACCTATATGTTATTACTTCAATGAAAAAACCTACATCCATCTCCTCTTTTGTAAAATAGAAAATGAAACCATTGATAGTGTGTATAGTGCAATACCACCATGTGAACTGATGTAATTCATTTTCTTAACCGCCAATAATTGATAGAGATAATTATGTATATAATGTTTATAATTTATTTTTATGGAATATTTATACTCCATGAGTAATAATATCACATGTAACTTCTTACCTTATAATATTTTAGAAAATGATAACAATGATCATGAGTATGTGTGGACTACGACCTCCATTAAGTGTTGTGATGTGTTTTTAATTTCATTTTTACATGGATGGTAATGGGGAAAGATAAAATTAATAAATTTTATATATACTATATAACAATTAATCTATCAATTTTAATTAATAATTATCTATCTTTCATTTAATCCACAACAAAAATGGAAACAACATTCATGTGTACGCACGACCATCTTCTTGAACATCATAATTAATTTTCAATATCTAAAATTAATTGATTAATATAAAAACTTATAAAATGAATATAAAAAACATTTATATGTTTTTTAACATTCTATATTTTCTATGGCAATTATTAAATTAAAAAGGACCAAAAATAAATATCCAAAACATGAATAAAAATGAAGAAATTATTACCTAAAACGTTATGTTAAAAAGGAATTGTTAATAAATGTTTAACAAAATTTTATAAGTAAATCCTATATAGTATGATATATATGAATATTATTCTTAAATATCTTTATAACAAACCTATATATAATATATTTGAGTCTTAAATTCTTATAAAAAAATTTGAGACATGAGGTAATGAATTTGTTTGTCAAATTGTATTCTTTGAGATGTATGTTGTGTTATGCACAAATTGTATTATATGAGGTGTATATATATAGACCCATTGACATGTTATTTCATGAAATTAATTATTCTAAAGATATATAATTTTTCATTTAATTTTATTATTTCATGGGGCTTATGAATCAAAGTCACCAAAGCATGTAACTGGATTTTTACCTCACTTTCATTTTTTGTGAGATACACACCTTATAAACCAATAATATCTTTTATATGTTGTATAAAATACTCAGGAATGTAATTTATGAAATTTTTTTATTAATTTTATGAGGATTTTCACAACCATGTATTGTCCTTTCATTCTTGGGGATTATGATTCAAAATTTACAAACGTGGGAAGGCTTTTTTCTACAATATCAATGTTTATTGAAATTATTTATGATTAATCATATTATGATGAAATATTATTATAAATTTATACATAAACTAATTAATTTTATTCTAATATTATTATCTCATAAAAATAAATGAGTTTCTTTAAATTTAAACTATTTATGAACACAAGAGTTCAAAAAATTATCTTTAAGAAAAATAAACATTAAATCTCTCTTGAGATGAAAATAATTTTTCTTTTATGTCAAATTTTTTCAAAAAAAAATCAAGAATGTTTCTAATATTCTTAAATTATTGTTTACTTTCATTTTTAAACATATTATTATTTTTAATAATTTTTTAAAAATAATCTTCTTGTTTTTTCTAATAAGTCTCTTTTTACTTTTTACTAAAAATATAAAAGGGATATTAATTTTAACGTGTCATGCATGAACGGAATTTACCACCACAATGAAAAATTAGTAATATAATGCTTCCATTATAAGTTTCCAATTATATTTCCAAATAAAAGGTTTTCTTAAATATTTGTAATATTTTTTTATTTATAAAAATTGTTTCAAAATTGAAAGGTTGTTTTCCACAATAAATGTATCAAGTATTCTTTCAATATATTTCTCTATATAAGAGGAAATAATTTAATGTTACATAATATTTAATGGGGATAAGATCCGATGACACAATTCTTATTCTTTCTCAAGATTATTTATGATTATTATCAAAACTTCTTATGAATCCATTTCTTTCTCACGGTTTATTCTATGATTAAATGTTTATGAAACTTATTTCTTTTTCATGGGTTATGATATGATGAATGGTTTGTGATCTTGATGCACACAAATTAATGGATTATGTTATGGGTGGGACCTATATAATTCTCTAATGAATGGGAAAATATGGATAGCTCATGATTAAGTATGTTTTTCATGAACATGATTTCATTCTCATAATATTATTATTAGACCCTGTATCACATTCATAAGGTCATTTTTTAACTGGGTTTCTTGTACATATAGTTATGTGTGAACTATTTTTCATGTCCATAAGATTTTATATGGGCATGGATTTCATATTTATGGTTTTTATGTAATAAAATAATTTAATTTCTTTAACAAAACTAGTGAACATGTTATTTTTTATACATGTTAACAATTTTATAGGATTATGTGTATGCCATAAATCAATCTCTCAAGACAATTTTATGAACTCATTGAATTTATACATTGATTCCTTTATGATTCATGTCTTATGAACTACATAGATTTTTTTCCCAGGCACATGTCTATGATCTTTGTTATAATTGGGTATAAACTTCATTAGTTATATACATGATATCATAACCTAATTCTTATCTTATTATTTTATATGATCATTGATTCATATCTATAACTATTACAATTAATAAGAAAACGAGCTTAAACTTTCTTATATTTCCTTTATCCAAGTTATAAAGAATGGAATTTTGAATGAAATGTCTTATAAGGGTGTCATTTATGAATTACTTATTTGGATATGATGTAGCTATCTTTTGAACTATTTGATTATGTTTATATTTCCCAAAGATACTAGACTTATGTGACCCTAACATAGTTCATAATGTCATATAAGGACTATTAATCTTTAAATATGTGATATTTCTGTTTGAAATGTATGGGCACCTATATTTGGTATCAAAGTAAAGTCTATTTTTACTTTGGAAACTATGATGAAAAATATTTAGCGATAACACTAAGGATACATTTATTTATAGAAAAATATCCTTTAATTTTGGTTATGGAAAGATATAGTGGTTTCTATGCAATCACATCCCTATTAGTATACTACAAAAATTATTACATCTATCACTGATGGAACTAGAGGTAAAAACATCAAAAAGGGTGTATTTGGTTTTGAATCAATCATCATCTGGTGCAAACAAAATTATTATGCTTCACACCTGGTCTCACACTTCCTAGAGATATTTTTTGTAAATTTAAAAAATATTTACAAACCATCATGAAAGATTTTAATTGATGATGACCATGAATTAAAAATGTTAAAACTAAGGTTTAATATATTAGAAAAAATATACCATGAAATATAAATACAATAAATGATTTTTCATGATTATGTTGTTTCAAACAATGATAATTATTTCTCAAACTATTATTTTATGTTTTAGTTGATGGTTGGATCTCAAAGGAACCGTGTGACCAAATAATATAACTGGAAATTAAATGACCATACTCATGAGTAATGAAATGTCTTAGATGCAAAAATATAATATTTCATGATTATGATCACTCACTTATCGAAAGCTATAAGTGGTAAAATAGGTTATGTTGAGCATCTATACATTTCAATGTGGGAGTTATATGCCATTTAATAGTTTATACAAAAACACCTACCCACCATCAATGGGATTTCTGATCCACTGTTTATTGGGAAATGTATAAGTTTCATGGAAAAGTTATTTTCTTTTCTCTAGTGTTCAGATTATGGAGAATTATTTTTGGTTGTCTACCATTTTTAGGTAAAAGTGGATAAATGGAGTATTAGTATCAATAATATGTGTCAACGAGAATAAAATGATTCAATATAATGGAATGATTTTAAGAGAATGTTTTTTTTATATAATTTCCTCGCAATATTTACATTAAAATAAAGAATATGTTACTTGATTTAAAGTACAATTATGATAAATATTTTGGTACCTTTGAGTAAATTTTTACCGTACATGTGTGGTACTCTTATTTTATTATCATTCAACATAAATGTAAGGTTTATTAAATTTTTAGTGGCTTAAAACCAAGTTTCCAAAGGGTGTTATCAATAAAATACTATAGTCACTATAAATAAATCATTTTATGTGATATCAATGTGGAAATTTAGATTGGATTTACCCATAAATCACATGGTTTTAATAAGATAATAAATATTGAATTCAAATGAAACCTTATAACCCATGAGAATAAGAAGATGAGCTTTTCACCAATCCTTATGTGTCAAAGGAAATGTAGAAAAAACTCTATTAAGGGGACTCATAAAAAACTTTTATGTGTGGAAGGGAAGGTCAATGAATAGTTGAATATGGATGTGATGAGAATAAATTAGATAATGAGGAGAATAATGATAAATCCATATATGATGCACCACCCGCACCCTAGTGCTTCAAATGCAAGTAGCATGGTAATTATGATAAAAATTTCTCAAATCAAAAGGAGAATGACGATGATCAACATTTGTAAACTTTTAATATGAGAGAAAAAAGGAAAATATAGTGTGGTAACTACTTATGATCCTGGGAGAGTTAAAAAACTCATGAAAGAAATACATATCATACACTCTAGAACTACAAATGTCTTATTAAATAGTAGTTCTACCCACCCTTATTAATCTGAATTTCTTTCTAAGGTTATCAAACTTCTACCCCTGTAATTATATATTGAATTAGAAATAAAAAAACAATATTGGTAGAATGATCTTGTCTCAAGTATATCATTATTCTTCAGTTAAATTTTGTGGGAATTCTCTATAAAAATATCATTATTCTCTTCCTGGTTGAATTTAATGTTATCCTAGTCATGGATTGTATTTCTCTACATAAATCCCACAAAAAACTCAAAGTAAAGGAAGTGACATTTGATATTCTAAACAAACCTATGATCATCTATGGACATGATGATAAATAATAACTTGTGATGGAAATCACACCCATTATATGGGAATTGATTCCAATTCAAAATGTGTTTTTATCCCATATCGTTGGAGAGAATCACAATATTGATGATATACATATTCTCTTGTCATTTTTAATGTATTACCGAAAGTGTTTCATATTCTTCCAAGAAAATCATGAGGATCAATATGGAGTATAACTCATACCTGGAGTAATAACTATATTAAATTGTTTCTATATAATGAAACTGATTGAGTTGTATGAATTTAGGAGACAACTCCAAAATAATTTTGAAAAGAGATTCATTCATCCAACTGTATCACAATGGGTGTAATGTTTATTTTTGTTAACAAGACATATGGATTGATTTCAATCAGTATTGAAAACTAGGAACTATATAATATCACCAGAAAGAGAAGGTATCCTCTAACCTATATTGATGACTTGTTTGATCTACGGCATATAGCTCAATACTTTTCCAATATTTAACTTCAATATAGATATAATCAATGAAGGTTAGAAAGGTGGGTATACCCAGGATGACATTTCAAAAGAGGTATAGAAACTAAGAATATATATTGATTTCATTTGGTCTTACTATGGCCTACATTATATTTATAGATTTAATTAATAGAGTATTTAGAGATTATGTTGATAAGTTTTTGGTACTATTTATAGATGATATAATTTCACAATCAATAAATAAGGAATAGAATTAAAATTTATTTATAATTATGAAATAGAACATAAGAAAGGAGAATAAATATTCAAATTTTATAAAATGTGAATTTTGGCCATAAAATGTTTTTTTATTAGGTCATAAAATCTCAAGTGAGATAACATATCTTGATCCCTCAAAGATATATGAAATTGAACATTTGAAATTTCCATCCATTATGACTGAGATCCATATTTTTCGGTTATATAGGATATTATCAGCATTTTGTAGTGAATTTATTTGTACTATCTTGTCCACTCACCAAATTAACTCAGAATGGAGCCAAGTTCCCATGTTAAGATGAATATAAGGAAATTTTAATGAGATAAAGAGAAGGTTAGTTAGTGCACCATTCATTAAAATTCTATACAGTAGAAAAGGTTTTTTAATCTATATAATTTCATCAAATATGGGAATGGGTCATGAAGAATGGTATGGATGTAGGTTATGTCCCATGATAAATGATGTTTCATGAGAAAAATTAAATAAATCATGATTTGTATTCATTTAAAATACTTTTTTTAATTAAACATTTGGTGAAATTATATTTATAGAAAAAGGTGTGATATATATACTAATCATAAAATTATAATGTATATATTCAAGTAGTGATAATTGATCATCTACCATAGAAGATAGTTATAGACAATTAAATAGTATGAATTCTCAGTAGATTTAAATTATATGTAAATGAAGATGGTGAAAAATACTTTATATTGAAAGGTTCATGCTAGATTATATATGACGAGGATAAAAAAAATCAAATATTTCTAGACTTTCAGAGATTGGATTATTAAATTATGATGTAAGGATTAAAATATTATATTTCTCATATAATTATTCAACTATCTATCCAAGTGAATATTAAAGTGTTTCAAAAGTAATATGTATATTTGTATAATAGGTTCTAAAATGCTCCTAAGTTAAACAATGATTATAATGAAATGATAAGATTCAAGAACCTTGTATGTGTCCCATAAATACCATATCTGATTAAAGAGATGTTATTAGAGGTTTATAGTTCGTCATTCTATATTCATCCTGGAAGTACGAATATTCATATAAATTTAGAAGAGTATTTTTAATGGGATTAAATAAATAAGGATATTTCAATGTTTTTATCTCATTTCATGGTTTCTGAGCATGTTAAGGATGAGGGAAAATTTTATAAGGTTGCATTACAATAATTACCAATACCAGAATGGAAATGGGGAAACAACACTATGGATTTAGTTATTGGATTCCCTATAACATCAAAATTCCACAGTTCCATACCGGTTGCAATAAATTCCATTAGAAATCCAGCACAATTCATTAATATTAGAGAATAATTATCTCTAGATAATATTTCTAGGATATACTTAAATTAGGTTCTAGGGGAGTAGGGTGTATCACATTCTATTATGTCTGATTAGGATCTGAGGTTTACTCGTTGTTTTGGATAAGTCGTTTATAGGCTCTAGATTGATTTTAGGGACTACATATATACCCTGAAAAGAGATTCATTATGAGAGAACAATCCAAATAGAAGAGGTTATTCTAATATCTTGTTATATGTATTGAAAAGGTGGTAGTGATGAACACCTCCGTCTTGTTGATACTTCTTACAAATTTAATGTATATTAATGAATTCATATGGATCCTTAAGAATAACATTAGGGAAAGAAGTTTTGAACTCTAACATGATTGGATGAAGTTGGAAAAATAAATACATTGGGAACTGATCTAGATGATTAAATGGTATATAAATTCATAGCCATTCAACATAACATCAAGGAATCTCATAATCGATAGAAAACATATAGTGAAAATTGTCATCATGATCTCAATTTTAAAGTTGGATAGAAAGAGTCTCAACAAATTACTCCATGGAAGAAGGTTTTTAGAATCATGAAATAATGAAATTTGAGTCATATGTTTATTTTAACTTTCATGATTTTAGATCAAGTAGGGACAGTTGGTTACCTCTTGGAACTTCCACCAATCCTCTCTCAAGTCCATGATGCATTTTATAAATCTCTTCATTGGAATTAAATACTCCATCCATCACATGTACAGAAATCAATTATCATAATACTACATAATGATATTTCTTATGAATAAAAGCATTTTTATATTTTCGATTACCGAGAAAAAGTTTTATGAAACAAGACCACTCACCAGGCAATGGTTTTATGAAAAACCACAAACATGTGGAAGAAAAATGGGTACCATATGTTTTGATGAGGTGGAAGTATCCTCTACAATTTGTATTAAAGCGATGGAATTTTTAAGTTGAAATCAATTTTAAGGGGGGTGGGGGTATAGTGAAACACCCAAAGATTTAATGAAATATAAATATTTTAAAATAAACATAATTTCTTCGATAACTTTTCTTACAAGCAACATTGAGTTTTAAAGAAACCCTTAAATACAATTAATATTGTAACATATTCATGAGTTTTATAACCAAGATGTTAAATTTTGTGTATGGATAGGAATAACCAAATATTTTTAATTAATTAACGTGGTTTTATATAATTTAAATATACTTCTAAATAATAACTTAATCATTTATTATAGTCATTATATGTTTTGAATATACTTTTTTCTCAAAAAATGTTTTTTATTGTTTTTTCTTGAAAAAATAAAAAAACGTCTTATTTTAGTCATCTTTTAATTTTATTTTTAAAATATTATCTTCATTTTTTATTCAAAATTTCAAAATTATCTTGGGCTAAGATTTATAAAATAACCTGAAAAGATAGTTTTTTATGGTAATAGTGAAAATACTAATTAAAGAAACTAACTTTTCATTTAAATAATTTACAATGCAATATTTTTTTTTGAAAAAAATTTAAAATTAACACTAGTTAAATTATTATATTATTAATAAAATTTATTTCATTAAAATAAAATTAAACATGAATAAATTAATTAAAACTGTCTATACTTATGAAAATTTTCTCTTTTTACAACCACTCTTTCAACGCGTCTGGAGGTTTAATTTCCAAATTTAAATTTTCCACTAAAATGATTTTAATTTAGAAAAATATATTACATATTTTTAATTAAAATAACTAATATTATATAATAAAAAATATTAATTAATGGTCAAAATGAATAGTAAAAAAATAATTAGCACGGTTAAGGAAAAAACGAGTATAAGTGATGTAAAACAAAAAAAATATCAGTTAAAATGAACTAAAAACAGGTAAATATCCCCGATAATTTCCATATTTAGACAATATATCATTTATGGTTTTATAATGATACATTTTGGATCCTTTTGGTTATTTTAAAATGTAGGTACACATTTTCCATCTCCAATATTCCAATTGTGCCCCCTCGCCCTCTTATAAAAGGGAACCCACTCTAATATCCTATTAACACTTCTAAAACCCTTTGGTTCAGCCAACACCTACCCAAATAAATTCCTTAATTCCCTCCCCAAATAATTGAGCCTTATTTTTTTTAGGGAACCCTTCTATGAATTTTTTGTGCATGCCTAAGGAGGTTTTCCAAAGAAGAGGAATCATTCTTAACCTAGTATTTTTTTATTCATCCAACCACACTAAATATTCTAAATGTATTCTGATATAACATAATATTTATATCCCATACACAAATATTTTATATTTTAATGAAAAAACCAACATCTATATCCTCTTCCATAAAATGGGAAATGACGCTATCGATTGTGTGTACAGGGGAATGCCGCCTCGCTAACTGATATAATTTGTTTTCCATTAAAAAATATTAAATGGTGAAATTGATGGATATAATGTTCATATATTATATTTAGGAGACATTTATACACTTTTAATTAAAATATCAAGTATACCTTCTTACCTGCCAGTCTTTTGGAAAATCATTACATTGCTCGTGAAAATGTGTGGACTACCTTCTCCATGAAAAAATTTAATATTTTTTTCATTTTATATTGACATAGATGGTAATGAGGAAATATTAAATGAATATATATGATAGCTATGATTTAAAAATTATTCTATAAATGAGAATTAATATTTACCTTTCTTGCATTCCATATATTGAGAAAATGGAAACATCGTTCCTGCGTACGTACGACCGACTGTCTCCATAGATGGAATATTTCATTCTCTATATATAATGTTAATGGATTACAAGAAAAACATATATAATGAATATTTTTTAAATTTATATTATTATTACGAATTATAGAGATGATAGAACCACGATCAAAGTAAAATGATCAATAATACCAAAACAAATCATGCATGAAAAATGAAGAAGTTTGTGACATCCCAACCCGGGTGCGCACACCAGTTCCCCAAACCAGTTTTCCACATGACTTAAGGTTCACCTCCACATATTGGAAAGGATAGAAACAAGAAATGAGGGTTTTATATTGAAATCATGGGTAGACTATATGTAACACCCCGAGATTTTATGAGAATTATTCCTTTTAATTTCATTGATTCTTTTGTTGTACGCTACACCAAGATTTTTTTGCACTATACGCAACACCGTATTAGCTTGTAGTATACGCAACACAATTCCTGTCTTACATTACACGCAAGAGTAACCTTCCTTGATATATTGCCTTATACGCAATACCGAGTTTCACTAAAAAATGATATGTTGTTAAAATATTATATAAACTAGCCGTTATGAATAATAATAACCACTTTTTAAAATTTAATAAATTTTATCTTTTAAAATGGATTTTATTTTTGTATTTGTAATATCGAAATTAGCAATGGGTGTATTTTTGGTATTTTTCTGAAGACATTCAATTTTTAATGAATAGTGGAAACACTAAGTTATTGGTTAAAAACAAATTTTTATTTAAATAATCATTTATTATATTCAATTTCATTTTAGGTAAAAATAGGTACATAATAACTATATAAGTTCAATTTAATTCATTGGATTCATTTTATAATAATTTTAGATACATAAAAATTTTATTGAATTTTTTACCGTATTTTAAACACCTCTTAGGAGCATTTGAAAATTTACATAAAACTTAATTTTACCACATCTGTGTATTGAATTTCAAAAATACGAGACACACGGTTTATATTAGTAAGTAAAATTTGGTTCAATGAGATGAAAATAATGTTTGGTGAATAGTAACTTTTAACTTTTATTTACCACGGTTAAATGTAAATAGGGTAATTATGGGTTAAAATGATATTATTATTACCCTAACACATATCCTAATTCTATTGGATAAGTTTAATTCGACCAAAAACAACCTTATGAATAAAATATTTCCCTTTAGGTCCACTTTCATTAGATTAGGATATTTATTATTATTTTATTTAAAGTAGAGTTAAATAGTTAAAATCAATGTTTAATAACTAAAATTTTTTTAATATAGGGTAATACATAAGATAAATTATACTCTAAATATTAACTATAAATCTCAAAATATTTCCTACATAATAGTATTTTATTTATATTTTTTTAGACAATAAATAATTTCATTTATATATGACATAATGATGATGTAGTAGTAACATTATTAATAAAATATTAACAAAATTGATATTATAAATACCCAAATAAATGTAATTTGACACTTTTTATGAATTAAAATAATTTTCTAGGTTATATAACATATTATGGTTGGTTAGACGAAATTTTTTCAACTTAATAATGCTGTTATGAATTTAGAGAAAACTAAATACCAAATAGTATCAAAATTGACAAAAAACTGTTTTAAAAAAAAATTATATTACTAATTGATTAAATTGTCCTAAAAATATGAGGTTCGTCCAAAAGACTTAAATAATAATATATATGAAAATAATTAACTAATTGGGGTTCAATTAGAAATTTATAGTATGTTTATTAACCATATAGTGTTAGAATACAGGAAGACACGGTAAAAGTTAAATTATTGAACTTAGAGTTAAATATTAATGATAAGGTTACAATGGTGACCTAAACTTGTGTAAAACCTATTGGTTGAGAGAATTTCAACCCATCCCTACCCTATCCTTGAAATAAGTCATTTTCGAGCCATTATATACCGAATATGAATTTATTATAAAATAATATTTTAAGTTTTTCCTAAGGTTCCCCTCACCCCTATTATAAAAGGGCACTCCCCCTTCTCTCTAATGAACTCCACCAAATCCATTTGTATCGTCCAACCCCTGCCAAAATACCCTCTAAAATTTCATCCCATCATCCTAGAGGCCTTCTTTTAGTCAGAAATCCGACTTAAGAATCCCTTTTGACCAAATCAAAAGTAAGAACTCGAAGAACAGGTAAATATCTCACCACCTATTTCAAATTCCTTTCTTCTTCCACTTCCTCCTTCATTGTTTTTTTAATTATAATATAATAAATCCAGTATCTTATATAAACTGTGATATTATTATAAAAATTGTACAACCATATTAGTTATTGTTTTTCACCCTATGAAGGAAAAAGTCAACACACGTGTGTAGGTACGACTTACCATTTCCACGCCGTGGTGTAGTTTGTTATTCAGACATTTCATCATTTGGATGGGTATAATAATCATTATAAATGATATATATAATAAATATAACATTATTATGATTCTTAATATATGATATACCATCCAATTATATATGATTTTAATATAAAAATAATGATATTTTCGCTCATGCATACGTACGGCCTACCGTCTCCACGAACGTGATGAGATTAATTTTCCAAGATTAACCATTCAAGTATGATTATAAATTATATCCAATAAAAAATAATGAAATATATTACATCATAATGATACTAGATGTATGTACATATATTTTTCATTTACTTAATTCCATTCAATTCAATAAGGAAACTAAAATAGCGTTCATGCGTACGTACGTCCTACCGTCTCCATTAATGGTGTATTTCATTCCATTTATCGATCTATCATATATATTTATATGCTGAATATATATTATATATAAATCATATTTTACATTCTGGAATTAAGTAAATCAGGATAAAAGTAATAATATCAATAACAACTAGTCAAAAAACGTACTATAAATGAAATGATTTTACCCAAAACACTTCTTTAACATGGAATTTACAAAAGAACGGGTAATATAAGGTCATAAGTGAATCATATATGATATAATAAATATTATTATGGATATGTTACAAGTTCATAATATGTTTAAACCCACTATATTGGAGTATCAGACACATACGGATGAAATTGGACATAATGTAAGGGATAATTTTGAAAATCTCATTTTTATCTGAGATTTCTTATACGTAAGTATTTACGGGGGTTATATTATTCATCCATGTCCATAAAAATGACTTTCATAAAGTTTTTAATATTATTACATGTATTTTTAAAGTCTTGTTTACACCTATTTGACTTTTACATTGTTTTATGGAATGAATCATTCTTTTGATTACCATACGAGAAACTTTCTGACTTTTCCAGAAAAAGTATGAGGACAATGTTTTTTTAACTTATACGGCATGAATGGATTTTTACAATGTCATTATGCCTAATTTTCATGAATCTTACTCTACAATATTTCATTATTTTTTTCAAAAAAATCCTTTTCTTTTAACATTTATTGGCATTTTGTGAACAGAAAATGTGTTTGACGAAGAAAGTATATTTTCCCCAAGAATTCATTTCATGTGTTTTGTCAAAACTATTTTCCATTTAAGATGACATTATTTAGTATAATTATGTTTCAATTATAATGCCTCAATTATTTACATGGTATGGTTCTTCTTATGATGAAATGATATCCATTTGTTTTGTATGGATTACGTTATGATGGGATGATGTTTATGAAACCCATTTTATTCTTTGGGTTATGATGAATGACTTATGTTTATTTTGTGGAAAAAGTAAGAATTATTTCATTATGAGATGGGTGGTACATATATCTCCCACCAATGAATTAGGTAAAGATTTATATCTCATGAGATAGACATGGCTGGTACTACAAGTAAATCTGGTTCAGTAATACAGGGCTGGAACGGCAAGTAAACCCGGTTCAGTAATGGAATTTGTCTACTATGATGGTCTTGGAAGGAATGCCTTGGCTACTATAGAAATCATAAAATTTTCTTAATGGTTTCCAAAATTACATTTTTTATTCCCATTCTATTTTAGTATGAATAATGTTACTTTATGATCTATGTCTTACATACTGCCAAGGTTTATTTCATAACTCATGATCTTGATATTTAAACTTTATGTTCATGTTTTTGTGTCCAAATGTGTATGGTTTGTTTTATTTTCTCCATGATTACCCTTGCTGAGCATTTGAGCTCACCCTTTTTTATGTTTTTCCCCATGAAATAAAAAATGTTTTTAGGTAAGAAAAAAGGGATGATCTTTATGGTAGATGCTCAACATATTTCACCATGATTATAAGATTATGTTCCGAGTTTCCAAAGTCACTAAACTATTACGGTCCTTGTGTGTCTATTTTTGTTACGTGTTAAGTATTCCGCAAAAGTAATGTAATGTCCATGTACGTCAAGTGTGGGTCTCTACAGTTGGTATCAGAGGCAAAGGTTTAGTCAACATTTGGGAACAAGGATGGGAAAACTTTAGGGTGATCCCAAGAGATATTTATAAGGTATGCCTAGGGATGTCTTTAATGTTATGTATATGTATAGGTTGTAGTCCTAGAATTATGGTAACGGTCTTATAATTAAACCTAAGATGTTATATATTGAAGGTACTCCCCCATTATTATGTTGTTTTCCTAGTTTGATTTTTGCCTCTCACACTATTCTCATTGGGTTTTAGAAGATGGTTTTAACATGAAGGAACCGCGCTGATTAATGTAATGGAAAATGCAATGATTTTCCTCCTGAAAAAGCCAATGTTATGAGAGATGGTGTGAAAAATCTTATTGCTATACTTACAAAATCTATGAATCATTCTGGACTTCCAAATGAGTAGAGAAGGGAAAAATATTAAATTGATTCCTTCATGAGGCAACATCCACCTTCTTTTAGTGTGTCTTCCGATCCACTTTTTTCTGAACAATGGATCAGTACCATTGAAAAGATATTTTATGTACATTGCTTTTTGAAACAGGAAAAAGTCATTCTGGCTTTTTACCATTTAGAAGGAGAAGCAGACTAATGGTGGACTCTAATTAAGAATACAAGGCCCCAAGATGAAATTGAATCCATGGAATAGGATGAGTTCAAGAACTTATTTTTAAATAATTACTTCCCTCGTATTCTTTGAAAAAAGATGGAAAAAGAAGTTTCTTGAGCTTAAGAAAAAGGATGATGAATCTTTTGGTATATATAAGGCAAATTTTACAAGTCATTCAAGGTATGCATCTGGATTTATAATCCAACCTGAGAGTAAAGTAGATTGATTCTTCAATGGCTTAAAACCAAGTATTCAAAGGGAATTAGCAATAAGGGACTTCAGTAGCTGTGAAGAAATTTAGCGTTTTGATATCAAGGTAGAACTGAAAATTTGTGTTATATATCTATCTCATGGTTTTAACAAGATACGAAAAATGGAGTTCATTGAAAAATCTCAAAATAATGGTGAAAAGAATACGAATGTTTCTTTATGCTCAATGTGTGGAAAGAAGCATGGTGTAGATTGTCTTAAAGGGACTAGAAAATGTTTTCTGTATGGAAAAGAAGGTCCTCGAGAAGCTAAGTGCTGAAGTAATGGTAAAAAGGTAGTTAATGAAGTTAATAGAGAAAAGGGTACAAAGAATGCACCACCAACACTTCAATTCATCAATTGCAAGGAAATGGGGCATTACGCAAACCAATGCCCTAATCCAAGGGTTAATGATGATCAATATCAACAACCTCTTAACGAAAAGGAAAAAATGGAAGTCACATGCGATCTCTATTAGAAATGATGAATATGACAATGAAGTGGTAGAATGATTAAGTTTATATGCAATGGTATTCCAAAATAGTAGTGTGGAATGTTATTTTTAATGTCGGGGAATATTGGAATATCTATGTATTGGTTTTTTGTGGTTTTCAATAATTGTATGGTACCAGTAACCATGAAAAGTGATTGAAATATTTTTGGAAATAAGATGATATGTGCATAATTAAGGGATAAGTAGAATATAATATATATGATAGTATTAATTATCTCATGACTGATATAAGGACAAAGTGATATCATGGTGTGAGTATATAGAATTTTCAGAACTTTTTTTATGTGGAAAAAGATAACTTTTGATAGAATTCATGTTTTCACTAAAGTTCAATAGGTATTAATTTTTCAAGAGAATATATGATTAAGGTATTCCAATGTTTAGAATGTGACCAACAAGATATATTGTATGATATATGGGCGATAAATTATGGTATTCACATGCTTGGTTGATGACATTTCTGGTAATCATTTTCTTTATACTATGAGTTTGGATAGAAGTATTTTGGATAAGAATAATGATTTGAAATGGATTATGATGGACATAATACAATATTGTTTAAGGATATAACTTTTTTTAGATATTATTTCAGGAATTTTATAATACTTTATTTTTAGGAAAAGGACAACCTATAGGACTGACGACAACCCGTCATGTCAGACAAGGTTACGGGAATCGAACCCACAATCAAAGTGTGATAGGACTTTATCGCCTACCTCTGGCCTACAAAAAGTCCCCGGTTAGTAGAAACGAGTTTTATTTTATTAAGCGGTATGAAAGATTAAGTACAAGTCCATTTTTTGGAATCATATACGATTAACCTCACCATAGATGGACTTATGTATATTTGATAAGTTTTGCTAACCTATTTTGAGATAGAAAGAATGACCCATAATTCTATCACATGATCTTCTAACACTTCAAAAATGTGAAATTCAACTTCATTTATTTAAGATATGAAGTGGGAATTGTTCATGGAACGACCAACGGTGAGATTGTACCAAAATCAAGTAAGTATTTCTTGTAATTAAAAATTTTAAACATTTTGGAAATGATATTGAAAACCAAAAACATTGTATTAGTACCCTCATATCTGATGAATAAGATGATACCTTAGATCATCACAATTTTATGGATTTTTTATTGTAGGATTTTTAATAATCATGTTCTCTACCACTCTCTATCAGTACTTGATGGCTAGATTTCACTTCTATATCCATATTTTCACCTATATTCTTCTATGTGGAAACCCAGTGATGAGTTTCATTGGGTGACCATTATGTTTCTAACATTCCTTTTTAAAATGATGTTTTAGTATTCCTTTTTATGATGTGGGTTTCTATGAAAGAAACATTCATGTAGAAAACCATTTATAAACCCGACGAATTTCGAGGGAGAAATTCAATTTAAGGGGGTAGAATGTAACACCCTGAGATTTTATGAGAATTATTCTTTTTAATTTCTTTGATGTCTTTTGTTGTACACTACACAGACATTATATTTCACTATACAAAACATCTTATTAGCTTTTAGTATACACAACACTATTCTTCACTGGTGTTACACGCAAGAGAAACCTTCCTCGATAGCTTGCGTTGTACGCAATACAAAGTTTCACTAAACAACGATATGTTATTGAAATATTATATAAAATAGTCGTTAGGAATAGTAATACCCACTTTTTTAAATTTTGTAAATTTTATCATTCAAAATGGATTTCATTTTTGGATTCGGAATATCTAAATTAGCATTGGGTGAATTTTTGGTATTTTTCTGAAAACATTCAATTTTTGACTAATAGTGAAAACACTGAGTTACTGGTTAAAAATGAGTTTTTATTTAAATAATCATTTATTTTATTTAATTTTATTTTAGGTCAAAATAGATACATAATATAAATATAAGTTCATTGTAATTCAATGGATTCATTTTATAACAATTTTAGATATATAAAAATTTTATTGAATTTTTTACCTTCTTTTACCCACCTCCTAGGAGCATTTGCAAATTTACATAAAACATAATTTTACCTCTTCTGTGAGTTTAATTTCAAAAATCTGAGAGACACGGTTTATATCAGCAAGTAAAATGTGTTTCAATCAGATGAAAATAATTTTGTTGAATAGTAACTTTTAACTTTTATTTACCACGGTTAAAAGTAAATATGGTAATTACGGGTAAAAATGATATTATTATTACCATAAAACATTTCATAATTATATTGGATTAGATTAATTATACCAAAAACAACCTCAGGAATAAAATATTACCATTTAGGACCACTTGGATTAGATTAGTACATTTATAATTATTTTATTTAAAGAAGAGTTAAAATTGTTAAAATCAAAGTTTAATAACTAAAACACATTTAATATTAGGTTATAAATAAGATAAATTAGACTATAAATATTCATTAGAAATCTAAAAATATTTCCTATATAATGGTATTTTATTTATATTTTTTTATAATTTAAATAATTTAATTTATTCATGACACAATGATGATGCAGTAATTACCATAATAATGAAATATTACCATAATTGATATTATAAATACAAAAATAAATGTAATTTGAGACTTTTTATGAACTAAACTATTTTTATAGGTTAATATAATGTATAAGGGTTGGTTATATGAATTTTTTTAGAAGTAATAATGATGTTATGAATTTTGAGAAAACAAAATACCAAATAGTGTCAAAATTGGCATAAAAAGGGGTTTTAAACAAATATTATATTATTAATTGATATAGTGGTCCCTAAAATATATACATCGTACAAAAGACTTATATAATAATATATATGACATTAATGAACCAATTGGGTTTCTATTGGCAGTTTATAGTATGTTTATTAACAATATAGTGTAAGAATACAAGAAGCCACTGTAAAAGTTAAATTGTTTAACTTAAAGTTAAACCTAAATGATATGGTTAAAATGGTATCCTAAACTCGTATAAAACCTATTGGTTGAGAGGAAATTGACCCATAACCACCCTAGACTAGAAATAAGTCACTTTGGAGCCATTATGAACCAAATAGAAATTTATTATAAAATAATATTTTATGTTTTTTCTGAGGTGCCCCTCACCCCTCTTATAGAAGTGCACTCCCCCTTCTCTCTAATTCACACCTCCAAATCCATTTGGCTCGGCTAAAAACTACCCAAATACCCTCTCAAATGTACTCCCTTCATCCTAGAGGCATTACTTTAGTCAGATATCCAACCTATGGATCCCTTTTGATCAAATCAAAAGGAAGAACCCGAAGAAGAGGTAAATATCTCACCACCTATTTCAAGTTCCTTTCTTCTTCCACTTCCCCCATCTTTGTTGTTTCCATTATAAAATAAAAACCCCAGTATATTGTATATATATTGATGTTATTATAAAAATTGTACAACCATATTTGTTATTTTATCCATCCTATGAATGAAAAAGTCACCACACGAGCGTACGTACGGCTTACCGTCTCCACGTCGTGGTGTAGTTTGTTATTCAAAAATTTCATCATTTGGAAGGTTATAATAATGAGTATAAATGATATAAATAATAAATATAACATTATTATGATTCTGTATATATGATATACCATCCAATTATATACAATTTTAATATCAAAATAATTATATTGTCGCTCGTGCGTGCGTACGGAATACCGTCTCCACGAACGCGATGAGATTAATTTTCCATGATTAACCATTAAAGTATGATTATAAAGTATATATTATAAATAATCATGAAATATATTACATAATAATTATTCTGTATTTATTTACATATATGTTTCATTTACCTAATTCCATTCAATTTAATAAGGAAACGACAACAGTGTTCATGCATACGTACGACCTACCGTCTCCATGAATAATGTATTTCATTCCGTTTATTGATCTATAAAATATATTTATATGATGAATAGTTATTATATATAAATCATGTTTTAAATTCTGGAATTATGTAAATAAGGATTTAATTAATAATATCAAGAACAAAAATTCAAAGCACGTACGATAAATGAAACGATTTTACCCAAAAGGCTACTTTAACATGGAATTTACAAAAAAACGGGTAATATAAGGTCATAAGTGAATCATATATAATATCATAAATATTATTATGGTTATGTTAAAAGTTAATAAAATGTTTAAACCCACTATACAAAAATATCAGACACATAAAGAAGAAATAGAACATAAGTTACGGGAAAATTTTTCAAATCTCATTTTTTCCGAGATTGCTTATACGTAAGTATATACTGGGGTTATATTTTTCATTCATGTCCATAAATTTTTTTCATAAAGTGTTTAATATTATTCCATGTATTTTTTAAGTCATGTTTACCCCTTATTTACTTTCACATTATTTTATGGAAGGAATCTTTCTTTTGTTTACCATACGAGGGATTTTTTTCTTTTTCCGGCAAAAGTACGAGGGAAATGTTTTTTTAACTTATATGGCAAGAACAAATTTTTACATTTTAATAGTGCCTAATTTTCATGAAGCTTCCTCTAAAATATTTAATTTTTATTTTCATAAAAATAATTTTCTTTTAAAAGTGAATTGAATTTTGTGAAAAGAAAATTAGTTTCAAGAAGAAAGGATATTTTCCTCAATAATTCATTTCAAGTGTTTTGTCAAAACTATTTTCCAACTAATATGACATTATTATGTATGATTATGTTTCATGTATAGTGTATCTATTTACATTTTTTCATTATTCTTATGATGAAATGATATCCATTTGTTTTATATGGATTACGTTATGATGGGAAGAATTTTATGAAACCCATTTTATTCTTTGGGTTATGATGAATGATTTATGTCTATTTTGTGGAAAGTAAGAATGATTTCATTATTAGATGGTTGAGACCTATATCTTCCTCAAATTCATTGGGTAATGATTTATATCTCATGATATAGACATGTATGGAATGGAAAGTGAATATGGTTCAGTAATACAATGTCGGAACGGCAAGTAAACCCGGTTCAGTAATAGACTTTGTCCACTATAATGGTCTTAGAAGCAATTCCTTGGCTACTATGGAAATCATAACACGTGCTTAATGGTTTCCATAATTACATGTTTTATTCCCATTATATTTTATCATGATTAATGTTCCTTTGTGATCTATGCCTTACGTATTACCAAGGATTATTTCACAACCAAAGATATTTATGTTTAAACTTTATGTTCATGTTTTTAGGTTCAAATGTATATGGTTTGTTTTATTTTCTCCATTATTACCCTTACTGAGCATTTAAACTCCCCCTTTGTTATGTTTTTCCCTAGGATATAAAGAAATTTTTTAGGTAAGAAAAAAAGGGAACATCTTTATCGGAGATGTTGAAGATCTTTCACCATGATTACAAGATTATGATCCGAGTTTCCAATGGTACCAAACTATTACGGTCCTTGGGTGTCTGTTTTTGTTATGTATTAAGTATTCCGCAAAAGTAATGTAATTTCCATGTAAATAAACTGTGTTTCTCAACCCTATAACATATTTACCAAAGGATCACTGTAGGAGAAATAAACTAATTTAACCAATAGATGATGTAAAAAAGTCAAAATCATTCGATAACAACATACAACAAGTATCAGAGGATAAAAAAACATGAACAATATCCTAAAATAAACATTAGATATTTCATTCCATATTAATTATCACATGTTTAATACAATACCAAAAATATAGACACTTTGACACTCCCAAGAGGGTCCTGACAGAAAGTTTGGTACCATCATCGATGCTTCATCCCGACTCATCCATCTATCATTGGCCTCTATCCCATATCCATTTTTTCAAACATGAAGTCTATTCAGGTACTGATTAAGAAACCCATGTGGGGTATGAGTACAAATCACTAGGCCCCACTAATGGCTTCAAAACCAACATCCATCTAATAAAAGTCTATTCAGTTATATAAATAATACTACACTAGTAAAAAAGTAAACAATTTACATATTCCATTATTCTATCATTGACAACATAAATTCCATGGGTTCACAATAACACTCGAACCACCAATACCTTCTTCAGGATGTTCTAGAGTTAAAACTATATATTACATAGGTAATCAAAATTCCTTATCACATGTCCTTTCATTATTAATTTAATTTCAATTCATATCATGGTTAATTATAACCATATTACAATCCCCCATTTTGGTCCTACAATGCCATGGCTAGGACATCGTGGGTATTTGAAGCATTATTCTATGTCACACATCCCCTTAATTATAGTAACCCTCCCTTTTCTTACATAGAAAATACAAAAATAGTGTGTAATACTTACAATATTATACAAATAGACACCCAAACACTATATTAGTATAGTGCCTTTGGAATCTTGGAAAAAAATCTTCTAGATCAGTGATTGATCTTTAATGATCCCCATTAAGATATTCCCCCTAATTAATTCTAATTAAAAACATTTCTTCATAACCCGTGGAAAGGAAACAAAGGAAAGCAGTGACCTAAAATTCTTAGTAAGGTTAAATGATGAAAATATGTATGCATATCCTGAACATAACTATGGAAGAACCCGATCAGGATCATTAGAAGACCATACCCTACATATTAATGATATCAGGAATTAATCATGGAATAATGATTTGTAATTCATAATACATATATCAAATGTAAATAAATTGAGTAATCCAAGAACTAATACCATAAGAATAAGACGTGGAGTTGTGGCATACACATCAACATATAACATAGTGAACATGTATGAGTAGAAATAGGTTCGCACATTATGTTAAGGATATGAAATCAAGACCTCTAGGAGAATTATGGACACACAACAAGGCTCATGAATATTTTTCTAAACACACAATTTGGTTCATGCATAACATTGTGAACAAGAAATCAGGTTTATGCATAACATTGTGAGAATATAATAAGGTCCACTCATAACATTTGGAACATGTATTTAGGATTATAAATAAACCTATGTACATGAACCCAAGTCCATGCATAACATTGTGAACATGTAATTAGGTTCACATATAACATTTATTCTCTAGGTTCATCAATCATTACCCAGTGCAGTGTAAAGATATATTGGTCCCACTCATCTTATAGTAAAATCATCCATACATGTTCCATGGGAAAATAGATATTTCATTATATAATGACCCAAAAAATGGGTTTCATAAACATACTCCCATAACCCATTAAATGAAAAGTTTATTATTAAAATTTCATCAAATCATAACCTATAGAGTATAGATAGGTTTCATAGTCATTTTATCAATGTGTAAATCCTAAGAAGAAGTTGTTTTAAAAGAATATAACATGTGGAATAAAAATGGGTGTCGTAAGAATAATTACATCACAACAATAACCATTCAAGAAAGGATATGAATGAAACCTTTGTATCCCTTCATATAAGGGATATAATGACATCAAAATATGTCAGATTAGATGGAAAATAACATGGAATGTTATTTTGAAGACATTTCTTATAGAAAACAACCTTTCTTCTTACAAATTTTTCTTTTAAACATAAAAAACATTTGAAAACCCAATTTCATTAAAATAAAATATAATTTTCATAAAGAAATATTTCAAAACCATTTGGAAACCTTTGTATTTGAAATAATATTAAGAGAGAATCCTAAATTTTTGAAAACTATTTCTTCAAATCTACTTTTCAGACATATAATCATGTCTTGAAAATCATTTGAAATCCTATAATGACCCCTCCCTAAAATGTGTACCCCTTCTAGTCCATAAATGTGAGAAGGGAGATAGTGACCACTATGTCCCGCCTCCAGTAGGTCCCCGGTTGGCGACTAGCACTGTGGGTATCGTAAAAACACAAAATGAGAGACATTACCCTCTAAGAGAACACAAAAAAATGAGAGAGATAAGACACAAATCAATCAACTCCAACTCAAACTAAAATATAAAACAGATCCAAAGTAAACATATTTAATTTCATGCAAAACTACTACAACTAAAATAGAAAACTATAAGAACCAAAAGAAAGTAAAAATGGCAGTGACCACGAAGCCCAAATAGCTCCTATAACCCCTAGATAGTTGAAACTAGCCTGATCTTTCACCTTCCATAACTATCCAGAATAATATCTTATATATACGTAGCGTGAGTATAATAGTATACTCAGTATGATCCTACTCGAAGCCTCTCTTTAAAATTTAAATAATGCATGCTAAAGCACAATAAACAACAAATGAAACTTACTCATCAGCTAAACATGAATACTACGTTTTTAGCCTCACCACAGATACTCTCAAAAATAATCCTAAAAAGAGTATATAATATTATAATTAATATCATGGATACTGGTACCACCTCCCCATGGGTTTTCTGTATTTCCCCAAAGCCGCATGTTCGAAGCATGTCTCTTTAAATGGCTTGACTGCAGACACCTGGGAAAAGCACCACAATATGCTTCTATTGCAACAAAACAACTACGTCCATGTAAACAAAATAACCAGGTAGTTTTGGGATCCACCATATCATGCATAACTTGTATCATACGTCAGGCATTATACCACAAGCCATTACATATCATACACCTAGTAAATATCCTCCAGCCATCGGAGCCTATACAAGTTACACCTATAGTATTCCATAGAAATATATATCCAGAATATATGTTTTTGAATAAACACAGGAAATTATATCCATATACACACATATATGGATAAAACTAATTTTTCTACCTTCTAGCACAAGTAACTACCAATATAAGAGATCAGGGCGAATGGGGGTAGTCAGCCATCCATCATCCTGAATGAATGTTGTCTAAAACACCCCCAGGTCATAGAATCCTAGATATGTCTGTTTCCCTAACTGATGGGCTGGACTAGAATATAGAAACATAAAAATTATAGAATATAATATATCTCACAACTATACTATGGGCACCACCCTGGCATAGACACACATGTGGCTAACCTATCTCGGACTCTCGGCTGTCACTGCTAAAACTAGGTATCTGATAATCACACAACAATTTTAAGATAATTATTATGTTACATCATTCCCTTTTTATCAGATTAACTTTGAAATTATTAATTCTTTAAACATTAATTTACCCTTAATAATTCCACATAACATTTCATTAGCATCACACCAATTATTCATGCCCTCTCGGCATAACCAAACCAAGTCCACAACTTCTCAGAAATTTTACCTTAGCATTGCATCCCGAAAAGCTTCATCTCCATAGGTTAACAACATTTATTCATTAATTTATTAATAAAATTATTACTTTACCATATTCAGAGGCATTCTAGAAAAACATTCTATGCTACCAAACACAAGGGGGCTCAACCTAGTGAGTAGATAAACTACCCGTCATGCCATTTCAATGTTTATCAAGGCTGTAGACACATCCTCCCTTGAGAATATAAACACAGAAAGAATGTGGAATACCTGGTGTGTCTTCACCCCTTCTGGAAAGAGGGTAATAAAGACAGTATGGATCAGGTAGTGGGGACAGTAGTGATGATAATCAAACAAGAGATTAAGCAACAAACACGATTCATATCTGCGGGTAAGCCTAATTTTAACCCTTTTTATCACCTTAGGTGTCCTGCTCGACACCCACCGACATAAATTGATGCATATGTGGCTCTAGGAATAAACTGTTTCCACAACCACTAGGCCTCCCTACCCCCAAAAATGACAACAGCCATCCATGCTCACAACAGATCACAAGTAGTAGGAAATAACGAGGAAACTGGGATTTCGGCCCTAACAAGGCATTATGAATTCATAAGTAATGAGCTCTCATAGCTATAAGCATATGAATATTGGCCTGTACAAGCATGAGGGAAACTCAAGAACCCTGCCAGGAATTATATTTTATCAAACAACCGGTTCTTCAATCCATCTTGTATTAACTGATTACTTATTAGTATGTACTAACTAAGGGAACCTAAACTGCAAGCTATTATAGCTACCAAAAAATAATTCAAATAATAATTTGACATGAATTCAAACAACAAGAACCAACATGATTCAGGTTAAACAACCCATTGAATTAAACATGAACAACAGAATCAATTTGATTAACATCAAATTACAAAAACAACAACTGGATTCATTTACATGCCTATTTATCTTTATTCAATTAATTATCAATTAATCTCAGTATTACGTTCATTACCAGTTTCATTAAGAACAACATTCTATCTAGAAAAGCATCGATGTCCCAATTTATAGCAAATTAAGAGGCAAACCGTTATCATTGTTCAAATAAACCACATGCGATCAAACTACTTATTTTAATCTGATTAAAGTATTTAATTATGTTAATTTGATTGTGATCCAAAGGAATAAATCATGCTAAATCTGTGATTGCACATAAATAAATAGAGAATTAATGAATCCCCTACCACAAAAGGTTTCTGAAGTTCTTAGCTTGAGAATGGATCAAAGTAGCGGATCATGATTACCTTCCCCGCATCAACTGCATCCACTCGAGGATATCACGACACAACTGTATCAACAACAACCAAAAGAAACTCCCTTAGAACCATGGAGATCAAACTCCATATCATGGTAAGGACAAATGGGTGAAGAAAAATCAAATAACACCAATGAACTGAGGTAGATCTTACCTCATATTCAAGAAATTTCGAAAAAGGAAATGGGGAACTAATAAAGGATGAAGGAATCACAAAATGATGAAGAAGGTGGTGTCCAGCTCATCTGGGGTCAAGATGGGGTGCAATAAAGCCACAGGGTTTGAAAAACGCGATTAGATGGATTTCTATCAAAAACCCAACAATGAGGAGTACATGACGTGTACCACCTAGTCATGTTGTGTACTGCATCGAGGAGACTTATGTTGAAAAATGCATCACCTCAGCACTTTGATTTATTTTTTTTGAAACCCAGATGGTACACATTTTTTCTCCCTTGGTCATGTCATGTACCCACCCTATTTCTAGCTTCTCACGACAAAAATCTTCCAAACTTCCTCTAATCCTTCTCTGAGTACCTCGATTTTTGAAAACAAACATAGGTTCGTTCAATGGGGATATGCGCCCATACATCTAATAACTCAAAATACATTCTATTCCTCAAGAATTTAAAACCAACCCAGAGAGGAAATAGAAAAGTGGTTGTCTGAAAAACCGCCACGTGAGATACCAATCAAGGCTCTCACCACCATAGGAGCTCAACCATATAAAACAAACAACGCAACACCTCATGAACACCAAAACCAGTTCCCAAATTCTATCCTATCAGAGAAACCATTCAAAATGGATCAATCCAAAAAATAAAAAAAGGAATCAATTTCTTATACAGGAATGGTCTCTAACCACAAAATGTACTTCGTTGCAAGGAAAGAGCTAAATATCGAACAAATCAAGGTACTGAGCACGTATCTGTGAATGATGTTCCAATGTACTCTCCTCCATGCCACTGTGTCTCCACAAGAAATGAACCAAGGGAACATAATTCCCACACAACACCTTCCCCTTGTAGTCTAGGATCTCCACAGGCCACCCCTGGAAGGTCACATCATCATCAACGTCGATCTCTCCCCAATCGATGATGTTAGAGTCATCATGAAGATGATGACGGAGCTGCAACAAATGGAAACCAAAATTTATCTAGCTCATCTATTGGGGGAGTGCTACTCGATACATCATAGATCAAACATGATCCAACACCTCGAAAGGCCCAACAAACTGGGGAGGCATCTTAATCCCACAACCAAACCTTCCCATCCCACGATGGGGAGTCACCATCAGAAACACTTGATCCCCAAAATCAAATTCAAAAGGAATCCTCCTTTGATCAGAATAGGATTCATGTTTATCCTACATAGCCTTCATCCTCTCACAAATCATCTAAACCATCTCTGTCGTATTCTACACTAGTTCCGGTATGATAATTACTAACTCTCTGACCCCAGTCCATCACAATGGATAATGGAAGGGTCATCCATTCAAGGATTAAAATAGTGCCATACTGATGGTGGTGTGAAAACTATAGTTGTAATCTAACTCCACCAAGGGTAAGTGCCTCATCTATAAACCTAAAAAATCCTAAACACAATAGTGCAATATATCGTAATGAGTTTGGACAGTCAGCTCTATCTGACCATCCGTCTGTGGATGAAAAGTAGGGCTAAGGCTATGCTTGGAACTGAAGGTATGGTGGAGACCACTTCACACCCTAGAGGTAAAACAAGGGTCTTGGCCTAAAATGATCTTCCTTAGGAATCTGGGGAGTCTCACCACCTCGTCAAGATATTGCCTCGATAAAAACACCACTTATCTCAACTCCTTGATCTCTATTAGGTGGGATGATTTCATTAAATGATCCAATACAACCCATATAATGTCATGTCCTCCCTGAGCTCAAGTAAAACCAGTATCAAAGTCCATTGAGTTTTCCTCAAACTTCCAATGAGGAATATCTAATGGCTGGAGCAAACCACTAGGAATATGGTGCTCGACCTTCACCTTATGGAAGACCTAACCTCAAGACACAAACTTTGAAACTACACCCTTTATCCTAGGCCACCAAAACTGACTCCTCTAGGTCTGGTACATCTTCCTCATTTCTGGATGTACCTAGAAAGAGGAACTATGGAACCCTCTAAGATATGTCTCATGCATCTACAAAGGAATGAAAATCCTTCCCTGATACAACACTCTGTATTGTTCATCCTCAGACCAACCGTCATGGGCCTCTCTACAAACAACTCAGTCTCTCAAGGCCTCCACCTCTAGATCCCCCAATAGGGACTCTTCAACCTGTTGCACTAGATATGAATTCACCATCATCTAAAAAAGACAACATATTCCCCCAACCTCTCCTATATTGAGGTATAATGCTAAATGTTCTTCCATCACTATCCAAGAATCACCAGATTCACACACTGCATCACTACCTAACATCCTATTCAGTTCATCAGCTACAACATTTTTCTTTCAAGGTGTATATGATATTTCAAAGATGTATTCCTTTATGAACTCCATCCACTGATGATGCCATAATTTATAGTATCATTGGGAGAAAACAAACCATAGGCTCTTATTATCAATGAAAACCACAAAGCACTGGCCAATGATGTAATGTCTCCTCAACTTCAGAGAAAACGCCACTACCAGTTACTCTATATCATGGGTGTCATAGTTATATTCATGGGATAAAACTTCTTATACCCATAATAAACAACTGATTTATAATGCATCAGAACATAGCCTAACCCCAGATGGGAAGCAACATAGAAAACACCAAACCGAACTCACTCTACTAGAAGGAAATGTACTAGAGCACTTACCAATTTCTCCATCAGATAATCAAAATATGCCTGACACTAATCAGTCCATGTGAACTCATGATCCTTCCTAGACAATGTTTTCATAGGAGTCACAACCCAAGAGAAATTGGCTACGAACCTCCTTTAGTATCCATCAATACCATGGAAACTTCGCACATCTGTCATTGTCTTCAAGGATGCCCAAGAAAAAACCACTTCTATCGTCGATGAATACGCAGCTACTCCCTATTGGGATACAACATAACCCAAGAAAGAACCTCGGGAGCCCAAAACTCACACTTCAACAACTTCCCAAACAACTTTTGTTAATGAAGAAATCCCAAAAAGGTGTGTAGATGATCTGCATGATCCTCCTACAATGTGGAGTACACAAGGATGTCATCAATAAAAACCAAAAAAAACTTATCCCGGAACTCATGGAACACAGCGTTCATGAATCCCATGAACATAGTTAGAGCATCAGTGACACCGAACGACATTAAAATAAACTCATAATGCCCATGATGATAATGGAATGTAGTATTTGGGATATCTTTATCCTTCACACACATCTGCTGATACCATGACGGAAAGTAGATCTTTGGGAACAAACATTCACCCTCTGATTGATCGAATAAATCATCAATCTGTGGAAGAGGATAACGATTCTTCATTTTTACGTTGTTTAAGTGACGATAATCGATACACTGCCGCAAACTGTCATCAGCCTTCTTCATGAAAAAAACCGGTGCACCCCACGGCGACATAGTCGACCAAACAAAACCGAACTGTAACAGACTATCAAGCTATATATGCAGCTCCTATAAATCAGTAGGGGCTATCCTATATGGATATATTGATATAGGAGATGCTCCTGTTTTTATCTTGATCCCAAACTTGATCTCTTGTCAAGGGGGTAATGCTACAACCACTTTTGGAAAGACATCAGGGTACTCGTCTCAAAACCCTAGAAACACCAACTGTTGAACCTCTGAAGAACATAGCATTAGCTTTTCCATCAATCATGATAAGGTTGAAACACACCTCTGACCTATACAAGGGTTTTTTTCCAATAAACACAGCTTACTAACCATCAACATCGAAGAACACCACCTTCCTCAAGAAAAAATCTATTATAGCCTACACAGGATACAACCAATCCATGCTAAGGATGAAATCATATGGTTGAATCTATGAAAATTGGAAATCTCCCAAAGAGCAATGGTTCCCCAGCACTAGCTCATTTTCTCAACATATTTCAAAAAAGTCAGCTCGACCTCCAGTAAGATAGTAAATTCCAAGGGCACTGGAAGAATCTCTACCTCAAGTCCCAAAGAAAAGAAAAGGGAAGGTGATATCAGGGAGTGTGTCTCTCCTAAAGCAAACAAGGCATACACACAAGTAGAAAACAAGAAATGGGAACCTCGAACGATGTTAGGCTCACCTGGCGCTGGCAACGCTAAAGAGTAAAGCAAGTTACAACCTCCACCATGACCTCTCTGACCTTGATGACGACCACCACTATGTTCATGCTATTACCTTTGAGGATGGGTAGCATCATGGTCCTTCCATCTAAATGCTCTATAACTCTCACTGTCGATTACCTCAAAGTCCATAATAAAAAAAGTGAATGGTCCCTTTGGATAAGAATGATATCTTCCTCCCATCGAGAAACAAGATGTTGAGGGTTGGGACCTACCACCGGCTGAATAGAAACTCTTCTTCCATAAAAACTGGGAACACCAAACTACAACTCTACTTGAGGATGAATCACAACGAATCCCCTCTTGTGAAAATATAGTGTTGTCAAATGTTCTCTCTACGACCTCTTCACTCTCTAGCACCTCATGATATGTATTCATCATAAACGGGTTAACCTAGCACTAGATCTCTGGATGAAAATCCTCTTCTAAATACCTCACCCTTATCTCCTAATCTAGAAATAGGTTTGAAGCATATCGTAAAGGGTTCATAATATGGATTCGAAACTCTCACACATTGGAGAATCGTAGTCTAAGGCCAATCACCTCCTAGTGATTGCACATATTCATGGTCGAAGAAAGATACTTGACTATGACCATGTCTCAAAACTCCTCCCATGAGATCGTATACTCCTTATGATCCCAAAGAAACAATAACCACCATTGTTTCACATCCCCATGAGAGTCTTCACAACTGAAGACTCTCATTGATCCTTATGAGCACAGATCATCCTATTATAAACAGTATTTTGTGACTACATCTGAAACTGAGCCCTTTTACTTCTGTAGACTCTAGAACTAAAAATCATAGATTCTCCTCATCCATGTATGATCATATTCAACCTCTACCATGTAGAAATCTCTTGTCATAGCCTAGTAGACATATTTTATGAAAACATGACGAGGACATCAACCTGGATCAATACCTGCAAAATAAAAAATAGTTAGAGCTCCTAAACCTAGAATAGAGAAGACTCAACATTAATTAATTAATTCTTTTCTTTTATTCATTTTAGGTTTACCTATCCCAATCTATACCCACTCAAACACAACACAAATAATGATGATGCATGATCCTTTCCTAGGTCTCTACCCTATAACCAGTATCACCTCGTTTAGTAGTCACTGTAAACTTAAAGGTTCATGCATCATATTAAAGGGGGCCCCAAATTCCTATGTATCATCCGATCTCCAGTGATTAAATCAGTTTCAAGACATAACTGACATTGTTCCCCTACCAAACCACGAAACCTCGCCTATTCCTAACACAAAACTCTATTATATCCCTCAAATTGACCTCTGATACCACTTTTTCATGACCCCTCCCCACAAGTTGTACCCCTCTTGGACCGACAATGTGATAAAGGTGATAGTGACCCCCGAGTCTCGCCTCCAATAGGCTCGGGTTGGCATCTAGAACCTAGGTTATTGTTAACACAGAAAATGGGTGGAATTACCCTCTTAGAGAACACATGCAAAAGAGAGAAATAAGGAAGAAACAAACCAACTCCAACTCAGACTAAAATATTAAATAAATCCCAAGTACACAAATGTAATGTCATGAAAAACTACTACAATTAAAACAGAAAACTTCAAGAAACAAAAGAAATTAAAAACGACAATGACCATGAAGCCCGAACTACTCCTATAACCCCAATATAGTAGTACCCATCCTGATCTCAAACCTTCTTCAAGTGACATGAAAAATATTTTATATATACATAGGGTGAGTATAAAACTATACTCAGTAGGATCCTCCTCAGATCCTCTCATGCAAAAGTAAATAAAGCATGCTAAATCACATTAAACAACACTTGAAAATAACTCATCATCTAAACAGGTATACTAAGTTCCAAGCCTCACTATGGATACTCTCACAATTTATCACATACAATAGTATATAATACAATAATGAATATCCCAGGTTCCCCTCTACCACTTCCCCACTAGTTTTTTTCTTTTCCCCAACGTCGCATGTCATAAGCATATCCCTCCAAAAAGGATTACCTGTAGACACCTGGGAAAAGCACTCAAATATTCACCTCATGCAACACAAAAACTACATCCACATAAAGAAATTATAGAGGTAGTTTCTGGGAGCTTCCATATCTTGTATAATGTGTATCATACATTGGGAATTATACCACAATTCGTTACATCCCATACACCATATAAGGGTCCTCAATCCATCACAGCCTATACACATTACATCTATAGTATTCCACATGAAACTATATCTAGAATATATGTGTGTGAATAACCACAATCAAATATATCCTTCAACAAACATATATGGGGAAAAATAACTGTTTTTTATACCAGTACCTATAACTACTAAGATAAGAGAGTGGGGCCAAACATAGTAGTCTTCCATCTATCCTCCCACCAGAATGTTTGGAAAAGACCCCAGGGCTCATAATATTCGGGGTGTCAGTGGACCTAACTGACAGGGTGGAGTATCATATAGAAACAAAAAAAGAATAGAATATACTATTTCACCCAACCACAATATGGGAACAACCTATTCTTAGAATAAAATGCAGCTAACCTCTATCGGACACCTGGATTCCACTACAAAGACTAGGTATCCAATAAGCACACAACCATTTTAAGAGATTCATTCCATCACATCATTAAATTTTTATTATTTTAACATTACATTAATTAATTCTTTAAACATTAATTAACAGTTAACAATTGCACATAATATTGCATTGGAATTACACCAATGTTTCAAGCCCTCTATGAATTATCAGAAATAATCCACAGCTTCTCATAAATTTTACCTTTGCATTGCATCCTAGCAATCTCCAACCCCAAGGGTTAAAATCATTTATTAAATAATTTTTAATAGAATTACTTATTTTACATATTCAAAGGAACAATAAGAAAAACATTCTATGTAACTAAACACAAGGGGGATCAACCTAGTGAGTAGATGAACTACCTGTCAATTCTTTTCCAACTATTGTCGTAGAGTATACCCATCATCCCAAGAGAATATAATCATAGAAAGCACATGAAATACCCTGCAAACATTCACCCCTTTTAGAATGATGTTAAGAGAGACCAGATGGATCATGTAGTTGGGAAAGTATAGAAGACAAACAAACATGTGATTAAATAAGCAACAACATTCACAGCAGCGGGTAAACCCAGTTTCAACCTACTTTATAACCTTTGGTATCCTCCTCAACACCAAGATATATAAATTGATGCATCTCACCACTCTAGGCATCAACTACTACCACAACCACTAGGCCTCCCATCCCCCCACATATCACAACAGCCATCAAGGCTTACAGCACTTCACAAGTAGTAGGAAACAACAAGGCAATTGGTCTCTTGTCCCAAACAAGGCATTCTTCCTTCACATGTAATAGGCTCTCACAGGTCCGATAATATGAATATTGGCCTTTAAATGCAATAGGGTAACTCAGAACCCTACTGGGTATTATCTTTTATCAAACAAGTTGTTCTTTAATCCATCTTATATTAACTGGTTCATTATTTGTAGGATCTAACTATGGGAATATTAAACTTCAAGATATAATAGATACCTAAAATTAATTAAAAATTTACTTTTACATGCCTTCAAAAAACAGGAACTAACATGATTCAGCAGTAATAACCAACTGAATTTAATGTGCACATCGTCATCAATTTTATTAACATAAAATTACGATAACAATAACAAACAGATTCATTTACATGGCTCCATATATTTATGAAATTAATTATCAATTAATTATGGTAAGAAATTATTTACTAATTAGAACAACATGATAACAATAAAAACATATATATCACACTATCTATCAAATCAATAGGTGAACCGTTATCACGGTGCAATGACAGAACATAAGATCAATCTAATTCTTTTAATCTGGTTCATGTATTTTATAAGGTCAATTCCATTGAGATCCAAAGGGATAAATCATTATTACTCAATGATTGAACATAAATAATTAGAGAATAAATGAATCCCCTACCTCAAAAGTTTGCTGATGTTATTAGCTTGATAAAGGATCAAATTAGAGGATCACAATTGCCTTCCCTGCAATAACTGCACTAACATGAGGATGTCGTGTCACAAATATATCACCAAAAACCAAAATAAACACCCTTAAATCCATGGATATCAAACACCATAGCATGGAGAGGTGAAATGGGAGAAGATAGATCAAAAAATACCAATGAACGGAGGAAGAAATTACATCATATTGAATAAAGGAAGCGCAGAATCGATCCAGGATGAAGGAATCCCCAAATGTTGAAGAGGGAAGATTTCAGGTTATCTAGCGTCGAGAGGGGGTGTTCTCAAGCTGTAAGATTTGAAAAACCTAAGAATATGGGTGTCTTTAAAAAACAAAGTGGTAGGGCATTATATGGTGTGTACCATTTCTTCATGTAGTGTATCACCTCAAGGAGACTTACACCGAAAAATGCCTCGCCTCGGTGTTTTGTTTTAATTTTCAGAAACCCAAATGGAACACGTCATGTCCCCCTTGGTCGCATCATGTACCACCTATTTCCATCTTCTCATGACCAAAATCCTCTAGAAAACCTATGATCCTTCTCTGATAACCTCAGTCTTCGAGAAATTTCAAAGGTTTGATACACATGGATCTAAGCCGTTACAAAACCATTTTAATTCAAATCTTATAAGGAAGCATGAAATCATTTAGGAAACCATATTCTTCGAAAAATTCATTAAAAACATATGAAGGTTGAAATTTTTTTGAAACCCATTTCTTTAAAATATCTTTTAAAAAAATTTCATAAAAATTAAACTTTTAAAAACAAATAGAAAGATTAACCGAAATTATGGTGGGTAAATCTATAAATGTCATACGATATAATATGAACATTCCTTTTTCATGATAAAGTGTTAGAAAAATTCATTCTTTGGAAAAGGGACAAGAATATTCCTTTTTAAAATATTTTTAAAAAACAAAAAGGTAAAAAATGGATTTTAATTATTATTAGATATTTCTATAATATTATTGGTGACCATTTTATAAAAAAAAATTTTGAAGTAACACAAATTTTTGAGTGAATATATGGTAGTGTCATGATTTCATAAAAACAATTTGTCAACAATATTATGTAACAAAGGGTGAAAAATTTTACCAATGAATAAATAAATCTAGAATAACCATAGGAGAATAAGATTCATTAATTTACATGGGAGATGTATCATTATATTTCACCAAATATAGCATAATGAGTAATAATCCAGAAAAGCAATGAGATTATTTATATAAAATATTACCAATTGGTATCATAGAACCATACTCCAAATGTAAGAAAAATAAATTAAATGAATATTAAAATATCTTTAAAATAATTAGATTAATTATATAACATTTCAATGGAATTATATACACCTAATGGAAAAATATAGGTCCATGACATGGCATGTGTCTCAAAGAAAAAAAAAATTGAGACAAAATTATTTCACTAATTTGGTAGCTTCTGAACCATAAATACCAGGAAATAAATTTCAAAAAATGGATATGTAAATAAAAATAAATTTAAGTATAAAAATAATATAATATATCAATGGTATGTGTACACACCACCTAAAAGGAATGTGTGGTGAAAAAAAGGATGTACCTCAAGGAAATAAAAAGTGAGATGAAATCCCCTTACCCAATGTCTTGCCTCATGTCATACTAGTACCAACCTCCTCTATAATAAAAATAAATTTATTATAAATATTTATCATAACCATATAATCATATATAATTCCCTATATATTTAGATTACGACATTATATTAACCATAGGATAATAATTACATGTTATGGTTTCGCTTCGGGTAATATTCTCCTTGTTTTTCCCATGTATCTTAATGTGTTATATCATTGGTCCTTATGATCATATTGTGATTTAAAGAATATAAAAAATGATATAAAAATAATTTATATTGATTATATTTTTATTATAATAATCTATAGTTTATATGAGTATAAAATTTAATACACAATTCATGGAGACGGTAGGTCGTACATATGCAGGAACATTGTTTCCATTTAATTGTTGTATTAAAAGAAATAAGGTAAATGAAATATATGAATATATAAGTATATATATAATTACTATAATAAAATTATTATATAACAAATATCATAACAGTTCACTATACCCATCCATAATACATTCCAAGTAGTGTGGGAATGAATCACATCACTTTGAGGGGGAGGTAGTCCACAATTATTCAAACGAAATTATCATATTTACACCAAAAAGAATGTATATATATGTCTGAAAAAATAATTATAAAATATTAAAAACATAATATATATAATATATATAATATTTAAACATATGTTCCATCATAATTTCAACCATGAGAGGTGGTAAAGGAAAAAATGGACAATCATTATTTAGTGAGGTGATAGTTCACAATACACATAAACAGAATGTTCGTTACCTACTAGATGTATGTGTGAGTATGTTTCAGGAGAAACATTATAATAAAAACATAAAATTATATTTAGGATACTGAATTTTTTATAAAATGATGGAATAAGTTGAATTGAGGTGGTGGAGAAAGAAAACAAAAGAATGGAGTGTGAGGGAGGGTGTTACCTCTTAATCAGGTTACTCTTTTTGGATTGCACCAAAGGGATTCCTAGGAAGGATTTTGGAACAAAGGATGGATTCAATGAGGAAGGTATATATTTTTATGAGCTATTTTATAATATCATATCCAGAAAAAGTGGCTTGAGAGGTGTGAGGATGTTGGAGGAGGGGAGGCCTTTTATAGTGGAGGAGGAGTGGCACTATTGTAAATTTTGGGAGAGGGAATTCCACCCATGTTTTTCAAATAAATATTGGATCCAATAATAGTACCAAGTCAATAGAAGTTACAATAGGGTATAAATAGTTCCATAAAATTCCTTTTGGTCAATTTTATATGTCATATAGGCCATTTTGTTTAAGGTTTAGTCCTTAGTAAAGCATAATTTTTCTTTAATATGTTGTTATTAATTTTAATTACATTCACTAATATTTTTGATAAAAAATATGATAACCTTATTATAAATTATAAATTATTATTATTCTAAATATGATTTCTAAATTTCCAAATTTCAATCATGGAAGTGGCATAAATTAATTTTACTTTAATCCACTGGTTGGGTCAACAATGTTTTTTTTAAAAGTAAAAACACTCAAAATATTTCTAGGTTTTCTATCCAATATCAATTTGAAATTGGATCCAATGACCTAAATTGTATTAATTGATAAAAATAATTATCTAATTATAATTTGGAAACATTTTAAAATGTAATTTAACTTGACAAATAAATTATATGAAAAATCAGTTTTGTATTAAAATTCAGTATTTTTCATTATTCATTAAAAAATTAAACATCGTATAAAAATACTAATAATTTACCCTAACCAAATTATTATGTTCTAATTTAGAGGATTAATTTTATATTTAATTATTAAATCTGTATAACTTTCAAAAATTTGATTTAAAATGGGTTCTCCATTAAAGGATGGTAAAAATAATTTATTTAAAATATAGGTTTTTACGCATTAAAATGGGTTTGTTATCATATTATGTAAATAAAATATATTGAATGAATATAAAATATATTTTTTATTGATTATAATATATATATATATATATATTACATTAAAATCACTTACTAATTTTAATTAATTAAATATAATTTGTAAAATAGATTTGTGACCATAAAAATATTAATATTTTCCTTGATGTTCAATTAGATTTCATATTCATTTCTAGTAAATTGGAAACATACGAATTTTTCTTATATTTTTGTAAACTAGATATTTTTATATGTTAGTTAATAATATTCATAATTGTAAATTTAATGTCTATGTTATATCTTATAACAATGTTTCAATAAAAAATTATTTTTAAGAAAATCTCAGTCATGCATGTTATGCAAACCATCAAAAAAATACATTGTTTCATGCAATGAAAGAAAAAATAGGTGTTCCTTGTAGAGATAGATAATATTTAGGTTATTTTTATTTCATTATTAACTTGGTATTTTATATAACATAAGCCAAACATAGTACCTCAATATAAAATAAACTATTTTTAGTTTTGTGTGGAATGAAAAATATAAAAAAGAATAAATTAATTTGAAAAAAAAATAATTCAAAAAATCTCAGGGTGTTACATTCTAACCCCCTTAAAATAAATTTATCCCTTAAAATTCATATGGGTTATCAATGTTTTTATACTTTTAATTTTCTTTTATAGAAACCCACATCGTAAAATGGATTACTAAAACAACCCTTAAATGGGGAATCTGGGAACCATAACGGTTAACCAAAGTAAAATATAATTTGGTTTTCACATAGAAGAACATAGGTTGGTTGTGAAGATTGGTTATGGAGGAAAAGTTTAAATATTTATAGAGACTAAATAATGACATCAATCAAAAATAGGTTAATGATCTAGAAAATTCGGGGGCCTCAATTTCATAAATCTATGATGATTTAAAAGTCCATTGGTTCAACAAAAATTAATGTATTAGGACAAAAAAAAATTTTATCATTATCCTAACATTGAGTAATTATTTTCCTAACGAACAATATATTGAAATTTACTTACTTTATGTATTTCTATTTACAAAATTTCATTTTTGGTTATTCATTTATCTATTTATAATTCATCCATTACTTCAAGAAATGTATGTCTGAAAATTAACCATGATGCATGAAGTGCTAAAATTCACCTTTAGAAGATCTTAAGGCCTCTAAAAGAATGAAAAGTATAAATTTTTTTTATTTAACTCCTCTTCCAAATCAATATGGCTAATACATTAATCTAAAAATATAAAAAGTATTTATACTGGTTCATCATTAATATTTATTGGGAAAAAATAATTACAAATTAACTTGTACATCATTTAGGTCGGTGGTAGGTGTGAAATTCAAATCGTCCTTCAATCATGGGTTCAAGATTTGAGGCCCTTCGAGACATGATTGGTTTTCACCAGACATACATGATGTCCTTTTCTAAGAACACCCTAATAAAATTTCAAAATAAATTATATAGACACCCTTGAAATAAGGATAATCACTAAATATACTTTTAACTAAATCATTCAATACAAACACAATGTATAAATATTTCTTCTGGAATTTAACTTAAACATTTAATGAATGGAAACCCTTATAACGCTTTATAAATATGAAAATACAAAACCTTATAAAGAAGCTCATGAAATCTGTTTGACATTTATTCCATGTTTATTACAAAGTATATCATGGTTGTCACATTCATAACATGTCCATACCCTCATCATATATTCTCTTGAAACATGTTAATAACTAGAATTACTATAAATACTTATGGAAAACACACAGAATTTCTTATTCCATAGATTACTAAACATGTTGTTTAAATCCAGGAGGATTTAAGAGTCATCCTTGATAAAATAGATCACTTTTTCAATAACATGGTCCATGGTAATTTGTAACATCCAATTTAATTATTCATATATATCATAACATTATTTAAAAATAATTATCTCAACATCAGTAATTAATTAAGGTCTACCTTCCCTTAATCAAAATATCACATTTCTATGAAATCATTTTTCGATATATTAATCCCAATTTTACATGTCTTCTTTAATCATTAATGAAAAATTATACTGAAAATACTTATATAATTCATGATTCATATAACATACTCTCTAATTCCAAAAAATAAATACTTTATTCATCGAACATTATTCATAAACCATTACTCTAGCTTCATCAACTTATTCCCTAATTCCTCTTTCCAAGAATATGAAATATGAATCATGTATCAAGATTCCTCAAATTGATATATAATCATGCTTCTTAGGTTAAATGTAAAAAATACAAGAATAACGTTACGTGACATTCACATGTCATTTTCAATATCCTTAAAATCAAATGTATAACCAATACTCGTAACACCTTCCTGATTCTCTTTATGATATTTCCACATGGGAAATCGATTATCATAATTCCCAAACAATCAACATTTGAAACATTAAATTATGACCATGTTCCTTTTAGAAATATTCTTTTACTAACACTATAATGAACAGTGTTAGAAACATTTATAATATTGATATACCATATAATCATGAAAAAATTACTTTTACGGGGAATAAATCATGGATCCTACTTCTTTTATATATGACCCCTTAGTTTTATCCTAATTTATTAAAAGTCATCCTCTATTTAAATCCTTCAATATGCCTTATAAAGAGTTTTTTAATTCCAAAATCATATCCCTGGGAAGTGTCATACCATGTGTGCATCAAGGATTGTTGACAAATACTAGATTACCCAGAGTCAGGACCAAAACATCTTGTCAGAGTTATTACCCCAGGGTACATATATGCCTAAACCACATCCACTTGTTCTATCCATACACGGATGCATTTCTAGGAAACCACTAACTCTATCCTTTAACAAAAATCCATTACATTTTTCGAGATGTGGAATCATCCTTGCACTTATCCATTGAGTCATCCCTAGACATATCATTAGAAATATACCTAGGGATCTCACTAATGTTTTCACATCCTAGTTTCTAAAGGGTATCTATACATTTTATCTCATACCAACTATAGAATTCCACTATTTTCATAAATAAGTGTTACATAAATGTTGTGGAATATATAAAACATTATATAAACAAACTGCCAAAGACCATATTAGTTTAGTGCCTTTAGAAAAATAGACAAAAATATTCCAACTCAGTGAAATATCTTCAATGTTTCCAACATATACCTTCCCATTATTAATTATTATTAAAAAACTTTTGTTATAAACTGGGTAAAGGAAACAAAGGAAACAGATGAGATCAAATGTTATTAAGGGAAAGTATTGGAAATGTGTGTGAATATCATGAACATAATGGTATAATAATGTGATCATGATCATTAGAAGTTCATACCCTATATATCAGAGATCACAAACATGGATCATGGAATACAGATTTGAAGTTCATAAGACATGAATCATAAGGAAACCTGTAGCATAATCAATGAAATAATTACATAGGAATAAGACATGGAATAGTGAACAAACCGTCAATGTATAAAATATTGAATATGTATAAGTAAAAATAGGTTCAAACATTAAGTTAGGGACATGAAATCCTGACCTCTCATAGAATTATGGCCATGAAACCAGGTCCATATATAATGTTGTGAACATGCAATTAGGTTCACGCATAACATTATGAACATGAAATCAGGTCGATGCATAACATTGTGAACATATAATAAGGTTCACTCATAATATTGTGAACATGTAATAAGGATCACGCATAAACTTATGACTATAAAACAAGGTCAATGCATAACATTGTGAACATGTAAATTGGTTCGCGCATAACATTTATACTCATGATTCATCAATAATTACCCAATTAATTGGGGTGAGATATAGGTCTCACACATATCAGAATATAATCATTCAATAATGTTCCAAAATATAATACAACATTCACCATATAAAAACCAATAAAAAAGGGTTTTCTAAATATCTTATCACAACCCATTTAATAAAATGAGTTTAATTAATATTTTACCACATCATAACCTATGAAAAATTGAGAGGTTAAATAATCATTTCATCGAAACATAACCATTAAAAATAAGTTTTCTAAAAATCATATAACCTTTGGAATAGAAATCAGTGTCAAAATAATAATTTCATCAAAACATAAACCATTTAAGAAAGGTTTTGAAAGGGACCATTGGATTATTTCCTATAAGGGAATGAGTAACATCAACAGATTTCATCTTAAATGTAAAATAACTCGGAATGATATTTTGGAAATATTTCTTGATGGAAATGAAATTTATTATTTTAAAATGGATTTTTAATACACAAAAACATTTTGAAAACCATTTTCTTTAAAATAAACATGAAAGCAAATAAAGAAGGAATTGAAACCCTTATTGAAATATTGTTCATTGAAAGCATATTAACAAATAAATTAAATATTTTTAATACCATTTAATTAAAAATACTTTTCAAACATTCAAATGAGGCTTGGAAATCATTTGAAAACCATTTTTCTTGAAAACATATAAAGAAGATTGAAAAAACATTGAAAAAAAATTCTTTAAAAATACATTCAAAAAATATAAATATTGAAATCAATTTCATTTTAAATTATTTTATATACTATTTCATAAAAATTAACCATTTAAACCAAAAAATTAAGGTTCTAGAAATTTATTGCAGGTAAATTTGGACATGTCATATGATATAAGAAGAACATTCTACTTTCACTATAAAAGGTAAGAAAATGACTTATTGGGAATGAAAAAAGAATATTCCTTTTATGAAATAGGTATAAAATGGAAAAAATTCTTTTAAATATTATCAAATATTAGAAAAATATTGTTTTAGACCCTTTTATGAAAATATGGTTTTGAAGGAACAAATATTTTCGATCAAGGGGAGGGTAATGTCAGGCATTCTTAAAAATACATTTTTAACTATATTATGTGCCAAAGAGTATAAAAATGGTACAATTACATGAATAAATCATGAATAACCATATATTAATAATATTCATGGATTTTCTTGAGATATGGATCCCAATATTTTATAAAAGGAATCATAAACATAGACAATCTCAAAAAGTGATAAGATTGTTTCAATAAAGTATTTCCCCTTGGTAACTTTGAACCATACTCCCCATGTAATAAAATATAATAAAATGAATTTTAAAATATAATTAAAATAATTATATTCGTGATATAACATTTAAAAGTTAATATGTTCCCCAAATGGAATAATATAGGTGCATAACAGGACATGTGTCTCAAAGAAGGAAAATTAAGACAAAATTATTTTACTGATTTGGTAACTTTTGAAAAATAAATACCATGAATTAAATTTCATCAAACTGATTTGTAAATGCAAATAAATTTAATAATTTAAATAATATAATACATCCATGGGTATTATAAACACCAATTAAAAGGAATGGGTGGTTAATAAAGCATGTATCTCATGGAAATAAAAAGTGAGATAAAATCCACTTACAATGTGTCTTGACTCATGTCGTAATCATACAAACCTCCTATATAAAAGAATATAAATTTATTATACATATATCAGATAACTATATTATTATATATAATACCATATATGTTTTTATTGTTACTATATATTACCCTCTTGTTAAAAATTCCTTCTTAAGGTTACGCTTCGAGTAATATTCTCTTTGTTTTTCAAATGAGTATTAATTGGTGATAACTTTGGTGCTTATAAATATATCATGATTTAAAGAATATAAAATATGATATAAATATCATTTATATTCAGTTTATTTGTATTATATTAATCAATATTATATATAATTATTAAATAGAATACAACATTCATGGAGACGGTTTGCCGTACATACGCATGAATGTTGTTTCTGTTTATTGTCTTATCCAAATAAATAAGTTAAATAAAATATATGAATATATATGTATATATAAAATTATTACCGTATAATAATTATATCATATGTATCATATAATTAAAATAAACCCATCCTTAATACATTTCATGTAGTGTGTGAATGAATCATATCGCTTTATGAATGCGGTAGTCCACACTTCATCAAACGAAATTATCGTATTTACACCAAATAGAAAGTGTGAATATATATTAGTTAAAAATATTAAATAATAATAAATAAATAATAAATATAATATATAAAATATATAAATATATTTTCCATAAAAATTTCCACCGTGATAGGTGGTAATGTAAAAATGTACAATCATGTCTTAGTGATGTTATAGTTCGCCGAACCCATGAACATTACATTTGTTATCCATTATATGGATGTTTATGTAAGTGTAAGTATAACCCTTATCGTTAATTTTTTTTATATTTATTATAATGTTGTTGTTATACAAGAATTTAATATGTTGAATTTATGTGGTTTAGAAATTAAATAAAAGAAAGGATCTTGGGGGATGGTGGTAAGTCATAATTGTGAAACACATATTGGTTTTCACCAGAGGGATTCCTAGGAAGGATTTTGTAAGAAATGAGGGATTCAAGGATGAATGGAGGGGTTTTTAATATATATTTGGGCAGATATTTTTCACAAAAAATTTTCTTGATATGTGTGATGAAAAGGGAGGAGGGGAGGCGTTTTATAGTGGAGGAGAGTGGCACTCTTGTAAATTTAGGGAAGGGGAATTCCACCAACATGTTTTCAATGGAACGATGATCGAATAATGGTCCAAAGTCTAAAAAAGTGATTATAGGGTATAAATATTGTAATTCAATTGAATTTAGATAATTTTTAGGTCATTTTTACTCATAAGATTAAGGTTGATTCCTTAGTTAAGCATTATTTTACCTTAAAAAATAATAAATAATTTTAATTACTTTCACTATATTTTTGTTAAAAAACTAAGTTGACCTTATTAAACATTATAAATTATTATTATCCAAAATAATGAATCCATGTCTCTAAAGTCCATCACATAAGTGGAAGAAATTAATTTAAATTTAATCTTGTCGTTGGGTTGAAAATGTTGGTTTTTAGAGTAAAAACATTCAAAAGATTAATTTGTTTTTATATCGAATTTCATTGTGAAACTATTTCCAATGACCTATATTGGATTAATTTATAAACATTTAATCTAATTCAACATTTAAACAAATTTAAAATTTAATTTAATATTAAAAATAAATTTAATTAAAAAACAATTTTGAACTAAAATTCTGTATTTGTCACTATTCATTAAAAAATGAAACTTCACAGAAAAATACAAAAAAAAATTACCCTAACCAATTAATTATGTTCTGATTTCAAATATGAATTTTATTTTTATATATTAAATATATATATAATTTTTAAAAATTGAACTTTTTTATAAAATGTAGTTTGAAAGACCTTTAAATGGGATTTGGAAGGCCTTATAATGGAGTTCAGAAGGCCTTGGAGTAGTGTACAGAATTATTTTCAATATAGTTATAAAGGATTTAAAATTATTCTTTGGGATTTAAAATTCTGGAATGTTGGTTTAAAGTCTATCTAGGGTGTTTTGGGATTTTATATTGTGTTCATAAATTTTAAATTAAATATTTTGGCTTTTAATTTCTCACATGAACGGATTCCTGTATGGGGTGCACAGTTTTCCAAAATGATGTACCTAAATTTGAGCATCATATTATGTGTCACGTGATTACTATAACAAGGTATCACAATTTTAAAAATGAGTTACATCCATGTAAATCTCTATTTTTTGGGTTTTCATTGTTTTTTAGGGGTAGGCGTACATTTTGGGAAAACAGTGTGCCAATCGTTCATGAACCCTCTTCTTCCAAAATTTTCAATTTTTTAACTAAAACACCCATAAAACCCCACCCATGGAAAACCAAAATATGGCTAAAATAGTATATGTAAATGATCTTATGATGCCACTATAAAAGGTTGGTATCTTATAATCTACCCACCTTATTACTGCTCTTTCTCAAGCTGTAATCCAAAGCATTTATAAGATTCCGATGTAAAAATATTAGGCCACTAAGAATGCATATCTAGTTCTCTCTACCATTTTCCCCCCATGAACATGGATATGTTTCTATAATATATGAACTATCAGAATGGTTTTTTACTAAAACAATTTCTCACTGTGATGCAAAACACGTATTGGATTGTCCTTAAAGGATGCATCAGTCTCAATCTCAACATCACAAACATATATCTCATGATAAGGCTCTAAGTGATACAACTATAGTAGTGAAATATGAAAAACATCATGTATTGGGATACAACTATATGGAAGAGACGATCAGAAATCCATCTTCCCAATTCTCTTCACAACCGAAAAAGGTCCAAAAAACCTAATCACCAACTTTCCAAACCACTCAATCCTATGGTTACCAAATATAAGAGACTCCATACGGAATATATTGTCACCCAATTTAAACTCAAAGGTCATTAATGTCTATCAACATATGAATTCTTCATTCTATGATCCATAGCCATACCTTTTTTGATCAACTGATCCTGCTCTTATGTCTTATCCATAAGACAACCTCTCAACATTTCTGGATCACACACCTCCACCCATAAAAGAGGTGGCCGTCATGGTCTACACTAAAGAGATTTATACAGTGGCATATATGGAGACTGATAATAAATTTTCTTATAGGTGAACTCCACCAGTTCGTGGTGACTCTCCAAAGACCCACCAATGTCAAGAACGCATGCTTTTAGAATATCCTCCAAAACAAATATCGTACATTTTGATGTACAATATTTTTTTGTGGAAATTCGTACTCAGAAATGTCTACAAACCAATTGCATTCTACAAGACTTACCAGAATATTGAAGTAAAATTTTAGTTATGGTATGAAACAATAAATTTTGAAACCAAGTGTAGATGGACTATATTTAGGGTGTTTAATTCTCTAAACATATCCACTGATATAGTCTTTCATACATATAAAATATGTTCTACCTTCATCAGTTGGCCAAAAACAACCAAGATAGCCTCAGTTTCAGACAACTTTGGTGGTTTCTCACTTTTTCATAAGTGTGTTTTGAAAATAGAAAAGTAATTTTCAGTTAGTGTAAGGCATCCATGGGATACCCAACACAGTTTCCATAGTAATGACATCCCACTTCCACTCTGGAATAGGATATTTCTTTATTAAACCACCTGGTTGATGAGGTATACCCTACACCTCTTTACAGATATAACATCATGTCACGAACCCTACATATCTTTTTTCATGTCCAGCCACCCATACTGTCAATGTAGGCCACAATACATTTTATCCAAACCTTGATGCACCTCAAACTTTGAGTCATGAAACTCTTTCATCATCTATTCTCACATACACATAGGTAAAAAAACATTTCCTCCAATGTAGATGATCTCATACTCATATATATCCTAATCAAAAGTTGACACCCCACCCCTAAAGCATTCCCTCATGGCCAGAAACTCTAGATCCTCATACTGAAATTCCCTAATCCATCTAAAAGTGTATAATTCACCTATAAAAATATGATATACATCGTATCCTGTCAATCCTAGAGAACAATTTGAATATTACATATAAAGGATATCATCTTCTACAATGAAATAGACTCCAGAATTGGTTGAGTCTATGTCTTCCTGTTCATAGAGTCAGCAAAACTATTTCACTTCCATGGTGTATATTCTATATCAATGTGAAATTAATTCATATACTCAACCCACCTCCACTTCTGAATATTTATGTCTTGTTTCCAAAAAAACCATAAACACTTGTGATAGGTATACATAATAAACTTCTCACTCAATAGATAGTTTCACCAACATGTTAAAGAATAAAAAACTACTTCTAACGCGAGTTCAGGCATAAAGAAATTATTTTCATGGGTTCCAACTATCATGAACCATATTCCACCACTCGATCTCCTTCTATTAAAAATTCTACAATCCCTACCCCTTAATCATCAAAAAACGTTGTTTACTTCTCCAATGGATAAGGAAGTGTTAAGATCATTGTTGTTGTAAACCGGTTCTTCAACTCCTAAAAATAAATATCACATGATCCAAAACATTTAAACAATACTAACTTCATCTTCAAGACTGAAAGTCATGCACCCAATTGGAAAAATTCAAGGATGAACCTCTGATAAAAACCTTACAACCCCCAAAAGTAGTGGATATGAAAGAAATTCTTGGGTAGTTCAAAATAGTACACTCCATCAACATTATCTGGGTCCACTGAAACACCTTTCTTCAATATGATTTGACCCAACAAATGCAATTGATCCTTACAGAATTGACACTTAGTTTTCATGGATTATAGTCACTACCCTCCCAGTGTACTCAGGATGATTTCAATATATTGTGAATTATCTTCATGAGTTGTGGACTACATGGATATTTTATCCACAAACAAAACTAAAAACTGATCCTGGTATGGTTGAATGGTTGTGTTTATCATTTTCATAAACATAGCAGGAGCATTTGTCAGCCCAAACAACATTATAGAGATCTCATAAAGACTATAGATTCCTGTAAAAGTTGTTCATGGTATATAAAAAGGTCTGAATATTAGCTAAGAATAACCTATTCACAATTCAATCAGGGATAACACACAATCAACCTCCGCTAGATAAAAAAATCATTGATACATTGAAAAGGATATCAGTTCTTCACTGTCATTCAGTTCAAATTCCGTAAATCAACATGTAAGTTCAAGGATCATTCACCCATCTTGGAAAACATGACTGAAGAACCCCAATGTGTTGTAATAAGATAGAAAAATACATTATCTATTAACTCTTCCTACTAATTCTTGAGGTCTTGAATCTCTATTGGATTCATTCTATATAGTGGTATAAAAACTAGATCAACACTGGTTATGAGCTAAATTGTAAAATCTACATATATCTGAGGTCGCAGACCTATGATGTTCTCAGTAAACCAATCCAAAAGCTGATCTATAATAAGTGGTAATACATCACTCTTTATACCCCCATCATCTAGAAAAATATTTGAAATTGGGGTGGTAAGATACCTAAGTTGGTGAAGAGAAATCTCTTCATGACCTTCCTTAATATCCCACTTCCCAGGATGAACATAATTGTCACCCTTATAATGCATACAAGTCACTCTACTATGGTAATAATCAATTTGGGCTCAGTACACTACCATCCAGTCCATACACAAAATCTTGTCAAAGCCTAACATGTCAATGACATAACAACATTAGAGAAAATTATATTCTCCAACGTCAAGAGAACACCCCATGTAAAAATATATTTCATTCAAAAATACCCCTAGAGGTGTATCAATATTCATAACCATACCCATGAAATGTACTGTTAGACTCAACCCCTGAAAAAAATTCAGATATAAAGTAATGAGATGAACCTATATCAAATAGTGTACTAGAAATCATAGAAGATGCAAGAATAGTACCATTATCCATTGATGGTTCAAAATCCCTATCGATAAGTATAGGATGAACTAAATGAAAAAAATTTAACCCTCTTCCTTGTGATGTAGTATATGTTCCATAAGCTACACTACTCTAATAACATGGGTTATCTTTCTAAGAATTACCACAATCACTTCTTATAACTCCACAGCTAGTAGAACTATAACTTCTAGACTGGTATGATATAGAAGACCCCCTTTCTATACTTTTTCACTGTATGGATGCTCAATCACTTCACATTTTCCTAGGTATCCTACGGGACCATTATAGATGTATCATCCATCCATAATCTCATCGCTATACGGGTGGTCGGGGACAGTGTCTACCAAATTGACCAGGCCTAATTCACTGGTGGAAGATCACATGGGAAATGACCTGAGGGACTAACCCTTCCCCTGGATACACATAATGATATCTCCTAAATTGTCATTTTCAAAATGATGATTCCAACTCTCAGAAGAGCTTCCTACTAGTCATCTAAGAGAAAAAACCTAACCTCCACTAGAACCCTTCTTCAGGTTCCCCTAATATAAGATATCTGGATTCACCACTTTTAAAACCCTATTCATCATGAAGATGTTATCCTAGGACTTAATCTCTCATTTAAGAAAATATATAAATTGTTTTAAGGAATTATGTTCATTCCCTACCAATGCTTGATAAAAGCGATTCAAATCAATAAAGAGTCTTGTATAGTCCATCACATACATTCTCCCTTGGGACGACCTCATAAACTCTCATGCCCTCTTCTTCTTGAGTATCTCAAGGTAAATTCTCTCCAAGAACATCATTTGAAGTCCTTACAGTCCATATATTTCAACTTCCCATCATGAACTTGGATTTCCCACATACCCTTCACTTGAACACATCAAATATAATCATCCAATTTGAATCTATTCTCAACAGGAGTCCCTAGGTGGTCAAGTATCATCTAGATAAATTCAATATAGAACTCTACTTCTTCAGGTATTCCCACTATGATGGAATTCAGGGGATACTACAACTAGAACTCACATTCCATGTATTACACTGTATTTATAACCCTCCCTGGGTCACATTCCATAAAATGCATCAACAAATCAATGTTCTCATAGAACAACTCTCTCTCTCTCTCCCTCACCTGGCACTATCGGTGCCACAGGATCCACTACTAGAGGATTATTTCAATCCCTATCCTAATGTCATCCTATAAACAAGAATAATAATAAAGAAATACCTCTATAATTCCAAACACACATCTTACAAAATATAATACAACATTAAAATATCTACTGTGATTCACACGAAGCCATAAAAATTCGTCCCCAACAATCCAACATCAAGGTCATGGTTAATAAAGGCTAAACAAATTCTCATTTTTCATTTTCTAATTAAAACCCCATTTCATCATTTTTAAAATTTTAAATTTTTTCAACATTTACAATTTTCAATTTCATATTAAAAAAATTTAACAGTTTAGTTACAAAAACAAGGAAAATAATTCCAGTTTCAACAACATACCCATGAACCTACTTTTTGTGTGCATTCCTATGATAATGCATGTCACAATAAATATTGTGTGCCTAAAATGATGTATACTTACTCTAATTCCAATCCATACTGAGCCACAAGTCAAATCTCATAAAAATATCATAAAAAATTATGTCATAGAACAATTTCATCACTAGAGGGGAAATAACATCCAACTGTAACAACAAGCATCAATAACAGTAATCCCACCTTGAGTATTTGGTTTTACCCTAATATATGTGTTACCTAATCCCATGATTGAGCTCTTGACTAATTAATATTTCATTATATTCCCTTAACCACCATTCCCAAATAGAATGAATAAAAGAAAATAAATCCCCTATGATACCACTTTCTGACATCCAAACCTGAGTGCTACACATTAGTGCCCCAACCCGGTTCACCACATGAGCTCAGGCATGCCTCCCCATATGGGAAAGGTTGCCAACTAGAAATGAGAGTCTAATATAGATACCATGGAGAGACTATTCCCCCTTTATAAAAGCATCAAATTAGCGGAACCATAAAACAATAATCAACTGATGATAAACAACAACCAGAGTAATAAAATTACTAGAACAAACATGTATCACATGATGAACCAAAACAAGAAAAAATTTCCTAAACTAAATAGTAGATATTTTATCACATAATTAGTTCCATGTGTCTAATAAAATACCCAAAATAGAGGAACACTAACACTACCAAGGGGGCCCTGACACCATGTTTGATTCCATTATGTATTATCTATCCAAACTCAAACATCTAACATCGGGCACTAGTCTTTATCCTATCATACAAACATAAATTCTACTTTGTTACTAGTCAAGAAGCCTAAGTTTGTTATGAGAAAAACATAGTAGTCCACTGTAAAATGAATTCTAAAAAACATCCTTCATATAATAATTTATGAATTTGTATAAAGAACAAGGCATGAGATATAACGCCAAATTTTTATGTATTCAATTATTCCTAATTTGAAAACATAAAATCAGTAGTGTTGTAATAAAAATCGAACCACCAATACCTCAATCATGATGTGCTCGAGTCAGGACCATATATAACATACAGAATCACAATTCATTATCACATGTTCCTTCATTATTCATTTAATTTGAATACATAACATGGATAATTCAAAAAATAGTTCAACACCAAAATTTTGGGCCTTGAACTCCATGGTTAGGAACCTGTGGATATTTTATGCTTATTTCAATGTTATAAAACCCATTTATCAATCAATACCCCATGTGATTTTGAGGCTTTATTCTATTTACCACAAAATTTTGTCACATTCATGCATATAGGCCTAGAACATCGTGGCTAGGACCCTGTGGATATTTAGAGAATCAGTGAGTATCTCACAACCCATTTATCAATGAAACACATAAATCAAATATATTACAATTAGCATGGTTAAAAATCATTAACCCTTTCATAAATGTTTGACATAATTTCATAGGATTTAAATTATCAAAAAAACCATGGATTAACACTTTTTTCAAATTGAATAATATAAACATATCACCATTAAATCATCTATAAACATTTAATCATTTAATCCATTAACTCTTTATGGTTAATCCGAACATCCCTTTATTCCCATTATTAATCAATTCCATAATCGGATACATGACTCATTAATAGATCAATTTGATAATCCCAATATCCCATCAACTTCATAATCACATTATTCCATTAATTAATTAACCAACTAATTGATCCAATGAAAGATGTTATTTAAAAACCAAGAAATTTCTATTTCACAATTCCATGGACACAATTATAATCAAGGTTATGGGATTTTCACTTTATACCACCTACCTCAAGATCATTGGTGATAATTCGTCAAATTAAAGTCCCCAAATTGAAGTAGAATGTTCACTTGAACAATCAAGAATGATATTTACAACAAAAACCAAGATCCAAGATCAAAATGAAAAACAACCATCAAAAACTATATTTAATCCCTTTCTAAAAGAAAAAATTAAATATTCTTCTATGTCCATAAAGTGATACGAGAGAGAATGTAATCTAAACGGGAAGAAATCACTTTTTGGGAGAGGTTCATATTCACCATTTTAGTCCTTGATTAATTAAGAATACAATTTGGAATTCCTTGAAATCTTTACTCGAATCTAATATTTTTTTTAATTGGTTTAGGGTTGACCTCAAGTGTTTGGGTTTATATTTCATGGGTTTGAGAATTTTTTAATAATATTTTTGTGCTTTAATTTCCGTTGTGCATGGTTTCTTATATAGGGTTTAGGGTTTTCCAGAACTTGGGGACATTAGTACACAACGTGTACCTAGGGGTACATGGCATGTACTAGTTTTTCCTTCTCTTCCTCGCCGACTTACCCACATGCCATGTATTTCTCTCATACAAACCCAGACTACACGGCATGTCCAGGAGGGACACGGCTTGTCCTTGCTTAAACAAAACTACCCGGCCAACAGGCCTACACACCATGTGTGGCCTCCACATGGTCAATTGTACACAGCGTTTCTAAAACTACACGTCGTGTAGTAAGAAATATCAACACGGTCAGCACACGACATGTACTCAGCGAGCACACGGATAGTGACTCGCTTAATATATACACAGCGTGTACATGAAAGTACATGGCGTGTAGCCTGGAAATTTCCAAAAATTCTCAGTATCTCCAGTTTCCTTAGAAACTCGCCAAAAGTTCAAATAGGGTCGGGATTTTGACCCATTCTAAAAACCCGAGTTCTTAAAAAATAACCACTTTAACATAGCTCATCCCCAAGCTATCAAACGAAACCCCGAGATGGCAACAAACACACCACCCTGATCAAAGAAACTCAGACTTCCTCAGTCTCAAATGTATCTGATAAATTCATCAAGGGGTTCCCCACCTTAGGAATCGCTTAACCCGATCTCAAACCAACAAAACTTCAAGAAAACAAGGTTTACTAACCTGTTCTCCTGGATACATAGTCCTTACATTATGCATCATCACCCCTTCACCCCATTGGTGCTTATGTGTTGTTACCAACACCCAACGTATATCGCACCACAACGGTGTCCACCTACATGAGGTCCCGGTGCCTAGCACCTCAGGTAACCTACATCCTTGATGCCCCGATGCCCAAGGCCCCTCAAGTAACTCACATCCTCGATGCGTCGATGCCCACAACATCTCATGTAACCTGCATCCAAGATTCCCCAATTGTTATGCATCCAATACACACACACACAGACACACACATATATATATATATATATATGTATAAATATATCGCACACCTGATATGGATCCAATCCCACTGACTAGTATCTAGTCAGTCCACATAGATCTTGTGCATCACATGTAATCAAGACAGACATGCCTATATAAGTCAGGCTAAAAAGAAAACATTGGAATCACAGCCACACTATGATGTACCTCTAACCGTTGTCGGCTCACCAGCCTGCTTAGCCTCTGGAAGCTCTACGACATACACCTGGTCAGCCTGCTCCAGCCACCGGCCACTGACCCCTCAGCTAGATCCCACTTTCTCTGTCACATCCTCCATGTGTAGCTGACCCTCGGCTACCCTCTCCTGGTACCGAACCTATACCGACTCAAGATGCCACCATCTGTTGTGGTCCCCGCCTACCTGCTATCTGAGAAAAAGCCTGCAATAACTCTCCAGATGCGTAAACTTTACACATGCCTGGCACTCCTTTGGAGGCATATCGCACTGATTCCAAATAAGTCACGGTTGTCCACACTGAAATAAAAACACTAAATAACTACCATGAGGTGGACTAACAGAATCCATGACCTGACGACCCTACTGGAACACATCCTGTGCCTGTTTCCTGCTATCTGAACTGTCACCTGAAACTGTCGCTCGACCAACCTGGGGCCTCTCCCTCTGGTTTCTCTCCTCTATTAGCACCTGGTCCACCACCTCTAAAAAAGAACCCAGCCTGAAAATATTCACCTGGGTCCAAATGGAATGTCTTAATCCATCCTCAAAGCATCTCACTCTAGTCACGCCATCGCATACCACACCAGGTGCAAAGCGAGATAACTATGTGAAGGTATTAGCATAGTCCATGACGGAAATGTCTGCCTGCTGAACATTCAAGAACACCTGAGCTCTCTCTGCCCTCGTTCCTACAAGCCTAAACCTACACATCCCACAAATGCATCACCGGTCCTCTCAGCATGTATATCACCAGCTTGACCCACCACCCTGGAGGCGTCTCAAGCTTCTCGAAGATCATTTGCATGCTCTTAATCCAGTTCTCAGCCGTGTGTGGACCACCCTCACCCTGAAAGAGCTGTGGGTGTTGCGACTAGAACTCCCACGTCAGTTATTCCATAGAAGGATCTATACCATGTGTGCCTTTTTCAATCCCCTGAAAGACACGTACTAGGTGAGCTCGGAACTTCTCATCGAGCCATGGCCCGAACGATGATAAATCCAGCTGCTGCCCTACCTACACTGGATCATGAACCTGATCATGCACCTGTGGCACTGTACCATCTCCCGTCTGAAGCTCCATCTGAGTCGCCCAAAAAGGAACCCACTGAATACCATAAATGGTCAGACAGCCCATATATATATATATAATATATTCATTTCAGATAGGGAAACCAGAAAAAGGTAGTGCATAACTACTAACCTTACTCTCCCCCACTGCAACCCATTCCCACAGCATCCTGGACTCATGGCCTCCTTACCCGCCCCTATCAGGGCCAAGTATCAAAAGTAACTCAGGCCATGCCCGTCCTGACAACTAGTGTTATCTCTAACTGACGACTGAGTCACCCAATCCTGGTGATCACTATCACCTCAACTGATAGTACCTTCCTTCTCTCATAAGAGGCAGACCCAAATTTCCTGCCACATGCAATTCTATAAATATAAAGCATAGCATAAACATTGTAACTATAACCAATTCTATCTGGAATTCACCTATTCACAGTTTAGAGCATACAAGCATAGAAATTGATTTTTCTTCACATGGTATTATCACTTCACAAAGAATACATGCAGTTATGAAATTGAAATACCCAAAAAATGTGCCTATCAAAAGACAAGCAAACTAGACTTTCCATATCGGGCAAAGGTCCTAGTCTCCCATACCACGTCGGTCAAGGGTTACATATCACAATAAATAAAATCGCACACCAAGTGATCAACCGAGGTGGAAATCATATAAATGGTAATATGGGAAAAACACAAAAATAATTCCCACCCATGGAAACTTGGTCCAACCCTCGTACCTGGGGCTGCCGGAAACGAAGAAAAAGCTAGAAACTCAGTTCCATCAACTACCTATATCCAGTATACCATATCCCAAATAGTGAAACCAGTAGAAATAAAAAAAAGAAGTCTCAATCTCATTAGAATGCAGTAAAATGCTGCTGCTAAATCCCTTTCAAGAACTCCTCTGATACCACTTTGTAACAACCCGGACCCAAACACCCACCCGAACATTTCTAAACGGGTCGGGTGTTACTACCTTACATTCACCACCCCAAACGCCAAAGGCTACCGACTAACAGCAAGGTTATAATAGGTTTAGTGGGGAGGCTATACCCTCTTAGAGGATAATAATAATGTTACTGGTCCAAGTATAATAGTAAAGATGCGGTGGAATAAACAACTTAGCAGACTTGAACCAGACCCGCAGAGTGGAAGAACATTCAATCTCAATAAACAGTGAAAGCAATAAGTATAAAAAACAACAGCGGAAATAAACACAATAACATGCTGTTAAAATTTAACTACGACTGAACAATAAAACATGCATCCAAATTAAGTCATACATATCTGAATATAAAAAGGGGCCAATGGCTAACCAACTGTAGCTACAACAAATAAGCATACTGATACAAGAAGGAAACAAAACAGAGTAACTCCATCTAGGTAATAACTCAAGGTCCATACCATCTCCATGCAACAACTAACACAACCCAGCTCTGAAGGCAGGTCTCTTTCCTAAACATAAATCCATAATGTCTAAACGTGTCTCGAAGGGCCCGTGTAGGGTGTGAGACAAATATCAGTAGGATACCACCCAATAGTGTGTACCTAATATAAGTGCTTAAGTAGGCATGCATTTATAATAAAAATAGTAAACAGAACAAGGAAAAAATAATAAAAAACTCCAGTGGTGATCGGCAGCCACTATGGAGTGTCACCTGCTTCGTCCAACGCCGAAATCTCTATCGTGTAACCCGACACCATGTGCCACCTGACACCGCGTGTCTCAAGTACTGACGTCCCGAAGGCACGCCCAAGAATAGTAACCTGGAAACTGGTGCCTCCTAACACCTCGTGCCTCAAGTACTGATGTCCCAAAGGCACAGCCTAGAAGTAACCTGGAAGAACAACGATGTATGACCTCAAATAATATATCTGGAGGGATGGTGATATCTAACCTCAAATAACGGAGAGCCTCATCCCCCCAACCCCATAGCCTCAATTCTATCCTCTGAAGGCTCCTCACCTCCCACGTGGCTTTCTATTGAAAGCACCTCCAACCAAAGTACCTAAACCACATATACTAGGGACTTTACCCACACGAGCGGTCAAAACCACCTCATCATAGAGTATCTCTGTATGCACACTACTCAAAGTTCCATGTGAGAGATAATCACAAAAAAATTACCTAAGACACCACACATCTGACACCTCATGTCCCTGCAACCATTCCACTCAAGTCTAATGGCCTCATCATCCATGTAACTTGGCCCATGCCCAACCTGGCAGTCGTACTACCTCAAGATGACATCTATGACGCCCAATCCCATGGTCAAAACCACTCAAAGTAACTTGGGCCAAGCCCAACTCATGATCAGCATCACTCAAGAATATCAGGTCCATGCCCAACACCACCCGAAAAGGGTCCAATTTATGAAATTCATCAATTTCATATATAGAATATTTAAACAGAAAACGTAAATAGGAAAAACATTCTAAACTGTTGATTTGCACTACGCAAGGTGTTGTCCCATACCATCATTGAGGTCTTGAATGCCTCCAACAATTTATATCAGGCTTAATAAATTAAACACAAAAGTTTATAATAGTTTAAATAAAATATAACCAATTTGGCATCCCCTAACTAAAATTCCCCGATGAGCTATGACCCCTCGCCCAACCCCGCTCAAGAAAAAATGGTATCAGAGCATACACAAAGGCATCCCACTGGTCCATAAACAATGTAATAAGTAATATTAGATAAAACTGGGTCCTTCTCGAAATACTTCAAAACGCGTCGTAGGCTACGTCACCCAAATGACCACAAAAACACAAAAAAATGTATGCACCACCTACCTGAGACTCGTACGATATTACTCCTCCAGTAACAGCCTCTAATTCGGTCTAAAACACGGTAGATATACAAAAGAGTCACAACCACTCAAACCCTTATAACTCGTTCAAGAACAGAAATAAAAAAACATCCCATGGGGAATCGTGGCCTTACCAAGGGGGTTCCAACGAATCCATCGGCAATCGAAACCGATCTCGAATGAAGACATGTTAGGGGAAACAAGATTTGACCTGCTTGATTCATGAAACTGGGTGACACAAATGTGATCTGCCTAAAAAACAAGGTTACGACCCATTTTAGTGAAAAAAAAGAAAGTAGACGACGTGTACTTTAGGACAACACGCCGTGTATATCATTTAACAGTTCATTTGGTGGCTGGAATTCGGCTGACTTACTTTACAGCACTTGCGGACATGAGAACACGGCGTGTACCTAGGGTTACATAGTGTGAACTGGATTTTCCTTCTCTTCCTCACTGACTTAGGCACATTCCATGTATTTCTCTCATACCCATCCAGACTACACGGTGTGTCCCAGTGGGACACAGCTTGTACTTGGTTAAACAAATCTACCCGGCCAACAGGCCTACACGCCATGTGTGGCCTCCACATGGTCAAGTGTACATGGAATGTCTAAAACTACACGCCGTGTAGTAAGAAATTTCTACACTATCAGCACACGCCATGTACTCGGCAAGAACACAGCCGGTGACTCGGTTAACATATACACTGCTTGTACTTGAAAGTACATGGCTTGTAATCTTGAAATTTTCAGAAATTCCCAGTTTACCCAATTTCCTCAGAAAACAGTCAAAAGATCAAATTGATTCAGGATTTTGACCCGTTCTAAAAACCCAGGTTCTTACAAGGTCACTTCAATAAGTATGTAATACATTGTCTAAAAACATAAAAAAAATGTCAAATACATAATAATATTTTAATGAGATCATAAATAACTCAGGATAGAATTTTTGAGGTTGAAATATTTTATGTTTAGTGATTATATTTAATGTAAATTTTCAATGAATTAAATGGAATAAAATATATTTTAGGGGTTGTATAGACTTTTAAATGCGAGATTAAATTTTTTGTAGAACTAAACAACACATGAGTTAATGCTTTAATGTTTTTGTCAAATAACATATTATAAATGTTATGAGTGGATGGATAAATATATTGTGACAATGGAGTGTCTTTTAAATATCAGTAATCAAAGAATTTAATGGTTATATTGTTGGTATAAACATATATTAGTCAAAACATATCACCCATAGAGAATTATACACAATAATGCCTCAAACAAGGTTGTTGAGGTTATTTTAGAGGATAAATATAGATAACTCATGGAAAATAATTATCAATTAAGTTGGAGGATGTATTTTCATCTTATATTATATCTAAAAAACCCCATATTATAATTTCATCATGTTAATTATTTTTCGATATTTCATGCCAACTTCTTGTTCAATTTGATAATATATTTTTTCAATTATTAAAATTATAAACCATTTTTAAAAAACAAATATTGGTAAAAGGCTATATCAAATCAATAAATAATAATAAATAACAAGATATACCATTAAAAATGAAATGATTATCCTATAGAGTACAAAATACTCCATGAATTCTAAAAAATTAGATATTTCTAAGTGGTTGAATAAGTATTTTACATAAATTTAAGATTCAAGATATTCCTTTGGAAACTAATGTTAGGGGGATTTGAATCATTTATTGTGCTTAAATTACATCTATCTAGAGATATTGAGATAATTGAAACTTAAAGTAAAACATGAATAATTAATTATTAAATAATGATACCGTATATTTAATTTTATTTTACAAAGTAACACATTTCACAAACTTATAATAATAATGTTGAACATGGAAAACATAAAAATTATCACTCTTTGAAGAAAAATAATGAGAGTGATTTATATTTCTATTTAATTGTTTTTATTTATATTTTATCATACACATTTTTAAATATTAATTAATTCTTCATCAAGTTTAATAAAAATGTATCCGGAGAGGACAATGAGGAAGAGATCTAGCTAACACTAATGAACAAGAATCACTAAATTGAATGGGAGAACTCTAATTATCTTTTCATTTAATTTCCATCTATAAATATTGTAAATATAAATTTTTTAATCATTTTCATACTTGAATACATATATATAAATTTATGTAAGTTTAGGGGATGTGGTCTATTTTTACTATATTAAAAAATTTAATATCAATATTGAATGATGAGACATGAATCAATAAGAAGAAATATTAAATATTTATTTTCATAATCAAAATTTTCCCAGTATAATTTTGTTTCGTAAGGGCTTGTAATCTATTTAGAATAAATTCATTAGATTGAAAATATATAAATTATGTTAATAATGATTCTATAAAAATATTTTTTTATCAAAATTACACCCAAAAAAGAAAAAATGTAATGGAAACAATGTTGTGATTATTAATATAATTTCAGATATCAAGTTTAAAACATTTGACTACAATTTTAGAATAATTTTCATACAAAATACAAAAGAAAATATATAAAAAACTAAGTAATTTTTTTTCTAGTAATTTTAATGATTTTTATTCATTAATTATTAAATTTAGTCATCATGAGTCCTTTTTATTTAATTTATTCATTCCAATGAATTATACTCATGTTCTAAGAAATAAAAATAATCACTCTACAACTCTCATTTATGATTTCATAGTAGCATACAATATTAGGATAAATTAATGGTCAGAACAAGGATTGTGATAGGCCTAACTTTAATTCAAATAAATATATTAAAAAACAAAAAAACATGTGAAGAATGAAAATAAAAAGTCAATATAGTTTGAAGTGAGTGCACTGAATAAAAAAGGTAAATTCGAAAGGTAATTAATTTATGTACTCAAAAAATGAAAAAAATAGTTTATGTTATCAAGAAAGATTTATAGGATTGGAATTAAGGGAATATAAACACTTTAGTTGTGTGACTGATTATGTCTTTAGGTGTTATAAAATTATTATTAGTGTTTAATAGGGTAAATCAAAATAACATTCAATATTTTTGAGTATTTTAAATTTTGGATAGTTTTAGTGAATATATTTAATTATTATTGATAAAAGGTAAATAATTTACCTGAGTTAAAGTAAATAAAATCAAATTTGGAGAATATTATTAAACTCTCTAGGCGGTACCTATTTTATATAATTTTTCATACAATAATATGTATTTATTTATTATTTTTTATAAAATCACATACAAATTTCAATTTTTGAATATATGGATGGATTTATTAAGTACATATAATGGTGTAAAACATGTATAAATGTTAATGAATAATTTCAAATACTATTTTATTGTAATTTTTTTATTATGGTTTTGTTAGTATTCTTATGGCTATGTGTGATTATATATTGGAAAAAATAACAATATATGAGTTATGTTTGGAATAAAAAGTTCATGTTGTTGTTAGTTGAGGAATTAAATATTAATATTGTAGTTGAATCATTAGATAATAGTTGATAAGAAGTGACAATAATGTTAATTCTAAAATGCATATATTTCATAAAATATAATTTATTGAATTTTTTATTTATAATTTATACATAAATTTAATCTATTATTGGAAGGGTTGACCTATAAAAATAGGTTAAATAGATATTTTAATATATAATAGTGTACTATGAATTCAAAGGGAATCAAAACAATATTGAGAAGTTGGGAAAACTTTTGTCTTATATTATAAATAATCTAAAATAGACACCTGTGTATTCTCATGGATGTGCATGAGTGTTTTAGTAATTTTAAATTAAACAAGTGTGAATTAATTATTTTAAAATTAACTTTACAATTTTAATAATTTTTTTCCATTTCAGTGATTACGATAAGAATAATTAAAAGTATTAGATAGTACATATCCCAAATGAAAAGAATAATTGGATCATGGATTGTGTGGTATCATCTATTTTTTCATGTGAATCACAAAGTCCAATCCTGGGATCAAAAAACATGATCCCATAACTTTTCACTAAATCAAGAGTGAAGCTACCAAATCTAAAGATCATGGTGGGTAGAAGATATTATAGATCATTCAAAAAATTCTATGTAAGATTATGTAGATTCATGGAGTGGAATAGAATACTTGGTAAATTAAAAATTAAAGAGTTTATTTATTTTAAAAAAAGAGTTCTTAATTGATGGAGTAAAACATTTACAGGGATCATGATAGAAAATTTTCTAATAGGGAAACATGGAGGAATATTCGTTGAGCTAGAGCGATAGAAAAATATAAAAAAATACTTCTTATATGAGGTTCAGTTTTATAAATTTACATTCTAGTTAATCCTGAAAATTCTCAATTATTTTATGTACTGTTAAAATGGGAATATAACTTGATGTTTTAATATTAATTTATTTCAATTACTTTGATATATTTCAACTCCTTATATGAAATTATAATTCACTTTCACTTTATCATAAAATAAGAGATTTTAGTTATTTAAAAAATTAGTCAATGTTATTGTTTAATTTTTTTACTTAGAGGAATAAATGTTATGTAACAACCTTGACTCTAGTAATCTAAATCCAGTGGTAACCTTATTATTTAGTAAAAATTAAAAAATATTACCTCAAGAATGATCGAAATATCACATGTGAGTGATTCTCAAATTAAATATGAAAACATAATATATGATATAAATATACATTTATGGAATTATTATTTATCCTTGTATATCCATGAAATAAATCATAACACACTTCATAGTTATCTTGGGAAACAAAAAGTAATATGAAATAGGTGATCTCGAATGATCGAGTAAGGGTTATCATATAGTGGTATCTACCATAAGATATAAAAGGAATGATTAAAATTACAGTAACAACATACTAATAAAATATACCATAACAAAAAATTATTTTTTTGAATATGTCCATGGATAACATAAAGACATAAATATTCCCATGGATAATAATAAATTATTTTTTATGGTGGAATAAATAATTCCAAAAAAATCTTATCATTATGGACATATGCCAAGAAATAATATATAAATTGGTTAGGAATATGCCTGATACCAATGCGAGTTTCTCCCAAAAGACCTACTGATGCCTCAAGGGGATATATAATTCCAAGAAAAACTAATCAATAAGTCTTCATGACCTTATCATCATGTCCTTGATAAATAAATTATAAATATATGGGTAGACATATAAAAAATACCCTAACATCATTGTCTCATAAGATATATAGATTCATTGAAGGGTCATATAATTATTGGGCCCAACCACTACTAAATAAATATAATACATTCATCATATTTAAGTAATAAATAAAAAATAACTGCAATAGTTATCATTTTAAAATAATTAAAAAAATTATTCATTAGAATAACATGTAAACACAATGTCAATATTTCCCCAATCAATAGATGGAATACCATTCTTAGTACATATCCTTAATAATGGAGCCATATATAGTAATGGGTATATGTTTATGTTAATAATAGAAAATAATATTGAAATATTAAAAATTGTTAAATGAATATTCATGGTATAATATAACATGGACATGATGTGAGAAAATAACATCTACTAATTGATGGGATGTTATTGAGGAATATTCTTAGATATTATGTAACATGGTTGTAAAACCAAACATATAAGACACATAAAAATTAAATTTAATTGGGAAAAAAATATGGCATTGAATCCCTTAATTATTAAATAATTCAAAATATAGATAACTTAAAAACAAAAAATAATTAAAATATAATAAATATAGAGTTTAAGATAAAATATACAAAAGGGGAATGAAAATACTTTTTATATTCTCCTAAATAATTAATTACAATTTTTAAAATGAACAACTAAGATAAAAGTGAGAATAGGATTTTCTATGATAAAAGTAGAAAACCCAGAAAGTAATATTTTCAGACAATAGTGGATATAATTTTGGAATAATTTGTTCATGTAATAATGTTAAAAAACATTATTTTCACAATTTTTTAAATAAACTCAACAATTACCCATGTAGAACCCATTAAAAATATTCATTTTTAAAAATATATAGAAACTCTAGAAAAATATAAAATCACCTTAAATAATCATAAATGTATAGATAAGGATATGTATAAAATAAAATAATGAATATAAATATATAAGAGAATGATTCTCATCCACATAAGTGGTGATATTTGAATAGAAAATCATACAGCTTTGGTAAATTTTCAATCAGTACACTTTCTAACTATGAAATTTAAGTTAATGTTTAAATAAAATTTTATGAAATTTATTTTGGATATAATATTTCAAAAATGTAGTATGTATACAATATAATTTAAAACTGTTGAAAATATTGAAATATTTCTCAAAGAAATAAATTTTTGAGGACAAACCCATACCTCATATTCCTATTTTTTCTAACATGTTCGAAACACTTGTATAATGAAATAATAGACATAAATAATTTATTTTAGCACCTTATTCACAATTATTTCCTTTAAAATTATCATTTTATCCATTTATTATAAAATTTCTACTTATTCTTAGTTAATTTTCTTTACTGGGGTTTTTAGTTTTAGTCGTTCCATGTCTACATATGTATAATGGCTTTAGTTAAACTTCCATGGAAATTAGATAATTATTTAAAAAATAGTAAAAATATTTTTACTGGATTTTTCATAATTATTTAGGGTGTCTTAGGTTCATTCCATTGGTTTTTTAGGTATTATTATTAAATATAAACCCTATAACATGATTATTTACAGTAAATTATGACAATCTAAAGGTGGTATGAATAATGGGTATAAATTAATATTAAAATTATATAAAAAATATTTAAATATTAATATTATATTTTTTTATTAAATAATTTTTATTACTATCCATGAATGGCGGTGCTGGAAACCCAAATTTGACTTTCAAGATAGTGGTAGTCCCCACATAACAGGGGTGAAAATTTCATTTTATAATGTATGAGTGGGATACATATAATTGTTATTATATCTACATGATAACATGTTATTATACTAATGAAACATATTTCATTATATTTTCCTAATTATAATAGCTTTGGTGAAGGATTAATAAGAAAGTAACTTGAAAGAGTTCGGATAAGACAATTACCTCTTCTATCAATATTATCCTTTAAACCACTCCATTAACATTCATTGATTGGCCTTAGTGGATACCAAACACCCTATAATTTTGTAAACTATTTTGGGGATATGTTTTGAATGTTTTTTTTCAAGCTAACGTTCTCTTGGTGTAAGGAGAATCAGGTTGGTGGATGAGTCCTTTTATAGAGGGGAGTAGGATTTTGGTACTATTAATTTATTAATATAAAATCGGGACATTGTTCTCAAGGAAAATGAAAACAATATAGAATGAAACTAAGAATAGATACTGAAAAGGTAAAAAAATCATCTACACCCTCTTTTAATCATAGGGGTTTTTAGTGTTTTGTGACTCCATCATGTAATTTAATTATTTGATGACATTTATTCATCCTTATGGATGTTAACTTTTAATGTGATATCTTTTTTTTTCTATGAATAAAAATGAAATTGACCTTATCAAGTAATTTGAAAATTATAATTCCAAAACTAGAAACCATTTTATATAATTTTTTTTCTAACGATTTAAAAAACAATTGATATAATTAAGCTCAATGTAGATAAAACAATATTTACAAAAAATTCCTTTTCAATATTAAATTTAATATACTCTAAAATTGTGTATAGTATTGATTTATATAAAATTTATAGATTTATGGATAAAATAAAAGAGTTATGTGACATTAAAAGAAATCTAAAACTAAATTTTTTTTTCTTTGAATACAATATTAATAAAAAAGTAAAAAACAATTATTTATTTTAATTAAATACAACTTAGGTTATAAAAACAATATTATAGATTTAAAAATCTAAAATAATAATTTTTGAAGACAATTTTTTTAGACCTTATAATAATTTTTGGATGATAAAAACATTTCATCAATTTTTTTTCCATGCATATAACATGATAACTCCATAAAATTTATATTTTTGTGAAACCATTATTTTTCACTACCCAACCAAAATCAACTATTTTTAGAAAAATATAAAAAAGTATACAAAAGATATTTTTTTCATGATAAATCTGAATATAATATTTCTCTAAATATTAAATTATAAGATATATAAATTATGATTTTAAATTAAAACATATTATACCTGAAAAAAAATTAATTTAAAATAAAAACTACTCTTTTTTTCCAAGAAAAAGTCATATTCTTTTTCCAACATGTAATACAATTATTTATACGATCACAATAGAAAATATTAATATGAATTCATAAAATAGATATAAATATTTATTTATAAAATATCTAATAATTAAAAATTAATTTATTCATATAAAATTAAAAAACATCTTACAAAGATATCTAAATCATATTTTCTATCTCAAAGTAAATGACAACATTAAATTTATAATGAGCATGAAATTGATCATATAAAATCCATTGATACAAAATATAAGAACATATATGTGTGTGTGTGTTTGTTTTTTTAATGTAAATATTTAAATATTATTAAAAATACTTTATATTTCACATCCCCCTCCCCCCGGAAAATGATTTCTTCGGCTTAATTTTATTATTTTAATAATATAGGAATAATAAAAAATGAATATTTCACTAATATCAAGAATTTATAGGATAAGATAAATAAAATATCTTTTCAAAAATAAATATTTATTAAACCATGTATATTCTTTTATAGGACTCAATCTTGTGATTGAGTTCCAAATTGAGTACCTTTATAGTTAGATGATGTTTTCTAAATAAGCCTTAGAAGATTTGTTTCAATTTGGAATTTTTTTGTTAACATTGAAATTATTAGAAAATATATACTTAAATTAATTTTTTCCATTATATAAGTGTTATTTCATACATTAATCTTGTGTTTAGATCTAATTCTTCCACATATTCATATTATATTTATAAAAGAAAAATCCCAATATGATTTTTTCATGCTTGATATACAAAATATAAATTCACAATAGATCATGAGATCCACTAAGTGAGATTGTAATTCAATATATAATTTTATTTGAGTTATTCATTATAAATCTAGTTATTACCAAATTGGTGAGTGATAATAAAGACAAAAACCAAAGTAATAATATAATACTTTTACCTTCAAACACTTCATCATAAATAATGCCACATGTTCAAAATAGATTGTTGTATGCATCATCTATTAATAATTCCTTTTATAAGACTAAAAAATAAATAAAACAAAAAATTAGGATTATTTAAAATTCAGTCATAGGTATATTAATAATGATTTTGACTAGACAATATATGTGCATCTAAACCGAGCCTGCCTGATACATTATCCTTAGAGCCAGACCCCCACTAGGTGTTTTGAATATTAACTATTTAACGTGTTATGATATAGTTCAATGTTCTCATTAAAATTGAAAGACATACAAGATTTTACATATCCATAAGTAAAAAATATCATTAGCTAATATTGAGGTTATAATCAATGTACTTTCTTTTTTTTCATTTAGTACTTCAATATTAACTGTAGTAATTTTATAATATCAGCCACACTCACTAACATACATCAGATTTAACATTCATTGATTCTTAATACATTATTTCATATAGTTCCTATTATGCTTATAGTTGAAGGTTTGATAATTAATTAGTTTTATTTTTCCATTATATACCTGACCTTGGTGGATTCTATATCCATAATTTAAATAGACACTTAATATTTTCAAGAAAATATCATTGTGTTTCTTTCCAAAATTATAAATTTTAAAAATGATACCCTTTCATTTTTTCCCTATTTATATTTTTAGTTATGAAGAAATCAGTCTTCCTCTTATTCTCATATATTCATTTAAGAATATAATATTTATATAAATCGGTCCCCACCTTAATGGAAGTTTATACTATATATTAATATGTTGAAAATGATATATAGATTAAAATATTTTGATGGATTTTCTTAATCTAGTTGACTAAAAAACCAATATTTATATATATGTTATATAGTAGTCCACTATATGTATTTATAAAAATTTAATGTTAGTATCATACTCATAAATACCCTCTTCTTTACTTTTTCAAAAATGTAAAAAAATCATCTGAATCAACTCGTTACTCATAAGGAATGTATTTTTCAAGGGAAAACACCTTAAAATAGTCCCATTCAAAACCCATTAACTTTATCACCTTCATATTGTTTTAAATAAAAGATCACTATTGATTAGAATATCCTTTTTGATGATATAAAACCATGATAATCATCTCCATTTTACTACTTCTTAAAATGAAAAATAAATTATCCAAGGAGAAAATCCATTTGTCAGCTACAAATGGTTTAGTGGTTCATCTGAATTATGGAGGTGTTTTCTCAGTAAGTGATCTAACATTTATTCACTAAGATTTTAATTGAGATTTTTATTTTTATATCCAATGTTATTATTCAAATCCTTCCCTAAGATATTTATAATTTTCTCAGATCTAGCATAATCTTTATAAACTCACTTAGAGTGAATCCTTCTTCAACTTATGGGTGTTGACATGGTTTCCATTTCATCAAATACATTCCATTTATAAATAATGTAATACCTTTATTTAGATGATAAAAATATGAATATTTAATCATAGTATACAACCCCTTAATATATGTGATGAATCTTACAAAACAAATATCATAAATATCATAGGGTGTTGTCATAATGTTTGGGTTATCTAATAATGCTCTTCAAAATCAAGTTTTCAAGGTTTATAAAAAACATTATCTAATACCAATCATAACAACACCAACTCCAATAATAATTATATAGTGGAAAAATTATTACATTTTTATAAAATACAAAATAAGACAATACATCTGATCCAAGAGTTTAGTATCCTTTGAAGAGTATATACACACATGATTCTCTCATTACATGTGAAAAAATAAAATTAAACATAAAACTCTATTTATATTATTATTATTAATTCCATTACATCTATGAATTCAATCATATTTATCTTGTTACTTTATTAAGGAATGGAAAAATAAATGAAAGGGGTGATCTCAGATGCTTATTAATGGGGGTCTTATAGTATAATCTACCCTAAAATATAGATGGAATGGTTATTATTAAAAGAAATAAACAATCAATGATTCCATAACTGAAATCATGTCCATTGAATATATTCATGGATAATATGTAAACATAAAAAATCCCATGGAAAACAATAACTGATTACATTATGATGAAATTTATAATATATAACATTTTAATCTAATCATTAAAGCCGCATTCCATAAAATCATACATAAATTGGTATATCATAAAATAAATCCACGATATATTATGTATCATGAGACCTACCAATGCATCGAAGGGTTATATAATCCCAAGAACCACCCATCTCTAAATCATTATTAATTTGTAATCAAGGAATCAACTATGAAAATATAAAAATATAGGTAGGCATAGATCAGAATAGAATGTGTGTGAAATGTTAAAATTTCCCCATTCAATAAATATAATAAAATTCTTTCTATGCACCCTTAAAACTGAAATAATATATTATGATGTTTTTATAGCTAATTCAATAAATACAAACTCAATATATAGAAAGAATATTGAGTAATGATTTGGTAACTTGGTTATAAAATAAAACATATTATTCAGATTAACAATCAATTTCCACTAGAATGATATAGTATATTAAAAACATTAATTTACAAAGAATAAAAAATATTATATCCGTAAAAATAAATAAATTTATGGATAATAAATGTAGTGTGTCAGATAAAATAATCATAAGTGGAGTGATATCCCATTATTTGTCCTCCTAAAACATTAACCATTATTTTTAAACTTATCAATTCAAAAAACAATAGGAAAATTATATATTTTTAAATAAATTGGTATCCTTGTAATGGAATCTTGATAATGACTATCAGACAAGAAGTCAATAAAATGAATTCACATGGATGATGAAAGAAGATCTATTCTCACTTTTGAAAAGAAATTCAAAAGTGAACCATTAGAAAATGATAAAAATATTAATTTTTAAAATTATTTACAGTATATAATGGTAAATATATTAGAAACATAGAAATAATATAAGTAAATATTTTGATTTTTATAGAACAGAATAATGATTATAGTCATTGATGACAAATATTCATGCTAACAAAATATATGAGATTACAAAACAAAACTCTTAGATCTTTGATAACTTTTGAATCAAAACCATTTGAAAGTATGAAAATGAAATGAAACAATAAATATAATGGTTAAAATTATATTTATGGTAAAATATGAAAATTTGGATTTATATCCACTATATAAATTGAAATATGTTCATAATTCAAAAAAAATCAAAAAATTGAAATTTTAGATGAGAACCATTTTCATAAAATTCATAATAAGTTGGATATTCTTTTTAATCATATGAAATAAATTACGAGTCATTAATAACATATTTTATAATGTCATTCATATTTTCTACCATTGTTATTTCTCATATATATTCATTTTTTGACATAATTGTCACTTATTTTTATTTAATATTGATCATTGGTGTTATTAGTTTCAATTATTCCTTGTCTGATTTTGTATAACATATTCTATTACCATTCAATGTTCATTATTTTATTATTTACATAATGTTGAAAATATTCTAATGCATGTTCTTTAATTATTTAGTAAATTCCAATTTTGTTATATGGGAATTTTATGAATTATTATTAAATATGAACCTGTAACAGGTATTCTTTTTTAAATTTTCAATGAACTAAACATGGAATTTTAATAACTTATTTTCCATTAATATTACAATTCCAAAAAAGAATAAGGAAAATTATTTACATTTTAATTTCATATTTATTCATTAAATTTACTTTTAGAACCATACCTATAAGGGGTGGTGAAAATAAAATAGTTCATTCATAAAAGTGGTTGACCGCACGTTACATGGGTGACATTTTCATTTTCTAATGCATGGGAGGGATTTATATATTTATATATATTTTCCATTAAAATAATAAAATTTATGCATAGTAATGATAAATAATTAATCATATTATTATGGTTGTATTATATTTGGGTGAGGTGTAAAAAGAAATAAATGTGAAAGAACCCTGTTGGCACACATACCACTTCATTTGATATCCTACATTAAACCACTCATTAAGCCTTCCTATAATGGAATTATGGTGAGATCACATACTATAGAACAAAGAATAGAGGAATTTTTAAGGGTTTTGGTAATGTTTTTACAATTTAATTTTCTTTTTTGTGAGAGTTTTAGGGTGGTGAGGCTGTCATTTTATAAGCTATTGGGGTTGAATTTTTATAATATTAATTTCTTAATATAAAAAAGTGAAGTCGTTATCTAGAAAAATGGATAAAAAGTTGATAAATAATAAAAAATAGATCATTTTGGGATAGTTTGTTCGAGATATTTACTAACCATATCACTTAATTTAATAATTTTACCACATTTAACCACAATTGAGGTGAGTAATGTTTACTATGGTTACATTGATTTTTATGACTAAAAAAGAAATGGAACATAATATTGAATTTGAATATTCTATTTCCAAATTTTAATACAATTTTATTTGATTCAATTTCTAGATATTGTGAAACTTAAATTCAATATAAGTATGATTAACAAGGAAAATGGGTTTTGAGAAAATGTCTTTTATGAATAAAATAATATTTACAAAAAAATTATATAAAATATTAAATATCATGAAATATATTATAATCTGTTTTATAAGAATATAGTTATTTTTTTAAATTAATATTAATCCAATGGTATACTTATGAATACTTATGTAATGGAAAAAGACCAAAATAATATTTTCATTATAATAAAATATAATTTAAGCACTAAAAAGACAATCATTAATATGTAAATTCAACACATTAAATTTAAATTAGTTATATTACTATATAAAATAATATTTTGTTTACAAATAATTAATTAATTTTTTAATTCATTCTATCATTATTTCATAAGAATAACGATTTTATAGACTGAATTTTTCAATATTGAACAAAAAATCAGCATTTTTAGAATAACTTAAAATACTCACCGTACAATAATTTTAATATTTTGAATCCAAAAATAAATATTATTTTATCACTTTAAATTTTTAATATTTTGATATTTTACTTTTAAATAAATCTATATAATACATGGGAAAATAATTTATTTAAATTAAAAATTTATTTCTTTTTTGAATAAAAAATCATATTTTATTTCCAAAATTTAATAAAAATATTTATAATACGAGAATTAAAAATGTGAATATTAATCCAAAAATATTAACATATTTATTATTTTATAAAGTGTACAAAATATAAATAATTTTTAATTTAGAAAAAACTAAATTCAGGTTATAAAGACTTATAAATTGCATTTTCTGTAAAAAAAATTAATTTAATAACATTATATGTATGTAAAACTTCTAAGAGATCTTATAAAATCCTTTTAAATTTCTCATAATCATATATTAATGTTTAAAATCAATATATAATGTACTATTAAAAATTACAAGGTTTTTATACATGCCTTCTAGATAAAAATAATTCTGATAAAATTAATGATACTAAAAAGAATACATGTCATTTTTATTCTTCATTGACCTAAGAAAAAAATCAAGAACCCTTATTGAAACATGTATTCCATAAAAGTTTTTGAAGGTATGTATACATGGTTCCTTATAATTATTATCTTTGTTGGTACAAATCAATGAATTAAATTGATAACAATGGAAATCTAAATCCAATTATCACAACTAAAAAATAATCATAAAATTAATCCCAATTCATTATTTTTTCCTCACAATCATTAAAATTTATCCATAATTAATTATTTGGACTCGTTTAAAATCAATTCATGCCATAAAATAATTAATCAACTCATATTATGTATTTCTGTGTCTTGTATAAATATAATATCGTAATGAGGTGATTAAAAATATTATGTTGTTATCAAATAACAGAAAAACATTCACTGTAAACATTCTATAAATAACCATGTTCACATACTAAATATAACATTAAACATGCATGAACCTACTAAAATAATTGTTTCTATGTTCTGATTTTCTATACAATGATGATATGTTTCTTCAAAATAAAATCCAAAAGAATATATTTGGAATGGTATTTTTAACCATTCTAATTGTAAACCCTTCAAATGAATTATATTAATAATAAGAATTAATCATATAGAGAATAATTTATTCTTGAAGATGTTAGAAATATTTGGATATAGAATAAAAAATAAAAAAAATAGATAACCATACTCAATGATGATTTTATTGTTTTAGAAAATATTCATAGTATAGGTGGTGGTTATTGTAGAATTGTATTAAATAGATATTATATGTTATTTCTGATAACCACGTGATGATTATTTTTCTTTCAATGAAACTTTATTAAAAATAATATTTAAAATGGGAATTAGAGGAAAACTACCGTAGTTTGTAATGTGGTTTCTAAGAAAAACTATAAATCCAAAATCATGGTGGATTATTCCATAGTTTGATTGAATTTTTTGAATAATTATTAACAAGTTTATATGTTTCTATATATTATATGAGGAAACTATTTCAATGTTGGATTCATTGTGGGACTTTTATTGTACATAATATATTCTCAAAACATGGAAGATATAATGGATATTTTCGAAATTTTGATAATTTTATTTTGATAGCATAAAAAAATTAATTTTATAATAAACCTCAATAAATGAAGAAGGGAATTTTTTTGTTTTTATTAGATTTTAATTTCAAGTGATGTATATGAAAAAAAAAATCTATAGGATCAATACTTAGTGGTTTGGTTTTTTATACTCAATGGTTTAAAAACATAACAATGACAAGGTTAGGGAAAATATGGTCTAGTGTGGAATATACTAGATAAAATATAACATGTATATCTCTCATAATTACATAAATAAATTTAATTTAAGAAGGTTATTTGACATAGATTTCAATATTATTTATATATAGTTTTGACGAAAAATTTATAAGATATTAAATATATTACTTTTGGATGATATAAAATATTATTTCGAGTAGTGAATAGGAATGAAGAGGAAAAATAGTGGAACTATGATTTTTTTTTCAAAGAAAAACATTATAGGAAATGATATAATTTATAAACTCATAGATATATTCATATAAATGATAAAATTAAAAACAAATAGAACATAAACATGAAAAAAAATAATGATCATTACTACACCAAATAAAGTGTATGTTTTCATGTGTTCATTTTTAAATTTCAACTCATAGAATTTTTTGAATGTTTTTTAAAAATAATTTTAATAAAGAATTGATCTTTGTAAAGGGTTGAGGTTTTAATCCTCAAGGGATATACAAACCCCTCAAAACTGGTATCAACAAGTCCACTTTATAAAATTTAGAAGTTTGGTAAATCACTGTTGTATACTCCTTAGATATTGACTAATGTGGGTAAACCATTCGAAATTTATTTTCTCAATTATTATATTTCATTCATATGTAATTATGAACATATATGAGTTTAAATTTAACTAAAAACTATATAATTGAAGGTAAATGAGTTAAATTTCTACATGTTGATTCATTCCACCTCACCATCAAGATATATAACTAAGTTTGTCAAACAATTGGTATGATACCAACAAGTTTGTTTTTCTAGTGTTCTCTCTCTATTGATGGATTTTAATGAAATTTTCAACTAAATGGGAGTTCTTATCATCAATTAAGATAATGTTAAATTATTTATAAATAGTTAACAAAATATTTCTAATGACATTTTATGTATGACTATAATATTTTCATATATAGATATATAGTTAATATATAAATAGAAACTCTTCAAGAAGGGGATTGTATTAAATATTTTATTAATTCTAAATAACAAAATTCTTTAGGGGGTCTTTTTCTAACACTATCTATATGAACGGTATATCATTAAAATTATTTAATACTATTTGAGAAAATTATTCAATATCAATAAAGTTAATTCAAAGGGGAATTTTTCTATAATTTAGTTCTTATGAACAAATGTTAGGATTTATGAACATACATATTAGGATATAATGTGAAATATTTTTTTCAGTTGAGTATTACAAGTTTTAAAAATATGGATTTTTTTGTTCTGATTTCAATCCCAATATAGAAAGGGGACGTATCACCAACTATGATATCTGGATGGAGGTGAGAGAAAATGTAAATTACTATAACATTATATAATAAGTATGTTAATTAGTGCATGAGTAACTATGACAATGTGTAAGACTATCTTAGTGTTTTCAAAGTCAATTTCGTATTATTTAGATGGATATTGGTGACTAAATGGTTGGATTCCATTTCTCAACAAAAGTTTGTAGTTGATTTATCAAAATTAGTAGGAAGCTAGTGGTTTCAAAGAATTAGTAGAGTGCCTTAAATAAATTAAATATGTTGGTGTAACTGGATAAACCCAATATACTTATCTATATATATTAGGTTGTGGTCTCATGTACTATATAAATAAAATATATCACTACTTTTTCCATTTGAAATAATAAAAAAGGTTTTTCTCCTATGGATTATAGAAAATTCTAAATAGGGTAATATCATATTTTTATTTTCATTTGTGAGTGTGTTTCCATTACGATTGTTTATTTTAAAATAATTACATTATTTGATTATAGAGATTCAGTGTGTAGATGAGGTGAATAGAATTTTTATTTCTACATATATCATTGAAATCATTAATACTTCCTTAAAATGATATAGTTTTTTTGTATGTTATGTCATGAATGGTATCTTCTTATAATTGTAATCCTTGGCTTCAATAATTTGAATCAATGATTATTATTCTATAAGTGATTATATTATCGGATTCCATAATAATATATAGGGTAGCATTTTTTTTTCTTCATGGTTTGTACTAAATGTGAGTTCTGTTTAAAAATAATGTAAATTGAATAAGGAATAGTTTTGATTGAAAAATTCAACAGATTGGATTTTAGATATTTTATTATGAATATTGATTATTACCTATATCATAAAAATCTTGAATTTCAATTCAGAGGGGTCAAACAAAAAAATAATGGATAAATTTTAATTGAACTGATCGACATGAAGGAAGTGGGAGGTATTTGGATGATACTGCAATGTAATATTGCCTTAAAAATTTGGGATATTATATCCACTATGATGGTAATAAAAATTAATTCCAAAATGATGGAAATTCCAATAACTATATGAGAAATTGTTCATTTTGTGTATACTTTTGGTACTGATGTCATAAAATGGGAAGTTTATGGTTGATCATTTAAATGACTTTAACATGATTTAGGGTTTGGTAGGAGTGATTTCATGATCCCTTCCCTATAAAGATTCTATAATGAAGGAAGAGAGATAACGACCCCTGAGCCCCACCCAAAGTAGGACCTAGGTTGCTGACTAGCATCGAGTGTATAAAAATATTATAAATGGGATAAATTACACTTTATAATAAAACAATATCAGTAGACATGATAAATATCCACCAGGAAACTCGATCATGTAATATAAAATAAACAAACATTAATCCCAAAATACATGTATATATTCAATAGATAAAAACAAAAGTCTCTAAAGTAAAATACCATAAGAAAAGTCCAATTGAAGTGAATCAATAGTAACTTCAAACCCAAAGAATAAAATGTCCATATCAGTACCCAAATTCATCCTAGAAACCTAAAAATAGTTTATATGCACAGGGTGATAATACATGTATACTTAGTAGGAATACCCAAGGTCTCATGTGCATATGTGAAAAATCATGAAAATGTTCCCATGAATAGACAGAAGAACAATCAAGCACCTAAAAATGTCAACTAACCAAACCCAGAATCACCACGACTTTCCCCCTAAATCATGAATCTAATATAGTTATACAAAATTGAAATCATAACAAAGTTATGTACCCTTATACCACTTGTCCACTGATTTTATGCTACTGCGCCCCAACATCAAATGTCATGTGCTCTCATCCCTTCCATTCATATCACGTCAAATAAAAACTTATCATTAATGTGGTTTATAATGCCACCATATCTACCCAACCATACCAAGGTCAAGAATTTGGTTGTAGAAATAGGTATCATCGCATCACATCTTTCCCGAAGACACCTGGTCCATCACAGTAAATCTCTCATGGACACACTTGGGCTATCACACCACATATCACTCAAAGAACCTAGGTCTATCTCTACTGAAGTAATAGAGGGGATAAGGTGTATATATATAGATTTATCGCCACAATATTAGATGTTTGGGAAACACCCAAAACTTAGAACCATTGAGCATTGATAAGGTTATCCAACTCCACTGGCGCGCTTGTAGAAATATAATACAATACGTGATATATAGATTTTACATGGAATAACCAACCAATGGTTTTAATAAACTACACTAGAACACTCCACCACAACACCCACCTCACCACTCGACAACTGCAATAACCAAAGACACCACTAAATGAAACACACCCTGAAGCCATATATTTCCACATTCAATCACATTCCACTACATTCACATTTACATTGACCATTAATATAACGATAAATTCATTTAATAAATTTATCACACATCCATTTACCTCACATATTATTCATTTACAATCCAATTTAATTTCAATTTAATATCACAATTTATTCCATGGATAATCAGGAAACTAGGAAATCCACGCCTCACAACAACTATCCCAACCTCCATCAATCGCAATAACACCACATGCCCTCTATCGTCACTATGCCACATTGACCAATCCATCTCACCAAAACTAAAACACATTTTACATCCCAATGACATCTCACAATACAACTACCACACACAAAAACCAGACATCACCACCACACATCATCACCAATGTACAACATTGCCTCACACCTCAAACTCTGCACACCACAAGAAAATCACAACTAACCATATCACATCCATCACCACAACACTACATCATATATCATAGGCCAAATTTTCACCAACATCATTTTATTAGTGTAATCCTTACATAACCTAAAGGCCCAAGGCATAAGGACCATACATGACCGAAAGTACTAGACTCACTAGGCCAAATACATGACCTTGAAGGCCCAAGACCTTACTATAGTTGAAACAGCCCATCCCCAACATCTTTATCATTGAAGACATGAAGATCTCCACCTCTCATGGATGATTAGCTAGCATTTCCCTGTTCAGAGATGTGTGGTTCTTGGTAACAAAGGAAATTGTCATACCCTTTCATTCTTCCAATCTGATTAGCCCTACTCTGGTAGTTGCTACTTTGCTCTGAATCCACTTCTAGGCTCTCTCTTGCATGGCTAGCCTGGGCTAGTTCTTGGTCTTTTTTTCTCAAAGGACCTATGACTTGAATTCCATTGGTGGCCCGGAGTCCATGTGTCCCAATGTTCTTTTGGTTCCCAAAGGCCCTAAGACTCGTATGCCCCAACCAGTGGACCAAAGGTCCAAATAAAATAAATATTTTTGACTTCTACAGTACCACAAAATCCATACTATCGTTCTACTACATTACATGGATTTGATCATGGGTTTATTGGATGACAAGTTGGAGCCTCTACCTCTTGGGTACATGCATGTTATATCTTCCACATACTCATCTATTTCAGTTATACCAATTCATTAACTTATTTTATTCGACCCTTACTATCCATCCAAAGGAGAGAAGTGTCATGAAATCCCCAGACATAACATATAGGCTGGTGATTTCAAGGATCATCTACATCAAAGAATATTTCTAATCTCATTGTATACTGTAGAGAAACAAATAAACGTTTCTCAACCCACAACCACAAAAGGAAACTCTAGATCAACCTTCACTATACCAAAATATTTTAAAAAATATTTAAAAGTCACCCAAATCAAAAACTATAATGCTACATCGGATCTCTAAGAGAAGAATGAGATAAAAAAACTATGAAAATAAGAAGGTCTCACCACTAACATATGAACCACCACTGCTGGATCCCAAGAATCATGGATATGGATAACGGGTTGAGAGGACCTCCTTGTAATATAGGTTTCACCACAAACAAGAGGTAATATGGACTAATTATTATAAAATTAGTCATTCAAGATATATAAACAGTATCATATCCACCCCTTTTACACTATAAATCCTACATTTATAGCATAAAACCCATATTTTCTACCAAAAAGACACCATAAAACAAATTCATGGTGTGAAAACTATAATTTTAGAAGTTCATAAAATTTAAAATGTGCCTTATCCATAAATAATATATATCAAAAACATCTCTTTTACTATGTAAAAGGACTTCTATAGTTCTGTTGCAGCTCCATCATCCACCAAACCTCATTAATATTCTCCTAAAATCCTCTAAATAAACAAAATATAAATGTAATAGTTTAAGAATTCATAAACCATTGCATTATATACCTATCAAAGGAATATAATCCTCCAAAATGATAAAGAAACATGATATGAAAAGGGTTTTGAAAACTAATCCCATGAGATACTTCTCAACGATCAGATTACACCTCAACAAAACCACTATCCAAACACTCCAAGATGAAATGCCCACAAATATATAGCACAAACCACATCCCCCTCTATCACCAGAAAAAACACCATATCATCTAACACTAGCCACAGGACACCGCATTTATCTATAAAAAATCAAAACCACGTCAACCTCCACACAACCCATGCCAAATAAGTCTTCAACAGACACACAACACATCCCTGAGGAAAAAATAAAGGAATTACCTCTTCCATGTAAAGATACTATCAACTTTTTCTGGCACAAAATTTCCTACATGGTTTTAATCATTTCATAATGTAACACTCCTAGATTATGAATCTGTTATTTCCCTCTCCATGTGTTAATATCCTTATCAAGCAACATTTCACCAATATAATACCACATCACATAAAATAGTAAGACCCATAGACCACATCATCCATAAAAAAGGATCAAGAAAACATAGGGTGCTGAGAATGAATCTTCATATCTTTCTCCGAAGTAATCTCCCCCATACCCTCATGCACCCACAACACAAAAACCAAAGGAATGGATTTTCTACTTGTCACCTTATATCAATGATCATGGATCTCTACTATTTTCTTCATAAAATCTATGTCATCCCCAATATTAAAATATCTCTGATAAATGACATGGGAGTCATCATGATGAAATCATTTAATTTGGGACTTTTGATAGACCACGTGGATCCTACACATCCATGGTGGATGTCCCAACTGATTCGCCAATACATCAGCTCTCCCCAACACCTCAAAAGTACTAAAAAATCAAGGATATAGATTAATACCTCTTCTAAATCTATTCTACCCATGTCAAGGGGTGACTCTTGAGAACACATAATCTATAAAAAAACCTCCAAGGTCCAACACCTAATGTTATTATAAGCCTTTTAATGGTCACGTGCTACCCTCATCCTCTCTCGAACCAATTGGATATCTTCAGTAATGCACTATAATATGTTAGGACCAGGTACTTCTAGATCTCCCAAATCCATATAGTATGTGGAGAATGACATAGACTCCTATACAATTCCCAAAATAGGGTCAACCTAATCGGTGAGTGATAGTTTTTTTTGTATGAATACTTTACCAGAGGAAAGAGCCTTACCCATGATTCACCAAAACCCAAAATGAAAATTCTTAATATATTCTATGTTGTATGTATAGTCTTCCCTATCTTCAAATATTTCAGGGGGTCGAATGATACGTTAAGGAAAAAATTGGAGCCCAGATCATGTTGTAATATCCTATAGAACAATGAGGTAAATAAAGGATCCAGATCATAAATGATGTTCCTCAGTATACCATTATTCCTAGAAACATCATCCACATATATCTATGCCAAAACATCTAAGGTACTTTAGTCACAGATCACCAGAAATGGAGATTAATTTGATAACTATTCCACTACCAACCAATACGTATCACATATTCCCAGATCTATAAGTATCCCAATGATAAAATCATATGATATGTATTCCAATTTCTATTCAGTAAAATCCATGTAAGGAAACAAAAAACTAGGAACATGGATCTCCACTTTCACCAGGTGACAAACTAAAAAATTCTCCACAAACTATTCCACTGTCCATTTTATCCCAGTCCACCAAAGTAGTCTCCTCAAACCAAGATAAATTTTTTCATATCACTATGTAAATATAATGATGATATAGGAAACTCAAGTAGAAACCCCTCATGCATGTTCATCATAATGAATAAACACCCCTTAAACAACACTATATTCTGAAAATCCTATGACCATCCACCAAGTGTGTCACCATCGAAGACATAGTCACACATCACCTACACCTCTAAGTCTCCCCAAAGTGACCCCACATCGTACTATATTATAGAAGACTCTATTATTATCTGATAAATAAAAACATGACCATTACTCTCCCTAATTTCAAGATGCATCATTTTTTGCCCATCCCTTACACTACAAACATATTCATATTCTCAAACCACATCCCCATAAGAATTCTAAATCAATGCATCAAAAACAATATTTCCTTTTTTGGAGTCAATTATATCTCAAAATCGTAATCCTAAAGATACTACATCCATGTATGTCGATTTACATTCAAATCTCTTAATATAAATTATATTTCAAGATCTTATTGTCCGTGTAAACCAAAATGTGGTCACCAATGAGATAATTCTTCTAAAACATTAGCGCAACCAAAAATTATACCAAACAAAAATACTATTTAATATAGTGAAAATATTATAGAAGTATCTACCTATGATCATGTGAGATCATTTATCTACAATCAATCAACATGTATCCCAATTATGGATGGAACATGTCATATAAAATCTCAAACAAAACACCCTCCTTATGAAACCAAATCAATAGAGCAATGGTTAAATTATATTTTAGATAAACAAACACGGACTAAAACTGATCAATCAATAACAAATCCTGGTCCATCCAGTTCAACATTCTTAGTGAGGCTACAAACTGAGAGGAATCATACATAATCTTTTGATAGTAACCCAAAGGATCAAGGAAACTCTGAACCTCAACCACATTTTTATTTACTACCCAATAAATTAATTCCTCAATATTTTATGGGACTACTAAAACACACTACTAATACTCCAAATTACTAAGGAAATGGATATCACATGTCTAGAACATACACATTGATAACTTCACATTGAGCCGGTGGTGTCATGGGACCTATAGTGAAACTGTGAGGTGCTCAACATGCTCCTCCTCCATCTTATACTAGGTCAATATATCTTCTATGATTCTGTCATAAAAAAAGTCTAGAAACTCTCAAAACATAAATTTCATTAACCCCATTTATATAGATTGTGTGTTAGTAACACCAAAAAACATGACCACAAACTCCAAGTGCCCATACCTACACCTGAAGGTAGTATTCGAGATATCCTCATCCTTCATCCTCAACTAGTAATTTCTAGACCATATATCGATTTTTGAAAAAAAAAATTCTCCAATATTAAATTGTTGATCATTTCAAAAATCCTTAAAAGAGGGTAGAGATTCTTGATTGTTAATAGATTACAATTATGGTATAGTCAACAAGAAACATTAGATAGTGACCACCTTCTTAGAGAACAACACAGGACCACCCTAAAGAGACACATTGGGTTATATGAAACCCATATTTATCAGGTCATAAATCTACAACATCAACTCACACAAATCCATAGGATCCATTTGATAGTGATCCACCTAAATCATATATCACCTACTTAAAATTCTATAATAAAATCAGCACCGCATCAGGAAGGTATCACCACAATGTCATCTAAAAAAATTTCCAGGAACTCTTCCACAACTCATGACATACCAACCACATGAGATTCTAGAAACATCTCTACCAACTATGATAAAAAATTCTCATATTTACCACCAACCATCCAACAACCTCACTCTCCAAAGAACACATCTCATTGGACCTCCACATTAGAAAGAGAAATTATATTCTTGAATAATCTGGTAACTGCATTAATTGAATGTATATGGTCCATGTAAATGACAATATTTTATGACTATATTTGTAAAAATAATAAATATTCCACTGATTGGTGCAACCACATCTCTAGTATACATCCCTCACACACATCAAACAAAATATCTGTAATTACAACTGTGGTAGATAACCCCAGGGGCATTGGAATCTTCTCCACATCCATTTCTAAAGCCCAAAAAAGGAGTAATAAAGGAATGTCAGGATTATAAATCAACAAAAAATATGGAAAAGGGTATATGATAGAAAACTTTTACCTCATAAAACACTATGCTCTGATGGAACTATTTCCAATAACATGTCCATCTAACCATGTTGAGCTCCTCTACCAATCTATTTCTGGCTTCACAACTAGGTTCTAGAAAATATCTCGATGGATGGGAACCATTGTGAGGTCACCCAATACCAACACCACTTACTCTTGGTGGTTGAAATTTTATTGATAGTCCCTATTAAAGAACCTCAACTGCCTGAGATTCTCATGAATTATGACCAGGTGAAATTATTGAATAGAAAGGACAACACCCTAATCACAATAACATGGAATTTTGCAATAGGTTTACATTGTTCATTTTATTATCCCAAAAGAAACTCATTTCAGACATGAACACAATCAATCATGAAACATATACCTCTCCTAGTTCTCTACCATGTAAAAAATTTCACCACAATTGGTCACTCAATAAGATTAAAGTTTGTGCACTATATAATGGGGGTGGGCCAAAAATCTATTGTCCTACCCAATCTCAGATTCCAATTTTATTGAAAAGATCATCTAGAAATGTTTCCCTAAAAACCCATGAAATTCTCATTGTTCCTAACAACAAAAAACATCCCATCTCTTGACCATTAGCTCTTATAAAACAATTTTAATACACCCTCCCACTAAATATACCTCGGTGAAGGAAGATATAAAATCACCCCCAACTCCTGCACCTAATAGGCCCTAGTTTCATGATGAGAACTAAGAGTATAAAAATCACATAAATTAGAGGCACTAACCTCTATAATAAAATAATTTCCGGAGATAGGATAAACAGCCACAAATATACTCCATCATGTAAAATAACATAATCCCAAAACTATCCCACAATACATATACAATGTTAGTAGATAAAAATAAATTTATTCAAAGTAAAATAACAAAATACAATTCCTATGAAGTGACTCAATAGTAACTCAAAAACCTAGGCTATAAATTCCCCTATTTTCCCCCAAAATCTTCTTGGAAACTTGAAAAATAGTTTATATATATATATATTGAGAATTCATATAAATTCAATAGGAATATAAAAGGACTTAAGTGAACATGTGAAAAGAGTATGCAAACGTAGAAGTGAAAAAATATTAATACCAATAAACACCAAAACATGTCAACTAAACATACCCATTCCCAACACGGCTCACTCACCAAATCAGGCATCCAAAATAGTAATATTACATAAAAATCCCAAAAGCGAAAGTTTCCGTGATGCTGCATCCCCACTGATTTTCCACTCTCATTCCCCAACGTAAAATGGAATGTTCTCCCATGCCATGATACATGTCGCATCTCATCATAGCACATATCTGATGTAGGATGGGACATATCCATACCCACCCCACCCCCATAGATTCTAGTATTTGGTGCTAGAATTGGGTATCAGTAAATCAAATATCACTTTATGAATCTAGGGCCATCAAATCACATGTTTCTTGAAGATACATAGGCTATCACAACACATATTTCTCAAAGATACATTTCAATCACATCTCAAGGAAGAGTGGGTAAGAAGGGGCATCCAACCAACCATATCACGACCATCGTGGATGCTGGTAAAATCAATATGAACTCAGAACCTCTTAGACTTGGTAAGGTTATCAAAATCATGTGTGGTGAATACAGAAATAACATAATACAATATATATATATATATATATATATATATAACAATACTCGACCTATGGGTTCACAATTACTACACTATCATACTCCACCACAACCACCATGCCACAAATCGTCAACTACCATAACAGATACCACCCCTATATGAAACACACCAGAGAAGAAACAAATTTCCACGTTCAACCATGATCCATGTCATTCACATTTTAACAAACCATTAATTTAAAATTCAATTAATATTATCTATTTAACACACATAAATTTACCATACATCTTATATATTAACCAAAATATTTTGATTTATTTTAACAATATAATATATTCCCCAACATATCCAGAAAATAACAAAAACCTGTGACACAAAAACTAGTCAAATACAAATCTATTTCCACAAAACCACATTCATACAATTTTCTTCATGACATATCTACCAGACAATGTCACCTCAACAACCACATATTTTAATTCCCTAACACAACTTACCACAAAAACTGCCCCATGAAAGCAACACACAACTCTACCACACATTATCACTAATTTAAACCACAACCTCATATTGCAACCTCTAAACACTACTACCATATCACAACTTCTCGCATCACACCCATCGCCACAACATTGTGTCAAACTTCATTTTCTAGAAGTTCAAAACCACCATCATATTATATCATGAAACAAATAGGCAAATACAATTTGAAACAATACACAACATCAACATGTCATGAATTCAATAATTATTCAAAGGAATTAATTTTAACACGTCTTTATTTAGCGTCAGTATTTTTAGACAACCCATATTTCCTTGGGAAACTGATTATTTAGTCATATATATTTACATTTTCCTTTCATTCATGGTTTAATAAAATAGAAACATGTAAGTGTCTAAAATCCTAACATCTATATCACAAACAATGATTCAAATGATTATTATTTTCAATAATAGAAACACCATGACAAAAAATGAGATATCTCACTCTTACCCATCAAATTTTACTTATTCCAAAATATTATATTATTTAATAAAAAATTACTATCCACCCAAAGGAGAAAAAAATTATGAAATCCTATTACATATAACACAATAATGTGACAACAAGGATCCCCTTACATAAATAAGATTTCCGATCTCGTTCAGCACTATAGGGTAATGTAGAAAGATCCTATAAACCACAAGACAAAAACCTATATATCAACAAACACCAAACTAAAGGGTTATCAAAAAACCATAAAAAAATCACCACAAACCTAAACCAAAATATTGTAGTGGATTTTCTAGAAAAGATTGAGAGAAAATAGTTGAGAAAGGAATATGGGATCACCCATGATTTCAAAAACATCACCACTAGAACCCAATGATCATAGAGAGGGAAGAAGGGATGGAAGGTCCTCCTCTAACATATATGAGTCACCAAAAATGAGTGGTAAAAGATCAAATTAGGTAAAATTAGTGGTGAAAGATGTAAATTTGTTTTGGTAGAATCCCATTTTACAGTGTAAATACAACATTTATGGTATTAAAACATTGGGGATCTCTGAAATAAAAACTATAAATCTAGTTTATGGTGTAAAATACTAAAGTTGTAAATTATACCAATATTCAAGAAACCCCATATAGAATTAAAATAAACAGTGAACTCCTAGTTTATAGTGTAAAAGTTTTGTATTAGATAAAACCTCCATAAAACCTCATTATACGTCCTCTAAACACCACCAATTACTGAAACTGCCAATTTAATAGGTCAGGAAAGAAATAATAATTAAAATTTAAGTTCTTATAATCTAGGTGAATGGTGAATTTCTTCCATAAATTCCAAATCAGGGTATTGAATGGTAACCATGGTAATTAACTCTAGAGGTAAATATTTTTAGTGTTTAAATACATTTTCGATCTCATTCTATAAAAAAGGATAATGCATAATGAATTCCAAGAACCTTCCAATACAATGTTCAATATGGAATGTATAGAAAATTGTGTTCAATGGAAAAGTTGAAATAATTTCACATATAATTGGGAAATAATTAAAGGTTATTATATTAGTCATAGACCCTTCTGTTTCATTAGTGGAAGAATGGAACCATAATAAATAGTATAGATACCCTAGGGTCAATTCTATATGAAGTGATTCCAAATGTTCCACAATTACTATATTCTAGAAATCTATTAAAATCATTAATCATTGGACTTATGAATTTATAAAAATCTATAAATGAGGGAGGAATCATTATAATATATGTTTTAATATGATTAGGCAAGGTTCATCTGGTTGAAAATGAACCTCTTGAGATCGTGTCAATATGAGATGTGAAATCATAAATTGAAAACTGACTCCTACGACAGTTTTAATGATTTTTTCACATACAAGGTTTACATAAGATCCCATTATTATTAGTATAATGATATTAATAATGTTTCTCTAAAAAATATTGTTTATGATACATAGAATATTACATGGGTATCCATAGTGGTGGCCAAATGTGTTAATGATGGAATATTATTTCAAAAATGTATGTGAAAGGAGTAATGATAATTAGAACATCAAGTTATGGATGTATATATTTATGGAATTACCTTATTAGGAATAATTTTTAGAAGAATATTTGAGTATTTGTAACTAAAAGAATATTAAATATCATTCACATTTAGAATAGTTCATGTGACAGCTGTATATTTTGAAATCTGAAGATGGTATTGTTTCTTAAAAAAATTTGAACACCAAAGAATCAAAATTGTGAGCTTTACACAAGGATATTTGGGGGAAAACTCATGTTCATTCTCAAATAGGTTCAGTTTACTTTTTAAACATCATAGATGATGCAACAAAAATATTGTTGATGTTTTCCAAAAGAAATAATTTTTAGGTTTTTGAAATATTCTATTGATGAATGTCGTTGAGGAGAAGGGGAGATAAATGAATATTTTTGATATTTTTATCTAATATTAGATGTGATTAAAAAAGTGGAGAATTATACAGATTATATTGAAATAAATGAATTATTTTTTTAGAAATTTATATGTACTATGCATGACAAAAATGATGTCAATGAAATGGAACAACTTGGGACTTTATAACAGGAATTCCTCAAATAAATTATCATTTATATCCTCTTTAATAATATATTATTAAATACATTATGTTAATTATATTAATTTATTATTTTATATATACAAATTTTACATTAAAATAAAACTATTAAATATGATGAAACCAATGGATGGATGAAATAAAGAATGCATGTTTTTATTATAAATCATATATGATTTATTTTCCTTAAAATATACTATCTGGTTTTTATATATTTTTTTATAAATTGTTTTCATTAAACAATATTTTTGTATGATCATATATTTTTATAAAAGAATGAGTAATATTTTTATGGGAAAGAAATTTGATAATGTCCTAAAAAGTGGTATTTCATAATAAAAAGAAGTATTTTATAATAAAAATAATATTTATTTAAAAAGATAAATTTATCATAGTTATAAAAAATATAGATAAAAGGAATTTATTTTTTGGACTCAGACCTTCAAATTTTTCTTATGGTGAATTTTTGGTATTTTTATAAACAAATTTTATTTTTAGAGAATAATTAAAATACTATTTTCATTACTTATATTGAAATTAAATTTTACAAACATGGAAAATATTAATTAAATATAAATGTTTCTAATATATTGAATTAGAATTTATAAAAATTATTTTTTAAGTTTAAATTATTTTTAGTCGTAAAATTTTGTTACTGAGTTAAAAATTAAGTTACTAAGGAAATGGGAAAATGAGGTAAAAATTTGTTAAATTAAGTGAAAATACATAAAATATCATAAAAACATCATTAAGTGGATATATGGGATATTTCTAGACCCAAAATAACATTAACCATGTTAATTATAAATTTATGTTCCACTTTATATAATTATAACATCCCTGTTTATGTTGACAAATCATATTTACCAAATTGGACCCCTTCTCACATGTAAAAGGATCCATTCACCACCACTATTATCTACTGACCTCTAACATCATAGATTAACCAATACCTAAAAAATCACCCCCATGTTTTTTTCAATACCACAGAAGTTCAATTTTCAGGAGGAGACCAATCTTAGGATCCTTCAAGTGTATTAAAAAAGTGGACATCCAAAGTAAAAGGTAATGTCCATGACCGAACTCATTTAACATTTTATTCTTCTACCTTCTCTAAATTTATTTCATAAATATTTATATAATTACATAATTATAATATATATATATAAGTGAATTTTAATATGTAAATTTAATATCCATTATCTAACCTTGTCTCATTTTATTCTAAAAATGAAATCATCATGCATGTTATGAGGAAACCACCACCACAATAGATGATGTGTTTCATTTTTTCCATCATGAGCTTTGTGGATGGTTATAGAATAAATTATATGGTTGTATATGAATCAATTATTCATATTTCAACATATTACATGTTCTATAATATGATAATAATCAATAAACTAAACAAAACAAAACTATTTTTTAATTCTTGATATAACTCACTTGATGAACGTGGCAATAAAAATAACATTTATACTCATAAAACCATAAATATGGTAAATTTTAAACCTCTATAATTACATTAAATTCATTCGATTTTAATTTTATAGTTTTATTAAAATTTAACAATAAGTATTATAATCATCAATAACTCAAAGAAGCTACAGAACAATAAAAATAACACCCTTGGAATTGAAATAATAAATATAGGGTCTTAATAAAATGATTACAAAATAAATTAAATAAATAGTAATAAATAAAATATATATGATAAATTTTATGAAATATGTGTTTGAAGAACTTTATTTTATTATTAAAGAGGTTACACATGTGAACCAAGTGAGTCTAGATCTAGGTTAAGGGTCCTCTAAACCACCCTCTTATATTCTAGTTTATGATTTCTCTTTGTGAAACAAATTTTATCTATCAATTATTATTAGGTATATATTCTGTTTTTTTATATATAACTCTGACAAAGAAATCTTGTCTACATTTTCTTATTTTATAGATTTATAAAAGTATTTTAGGTATATATATATATATCTATTTTTGTTTTTAAACAATCCTATTTAAAGGAAATTTTCATATTGATTATACCTTTTCATGATCTGATATTTAAAATCATATAACACATTGAATTTCAAAAAATAGTTACAAATATTTTATGGGAAAAAATTTTAATTTGATTATAGTTTTTTAGAAACCTCAATGTTCTTACCTAATCAATTGATTTTTACCTTATTCTTAAAAGGATTATTTTGAGATTAAGTTTAGAACCATATTCTAGAATATTTTATAGATCTATTCATATTTTAAAATATATATTTAATTCCTTTTTTTCCATTATTAGATGATGTTGGAAATATTTTGTTAGGTTATTTCATTATGATACACTTTTCTAATTATTTGGTCATCTGATTCAATTTTGATATGATGTTAAATTTATCATGTTCTATTATTAAATTATGATTTAATGTTGGAATTGTCAATTTTTTTGATCCCATTATGATATGAGTTAGGAAATATTCAGTTAGGTGATTCAATAATGATGTGGTATTGGAGTTATCCTATTATTTAATTCCATTATGATATGATATTGGAATTATCTAGTTGGGTGATTTAATTATGGTACAATTTTTGGATTATCACGTCATGTATTCCACTATGTTATCATGTTATAAATATCATGTTTGGTGATTTCATAATGATATGATGTCAAGATTATCCAGTTAGGTTATTGCATTAAGGTTTTAGTAGATATCATTGAATTATGCTTATGATGTCATGTTTTATATTGTTTCCACATTCTTTTGAATCAACTTACCCCAATATACTTTCATTTATACCATTATTACTTATCATTATATATCATATTTATCTTTTATGATACAATGTTATCCTTTTAGCTCATATTTTGTACTTCCTTATCATGTGCACTCACTTACTGATCTTTATAGCTCACCCTTTCCTTTATGTATTTCCCTAGGGAATCCTATATATTAATTGGTGTTCAAAGGGACTTATGATCACTTCATGGATATAAAAATAATTAATATAAAGAATATAATTCAGTAGATGTATCGCGGTTCTAATCATACAAGTACACTAGATATATAGATCGATAAGTTGTTTTTAGGGATTTTTATGTTAAAAATCATGTAATAAAATTTGAATGAGACTAGAGTTTCATTAATTGGAATAAAATCAAGGAAATTTAATTTTTTGGATTAGTGCTACTTGAAATTAGTTAAGCCGCAAGGGAAGAGTTTAAGTCTATGAAAACATACTAAATATTTGGTAAAGTATAGATTATGTGGTTTCTTATAAATAAAATAAATGTCTCCATAGAGACAAGTAGATATAAGGTTTGGAATATATGCAACTATTGGTAATAATCCAAAAAATTGGGGATTATGTATTATCTGAATCTCCACTTGTTTCATAATTAGCTAGAATAACTACACACCTGGTGAGACAACCCTAGGTGATTTTCTTTGGTTAATCACATATTATTTATAAATTATTATAAAGGATTTAATTAAATTGTTATAACTTGAGTCATTTTTATGTTTAAAACACCCATAGACATTTTCTTTAGAATTTGGTACATAAAATTGTGAGGATGCATGTTTATTAATGTCTTATAATGTAACACCAACAGTTTTTAGTGTATATTTTTTTTAAATAATTAAATATAGATTAGCTTTTTTGATTTCAAACAAATTAATAAAACATACATGGGATATTTTATTGATATTAAATTGTATATTAAAAATGTGGTCGTTATAACATAACTACTAAATTAGAAAATATAAATATGAGTAACTTTATTATGAAATCAATGTAGAAAAGATAAGAAATAGAATCAAGTAGTATGCCTTCCTTATGTGGATTATTTTTTTGAGATAGAAATTGATGTATCATCTCCCCAGATGAATCTCAATATGATCTTTAAAAATTATGTCTTGAGAAAAATCATCTGCAAGAGAAGATCAAGATCATTGAAATCGCAATGAGATCTAGCTAGCTGGACCATTTCCAATATTTACCACCACCAAATATCTTACTCCTATATCATTTGTAGAGGAATTTATTGATTTCTAAGTAGATTTTATTGTGATATAAACATGTAATTATTAATGAACTAAATTATTTTTTCATTTTTATTAGTTTTTTCTTCCATAACAATATTTATAAAATTTCAATTTATTGAATGATTTTATGAATTCTAGAACTAATTAATTTATAAAAAATAAAAACAAAAACAAAAAACAACAAGAACAAAAATAAAAGACTAATATTGATAATAATAATAAATTAAAGCATGGTATAGACAATGAAAATGATTTTCCTAATATATTCACTATAAATTATATATAATATAGTAAAATTCGTTTTCTTGATATATGGGACAAAGATGAACACAACCTTATTTTTTAATCAGGAGTATATGATTTCTATAATTATATATAAATCTAGAACAGGTGAAAATGAAACATTTCCAACATTATACTCACATGAAAACAACACTACAACATATCTCAATGCTCATATATATATCGATATCATGAATGATATTGAGAATCTTAGGAACATTATTTTAAAACCCAAATATCCCACCTATCACAATATGGAATGTACCACATAAGAAAATATCTATTTTATATAATAAACCATCATTATAAGGCCTTTCAATTCTATATTCAGCAATAGAAGAGGGTGACCATCAAGACACGTATACGTTCTTCTTATTTAACGAATATTTTATATTATAGAAAAAATAAACCCTTATTCAAAACACTCAATAATAATAATATCCTAAATATATATATATATATATATATAAGATTAAAATGATAATTCAAAATTTTATATTGAAAGTGTGGTACTAGTTCTATCATTCAATTTTTTCAAAAACCTTTTTGATCCAACTACACGAACTACACATAGAAAAAGTTTTGATAGGAACATGTAGATGTGGGGAAGAATTTTAAAATGTGTGCACTATAATATAATAATAACAGGGAACCAGTTCTTATAATTTTATTAGATTGATTAGTGATCTATATGTCAAAGTTATGTATAAAATATCAACCTCCTTTTAAAAAATGATGAAATTGTGTGGATGAAATTAATATAATAGGTTAGGAATGTAACGACATGGGTCATTATAAATAAAACTACCCTTTTGAATTAGTATGTGTTTTATATTTAATAATTTATAAGTAAACATATACAGTTAATTGTATTAATTTATAATGGTAATCTAACTTCCTGATCTGGGAGCCACGCGATGGTACCCCGTGCCGATTCTCGACAATACGTCAACCTCTCCTCCCCGTATGCTGGATGATGTTGACTAATAGAGAATTTTTCATAAGAAATTCATGGGGAGATTATATCCTCTTTTCTACAATTTAAACACCTATAGAGGTAAGTATGAAACAGCAGAAGCATATATTACCCTAAAAATACTGATGTTTCAAGATGACCAAACAAGAAGTAAAATACTCAATATGAAATAGAAAACATGATACTTAAATATAAGTTTCAAGTGTATATAATGAAACTGAAAATAACAACACTATGACTCCCCAAGAGGGTTCCAAACCATGTATAGTCCCCTCATCCAAGAACCATCCCAAATCAGCAATCCATCCTAGGGTCTTTTCCCATATCCTATCCTAATACAATATAATCTATTCGGGTACCGATTAGGTAGCCTGAATAGGGTGTGATTACAACTCATTAGGCTACCATAAATAATATATAAAACAATTCTAGTTAGAAAATGGTGTATGTGGATCTATATGAAATAAGTACAATGCATAAACAACCAATTACTACATTATCTTTTATTATTTTCTTACAACATTTACTCCAGGGTGCCCAAGGATACATGTACCTCAATACTAACTTCATCTCGTATCAGAGCGTGAAGTGTTCCTTGGAAGTATCATATCTTAATACCAACTTCTTTCTAAATATCGATGTATTCAATGGTTCTATGATATCTCAGTACCTCATTCGACTTATTCCAGAGATTTAATATTCTCTTGTGAGGCCATAACTCAGAGTTCCATTATTTCCATTAATTAATTTCACATTTATAAGACAAATTTCTAAAGTTACTAATATCACAAACATAATTAATATGGCCATGTTACAATGTTTACACCTCAATATATTGAACTCGTTCCCATTCTCTTTACTCATAAGTAAAATGACCATGTTACCATGTTTACATCTCAATTTAGAATGACCATGTTCCCATCATCTTTACTCATAAGTACGATGTCCATGTTTCCATTTGTACTTATCAAATTAGAGTGACCATTTCCCCATAATTTATCACATAATTAATTTACCAATTAATTATCCACTCTAATCCCAATAGTAATTCAAAAATTTGTTAAACAAAACCATTCCATTATTTTACTAAACAATTAACTAAGTTTTCAAATGACTAATTAATTAATCAATAAATTAATCAATTTCACAATTCATATTCCATAATAAATTATCCAAAATTAATTATCTCATTCTAATCTCGTCTTTCCATTATTAATCTCACATTTTATTATGTAGATCATATTGTCAAAGGTACATAATTAGTCCAAAATTAATTATCTCAACTTAATCATTTCAATATCTAATAATTAATCCCCCGATTAATTATCTAGATTACAACACCTTGATCTTATAATAAATTTCTCCATATTAATTATCCAATAGGGAATCCCCTTAGCATCATGATTAGTTCACTAATTAATCACATATTTCAACATATATTTTAAAAATAAAATATGTCAATCTAATCAAACCAATTAATTAAATACAATTCCTAAAAGATACTAGATATTCTACATTTTTACAGATGCATTTTAAATCCATGACTATGGGAATTACATTTAAATCACCTTCCTTGATTCGTTGATAGAAGTTCACAAAATGGAAATCCCCAAAATCTGATCAGTACAACGATGTAGATCTGAGATCCAGATCAAAAATCCCTAAATGAAATTCACGATATCAAGGTCAATTCAGTCAGGTACTAGTTATCCAATACTACATATAGATCTCACCACAAATAATAGACAACAAAATACATATGATATCCTCCACCAACAGATAATGGAGAGTGAAGAAAATGAATAGAAGAAACATTAGGATCAGATCCACTTACAGGGTGGAGAGCAGATCTTCGATTTGGGCTATCAATCATGAAGAACGGAGTTCGTATGGACTTGTAACCACTCTAAAAATAATTTTAATCAGCCAAAATCATAAAATCCAAAGACAAGGTCGAATAGGTGGTGTTTTGGGGGTTTGAAGGATTTTAAAACTATGTTTTTGATGAATAAAAACAACATGCACTGTATCTTGGGAAGGGGCCCACATTTATGTGAAATTGTTCACCAAATCTATGAAACTCATTGTCTAGAGATGCATGTTTTTCTGGGTTTGGGTAGATGATTTATCAAACCGTGCACGAGCTATAAAAACCACTCTGCTTGGGTTCTCATGGTTAGCTGGGTTGGGTGCACTGTTAACCCTAACCATGCACCAACCTTTCACAGACCCATTTTCTCAAACGTTTCCTTAAAACTCCCCCAAAACTCACTTCAATTCATAACTCCAAACAATGGTACTTAAATAAGAATGAAAAGTACTTGAAATCTTGCTTGAGATAACTCTAGATATGGTCGGGATCATACAATATCCCCACCTTATAATAGATATTCCTCGAGTTGCACCTCAAATACTTTATAAAATTTTGAGCCAGAAATGATTGGGCCATTGAGCCCTCATATCTGCTTCTCTTTCCCATGTTTCCTCTTGCACATATCCATGTTTCCATAACACATGAACTATCACCACAATCGTTCCCCTCAACATTTTCTCTCTACGATCAAACACACGTATAGGATGATCCTCAAATGACTCACCTATCTCAAGTTCAACTTCATCCTCATCAATCTCATGAGAAGGCTCATGGTGATACCGCTGAAGTTTTGATATATGGAAAAAACCACTCATAGAGTTTTATCTCTGTGCAAGAGCCAACCGGTATTTCATCGGCCTGATTATCTCCATTATCTAAAATGGTTCGACAAACCTGGGCGCCAACATGCCTTGTCTCCATATCCAACAGTGACCCAACTGTGGTGACACCCAAAGGAACACATGATCACCCTCTGAAAACTCTCAGGATCATCTCCATCTATCAACATATGACTTTTTTCCACTCTAAGATTTTTCCATGCATTTCTGAATGAGCTATACCTTCTCCGATGTCTCATGCATGAGACTCAGTCCCAACAACTCTAACTCACAAGCATCCATCCAGTATAGCGGTGATCTGTATGGAATACCATAAAGAGCCTCATATGGTGAAATCTATATAGTTTCCGAATAACTATTGTTATAAATGAACTCCACTAATACCAATTTCTTTTACCATGACCCATGAATGTCATGGACACATGCCTGTAGAATATCCTCAGGAACCTGTATAATACATTCCGACTACCCATGTGTTTGTCGGTGGAAACCTATACTCGATAATACATGTGTACCAAGATCTTTCTATAAGACCTACCAGAAGGATGAAGTGAATCATGAATCACAATCTATAATTATAGTCTATGGAAATCCATTCATAAGTACTATCCACCGAATGTTATGTTCTCCCTACAATTAAACTATAACGGTTTCCCTTATAGGTAGGAAATTTGCTACCTTTTTCATTTGATACACAATGACCCAAATAGAGTCATTATTCATAAGTGTCTTCCGAAGAACCACCACAAAATCAATGGTCACACCATCTCGTTTCCATTCCAAGATGGGGAATGACTTTAGAAAACATCCTGGTCATTGATGCTCCTCCATAACCAACTGACAGGTGAAGTATTCTTTCAAAAACCCAATTATCTCTAGACACAAAAACTGTCATCATAGGTCATGGTACATTGGTTACACTTGGATTCAACACCCATTTCGATTCATGAAAATTATGTATGATCACCTCTCACATGATCATAGATACCATGACCTAATTCTTCACATTGATGAACTCATATTCATATATCAACTAGTATAAAGGTGTCTCACCACCTTTAAAGCATTCCTTCAAGGAAAAGGACTCTGGATCCGCACACTTTCTATCCGTGATGCATCTCATGAGTGTAGACTCCACTACAACTGAAAATAGAGTCCTCAATTCTGGACTCTCCTAAACTACCACATGCATTTTAGCTAGCAGGTTCATCATCATCCACTCTTCACTCGACTCACGAACCATATGAGTTTGAGTTTTCCTTCTCAATACATTAGCCCCACTATTTCCCTTCCCAAGCATATATGCCAGTTCCAAAATAAAAATATTTCATATCCTCAACCCATATCTTATTTCAATGATTCAAATCACATTGCAAAAGTATACACATCATGCTCTTGTGATTTTTATAGACTGTAAAAAAATTTCCCAAAAAATAGTATCACAAAAAATTAAGACCATAAACTACTACTTCAATCTTTAGGTCCTGCGTAAGGTAATTTTATTCATGAGGCCTCAACTACTGATACCCATACGCCACAAATCGATCTACCTTCATCAACACAGATCCAATTCTAATCCCATAACATCATAATAAACCAAATACTTTTCCCCTCAATCAGGTAGGATCAAAATTGGTGTTGATGTTAATAACTTTTTCAACTCCTAAAAATATATCTCACAAGATTCTGGATATTCCAACATTACCCTCTTTTTGGTCAAACCCAAAAGTGGCAATTCCAAATGGGAAATGTCTTTTATGAACCCTCTGTAATATCCAGATAATCCCATGAAGCTTTAGATATCAAAAACATTCTTGGGATTATCCCAAAAAACCACTACCTAAAACTTATTCAGATTCACTAGCACATCCTCTTTTGAGATGATGTGCCCCAATAAGTGTACCCTGTCAATCCAAAACCAACACATACATAGGTTGGTGTATAGATGATGTTCTCTCAGTGTACCGAGGAAAATGTCAAAATGTTGGGGATGATTTTCATGATTCTTGTAGTACACTTTTTTGTAGTCCACAAACACCACCACAAATTGATACAAATATGGATGAAGGATCCTATTCATCATGTCCATAAACACTGCACATGCATTTCTCAACCAAAATGGCATGATGAAAAACTCATAAATTCCATCACTAATTCTAAAAGAAGTCCTCAATATATCCTAAGTCTTTACTTTAAAATAATGATACCCTAATCACAAATCGATCTTTGAGGAAAAAAACTCCCTAAAATTGGTCAAATAGACTATTGATACATGGAATAGGATATTTCTTCTTCATCGTTAATTTTTTCAACTTCCGGTAATCGAAACACAAACATAAACACTTCTTATCCATATTGGTGAACAAAACATGTGATCCCCAAGGTGATGTACATAGTTGGATAAATCTCATGCCCTCCAACTCCTCCAACTGAATCATAAGATCATAAAGCTCAGTTAGTGCCATTATGTACGGTGGAATAGGCAATTTCTCATCCCCCGTCTTGAGATTAATAGTGAATTCAACATCGCTCTTAGGTGGTAGACATGAGAAGTCTTTAGGAAATATAGTATGAAAGAGTTCCACAACTGGGGGAGACATCTTACCTAACACCCCCATCATCCAACAAATGACTAGAAACTTGGGCTTTGAACTATCCCGGTTTCTGAGTAATTGTCCCTACTCATCCTGCCTAGATATCCTACTATCCATGATTAATATACCGGTCACCCTTAAGAGATGTGAATGTATCCCTCTTATGGTAACAGTCAATGTGGGATTGGTAGAAGACTAACTAGTCCATCCATTTAATCAAGTTAAATATCATCATATCAAGAACATAAAGATCCCAAAAGAAATTATATTCCTCAATATCTAGTGAACATCCCTTACATAGGTAGATATTTATATACTGCACTGCCAAGAGTGTATCTATATTCATTACCCCGCTCAAAAACTCAACTATGAAGATCAAATATTAAAAAAAAATGATATAAAGGAATGAGATTCATTAGTATCAAACATGGAACTATCTATAGTAGAATCTAATAGAATTTTACCCCTTAGTGTCGACGGACCAGCCTCATTGTCCTCAAGTGTAGGTTGTTCTATAGGTAACTATGCTAACATGCTTCCCCGTGAGGTTTTCTGACTCCCTGGAGTAGCACCACTGTCATGATGTGGGTCCTCCTTCCCATTATCCCATGTCCACTGCCTCTACCACCTAAACTAGTAGAACTCTAACTACCAGGCTGATATGGTGTAGAAGATTCTCTTCCCATGCTATGACTCTTCTTAACTGCTCCTTCAGTACCATTCTGTCACTGTGACCTACATAATTTTTTGAAGATGTCCCATCTTTCCATAATATTGACACTCTACTAGTTGTCGGAAAATTTTTTGACCATAGTGTCATGGCCTACCAGAATGAGGACTTAACTCTCTAGTAATTTCTTGTCCAATCGGACCTCTTATCTGCATAATATAATTCCCACTACCTTTGCTAAATTTGTTTTAATCAAACTTCTTGATCTCGGATGTTGCACCCCATGATCATCTAGTAAGAACTACCTATACATCACTAGAATCCTCACAAAATTTTCCTTAAACTATGAGGGAATGATCCATCACTTCTACAAACTTATTTAACCTAATGATTTTAACATCGGACTTAATCTCACAATTGCGTTCATCCTGAATATTGTTCATTGTAGCTAACTTATATCCTGGTAACATTGGGGACCTGTTTTGGAAATCTTTACAGTTTCATGAATAGTAAATAACTAATATTTTCCCCTATTTTAGATTCATGAACTCAGTAGATTTCTATTATCTCAGCATCTCTGGATAAAAGTGTTCCAATAACCTCTCTAAGAAGTCCTTCTATAACATAATAGTAGTTACTCCAGCTTCCGCCTGAATATCCCACTAGTGCTTAGAAGATCCCCATAGTATGTAAGTTACCAACTTGATCCTCATATCTTCCTGAGTTTCTAAATGGTCAAGTATTTTCTCTATAGACTCAACCCAAAATTCAAATCCATCAGGTCTATAATCACCATCAAATGTTTGAGGGTAAATTAATATAAAATCCATTTTTAACTCAGCCATACTTTTCTCAACCTACTTTGGGTCTTTTTCCATGATTTTCTTGAAGTGAGTGAAGTTCTCTAGAAACTTCTCCCCTTCACCTTCAGTTGATATGAGTGGTTCCTAAAGTTCCTTAAATGGAAAAACATTCCTAGGCACACCCCTTGGTCGTCCTCTCAACAAGCATTGTGGAAGAATAATCTCTAAAAAGTCCGACACATGTTTTAGGTATCATTACAAAACATTAGAACATTTATGTAAGAGAAAATAATCAAAACAATAACGTTTCCCTATCTCTATACATAGTACAAATTGAGGTTTTATCACTACCCATTACCATCATACTCCTAGGTTTTTGTTAACATGGGTATACACACTCTCATAATCAATTATCTCATATAAACACCAAATTATTCTCATTTTGCATCACTTTCACAAACATTTTCAATTCATGTTAGGAACCGTTTTTCATTTTAATCTCACATAAAATAAAAATAGTTCAAGTTTAACAACTTACACATAACTGGTTTTCATGTTCATGCTTAAAATGATGCATGTAACAATAACCCTGAATACCTAAAATGATGCATGTATACTCAACTCTCGTGCTACTCTAGGACACAAAACAATACTCAAAATTCTCAGAAACAATAATAACATCACACCACAAGTTAATCACCCATGGTGAATTAATATTCAACTATAACCGCAAACAACAATAACAACAATCCCACCCTGAGTACTTGGGTTTTCCCTCATACATGGGGTTGAAACTACCATGAAAGCGCTCATTAACAAGTAATGACTCTACCTAGAATCGTGTCTACCTATCCAAAAATAGTAATACCAATGAAGAATAATGAAAATTTGTGCTCTGATACCACTTTGTAACATCCAGTCTCGAGAGCCATGTGACGGTGTCCTGAGTCAGTTCACTCCATGACCTCAAGCCTGCCTTTCAAAATGAAAGAGGATTCCAACTGGAAGCAAGGGTCTGGTAAGTCATTCATGGGGAGACTATACTATCATTTATCAGAGTAAAACACCAATGGAAGTAAATAATAAATAGTGGAAGAATATATAACCAGAACAATACTCAAGTCACAAGATAACCAAAAGGAAATACAACAATCAAAATAAAAGGTAAAACATGTTATTCCAATATAAGTTTCAATTGTCTAAAATTCATCTGAAAATTAAGAAATTAAAACTCCCTAAGTGGGTTTCAAACCATGTCGGGTCACCTCATCCAAGATATATCCCAAATTGTCAATCCATCCCAGGGCCTTTTCACTTATCCTGTCCAGTAACAATAAAATATTTTTGGGTGTCGATTAGACATCCCGAATAGGGTGTGACTACAACTCAGTAGGTCATGACCAACAATGTTTAAAACAATTTATTCAAAACATAGTTTATGCATTTCTATAAAAAAAATAAGTATATTTCATAAACAGTCAGTTATTATATTATAATGTATTCTTATCAAACTACATTTACTCTAGGGTTCCCAAGGAAACTCATACCTCAATACTAACTTCATTTCATACCAGAGCCCGAAGTGTTTCATAGGTAATATCATATCTTAATACCTACTTATTTTCGAAGTTTTAAGTATTCAAAAGTTTGATGATATCTCAGTACCTTATTCTACTGATGTCAGAGATCAAATATTCTCATGTGAGTCTATTACTTAGAGTTCCATTATTTCCATTATTTTATTAAACATTTATTAGAAACATTTTCAAAGTTACCAATATTACAATCATAAGTAAGATGATCATGTTTCCATGCTTACTCCTCAATATAAGGACTATGTTACCCTGTATATTTCTCAATTTAGAATGGCTATGTTCACATTATCTTTAATCAAAATTATGATGACAATGTTACCATTTGTAATTCTCAATTTAGAATGTCCATGTTCCCATTATTTATCATATAATTAATTTACCAATTAATTATCTACCCCAATCCCATTACTAATTCAACAATTAGTTAAAATCATACATTCTATTAGTCAACTCAACAATTGAATAAGTGTTTCAAACAATTAATTAATTAATCACCTAATTAATCAATATTAAATTTCATATTCCATAACTCATTTTCCAACATTAATTATCTCAATATTATATCCATATTCCATATTTAATCCCACAATTAATTATATATATCATATTTTCAAAGGTACATAATTAATCCATAATTAATTATCTCAACTTAGACATTTCAATATCTCAAAATAAATCCCCTGTTTAATTATCTTGATTACAACCCCTAACACTCATAATCAATTTTCCCACATTAAATAACTAACAGGAATCCCTTTAGTCTCACGATTAACTCCCAATTAATCGCTTATTTCAACAAATCTTCGAAAAATCAGTTGGTCAATCTAATTAACCCATTTATAGAAAATCAGTTGCTAAAGGTTCCAAGAAATTCTAAAAATTTTCATATAAATACTAAATCCATGATTACAAGAATTATATTTAGACCACATACCTAAATTAGTTGATGGATGTTCACCCAACAAAAATCTCTAAAATCTGAACAGCACAAAAATGTAAATCTGAGATCCATATAAAAAATCCCAAACCCCAAATCAAGATATCAAGATCCATTAATTATAGATCTAGTTCTCTAACACTTAATCTAGATCTCACCACATATTTTATATATAATAAAATATTGGATTTCCTCCACTAAAGGATGATGATGTAAGATGAGAAAGAAAATAAGAAACACTACGATCATATCCACTTACTAGGTGGAGAGCAGATCTTCGATTCAAGATTACAATCACATTGAATAGAGTTAGTTTGGCCCTGGAACCCCTTAGGATCATTATAGAATAACCCAAAAACATTAAATCCCCTGAAACGGTTGAATTAGAGGTCTTATGGGGGTTCAGGGTATTTGAAAATTAATTTATGGATAAATAAAAACCATACACAAGGTCACCAAAGAAGGGGATCATGCTTAGGCAAAACCATGTTCCAACCATTCAGACCTCACTATCTAGGGTCGCATGATTTTCTGGGTTTGGGCACATTGCTTATCAAACCAGGTCCCAGCCATGATAACCACTCAACCTGGGTTCACATAGTTAGTTGGGCTGGGTGCGCGGTTTAACCTAACAGTTTTCCCACCATGGACAGACCCATTTTATCAAATTTCTTAATAAAACTCCACCCAAACGCCCCCCAAATCATAACTAGAAACATGGGTGATTAAATTAGAATTAAAATACCTAAAATAGTGCATGATAGAACTCTTTAAATGTTCAGGATCTTACATGTACCTATAAGAAATATATATCACAATATAATTAAATAAAAGAGTAAATGAGTTGCAATAAATATTTCGCATAAATAAAGAACACCAGTATTTTTTAAAAACATATATTTTTTTTAAAAAAATAATTTATAGTGAGCCTTACAAATATATTTTTATTAGTTATATTGATATTAATTTTTTCCACATTTGAAAATATAAATTTTAGAAAATGGATCGAATATTTTGAATTACCATAATAAATTTTTTTAATTACAGTGAATTTAATTTTATTCATAAATAAAATTTTGTTAGTAAAAAATTAAGTTACCACGGTTAGGGTTAACTTACTTGTAAAAGCATAATATGTAATAACAACTTCTTCAAATTGATTGTGTATATATTTTAGAATATTACATGACATTTTCCAAATTAATTATGTATTTATGTGTCACTTACCTTAAAAATGAAATCCCTTTTTATACTAATAAATTATATTTATAAAATTTCCACCCCTCTCACCTATAAAAGGATATGTTCACCACAACTATTCTCTACACTCAATTTGTATTCTAGAACTAAAAAACCAAAGAAAAATAACTCCCCTTCATTTTTCCCACATTTTAGGGGTTCTGGTAACACCATAATATCAACCAAAGGTGCCTTACGGTTTTGTTCAAAAACAGCTTCCAAAGGGAAATGTATTGTTTTAAATTGCACTCTTATAATCCTCTCTCATTCTTTATCCTATAAATTTGTTAAATAAAATTTTAAATAGATAAATAAATATCCTAAATATAATTTAACATTATTATAATAATAGAATATCAATTATCTATTCTCATATTATTTTTTTTGAAAAATAATCACGTCGCTCCGGTTATGTGCAGAATATCGCCTCCATGGAAGATGTGTATCCTTTTTAATAATAACCTTCTTGGAAGGTTGTAAACATATTTATATGGTAAAAAGAATAAAATTATAACATATTGTTGGTTCTATAATGGATGAATAATAATTCAACTAAATATAAAAAATTAATATAATAATTGTTAATAAAACTGCCTAGTTGTACATGCAATTAAAAAATAATATTAAAACTGAGAAAACATTATCTATGGGACTATTTATAATTCTTCAATGATATGGAAATATTATAATTTTTTCTTTTTTAGTCAATTAGAAAATTCAACATTCATTAATAAATCAGAATGGAATTAGAACAATAAAATAAACACCTTCGGGATAGTAATAGTAAACATGATGCCTTAATAAATAGAATATAAAAAAATATAAAAGAATAAAAATAAACCAACTAATTAAAAATTTTATAAAGAATTTATTTAATAAATTTATGTTGAATATTCATGTGGTTATACGTGCAAACCATGTGAGTCAGAAGGAGAGGAAATTTATCCTCCAACCCACCCTCTTTTATTTTGGGTAATGATTTCTCTCTATAAACCAAATTTTATCTCTCCGTGACTCTCATTTATATCATGAAAATTATATATATATATATATATCTTTCATATATATCTACTTAATTTTCCTTCTATTTTTAGGCTTTATATATGTTTTTCATGTTCTCTTCCCAATTAATTTCTTAAAAAGAATGTTTAAAGGTGGATAACATATTCCCCATTATATTTCATGTTCCCAACATTAAAAAACATTACACCCCTTGATTCCAAATTAATTATTGATGAATTTTTTTTAATTTATTTTTTAGATTCTATTTTTTAAGGAAAACACATGTTCTTACCTACACTAGTTCTTTTTACCTATATCTTAAAAGGAAAATCTAAATATTTATTTCAAAATCAAATTCCCAAATGTTGTTTATAACTTTTCCTCATTTAAAACACATATTAAAAAACTATTATTCTATTATGATATGGTGTTATAATTATTTGGTCACATGATACCATTATGATACAATATAAGAATTATCATGTTAGGTGATCCGATTGTCATATAATATTTTAATTATCTTGTTAGGGGATTCAATTACCAAATGATATCACAATAATTTGGTTGGGTGATTCCATTGTGAAAAGATGTTGAAATCTTCTCGTTTAGATATTCAACTATGATATAATCTTGGAATTATCCGTTTATGTTATTACATTAATATATAATGTTGGAATTATTTGGTTTGTTGATTCCATTATGAAATGATGTTTGAATTGTCTCATTTGGTGATTCTATAATTTTATGATGTATGAATTTTCTAATTAAGTTATTCCATTAAGATATTTTTTAGGAATTATCCAGATAGGTTATTCTATTATTGATATAAGGGATAACCTTGACTAAACCTTATTACGTGATGTTTTATTTTGTTTCAGTATTTTAATAATGAAAAATCCCCTAAAATCCATTCATTTTGGACATGCTTCCATGTGATTATATATGACATTTCACTTTTATTATACCATGTTATGCCTTTTATCTCGATATTTGTAACTCATTCTCATGTTTACACCCATACTCAGCTTTATAATACACCCTTTCCTTTATGTTTGTCCATATGGTGTCCTCTATAGTGATAGAAGTTCAATTGGATTTAAAATCACTTTATAGAGGTCATAATAATGAATATGATGTTTAGGATGAGATTGATGTGTTATGTGTGTAATCATATAATGAAACTCTACCTATATATCATGGGGGTTTTTTATGGATTTTTGTATTATAAATAATGTAATAATACATTAATGATACTTTAGTTTCTATAAAAATAGATAAATTTGACATTTAGTGAGAGAGATATGAGCTTTAGTTTTCATAGAAGTTTTCCAATTGATTTACTGTCAAATAATATTAACTAGTATACGCATATCTTGAATCAAATTTTTTTAACACTATTGGGTTAAGAGATTATAAATGTGATATGGACCAGAATATTGGTTGACACTTCTCACCAGAATGTTTTAAGAAGTGTTTTTCATATCCATGTGGATTCAAAGGAAATGGATAATCCTGAATAAAAGTAATGAGAATGTTTCTTTGTATGTAATGGGTATAAAAACCTTATATTTCATCTATGAAATAATGATTAGTGGAATTTCATTAGAATAAAAATGTTTCTCTTCAATGATAAGATCATGTAGAAGTATTATAACGTGGTAAAAAATTTGGTTAAATTAAATAATCAAATGATATATCTAAATTCATATTAGTGCAGGGCTGAAAATTCTATAATGTTCAAGTAGTACTAAAGATCTAGAATATTCCCCAAGACATGATGTATTAAAATTCAATGTGACTTAATAATTATAATTAATACTTATATAAGATCTAGTTCCAAAATGATAGGAACCTCGGGGTAAACTGAGGATGTCATCTTGGATCAGACTATCCCCATTAAGTTCTTCATATTAATGTTAATAATACCAAGAACCTGAAATAGGTGGTTATTCTGAGTTATTTAGAATAGTTGTAGTTATAAATGAAGTAGGAAATGTACACCATTCATGTCAATAAAACATGGGAGACAACAAAACTACTACTTGGAAAAAATTCACTATAAATTACATTTTTCAACAACCTGAAACAAGAAGATTACTATAGAAAATTATACCAAGGGTGTTTAGTTTAAATGAGATTAAAATAATGGTAGGGTGTGTATTTATTAAAAAAATCTCATATTGGTAATCACATAAAATCTAGATGGTTCTCATATTGGTTACATAGGAATTTTTATGTATAGAATAGTAAGATGTAAAAATAGATTTCATTCATGGTGTCTTGGTGGAGGAAATATTTTTCCCGACCCGTCCCCCAAAGCATGTACCATGACATACCCCAAGCTTCCCTCTTGAAGTCCAGGGTTGGTGACGAGCACAAAAGGCATCAACCTGCAAGTGGGAGGCATTTTACTGAGTACCTGTACACACACACAACCACATCCATAAACAATAAAGTAAAACAAGCATTCCGATATAAATAACAATCAAGTACAAATACAGCTGAAAAGAAATTTGGTACAGAATAAAAAACCAATAAAAGACTAACTATAATATATGAAATTAAAAAAGAAACTCTAGATAGACATCTGATGAAAACCCCGCATGATGGGTAATTATAGAGTAGTTGTCGGAATCCATAGAATTACTCCCACTTGCCTGGTATCACTGGGAACCATAGAGTCCTAGGCCACCAGGCTCTCTATCGAGGCGTCGCTCATCTCCACCAGACACAACATGTGCGGGCGAAGCCTGTGCAGAGGTGAGTAACAACAACAAAAGTTGGTACCTCAAACAAATAAGAAAATTATACAAAGTAATCCACAAAAAAACCAAGAAGCATGATCATGAAGAATGACTAAATAGAAAGGATGCTCACACAAGTTATATTCTAGAGTAGGAAAGTAGGACCATTAGTCACATTATCGAACACCATGGAATGCAAGAGAAATTATCCTCAATGAGTACAGTGGACTTTCCAGGTCACACAGAAGCATCTTCGCACTAACCATAGACTATTGTGGTACTCATCCTGGATGAGTATTATGGGTATGCTGGGTCACACAGAAGTCGCTCCCCAACATGAGTATAATAGTTAACATAGATTCCTCTTCTCACTGGACATACTAAGGTACTACTCATATCAACTATTGTGGGTATGTTGGGCCACACAGAAGCCACTCCCCATTGTGGGCCAACCTGGTCACACAGAATCTACTTCGCATTGGGCTATAGTATCTGATCCACATAGGGTCTCTTGTTAGGAGTCTTTAGGTCTCATCTAACCAAAGGGTTTCTGAACATATCACGTCTGATCTCGGGAGAACCACACCCCAAGACATTTTTTTAATTTCAACTTCCATGAAAACCTATATAGTATATTCAAAAATATATGCCTCATCACGAGGGTTCCAATGCCGTAAACGCCTCATCAATCAGAAACCTGATTTCCAATATATTGACATTTTTTCAAAAAGGGGCTGGTTGGGTCTAGCTCTAGTCTGAGCCAGTTCGATAAACCCAAACAGACCCATGTTCATCAACCCGACCCAAACCTAGCTCGGCCTGGGTCATGCCCACGGGGGCGACCCGTGCCCCGCCCAGTCTGGCTAGCTGGGGTGACCCACGCCCTGCCTGTTCCACCATTGGAAAACTTGTTCCACCTTGTTGGAATGTGGCTGGAAACCACATCTGGATCTCCATCACCCCATAGATTATTCATGGGTTCGCCTTCTCCACTGCGGTCAAGAAACTGCGGCCTTCCGCCACGAGGTACGTGGCACAGTGCCGCATATGTGGTTCACTGACGTGGTCGGGTGGCTGTTTCCACCCACCACAAGTTGTCAGCCTAGCTGGTGGCCATTTTCCACATTGCTATGGTAGGTTGATTTATGTGGTCTTATAACATGCTATTGTGGAATGCTGCCGTCGGGGCTGATGCAATAGTGTGTTCTTGCATGGACCACCGAGTCCGCTCCGATGGTTTGTTCTTCACGTCGCTTGCGCCTATAGGCGTTGGGGGATCCCCTCTTCCCTATAAAGGCCTCGGATCCTCATTTTCTCCATTTTGAATGTGCAACCATGAAGAACGAACAAGCGGAGGGCTCGGGCATTATTCATGTAGGATCGTTCCCTACGTGTTAGTGTTCTAAAAAAGGGAGGAGGTTGGGATTATAGTTCTATCAAAAATAATTTAATCCCACTTTACAAAACCCAAGAAGAACACCATTACACTTGAATGATAAATACATGGATCAACATGTTCGTGGTTTGATATGTGTTTATTGTTTTAGAATAAGAATATTGAAAACATAAAAACAAAACAAACCCCTACCTCGATTGACGTTCATCGTTGAAGTGCTCTACCCTCAAGGATTCAACCTCTATTGGTGTTCATCGATTCTCGGTCTCATTCATCGTAAAGCATCAATGTTGCTAGTGATCCTATCGATGTTCATTATTTGTCAAGGAATTTACATGATTTAATTCTCATTTCTCCAATTCGTTATCTTATTAAGTGAAAACATGTCACAACCTTTCTCTTACACTGTGAAGAAGCATCGTCATGCTGTTTCATTTATGAAACAAAATATCTGTTATGCTTCAAAATAATTATCCATTAAATAACTTCCTTTAAAGCACCTCATCACTACACCATAAATCCACTACTCTTTGGTCAATGGGGAGGAAATAAAAATAAAATAACCTTTTAAGTTATTTTAATATTTTTTCAAAAAGTCAGAAAACTGAAATTTTCGTCCAACCCTTGTCGGTCGAAGCTAAGTCATTTCTAGGATAATAACAGTGTTACGAGTTCAAAGACGCCCTTAGATTTTTTATCCATGCACTATTTCGAAATCTTGAAAATCCACACACATGTTTACTTAAAAGGTAGTTAAAAATATTCCAAATTCCGTTCTGGGCTCACCAGGGCTCGGAATCATTTGTTGTAAAGTGACTTCTCTTGAAATAATTCCATACCATTTAAAAACTATTATACTGAAATTCTATGACATTAAATTCTCCCCACCATAGGAATTTATGTCCCTGAAATCTAAAACAAGGTCTAATCAATCAACTGGGGGTACTGAGCATGAATCTAAGCCTCCCGCTCCTATGTGATCTACTGGATATTCCCTAGCTACCATCAAATGCACACCAGAGGTATCGACCATCAATGAAGTACCCAATCCTGTTGGTCCTTTGTCTCCACCAGGAACTCTGTAAACGTCTCTCCATCATCAATGTTCACCTCTCCCTAGTCGATTATGTGCAATAGATCATTCATGTACCTACTTAGTTGAAACTTGTGAAAAACATCATGCACCCGGTGCATCTGTGGGGGAGATCTAGGTTATACACCACCTATCCAACTCTGCTAAGAATGTAAAAAATTTCTAAGGAGCCTCAGAGATAACTTGCCTCCATGGAAACCTCTATGAAAAACCTTTCATTGTGAGATCAAAAGAAACACATGGTCCCCATCCTCAAACTCCAATGTTATCCACCTCTTATCTACATATGATTTATCCCTCCTTTGTGTAGTCATCATCTGCTCCTATATAATCATCACCTTCTTATTGGTAGCCCATACCAACTCTGGACCCATGAGTGCTAACTCCCCTATGTATGTCCATCATAGAGGTGATATGTATGGTTGCCCGTACAAGGACTCAAATAGTGTCATGCCAATGGTGGTGTAATAGCTAATGTTGTATGAAAACTATACCAGTGGTAGGTGGTCCTCCCAACTATGACCAAAATCAAGGACACAGTCATGAAGCATGTCATACATAGTCTATATGGTCCACCCTCTCTGGCCAACATTATGATGGTGAAAGGTTGTGCTAAAGCACATTTGAGTCTTGAATGCCTACTAAAATCCCTTCCACAACCAGGATGTAAAGCGTTCATCATGTTCTAAGATGATCATCTAAGGAACTCTATGTAGTCGCACTATCTCCTAGACGTAGAGGCTTCCCAAGCCCTCTATTGATCCCTACTCTCGGATGATTATGAAGTCATATGACTTGGTCAGTGGGTCAACGATCACCCAAATATAATCGTGGACCCTAGATGTGTATGCTAATCGTATCATGAAGTCCATGGATATACCAAAAAACTTCAATTTTGGTACCTAAAGTGGTTGTGTCAAGCATGATGGGACCTGATGCATGGCCTTCACTTGCTGACAAGTGATCCATCGTGAAATGAACCCTTCCACCGCTTTCTTTATCCCTGGACACTAGTACTGAAATTGAAGGACCTTGTACATCTTATCCAAACTAGGATGTACTGCTAAAGGGGGAGTATTGATCTCCCTGAACACTATGTCCTGAAACACCACTGGTACTATGGTGCGTCCTCTAAAAAGGACGACGTGCTCCCCACCTATCGAAATTCTATCAGGAGATTGTCCTAATGATAGATGATAAAGTCATGCCTTGAAGTCAACGTACACAAGTTGTGCCACCCTAACTTGTTCTAAGAGTAGGGTAGTGGCAGTCATTGATTTAATGTATGATTCTCCATCCTCATCCATGAAGGATATCTACATCGCAGCTAGCTACTCTGTCACCTCACTCAAAAGTTGTAAACCATACCTCCTGTTGAGCATGTCTTCCACCATGTTCCTCTTCCCATTACTATAGACTATATCAAAGTCATAGTCATGAAGAAACTCTAGCCATCACCATATTCTCTTATTCAGGTCCTTCTGTGAGCAGATATACCTAATAATCTTGTGGTCGGAGTAGATGGTAAGATGCTCACCCATTAAGTAGTGTTGCCACATCTTCAAGGAGAAGACTACTGCTACTAACTCCAGGACATCAGCCACATAGTTCTTATCATGTTCCTCAACTTCCATGAGCCATAGGTGATTGCTGCTCACTCTTGTATCAGGACACAACTCAGTCCGGTCCCTGATGCATCACAGAAGACTACATACCCAACGCCCTCCTCTGGTACTCTCAAGATGGGGGCACTCAATAGTCTCCACCTTATCTCCTTGAAACTCTGATAGAAATTCTCCATCCACATGAAGGGTTTTCCCTTCAACGTCAAGGTAGATAAATGTGCTACTACACTAGAAAAGTTGTGCATGAACCCCTGGTAGTATCTAGCCCAACCCAAGAAATTTCACTCCTCAGTCACACTCCTAGGTGGCTCCCAAGAAAGTAATGCCTCTATCATCACCGGATCCACTGCAACTCTATCTTATGAGATGACAAGTCCCAAAATGTGGACCTCCTGAATCCAGAATTGGAACATAGATAGCTTACCATAAAGCAGGTTCTCTTAGAGTGTATATGGAACTATTTTTTGGTCTGTAGCATGCTCCTCCTCCGACTTCGCGTACACCAAGATGTCATTAATGAAGACTACCATGAAACGATCGAGGTAAGGTTGGAAGATCCTATTCAAGATTCCCAAGAACATTATTGGGCCATTGTTCACATCGAAGGGCATAAAAAACCCATAGTGGTCATACTGGAATATAAAGGATGTACTCGGTGTGTCCTTATCTCGTACTCAAAGATCATGAAAGCTTGAACTGAGGTCAATCTTCGAGAACCACATCACTACCTTCATCTGCTCAAAGAGGTAATAAATACTCGGCAATGGATACTTGTTCTTCACAGTCACCTGTATTAGGCACCAGAAGTCCATGCATAGACTCAAGCTCCCTTCTTCCTTCTTGGAAAACAACACTGGGGCTGTCCAAGGTGAAACGTTGGGTCTCACAAATACCTTCTTCTACAAGTCATCCTGTTGTACCCTCAATTCACAAAGCTCCACGGGATCCATAAAATATCCTAGTGTGGAAATAAGTTTCTTACCCAGGTATATATTGATGTAGAAGTCTACTTACATGTGAGGAGGTAGTCCTAGAACATCCTCAGTGATGACATCCTCATACTCTTCCACTACTACAGGAAAGCACAGAATCCTCTCGTCCACCGTATCGAAGGTGATTCTAGCCAACTAGTGATTGATCAGCTACACTACCTCTGAGAAAGTCCGTCCTATGATGGAATGGTTCCCTTCTCACTGGTGAAGGAAGACATGTTCTCATCCTCACGGACACACTGCCCTATGCTCCTAAAATAGTCGATCTAAGCATGAACTATAGATATCTAGTCCATACCCAAGATGACATCGTTAGGCCTAAATAATGATACTAGGAGATCCCAAATGAAGCTTCTACCTATTAGATTAGGCTCACACTATCGTAACAATTGTTTAATCGTTGAATACCCTCCCATGGGGGTCTTTATTCCTAAGGATCAAGCCAACAGATCCTCTGGATTATCTAATCCCTGAACGAGGTCTGTGGAAAGCAAATAGTGACTTGAACCTATGTTTTTAAGAACTAAAACTAAGGTGTAGAATAAAAATATTTTACCTCTAATCATCTCTAGAGCATTGTGTTCATAGGCCCCCTACTTCAGAAGCTATCCTCGCCCCTATCTGCTAGCTTCCGGAGCCTATGGTGGACCACCTAGGGGTGGTGGTGGTAGAACCTAGAGTAGTTGTCCACTGCATGCCACTCATCTTTCTCCCCAACCATTTTTACCGCCCTGTGGACCTCCTCACTTGAGCCTCTACCTCTACATTAGAGGTCCCACAACCATCTGCTGATCGTCTGCACGGCGGGTCGGGCAGTCAAGAGCCATTTGTCCCTTCCTGCTGCACGTGAAGTACATCCTAGATCCCTACCAACTCCCTATACTATAGGATCCCCACACTACTAACCCAAAGTCCTGGGGTTGTCCCTTGAAAGACCTAGCCCCCTTGGGACCCCATGTCCGCTATCTGCTACTCACCAATAAAGACTCTTCCACCTGAGGTCTATTGGTGGCTCCGACTGCTGGTGATTTCTCTGCTAGGAAGCTCTCGAAAAGGATCACGGACTCCATCACTCTATCCTAAGTGGGTATGCTGAGAGACACCATGAATGCCCTGATCTCATGTCTGAGCCCCTTCTAAATGGTCCAGGCCCTAAACAATGGTATCACATCATGTATGTGGAGTAGGAATAGAGGTATGTAAAGCTCACAGAGTACTCAGCCACTAACATGCTACTATTCTACATGTGAAGAAGATCATGTATGTGCATATAGTGTAATGTCGCAGGGAAAAAAACCTCCCAGAAAAGCTGCTCAATTTATGTCTATGTGGGGTTACCGCATTAAGCGTCTTGATGGTTAATCTCGACCATCTCCCTGCCGAGCCATGTAGACTGGTCATGGACAAGATCTCCATCTGGTCAAGAGGTTTCCTCATTAAGTCGAAGACCCACATCACAACCTCCATCCAATCCTCAATGACCTAAGGATCTATCTCTCCTATGTAACTAGGAGGTCTCTGTCTCTGAAAATCATGCAAGGAAATGACTGTCCGTACATCCTCTACTGGTAACTCCAACAGTAACTATTGATCAATGGGTGGTGGAAACACCGGTGCACCACCCAGTAGGGTCATCTCTATAACTGGTCCCTGAACTGATGCCTCATCACTAGGCAGGCTACCCTCAAGGTCACACATTAGAATCGAAGTTGGACATCTATGTGGAGAAATCATGATACCAATCAAGATGTACCCTAATCAGAATATTGTACTTGTTGAGCAATTTATTATTTATGAAGATTATAAGGAGTAACTTATCAAAACCAGTGTTTTCATTTATAGAGTTGAAAGGATGAACTCATGGTCCTAGTGTTTGGATATGTCAGTCGTCAAACCCACACTAGACTCCCCATATCTAAAATTTGAACTCGAAACATTCAACACAATTTCCACAAAAACAAAAAAATAGGCTTCTATTCCTTGATGTAGAATGGACCGCCTCTAATACCACTTTTTCACGACTCGTACCATGAGGAACATGTCATGACATACCGTAAGACCACCTCTCGAAGGCTTGGGGTTGGCGATTACCACCAAAAGAATCAACCTACAAGTGGGGGTCATTTTCAAAAGTACATGTTTTCACACACACACAACCACATCCCAATGATGGAAAGTAAAACAAGTTGGACACTAGAAATAACCACCATGTTCAAGTACAACTGAAATTCAAAATGGACAGAACACAAACCCAACAAAAGACTAACTTGAAAATATGAAAGTGAAAAAGAAAATATGGATATCCATATGCTAAAAACCCCACTTGATGGGTTAGTACAGAGTAGCTTCTAGAATTTGTAGAAGTATTCCCCCGCACTCCTAGTCTCACTGGGAACCAACATGTCATGGGCCACTTAGTCCTCCATCAAGGCGTTGGTTTTCTGCACCAGACACAACACATTCGGGAAATTCCCACATAGGGGTGATTAACAATGTACTCAGTAGGGACCCCAAACAAATAATAAAATACCACAGTGAAATCAAAAAACAAACCATGAAGCATGGTCACAAAGAAAGACAACTGACACCATGTATATTCTAGAGTAGTAAAGTAGGACCATTAGTCACATCAACGAACACCATTGGCAACTAGATAACTCCACCTCAATGAGTATAGTGGGCCAGCAGGGTCATATAAAATTTTCTTCCCACTAACCTTAGACTATTGTGGTACTCATCCCGAATGATTATTGTGGGTATGTTGGGCCACACATAAGTTTCTCCCTACCTTGGGCACGTAGGTTCACACAGAAGTCACTTCCCACTGTCCATACTGAGGCACTCATCCTATAGAGTATCGTGGGTCTATCGGGTCACACAGAATCCCCTCCCCACCGTGGTCTACCTGGATCACACTGAACCAACATCCCACTGGGCTATAGTATTTGATCCATAAAGGGTCTCTTGTCAATAGTCTTTAGATATTAGCCAACCATAGGGTTTCCACATGTAGCATGAATGATCTTATGAGAACCACTCCCCAAGACATTATTTTAAGTTAAACATCCATGAAAACATTCATAGAGTATTCAAAAAGATATTCCTCATTGCGATTGTTAAAAAGGTGCAAACAGCTCGTCAAACGGATGCCTAGTTTTCATGATATTAATTCTTTCCCAAAAAGGTGCAAACATCTCTTATGGTGCATCATTGTGGTGCACCGTCGAGTTCTTCCACAGACCACAAGGTCTAATCTGTTTGTTCGTTCTTCATGATGCTTATGGATATACCCTTTGGAAGATCCCCTCTTCCATAAAAAGTCTATAGATCATCCATGTCTCCATTTAAAGTATTTGACTATGAAGAAACCACAAGCGGAGGGGCTCTGTCCTTGTTCATGTTAGCATGCGCCCTCCATGTTAGAGTTTTAAAAATGTAAGGAGGTTGGGATTACAATTCTATTAATAATAGTTTAATCTTGATATAGAAAACCCAAGAAGAACACCCTCCCACACAAATGAACAAATATTCGGAAAAACCTATTCATGGGTTGATCTGCGTTCGTCATTTTAGAAAACAAAACAATGTAAAATTCAATACAAAACAAACCCCTACCTCAATCGACATTCGTTGAGGAAGCACTCCACCCTCGAGGATTCAAGAACATTTGGCGTTCGTCGCTTCTTGGTCCTATTTTTCATAAAGTGTCAATGTTGCTACCGATCGTGCCGTTGTTCTTCATTTGTCATAATATTTTCATGGTTTAATTCTTGTTCTTCCAACATGTCATCTTATTGAAAGAAAACATGTCACATCATTTTTATTACACTATTTCATTTATGAAACAACATTTCTGCTATGCTTCACAAAAACAAGCCATTAAGAAGCTACTTTAAATGTGCCTCATCGCTGCACTACAACACCTCCATCAACCGCTCAATAGTGGGGGAACAAAAATAAAATAACTCTTTAAGTTATTTTATTAATTTATTGAAAAATCCAAAAATTATATTTTATGTCCCATCCTTGTCGGTCGAAGATAAGTCCTTGCTAGGCGAATCCAGACATTTTGAGTTCAACTATACACTCATATTTTTTATCCAAGAAACAATTAAAAAGTTCGAGAAACCCTCTCAAAAATTTACTTAAATTAACATAAAAAAAATCAAAATTCCATTCCTGGATCACCGGGCCTCGAAATAACATGTCTTCAAGTGTCTGGTGTCGAAATAATTTCATACAATTTAAAAAAATATGAATAAATTATCGTACATTAAAATATTCATTGACAAACTGTAAGGAATCAAGTAATCCATAAGAAAAATAGTTTATATGCTAAAATATAGTTTTTATGGGTATAATAAAGTACCCAAGAAATGAAACAATAAGTTTGAATCTGTCATATGGAATAAGGGGTTTTTTTAATGTAATATTGATTATTAAATCTGAAAAAAGGTTTTCAATGATGGAAGTTTCATCATAATAATCTTTTATATAGATGATATATCATAGAAGTATCAAATAAAAAACATATAAAGGTGTTATAAGTTGATCTATCTAGAATTTTGAAAAATATGGATCTGTATGATGCCAAATGTATTTTTGGGTATACTGATTAGAAGAGATCATAAGACTATAACCACGGTCTTTTCTTAGATGGACTACATTTATAATTCCTTATAATGGTTAAATTTTTTTGATCTGATCATGTGACTACCCCATTAGATATACATTTCATGTAATTCCAATAGAATTCAAATAAAATGGATGTTAAATTTAAGTACTTCGTATGAGTTTTATTTTCATCATCTTCAAAAGCTTTATGTATGCTATGATTTATACAAGTTATAGAATCACTCATTTGATGGGAGTTATTAGTTTTTTATGGTGAATCTCAAAAAGGAGTTATAAATAATCAAAATATAGATTATCCAATATCTCAAATGATAGGTGGGTTTAACATTGTATTTTTAAAAATAATATCTATTATAAGGTTAAGTTCATTCAGAATTTAATGAAGATATAGAAATATAGAGGAGTATCCTGTTATGTTTACTGTTAGAGTAATAACAATACGTTGGATATGAATGCAACATCTAGTAGTTTCACTTTCTACAATAGAAGAAGAGTATATATCCATCATGGGTGTAGGGAAGAAGATTTTATAATAGTTTTATTTATTATGGGAACTCAAAAAAAGAAAAATAAAGTATTTTAATAAGATAGTTAGAGTGTACTTGATCTTCCAACAAATTTTTTGTTTCATTTATAAATGTTAAAATTTAGTTAAAGTATCACATCATCTATAATATGTTTCAAGAGTGAGTTTCGTCACTGTAGAAGATAAGTGAGAGTTAGAATCTAATAGATGAGATAAAAAATAAAAAATTTAAGAAATGTTAAAGGTGTAACTACGCCTTATATATGAAAAGACAACCAAAAAAAGGTATTGTATTTTTACCATTAATTGTTGCAAGAGGTAGGAATGGTTAAATTGTCGAAGTTATAGAGAGAACTTAATAAAGCTAAGAAAATATTATCCAATAGGTAGACTAGTAGGCTTTAATATTTAAGAATAATTTCAGATAAGTTTTGAGGGCTTCAAAAATGAATATTTGTGAATGTTTTTATTTACAACTGAATAAAAATATGGGAAAGTAATAGATTTCTAAAACTACAAGTTGTTGATAGTAAATTCCAATTTACAAATGTGTTCTTAAAATAAGGTTCGATTAGGTTTGAGTAATTCTTTTAATGAATAAGACTATCCTAGGTTTTTCAGATGTTATGCTACATTTTATAAATGGATTTTAAAGATTAAATGATTAGGTTCCAATATTAACAAGAATTTATTATTTGATGTGGGCCAACGAGCTCATACCTGAGTGGTGAGGGCTCTTTCTTGGAATACAACAGAACCAGGTTTAAAAATAGGAGGGAGGTGAATTTATGGGGGGGTACTGTAGCAGTACAGTAGTAGGTACTGTAGTAGTTACTGTTCGGTACTATAACAGCCAGAACTATTCACCCGATTTGGGCCTTCGGGCCACCGGTTTGGGCCTTAGGGTCTCAAGGGCCTTTAGGCCTCATGGACTTTGGGCCATCAAAGGATTTCATGCCTCAAGTCCTTCGGGGCATTCAGACCACCGAGTAGCCCAATTCACATAGAGAAGACCCCAGAAGAGGATCAGAGCAACAAGAATAGATGTCACTAGAAGCTGAGCTAACCAGATTGGGAGAATGAGAGGGTATGGAAACCGCCATCGGGACTAGGCACTGTGTAGCTTTGTATAGGGAAAAGCTATATGGTCAACAATTAAAGGTGGAGAGTTAGGCTATCAATGATGCAGAAGCTCTAGAGGGACAGTTCTAGTGGGTTGGGCCTACGCCTCATGTATTGGGTGTGGTATGCCTCTGGGCCTTCGAGCCATGTATTGCAAGTCATGTCGGGCCTTATGCCTTGGGCCTACGGGTAATGTACGGGTTTCCCTACAACCCTTAAAAGAGGTATTATCCATAATAGAATAAAAATAAGGCCTTCGGGCCATTCTGGCTTGATGTGGTGAAATTTGTGGGATACTGGATATTTTCAACAACAAGTGAATGGTCATCTATAAAGTGTGAATGGGAAATTAACTAGAGTAATCATCAATATATATATATATATTGGTGACATAGTTCACTTCTAATATAACAAAATATTATTCTAATATTTCTTAATTTTGAATAAGTGTTTCTAACATAGATTTGAGAAAGTCCTGAACCACATAATCTCTTATTCCATATTTTATTTTTTGAGTGTATATTTTTTTTGTTATCCCATATAAAAGTTATAGCAATATTGTTGTGTATATATTATCTGTTTTTCTAGGGTGATTGGTCGTCATAGTTATGGATACTTATTTTTAGGCATCCAAACATTCCAAATGTTCTAGGACCAATTCAATAATTGATGTTCTAGATGGTATCTTCTAAAATAAGTATTCTCTTACTCCCATAAGGGTGTAACTGTAGTGATAATCATTCAAAATTCATTATATAGTAATGTGGAAGAATAATAATATCAAATCATATCATTTTGAATATAGTGACACATAATCATGTCCATGATTAATATTTTGAGCATATATAGGAAAAATCATACTCATTCACTAAAATTTCAACATACCTATTCATAATTATGTCCATGTGTAATCTTGTGTGCATAATTAGAAGAATTAATACTCATGCATGAAAATGTGAAAATATCTATTTTCAATAATGTCCACTCTTACTATCATTATCTCATAAGAAATCTATATCACATTTTCTATTGAATAGTAGGGATATAATGAATCTAACCCTCACATATCCATTATTCATTCAATTATATTCCCTAAGATCTTGAAAACCTTTATCATTTCTTCATAGATTAACACATAGAAAAGAAAATGGTTTCACCACGATTTCAATATCTTATTTTCTAAACATATAGATAAATAACAATGATGATGTTTCTTGGATTATATACCAATTGAAGAATAAGTAATATGTGTAGTTTTTTGCTGATGAAAATACCATTAAATGATCACTGAAACAATTCTTGATGAAAATACTATCTTAATTTTGAAATCACTTATTTGAAAGCTAAACATTTCTAGAATATTAGAAAAACATTTTCTATGAAAAAATCATTGGGAACTATAAAATAATTTTATAGGAAAAATGTATTTAGAGTGGTGAGAAATATTTTCTATGTGGTATACATTTAAAAAATACTTTATTTACAAATTTTGTAAAGAGATCCTCATTTGAAAAATGAAAATAAATCACTTTTTAAACCTTTTAGTTGAAAGTAAAATACTGGTAAAAATGATTTTAATGAATATTTGTATAATAGTAAATAAATTATTGAAAAAAATTAAATAAAATATTGGAAAGGAAGATAAATTTTCATGACCAAATAGGAAATAAATCAAACTTTTCTTAAAAAAAATTGAATCATTTTATATACCATTCGGAGGAAAAAGAAAGTAAATCATGAAACCCCTAAAAATTGGGGAGATGAAAATAGGTGGTGTTTAATGGATAATTATTATATTATTTTACAAGATTTAAATTTGACACAGAAAATCCAAGAAATAATTTAGATTGTAACAAAATCCATTTCCACAAGTTGTTCCTTCCTTAGTATACATTAAAAGCTCTTCTTCTTTGAGAAATGTCATTTGTATTACATTGTAAGCCTTCATTGGATAGACTAAGGCTTATAGTAGAAGATCAAAGATTATTTGGAGGAATATATTAAGGTTTTTTTGAAGGTATTAGTGGACCAAAAAGGGTCAAATTTTGTGAATAATGGGGGATAATGACATTCCTTTATAAGGAAGGGGATGGACACACATAGAATTACATAAATGATTTAAAACACAGTATATCACTATCATGATAAAGTGGAAGAAAATAGACAATAATTTAAAGTTATGATAATATTAGCATAAAATATATTTTATCAATAATATTTTATCAAGTTTAATTTCCATTTGTTTACCCGTATCCCTTATTTTAACACATACTAAACCTATTTTAACCCTATCCGTGGTAAAAAAATTAACTATTTTTACTATTCATTAAGAAAAATTTAAGCTCCCTCATTAATTTTTTTTTAAATTATTAATCAAAATATGTATTATATTTTATTAAATTCAATTCCTTTACATTCTGAAAATTCATTTTATAAAAAACACACAATATGCAATAAAAAATGTTTTTAGAAAATGTTTTTTTCACTATAAAAATACATTTATTTCAATACCCTGAGTAGTAAAAACCATTAGAAGAATATTAAAACAATTTATTGAATCTATAATCTATAGATTTAATTAATATTATTCACCAATAATGATTAATTTAAGTCCTTAATATATAAAAATATATTATACGTCTAAAATCTATTTAAAAGCATTTCTTTTTACCTCTAAAAGGTTTTAATTTAATTTGTAATGAATTAATAACCAATTAATTCATTATCTAAATGTGTAAAAATATTTATTACAATTTAGTATTCTGAAATAATTTTTAAATAAATACATATATCCTTTAAATAAAACATATCGTATAAAATAATTCCCACAAGAAAAATATTTCAAAATAGTTCTTTGGAATCAACAGTATTTCCTAAGTGAATTGGAAATTATTTTTGATAGATATTTGATATAAATGCCATATAATTTTAATTATTCACAAAATTTTAGTTTCTTGAGGAAATAAATCAATCATATACTTAAATTTTATTATGTAAAAGTAAATCATATAATTTTGGGGAGTTATAGTATACCCCATTAGAAGAACATCATCCTCAAAATTCAATCACACCCAAAAAATAATAGGGGAATATTATACACCATCACATTCTAGGATTCTTCAACCAAATTTTCTTACCTACTAAATTGCAACTTAATTTGGTCTTGACATGTCCCAAAGGGAATTCCCAATCCCTAAAATATAGAGACTAGTTCCTGGGCATTAAGAACGATTAAGGGGGGATTATTTCCCCAATAAAAAACAAATAGTACAAGAAAATACATAGAATACTTTATATGTTGGTGTGATAAATTAGACATTAATAGTAATTTAAAATAATATGGAAAATTTTAATACATGGTTCTTCCCAAAACAACACGTTAAATAAACCAAAAAATACATTATCTCTGATATATCCTCATAATTTGTGGATCACATACCATTCTTTTTACCAACAAATCTTGAATACTCACACTCAAGAAAACCCACCATATCAAAGTTGTTCTTTCCCTGTTCCTATTTTAGAAAAAATAATGTTTACATACTCTCAAAGACATATATAGGGTTTGAGAAAAACTAACCTAGTATGTTCTCACCCATATATTTCATAACCTTAATATATCAAATAAACCAAACAAAAAAAAATTAGATAAAATGTGACATGGTAATCAATTTCATTGTTTATAGTAAAATAATATTTTCGAATTATTTCATTGAAATTATAAGATAGAATTATCAAATAGAAATGAAAATGAATTTTCATCAAAAAACGGATAAACATATGCATCAGTCACTGGAAAGTATAAACCATTTTCGATTATACCTCCAGGGTTTTAAGACCCAGGATAGTCAGATCAAAGATCAAGGGTCCTCATAAAATTCAATATAATACATATATAGGTTTTAATGATTCCCTATAACTCACACCTATGGTGTATATAAAAACACCCCAATAAATGTATTATCTGCCCTCATGAAAATTTATTTTGTGTTTTGATCTTCAATATGTTCCTAGGTAGACCTAATGAAAGATTAGTTTGTTTTAATGGATTACCCACATAATTACTTAGACATACATTTCCATTAAAGAAATCAATCAAGCAATAAATCATAGAAACACTAATAAAAAATGAAAATTTGTATTCATTAATAACCTGATAATCCACATACCTTATAGAAATAGAGACATAAAGAGAGATGAGTTAATAATAGAGAAAATGATTCACTTATAAAAATATATAAAACACTTAAATGGGAACATTGATCCCCGATGAATGAAGGTTTAACGGGGCTAAAATACCATCACAGTGCTTTCAAGGTTTAATGGGTTGAATGAGGTTTGATGAAGGAGGCTATAAACAATAAACGGGGTTTTGGGGAATCTAATTACAATACTACCCATGACTTATTCAACCATATCAATTTCTTCAACTTTCCACTGGATCCATGAAGGATGTATAAGATTCTTTGAACACTATAAGCTAACCTGTGGAGATAAGAAAAATTAATGTACCACTATGAACCCCATCAATTAGTAGTTGGTATTCCACTGGCTAGTCAGGTAGTTTCTATAGAAACTCTTAAATACCTACATGTTATCGAATGACTGGTGTGTCGCCCTGACTTACTCGTGAACATATTATATCCTTTTTAACTACATTACCATGTTCCCTCTCAAACCAAACTTCATGAACCCTTCTTCACCTCCCAAAAAATAATTAACACCACTCCCCTAACTATACAAAGTTTAGAAAACTGCAGTAACAACCATGAATCTACAGGAAAATCATAAAGATTAATGGAAATCAATTATCATTTCTGAAAGAAGGTGTTTGGTTGTTAAAATTATCCCAACTATAATACTATATAAACAATAAACCCTCATCCAAAAGATTATATATAAATAGATGATTCATCTACAAGGTTATCATTGACTCATGCATCCAATTCCCATGGGAATCAGAACCATATTACTTCCAAACATAAAACAAAGTTAGAAAATTTCCATAGAGAAATCTCATTTTAGAATAAACAATCCAAACTAGATTCTCAATCACATCCATATCAAGTTCCACCTTAAAGTCATCCAAATTCAAAAAATGATATCTGTTTGAATGATATTTCTTGACCAGTGTAATATAAAACACATCATAGATTGATTTTAGTTGAGGTGTAAATAATAACCATTAAAACATATTCCCAATTCACTAAAATATCTAAAATGTTCCCCCATATATTAATGTAAACTTTTCCTATTTCCAATGAATTCGATGACCCGACTGAGGTGAGACTCTCAATAAAACATGTCCACCAACTAATAACTCTAAAAGATATTGATAATGATCCATATAATATTTATTCAAGATCTGATCTATTTCCACCCTCCAATGAATCATCTAGATCTTTGATATCATCTTTTGAACCATGATAGGTTCCACTGGGGAATATTTATCAACCATCAACCAAAAGAGTTGACATTTTCAATTTTAAACATACAAGGCCACAAAAGTATCAATTATATCAAAAAAACTGGTAGCTATTATTCTAAAAAACACAATAATCCTTAATTAGAAATATCATAAGCCTCCAAATTCAAGGAAGAAAGGATGAAGTATGTCTTCAAAAATTTGTATATCTTGTTCTTTCTAACCATTTGTATGGGGATTGTATACAGTGTTAAAATTGACATGGAACACCATTACCTTCTGAATACTGCTCCAACACTGATATGTAAACCAAGTACCACTATCTAAAATAACATATTATAAAACTTCATGCAATCAAAAAACATCATTCACATACAGATTTCCAAAATCCTAAATATTTGTTGAATAAAGAATAGGAATTATGTATGACAATTTGGTCAATTTTTCAATCAACACAGAAGTCAATATATTTCTTCAATGTGTACATGGATACACAACAACAAAAATGCATTTATATCTCATCCAATTTCTATATTAATATAGGTAGGTGTTAAGAAATATATAAGTCTTATGATGCTCCACAATAACTAATTAATAGGTATAAAATTGGAAATAAAATCAGTAATGTATCTTTACATGCCTAGACACCAAAATCAATTCCTCATATTATAAAATTTCATAGTCATTCCTGGGTGAACAGCCCATTGAGAAAGGTGAAAATACAATATCACATATAATCTCAAAGTTGATAGAATAATCATAAAAAAAGTACCAAATTCATCATGCAGATAATATTATTATAGTACAACCTAGAGAGATGATAATATCAATTGAAAACAACCAAAAAACCTAGTCTCGTCCTCTCAGACTCAAACATTTATAGGGGGAAATGGAAACATGAGATTCCACTCTTCTAGTAATTACTTCATGTCCTCTTATAGATTTTTTCTTACAAAATAATTTGAAAAAAATGTCCCCCTTCCTAGTGGTGTACGAAATGTAAAAGTTAAAATATTTTCAATACTGCACCAATCTCCACTTTAATAGATTATAATATCTCAGCGAAAAGATATAACTCGGGATAATAGAATTAGAGTAAATCGTAACTCATTCTCCAAAAAGTTATTATCTCAAACTTTTGTAGAACTGAGTTCTAGATCATATGTGGGATTATTATTCTCAAAAGTCAAAATCTAATGAGAACTATACTAAATCACATGATCACCCTTCACAAGAATATAGCCGAACACTCAACCTAAATCATAAAAATACCATGTAGCACTAAAAATCATCTAAAAGAGTTAATAATTGAGGTGAAGTTAGATTATACTTCAATTCGTCAAATGAAGCCTAATTTTTCAAATCTCAAATGAATATTACTCCATTCTGAGTGGGAGCAGTTAATGGAGATTCCAACTTCATAAAATATTTCATAAACCAAGGATAATACCTTATTAAACTCAAGAGGATTTGAATCGAAAATAAATTTCATAGTTATTCCTAATACATAAAAACATCACTTTTTTATTATAAATTGAGACACCATGTCCTTAGACCACAAGCGTTAAGTAAATCACATATTAAATCCATAGTTGACACATGGATATCTTTGTATGAAGTTGATGATTACTAATTATTTCCAAAACTACTCTCATATGATTTATTTGACCCTCCTTTATTTTCTAATAAACCAAAATATCATCCATGTATACCATGATGAAAGAGTTGAGATACTGGTGGAAAGTCATGTTCATCAATGTAATAAACATAGAAGAAGCATTGTTCTATCCAAATGAAATAATAGGTACCCATTGTAGATATACCTTCTCCTGAATGTGATCTTTGATACATAAGAATCCTTAATCTTGATATGGTGGTAACTAGACAAAAGATTAATCCTAAATAACCACTTATCCCCTTTCAAATAAACAAAAATATCCTCAATATAATTTAACTAAAACTTTTAATTACCCATAAATCGATTGATATTCATGTAATCAACACAAAAATTGTGGGTTTCATCAGACTTTTTAGAAAATAGTACATGTAATGTATAATATGACCCACTCAGTCAAATGAAACCCTTTAAAATCAAATCAACCAAATGATTTATTATCTTACTCAATTAAATTGGGTCCATATGGTAATAATTAATAGACACCATAGGAGTACCCAACACTATGTTGAGAAATATCTCCACCTCGCTCACCGATGGTTGACTAGAAATGTATGATACGAACACTACCAAAAATTCTACATATGTTGGAGGAATTTAACTAAAAGAAGATTCTTACTCTGTTTTAACATCATACAATGGTATCATTAATCCCATATTTAGAAGTGTAGGTCTACCTAGGCTAGTCCTTGGTTCCCATTCTCCCTAGATAAATGTAACTCCCCATCAGGAGTAGTAAAGACACCCACTGATTATAATTTTCAATTCATGTTTTGTTGGTAAACAACTAGTCTATTCTGAGAATGACATCTATTAAACTAATTCCAAGAACCCAAAAGTCCAATACAAGCCAAATCTATAATAAATAAACACCATAAGGAGGTAATAATAGACCCTTAACTCTCTTCATCCTAAAAGGTGATTCAATTTTCCATCAGATAAGGAATGATCTTTATAAAATTATTAAATATGTCCACAGTGTGGGTTGTTATAAAAGAAATGGTACCTATCACTATTATAGGACCCTCATCAATTCCCACTATACACCCATCCACTATGTGAGGTATCATAATTCATGATTCCCATGGATGGAACCACAGTGTTCTAGATAAATATGACTAGGTTATAGAGCCTCTAGAAATTGATGAGATCATACCACTATTTAGGGTGGTAAAAACAAGGAAAAACTATATAAGTTTCATGAACACTAACATGAGTTACAGATATTTTTTAACTATGTTCCAGTACACCGTAAGATTTCAACCTTTCTATATTGGAAGAATGTTTGTGGGTCCTTACTAGACATTATAATCATTCCATAGGAAGACTTTAGTCAAGGACCACCAACACTATTTTTACTATGAGGATCATTAAGCTTCCTCTTCCATTAAAAATAACAAATACAACTGTCACATAGATTATAAGAAACTTCCTTATTCCTTGATATACCAACTAGGTAAATTAAAGCCATCAAATTTGTATTCTTAACATCAACGTAAATGGTAAGCTTCATCATAAACAATTGAAACCTCAAATCTTGTTGAAGACCTATAAGAAACCATAGGTCCTTTATCTTCCCATTAGATACCACCTCAGGTGATAACTAAAAATGATTAGAAAAAACTATCTGTCTATTGATTCACTGTCGCACCACATTTAAGATGATTGATAAATAATATATATATTGAAAATACCATAGAATATCATTAGATATTCTCTATAAATAGATTCAGGTAGTTGACTCACATTGGTGACGGGTCCATCCTCACATTTCCTATACCCAAACCTCAAAAAATAACTAAACCCAAAACAAATACCAACTGAGGTAACCTAATCATAACATACATAAATATTACATAAATTATAAAGAATATTCATTTCATGTCACAATTAATCATTTCAAAATGTTGTAAAAGTTTTGTGTCTTTGCATATTGTCTATATAATCAAAATATTTCATAAAATATCTTCAAAATCTCACACATTTATCTATTTCAATAACCTTCTAGACATAATATAGATAGAATATTCTATCAGAACCTATGGAAGGAAAAAATTATAAAGGTTCATCTCAGATTCTTAGTATGGGTAAAAAAAGGTAATATCAATCGTAAGAGAGAATAAGATGATCATAAGGATAATATTAAATTATCAAAGTCATGTTATCAATGATAAATATTCATACATAGATAATCATACATCATAATATTAAAAAATATCCAAAATCATGATAAAGAACAGTGTCAAATAAAAAATAATCATTCAATATACCTAATATAGGAAAGTGGGATCATAAGCATTAGAAATAAAAATCATTTTAACTTAGCTATTTCAAATCATGACCATTATTATTCCAATTAAAATTTTAATAATTAATTATACACGAGTACTTAAATATGAACACAGTTATTCGTAATCGTGTTTATGTATAATATTATTAGAATATCTATAATCAATCATAATCACACATAAAAATGTGTACATGGTTATTATTAATCATATCCATGCTTATTATCATTACCTCATTGGATATATACATCTCAGTACCCAATGAATTGGAGGTTTATAACAGACCCACTCACCAAAAAATTGTAATCTATTCATATATATTCCATAAGATCAAGAAAACATTTTACATTTCCTCATAGTATAACAAATGGAAAAATGGGTTTTATAATGATTTGATCACCTTAATTAATTAACATCTAGATAAAGAACGAGGATAATAACATTGGATCATATATCTTGTAAAGAGTAATTAACAAAAGTGGTTTTTCCATATATTAAAATACCATTTAAATATCACTCAAAATGTTCCTGTAGAAAACACACTTTTAATTTTCAAATAAATAATTTATAATAAAAAATATTATAGAATATTTTGAGAAAATAAATTATTTGATAACTACCATGAAAACATGTAACTTATGATTCAAAGAAAATTGAATTCATGATTGTGAAAAATCTATTCGTTCAACTTATATTAAAACCAATACTCCATTCATAGCTTCAGTAAAAACTATCGCATTCAGGAAAAAAAATATTTCTTTTAATATTTTTTAATGAAAGCAAAATATGGTTAAAATTGAATTTATTAAATCTCTGTAGAATGGTTAAAATATTGTTTTAAAATTTTTAATGAATATATGTGCATGAAAGAAAAATATTCCTAACCAAAGTGGAAATAATGTAACCTACTCTTATAAAAATTTCTCTATCATTTTTTCTGCCAATGTGAGAAAAATAAATACAACATAGGAAAACTTAAGAAATTAATAGAGGAAAAAATTGTTTGGTTCTAAAGGATAAGGATAAAATAATTTTCCTCAATATAAATTTAAAAAATAATCCAAAACAAAATTATATGGTAACATAAATCCCTTACCTCTTCTATATTTCAACTACATATTCATTCAAACCTTTTCTTCTTTTGTAGACCCCCAATTTCTTACACCTCGTGACTTGTTTGGATGGTTATATGGTAATAGAAAAATATCCTCAATTAATGTAATGGATAAAATAATTTTATGGTTAGGTATTATCTAATATAGAGGCTTCAATTTGTGTGAACAAAGGGGAAGAAGAGGTTCCCTTTTATAATTCATGTGAGGAAAACACATGGAATTACTAAAAATATTCAAATTATGTATAGTCATTATCCCATGAAAGTACTAGAAAATTAAAAATACATTTATGTTGGTATAATATAATGTCATAATTTATTCAGCCAATAATATTTATATATGTTGAAGTGGAATTTTTACTCTTATCTCTTACATTAACCCTTAGTTAAAATGGTTTTAACCATAATAATGGTAAAAAATTCTTTTTTTACTATACATTTTGAAAAAAAAAATAAAATAATCCCCATTTAAAATTTTTTGACATGATTATAACAAATATGGAATCAATTTCACCTAATTAAATTCCTACAATTTGAAAAATCTATCTTATAAAAAACATGAAAATGCACAAAAACTCATTATTAAATCAAAGTGTTTTAAGAGTTAAACTGGATTTATTTTTATTCACTGACATATAAAGAAAATTTGATTAATATTAAAAAAATATATTAAATAAATAATATATATAAATTACATTAATCATCCATCCATAGTGATTAATTTAATTCGTTATCATACAAATGTATTTCACACACAAAATTTGGGTTTCAAAAACCATCTCTTTTCACCTTAAAATTATTTTATTTTCATTTATTACCCATTAATTCATTATCTATATATTAAAACAATATTTTAAAAAAAATTATAATTATGAATTTTTTTTTAAATAATAATAAAAAACTTTAAATAAAACGTACATGATAAAACCATCATCATAATCAAAATAGTTTAGTAGGATTAAATAGTTTTTTTCGTAAGTGAATTATAAATTATTTTTAAAAAAATTATTTCATTCAAATACTATATAATTTTATTTATGTTATAATGTTTATAAATTATTCACATAAGATAAAATTTTCATGTAGAGAATGATTTTTATCACTTAAAATTTATTAAAAATAATTATATTATAAAATATTAGGGAATTATATATTTTATAAAGAATCTTGAGGAATACATAAAATATTATTGGTTTCTTCATCAATAAAAGATGGGACTCATATGCCATTCCAAATAATAGTACATTATGATTCAATTATAGAAAGAAGACACAACTGTAAACTACAAAATTGATTTGGCTGAGAAAAATAAGTTTTTATACCACCTATGAAGATATATTAAAATTTAACATAAATTTTCTTTTGCTTTCATTGAAGTATGGGACACTCAAAAAATATGTTCTCCATAGAAAATTATATTCTTGAAGGCTATGTGAAATAGGTAAATGTGACCAGAATTAAATACTGTCATTATATTTTCCATGGATACTATTTTCTGGGCATAGGATATTAATATTAATTGATGTATTTCACATCGGTTGTGCAAATAAGTGTTCCCATTTAAAATAAAAATATATATAAGAAACAAATCATATAGATATATGTTAATAATCAGATTCAAAATAAAGTCATAAATTTTTTTATGAGGATGGTATATCATATATATGGAAATATAAAAATTATTGACCACAAATATATGTGAATCAACCAATGTAGATGAAGAAAAATAAATTTAAAGTGGATAGACTATAGAATATTTATCTAAAATAAGTTGATTGAGCAATGTTAAGATTCATTAAGGTGGATTTGAATTCCATATGATGATAAATAATGATATATAAATGAAATTAAGGTAAAAAAAGGATTTACTTTTGTGATTTGAAAATGATAGTCTTTATGGTCATTGGTTTTGATAATTCTAAAATTAGAGGCAATCATATGAGAAACATGAATTTTATACTAGCATGTGGTCTTCTTAACAATGTTTTAAGAGTAGTATACAATATGATTAAGGTTATTATATTATTTTTATAAAGAACTATTTTACTATAAATTGAAAATATATGTCAATCATAATGTGAGAAAACTAGTCATAGGGATATCACTGGATTATAAGAGTTGAAAAATATATAAGTTTTTTTATTGAGGAAGATTAAAATAAATTGGGTTATAAATTTCATGCCTATTTAAATCAAATAAATTAATTTAAGACAAGTAGATACATTAAGTTTCTCTTTATATTTCTTGAAAAATATGTTATCTCACAAATAATAGTGATGTTTTTCTAAAAAAGAAACAATTATTGAAGATATATAAGATAAATAAAATTCATTCATCTAGATTTCCCAATTTTTTGAATATGGATGTTCATGGGTAAATCACACAATTATTGATTAATAGGATAATTTATTATTAAGTATTAATTTGTAATTATTTTTTGATATCTTAGATTATTTTAATCCAAAAAAATTAAAGGTGTTTACTTTTATTGTATTTCATCAGATTTTCCAAATATTATTTTCGAATGAATATTATGAAATATTAAATTTTTAATGGCATGTATTTTAAAAATATTCAAGGTACATATTCTATTAAATATCAAAATATAAATCAATAAGCATTACAGATTATAGATTCATAGAAAAATGGATTTATTTAGTGGAGAAACTAGTTAATTAACAAATATGATCCTAAAATTATTATTAAAATGGACCGACTAGAAATGTTTACAGAGTAAAAAATATTGAGAGATCTATACATCATTAATAGAACCATATTGTGTATAATTACCTTTATCATAAACAATAAATAATTAAAATATTGATTAATAGGTTTTTACTTTATTACATTTTAAGGATCTTTGGACTTTGTTACATTAGATAATTAGTTCAAAAAATTACATTGATAACAATCTGTATCATAAATTGAACTATTTTTTGTGTAATTTTATTTACATCAAACAAACTATAATTAGAATATTTAGCAAAAGGGTTTCAATTTATTATATTTCAAGGACTTTTTGGACTTTATACAATTATATTATTAGTTAAAAACCTTATATTGAATAGGGAACATTGGAACATAATGTACATTTCTTCAAAAAATTGGATTCCAAAATTTAAACTAATGTTTCATTCAAAAAAATATTCCTTTTTTAATATTATTCATCATAGCCAAAATATTAAACATTCAACAGTTCATACACATAAATAGATCTAATGAAAATAATTTGAAAATAAGGTATGGGAAATAAATCTCAGTAAGTGATATAAAAATAAATTAATCTCATTATTCTAGGGAAAAACATACAAACAAATGATAATTTTTACCTATTCTAAAATAAAACATTAAGAACATAAATAAAACATATCCATGTGATAAAATAAAACATACTTCAATGAAAAATTCTGAACTATGATAGCAAGAATTTCGAAACCATTAATTAATCTTGAAATCATTTTTGGAAAAAACTAAACTTTCACCATTAAAATTTCTAAAAAATTACTTAACTTCTAAAATAAAAATATTTCCTTAGAGTCCATTATAAATAATAAAATAGGTATATTGGAGAACCATACTCATAACTTTTTCTCACTCATGTTTAAACCAGGTAAAAAATTACTAAATCCCAATTAATTCCAAATAAGAAACAATCCCTCTTATTTACCTCATTTTCTTCTTCAAAGACTACATCATTACCCAGTAAATTTGGAAGATATATCATGGTCACTCAAAATCATATATAATTATAAACTTCAGAATAATGACTGAAACAATAATATGATTTCACATTTTCACTATAAACCCTTAAAACTCATTTTAACCGATAACAAAATCACTTTCAACTTTTTTAAAAAAATAGGAAGAAGAATCCCTCAAATTTGAATCCAATTTTAAAATAAATATTCACCATAATGATATGATTTTAATTTTAACTTTTAAAACCATGAAAACATAAATATAAACCTATATCACAAGGAGATAAAATGAATATGGGAAATAATATGAATTTCTTGTAAGTTAATAAAACATTCATTTTTATCTTGGGAAAAAACCTTGTAAAGTGTCATGTTTGGAAAATTTTAGAATCCTTCCTTGATAAACCTTTTTAAATAAATTAAAAATTAGTTAAAAATGAAATTTTAAATCTTTTTTAGTTTAATAAGAACATTGTTGAAATATTTTAAAGAACATTTACATGAAGGAAAAAAATATTTGAATGGGTTAATTTAAAAATATATTTTATAAATGAATCCCTTATGGTTTTTATAAGTTTTATAAAAAGATTATTCTGAAGAATAAAACTACATATTTATTTTTAAACAACTTTTTACGATTAATTAACGATAAAATAAATCCATCAATTAGTGTATACACCACATAAAATAAATAATTTTCTTAAAATTGGGTTATTGTATCATCATCTCTAGAATATTAATCATCAAATAAATAAATAAAAATACATTAAATACAATTTTATAATTATAAATTAAATCTAGACCTGAAAAATGAATCTTATCACACCATGGAGGTGGTATTCCACATGTATTCATGAGGAACGTCATCATTTCATAACATATAGATGTGTTAGAAGGAAAGTAATATCATATATTTAAAAAATAATGATTTATGTTATAAATATCATATATATTAACTAGATATATCATAATACAAAGTATTATAATGTGGTGACGAAAAACGAAACTCATCACTTTGGGGAGGTTATAGTCCATACGTACACACGAGCGATATTTTCGAATCTCATATGATGAAAAATTAAAATTTTAAAGTAAAATACCTACATAAAAAAAATCCAATTTTATGTATTTATATTATTATATCATCATAGTTATAGAATATTATAGTGACTTATAAGAATAAATAAAATCAAATCACTGAGTTTAGGTTTATGCATCTTATTCAGAAAACCACTTTTGGCTTACACTTTTAGCCACCTATGATAGTATTTATATGGGACCACAGCCACTAGGATGTTGGAATAAAATTATAGATTATATTATTTTAGGCCTCAGATGAGATAGGGTGAAAAAAATTTCTTAATATTGTACAAGAATAGGATCCCTTTTATAAGTGAGGGAATAGAAACACTTTGAATTACTTAAAATATTTATTTATAATATTCATCATAATCAAGTAAAGTGGGGCCAAGGCACAATAAAATCATTTATAATATGTTATTAGGTCCTAATAAATTCAAAAAATCACATTTAGACAAGTTTTGGAGACATTTTAATCCTTATCTCTTTGTTTAACCTCTTTAGACAAATTTTAACCATAACCTTTATAACATACCTTTTTACACAGATAACTTGATAATATGAAAACGGGGTATTAAATTCTATTTTTATAATATAATTCCTATTTTTTAATCAATTTTTTCATGCTCATTTTATATTGGAATTAGAAATTACTCTTTACATAAAATAACTAAATTTAATAAAAACAATTTTTAGGACAATAAATGATTTAAGCATAAAAATAATTTCAACTTAAAAGAATATGAGAGGTTGATTTAAGAGAATTTTTTGGAAAAATAATAATCAATTAAATTTTTTATACTTATGGATAATTATTAAACTATAATTTAACCGTCCAACAATACCATTAAATTCAAAGACCCAAACAAAGTTTTTAATTTTAAGAAAATATAATTTATATTTATAAAATTATTTAGAGAGATAAATAGTAGAAATAATATTTTTAAATTTCATTACATAACCTATTATACATATATTTGGTTGATTCTAACGTTTCCAAATTTATTAATTCAATCTAACATCATAATAATGCCATAAAAGTCATTGTATTCAAAAAAACATTCACCCCAAAATCTATCTTTTAAAAAAACCAAATATTAATACTAATCCTATTATGACATTAGGATTTCAAAAATGAAATACATTTCTTCAAATACAATATATACTAGTGATATAACTAAATTATAATATTCATTCACAAAATATAATAAATACATATTTTGAAGAAAATGTATTTTTTTCAAGCATAAAATGAATTTATTATCACTACTTTTATAATAACAATAATTAAATGAATATTTATAAATTCAATTGGATATGTAATCTACTTATTAGAATTAATTTCAAGTATTAATTAATTTCATATATTAAGATAAAAATATATTTCAAATTTGAAAATGTGTAGACCCTCCCAAAATAGTGTACAACCACCCAAATATTAAATATCAGGTGTTTGAAGGTGTTTTTTTATTTTTCCTCAATATGAAAATCATAAACGTTTTGTAATAAAATAATTTTAAATTATTGAATTTCATGATTTCCTTGTGAAAACCTTTGTTATAAAGAAGAATATGAAATCAACAGTTCAATTGTAGTACGAGATATGTTTCATGATTTATAGGCATGTTTTGATGATTATTATATTGATTGAATTTCATTTTTTTCAAGAATATAAAGTAGTAGAGATGAAACAAATGAGAAATATATTATCAAGGAGAAAGAAAAATCGTTGAGCAAAGGATGAATGAAGTCTATATATCAAATAAAACTTTTTTGACACTCATTGAGGAGGATGGTTTCACATTTGAAGGATTTCCCAATAGATATCGCACGTGATATCGAATACCTAACCCAAATAATCCTATTGACATGAGATGGGTGATCATTGGACACCATGATATTTTACTAGGGTGTTACTGATCACTAAAAAAATATTTTTGGGACTCACGCATTTCGGATGATAGATATTTCTCCTCGGTGAAAGATGTTATTATTATAATGATCTTCAATTAGGGGAAAACAACACATGTTTTTACAAATTAGATGGCCATTTCATAATGAATTAAGTCTATCAAAAAAAAATGACTCTTTCGTAGGTTATTCTTCTGAAGAGTGTGAGTTCGTGTGGTTTTGAAGAGTTATCAAAGATAATTCCATAATCCTTACTTTTCTCTAACACGATGATCACTACGATAGGATGTGAAAACATTCATATCAACCTCTCATGCAAGAAACTAAAGAGAAGTTATTTTATCTTTTAATCGGTTATTTAGAAATAAGGTACACTTATTATTAAATAATGCGACATCTCTCTCAATCCTTTTGATCCTTGAAATACGTTGGCTCATAATTGGTTGAGAATATTTCAACTTTGTTTGTTCAATTCGAATCGTATGATTCTACTGGATGTTTCCTCATTGGTTTGAATCCTAATAAAAAATTATAGGGTTACTAGAAAGTATGTCTTTTTAAATTATTCCTAGATGTCAGTTTATATTGATTTATCGTCAATACTTTTGTATAAGATAGTTTTACATACTTATGATGAAAATATTTGTAACACCCTATGGTCATAAAAATAAATTGAAATTCATTGAACTTTTTTTAATTAGATAATTATAAATATCCATTAAACATAATTTTTCTACTCCTTTGTTTTGAATTTCAAAAAATTGTTATCTACAATTTTTATCAGCATGTTATTTGGAGTCTGGTGAAAACAACTTGATTTTTGGTGAATAGTAACATACCCTTATGAATAATAATATGAATAGTATTATAAACCTAATGAATAGTAAATTGTATTATTATTTTATTTTCTCAAGGCTTTAAGATAATTACTTCTTGAATAATTTTTCAGGGTGATATAAAATGAGTAATAGTTTTACAATTGGTAATTTCTGAATATAGTATGATTTTATTTAAAAGTTAAATTTATAATATTTAGAATATTATTTTCAAAAAATGGAGTTCATTTTTTAATTCTTCACATCAAAAAATGGTTAGGGTAAATTTTTGGGATTTTTCTGAAATAATTTAATATTTTATGAATACTAAAAATACATTTGTGAGTTTTTTGTATATTTAATGAAATAATTAGGATATAATAATTAATATTAAATTCTGTCCTACTCAGGTATTTTAAATATGACATGAGGTTTCCCAAGTGGCTAATTCCATGGGAAATATAATCCCCCGACCTCGGTTACCTAGAGTCGGTGCATTATAACATAACATTGGCATGATACAAGGAATCATGTCCCAAAATACTGATCAATTAATTAGCCTTGGAAGTAATAGATACACACATAGGTTTTACATTACATAATTAAATAATGAAAAACAACATTGTGTATCTGTTGGATGCACTTAGATCATTAGCCTATCCCTACAGGTTAATCCTAATTTACTTCTTCACATCCTGGGAAAAAGAAAACATAATAAAGGGGTGAGCTCGGATGCTTAGTAAGGATAACAATATAGTGGAAACTATCATAAACAAAAATAAACATTTAAGGGAATGTATAAAACAAAAAATAATCCTTTTAAACTTAAACTTCAGCATAATATGGCAAAGATAAATTAAATAATTCAATTTACTTATTCACATGGATATTCTACTATTTGAATAATCATATGTAATTTCGATAGCTAATTTCATAAATATGGAATGCATAATGCCGAACATCATAACCACTTATTCATGTCCTTGTGCCAAGACTACAAATAAGAATTTGTCAAGGCCTTGTTCCAAGACACTAGTTTGTCTCATGAGACCAACAGATTCATCCAATAGTTATACCAGGCTCCACCCGTCACTTACTAAGTCCAATGAATTACTCATATGAAAAGGTTGAAACATAACATAAACATTCTTATTAAAACTAGCATACGAAATTTTAATACATTAACCATAAACCATGAATGGAATAAAAATATAACATCCACAGTCAAACATAACTCATTCAATCCAATATAGAAGATTGTATTATAATAAATTAACCTCAATCGAGAATAATGAAAAAATTTGACATAGATGAAAATAGTTATCAAAACTATTTCAGGGAAATATCCCACTGTTTCATGAAAAAAATTAAAAGTATCACTATTTATCAAGAAGTTGTTTAAGATGGATTTTTCAATCAAAGTGTCCCATTTCAATTCGAAACTTTTAAAAGAATTTTAATTTATAAACATTAATGTACATATAAATTAATCCTTAAAACCATTTTTAAAACATGAAAATTAATGAGAAATATTTAGAAGAATAAATCATTAAAACATTTAAAATGAAATTTTAGCTAGAGTTCCTAACCAAATGAGTGATTATTGAATACAAATAATTGATGTAATCAAAACATTATAATATCATGAGAATGAAAGGATTCATGAAGGGATTCATGATATGCATGGGATTCATGCATTTCTGACGATATATATTTTTCCTAGTTCAAATATGTTATTGTTATAATGATCATCAATTAGGGGACAACAAAACATGTTTAAACAAATCTGATGGCCATTTCACAATGAATTGATTCTTTCAAGAACATGACTATTTAATTGGTTATTCTTCTGAAGTATGTAAGGTCGTGTGGTTTTTAAGATTTATCAAAGATAATTTCTTAATCCTTGGTTTTTTCTAACATGATGATCACTACGATAGGATGTGAAAACATTTATATCATCCTATCATGTAAGAAACTAAAGAGAAGGTTTTGTATCTATTAATATGTTATTTATAAACTAGGTACAATTATTATTAAAGAATGGGAGTCTTCTTTCAATCCTTTTGAACCTTGAAATATGTTGGCTCAGGATTATGTGAGAATATTTAGACATAGTTGGTTCAATTGAAATCATATGATTTTACTGGATGTTTCCTATTGGTTTGAATCCTAATAAAAATTAATAGGGTTACTAGAAACTATGTATTATTAAATTATTCCAAGATGTTAATTTATATTTATTTATCATCAACACTTTTGTATAAGGTAGTTTTATATACTTATGATGATAATATTTGATAAACCCTAAGGTCATAAAAATAAATTTAAATTCATTGAACTTTGTTTTAATTAGATTATTATATATATCCATTAAACATATTTTTTCTATTCTTATGTTTTGAATTTCAAAAAACAGTCATCTAAAATTATGATCAGTATGTTATTTGGAGTCTGGTGGAAACAACATAATTTTTGGTGACTAGTAACATACCCTTATGAATAATAATATGAATAGTAATATAAACCTAATGAATAGTAAATTGTATTATTATTTTATTTTCTTAAGGAATTAAGATAATGACATCTTAAATAATTTTTCAAGGTGATATAAAATGAGTTATAGTTTTAAAATTGTTAATTTATGAATATTTTATGATTTTATTTAAAATTTAAATTTATAATATTAAGAATATTATTTTCAAAAAATGGAGTTCAATTTTTAATTCTTCAGATAAAAAAATGGTTAGGGAGATTTATTGGGATTTTTTGAAAATACATGAATTTTTTATGAATAGTAAAAACACATTTTTGAGTTTTTTGTATATTTAATGAATTAATAATGATATAATAATTAATATTAAATTCTGGTCTACTCGGTTATATTAAAATATGAAATGAGGTTTCCCAAGTGGCTAATACCATGGGCAATGTGACACCCCGACCCCAGTTACCTAGAGTCGGTGCATCATTACATAACATTGGCATGGTACAAGGAATGATGTCCCAAAAGACCGATCAATTTAGTTTCCTTGTAAGTAATAGATACATACATATGTTTTACATTACATCATGAAATAATGGAAAACAACATTGTGTCTCCATTGGACACACTCATCTCATTAGCGTATCTCAGCAGGTTAATCATAATTTACTTCTTCACATCCTGGGAAAAAGAAAACATAAGAAATGGGTGAGCTCATATGCTTAGTAAAGAAAACAATATAGTGGAAACTATCATAAATAATCATAAACATTTAAGGAAATGTATAAAAGAAAAACAAAAGCATTTAAAACTGAAACTAAAAGATAAATCATATAATTCCATTTACTTATACAAATGGATATTATACTAGTTGAATTATCATATGTAATATCAGTATCTAATTTCATAATTATGGAATGCATTATGTCGGACATCAAAACCACAAATTCATGGACTTTTTCCAAGACTACAAATAAGATTTTGTCAATTCCTTGTTCCAAGATACTAGTTTGCCTCTTGAGACCAACTGATGTATCGATGAACTATAGCGGGATCCACTCGTCACTTACTAAGTCCAATGCATTCCTCATATGAAAAAATTGAAACATAACAAAAAAATTCTTATTAAAACTAGAAAAAAAATTAATACATTAACCATAAACCATGAATGGAATAAAAATATCACATCCAGAGTCAAACATAACTCATTTAACACGATATAGATGATTTTATTATAATAAATCAACCTCCTTCAATAATAATGGAAACTTTTGACATAGATGAAAATAATTATCAAAAATATATGAGGGAAATATCCCTCTTTTTCATGAAAACATTTTAAAGTATCACTATTTATCAAGAATTTGTTTAAAATAGGTTTTTGACTCAAAGTGTCCCATTCCACTTCGAAACTTTTAAAAGGAATTTTAATTTGAATACATTAATGTACATATATATAAATTCTTTAAAGAATTTTTAAAACATGGACATTAATGATAAATATCTAGAAGAATAAATCATCAAAACATTTAAAATGATAATATAGTTAGAGTTCCTAACCAAATGGGTGCTGCTTGAATACAAATAATTGAGCTATTCAAAACATTATAATATCATGAGAATGTCGGGATTCATGAAGGTATTCATGATATTCATGGGATTCACGCATTTCTAACAATAAAAATTTTTCCTCGGTGAAAGATGTTATTGTTATAATGATCATAAATTAGGGAACAAAAACACATGTTTCTACAAATCTAATGGCTATTTCATAATGAATTGAGTCCTTCAAGAACATGACTATTTCATAAGTCATTCTTCTGAAGTGTGTGAGGTCGTGTAGTTTTGAAGAGTTATCAAAGATAATTTCTTAATCCGTGGTTTTTTATAACAAGATGATCACTACGATAGGATGTGAAAACATTCATATCATCCTCTCATGTAAGAAACTAAAAACAAGGTTTTATATCTTTTAATCGGTTATTTAGAAATTAGGTACACTTATTATAAAAGAATTGGACTCTTCTTTAAATCCTTTTGAACCTTGAAATATTTTGGCTCATGATTGGGTGAGAATATGTGGACTTACTAGTTCAATTGGAATAATATGATTTTACTGGATGTTTCCTCATTGGTTTGAATCCTAATAAAAATAGATAGGGTTACTAAAAACTTTGTATTTTTAAATTATTCGAAGATGTAAGTTTATATTGATTTATCATCAACACTTTTGTATAAGGTAGTTTTATATACTTATGATGATAATATTTGTAAAACCCTAAGGTCATAAAAAAAAATTAAATTCATTGAACATTATTTTAATTAGACAATGTATAACTAGACATTAAATAAAATTTGTCTGCACCTATGTTTTAAATTTCAAAAAATGGTCATCTACAATTATGATCAGCAATTTAATGGGAGTCTACTGGAAACAACATAATTTTTCGGTGAATAGTAACATACCCTTATGAAAAATAATATGAATAGTAATATAAACCTAATGAATAGTTAATTGTATTATTATTTTATTTTCTTAAGGCTTTAATATAATGACATCATGAATAATTTTTCAAGGTGATATAAAATTAGTTATAGTTTTAAAATTTTTAATTTCTGAATATAGTATAATTTTATTTAAAATTTAAATTTATAATATTAAGTATATTATTTTCAAAAAATGGAGTTCATTTTTTAATTCCTCACATCAAAAAATGGATAATGTGAATTTTGGTAATTTTTCTAAAATACTTGAATTTTTATGAATAGTAAAAATACATTTTTAAGTTTTTTGTATATTTAATGAAATAATAATGATATAACAATTAATATTACATTTTGTACTACTTGGGTACATTAAAATATGACATGAGGTTTCACAAGTGGCTAATACCATGGGCAATTTAATGCCCCGACCCCAGTTACCAAGAATCGGTGCATTATTACATAACATTGGAATGATACAAGGAATCTTGTCCCAAAAGGCTGATCAATTTAGTAGCCTTGGAAGTACTAGATACATACATAAGTTTTACATTACATCATGCAATAATGAAAAACAACATTGTGTATCCTTTGGACACACTCGTATCATTGGATTATCCCTGCAGGTTAATCCTAATTTACTTATTCACATCTTGGGAATAAGAAAACATAAGAAAGGGGTGGGCTCAGACGCTTAGTAAGGATAACAATATAGTGGAAACTATTATAAATAATTATAAACATTTAAGGCAAAGTATAAAACTAAAACAAAACCCTTTTAAACTTAAACTTCAGCATAATATGTCAAAGATAAATCAAATAATTCCATTTACTTATTCACATGGATATTCTAATAATTGAAAAAAATATGTAATATAAATAGATAATTTCATAATTATGGATTGCATAATGCCGGACATCATAACCACATATTCAAGGCCTTTTGCCAAGACTACAAATATGATTTTGTCAAGGCCTTGTTCCAAGACACTAGTTTGTCTCATGAGACCAACTGATTCAACCAAGAGCTATACCGGGCTCCACCAGTCACTTACTAAGTCCAATGCATTCCTCATATGAAAAGGTTGAGACATAACATAAGCATTCTTATTAAACCTAGAATAAGAAATGTTAATACATTAACCATAAACCACTATTGGAACAAAAATAGCACATCCACAGTCAAACATAACTCATTCAATATAATATGGAAGATTTTATTATAATAACTTAACCTCAATCGAGAATAATGAAAACTTTTAACATAGATGAAAATAATTATCAAAACAATATGAATGAAATATCCCACTTTTTCATGAAAACATTTAATAGTATCACTATTTGCTAAGAATTTGTTTAAAATAGATTTTTGAATCAAATTTCCCCATAACAATTCAAAACTTTTAAAAGGAATTTTAATTTTAAAACATTAAAGTACATATAAATAAATCTTTAAAACCATTTTTAAAACATGGAAATTAATGAGAAATATTTAGAATAATAAATCTTTAAAACATTTAAATGGTATTTTAGTTAGAGTTCCTAACCAAATGAGTGATGTTTGAATACAAATAATTGAGGTAATAAAAACTTTATAATATCATGAGAATTAAGGGATTCATGAAGGGATTCATGATATGTGTGGGATTCACACATTTCTGATGATAGATTTTTTTCCTCTGTGAAAGATGTTGTTGTTATAATGAACAACAATTTGGGGAAAACAACAAATGTTTCTAAAAATTAGAAGGTCATTTCAAAATGAATTGAGTCTTTCAAAAACATGACTATTTCATAGGTTATTATTCTGAAGAGTGTGAGGACGTGGGGTTTTGAAGAGTTATCAAAGATAATTTCTTAATCGTTGGTTTTTTCTAACATGATGATCACTACGATAGGATGTGAAAACATTAATATCATCCTCTAATGTAAGAAACTAAAGAGAAGTTTTTGTATATTTTAATAGGTTATTTAGAAACTAGGTACACTTATTATTAACTAATATCTCTTTTCTTCAATCCTTTTGAAACTTGAAATATGTTGGATGAGGATTGGGTGAGAATATTTGGACATAGTTGGTTCAATTGGAATCGTATGGTTCTACTGGATATTTCCTCATTGGTTTGAATCCTAATAAAAATTTATAGGGTTACTAGAAACTATATATTTTTAAATTATTCCAAGATGTTAGTTTATATTGATTTATCATCAACAATTTTTTATACGGAAGTTTTATATACTTATGATAATAATATTTGTAAAACCCTAAGGTCATAAAAATTAATTGAAATTCATTGAACATTGTTTTAATCAGATAATTATAACTTTCCATTAAACATATATATCCTTCTCCTATGTTTTGAATTTCAAAAAACGGTCATCTACAATTATTATCAGCAAGTTATTTGGAGTCTGGTGGAAATAACTTGATTTTTTGTGAATAGTGACATACCCTTATGAATAATAAAATGAATAGTAATATAAACTTAATGAATAGTAAATTGTATTATTATTTTATTTTCTTAAGGATTTAAGATAATGACATCTTGAAAAAAATTTCAAGGTGATATAAAATGAGTTATAGTTTTAAAATTGTTAATTATTGAATATAGTATGATTTTATTCAAATTTTAAATTTATAAAACTAATAATATTATTTTCAAAAAATGGAGTTCATTTTTTAATTCTTCACATCAAAAAATGGTTAGGGTGAATTTTTGGAATTTTTCTAAAATTCGTGAATTATTTATGCATTGTAAAAATACATTTTTGAGTTTTTTGTATATTTAATGAAATAATAATGATATAATAATTTATATTAAATTCGGGTCTACTTTGGTATATTAAAATATGACTTGAGGTTTCCCAAGTGGCTAATACCACGGGAAATGTAACGCCCCGACCCCAGTTACCTAGATTCGGTGTGTTATTACAAAACATTGGCATGATACAAGGAATCATGTACCAAAAGGACGATCTATTTAGTAGCCTTGGAAGTATTAGATACATATATAATTTTTACATTACATCATGAAATAATGAAAAACAACATTGTGTATCCTTTGGACACACTCATATCATTATCTTATCCCTGCAGGTTAATCATAATTTACATCTTCACATCCTGTGAAAAATAAAACATAAGAAAAGGGTGATCTCAGATGCCTAGTAAGGATAACAATATAGTGTAAACTATTATAAGTAATCATAAACATTTAAGCCAATCTATAAAACTAAAACAAAATCCTTTTAAACTTAAACTTCTGCATAATATGGAAAAGATGAATCAAATAATTCCATTTAATTATTCACATGGATATTCTACTAGTTGAATAATCATATGTAATATCAATAGCTCTCTTTATAATTATGGAATGAAAAATGCCGGACATCATAACCACATATTCAAGGCCTTTTTCCAGGACTAAAAATAATATTTTGTCAATTCCTTGTGCCAAGACACTAGTTCATCTCTTGAGACCAACGGATGCATCAATGAGCTATAGCGGGCTCCACCCATCACTTACTAAGTCCAATGCATTCCTCATATGAAAATGTTGAAACATAACATAAACACTCTTATTAAAAAAGCGTACGAAATGTTAATACATTAACCATAAACTGTAAATGAAATAAAAATATCACATACACAGTCATGCATAACTCATTCAATACAATATGTAAGATTTTATTATAATAAATTATCCTTTATCGAGAATAATGAAAATATTTAACATATATGAATATAATTATCAAAACTATAAGAGAGAAACATCCCCCTTCTCATGAAAACATTTAAAAGTATCACTATTTATCAAGAACTTGTTTAAAATAGATTTTTGAATCAAAGTATCACAGACCACTTTGAAACTTTTAAAATGAATTTGAATTTTAAAACACTAATTTACATATAAATAAACCCTTAAAAGAAATTTTAAAACATGGACATTAATGAGAAATATTTAGAAGAATAAATCGTTATAACATTTAAAATGATATTTTAGTTATAATTCATATCCAAATGAGTTATGATTGAATACAAATAATTGTGGTAATCAAAACATTATAATATCATCATAATGAAGGGATTCATGAAGGGGTTTATGATACGTGTGGGATTCACGCATTTCTGATGATAGATATTTTTCGGCGGTGAAAGATATTATTGTAATAATGATCATCAATTAGGAGACAACAACACATGTTTCTACAAATCAGATGGCCATTTGAAAATGAATTGAGTCTTTCATGAAAATGACTATTTCATCGGTTATTATTCTGAAGAGTGTGAGGTTGTGTGGTTTTAAAGAGTTATCAGTGATAATTTCTTAATCCTTGGTTATTTCTATCATGATGATAACTATGACACGATGTGAAAACATTCATATCATCCTCTCATATAAGAAACTAAAGAGACGGTTTTGTATCTTTTAATCAGTTATTTAGAAACTAGGTACACATATTATTAAATAATGGGAATCTTATTTCAATCCTTTTGAACCTTGAAATATGTTGTCTCAGGATTGGCTGAGAATATTTGGACGTAGTTGGTTCAATTGTAATCGTATGATTCTGCTGGATGTTTCCTTATAGGTTTTAATCCTAATAAAAATTTATATGGTTACTATAAACTATGTCTTTTTAAATTATTCCAATATGATAGTTTATATTGATTTATCATCAACACTTTTGTATAAGGTAGTTTTATATACTTATGATGATAATATTTGTAAAACGCAAATTTCATAAAAATAAATTGAAATTCGTTGAACATTGTTTTAATTAGATAATTATAACTAGGCATTAAATATAATTTTTATGCTCCTATATTTTGAATTTCAAAAAATGGTCATCAACAGTTGTCATCATCAAGTTATTTGGAGTTTGGTTAAAACAACTTGATTTTTGGTGAATAGTAACATACCCTTATAAATAATAATATGAATAGTCATATAAACTAATGAATAGTAAATTGTATTATTATTTTATTTTCTTAAGGTTTTAAGATAATGACATCTGGAACAATTTTTCAAGGTGATATAAAATGAGTTATAGTTTTAAAATTGTTAGTTTCTGAATATAGAATTATTTTATTTAAAATTTAAATTTATAATATTAGGAATATTGTTTTCATAAAATGGAGTTCATTTTTTAATTCTTCACTTCAAAAAATGGTTAGAGTGATCTTTTGGAATTTTTCTAAAATACATGAATATTTATGAATAGTAAAAATACATTTTCGATTGTTTTGTATATTTAATGAAATAATAATGATATAAAAATTAATATTAAATTCTTGTCTACTTGGGTATATTAAAATATGACATGAGGTTTCCCAAGTGGCTAATACCATGGGCAATGTAACGCCCTGACCCCAGTTACCTTGAGTCGGTGCATTATTACATAACATTGGCTTTATACAAGGAATCATTTCCCAAAAAACTGATCAATTTAGTAGCCTTAGAAGTACTAGATACAAAAATAAGTTTTACATTAAATCATGAAAAAATTAAAAAAAACATAGTTTATCCTTTAGACACACTCATATCATTAGTTTATCCCTGAAGGTTAATCCTAATTTACTTCTTCGCATCCTGGTAAAAAGAAAACATAAGAAAGGGGTGTGCTTATATGCTTAGTAAGGATAACGATGTAGTCGAAACTATCATAAATAATCATAAACATTTAAGTAAATGTATAAAAAATACAAAATCCTTTTAAACTTAAAATTCAACATAATATGGAAAAGATAAATCAAATAATTCCATTCACATATTCACATGGATATTCTACTACTTGAATAATCAAATTTAATATCAATAACTAATTTTTTAATTTTGGAATGCATAATTCCGGACATTAAAACCACATATTCATGGCCTTGTGCCAAGACTACAAAACAGATTTTTTTCAAGGCCTTTTTCCAAGACACTAGTTTTTCTCTTGAGACCAACCGATGCATTGAGGATCTATAGAAGGCTCCACCTATCACTTCCTAAGTCCAATGCGTTCCTCATATGAAAAGGTTGAAACATAACATAAAATTCTTATAAAATCTTACATACAAAAAGTAAATACATTAACCATATACCATGAATAGAATAAAAATAGCACATCCACAGTCAAACATAACTCATTCAATACAATATTGAAGGTTCTATTGTAATAAATTATCCTCAATCGAGAATAATGAAAATTTTTGACATAGATAAAAATATTTATCAAATCTATATGAGAGAAATATCCCCCTTTTTCATGAAATCATTTAAAAGTATCATTATTTATCAATAATTTGTTTAAAATAGATTTTAGAATAAAAGTTTCCCATACCACTTCGAAAATTTTAAAAATATTTTTAATTTTAAAACATTAATGGACAATAAATAAATGCTTAGTCCATTTTTAAAACATGGGAATTAATGGGAAATATTTTTAATAATAAATCTTTAAAATATTTAAAAAAATATATTTTAGTTATAGTTCTTAACCAAATGAGTGATGCTTGAGTACAAATAATTGAGGTAATCAAAACATTATAAAATCAGGAGAATGAATGGATTCATGAAGGGATTCATGATATGTGTGGGATTCACACATTTCTAACGACAGATATTGTTCCTCAGTGAAAGATGTTATTGTTATAATGATCGTCAATTAGGGGACTACAATACATATTTTTACAAATCAGATTTTCATTTCACAATGAATTTAGTCTTTCAAGAACATGACTATTTCATAGGTTATTCTTCTGAAGAGCGTGAGGTCATGTGGTTTTGAAGAGTTATCAAAGATGATTTCTTAATCCTTGGTTTTCTCAAGCACGATGATCACTACGATAGGATGTGAAAACATTCATATCATCCTCTCATGTAAGAAACTAAGGAGAAGGTTTTGTATCTTTTAATCTGTTATTTAGAAACTAGGTGCACTTATTATTAAAGAATGAGACTCTTCTTTCAATCCTTTCGATCCTTGAAATATGTGGGATCAGGATTGGGTGAGAATATTTGGACATTGTTGGTTCAATTGGAATCGTATGATTCTACTGGATGTTTCCTCATTGGTTTGAATCCTAATAAAAATTTATAGGGTTACTAGAAACTATGTATTTTAAAATTATTCCAAGATGTTAGTTTATATTTATTTATCATGAACGCTTTTGTATAAGGTAGTTTTATATACATATGATGATAATATTAGTAAAACCCTAAGGTCATAAAAATAAATTTAAATATATTAATCATTACTTCAATTAAATAATTATAACGAGCTATTAAACATAAATTGTATGCTACTATATTTTAAATTTCAAAAAATGGTCATCTATAATTTTGATCAGCAAGTTATTTGGAGTCTGGTTTAAACAATGAGATTTTTGGTAAATAGTAACATACCCTTATTAATAATAATATGAACAGTAATATATTCCTAATTAATATAAAATTGTATTATTATTTTGTTCTCTTTAGTCTTTAAGATAATGACATATGGAATAATTTTTCAAGGTGATATAAAATGATATATAGTTCTAAAATTGTTAATTTTTGAATATAGTATTATTTTGTTTAAAATTTAAATTTATAATATTAAGAATATTATTTTCAAAAAATGGTGTTCATTTTTTAATTCTTCACATCAAAAAAATGGTTAGGGTGAATTTTTGGAATTTTACTAAAATACTTTAATTTTTTATGAATAGTAAAAATATATTTTTGAGTTTTTTGTATATTTAATTAAACAATAATTTTATAATAATTAATATTAACTTCTGGTCTACTTGGGTATATTAAAATAGGACGTGAGTTTTTTCAAGTGGCTAATACCATGGGAAATGTAACGCCCTGACCCCAGTTACCTAGAATGAGTTCATTATTACATAACGTTGGCATGATACAAGGGATCATGTCCCAAAAGAATGATCAATTTAGTAGCCTTGGAAGTACTAGATACATACATATGTTTTACATTAAATCATGAAATAATGAAAAACAATATTGTATATCCTTTGGACAAACTCATAACATTTTCCTATCCCTGTAGGTTAATCATAATTTACTTCATCCCATCCTTGGAAAAGGAAAACATAAGAAAGGGGTGAGCTCAGATGCTTAGTAAGGATAACAATATAGTGGAAACTATCATAAATAATCATACAAATTTAAGGCAATGTATAAAACTAGAACAAAAGCCTTTTAAACATAAACTTCAGCATAATATGGAAAAGGTAAATCAAATAATTCCATTTACTTATTCACATGGATATTATAATAGTTGAATAATCATATGTAATATCAATATCTAATTTCATAATTATGGAATGCATAATGTCGGAAATCATAACCACATATTCAAGGCCTTTTTCCAAGACTACAAAAAGGATTTTGTCAAGGCCTTGTGCCGAGACACTAGTTTGTCTCATGAGACCAACTGATGCACCAAGGAGCAATAACGGGCTCCACCCGTCACTTACTAAATCCAATGCATTCCTCATATGAAAATTTTGGAACATGACATAAACATTCTTATTAAAACTAGCATACGTAATGTTAATACATTTTCTATAAACCATGAATGGAATAGAAATAGCGCATCCACAGTCAAACATAACTCATTAAATAAAATATGGAAGATTGTATTATAATAAATTAACCTCAATTGAGAATAAAGAAAACATTTGACATAGATGAAGAAAATTATCCAAACCATATGAGAGAAATAATCCCCTTTTCAAGAAAACATTTAAAAGTATTACTATTTATCAAGAAGTTGTTTAAAATAGATTTTTGAATCGAAGTGTCCCATACCACTTCAAAAAATTTAAAAGGAATTTAAATTTAAAAACATTTATGTACATATAAGTAAATCCTTAAAACCATTTTTAAAACAAGTACATTAATGAGAAATTTTTAGAAGAATAGATATTTAAAACATTTAAAATTGTATTTTAGTTAGAGTTCCTAACCAAATGAATATTTCTTGAATACAAATAATTGAGGTAATCAAAATGTTATAATATCTTGAGAATGAAGGGATTCATGAAGGGATTCATGATATTTGTATGATTTACGCATTTTGGAAAATAGATATTTTTCCTCGGTGAATGATGTTATTGTTATAATGATAGTCAATTAAGGGACAACAACACATGATTCTACAAATCAGATGGCCATTTCACAATGAATTCAGTCTTTCATGAACATGACTATTTCATAGGTTATTCTTCCGAAGAGTGTGAGGTCGTGTGGGTTTTAAGAGTTATCAAAAACAATTTCTTAATCCTTGGTTTTTTCTAACATGAAGATGAATATGATTTTATGTGAAAACATTCATATCATCCTCTCATGTAAGAAACTAAAGAGAAGGTTTTGTATCTTTTAATCAGTTATTTAAAAACTAGGTACACTTATTATCAAAGAATGGGACTCTTCTTTCAATCCTTTTGATGCTTGAAATATGTTGGCTCAGGATTGGGTGAGAATATGTGGACTTATTTGGCTCAATTGTAATCATATGATTCTATTGTATGTTACCTCATTGGTTTGAATCCTAATAAAAATTGAAAGCGTTACTAGAAACTATGTATTTTTAAATTATTCCCAGATTTTAGTTTACATTTATTTATCTTAAACACTTTTGTATAAGGTTGTTTTATATACTTATGATGATAATATTGGTAAAACCCTAAGGTCATATAAATAAATTGAAATTCATTGAACTTTGTTTTAATTAGATAATTATAACTGGACATTGAACATAAATTTTCTGCACCTAGGTTTTGAATTTCAAAAAATGGTCATCTACAATTATGATCAGCAAGTTATTTGGAGTGTGGTAGAAACAACTTGATTTTTGTTAAATAGTAACATACCCTTATTAATAATAATATGAATAGTAAGATAAACCTAATGAATAGTAAATTGTATTATTATTTTATTTTCTTAAGGCTTTAAGTGTAACACACCATGTAAATAAACAATATGACATTTTTATATTTATCCCTATTTGTGAAAAAAATATCAATATTACTTTAAAGTGAACGCTATGCTCGATGGTGTACCCAATACGCGACAACGAGTTCCTTTGAAATCTTACGTTGCACTCTAATAATAAAATAATATTATTTTAAATGGTAGTTAACACCTAGCCATTGTAATGGCAGGAAAGAATTTAACTAACTAAAAAATGATTATGTATGTTTGTCGAATATGTTTTCTGTTTACAATAATAGTTAGAGGATTAAAAATGGGAATGAATCCAATTTTTATGCATAAACATTCTAATATTCCTTAAAAGGTTGGTTAACCGCCTTTTGATGGAGAACCTATTTTAAATCCACTTTTTAACAATTTTATGTGTTATATTTGACAAAATAATATTCTTCTTTAGAATCGGGACATCAAAATTTACTTTGTGTAAATTTTTGGTATTTTTCTGATAAAGTTCATTTTTTAATGAATAGTGAAAAATATTGTATTTTAATTCAAAACCACTTTTTAATCTAATTTATTTATATGATTATATTATATTTTTAATTGGTTTTAAAGTTCAATTCGAATATATTTTTACCATTTAATCTAACTGTTGTCATTGGAATTAATTTCACTTTGAAATCGTACTTAAACTAGTGTCAATCTTTTGATACTTATTGTTTCATAAAAACACGATATTTTATCTGACATCGGGAATAAATTATTAAATTAATTAATGAAACTTATATGTTTTGAATTTTGTAAAATAGACTTCATTTTTTAATTCGAAATATCAAATATAGTATAGGTTGATGTTTTTTTATTTTTCTGAAGAACATCAATTTTTGATGAATAGTGAAACCACTAAGTGGTAACTTATAAAAACTGATTTTTCGTTTAAATGAAATTTTACCACCTCTGTGTTTTGAATTTCAAAAATCCAATATACATGGTTGTCATTAAGATGTAAAATGTGGCTCAATGGAATTAAAATAATTTTTTGGTGAATAGTAACTTTTATGTTTTTATTCGCGATTAGAGGTAATTAGTGTAGTTTAAGGTAAAAATAGTGATTTAATAATATGAGATGAGCTTGAAACATGTCCTAAACTTATTGGATGTGTCATGGACGAACATTAAAATCCATGGGTCAACTTGGGGACCCCATGGAGCCACTTTGGATGGAAAATGACATTATTATCTTTTTATTTAATGTAAAAGTAAAAATGACGCAAACATGAGTTGTTTTACTAAAACAATTGTTAAATGGGGTTATACAAGTCAATTGTTTGAATATAAATAGTCGTTGGAAAGATAAAAAGATTTCATACATCATAGTATTTGTTTTATAATTTTTAGAAATTATATAAATTAAATTATTTATGACATCATGATGATGTAGCGATTACCTCATTCTTTAACGATTTAAATAAAATGAAAAGATAATGTAAAAACTAAAATCAACACTTGTCAAAAACCTATTGGATGGGTATATTTATAACCCTTATCACCTTATCCTCGAATTATATCAATGTGGGACGTTTTAAATATGAAACTCTTTTTAAAATAATGTAACGTTTCTTTACTTTCCAAGACTGCCCCTCCTCTCCTCTTATAAAAGGCCCCCACCACTATTACCTTACCCAGACCTCTCAAGCCATTTTTTCAGCCACTCTCTGCCAATTTTGTCTCTCCACAACCCTCTCTTTCTCCTAGAAGCCTCACTTTGTCATAATTCTTCCCAAAGAATCCTTTGATCTCAAATCAAAAAGAGTTACCTGATTTTAAGGTAATGTCTTCACTTGTGTTCTTTTGTTTTATTTTCCTTCTCCAACCCCCAAAACTCTTTTTAGTAATTTCATTTGTAAAAAATCCAGTATCTTAAATATACTAGGATGTTTTTATAAGAAACATTCGAGCTACAATTACACACACCTACATCAAATGGTTAAAGAACATACTGTTTCTATGGATGGCGAATTTCTTCCTCACGAAACGACGATTGTTCAACACTTATATAACACCTTAAAAGGTGGACATTAAGATGTCACTATATTTATATATGATATATAATATTCTTATTTTTTACTTAAGATTCTGTATTTTTTCTTTTTAAGAATACCTTTATGGTTTCCATTGTGGGTAAACACGATAATTTCATTTTAGGAAGTGCAGACTACCACCCCCTCAAAGTGATTTGATTCATTAATGCCATATGTGGGATGTATAAAGGATGGATTTAAATTTATTATATATGATGTATGTTACATATAAATGATGAATTTAATTATGTAATTAAAATATACATACCTGTCATTGGGTTTTAATTCCATTAATGTGACATAGAAATGAAAGTAGCATTCAGGCGTACGTACGGCTTACCATCTCCATGAACGGTGCATTTCATTTCTTACCTCTAAATTATTATTTAATATTATAACTACATGTATATTCTGGATATATATGATATATACAATATCCAAATCATTAATATCATTGTGGATGTAATGAACCTTTGACCACATGAACAACATGTAATTGTAAGAAGTCCGCATTAGACTTAAGAACCAAATATCGACCAAACAAACTTTATTAACTTAAATGATTACATAATGTTTATAATAAGGAAATAAGTGATATAAAAGGAATAATGAACTTGAAAAATGTTATTATGAAAGTGTAAATTAAGTCAAGTTTATTATTCAGGATGTTAAAGAATGATCGAGTCAAGTCGGACCCGAGGTAAGGGATCCTACCCCTCTCTTTCTTTTTAAGTACACTCTTTTGTGTCATTTATTTTAAGCTCATCTTTATTATGATTGGTATGTTCTTTTATATTACTCCTACTGTACATTTTATTTTCATATGATGAGAGAACCTATTTTATCTCAAACATCCATTTTGGAAGTTTTGAGTGGTGCCGTTAGGCTGCCGAATTTTTGTAAGAGATCTAACCTCTCTCTTTCTTTTTAAGTACTCTCCTTTATGTAACTTCTTTTAATCTCATCTATGTTATGATGAGGGGTGTTATTTTATATTCCTCTTTCTGTAAATTTTATTGTAATATGTTGAGAGACCATATTTTATCTCATCAATCCATTTTTTCATGTTTTAAGTGGTGCTGTTAGGCTGCCGAGTTTTCGTAAGGGATTTTTCATCTCACTTTTATTCCCGTGACATTTATGCTACGTTTGCCACTATTTTATTTTGATTGGTGTATGTACTATCCATTATTATACACTTTTTGTAGTATAATATCATTTATGGGTATTTTCATATTCATTGTATGACCCTTCTTCCAAGGGGTGTATGTTTCGAAAGTTACCCAACTCTGTAAGGGGACCTTTCACCCTCCTTTTTTTAAAAGACTTCTTTTTTTATGTCTTTTAATTCACATACTGTTATGTTGGGATATGTTCTTCTATATCATTATTTATGTAAATTTTATGTCCAAGTGATGAGATCCCCTTTATCTCTCTCATCAACCCTTTTTTTAAAATTTTATGTGACGCTGTTAGGCTGTCAAATTTTACCAGGGGAACTTCTTAACACAATTTCGATTTCTTTGGGTTCAACATGTAGTTATTGAATATTCCATCCTTTGAATATGTGTGAATGACCTTTGATTGTTTTACACTTAATATCCACTTATATTGGGTGTGTTTATATTTTTCACACATAATTATGAGATTGATTTATCCTTAATTTAAGGATACCTTCTTTATAATGGATTTCATCTCATTTTACATTTCTTTTGAGACTTAATTGTTGTTATGCAACAATTCACTCTTATATGGTGTGTATACTGTCCTTTGACATATTATATCATGAATCCCTTTATTCTCATGATATTATAAATTTCTAATTAAATTTCATTCCGCAATTATTTGTATTCAAGAGTCTCTCATTTTGTTAAAAACTCTTTAACAAAAATATCATTTTAAATGGTTTTAAAGATTTAATATTCTAAGTATTTATCTTTAATGTCCATATTTTCAAAAATGGTTTTCAGTATTTATTTATATGGACATTAATGTTTTAAAATTATAATTCCAATAAAAGCGTCAGTGTGGTATGGGACACTTTGATTCAAAAATCAATTTTAAATGGTTTTTGAAAATGGATTGATATCTTGGAATTACTTATTATGATTGAAAATGAAATGTTGTTATTGAAATGTTTAGATTTTTAATATTTTATCTGTAATGATGGTACTTGGACATTTTACGGGTGGTTACGTGATAAACCATATGATGGTTGGTGTTGTGAATACTAGGACGGGTGGTTACGTTAAAACCTACAATGCATTGGGTATGGATGTCAGTCGTATGGCTATTCCATTAAGTGTGTGTGGAAGTCGACCGTATGGTTATTCCATTTAAGTATGTTTATGTCCCAGGTTACCTTTATATGTTATGTGTTATTTATATGGGTTTTATGGTAATATTTTGGTTACAAAAGGGTAAGTAATGATATTTTATTCAGTGAAGAGTTTTTACTACTTCCTAAAGGCGAAAGGAATTACTTTGATAAAGTATACATGGTTTACTTGTTTCTTTGAAGAAACTAACAGTTTTCATTCTTTGTGTATCCCTTACTGAGCTTTTTATGCTCACCCCAAGTTTTTTTCAAATGTTTTTCACCAGAAATAATGTGGAATACAATCAAGGATGGGATTAAGGGAAAGTCATTCTATCTAATACATGGAACTAAACATGTTTCTTTTTAAGAGTTTTTATTTTATGGAAATTTATTATAAGTGACTACTTTGTAATCTTTTGAGATGTAATAGTTATGTCCTAATTCTCTAAAACTCTAAACCTGAAAAGATACTCAATGTGAATTATTCATTTAATTCAATATTAAGTAAGGTTTCAGGCCAGGGCCTTATAGTTGGTATCAGAGGTTGGTTTAGACAACTTTAGGGATTATGAGGTTTTTGTTAGACACATGGTTAGTCCCTATATCTATAATTTCAGTTAAATCCTTATTTTATAACTTTTTTCAGGACAGGTAAAGTCAGTTACGAATGGAAGGAGAAGGATCTCAAATGAAATTCCTATCTCTTCCTGATGACATGCTTGCAATAATTATTGCAAAGTCATGTTCGGATGATTGTGAAACTTTTTCTAGCTTACAACTCACTTGCAAGTAGTTTTTTGAGATATCAAACACCTCCAATATACCTCGTTATCATCGTGGATCATGGGTTGTTTTTAGACAAATACTATTTTCACAATATTCTCATATTTTCAAGAAAAGTAAATATTATCAAGGTATTTTCAAATATTTTACCTTATCACAAGAAGTTGAAGCATGTTATGATTTTAAAAATGGTGCTGAGGAAGGAGACCCTTGCGCAACATATTTATATTTTCTTTTAAAATATATCCTCTTAGAACATACATATGGTATTTTAAAAGGACCAATAATAGAAAGTTTCAACTAAAATTCAGTCCGAATATTTTATAGAAATCATGTTTTTTCAGATGTTTTGGAATTATATGTCATACATGATTATTTTCAAAAACTATTTTTCTATGAACACCCATATGACCCATGTTGTACAAGTTGTATTTGGATGGAGGAAGCAAATGATTTTGAAGGATCTCTAAATCATTGTTGTAATGAATGGGACATCTACCTACGTGAACAAGATGACGATGAAACCGAGTGGACTCCATGATCAAGGTATGCTTTTATTCATTTTGGGAATCATTTTATTTTATCTTATGGTGGTGAAATAGGACTTCAAGAATTAAGATGTTGAGATCATAATGAATTTGGATGAAAATGAGAGGTATAAGGAAACTATTGAGGTTAAAACATGTTAGGGTTATTTTTGGAGTTTTATAAAAAGGACAACACGTAGACCATGTGACAACCCGTTGCGTCGGACAAAGCTGCTATAATCGAACCCACAACCAAAGTGCGACTGGTATTTATATTCTACCACTTGACTACGTGAAGTCCCTGGTTAGTTTGACTAATTATTTTTAGTTAAATGATTTTATTAATTAAGAGTAAGTTGATTTTGGGTTATCTATGGAAATTATTAACGTATCATGGAGGATATGTGATTAGTTTAATTACTTTTCAATATGAGACATTAAGAGAAACTGATGTTATTTGGTGATAAGTGTTATTTTGTAACTTGGAGGACTATGTGATTATATCCTTCAAATATTTGGCTTTTAATCTTAGTTTGGTTTACTTTGAATAATTTTATGGAAAAAAATTTTATCGAATGGTCTTCGTTGAACTTTGGGTTTTGTTGGACAAATTTCGGAGATTAAGAATAGATTTTCTTTTTATAAAGGGTTGTCCTTTTCCGGATTATCTAATGTTGTACTAACCTTTTTGGTTTTGGTTTTGGTTAAAGTCTAAATAAATGGGAAGTATATAGTTCTCTTTTGTGGATTTGGTGATTCTCAAGATGTTTATTATAGCTCTCTTAATGTGAACAAGTCATCCTAAATACTCGTCTTTTGGAGAAAATATGAGTTTGATTAAGGAATCTAGTAAAAGTTGAAAGTCAACATGACAAGTAAGTATGTTTAATTATGATGTAGTTAAGCTAAAAAATAAATTCCTAAATGAAAAGTAACATAAAACAAAAATTTTGTCCGTTAACTTTTCCTACTGGGGAATCGAATACCGTTTGACCCATCACATGTTTGTGATTTTCTTATGGTTATCTTTCTCCTAAACATGATTTCTATCACTCTCCATCAGAATATGACCCTATTTTTTCTCCTCCATGTCCATGTTTTCCGACATGGAATCCTAGTATGAGTTATCTCGGGTGACCTCTGTACTTCTCTTTCATTATTTTAAAGTGATTGTTTTACAGACTCTTTTTCCAATGTCGGACTTTCAATGGAATTTCCAAGCCCAATTTTGAAATTGCGAGGATGCAATTCCCAAAAGGGGGGAAGGATGTAACACCCCAGGTAAATAAAGAATATGACATTTTTATATTTATCCCTATTTGTGAAAAAAAATATTAATATTACTTTAAAGGGAACGCTATGCTCGATGGTGTACCCAATACGCGACAACGAGTTCCTTTGAAATCTTACGTTGCACTCTAATAATAAAATAATATTATTTTCAACGGTAGTTAACTCCAAGCCATTGTAATGGCGGGAAAAAATGGAACTAACTAAAAAATGATTATGTATTTTTGTCAAATATTTTTACTTTTTACAATAAATGTTATAGGATTAAAAATGTGAATGAATCCAATTTTTAAGCATAGACATTCTAGTATTCTTTAAAAGGTCGATTAACCGCCTTATGATGTAGAAGCTCTTTTAAATCCACTTTTTCACAATTTAATGTGTTATATTTGAAAAAATAAAATTCTTCTTTAGAATTGGGACATCAAAATTTAAATTGTGTAAATGTTTGGTATTTTTCCCATAAAGTTCATTTTTTAATAAATAGTGAAAAATGATGTATTTTAATTCAAAACCACTTTTTAATATAATTTATTTATATGATTAGATTATATTTTGAATTGGTTTTAAAGGTCAATTAGAATATATTTTTACCATTTAATCTAATTGTGGTCATTGAAATTAATTTCACTTTGAAATCGGACTTAAACTAATGTCAATCTGTTGATACTTATTGTTTCATAAAAACACGCTATTTGCTCTGACAGTGGGAATAAATTATTAAATTAATTAATGAAACTTATATGTTTTGAATTTTTTAAAATATACTTCATTTTTGAATTTGTAATATCAAATATATCTTAGGGTTATGTTTTGTTATTTTTCTGAAGAACTTCAATTTTGATGAATAGTGAAACCACTAAGTGGTAACTTATAAAAACTGATTTTCCGTTTAAATGAAATTTTACCACCTCTGTGTTTTGAATTTCAAAAATCCAACATACATGGTTGTCATTAATATGTAAAATTTGGTTCAATGGAATTAAAATAATTTTTTGGTGAATAGTAACTTGTAAGTTTTTAATCGCGATTAGAGGTAATTAGTGTAGTTTAAGGTAAAAATAATGTCTTAATAATATGAGATGATCTTGACACATGTCCCACCATTATTGTATGTGTCATGGCCGACCAATACAATCCATGGGTCAACTTGGGGACCCCATGGAGCCACTTTGGAAGGAAAATGACATTATTATCTTTTTATTTAATGTAAAAGTAAAAATGACACAAACATGAGTTATTTTACTAAAACAATTGTTAAATGGGGTTATACAAGTCATATTTTTTAATATAAATATTCATTGGAAATATAAAAAGATTTCCTACATCATGGTATTTTTTTATAATTTTTAGACACTAAATAAATTAAATTATTTATGAGATCATGATGATATAGCGATTACCTCATTGTTTAACGATTTAAATAAAATGAAAAGATAATGTAAAAAATAAAACCTAAACTTGTCAAAAACCTATTGGATGGGTATATTTTGAACCCTTATCACCTTATCCTAGAAGTATATCAATGTGGGACCTTTTAAATCCGAAACTCCTGTTAAAATAAAGTAACATTTCTTTACTTTCCAAGAGTTCCCCTCCTCTCCTCTTAAAAAAGGCACCCAACCCTATCACCTTACCCACACCTCTCAGGAATTTTTTTCGGCCAATATCTGACCATTTTGTCTCTCCACATCCCTCTCTTACTCTTAGAATCCTCACTTTTGGCAGAAGTCTTCCCAAGGAAGCCTTTGAGCTCAAATCAAAAAGATTTATCCGATTTTAAGGTAATGTCTTCACTTGTGTTCTTTTGTTTTATTTTTCTTCTCCAACCCCGTAAACTCTTTTTATTCATTTCTTTTGTAACACCTACAGTATATTAAATATACTAGGAAGTTTTTATAGGAAACATTAGAGCTACACTTACACACACCTACATCAAATGGTTAAACAACATACTATTTCTGTGGATAGTGAATTTCTGCCTCACGAAACGATGATTGTTCAACACTCATATAACACCTTCAAAGGTGGACATTAAGATGTCACTATATTTATATATGATATATAATATGTTTATGTTTTACTTAAGCTTCTTTATTTTTTCTTTTGAAGAATACCTTTATGGTTTCCATTGTGGGTAAACACGATAATTTCATTTTAGGAACTGCGGACTAGCACCCCTCAAAGTGATTTGATTCGTTAATGCAATATGTGGGATGTATAAAGGATGGATTTAAAGTTATTATATATGATTTATGTTACATATAAATGATGAATATAATTCTGGAATTAAAATATACATATCTCTCATTTGGTTTTAATTCCATTAATGTGACATAGAAATGAAAGTAGCATTCATGCGTACGTATGGCTTACCGTCTCCATGAACGGTGGATTTCATTTCTTACCTCTAAATGATTATGTAATATTATAAATACATGTATATTCAGGATATATAAGATATATATGATATCCAAATCATGAATATAATTCTGGATATAATGAACCTTTGACCACACGAACAACATGTAATTGTAAGAAGTCCACATTCGACTTAAGAACCAAATATCGACAAAACAAACTTTATTAACTTAAATGATTACATAATTTTTATAACATGGAAATAAGTGATATAAAAGGAATAAATAACTTGAAAAAGGTTCTTATGATAGTGGAAATTAACTCAAGTTTATTATTCAGGACGTTAAAGAACGATCGAATCAAGTCAGACCCGAGGTAAGAGATCCTACCCCTCTCTTTCTTTTTAAGTACACTCTTTTATGTCATTTATTTTAAGCTCATCTTTCTTTATATTGGGATGTTATTTTATAGTAATCCTACTATAATTTTTATGTTCATATGATTAGAGAACCTATTTTCTCTCACCAATCCATTTTGGAAGTTTTGAGTGGCGTCGTTAGGCTGTCGAATTTTCGTAAGAGATCTAACCTCTCTCTTTCTTTTTAAGTACTCTCCTTTATGTCACTTCTTTTAATCTCATCTATGTTATGATGGGGGATGTTCTTTTATATTCCTATTTCTTTAAATTTTATTGTAATATGATTAGAGACCATATTTGACCTCATCAATCCATTTTTTGATGTTTTAAGTGGCGCTGTTATACTGCCGAGTTTTCGTAAGAGATTTTTCATCTCACTTTTATTCCCGTGACATTTATGATACGTTTTCCACTATTTTATTTTGAGTGGTGTATGTACTGCCCATTATTATAAACTTTTTGTATTATAATATCATTTATGGGTATTTAAATTTTCATTGTATGACCCTTCTTCCATGGGTTGTATGTTTCGAAAGTTACCCAACTCGGTAAGGGGAACTTTCACCCTCCTTTTTTTTAAAAGACTTCTTTTGTTATGTCTTTTAATTGACATACTGTTATGTTGGGATATGTTCTTATATATCCTTATTTATGTAAATTTTATGTCAAAGTGATGAGATCCCCTATATCTCTCTCAACCACCCTTTTTGTAAAATTTTATGTGACGTCGTTAGGCTGTCGAATTGTACCAAGTGAACTTCTTAACACAATTTCGATTTCTTTGGGTTCAACATGTAGTTATTGAATATGCCATCCTTTGAATATGTGTGAATGACCTTTTATTGTTTTACACTTAATATCCACTTATATTGGGTGTTTTTATATTTGTCACACATAATTATGAGATTTATTTATCCTAAATTTAAGGATACCTTCTTTATAATGAATTTCATCTCATTTTACATTTCTTTTGAGACTTCATTGTTGTTATGCACCAATTAACTCTTATATGGTGTGTATACTATCCTTTGACATATTATATCATGAATCCCTCTATTCTCATGATATTATAAATTTCGGATTAAATGTTATGCCACAATTATTTGTATTCAAGAGTCTCTCATTTTGTTAATAACTCTTTAAAAAAAATATCGTTTTAAATGGTTTAAAAGATTTATTATTCTAAATATTTATCGTTAATGTCCATGTTTTCAAAATTGTTTTCAGTATTTATTTATATGGACATTAATGTTTTAAAATTATAATTCCAATAAAAGCTTCAGTGTGGCATGGGAAACTTTGATTCAAAAATCACTTTTAAATGGTTTTTGAAAATGGATTGATATCTTGGAATTACTTATTGTGATTGAAAATGAAATGTTGTTATTTAAATGTTTATATTTTCAATATTTTATGTGTAATGATGGTACTTGGACATTTTACGGGTGGTTACGTGATAAAATATATGATGGGTGGTGTCGTGAATACCAGGATGGGTGGTTACGTTATAACTTCCAATGCTTTGGGTACAGAAGTCGGTCGTATGGCTATTCCATTAAGTATGTGTGGAAGTCGACCGTATGGTTATTCCATTTAAGTATGTTTATGTCCCAAGTTACATTTATATGTTATGTGTTCTTTATATGGGTTTTATGGTAATATTTTGGTTATAAAAGGGTAAGTAATGATATTTTATTCAGTGAAGAGTTTTTACTACTTCCTAAAGGTGAAAGGCATTACTTTGATAAAGTATACATGGTTTACTTGTTACTTTGAAAAAACTAACAGTTTTCATTCTTTGTGTATCCATTGCAAAGATTTTTATGCTCACCCCAAGTTTTTTTGAAATTTTTTTCACTGGACTTAATGTGGAATAGGGTCAAGGATGGGATTAAGGGAAAGTCATTCTATCTAATACACGTAACTAGACATGTTTCTTTTTAAGAGTTTTTATTTTATGGAAATTTAGTAGAAGTGACTACTTTGTAATCTTTTGAGATGTAATAGTTATGTCCTAATTCTATAAAACTCTAAACCTAAAAATATCCTCAATGTGAATTATTCATTTAATTCAATATTAAGTAAGGTTTAAGTCTGGGGCCTTATATTAAGATAATGACATCTTGAATAATTTTTCAAGGTGTTATAAAATTAGTTATAATTTTAAAATTGTTAATTTCTGAATATTGTATGATTTTATTTAAAATTTAAATTCATAATATTAAGAATATTATTTTAAAAAATTGAGTTCAATTTTTACTTCTTCACATCAAAAAATTGTTAGAGTGAATTTTTGGAATTTTTCTAAAATACATGAATTTTTACTGAATATTAAAAATACATTTTTGATTTTTTTTTAATATTTAATGAAATTATAATGATATTATAATTAATATTAAATTCTATTCCACTTGGGTATATTAAAATATGACATGAGGTTTCCCAAGTGGCTAATATCATGGGAAAGGTAACACCTTGACCCCAGTTACCTAGAGTGGGTGTATTATTACATAACATTGGCATGATACAAGAAATCATGTTCCAAAAAGTCGATCAATTTAGTAGCCTTGGAAGTACTAGAAACATACATAGGTTTTAAATTACATCATGAAATAATGAAAAACAACATTTTGTATCCTTTGGACACACTCATATCATTAGCCTATCCCTACAGGTTAATCCTAATTTAATTCTTCACATCCTGTGAAAATGAAAACATAAGAAAGGGGTGAGCTCAGATGCTTAGTAAGGATAACAATATAGTGGAAACTGTTATAAATAATCATAAACATTTAAGGCAATTTATAAAACTAAACAAAATCCTTTTAAACTTAAAATTCAGCATAATATGGAAAAGGTAAATCAAATATTTCTATTTACTTATTCACATGGATATTCTACCAGTTGATTAATTATATGTAATATCAATAGCTAATTTCAAAATTATGGAATGCATAATGTTCGACATCATAACCACATATTCAAGGCCTTGTGCCAAGAATACAAATAAAATATTGTCAAGGCCTTATTCCAAGACACTAGTTTTTCTCATGAGACCAACCGATGCATCGAGGAGCTATAGAAGGCTCCACCCATCAGTTGCTAAGTCCAATGCATTCCTCATATGAAAAGGTTGAAACATAACATAAGGATTCTTATTAAAATGATCATATGAATGTTAATACATTAACCATAAACCATGAATGGAATAAAAATAGCACATCCACAGTCAAACATAACTCATTCAATACAATATGGAAGATTGTATTATAATAAATTAATCTTAATCGAGAATACTGAAAAATTCTGACATAGATGTAAATAATTATCAAAACTATATGAGAGAAATATCCCCATTTTTCATGAAAACATTTAAAAGTATCACTATTTATCATGAAGTTGTTTAGATTATATTTTTGAATCAAAATGTCCCATACCACTTTGAGACTTTTAAAAGGAATTTTAATTTTAAAACATTAATGTACATATAAATAATTCCTTAAAACCATTTTTTAAAACATGGACATTAATGAGAAATATTTAGAAGAATAGATCTTTAAAACATTTAAAATGATATTTTATTTAGTGTTCCTAACCTAATGAGTGATGCTTGAATAAAAATAATTGAGACAATCAAAACATTATAATATCATGTGAATGAAGGGATTCATGATATACGTATGTCAAGATACAATATGTACACTATATAAAAGTGAATCGGCACATAACAACAAAGAAGTCTCAATGAAATGTAAATTGAGATAAAATCCCTTATAAATACCATATGCTTAGGTTAAGGATAAACCAATGACATAATTATGGGTGAAAAATATTAATAAATGCAATATGATTCGACATTCTATGTAAATAAATCAGTGGACATTCACACATATTCTTTTAAAAACAACACCAATGACTTGGATGTTTAACTCAATGAATATGTATGGAGTTAAAATTACTCTTATCAGGTTCATATCAATGACCTGGGAATTTATCAATGGATCTATTATGTGCATCAAAAGTGTATCCACATGAAGGGGAGTGTAAATTACTACATAAGTAAATAAATAGAGATTACACACATAATCTTGGAGTAAAATAATCAAATATGTTTGCGTAAAACCCAAAGAGTGGAAATTGAAATTTTAAATCCCCTTGCTGATTTTGAAACTTACGAAACATACACCCCAAAAAAGAAGGATCATACATTAAATATGTAAATACCCATAAATTAAATTATATTACACCAAGAATAAAATCATGGCCAGTACATACACCGCACAAAAGTAAATAAAGGCCAATATTACATTAATCTCATGGGAATAAAAAGTGAGATGAAAACCCCTTACCATGTACTGTTCATTGGTCGAGGGTACGTTAACCTCATGTATAATAGTTAAAAATTGTTATTAAATTATAAAATAACCACATACATAAATATGATATCATATAAGATATTCTAATATTTCTTTGTTAATAATATTTTAATTTTATCATTGTTTCAGTTGTAAACTGATTTGTTTTCCGTTTTATGTTTTGTTATATAAGTCATGTTTGTTATGAAAAGGACGTATTTGATTCATTTCTGGAATAATATTATGGTCTTAAATATTATTTTTAATAATAAAATAAAAATCATTCTTGAATGGTTATGATGGGGAATGAATCTCACCGCGTTTGTGGAGATGGTAATCCGTATGTACGCACGAACGCTACTTCCATTTTTTTATTTTAAAAGGAAGGAAAAACCAAATTATACATATGTATATTATTATTCCAGTATAATATAATAATTAATATATGTTACATAAGTTCATTAACAGCATCCTTTATACATTCTATATATGGCATGAATGAGTCATATCACTTTGAGTGGGCAGTAGACCGCACTTCCTCAAATCAAATTAACGTATATATACAACATGAAAATAATAAAGGTATACTATAAAAGAGAATTAATAAGATTATTGATAAAATAAATATCGTATATATCGAATATAATTACAGTTACATCATATTGTCAACCATACACTATGAGAAAACAGTGTTTTAGCGGCGGTTGTTTCGCGGCGGTTTTTAAAACCGCCGTTAATTTTTTTGAAAAAATAATTTTTATTTTATTTTTTAAAAATATATTCTAAAAAAATTATCTTTTTTTACAGCATTATTTTTAAAAAACTACCGTGAAATAGCGGTATTTGTTTTTTAAAATCTCCACAAAATTGATGAAATTTTTTTTTGAAAAATTTTAAAAAATTATTTATTAATTATTATTTTTTATTATTTTTTATTATTTACACTTAAATATAGTTTATTATTTATAATTTTATATATTTATAATGTTTCAATTAATTAATATTTATAATTATTTGTTAATACTATTTTTAAACCGAATGAAAATCTTAAATAAGTAGATGAACATACTTCTGCATCAAATGACCATAACTTCTTATCTGAGAGTCCTTTTCAACTCCACAACCTATCAAATCAAAGTTTATCAAATGAGAAAAAACCAAGTGAGATTTAAATCGCGTGATAGTAAAAGGGAAAAAATATATTCAAAATTCAAAAGTCGAAAATCAAACTCAAACTTCAAACGACTATAAATTTTAATCCGGGTGTCACTTAGGGCTCTACCACATATCAAATCGAAGCCTACAACGATCTCTATGACACTTAGGTCTGGTACCGACTCTCAGAGTATTTTACCCCTTTTTATTCTACCGAAAATGCCTAGAAGGCCTCTGAAACAGAGGTTTTAGTTTGTAGACACCGCTTTCTTTAAATTCAAATGGTTATAACATTCGATCCATGTGTCCATTTGACTTGTACCACATATCATATCGAGGCTCATTTCATGATCTTTGATTTGACTGGTTGTGGCTCTTGAAAAGGAGTATCAGATCAGATTTTATGACCATTTCAGTGTTTTTAGGGATTACAGAGGTTCTTAACATTTTATGATTTAGTTAATTAATTGTTTGTTTATTTATTTATTTATTTATTTAATATTAATTAATTAATTAATTAAAATTTATTTATTTATTATTTTTTTAAATATTCTTTATTATTATGTGTTTATTTATTTATTTATTTATTTATTATTTAGTTATTATATACACATTAATTATTAATTTATTTTTTATTTATTTATTAATTAATTATTAATTATTAGTTTATTATTAATTTTTCATTTATTTATTTATTATTTATTTATTTATTCTTTATTAATTATTTATTAATTAACTGTTAATTATTTCCAAATATTAATTTATTATTAGTTTATTATTCATTTATTAATTATTTATTAGTTATTATTTATTTATTATTTATTTATTATTTTTTAATTAATTAATAATTCATTATTAAATATTGAATATTTCATATTTCATATTAAATTTTGAAAATAAAATATTAATTATTTATTATTAATTATTAATTTTATAATTATCAATTATCAATTATTATTTATTATTAATTATTAATTATTAATTATTTATTATTTATTTCTCTATTTATCTATGTATTTATTTATTTATTATTTATTATTTCTTGATTATTTATTATTTAAATATTAAATAAATATTAATTATTTATTAAATATTTCATATTTCATATTGCATATTGCGTATTAAATATGAAAATTAAAATATTAATTATTAATTAAGAATTATTCATTTTATAATTATCAATTACTAATTATTAGTTATTACTAATTATTAGTTATTTATTATTTATTATTTATTTATCAATTTATTTATCAATTTATTTATGTATTAAGTATTTATTTATTATTTATTTATTATTTATTTATTATTATTTATTATTTATTATTTATTATTTATTAATTCATTTTTAATTTACTAAATATTAATTTATTATTAGTTGATGATTCATTTATTATTCATTTGTTTATTTATTAATTATTAATTATTTATTAATTATTTATTTTTTAATTATTAATTATTTATTAGTTATTTATAAATTATTTATAAATTTTAAAAAATAAATTCTTAATTATTAATTCTTAATTCTTAATGATCAATTATTAATTATTAGTTAATATTAATTATCAATTATTAATTTTTTATTTTTTATTTTTTATTTTTTATTTTTTATTATTTATTTTTTATTATTATCTATTTATTATTTATTATTTATTATTTATTATTTATTATTATTTTTTATTTTTTTTTATTTTTTTTTTTTATTTATCTATCTATTATTTATTAATTTATTATTAATTTTTATTTATTTATTATATATTAAGTTATTTTTAAATTAATTTATTATTTATACATTACTTATATATATTATGTTATATATTATATATTATCTATTATCTATTATCTATTATCTATTATCTATTATCTATTATCTACTATATATTATATATTATCTACTATCTATTATCTATTATCTATTATCTATTATCGATTATATATTATGTATTATATATTATCTATTATATAATACCTAATATAAAATATATATTTTATATTTTATATAATACATTATATATTATATATTATATATTAGATATGATTAATTATTAATTATTGATTATTGATTGATAATTACTGATTAATAATTATTTAGTTTGTATATATTTGTTATGTATTACTTTTTTTCCAATTAATATATGTGTGTGTGTGTGTGTCTGTGTGTGTCTGTGTGTGTGTGTGTCTCAGTATATTAAATTCAATTTATTGACCACATGAAGAGCATACTGGAGTGGTAAAGTCTTTGGAGAATAAGCAAGAGGTAAGGGGTTCAAATCTCACCCAATGCAGAATTTATATATATAGAATGGGCATGGACATAGACTTATGCATGGAGATGGAGGATCATGTGCGTGGTAATAATAAATAAATAGATAAATAATTAGATTAATTAAGAAAATAATTAAATATATAAATAAATTACGAAAATAAATAAATAAATTATAAAAATAAATAAATAATAATTAATTAATAAATAAATAATAAATAATAAATAAATAAATAACAAAATAATAAATAAATAAATAATATATAAATAAATAAATAAATTATGAAAATAAATTAATAGATTAAATAATTAAATAAATTAATAAATTAATAATATAAAAAAATAAAGAAATAAAAAACTAGAAAAATTTAAAAAAAAATTAAAAAATTGAAAAACGATATAGCGACGGTTTAAACCGCTGATAAAAAAATTGCAGTTAATTAAAAAAATTAAAAATGATTTAGGGGTGGTTTAAACCGCCGCTAAAAACCCACAACTAATTATTTCCCAACACACAATTTAGAGGTGGTTTTCCAAAACGATCATAGAACAATTTCACGGTGGTTTAAAATGCCTCTAAATGAAAAAAAATAGCGGCTAAATACAAATTTGGCATAGTGATAAGAGGTGGAAGTAGAAGATTGAACAATCATCATTTCGTGAGGCAGTAGTTCGTTGTCTATAGAAACATTATGTTCTATGCCCATTCAATGGAGGTGTGTGTAAGTGTAGTTCAATTCCTTCCCATAAAAACCACCTAGTATATTTAGGATATTGTTTTTGTTATAAAATAATGGAATTTAGAGTGTTTAGGGGGTTTGAGAAGTAAAATAAAAGAAAAAACATAAGAGAAGATGTTACCATTAAATCGGGTAACTCCCTTTGGTTTGAACCAAAAGTATTCCTTGAAGTGACTTCTGCCTATGGAAAGATTCTAAGAGGTATAGAGGGATGTAGGGAGCTTAATTGGGCAGAGGTTGGATGAGCCAAGGTGCTTGAGAGTTGTGAGTAATGGGTTAGAGTTGATGGATTTTATAAGGGGGAGGAGGTTCTATTTAGGTAAGTTTGAAAATATTATTTTATTATATAATGATTTCCAGTTTCTAATGGTCCAAAACTCATTAAAGTCCAAGATAAGATGGCTCATGTTCAAAATAAAATAATCCCATAAGAATTGGATGGGTTATGGATATTTTTTAATTTTTTGTAATCTCATTTATTTAAATCATTCATTAAAGAGGTAATCACTACATCATTATTGTGTCATAAATAATTTTATTTATTTGATATTTAAACATTATAAAAAAATAACATGATCTAGGAAATATTTTTTTCTTTCCAATTAACATTTCTATTTTAAAAGAGAACTTATGTAACCCCATGTAAAAATTGGTTTACTAAAAGATATATGTTTATTTTATTTTTTCATTACATTAAATTAATTTTTATAATGTGTCGTTATCACTCTCAAGTAGCTCCATGGGGTCCCAAAAAATACCCAAGGATTTCCATGGTCGAAAATGTGTCAAAAAGTAATTATAGGACACATTTTATTGTAATTTAATATTATAATAATATTTTTTTCTGCCTTATTTACCAGATTAATCCTTTAACCATTGTAAATAAAATCTTTACTGAAGTAAATGTTCATAATGTCTAAAAATAAAAGTTACTTATTTACGCAACTTTGACCTCATGATTCCAAATATGGAATCGATTTTAAAAAAATTCAAAACACATAAATGGCATAAATTAATTTAAAATTAAATCTCGTTGTCAAAACAAAAAACGTGTTTTTTAAGAAATAATAACTATCAAAAGATCGACATTTGTTTATGTGTAATTCCCAAGTGAAATTACTTACAATGACCAACATTGGATTAAATGGTAAAAATATAGTCTAATTATATTTTAAAACAACTCAAATTCATAATATAACACTATAAATTATTTGGATTAAATAAAGTTTTTTTAATTAAAATTTAGTATTTTTCACTATTCATCAAAATATGAATGTTATCAGAAAAGTACCAAACATTAACCAAACTAAATTTTTATGTCCCTATTATAAATAGGAATTTAATTTCACTAAATTGAATATATAAAAGTGTCATATATTGGATTTAGATAGGGTTCACAATTAAAAGGCAGAAAAAAATGCATTTTTTGAAATATACCACTTTTATCTTAAAACGTGAATTTTCCTTACATTATGTCTATGAAAAAAAAGATGAATGTTAAAATTATATAGGATATATAAAATTTAAAATATTGTTAATACTATTCAGAACCACATTTTGAACGGTTAGTTTTCTAGGTCATGATGTGCTCAATCTCGGTGTTCCGTGTAGCCCTAGCTATTGAATTACTTTAAAGAGATAACGTACTATGAAAACATGGGGTCCCATGGTTTTGAAAAAACCACTATTGAGGTGTCCTTTGAAATTAACCAAAAAACTCCCTCTCATTTACTATAAATACCCACTCATTCCTACATTTTCTTTCATTACAAACTCCTCATCCTCGAATATCCAGTAGTTTTATCTCTCTAGGAGTCCTCCCAAGGTGTCTTCAATCCACCAAGGTCCCAAACTTCAATTTCTAGGAGTTTCCCTACAAGGTAAGGGAATCCACCACCCTTCTCTTTTTCAAGAATTAACTTTATGTTACTCATTTTAATATCAATTGGCTTATGTTAGGATATGCCATTCCATTTCCCCCTTACTGTAAAAATTATTTATGAACGATGATGGAAACGTTTCTTATAATCAAAATATTTTATGAAACTTAAAGACACATTGTTAGGATGCCAAAAAAATTTAAGGGATTTATCAACTTTTCTTTTATTTTGAGATTCCTTTCATTTCTTTTTATTTCCTAACCTCATTTCGTACAAATATTATGATAAATCCAGTACCTTACATGTACTAGAATTTTGTTTTTATAATGGAATAATTATTCATCATCTCTCATTTTCCATTCTTTTATAAAAAAATGATGACACCATTCGAGATGTGCTAATTTAATAAATTAAAGGGAGACGAGATTTCAATTTATATTAATGTATTAAATTTTGATCATGAAACCCTTTTTATGGTTGAACCATATTAAAATTTAGGTATTATATCTTATATAGGGATTTGGAATCATTTTTCACACATGTTATTAATTTATAAAATAAAATGATTTTATTATGATCGAAGAATCACCAAAATGAGCTAAACAAATTTCAATAATGTCTGAACTTATGGATCATCCTCGTTTTAGAATTGAAAATGATAAATGGAATGATTTATTATTCTTTAAATATGTAAATACTACTCCATTATAATCTTTAGATTCACTTAAAAATGAATAGAGTACTAATCATGAACCAATCATATAAATTATGTAAAGAACTCACCCTAAACAATAGAAGGAAAAAAATACTAAAAATTAGAGGGAGAAATGATGTAATAAAATGACTATAAAAGGTATTATAAACAAGAATATTTTTCTCTAATATATTAATAACACTCTTTTAACAATTATACAGGAGGTTTAAATGAGTATGAAGAAAGAAACCCCCAAGGTAAGGGAATTCATAACTCGATTCCCATTCTTTTGGTTAAAATCCTACTTCATTGTTTATGTGGTATTAAAAAAATTTTGTGTGAGGAATTTTTTTCATATTATTTTTAATTATGTTTATTTATAGTGTATATACATATTCCATCCACTCTATTAAGTTTCTCTTCAATTATATGAAATTTGTAAGGGACTTTTCTTTTAAAACCCGCTTTCAAAATAATGTTTCACAAAATTCAAAAGCAATATTTTTATGAAATTAATAATGTTCTGTGATTATTTTCTAGTTCTTTGGAATTGTTTATAATGAAGGGTGGGACATATATCTCTCGCCAATGCATTTGGTATATATATGTTGGCGGTCAGACGAATGGTTACCCCAAGTGTAACTGTGATGGTTACACAAATTGTAAGGTAGTTGTGGGGGTTACAAATTATAAGGATGCTGAGAGGGTAAGAAGATTATGTAATTAATGACCTAGGATACATGTATGGATCTATTTGTTATATTTTTTTTTCAATCTCATGGAAATATCATGTTTCCCATATTATGTTTATATGGGTACAAGTATGTGTTTTTTTAAATGATTTCACACATTACAAGTATTCATGGACTAATGTTTTCTTTCCTTCTTTATATATTCCATAACAAGATTTCTGTGTTAATAAAAAGTTTTTAATTTATTTTCGTAGGTTATAATGATGTCTGAGACAAATAGATAATCCATGTTGAATTTTATGAATATTTTTCAATGAAAAAATGTTTTATTTAAAAAAAATTATATTTTGGAAGATATGGATACAGTTTTTGTGGTATCTTCTCTCTATGAATGTTTAATGTTATGTATATATTATATCTAAATTCTAAAAAACACTAAACTTTAAAAGATCATAAATTTTAAAGGAAATAATTTTTTGACTAAAATTCAATATTATGTAATTTAGTAAGGCTGGGTTCGTATAATATTAATATGAAACTTTTGTATGAGAAGCTACCTACCTCTTATTATTCTTGAAAAATTATTAGGTATGATTTTAAGACTTTCCAATGTAATAAATCTGTTTTTTGTGAGTTTTTTAAAACCATTGGTTATTAAGTGGTGGATTCTAGGAATAAATTGAGGGTTTAAATAAAAATAATAATTAAATCAAGTGCTTCAATTAGATGGTGAAACAAGTTAGCATATATGTTTGGAATAAATTACGAATTATGGTATGTCAGATATTGGCCTTCTGATGGCTCTAATTTGAATGTATAAAATATTTTAAAGATTATTATGGATAATATAATACTCCCTTCAATTTTTCATACATTTTGGGTTGTTAAAAATTGTCACGACCCGTCCTCGGGGCCCGTGCCGTGACTACCCCAAGCCCGCCTTCCATAGGCCAGGGGCTGGCGACTAGCACCAAAGCGTAAATCCCGGTAAAAAGGGAAGACATTGCCATTGTAATGTAAACAAACACAATAGAGTAAAAAAGTAGAAGAAGAAAACACTAAGTAAAAGCTGGTACAACAGTAAGTGTGGATAAGTAAATGGGCTAGTATACAAACCCAAACTGAAAGTAAAGTACAACTCGAAAGGGAAAACAACAACTGAATGGTAAAGCCACAACGACGTGCTATCCACTAGAAATTCCACCTGAAGGGTGGATACAGAAAGCCTCCACTGCTCCTCGGTTCTAGCCGACCGCTCCGAGTACGTCCCGCCCAGTGGTCCACCTCCAGGTACCGTCCGGCTCCGCAAGACTCCACCACGTTCAGCGTTGTCCGTCGTCTGCAACCAACACAACTGAGTGCGGGCATAGCCCGTGTAGGGGTGAGTATAAACTACTAAGTAGGTACCCCAAGACCCCCGAAGGTCTCCCAAAATCTACAAAGGAAGAACCACAAAGGAAATCTACAATCAAGAAGTAACAACCGACACTGCTTAGTTATATGCTCATACATATACCTAAGTCATCAATTCCAATACGCTCCAACCTCCGAGCCCAAGTACAACCCAGTCCACACATGAAAGTATACGTATTCCACATAGGAAAGAAAAACGTAATCCACATAGGATATCACAACACAATCCACACAGGAAAGCAAACAGGATTCATCTCACACAGGTATACTTCTTCGAAAGACGATAGAGATGATCACTGATCCATCTAAGTCATCGGACCCACAAAGGATCGATAGGTACTAACCCCCGCAATAACCCACACAGGATCGGACCCACACAGGATCTATAGGCGCTGGCTCACACAGAACTGCTGAGTGCTAACCCACACAGGATCGGACCCACACAGGATCGGTAGCACTGATCCACACAGGATCACTGAGTGTTGTAGTCTTCGTCATTGAATCCACTGAGGATCTCTGCATATTCGTCATCGTCACAGTAGCAGTCGCAGCCAGCTCTAGGGTTCCCGCACACAACAAGCTCGTTCAGGAGAGTCTGCTCCACAAGCTGAGAGGCTGATACATCAACTGACACATTGTGCAGAGTTGATGTATCCAAAAGTTCTCTATCGCCAACAGAAACTCAACGTCGCAGACGGCGCGTCAATCGCACGCCCGGAATGAGAGTTATTTGCTTTTTCGTCCCAGGGGCCCGGTTGGTTTTTAAGGAAAAACCAACCCGACCGTACTCCACCTGCGTCCAAACCTCGGGCGGAGTAATCCAAAAGATTTGTCTCACTTAGAGGAATTCAACAAAGTAGATGGCACGTCGATCGGACGTCTGATTCTCAAGATATGAGCGTTTCCGCTCCGAGGGCCCGGTTCGTTTCGTGTATGAACCAACCTGTCAGAATCCATAGTATTCCAAAACCTAGAGTGCGATATATCGAAACGACCGCCTCGTTCCAAGGATCGTGTCTCCGCTGATGGCGCGTCGATCGAAGGTCTGTAGCCCGAGTTATGGGCAATTGAACCCAAACGGTCCAAAAACGGGGGTTTCGGGCCCGAGACTGACCCAGCCTGAGACCCCCCCCCCCCGGTCAGCCCGAACCGGGTGGACCTGTCCCGGGTCCGGGTCGGCCCGGCCCGGCTGGGCACAGCGTGTTGGCCAGCTCGGCCAGTGGTCGCGCCGTTGGAAAGGGGGGGCACCCGCCCCCCTGTGTAACCGCGGCCCCCCAATTAAGGGGGCCGTTTTTGTAAGCCAGCCGGGGGAATTAATCCCCCCAGCTCCACTATGTCCGGCCGGCCTGCACCGGCCGGCCGGTTCCACCAACAAGGACCGACGACGGCCGGTCCTTCCTCCATCACCGACACCGGCGGCCCGGTACCGGCCGCCGGTCACCCTGCTCCGCCGCGGCCCAGAACCGGTCGCGGCCTATTTCATCCGGCGCACTACGACGGCACCGCGCCCCTCCGCCGCGGCCCTGCTCCGGCTGTGGTGCAATCGGTTTTCTTCGACACGGCGCGACGGCGTCGCGTCCTTGATCTTCTTTCCACGGCACTGCGCATTTCCTTTAGCATGATTCCGCGTGGTGCGATGGCACCACGCCTTCCTGTACCAAACCATAAAAGAACCAACATGAAATAAGGAGGAGGGTTGGCCATGTTTGTGCAGTCCGGCCCCCTCGCGTTATTCGATAACTATTGGTTTTAATCCATGAATAACGACAAACTAGAATCACGAACGGAAAAATAATTAAATAAAATTAAACCCCCTACTTTGGTTTCAAGAGCAGAGCTTGTTCGGAGGTTCATCAAAGAGAAAACTTCATGGTATAACCATCGCGGAAAGAGACGACGTGGAAGGAGGAAGTCGCATCGCGGAAACGGCGTCGTGGAAGAACCATTTCAGAAATAGAATTCGTGTCGCGGGATGATGTCGCGGAGACGGTCTTCGAGGACTCGACGTTCTTCGACGGAAACCGAGGTTCTTCGTGTTCTTCGTCAAAGAAGAAGATGTTCCTCCCAAAAATCTCTCAACGACAAATCTCTAACAACAAATAAAATAAGCTCCTTTCTTATTTTATTAACACAACAAGCCTTAAGAAAAATTCAAGGGTTTGAATTTCAAAAACTTAAATTTAACTCACCACATTAATTCTATAAGTTAGGTAAACTTAAGTTTTCAAAATTTAATGGTAGTTGAGAGGGGTTAGTGGATATGAAGGGGTGGGGTTAGTGTGGGCCCCACCACCCTCATAACCTCCCAAGGGAGGTTGGGTGGTTTCCCAACTTCCATCAATAATTAAACACTTAGAATAAAAATTGTAGAATAATAATAAATTAACTTCCACAATTTTTATCATCCACACCCATGATAACGCAACTCCGGAACAGAAGTTCCTAAGAAATTACTGGCGCTGCAGTTCCATCGGTGCCCCGGAATTCGATTCCGGGCACCGGTTCAAAAGTTAGAAATTCCCGCTCGTTCGTTCATTGAACGTACCCGAGCTAAAATTCGGATAGAAATTCCGGGCACACCGGGCCTCGGAATTAGGTGCCGTCTGAAACTGCATTCTTGTAAAATCTCAAAACAAATTAAGAAAAAATTTCCCTTGGATTTTACGGGTCTTTACATTACTCCCACCTCTGGGCTTTACGTCCCCGTAAAGATACATCAAAAACTAGGGAAACAAATTTGGGTAGTAAGCACGCATCTGAGCCTCCCGCTCCCAAGTGCTCTCCTGGAGGTTCCCGTGTTGCCATCTGTTGCGCAATAGAGGAATCGACCTTCAATGTAGGATCTACTCCTATCAATCCTCGATCTCTACTAGGACCTCCGTGAAAGTCGCCCCATCTTCAACGTCTAGCTCCCCATGGTCAATGATATGCGCTGGGTCGTGCACGTATCTCCTTAGCTGAGATACGTGGAAGACGTCGTGCACCCGGTGCAACTAAGGTGGTAGAGCCAGGCAATAAGCCACCTCACCAATCCTGTTGAGGACATGGAATGGTCTGATGAAGCGTAGAGACAACTTTCCGCCTTGGCCAAATCTTCGTAATCCACGTCGAGGTGAGATGCACAAAAAGATGTGGCCACCATCCTCGAACTCTAGTGGCCTCCGCCTCCTGTAAGTATAAGACTTCTTCCGGCTCTGAGCTGTCCTCATCCACTCTTGGATGACCTGGACCTTCTCTATCATGGCCCAGACCATCTCTGGTCCCACAAGTGCGGACTCCCCAGGGTCTGTCCAGCATAAAGGAGATCTACAAGGTCGGCCGTACAACTCCTTGTATGGTGCCATCCCGATGGTGGAGTGGTAGCTGTTGTTGTACGCGAACTCCACCAAGGGTAGGTGGTCCTCCCAGCTACGACCAAAGTCAAGGACACATACGCGGATCATGTCCTCGAGAGTCTGAATGGTCCTCTCTGTCTGACCATCCGTCTGAGGGTGAAAAGTTGTGCTCAGACGTAGCTGCGTCCCGAACGCCTCCTGCAACCCCTTCCAAAGCCGAGGAGTAAAGTGAGCATCTCGATCGGAGATGATAGAAGATGGCACACCGTGAACCAGTACAATCTCCTGAATGTAAAGTCATCCCAATCTCTCCACTGATCCCTGCTCTCTGATGGGTAGAAAGTGCGCCGACTTGGTGAGTCGGTCGACAATCACCCAAATTGAGTCGTGACCTCTGGATGTGCGTGGAAATCCAGTCACGAAGTCCATAGATATCCCGTTGCACTTCCACTCCGGGACCTCCAAGGGCTATACCAAGCCTGCTGGTACCAGATGCTCTGCCTTCACTTGCAGGCAGGTGAGGCATCGAGAAACGAACTCTGCCACAACCTTCTTCATGCCCGGCCACCAGTGCTATCGTCTGAGGTCCAGGTACATCTTCGACACTCCAGGATGTACAACAAAAGGGGAAGTGTGAAACTCTCTCAGCACCTCCTCTCGTAAAGCGACTGGTACCAAGGTACGTCCTATGAAAAGGATGTCGTGCTCTGCTCCAAAAGATATGCCATCAGGTGCCTGTCTTGAGGATTACTGCGTACGCCCCATCTTATAGTCGGCGTCCTCACGATGTGCCTCTCTGACCTATTGTAGTAGTGGAGGAGTGACTGTGAGAGACTGAAGGAAGGCTGCTCCATCTCTGTCCACGAAGGATATCTGCAAAGCGGCTAGCTGCTCTATCGCCTCCTCAAGTAGCTGAATGCCCGTCCTCCTGCTGAGAGCATCAGCTACCATGTTCCCCTTCCCAGGTGTATAGACTATCTCAAATTCATAGTCCAGGAGGAACTCGAGCCATCGCCGCTGTCTCAGGTTCAGTTCCTTCTATGAAAAGATGTACCTGAGACTCTGATGGTCAGAAAAGACTGTAAAGCGCTCGCCCATCAGATAGTGTCGCCATGTCTTTAGAGTGAAGACCACTACTACTAACTCCAGGTTATGGGTAGCGTAGTTCTGCTCATGCGGACTCAACTGACGTGCTCCATAGGCAATCACTGCCCACTCCTGCATCAGGACACATCCGAGTCCGGTCCCTGATGCATCGTAGCAGACTACGTACCCTACTCCCTCCTCAGGCAACCTCAAGATAGGTGTGCTGGTCAATCTCTGTCTCAGCTCCAGGAAGCTCTGCTGACATCTGTCTGACCACACGAAGGGTTTCCCCTTCTCCGTCAAATATGAGAGTGGTGCCGCAACTCTGGATATGTCTGGCACAAATCTCCAATAGTATCCAGCTAGACCCAAGAAACTCCGCACCTCCGTCATTCTCCTGGGTGGCTCCCAAGCTAGCACTACCTCGATCTTCGCAGGATCTAATGCAACACCCGCCTCATAGATTACGTGTCCCATGAAGTGGACCTCGCGTATCCAGAACTGACACTTGGAGAGGTTACCATAAATTTGGTGCTCTCGGAGTGTGTCTAGTACAACCAGTAAGTGGTAGGCGTGCTCCTCCTCAGTCGTCGAGTAAATCAAAATGTCTTCGATGAAGACCACGACAAATCGATCGAGGTAAGGCTGAAAGATCCTGTTCATGAGGGCCATGAACACTGTTGGAGCATTGGATACTCCGAATGGCATAACCAAGAACTCATAGTGTCCATACTGACATCTGAAGGTCGTCTTCTGCACGTCCTCATCTCGAACTCTAAGATGATGATAGCCTGACCTGAGGTCTATCATCGAGAACCACCATGCTCCCTTGATCTGATTGAAGTGGTCATCAATCCTCGGTAGCCGATACTTTTTCCTCACTGTCACCTGGTTCAGTCGAAGATAGTCGACACAATGTCGCAAGCTCTCGTCCACCTTCTTGGTGAACAAAATCAGGGAAGCCCAGGGTGAAACATTGGGTCGGATGAAGCCCTTGCCCTACAAGTCCTCCAACTGTACCCGCAGCTCTCGAAGCTCGGCGGGGGCCATCCGATATGCTGGAGTCGATATCGGGGTTGTCCTGGGGTACAGGTCAATATAAAAGTCTACCTCTCTGCGAGGAGGTAGGCCTAGAACGTCGTCGGGAAAATCTTCCGCATACTGATCCACCACTATAGGAAAACTAGGACATTTCACATCAACTACTCCTAGGATGAGGCTAGCCAACTGATGAGTGATGGGCTGTCCTCTCCTCCGCGGAAGTCCATCCTGTGCTGCAAAGGCTCACTTCTCGCTGGTGAAGGTGAACCTGCTCCCGTCGGTGCGTACACATTGCACCTTGCGCCTAAAACAGTCAATATGTGCATGGACTATAGATAACCAATCGATGCCCAAGATGACGTCGTAAGGCCTCGACGCCACTACAAGAACATCCCAGCCGAAGCTCTCGCATCCTAGAGTAAGCTCACACTGTCGGCACCAGTGCGTAATCGTCGGGTCTGCTCCTGTAGGAGTCTCTAGCCATAACGATCGAGCCAACGGCTCTGTCGGAATCTCCAAGCTCCGAACAAGGGCAACAGCTATGAATGATTGACTCTCTCCTATGTCTAAAAGTACTACATCAAGGGTGGAATAGACACAGATAGTACCTCGAATCATCTCGGGCGCGCCGTGGTCTTAGGCCTCCGCTGCCTGGAGCTGTGCCTGTCTCTGCCCACCAGCTCCCTGTGGTCGGGGTGGACCTCCTAGTGGTGGTGGTGGTAAAGCCTCAAAGCATCGCCCACCACCTTCTTCTCGACCTGCTCCTCTGCCTTATCCGCCTGCTCCCTGCGGACCGCCACGGTCGACCCTCTGCCTCTGCCTCGGTGGTCCCTCAACCGTCTGCTGCTCCTCTGCACGGTAGGTCGGGCAGTCACGAGCCATGTGGCCCTGCCCGCCGCATGAGTAGCACTGCCTGCCTCTCAAAAGACTGGCTCCGCGATGTGTGCCCCGCACTGCTGAGCCAGTGTCCTGAGGTCGTCTGCCTGAGGGTCTGGCCTTCATGGACCCATGTGTCATCTGTCGACTGCCTGCTGCAGAAGACTCTGCTACGTGCCGCCCTGCGGTGGGTCTCAGCACTGGTGTAGACTTAGCAAGAAATCTCTCAATCAAAAGGGCCCGCTCCAGTACTCTTGTCTGAGTCGGAATGCTGAGGGAGATCAGTGATGCCCTGATCTCGTGTCTCAATACCTGCTCAAAGGTCTGGGCCCAGAAGAATGGGTCTCGTACCATGTCTTTAGAGTAGCGTGATAGATCAGTAAATCTCGCCGAGTACTGGGTGACCGTCATGTTGTCCTACCGCAGCTGAAGAAGATCCTGAATTCGCACCGCACGGAGGGTGGCTGGGACATACTCTGACCGGAAGAGGCTCTCAAATACTTTCCGGAGTAGAGATGTCTCATCGTGCACCTGGAGCATCAAGCTCCACCATCTTCCTGCTGCTGCGTACAGTAGGCTCACTGCGAGGATCACCATGAGGTCTGCTGGTGTCCTCACTAACCTGAAAACTCTCACTACTGCCTCCAGCCAGTCCTCGGCTGCCTGGGGGTCCGTCTCCCCGCGGAACCTGGGCGGTCGCTGGCACTGGAACTCATGTAGTGCACTAAGGCGACGTGCATCATTTGAAGATGGTGTTGGAAGCATCGGTGGCTCGGCGGGTAGAGCTACCACCGGTGCCACTGCTGACAAAGGGCCCTACAACGAGGCCTCATCGCTTGGTGGGCTGTCATCACGCTCAGCTCTCGGAACCCTAGCTGGCTGCCATCGTGGGGTCATACTGAAAAGGAAACAGGTGCGCCACGGTCAAAACAGTATACCTGGTGAGCTGACACAAAGTAATCACAAAGAAAACCTGAAACACACACGCAGTCAATGTTTTCGTGCATTAAGTCAGAAATCAGAAGTCAGGGTCCTGGTGTACGGATACGTCTTCCGCCGCACCAACAATGGACTCCCTGGACTGATAGCCACACTCAATACGCTAAACACTATTGCTTCATATAGGAATAGATCAGAGTCCAAAGTTCTGCGGTAGAACCGAACTCCTCTGATACTAAATTGCCATGACCCGTCCTCGGGGCCCATGCCATGACTACCCCAAGCCCGCCTTCCATAAGACAGGGGCTGGCGACTAGAACCAAGGAGTAAATCTCGGTAAAAAGGGAAGGCATTGCCTTTGTAAAGTAAACAAACACCACATAGTAAACAAGCAGAAGAAGCAAACACTAAGTAAAAGATGGTACAACAGTAAGTGTGGAAATGTAAATGGGCCAGTATACAAACCCAAACTGAAAGTAAAGTACAACTCGAAAGGGAAAACAACAACTGAAAGGTAAAGCCGCAACGACGAGCTATCCACTGGAAATTCCACCGAAAGGGTGGGTACAGAAAGCCTCCCCTGCTCCTCGGGTCCAGCCGGCCTCTCCGAGTACGTCCCGCCCAGTGGTCCGCCTCCAGGTATCGTCATGCTCCGCAAGACTCCACCACATTCAGCGTTTTCCTTCATCTGCAACCAACACAACGTAGTGCGGGCATAGCCCGTGTAGGGTGAGTATAAACTACTCAGTAGGGACCCCGAGACCCCCGAAGGTCTCCCAAAATCCACAAAGGATAAATCACAAAGGAAAGATACAATCACGAAGTAACAACCGACCCTGCTTAGGTATATTCCCATACATATAACTAAGTCATCAATTCCAATACGCTCCAACCTCCGAGCCCAAGCATAACCCAATCCACACAGGAAAGTATACGTATTCCACACAGGAAAGAAAAATGTAATCCACACAGGATAGCACAACACAATCCACACAGGAAAGCAAATAGGATTCAGCTCACATAGGTATACTTCTTCGAAAGACGATAAAGATGATCACTGATCCATCTAAGTCGTCAGACCCACAAAGCATCGACAGGTACTAACCCCCACAATGACCCACACAGGATCGGACCCACACAGGATCTATAGGCGCTGGCTCACACAGAACCGCTGAGCGCTGACCCACACAGGATCGGACCCACACAGGATCGATAGCACTGATCCACATAAAATCGCTGAGTGTTGTAGTCATCGTCGTCGAATCCACTGAGGATCTCTACACAGTCGTCATCATCACAGTAGCAGTCACAGCCAGCTCTAGGTTTCCCGCACACAGAAAGCTCGTTCAGGACGGTCTGCCCCCACAAGCCGAGAGGCTGATACATCAACTGACACATAGTCCAGAGTTGATGTATCCAAAATTTCTGTATCGCCAACATAAACTCAACATCGCAGACAGCGCGTCAATCGGACGCCCGGTCTGAGAGTTATTGGCTTTTTCGTCCGAGGGGCCCGGTTGGTTTTTAAGGAAAAACCAACCTGACCGTACTCCACCTGCGTCCAATCCTCAGTCAGAGTAAGCCCAAAGATCTGTCCCACTTAGAGAAATTCAACAAAGTCGATGGCACGTCGATCGGACGTCCGAAGCTCAAGATATGAGCGTTTCCGCTCCGAGGGCCCGGTTGGTTTCGGGTACGAACCAACCCGGCCGAATCCAAAGTATTCTGAAACCTTCAGTTCAATATACCGAAATGACCAAATCGTTCCAAGGATCGTATCGCCACTGACGGCGCGTCGATCAGAGGTCCGTAGCCCGAGTTATGGGCAATTGAACACAAATGGTCCGAAAACGGGGGTTTCGGGCGCGGACCGACTGGGCACAGCGCGCCCAGCGCGCTGGCCAGCTCGGCCAGTGGCCAAGCCGTTGGAAAGGGGGGGGGGGGGTGCCTGCCCCCCTGTGTAACCGCGGCCACCCAATTAAGGGCTCCGTTTTTGTAAGCCAGCCGGGGGAATTAATTCCCCCGACTCCCCTCTGTCCGGCCAGCCCGCACCAGCCGGCCGGTTCCGCCAACAAGGACTGGAGATGGCCGGTCCTTCCTCCATCACCGACACCGGTGGCCCGGTACCGGCCATCGGTCACCCTGCTCTGCCGCGGCCCGGAACCGGTCGTGGCCTATTTCGTCCGGCGCGGTGCGACGACACCACGCCCCTCCGCCGCAGCCATGCTCCGGCCGCGTTGCCTTATGTTTTCTTCGACGTGGCGCGACGGCGTCGCGTCCTTGATCTTCTTTCCACGGCGTGACGCGACGGCACCGCACATTTCCTTTCGCATGATTCCGCATGGTGCGGCGGCACCACGCCTTCCCGTACCAAACCACAAATGAACCAACACGAAATAAGGAGGGTCGGCCGTGTTTTTGCGGTCCGGCCCCCTCGCGTTATTCGATAACTATTGGTTTTAATCCACGAAGAACGGCAAACTAGAATCATGAACGGAAAAATAATTAAATAAAATTAAACCCCCTACCTTGGTTTCAAGAGAGGAGCTTGTTCGGAGGTTCGTCAAAGAGAAAATGTCGTGGTATAACCGTCGCGGAAAGAGGCGACTTAGAAGGAGGAAGTCGCGTCGCGGAAGAAGCATTGCGGAAAGAGACGTCGCGTCGCGGGTCGATGTCACGGAGACGGTCTTCGATGACTCGGCGTTCTTCCACGGAGACTGATGTTCTTCATGTTCTTCGTCAAATAAGAAGATGTTCTTCCCAAAAATATCTCAACGACAAATCTCTAACAACAAATAAAATATGCCCCTTTCTTATTTTATTAACACAACAAGCCTTAAGAAAAATTCAAGGGTTTGAATTTCAAATACTTACATTTAACTCACCACATTAATTCCATATGTTAAGTAAACTTAAGTTATCAACATTTAATGGGAGTTGAGAGGGGTTAGAGGATATGAAGGGGTAGGGTTCGTGTGGGCCCCACTACCCTCATAACCTCCCAAGGGAGGTTGGGTGGTTACCCAACTTCCATCAAGAATTAAACACTTAGAATAAAAATTGTAGAATAATAATAAATTAACTTCCACAATTTTTATCATCCACACCCTTGATAACGCTACTCCGGAACAGGAGTTCATAAGAAATTATCGGCGCTGCGGTTCCATCGGTGCCCTCAGAATTCGATTCCGGGCACCGGTTCAAAAGTTATAAATTCCCGCTCGTTCGTTCACTAAACGTTCCCGAGCTAAACTTCAGGTAGAAATTCCGGGCACACCGGGCCTCAGAATTAGGTGCCGTCTGAAACTGCGTTCATGTATCTCAAAGAAAATTAAGAAAATATTTCCCTTGAATTTTACGGGTCTTAACAAAAATGATGATAGCCACATCATTGACTGGATGGATTATCAAAATACCCCTAATGAGGGGAATATGATGAAGGATCAACTAGAAGTACTATATAAAAAACATTTAATCAAAATTTTGTTAAAAATAAAGATCCTAGTGATCAAATGGTATTATAATATGATTAAGACAGTGATTCTAAACCTTATGATTTCATAGACAGTGAGGAGTCTTACTTTTGTTCAAGTGCTTCCAAAGGGAAGAATGCACAAAATGATGGGGGTTATAGGCCTTGAAAACAAACAAATCCAAGGAATTATTACTCACATTTGAAGAAAAATATGGTGACAGGATATTCTAATGTGGTATGTAGACTTTTTCCATGACACTCTCTGGAATAAAAGGTTGAAAAGTTGAAAGGATCTATGAAATTTTCCTTTCAAGTTCAATGATGTCCTCCAAAAATCGGTTGATGAGAAACATGAAAGGACACTTAAGATGTGTAATGATGGACTAATTATAATTGATTCATATATTGAAATAGGGAACATAGTGGTATCTAAGATTGAGGATATTCTTAAAATAAATCTGAATTTGGATCATCAAACCCTCAATTGGGCATGACTTTTCTACTACAAGAATTTATTGTTTTCATCTTCCACAGGGTTGTTATTGGTGAAAATATTCCGACATGACATATTGGATTTTGTGTTTGGATTGATGTTGTTTTATATATCATTTAAATTTTGGTTTTGAGAATTTTATTTTTATTTTTTCTTTTCTTTTGTTAAGGGATGGAATGGTGTAAGAAAGTGTCGATGGAATTTTTTTAGATTTCCATTATGACTTTCTGGATGTGAAAAGGATAATACAAGGCATGAATGGTGTTAGAAAGTTTTATTAGGATCTTTTGATGATGTTTTCAATGAGGGTAGTGGAATGAATGTTTTATTTTCTATTATAAAGTTTATTTTTCGTTTGTATAAGATATATTGATAAATAAAAAAATTAAGATCTATATAAAAAATATAAAAATCATAAATGGGATACTTTTTTGAGGTTTAAAGATAACAATGCTATCAAAACCAAATGATTTTTAATTTAATGATCAATAAAAATGATATTGTTATTCTAAATAAAGTATGAATTGTGTGGAAGGTCTACTCTCTTATTTAAGGCATAATTGTTCGTTTGAAATTTTAACCTTCGATATGTTGTAGATGATTCGTTTATTCTTGGATATGATACTTTAAACAATTATCAATGTTTTATAAATAAATATAAATTCATTTTTTTTAATTTTATCCATGAATAAGATAAATATTATATTTTACATCCATAAAATTTTTCACAATCATGAAGTTGAGAAAGTAATTTTATTGATGAATGAATTTTTTCAGTTAAAGAAAACCTCAATATCATGTTATTCAATGATTGGTCTATTTCTGAAAAATCTAGGTTTCATTTGAGGAAGAGTATATTATAATTTATATGTGATCAAATAGTGAGATAAAAGGATTATTTTACTAGTTTATATATATGACAGTGTATTTAGAGTCATGATAAATATTTAATTGAAGATGTATATTTATTTCATAACGATTGAATTTGAGATATATTTATTTATCAAATTAATATTTAATCTTATTTTCACATTTTTCAATTAAGGAATGTGATTTTTTTAGTTCAAAATATAAATATATAATATATTCCCTTGAATGGTTTGACATGGAGGAACTAAGAACAATGATAACAATGTTTCATTCATGGATTTGGATTTCCAGATTTAAAGATGAAATGCAAGTCAATATTATATAATAGAAGAAAATCATTTGAAATTAGTTGTACCTGAAAATTAGAATATGTGAAATTTTATTTTCCATTTTTCAAGTGGAAAATATGAAAATATGAATATATGACATTTTATTTTCCATGTTTCAATGTAATACAGATAAAAAATCATATGTTATTTGTGAAATGTATAGTCCAATAAATAAAATAAATAGTATATTTTGTACATTTTTAAAGGGGTAAAAATAAAAAAATTAAGGATATACTGGTGTTCATTAGTTTGGTTTGGTGGAATATACAAAAATTAAATCCACAATATTTATTTTTTCTTTTAATATTTTTTATTTCATGAATGTAAAAGAAAAATTATAATATTTCATCATGAAATATAGATTTTGAATATTTTTTCCTTACACAACTGTATATGAAACTTATTTGTATGGATTAATAACATGAATACAATTCTATAGATGTAATTTCTCCAATTGAAATTAAATTTTATAATTCAATGAATAAATGTACAATTAGCCTGTAAAAAGGGAATATATGCTAATATAATATTAGGTTGTGGAAATTATGATAAGAATATTTTGTAAGAAATATTTGGATAATAATTTGAAAACTATTAAAGTTCAACCACCTCCATCCAAATGATGGCATTGATAAGGTCCCCTAGTCAACTAATTATTTTTCTCGATGTACCGATGAAAACTACACACAATATTTTTAATCAATTTATAATTAATTTTCAACAGTATGTATCACTAATTAATAAATTTCAACACGATTTACTAATAAACAAGTGATATAATACATTATATCCCTAATAAGTGATATATCATGAAATTAATATTACATCTCATATGTGCCTAGAATAATTGAACTCCAAATTTATTAAAATGGGGGTATGATGAATTGTAATACTTATTTACATTGGGGGATTGTTCCTCAAAGGTAAATAGATAAAATAGTTAGTGGGATAATACTTAATGATATAAAGTATATATGTATTAACTGAGAACATGAGATCATTGAATGTGTAAGTTTATAGGATTCCATAAACCCAGGAGGTTTCACATCAAAGAAGCATGAGTGAATTGTTGTTATTATTCTTGGATAACATTAATTTAACTCTTATTTATAAAAAAAAGCACTCCTCATTTTTTTATAGAGTCGAAAAAATTATTAATTTAATATATTATGAATAATATAATAGTGAATTTGTATATTTTCATCAAAATAGTTTATATGGATTATATTAAAGGTGGTTGTAAGTGGTTTCGATAAACCCATAGATGGATACTATTAGAAATATTCCCACGTAATATTTTTGGACGGTGTTTGTTGATAATGGAATATGAAAACACTATAAATTACTCATATTGATATTAAATAAATAATCACATATGGATCCATTTATTTTAGAAGATGTTAAAATGTGAGGTATTGAATAACTAAAAATCACATCAAGTTTAAATTTACTACATCAGAGTTGTCCACTTATTTTGGAAAAAGTGGCTAAAGATTATAAAGTTCATATTGTAGAAGTGTATGATAAATCGAGAATCCACTATGGCTAAAAATCGTGTTATATTTTATCCCTCGTAACAAAAAATAATCATAAAAACACTAATTGAGTTGAGGTGATGTGAAAACCCCGTAAATAATTATAATGTTTTAATGTTACAGAAAAAATTGATAGAAATAGTGGATTGAGTCATGGTTCATTAGCCTTTTGTGAATGATATTTAATATATTTTCTTGTTTCCATGGATTGTGGGATAAAACCATGTCATTATTTTTGTTGTGGTTAAATTTTAATTTACATAATCATTATCAAATAGTGTTAAATCCCATGTTTATGGTCAGGAAGATCAATTTTTTAAATAGAGAAAAAACATTAATATTAATGCAAAACCAAAACCTTAAATGGATGAATCCCATGTTATTGTAATCATTAGATATAAATTTAAAAATAAATACATATTTTTAAAATTAAGAGGATTAAGATTAAGTGATTATTCTATTTAGAGTCAATCATTAAGTAACACAACCACATCATATTTAAGGAAATAACTTCATGGTTTTTTATATCTAAAATAAAATTTGAAAATACATATCTTAAAACATTATGGATTGAAATTGAATTTAATTAGTGGATTTCACCTATGTTTCAAGATAATTTTTTTGATAGTATTGATTGACTATCAGAAATAAATTGAGGACTCTCACCAAAAAGTAATAACATATATAGTGGGCCTTAAACTATAACAACCTTCAACTGATATGAATGTCTAATATATAGTATATGTTCAACAACTGAAAGTAATATATAAATATATATATATATAAGAAACTATGAAGCATATAGATTTATAGGACAACATCTATACAATATCATGTCATAAATAAAAACCTAAAAATAAATCAAATACAAATGAAAAATTTTCCGTCAATAATGGAAATATGAAAATTAAAAAACCCCCATGACATAATAAATCCAAGGAAGGAATCACTTAAATCACTTAACATCCTCAAGTACCCTCAAGAAGCACTATTTATCCTCTCCATACGGGCATATCTTGCCTTATTACTACCATGGCCACCACTAAATTGGGTGTCACTTACTGTAACACAACATGTGGGGGTAGAAGGCATGTTTACGGGTGAGAATAAATAAACCCAATAAGACTTACCAAAAAAATGGAAAAAATGGAAAGTTTTATCAAAACTTTATAACATTAGAGAACCATAAAGAAAACCCTGATATAGTAAATAGTTGTTAAGAAATCATATACGATTGGAAATATTGGTTATATCATCTCAAATCTATAATGTATGAAATATCTAAAAAATTTAAGACACTCAATATAGGGATATCCATGTAAAGTATTAAGTTAACAGACCATCTACATGGAACTTCTCTAAAGAAACCCTATATGAAAGGTATGTCATAGGACCCACAATATCTAAACTATATATAAATTATAACTCATTAATTTCCTCTAGGAAACCATACTAGGGTAAAAAAAGCATATCGAGATATGAATACATGTCTAGGGGGTCACTAAGAATGTAGATATAGAAACCTCCTAAATCATTAAGGGGGGTTACCTTCTCTATCATTCATATAGACAAACCTCACCTCATAATGGATGGTGGAGTAATGAGTTACCAACTCTGATGGAAATTCCTTAGCTTTTTAGGAATAAGTGTGTACAAAATAAAGATATTAATTATGGATAAGACCTTATATCGATTTCTAGTACCCCTCTCAGTGGTTTACTATCATGAAACGATCTTGTTGGGCCTGCCTACCTAATAGTAAACTGAGTGTGATGCCCAAATATTTCCTTCAATATGATAGGGTATTGGGACTATCATCGACTAAGAATATTTGTAACATGGGAGGCCTAATCCAAAAGTACCTATAAATTTTTACACATCATCATATGCCATTAAATCAGTAAAATATAAAAAACTGATACTATAGATTAATGCACAAATACTACCCCCACATGAGAGTATTCTAAGATTATGGAAAATAAATGGAAAAAATATATTCAATCTAAATTTTGAAGAGACTAATTGGTTTTCAATAGGGGTCTTCCATAAATATAACTCTCATGAAATATCTATTATTCGTATAACACAACTAAACTCCACCTTCTCATGGTTCTCATCTGACACCATCAAAAGTCATGTTGTCTTTATAAAACATGCCACATATGGGAAGATCTCATAAAATTTGAGTGTAAACATTCTTATTAGGACACCCTATAATCCCCAAATATATTATCGAAGATAGTAAGATAAATATAAAAATAGGTTGATTCGCTAGGAAATAATAAAATAACCTAGATATTCTCATATGTGGACACCAAGTCCTAGAATAAGTTCATAACCAATCTACCAGCCAATGAATTCTGCTTGATTCTCTAAGGTAATTCTGATCTGAGAGAACTCTCTTATTTGGTATTTCAAAAACATGGGTGATTATCTAATAGGTCATACTCATTGGGACTTTCCATTAATAATTATGAACTAGAACTAATAATATTTCAATGCATTGGTAGGGGATCATGCTCAATGCATATATGGGATACCTAACCCAATCTAGGATAACCTATAAGGAAGTGGATCGCACATCTGGATTGTCCAACACATGATTACTTTCCATTATAGAGAATAATGAAAGAGTATAACACCAGGGGAAACATGTAAGCATACCTAACTCTATCTATAATTATCCCTTACAAGGGAACACTCATCCTATAATCAGGATTGGATACTACAGTGCACCCTATAAGGGATGGACTAAGTGAACACGCCTATGATGACACTAGTACTATAACGACCCAATGTTTTATCAAAGAAAATTCCCTTCTAATCATTAGGTCACATAATCACATGAAATCAAAACATAATGAAATACAAAGTACTATATGACCTTTAAACATAATATTTTCACCTCTATGATTTGAATTTCAAAAATCTGACATACACTATTGCGATCAGTAAGATGTCTGGAGCCTGACCTGAAAAAATATTTTTTGGTGACTAGTAACCAATCCTTATAAATAGTAATGACCCTTATGATGAGTAAAATGACCCTTATAAATAGTAAATTTACCAAAAAAATAGTATCATCACCCATGAATTCATAAATAAAATTTTGGCCTCTAGTAAGTGATAATATGACCATTGAAACGGTATTGGTATATTTTTAAGTCATAAATAATTAATTACAATTAATTAGTTAATTTAAAAGAAATGTTTTTTTCCTAAAAGGTTTTCATAAATGAAAAATTTTATTTCTTTTGGTTTTAAGATATTTTTATAAGACCATATGTAATTTTTAAAAGCATTATAAATTCAGTTATAGTTTTAAAATTTGTTTTTTAAAAGTAAATTATGATTTTATTTAAAAATTAAATTAAATATATTTAAAAAATTATTTTTCAAAAATGGAGTTAATTTTTTGATTCTTCACATCAAAAAATTTTAGGTTGATTTTTTGGATTTTATTTAAAATACATGAAGTTTAGTCATGGATGATTTAAATGGAAATTTTTTCGAATTCACATGCACATATTATTATTTTTTCACAATAATTATTACTATTTATTGTCTTCTGAAAAAATAATAAACTAATGATTAACATATTAGGGAAACCCTTCTCCCCTCCACTTTAAAAACCACCCACGCTCCCCTCTTCTCTTCACTCCTCTAAAGCCTTGTGTAATACCTAAATTCTTCCAGAATCTCTCCCCAAGATCATCCCCCATGTCCATCGTCCCTTTTTCCCCTCAAAATACCAAATATCATCTCCTTAAGAGGTTCTCAAGGAAGATTTAATCCAGAGGTAAATTCCTCTTTTCCTATCTTTCATTTTCCTTTTAGGATCATTTGTCTTCTTTTAAATCCTTACCTATCCTCATCCAAATGTTTTGACAACTCCATTACCTTACATGTACTAGAATATTGTTATGATAATGGAATAATTTATCATCATCTCTCCTTTACCCTTCCTTTATACTGGTATTAAAGATATCGTTTGAGATGTGTTAATTTACCAAATTCAAGGACGATGGGTATTCAATTTCAATTACCATATTTAATTAGGATACTGAAACCAATTTTATAGTTGAAGCAAACTATTAAATATATAATTTTTCTTATGTATTTGTTTCATCCTTTTACACACATGATGGAAAATAATAATACAAAACAAGTTAATTATGAGAAAAATTGCCAAATTATTTCTAGTGTTTATCATTAATGTTTAATATAATAATTCAACTTCACACTATGAAACAAAATTAAATTTACAACCATGTAACATTTTTAATTTTAAATAATAAAATATAACCCCAATTCTAGAAAACCATCCCCATTTTACATGATTCTATATTCATGAAAATAATTAAACTGATCATTAAAACCAAGGAAGCAAACTGACCCGAACAATAAAATAGAACCACATAACCAATAAAAATGGTTATAAATTAACTTAAACAGGTTATAATAAATATTTTAAATATATAATAAGTTCTGGAATTATTAATTAATGAACCTAATTTTTCATATTCAAGACATTAATATCAAGTGGAGAACACAATCAGACTTAAGGTAAGGGATCCTCTCTATTTCACTTTTATTCAAGAATGTCCTCTATGTTATGCCATTTTATGTGTAATCCATAATTATGGCGTATTATTTATCACATACCCAATACATCTATTGATATTTTATGTGATGACAAATCCTATTCTCTCTTATTAATCCCACATAAGTACACCTAATACTGTGCAAATAATTTGTAAGGGATTCTACCCAAACCTCCTTTGTTTCTTTAGGTTGCCTTATCTTACTTTTACCAAAATGATGTTATCCTATCTTTTTTATGTGAATATTCTAAATTATGGGTACATGTATACAATTTATTTATCTAGAATCTTTCATCATTTTCTTTTTTGGATATACATGTTTTTATGTGATTCACTCCTAAGTACTTCTCAATAAGTAAACCAGTTTTATGTGAACTTTTGAAATTCATATGCATACTCATAGACACTATATTATCTATTTTTAAGCCACCATTGTTTTTATAAAATCATACATTTTATTATGAATACTTTCTTGGTTAACTTCTAGTTTAATGTAACAGATTATTATCTGTTCAATTTTAAAATCTCTATAGTATTTTCATTAAAACCCTACAAAAATGTTTTCATGATAAATTTTCATAAACACACTTCTTAATGTTGTAATGTTTTTTTGAAATCACTTACCAGGATTTATTTTTATTTTTACTTAGGAATTTCTATGTATATTCTAATGAATTTATTTCATGTACACTTTTATGATACACCCTTTTTTTATGCTTTATGACATGATTTTGGTTCACAATTCCTTCCAAGGGTAACCCTTATATTTATGTAAGATTGATTATGTATGATTAATTATGTGGAAAACATATTCATTAAAAGTTAAGATGGGTGTGCTCAGATAGATCTCAAATTCATTGAGTAAAGTTGAGTCTCATGAGACGTTATGTGTGACGGTCTTGGCATTAAGCCTTGGCTTGTGCTACCATGTGCGACAGTCTTGGCGGTTAGCCTTGGATTGTGCTACCATGTTCAACGGTTATGGTGGGTAGACTTCACTCGTGATAGAGTCACATTTTATGTGTTTGAAACATTATTATGACACCATGTCTATATGGTTCCATGTTTATATGTTATGATTCCATATGTTACTTTCCTTTTTATATCATCATGTCATGCCTTATATCCCATGTGCTAATGATTTGATCTTATGTTTATTACCATACTGGGAAATTTAGCTCATCCCTTGGTTCATGTGTTCCCTAGGGTACCCTATGCAGTTGTATGATCACAATTGAAGTTAGAAGCTTAATTTGATTGTGAAATATGGAAATGTTTTATTTTGTTCCATGTTTTCATTTTTATGTACCTAGTCTTCAAAGACACTAGACATTAGGATCCTTGGCTTGTACTCTAATGTATAATTATGCTTAAAATCATGTAATGTTCTACGTATAATGCTAGGGTTTCTATAGATGGTATCAGAGGAAGGTTTTGTTATTTTTAGAGATTAGGAGTATAGAATTTTATTAAGAACATTAATTATGAGACTATGTATAAGAAAACAACCCTAAAGTTTGGTAAATATAGATTAAGTTATTTTTCAAGAAAATAAATCTTTGTATGGATACAAACTAGTAGAGGTGGATATGGTACTGATGTATCATGGGGTAAAACATGAAAACACTGCTTGGAGATAGACTATAATTGGGACTGGTACATGACAAAGGGCCTTTCTACACACTTGGTTTCACACTCCTGGGAAATATGCTTTGGTAAATTCATGATCATATTAAAAACCATTATGAAGGGAATAAAAAAATCCTGTAAGAATATAATAAAAATAATAGATTAATGATAACCGATGTTGAATCCTAGGGAATCACAAGTTAGGATATACTTCTCATTTTCAATTTTATCCTCTTATGTTCAATGTTTCATTTTTATGAATAATAGCTATGTATTAGAGCCTTCTAATCATACACTCTTTTTCTTAGATGATGGCGGGAAATAGAAGAAAATTTTCCAAAAATCAATGTGATAGGGAATGTGAAAATTTCCCTAATGATTTGCCTGATATGATGGTAATTGGTTCTCATAACATCATAAAAGTACTTGATCAGCTGGCTCAAGTTATGAATAATAACTTGAACCATGTGAAACACCCTCCTACTCCAATGAAAGGGCATGTTGTTGTTGAATCTTAATGCAGAAAAGGACTCTAATGTTTATGGGATCTTATAACCGATTCCTTGTAGAATAGTGGATTAAATCCATTGAAAAGAAATTATATGTTCTCCAGTGCTTAGAAAAAGTTAAATTCATACTGGCAGTCTATCGTTTTGATGGGGAAGCTGATCAGTTGTGGACACTGATCAAGTATACGAAGCCACATGAGGAAATTTATTCCATGGATTGGAAGAAATCAAATAAAATGTTTTTCAAAAAATATTTTCCATGAACCCTCCATCTCAAGATGGAAGGAGAGTTCCTCAAACTCAAGTATAAGGAAGATGATTCCATCGGGGTGTATGAAGAAAAATTCACAAGGTTTGCAAGGTACACCTTTGGATTTGTTTTGAACGCTAAAATCAAGATGGAACGCTTCATTAGCGGACTAAAGCCGAGTCTAAAAAAAGCATTGGTGATTCGAGACTTTGAAAATTATGAGGATATTGTATGTTGAGACCTTAAGATTTAAATAGTGATTGGAGACTCTCAATGGTATTTTGGTTTTAGTAAAAAGAAGAGGAAAATGGAATCTAATGTGGGAGGTCCCACAGAAAAATTCACTGATGGAAGGAATCTCGATCATACCACATGTAAAAATTGTGGGAAGAAGTATCATGGGAACAATCTAAAGGGGACCAAAAATTACTTCAAATGTGGAAAGTTGGTCCATCTAGCTAAAAAATTCCAAAGAGATATGAAAAATCCCGCTAATGTAGAAGAATAAAGGATGGTTCAGATAAAATCTCAACCAGTGGTGCAGTGTTAAAACTATAAGGAACATGGACATAATGAAAACAATTTCTTTAAGCCAAGGGTTGTTAGAGTTAATAAAAAATAACATCCAAGGTAACAAGGAAGGGATTATGCTATCACTACTACTGAAGTGGAGCCGGAGAATGATGTGTTAAAAGGTACTCTAGTTATTCATTTACGAATGGTGACCATAATATTTGATTCTGGTTCTACACATTCATTCATATCGTTAAATATTGTTAGAACTTTTAAAACACAACCTAAAAATTTAGAGGATAAGTTATGAGTGATAAAAATGAATGGGGAAATTATTTTTACCCAGGTTTATAACTCATCCCCAGTTAACATTTGTGGACTGAACCTCCCATAAAATCTCATCTTACTTTCTTTACTATAGTTTGATGACATCTTGGTCATGGATTGACTCCCTTTATACAAAGACAACATCAACATTCGGGGAATAGACATCACTCTTCACATCCCAAAGCGTCATCCAATTCTTTAAAATCGTAAGGAGAAAAATGAATATACTTTTGAAACATTGTCTCAAGTGTGGATATTAATTACTTATTATAAAACATTTCTAGCTCAAATTAATGAGACAAATGAGAGAATCATGCTTGAGGACATGCCCGTAATGAGGGATTACACTGATGTATTCTCTAAAGAGTTTATTGGTCTTCCTTTTGATCGAGAGGTTGAGTTCTAAATTGAACTTATTCCAAGATCTATGCCTATATCAAAGACACCTTATAGGATGGCCACTGTAGAAATAGAAAATATGAAAATCCATTATGCAAGAATCTGGATAAGGCTTTTATACATCCGTGTTCTCAACATGGGGTGCGCTAGTCCTTTTTTTTAAGAAGAAGGACAGATCAATGCACCTCTGCATTGAATATAGAGATCTTAATAAAATCACGATAAAGAAGAACTATCCCCTACCATGACTCGATGAATGGTTTGATCAGCTTCATGGGGACAAATATTTATCTAAGGTGGGCCTTTTTTTGGATATCACCAATTAAATGTTACGAGGGAAGATATTCCGAATATTTCCTTTCGAACAAGGTATGGACAAGACGAGTTCATAGTGATGCCCTTCAGACTCACTAATGCTCCAGAAATTATCATGGATTTAATGAATACAGTATTTAGAGATAACCTATATTCAAAATCCAAAATATACCTACACTTTATTCCAAATAGTTTAAAAAACTATTAGAATTAGAATCAATTTCCAATGGTTGTAGAAAACAGTTGGTATAGATGGATTGATGAATGGTTTTACAAACAGTTTGATAAAACCGTTGGTATATATTTTCTTTTTCTAACGGATTATGTCAACTGTTGGTATAGTGTTCCATTATCCTACAATCCCAATGGTTTTTACAAACCACTGGGATAACAAATCCTCAAATCTGATGTGGGAAACAATCTCCAGAACTGATCAGAACATTTTTTCCAAAATGAGAGCTTCATGCTGCTATAAACCATACTTTTCAATCGGTTCTTGTGGTGCTAACTATACTTTCCAACCGTTCATCTATATTTTATTCAAGTAACTTTTTTCTTCCACTATAAATTCATATGTATACCTTCATTTATTTTAGATTTTTTGGATCGATTTCACTACAATGTAATGTGCATTATGATCCTATTTTTCATTCAAAGTCTTTGAGAAACTCTCATATCTGTATATTGGTCCTATTTTAAAAAACTCAATGTTTCATACACAGTTCTAAGTATTTGAGAAACTATTATATTTTTCATTGGTATTATTCACCTTTAGTGAGAAAAATATCTAGTATAAAATCATCCTTCCAAATTTAGACTTTTATAAAAGGTACAACCCGAACTTCCTATACATTTTTCAATCAAGTATAAAAACACTTATATTCACCTTGATTAGCTCAATGTTCTTGTGATTTTTTGTTACCTATTTTTATTTTCACTAAACTACATCAACCTTTCACAAGGTAAATGAAATATGCATTCTAGGATTCCTTATTTAACATAGGTAACCCTAAATTATAACACATCGAGTACCATAATGTGGTCTCCACATAGTTTACCATTTTTAGTTTGATAAGGGGAATGTATCATTTCTCATTCTCACAAATGGATTTCAAAATTATATGTCCATTTAAAATTTCTATATGTGGGATTCCCATTTTTTATAGATAAAATCTCAGTGTGAAATAACTTTTACCCCATCACGGTGTAAAAAAATTCCCAATTTTTTAACCACCATTATCATGGTATTCTACAATAAGTAATTGTATTATTCTATTCATATTTGTATTATTACATATTCCCACAATGAACATCGATTCTAATATATTCCTCTTTATCATCCTCAACATGGAAGGCATCCCTTGAACACATTTTATGGAGTCACCCAGCACCATGATCAATCCATCTTCATGTTGCTACATTGTGCATGTATATCGAGTTCCAACCCAAATGTTATTATTAATTTTGCTTCACTGACCCATACATGCTTACTTATCATGGGTATATGGTGACTTTAGACACAATTTTTTCTATCCAATTTTTTAAACTAATTAAATTCTAAATCTTTTCCATAAATATATCATTTTTCTCAACAAAGACAAACACATAGACACAAATATATATATATATATATATATATATATATATAATCATCCATGAACTAGACCATAACATTCAAAAAAATTAGGTATGAATCCCTGCTACAGATCATTAAAAATATTTATATACCTCTGGTTGTAATTTTACATTCATCCATGTTTGGAAATGAAATGTTTGAGAATATAATCACACCTATCACCCAGAATCATGCATCCCTTCAAAAGAATAAACGATGACTTCTCATATTGATTCATTATCACTGATCATAGAGCTTGTATGCCTCTATCAACAATTACATAATGGATCATGTAGTTGAAAATTAAGAATTTTGATTTTTCATCATTTGAAGACAATTTTCTAAAATCTTAAGTAACTTAAAAGGATAGTTTTGAAAACATAATAAAAAATGGGACTATATGGAATAGAATAAGCAAAGTGATTTTTTGGGTTACTGAAATGGTCCAACAACATGTCATTGGCTGATTATTCCCCAAAGATATTGAATTAAAAGTGGAATAATTTTCACTATTACAATAAAAGTACAAGTACTTGGCATTCTGAACCACATTTTAGCATTAAATACCTATTGGGAACTCTATTTTTAAATGGATGGTTGTGAAATAACATGTTAATTATTCCATTGATTTTTTGGCCCATTGTGTGGGTTTTTTGGTACTACATGATGCTTGTTTCTCACCTGGTGTGGTAATATGCTTCTCTACACCATATATGGTCAAGATATATGATATTATTCATTATGAAGGTGTCACAAGTGAGGGAGGTTCATTTTTTATGTCTTGGTGGTAATAATTTCTTACTTATTCAACATCATCACTCCTTTATTGGTAATTAGAAACTTGGTACTAAGAAAAAGATCTATATTTATATTTATATAGAGGGTTCACTTGACCTTAGTGGAACTCCAATCATGCTAGGAACTCTGGTATGTTGAGGTGTATCATAAAAATGAGGCTTGTGTAAGCTAGTTGGATGACTTGTGGATTGGGAATAAAATATGACCAAAATTGATTAATTATAGGAAACAACTATATAAATTATGAGTCTCGCATTTGAGATCCCATGGTAGATCCCATGAAACATTATATAAATGAATGAGACACACCAATATGAAACAATGAAATATATAATGTATAAGAAATAAGAACCATAACTAAAACTATTAAATGTCCCTCTCCATCATCATCAAGATCTTGATCAACCACATATAAATTCCCATAAAATGATCCATGATGCTCTATAGGCTAACGATTCACTCGATTCTCTAATCATTAAGGGGTATTTACCTCATTCTTAGTTCCTCTACCTACACTATAGCCTAAAATTGTTAGGTTTATCTGAGAATAGTTTTCAAGAAATCGCATTAGATTACTTGTGTTAACTCTACTTTCCAATGGTCCATCTCTCTTAGATTCAAGAAATTTTTGTTCTTCCATGTTAAATTGGTATTCCTACCTTCATTTATTTTAGATTTTTTCATTTAGTTTGGCTGAAATGTAATCTGTATTCTGATCCCTTATGAATACAATAATATATCATTTTAGGATGTAGTTTTATTGTGATTTATCTTTATAAAATAATTTAAATTCTGGTTTTGTTGTGTATTATAATTTTGTTGTGGTTTTGTGGTTTTTTTGTGGTTTGCATTGTAGTTTTTGTTGTGGTTTGTTTAAGGTTTTATTATGGTTTTGATATGGTAGAGGTCAATATGATATTGAGTTTTTTATCCTTATTTTATTATAAATTTAAGGTTTATTGTCATGATTTCATTAGTTAGACATAAATATAGTTATATAATTTTTTTCCAAATAGGAATGGAAAGATACTCATGTATTGTGACTGTACCCCGAAATGTTGTCTTTGAAATATCCCACTCTAACTCAATGATCATGATACCCTCACTATAAGTCATTCAACGAAGTTGTGCTTCCACCTAAACCACTATAGTGGGTTTGGGGTCATTTTCATTTGTGAATGGATATAGAACCAAAATTTACTCTATTACATGATCATTTAGTCGTACTCCATCAAGCAGTATGGTCATACACTTATAAGGTTTTATTTTTCGAAATTCAAAATTAGTGTTAGGAATTCATGTCACAATTTTTTTAAGTAGTTATAAGGAATTATTAAGGAATTTCTATGATTTTCAATCCTAGGAAGAAACTCATAATAAAGGAGTAGAACCATCATAGAACTCACCAAGTATGTTCACGCATACACATTATTTAGTCATTTATATATATATATATCATGAAACAAAATAGCTTGGTTAGGTGCACATAATTATTCACTACTAGTTCGTTGTATTTGAGGCATGTGGTGGTGCACCTGGGGTGTTGTTGTGCACATGCATGGATTCTATTTCTTTTCTTTTATTCTTAGAATTAAAAATCAATATTAGATTGTTTAATGTTTCTTACTATTTGTGGATTATTATATGGTTATAGGAATGTGCTAGACTTGTGATAGTCCTAAAACATGTGAGTCATGAACCCATATCTAGTGGTAAATATAGGATAATAGGGTTATGAAATTTCACTTCTTGATTAGTAGTGGGTTACTATCATGTGTGGAAGACTATGTTCTATATTGAAACTAAACCAACTATATTTTTAATTCCACTATGTGTCATTTATTCTCTTACGTAGTCTCAAATTGATGTTGATAGAATACTATAATTTCCAATTCTATGTTTCTATATGTATCTACATGTTGTGTCAGTTATCGTTTTATATAAATTGAACATTTCTCATCTACATAAAAATATTTTTCATTGAACTTCAATCTTACTGAATTTCTTTCATGAAATGACTGATTAAAAGTTTTTACAGAATGGATAGAATTTGGATAAATGAAAGTGATCAGATCTCAAGAAAATTTCAAAAAAAAATTGGAGATATTTTTAGAATTCTTATTTGAAAATGCTTCAGATAGTGGTCACATACACTGCTCATGTTATAATTTTGTTGGAAGACCGTGGTTAAATCATGATGAAGTTAGGTACCATATAACCAAATATTGTTTTCTAACAAATTATTATGTGTGGTGTCATAATGAGGAGAAAATGGAATCTCAAAATGTTGACGATCCAAATGAGACAACTGGATTGATGAATTTGATATATGACCAGTTTTCATTTTTTAGTCATCATAAGAAGTTAAGGATGTTGACCTAAGAAGACTTTCATATGGGTACACATGATGCGTCAAATGAAAATGATGATGTTGAGACTGAAAAAATTAAATGATGTTGTGACGACTCCAGTACATTGACAATGTGTTATAATGAAAAACCTTGAATTTTTTTTCAATTGTATCATTATAAAACCATGTATGGGATTTCTAATATTGTAATTAATTACATTCTTACCTTATTGAAGGATGTACATCCAGATGATTTAGATATTCCCTCAAACCGCTATATGGCATGGAAATTAGTTGAAGAACTTGGATTTTAAAAAATCAAAATTCATGCTTTCCCATAAGATTAAATCTTATTTTGGGAGGAAACCGCTGAAAAAAATGATTGTATCAAATGTGGAACATCTCAATTGCAGCCAAAAGTGGATGGAACACCATCTCTTGTTCCCTATAAAGTAATTTGACACTTTCCATTGATCCCTAGACTCCAAAATCTTTTCATGTCTGATGAAAAATCAATAAAAATGTGAAGGCGTAATACTGAGAGAAAGAGAAATAAATAAGATATATTTAACCCTATATATGGATTTTCATGGAAGATATTTGATGCTCGATATCTGAATTTTATAGCTGACATGAATAATTTGAGGCTGGGTCTTTCATGTTATGGTTTCAATCTATTTGGGTTGATTCTTACTTCTCACAGTACATGGCTGGTTTTCAAACACATTTATAACCATCCCAGATGGTTGTATAGGAAAAACCCATTCACTTTCATGAGTATACATAAATTTGGACCTTTTTATCCTATAAATTATATAGAATTATACATAAAACCTTTAATAAAACAGTTCATTCTTCTTTAGGATGTGGTTGTGTGCACATATGAGGCATGTTTGAAAGAAATATTTTAGAAGTGTGTTGGGTTTATATGGACGATCAATGATTTTCCATCATATGAAATGATGTCTGGATGGAACACGAAGGGAAAATTTTCATGTCCTATTTTTATGAAGAATACTCAATCCAGAAGACTAAAATATCACTGTAGTTTTAGTTTTATGGGACATCAATGATTCTTTCCAATTGGCCATTCATATTGAAACAATCATTGATGATTTGACAATACCAAGGAGACCGACTACCCACCTTAGTGTATGTTTATAAATAATGTGCTCAATGAATTGAAATATTTCAATTATTTATTTGGGAAGGGTCAAACAAAATATAGAAAGTGAATGAATGTTTCCAATGAAATGTGTTACAATTGGAAGAAGAGGAGTATCTTCTTTGTGTTTCCATATTGGTCATCCAACTTTTTACGTCACTTCTTAGATGTAATGAACATGGAAAATAATATATTTGAAATGTTGGTTTTGATTCTCAGAAATGTAAAGGGAAATACAAAAGATGGTTTACGATCTTGGTGTGACTTGGTGTATTGGGGATTCAGACCATAATCACATCAAGTGTGTATCAGTGAAAATAAATGAAAAGTTTCATGTTCTTCTTTTGTAATGACACATGAAAAAAATAATAAATTTCTAGAAGTACTAGAGACTATTAATGTTCCTGGTGACTATTCAATCAATATATCAAAATAAGTCACCATAAGAGAGTTAAAGCTATAATATTTGAAGACTTATGATTATCACATCCTTCTTCATGAGTTGATTCTTATTGAAATATGACATCTTTTTGTCCAATAATGTAAGATTTCCAGTTATTAGGTTGTGCCATTTGTGTAGAGATATTTTTTCTATGAATTTCTCAAAGGCGTTCCTGTAAAAAATGTTGGCAGAGACACTATTAATTTTTGTGAGTTAGAGAAAATATTTCCTCTATAATTCTTAACATGCATGTTGCATATGACTTCCCATCTTCTAACCAAAATACTACTCATAGGACTTGTTGCGTTTCGTTGGATGTATCCAACTAAAAGAAATATTCACACCTTGAAAACATATGTATGGAATGGGAATCATCCTAAAGGTTCTATCATGAATGGTTACTTGGCTAAAAAAAATGTATAGATTTTTTTTATAATGTATTTATCTTATCTTACAATGAGAATGAACATGCCAAATGCGAAATGAATAAGAATAGTATGAGAAATTTGAACCCAGTTTACTATCATTTCCTCAATCGATAAGAATTCCTTGATCATATACATTTACGACATTAATCCTTAAAAGGAGTGAGATGGCACATCACATAGTGTTGTTAATATGCGATTTGTTCAATGAATATATCAAGTAAGTAAATTTAACATGTATATCTAATCTTATATTGTATAATTTTACATATTTTTTCAATGATTTCTATTTTTATCTACAGGGAACATAAATAAAGGATAAATAGAAATCTTCATTCTTTATCTTTGATAAGGAGAGAGACTTTTCAAATAAAATATTTTTCTACTTTGATTAAATGGAAGCTATAAATATTTCTATTATAAATAAATAAAATCAATATTTTATTTTTTTTATTTTTTTATATTTTCGATATCGGGTTTTCCTACAAACTCTATTTTTGAGGAAATAAGATCTTTGGATTTTTGACATAATACCATGGTTCGTGAATGTAAATCAATTGTGATCAATGAGTATAGATTTATTATCACTGAATGAGCAAAGAACATGCGAACACAACATAAAGGTGTTATGATAAATGCCACAATTGACTGTATTTCCAGTGTATCAGATATTAGACCTTGTTTTGAAAATGTAGTTCATTTTGGAGTCATTGAGAAAATATTAATATTGGATTATTTCTCTTATGATCGACTCATGATGATGAAATTCTAGTGGTTTGACTTGATGATGAGGTAGGTAACCTTTATTGATGATTTTGGATTTAGAGTTATTGACATGACTCACACTCTTTCTATCAATGAACCATATGTATTGCCTATTGTGAGTATTTTTTTCAAATATATAAATTTAAATAACATATAATATCATCTGATTAATTTTTTTAAACTTTTTTGTAGGATCCCCTACTTAGGTGATAGTTATTTTATGAGAATCCATGTAGTGGTCCCATTTCTCAGGCTGGTGGTATGAGGTAGGTGGTTCAAGAGCTAGACGATCTAGTCGGCATACCCAATTAGACAATGACCCTCTAACTGACTTACCATATATTCCATATTTCGATCTCAGAGTGTCATTAGGAACACATGGGAAACTTAGGCCCCACATGTTTTCACCACCCTTTCCATCTGAGCCTCCTCACCCATCTTTACCATATCTGATAATGATTCTCACTCCACATCTATAACAAGAATTTGGACAACCATAAATTCCTTCTTCTTTTACTTCTACTTCCTTATCTCTGTACTTCTATATTCCATATTATTTAACTTCTGGACCACCACAGTCTATGCTTTCAGATCATACACTGGAACACTCTCTTCATGTAAAGGGTCTTCCTTCAGTTTCTGTAGATCCAGTGGCGACTATTGATCAGATTGTTGTAGGTATATTTATAGAACCGTAACAAATTTTTATATCATGATTTATTTTTATTATCATATGTATTGATATAGTTTTTTTTATTCTTTCATAATAGATAAATATACTGATAGGAGGTGGGGGGTGGATTACATTCATGCGTGAGGTGTGGAAACGCCACACACAGTTGATGGTGGACTATAATGAAGATAATGTAGTAGTAGAAAAATAGGGTAGAAATGTCTGAGTTTTTGGTGACACTTGCCAAATATTCCAACATCAATCCCACCAGCCTGATCTCATGGAGACAGTTTCCAAAAAAAAGTAAAGGATAATTCTTGGGAACAAATATGGTAAAAAAATTCCGTTAGATTTAATGTAATATATTATTTTTGTATTTATATATATTAATATATTTTTCTAGCTTCAGTTTAATTTTTTCTTTGGTGAGGGTGCTTGGTCTGCTTGTCTATTAGAATTATGTGAGCTTTGCTGAGGACACACAAACAAGTATTATATTGGACAACATGCTATACTTGGAACAGTGTTTGAGGTGGTACATGTCTTGGATGACTGCCCAATAGAACAGTATCGGTAAATGATTACTCATTATATGACTACCAAGTTTAAGGTATTAATCACATTTGAGATATTTAAATGAAAATTGTCATGATTTCCATTAATCCAATTTTTATTATTATTCAATTTCATTTAGAAATCATAATAGAAAAATAAACAAAACATTTATGAAAAAAAACCTTCATACCTTGGGGCGTACTATGATGTCGGATCATGAGAGGAAGTAGGTATGACAGTTTATAATTTTTTAATACTTTCACTTTCTATTGATTCCTTCATAATTCATTTGATTTTTAATATTTTGAAATAAATTTAGTTATGAAATTCATTTTAATTAACTTATTTTCAATTATGGTTTCCTACATTCAATGTTATTATAGAGCCAGACATTGAATATTGAAGGGCGTGTGCCTCGAGAAAACTATTTTGCTTGAGTTGAAAGAAAAAAATGGAAGTGTTGTAAATGAAGTTACACAACAGAAGATTGTAAGTTTAAATTTGATGATTTAAAAATTTTATATTTATTCTTTTTACATAATAATGTATTGAAATTTTAAAAGGCTTCTTTGGAGTCTCTTGATGCCCAGTAACCTGACAATTTTCGGCCAAATGATAATTACATCATATGTTCGGAGATAAGAACTCTAGAAGAGTACATTGTCGACCTGGGAAGTGTATAGTCCTGATGAGGTATTGGAAGTATTTAGTCACTGGATATAATTCCACTCAGTTGGAAAATTTTATGGAATAGGAAAAACTAGCTAGAAAAAGGTCTACACAGGTGGAAGGAATAATTGAAAGGGAAAACACTGAATTCATGAAATTTCTACAAGTTTTATGTACATCACTTTCACCAGATACCAGTGTGACTTGTGATGCATATATGTCGTTGATGAGTTCATTATATAGTTAATTAGGTGGTCTTTATTATGGTTTCCGAGAATATGTGGTTCTTGGCGATGGTGGTGTTGATGGGGATGGCAATAGAGATGGCGAGGAAGAGGCTGAGGATGAGGATGATGTTGAGGACAAGGGCATTGAGGAGGTCGAGGTAGAGGATGATGGTGAGGAGGTGGGTGAGTGTGAGGTTAGAGATGTGGATGGGGATGAGGATGAAGATGATGGTGGGGAGGATGATGGGTACATATATGTTGACAAGGATGAGGCTGATGATGGTGGTGATGGTAGTAAAGGTGATGAGAGACAGATTCATCTGCTGCATTTTTAACTGATATTACTACGATTTGATGTTTGATGATTTTTTGTGACTAATATTTCTAATATATCATGTTTGATGATTTTTTGTGACTGTATTTCCATTACATATTCTTCTTCCATTTTTATGGCTTTTTTCATTCAGTTTCACAGAAAACAAGATTCAAGTCTCTCCTTTGATTCAAGTCTCTCATTTGATTCAAGTCTCTCCTTTGGTTAGCATCATTTTAGTGATTATATTATATTATTTTATCATATTTTGGGCCATTCCAATTGGAATATTATTGATTTGTAGTTTTTTGGGTGTTTCATGGTTTACCCACACCGTTAGGAGTAACCCCATGGTTCACATGTATAGGGTTCAATAATGGAGATATAGACATATTTAAATGTTTTTTGAGATGAGAAGAGAGGGTTGTCTAGGTGGGGTGGGGTGTTTATTGTCCAGAGAGGGGGTTGTCCAGGTGGGGCCGGGGTGGGCTGTGTAGGTGGAGAGGGGGTGTAGGTTGCAAGTTGGGAGGGGGTGTGTCTATCCAGGGGGTGGGATGTCCAGGGGCGGGGGTTATGTGGGTGGGGGCGGGGTGTGCAGGTTTTGCGGGGTTTTGGATATCCAGGGAGGGTGTGGGGTGGGCTGTGCAGGTGGGGGTGTGGGCTATCCCAGAAACCATCAAGTCCTAGGGTAATATTTGGGTTGAGGTCAACGGTATCTTCTACAAGGGACTAGATAATAAATAAGAGTTGGTGTGATCATCTTTTCATAAAGGGACCACATTCTTAGTAGAAGGTTAGACAGTTAAGGGGAAAAAAGTGGTCCCACTACCTATACATCGTGAGTATTAGATCCTTCCTCGAAATACATGTTGATGTTACCAATAAACCAATCCTCCTAGATGTAGATGTTATAGTTGGCAGTATTTTTATCTCCATCCTTGATCAATAGTGCTTGATAAATTTACCATGAAAAATATTCTTCCTTAATCAGCCTCCCCTAGAAACCTATCTTTATGTTATGAGAGAACAAAAATTTCATCATATGATCTTCCCCAAATACTAATATCCAACTGGTTTATTTGTAGCCTCAGCTCCTTAATGTTAGTAAGTGAATTAGTAGGAAATGCATGTTTGTAAAAATTAATGTGGACTTTCCATAATAAATATTTGATCTCTTCACCATTGTGTTTGAGTTTGAGAACAATAGATAGAGAAATTTGTTGTGTATTAAATGATTTAGTAAAGAAATCACACTTCCCTCAGAAAACTAATTCCTCTAGCATTACAAATGAATAGAGAAATCATTGAGATACATGATGGGAAGTCCTGTAGGATCATGATGTGGGCGATGAGAACACATTTTTAATCACCTAAGAGATTGATACTGAACCAGAACCTACAACACCACCACCAAACAGACACTAGCTACACTATTAACATGAGGAAGAGGCTCCAAAGGAGAAGCAATCAAGAATTGCCTTTACTTTGGATACTGTGAACCCATGGTCAAGGGATCCAAACCTGAAGTTGATTCCATTTGATGAGGTTTATAGAGAAAGTTGACTTAATGTGAGGTGTTGAAATTGACATATTTTAAAAAAATTAATGATTTATAATTCTTTGACGGAAATAAGTGTGTGGTTTTCCCCTTACGATAATGAATTAGTTGATATTTGAAAATTTGTGGGGAGGTGGGGTGCAGGTGGGGAGGGGGGTTGTGGGTTTTCCAAGGAGGGGGTTGTGCTGGTGGAGGGGAAGGGTTGTGCATGTGAGGGGGTGTGCAGGTGGGGAGGGGGTATGGGCTATCCAAGGAGGGGGGTTGTGTGCTTGTAGGGGGTTGCAGGGTGGGTTTGTGGGAGGGGGCTGCAGTGGGTTAGGAGTGCTGTGTAGGGGGGATGTGAAGAGGGGTAGGGGTTATAGGGGTGTGGGGGAATGGGACTGCATGGGGGGCTATGGGAGATCCAAGAGGATATGTAGGGCTATGGGGGTGTGGGGTAGGGGATGTAGGGGGTTTTGGGAGCGAAAATGGGTGAGTGGTGAGGGGGTGGTGTGGGAGATTTAAGGGGTGTGGGGGGCTATAGTGGGTGAGGGGGGCTTCATAGGGGGTGTGGAGGTGGGAGGACTACAGGGGGTTGGGGACTGTAGATGGTGGGGGCACATGTGTAGGGGTGGTGGCTATGTGTATGTAGGGGGAGGGGGCTACTGGGGTGTGGGATATGGGAGGGGGATACAGTGGGTTAAGGGGGTTGTGTGGGGGGGGGGGTTGTGTAGGGGGGGGGGGGGGTTGTGTGCAGGTTAGGGGGAGGGGGCAGTGGTGGTTGGGGTTGCAGGGGTGGAGACTATGGGATTACCTCCTCTCATAGACAACCCATATTACTACTGATGAAATACCTCCTTTAATCATGAAACCCTTGATCCAACATTCCCATTTTCATTGTATTAACCCCTTCAGTTATCGGCCCATACCAAAAATTCATAAACCACCACACATCTTCGATCTCAACAATATCACTAAACCATTTAAGTTCCACTAGTACCTAAAATTTCTCAACTAATCCCTACATAGTCAACTATGATACTCTACAAAAAATAGGAATCAAATATAATCATTTATAGTTGCTTTGAAACATTAACACTTTCTTGGAAGTTCCATACCAACACTCACTCTTACCCATCCAAGAATAATTGATCTCCACAAATAAATCTCACTCGGGCTCTAATCCAATATTTATCTTGATCTCATTAAAATTTAACATTCGTACAAATCCATATCACCTAATGATATAACATGGACCACCCTCCCATGAGTAGTGACCCATCAAAACATCTCTCATCTGCCTAAACAATATATCATGCTTACCTTTCATTTCAATCACCATAATGAAAAATTTACATTATTATTTTGTTTCTAATTATCCAATTAACCCAATATGTATCATTATTTTGAATCCTTGCTGCATGATCACTCACAACTCATTAATCACTCTAAAACCTCATTCAAAACCATTTAGGCTAGGAATCCAACCAATCCATCCTATGACCAAATCCATGGAACCATAATCATTGAAAGTGATTTACATCACAATATCATAAGGCAACCCACATGCCTTTCTCTATAACCTCTCAAGGGTGTCCAACTTATTAATGCTACTTATTACCATCACAAATCACATCCCATTAATAATTAACATGTATTGAACCATTAACAAGACATCTGATGCCTGAACTAACCCACTAAGTGTTACTATATATCCTCTTTACCAAAATACAATATATCCATTATCAAAATAATCCTATTGTATACTAATAATCAAATAAAATTTACATAACTAGGCCTTATTAAACACCATTTTTTAATTGTGTACCATTGCACAAAAAAATTATACTAAAAAATATATAATCAATTGACACATTAAGTAATTTAAACCTTTTTCATCAAGAAAATCAACCAACAAAATAACACACATTCCATGTGAATCTTACATACCAATCAAAAAGTATAAAATCATGAATCTAGGCACTGAATAAATATATAAAACCCATAAATAATGATATCAAATAAACACATTGTACTTGAATGAATATAATAGTTTTATCAAAGAAAACCAATAACAACAATTCCATAATCCTGGTAAAACGGAGTTCCCACTAGACATGTGTACATAAAACACTAGCATGAGGTTCATCATAAGCACTGAAACATTTATATATATTACTATCATTCCTAAAATAATTTAACAAATAAAATATTCTATAATACCACATTTTTAATTCCCTAAATAAAATCAATCAAGTGTATATTATCAAGACTACCACAAGGCCACAAACACCTATATATTATAGGTTATTTTCTTGTAACAATGGAATGAATCATACATTGGATAGACTATTCCCTCAATATTAAAATAGTATGTAATAATAATCAATGATATACCATCCATGATATAAAAAGAGGGTATGTTGTGTGGAATTATTTCCAATGAAAACCATGGATAGAATAAGCATAACCTGCACTATAACAAATGAATAATTTTGTTATACAGTCATTGTTTAAAAAAAATTACACACAAAACCAATCATGCATATATTAAATAAATGGAATATAATAGACAAAAGTGATCCATCATTCCACTGAGCCTTGCCTCAACTAGATCTCTCAATACCATTGAATTTCACTATCCCAATCTAGTGTACCACATATGACCTGAATGTTAAACACGTGTTCCTCACGTGCAATGGGGTGTGAATTTTGGATGTGAGAAATACATTTCAGTATGGTATAACCATGTTACCTTAATATATTCCATCATATACTCATATATTATTGAAGGAAAGTAAAAAGGAAAAAATAAAACAAACAAGCATGTGTTCTAGGCGATCATATGCTAAGTACAACATCATGGAACTTGACCCTAACTGGATCAACTAACATAAGAGAATAATTCAAATCATTATTAAACAAGAACCATACCTAAAGGATTAGGGTAGGGTGTCATTATATGTCCCGAATGCTAACCTATCCTTTACAGCAGCATATATATCGAACCTCAACTGTATCAATCAAAATCTTAACCTCTGCCCTCTTATTGAGGGTAAGGTATCACATTTAGATTCTATAAAAGTTATATCTCCCTTTGGGTGGCCCATGCCAAAAACAGTCACTCATGGTGAGGTGTATTATTCAGTATCATTCCACATCAAATCAAACACTACTCTCTTAGTAAGGATGGGTCTCAAAATCAAATATTGGACCAGTACCCTTTATCTAATGGTAGTCCATTCCATTATCTTCTCACTTTCAGTGAGTCCACGAATCCACAACCTAGTATCATATCATCCCACTCAAGGAAATCAACACAAGTAACCTCCCAATTAGGGTGATTCCAAGAATCCAAATCATGACCCAATACACTCTCACTCAAGGAAACCCATTCTAGAACCCTCCTACTGACTACAAGGCCAAGAATCTAATCTGATCACCACCCATATGGTCTTATTTGACACACACACACACAAATTTATGTAAACATAGAACATAATATATTTACAACCTATATCATGGTATGGAATTAGATCCAAGAGAGCCTCTCAAGGAATCCACATGCCACATACCTAGCTCACAATCGAAAATTAGTTACTCTTGACAAAGCCCCATATCTCAAATAACATCTCCTCACTCTTATAAAATCATAGGCCAATACCCCAGGACATACTCATACATCTGAACATTAAATTTTGAACCCATTAAAATCATCACCTTTCCCGTAAGGTAATCTACTAGCTTCTTCAGACCCAACTCAGATACTAGTCTTCAATACCAACCCACCCCGTTATGAACCCATGCTTTTTAGTCCCTATCTGATCTTAGCCTCAATAATATGGGTCTCATTCTCATTATAATACCCTTATCGTAGTCTAGTCCTACTAAACAAGGACTATCCTAGTCTACATCTCACCATACCCCTTGGATACCTCGTGCTAGTATATCATGGAAACCCCATAACACCCTCCTAAGTCCCATAACATATTTCTCATATGAGAGCTATTATATTATTCATAAAAAGGGAACACCCCCCCCCATTTCACCACATTAATCTTTGAAGGATCTAACCCCCTCACCACATTCCCCAAATATTATTTCTTCCCTAAACTGGTTATTCCAATCATAAGTGTGTTGTACAACCATTTCACTCATTTTCAATGGGTCTAAGCCCATCATTCATTATAACTATCCTTATGAGGGACCAAAAATGTCTGTCCAAAACTCCTCCAATTATTGATTTTAACACTTGGAATCTTTTAAAATCAAAAATTAGCCTCTATCCCATAGAGAAAATTCACCAAGTAGTTCTATGTCTGTATATAAGCTATGGAGAACTCTCTCCGACTCATGGTGGCTTAAAACCCCTATTTCTCTAAATAGGGATATCCCAGTCAGTATATGAATCAAAATTTCAAAAAACCTCATGTAGACATGTATAAACATGCATAAACATGTATATTATTAAATATTACATAAGCTGATACCGTTATTAATATAGTTACCATCTTTAATCCATATCCTTTGACCGTCAACCCAGTCTAAAGCATGTCGCAACAACATCTTGAGGCCATATATCAATCCAAGACATCTAAAAATTAATTAAAAAACGTTTGTAATTAATTTATCTATCAATTATAATAATTATAAATAATTACACAATTCTAGACCATATGACATAATCCATGAAATATCACCCAGTAGCCCACACCATCCCAACCCATAACCAATGACATGTGCAAGGTCATTGACACACTCCCAACACCACCACAAGAAAAATACCTAACACTTAAAAAATGAAAAATCATCAATTTAAAACAAGTAAATTAAATATCCAAATTAAATTAAATAATAAATGTTCATTAACAAAAATGGATAGTAAAAATGTGTTCTCATCATCCTAGAACATACTAAATACACTTCATAAAAAACACCATTTATTGGGATGATTTCACAATGATCTGGTGGAATCATCACTATAAATATACCTTAGATACACTACATATTAGCATTAAATGTTAAGGAAGAATATGTAAATAATTAATAAAATTATTTAAATTTAAAATTATGTTTAAGAGTTATACTAAACAAACTACATCAAGGGGTTTGTAAAGGGATAAGACATAGAGGAGGGACCAAATAATAAACCTCCTTTGAGTCCCCTTTCCCCCAAAATCATGATCCTATAACCAAAAAAATATAATCACAATAATATTTTAAAATACACCCTAATAGCTAACCAAGTACCATGTCTGGTTGTACTAGTAACCTAACCTTCTATTGACCTCATTATACCTCCATCATGTGGCCAATAGAGGTATATGGTAAATTGGCCCACGTTGGATAGTCCATTTGCTACCCATACTCACCTAGTCAAACACCTGATGTGTATCTATAACTAAATTTTATTATATGGGCCACCCCAACCTTGCTAGGAAGCTTTGCTTCCCACTCATACAACCTTATGAGCCTCCTCCCATTTCAATGTTTCTAATGAAAGTCATAATTCTCTAATCAACTCCATATTTGGAAATAAAAAATCACAGTTTTCTATAAAAATTAAAACCTTTACGGATATAGGTTTTTATTAAACACACCATGATCATATTGTATGGGTCCTCATATCCTTTTGAAAAAATGCATCTCTCAAGAAATCTCTAAGAAACTCGCAAGTCCATTTGACTCGTTGTATATAAAATTCCCAATTAGGAGAACATAATATTAAATAACAAACTCCCTAGGCCTCATTTCTAACTCACATTCAATTTGACTCTCCAGAATGTTTCACTTTCCCTGGATCGGTATAACATTTCTGGTGAAGTGGGATGTTGTGATTTTTGGTATGGTGGTTTCAATTGGTATTGTATTATAGTGTGGTGTATTCCTAAAAATATGTAATTCATTGTATTATATAGTAGTATAAAACTTTAAGTATATTGTTTTTGGTTATGTTTTTGGTTTATAAAAAGGAGGGGAAACTAGGGGAGGCTGCTATATACAATGCTGTAGAAAATCAATACCAATAGTTTATAAATCTTTGGAATACAATTGAAAAAAACAATACACCAATGGTTAAAACTAAACCATTGGTAATACTCTCTACCAACGGTTTTTAAAACCATTGGTGTATGATTTTGAATATTATATTATACCAACAGTTTTATAAAACCTTTGGTATAACTATATACCAATGGTTATGAAACCATTAGGATAGATGAAATATTTCAACAAACCCATGGTTTAAAAAACATTAGTCAAAATATATCCCAATGGTTCTAAAAACTATTGGCGTACATCAATATCCAGTGGCCTAAGACATATTTTATTAACAACCATTGGTATAAGCTTATCCCCACACCATAAAAACCAACAGTTTCCCACCATATACCAACAGTCAGAAACCATTTTTATAGCCTAAGTTTCCAGTAGCATACCTTAACAAATTTGTGGTTGTCCTTACCGATGATACTCTGATATACTCCATGAGTAAGGATGAAAATGAGGAGCATTTTAATACTGTTTTATGAAATTTTGAAGTGAGAAGTTGTAAGAAAAGTACAGTAAATGTGAGTTCTGGATAAAGGATGTATCATTATTGGGGCATGTTATCACCATAAAAGGGATATCTATGGACCCTTTTAATACAATGCTAATTGAAGGGTGGCATAGAACAACATATGCAATTTTGATCCATATCATTCTAGGTCAATCTGAGTATTATCGACAATTTGTGAAGAACATTTCAGGAATTTCAAACCTAATGACTAAGATGACATGAAAAAGGAGTACTGTTTTTCTGGACTCAAGAATGTGAATACTATTTTAAGGAGTTGAAAATTAGTCCATTCACTACTTCGGTACTCACACTCTCAAAAAGTGGAGAAACATTTGTGGTGTACTGTGGTGCTTTAAATAAGGGCTTCTGTTGTGTGTTGAAGTTGAATGATAAAGTGATAGCCTACACCTAAAGGTATCTGAAAATCCATGAGAAAAACTATCCTACGCATGACCTGGAGTTAGCGGTTGTGATTTTGGGTAAAAAATCTGGTGAGATAATCTCTATGGGGAGAAGTGTGAGATATATATTGATTAAAAGAATCTCAAATATATATTCACACAAAAAGATACCAATATGTGCTAGCAAATATGAACAGAACTCGTCAAGGATTATGACTTCTCGATCCACTATCATCTTGATAAGGAGAACAAGGTGGAAGATTCTCTAAGTATAAAGGATCCTTCATCTTTATAAATATTGATAATTGAAAAGGATCATATTTTCATATTTTTACACAGGATGGACAAGGGAATAATTAGGGGATGAACATCATCAATCCATTTCCAAATGATTGATCAACCATTATTTATGGAGAAAATAAATGATGCTCAATGAAAAGATATAGAAATTACCAAAATGGTGGAAGCAATTAAAAATTTGAAATCCTCTGATGTCATGACTAATGAGGAAGAAGTTGTAATATTTGGGTCAAGATTATGTGTACCATCTAATCCATATATAAAGAAGGATCTTTTCAATGACGCACATAGCTCAACCTTCTCTATTAACCCAGGTATCACAAAGATGTATCAAGATCTCTATTATAACATTTAGAGGCACAATATGAAGAAAGATATTGTTGAATAAACATCAAAGTGCATGGTATGTCAAAAAGTGAAGGTTGAAAGATATAATTCTAAGGGTATGATGCAACCACTGCCCATGCCAACATGGAAGTGAGAGAACATCACAATATAATTTATCCAGAGATTTCCAAGGACATCCAGAGGAAAAAAATCTATATGGGTCGGTGTGGATAGCTTTACAAAGACATTTCATTTTATTGCAATTTTTTAGGACTTCTCATTGGATCAAATTTCATGGATATATATCAAAAATGTTGTAAGTATTAAAGGAGTGCCACTATCTATTATATCTGATTGATATTTGAGATTCACCTAAATGTTTTGGAGAATTTTCTAACATGCTCTAAGAAATAAATTGAACTTTAGTATGGCCTATCATCCACAAACTGATGGCCAATCTAAGCAAACATTTCATACACTAGAAGATATTTTGTGGGAGTGTTCTATAGATTCCAAATGAGGATGGGACTAACCTCTTCCACTGGTTGAATTCTCTTACAATAACTTTTTCCACTTGAGAATTTGAATGGCACCCTATGAATCCTTTTATGGGAAAAGGTGTAGAACACTTGCGTGTTAGGATGAAGTCAGTGAGCGTAAGGTGCTTGGACCTGAAATGGTAGAAGAAATCATGGAGACGGTGAAAACCATTCAGCAGTACATCATGGTATCCCTAAGATGATAGAAGAGTTATACATACAATCGTCGATGAGACATTGAGTTCAAAGTTGGAGACACGGTATTTCCACACATATGTCCATGGAAGAAGGTCATAATGTTTGAAAGAAATGAAATATAAGTCCTAGGTATATATTCCCCTTTGAGATTATGGATTGTTTCGGGCCTATGGCCTATTGACTAGCACCTCCACCTACTATGCCCAAAGTATTGGACGTCTTTCATGTATCCCTCTTAAGGAAGTACATACCAGATCCTTCACATGTACTCTATTCATAGGTGGTACAATTGGAGAATGATTTTTCTTACGAGGAGTAGCTTGTGAAGATCTTTTATCATAGATATAAAGCTGTACGTAACATGACTACTCACCTGGTCATTGTATTTTAACTAAACCATAAGTACGAAGAGGAAATATAGGAACTGGGGGAAAAATGAAGGAAAAGTACCCACACTTTTTTATGAATTATAATGTAAAATGAAATTTTCATGGAGAAATTTCATAATGGGGGGATAATGTAATGACCCAATGTTTTATCAATGGAAATTATCTTCTTATAAGCATGTCATATAATCATAAGAAATCACATCACAACGAACTACTAAGTATAATGTGACATTTAAATATAATATTTTCACTTCTATGATTTAAATTTTGAAAATCTGACACACACTGTTGTGATCAGAAAGACATTTGGAGTCCAATAAAGAAAACATGATTTTTGTTTAATAGTAACCTACCCTTAAGAATAATAACTTACCCTTATGAATAGTAATATTTCCCTAATTAATAGTAAATCATCTAAAATATTATTATTCTCACCTATTAAGGATAAATAAAATTTAGGCATCCTATAAGTGATAATATGACCTTAGTAAAAGTATTTGAATTTTTATAAGTCGTAAATAATTTATTACAATTAATTAATTAATTTAAAAAAAATGTTTTTTCCTAAAAGGTGTTAATAAATTAACAATTTTATGTCTTCTAGTTAAAATATAATTTTATAAGACCTTATGTACTTTTTTTAAGCATTCTAAAAACATTTAAAGTTTTAACATTTGTATTTATCAAGTAAATAATGATTTTAATTAGAAACTAAATTAATTATATTTAAAAATTTGTATTTGAATATTTGAGTTCATTTTTAGATTCTAAAAGTCAATAAACGTTTGGGGTTATTTTTTGGTATTTTTCTAAAATACAGGAATTTTTATGAATGGTAAAATAAAATAATTCACAATATATGTCAAAACCATAATTTTGCATCATTCTTGAGACATTGATGATGTAAATATCTATTTGTTAGAACTCACATGCACATATTACTATTTTCGGTCACAAGAATCATTACTATTTATTTTCTTGTGGAAAAATAATAAACTAATTATTAAAGTATTAAGAAAGTTGTCCTCCCCTCCACTATAAAAACCACCCACAATCCCTTCTTCTCTTCACTCCTCTCAACCCTTGTTCCTTCCCTAAATTCTTCCCAAATATCTCCCCAAGCTATTTCCCCATGTCCAACAGTCCTTGGTTTCTTCAAATGACCATATCATCTCCCCTAAATAGGCTCTCAAGGAAGATTGAATCAAGAGGTGAATTCCACATTTCTTTTCTTTTATTTTCCTTTCGAGTTCATTTATTTTCTTTTCTATCCTTAACTCTCCTCAACCAAAGGTTATGAAAACTCTTGTACCTTACATGTACTATAATATTTTTATGATAGTTGATATTTTATTATTATATATCCTTTTCTCATCTTTTATACTATTAGTAAAGACACCATCTGAGATATATTAATTTACCACATTCTAGGATGATGGGTATTGAATTTCTATTACCATAGTCAATTTTGGCCATGAAACCATTTTTATGGTTGAACCATTATATTAAATATGTATTTATCATATTTATTTTTTTATAATCCCTTTTCACACGTGATCTAAAATAATAATATGAAACAAAATAATTATGAGAAAAATCGCCAAATTAATTCAAGCATTTATCATTAATGTTTTATATAATGATTCAACTTCACTCTAAGTAACCAAATTAAATTTTCAACCATATAACCTTATGGATGTTCCAAAATAAAATATAACTCCAATTCTTGATAGCCATCCCCATTTTACACGATTCTCCATTCAATAAAATTAGTAAACAGATCATTAAACCCAAGGAAGAAAATGGACACGAACAATAAAATTGAACCTTATAACCAATCAAAATGGATATATATGAAATTAAAAATGTTATATTAAATATTTTAGAAATATAATATTCTCTTTAATTATTAATTTATGAACCAAATTTTACTATTCGGGTCATTAATATCTTGTGGAGAACACCATTAGACTTAAGGTAAGGGATCCTGTCTATTTCACTTTTATTCAAGAATGAACTCTATGTCATGCCTTTTCATGTGTAATCCCTAATGGTATGGTATGATTTCACACCTCCCTTGTATGGAGCTCATGATTTATAAGTTATTATAATCCCTTTTCTCTCTCATTAATCCCTCTTAAGAACACTTGATACCATGCTGATAATTCGTAAGGGATTCTAACTGAACCTCCTTTGTTCCTTCGGGTTTCCATATCTTCATTTTACTAAAATGAAGTTGTATTATCATTTTTATTTGTGTATTATAAATTCTATATACATGTACCAAATTAATTTATCAACACCATTTCATTATTTTATTTTATGGATATACATTTTTTTAAGTGATTCCCTCCTCAATACTTCCCGATAAGAAAACATGTTTTAAGGGAACTTTCTGAATTCCTTTCCATCATCGTGTACACCATATTATCTATTTTTGAGAAACCTATATTTTTATAAAATAATTATTTTTATTATGAAAACCTTCTTGGTTGACAATTTGTTTTATGTACAATATTATTCCCTTTTCTATTTTAAATTCTCTTAATATTTTCCTTTAAACCCTACAATTTTTTTATGCTAATATTTTTTAAATACTCTTCTTACATGTTGTTACTTCTATTTGACATCAATTACCATGATTTATGCCTATTTTACCATGTGAATTTCCACATATATACTAATTCATTTCTTTCAGGGACACTTTTATAATACACCCATTTATTATGCTTTATGACATAATTATGGTACCCGATTCATTCCATGGGAAACCCCTATGTTTATGTAATATTGATTATGTATGATTAATTATGTGGAAAACATATTCATGAAAAGTTAAGATGGTTGAACCTAGATAGAGCTTTAATGAATTGGATAAAGGAGAGTCTCATGAGACGTTATGTGTGATAGTCATGGAGGATAGCGTTGGCTTGTGCTACCATGTGTGACGGTCTTGGAGATTATCCTTGGCTTGTGCTACCATTTGAAAAGGTCTTTGAAGTTAGCCTTGACTCACGCTAAATTCCTATTTTATTATTCTACCTCATTATTATGACTCCCTGATTATATGATTACATGTTTATATGTTATGATTCCATGGGTAACATGCCTTTTTATATAGTCATGTCATGCCTTCTATCTTATGTGCTCATGCTTTGCTCTTATGCTAATTCCCTTACTAGAATATTTAGCTAATATATTTGTACATGTGTTCCCCAGGGTTCTATATATATATGTATGAGTGCAATGGATGTTATAAGATCAATTTGAGGATTAAATAAACAAATGATTTATTTAGCTCCATGTTTTTAGTTGTATGCACCTAGTCAACAAAGCCACTAGACTATACGATTCTTGGATTGTACTATAATTTATAATTACACATAAAAACATGTAATGTAATGTGTTAAAGATGGGGGATTCTATAAATACTTTAATGGGGGAAAGGAAACCAAGATTCCCTAAAAATGGTACAAGGTATGTATAATGGGAACATAGTGAGTCCCACTATGTCTGGTCCTACTTATCTCGGCATCTAGGTACTATGGCTCGTGCCCGTGTACGCAGTCTATGTCCAGGTACACTTGTAATGCCTAGGTTGGTGTACCCTAAGGTACATTCTAGGTCACCATAATAGGGACCACAAGACATGTGTCCTAGTCAATTTTTTTGGTCATATTTAACCTCTCAAATAATTGTAGTTCCCCAGAAGGGGGTACCCATGACGTTTAATCTTCTGATCTACACACCGCATATATCATAATTTTCTAGAAAATCCCTATATTCATATTCATTCTCGAATATCAACTCCTACAATGATCCAACCATTAATCATGATTACAAAGTCTATATTTGAGGTTAACCGAGCTTGAGATGAATCTGGAAGGCAGATTCTCACCACCTCTCTACTTAAAAAATGTCTCACAAAGCACTAGATCACCAAAACACCCAAACCCTCAAAATGAACACCTTTGATCCAACACTGATTTTTTTTTCATCATAAACCTTCCATCAAGCCTGTAATCCAAAATAAAAACTAGTATAAACAGTTTGGAACACTAAATGTCAATTTCAAAATGATTGGTTCATCGGTATAGTCAAACCATTAGTCTAACATAATACAGATGAAGAAAATTCAAAGAATGTGGGTGAAAACATGGGAATCACAAATGTGAGAAATGATCATTGGAAATATTTTTGTTCACCATTCAAAGATTTATGGTGAAATCATTGAATGGGAGGGTAATCCTGAATCAAAAAATTCCTGATTCTTATGAATAAAAAGAAAACAACGATAACCCAACAAAAATAATCCTATGTTTAATTTATAAAATAATTCATTCATGTTCATCATAGAGATACCAAGAAATGGTATTAAACTAAAAATAAAACAACCTTCCTGGATATCAAATCGATAACAGATGGTTAATGATTATGTTTCTTATTCTTTGGTGAGATACAAGAACTCAATTATTGGTGATGACCCTTATGGTGTAATGACCATCAATCCACGATCCCATTGTTGAATTCTAATGCTCTACAGCACATCCTTATACTGTAGTCACCAATGTTATTTGGCCAACCCTATATTTTTTCAAATCCATGATTAATTAGAGGAGATTTAGGTCCTATCAATTTAGTAAAAAATATATTATTCAATTAATTTTTTCATCTATTACTTCATGTGTGACAACACTTAAATGAAAATTTTAATGCACACAAACATTATGTTGCACCTAGGGTAAATCTGTAACACCCAAATATTTTAAAAATAAATTTAATATTGAATGCAAGAATCACAAAGTCTCTAAAAAACACCACTTTGATATAACCTAGCTAGTAAACATAATTTTATGATATCTATGATTTAATTTCTGAAAATCTGGCATACACAGTTGAGATTAGTAAGTTATTTTGAGTCTGATAAGACTAACTTATTTTTTAGTGAATAGTATCATACCCTTATGAAAATTAATATTACCCTTATAAACATTGTTGTACCCTTATGAATAGTAACCTAACTAATGATAATATATATATAGTATTTAATTGAAAGTACGTCATACCAATGTTTTGGAATTAGTAAATAATTTTTTTAAATCATATTTTTCAAGTAAATTATGATTTTAATTAAAAATTAAATTAATCATTTTGAGATTTTTTTTAAAAAAAAATGGACTTTATTTTTTTATTCTAAAGGTCAAAAAATATTTAGGGTTATATTTTGGTATTTTTTTGAAATAATTGATTTTTGGATAATAGTAAAATATGATAATTAATAATAAATGATAAATAATTGATTTTTTGGTTCATTGATGATGTTATATTAATGTAACCACCAATGGTTCAAACACATATGGACATATTGATATTCTTGGTCATATAATTATCACTATTTTTTGACTTATCAAAAAATAATAAACTGATTATTAAAAAATTAAGAAATCCCTCCTCCCCTCCACTATAAATACCACCTCTTCAACAGTCTTATCCTCACTCCACTGAAGCCTTTTTCATTCTCAATATTTTGGAAAAATCTCCTCAAAAGATCGTCCCCCAAGACCCGTAGCCCTTGGTCTCATAAAAATACCAAAACCTCTTCCCTTAAGAGTATATCAAGTAAGTTTAACTTAGGAGGTAAAATTACCCTTTTCATTTCTTTCATTTTCGTGTTCCTTTCTTCTCTTTTCTTTCCAAAAATATCATCATCCAAATGTTATGAAAACTCTAGTACCATACATGTACCGAAATTTTTTTATTCTAATGGTATAATGCATCTTCATCTCTCTTTCCCCCCTCATTTTTGAAAAAAATGAAACATCATCTGAGATGTGGTGATTTATCACATTCAAGGAAGACAATGCTTTCAATTTTATTTACCTTCTTCAAATATGGTCATTTGTAATGTCCTGGATCTTAGTGACATTCAATGGGTTCCCCGAACCTGGTTGGTCACATGACCTCAAGCCCAATGCCCCAAACACCAGAGGCTGCCGACTAGTAGCGAGGGCCAATGTCTGATAGTGGGGAAACTATGCACTCATTTGTCAAAGTGTAGCGTAGCGGAAAAAATACAAACATACAAAAAAAGAATGCAGTAAAAAATTCCAAGCTGAAATGGAAAACAGTACAGAAGTAAAACATGGAAATAGTCATATATAAATCTTATAATGAAATATGTCTATAAGTCTAAGAAATCAGTCAAAACAGGATACACTACAATCTATAATAATACAGTACAAGGTACAAGTACAGCAGAGCAAAAATAAAACAACATAGCTGGAACCCAGCAACATCGCAAGCCTAAGCTTGGTCCCATGCCCTCCTACTCCTCTACAACATCAAGTACCGGTATAGGGACCCTTGCCCTTATCCACACCTGCAGCAATATAAACTGTTTAGGCACAAGACATGACCCAAACAAGGTGTGATCAATAAATCCCAATAGGCAACCACCAAAGGCCTGTTCCCAACCGTTAGGGAAATGTGCAACCATAGTGTGCAATAATGGAAATTAAGTAAACTAAAAAGTACTCAAATTTAACTACTCCTACCAATTCCATTTCCATTTAATTATTATTTAACAATTCAATAAAATTGAATTATATGTTTCCGAGACTCAGCCTCAGCCAAAAATCTCCTATATAGTGCTGCATAAAAAACCACCACAAGCTATCTAACAAGTAGAAGGTAAAAAAATACCAATCTTGTGCATTAGTTTGGAAAATATAACATGTGAAATCACTACAGTAAATATGAAAAGAAAATAGAGTCCTCAGACATGAAAAAACTTACCCGCAGGTAATCACAATCGAAACCTTCAGGTGATTTCCCACAGGCCTAATGAATATTTTCCTCAGGCATACGAGATAATTCCTTCAAGCATGGAAGCAATAGCCATCAGGTATATGAAGAATTTCTCCCATGCTAAACAAACACATTCCCTCAGGCTGAACAGAACAATTCCCTCAAGCTAAGAAAGTTATCGGGCCAAGCCTAGCACATAAGCAACAATATATATACATTTTCTCTCAAGAAAACTCAAATCATGGCATAATCACGGCATAACCTCTGGTATCCTGGCCAAACGGATAAACAAGGGAACCGCACCCACGGGGTGGCCCAGGATCAAAGTAATGCTCCCAAAAAGCAGTTTATAATTATCATTATATTATCTATGAAATTCTAGATATCTTATTATTCAAGGCCTCATCCATACGACACCCCAAACATGGGCGCATAACACAATGGTACACAAAAATGACATGATAGTTGGAATTAAACATTAGAACACCTACCTTGATCTCCTTTAATAAATATACATGAACTGCACCTTACGAAACGTCCTTGAATGACCTAGATTTGGGATAAATGAAAACACGTTCAAAACAAAATAACTTCACCTTGGGAAATAATTGGAAGTAGGAATTCATGAATATTGAAGAACTCAACCGCGTGGTTCAATCGAGACCATCAGCGAAGGAATATGAGTTCCGTTGTTTGTTCGGGAGCTCCTCCAAGGTTTGGTTGTCTCTTCCACGACCTCCTGTTGTTATATGCTTCTTCTGTGAAGGAGGAGGCTACTGCCTATTTTAAGTGGGAAAAAACTACATGGTGTGTACTCTCAAGTACACGGCATGTACTTTTCATTTTTTTTAAACTGTTCCACTGGAAGCTACATTTCACTGCCACACTGTTCACCTATCGATATGAGTACACATTGTGTATTACTGAGAACACAGTGTGTGCTGTTGCTCTACCGGCGGCTACTCCCACCACCTTACTGTTCAACTGCCAACTATTTATACGGCGTGTATATACTAAGTACATGGAATGTAGTCATTTTTTATAGCCTGCATCGTCGGTAGGTCCAAACGCCCTGAGCACATGGCCAATGTACACAATGTTTGGAAAACTACACGATGTATACCCACAAAATTTGGGATGTTTACCCATTTTCCTTATTTTCTGAAAAAAAAACTTTAGGAAAAAGGAAAAGAAGAAACTCGTACCTCAAGCATAAGAACCGGGTTCTTACAAACTTCCCCCTTAAAGCAATTTGTCCCTGAATTTCCCTTCCAAGGGTGGTGAAGATAAAGGTGAGAACAACTCTAGCCACTGAGCACGTTCGTCGGTATCCCGATCCCAGGTTTCGTCCTGCACTCGGTCATGCTTCCATAGCACCTGTACGAGAGGATCTGACCGGACTTAGAGAACCTTTGTGCTCCTATAAACAATACGAATCATATGCTACTCAAAGGATGAATGGACCTGAAGCTCAACCTCCTCAGGGATGAAAAATGTGAGACGAGTCTGAGTGATAACGGCACAGCTGAGAAACAAGAAAGAATTCATGCATTGCCCAGTACCTCTGTGGTAACTGCAACTGATAGGCAACCGGCCTGACTCTCTCCAGAATCTCAAATGTCCCTACATGCCACGGTGAAAGATTACCTTGTCTCCGGATCCACATGTGTCCCAACCTCGGTGAAACATGCAAGAAAACCTTATCCCTGACCATGAACTCCAAGGGTCATCTGCGGCAATCAGTATAATATTTCTGACAAGATTGTGCAGTATCCATCTGCTTCTGAATCAACTGAACCTTCTCTGAAGTCTCATGCATGAGACATGGTCCTAATAAAGCTTCCACACCTGACTCGAACCAACAAAAATGTGATCAGCATGGCCTACCATATAAATCTTCGTAAGGTGATATCTCAATGGTTTCATGAAAATTATTATTGTAAGAAATATCGACCAAGGGTATGTGCTTCTCACAGGAGACCCTAGGGTCCAGGACACATGCACGCAACATGTCTTCTATCACCTGTATTGTACGATCTGACTGGTCATTGGTCTGAGGGTGGTAAGCTATTCTCAAAAGCACCAGTGTACCCAGCACCCTCAGAATACTCTGCCAGAAATGAGACGTAATACGGGAATCCCTATCTGAAATTATAGAACAAGGGACCCCATGAAGACATACCACATCTCAGATATACAACTTTCTGAGCTTTTCAAAACCAAAGGTCTCCTTGATCGGCCAAAAGTGAGCTACCATCGTATGTTTTTTCACAAAAACACACACGACATCATTGACTCGAGGTGTCCTCGACAACCTGATCACGAAATCCATCGCAATATCATCCCATTTCCACTTTGGAATGGGTAATGTTTATAATAGTCTGGCTGGCCTCTAATGCTCCGCCTTCACCTGTTGAAAGTTGGAACATCTTATAACAAAACCATCCACCTCTCACTTCAAACCTGGCCACTAATACTGGCGTCTCAAGTAACGTTAAATTTTTGTAACTCCGGGATGAACTGCCCAAGTTGAATCATGAAACTTCTGCATCCACTCCTCGCGTATATCCCCTGGAACCCACAATTTTCCATAGATACGCAGTACGTCATCATCGCCTATCATCCAACCTGGAGGAGGGTCATTACTTTCCATCGACTCCCATAGAACTAGGCCTTCCAATTCTGATAGTTGTCTCAACCTGACTCTATCCATGAGGGTAGAAGTCACAGCTAAGGAAGAAATATAGGCTTTCCCCTGACTATCGTTCACCTCCAAATGCATCTCAGAGAACAAAGCCATAAGTTTCCACTCACCACTAGCCTCCTACATTGCCTATATCTAAGTTCTTTTACTCAGTGCATCAGCAACTGTGTTACCCTTACCATGTGTATAGGCATGCTCGAAGTCGAATTAATGAAGGTATTCAACCCACCTTTGCTGTCTCAAATTCAAGTCACGTTGGGTGAAAATGTATTTTAGACTTTTTTGTTCCGTAAACACCACAAATTTCTCTCCCAAGAGATAATGTCTCCAACAGCATAACGCATGAACAACTATGGACAACTCGAGATCATGTGTCGGGTAATTCCTCTCATGTGGCCTCAACTACCGAGACCCGTACGCAACTACTCAATCTCCATGCATCAACACTCCTCCTAGCCCAATACCTGATGCATCATAGTAAACGGTATAGATCTTCCCTAGCTCTGGAAGTATCGGGACTGGTGCTGATGTCAACCTTCCCTTCTGTTCTTGAAAGGATATCTCCCAAGCTTCACACCAAACGAACATCACACCCTACTTATTCAAACCCATCAAAGGAACTGTTAAGTAGGAGAAGTCATGTATAAAGCACCTGTAGTAACCAGCTAGCCCCAAGAAACTCCGTATCTCAAACACGTTCTTAGGATACTCCCAAGAAACAACCGCTCTCACCTTCTCTGGGTCCACTACAACTCTTTCCTTTGAGATAATATGACCCGGGAAGTGTATTTGGTTAATCCTAAAGTGTCACTTTGAGAGCTTAACATATAGGTGATTCTCTCTTAGTGTACTTAGTATCATATCAAGATTGGTGGCATGGTCGTGTCGAGTGTGAGAGTACACCAAGATATCGTCCACGAAGACAACCACAAAAGAATTTAGATATGGGTGGAACACATGATTCATCAGAGCCATGAAAACTACTAGCGCATTCGTGAGTCCGAACGGCATGACCAAATACTCATATAGAACATATCTACTCCGAAAATCCATAAGCGGCATGTCCTATGGTCTAACGTGTAACAGAAGATACTCGAATCTCAAGCCAATTTTTGAGAACACTCATGCTCCTAGAAGTTGATCAAAAAGATCAGCAATCCTTGGAAAGGGATATCAGTTCTTCACAATCAACTAGTTCAGCTTTCGATAATCCGCAAAAATTTTGAGGATACTGTCCGCCTTCTTAGAAAATAGTACAGGCGAACCCCGTGCATAAGTATTGGGTTGGATAAAACCATTTTCCTGCAACTCCTCCAACTGCTTCTTAAGCTCCTGCAACTCTAGTGTAGCCATCCTATAAGGAGGAATGCACACCGTTGATACTCTTAGCATAAGCTCAAATGAGAAATCTGCCTCTCTCTCTCTGGAGGTAGACCTGAGAAGTCATCCAGGAAGACATCCTTGAAACGATCAGCTAATGGAGGGAAATCCTTCTGCCAAGTTCCCTGGTCATCTAGATATAAGATTGCAATCTGGGCTATCACACCACCTTGCACACGATGCTCGGGTCTAGCTCATCTCGCCTGGACATCCCATTTGTCTTTACATAGAAACTCTCCATCCTATGGTGATGTGAAACACACCCTGTGACGATAGAAATCTACAATGGCTCAAAAGGGTACCAACCAGTCCATCTCAAAAATGACGACATAGCCCATCATCTTTAAGACATAGAGGTTGCATAGAAAGTGACACCCACCAACCTCTAGGGGGAACTACCTATACTAATGAACACCTGTTGCTCTAATCCTCAAAAGAGTGTCTAGCGTCAAGATATCAGAAGAAGAAGAAACACAGAGTCCAAAGCTCTCCACAATGGGCACATATATAAAGCTATGTGCAGAACCAGAATTAAAAATTACTAAAGACAGAATAGAAGAAACCAGAATAGTACCTCTGATAGTGGAAGGTCTAGGATCCTGGTCTTGTTGGGTATGTTTCACTACATATGCTGGCCCAGTTCCGCGACCCTATGACACAGCCTAACTACCCTTAGCTGACCCGCCTTGCTACCTATGAGATCCTGGTGTCCGGATACCATGGCCATGACCACCACCTCGGCCTGTATATCCCAATGTATTCCAATTCCCTGATATATAAGAAGATGTTGGTCCTAGTCCTGCTTGCAGAGTATACACAGAACCCCTCTCACTAGCCACTGGTTGAAACACCCTGCAAAAACACTCCAGATGACCCATCTTGCCGCAAGAACGGCACTCCACTGGGTCATGTGGACACTGAGGTCTCTTTTGACCCTCTTTACCACACTGGTAGCACATCACCTAGACACCTAAATAAATCTCTTGGATATTACTGCGACCGGGAGAGAAATCCATCTGCCTCTTACTCTTACCGGTAGAAATAGTACTAGAAACTGGTGTTGAACCGCCCTGTCCTGCACCACTAGCTTCCCGCAAGTTCCGCTCTATAATCAATGAGTGGTTCACAATAGCATGCATTGTAGGCAACCTAAAAACGTTCAGAAGCACTCATATGTCATATCTAATACCATCCTAAAAGTATCGAGCCCTCAATGTCTCATCTCCCACCAGAGCAGGTGCAAAGCAATGTAGCTCGGTGAAGCGGGCAGAATAGTCCATCACTGACATAGCACCCTGCTGCAGATTCATGAACTCTCAAGCTCGATCTTTACTCAACATCTCTGGATAGAAAAATTAATAGAATACTTCTAGAAAATCATACCATTCCATGTCTCAGTGATGCTTAGTCTGGGTGGTAACATCCCACCATCTCTTGGAGGAATCATGCAGCATGTATGTAGAGAGCTTGACCCTTTGCCCTGGAGGCGTCTCCAGATGCACGAAGATAGTCTGCATAGAACCCAGCCAAGAATCTGCAGCATGTATTCCACCATCCCCTGAAAATGTAGAAGGATACTACTGCTGGAATATGCGATTCAGCTCTGCCATAGATGCGGTAGCTGGCGGTGCTCCCTGGAAGGTCTGCATAAACTGCATAAAGCATTTACAGAACTGTGCCACTATCCCTGTGTCTGGTATAACGGACGACGCCGCATCTGGCTCTGTTGGAGGATCTGTCGGTATCTCGTGGCCTACCATCTCTAGAGTATACTCATTTCCTCTCTCCCGGAAAACAACTCGAGGTCATCTCAGTAGCATGACTCTAAAAGTTCAAACACATGCCTTAGATTAAGATCATCATAGACTAAAAACAAGGCGTATAGAAAGGGAATAGGAGAAATAAAACATTCAAGTTTTACAAAACAAGACTACATGGCGTGTATGATAACTACACAACGTGTTCTATTAATTCTTCCACATGGGCGTGTACTTCTGCCAAAATGGTCATGTAACACCCCAAACACACAGCCTATTTTCCACCCACACGGTGTGTAGTTGAATTTTCTTCCCCTTCCCGAGTTCTTCTACATGGCTTAGCCGTACAACACTCTTTTTAACGAGACTAAACGGTGTTTATAAGATCTACAAGGCATATACTAGATGATCTTCACTGACCCATGTTTTCAGTGACACAGCCAGATACTCAGATGAAACTACATGGCGTGTTACACCTGCACACGACATGTACACCACCCCGTTTCCCCAGCCACATGGCCAAGTCCACACAGTATTTAACCGATCAAGACTACATGGCATGTCCCTCAGGTACACAGTGTGTACTAGACAGGCTTTGTTGTCCCTTGTTGTTCGAGACACAGCCGGACACACGGATCATACTAAACAGCATGTTCTAGATGGACACAAAGTGTACAATAATGGATAACACCGACCTGTGTGGTTTGTTGAACGACCATATTCCCTTGTTACACTACATGATGTGTTCGGTATTGAAACTGTGTGTATAAACAAATATTTCTCCGTCTGTGTTGTTATTTACATGGTGGACACAGGGCCAACAGAACACGGTGTGTACAACCGGTTCACGGTATGTACCCTTACAGTTTTCCCAACCCCTTGTTTCTTCCTAGATGGCCTATGAAATGGTTAAGAACTACAAGACATGTACATATAGTACACGGTGTGTACTTAAAAGTTTTCTTTTCTTACCTAAAAGAAGATTAAATGGTGTGTAATCATAATTACACGACATGTATTCTAGGGTTTTTTGGACAGTAAGCCTCAGAAGCTACTCTGGAGCATAGAAAACCATTGAACGAACACCAAAATGCCAAATTCTGTTCCGTGAGGGCCGATACTCCCTGCAAATCAATTCTTGGAATCTTATGCGTGTTATAAGAAGGTAAAAAATTTATGATCCACTAAATTCTGGTTGATGAGGGCCCATACTCCTTAAAAAACAATGTTTGGCGTTAATTTATAGAACCTTATATAAAAATACCCTATCAAATAGAATGTATTTATATCAAGGAATCTATCACAACAGTATGAATTTTCTATCACAACATCTATCAAAACAACATGCAATTTCTAATACACCTACATGGCATGGAAACTATGCATGGCATGTGGTTCTAAAATGTTCCTACATGATTCATGAGATGGAATACCCTTATCACCTCAGGTTATAACTAAATAGATCTCAGGTATAGAAATATAACAGCACACCAAAAGTGAATTACACAACGGTGAAAATCAAATCAATTGTAATAATCATAAACAGAAAATCACAATTGAATTTGAGGCAATCCGACCATTACCTGTACACGGGGTAGCTACTCTCGGGCATAGTTATTAACAAAACCCTTAACAATCTATCTCTTTCTATCATTTCTAAATAATAAAAAATTCATAGAAAAGAAAAACCACCTCTGATACCACTCTGTAACGTCCTGGATCTGGGTGCCACTCAACGGGTGCCCCGCACCCGGTTGGTCGCATGACCTCAAGCGCATTTCCCTAACCACTAGATGCTTCCGACTAGAAGTGAGGTCCTACGACTGATAGTGGCGAAACTATTCCCTCATTTGTCAAAGTTTATTTCAATGGGAAATATAAAAACATACAAAAAAGGAAAGCAGTAAACAATACCAAGTTGAAATGGACAACAGTACAAAAGTAAAAGATTGAAATAGTCATATATATATATATATATATATCTGATGATGTAATTTGTACCTAAGTCTAGAAAAGTATTCAAAATAGGATACTATGAAATCTATAAAAATATTGTACAAGTTACAAGTACAAAAAAGCAAAAAAAAATAGCACAGTAGGAACTCAGCTGCATCGCAAGCCTAAGCTTGGTCCCATTCCCTCCTACTCCTCTACAACATCATGTACCTGTATAGGGACCATTGCCCTTATCCACAGCTGTAGTAATATAATCTTTTTGGGCCCAAGACATGACCCAAAAAGGGTTTGAGAAATAAATCCCAGTAGGAAACCACCATAGGCCCATGCCCAACCATTAGTGAAATGTGCAACAGTAGTGTACAATAATGATAATGTTGTCAACTAGGAAGTACTCAAAAGTGGCTACTCCTACCAATTCCATTTTTATTTAATTATTATTTAAAAATTCAATACAATTGAATTATAAGTTCCCAAGGCTCAGCCTCAACCGAAAATAATATATATAGTGCCACAGCAAAAACCACCACAGGCTATCTAACAAGTAGATGGTAAAACAATACCAAGCCTTTGCTTTGGCTTGGAAGATATAACATGTGAAATCACCATAGTGAAAATTAAAAGTAAACAGAGTCCTTAGAAATGAAAAAACATACCCTTAGGTACTCATAATCGAAACCCTCAGGTGATTTCCCATAGGCATAACAAATATTTCCCTCAGGCATACGAGATAATTCCCTCATGCACGGAAGCAACTGCCCTCAGGCATATGAAACATTTCCCTCAGGCTAAACAAACACTTGCCCTCAAGCTAAACAGAACACTTCCCTCGGGCTATGCAAGTAACCAGTACAAGCCCAACATATAATCAAGTAATTAATATGCATTTCCTCTTTGGAAAACTCAAATCATGCTATAGTCACGGCACACCCTCAGGTATTCTGGTCAAACGACTAAACAAGGGAACTGCACCCACAGGGGTTCCCTGGATCCAACCAATGATCCCAGACAGCAGTTTATAATTATCATTATATTATATATGCAATTCTAGATATTTAATTAGTCAAGGCCTTAGCCATAAGACACCCCAAACATGGGCGGGCAGCACAACGGTACACCAAAATGACATGACAGTTGGAATTAAACATCACACCACCTACATTGATCTACTGTAATCAATATAAGTGAACGAGGCATTCTAAAACGTCCAAGAACGACGTAAATCTAGGATAAAATAAAACACGTTCAAACCCAAATAACTTCCCATCAGGAAAGAATTGGAAGCATGATTTCAAGAAGAGTGAGGAACTCACCCTCGCAGCTCAATCGAGACCGTTAGTGAAGGAATCGGAGTTCCGGTGTGCGGTCGAGAGATCCTACAAGGTTTGGTCGCCTCTCACGCAGATTCCAGGCATTCCAAGCTACCTCTATGAAAGATGAGGCTACTGTCCATTTTAAGATAAAAAAACTCCACGGTGTGTACTCTCAAATACATGACGTGTACTTTTCCTTTTTTTAACTGTTCCACTAGAGGCTACTTTTCACTGCCACATTGTTCATCTACCGACATGTGTACATGGCGTGTATTACTGAGTACACGATGTGTACTGTCGTTCCACTGGAAGTTACTCCCACCGCATTATTGTTCACTTTCCGACTGTTTATAAAATATGTATATACTAAGTACACTGTGTGTAGTTAGTTCTTACACCCTTCATCACTGGTAGGTCTACACGCCCTGTGTACTCATCCCAGAAAGCCAAAGTACATGTCGTGTGAAAAAGTACATGGCGTGTACCATCAAAATTTTGGATTTTTCCCCAATTTAATTATTTTCTCAAAAACACTTAAGGAAAAAAGGAAAAGAAGAAACATGTACCTCAAGAATAAGAAACGGGTTCTTATAAACATCTCCCCTTAAAGAAATTCATCCTCAAATTACCCTTAAAAGGGTGGTGAAGATAAATCTGAGAACAACTCTAGCCAATGAGCACATACATTAGTCTACTGCTCCCTAGTTCCATCCTGTACTCGGCCATGCTTCCATAGCACCCATACGAGAGGAACTGACTGGCCTCAGAGAAACTTTGTACTCCATTCAACAATATAAATCGGATGCTCCTCAAAGGACTTGTCGACCTAATTCTCAACCTCCTCTGGCTGATGAATGTGAGATAGTTCTAAGTGATAACAGTGAAGGTGAGATACCTAGAAGATTTCGTGCATAGCCCGGTACCTTTGTGGTAACTGCAACCGATAAGCATCCGGCCTGGCTCTCTCCAAATCTCAAATGGACCTACATACCTCGGTAAAAGTTTATGATGTATCCTGATTGGCCTGAGTCCCAGCCTCGGTGAAACACACAAGAAAACCTGATCCCCGACCACGAACTCCAAGGGTCATCTTCGACGATCAGAATAATATTTCTGACGAGACTGTGCAGTATCCATATGCTTCTGAATCAACTGAACCTACTCTGATGTATCCTACAAGAGACATGGTCCCAGTAAAGCTTCCTCACCTACCTCGAAAGAACATAAGGGTGATCGGCATGGCCTACCATATAAATCCTAGTATAGTGCCATCTCAATAGTTTCCTGAACACAATTATTGTAAGAAAACATGACCAAGGGAATGTGATTCTCCCAAGAGCCCCCAATGTCTAGGACGAAGGCATGCTGCATGTACTCTAGAACCTATATTGTATGCTCTTTCTGGCCATCGGTCTGAGGGTGGTAAGTTGTGCTCAGAAGCACCCGTGTACCCTGTGCCCTCTAAATACTCTTCCAGAAAAAAGATGAAAAACGGGCATCCCTATCTGAAATGATAGAAAGAGGGACCCCATGAATATGTACCACCTCTCAGATATAAAACTTCTCAACCTCTTCAACACCGAAGGTCTCCTTGATCGGAAAAAAGTGAGCTACCTTCGTAATTCTGTCCACAACAACCCACATGGAATCATTGCCTCTACGTGACCTCAGCAACCCGGTCACGAAATCCATCACTATATCATCCCATTTCCACTCTCGAATGGTAGTTTTTGTAACAGTCCATCTAGCCTCTGATGCTCCACCTTCAACTGCTAACAGGTGGAACATCTCGTAACAAAAACAGCCAACTCTCCCTTCATACCCGACCACCAATACTGAAGTCTCAAGTCACGGTACATTTTGGTAACAACAGGATGCACTACCAAATCTGAAGCAAGAAACTCCTTCATCAACTCCATGGGTATATCCTTGGATATGCAGTACCTCATCATCGCCTATTGTCCAACTAGGAAGAGGTTCATTACTTTCCACAGACTCCGGTAGAACTAGGCCTTTTGAATCTGATAGATGCATCATCCTCACTCTATCCAGGTGGGTAGAAGTCACATCTAATGAAGAAAGATAGGCTCGCCCCGGACTATCGTGCACCTCCAAATGCATCTTAGAGAAGAAAGAGATAAGCTTCCACTCACCACTGGCCTCTTGCACTGCATGTATCTAAGTCCTTCTACTCTGTGCATCAGAAACCGTGTTACCCTTACCAGGTGTATAGGAAAGCTCGAAGTCGAAGGACTGAAGGTATTAAACCCACCTTCGCTATCTCAAATTCAGGTCATACCGGGTGAAAATGTATTTCAGACTTTTTTGGTTCATAAACACCACAAATTTCTCTCCCAAGAGATAATTTCTCCAATAGCGTAATGAATGAACAACTGCGGCCAACTAGAGATCATGCATCGGGTAATTACTCTCATATGGCATCAATTGTCGAGACCCGTACGCAACTAATCGATCACCCTGCATCAACACTACTCCCAGCCCAATACCTGATGCATCAAAATAAACTTTATAGATCTTCCCTAGCTTTGGAAGTATCAGGACTGGTGCTGATGTCAACCTTCTGTTATACTCTTGAAAGGCTTTCTCGCAAGCTTCTAACTAAATTAAATTCACACCATTCTTAGTCAAACCTGTCAATGGTGCTGCTAAGTGGGATAATTCCTATATAAATCACCTGTATTAACCAGCTAGCCCCACAAAACTATGTATCTCAAACATGTTTATAGGTTTCTCCTAGAAACTACTGGTCTCGCATTCTTCGGGTCCACTGCAACTCCTTCTTCTGAGATAATATGACCCAGGAAGTGTATATGGTCCATCCAAAAGTGGCACTTTGAGATCTTAGCTTATAGCTGATGCCCTCTCAGTTTACTCACTATGATCTCAAGATGGGTAGCATGGTCTTGTTGAGTGTGAGAGTACACCGAGATATCGTCCACAAAGACTACAACAAAAGAATCCATATATGGGTGGAACACACGATTCATCAGAGCCATGAAAAATGATGGCACATTCATGAGTCTAGATTACATGACCAAGTACTTGTATAGACCATATCTTCTCTGAAAATCCATAAGCGGTATGTCCGATGGTCTAACGCATAACTGATGATATCCGGATCTCATGTCAATATTCGAGAACACTTGTGATCCTAGAAGTTGATCAAAAAGATAGTCAATCCTTGGAAAATGATATTGGTTCTTCACCATCAACTGGTTCATCTTTCGATAATACACACAAAGTCTGAGGGTGCCTTCCTCATTCATGGAAAACAAGATAGGTGAAGCCCTAGGAGAAGTACCGGGTTGGATGAAACTCTTTGCCTGCAACTCCTCCAACTGCTTTTTAAGATCCTGCAACTCTGGTGTAGCCATCCTATATGGAAGAATGGACACTGGTTCTGCTCCTAGAAAAATATCAAAATAGAAATCTACCTCTCGCTCTGGAGGTAGACCTGAGAATTATTCCAGGAAGACATCCCTAAAACGATCAAATACTGGAGAGGAATCCTTCTGCCAAGTTCCCTAGTAATCTAGATATAAGCTCGCAATCTGGGCTGTCACACCACCTCGCCTATGATGCTCAGGTTCAGATCGGCTCACCTGGACATCCCATTCACTATTGTATAGAAACTCTCTACCCTCTGGTGACGTGAAACTCACCCAAAGATGATAGAAATCTACAAAGGATCGAAAGAGAACCAACCAGCCCATCCTGAGAATGATGTCATAGATCGTCATCTCTAAGACATAGAGGTCCCATAGAAAGTGACACCCACCAACCACAAGGTGTACTCCCTATACTAACGCACGCCTACTTCTCTAATCCCTAACAGATTAGGGGTGTCCAGACCCGACCAAACCCGATGGGTTAAACCCGACCCACCCAGGATGGGTCGGGTTGGGTCGAGTCACAACCAAAACAACGCGGTCCAGGTTCAGCTCGGTTCGACCCGTACATGGGTTGGGTCGGGTTGTGGGTTGGATTCATTTAGACCCAACCTGACACATGACCCTATGGGTTCCAGTAAGCAGTGGTGGCGAGTCAAAAAAATACCCCTCTATCTCAAAGACTCGTAGAGTCATGACTGCATGCCCGCTCATCTCTCCCCCAACCCCAACCTTCCTTCGCGCACAAGAAAACACTACTACCCTCCTTCCCTTGCAAGTGACGGTGGCTAAGACTCTCCTCCTTCCTTACCCCTCCTTCCTTCCCTGAGCTTCCCCAACCCCTCAACTTCTGATCCCTCTTCTCCCTTACAAAAAACCCTCCATCCATTCTCTTCTCCTCTTATCTTGCATCATTTCACACCTCCAACCGAACCCACACATAAAAGGGCTCCTCGCTCTTTCCTCCTCCCCCAATATACACCTTTTATGTAATCAGGGTTCAAGAGAAAAATACCTTGGCCTCGCGTCACCTCCTCCTCCTGAGTCATGCCTACTACGGTGTGCCAGGTCCGAAGTGTGGTGGTAAGCAAGAAATTGATTTTTTATCATGTTATTTTAAATGATGTTTTTTTCATTATGTATGTATGAGTTCTCAATTATGTTTTTCTACATGGACTCCTATAAAATTCTGGTTTGGTCACAAATATTGACATCTTAGTTGATATAAGTTAAGTTAGAATTATTTCACTTGGCCCAATTCTGTTTTGGTTGGTGACGTAGTTTTTTTTGTAGGAATTTTAGGATGGGTTCGTTGAGCATCCACCATGAGGAATAAACTGCATTTCATTGATTTCATTTATCCTTTTAATTTCAAATCCATATCTTTATTTTAAAATTTATTCTCCTTATATTCTTCCACGAGTGTTCCACAGCTAACAACAATTAGCGATTCATGGATGGTGATAAATTAAGTGGTTCTTCTATTTCTCTTGTTGGTGAAACCCAAAGTCAGAGGGGGTCTACTCCCACTACACATTAAATAGGAGGGGAGAGTAGTAGTATAACAATTAAAGAATGTGAGGAGGGTAAGAGGTATCCTAAAAAGGTAACAATTCCTAAAGCTCCTACTGGTTCTATAATTTCCCAAGCTTGGGATCATTTTCATAAGAAAAATGGAAGTGCTGTTTCTAATTATTGTGGCAAAGATTGTTCTTGCACATCAGGCCAACATGGAACTAGTAATTTGAATAGGAATTTGATAAGGTGCAGTAAAAATCCACTCAAAAATATTGAAAAAAGTCAAACCACTCTCAGTCTTAGAGAGAAATGTGAAGATGAGGATGATGGGATGCCTAAAATTTTAGAAGATCATTTTAATCAAGAAGATTACAGAATAGATCTTTCTAAAATGATAATCATTGATGAGTTATCATTTAAACATGTTGAGAATCTAGGTTTTATAAAATTTATTGAATTTGTTCAACCAAAATTTCAAGTTCCATCTAAACAAACAGTTGCTTGGGATTGCTTTCAGTTATATTTGGCAGAGAAAGAAAAATTGAAGTCGATGTTTGATATGTTCTATCACATGGTATGTCTTACCACCGACACATGGACTTCAATTCAGAATTTTAATTATATGTGTGTGACTACATATTTTATTGATGATAATTGGATATTATATAAAAAAATCATTCGATTTTGTCTTATTGCGTATCATAAAGGGGAAACAATTGGTTGAGTATTAGAACATACATTGAAAAATGGAGGATTGAAAGTATTAATACTATTACCATTGAAAATGCTAGTTCTAATAATATAGCGTTTAATTATTTGATGAGGAAGGTTAATGATTAGAATGGGTCTATTCTTAATGGAGAGTATATGCATGTGAGATGTTGTGCACATATCTTAAACCTTATTGTTAGTGATGGGCTGAAGGAAATATCAACATCAATTGCTAGAATCAGAGTTTCCTACAAATTTGTGAGAACTTCACCTTCAAGATTGGCTCTTTTCAAGATCATAGCCGAGAAGTTAAAAATTCCTAGTAAACAGTTCATAATTCATGATGTGCCTACTAGGTGGAATTCTTGTTACTTTATGTTGGATGTTATAGAGAAGTATGAGAAAGTATTTATTCACCTTGAGGAGGATTCAAGTTTTTGGAGTGCTCTTTTCTGTGAAGGTGGGGCTCCTACAGAATATGGTTGGGAGCGTGCTCGTGTATTCTTCATGATCCTAAAAAAATTATGATATCACTATGGAGTTTTCAATTTATATGCATGTGACATGTCACACTTTCTTTCATACTCTTTGTGACATATATAGAAAAATAAAGAAATGGATGAAGAGTCATGATATTAATATGAGTGCAATGGATATTGCAATGAAGCCTAAGTTGGAAAAGTATTGGGGTATTGGTTCAAAATTTAATTCTCTCTTACTTGTGGCAGTTTTTCTTGACCCCCAATATAAATTGGAATATGTTCGGGATAGTTTTGAAAATTTGTTTGATGATAAAGAAGACAAAAATCAGCTGATCAGTAAATTAACAGAGGTTCTGAATAATCTCTATGTGTTTTACAAATTTAAATATCCCATTCCAATTGTTGATATATGTGAGTCAAGTTCTCATCAAGAGTCACAAATTCATGATTCTAGTACTGATAGTGAGGATGATGAGAAATGGAAAGATGCATATAGATTAAAGAAAAGGAAAAGGAAATTGACACAACAAAGGAATGAACTAGAGAGATATCTAGAGATTGATGGTTGTGAGGATGATTTCTAAGGATTTGATATTTTAAGTTTGTGGAAAGGAAAAGAGAGAATATATCATGTTATATCATGCCTAATCAATTCCTTTAACTACAGTATCTACAGAGTCTACTTTTAGTACAGGAGGACGAGTCCTTGATCTGTTTCATAGTTGTTTGAATCCAAACACCATTGAAGCATTAATTTTCTCACAAAATTGGTTTAGAAAGTCCAAACCAATTGACATTCAAAAGAAACTAGAAGAATTGGAATCGATTGAATCAGTTACCATTAAAATTATTATAATTTTATATCATTTTTTATTTGTCAATTATAATAATTTTTTTGAAAAAGTAAAATACTTACTTTTTATTTCTTTTGTTGTGTTTTTCTATGATATGCCACCAACCCCCACCACAATTCATGATTAGTGTTTCAATGTAAAATGTTGAAGAATCTAGGATGAATCATGATGGATCACTATTTATTAAGGTATATATTTATATTTTTTTACATACATAGATCACTCCCAAAGAATAATAATATATAGTTTCTTTGAATGTATTGATTCATCCTCTCACGTGAAGTTTCTATCCTTTGTGGGCTCGATGAATTTAATATAATGAAGGAATCATTCATTACAAAAATATCTTCTTTCAATTAGAAATGAAATGGAGTGTTTTTTTCTTCTCTCAGGATGGTGACTTGAATTTATTTATTAAAATTAAATGGGGATCATTAATAGCAGTTAATTTATGTATTTCACTTTTATTTTGTCCTAGAGGGCATATTGTCATCCTTTACTTACTCTCTTAATCAGTTTTATAGTTTATCCTTTTTTAAAAAAATCTATTATGTATGTTGGAATAGAAAATGTACATGTTAAATTATTTTACTCTTTAAAAGTTGAAAAGTTTCAGGTTAGGTCTCCTTGGTTCTTTTGACCTTTTTATACCTATTTCTATCATGTAGTAAATGATCTATTATTCATGATATGAACTTATAGATTTCTCTATTACCCCTTGTAGGCTTGCATTTTGTATATTCTTCATGTTGGTGTGACTGATCAAATGTTGGAACCTACACAAAGAGATTTCTTAATATTTCTAGGAGAACATGTCTGATTATATATTTCTTTTAGTCATTTATCTGGAATGTATTTGGTTCCATCATAGAGTTGGTACTTCAACATGACCAATAAAACATCATGTAATTTTTCTTCTCCAATATTCTAAAATCAATACTTCCATGAAGGTTGGAGTTTCCTCTCTTTGAACATTGTCATATTCTTTAAAAACACTAGGAGAGGAGAGGTGAGGCATGACTACATTGTTATTTATAAGGATTACAAAATCCTTTCTTATTTTTTGTTACATGATGCTTTCTTCTATCTGTCAGATATTTGTGAAGTGAATAATATAATTTATTTTTCTTGTCACTTTTCTTACAAATTATAGAAGGACATCATTCATGTTTTGGTTTTGTTACAACTAAGTATGCACTGAAGTTGTTTTTTTTTATTGTTTACCTATTGATTTTTCAGGGGGCACTTGATTATTTGTATTCTTATAGAAGGGTGCAGCAAAGGGGAATGGGGGAAAGGTGTAGGTTATGCAGGGGTGGGTTACATAAGAGGAGGGGAAAGGGGAGGGGTGTATGTGCAGTGGTTGGGCTGTATAGGGGTGCAACAAAGGGGGAGGGGTGTAGAAAAGGGGGTAGGGGTGAGGGGGAAGGGGCGAGGCTGGCTGGTGCAGGGGGGAGGGGGAAGCGGCAAGGCTAGCTGGTTTAGGGGGGAGGGGGAGGGGGCTAGTTCTAGGGGGTTTTTGGTCCTATAGTGGTAAAGTGGGGGAGATTTGGTTGGGCTGGAGTGAAGGGGTGCAGCGAAGGGGGAAGGGGTAGGGGCATAGGCTGGTGTAGGGGTGTAGGTTGTACAGGGGTGGGGTTCATGGGGTGAGGGGAAGGGTAGGAGTGTATGTGCAGGAGTTGGGCAGTTCAGGGGTGCAGCAAAAGGGGGAGGGGGGAAGGGGGGAGGCTTGTGCAGTGTGGATGGGGGATTGTGTAAGTGGGGGTTGTTGGTGAAGTCCTACAAGGGTAATGTTGGGGATGTTTAGTTGGGCTGGGGTGGAGGGGTGCGGTAGAGGAAGAAGGGGTAGGGGTGTAGGCTGGTGAAAGGGTGTAGGTTGTGTAGGGGTGGGGTGCATGGGGGAAGGGGAAGGGTAGGGGTGTATGTGCAGGGGTTGGGTTGTGCATGGGTGTGGCAAAGGGGTAGACGGAGGTTGTTGTAGTCCTATTGTAGGGGTAAAGTGGGGGAGGTTTCGTGGAGACGTACGACCGAGGGGGAAAGTGTAGGGGTGTAGGCTGGTGTAGGGGTGCAGGGGTGGGGTGCAGTGGGGTGGGAGTGGGGAGGATGGGTTGGGCTGGAGTGGAGGGGTGCTGGTGGTGTAGGTGCAGTGCATGGGGGGCTGGTGGTCCAGGTGCAGTGCATGGGTCTATATGGGGGGAGGTTTAGTGGAGGTGTGCAGTAGAGGGGGAAAGGGTAGGGGTGTAGGCTGGTACATGGGTGCAGCGGTGGGGTGCAGTGGGGGTGGGGTGGGGGAGGATTGGTTGGGCTGGAGTGGAGGGGTGCTGGTGGTGTAGATGCAGTGCAGGGGGGCTGGGCTGGTGGTCCAGGTGGAGTGCAGGGGGGGCTGGTCTGGTGGTCGAGGTGCAGTGCAGGGGGGCTGGGCTGGTGGTCCAGGTGCAGTGCAGGGGGGCTGGGCTGGTGGTCCAGGTGCAGTGTAGGGGGGGCTGGTGCTCCAGGTGTAGTGCAGGAGTCTATCTGGGGGGTTTGGGTTCGTGTTGTTGCCTCGGGTCTGTCGGGTTGGGTTGGGTTTGGTCGGGTTTAACCATATAACCCGACCCGAACTAACCCAACTCACATCAGGTTGGGCTGGGTTGGGTGCTTCGGCCATGCGTCGGGTGGCCCGACCTCAATGGGTCGGGTGAGCTTCTCATGAGGCTTGTGACCAGACCCGACCCGACACAAACTATTTTCCACGGGTCGGGCCCTAAAACTCCTTCAACCTGACCCAACCCTACCCATGGACACCCCTATAACGGATTGTCTAGAATCATGATATTAGAAGAAGAAGAAGAAACATAAAGCCCAATGCTATCCACAACGGGCACAGGTATAAAGCTATGTGTAGCACCAGTATCAAAAATTACTGAAGACAGAACAGATGCAACCATAATAGTACCTCTGAAAATGGAAGGTCTGGGATCCTACTCTTGTTGGGTTTGTTGCAATACATATGCCTACCTAGTGCCACGACCCTGCGGCACAGCCTGGCTACACTGAGCTGAACCACCTTGATGCCTCCGAGATCCTGGTGTCTTGTTATCATGGCCACTACCACCACCTCGGCCAGTATGTCCCGACATATTCCAATTCCCTGATTGGTAAGAATCTGCTGGCCCTGCTTCTGCATGTGGAGTCTGCATAAAAACCCTCTCACTAGCCACTGGTGTAAATGCTCTCCAAAATCGCTGAAAATGACCCTTCTTGCTGCAATCTCAGCACTCCCTTAGGTCATGTGGACACTGAGGTATCTTTTGACCCTACTTACCACACTTGTAGCACATAACCTGTACACTTGAAGAAATATTATGGCTACTACTGCCACCGTGAGAGAAATACATCCACCTCTTCCTCTTACTAGTAGAAATAGGACCATAAACTAGTGCCAAACCGCCCTGGCCTGCACCACTAGCTTTCCACAGGTTCCTCTCAGTAATTAGTGTCTAGTTCACAATAACATGCACTATAGGAAACCTAAAACTATTCACCATTGCTTGGATGTCATATCGAAGACCATCCTCAAAGCTTTGAGCCCTTAATGTATCATCTCCCACCAGAACAGGTGAAAAACGTTGTAGCTCAGTAAAGCGGGTAGAATAGTCCATCACTGACATAGTTCCTTACTGCAGATTCATGAACTCTTGAGATTGATCTTCCCTCAGCGTCTCCGGAAAGAAAAATTCATAGAAGACTTCCTGAAAATCTTCCCACACCATGTTTTGGTGATGCTCATTCTGGGTGGTAACGTCCCACAATCTCTTGGTGGAATCACGCAACATGTATGTAGTGATCTTGACCCTCCACCCTGGAGGTGTCTCCATATGCTTAAAGATATTCTGCATAGAACCTAGCCAAGAATCCGCAGCTTATTGTCCGAAAACCCCTAAAAATGTAGGCGGATGATACTGCTGGAATATCCGAGTCAGCTCTACTATAGATATGGTAGCCGGCGGTGATCCCTGGAAGGTCTACATAAACCGCATGAAGCCTTCACGGAACTGTGCCTCCATGACTGTATCCAGTATAACGGCTGGTGCCGCATCTGGCTCTACTGGAGGATCCATCGGTAGCCTGTGGCCTACCGTGTCTGGAGTATACTCATTTTCGCTATCCTGGTGAACAACTGGAGGTCATCTGAGCAGCATTTATCTACAAGGTCAAAAAAACACCTTAGATTAAGATCATCAAGGATTGAAAACAAGGAGTGTATGAAGGGAACAAGAGGAAGAAAACATTCAAGTTTTATAAAACAAGACTACACGACGTTTATAATAACTACACAACGTGTTACCTTAAGTCTTCCACATGGGTGTGTACTTTTTCAAAAACTAGTCGTGTAACACCCCAAACACATGGCATTTTGTCCTCACACATGGCGTTTACAAGAATTCTCTTCCCTTTCCTCAGTCCTTATACAAGGCTTATCCAAACAGCTCTCTTTTAAACGAGACTACACAATGTGTATAAGATCTGAACACTGTGTATTGGAAAAGCTTAACCGACCCATGTTGTCAGTGACATGACCGGCTACTCTGCTGACACTACACGATGTGATACACCCGCACACAGCATGTACACCACCACATTTCCCCAGCCACACGGCCAAGTCCACACAGTCTTTCACTGGTCAAGACTACACAGCGTGTCCCTTAGGTACACGGCGTGTACTAGATGAGCTTTGCCGACTTGTGTGGTTCGAGAAACGGTCGTACACACGGCTCACACTACACGGAGTGTTCCAGATGGACACGATGTGTACTATAAAGGATAACACTGACCCGTGTGGTTAGTTAAATAGCCAAATTCACTTGTTACACTACACAACGTGTTTTTCATTGACACGATCTATATAATCGAAGATTTCTCTGTCCGTGTTGTTAGTTACATGGTGGACATAGGGTCAGCACAACATGGTGTGCACTACCGGTGCACAGCGTATACCCTTAGAGTTTTTCCAACCCCATGTTTCTGCCTACATGGCCCGTGACACAGTTATGAACTACACGGCGTGTACATACAGTACATGGTGTGTACTTAAAATTTTTCTTTTATTCCCGAAAAGAAGAGTAAATGGAATTTAATCATAATTACACGGCGTGTATTCTGGGTTTTTCTGGATAGTAAGCCTCAGAAGCAACTTTGGAGCCCAAAAAACCACTGAACAAACATCAAAGTTCCAAATTATAATCCGTGAGGGCCCATAGTCCCCGCGAATCAAATCTTGGAATCTTATGCGTGTTAAAACAATGTAAACAAGTCGATGATCCACCAAATTCCGTTTGATGAGAGACCATACTCCTCAAAAATAAAATTTTAGCATTCATTCACTGAACCTTACATAACAACACCCTATCAAATAGTAGGTATTTTTTTCAAGCCATCTATCACCACAACATGCATTTTCTAGGACAACATCTGTCACAACAACATGCAATTTCTAATGCACCTACATGGCATGGGAACTATGCATGGCATGTGATTCTAAAATGTGACTACATGATGCATGAGATGGTATACCCTCATCTCACCAGGTTGCATCTAAATAAAATCCAGGTATAAAAGTATAACAGCACCCCATAAATGTGTCACCCCACAGTGAGAATCAAATCAATTGTAATAATCATAAACAGATAATCACATTTGAAATCGAGGGAATCTGCCCTTTACCTGTACCCAGGTTACCTACTCCAGGGCATAGTTATTACCAAACCCCTTAACAATCTATATCTTTTTTCCATCACCAAATAATAAAATAACTCCGATAAAACAAAACCACCTCTGATACCACTTTGTAACATCCAAGATCTAGGTGCCACTCAATGGGTGCCCTGAACCCGGTTGGTCACATGACCTGAACTGCATTTCACCAAGTGCTAGAGGCAGTCGACTAGAAGTGAGGGCCTACGTCTGGAAGTAGGGAAACTATTCTCTCAATTTTCAATGTGTATCGCAGCGGAGAAAATACAATCATAAAAAAAATGAAAGCAGTAAACAATACCAAGCTGAAATGGAAAACAATGCAGAAGTAAAAGATGAAAATAGTCATATATATATCTGATGATGCAATATGAACCTATGTCTAAGAAAGCTATCAAAATAGGATACATTGTAATCTATAATAATAAAGTACAAGGTACAAGTACAGTAAAGAAAAAACAAAATAGCACAGTAGTAACTCAGCAGCATCGCAAGCCTAAGCCTGGTCCCATGCCCTCCTACACCTCTTCAACATCAAGTACCTGTGTAGGGATTATTTCCATTATCCACACCTGCAACAATATAATCTTTTTGGGCCCAAGACACTACCTAAACAGGATGTGAGAAATAAAGCCCGGTAGGAAACCACCAAAGGCCCGTGCCCAACCATCAGTGAAATGTGTAACAATAGTGCGCAATAATGAAAATGCAGGAAACTAGGAAGTACTTAAAATAAGCTACTCCTACCAGTTCCATTTCAATATAATTATTATTTAACAATTCAATAAAATTGAATTATAAGTTCCGGAGACTCAGCCTCAGCCGACAATCTCCTATATATTGCCACATCAAAAACCACCAAAATCTATCTAACAAGTAGAAGGTAAAACAATAAAAAGCTTGTGATTTGGCTTGGGAGATATAACATGTGAAATCACCATAGTGAATTTGAAAACTATACAGAGTCCTCAAACATGGAAATCCTTACCCTAAGGTATTCAGAATTGAAACCCTCAGATGATTTCCCATAGGAATAATGAATATATCCCTCAGGCATATGAGATAATGCCCTCAGGCACGGAAGCAAGTACCCTCAGGCATATGAAACATTGCCCTCAGGCTAAACAAACACTTACCCTCAAGCTAAACAGAACACTTCCCTCATTCTAAGAAAGTAACCGGGACAATCCCAACACATAATCAAGCAATTTATATATATTTCCTCTCAAGAAAACTCGAAGAATTCTATAATCATGACATACCCTTGGGTATCCTGGACTAACGGCTAAACAAGGGAACAACGCCCAAGGGGTGGCCCTGTATAGAAGAAATGATCCCAGAAAACAGTTTATAATTATCATTAGATTATCTATAAAATTCTAGATATCTAATTAGTCAAGGAATCAGCCATACGACACCCCAAACATGGGCGTGTAGCACAACGGTACACAAAAACGATATGAAAGTTGGAATTAAGCATTCGACCACCTACCTTGATATCCTCTGATCAATATACATGAACGAAGCCTTCTGAAACATCCTAGAACGACATAGATCTGGGATAAATGAAAACACATTCATGACCAAATAACTTCTCCTCGGGAATGAATAGGAAGTAAGGGTTCAAGAAGAGAGAAGAACTCACCCGCGCGGTTCAATCAAGACCGTCATCGAAGGAATTAGAGTTCCGATGTGTGGTTAGGAGCTCCTCCAATGTTCGGATGTCTCTCCCGTGGCCTCCCAGCATTCTATGTTTCTTTTGTAAATACTAGGCTACTTCCTTTTTTAAGCGAAAAAATAGACTACACGATGTGTACTTTCTAGTACACAGTGTGTACTTTTCGTTTCTCTATTGTTCCACTGGAGGCTACTTTTCTCCGCCACACTATTCATCTATTGACATGAGTACATGGCATGTATTACTGAGTACATAATTTGTACTATTTCTCCACTAGCGGCTACTCCCACCACCTTACTGTTCACCTGTTGACTATTTACACGGCGTGAATATAATAAGTACACGACGTGTAGTCAGTTTTTACATCCTTCATGGCTGGTAGGTCTACACGCCCTATGTACTCATCCCACATGGCCAAAGTACACAATGTGTGGAATATTTCATGGAATGTACCCACAAAATTTGGTATTTTTCCTATGTTTCCTTATTTTATCAAAAACACATAAGGAAAAGAAAAGAAGAAACTCGTACCTCAAGAATAAGAACCAGGTTCTTACATCATGAAACCAATTTTAGGGTTGACCCATACTATTATATATGTATATTAACTTATTTAATGTTTTGTAATCCTTATGAACTCATGATGTAAAATAATAATACAAAACAAGCTAATTGTGAGAAAAATCACCAAATTAATCCTAGCATTTATCATTAATGATTTATATAATGATTCGACATCACTAAAAATAAAAAAATGAATTTTATAACCATTTAATCTTATTAATGTTAATTAATAACATATATAATCATATTTGGAATTCAACTCCCATCTTACATGAACTAACATACTCTTTTATAAGTGAGCTGATTATGAATATTATCGAAATGATCACTTAAAAACAATGAAATTGAATTCATTAACCAATATAAAAGGCCATGAATGAACTAAATAAATATATAATAACAAAATAAATGTATAGGGGGTTCTGAAAATGTTAATTAATGAGCATAATTTTTTATTCAGGGCATTAATATCAAGCGAAGAACACCCTCGGATTTAAGGTAAGGGATTCTCTATCTCACTTTTATTCAAGAGTCCTCCCTATGTTGGGTCCTTTTATTTTTTAATTACTAATGATGTTTATGTCTTAAAACCTCACCAACACTTATTTTATGATATATAAATTATGGGATACTCCTTTATCTCTCATTTATCCCTCACAATAAAACTTGTTACCATGCTGAAATGTTTGTAAGGGCTTTCTTCATCTCACTTCCAATTTTGTGAGATATTGTGTATTAACTACTATTACTTGTGTCTGGTGAATGTATACTAGACATTGATGATTCAAATCATGGATCTATTTATTTTCATGATATTCAATTTAAAATTTAATGATTATTAATTTTGGGGCATAAGATTTAATTGATTACAAAGTTGTAAGTATTTTCTACACAAACCTCCATTTTCAATTGGTTTGTTCTTATTATTTACTCACATAAATGAAATTATTACTTATTTCTATGTACTATTAATAAATTATTAATGAATGATCTATATATATTTACCTACCAAAATTGTACATTCATTTATGTGGAGATATATTTTTAAAATTATCTTTCAAAAATTCTTCCTAAAAAACATGCTCTATTCAAGAAACTTCTCATATTCTATCTTCTAAGGATGTACACTCTATAATCTGAATTAATCCATATTTAGATTTCTAAAATCACACATTTTATAATCAAAAAGTTATTTTGTTTCCTTTCTGGTTTTATAAAATCAATCATTCCTTTGCGCTTTAAAATCTCTTTAATGAATTCCTTAAACCGCACTAAAATGTTTTAATTCTAAACATATTTAAAAAAACTTTTTACATGATTTCACTTAATTGGGAAATCATTTATTCATAAAATATAATAGAAATGTCTTGAAATTTTCTTTTATAGAAAATAATGTTTAAAACTAGATTTAGGAAAAATAAAAATGATTTTTCTAAAAGAACTATTCCTTCCAAATAAAATGGATTTTTCTCACCTCACTTTAACTTTTATGAGATATACGCCATGTTCACCACATATACCTTACATTTGGTGTATGTAAAGCCCTTTTTGATATCATATCAATAGTATCATTGTTCTAATTATATTATAAGGGGTTATAATTGGAATGTTTCAAGGTGGTATGGGAATCTTTGGAATGTTTGAGGATTATTTCTTTATAATTTTTCAATGGTATCATTTAAAGGTATCTTTATTTATGTCAAAATCCTTTGATGACTCTTGAATTTCCTATAGGTTTATCTACTATTATATAATCTACAAAATATTTTGTTTAAGGGTTTCTTATTAGCCTGAATATGGATGTTCTATCTTGATTCCATAAACCATATTACTCGGTATGGTTAGTGTTTATGTATAATGACTAGGGAAAGTTATTTAAATTTCTTATTTTAGATTAAATATGAATGTATATATTGTTTATGTTTATCCACATTCATAATAGGAATTCATTGGACTTATTATTAGATGGTTTTGGCCCGCTATAGCCCCTTGATGCATTAGTAGTCTCATTAGACAAATTACAGTCTTGGTATGAGGCTTTGACAAAATTCTTATTTATGTTCTTAGCATGAGGCCTTGACAGGATGTTTTAGAATGTCTGGAATATGAATTTCCCTCCTTATAAAGATATAAATTAATAGTTCATGTGGTTATTTATCTTGTATAATACCCATGATTTTGTTTTACTTATGGAAATATTTACTCAAATCATATTCCTACCATATTATGTTCCTATTTATTTTTAAAGGCATGTGTTTTCATTTATTCACCCTACCTAATGTTTATGTTTAATATATCTTCAATTGTATTTATTACCCTTACTGATCTTTTAAGCTCACCCCTTTATTATGATTCTTTATTTAGGACAATAAAATGTTTTTTATGAATGACCTACAGGAATAAACTTAGAGTTGTGGATGTTCCCAATAAAAATTATATGTTGTATTTCATTTCAAGATGCAATGTTGAATCTATGTATATATCTAGTTTTAAAAAATTAATAAAATACTCTGTCCTTAGGGATTTCATTCGTTATAATCATGAAAATTTAATGAAATAATGCACCGGATATGGGATTTTGGGGTTTGGGCATTACAGTTGGTGTCCTAGAAAGTTTAGTAGAAAACTGGGAAACTATATTTAGAAAACATAGATTAGGTAACATAACCCTAAGATAAACATGAATATACATGTGCAAGAACATCCTAATATTTTGGTAAGTAATAGATTATTTGGATATTCCTAGAAAATAAATCCATGTCTGGACTATACAAGTGGGTGTGGTGCTAGAAAAGTTGTACCTATCGGTAACAACTCCGATAATTTGACACCCCCAAGCCAGAAGCCTAGAGCTGGTGCATTATTTTATTAAATTAGAATTATTTCTAGGAATCAAGTCCCTAAGGACCAATCTGTTTAGCATTATTAGAAAATAGATTACATACATGAACGTTACATTGCACATTCATACATAAAACACACCATAAATAATCCTTTGAGAACGCCATTATTCCCCAAGCTTAATGATTCATATCAATTATAATACACATCTAGGAATCCTGGAAAAACAAAAAATAAGAAAGTGGTGAGCTCATATGCTCAGTAAGGGTAAATAATATAGAAAAATATATAAACCTTTAAGGAAAGAAGTGTAATAAAAACAATTGCCTTCTTAAATATAAACATGAACATAATATGGAAAAAATAAATCCAACATTACCATATAAACATGAACGTGTATATTCTACTAGTCAAATAATCACATGTAATAACTAATTTCCTAATGAGGGAATGCATAATTCCAGACATCGTAACCACATAGTCAAGGCCTTGTGCCAAGACTACAAATAAAAACTTGTTCAACGCTTTGTTCCAAGACACTAGTTTTTCTCATGAGACCTAACGATGCATTGAGGAGTTATAGCGGGCTCCACCCGTCACTTTCTAAGTCCAATGTATTCATCATATGAAAATTCTATAACATAACATAAACATTTGTATTAAAACTAGCATATAAAATGTCAATACATTAACCATAAACCATGAATGGTATAAAAATAGCACATCCATGGTAAAACATATCGTAACTCATTCAATACAATATGGAAGATTATATTATAATAAATCAACCTCAATTAAGAATAATATCTACTAGGGGATGTTGACATTCTTGAAAATGATTAGTAAAACTCTTTAAGAGAAATATCTCTTTTTGTGAAATCATTTAAAAGTCACGCAGTTATCAAGGAATTTATTTAAAGGATATTTTTTAATCAATTTGTCCTATACCACTTTGAAACATTTGAATGGAATTAATATTTAAAACAATCATTTCCATATAAATAAATCCTTAAAATCATTTTTAAAACATGGAAATTAATTAAAATGATTTAGAAAAATAAATCATTAAAACATTTTAAATACTGATCTTGATAAAGAGTCCCATCCACAAAACATTAAATATTCATTTTGAAAACATTTTTATGAAACTTGGACTTGGATGATAAAAATTTCCCAGTAAATACTTACACATAAACAATCTCAGATATTAATGAGATTGAAGAATTAACCCTTACCTTTTACTTTTCCTTGGTCGAGGGTATGTTAACATCCTGTAAATAGTTAAATCATTGTCATTAAATTATACGAGAACCACATACATAAATATGATATCATATATGATCTTATAATATTGATTTGTTAATAATATTTAATATTTTAGTAGTATCATTGTTTCGGGTGTTAACTGACTCCTTTTCCTTTATATATTTTGTTATGTAAGTCATGTTTTTTATGAATAAGATGAATTTGATTCATAAAAAAAATGATATTATTTTCATAAACATTATTTTAAATCATAAAATGGAAATTGTTCTTGAATAGTTACGATGGGAATGAATCTCATCACGTTCGTGGAGACGGTAATCCGTACGTACGCACAAGCGACAATATCATTCAATTGTTCATGTAATCATATGTAATTGGATGATAAATCATATGTAACAAATAATTAACATGTTATATTTATTATTTACATCAATTTTACTCATTATTATATACATCCAAATAATGAAGTGTTGAATAACAAACTACACCACGACATGGAGACGGTAAGCCGTACGTACGCACGTATAGTGATTTTGTCATTCATAGGATAGATAGAATAATTAATATGGTTGTAACATATTTATAACAAAATAATTTGTGTAGATGGTACTAGATTTATTACTTTGTTATGGAAACAATAGATAAAGAGGAAGTGTAAGAAGAAACGTACATTGAAAGAGGTGATTGAATTATTACCTCTTCTTTGGGTGCTTCCTTTTGATTTTATCAAAATGGCTCCTTAGGTTTGATTTCTGATCAAATTAAGGTGTCTAGGTTAAATTGAGGGTATTTGGGAGGATATTTGATTTGGTATTTTCTGAACTGAATGGCTTTTGAGGTGTGATTTTTAGAGAATGGGAATTACCCTTTTATAAGAGAGGTGAGGGTCACTTTAGGAAAAGCATGAAATATTATTTTATTATAAAATAGTTTTCAGTTTCTAATGGGTCAAAAAGGATTTATTTTGAGGATAAGGTGGGGACGGGTTGAAAACCTCTAAATTAATAGGTTTTAGATAGGTTTAGGTCACCATATTAACATAGTCTTTTAGATTTAACTATTTGTTAAATAGTTTAACTTTTACCATGTATTCTTGTATTACTAAAATAAATGGTTAATAAACATACTATAAAAAGACAAGAGAAACCTGAGTGGTTCATTATAGAAAAATATAACCTTATTTAATTAATTTTTCCAAACCGTAGATTTTTAAGAATATTATATCATTTAATAATATTGTATTTGTTTTAAAAAATAATTTATGTCATTTTTTACACTATTTGGTATTTTGTTTTTGTGAAAGTCTTAACAACTTTATCACATAGAAAAATTATTTAATCAACCCAAACATGTAATATTAACCGAGAAATTTATTTTAATGCATCGAAAGTCTCAATTTACAAATATTTAGATATTTATAATATCAATTATTTTAATCTTTCATTAATAAGTTAATTACTCCATCATCATTGTGTCATAACTAAATTTAATAATTTAATGTATAAAAAATTAAAATAAAATACCATTAAGTAGGAAATATTTTTATCTTCCTAATGAATATTTATTGTTAATTTTTTCTTATTTATAACCATATATTAAAAATGGTTCAGTTATTTAAATTTGAATTTTACACTTTTAACTCTTCTTTAAATAAAATAATAATAAATGTACTAATCTAATCCAAGTGGATCAAAGATGATCATATTATATTACTAAGGTTGATTTTGGTCTAAATACACTTATTCAATAGAATTAGGACATGTATTAGGGTAATTATAATATCATTTTTACCTTTAAGTTCCCTATTTACTTTTAATAGTGGTAAATAAAATTCAAAAGTTTCTATTCACCAAAAATTATTTTAATCATATTGAACCAAATTTTACATATTGATATCAATTGTGCCTCTCAATTTTTTGAAATTAAAATCATAGAAGTGGTAAAATTATGTTTTATGAAAATTTGAAAATGTTCCTAGAAGCTGGGTAAAAGACATTACAAAAGTTCAATAAAATTTTATATATCTATTATTATTATAAAATTAATCCAATGAATTAAATTAAACTAATATATTTATTATGTTACTATTTTTACTTTAAGATAAATTTGTAATTGAAAATAATTATTTAAATGAAAAAGTTGTTTTTTATCTACAACGTAGTGTTTTTCACTATTCAACAAGAATTGAATGTTTTCCTAAAAAAACAATGAATCACCAGAAGAAAATTTTGATATTACAAATTCAAAAATGGTATTAATTTTACCAAATTAGAAACATAGATGTTTCATTAATTAATTTAAATTTAATTACTGTTGCAAAACCAGAAAACAAGTTTTTAAGAAGTGAAAACTATAAAAACATTGATATGTGTTTATGTCCAATTTAAATGAAAAATTACTTATAATGACTTAAATTATTATAAATGATAAAAATATAATCCAATGATAATTTAAAACCACAAAAATTAATATTTTAATGCTATAAATTATTTGTATTAAAAAAGTTGTTATTAATTATAATTTAATATATTTCATTATTCATCAAAATATGAAAGTTATTAGAAAAGTTCCAAAAACTTTAACCAAACAAAATTTTTATATACCATTTCTAAAGGAGAAATTTTTTGTCACATTTAATATATAAAATTGTCAATTATTGGACTTAAAAAGCGTTCTCCAATAAAATTTAGTAAAATTTCATTTTTTTGAAAGACACTTCTTTTATCTAAAAAAATGGATTTTCCTATATATTATGTGTAAGAAACATGAAATATGTATGTTAAAATTATATTGGGTATATATAAATTTAAAAATTTGCATCCTAGAAATTTGAAATTTTTCTTCAAAAATAAAAGGTTGAAAATAGAAAATACAATTGTTGATAACCCACATCAGAAATAGGGTTACTAACATTTAGTCTTGATATGATGGAAAGGGAAACGAAAAAGTAACCACCAAATAAGGTTTTTGAATAGAAGAAAATTTGTGGAAATTATAGACACATAATTTGAGGGGAAACATAAATATTTATAGAGAGTGATTGAGGTCATCAATCACAAAAAAGTGAATAATAAATGGAAAATTGAGGTCCTCAAAGCCATAAAAATATAATCTATTTAACAAAACCTAAGGTATTTGGATAACGCATTTTTTGTTTTAATATCTATTCCCTAAAGTAATAGAATAATAATAATACTTGACATGTATATTTCCATCCATTAACTAATTTCTACCACAAACAAAACTTTATCTCTAAAAGATAATAGAATTCCAAAATATTTTATTAAATCGAATCGTATAGGGTTTCAAAAAAATGAATTTATAATTCATCTATAATACCATTTAAAAAAAGTACATTATACAAACTAGGACATCTCATAGGCCAGTGGTAGGTGATGCACCCTTGTCTCCCTTCGGTTGTGAGCTCAAGTCTCGAGGCCTTTCCGAACGTGACGGGTTATTGCCTGATCATTGGGTTTTCCTTTTTATAAAAAAATCCAAAATTAATCTTAAGAAATTTTTTAACCTTAAACCATAGTATCCAATGTCTATATTAATCTATTCCAAACTTTAGACTTATAAAAAATACTTGTGTCTAAATGCATAGTCCAAAAATATATAAGGAAGGTCAACATAACATAATGAATATCTCTTTTTTCTACATAATAACATGTGAGTACCTCCATCAGGTAATCACTTAAAACATCGTAACACCCAGAATTACCATAAAACCTTATTAATTACATTCATTCTCCCTTATTCCTTATATAATACTAGATATATTCCTTATATCCAAAATTTTTTAATACTCCAACAATGATGGAATAAAAACACCATTAATCAGTTCCAAGGTAGTCAAGAATATCCAATACAATTTATCCAAATCAACCATCTCTTATTCCAAAATCACTACCCCAGTATCCGGACCATATTAAGGTTTATCATTCCCTCATCCATGAATTTTCTAAAAATATTAACTTGTTATTGAGTAACCTTTCATAGTACCATACAATCTAAAATCCTCAATGAAATTGTACTGTCGTACAATCCTTTTTTATTTCCATAATTTATATAACCAGTACATCCTTGATACCGGACTCAAATTACATAATTATCCAATCCAGAAGCATAAATACATTAATTATTCCACGTCTAATGTAGTAACAGATTATGCTTGACCTTTATCCCTTTGATTCTTCAAAGCAAAATTTCCATGATTCTTACGAAATTTATTTCCGTCATGACCCATTTCACTACAGTTGAAACATTGGATATTAGTCTTTTTATTCTTCCCTTTTCATTATTTTTATGGATGACCCTTTTATCCACACTTATAAAAAACTCTCATTCCCACCAAGAATTTACCAAGGCGATCATTTTCACTGTTATCAAATGTGGGAAAATCCTACTTTCTCTTCTTCCCTTTATCCATCTTTTTCTCTTCCATCCTTTGCTTCTCTTTCTTCCCTTCAAATCCATTGGACTTATAGAATTCATTACTTATCTTATTAACACATGATACTATTCATTCATATGATGAGAATACATGGGAGACTATTTTCCTTCAAAATGTTTTCTTAAGACCATGAAAGTTATGATCATTCTTACTCTTTGGATCAATCGTGTTGCCAAAGTTTTCAACCTTTCTACTGGGCTCCATTTCTAAATGATGACATACACTAGGTTAGACAATATTATAATTTATAATCCATTTACTAGAAAAGTTATCAATATTAATTTATTGTATTCACACATCTAGATTCATAATCATAAAAATGGTTTCAATGCTGACATATTTTCTCATAAATCCGTCATAATGGTTTGTAAAGAAAATGTGAATTGTCCTAAGCATTTACCATAGGAGTGTCACACCATGTGTGCAGTAAGGCCCATTGTCATGTACTAGGATACCTCGATTCAATCCCAAAACTCATTGTCGGATTTTTCGCTACTAGGTACATTTGTTCCAGAACCAAATCCACTTGTAGTATCTAGACATGGATGTGTTGCTTGGAAAACCCACATAAAATTTACATTTCAAAAAATTTGTATGTTCTTATATATTAATCCTCAAAGTCTATCTTAGGGTAATGTTTCCGAATCCGAGTTTATCTAAATCTATTTTCAAAGTTGTTGCTAAACTTCCTCTGATCCTAACCGTAACACCCCCACCCTAGAAGCCTAGAGCAGGTTCGTTATTTTAATACATTAGCATGATTACAAGGAATCATGTCATGAAGGACCGATCAGTTTAGCAGTCTAAGAAAATAGAATACATAGATGAATATTACATTACACATTAAAACATAAAACACAACATAAAAATCCTTTTAGAAAGAAATTATTCCCCTATATTAACCCTACATATCAATCATAATACACATCTTCGAATCCTAGGAAAACGAAACACAAGAAAGGGGTGAGCTCAAATGCTCAATATGGGTAAATAAAATAGCAGAATCTATAAACATTTAACGAAATATGTGTAATAAAAACAAAAGCCTTCCTAAACATAAATTTGAACACAATGTAGAAAAAAAATCAAACATTACCATATAAACATGCACATGTGTATTCTACTAGTAGAATAATCACATGTAATAACTAATTTCATAACAAGTGAATGCATAATGCTAGACATCATAACCACATTGTCAGGACCGCATGCTAAGACTATAAATAAAAAAAATTCAAAGCCTTTTCCCAAAACACTAGTTTGTCTCATGAGACCTACCGATTCATCAAGAAGCTATAGGGGGCTCCAACTGTTACATTCTATGTCCAATGCGTTCCTTGTATGAAAATGTTGAAGAATTAAATAAATATTCAAATTAAAACTAGCATATGAAATGTCAATACATTAACAATAAACCATGAATGGTGTAAAAATAGCATATCCACAGCTAAACATATCATAACATATTCAATACAATATGTAATATTGTATTATAATAAATCAACCTCAATCAAGAATAATATCCAGTAAGGGATGTTCACATAGTTGAAAATGATCACTAAAACACTTTGAGAGAAATATCTCTTTTTGTAAAATCATTAAAAAGTCACGTGTTTACAAAGGAAGTTATTTAAAATAGATTTTTGAATCAAAGTTTCCCATACCACCTAGAAAAATTTGAATGTAATTAACATTTTAAAAGAATCACGTCCATATAAATAATTCTTTAAAATCATTTTATAACAAAAAAATTAATTAAAAAGATAATAAGTTAAATCATTAAAACATTTAAAATGTTGATCCTTATAAAGAATCTCTTCGACAAAACCTTAAAATAATCTTTTTGAATTTTTTTTTGAAAACTTGGACATGGATGATAAAAATATCCCCGTAAATACTTACACATAAACAATCTCAGATAAAAATGAGATTGGGGAATTAACTTGTATATTTCAATTTTCCCTGGATGAGGGTACGTTGAACTCCTATATAATAGTTAAATCATTGTTATTAAATTATACAACAATAACATACATAAATATAATATCATATATTATCTTCTAATATTGCTTTGTTAATAATATTTTATATTTTAGTAGTATCATTGCTTTGGGTGTAAACTTACTCGTTTCCCTTTATATATTTTGTTGCATAAGTCATGTTTGTTATGAATATGATGTATTTGATTCATATACATAATGATATTAAGTTCTTAAACATTATTTTAAATCATAAAATGAAAATTATTTTTGATTGGTTATGATGGGAATGAAACTAATCACGTTAGTGGAGACGGTAATCCACATGTATGCCTGGGCGACAATATCATTCTATTCATGGTAAAATTTTAACACCCCAAGCTTCCACGGTACGCTTCTTTTTGAATAATATAGTAGTGTGTATTGTACGCAACTTCAAGTTCTAACACACACCACAACCAATCAAAGTAGCCGTTATGAATAGTAATACCCACTTTTTAAAATTTTATAAATTTTATCACCCAAAATGGACTTCATTTTTGGATTCATAATATCGAATTTAGCCTAGGGTGAAGTTTTGGTACTTTTCGGATAACTTTTATATTTTGATGAATAGTGAAAATTACTAAATTTTAATTAAAAACAACTTTTTTAATCAAAATAATTAGTAGTGATAGATTATAAATTTCAGTGGTTTTGAAGTATATTTAGAATATATTTTTACCATTTAATAAAATTTTGGTCATTGGACATAATTTTACAATTAAACCAAACATAAACAAGTATCAATCTTTTGATAGTTATTATATCTTAAAAACACGCTTTTTGTTTTCACAGTGGGAATTAATTTTAAATTAATTTCTGCCACTTCTCTGTTTTGAATTTTGAAGAATGTATTCCATATTTGAAATCAGGATGTCCAAATTGTTTAAATAGCTAACTTTTATTTTTATACATTTTGAATAATTACTTCGGTAAATATTTTATTTACCATGGTTAAAGGGTAAATCCGGTAAATAAGGGTTAAAAAATAATATTATAATAATAATATGTTATCCTAAAACGTGTCCTAACCTTATTAGTGGATACATGTCCGACCATAGTAATCCTTGGGTCGATTTTGGGACCCCATGGAGCCACTTGTAGGTGATAGGGACACTTTATATTAATTAAGTTAAAGTAAATACAAAAATGACATAAGCTTATATCTTTTAGCAAAAAAATTGCTAAATAGGGTTATATATGTTATATTTTTTATTATAAATATTCATTAGAAAGATAAAAATATTTCCTAAATAATGGTATTTTATTTATAATTTTTAGACATTGAAAAAGTAAAAATATATATGACAGAATAATGATGCATTATTTTCCTTATTAATGAAAGAATCAAATAATTGGTATTATAAATGTTAAAATAAATATAATTTGAAAGTTTTTATGACATACACGAATTTTATTGGTCAATATGACAAGTTAGGTTTTCTTAAATGAATTTTTTTCTAATTAATAATGTTGTTAAGACTATAGAAAAAATCAATTTTTGCGTAGTGTCAAAATTGACATAAATGAGTTTCTAAAACAAATATTATATTATTAATTTATATTCTATTCCTAAAAACCTAAGGTTCTGCCAAAGGACTTATATAATTATTTGTGTATCATTAATGGATATCTTTGGGGTCTCTTGGATGTTTATAGTAATTTTATTAACTATATATTATAAAAATACAAAGTGACATGATAAGTGATAAAATAATTAACCAAGAGTTAAAACTAAAAGATAAAGTTAATATAATGACTCAAACAGGTCTAAAATATATTGGTTGAAATAATTTAGACCCATACCCACCTTATATTTTTAATAATATACTTTGGAGCAATTATACAACAAATATGAATTTATTATAAATTAATAATTTATTTTTTTCCTAAAGAGCCCCACCCATTATAAAAGGACCCAACTTCTAACCAATTCCACACACCTCTCGAGCCCTTTTCCTCTTCCAACCTCTTCCCAATTAATCTCCCTACATCCCTCTCCTCCTGTTAGAATCCTTACCTTAGGTAGAAGTCACGTCAAGAGTCTTTTTTGGTTCAAACCAAAGGGAGTTACCCAAATTAAATGTAACGATTTCTCTGAGCTTCTTTTCTTTTATTTTACTTCTCCAACCCCTAAACTCTTATTATTATTTTCTTTTGTAACAAAACCAGTATCAAAAATATACTAGGATATTTTTATTAGAATTATTAGAACTACACTTACACACACATCCATCAAATGGGTGAAGAACATAATGTTTCTGTGCATGGAAACCAAACGCCTCACGAAGCGATGATTGTTCAATTATCTCCTACCACCTCTCATGGTGGCCATTATGATGGAACTATATTTAAATAAGATATTAATTATATTTATTTTATATATAATCTTCTGTAATTACATTTTATATCATACAATTATTCGTTTCATGTTGTATATATATACGATAATTTCATTCGAGGAAGTGCGGACTACCGCCCTCTCAAAGTGATATGACTCGTTCATACCATACATGGAACGTATAAAGGTTGGTGTTAATGAACTTAAGTAACAAATATAAGAAATTATATTATACTATAATAATTATATACCTATGTATCATTTGGTTTTGATTCCTTTTAAAATGAAAAATGAAATGGAAGTATCGTTCATGCGTACGCATGGATTACCGTCTCCACGGATGCGATGAGATTCATTTCCCCATAATATCCATTCAAGAATAATTATTGTTTGAAGATTAAAAGTTATATTTAAGGACTTGATATCATTATGGATATAAATAATATACAACCTATCCATAACAAACACGGATTACGTAACGAAGCATGTAATGGAAAATGAATCAGTTAACACCCGAAACGACGATAATACTAAAATATTATTAACAAAGAAATATTAAAAGATCATATATTATATCATATTTATGTATATAATTATTTTATAATTTAATAACAATTATTTAACTATTATACAGGATTTTAACCTACCCTCGACAAAGGAAAAGTTAAAGTTAAGGGGTTTTCATCTCACTCCTTATTCCCTTGAGATTCATGCCATATTGCCACTATTAACTTTTGTGTGGTGTATGTACTGCCCATAATTGTATTCATTGTGTAATACAATTTAATTTATGTGTATTTAAATATTCTTTGTTTGATTCCTCTTTCATGGGTTTTATGTTTCGTAAGTTACCAAATTGGTAAGGGTTAATTTCACAACCTTTTTATTATCCGAGGTTGTTTTTACGTAAGTATCTACTGTGACATATTTATTATCCATGTCAATGTTTTATAAAAGTGTTTTCAAAGGGATTATTTTAATGGTCTTTTTGGTACTAAAACATAATTTCAAATGTTTTAAATATTTATTCTTCTAAATCATTCTCATTAATGTCCATGTCTTCAAAATGGATTTTAAGGATTTATTAATATGGACATGAATGTTTTTAATTTTTTAATTCCATTCAAAAGTTTCAAAGTGGCATGGGACACTTTGATTTAAAAATGTCTTTAAATAACTTCTTTTCTAAATTGTGCGACTTTTAAATGTTTCCATGAAAAAGGGGGTATTTATCTCAAATAACATTACAAATCATTTTCATCTATGTCAACATACATTTATAAATTTTACACTTGTTTGAAGTTGATTTATTATGATAAAAATCATCCATATTGTATTTAAGGTTTTCTGATATGTTTGACTAAGGATGAGTTATTTTTATGCCAATAATGTTTTATTTTTAATGTTTTGGCATTCTGCATGCTAGTTTTAATATTAATGTTTATGTTATATTTCATCCTCTTCATAAGATGAATGTATTGGACTAGTATATTCCGGGTTGGGGTCCGGTTAAAGAAGACCCTCTGGGTTGGTGTTCGGTTATTAGAGGCACTCTAGGTTGGTGTCCGGTTATTAGAGGCACTCTCGGTTGGTTTCCGGTTATTAGTGGCACTCCGGGTTGGTGTCCAGTTATTAGAAGCACTCCGGGTTGGGTTCCGGTTACAGTTATCCCTTAGGTATTGGCACAAGGCCTTGACACAGAAATTAAAGTTTGGAATTATGCATTCCATCATTATAAAAGTGGTTAGTGATATTGAATGTGATTATTCGACTAGTAGAATATCCATACGAATAAGTAAATGACATTATGCATTTTATTTTTTCCATATTATTCTGAAGTTCATGTATAAAAGGATTTTGTTTTATTTATACATTGCCTTAAATGTTTATTCTTATTTATAAAAGTTTCCACTGTATTTCTTACCCTTACTGAGCGTTTGAGCTCACCCATTTCTACGTTTTATTTTTCCCAGGATTCCAAAAAGTGTATTTTGGTTGATATGCAGGGTTAAGACATGAGAATAATTGCATTCATAAAGGATTATTTATGTATTTTTTTATTTTATGAAGTGTAATGTAACATTCATATATGTAACCTATTTTCCAAGACTGCTAAACTGATCGGTACTTTGGGACTTGATTCCTTATAATCATGTCAATGTATTAAAATAATGCACAGACTCTGGGTAACTGAGGTCGGGGCGTTACAGTTGGTATCACAGGAAGTTTAGTACAAACCTTGGAAGCTATATTTATATAAACTTTGATTAGAGCACACCGCCCTATGATAGACTTTGAGGATTAGTAGACAAGAACATCCTAGAATTTTGATATTGTAGAGATTTTTGGAGTTTTCCTAGCAATACATCCCTGTCTGGATACGAGCAGGTAGAGGCGGCTCTGGCACAGATGTACCGCGGGGCAAAACCCAAAAACACCGCTTTCAGCTAGACTCGAATGGGAACTGGTGCATGACAACGGGCCTTGTTGCACTCTTGGTTACGACACTCCCGGGGGATATGCTTAGGATAATTCTCATTTTCTTTACGAACCATTATGAAGGGTTTATTAGAATATACATCCTCAATGAAAACATTTTTATGATTACGGATTATATCCATAAACTGTTCAATTTATTTTAAGTGTTTTACAAGTATTTAATTATGTATTTTGATTCATAAACTCATCTAGTTTATGCCATTTTTTAGAAATGGCGCACAGTAGAAGGAATGAGAACTCCAACAATATGCAAGATCCAAAGACTAAGAAAGATCATATCTTTCATGGTCTTAATCCAGAATTTAGAAGGGAAATAGTCCCCCATGTATTATCATCATATGAAGAAATAGTATCATGTGTTGATATGATAAGTAAAGAATTCTCGGAGTCCTATGGATTTGAAGGGAAGCTAGAGAAATAAAGGATTGTAGAGAGAAGGACAGATAAAGGGAATAAGGTAAAGAAGGATTTTCCCATATGTGATAACTGTAGAAAGAATCACCTTGGAAAATGCTTAAAGGGAATGGGGGTATATTATAAGTGTATAAAAAAAGGACACCAAGTATGTGACTGCAAGGGAAAGAAAAATGTTTCAAATGTACAATGCTTCATCTGCAAGGAGTTTGGACACTACGCGAACAAATTTCCCAGTCATCATACTATGCCGCAAATGATACTATTGGTTAATAATCAGGTTTTGATGCTGCCACAGATGAAGAGGAATGAATAGTGTTCTTATGTTGTTATTTTGGAATTATTTCATTAAAGTGTTGTATCAATGATGTACTGGAAATAAATAAGGATTGTACTGCAGTACTATTTCATTGAGGATTTGAGATTTTATGGTACTTGGAAAATTGACTCTATAGTGAGTTAAATGTTTTTGGAAATTACATGGTTAATGGAAGGATAAACCTTAATATGGTCCTAATATTGAGGTACAGATTTTTGAATAAGATATGGTGGATTTGGGTAAATTATATAGGATATTCTTGACTACTTTGAAACTGATAAAAAATTTGTATATTCCATCATTGTTGGAGTTTACAACATTTTTGGATGGATGATGTATATCCGGTATTCTATAAGGAATAAGGGAGAATGAATATAATCAATAAGGTGTTATGGTAATTCAGGATGTTTCAGTGTTCTAAAAGAATACATGATGAAGGTATTCACATGCTATTACGGGTAAAATGGGATCTACATTATGTTTACATTTCATATAAATTTTAGACAGAGAGTTTAAAGTAGTATTTTGGATATGTCTAAAGGTTGGAATGGATTAATTTTGAAAGGATGTTTTTGGATTTTTATAAAAGGACAACACACGGATTGTGTGATGACCCATCGCGTCGGACAAAGTTGTGTGAATCGAACCCACAACCATAGTGCAATTGGGATTTATCTCCTACCACTGGACTAAGTGAATTTCCGGGATGGAACAATGTAGTTTCTTTTTTTTATATGTGAATTATAAATTCATTATATTTGGAACCCTATACGATTAGGATAAATAGAGTATTTTTTTAGTTGTATTATGTTTTGGGGTGAAAGATGAGTTTGTGGTAGAAATTTATTAATGGATAAAACTCTTATTATAAAGTAAGTATATATACTTATGATCATATCCAAACTCATAAATAAATTCTTCAATATTAAGAAAAGGAACTAAGAACAAAAATTTTGTCCTATATGGTACCTTAGATCATCACAAATTTATGGCTTTGGGATTGTTGGCCTTTTCATAGCCATGTTCTCTACCACTCTCCATCAGATATTGAGGGTTATATTTCTCTTACATATCCATATCTTCATACATGGAACCCTATTATGTGCTATTTTCGGTAACCTTCATACTTACCACTTTTATTTTAAATAGAGGCCTCATTAATCCATTTTTCAATATAGGATTTCAACAAAAATATTTTGAAATGTCAAACCCAAGTTTCCAATATCAATCATAAATTGTGAGGACAAAATTTATTGAAGGAGGGGATAATGTAACACCCCAATCTTCCCCAGTATGCTTCTCTTTGAATATTACAGTAGCGTGTGTTGTACACAACTTCGAGTTCTAACACACACCACAACCAATCAAAGTAGCCGTTATGAATAGTAATACCCACTTTTTAAAATTTTATAAATTTTATCTCTCAAAATGGACTTCATTTTTGGATTCAGAATATCTAATTTATCCTAGGGTGAAGTTTTGGTACTTTTCGGATAACTTTTATATTTTGATGAATAGTGAAAATTACTAAATTTTAATTAAAAACAACTTTTTTAATCAAAATAATTAGTAGTGATAAATTATGAATTTCAGTGGCTTTAAAGTATATTTAGAATATAGTTTTACCATTTAATACAATTTTTGTCATTGGATCTTATTTCACAATTAAACCAGACATAAACAAGTATGAATCTTTTGATAATTATTATATCTTAAAAACAAGCTTTTTGTTTTGACAGCGAGAATTAATTTTAAATTAATTTCTACCACTTCTATGTTTTGAATTTGGAAAAATGGATTCCATATTTTTAATCGGTTTGTCCAAATTTTGTTTATAGGTAACTTTTATTTTTATACATTTTGAATAATTACATCAGTAAATATTTAATTTACCATGGTTAAAGGGTAAATCCGGTAAGTAAGGACTGAAAAATAATAATATTATAATAAAAAATTATACTAAAATGTGTCCTAACCTTATTGGTGGATACATTTCTGACAATAGTCATCTTTGGGTCAATTTTGGGACCCCATGGAGGCACTTGTTGGTGATAAGGAAAGTTTATATTAATTAAGTTAATGTAAATACAAAAATGACATAAGCTTATATCTTTTAGAAAAACAATTTCTACATAGAATTATATATGTTATAATTTAGATTATAAATATTAATTAGAAAGTTAAAAATATTTCCTACATAATGGTATTTTATTTATAATTTTTGGACATTTAAAATGTAAAAATATAGATGACACAATAATGATGCAGTATTTTCCATATTAATGAAAGAATCAAATAATTGGTATTATAAATGTTAAAATAAATATAATTTAAAAACATTTTATGACATAAAAGAATTTTATTGGTTAATATGACATGTTAGGTTTGCTTAAATGAATTTGTTTCGAATTAATAATGTTGTTAAGACTTTAGAAAAAATCAATTATTAACTAGTGTCAAAATTGACATAAATGAGTTTTTAAAACAAATATTATATTATTAATTTTTATTCTATTACTAAAAATATATGGTTCAGCCAAAGGACTTATATCATTATTTTGGAATCATTAATGGATCACTTTGGGGTCTCTTTGGTGTATATAGTTTGTTTATTAACTATATATTATAAAAATACAAAGTGACATGGTAAGTGTTAAACTAATTAACCAAGAGTTAAAACTAAAAGATAAGGTTAATATAATGAATCAAACCTGTCTAACATCTATTGGATGAAATTATTTTGACCCATACCTACCTTATACTTTGAATAATAAACTTTGGATCCATTATAAACTGAATATGATTTTATTATAAATTAATGCTTTAAGTTTTTTCTAAAGAGCCCCTCCCCCCTTATAAAAAGAACCCAACTATTAACCAATTACACACACCTCTAAAGCCTTTTGGCTCATCCAAACTCTACCCAATTAATCTACCTACATCAATATACTCCTCTTAGAAGCTTTAACTTAGGAATAAGGCACTTCAAGAGTCCTTTTTGGTTTAAACCAATGGGAGTTACCCAAATTAAAGGTAACGATTTCTTTAAGCTTCTTTTCTATTATTTTACTTATCCAACCCCTAAACTCTTCTTATTATTTTATTTTGTAACAAAAACAGTATCCCAAATATACTAGGATATTGTTATTATAAGTATTAGAACTACACTTACACACACATTCATCTAATGGGTGAAGAACATAATGTTTCTGTGGATGGAAACCAAACAGCTCACGAAGTGATTATTGTTCAATTATCTCCCACCACCTCTCATGGTGGCCACTATGATGGAACTATAATTAAATATGATATTTATGATATTTATTTTATATATAAGATTCTTTAATTACATTTTATATCATACCATTATTCGTTTCATGTTGTATATATATACGATAATTTCATTTTAGGAAGTGCGGACTACCGCCCCCTCAAAGTGATATGACTCATTCATACCATACATGGAACGTATAAAGGATGGTGTTAATGAACTTAAGTAACAAATATAAGATATTATATTATAATGGAATAATTATATACCTATGTATCATTTGGTTTTGATTCCATTTAAAATGAAAAATGAAATGGAAATAGGGTTCGTGCGTACGTACGGATTACCATCTCCACGAACGCGATGAGATTCATTTCCCCGTCATATCCATTAATGAATAATTATCGTTTGATGATTAAAATTAATGTTTAATGAATTTATATCATTATGGATATGAATAAGATATAGCCTATCCATAACAAACATGGCTTACATAACGAAGCATGTAAAGGAAAATGAATCAGTTAACACCCGAAACGACGATAATACTAAAATATTATTAACAAAGCAATATTAAAAGATCATATATGATATAATATTTATGTATATGATTCTTCTATAATTTAATAACAATGATTTAACTATTATACATGATTTTAACCTACCCTCGACCAAGGAAAAGTACAAGGTAAGGGGTTTTCATCCCACTCCTTTTCCCATGAGATTCATGCCATATTGCCACTATTACCTTTTGTGTGGTGTATGTACTGCCCATAATTGTATTCTTTTTGTAATAAACTTTAATTTATTTGTATTTACATATTCATTATATGATACCTCTTTCATGGGTTTTATGTTTCGTAAGTTACCAAATTGGTATGGGTTAATTTCACAATCTCTTTATTATCCGAGGTTCTTTTTATGTAAGTATCTACTGGGACATATTTATTATCCATTTCCATGTTTTATGAAAGAGTTTTAAAAGGGATTCTTTTAAGGGACTTTTTTTACTGAAACATCATTTAAAATGTTTTAAGTATTTATTCTACTAAATCTTTCTCATTAATGTCCATGTCTTCAAAATGGTTTTTAATTATTTATTTATACGGACATGAATTTTTTTAAAATGTTAATTCCATTCAAAATTTTCAAAGTTGTATGGGAAACTTTGATTAAATTTTTTTTAAATGACTTCTTTTATAAATTTTGTGACTTGTAAATGTTTTCATGAAAAAGGGGTTATTTCTCTCAAATAATTTTAGAAATAATTTTCATCTATGTCAACATCCTTTGAAAAAATTTACACTTGTTTAAAGTTGAATTATTATGATACAAATAATCCATATTGTATTTAAGGTTTTGTAATATCTTTGACTATGAGTGAGTTATTTTTATTCCATTAATGTTTTATGATTAATGTTTTGGCATTCCGTATTCTTGTTTTAATACGAATTTTTATGTTATATTTCATCCCATTAATAAGATGAATGTGTTGGAATAGTATATTCTGGGTTGGGGTCCGGTTAAAGAAGTCCCTCCATGTTGGTGTCCAGTTATTAGAGGAACTCCGGGTAGGTGTCCGGTTATTAGAGGCACTCCGGGTTGGTGTCTGGTTATTAGAGGCACTCCGGGTTGGTGTCCGGTTTGTTGTACCTCTCGTATCCCCTCGTGGTTTAATTTTCATGATCACAATCACTTTCATGTTTATCTAACATTGTTTGAAGTGTTTTTGATTGAAAGGCACAAGGTTGCCAAGAAGTTGGCCCAAGAATGGACATCAAATGGACTGAAATTCAGTCCACCGGCCAACCGGTGTGATAGCACCGGCCAGCCGGTGGAACTGGCAGAGGCATTGCCCACTGCCAGGTTCCACCGGTCGACCGGTGGCTCTGTCACCGGTCGACCTGTGGCACCCAGCCCAAATAGTGTTTGCTACTGTCTTCCCACCGGCCAGCCGGTGGCTCCTCCACCGGTCGACCGGTAGAGCCTGGACCAAATCTCCTCTCCTCTGCCAAGGCACCGGCCAGCCGGTGGCTCTGGCACCGGTCAGCCGGTGGAGCCTGAACCAGAATCCTATGCCTTTTTTCACACACCGGCCAACCGGTGGGACTGTACCGGCCAGCCGGTGGAGCCAGTCAAACTAGCCGTTGCAGTTTGACCAGGCTGGCCCACTTGGATCCCAACGGCTCTTTAAGCCCTTCCAACAGCTCCAAAGCCCTCCAACGGATACTTGAAGGTTCCTAGCCTATAAATAAAGGCCTAGGAAGCCCCGGAAACTTAAGGAAGCCCACGGACATATTGTTGATCATCTTGGAGAAGCTCCGGCGGATTTCCTCAAGGAACCCAACGTGCTCTAATCCAATTCCACATCCAAGAGCACCACCAAAGAAGCTTGGAAGCGGCCTTCAACATCTCCAATCAATCAAAGGCGCCCAAGACTTCTTCAATTACGGGTTTTATTGTTTTATCTACTTTGAGCTTTAAAATTGGGTTTGTGCCTACAAACCCCAACCTTTTCTCATCCCCCCTTTCTTTGGGTTCTCACACCACCACTAAGGTGTGAAGAGGTTTCTTCAAGCTTTTCCTTTAAAAGGCTTGTGTCTCGGTGAGCTAGCCTTCACCCGTTAAAAAGGCTAGTGGGTTCTTGCTAAACCATTAAAAGCAAGTGGGTTCTTGCTTAACCAATAAAAGCAAGCTGTAATAGGTCCTAGTGCTACCTCAAAGCCTAGTGGGTTTCTTGCTAAAACCATTGAAAAGAAACCGGTAGGAATCTCTCAACGGTTGAGTTGGGAGCGGAGACGTAGGCCGGGTTTTGGCCGAACTCCGTTATCAATTTCTTGTGTGATTGCCTCTTTACTTTCCGCTGCATTTATACTTTGATTTTTAAATTGTTAATCAATTTTTTAAAAGGCAATTCACCCCCTTCTTGCCATCTCTTCCCCGTGTTTCTTCCGACCCAACATGTCCTAGTGCTACCTCAAAGCCTAGTGGGTTTCTTGCTAAAACCATTGAAAAGCAAGCGGTAGGAATCTCTCAACGGTTGAGTTGGGAGCGGAGACGTAGGCCGGGTTTTGGCCGAACTCCGTTATCAATTTCTTGTGTGATTGCCTCTTTACTTTCCGCTGCATTTATACTTTGATTTTTAAATTGTTAATCAATTTTTTAAAAGGAAATTCACCCCCTTCTTGCCATCTCTTCCCCGTGTTTCTTCCGACCCAACACGGTTGTTAGAGGTGTTGGGTCGGAGAGTGATGGCAAGAGGGGGGGGGGGGTGAATTGCCTTTGTAAAATAATAAGAAACTTAAAAACAATTTATAAATGCAGCGGAAATAAAAAGGGGCAAGACACAATTTGATAACGGAGTTATGCTTAAACCAAAGCCTACGTCTCCGCTCCCAACTCAACCGTTGAGAGATTTATACTTCAGCTTGCTTTTTAATGGTTGTAGCAAGAAACCAACTAGCCGTTTTAAGGTAGGCTAGATCACCTTCGTACAACTTGCTTTTTTATTATGGTTGTAGCAAGAAACCCAAAATGAAAGTGAGGAAGAAAAGGATGGTTTGTTTTAATACAAACCCAATGAAGAACTAAACAATTGAAATAAATAAATTATAACAAACTAGAGGAATCCTTGAGCGCCAAGAGTGTGAGAGTAGTTGATGTAGAGGCAGCCCAAGATTCAAGGACGGAAATGGATCACAAGTAGCCTTAGAGATTTGTCGTTAGAGCTTCAAGGGATCAAAATATCATTCCAATGTATCGGGGGTATGTTCCTGGCATCCATCCTCGTCTATTTATAGGATAAATATCCCCAAATACTTCAATATGGCAGTTGGAGGGCTTTCAGAGCCGTTGGGGGTCAAGTGGGCAAGTCTGGTCAAAGCCCAACGGCTAGTTTGACTGGGCTTACCGGCTGACCAGTGCTTGGAAACCGGCGGGCCGGTGCTCCAGACAGAAGGCAGAGCTTTCTGTCTGGGTTCCACCGGCTGGCCGGTGATTCAGACACAGGTTGGTCGGTGGCACCTGGCAGTGGGCAAGGCCTACTGTCTAGTTACATCGGCTGGCCGGTGGTCAGGCACCGGCTGACCGGTGGAACCTGGAAGAGATCATTGCTTCTTCCAGTGACCACCGGCTGGCCGGTGGTAATCCACCGGTTGGCCGGTGGACTCAGAGAGTCCTTTTCCAGTCTTCTTGGGCCAACTCTTTGGCAACCTTTTTCCTATCATCAAAAAAAACTTGAAAACAAGTTAGAACACGATGAGAGTGATTGTGATCATTAAAATCCAAGAGAGAGGGGTACAACAAAAGGCACTTCAGGTTGGGGTCCAGTTATAGTTATCCCTTAGGTCTTAGAACAAGGCCTTGACACATAAATTAAAGTTTGTAATTATGCATTCAATCATTATGAAAGTGGTTAGTGATATTGCACGTGATTATTCGACTAGTAGAATATCCATGAGAATAAGTAAATGACATTATTTCATTTTATTTTTTCCATATTATTCTGAAGTTCAAGTTTAAAAGGATTTTGTTTTAGTTATACATTGCCTTAAATGTTTATGCTTATTTTTGAAAGTCTCCGCTGTATTTCTTACCCATACCGTGCGTTTGAGCTCACCCCTTTCTATGTTTTATTTTTCCCAAGATTCCAAGAAGTGTATTGTGATTGATATGCAGGGTTAAGACAAGGGAATAATGGCATTCATAAAGGATAATTTGTGTATTTTTGTATGTTATGAAGTGTAATGTAACATTCATGTATGTAATCTATTTTCCAAGACTGTTAAACTGATCGGTCCTTCGGGACTTGATTCCTTTTAATCATTCTAATGTATTAAAATAATGCACCGAATCTGGGTAACTCGGGTCAGGGAATTACAGAAAGTGTATGTAATTGGATGTTATATAATATATAAAGAATCAATAACATGTTATATTTATTATTTACATCAATTATACTCATTTTTATACCCATCCAAATAATGAAGTGTTGAATAATAAACTACACCATGATGTGGAGACATTAAGTTGTACGTACGAACATATGGTGACTTTGTCATTCATATGATGTATAGAATAATGAATATGGTTTTAACATATTTATAATAACATACAATTATGTATAAGGTGCTGGATTTATTACGTCAGTATGGAAACAACAATGAAATACTAAGTGTAAGAAGAAAAGATCTTTGAAAGAGGTAATGAAATTATTACCTCTTCTTCATGTGCTTCCTTTTGATTTGATCAAAAGGTCTCATCAGGATGGAATTATAATAAAATTAATTCCTCTAAGCTGAAGTGAGGTTATTTGGGAGGATATTGGAGCAGGGTTTGGCCGAGCCAAATGGATTTGGAGGTGTAATTTTGAGAGAAGGTGAAGTATACTTTTATAAGAGAGGTGATGGTCACTTTAGGAAAATATTGAAATATTATTTTATTATAAAATAAATTTCGTTTTCCAATGGATCCAAAAGGATTTATTTAGAGTCTTATGTGTGTATGGGTCGAAAACCTCTCAACCAATAGGTTTTAGAGTGGTTTATGTCACCATACTAGCCATATATTTTAAATTAAACGCTTAGTTAAATAATTTAACATTTACCATGTATTCGTGTATTATTATAATAAATGGTTAAAAAACTTACAATAAAAACCCAAGAGAACCCCGAGTGGTTATTTATTTACATATCTAACCTTATCTATGTCCTTTGGATGAATCTTAGATTTTTATGAATATATATCATTTAATAATACTATATTTGTTTTAAAAACTCATTTATGTCTATTTTGACACTATTTGGTATTTTGTTTTTCTAAAAGTCATAAAAACATTATCACTTAGAAAAAAACTATTTAATCAACCCTAACATACCATATTAATCATGAAAAATAGTTTAATGCATCAAAAGTCTCAGTTTACATTTATTTGGATATTTATATTATCAATCATTTTTAATCTTACGTTAATAAGGTAATTACTACATCTTTGTGTCATAAATAAATTTAATTATTTAATGTATAAAAATTATAAATAAAATACTATTATGTAGGAAATATTTTTATATTTGTAATGAATATTTATAGTTGAATTTAACTTATGTATAACTATATATTAAAAATCATTTAGTTATTTACCATTTAATTTAACACTTATAACTCTTCTTTAAATAAGAAATAATAAATGTCCTAATATAATTCAAGTGGATAATATTTTATTCCTAAGGTTTATTTTGGTCAAAATACACTTATCCAATAGAATTAGGACATGTGTTAGGGTAATTATAATATCATTTTTACCTTTAATTATATTATTTACTTTTAATCGTGGTAAATAAAATTCAAAAGTTATTATTGAACAAAAAAAATTCATTCTATTGAACAAAATTTTAATTACTGATTTCAACCATGTATCTCATATTTTTGGAATTTAATTCATAGAAGTGGTAAAATTATGTTTTATGAAAATTTTCAAATGTTCCTAGAAGGTGGGTAAAAGACGTTAAAAAAGTTCAATAAAATTTTATATGTCTAATCTTATTATAAAATGACTCCAAAGAATTACATTAGACTAATATATGTATTATGTATCTATTTTTACTTAAAGGTATAATTTTAATTAAAAATAATTATTTAAATGAAAAAATTTTGTTTTTATCTACAACGTAGTGTTTTTCACTATTCATCAACAATTGAATGTTTTCAGAAAAATACCAAAAATTCACCCATAGAAAATTTTTATATACCAAATTCAAAAATTTTGGAAATTTAACCAAATTCAAAACATAGAAGTTTCATTAATTAATTTAAAATTATTTCCTATTTTCAAAACCAGAATGCGGGTTCTTAAGAAGTAAAAACTATCAAATGATTGAGATGTGTTTATCTCCAATTTAAATGTCAAAGTAGTTAAAAATACTTACATTACATTAAATTATAAAAATATAATCCAATTATACATTAAAACAAATATAATGTATAATTTATCACTATAAGTTATTTTTATTAAAAAATGTTGTTTTAAATTAAAAGTTAGTATATTTCACTATTCATCAAAATATAAATGTTATTAGAATAGTTACAAAAATTTAACCAATATAAAATTTTAGGTCTTATTTGTAAGGAAGAATTTTGTTTTTTAAAATTGAATATATAAAAGTATAAAATATAAAGGGTTCTCCATTAAAAGGCGGTAAAACTGTGTTTTTTGAATGATAATTATTTTATTTTAAAATTTTATTTTTTCTGCATATTATGTCGAAGAAACACAAATTATGAATGTTAAAATTATATACCATATATATATAATTCAAAATTTAGTTAATACTATTCATAACCTCTTTAAATGAGTAGTTTGATAGGTCATGATGCGCTTAAACTCGGTGTTGCATGTAGCGCAACCAGTTGAATTACTTTGAAGAGATAACGTACTTTGAAATCCTAAAGTTTTATATAGAGGGAGTTTTAGACTTGACCTAGGGTAACCTGATGCATGAAAATGGTCCTGACTACATACCTATTTCTACCTCTCAAGGGATGTGCTTAGGATAATTCACATTTTCATTACAAGCAATTATAAAGGATTTATAAAGTACCCAAAGTATGTGGTTCTATGAGTTGTGATGCATAAATTTTTATTATGTACTATACGATGATTAGGGTTATATAGAGTTCATAATTTTATGAGCTAAAATAGTATATGGAATTGATTATAAATTTCACCTAGTAGAAGGAATGAGAACTTCACCAATGAGAGTGATTCAAATAGGAAGAAGGATGTTATCTCTCGTGGTCTTAAGAAACCATTTCAATGGAAGATAGTCTCCCAAGTATCTTAATCATATAAGGAAATAGTATCATGCCTTAACAAGGTATTTAAGGACTCTTTTATGTCCTATAGATTTGAAGGGAAGAAAAATAATAAAAGAATAGTAGAGAAAAATATGGATAAAGGGGAGAGGGGAAAAAGGGTTTTCCTAAATATGTTAACTATAGAAAGAATCACCCTAGTAAATTCTTGAAGGGAAAAAGAGAGTTTTTTATAAGTTTGGAGGAGAAGGACACCAATTTTTTGATTGATAGGGAAATAAAAAGTCTTCCAATGTAAAGTGCTTCAACTACAAGGAGATGGGACACTATGAAAATCAATGTTCCAAGCATCAAAGAAATATACCCCAAATGATGATACTGTATAAAGATCAAGTTATGATTTTTGCACAAATATGGTAGAATTATTAATCTTCCTTGTCAAGAATAATTTTATTTGAAAAAATCAGCAATGTACTGGTTATAATAATTATTTAATATATGAGTATTGTAGTACAATTATTTTTCATCAAGGATTTGAAACCATAAGTTGAATGGTACCAAGAAAAGAAAGTTAGTGGAAAGATAAACCTCTTGTAAAACTTGTGATTGAGGGAAGGACATCCCTTAATATATTTCTAATGATGAATATAATGATAAAGAAATGATTCATTTGTATATGTACTAACAACCTCAAAAATAATTTTGGCTTGTCGACAAGTAGTATATGCTATCATTGATGGATTTTAAAACATTTATCGATATAACGAATATATCCAATAGCATGTATAAGGATGAATTCATGTTTCCAATTAAGTTTTTTGGTAATTTGGGTTATTACCATATTTCAAGAGGACACATGATGAAAATATTCATATTTCAGGAATGTGAAAATTATGGGACGCTTCATGTTGATTAATGGAAAATAAGGTAGGAAATGCTTTAAGTAGGATAGATCATGGAGTTCAAAACAAATTAGAATTTCTAAGGACCCAGTGTACATGGATATTGCGAGGATGGATGTGAGAATGATTCTAACGTATTGGAACATGATATTTTGGAATGTTAAACCATTTTATAAAATGGTTTATATTGATCCTTATATAGGGGTTTAGAGGTTAATCACACCAGAAGATGCAACTTATTCTAAGATATGATGTCTTGGTAGTTTAAGAAACAATCAAAGGATAAGATCATTTTTATGATATATAAATGTATATTTATACACTAATATAGTGGAATAATACCTCAACTCAATGAAAAGAGTCTTAAATTTTGTCCTTTTATAACCATTTTTTATAACTTTAATGAATTTTTTCATAACTATAGTTTACGGTTTTCTGGTAATATACTTTCATCTAAACCTATTTTGTATCACTAGAAATACATAGTTTGGTTTCCTTCTATTCCCAGCTTTTCAATTCCAATCAATATCACTCCATTAAAAAGGATAATTTATTCATTTATTTTTTTTAACCACCTCTTTTTTATTAATCTTTTTAAGGAGGATATTCTATTAACCTTATTTCGGATATGGGTTTTTTCAGAAGGAAACTTTCATGTAACAACCAATAACTTTCAATATGAAATTTCAAATTTTGAGGATGGAATTTTTGTAAGGAGGGGATAATGTAACACCACAATATTTTGAAAATATATTTAATGATTAATTCTTGAAACACTAAGTATCTAAAAAACACCACTTTGTTAAAACCAGTCTAGTAAACATAATTTTTAAACATCAGTGATTTGAATTTTGAAAATCTGACATACGTATTTGTGATTAGTAAGTTATTGAGATTCTGATATGCCCAAAATATTTTTTGGTGAATAGTAACATACCCCTATGAATAGTAATGTTACCATTATGAATACTAACTTACCCTTATGAATAGTAAACTTTCCTATGACAGTATATATAAAGGATTTAAGCGAAAGTATGATGTACCTATGTTTTGGAATAAGTAAATAAATGTTTTAAAAATTGTATTTTCAAGTAAATTATTATTTAAATCAATAAATAAATTAATCATATTTATAAAATTGTTTTTCAAAAATGGACTTAATTTTTTGAATCTACATTTCAAAAAATGGTTAGGGTGAGTTTTTGGTATTTTCTGAAATACTTCATTTTTTGGTGAATTTTAAAATAACATAATTTTTAATAACTGCTTAATAATGGATTTATTGAGTCCTTGATGATTTTATTCTGATGTAAGCACCCATGGTTCAAACTCACATGCAAATATTACTATTTTTGTCATGTAATCATCACTATTTCTTGTCTTATGAAACAATAATAAACTAATGATTAAAATATTTAGAAAACCCTCCTCCCATCCATGATAAATACCACCTCATCCATCCTCTTCTATTAAATACTCTCAAGATTGGTGTCTTCTAAAAAATCATTCTAAATCCCTTTCCAAGATCCTCCCCCAAGACCATCAGCCCTTGGTCTCAAAAAAAGACTAAATACTCTTCCCTTAAGAGACTCTCGTAGAATGTTAATTCAAGAAGTAAAATTCCTCTTTTCTTTTATTTCATTTTCATGTTCCTTTGTTCTATTTTCATTCCTAAACTCAACTCATCCAAATTTTATAAGAACACCAGTGCCATAAATTTACTAAAAGTATTCTATTCTAATGAGATAATTCATCTTCAGCACTATTTTCCGCCTTATTTATGATAAAAATGAAACATCATCTCAGATGTGTTGATTTATCACATTCAATGACGATGATGCTTTCCATTTTATTTTCCTTCTCCAACTCTCATCATGAAACCATTTTTATGGTTCAGACATACTATTATATATGTATTTTATCTTATGTAATGTTTTGTAATCCTTATTCACTCATGATGTAATATAATAATAAAAAACAAGGTAATTGTGTGCTAAATCGCTATGCTAATCCAAGTGTTTATCATTAATGTTTTATATAATGATTCACCTTCAATCCAAATTACCAAAATAATTTTATAACCATGTAATAATATGAATGTTCATTAATAACATATAAAATTATTTCTAGACTTCAACTCTCATCTAACGTGAACAACCATACTCTTCTATAAGTGAGTCAATCAAGAATATTATGAAAATCAGTACTCGCGAACAATGAAATTGAATTCCTTAACCCATATAAAAGGCCATAAACATACTTAATAAATACATAATAAACCAAAAAAATATTTAAAGGGTTATATAATTGTTTATTGATGAACCAAATTTGGTTATTCAGGTCATTAATATCAAGCAAAGAACACCCTCATAATTAAGGTAAGGGATCATATCTCTCACTTTTATTCAAGAATCCCGCCTATGTTGTGTCCTTTTATTTTTAAATGATAATTATAGGGTATGTCTTCAAACCTCCCCCATACTACCATTATGATATATAAATTATGGTTTACACATTTATCTCCCATTATTCCCTCACAAGAACACCTATTACCATGGCGAAAAGTTTGTAAAGGGTTTCTTCGCTTCCAATTTTATGAGATAATATGTATTCCCTACTATTACTTGTATATGGTGTATATATACTACCAATTGACGTTTAAAATCATTAATACCTTTATTTTCATGATATTCAATGTATCATTTAATGATTATAAATTTTTGGACATATGATTCAATTTATTAAAAAGTTGTAAGTATTTTTTATATGAACCTCCATTTTCATTGGGGTTTTTCTTCTTCTTTAATCACCTCAATTAAATTATTATTAATTCTTATATACACCTCATAAATTATGTGTGAATGTTATATATATTTTTAATGACTATAATCCTACTTTCATTTATGGGGAGTTATATTTTAAGAGGATCTTTCAAAAGTTCTTCCTAAAATACAAGATTGATTCAAGGAACTTCTCGGATTATTACCTATTTGGAAGTTCACTCTATAATATACTTTAAGACATATTTATCTTTGGAAAATAACAAAAATTAAATTGAGAAATATTATTTTGTTCTTTTATGGTTCTATGAAATCAAACATTCCTTTTCACATTAAAATCTCTTTAATGAATTCCTTAAACCCACTAAAATGTTTTAATTCTAAAGATTCTTTAAAAACACTTTTTACATGATTTAACTTCAGTAAGAAATAATTTATTCCTGAAATGTAATATAAATTTCCATACCTTTTCATTTATGGTTTATACATTTTTAAAACCATATTTATGAAAAATACAAATGATTTTCCTAAATAATTATTATTTTCAATGTAAAATGGATTTTTTTCACCTCACTTTAACTTTTAAGAGATATATGCCTTGTTCACCACTTATTCCTTGTGTGTGGTGTATGGGATACCCCTAATTATATCATATTTGGAGTCTCCATTTTCTAATGATATCTTAAGGGATTGTTATTTGAATGTTTTAAGGTGGTATGGGACACTTTAGAATGTTTATGGATTATTTCCACAAGAAACTTTCAATGTTCTCATTTAAAAGTATCTTTATTTATATCAACATTCTTTGATGAATTTTGGATTTCATAGAGGTTTATCTATTTTGATATCATCTATAAAATATTTTGTTGAAGGGTTCTTAATTAGTTTGAATGTAGATGTTCTATCTTAATACTATTAACCATATTACTCGGAATGGTTAGTGTTTATGTTTAATGGCTAGGGAAATTTATTTACATTTCATATGTTAGATTCAATATGAAGTTATATTTTGTTTATGTTTATCCTCATTCAAAATATGAATGCATTGGACTTATTATGTGATGGGTGGGGCCCACTATGACCCCTTAATGCATCGGTAGTTCTCATTAGACCAACTACAGTATTGGCATGAGGACATGAAAAAATTGTTATTTATGGTCTTGGCAAAAGGCCTTGATGGTATGTCTTAGAATGTATTTCATATTAATTTCTCTCATTATGAAGCTAGAAATTCATAATTCATGTGGCTATTTAGCTAGTATAATACACATGATTATTTTTTATTGGGGAAATATTTACTCTACTCATATTCATTTCATATTATGTTCAAGATATTTTTTAAAAGCATTTGTTTTCAATTATTCACTATGCCTAATGTTTTTTATGATATCTTCTATTGTATTGCCTCCCCATATGGATAATTTGAACTCACCCCTTTATTATGTATCATTTTTTAATGACAAGAAGATGTGTTGTATTAATGACCTACTAGGACAATCTTAGAGTTCTGGATATTCCCAATAAAACATATATGTTGTATTTCATTTCATGTCATAATGTTAAACCTGTGTATGTATCTGGTTTTCCAAAACAACTAAACTACTCGTTCCTTCTAGATTTTATTCCTTTTAATCATGTAAATGTAATGAAATAATGCACCGGCTCTAGGCTTCTGGGGTCAGGGTTCTATGAATTCTATATTCTTAATTTCGTAGTGGTATTAGTTTTCCCATATAATAAAATATTCAAAATATGTTAGATGTTTTTATAAAAAAAATTAACGCATGAAATATTAAATTTATAATTCTTAATATATCCATATATATGCTCTATAGGGCCCGGAACTACCTACTTAATATAGTATTAACCCAAAAAATATTATTAAAAATATTCCAAGATATTACAAGAAAGAAACTGTTGTTACATTTAACCCACATTCAGTAATTTTAATTTCGAAAATAAAATGCTTACTCAAAAATATGATGGTGGTGATCTTGCATCGAGTCCTCTATATACCATGATCTATCGAAAAGATTCCTAGGAAATCAAAAACACACACCAAGGGAATTTCTCATCACTAATAGAATTATGGACTATACCAATGCCTATATACCAACTGTTCTCTGAAAGCATTGGGATATGGGTTATATCCCAACAATTTTCACAAAACCATTGGGATATGGTTTATATTACAATGTTTTCCAAATAGTTTTGAAACCCCATTGGGGAAGTCTTGCCTATACTAATGTATTAAAATAACCATTTTCATAGGTTAATAAAAAAATACTATATACCAACAGTTTTTATTAACTGTTTTTTATAGAGCATATATACCAATGGTTTTTATAATCAATTGGGATACTCTCCCCCCAAATATAGTGTCAATACCCCTCCCCATTCCAGATCTGATTGTTTTTTCCTAATAGTAGTGTTGATTTCTCCCAGCCGGCCACCACTCTTCCAACAGCTGATCCATCGTGGTTTTAACTTGGTTTCTTCCACTTCAAATCACATTCATCCTATATTTATCTACAAATTGGTGATTTTGGTTTCTTCCATTTATTTTTTCCCCATAAGTCTATAATATATCTTCATTTAGATTTATTTATTATGATTCGTATGCTATATTTTTATATAGATAGATTCACTTATTCTGTTTCATATACAACGTTTATATACTCATATATGAACAAATTATTTATAAATCCATTATATTGCATCTGTATAGATACACTGCATCTTTATACCCATAAATACTAGTTCTATTTCATACACTGCATCTATATACATAAATTACATCTATATTGTAGACATATATTGAATCTATATAAATCCACTATACTTTATATATGAATGATGCATTTTTTTACAATTACAATGTGAAATAGAAATCTATTACAATATGAACCATTTACTGTATGACATGTAATATGTGTATACATCATGAAATATGTGATCTGTTTTTCTATTACATTGTTCATATATAATATTTTTTAATATGCATCACAAACTGTAGTATGTAATCAATGACTACACTATGCAATATATAATATTTTTTTATATTATACCATCCAATAGTAATTTTTTTCAATATGCATCATACCCTAGGAAATTTGAAATTTGTGAACACTGTGTAATGTGTAGTATGTTTCTATATTGTATCGTTAATAAGTATTTTGTTTCAATATGTGTCTCACTATAAAATATGTAATCTATTATACTATTACACTATGTAATAGTAATCTATTACAAAAAGTAATTTATTTTTCTATTATAGTATGTATGAAATATATATTTTTTTTCCATTACACTATCCAGTTGTAATATACTATGATATGAATTATACATTATGCAATAGTAATCTCTACATAAATTATGATTCATCATGTTATAGTAATTTATTAAAATATGCATCAGTATACTATTTTTTAATATATTGAAACATACAACCTAAATTGTGGAATAGTTATCTGTTTTTCAGTACACAATGTAATAGTAATCTCTAATGACTGTCTATAATACACTGTTATCAGATACCCTACAATATAAAATAGTAATTCAGTATGTAATATATTATTCTATTATATATTGATTTGAAATTTCATATAAAAATGTATGCAGTCTATTTTTGATATATACAGTACACTATATATAAAATTGTATTGTATTAACTATATGCAATACAGTACTATTACATATAACAAAAAACAGAAATAATAGTTTAATATGTTTCTTTTATGATCCATGTTGGTGAAGTGACCTATGAGGTGCACTTTGGATAAGTGACCTATGTGAGGAACTTGGTAATAATTTATGACTTCTCCAAATTCATGTCAAAGGATACACAACCCACTTGTGATGGAATTGACCCATCTTTGACCCATGATATCATTTACTCAATGATACATTAAAATAATTACATCGGCACTAAAAAATATTTTATGCCTATTTCCATACATCCAATGTAATAGAAAACTATTTATATTTTAAATGAATAAGTTTATGCATGAATCTATAGGATAATTTATATTTTTGTACCATGATATTTTCTATTATATGACCCCACACTTTTGAACCTTAGGAAGCCTTTGAAGAAGTAAATTTCTTTGTCCAATGGGAGATAAATTACTATTATATGACCATAGAGTAAGAATGATGTTCTCATCCTAATGTGGGGTGTCCCATGAAAATATTTTCATATATTGTATAAAGGTAAATAAAACACATTGGGGTATACCTTGATGTTTTTCAACCCTTAAATACCTCATCTTGTTGTATTTCTATCATTTTCATTGAGCACCTATTGTTTCTAGTTCATGACACAATGATGGATACAAATAACACACCCAATAGAAAATATCATTGATCACCAATACTATAATTACACCATTGATTAGAAATATATCATTGATTATTCAACACAATGATCTCAATAAATTTACACTTAATTCAAACTATTTTCTCATAATTATCCTTAAGAGATCATTCTTTATAAAATTATTTTCCATCACATACACCATGTTTCAATTCAAAATTATGGTTTTATATTTATAGTATTTTTTTATACATAGTATTTTTTGGCTTTCATATTATGATTCTCATTTGTAGTAGTGTTTCAGTTATGGTTTTATATAAGGTGAACAATTCTCGTATACTTAAAAATATTTTTGATAGAACATCAATATTATTGAATTGCTTTCACAAGATGACTTATTATAGTATTTTATAGAATGGATAGAAGTTGGATAAATTAAACTGATTATATCTCAATATATTTTCAAAACAATTTTGAGATATTTTTATATTTATCATTTGGAAGTGCTACATATAGTGGTCACATACACTTACCATGTTATAATTGTGTTGGAATAACTTGGTTGAGTCATGAAGAAGTTAGATCCCATATAACCAACTATGTTTTTCAAACAAACAACTATGTGCGATATCACAATGGGGAGAAAATGGAATCTCAAATGCTGAAGATCCAAATAGGAGGACTAAATTAGAGAATTTTTTATATGAACGGTATCTAATTATTCGTCATAATAAGAAGGAAGGGGTTTCGACCCAAGAAGACTTAGATACGAGTAAACATGATGCATCCAATGAAAATTATGATGTTTATAGGGTGATAACATTGAATTATTTTTCCATGACATAATTATATTGGAAATGTGGTAAAATGAAAAAGATAGAATTTTTAATCTAATTATTTCATTGGAAAATCTTGTATGGGATTTCTAGAACTACCATAAAATACATTCTAACCTTCTTGAAAGTCTTACTTTCATATGATGCACATATTCCCTCAAAATACTATATGTAATGGAATTTAGTTGATAAAATTTATTTTTCAAAAAACAAAATTCATGCTTTCTTGAAATATCATAGCTTATTCTAGGAGGAAACTACTGAATGAAACTATTGTATAAAATTTTGAACATCTTTATGGAATAAAAATGTTAATGGAACACCATTTTATGTGCTAAAAACGGTAATGTGGAACTTTTCATTGATCGCTAGATTCTATAATATTTTCATGTCTAATGAAATATCAATAAAACTGTGATGGCATGAAATTGAGAGAATGATGAATAATGAAGAGTTGGTTCACCCTGTAAATATATTTTCATGGTAGAGTTTTTATGATCAGTATCCTGATTTTTTAGATGACATGTGTAATTTTAGGTTGGGTCTCTCATTTGACATTTTTAATCTGTTCTGGTATATTCTTACTACGCACAACACATGGCTATTTTTCATACACATTTATTACCTTCCCCCATGGTTGTGTATGAAAAAACCTTCCACATTCATTGGTATACACATATCTTTACCTTATGATCCTAGCATGGATATATACATATACATGAAACCTTTAACAAAATAGTATAAAATTTTTTGGATGTGGATGTGCGCATATATGATGCATGTTCTAGATATATATTTCATATGTGTGTTGTGATTATAGGGATGATCAAGGATTTTATATCCTATTCAAAGTTGTCTTGATGGAGAATGAAGGGAAAGTTTTCATTTCCTTTATCTATTAAGAATACTCGATCCAGAAGATTGAAATATAACCATAGTTTTAGTTTTATGGGACATTAATGCTTCTTTCCAATGTATCATCCATATAGAAATAATTATTGAAGATTTTACCATACCATAGAGACCGATGATCCACCTCAGTGGATTTCTGGAACTTATGTTCTTAATAAATTGGAAGATTCCAATTTTTTCATTTGGGATGGGTTAAATGAAATCTAGATAGAGGACGAATGGTTCCAATGATACCTATTATAATTGAAAGAATAGGAGTATCTTCTTTCTGTTTCCATATTGGTCAACCAATTTGTTTAATAATTGCCAAGATGTAATGCACATTGAAAAGAATATATTTGAAATGTTTCATTCAATACTTATAAATGTCAATGTGAATAAAAAAATATGATTTTTTATCTTGGCGTGACTTGGTGTATTGGGGGATCGAACAAGAATTTCATCCTGTGTGTATCAGTAAAAAGAAATGGAAATTTCCATGTTCTTATTATGTGATGAAACCTGTAGAAAAAAATAAATTCCTAGATGTACTAGAAACTATTAAAGTTTATGATGGCTATTCGAGAAATATTTCAAAATGGGTCAACAGAAGATAGTTGAAGCTAAAATCTTTACAGATTCAAGATTATCTGGTCATTATTTATTATTTTATTCCAATATAAATCTCTCATCCTTTTTCTAATAATGTAAGGGTGTAAGTTATTAGGTTGTTCCATTTGTTTAGAGACCTTTGTGCTATTAAATTCTCCAAGTCTTTCTTGCAAAAAATGGTGGTAGAGACCCCATTTGGTGAGTTAGGGAAAATATTTCCTCCATAATTTTTCACATGAATGTTGCATCTGATTGTCCCTCTTCAACCAAAATACTTCGCAGATAATCAGTTTCTTTTCATTGGGTGTATCCAATTGAAAGAAATAAGTACACATTGAAATATTTTGTCTGGAATAGGAATCCTCCTGAATTTCCTATTATGAATGGTTACTTGGTGCAAGAATGTATGGATTTCCTATCAATATATTTGTTTGATCCTACCATGAGAATGAATAGAACGATGAGAAATGAAGAAAAATATTAGGGGAAAATTGAACCCAGTTTTCCATCACTTCCTTAAATAGAATTAATTCCTATATCATATATATTTATGACATTAATCGTTGAAGATTGGGAGATGGAACATCACACAGGTTTCTTCAACTATGATTTGTTTGATGACATCATCAAGTGTGTAAATTCTCATCTCTTGAAATATTACTTATTAGTTAAACTATTTTAATTTTTATCTATAGGGAACATAAAGAAATGATAAATAGAAATCATTTTTCTTTATTTTTGAGAAGGAAGGATACTTTTCATAGAAAAGAGTCTTCTACTTGGTTGAAATTGAAGGTAGAAATATTTTTGTAATAAATAAATAAATTAAATATTTAATTAAGTTTAATATTTTTTTATATTTTAGGTATCGAGTTTTCATACTAACTTTGTCTCTAAGTAAATAAGATATTTGTATTTTGGTCCTAATACCATAATTTTTTAGTGTAAATAATTTGTGATCAATGGGTATATATTTATTATCACTGAACGAGCAAAGAACATGAGAACAAAACATGATGTTGTTATGATAACTACCATAATAGACTATTATTCCAATGCATTAGATAATAGAACATTTGTTGAAATTTTATCTTATTATTGAGTCATTTAAAAGATAATAATATATGATTATTACTCTCATGGTAGAGTCACTATGATGAAATTCTTGTGGTTTTATTCAATTATGAGGTTGGGAACCATTATTGATCATTGGGTGTTTTTAGTTATTGAGACGACTCGCACTGTAGCTAATGATGAACTATATGTATTAGCATCAATGATGAAACATGTTTTTTATGTCAAAGATAATCTTCAACCTAAATTTTGTGTCATTATTGATGTAATTTTAAGACATGTTTTGTATGATAGTGGGGATTGAATTAACAACATCCCTACTTCCATTGGAACCAATCCATTTATTAGTTATGATGACTTCAATAGCTCAATTGTCCAAGTTGATTGTGAACCTGAAGTTGTGGTGGAAAATATATAGAGTCATCCATCTGTGTTCTCAATTATAGTAGTTTATCTCAACTTGGGTTGTTATGGTTGATATTATTAAAAATTATTAAATATCGATTACAAATATTTTGTATCTGACTTGTCCTTAATTTTAATTTTCAATGATTATTGGTTGTAATTTTATTTTACTTTCATTTTCTAATATTGAATTTAAATGTATTCACACCTAAAAACCCAAACACAATTGAATCAATTAAATTAGAATAAAAAACAAGATGAAATTAATTTTACATATTAAACTTATTGATATGAAAATAAAAACAAATGAAAATAATGACCTAACCAAAAAATATCTAAATTGCTTAATATAAAATATGAACCAAGTGACTGTAAAAAAATAAGTCATGTCTCCTATTTTTTGTTATTTGGGTTTCACATTAGATATTCTTATCTAATGAATTCCATATTTGTTTTCAAAACAGAAAATGGAACCTATTGAGGAGTAGTGAATAAAAATGATGATGGACTACAATCACTAAATGATTGATATGGGCATTCCTCTATTAGTGAATGTTGTTAGTATTTTATTTCAAATATATATATACCAATAACATATAATGTCAAGTGATTAATTTTGTTTCATTCATTTATTCAAGATCCACCACTTAGGATCCAATTACTCAATGAGTTTCCTAGTAGTGGTCCCAGTACTCAGGCTGGTGGTATGAGGGTTGTGGTATGAGAGCTAGGTGCTCCAGTCGACGTACCTGTTTAGCCCTTTCCTCTCCCATTGATGTACCATGTTCCTCACATTTTCATCCCAATGTGTTTTTAGGGACACATTGCATATTTTGGCCACCCATATTTTCACAAGCCTTTACATCTGATCCTCCTCACCCATTTTTACCATATCCCAAAATGATTCCAACTCCTCATCCATATCAAGCATTTGGCCAGCCATTCATGCCATCTTCTTTACCATCTAATTATTTCTCTCTGAGCTTCTATATTCATTCTTCAACTACAACTCCAACACATTTTGTGCATATGGATCACACACTAGGACCCACTCCACCAGTATAGTGTGATATTCCTTCAGTGCCTACAAATATAGTGTAACCCATTGATCAGACTACCGTAGGTATATTTTAAAACCCTAATAAATTTTTTACCATAATTTTTTTTCATTATAACATGTATGGATATAATATTTGTTTTTATTCTATAATAACTATATCAAATGATATGTGGTTGGTGCATAGATGAATGCATATGCTATGGAACCGCCACATGAATTTGATAGTGGAATACAGTGAAGAAAACCAAATAGTTGAAAATCATGGAAGTAAAGTCAATGTTTTTTGTCGAAACTTGCCAAATACTCTGACATCAATTACGTCATCCCCCTCTTAAGGAGAAAATTTCCAAAAGAATTCAATAATAATTCTTGGGAACAGATATGGGTAAAAAATATATTGCATTTAATGTAATATTATTTTTGTATTTATATGAATTAATATTTTGTTTTCAACTTCATTTTGATTTTCCCAATGGTTAGGGTGCAAGGCCAGCACATCTAATGGAATTGGGTGAGATTCAGAGAGCCTAAAAGAATGAGTTGTATATTGGGTGGTGTGATAGAGTTTTCATAAATTTAGTGGTGATGTGTATCATGGAATATTTCTTTATTGAATAGTATTGGTAAATGATTATTCATTGCATAACTACCAAGATTAAGGATTAATCACATTTAAGGAATTCAAATGAGAATTTTTTTTAATTAATACTGTCTTTTTTATTATAGAATTTTATTTTTGAACCATCCAGAAAAAATAACAATAAACTTGAAGCTAAAAAATACCACCACACTTTTGGTCGTACTATGATGTTAGATCATGAGAGGAAGAAGGTATAGTATTCGTATATAATTTTTATTTATCACCTAAAATTTTTATGTTTCCTCAATAATTCTTACCTTTTCTAAATTTTTTATATAATTTTAGTTATTAAATTCATTATTGGTAAACTATTTTCAGTTATGGTTACCCACTTTCAATGTCATTGCAGAGGGTGGTATTGAATATTGAAGGACGTATGCCTCGAGCCAAACTGTTTTGCTCGAGTAGAAGGAAAAAAGATGGCAGTGTAGTTAACAAAAAAAACAGTAGCATATTGTAAGATTTACTTTGTTGATTTAAATTTTTAATATCTATTTTTTAACATAATAATCTATTTATATTTGTAACAGGGTTCTTTGGAGGGCCTCGATCCCTAGGAACCTGACAAGTTTTTTCCAAATGATCACTTACATCAGTTTTTGGGAGATGAACATCATGGCAGAGTATGCTGCCAACATGGGAAGAGTATAGTTCCGATGAGGTATTGGTCCCATGAAGGTAGTAGTTTTAGTAACATTGAGTTGTAAAAGGTTATTCCATGGGCAGTACAGGCCGTAAAAGGGTCACACATGTGGAAGAACTAGTTTAAAGGGCATACACTGAATTTATGAAACTAATTAATGTTTTATGTCAATCACATCCACTAGAGACCAGCATGGCTTGTGATGCCTATATGTTGTTAATTAATTCAAGTTATAGTGAACCATGCATAAATCCTTGTGTTGATTGAGATGATGTTTATCCGGGAGATGATGACGGTGAGGATGATGGCAAGGAAGAGTCCTAGGACGAAGATGAAGTCGAGACCAAGACTAAGGATGAAGATAATACCAAGGCCGGGGTAGAGGCTAAGGCATAAGACAAGGGTGAGGATGAGGCCAAGTATGGGGTGGGGATGAGGACATGGACGAAGACAAGGATATTGATGAGGACAAGAATGAGGTTGATGATGAAAGTGATGATATTGATGGTGATGAGGGACAGATTGATCCATTATATTTTATTACTGATATTACTGAAATTTTATTTTTGATGATTTGTTGTGTCTAAATATCTATGTGATTAGGTAGGTCACATTATTCTTGAATCAGGTAGCCTAAATACTATATAGTTTTAATCACAACACCTTTTACCAATGTATTAGCATCATTTTTGACAAAGTAATTATGGAATTTGGATATTTTATATATGATTCAACATTCAGAGGATTGATTAGGTATGTTTTCTTACATGTATCTTTATTTATTCATCTATAAATAATAAAACATGACCTGAGATGGAGGTATGGATTCTATTAATTTTATTTTTATGTTGTATAAAAGATATTTCACAACATTACCCATCCTTATCCATGACACCCCCAACGCACCACCCACCCTACCAAAACCACCCATGTCCATGGTGTAGGGCCCATGGACACCCTGAGAGGGGAAGAGTGAATTAGGGTGTCAACTTTTCTTTTAAACTGATGGATCGTGTTCCCACATTGGTAGGAACAACTTAAAAATGTATGATGGATGTGGTCAGCAATCAAACATGCACATGTAAAGAGATGACACAACACTTTTTACTTGGTTCACCAATAAGGGATACATCCAAGGATCATATGTACACAGGTGGTCGGTCGTACCTAATTCCACTATTCTTCACTAGTTGGGGATTATAATGGTTCGAGAGCAGTCACTCTATCTCAGGCTCATTGCCTTTACAAATGTTTAGGGATAGCCCACTGCATCCCTCGAGTCACTCCCATTGACTCCCCCTAGCTCACTGCCTTTGGTGAAGTCCCAGTCAGTTTATAGATGCGAAGGTTTCTTCAATAGATTCGCATTGAAATCTTTGCATCTGATTATCATGAGACAATTATTTCATTGAATTCTAGAATTGATGCACATGAACACACTGAACCACTGAACTAGATAATTAGAATGTGAAAAAGGTTACACTGATGATTTCGCGTAGCACCTACCCTTTTTGCGCAAGTTCTCACTTTTGCGCACAATACACGATTTTCGTGCGGAAAAATATTTCACGCAACACCCCCATTACGTGAAAATTTAAATTTTTCATGGAGCCTCCACTTTTACACACATCTTCTCCTTTTTCCCGCAACATCAAATTTTTCGCACAACCTCAAATTTTATGTGCCACATCAAATTTTACGTGCAACTTCTACTTTTTCACGCACCTTCATCTTTTTCACACAACTCGGGATTTTTCACACAGCTCGGACTTTTTCGTGCAACTCGTAGTTTTTTTTTGAAACTCCCTTTACACTATCCTTTTACTCTCATCAGCCATCAGTTCTTATCTAAGTCTTCAATTTTAAGAAATGAAGGGGGTCACCTCTTATTTATAGGCATTGCTGACTGTGGTGCGCAAAACCCATCATGGTGCGAAAAACCTCTCATTTGTCATGCAATACATTTCGTGCAGGAACCTTTTTCCATGAACATCTTCAAGTTTTTTTGTAGCCCATGCCTTTACTATTTTTTGACGTTCTAATTCCAAAAATCTTTCTTCTTGAAAAATCTCACTCCACTATTTCACGCAGCACGGTATTTTTCACGCACCATGCTATTTTTCATGCACACCTCCCCTATTTCACGCACCACTTCCTCTTGGTATGCACCTCCTTTTTTTCAACAACCTATGTTGTCTAATTTAACTATATGATCACGTTACTGGCACACATTCTGAACATCTACTATGTATTGACCACAAACACAAACCATACTCTAATTCATGCATAGAACGACCATGGTTCCCACCAATTTCCCCTCCTAGTATCCCATTACATGTTATATCCTTACCACCCACTAACCTCTTATTAGGATCACATATTTTCCCACCCCTCCTAAGGTCTCAGCCTCTGACTATGTTTTGTGTAAGTAACAGCATTTTTTATAACACACCGTTTAAATTTACATGAACAGTTTTATTTGGGATTTAGATTATTCCATAATAACATATTATATTCACAAAACGTTCATTTTGTAGATATTTTAGTATCCTTAAGTGACATGAAGGATTCTTTCGGCCTTATACAACTCATCAAATCCTCCACATGTCTTATGGATGATCATTTGGCTAATGATATTTTTCTGTCGAGAGAAAGATATTAATTATATCTCTTGAGGGTATGGACCTTGATTATCAATTGGTGTTAAATCCTCCCTCTTCAATCTATCATGAGTATAATTAACATAAACTATATGATATTAAAATATTTTATTTATTGTTCAACTCTATATAATAGTCGATTAATGAGGTTACCCACACAAAATATTATGGTAACTTTCATATTCCCTAACAAAAAAAATGTGATGTGTGTTTTATACACTATTAAATATATTTTACATATTCATATGAACCATAAATCCTTCCTCATGTGCTACAAGTTCTTTAATTCATATCAATATGGGATCCTTAAACAATTAACTATTCCATAGATATAAATATAGTCCATAAAAAATTTAGTTATATATGCATATTTTCTCTTCTTCATGGGCTAACATCCAATTAAATCACCACTATGATATATATTCTAGAAATTCCAACTATAATAAAAATAATATATTTATATAATTGACTTTTGAGTCCAATATTATTTTGGATCTTACTGTAGTTTCCCTATGATAGATCATAGTTCCTAGACATATGTTCAAGGACATGGTGGTGTCAACTATTCTAATACTCATGTAATTTCATATGGAGGTGTCCAAAGACACATAATTTTACAAAATTATGGAAAAAAATTCCATCACATTGACATATATTAGAATCTAAATGGATTCTCAATGGACTTTCACTCTACCCAGGAAGCCTTCAATGGGTCACATGATGCACCAAATCATACCATCAAACTCTTGGATGATGAACTTGAGATTATTCGTCATCACTATACCACTTCTCATTCATCTTCCTTTGATTCATTGTATTTGATGATTTATAATATGGGACACCATTTTGATCTAGTCTCATTCCAAATTTCCAAATGTAATTGGTCTCTCACAATCGGGGTGATGATGGCGACTCTATTCACCCATAAATACATGGATGGTTTCTTCAATCTATCTTTGAGTAAGAATTCTACTCAATTTAATTACAATCCTTCATTTAAATAAATTTATAAAAATCGGTACCTACGATAAGAACATATTATAAAACATCATTCAAGTTTTGTAAATACTAAACTCATCAATCAACGATAAAAACATAGTAATGATGGATTTTCATTTCTCAATTTATCTAGTGTTCTTTTTTTCATAGTGTTCACATTGATGTGGATATCATCCTTCTTTTGGTTTGTATACCATCCTTCTTTTTATATGTATTCAATTGGAATGTTTTTACTTCTAGTGTTGTCTTTTTCCCTATCGTTGTATTGTATATTGTATGTATTTTCAGGTGTATTTACAGTGTGGTGTTTTTTACATTGTGGTTTTTAAGGTGTTATATTAGTTTTGTTTTCAAGTGTTGTATTCATCATTATTAAATATTTACATTGAAGAGGTTTTTAGATTATTTTAATGTGTTGTGTTATCTAGTGTGGTATCTTGTACATTTTCTACATTACTATTATTTTGAATTCTGTACATGGTATTGTTTGTAATGTAATTGCAATTGCAGGTAATTGTAGAGGGGTGGTTTTGTACGCTGTTATATGGAATTGGAGTACTATATACCAAAAGATTATAAACTATTGGTATATATCTGAAAACAGATATATACCAATGGTTCTTATGAAACTATTGGTAAAACTCTATACCAATGGTTTATAAACCATTGGTAAAAATTTAAGGAACGATATATACTAAAGGTATAATACCGTTGGTAAACATCTATTCCAATGGATTCCAAAAACCTTCAAAATAGTGTAATTTCTAGTGTCCTATAACAATGGTCAATCAATAACTATTGGTACGGGGCTATCCCCACACCTCAACAGCCAATGGTTTGGAAAACCATTGGTATAAGTTAAACTAATGGTTTTCCATCCAATACCAATGGTTTAAAACCATTGGTATATCCTATGTTTCCAATAGTGAATCCATAAATCATAATCACTAGTAAATACTCTATGGTCACTGTGTAATCTAAAATGTTTTCTCTATCATCTATGTCTGTATCACCCTAGTTAATAAAGTGTGATGGGTCTTGCACATATGTCATCAAATGTGATATGTTTAAAACATCATACACATGGGCTAAGAACTATGTTAAATATAATTAATATACTACCTTTAAAACCCTTTAAAGTATCTTGAAATTGATATGGAAAATCAAAAATATCTTGTCACCTCATCCAAATCATGGTAGTCCCCACTGAGGTGAAACCTTCACGAACATATGGTATCTCTCATTGAAATAAACTATCATCCATCGTCGATCTGCAAAGGAAATCTGGAATCTCTTGGTAGTTCCTATCCACTCCTAGATGATCCAATCCTTCTTTTTTATTGTGCATACCCCCAATGGTCATATAGTCACTATCTCTCCATGATCGATCCAGCACATCAATGACCTACAAGGTATCCCATACAAGTCATAGAATTGTTCCAAACCAATATTTTAGTGGTATATATCATTGTATAAAAACAACACCCAGGGTAGATGATCCTACCACCTATAGACAAATCCCAATATGAAATCTAAATATATACCCTCCAGAACCAATACTATCCAAAATGTATGGACATCTTTATAGGGGTGGAACTTCATGATCATCTGTAATATAGTCTCAAATGCCTCCTATAATCTTATCCATAATCGAGATTTTAATCAAGAATCATATCTAGAAATGTTCAACCTAGAAACTCCCTGATGTTGAACTATCACATGCAAATACTGGAATCCCAAACTCTCCACTGGCCTCTGCTCTTGGATGGATATGAATTGGGTTAACTTGGTGAATCAGTATTTGATCACCCTGATAGCATCATGACCATTGACTCATAATGGAATTCCTTACTCATTATCTATGGATATTCTGTCCCAATTAAACTTTTCCACCTCCAGATTTTGACATAAACATACTTTTACAAGATTCCCGACCTTTGCCCACAAAAAAGTGAGTTTTTGAGTGACGAAAACAACTATGCTCTTTATTATTCATGTCCATTAAAACTAGAACCAGAGGTCCTAGTATATATTTTCCATTACTAGATATATTTCTAACTCAATGTATAAAAACCCATCAGTGCCTCCCCTCATAGTGTGACTATTACCATAATCCCTCATTGTAAAAGGATTATGTCTACCTTAATAAGAGTTAATAAAATCATGTCTTGTGGACATTTGGTCATGAAAGACAATATAATTGATTTCCCAAGATGGGGCTCCCTAATGTTATTGAGAATTAGAGGGGTAAACACTATAGACTATAGATATTTATCCCTACCCTAATCCTAAAGGGACCACTTCATTGAGTTCCTATTCTCTACTGTCTCTCTCAACAACTTTAAACAAAACATATTTTTGAGAGTATACTCCACTATATTACACTTATAGAGACTATAGAAAACCTAAAAATCATTGTACTAAAATTACCCTAGTCATATATTCTATCTTGGATTAATATATTTCTAGGATAACATATACCTGAGACTCTTATGGTTATAATAGAGGAGAAATCTCTCTCCCATAAGATAGTGTTTCCCCACATTTAAAGTGAAAACTACCAATGTCATCTCTAAGACATGGGTTTCATAATTATACTCACGTGGTCTAAGATATTAGGAACCATAAAGAATAATTGTATTCATTTTCATCATAATCTATCCAAGACCAATTATGGAGGCATCATAGAACACAACATACATAATAACCTCCTCTAGTAGTCTCAAGACGGGACCGCTCATCAACCTTTGCAGCATCACCTGAAAATAATTCTTGGACATCTCCTTCCACATGAAATGGTACCTATTTATAGTCAAGGTAGTTAGGAGTTCCATGATTCTAGAAAAACATAGAATGAATATTCAGTAATATACTATTAACCCAAGGAGTCTCAATGCCTTTTTCATGCTCTTGGGTTGATCAAAATATTACACTTCCTAACCTTTTCATGGTATACTGCCACTCCCTCCTATTAGATGAAATGTTCTAGGAAGTGTAAATCTTGAGTATATAACTAAGACTTCAAGATATTCCTATGAATTTGGTGCTCTTGAAGTGTGTACATTACCATATTATAATACCTTGCATGGTCCACCAATGAAAGTGTTTTCATGAGGATTTCATTGATTTATACCACAATGAAGTAGTCTAATAAGGGATGAAAGATTTTATTTATGATTCCCATAATCATAGTTGGGGTCTTCCTTAAACTAAAGAGAATTACCATGTACTCATAGTGATTATAGATGTTATGGATTTTTTAATTTGGTATATCCTCCTCTCAAACACATAGTTGGTGATAACTTGACATAATGTTGATCTTCAAGAACCACTTCACCCCATTTATCATGTCAAAGAGAAAATCGATTAACAATAGTGAATACTTATTCATGATATTCACCTAATTATAGTGATGTTAATTCAAACATAGCCTCAGGATCTTATCCCCTTTCTTAGATAACTCACTTGGGGATACCTAGGGAGACATGTTGGGACTAACAAATATCTTCCTCTACAAATCCTCAATCTGCACCTTCATCTCTCAATCCTATGTGGGGGCTATAAAATATGTTTCTTATATATTAGTGTGGTACCTAGGTGTAGTCTTGTAATGTTATTGTTATATACATTGGAATATAGTCCAAACTTTTCCTTGAGAATGGAATCATAATACTCATCCCCCATTATAGTAAATAAAACCCCAAAACATCTGTTTCTCTAAGGGTCACACCTGCCAATTGAGGAGAATCTATTTTTATCCTCCTATTTGTGATACCTTACTGTTCTTGCTGGGAATATTTCTCACCAATGATAGAGAAAATATTCCCATAAACCCAGATGAATTACATCCTCTTCCTAAAAAGAAAATATTCTCACGGAGTATTTAGATCCATCATATTCCATGAATAGAGACATATGGATTCATAGTAGAAATGAAGAGATATCATATAATTCTTTCTCCCCCAAGAGTTAGGTTACACAGTTAGAAGAAGTGATTGATTGATGAAAATCCACAAGTAGCAGTATCCAAGTGATAACGTAGATTTAAAGGCTCCAAATAAATATCTAGGTATTTAACAAGGTATGTAGAAAAGAGAGGGTGTCTTAGGCCTGTGTATTTCAATACATGAGTTAATGTATATAAGATATATATCATACCTCAGATCATACCCAAATCCCTGAGGTGATATGACTTCATTAAATTAAACTATCCATTTCTCTAACCATAAGCTCATTGGGCCTTGGGTTTACCTCCTAGGTGTAATAGTGGTGGAAACAAATAAATATTTCAACCACCTCATGCAACCCACCTAATGCCTCATTCACTTTTGTTACCCTATAGACCTCCCTGGTCAATTATTTTCATCTGACATAGTGGTCCATTAACCAACTCCATTTCATTTTCATGATAGGTTGAATAATTCCACATGATATAACCTCACCCATCAAATGATTCAAATTTCATCTCCCTTGGATGGATGGAATCTCCCTGAGAGACATGAGAGATATACCATGTATCCATAAACTATCTCCAGAAATACCTCTAACCCTTATACCCCTATTTCTATTGTTTAATAATAACTACTGACATATTATCCCTAGTGTTCACACTACCCAAACCCTTTATCAAAGTCTACTCTAATAAGAATATCCCCATAACCAATACATGATGCATCACCCCTACATAAGAATGAGTTAAAATATATAACACTCCATAAAGGAAATATTGGTGAGGTTACAACTCAATGGTCTATGATTAAAATTATTTGTCACAAAACATATCCATGTAATACCATGAGTGTATAGTAAAGCTCAACATGTACTTCGTAACTATAATGTTTTCAAAATGGAGCTCCAGAAGCTCCTCGATATGAACTTATTGTAAATTTCCAAGGTAAAAATCCAATATGAAGAGGTAGTCAAACTCATTCCCAGAAAGAGTATCCTAATTATTTTCCGACATAACCAGACCATACCATCTCCCTTCTCAGCCATGGAGAAGGCTCACCACCAAGGCCACAATCTGGTCGGGTGGGGTCCCCAAAATATGGAAAACACTCCCTACTACCTAAATCTAGTCCTCTACTGCCTAGGGGTATGGATCACCCCAAAAAATGATATATCACTATTGTTATAAATTGTGCGGTTTTATCTTCATACGTACATCATCCACCAACACTTCCAGAATAATTGGTTGCTCAATGAGTGGAGGTAATCTCATAAATTACCCCATAAGAACTGCTTCCTGCATAATACCCTAGGCTAAAGCCTCATCACTGATTGAATCATCATCATAATCCCACTATGGAATCAAAGATTATTTGTCATCACTGAGAAACAATTCAATAGTTTATATGAATCATGGTCAAAACAATATTAGTAGGGATGACTCAATTAGGACATGGAAACCTTAAGACTTTCCCATATGATTCATGTACCGATATTTTCCTACAAATAGTGCCTAAATTTAATGATTATAAGATAATGTTTATAGAGTCATATGGAATGGATATATATAATTCTACACCATCACTAGGTTCCCTTGTCTGAGAGACAAACTCGATAAACTTTAACATTATCTCCTTAGTTCCAAAACCAATCCTCGTAGATAGAACATTTTTAATGCACTGGAATTTTAAGAATGAACTTACATATTTTTTAATAAATAAATGAATTATTATGTAAGGATGTTATAGAAAACCCATGCACTACTTTGGAAATTTTGAACAGTTATATAGTCTACCAAATTTAAAAAACCATTTTGCATCGAAACCATTAATAATGTATCCATTTTACAATCACAATTAATATTTTTATAATATCTGTTATTATAAAATTCAATTGATTTAAACGAATGATGTGGTGGACTCCCCTTGATGGATCATACCCAAAAAAGCGAGTTTATCAAAGCATATGAGGGAGATATCATTATTCATATTTACCATGAAAAATCCAAAGAAAACACTCTACTAAAAAAGAATATGAAAAACTGAATATAAGATAAGTTCAAGAACATCCGGATAACAACTCAAACCTTGTTTTCTGAACCTCCCCTTTAGAACCACACAACCTTCCCTAAGGGTCTTCACTGTTATAATAAAGGGAGATGTATAAAGACCCAAACTGTGTGAATTTGTATATTTCTTTTATAAAATATTGAAAATATTTATCCTTTATTATTATAATTATTATTGTTATCAAAATGATAATATAATGATTTTGATAAAAAATTATATTTTGAAATGAGGAAACAAAAATTATATATCTGGGAAATGTATAGTTTCAATCAAGACATGTTATTTTAATCAATTCAATTTTTTTAAAATAATAAATAATATTTTAAAAAAATAAAATTGTTAAATAACTTTTATTAAATATAAATGATTATATAATTCTTTTATGTCAAAAATATGTTTTATAATAGTCTGAAAATTATTATTGTTAAAAACACAGTATTTCTCAACAAAAATGGATTTTTATTTAAAAGTATTAATTCTAATGAATATAGAATTATTTTAATAAAAATAATATTATTTTTGAAATCAACATGTTGAAATTATTAAATGGTTATTTTTCCATAATTTGTTGAGATAGTCAAATTTCTGGATACAACTTTAGTGGCCCATTGGGCCAGGATGTTAAAATGTGTTCTTTGATAGATTATTTTTCTATTTTGGTTATAAAGTCTCCTTTTATAGTCTTGATATGTGGTTCTTTGTACCTATATCTGGACTACATGGATTGATCTTGTTGGATGATTTTTTTAATTATTTTAAAAGCACAACTAATTTTATTTTAAAATTCAAGAAAGGTGTTATAGTAATGCTAAAGGGTGGATAATTCATGGGGAATTGGACCCTGCAACATCTAGGTTCATTTTTTCATCTTTATGTGGATGGATTGTATGTCCTAGATATGGAAGGATGAAAATTTCAACTATGATCCCATTTATATATATGGTGGGTCTATATACTACTATAATATTTTGATGGGATTTATTACAGTTTTCCATTGGAACTTATCTTATGGTTTGGTTTTTATGGGGTTTTAATCTCCATTCTCTTGTAGGTGGATGACAGGTTATAGTTTAGTCTATAAAATAGAATGATTTATGAACTAATTCATTAAATAAATGGAATAATCAAGGTAAAATATATTAGTTTCCTTAATAAAATCCTGAGGAAAAGGATTGATAGAAATATAAAAATGGATGTTTGTCTCTATATTGAGGTGACATTATCATTAAAGAAATAAATAAATTTTAAATATCCAAATGTAATCTAGTTTTGGCTATATCATCTAGACACATAAAATTTTCTAAGGATAGAGTTTTAAAAATATAAGGTGAAGTAGTGTATATTGTGATAGTTTTATTTTCATCAATTTTATGTATCTTGATGTATTCCATGATACATAAAAGATTAGAAATTACAAATTTAGTGGATGTTGTGAGATTTTTCTTGTGAAATTTGGTGAAATAACACTTGAAATGCATGAAATATTTTATAGAGCATCATAATGGTTTAAAAATATTACTATATACTTTATGATACATAATATAGTGAAATAATACACTAAAAATTACTATTACAGATATTTAGACACCACAAAGGAGACCATAGGTTTTTCCTTCATCTATTCGGTAATGAAAGTTAAATATATATTAAGTTTCTAACCAATACTTACACTATCTATCATAAATATTGAGTACATTTCTTTAATACATGATAGAAAATAATTGGTTGGTTCATTCCTCTATTCGAAGAGCAGAAATTAATTCAACGGGGAGGACTGATGTTTTGTGACAATTAAAATGCAATACATTTTGATCAGAAAAATATGATTCCCCCATGGATGAAGAATATCATCCTATAATACCACATAATCCAGAAATAGTTTGAGGACTGAGTACATGAGTTCTGAAATATAGTTGGAAAACAAAATCCTTCTCACATTTTCACCATGGTGTTGGTCCAAGAAATCCTAAAGAAACATTATGCCTAGGTGTGGCATAGGTCAATAGAATGGAGTGAAGACACCATGTGTTACAAGAATTTGATATTTATCTTGTGTTTAATAATTATTCAATACTGTAGTATCCACTATGAAATATTCAAGCATAAAATATGTGAAATGTGACTCCTTATTCATGTTTTGATTAATTTGACCAAATGGAGAGGCAACAGAAGATAGCCTCAATTTTTTTATTTTAGAAATAGTAACTAAAATATCCTTTAGAGGTGCGAATATTGAAGGATATGATTTTTATAAGTGGATGGTGTAATGGTTCGTAGTCTAGAAGTTATGAATATGAGCTATGGTTTTTTAAATTTGGGTTTTTTAATAGTGATTTGTTAAGGTATTCTTCTCATTTTATTGGAATTTTGTTTCGAATGTTAGATTCCTTCATAGAAAAGTAAGATTGAATTTAACTAATCTTCATTAGTTAATGATTTTAGATGGGTATGAAATAGGTGTTAGAAATTCCCTATTCCAAATGGGGAGACTTCCATAAAATTCTTGAAGTAGGTGAAACTGGATGACCAGCTGATACTTACTATAATAAACTAGGAGAACATGCACATATGTGATAATGTAATTGATTTCTTAAATGTAATTACTAATCAAATTGGTGAACATAGATAAATTTATTTTAATTCTTATAATTTTATAAAGTAAAGTAATTGTAGTAGATTTATACCAAGGATATCAGATATAATATCTGAAAAATATAAAGTCATGTGTTCTTTATATTCTTTTTATTTTTCTTGAATTCATGTTTTTTATTTTTTTTCATCAGTGGGTGTGAGGTTTGGATCTATGTGATGACTTGGCCATAATGGTCTTCATATATTCTTGAACACAAAACATCAATGGGTTGAATTTGAATCATGGATATTATGAAGTTAATTCAACATTTAATTATCACAGAAGGTGTATTATTTGTTGGATTAGTGGTGCACCCCCACCCACCAATAGAATGATCACCCATATCTCTAAAAAATATCATCCTAAAATCATTTAATCTATTATTTATTAGTAAAACACATTTTTTCATAAATGTATCTAGTACCTCTCATGCTCTGACATTATAGTACTCCCCAAAGTGTGCATATACATCACAAGATCCCTGGCCTTTTTTGTTTTTTTGATACATCCTAAAAAAATAAATACAACTAATAATAATTAAATTTTTATTACAACCCATTTATGATTAATAATACCTTAACCTCATTACTCTTTCAATATAAGAGTATTTCTTAGAATTATTTATTCTAACAGTTGGTTAATATCAGTATTCCCACAAATTAGATTTGAATATACTCTAATAACCAACATATGACTCATTCTTATATGATCACCACAACTCCCTATGTTCCATCAATTGTGTGACAATAGTAGCATTACCATCGATAATGTTATTCCAATGCTACAACAAACATGTCAATTCATATAAAGAAAAACATAATATTAATATAAATTAAAAAAAATACTACACATATTTCTTACAATTATTTTTACTTGATTTCATTACCAATATTCCTCCAAGACAATGTTTTCATATTAATGATATTGTTTAGCATGGTTAAATTTTCCATAAAACATCTATATTATGTGGAAATTTTGCCTATCATTTCATTATCTTCATTATAATATACCATTATTTTTGTTTGATGATTCTAGGTTTCAGGAATATGGATGTGCCCATGTATCCTATTTGAAGTTCTCAATAAATAAGATAAAAGAAAAAAATAGAATTATTTAACAGTACAATAGGAAAGAAATAATGTGAAATAATTTGACATACTTTTAGAAAAACCTACTCGACTGATTAGTTGGCTCTGATAGATCCATAAGATGACTTGGATAGGTATCCTCTAAAGTAAGTTCCTATTTAAATCTGTGAATTAGGGAATCTTCATGTAGTGGAGTGGAAGATGAAGGATCATAATAATGAGATCTTGGATGGATAGTATGAAATTTTGTTGGTTTAGACATATAAGGACAAGGATAGAATGACTTTTGATACATAAGAGGATATAGATATAGTATATGTGAGAACATCCCTAGAGGAAGCATAGAAATGGAATGAGAAGTGGATATTAAGTAAGTTCATGATTGGGGAATGGGTAGGAACATCCAAGGAGTATCATGTTGGGGATGATAAGTGTGGTAGATGGGAATTCCACTGGAAGTTCAGGTTGTAAACGGGTATGATAGGTGCTCCATGTGGCTCTACGATCACCCCCGCTTAGACCCATACTAGTAGACTGAGGAGAGGAAAAGTGTGGTTCTGAATATTTTTCCTAAAACAATTTGATCAATAATAAGAATGTGATAGTAAATATAACATTGAAGAAAAATATTATAATCATTATACTCAAAAATGGAATAAGTGGAGGAAACCTTAGTTTTTGTATTCATTGATCATTATAAAATAGACTCTTCCTTTGAATTTCTTCAATATCATTCATAATATTCAAATGAGTGAAATGTAAATTTTTTAGAAATAATTTCTAATATTTCTACATGCAACTTAGAAGTTGAACAAGACATAAATAAAATGATAACATGTTTTAGAAACAATAATTTAAAACCAGATAATATATGTTTTAAGAAACCCTTTTAAAAATGATTTTATGCTAGGTTTTTTGAATTAAAATAAATATATTTAAATTCAATATAGAATAAAAATTCTAAGACAATCATATCTTTCCCAAATGAAACTAAATTATTTTAATTATAATGGTACCAACCTGAGTATCCCACGTTAAGTCAATCTGAATGAACTGTGAACATATATGGTTTCTTTTATATATTACCCACCACTACATAAGGTTCAACATCAATTCTCAAAATTGGATAGTCCGAGTCATCAAATACAATATTTTGGAAAACACCAATTGGAGAATAAATAGTGTCCATTTCAACCCCACAATCATGAAAAAATATGTTCTAGGATTAATTTAATAATGAAAATGAAATCAGGTCTCAGATGATCATTCACATAAATCAATTTTTTTCCATTGATTCCCAAATACATGGTTCATTGGTAGCCAGAAATCAAGTCATGTTAATAAAAATGAATCTAAAGTCATCAATAAATGTATTATTTCATGTCATTGAGTCAAACCATTTACATTTTATCATATTGAATCAACCAGGATGGTAGTAATCCAATAATAACATTTTCTCTTCAAGTCCATAATAAGACACATTTTCATATAGAGGCCTAATATCTAATTCACTAGAAAATAAGTCCATTTTCATAGTTAACATAACACCATTATGATATGTTATAATATTAACTAATTAATCAGTTTTAAATAAATATACTCATTGATTATTAAATATTTTCATTCACGAACCAAAGATTTGGGATTGAAATCCAATTCTCTTAATTCTGGAGAGACAGAGTCAACAAGTAAATAAAATACTGCAAATATATATTAATAATTCAATTAAATGAATATATATTATTTAAGTTAAATAAGGTAATGGTCATACCTTTGATTTAAACTAAACTATAAGCTCTTTTCTATAAAAACCCTATCTTCTTCACAAAGGTGAAGATCAATGAGTTCTCCTTATAATTTTTTTATGTTCTATACATATAATGATAGTAACAATTAATGGTATTTTTGAAATGGAACATTATGAGATAACATATATATATATATATATATATATTTGAGTTACTTTCTTGATATAATCCTCAAAAAACTGAAATTTAAAAATACTATGATATGTGCTATATCTCGTACTTCGTGGCTCTATGTAGCTAATGTGTATGACCCTAGAATTCCAAGAGTTTGGTGATGAAATGGAAATGAGGGCTCAATTTCCTCATACTTTTCATATTCATTTTTCATTGGCTAGTTATATCTTCTTCTCACATTAGAAAAATACATTGGACAAAAATCCATACATTCTTGAGACATATAACCTCTAATAATGGAACAATTTGGATAATCTTTATTTAGGACATAAGATTTAATTGTGCATAAATTTATTTTAGTAGGAAAAATACACCAAAAATAAATTGGTCCCCCATGAAGTGTTTTAGTTGGAAAATAAATATTTAAATGAAACATGAAAGTGAAGAGTGATGGATGAAAAAAATTATTTTTCATGAAAGATAAAGGGTGCCTCTTACAATATTTTTATCAAGAAAGACGTGCAAAGACATTTAACAAAATGGTATCCATAAAAATGGCACTAGTGAATCTCCATTAACCCTACATTATTGGATACTAATTTCCAGCTTACTATTGTATCAATTAAGGAATCATGATATGATAGTCATAAGTTTTAATGGATTTCAATTTCAACTCCATTCTCTTGAATTGTTTAGATATGCTATCAAAATATCCATCCAGAACCTTGATATTCTCCAATACATACAGAAATTTATTTATCCCTAAATGTTTTATAACATAAGATGTAATATGAACTTTCCATTTCATTTCACTGATACACACAGGATGGAGTTCTGGTTGAAAACCCCAATCAAACAAGTCTCACTGAGATCATAAGTTTTTTACCTTCCTATTTATATTTAAAATAATTTAAAGCATCATTTCACATATTTTTTTATCAATGTGCATTATGCCTAAAAATTGATGTAAAAAATCGGTAAACCAATATATAAACTGAAATAAGAAACTTCTCTTTTTCCAATTCTTACTTAATTCAGTGTCAATATTCATCCTTTTTTAGATTTCATATAATATTTTACTAAAGAAAAAACTGAAATCTTTCATTTCATTAATCACATCAGTTCCTAAAATATGTTGAGGTGGTTTTTCAATTTCAATGAAATTATCATGCCTCTAGAGATTCATCCTATATTTATGATCCAATGGAAACAATCATCGATAACCCATGAAACTAAAACAATGAAAACATTTAAATCTTCTAGATCATGTATTATTCATAAAAATAATATATAATAATTTTACCTTAGTTTTCCAACTATAAATCATTTCATAATAATGTAAATAAATTATAGACTATAGAAGGGTAGCACACATTTGAAATATTTTGTTTAAAGATGCATAGAATGTGCACACAACAATATCCCAAAGTTGCTTCAAACTCATATTAAAGGTTGAATGTAGACATCTATATCTTTTACAAGATCAAAATATCCATATATTAGTATATACAAAAAATTAAAATTTTTCCATACCCATAAATGGAGGAAAATTAAAAACATGAATAAAAACTAGCCACATCTAGTGGGAAGTAATCATCTGTCCAGACATATTTAAACCATCAAAGGATATACTCAACCTACAATTATACACCACAACTACAGAATAAAGATATTATACATAAAATGTCTTATATATTAATCCATATATAGGATGAACCAACTAATCATTATATCTAATTCTATCAACACCATTTCATCACATATTAGTTGATATTTCTATATATATGAATAGATTTTGATTCCTAGAAATCAATAAGAAGTGCCACCTAAATTTATGTAGAAAAAATAGATGGAGTTCCGTCTATATTTTCCTTTTAAAGATACGTACCAAATTATTTATTTTCAATAAATTATATTTTTTTCTCCTAAATTAAACTACACTATTTCAGAAAAGCTTGAATTTCATTAGTAGAAAATCCATGCTTCATAAAAAATTTCATGCTATATAATATTTTGAGAGAATATCTGCACCATCATGAATAAATTCCTTCAAAAAATTATGAATATAATCAAGGTAAATATTATAAATTCCATAAATGGGTTTTCAATGATATTACTTCCTTAAAAATTATAACTTTGTCATTTTAGTACATTCCTGATATATAAAATCTCAGGAATCATCCATTAAATTTTTCACTCTATCATCATCATCATAATATTCATTCTTTTCTTCATTTGTATTGATATCATTATCTTCCATCACTCGAATAATATATTTCATGTAATGCCCCAACCCCAGTTGTCTGGATCCTGTGCATTATTTTAATACATTGGCATGATTTCGTTTAATAAAATCCCAAAGGACCAATCAGTTGAGTATGTTTAGAAAAAATATACATACAAGATTTTGAAATTACAACTCAAACTAAAAATAACACAATAACCACAATTGGAATTCCCATAATCTCTTAGATTAACCCTATAAATCATTCATAGTATAATCATCCTCGTAACCTAGAAGGATAAAACATTATAAAGGGGTGATCTCAAATGATTAGTAAGGATAAGCTATGACAACCCTGCTTTTTATTACAACTTAAACATGCTTTATTACATAAAACTTCACTTGATACAACAAAGAAGATCGAGAGGTTTAGTGTCTTTGGGGCTTAGGATCATTACATAAAAATTTAAACATGAAATACAACATCCTTATTGAAAACTTCCTTTACATGACCACTACATTCCTTCGTACTTAGCATTGCATGGGATAACCTGAGGACATGCATAAGAAAAGGGTGAGCTATAAAGCCCAGTAAGGGAGTACACAATGAATAACATGAGGATTACAATACATGTTAGGCAATAGGCATATCAATAGAGAATAAGAGATACATGAACATAAAGGCATGATAAAGCATGATAATCATAACATGGAAATGTGGCAACAACACTTAACATTGAATTAGCATGAGCCAAGGCTCATTGCACATGGAGCATGAGTAAACCCTCATTGAACTTGAAGCACGAGTAAACCCTCATTGCACTTGAATTAGCATGAGTCAACACTCATTGCACATGACATATCATGATACTATACTTTACCCAATGCATTGGAGCGCTATAAAGGGCACACCCTTCTTAAACATTTCATTTCATGCATAAGTGTGCCACATGGATCATAAAACATGGATTCATAAAACATAATCATTTCTTCCACGATAAAGGAATGTGGAATTCATACATGAAACTTTACAATAAATATGTATATTTTCATAAAGGTGAATACCCTTGATGGAGAAATGGGCATGGTATTCACTACACAAAGACATTGGCTTAGAAAATCGGTGCGATTTCGGCAGCGTAACGGCGTGACATAAGAATTCATAAAAAAGGTTGATGAGAGAGAAAGGGGTTCCTCATCATATTTAAATGTAATGTACCGTAAGGAGATCATATATATACATGTACCAACAATAGAAATGGAATTTAGATTCATGATACAAAAGTATTGCTTGAATGTAAAAGAAGAGAGAGAAGTTCCTTTCGGAATTTTGGCATAGTAACGGGTGTACATGGGAGGCATTTAATGAGAGACAAATGGTTCTCCCATCATTCAAACAATAAGAGGGCAGTATGGGGGAGGTGCGAAACCATACCCCAACATTCATAATTGAAATAAAAAGGGCAATACAACTTAAAGAAAATTGACAAAAAAAGAGAAAGGAAGAAAACCCCTTACTTGGAAGTGTGCTTCCAAAGGCTAGAGAGAGGCTTGTGAGAGGCTTCTTGGGAGCTTGGGGCACCTTGAGAGGATTCTAGAGAGAGTAGGGCAGAGTTTGGACGAACTTCAAGGGCTTTGGGTGAGGAGGAAGTGGGAGCTTGGGTGGGTTTATATAGGAAAGGTGAGAGAATTCTTTATTATTTAGGTTTGGGACCCCTTATATTAAAATAATCCAAACCACAAACCGTCCCATGGTATTTGCCCATGGTTTGTGGAAAAGGGAAGAGGAAAACAATATTTTACAAGGCCAAGGTCCGAACTTATTAAAAAAATTAGGGTTTCTTATGTGGAGGTGAGTCACACTCCCATGGAAATTAATTTAAAAAGGCAAGGTGTTGAATAAGTCTTGAGGGCTCCATTAATGCTTTGAAAAGTGAGTCAAACAAACCCAAAACCTCATTATTTTAATGATAAAACACATATTGGCCGAACATAAGGATTATGGTATTTTATTACATCACCATTGGGTCATTATGATGTCATAAAACACATTATATATTTAAATGGTATTTAATTTTTACCCAAAAATTTGACTGTCTCAGAAAATTATGAAAAATTCACCGTTGGATAATTTTGACGTCCTGATTCCAAAAATAATATTTATTTTATCTAAATAATTTTCTAAATATGTGAATTTTCACTTTTAAAATAAAAACCGACATTTATAAAAAATTCACGGGTTTTGACAGAAATGGCTTTCAAACCTTAATAAAAATTTTAATTGCATTCATAAAATTATAAGATCATTTATAATTAATGACAATTAATTTAATATTAATAATAATATTTTATTAAAATATTATTTAATTCAAAAATCCTTTAATTTAATAAAATATAATTCTTAATTAAATAATAACTAAAAACATCATTTGTACTTTAAAAACTAATTACAATGCATCAAAAATGACTAGAAATTATATTCATTATTATATACAATATAATGTACGTGAACATGGTGCTACTTATTTGTTACATAACCCCTTAAAATAGCCGCATAAGAACTAAGGGTAAGGTGTGCGATGGTGACAGACTCTTGGGGTTGCTCGGATAACATTGCTCGAGTGGTAATCTCTATCAACTTCCATTTTTCCCGTAGACCATCACGTTCGAGCTTGACTTGATGAAGCTCAGCTTGGGCTTGGTCAAGGGAAAAGCCCAAAGACGCCACCTCCTTTCCGAGCTCCGACAAATGGGCTTCGTAAGGGGAAATTCTACTGGATGAGGCCATCGCTTCCTTTGTCTGAGTAGAGAATTGGTTCGTTAAAGACTTATATTTAAACTACCCAGATGATCACTGTTCAACAGCTATAAAAGTAACGGTCACAAATCTTAACGTAAAACTTAAAGAAGTTGACATCTTATAAAAACATTTTTCATAAAGAAACATTTAACTGGATCAAGAGGGATTTTCCATTAATGAAACTTTGGGTCGTTACAACATTCCCCCCTTAAGAAATTTCGCCCTCGAAATTTTCCTTTTCCCAAACTAAAACAAATGTGGGTAACTTAGCTTCATCATATCCTCCGACTCCCAAGTTGCTTCTTCAAACTTGTGGTTTCTCCACAACACCTTGACGAGGGGCATTGTCTTATTTCGTAGAACTTTTTCTCTACGATCTAAGATCTTCACTGGTTGCTCCTCATAAGAAAGATCGTCTTCTAATTGTACCACCTCGGAAGAGAGTACATGTGAAGGGTCTGGTATGTACTTCCTTAAGAGGGATACATGGAAGACATCATGCACCTTGGCCATAGTAGGTGGAAGTGCTAGTCGATAGGCCACAGCCCCAACACGATCAAGAATCTCGAAGGGGCCGATGTACCTTGGACTTAACTTCCCTTTCTTCCCAAACCTCATGACCTTCTTCCACGGAGATATGCGTAAAAACACCATGTCTCCGACTTTAAACTCAAGGTCTCGTCGACGATTATCTGCATAACTCTTCTGTCGACTTTGGGCTGCCTTGATATGCTGCTGAATGGTTTTCACCTTCTCTACCATTTCTTCGACCATTTCTGGTCCAAGCAGCTTACGTTCACCGACCTCATCCCAACATGCCGGTGTTCTGCACCTTTTCCCATATAGGGCTTCATATGGTGCCATTTGGATGCTCGAGTGGAAACTATTATTATAAGAGAACTCAACCAGAAGAAGATGTTGATCCCATCCTCCTTTAAAGTCCATTGAGCACGCTCTCAACATATCCTCAACTGTTTGGATAGTCCGCTCGGATTGGCCATCAATTTGAGGATGATAGGCCGTACTGAAGTTCAGTTCAGTATTCAGAGCATGTTGAAGACTCTTCCAAAACATAGAGGTAAATCTTAGATCTCGGTCCGACACAATATATAGTGGTACTCCATGAAACCGTACCACTTCCCTGATATATATATGTGCCAGTTGATCCAAAGAGAAATCCTCTCGAATAGAAATGAAGTGTGCAGTCTTTGTAAGACGATCCACAATAACCCAGATTGCATTGTTGCTTTTGGATGTCCTTGGAAGTCCAGTGACGAAGTCCATGGTGATGTTCTCCCATTTCCATTCTGGTATGGGCAATGGTTGCATCATCCCCTTAGACTTCTACCTCTCTGCCTTCACTTGCTGACACACCAGACACTTTGATGTATATTCGGCGATCTCCTTCTTCATATTATCCCACCAAAAGTTTTCTCGGAGATCTCGATACATCTTTGTGCTCCCTGGGTGAATAGAGAAATTTGAACTATGTGCATCATCCAAAAGTTCCTTCTTCAGCTCCGAACTTGATGGGACACATAGTCTTTTCCCAAACCGCACAATTCCTTCTTCATTAACATTAAACTCTGAGGATTTTCCCTTTTTGATAGCTTCCACTTTTTCTTGGATTCTCGCATCATCCTTTTGAGCATCCTTTAACCTTTCCAAAAGAGATGGTTGAGCAATCATTTGTGAAAGGATTGATGATGTTCCCTTCTTTATGATTCCCACGTCCATCTTCATCAAGTCTAAGAAGATTGGATCCTTCTCAATTCTCATCATTGATAGAATTGCTGGATCCTTTCTACTTAGGGCATCCTCTACCTTGTTCGCCTTCCCAGGGTGGTAATGTATTGAACAGTCATAATCTTTGATGAGCTCTATCCATCTTCTCTGGCGCATATTAAGCTCTTTCTATGTGAATATATATTTAAGACTCTTGTGGTCAGTATATATCTCACATTTCTCCCCATAGAGATAATGCCGCCAGATTTTCAAGGCAAAGATCACCGCCGCCAACTCCAGATCATGCGTTGGATAGTTTCGCTCATGGATTTTCAACTGTCTTGAGGCATAGGATATCACTTTATCATTCTGCATCAGCACACATCCTAAGCCCTTCTTCGAAGCATCACTGAATACCACAAAAAGCTCCCCACTTGTGGGTAAAGTGAGCACAGGTGCAGTGATAAGCCTCCTTTTCAACTCCTTGAAGCTTTCTTCGCATTCATCACTCCAAGCAAACTTTACTCCCTTTTGAGTTAGCTTGGTAAGAGGGTTGGAAAATCGTGAGAAGTTTCTCACAAATCGTCGATAATATCCAGCTAACCCCAAGAAGCTACGGATATCAGTTACCGATGTTGGCCTCGGCCATCCCTCAATTGCATCTGTTTTAGAAGGGTCCACAGATATCCCATTGCTTGTGATGATATGGCCCAAGAATGAGACCTCCTTCAACCAGAACTCACACTTGTTGTACTTGGCATAGAGCTTCTCCTTGCGTAAAGTCTCCAGTACAGTTCTTAAATGCTCCTCATGATCCTCCTTGGTTTTGGAGTATATTAGAATATCATCTATAAAGACTACCACAAATTTATCTAGGTAATCTCTAAAGACTCTATTCATCAAGTCCATGAATATTGCTGGAGCATTGGTGAGTCCAAAAGGCATTACTATGAATTCATAGTGCCCATACCTTGTACGAAAAGCAGTCTTGGGGATATCTTCCTTCTTCACCCTTACTTGATAATATCCCGACCGCAAGTCGACCTTGGAGAAGTATTGTGCTCCACGCAGCTGATCAAACAAGTCATCGATTCTTGGGAGAGGATACTTGTTCTTTATCGTGATTTTGTTAAGTTCACGATAATCGATGCAAAGCCTCATTGACCCATCCTTCTTCTTGACGAAGAGGACTGGTGCACCCCATGGTGATGCACTTGGGCGTATAAACCCTTTATCCAGATTCTCCTGTAGTTGTTTCTTCAGTTCTTCAAGCTCAACCACAGCCATTCTATATGGAGTCTTGGATATTGGTAGCGCCCCAGGTATAAGTTCAATTGAGAACTCAACATCTCTTCTTGGAGGAAGACCAGGAAGTTCCTCGGGAAATACTTCAGCGAATTCCCTCACAATAGGCATTTCTTCAAGGGTGGTTTCTTCCTTGGACTCAATCATCTGAGCCAGATATACGTGCTCATAAGGTAGTAATATCCATGCTTGAGATGATGGAGCTAAAGGAGATTCATCTTCCTCCTGACACTTGTAAAGAATCGGGGGTCGATTCTCCATATGGAGTGTAATTTCCTTCTCCCGACAATTTATGTTGGCTCTATATAAGGAAAGCCAATCCATGCCAAGAATTGCATCAAATTACACCAAAGGGAGTATGACGAGGTTCGCTGGGAAATTCAATCCACAGATTATAACAGGGAAGGACTTATACTCATGGGATGCAATGATTGCCCCATTTGTCGTACTCACTGACATCTTTACTTCCATGATTTGTGGTGGTGCAGGGATTATTCTACTAAACTTTTGAGATATAAAAGAATGCGTAGAACCTGAATCAAAAAGTACGTTCGCTATTCTTGAATGAATAACTAGCGTACCTGTCACCACTTCGTTTTCGGGGTTCACTTCGGCAGAAGTGATGGCAAAAGCTCCTCCTTGCTGTCTTGGAGGTTGTTGATTGCCTCCGATAACCCTTGGATTAGGGCACTGATTCGCAAAATGACCCGGTTCTTTGCATTTGAAGCATTGAACAACGCGTTGAGGTTCGAACGGAGCGTTCCTCCCCTCCGTCGCAGCCGCGGGTCCTTCTTGCTGACAGTTAACAGCTAGGTGCCCTTCTCTTCCACACTTGAAGCATTTTCTTGTCCCCCTAAGGCAATTTCCAGGGTGCTTCTTTCCACACTTTTGTCAAGTGGGGTGCTGGAATTTCTTAGCGCCGTTGGATTTATCCATCGGACCACCAGCATTGAAGTCCACCTTCCGCTTCTTGTCCCCATGATACACCTCTGATTCTACGATCTCCATTTCAACCTTGAGGGCACATCGGACAATTTCCTCATAGCTGTCGAAGTCACGGATCGCTAATGCTTTCCGCAAGCTAGGCTTCAGCCCACCAAAGAAGCGGTCAACCTTGCATTCGGGGGTAACGACAAAGCCGGAAGCGTATCGTGCAAGCCTTGTGAAGTTTGCCTCGTACGCTCCCACAGATTCCTCATCTTTCGGCTTGAGGGAAAGGAAGTCCCTTTCCATCTTAAGACGGAGGGTGCGTGGAAAATATTTATCGAAAAACATCTTCCGGAATACCCTCCATTCCAAAGCCTCGATCTCCTCCTCAGGCTTCGTATTTTTGATCAACGTCCACCATTGATCAGCTTCACCCTCCATACGATAAGCCGCCAGGAGAACCTTCTCTTTTTCAGAGCATTGTAGGATGGAGAATATCTTTTCAATGGAGTTGATCCATTGTTCAGCAATCGTGGGATCGGATGATCCACTAAACGTAGGAGGCCTTTGTCTCATGAAGCTTTCAATAGCGACTTGTTCTTTCTTAGGGGGGGTTGAACGTTCCCCTTGACCAGTGTTTCTATTCAAAACTTGAGTTAGCTGAGAGAGAAGCGTGACAAAGTTCGCAATTCCCGCTCCCATTGGATTGGGTATCTCATAAGTACAGTCATCACACTGATCTTCACAACGGTTGTTAGCCCGAGTTTTCCTATTACCGGCCATTGGCTGGAATAAAAGGAAAGTTAGGGGTAACACATAAAGGGTAATCCAAAGACAAAAGTTGATGACTTATAAATAAACTTTAATCTCTTCAACTCATGAGTCTATAGGATTCAATCCAGGCTTTTAATGATCTTCCTTCTAACATATATTCTTAGGGGCATTTTTCCCTTAATAAGGGTTCATACTAAGATTGTGAATTTATCAAAACATATCCCCCGGGAGTGTCGTAACCAAGAGTGCAGCAAGGCCCGTTGTCGTGCACCAGTTCCCGTTCGAGTCTAGCTCAAAGCGGTGTTTTCGGGTTTTACCCCTAGGATACATTTGTGCCAGAGCCGCCTCTACCTGCTCGTATCCAGACAGGGATGTATTTGTTTGATAAAACACTTACTTAGTATTTACCAAAACTTAGGGATGTTTTTATTATGCTTAGTCTTGTATCTAAGGCTTTACTAGGGTTTCCTAATCCCAAAAATAACTAAACCTATCCTCTGATACCAACTATGACAACCCTGCTTTTTATTACAACTTAAACATGCTTTATTACATAAAACATCACTTGATACAACAAAGAAGATCGAGAGGTTTAGTGTATTTGGGGCTTAGGATCATTACATAAAAATTTAAACATGAAATACAACATCCTTATTGAAAACTTCCTTTACATGACCACTACATTCCTTCGTACTTAGCATTGCATGGGATAACCTGAGGACATGCATAAGAAAAGGGTGAGCTATAAAGCCCAGTAAGGGAGTACACAATGAATAACATGAGGAGTACAATACATGTTAGGCAATAGGCATATCAATAGAGCATAAGAGAGACATGAACATAAAGGCATGATAAAGCATGATAATCATAACATGGAAATGTGGCAACAACACTTAACATTGAATTAGCATGAGCCAAGGCTCATTGCACATGGAGCATGAGTAAACCCTCATTGCACTTGAAGCACGAGTAAACCCTCGTTGCACTTGAATTAGCATGAGTAAACACTCATTGCACATGACGTATCATGATACTATACTTTACCCAATGCATTGGAGCGCTATAAAGGGCACACCCTTCTTAAACATTTCATTTCATGCATAAGTGTGCCACATGGATCATAAAACATGGATTCATAAAACATAATCATTTCTTCCACGATAAAGGAATGTGGAATTCATACATGAAACTTTACAATAAATATGTATATTTGCATAAAGGTGAATACCCTTGATGGAGAAATGGGCATGGTATTCACTACACAAAGACATTGGCTTAGAAAATCGGTGCGATTTTGGCAGCGTAACGGCGTGACATAAGAATTCATAAAAAATGTTGATGAGAGAGAAAGGGGTTACTCATCATATTTACATGTAATGTACAGTAAGGAGATCATATATATACATGTCCCAACAATAGAAATGGAATTTAGATTCATGATACAAAAGTATTGCTTGAATGTAAAAGAAGAGAGAGAAGTTCCTTTCGGAATTTTGGCATAGTAACGGGTGTACATGGGAGGCATTTAATGAGAGACAAATGGTTCTCCCATCATTCAAACAATAAGAGGGCAGTATGGGGGAGGTTCGAAACCATACCCCAACATTCATAATTGAAATAAAAAGGGCAATACAACTTAAAGAAAATTGACAAAAAAAGAGAAAGGAAGAAAACCCCTTACTTGGTAGTGTGCTTCCAAAGACTAGAGAGAGGCTTGTGAGAGGCATCTTGGGATCTTGGGGCACCTTGAGAGGATTCTAGAGAGAGTAGGGCAGAGTTTGGACGAACTTCAAGGGCTTTGGGTGAGGAGGAAGTGGGAGCTTGGGTGGGTTTATATAGGAAAGGTGAGAGAATTCTTTATTATTTAGGTTTGGGACCCCTTATATTAAAATAATCCAAACCACAAACCATCCCATGGTATTTGCCCATGGTTTCTGGAAAAGGGAAGAGGAAAACAATATTTTACAAGGCCAAGGTCCGAACTTATTAAAAAAATTAGGGTTGCTTATGTGGAGGTGAGTCACACTCCCATGGAAATTAATTTAAAATGGCAAGGTGTTGAATAAGTCTTGAGGGCTCCATTAATGCTTTGAAAAGTGAGTCAAACAAACCCAAAACCTCATTATTTTAATGATAAAACACATATTGGCCGAACATAAGGATTATGGTATTTTATTACATCACCATTGGGTCATTATGATGTCATAAAACACATTATATATTTAAATGGTATTTAATTTTTACCCAAAAATTTGACTGTCTCAGAAAATTATGAAAAATTCACCGTTGGATAATTTTGACGTCCTGATTCCAAAAATAATATTTATTTTATCTAAATAATTTTCTAAATATGTGAGTTTTCACTTTTAAAATAAAAACCGACATTTATAAAAAATTCACGGGTTTTGACAGAAATGGCTTTCAAACCTTAATAAAAATTTTAATTGCATTCATAAAATTATAAGATCATTTATAATTAATGACAATTAATTTAATATTAATAATAATATTTTATTAAAATATTATTTAATTCAAAAATCCTTTAATTTAATAAAATATAATTCTTAATTAAATAATAACTAAAAACATCATTTGTACTTTAAAAACTAATTACAATGCATCAAAAATGACTAGAAATTATATTCATTATTATATACAAAATAATGTAAATGAACATGGTGCTACTTATTTGTTACATAACCCCTTAAAATAGCCGCATAAGACCTAAGGGTAAGGTGTGCGATGGTGACAGACTCTTGGGGTTGCTCGGATAACATTGCTCGAGTGGTAATCTCTATCAACTTCCATTTTTCCCGTAGACGATCACGTTCGAGCTTGACTTGATGAAGCTCAGCTTGGGCTTGGTCAAGGGCAAAGCCCAAAGACGCCACCTCCTTTCCGAGCTCCGACAAATGGTCTTCGTAAGGGGCAATTCTACTGGATGAGGCCATCGCTTCCTTTGTCTGAGTAGAGAATTGGTTCGTTAAAGACTTATATTTAAACTACCCAGATGATCACTGTTCAACGGCTATAAAAGTAACAGTCACAAATCTTAACGTAAAACTTAAAGAAGTTGACATCTTATAAAAACATTTTTCATAAAGAAACATTTAACTGGATCAAGAGGGATTTTCCATTAATGAAACTTTGGGTCGTTACAACATTCCCCCCTTAAGAAATTTCGCCCTCGAAATTTTCCTTTTCCCACACTAAAACAAATGTGGGTAACTTAGCTTCATCATATCCTCCGACTCCCAAGTTGCTTCTTCAAACTTGTGGTTTCTCCACAACACCTTGACGAGGGGCATTGTCTTATTTCGTAGAACTTTTTCTCTACGATCTATGATCTTCACTGGTTGCTCCTCATAAGAAAGATCGTCTTCTAATTGTACCACCTCGGAAGAGAGTACATGTGAAGGGTCTGGTATGTACTTCCTTAAGAGGGATACATGGAAGACATCATGCACCTTGGCCATAGTAGGTGGAAGTGCTAGTCGATAGGTCACAGCCCCAACACGATCAAGAATCTCGAAGGGGCCGATGTACCTTGGACTTAACTTCCCTTTCTTCCCAAACCTCATGACCTTCTTCCACGGAGATATGCGTAAAAACACCATGTCTCCGACTTTAAACTCAAGGTCTCGTCGACGATTATCTGCATAACTCTTCTGTCGACTTTGGGCTGCCTTGATATGCTGCTGAATGGTTTTCACCTTCTCTACCATTTCTTCGACCATTTCTGGTCCAAGCAGCTTACGTTCACCGACCTCATCCCAACATGCCGGTGTTCTGCACCTTTTCCCATATAGGGCTTCATATGGTGCCATTTGGATGCTCGAGTGGAAACTATTATTATAAGAGAACTCAACCAGAGGAAGATGTTGATCCCATCCTCCTTTAAAGTCCATTGAGCACGCTCTCAACATATCCTCAACTGTTTGGATAGTCCGCTCGGATTGGCCATCAGTTTGAGGATGATAGTCCGTACTGAAGTTCAGTTCAGTATTCAGAGCATGTTGAAGACTCTTCCAAAACTTAGAGGTAAATCTTGGATCTCGGTCCGACACAATAGATAGTGGTACTCCATGCAACCGTACCACTTCCCTGATATATATCCGTGCCAGTTGATCCAAAGAGAAATCCTCTCGAATAGCAATGAAGTGTGCAGTCTTTGTAAGACGATCCACAATAACCCAGATTGCATTGTTGCTTTTGGATGTCCTTGGAAGTCCAGTGACGAAGTCCATGGTGATGTTCTCCCATTTCCATTCTGGTATGGGCAATGGTTGCATCATCCCCTTAGACTTCTGCCTCTCTGCCTTCACTTGCTGACACACCAGGCACTTTGATGTATATTCGGCGATCTCCTTCTTCATATTATCCCACCAAAAGTTTTCTCGGAGATCTCGATACATCTTTGTGCTCCCTGGGTGAATAGAGAAATTTAAACTATGTGCATCATCCAAAAGTTCCTTCTTCAGCTCCGAACTTGATGGGACACATAGTCTTTTCCAAAACCGCACAATTCCTTCTTCATTAACATTAAACTCTAAGGATTTTCCCTTTTTGATAGCTTCCACTTTTTCTTGGATTCTCGCATCATCCTTTTGAGCATCCTTTAACCTTTCCAAAAGAGATGGTTGAGCAATCATTTGTGAAAGGATTGATGATGTTCCCTTCTTTATGATTCCCACGTCCATCTTCATCAAGTCTAAGAAGATTGGATCCTTCTCAATTCTCATCATTGATAGAATTGTTGGATCCTTTCTACTTAGGGCATCCGCTACCTTGTTCGCCTTCCCAGGGTGGTAATGTATTGAACAGTCATAATCTTTGATGAGCTCTATCCATCTTCTCTGGCGCATATTAAGCTCTTTCTGTGTGAATATATATTTAAGACTCTTGTGGTCAGTATATATCTCACATTTCTCCCCATAAAGATAATGCCGCCAGATTTTCAAGGCAAAGATCACCGCTGCCAACTCCAGATCATGCGTTGGATAGTTTCGCTCATGGATTTTCAACTGTCTTGAGGCATAGGATATCACTTTATCATTCTGCATCAGCACACATCCTAAGCCCTTCTTCGAAGCATCAATGAATACCACAAAAAGCTCCCCACTTGTGGGTAAAGTGAGCACAGGTGCAGTGATAAGCCTCCTTTTCAACTCCTTGAAGCTTTCTTCGCATTCATCACTCCAAGAAAACTTTACTCCCTTTCGAGTTAGCTTGGTAAGAGGGTTGGACAATCGTGAGAAGTTTCTCACAAATCGTCGATAATATCCAGCTAACCCCAAGAAGCTACGGATATCAGTTACCGATGTTGGCCTCGGCCATCCCTCAATTGCATCTGTTTTAGAAGGGTCCACAGATATCCCATTGCTTGTGATGATATGGCCCAAGAATGAGACCTCCTTCAACCAGAACTCACACTTGATGTACTTGGCATAGAGCTTCTCCTTGCGTAAAGTCTCCAGTACAGTTCTTAAATGCTCCTCATGATCCTCCTTGGTTTTGGAGTATATTAGAATATCATCTGTAAAGACTACCACAAATTTATCTAGGTAATCTCTAAAGACTCTATTCATCAAGTCCATGAATATTGCTGGAGAATTGGTGAGTCCAAAAGGCATTACTATGAATTCATAGTGCCCATAGCTTGTACGAAAAGCAGTTTTGGGGATATCTTTCTTCTTCACCCTTACTTGATAATATCCCGACCGCAAGTCGACCTTGGAGAAGTATTGTGCTCCACGCAGCTGATCAAACAAGTCATCGATTCTTGGGAGAGGATACTTGTTCTTTATCGTGATTTTGTTAAGTTCACGATAATCGATGCAAAGCCGCATTGACCCATCCTTCTTCTTGACGAAGAGGACTGGTGCACCCCATGGTGATGCACTTGGGCGTATAAACCCTTTATCCAGATTCTCCTGTAGTTGTTTCTTCAGTTCTTCAAGCTCAACCACAGCCATTCTATATGGAGTCTTGGATATTGGTAGCGCCCCAGGTATAAGTTCAATTGAGAACTCAACATCTCTTCTTGGAGGAAGACCAGGAAGTTCCTCGGGAAATACTTCAGCGAATTCCCTCACAATAGGCATTTCTTCAAGGGTGGTTTCTTCCTTGGACTCAATCATCTGAGCCAGATATGCGTGCTCATAAGGTAGTAATATCCATGCTTGAGATGATGGACCTAAAGGAGATTCATCTTCCTCCTGACACTTGTAAAGAATCGGGGGTCGATTCTCCATATGGAGTGTAATTTCCCTCTCCCGACAATTTATGTTGGCTCTATATAAGGAAAGCCAATCCATGCCAAGAATTGCATCAAATTCCACCAAAGGGTGTATGACGAGGTTCGCTGGGAAATTCAATCTACAGATTATAACAGGGGAGGACTTATACTCATGGGATGCAATGATTGCCCCATTTTCCGTACTCACTGACATCTTTACTTCCATGATTTGTGGTGGTGCAGGGATTATTCTACTAAACTTTTGAGATATAAAAGAATGCGTAGAACCTGAATCAAAAAGTACGTTTGCTATTCTTGAATGAATAACTAGCGTACCTGTCACCACTTCGTTGTCGGCGTTCACTTCAGCAGAAGTGATGGCAAAAGCTCTTCCTTGCTGTCTTGGAGGTTGTTGATTGCCTCCGATAACCCTTGGATTAGGGCACTGATTCGCAAAATGACCCGGTTCTTTGCATTTGAAGCATTGAACAACGCGTTGAGGTTCGAACGGAGCGTTCCTCCCCTCCGTCGCAGTCGCGGGTCCTTCTTGCTGACAGTTAACAGCTAGGTGCCCTTCTCTTCCACACTTGAAGCATTTTCTTGTCCCCCTAAGGCAATTTCCAGGGTGATTCTTTCCACACTTTTGGCAAGTGGGGTGCTGGAATTTCTTAGCGCCGTTGGATTTATCCATCGGACCACCAGCATTGAAGTCCACCTTCCGCTTCTTGTCCCCATGATACCCCTGTGATTCTACGATCTCCATTTCAACCTTGAGGGCACATCGGACAATTTCCTCATAGCTGTCGAAGTCACGGATCGCTAATGCTTTCCGCAAGCTAGGCTTCAGCCCACCAAAGAAGCGGTCAACCTTGCATTCGGGGGTAACGACAAAGCCGGAAGCGTATCGTGCAAGCCTTGTGAAGTTTGCCTCGTACGCTCCCACAGATTCCTCATCTTTCTGCTTGAGGGAAAGGAAGTCCCTTTCCATCTTAAGACGGAGGGTGCGTGGAAAATATTTATCGAAAAACATCTTCCGGAATACCTTCCATTCCAAAGCCTCGATCTCCTCCTCAGGCTTCGTATTTTTGATCAACGTCCACCTTTGATCAGCTTCACCCTCCATACGATAAGCCGCCAGGAGAACCTTCTCTTTTTCAGAGCATTGGAGGATGGAGAATATCTTTTCAATGGAGTTGATCCATTGTTCAGCAATCGTGGGATCGGATGATCCACTAAACGTAGGAGGCCTTTGTCTCATGAAGCTTTCAATAGCGACTTGTTCTTTCTTAGGGGGGGTTGAACGTTCCTCTTGACCAGTGTTTCTATTCAAAACTTGAGTTAGCTGAGAGAGAAGCGTGACAAAGTTCGCAATTCCCGCTCCCATTGGATTGGGCATCTCATAAGTACAGTCATCACACTGATCTTCACAACGGTTGTTAGCCCGAGTTCTCCTATTACCGGCCATTGGCTGGAATAAAAGGAAAGTTAGGGGTAACACATAAAGGGTAATCCAAAGACAAAAGTTGATGACTTATAAATAAACTTTAATCTCTTCAACTCATGAGTCTATAGGATTCAATCCAGGCTTTTCATGATCTTCCTTCTAACATATATTCTTAGGGGCATTTTTCCCTTAATAAGGGTTCATACTAAGATTGTGAATTTATCAAAACATATCCCCCGGGAGTGTCGTAACCAAGAGTGCAGCAAGGCCCGTTGTCGTGCACCAGTTCCCGTTCGAGTCTAGCTTAAAGCGGTGTTTTCGGGTTTTACCCCTAGGATACATCTGTGCCAGAGCCGCCTCTACCTGCTCGTATCCAGACAGGGATGTATTTGTTTGATAAAACACTTACTTAGTATTTACCAAAACTTAGGGATGTTTTTATTATGCTTAGTCTTGTATCTAAGGCTTTACTAGGGTTTCCTAATCCCAAAAATAACTAAACCTATCCTCTGATACCAACTATGACAACCCTGCTTTTTATTACAACTTAAACATGCTTTATTACATAAAACTTCACTTGATACAACAAAGAAGATCGAGAGGTTTAGTGTCTTTGGGGCTTAGGATCATTACATAAAAATTTAAACATGAAATACAACATCCTTATTGAAAACTTCCTTTACATGACCACTACATTCCTTCGTACTTAGCATTGCATGGGATAACCTGAGGACATGAATAAGAAAAGGGTGAGCTATAAAGCCCAGTAAGGGAGTACACAATGAATAACATGAGGAGTACAATACATGTTAGGCAATAGGCATATAAATAGAGCATAAGAGAGACTTGAACATAAAGGCATGATAAAGCATGATAATCATAACATGGAAATGTGGCAACAACACTTAACATTGAATTAGCATGAGCCAAGGCTCATTGCACATGGAGCATGAGTAAACCCTCATTGCACTTGAAGCACGAGTAAACCCTCGTTGCACTTGAATTAGCATGAGTCAACACTCATTGCACATGACGTATCATGATACTATACTTTACCCAATGCATTGGAGCGCTATAAAGGGCACACCCTTCTTAAACATTTCATTTCATGCATAAGTGTGCCACATGGATCATAAAACATGGATTCATAAAACATAATCATTTCTTCCACGATAAAGGAATGTGGAATTCATACATGAAACTTTACAATAAATATGTATATTTTCATAAAGGTGAATACCCTTGATGGAGAAATGGGCATGGTATTCACTACACAAAGACATTGGCTTAGAAAATCGGTGCGATTTCGGCAGCGTAACGGCGTGACATAAGAATTCATAAAAAAGGTTTATGAGAGAGAAAGGGGTTCCTCATCATATTTACATGTAATGTACAGTAAGGAGATCATATATATACATGTCCCAACAATAGAAATGGAATTTAGATTCATGATACAAAAGTATTGCTTGAATGTAAAAGAAGAGAGAGAAGTTCCTTTCGGAATTTTGGCATAGTAACGGGTGTACATGGGAGGCATTTAATGAGAGACAAATGGTTCTCCCATCATTCAAACAATAAGAGGGCAGTATGGGGGAGGTGCGAAACCATACCCCAACATTCATAATTGAAATAAAAAGGGCAATACAACTTAAAGAAAATTGACAAAAAAAGAGAAAGGTAGAAAACCCCTTACTTGGAAGTGTGCTTCCAAAGGCTAGAGAGAGGCTTGTGAGAGGCTTCTTGGGAGCTTGGGGCACCTTGAGAGGATTCTAGAGAGAGTAGGGCAGAGTTTGGACGAACTTAAAGGGCTTTGGGTGAGGAGGAAGTGGGAGCTTGGGTGGGTTTATATAGGAAAGGTGAGAGAATTCTTTATTATTTAGGTTTGGGACCCCTTATATTAAAATAATCCAAACCACAAACCATCCCATGGTATTTGCCCATGGTTTCTGGAAAAGGGAAGAGGAAAACAATATTTTACAAGTCCAAGGTCCGAAATTATTAAAAAAATTAGGGTTGCTTATGTGGAGGTGAGTCACACTCCCATGGAAATTAATTTAAAAAGGCAAGGTGTTGAATAAGTCTTGAGGGCTCCATTAATGCTTTGAAAAGTGAGTCAAACAAACCCAAAACCTCATTATTTTAATGATAAAACACATATTGGCCGAACATAAGGATTATGGTATTTTATTACATCCCCATTGGGTCATTATGATGTCATAAAACACATTATATATTTAAATGGTATTTAATTTTTACCCAAAAATTTGACTGTCTCAGAAAATTATGAAAAATTCACCGTTGGATAATTCTGATGTCCTGATTCCAAAAATAATATTTATTTTATCTAAATAATTTTCTAAATATGTGAATTTTCACTTTTAAAATAAAAACCGACATTTATAAAAAATTCACGGGTTTTGACAGAAATGGCTTTCAAACCTTAATAAAAATTTTAATTGCATTCATAAAATTATAAGATCATTTATAATTAATGACAATTAATTTAATATTAATAATAATATTTTATTAAAATATTATTTAATTCAAAAATCCTTTAATTTAATAAAATATAATTCTTAATTAAATAATAACTAAAAACATCATTTGTACTTTAAAAACTAATTACAATGCATCAAAAATGACTAGAAATTATATTCATTATTATATACAAAATAATGTACATGAACATGGTGCTACTTATTTGTTACATAACCCCTTAAAATAGCCGCATAAGACCTAAGGGTAAGGTGTGCGATGGTGACAGACTCTTGGGGTTGCTCGGATAACATTGCTCGAGTGGTAATCTCTATCAACTTCCATTTTTCCCGTAGACGATCACGTTCGAGGTTGACTTGATGAAGCTCAGCTTGGGCTTGGTCAAGGGCAAAGCCCAAAGACGCCACCTCCTTTCCGAGCTCCGACAAATGGGCTTCGTAAGGGGCAATTCTACTGGATGAGGCCATCGCTTCCTTTGTCTGAGTAGAGAATTGGTTCGTTAAAGACTTATATTTAAACTACCCATATGATCACTGTTCAATGGCTATAAAAGTAACGGTCACAAATCTTAATGTAAAACTTAAAGAAGTTGACATCTTATAAAAACATTTTTCATAAAGAAACATTTAACTGGATCAAGAGGCATTTTCCATTAATGAAACTTTGGGTCGTTACATAAGCAATATAGTAGAAGATATCATTAACCGAAACATTAGGAACGGTGAATAGATAAAAACACATGCCATTAAAAAATAAACTTGTAAGTAATATGGAAGTAATAAGAGCTAAAATAAATAATTCCATAACAAAGCATAATCATAGGTATTATTCTTGTTGAATAAACTCATGAACTTTCAATTACAAGTTTTATAATGTGAGAAATGTATATTCCAGGCAATATAAAATATAATTTCAAGTTGTCAGCGGAGACATATATAAAATATTAATCCCTCAGACAAAACCATATCTAAAAATGGGCAAGGCCTTGACCAAGTCCATATCTATTGGTCTAATGAGACCTATAGATTCATCTAGGGGATATAGCAGGCCCCACCCATCACATAATAAGTTCAATACATTCCTCATATGAATGGGGATAAACATAAAAATATATACATTCATTTTGAAATTAACATATGAAACATAAATAACTTTCCCCAAACATTAATCATACACACTAACCATTCAGAGTAAAAATGTGAATGGTTTTAAGACAAAAAATCCATAGTAAAACTAATCTAAAACCATTTAGTAAAATATGGTACAAGATATTATAAATATTAATCTAAATAATAAAAAATAATCAGTAGGAGTGTGGAAAAAAATAAATATAATCTTATTAAATCATCGAGTAATTCTTGGGCTAAATACACTTTTACTTTGAGAAGAAGAGTTCTTTTGGAAAATTATTTTTATGAAACCATAACTGAAGTAAGATGGTACTTTCATAATAAAATAATTGACTTTATAAGAATATTTTTTGATAAAATCATATTATATAGTTCCCTCAAAAATAGGTACGAATTTGAGAAATTCCCTTGTATCAGGATTGTATTTCAGGAAGAATTTTTGAAAGATCCTTTTAAAACATATAAATTTCTATCAATGAAGGAATGATTCTATTTGGAACACATATACAAAAAATTCACACAGGAATTATGATAAATAGATATGAATTAATAATAATTTAATTGAGGTAGGTAGATAATAAATTTAACCCAAATTAAGGGAGGTTCTGGTGGAAAACACTTACCTTAACTCTGAAGGTGTTCCTCACATGGTCTTAATGACCTGAATAATAAAATTTTGGATCATAAATTAAATATTCCATAAAATCCTATAAATTTATTAGAATTATTATAACCTTATTAGTTTTATTCATGGCCTTTTGATGGGTTAAGATATTCAATTTTTTTATAGGAGTGCTGTCTTCCTTGGTTTTCATGGTTCCTTTACTTATATTCATTTAAGGATAAACATGTAGAATGATAATGGTTGTCCATAATAAAATTTGTATGTCATTAGTGAATAAGAATAATATTACATATTCATAAAATTCATTTGGTTATTGGGAGTGAATTTTATTCATTATATAAATTATTAATGGCAATATTTTGGGTTAATTGGTGGTTTGTTATCACAATGAATTAATTTTGATTTATATGTTAATATCATGTGTAAAAAAAATAATCATAAATAAGTTATAATATATATATTATAGTCTTTTAAACCAGAAAAATGGTTTCATGGCCATTATTGAATATGTTAATAGAAAAAGAAAACATGTTGTCCTTGGATGTGATAAATTAACACATCTCGGATGGTGTTTTCATTTCTAGTATAAGAAAACGGGAAAGGAGAGATGATGAAGAATTATTAATTTATCATAAAAAAATATATTAAATTCAATGTACTGGATTAATCATAACATTTTTATGAAAGGAGTAGAGGAAAGAAAACCAAAATAAATGAACTTGAAATAAAAGAAATGAAAAGATGAATTTTCCTCTTGAAGTAATCTTCTTTTAGAGCCTCCTTAGTGGAGAGGATTTGATCTTTTATGAGAATAAGATATGATATATGAGGGGGGTATCTTGGGAGGATATTTCGGAAAACGTTTTTCTTGGAACAAGTCTTTAGAGGTGTTATTAGAATAGGGAGTCAGGGGGTTTCTTATAGTGGTGGAAAGGAAGGGTTTCCTATTATTTTACTCATTGTTTTATTATTTTTTTCAAAGACAACCAATAGTATTGATTATTGTGACCAAAAATAGTAATATGTGTATGTGAGATATAAAAAATATTCATTTTCATCATACATGACTCAAGAATATTTTCAAAAATGACTTATTTATCATATTTTGTAAATTATCAAATTTAACTATTCACCAAAAATTCAAGTATTTCAGAAAAAATCCCAAAATATTACTATAATAATATTTTGACATGTATAATTCAAAAAAAAAGCCAGTTTTCCAAAAAAAAATTCTATATATTAATAATATTATTTTTAATTAAAATCATGATTTACTTGAAAAATATAATTTTTAAAACATTTATTTACTTATTCCAAAACATAAGTACATCATACTTACACTTAAATCCTATATATATAATTTCATAGGTGAGATTAATATTCATAAGGGTATGACACTATTCATAAGGGTGACATTAATATTAATAAGGGTATGTTATTATTCCCCAAAATTTAGGTTTTTCATATCAGACTCTAAATAACTTACTGATCGCAACTGTGTGTGTCAGATTTTTGAAACTCAAATCATAGGAGTGGTAAAATTATGTTTAATGGCTAGGTTATTAAAAATTAGTGTTTTTAAGGACTCAATGTTTCATTCATTCAATATTTTATTTATTTTCAAAATCATGGGGTGTTATATTATCCCCTCAAAAAAAATTCATCCTAAAAAATTGAAATTTCCCTTTGAGAGTTATTGGTTGTTACTTGAAAATTTCTAGGTGAAACCCCAATATCAGAAATAGGGTTAATAGAATATCATCCTATAAATGGTTAAGGGAAAATAGGGATCAAAAAATGAAAAAGAATAGTAATTATAAATGAATAAATTATCCTTTGAATGGGGTGACATTGATTGGAATTGAAAACTTGGGAATATAAAAAAACCAAACTATGAATTTATGGTGACAGAAAATAGGTTTAGATGAAAGTAGATTACCAAAACCAATAAACTATAGTTATGAAAATGTTCATTAACATTATCAATTATTCCGATAATATAACTACATTTAAAACTCTTATCATAGAGTTGAGGGACTATTCCACAGTATAAGTGTATAAATATATGGTTACATTTTGTAAACATGATCTTATCCTTAGAATGTTCATAGAACAACTTATACTTCATCTCATAGCACATGTTTCATCATGTGAGGTCATTAACCTCTAAAAATTCATACAATGATTAATTTAAACCATTTTATAAAGGGTTTAACATTCCAAAATATCAATATGAAATACATTAGATTCATTCCCACTGTAGTTAGTACTATCTAGTTTAAATTATCCACATATATCATCTCTATATTCAAAAATTGACATCTCAATATTATGAACATAATAAAGGTTTTTTATCCCTAGACCATATATTTTCAAAGATTTTGACCTGCTACTAATTCAATTTTTCATTACCACCATTAATCATACACCCTCAAATCCTAAAAGGAAAATTACTGCAGTGCAATCCTCATATATTTCAAAATTCTTTTAACCGGTGCATTCCAAATAAAATATTAAAAATACAAGTTTCTTGACTAGGCATATTAATAATTCCACTTCATCTGTGGTAGTATCATAATGTGATCTTTATCAAGTAACATCATTTGGGGTATATTCCCTTAACTCATAGTACATTGACTCACATAGTGCCTCATATCCTTGAAATTATCACAATGTACATTGGAAACCTTTTTCTTACCCATTAAATCATGAACTTCATGTCATTTTTTCCACACCAATAACAAACTCCCATTCCCTTCTTGAATTTACCAGCTTGATTTTTTCCACAATTATCACATGTGGTAAAACCCATCTTTTCCTTATTCCCTTTATCCATGTATTTTCCTTCCATCATGTTCCTCATTTTCTTCCCTTTAAATCCATAGGACTCATAAAATTACTAACATAACTTTTTTAACACATGATACTATTTATTCACATGATGAGGATACTTGGGAGACTATTTTAATTTGAAATGATGTCTTAAGACCATTGGAGATATGGTCATTCTTACTCCCTGCATCATGTTCATTGGTGAAGTTCTCATTCCTTCATTGAGGCACCATTTCTATAAAACTGCATATAATATATTAGCTCATAAAATTATGAACTCTCTATATCTCTAAACATGTTATGACACATAAAATAATTTTATTCATCGTAAATCCAAGAACTATAGACTTCAGTTCTTTTAGGGGCATAAATACTTCATAATGGTTTTTAATAAGTTTATGAATTTACCAAAGAATATCCCCCAAGAGTGTCGAACCAAGAGTGCAGTAAGGGACGTTTTCATGCACCATCTCCCATTCGAGTCTAACTCAAAGAATTGTTTTTGGATTTTACCTCTAGAAACATCTATACTAGAGCTACCTCTATATATTTGTATCTAGACAGGGTTGTATTTTCTTGATAAACCACAAAATCTGTTCCTTACCAAAAATTTTGGATGTGTTCGTATTCTTATCCTCAAAGCTTATCTTACGGGTTTGTTCACTAATTTACCTTTTCTATATCTAGTTCCATGTTTTCTATTATACTTTCTCTAATACCAACAGTAATGCCTTGACCCCAGTTGCCTAGAGCTGGTGCATTATTTTAATAAATTGGCATGATTATAGGGAATTTAATCTTGAAGGACCGATCAATTTAGTTTTTTTGGAAACAAGATACATATAAGAGTTCCAAATTTCATCTCAAAATAAAAACAATATAATAACTTCAATAGAAAATCGTATAATCTCAGATATTAACCCTTAAATTCATTCAGAGTATAATCATCCTCGTAACATGGAAGGATAAAACATAATAAAGGACTGAGATCAAATACTCAGTATGGGTAATAAATACAGTGGATGATATTATAAAAATAAACATTATTCATGGTGAATAACTAAAAACACATGCCTTTAAAAAATGAAACACGTATGTAATATGAAAGTAATAAGACCTGAAATAAATAATTCCATAATAAAGAATAATCATGGTATTATACTAGTCGAATAAACTCCTGAAATTTAAATTACTAGTTTCATAATGAGGGAAATGAATATTTTGAAAAATCTAAAACAAACCTTCAAGGCCTAAGACAAGACATATAAAAATTATTAATCCCTCATCCAAAACTATATCGAAAAATGTGACAAGCCTCGACCAAGTCCATATCTATTTGTATCATGACACCTACTGATGCATCGAGTGGATATAGAGGACCCCACCTATCACATAATATTTTCAATGAATTCTTCATATGGACAATGATAAACATAAACAATATATATATTGATATTGGAACTAACATATGAAACATAAATAACTTTCCCCGAACATTAAGAATAAACACTAACCATTCAGAGTAAAATGGTGAATGGTTTTAAGATATCACATCCACTGTAAAAAAAATCATAAACCATTCAGGTAAATATGGAAGATTATATCACCAATATTAGTCCCAATAATACATGATAATCAATAGGAGTGTTTAAACATGTGAAGATACTCTTATGAAATCATAGAGTAAGTCTTTGGATAAAAACTCTTTTTCTTTGAAAAGAATAGTTATTTTGAAAAAATATTTTTTATAAAACCCAAAGACAAATAAAGTTGAATTTTAAAAATAAAATAAGTTATTTAAGAAAAATAATGGTTACTAAAGACATATTATTGAGTACCATTTAAAATAGGTAAGAATTTGAGTAATTCCCTTGAATCGGGATTGTATTTCAGAAAGAATTTTTGAAAGGTCCTTTTAAAACATATATAATCCCATAAATTAAGGTATAATTATGGTCAGAACACATATATAAAACATTTACATAGAAATTATTACTAATAAATATGAATTAATTAGAATATAATTGAGGTAAGTAGATAATAAAAGTAACCTGAATGAATATGGTGGTTCAGGTGAAAAACCCCTTACCCTAAGTCTGAAGGTGTTCCTAACTAGATATTAATGACCTGAATAATCAAATTTAGGTTCATAAATTTATAATTAATGAAACTCATATACATTTTATTTATTTATTATAACCTTAATTGGTCCATTCGTGTTCATTTGATGGGTTAAGAGATTCAATTTCATTGTTTGGGAGTGTTTTCTTCCTTGGTTTTCAGGATTGGTTTACTTATATTCATGTAAGGATAAACATGTATAATGAGAATGGTTTTCTAGAATAGAATTTGTATGTTATTCGTGAACAATCCTAATATTTCATGGTTATAATATTTATTTGGTTATTTGGAGTGAATATGAATCATTATATATAATATTTATTATAATAGTTTTTTTAATAGGTGTTTTTTTAACACATAGAAATCATTTTGATTTATAAGTTAATATAATGTATAAAAAGGATTGAAGAACAATAAATAAGTAATAATACATAAATTATTTTCTGGTTCAACCGTAAAAAAGGTTTCATCCCCTGAATTGAATACGGTAATAGAAATTGAAAACTCTTTTTCCTTTAATGTGATAAATTAATATATCTTAGATGGTGCATTAATATCTAGTATAAGATAAGGGGAAATGAGAGATGATGGTGAATTTTAAATTTATCATAACAAAATTTTAGTACATATAATTTACTGGAGTAATCAAAAAAATTGAATTAAAGGAGTTGAGGAAAGAAAAAAAATAAACTTGAAATAAAACAAATGAAAAAGAATAATTTACCTCTTGAAGTAATCTTTCTTAAGGGCCTCTTTAGGGGGAGGTTTTTGTATTTTATGAGACTAAGGGATGGTGGAAATGGGGTAGGATGTTGGTAGGATTTTTTTGTTGAATTTATACAAGTAATAGGGATAGAGAGGAGTGATGAGAAGAGGTAATGAGGGGGTAGGGGTTATAGTGGAGGAGAGTAGGGTTTTCCCATTATTTTACTTGTTATTTTATTTTTTTCCCAAATACAACCTATAGTATTGATTCTTGTGACCTAGAATAGTAATATGTGCATGTGAGTTCAAACCAACGGTCATTTACATCAACCATGACTCAACAATGATGCATAAATTAACATATTTTTCATATTTAGTAAATTATCAAATTTCACTATGCACCAAAAATTCAATATTTCAGAAAAACACCAAAAATTCACCCAAACAATTTTTCGACGTGTAGAATTCAAAAATGAAGTAAATTTTTCAGAAATATTATTTTTATCTAAAATCATAATTTACTTGAAAAATATAGTTTTCAAGGCATTTATTTACTTATTCTAAAACGTAGGTACATCATAATTTTACTAAAATACAACACATATACTATAATAGGAGTTATTAGTATTTATAAGGGTGAAATTACTATTTATAAGGGTAAGTTACTATTCAACAACAACTAATTTGGTCATATTAGACTCTAAATAACTTACTGATTGTAACCGTGTATGTCAGATTTTAGAAATTCAATTCATTGGAGTAGTAAAATTATGTTTACTGGCTAGGTTATAAAAAAGTGGTGTTTTGTAGAGACTCGATGTTTCATGCATTAAATATTAAATTTATTTGCAAAGTCTTTCTATGTTACATTTCATGTGATGATGCACAAATGGAAACTGATTAAATATTAAATATTGTATACCACTTATTTATTTTCATTCATGAATAGTATAATATTGTCTCATCGATCAATTGGGATTCCAAACATATTTGTTATAAATATAGCATTTTTATATAGAATATAGATTCTTCGTGACTTAACCATGGTCATCCAGCACAATTATAACATGAAAACTTTACATGAGCTTCATCTGAAGCACTACTAAATGAATAATCTAAAAAATATCCAAATTATTTGGAAACTCGTTTGAAATTTTATCGGTATCATACATCCAGATCTATAAATTCTATTATAGGAAAAAAGTTATATTCAAGTCAATAATGCAAACCGTAATGAAAAAAATTATTACAAACAATTTTAATATGAAATTCATCAAAGCATAACAGTACCTTTCCAAACAAATATTAATACAAATAAATATGCAATAATTTATGCCTTCAAATAATGAACCAAAAAAATATAATACATGGAATGGGAAAAACTATTACAAAATCTAATTAAATAAATGTTCCTTTATTAGTATTTTTTAAAACATCCATGTTTTGTATATGAAATTAATCCAATTAAATACACTTGTCTTTATAATGGAAAACATGTACCCAAGAATAATTGTGTGTCACCTAACATCAAATCCACCAAAACATGGTATAATAATAGCTTGAAAATTATACTGTAATTTACGTAAATAAATAATCAACCAATCCTAAAATTAGAGAAATGAAAATTTATGCAGCGAAAAATATATATATCCAAAATTTAATAAAAGAGATAGAATCCTAAAGTTCAATGATATATGAAATCAAATTTAAAATTTGTTAGAAAAAATAACTCCTCTCCAAGTGGATATAAAAAATGTATCATTAGTGTCCTTCTATAATCCCAAATAACATCCAATGATCATCAAATAACACAAACAGAAACTTTTAATTTCCAACATCAAAATAAATTGGGCCTACATACACATAGATTTTGCATGAATTTTAAAAAAAGATTACTTATACTAGGATTACACTAAATTCCTAATTCTTTAAAATTATAATTTAATACATGTTATGATACTTTGAAATAAAATTTCAAAACTAACATTTTAGTTTTAAATAATTAAAGAAGAATCAAATTGGGTATTATTATACTTCTCTTTGAAGACAAGAATGTAATCCCCCTTTAAAACCTATATTCATATTTGTTTCCTAATATTTAATGAAATATGGACATATAAAATAATTATATTTAATTTAGGAGTATACAATGCTTATTTTTAAATAAAACATTAATTTAGAATAATGGAATATCAAGAAACAATGATAAAATTTTATTTTATATAAAATCATCTTTGGGATAAATGGAAAAAACAATTTGATATAAAAATTCAACTTATAGAAAACAAACATGATTTTAAAAACTAAAAATATCATTTAAATTCAATTTCATATAAATACCTAGGGAATATAAAAAAATAAAGGAATTAATAAGAAATAATACCATTATAATTAACATAAGTAACCAAAAATAATAATGAATAGTCATATTATATGAGATGAATTAGATTAAATAAAAAAATATTATGATAATATTTTATAATAAAGTTTATTAATTAGGACCATCCATAAGTACAAAAATATCTAAGGTTGGGAAAAATTAAATATCTTTTAGAGAATAATGTCCATGTTCTATATTTCCATGGGAGAACCATGTCTGAAAAGTTCAATTTATATGGTTTTTCCATATCATTAGAGTGTATTTTCATGGGATCAACATAAATATATATGTTTCAATTTCGACGGGAGAACCACATCCCTAAATTATTTACTCCATGATAGTGACAACTCCTGATAATAATCCACATAATAATTTAAACCATATCAAATCCAATGTCATATAGATGACTAACTAAGTACATATCCTAAGTTCCCATAAATATATTCAAGTTCTCTCCCATAAATTTTTCTATATAATCATAGGACATATAATAAGAACATAATAAAATAAAAAAACAATTTACAACATTAATTAACTACATATTAAGTTAATATATATTCAAAAAATTATATTGGATTTATATAAAACTAGGGGATAACTAAATTTAAACAATATATATATCTCTTTTAAAAGCACATTTTCAATGAAATATTATAACAAAAATAATCTCAAAAAATATTTCTCAAAAAAATTGGAAGAATAGTGACCTAAAATTATCTTCTATTGGTTTTGATACATGGATTAAAATGAAAAAATATATCCATTAGAAGAGAAGAAGGACTAAGAACTCACAAATATGATGTTTATGAATATTTGAATCAAAAAATCATGGGATAAGGGGATAATGCTAGAGGATAAGAAAAGCTACTTCTTGTTTGGATATGGGAGATTAGGGATCATGGGTAAATGGGGGGGGGGGGTAGGATGATGGATTTATGGAAAATTTGTACAAATATGTTTTTTAAATACTGGTATATCCTAATATATTTCAATGATTTTTAGAAACCATTGGTATTACCTTGAATATATCAATGGTCAAATTGAAACTGATGGAATAGATAGAATCCAAGAACTCTGTAAAAATGGATTCCTTAAGCCATTGGTATATATGTGTGGGGATATTCCTATTTTTCAGTAGGGAGAGTAAGGTCGTGACATCACTACAAGCCAGAGTATTATTCCAGAGGCTCTATGGTAATTCTCATCCAAGAGAACTCACCTCTTGGAAACAGCTAACACTTTTGGAACTCATTTAAGATGTCATAATAATTTGGACTTGAAATAAATGATTATGAACTAGAAATCATAATATTTCAGTACATAAGTTGGGAATCACACCCAGGGCCTATTAGTGAAACCTAACCCTATTTGGGATATCCAATTGGGAGGCAGATCACACATCCCGGATGTTGGATATGGGATACCTGACCCAACCTATTAATGAATGAAAGAATATCACACCATGGTCTATATTTAGGGATACATTACTCTATACAACATTATCCCATATAGGGGATCACTCATACTATACTCAATATGGAATACCTCATTTCACCCTCTTAGGGATGGACCAATGGATTTCTCCCACACTAATAATGATACCGGACTGATGGAAAAAAGGGATCCAAATTTCCTAGGAAAAATTACATTCCATGTGCAAGGGAAACACGACATGTCCCTCTAAGTAAAATCCTACATAAGTATGTGCCTGGGAAATCCATCCCATTCCTATATACACTGGATGTATCAATATAGATAAGATATATTTGTGCCCTTGTACCATAGGGTATATGCTGGGTTTCTTGACTTAGGACCACACTGTTTATTGTCTAGTCACATTCGAGTGTGATATTTACCTTTACACCTAACAATAGCCCCCAAGGAGAGAGGCCCACATGGCATCTGTCCTTCCAAACTACACACCATCTATATCGATATTTTGAGGAAATTCATAGTCATCATGTTTGTCTACCCACGTCACGTCCTCATCATATCTAGCCTGAAATCATGCCTGAAAGATCCATATTTTTTGTTGACTAAGCCAATTTTTTCACTAGAGTCTATATTATAGTCGCCCATATATGTAGAAATCACCCATTTTCACACCACATTGACCAAGCATAAAAAAAGTGAAATGAAAACCTTCTTTAAATTAATGATCTTATTCCATCATAACCAATCCTCCATCATTTATCAGTATCAAATATGAACATATACCAATAGTCAATTTCACAAAAGTTCAATTTGGAAATGATTAGTTCTCGGGAATAGTCAAACGAATTGTCAAATGGAATACTGATGATGAACATTTCAAAAATCAAGGGATAAAAGACATAAAATAGAATAGTGAGAAATGAACATTGGATATTGTTGGAGTTAGACTTTGTCCATTGATTGAGAAATCAATGAAATAGAGGCTGATAAGCGATCAAAAAATTCCTAATTAATGGGAAATAAATTTAAATAATGATAAACCTTTAAAAAAATCCATGAATTAGTTTCTAAAAGAGCTGATTTGAATTATTAAAGAAGAACCCAATAATGGTAATTAAACAAAAAAATCCAATATCCTACCTTGATATCTTATTAATCCCTAATGAACATTGATTCTTCATCATTATTGATGGAGAGATCCAAGAAATCCGTTAATGATCAAGATCCCTATGGTGTACCAATCATAGATCCACAATCTCATCATCATCCACTAGGGATCTCCTCCAGGACCCTCTCCTCCAATTTTTAGAGTAATTCGTTTAACCATAGGTTTTGTCCATATTTGAAATTAAATATAGTTTATTTAGGTTACATACCATTAAGATAAAATAAATATTTCAATTAATTTATCCATCTATTATTTTCCATGTTCTTGTACTGAAATGAAATATTTGATACACATAAAAGTTATGCCATTTATAGGGTAAAAACTACATTTTTAAGGTAATAGAGTTCTTGGATTTAAAATCCAATACACCATTCAAGAGACATTTCATTTAAAAAACAATATGTATATGATATATTATATTTATTATTTCTAATATATCTGTACCGAGGATCCATATGGATTAGAACTCCCAGCCAACTATATACCTAACTCTTTAAAATATTATTTGAAATATTTCATAAGTATGACATAAAAAAATAAAGTCATTGAATTTGTTGAATCTATAACAAATTTAAGGAATACATAACATAATTTCATTATATCACTAGGAAAGTTTCCATCCCTGAACCCACCCAAAACTTCTCAACCCCACACTATTAGAATCTCCTTGAATATAAGAAATCTACCAACCCAAATATCCCTAGGGATAGGATCAATAAATAAAAATCAACATCATATTTTTTCACAAATAAAACATATAGAATAGTATATTCAATCATACAATATTGACACAAGTGTGATTATATATTATGAAATCAAATAAATAGAAAGTACACAACATGTACTTCAGATATATATATTGTGTTAACCTTAGGAATAAGATGATAATATTCTATTTTTGTCCCATAATAGAGTCAAAATATAAATTTAATGTCATTATAAGGACATAAAATTTCTATTTGAGAGTCTATCATGCATCTACTATGTGGATTTAGTATTCTGACTTTAGTATAAATTATTTTCCTCCCATATAGATAAAGTGTGTATGACTTAAGGGATAGTTATAATGTGTTATTTAGACACATAACTTGTGTAGTGCACTACACAAGATGTGTGGTAATACACTAAATCCCATTTACACTATTCTAAATATCCAATCATACAATCAAGGGGTCAATTCATATCCTCTTCCCTAACATGGTGTGGTCCATATCAAATAAGGGATGTATATTTGTTTATAATAACCCTGACTCCTGTAAAACAGAGATAGTGGTAACTTCAGTACATCGGTGGAGAATAGAATAGAACACATTAAAAAATATTAAACACTTTAGTTGTATTGAGAGGCTAGATAAAAAAATTATTCTTGCATTACATTTGAAAAATTAAAATTAAAATATAAAATTTAGTGAGAACATTATTATTTCTCCTAGTACATCATTCTAATCATTCGGAGTAATTTTCATTGTTGTATATGAAAAATGACAACAATATAAGGTGGTGATCTCAGATACACAGTAATGAGTATAATATATTGTAATCTATCAAGGAATAAATAAGTCATGAATAAATGGGTAGAAATAAATATTATTTAAATAATGTCATATAACTAAAAACATTAGTAGAAAAAATATCAATGGATAAAATAACAATGTTAATAATCACATGGAAATTAATAACTGATTTCTGAATGATGGAATGCAAAATTTCAGTCATATTAATCTGACCTTCAAGGCCTTGGTCCAATGTGTCATTTTTAAATATGCAATATATATTTCATATAATGAAACTAATTTGTCTCACGAGGGCTATTGATGCTTTAATGGACTATATAATTTTAGTCCCCATCCACTAATAAATATTTCTAATTCATTAAAAATATGAATAAAATGAATAAAAAATATGATAAATATTCAACATGCCTTAGTAATAAAAAAAAATTCAATTTTTAAATAAAATGTATAAATAATGTAGGCATCCCCTATAAATAAATTGAATAACATTCTTGGTAACCAACATTCAAACTAAAACCAAATATAACAATTGTAATATGTATAAATAAATTTTATTAAATATAATATAGAAATATTCTAAAATAATATATAATATATCCACGAGATTAAAAAAATTACATGAAGGATAAAATTAAATTAAACAGAGAGATTAAGAGTGAAAGAGAACATTATCTAATGAAAGGGAATGACTGGGAAATCCAATTATGAAAAAAGTAATGTGTGAGGAAAAGAGAACACAAATTCATCAAAATTAAAATTTACAATGGTAAGGAAAAATCACAATAACATGAATTTGAGTTATATAATTGAAAATATGAAATTAAATAACAATACCTAAAAATTTTGCAAACATAGAAAGAAAACCCTTATATTTTAAACTAACATTTATTTTAAAAGGGAACAATTGACAAAACAATTTGTATAAATTACTTGGTAATACCATGAATAATTGGAGATAAATATAATTAGAGAAAAATAAATAGGATAGGGGATATTTTGATCATGTGGAGATAATTCAAAAATATCACAACTTAATGAAATGAAATTATGTTATGAATATCCTTACCTCGAGTCCTGACTTACCTCGAACAACCCCTATCTTCCTAAATAATAAAATTATATTAATTATATATTTTTTAAGAAAAAATTTATTATTAATTTTCTTTGTATTATCCCATTTATTTCACCTATTAATATATTTCATTCACTTACTTAATTGGTAGTGTTCACAAAGATTGTTTTCATACCCATTGGTTTACAATATCAATGACTATAGTGGTATAATTTTAATGGTAAAATTAAATTTTAAAATAGTCATGTAATTTACATAAGATTAAATTAGTCATATTCAAATAATTATTTATTCATATAAGTTCAATAATAAATCAAATTGTTATCATTCAAATAATTTTATTCGATAGGCCAGTTTTTTATAACTAAAAATGACTGAGATCATTTGGGTTATATTTTATTGTTACAATGCATAATTTACACTTATAAAATTATAATCATGAAATTAATATCATATTTATTTTTAAATTGATCATAAAATTAATTATTATCTATATACATAGATGATATAAGTTTATGTAAACATCATTATTAACTTATGTAGCGTAAACCCACCACAGTGATGATGGTTTTCTAAATAGTTTAAAAGAATAGAATCCCCAATAAATATTTGTTTCTAATAAAGTATTTTATTAAAATTACTATAATATTTTTGGATTAATTTTAAATATTAATCATGTTATTATATATTGAATGATTAGAATTGAAATGAAAAACATCATTTTTGAAAAAAAATCATATTTTGATGTAGTAACAGCTTAAAAAAATATTTTGGTGATAGATAATTTATAATATATATTAATATGTACATAATTATAAATAAAAAAACCTAATAATTTAAGGATTTTATCAATGTAATATGAGTCTTGAATTGTTTTAATATAAAAAGATGCAATTAAGAAAATAAAAAACAACCTTCAAAACCTTTACCTTGATATTTGAGTTTCCTCCTTCCAATTGAGATAAAATCCATTATAGGATATTCTTTTGGTCACATAAAGAGATTATGTATGTGGTAAGTGTAATTTTATAACGTTATTTGGGAATAATATTTTGAAAATACCTAACTTTATATATATTTTTAAAAGTATATAATGAGACCCATTTTTTAGAAAAAAATAACTAATTATGTTCTCATAAATACTCATTCTTTAGGGGAAAATAATGTAATTTTAAAATTGAAAGTGGAAAATAAATTGACAATATATGATATGTTATGCCATTTATCCCTAAATTTTTACTTATTAAAAGGTTTTATGGGTTTTATTTATTTTTAATTATTTTTTAATATTAAATACATCTCAATGAAATTTTTTGGATTATTCATGTAATTTGAGAATAAAATGTCTAACTGATTATAAAATTCCTAAATTAATAATTATATAATTAATTATATTAAATAATTACTTATCAATTTTATGAAACACCCTAACTCACAATATTTTTATCCACTTATATTTTTTAACATTTATTTCACTTTTCTCCAACTTGTATATGCACTACATCAACATTGTGTAAGCGTTATGGTAAATTATCCCATTATTTAAATTTAAAATAAATAATTAAGATAAATATATCATATTATTCATAAATATTATCCACTAAAATCAAAGATAATATATTTTTTATTCCTATTCTTATCATGAAAAAATATTAGTGATATTTTTTTGACTTTTCTCACCATCACAAGAAATGGTTAAGAATATTGAATAATTAATTTTTTTATAATTCCATAAAACATACATAATATTGAAAATAGTATAAAATTTCTATTTTTTACCACTATATATGATAATATATATATCCCTTCTTAAATACTATATAAAGGAAACTAATATTGAATTTTTAAATAATACGCATGTACTACGTGTGTACCAATAAATAGTTTTATATTTATCTTTCAATAAAAATAAATTTAAATTATTATATTATGATTATATTAAAAAATATCTTATAATATTTATCCATTAATTTCAAGAAAATGGTGTCATAAATTTTTAAATCTTATTTATTACAATATTTATAAAAACTATATTTTTTATATTCACAAATAAGTACACTTTTAAAAAATTAAAAACAATCCAACTTAATATATTTTTTTCATGATGAATCATGAATTTATATCTATTTTAGAAAATTTATATTTAAAAAATTAATAATTTAACATTTTAAAATAATTAGGATTAAAAACTATTTCTATTGTTATATCATGAAATATTATAATATGAAATGTGCATCAATCAATGGGATGTACACTAATGGAATAATACCTTTGACTAATATTTTTAAATCATTGGTGTAGGACATTGAAATGACTCTATGGATTGTTGGTTCTTTTTCCTATGGCATAGAGTTATACCAATCGATTTCATATAACCATTTGTTTATACCATGAAGTATTCAGTATACAAAAGGTTATTTGTAAACAGTTGCTATGCCTCTAATCCAATGGTTCATTAGATTCATTGGTATAAGGTATTCTACTTATCCACTACCAAAACCACACCTAGAAACTCCAAATAAAAAACCCAACAACATTTAAAAAAAATACCAATCATATTACACATTCTATGCAACACATATATTTTATATTTATCATTTAACTAGTTCATAATGTTATCAATAGTTTTCAACCCTTTCGAAATATTGAAACATAGATATAAGATTCACACAAATAGTTTTATTCATTGAAAACCATCCAATTTTTTTCCCATTACTATCAACTCAAAAATGTATGGGATAAATATCCCCCACATCACCACCAGTACCATTAAAATCCCCACCCACATCATTTACATCCTCACCATCATTATCATCTTCAACATCATCATTATCATAGGGAGTGTCATCACCTCAATCACCACTAGGACCATCATTTCCATCACGTGTTGCATCACATAAAAATTTCATTATTCACATAAATGTATAAAAAAAATCTGATTATGTAACTCATGTACATAAAGTTTTAAGATATTTCAGGAACTACCTTGTGATAATTATTCTCCTTTCACACTCTTGTATAGCTATTTTTTGGCCTCAGCTACTACTGTATGAGCATTTTGTAACTCTCTGCTCTAGAATATTTTAGAAGAACTCAATGATATACAATACTTTATGGGGATTGTTCTCTTAATAGGTTGATGTTGAACTCTCCCCAAGTGATCTGCACATAATAACTTTCTCAAATGATCATTTGGATTAAATTTTTCATCATCATTCTCATAGAGGGCCTCTTGGGAACATTAATGAAAATATAAATTATATATTTAACTATTGATTAGGATTCAGAATATGAAATAATAATAGTAATACTTACAATATTTTCTTGTGTTTTTCATTTACAACACTACCATATTTTTTCATTTAACTTGAGATAAAACTCTTTTACTCATGGAAAAAGATCATTGATTCTCATTGTTTCTTTCTAAAAATAAAATTGATTACTATAAGACTAAATTATTCAGTAATCTAAAAGTTTTTTAAAATTAACTCATTCAAACCAATGTTGTAATGGTAAAAACCAAACCAAATTTAGTTAAATTTTGATGAACTTTTTAACTTTGGTTGATATATATTAAGATTAGTTTTTAAAATTTTTTATTGATTTAGGTTGGGCCTCTTATTCAATTTTTTTCGAATAATTTTATTTCATTTTATATTTATTTTACTTTTTTTATTTTTTTAGTTTAAAGAAATAATTTTTTTGTTGATTTATAACTTTTATATCTAGAGGAATTATGTATAAATCAAATATAACTAGTTAGGTTCAATATATTTCATTTTAGGTTGTTTTGTTTCATCTCAATACAGTTTAATTCAATTTGATTTGGTTTTCCTTAGTTTTAATTTTTATCTGTTAGTTGGGATCTCTTCCATTAAACTAAATTTGATTTTATTTGGGTCAATTTCATTTTTTTCAATCCTAATTTAGTTGCATTTGAGCTTTTTTTGTTTAATTATTTTTCATATAGTTTCATCTAGTTTGGTAATTTTGGATCTATTCAATGAGTTTAACATGCCTTCCACTCAGAATGATTTGATTTATTATCCTTTATTTCATTTAATGATAACTAAATTCAACTAATTTTAGATTATTTTAGTTATTATAGATATGTATTACATTATTTAATATTAATTAAATTAACATAAATATTATTTTAGTATTTTTGATTCTATTTGAGAAAGGATAATTTTTATTAGATTGGTTCGACATAGGTTAGTTAGGATTGGGTCACTCTAATTTGTTCCATTGGATTTAAGTGGGTATTTTTTTAGGAAATGTATCATAATGATTTTCATATTTTGTTTGGTTTTATTCCATTTAAATTGATTGTGGTATATATAGTTTAGTTCAATATATTTTCCTATTTGTTTTTGCTTAGTTGCATTAATTTTTGGGTTTGTTTTATTGGATAGGATTGGTTCATTTTTTATTATATAAGGTTTATTTTCTTTTGATAGGAATAGTTCTATTTTATTTATTTCTTTTAACTTTTGTTTAATTTAGTAGAAAAAATATTTGGTTTTATTAGGTTTTTATGGTTCCTAGAAAAACACCATTCATTATAAAAAATACATATTTTCTTTCATGATCCTCTATTGTAGTTCACCTTAAAGTGTGAATTTACTTTATTTCAAGATTGTTCTATTTGTTTATTTCATGAAAATTTATAGGAAAATAATTAAAATAATAAAAACTAAATATTAATTAATAACTAGTAAATCTTAAGAATTCCATAAACTAATTACTCTTATAACGAATGATCATTTCTTGGTATTGTGTAGTTGGAAATTCATTGAAGATTTATACAACCTATAGCTTAATGTTGAATCTACTCTTCCAAACAACATGTATCCCATGTTTTGAATATCTCTATAATTTGCTAGGTTCCATTAACTATGTCACCTTACCAACATATCTATAGGGAAAAAATCAAAGTTTCTATGAGTATGTGAATTAATATTAATAAAATAATATATTTAAATTTGAAAAACATTATTACCCATATCCCATCCAATTCATTATCTATGATTTTATTATTAATATTCCTCCATGATACTGGTTGAATGGGAATGATATCGCTATACATGGATAGCGTCCCCATGAAACTTCTCTATTGTCTATCATTTTTATTTATCTATTAGTTGTATTCAATATATTCTACCATGATTTTTTCTAGACGATTCTAGTTTGTGTGAAAAAGTTTACACCCATTCCACATATTAGAAGATTCCAATGGATAAATTAAAAGAATAAATTGTAATCAATAAAATTTCTACTAAAAATTATGTGATATCATTTAATTCACTTATAAACATAAACTTGGTCCAAATAGATCATTAGGGTCTTATAGACCTATGGGTGGTTATGTATTGGAATACTATGAATTATTTTATTTTTCCAATATATGCTTTGGGTCATCTATATGTTTTGGGGTAAAATATAAAGAAGAGTCAGCATCAGATCCAATGTAGATATCAGTAGTAAATGGATGGAGTGTATACATGGTTGGGTAAGTATATAATGGCTAAGTATACATCATAGGAAATGAAAATCATATATAATAAGTAAATATTAAATAACATGGTGATATATTCATACGTGAGAACATTTATAGAGACACAAGTGGAAGACGATAAGGTGTGGTAGATGGGACATATATTGGCAGGTCTGGTGTGAATAGGTATGATGGGTGCTTTGTGTAGTTCTATTGGAATACCTTCTTGATAGTCCATGATTCCAAAACCAATTATTAATCTAATTAGAGTTCAATTTGGGTTCAATAAAATTCCCAAAATGAATTGATAATGAATTAGAACATGAAATTAAATTAAATTTGGAATAAAAATATAACAATTATTTTACGCAATGAGGGAACTAGAAGTGGCATCTGCTGGTTTCATCACAATTTACCACTTTCAAAAAATATCTTTGATAAATCTTTATCAATATCTTTCATAATTTGCATAAGAATGAAATGTACAATTTTATAAACCATTTCTAAATATTATGCATACAAATTATAATTCAAACAAGACATCAATGTTATCATAACATCCTATTTTATAATCCCATTTTAAAATAATTTTAAGAGCCCATTTTAATCCTTTTATTAAAAATTGATTTAAAAGAGTTTCAAATTATGGTTTTGAATATGTTTATTTAAGAACATGTTTTAGAAATTATAATTTAAATCCAATTTATACAAGTATTTAAAATATAGTTTTAAACCCAGTTTTTTGAATTGAAATAAATCTAATTAAATGTAATGAAAACAAAAAAACCAGAAATAAATATATCTTTCCAAATTGAAACAAAATTAAATTAATTATAATTCTACCAACCTTAGAGAACCACATAAATATGAAAATAATTAACTAAAAATATATATAGTTTATACGGTATATTACTCACCAATACTTGAGGTTCACCATTTATTCTGAAAATTGGAAGATTTGAGTCATCAAATTTAATATTTTGGTCAAAACCAATTAGGTCACCGATGGTCTCAATTTCATCACCACATTCCTCAAACATATGTATTGGGATTACTTCAATAATGGAACTGTAATAAGGTCTCATATTTTCATTCACATAAAACACTGGTTTTTTCACTGATGCCAAAATACATGGTTCATTAGTATCTAAGAAGAAATTCGCATTAATAACGCCAAATCATCCTTCATAAATAAATGCACCTTCTCATGTAATTGAATCAAACTATTTTCATTTTATCCTAGTGACTCGACTAGGAGAGTAGTGCTCCAATAACAGTAATTTCTCAACAACTCTATAATAAGACATATTTTCATATTAAGGCCTACTATTTAATGCCCTAGCATAATATTAAACTATTGTAGTTAACATAAAACCATTATGTTATGTTCTCATGTTCACCACTCAATCAATTGTAACAAATTTATAGCCATTTATTATTAATGATTTGTATTCATGAACTAAGTAATTGGGACCAAAAGACAACACCATTAATTCTTTAGAGATAGATCCAAAAAGTAAACACAATAACTAAAATACATATCTATAATAAAATTAAATAAATATTTCTATTTTAATTTGATTAAATTGATCATCTTAAATTTGATTTTAACCAATATAGAAACACTTCACAATGAAAAGTCCCTCTACATATCAAAGTCAAAGAACGTTGAACTCCACTTATAATTTGTTTATGTTCCCGACATCAAATGATAATATATTTTTTTATTGTATCTAAAATTACATAGTATGTGACAATATTTACTAATTAAAATTTCTTACATGTTATACTTATAAAAAAATCATAGTTAAACAAGATTGTGTGATGTTCCATATCCCTCTCTTCAAGGTTCATTGTTTCTAATATATATGACCCAAAAATACAAAAAAATGGGGAAGAGATGGAAACGAGGGATCAATTTTTTAACAACAAAATGTTTTTCAATGAAAATTACCTTATTATAAATAAGTCATAAAATCACATGAAAACATAGCATAATGAACTAATAAGTGATATGTGACCATTAAGCATAATTTTGTCACTTCTGTGTTTGGAAATTCAAAAACATTGTCATTACCCATCCTCGAGGCCCGTGCCGTGACTACCCCAAGCCCGCCTTCCATAGGCCAGGGGCCGGTGACTAGCACCAATGTGTAATTACCGATAAAAAGGGAAGGAATTGCCTTTGAAAAGTAAACAAACACCACAGAGAAAGCAAGCAGCTGAAGTAAACACTAAGGAAAAACTGATACAAAAGTAAGTGCGGAAAAGTAAGTGGGCCAGTATACAAACCCAAATTGAAGTAAAGTACAAATGGAAAGGGAAAACAGAAACTAAAAAGTAAATCCGCAACGTCGAGCCGTCCACTGGAGGTCCCACCTTAAGGGTAGGTACAGATAGCATCCACATCTCCTCGGGTCCAGCCGTCTGCTCCGAGTATGCCCCGCCCAGTGGTCCACCTCCGGGTACCGACTTGATCCTCGTACCTCTACCACAATCAGCGTTGTCCGTCGTCTGCAACCAACACAACGTAGTGCGGGCATAGCCTGTGCCAGGGTGACTATAAGCTACTCAGTAGGGACCCCGAGACCCCTAAAGTTCTCCCAGAATCCAAAAAAGATAAACCACAAAGGAAAGATACAATCACGAAGTAACATCCAACACTGCTTAGGTATATGCCCATACATATACCTAAGTCATCAATTCCAGTTCGCTCCAACCTCCGAGCCTAAGTACAACATAGTCCACACAGGAAACCACAATCCAATCCACACAGGAAAGCATAACGTAATCCACATAGGAAAGCAAGTCAAGATTCATCTCACACAGGTATACTTCTTCGTATGAAGATAGAGATGATCAGATATTGCCACTGATTCATCTAAGCCATCGGAACCATAATGTATTGATAGGTACTAACCCCCGCAATGACCCACAAAGGATCTGACCCACACAGGATCGATAGGTAACTAACCCCCTCAATAACCCACACAGGATCGGACCCACATAGGATCTGTAGGCGTTGGCCCACACAGGACTTCTGAGTGCTGACCCACACAGGATCTGACCCACACAGGATCGGCAGCACTGATCCACGTAGGATCGCTAAGTGTTGTAGTCATCGCCATAGAATCCACTGAGGATCTCTGTACAGTCGTTGTCGTCATCGCAGTCGCAGCTAGATCTAGGGTTCCCGCACATAGCAAGTTCGTTCTGGAGGGTCCGCTCCATGAGATGAAGGGCTGATACATCAACTAACACATATTCCGGAGTTGTGGTATCCAAAATTTCCGTATCGTCAACAGGAACTCAACGTCACAGACGGCGCATCAATCGGACGCCCGACCTGAGAGTTATTGGCTTTTTTGTTCCAGGGGCCTGGTTGGTTTTTAAGTCAAAACCAACCTGACCATAATCCATCTGTGTCAAAACCTCGATCAGAGAAAGACAAAAGGTCCGTCTCACTTAGAGTAATCCCACAAATTCGACGGCACGTCAATCGGACATTCGAAGCTCAAGTTATAAGTGTTTCTGCTCGGAGGGCCTGGTTGGTTTCGTGTACGAACCAACCCGGCCAAACCCAAAGTACTCCAAAACCTTGAGTGTAATATACTGAAAGGACCGTCTCGATCCAAGGATCTCTACTCAACTGACGGTGCGTCGATCGAAGGTCCGCAGCTCAAGTTGTGGGTGATGGACCGAAGAGGTTCGGTATTAAGGGGTTCGGGCCTGGTCGGACCGGGCCCGATACCCCCTGGGTCGGCCCGAACCGGGTCAACTCGAACCGGGCCTAGGTCCGGCCCACATGGGTGCGGCCTCACCTGGCTGGCGTGGCCCGGCCTGGCCTGGGCGCGGCCCGGTCGGGCGGATCGGCCAGGGCAGCCGGCCCGACTCGCGGCGCGCTGGCGCGCTGGCCAGGGACTCGGCCGAACAGCCGAGCCGTTCGGATTCAAGGGGTGCTTCACCCGTGTGTACTAACCGTGACCCCTTAATGGGGCTGCCCACGTCTGGCCAGCCGGGGGTTTGGACCCCTGGTTCTTCCCTATCCGGGCAGCCCGCATCGGCCGGCTGGCTTCTACCGCCACGACACCGGCAAGGCCGGTCCCCCCTGTTCCGACGCCGGCGGCCCGATTCCGGCCACCAGTTCCACTGCTCTGCCGCGGCCTTGGTCCTTCTGGCGCGGTGCGATGGAGTCGCGCCCCTCTGTTGTGGCTCGCTCCAGCCGCGGTGTCTTCGGTTCTTTTCCGGCGCGGCGCGACGGCGCCGCGGCTTGGTTCAATTCTCAAATGTGTGGCGTGAGAGCGCTGCGCATTTCTTGCCGCTCGTTCCCGTGAGGTGCGACGGCACCACATTACTTTTCTTCAAACCGCAACAACAAATAATAATAAGGGAGGAGGGTCGGCCTTGTTTGTGCGGTCTGTCCCCCTCCCGTTAAACGATATCAAGTGGTCCAAATGAACGAGGTTAGATGACGGAAGATTTCACAAATTAAAACACATAACCCCTACCTCAACGTTGTCGTCGAACGAGAGTTTGTCACGGAATTAACCATCGCGGAAGAAGAGGATCATCGTGGAATAAGAGGATTGTCATGGAAGGAACGTCGTTGGCGTTAGGTGATGTCCGAGGAAGGCGTCTCTCACCGTCGTCCGCCGTCGGAGGTCGGCGTTCTTCGTTGGCGGTGGTGCGTTCTTCGCGTTTTCGTCGAAGAACGAAGAATCCTCTCTTTTTCTCCCAAAGTCTTAACACAACACAAAACCCAACATAATAAAATAATTCATTCCCTTATTTTATTATCATAACATAAAAAATTTGAAATTCAAAAGAAAATAAACGAACAATTAATTCAAAGAATTAATTGTAACGATTTAACCGCCCAAATTAATGAGGCGTTTCATAACCCGAATAAACGCATGGTTGACTTTATAAAAAAGGGGGGTGTGCGGGTTCGTTACTTAGAAGGAAAGAAATGGTGGGGCTCGTGCGGGCCCCACCTCACAAATATCCTACCAAGTGTGTAGGATATTGTGGGTCCCCCCTAATCCGCTTAAATTAGGTTAAGCCGATTTAAGTAAAATAAAATAAATTGTCGCACCACTTTATTTTATTCTTTAACTTAACCCCAAAAATTAAAAACCGCACCTGAGAAAACACAACTCCAGAAAAAGTGTTTCTAAGAAATTATCGGCGCTGTGATTCCATTGGTGACCTCATAATTTGATTCCGAGCACCGGTTCAAAAGTTAGAAAAACCCGCTCGTTCGTTCACTGAACGTACCCGAGCTAAACTTCGGAAAAAGATTCCGGGCACACCGGGCCTCGGAATTAGGTGCCGTTTGAAACTGCATTCTTGTAAAGTTCCCAAGAAAATTAATAAAAAAATTTCCTTGAATTTTTCGAGTCTTTACATCACTCCCACCTCAGGGATTTATGTCCCCGTAAAGATACATCAAAAACTAAGGAAACAAAAGTGGGTATTGAGCACGCATATGAGACTCCCTCTCCCAAGTGCTCTCCTGGAGATTCTCGTACTGCCATCTGATGCGCACTAGAGGAATCTATCATCCACGTAGGACCCGCTCTTGTCAATCCTTGATCTCCACTGGGACCTCCGCAAAAGTCGTCCCATTATCAACGTCCAGCTCCCCATGGTCAATGATTTGTGTCGGGTCGTGCACGTATCTCCTCAGCTGAGATACGTGGAAGAAGACGTGCACCCAGTGCAACTGAGGTGGTAGATCCAGGTGATAAGACACTTCTCCAATTCTACTGAGGACCTGGAAAGGTCCGATTAAGCGCGGAGATAACTTGTCGCCTCGGCCAAATCTCTGTAATCCACGTCGAGGTGAGACCCAAAAAAAAGACTTGGTCACCATCCTCGAACTCCAGTGGCCTCCGCCTCCAGTCAGTATAGGACTTTTTCCATCTCTGAGCTGTCCTCATCCACTCCTGGATGATCTGGACCTTCTCCGTCATGGCCTGGACCATCTTTAGTCCCACAAGTGCTGACTCCCCAGGGTCTGTCCAGCACAAAGGATATCTGCAAGGTCGGCCGTACACGCCTCATATAGTGCCATCCCGATGGTGGAGGGGTAGTTTTTGTTGTAAGAGAACTCCACCACGGGTAGGTGGTCCTCCCAACTATGACCAAAGTCGAGGACACATGCGCGGAGCATGTCATCGAGAGTCTGAATGGTCCTCTCCTTCTAACCATCCGTCTGAGGGTGAAAGGCGGTGCTCAAACGTAGTTGCGTCCTGAACGCCTCCTGCAACCCATTCCAATGCCGGGAAGTAAAGCGATCATCTCGATCGGAGACGATAGATGATGGCACACCATGAAGTCCTACAATCTCCTGAATTTAGAGACGTCCCAAGCTCTCCATTGAGTCCTTCTCTCTAATGGGTAAGAAGTGAGTCGACTTGGTGAGTCGGTCGACAATCACCCAAATGGATTCGTGACCTCTGGAAGTGCGTGGAAGTCCATTCACGAAGTCCATAGATATCTTGTCCAACTTTCATTCTGGGACCTCCAAGGGCTGTACCAAGCCTGCTGGTACCTGGTGCTCTACCTTTACCTGCTGGCAGGTGGGGCATCGAGAAACGAACTCTACCACAGCCTTCTTCATGCCCGACCACCAGTGATATCGTCTGAGATCCTGGTACATCTTCTCTATGCCAGGATATACCACTAAAGGGGAAGTGTGAAACTCTCTCAGCACCTCCTCCCTTAAAGCAACTGGTACCAAGGAATGTCCTCTGAAAAGGATGTCATTCTCTCCTCCTACGGGGAATCCATCAGGTGCTTGTCCTGAGGATATTTGTACATTCCGCGTCTCACAGTCAGCGTCCCCACGCTATGCCTCTATGACCCGCTACAGTAGTGGAGGAGTGACTGTGAGAGATTGAAGGAAGGCTTCTCCATCTCTATCCATGAAGGATATCCGTAAAATGGCTAGCTACTCTATCGCATCCTCAAGTAGCTGAATGCATGTCCTCCTGTTGAGAGAATCAGCTACTACATTCCCCTTACTAGGAGTATAGACTATCTCAAAGTCATAGTCCTAGAGGAACTCGAGCCATCACCGCTGTCTCAGGTTTAGGTCCTTCTGAGAGAAGATGTACCTGAGACTATGATGGTCAGAATAGACTGTAAAGCGCTCACCCATCATATAGTGTCACCATGTCTTTAGAGAAAAGACCACTACTGCTAACTCTAGGTCATGGGTAGCATAGTTCTGCTCATGCGGCCTCAATTGACATGATCCATAGGAGACCACTGCCGGCTCCTGCATCAGTACACATCTAGGTCCGGTCCCTGATGCATCGCAGTAGACTACGTACCCTACTCCCTCCTCTGGTAACCTCAAGATAGATGGGCTGGTCAATCTCTGTCTCAGCTCCTGGAAGCTCTACTAACATATGTCTGACCACACAAAGGGTTTCCCCTTCTTCTTGAAATCTGAGAGTGGTTCCGCAACTCTGTAGAAGACTGGGACAAATCTCTGGTAGTATCCAGCTAAACCCAAGAAACTCTACACCTCAGTCACGCTCCTCGGTGGCTTCCAAGCTAGCACTGCCTCGATCTTCATAGGATCCACCAAAACTCCCGCCTTAGAGATGATGTGTCCTAAGAAGTGGACCTCACGTATCCAGAACTGACACTTCTAGAGCTTTCCATAAATCTGGTTCTCTCAGAGTGTGTCAAGTACAACCCGCAAGTGGTAGGTGTGCTCCTCCTCAGTCATCGAGTATATCAAAATTTCGTTGATGAAGACCACGAAAAATTGATCGAGGTATGGCTGAAAGATCCTATTCATGAGGCCCATGAACACTGCGGGAGCATTGGTTACGCTGAAGGGCATAACCAAGAACTCATAGTGGCCATACCGACATCTGAAGGTCGTCTTCTGCACGTCCTCGTTCCGAACTCTGAGCTGATGATAGCCTGACCTCAAGTCTATCTTTGAGAACAACCGTGCTCCCTTGATCTGATCGAAGAGGTCATCAATCCTCATTAGAGGATACTTGTTCCTCACTGTCACCTGGTTTAGGCGAAGATAGTCGACACAAATTCGCAATCTCTCGTCCGCCTTCTTGGTGAACAATATCAGGGAATCCTAGGGTGAAACACTGGGTCAGATGAATCTCTTTCCCTGCATGTCCTCCAACTGTACCCGTAGCTCTCGAATCTCAGCGGGGTCCATTTGATACTCTGGAGAGGATATCAGGATTGTCCCGGGGTACAGGTCAATATAAAAGTCTACCTATCTGCGAGGAGGTAGTCCTGGAGCGTCGTCGGGGAAAACGTCCTCATACTGATCCACCACTGCAGGAAAACTAGGACTTCGCACGTTAACTGCTCCTAGGATGAGGCTAGACAACTGATGAGTGGTGGGATTTAATCTCTTCTATGGGAGTCCATACTGTGCTGTGAAGGCTCCCTTCTCACCGGGGAAGGTGAACCTGCTCCCGTCGGTGCATACACATCGCACCTTGCGCCTAATACAGTCAATCTGAGCATGGACTGTATATAACCAATCCATGCCCAAGATGACGTCGTAAGGCCTCGATGCCGCTACAAGAAGATCCTAGCCGAAGCTCTCGCCTCATAGAGTAAGATCACACTGTCGGCACTAGTGCGTAATCGTCGAGTCTTCTCCCGTAGGATTCTCTATTCATAATCATCGAGCCAACGACTCTGTTGGAATCTCTGAGCTCCGAACAAGGGCAGCGGCTATTAAAGAATGACTCGCTCTTGTGTCTATAAGAAATGCAGCAAGGGTGGAATAGACACGGATAGTACCTCAAATCATCTCGGGTGTGCCATGGTCGTAGGCCTCTGCTGCCTAGAGTTGTGCATGTCTCTACCCGCCACCTCCCTGTGGTTGGGGTGGACCTACTGGTGGTGGTGGTGGTAGAGCCTCAAAGTGTCTCCCACCACTTGATGCTCGGCCATCTCCTCTGCCTCGTCCGCCTGCTCCCTGCGGACTACCACGGTCGACCTTCTGCCTCTGCCTCGGTGGCCCCTTAACCGTCTGATGCTCCACGGTGCGGCTGGTCGGGCAGTCACGAGCCATGTGGCCCTGCCCGCCGCAAGCGTAGCACTGTCTGCCTCTCTAAAGACTGGCTCCGCGCTGTGTGCCCCGCACTTCTAAGCTGGTATACTGAGGTCGTCTGTCTGAGAGTCTGATCTTCCTGGACCCAGGAGTCATCTGTCGACTGCCTGTTGTAGAAGACTCTGCTACGTGCCACCCTACGGTAGGTCTCACTGCTGATGTAGACTCAGCAATAAAATCTCTCGATCAAAAGGGCTCGCTCCAGTACCCCTTACTGAGTCGGAATGCTGAGGGAGATCAGAAATTCCCTGATCTCGTGCCTCAATCCCTTCTCAAAGGTCCGGGCCCGGAAGAATGGGTCTCGTACCATGTCTATCGAGTAGCGAGAGAGATCGGTAAATCTCACCGAGTACTAGGTGACCGTCAAGCTGCCCTGACACAACTGTAGAAGCTCCTGGATTCACACCGCATAGAGGGTGGCTGGGACGAACTCCGACCAAAAGAGGCTCTCAATGTACGTCCAGAGAAGAGATGCCTCATCGTGCACCTGGAGCATCAAGCTCCACCATCTGCCTGCTGTCACGTGTAGTAGGCTCACTGTGAGGATCACCATGAGGTATGTTGGTGTCCTCACTAACCTGAAAACCTGTACAACTGCCTCCAGCCAATCCTCGGCTGCCTGGGGGTCCGTCTCACCGCAGAACCTGGGCGATCGCTGGCGCTGAAACTCGTGAAGTGCACTAAGGCGACGTGCATCGTCAGCGGCTGGGGCTGGTAGCATCGGTGGCTCGGCGGGTAGAGGTACCGCCAGTGCCTCTTCTGTCAAAGGGCCCTGTACCGAGGCCTCGTCGCTTGGTGGGTTGTCGCCATGCACAACTCTTGGAACCCTAGATGGTTGCTGTCGTGGGGCCATCCTGAAAAGAGACAGGTGCTCTACGGTCAGAACAGTATACCTGGTGAGCTGACACAAATTAATCACAAAGAAAACTTGAAACACACATGCAATCAATGTTTTCATGCATTAAGTCGGAAATCAGAAGTCACGGTCCTGGTGTACGGATACGTCGACCACCGCACCAACATTGGACTCACTGCACTGATAACCACACCAAATACGCTTAACATTATTGCTTCACAAAGAAAAAGACCAGAGTCCAAAGTTCTGCGGTAGAACCGAAATCCTCGGATACCGATTTGTCACGACCCATCCTCGGGGCCCGTGCCGTGACTACCCCAAGCCCGCCTTCCATAGGCCAGGGGCTGGTGACTAGTACCAAGGCGTAATTCCTGATAAAAAGGGAAGGCATTTCATTTGAAATGTAAACAAAAACCATAGAGCAAGCATGCATCATAAGTAAACACTAACTAAAAACTGATACAAAAGTAAGTGCAGAAAAGTAAATGGGCCAGTATACAAACACAAACTGAAGTAAAGTACAACTGGAAAGGGAAAACAGCAACTGAAAGTAAAGCCGCGGTGTTGAGGCATCCACTGGAAGTCCCACCTGAAAGGTGGGTACAGATAGCCTCCACAGCTCCTCGGGTCTAGCTGTCTGCTCTGAGTACGCCCCGCCCAGTGGTCCACCTCCGGGAACCGACCTGCTCCTCATGCCTCTACCACGATTAGCGCTATCCATCGTCTGCAACCAACACAACGTAGAGCAGGCATAGCCCGTGCAGGGGTGAGTATAAGCTACTCAGTAGGGACCCCAAGACCCCCGAAGGTCTCCCAGATTCCACAAAGGATAAACCAAAAAGGAGATATACAATCACGAAGTAACATCTGAAACTTCTTAGGTATATTCCCATACATATACCTAAGTCATCAATTCCAATTCGCTCCAACCTCCGAGCCCATGTACAACACAGTCCACACAGGAAACCACAATCCAATCCACACAGGAAAACATAACATAATCCACATAGGAAAGCAAGTCAAGATTCATCTCACATAGCTATACTTCTTCGTATGATGATAGAGATGATCAGATATTTACACTGATTCATCTAAGTCGTCGGACCCACAAAGGATCGATAGGTACTAACCCCCATAATGACCCACAAAGGATCTGACTCACACAGGATCGATAGATAACTAACCCCCGCAATGACCCACACAGGATCGGACCCACACAGGATCTGTAGGCTCTAGCCTACACAGAACTGCTGAGCGCTGACCCACATAGGATCTGACCCACACAGGATCAGTAGCACTGATCCACGTAGGATCGCTGAGTGTTGTAGTCGTCGCCGTCGAATCCACTGAGGATCTCTGTAGAGTCGTCATCGTCATCGCAGTCGTAGCCAGCTCTAGGGTTCCCGCACACAGCAAACTCGTTCTGGAGGGTCCGCTCCACGAGCCGAAGGGCTGATACATCAACTGACACATAGTCCAGATTTGCTGTATCCAAAAGTTCCATATCGTCAACAGGAACTCAACGTCACAGACGGCGCGTCAATCAGACGCCCGATCTGAGAGTTATTGGCATTTTAGTTCCAGGGGCCCGGTTGGTTTTTAAGTCAAAACGAACCCGACTGTACTCAAACTGCATCCAAACCTCAAGCGGAGTAATCCAAAAGGTCTTTCTCACTTAGAGGAATCCAACAAATTCGACGGCACGTCAATCGGATGTCCAGAGCTCAAGTTATAAGTGTTTTCGCTCCGAGGGCCCGGTTGGTTTCGTGTACGAACCAACCCGGGCGAACACAAAGTACTATGAAACCTTGAGTGTAATATACCGAAACGACCACCTCGATCCAAGGATTTATACGCAACTGACGGTGCATCGATCGGAGGTCCTCAGCTCAAGTTGTGGGCAACGGACTGAAGAGGTTTGGTATTTGGGGGTTCGGGCCTGGTCCGACCGGGCCTGATACCCCCAGGGTCGGCCTGAACTGGGCCCGGCCCGGCTAGCGCGGCCCGGCCTGGCTGCCCGGTCTGGCAGACCGTCCAGGGTAGGCGGCCTTGCAGGCTGCGCGCTGGCCAGGGACTCGGCCGAATGGTCGAGCCGTTCGGATGCGGGGGGGGGGGGGGGGGGGGGGGGGCTGCCCCAGCGTGTAGTAACTGCGGCCCCTTAATAGGGCCACTCATGTTCGGCCAGCCGGGGGTTCGAACCCCCAGCTCTTCCCTGTCTGGTCGGCCCGCTCCAGCCGGCCGGCTTCTGCCGCCATGGGACCGGCAAGGCCGGTCCCCCCTGTTCCGAAGCCGGCGGCCCGAATCTGGCTGCCGGTTCTACTGCTCCGTCGCGGCTTAAGCCGCGACCTTGGCCTGTCCAGCGTGGCGCGACGGCTCCGCACCCCTCTTCCACGGCCCGCTCCGGCCGCAGTGTCTTCGGTTCTTTTCTGGTGCGGCGCGACAGTGTAGCGGCTTGGTTCAATTCTTAAATGAGTTGCGCGACGGCGCCGCACATTTCTTGCCGCTCGTTCCCATGCGGTGCGACGACACCGCGTTAGTTTCTTTCAAACCACAACAACAAATAATAATAAGGGAGGAGGGCCAGCCGTGTTTGTGTGGTCCGGCCCTCTCCCGCTAAACGATATCATGTGGTCCAAATGAACGAGGTTAGATGACGGAAGATTTCACAAATTAAAACACATAACCCCTACCTCAACGTTGTCGTCGAATGAGAGTTTATCGCGGAATTAACCATCGTCGAAGAAGGGGATCGTCGCGGAAGAAGAGGATCGCCATGGAAGGAACGTCGTTGGCGTTAGGTGATCTCCAAGGAAGGCATCTCTCACCATCATCCGTCGTCGGAGGTCGGTGTTCTTCGTCGGCGGCGATGTGTTCTTCGCGTTCTTCGTCGAAGAATGAAGAATCCTCTCTTTTTCTTCAAAAGTCTTAACACAACACCAAACCCAACATAATAAAATAAGTCTTTCCCTTATTTTTTTATCATAACATAAGAATTTGAAATTAAAATGAAAAGAAATGAACAATTAATTCAACGAATTAATTGTAACGATTTAACCACCCAAATTAATGAGGTGTTTCTTAACCAGAATAAACGCACGGGTGACTTTATAAAAAAGGGGGGTGTGCGGGTGCGTTACATAGAAGCAAAGAAACGATGGGGCTTGTACGGGTCCCACCTCACAAATATCTTACCAAGTGGGTAGGATATTGTGGGTCCCACCGTATCCTCTTAACTTAGGTTAAGCCGCTTTAAGTAAAATAAAATAAATTGTTGCACCACTTTATTTTATTCTTTAACTTAACCACAAAACTTAAAAACCACACCTGAGAAAACGCAACTCCGAAAAAGGTGTTTCTAAGAAATTATTAGCTCTGTGATTCCATTGGTGCCCTCGGAATTCGATTCCGAGCACCGGTTCAAAAGTTATAAAAACCCGCTCGTTCGTTCACTAAACGTACCCGAGCTAAACTTCAGAAGAAGATTCCGGGCACACCGGGCATCGGAATTAGGTGCCTTCAGAAACTGCGTTCTTGTAAAATTCTCAAGAAAATTAAGAAAAACATTTCCTTGAATTTTTCAGGTCTTTAAAAATATGACATGCACGGTTGCAATCAGTAAGTTATTTGGATTCAGATATGAAAAACTTAATTTTTTGGGTGAATAGTAACTTACCCTTATAAATAGTAACGCACCCCTATGAATAGTTATATACCCAAATTAATAGTAACCTTACCTATGATTGTATAAAAATAATATTCAAGTTTAATGTAAGATATACATATATTTTAGAATAAGTAAACGAATGTTTTAAAATTGGTTTTGGATATTAAATTATGATTTTAATTAAATATTAAAATAATCATATTTAGAAAATTATTTTTGAAAAATAGAATTCATTTTTGGATTCAACATGAAAAAAAATATGTAGGGTGAATTTTTTTATTTTTCTAAATTACTTGAATTCTGAAGAATAGTAAAATCAGATAATTCACAATAAATGCAAAAACCTTAATTTTTGTATCATGCTTAAGTTGTTGATGATGTAACTCACCTTTGGTTCGAATTCACATGTATTTATTACTATTCTTGGTTTTGGAATAATTACTATTCCTTGTCTTGTGCTGAAATAACAAACTAATGATTAAAAAATTATGAAAACCCTCCTCTCCTCCACTATAACCCCCCACCCCCCCCCCCCCTCACTCCCACTTCTCTTCACTCCTCTCAAGCCTTGTACCTTGAAATTATTATGCCCAAATATCTCCCCAAGATCATCTCCCACATCCAAATGATCCTGGCCTCTTCAAAATACCAAAACCTCACCCCTTAAGAAGTTCTCAAAGGAGGAAGTCTCAAGAGGTCTTTAGTAACAAGTGGAGAACACCAACAAAATTAAGTTAAGGGATCCTCACCATTTCTCGCTTAATCAAAATTTTCTGCTATGTTATGCCTTTTATTCATAATCCCAAATGATGGGGAATGTTTTCTTACCTCCCCATACAATCCTAATGATGTATAAGTGATCATAAATCACTTTTCTCTTTCATGAAGACCTCTTAGGTACACCCAACACCATGCCAACAAACCGTAATGAATTCTACCCAAACAAATTTTGTTCATTCGGGTTGCCTTAACTTTCTTTATATCATAGCAGAGTTATCTTATATTTTTATGTACATATTCTAAATACTATTTAGTTTTAAAAAAATCATTTATAAAGACCCTTTCATCATTCTCTTTTGGGGATATACATGTTTTTTAAAATATTTCCTCTTTATAACTTTTCGATAAGGAAACCTATTTTAAGAGAACCTCCCTAATTTTTACCCAATTTCTAGTGTACCCTATCCTATGTTTTATGTATTATTTAATATCTTACAGGTTTAGTAGAACTATTCAAACACCACCTCAAAATATGGACGAAATGTTCTCTGTGAGAACAGCAAATGAGGTAATTAATGTGTCCATGGTTTATAACTCCTCCCCGGTTAATATTTTTGGACTGAGCCTCCCAGAAAATCGCAACACACTTCCTTTAATGGAGTTTGATGCTATCTTGGGCATGAATTTTATATCTTTATACAAAGATAACATAAACTATTGGGAAAGGGAGATAACTTTTCACATTCCAAAGAATCCTCCAATTCTATACAAGTGTAAGGAGGAAGATGAATCTTTTTTAGGATCATCGTCTCAAGTGTAGATATTTATTTATTTTGAGCAAACATATCTAGCTCAAATGATTGTGAAAATAGAGAGAATAATTCTTGATGAGATGCCCATTGTGAGGGATTACACAGATGTATTCCCTAACGAGTTTCCTAGTCTTCCTCCTAATAGAGAGGTTGAGTTCTCAATTAAACTTATCCCTAGATCTCTACCTATCTCAAAGAAACCTTATAGAATTTCCACCATAGAGCTGGAAAATCTAAAGGAGTAGTTACAGGAGAATATAGAGAGGGTTTTTATATTCCTAAGTGCTTCAGCGTGGGGTGCACCAGACCTCTTATTCAAGAATAAGGATTGATCAATGCGCCTCTACATTGATTATCGTGAGCTCAATGAAATCATGAAAAAGAAAAAGTATCTCATTCCATGGATAGATGGCTTGTTCGATCAGCTTTGTGGGGCCAGTTATTTGTCTAAGGTGGACATTCAGTTAGGATAACACCAATTAATGTTGAGGAAGAAAGATATTCCCAATACTGCCTTTCGAACGAGGTATAGGCACTATGACTTCATTGTGATTCCCTTAAGACTCACTAATGATCAAGTAATTTTCATGGATTTATTGAATAAAGTCTTTAGAGATTACCAAAAAAATTTGGTAGTCTTCATGGATGATATTCGGATATACTCCAAGAGAAAGGAGGAACATGAGAGGCATTTGAATACTGTGTTAAATATTTTGTGGAGGGAGAAGCTGTATTCATGGTATAGTAAATGTGAGTTCTGGATAGAGGATGTGAAATTCCTGGGGCATGTTATCACCAGTAAAGGGATATCTGTAGACCCTTCCAAGACAAAGGAAATTGAAGGGTGGACCAAGCAAACTTATGTAATGGAGATCCGTAGCTTTATTGGTCTAGATGGGTATTATTAATGATTTTGGAATAACTTTTGACTATTTTCAAACCCAATTACCAAGTTGACAGGGAAGGGAGTAAAGTTTTTCTGGACTCACGAATGTAAAGACTGATTCAAGGTGTTGAAAAATAGGCTCATCACTATGCTAGTACTCACACTCCCAATAAGTGGGGAATTATTTGTGGTGTATAGTGATGCTTCAATGTTGGTCATAGGCTATGTTCTAATGATAAATGACAAAGTGATAGCGTACACATCAAGTAAGCTCAAAATCTATGAGAAAAACTATCCCACGCATGATTTGGAGTTAGTGGATTTGATCTTGGCATTGAAAATAAGGTGGCATTATCTCTATGGGGATAAGTGTGAGATATATACTGACCACAAGTGTCTAAAATATATATTCACACATAAAGATCTTAATATGCACTAATGAAGATGGATAGAGCTCATCATGTATTATGACGACTCAATCAACTTCCATCCTGGTAAGGCAAACATGGTGGAAGATGCGCTAAGTAGAAAGGATCTTGCATCTTTATCAATGATGAGAATTGAAAAGGATCTGATCTTCTTATATTTTCAAAGGATGGACATGGGAATCATTAATGGAGGGACATCATCAATCCTTTCTCAAATGATTTCTCAACTATCCCACTTGGAGAAAACAAAGGATGCTCCAAGAAAAGAAGTGGAAGTACAGAAAAGGGTAGAAGCTATCAGAAATGGGAAATCCTTTGATTTCAAAATTGATTAGGAAGGAGTTCTAAGATTTGGGACACGACTATGTGTACCTTCCAATTCAGATATAAAGAAGGATCTATTGAATAATTAACATAGCTCGACCTTCTCTATCCACCTATGGGGCACAAAGATGTATTGAGATCTCCAAAAAACTTTTGGTGGGACAATATGAAAAGGGAGATTATTGAATATACGCCAAAGTGCCTAGTATGTCAGCAAATGGAGGCTGAGAGGAAAAAGTCTAAGGGGATGATGCAACCACTACCCATACCAACATGGAAGTGAGAGAACTTACAATGGACTTTGTCACTGGACCTCCGAGGACATCCAGGGGAAAAAATTCAAAATGGGTCGTTGTGGATTGTATTACAAAGAAATCTCACTTGTTTTGCGATTTGAGAGGACGTCTCATTAGATCAACTTGAATGGATTAAAATAAAAGAATTTGTAAGGTTACCTGGAGTACCACAATCTATTGTATCCAATTGTGATCTTAGATTCACCTCGATGTTATAGAAAATTCTCCAACATGCTCCAAACACTGAACTGAACTTTAATGCGGCCTATCATCCTCAAACATATGGCCAATCTAAAAGAACTATTCAAACACAGGAATACATGTTGAGATCATGTTCTATATAATTCAAAGGAGGATGGGACCAACATCTTCCACTGGTTGAATTCTCCTACTACAACAATTTCCACTCGAGAATCTGAATGGTACCATATAAAGTCCTTTATGGGAAAAGGTGCAGAACATCGACATGTTAGGATAAAGTCAGTGAGTGTAAGCTGCTAAGACCTGAAATGGTCGAAGAAATGGTGGAGAAGGTGAAAACCATTCAGCAAAAAATCAAGGCAGTCCAAAGTCGACAAAAGAGTTATGCAGATAACCGTCAACGAGACCTTGAGTTCAAAGTTGGAGACATGGTATTTCTATGAATAACTCCATGGAAGAAGGCCATGAGGTTTGGGAAGAAAGGGATGTTATGTCCCATGTACATTTTCCCCTTTGATATCCTTGATCGAGTCAGATTTCTGGCCTATAGACTAGCATTTCCACCTACCATGTCGAAAGTACATGATGTATTTCATATATCCCTCTTAAAGAAGTACATACCAACCCTTCACATGTACTCTCTCCAGAGGTGGTACGGTTGGAGTATGACCTTTCCTATGAGGAGAAGATAGTGAATGATCTTGGATCATAGGGAAAAAGGCATATCCAATAAGACTATTCATCTCGTAATGGTATTATGGCAAAATAATAAGTATGAAGATGCAACATGGGAACTGGAGGAAGAAATGAAGGAAAAATACACACACTTGTTTTTGGTTAGAATGTAAAACTAAAATTTGAGGGCGGAATTTCATAAGGGGGGGAATAATGTAACGACCCAATGTTTTTTGATACAAATTACCTTCTTATAAATGTGTCATAAAATCACATGAAAACAAAAAATAAGTAACTACTAAGTGATAAGTGACATTTAAACATTATTTTGTCACTTCTATGTTTGGAATTTCAAAACTCTAACATACACGGTTGCAATCAGTAACTTATTTGGAGTCCGGTAGGGAAAAAATAATTTTTTTGTGAATAGTAACCTACCCTTATGAATAGTAACATACCCTTATAAATAGTGACATACACTATTGAATAGTAACCTTACCTATAATAGTATAAAAATAATATTCACGTTGAAAGTATGATATACCTATATTTTATAATAAGTATATGAATGTTTTAAAATTGGTTTTTGATAATAAATTATGATTTTAATTAAATATTAAAATAATAATATTTAGAAAATTATTTTTGAAAATTTTAATTCATTTTTGGATTCTACAAGTCTTAAAATAGTTAGGGTGAATTTTTGGGATTTTTCTAAAATAGTTGAATTGTCACTAAATAGTAAAATCTGATAATTCACAATAAATGCTAAAACCTTAATTTCTGTATCGTGCTTGAGTCATGGATGATGTAAATGGCCTTTGGTTCGAAGTAACATGCATTTATTACTATTCCTGGTCATGGAATATTTACTATTCTTTATCTTGTTAAAATATAATAAACTAATGATTAAAAAATTATGAAAACCCTCCTCTCCTCCACTATAAAAACACCCCCTCACTCCCACTTTTATTCACTCATCTCAAGCATTGTGCCTGGAAAATATTCTAGCCAAATATCTCCCCAGGATCCTCCCCATGTCTAAAATCTCCTAGCCTCTTCAAAATACCAAAACATCTCCCCTCAAGAGATTCTCAAAGGATTAATTCTCCCGATGTCATTAATAATAAGGGGAGAACACCAACGGAATTAAGGTATAGGATCCTCACCATTTCTCTCTTAATCAAAATTTTCCTCTATGTTATTGCTTTTATGAAAAATACCAAATGATGGGGTTTGTTTTATCACCTCCCCCATACCATCTTAATGATGTATATATGATTAGAAATACCTTTTCTCTCTCATCAAGACCTCTTAGTTACACCCGACACCATGCGAATAAACCATAAGGAATTATACCTGAACCCCTTTTATTCATTTGGGTTGCCTTATATTTCTTTATATCAAAGTGGAGTTATCTTATCTATTTATGTACATATTCTAAATTCTGTTTTTTTTACAAAATTCATTTATGAAGACCCTTTTTTCATTCTCATTTGGGAATATACATGATTCTTTTAAGATTCCCTTCTTATAACTTTTCGATAAGAAAACTTATTTTAAGGGAATTTCTGGAATTTTTACCCAATTCCAAGTTTACTTTATCCAATTTTTTAATCCACCGTTGTCTTTATAATATCAGTCTTTTTATTATGAAAACTTTCTTGGTTATATTCTAGTTTTTATATAAAATATTTCCCTCTTTTTTTTATTTTTAGAATCTCCATAGTATTTTCCTTAAAACCGCACAAAAATGTTCTAATGATAATATTTCTCAAATAAATTTCTTATATGTTATCACTTATAGTTGACACAACCTACCTTTTTATATGCCTATTTTACCTTATGAATGTCCATGTATGTTCTAATACCTTTCTTTCATGGACACTTTCATGATACACTCATTGGTTATGCTTTATGTCATGATTGTGGTACCCAATTCTTTCCATGGGTATCCTTATGTTTATGAATGGTTGATTATGTATGATTATTTATATGGAAAGATTATTTATATGGAAATAATACCCATGAAAATTTTGAGATCGTTGTTCCTAGATAGTGCTATGATGCATTAGATAATGATAAGTCTCATGAGATGTGATGTGAAACACGATTCGAGGTTAGCCTTGACCCGTACTAAAATGGGAAATGGGATTGGCAGTTAGCCTTGACCCACACTAAATAAATTTTTAATGACTCTACCACATTGATATGATTCCATGTTTATATTATCCCATTCTTATATGATATGATTTCATATATTCCATAGTTTGGATATCATTACGGCATGCCTCCAAACTCAAGTGCTTTAGATGTATCCTTATGTTCATTCCCTAATTGGACTTTTCAGCTCATCCCTTTGTTCATGTGTTCCCCAAGGTACCCTATGTAGATGTAAGGGCTCAAAGGAAGTTAGGATCGCTTTATGGAGATTATATAAAGAAGTTTTTTTATCCCCGTGTTTTATGTTTTATGTACCTGGTCTTCCAAGACACTAGACATAACGATCATTGGCTTGTACTCTAATGTATAATTGTTCTTAAAATCATGTAATGTTATATGTAAAAGGATTGGGTCCCTATAAATTTTTCCATGATTCCCATCATCATTTCTCATTTCACAGTCGTGTCTTGTTCTCACTTCATGAAAATACATTGAACAAAAATACATAAATTTTTGGGTCAGATAAGCTCTCATAATGGAACCTTTAAGATGGATATTGTAATGGACAAAATATATCATTGTGCACATGTTTCATTCAGAATTATACATCCACTAAAAAGAAACATGTCCTCTGAGAATTATTTCCGTTAGAAGAAGGATTATTAGACCCAACATGAATGTTATAAATGATAGAGGGAAAATTACATATAACTCGCACAAAATTAATGGTTCTTATTCCATCATTTTTTTCATGATTTATTTGGATAACCATTTTTCACTATGGTCCACAAAAAATGATATAATTGAATCACTATCACCCTTACATTATTGGATAGTAAATGATGGACTGAAATTGTAATCAATACATGAATTAGGATTTAATAATTTGTATTTATCAAGGATTTTAGTTTCAAATATATATTTTGAATCATTTATATATGTTTATTGAATATCCACTAAGAACCTTGATATTCTCAAATACTTGAAAATTTTTATTTTCCTTTTAAGGTGTCACCACATAAGAATCATAGAGAACAATAATTCTATTTTCATTGATATAAAAATGATGTAGTTATGTTATAATTCCCATGTCCAACATGTAATTCTGAGATCATAAGTCATAATTATTCTTCCCCTTCACATTTATAAGAATTGAAAGCATCGTTTCATATATATTTTTCTCAATGTGAATTATATCTAATTAATGATAAAAAAAATTGGTTGACAAATATATCAACTAATGACACATCTCTTTTTCCTAAATGTAAGTGTATGTAGTGCCAATATTCTTCTTACTTTTATATTTTATCTGACCATTCCCTAATAAAAACTGACATCATAAAAATCATTAAAAACATTAGCTCTGGTAATATGTTGAGGTGTATTTTTAGTGTCAACTTTATTATCAACCCTTCTATTATTTTTCATGTATAGATGATCCATAGAAATTAATTATTGATTCCCCATCCCCATGAAATAGAATGTCTGATGCCATTTAAGTTTTCTACATCATGTGTAATGTATAAAAATAGGAAAGGATATTTTTTCCTTTTCTCTCCAAACATACATCATTGAATTAAGGGGAAAATCATTTATAGTACACAGAAAGGCTACACACATCCAAAATATTTTTCTCTAAAAAATAGAAAATATGGTCACACACACATCCCAAATCTACTTCAACTCTTTTATTAAAAGTTATAAGTATACCTCTATATAATTTATAAGATAAAATGATCCAGATATCAATATATATAATAAATTGAGTTTTTTTTCTTTAAAAACAATAGAGGAATATTATAAATATGAATAAAAACTAGTTACATGTTTTGGGATGTAAGCATCCAACAAAATTCATTAAGACCACCACAGGATAGACCAAAACAAACATCACACACCTTAGCTATAAAATCAGTGTTTTCTTCAACCATAACCTCCTTATTTTAATGATCCCTATTAATGATTATATTTTTATTAATTAATTTCATGTTTTTTTTAGAAAAATTTTTATTCAAAAAAATTTCAAAAATATCTAAGTTTACAAAAAATTGTTCCACCTTGCGATGTGAAGATCAAATGACCAAGTCACCTTATTGCACCTCATACTCCACAGTACCGTGTGAAAAAACTTCTTTCTATGAATCAGATAAAAAAAATTATAATTCATGAAATAAACTCACAATTAATATTGATTTTATCGTATTTTGAGAATGAACTTACCACATGTACAACCAATTTACCTTGAGTTGGGGTTGCACCTACAACATGAAGAAATAAAGTTATTGTTCCAATGTTTGTATAATTTTTCATTGAGTATTGTAATAACCATGACTATTATTATAGTGAACAAAAGAAGAAACAACCTATCACTTGAATAAAAATTCCAACAGCAAGATCAAATGAACAGACCATGCCTCAACTTCAGCAATCAGTTATATGAAAAAGGCCTACATGAGAATTCAGCTAGGTTATATAATCACCTATGTGGAAATGGAATATGTTTAAGAGATCTCTTACATGGAAATCAGTTATGTAACTTAACTTCCTACATGCTCTACCTCTAAAAAATATTTGTGTACCAATCAGAAACAATAATATACAATTGGACACTTAACAAACTGAATATTTCATTCTCATGGAGAATTTTGAATCTTCAACACCTAGTTTATTAAATCATTAAATGAATATCCTACGCATTAATGTTCAATGATTATTCTCAAATTCTAACTTCTTAATAAAATTTATTTAAGAAAAATATTTGATCATGTGAGGTGTGTGAAGTTCTGAAAACATATGCATTTATTTAGAGAATAATGTAGGATCCTATTCATGTGTGCCAATGCTATGAGAAAGACACTATGTTTATCTATTTCTAAAATTTCTCATTGAAAATTTTCCACGATCCTTAAAAATATAAATTCAAGAAATCTGGATAGATTAATATATTCATATGAAGCTACTTCAAATGTTTCTCATAATCAGTATTCTCTCAAATCCATTTATTTTTATTCCCCAGCGTAACTCTGGAAGAGTTCATGTGTGACTTGGAATCTTTTATCCATTATATAATTGTGGAAGATGTTATATTCCTAGAAAGGATAGAGTGGTATTGATTGTTAAATATAATATAGGTTGTGGAGTATTTTAACTTATAATAAAATTCTTGTAAGTTCATGATTTCCAAGTAGAGGGAATTAAGTCTCATCTTGAGACTGAACCCCTTGTTTAACTTTTGTGGCATGATTTTCTAGTTTTTTTGTTTTATTTTAAAAATAAATTTATATTTTACCCAATGTATCAAAACATTACTTTGATATTTAGTCTAAAGTTATTTTTATATAAAGTTCTTAATTAAGTAAATTAATTTCAAATGTTAAATTATTTCAATGTCATTTTAACTAATGCTTGATCCCACTTCTGAGAAATTATTTAAGAGACCAAATTTATATATTTCTACTAATTTTATTATCTAAGTGTTTTTTAAAATTGGGAGACTTAAATATTAAATTTTTTAGATATAAATTTTATAAGAAAATCAATTCACCCCCCCTCCCCCACCCTTCTTTATTTGTACAAATAAACCAACATTTATTGTCAAATGATTTTATAAAATATGTTTTAAATGTATCCTAGTTGCAATTGATGATTGTAAATTTCTATTATTTAAAAATTTATTTTTTATAGATAATAATAGAAAAGAGGGAACTTCCACTATTCTTCATACTCTCTATAATGTAACTAATTATTCTCAATGAAATATTAAAAACAAATTTCACATAAAGTCCATGGAAATTGATGTATTAACCCACATTGAAGATAAATATGAAAAACCACAAGCTGTTAGAGCTACTTATAGTGATACTACAAAGATATCATATGATTTCAACTATTATGATATGAATGAATTATATTGTTCATTAGAAGATGAAGACTTTAAAAGAATGTCTTCTTGTGATACTTCATTTGAAATTTGGAATACCCTTGATATTTCTCATGAAGGAACATCTAACCTTAATGAAATGTGGAAAACACTTACACTATTAAATATGATACTTTCAATATGAATATGGATAAATATATATCTAACATATATCACATGTTAAATGAGTTTATTAACATGATGCAATGATTGGGAAAAAATTACTCACAAAGGTCAATTCATGTGACTTCTCTAACGCCTTCAAGAAATATATAGAGGAATATATGGATCCAACATAAGATCTTATGAATTTATTAAACTTCTAGAAAAAAACTGATCGTAATGATAATTATATATGAAGAGGAACTAAAAGAAAGAAAATAGACAGTGGTTGAACCAAAAAGGGAATTTTATATCATTTAAGAATACTAAATCAAAAAAAAGATCAAGGCAAAATTTCCCAGTGATGATGAATCATCATACAGTGATGATGAAATAGAACATTTCTCTAATCATTTAAAGAATTTATATAAAAATAACATGTTCTTGATTAAATGAAATTACATAGGAAACTATGACAAAGTAAATTAACCAAAATATTTGAAAAATGATGATTTTTCCAATGAAATAATCTTCCAAGAAAGTACAAGGAAGGGATGGATTAAAGAAAATTATCACAATAATAAGTATAAAAAGGAATGAGGATAATGTGAGGAGATATAAAAAGTCTATAAAAGTAACATGGAGTTCTAATTAGGTTTTTTTTAACATAATCATTTTCTAGTAGTGGAAAAAGAAGTGATAGAACAATTTTTTTATGATAAACACATTAGACATAAAAAAATGTTATTCCTAAATCATCTAATCATATTTAAAATCATTTTGAGACTGATAATGATTCATAAAATAACCTTATTTATGAATTAATTGAATAATTTAATATTATATAAGATTCAATAAATTAATTAAAAGATAAAAAAATTAAATAAGAATCATGTTCGATTTTCTCACTTTAAATCCAATATCATAGTAGAAAAAAGTCAAGAACACGCAATTTATTAAATAAAATAATGAGTTAAAATTATTTAATAAATAATTAAATAAAGATCTATAGATATTTAACAATATAATAAAAAATCCTAATAGAATTAAAAAAAAGATAAATCATAAATATACCACTGGAATAGGATACCAACCTAGATAAATGAGAATTATTAAAAATAAATTTTTCTAAACTCCAATCCAGTTAGTTCTTTAAATATTTTTAATTATATTAGAATTAATGAAGTATTTATTTATAAAAGGTTTAAGTATTATTATTTGAGATCAGTAAACTAAATATTTATTTTAAAAATAACTTATTACTAATATAAATGGACCCAAGAAAATATAGCTACCAAAAACATTTTTACTTTAAATCTATTTTAATGGTAATTTTATTTAAAAATCCAATAAAAAACTATGGTACCTAGATAGTGGATTCTCTAAAAAGGTACTCTAGATTACCCAAGCTTCAAAAACATTATTAAAGTAGAATATGGACATGTAACATTTTTTGAGAATTTGAAAAGTAAAATTATTTCAATTCTCCAAATTTTTAACTCTAGTGTAGTTTTAATTTCCAATGTCTAATTTGTAGATGGATTAGAAGTATAACATTCATATAATTTCTTAGTTTTTTTATGATGGTTTTCATGTTATGTTTGAAAATAATTCTTGTGAAGTTTATTATTCCAAATATTATTTTATTTTTAATTTCTAGAGAAATTAAAATGATTATTTTGTTGATTTAAATTTTTTGTTTACTCAAAATTATTATTGATTAAGAGCCTTACACAAATAATCTTGTCCTTGGAAAAGTATTCTAGGAAATTTCAATATATACCCATATATAAAGATAACTATGACATTTTTAGTCAAGGATCTACCGAAATATTATCCATTATATGATTTCATAGGTGATATACTCATAGGATATTAGACTAGAGATTCTGTAACACCCTAGGATTTATGAAAATATAACTATGTTTAATAGTGTATTTGATAAGAAACGCCAAGCTTAAATGACTAGTAAAATATATAACTACTATAAACTAGACATTAAATTTATGGTTATTAATAGTATTAAATAATCTATGATTTATATATATATATATATATGTCCTAATAAATATAAATTATCGATAAAATTTTAGTCAATAATTAGTCAATTTTAAGAAAAGTTATCTTATTCTTCAAAAATGATTTTAATTGCTTTTCATGGAAAAAAAATTTAAAATTAAATTTTGGAAAATTTATAAAATTTATTTGATAAAAATATATTCATTTTTTAAATTGGGATATCATAATTTAATTTGGGTGAAATTTTGGGATTTTTCAGAAATCATTGATTTTTTTACGAATAGTGAAAAATATCGATTTCTATAAAATTGTCATTTATTTTAAGTAAATTAAGAAATTTTAAATACCCATTTTGTTTTAAATATGATTTAAAGTAACATAATTATTATTTATTTATTTTATTACTCTTCATTTATTTTTTATCTACAACATATTGGATTTTAGTATACAGTTGTCTTTGTGTTTAAAATGGGATTTTAATTAAAACTGTTTTAAAGTAAATAACACCACTCATTTTTAATTTACTAAAATACTATTAATGATTAATTTCATAAATTATATTTTTAGATTATATATATTTAAATGATAAATGACATACATATAGAGATTATTACTAGTAATAAAGTTGATATAAAATTATATTTTGGTTAAAAATACATTTATTAAAAACCAAATTTTTCATCACATCTACTAATTTATTTTCAAATAAAAGATTTACAATTATATGAATTGAATTTGAAAATTTTATTCCATATTTTTAATCCTAATAATTTATATTATCTTAAAGTTCATCTTCATTTTTGAGAATAATGAATATTAAAAAAAGTAAAAATTAATTACCACAGTTAAGGTAAAATTGGATTTACCAGAGGTTAAAATAAAAATATAAGGGTAAAAATGATATAATAACATGTATTAAAAATAATTTATGGATATATATCCTAATTATTATTGGTAATTATTACTAATGGTCCATGTTAAACCTTATTCTCAAGTGAAAAATGTGGTTACACCATTTTCTTTTCAAAAATTTCAAGGGTGTCATCACCTCTCATATAAAAGTCCACCCACTATCGTCTATTATTCACACCTTAAAATCCATTTTATTCAGAAAATACATAATAAAATATCTTTAAAAAAATAAATCCCCTTATCTTGGAGTCCTTTCTTTGGTGAATAATCCATTCTATATAAACATTTTGGCGTAATCCTGAAGAGGTAGACTGAGAAGAGGTAAAATTCCAAACATTGAATTTTTGTTTTATTTCTTATTCCACCTCCATAAATTCTTCTTAAAATATGATAATATTATATAATCAGTATATACTATATACTGATATGTAATTATATTAATTTCATAATCTAAATCCATCTCCTCCTCCATCAAATGGGATATGAAATCATCATTCATTTTCAATAATCACCTCCTAGGGCTTGTTGTAATGATAGATTTAAAATATATATATGTTTTTTTTAATATTTATAATTATTTAGTAATGATACATCATATACCATTTTACTTTACATTCTATGGGGTAAATAATAATATTTTTCTCCTATACATTAGACTGCGACCTCATAAAGTGATGGGATTTTTTTTTCACAAACACTTTTCAAAGAATCTAATAAGGATACTTTTAATGAATATATGTGTAAAACATAGACCTTAGATACTCATTTATTGTATTTTTTTATCGATGTTGGACCTCTTATTTTAGGTATGGGTTTAGTATTCAAAAAAGCATTCATGTTTTGGTGGTTTTGATTTTATTATGGCTTATTCATAGTTTTTGTAAATGATATTGGGATAAAGTATCTTGGTGGAGATTTTGTGACTCCCACGATGTCATTATATTATTTTTAAATCATTCATGAATTTTTGGGTAGGATTACCTAGAGTTTGGGGTTTCATTTGAAGGTTTTTGTTCTATTTTTCTGGTCTCACCATTTGAAAACTATTTTCCCAAACCTCACAACCTAAACCTGCAAGTTGCAGAAATTTTATAATAGCATTCACACAGTTTACAAAACCATACATCAAAACCTTTCATCCCATTATGGGCTGAATAAAATTTGACCTAAATATCTGATTTATGTGACTCCACCTCCCAAATGAAGCCATTCTTGTTGGGTATGGACCATAGGCACCTCACAATTTCCTTATCCATTGTTTTGGACCACTTCTTATCTGATTTATCACTAAAGGTCAGTGAATCTTCATCAAATCTTTCCCATTTCTCTTATCCTATTCCCCCTCTCATATATTCTCTCTCTCTTGTCATGGTTCTTATTTTTTCAAACCCTAGTAATACGGGTTCATGTGAGGTTTCGGTTTAAATTGATTCTACGTTGCATGGTTTGTCCATGAGGCTTTGATCAACCTCTCCATGAAGTCTTATTCCATCAGCATATGTTTTCAATGGGTGTTTCTAAATTTTTCTCCACCATTTCTTTTCCTTTGATGAATGAAATTTTAAATAAATTTATTAACTAGTTTCTCACCTCGATGACATCATAATTTAAATTATTATCACATTTTGGAATTGATTTGGTTTGTTAAAAATAGGTTTTAAATGAGTTTTATGTAAATTTACTAGATTATGGTTGCTAATAAGCTAGTTTTAATTCTATTTGTTCTTTTAAGGATAAATTATGTCTTTTATGAAATGTATAGTCTTTTTTATTATAGAAATTTCATTTTTTAGTGAATTTGGTTTATTGTGTATGATTTGGTTATGTTATGGTTTTATAATTGTGTCAAAACACTTTGCAAGGGTTTAATGGCTCTATTTTTATGTTTTTTGTTCTTTTGATGATGTAAATGGTTGATTTTGGTTTTTAAGAAATTGTTTTCTTGTGTTAATGGTTTTGAAATGTCTCTTTGGTGGATTGATGTTCCATTAGATGTTGTCACATCCAAGGGTGCACTAGGTTCACACATGGATGTGTCCTCAAAAGATGAAGGCATCTTAAAAATAGTGTTTTTCTAAAAAACTTAGTTTCATAAACTGGTTATTTGGATTCTAAAGGATGGGAGTTCCCTCGTGTGTTTTAAAAGGAATCATTTAATGTGAAATCCTTTAGCATATGATTGTTTGGATTTTGTAGTATATTTTGTTGATTGTGTGGCTTAAGGGGCCATTTGGTTATTTCATAAAATTGTGCACTATTCTAATGTGATAAAAGATTTTTATGTCGATGCTTTGACAACATTGAAACTTAAGGCCTATTTGAAACTTTCAACTAAAAGGGGATAATTTTATAAAATTTTAGAATGTTTTTTTGGTTTGTAAAACATGTGTGCCTGATTGGAAACCCAAGATGTTAAACAAATATGATTTGAACGTTTATACAGATTAGCAGCCCGGTTGGAACCTTGATGACATGAAATGTATGTAAAGGTAAATGGGGTACCATTATAGGAGGGAATTCCCTTAAATTTTATCATATATTGGTGTCTGTGTTTAGTGTAGGCAATTGTAGTGGCCATAGATAAGCTGAGTCACGTGTTCTTAGTCTCCTAGTCACACAGTGTCATTATAACCACCCACGGTTCCAAGGAATATTTTAGATGATCGACTGATAGAATCTTACCAACACCGATAAGAAGGGTTTATACCCAATGGTAGATATTGAGGCCATATGGGGAGTATCATTGGTTTTGTCACGGGGGCAATCAGTTGGTTATAGACTATGGGGATTCACTATATGCCGGCAGGTGGTTTCGAACTGAGTACATCCAGGGGTTGTCTAGGGATGTTGAGGATCACCCATGGTTATTATTTACATTACATGTTTTCTTTATTCTGTACTAGTTATATACATTCAATATTTCCCGGTTTCATTTTTGCACTTTCTAGGCTTTCGTTGCTTTGGAATTTGATTATAAGAATGGCTTTCGATTTTGGAAATGAAAATTGTTGAGTCTTTTTTATAAAATGTAGAAAACCCTATATTTGTAATTTCATTTAAAACTAGTGTCATTGTTCTACTTTGGGAATATAAATGAATGGATTATATGCATTATTCTGGAATTCCTACTATGCATTTCGGTGCTCAATCCTATCCTACCATTTTAGTTGTAGGTTCGAATTATGATCAAGTTGCAGGGATTACATGCTCGTTGTGAAGTAGGGTTGTTCAAGTGGTTTGTGCTGACCAAGAGGTCACATGGATATTGTGGGCCTTAGTTTAGTTCTTTTTGTTTTAGTTTTTAGACTGTTTTGTTCCATTTGTATCTTGTTTAGTTGTTTGTTTATTGTGATTCAGTTGTTCACCTTTGTTGCATTCCTAGTTTCTTCTGTTTAGATCTTTAGTCCCAGTCACTTTTCTTTTGGCCTCCAATCATACCCAGAGTATTTTTTGATGCCCCCACTAGTTTTCAGCCCGTGGGGATCATGAACGCCCCTCGGGAGTTGTCATGGGCCAGGTCGGGTGACCGGTTCAGGGTTGACCCAGGTTCGTTCGAGGAACAAATGGTATCAAAGAAGGTTCTTATTATTTGGGGTGACTAGGAGATGGTGATTTAGACTATCGGTACTCAGAAGGTAGGTATGGTAAGGGAATCATGAACCCTTGTTTTGAACCTCGAGTCACTAGGGGTAGTTCATGATTTGTGTCTTATGTCTTCGGTTGTTTTGGACTGAGGGATGAAAAAGGAGGTGAACTGATGTCATGTTGCAGCCTAACATGGGGGGGTGACCCGTGTGGAGCCCAAGTGCTCGATTCAAGGCCCTTAGTGTTATGTCATACATAGGGAATGTCCCACCACCATGTCAAAAGTTTAGTCATAAGAAATAGTTCTTCATTTTGGTATTTCTTTATTGTTCATGTTTTGTTTTAATTTTGGTTATTATAGGTTTATGTTGAAAATGAAAGTGGATTTTGAAGTCATATGGATTTAAAAATGGATGTTTTTTCTATCAAATGGTTTTAATTGGTAAAGTGGGTTTTGAAACAATGAAATTTTTTTTGGTTTGAGAATGTGAATTAGATGTGGTCTTTGGTATTCTTTGTGGACATTGAAATGTGTGCGGGTGTGCATAGAAAGTGCATGGGGAACTTTTTTGTGGATAGTGTAGAAGGAAATGTATGAAAAAACGTGTAAAAGTTCTTAAGATTCCATTGGATGGGTTTTGAAATTAGAGTATTGGATTAGATTTTGTAAAGTTTACTTGAATGAGAAAATTATTCCTGAAATTTGACTTTCTTGGAAAAGGGTTTTTGGTGGGGTTTGTTTTTACTTGGATTCTACACAAGTTAGTTTTGGGTTTGAGGTATTAATTTTTTTTTGTGCCTTAGTTTGATGTTGGAATTAGTTTTTTCTTTTTGTGTTTCTCAGAAAACTCCACCCAAAAAGGCCGTCAATGTCTCTAATGAGTCATTCCTAGTTTCTAGTCCCTCTCAAGTGTTTCGTATTTTTCATAATGATCAAGGTTTCCCTGAAGCTATAGAGTGTATTGAGGGCAGTAGTTAGTAAAGTCTTATGTTGACCATTTCATAGAGACGGTTCCATTCTCATTGGAAGTGAAATCCTAGGATCATATGAAAGCCCATATTTTTTTCTGAGGTATTTGTAACACCCCAAGCTTCCATTGTACGTTTCCCTATGAATAATCCAATAGCTTGCATTGTATGAAATGTGGAGTTTTAACACACCACGACCAATCAAACAAGCCATTATACCCACTTTTTGAAATATTATAAATTTTATTTTTCAAAATGGACTTCATTTTTTAAGTTGGAATATTGAAATTAGCTTTTGATGTTCTTTTTGTATTTTTCTGAAAACTTTCAATTTTTGATGAATTGTGAAGAACACTACATTATTGTTTAAAACCAAATTTTTATTTAAATAATTAGTTATATTATTTAAATTTACATTAGGTAAAAATAGATACATAATACCTAAAAATTTTCAATGTAATTCATTGTAGTCATTTTATAATAATATTAGATATATAAAATTTTATTGAACTTTTTATCGTCTTTTACCCACCATCTAGGCGCATTTGAAAATTTGCATTAAATGTAATTTTACGGATTTTGTGAATTGAATTTCAAATATCTGAGAGACACAGTTGATATCAATAATTAAAATGTGGTTCAATAAGACGAAAATAATTTTTGATGAATAGTAATTTTTGACTTTTATTTACCACGGTTATAAGTAAATAGGGAAATTATAGGTAAAAATGAAATTATTATTACCCTAACACATGTTCTAATTCTATTGGATAAGTGTATTTCGACCAAAAAAAACCTCGGGAATAAAATATGAACGTTTATGTCCACATGGATTAGTTTAAGACATTTATTATTATTTTATTTAAATGAGAGTTAAAAGTGTTAAATTCAAATTATCATAACTAAAACATTTTTAGTATAAGGATACACATAAGAGAATTTCAAGTATAAATGTTCATTATAAAGATAAAAAGATTTAATACATAATTTTAATTATATTTATAATTTTTAGACATTAAATAATTAAATTTATTTATGACACAATAATGACGCAATAATTACCTTATTAATTAAAGATTAAAATAATTGATATTATAAATATCAAAATAAATGTCAATTGATACTTTTGATGAATTACAAAAATTTTCTATATTAATATGAAATTTTAGGATTGATTAAATAAATTGTTTTTTCGAAGTAATCATGTTTTTATAACTTTCACAAAAACAAAATACCAAGTAGTGTCAAAATTAATATATATGAGTTTTTAAAACAAATACAATATTATTAATTGATATAATATTTTAAAAAAAACATGTTTAATACAGAGGACTTAGATAAGTTTATATATATTAATAATGAACCACTTAGGGTTTTCTTGAATTTTTATATTAATAATGTTAACCATTTATTATAATAATACAAGAATTCATAGTAAAAGTTAAACTATTTAACTAAGAGTTAAATCTAAAAGATAAAGTTTATGTAGTGACCTAAACCTATATAAAACCTATTGGTTGAGATTTTTAAGACCAATCCCCACCTAATCCTCAAAATAAGTCATTTTAGAGTCATTATATACTGAATATGATTGTATAATACAATAATATTTCATACTTTTCCTAAAGTGACCCTCACCTCTCTTATAAAAAGGTACTTCCCCTTCTCTCAAAATCACATTTCCAAAACCATTTGGCTCAGCAAAACCCTACCCTAATATCCAAAAAAACCCTCCATTTGACCTAGAGTCCTTAAATTGATCACAAAGCTAGCCTAAGGATCCCATTTGATCAAATCAAAAGGAAATGCCCGAAGAAGAGCTAATAATTTCACTACATATTTCAAAGTTCTTTTCTTCTTACACTTCCAATTTCTATGTTGTTTCCATAAAAAATAGTAAATATAGAACCTTATACAGAATTTGGTGTTATTATAAATATTTTAAAACCATATTCACTATTCTATTCATCCTATGATTTAAAAATCACCATATGTTTGTACGTATGGCATACCGTATCTAAGTCGTGGTGTGGTATGTTATTCAAAAACATCATTATTTGGATGGGTATAATAATGAGTATCACTGAGGTAAATAATAAATATAACATGTTAATGATTCTATATATATAATACACCTTCCAATTATACATTATTTCACCATCAATATAATGGTATTGTCACTCATATGTACATATGGATTACCGTCTCCATGAACGCGAGGAGATTCATTCCTCATCGTAACCATTCAAGAATAAATTTCATTTTATGATGAAAAAATAATGTTTAATAAATTAATATTATTCTGGATATGAATCAAATACATCTTATCAAAAAAAAATGAAATACGTAACAAACATATAAAGGAAAATTAATTAGTTAACAATTGAAATGATTATACTACTGAAATATTATTGACAAAGCAATATGAGAAGATTATATATGAAATCATATTAGTGTATATGGTGCTTGTATAATTTAATAACAATTATTTTTCTGTTATACAGGATGTTAACATACCTTCGACCAAGAAAAATTACAAGGTAAAGGTTAATTCTACAATCACTTCATTATCTGAGGTCGTTTATACGTGAGTATCTACTGGGACCTCTTTATCATCCACATCAGTGTTTCTTAAAAATGTATCTCAAAAACATTTTGACTATTTTCTAAAAAATGGGTTAAAGTCATTTATACAATTTTTTTAATTTTTATAAGATTTTTATAAAGGAATATTTCTTTCCTTTCCCAAACAAGTTCCTTTACGACCTTTTCGACAAAACTAAGGAAAGAATGTTTTTTTAACTTATACGGTGAGTGCTGTTTTTTCCACTGTTATAACACCATAGAAGCTTCCCTTAAAAAATTATAAGAATATTTTCAAAATAAATGTTTTCTTTTATACTTATGTGACTTTTAAATTATTTCAAAATAGAAAGAGGTATTTATTTAAAATAGTTTTCATTTCATCTATATCAACATCATTTGATGTATTTTACACTTCTTTGAAGTTGATTTATTATGATAAAAATCTTCCATATTTTATTGAAGGTTTTGTGATATGTTTGACTGTGGATGTGTCATTTTTAAACCATTCATGGTTTATGGATAAAGTATTGACATTTCGTATGCTATTTTTAATATGAATGTTTATGTTATGTTTAAACCTTTTCATATGAAGAAGGAATTGTACTTAGTAAGTGACGGGTGGAGCCCGCTATAGATCCTTGATGCATTGGTCGGTGTCATTAGACAAACTAGTGTCTTCGCACAAGGCCTTGTCAAAATAATATTTTTAGTCTTGGGACGAGGCCTTGACTATGTGGTCAGGAAGTCTGGCATTATCCATTCCATCTTTATGAAATTGGAAACTGATATTACATGTGATTATTCAACTAGTAGAATATCTATGTGAATAAGTAAATGGAATTAATTGATTTAACTTTTCCATATTATTCTTAAGTTTAAATTTATAAGGCTTTATTTTTAGTCTTAAACATTTCCTTAAATGTTTATGCTTATTTATGAATGTTTTCGCTGTATTGTAATTCTTACTGAGAATATGAGCTCACCCCTTTCTATGTTTTGTTTTTTCTAGGATGCAAAGAAGTATATTATGAGTAACCTGCAGGGATAGTCTATGGGATATGAATGTGGTCAATGGAGACAATTTATTTGTTTTTTTTCATTTTATAATGTAATGTAAGACTTATTTATGTATATAGTACTTAAAAGTCTTAAAAACTGATCGGTATTTCAGGACATAATTCATTTTATCATGTCAATGTTATGTTTTTTTTAAAGTTTGGGGCCGAAGACTCATTTTTATTATTAAAGCAAAGCAAAGACCACTTTAACTGGGTAGAGGGAGACCCATTACATAGCTCGTACGGCCAGTGGGAATTTTTCCCATTACATACCTCGTAGGCCCAATACCCATTCTGTGAATAGTATTGCTATAGTACCCGCGCTGCTACAGTACTGCACAGTACCCGCCGCTGCTACAGTTCCCCTGCCGCCGCAACAGTCACCCTATCGCCGCTACAACTTCGCCATTGCAACAATATCTCGGCTGCTATAGTAGCGCTACAGTGATTCTACAATAACAAGCGCCCCATGGGCTTTGAACCCACATTTTTCATGTAGAATTATGGGGTGTTTACCACTAAGGCAAACCCCGACTACACATGTCAATGTTATGTAATAATGCACCAACTTTGGGTAACTAGGGTTGGGGAATTACAGTTAGTATCAAAAAAAAATTAGTACAAACCTTGGAAGCTAGATGTAGAAAAACTCTGATTAGATAACATAACCCTAAGATAGACTTTGAGGATTAGTATAGAATAACTTCCAAGAATTTTGGTAATGTATATATTTTGTGTATTTTACAAGAAATACATCCCTATCTAGATACAAGAAGGTAGAGGTGGCTCTATCCTAGATGTACTTATTAGTTAAAACTATAACAAGGTGTTTAGGGATTGACCTAGGGTATTCTGGTACACGGTAACAGGCCTTACTACACTCTTGGTTATGACAATCCTGGGGGATATGCTTAGGATAATTCATATTTTCATTACAAACCACTATGAAATATTTATGAGTATATACCTATTCAAAGAAAACATTTTTAGGATTATGTATTATATCCATAAATTTTTCAATTTATGTTATGTGTTTTACAAGTTTGGAATTACATATTGCGATTTATAAACTAATCTAGTGTATGCCATTATTTATAAATGGCGCCTAGTGGATGGAATGGAAATTGTACCAACACACATAATCCATGTAGGGATTTCTATCCTACTCAAGATAATTATAGTGGGGTAGGTGATGCAGCTGGTGCTGATCAGCGTAATACCATACTGGGACAACTCACTCAGGTTATGAATAATAACCTTACCCGTATGGAGCACCCTGATCCCCAACACAGAGGATCAATGTTAGACAGCTTCATGAGGAAACAACCACCAAAATTAAATGGAACTAAAAATTCATTTTTAGTGGAGCAATGGATATGTTCTTTAGAGAAAATATTTCATGCTTTGGGGAGTAATGAAAGGGAAAAAGTTTTCATAGAAATTTATCGCCTCACATGAGATGCAGATCAATGGTTGTCATTAATTCAAAACAAAAAGGAGGATGGAGAAGTATCAAATATGGAATGAAGGGATTTTAAAGGTATTTCCTTAGAAAAATTCTTTCCTCATGACCATCGAGTAGATATCGAAAGACAATTTCTGAGTCTGAGGAAAAAATAGGATGAGGTTGTTGCAACGTATGAGGCTAACTTTACAAGGTTAGCAACACATGCAATAGATTATATACATAAACCAAGGAGTAAGACTTATCAATTATTTTATGGGTAAAAACCATTTCTCTATCTATTTTTTCTCATAATCCTTCTCATTGTACGAAGATTTTTTCCCATGTGCTATAAAGATAGAAAAGGAATTATTTAAGTCTTACGACTTTAAAGAAAAGCTAGAGAAAAAGAGATCTGTTGATCCCTATTAAAATGGAAATAAGGGGAATAAGTAAAAAAGTTGAATATTCATCCTGTGATAAATGTGGGAAGAAACACCCTGGCACTTGACTGAAGGGAATGAGAGTCTGTTACAAGTGTAGTGAAAAAGGCAACCAAGTAGGTGATTACAAGGGAAAGAAAGAGGTTTTCAATGTTGAATGCTACAATTGTAGAGAAAAGGGGAATTATGAAAATGAATTTCCTAAGAGACCAGGAAACTTACCTCCTAAAATGACAAGGGAGCTAGGCCAAGCTTATGTGATCACTACTGGTGAGTTTGAATCTCTGAAAGATGTGGTGGCAGGTAATTTAATGGTTTACTCAAGTTTATACAATGATTTATTTGATTCTAGATCATCGCATTATTTCATATCTTCCGTATTTTCTAAGAAAATTAGATATTTCTAGTTTGATTTAACAAGGGAGTTTTCAATCAAAACTCCCAAAGGAAGTTTCATTGCAACAAAGTTTTGTGAATCAGTTCCCATTCGTGCATATAAATGTTTTTATCTACTGATCTCATCATCATACCCATGATGGAATTTGATATAATCCTTAGAATGGATTGGATTTTGGACCATGATGCGAAAATTTATTATAAGAAGAATGTGGTTATAATTTTTGTTGATGATAAGTAGTACCTTATCTTTAGAGAAAAAACATCCCAACCAGATTCATATCTAGATCCATCCCCAGTAGCTCTACTAAATTCAATTATTGTGGAGTAAGTGAATGAAATTAATATGGGTGAGGAAAAGAATGTTCAAATAGAGGATGTACTTATTAATCAGGAATATGTTGATGTGTTTCCATAGGATTCACCTGGTCATCCTCTAGAACGAGAAATTGAGTTTTATTTTGATTTAATTCCTTGTTCAAGGCCCATATCTAAGACCTCTTATAGAATGTACACTATGGAATTATTAGAACTAAATAAAAAACTAGAGGAATTGAGTAATAAAGGATTTATTCACCCTATTGTTTCTTTATGGGGATCCTCTAATTTTTTTAAGAAGAAAGGTGGCTCTATGAGGTTGTGCATTGACTACAAGGAGATCAATGTTATAATAATAAAGAACAAGTATCCCCCACCTCGCATTGATGATTTATTTGATCAACTTCATGGAGATAAATATTTTTAGATGATTGACCTTCGATATGGATATCATCAGTTGTGTGTGAAGAAGGAAGATATTCTGAAAAGAGCATTTTAAACAGGGTACGGGAATTACTAGTTTACAGTAATGCCTTTTAGACTGACTAATACACCCTATGTTTTCGTGGATCTAATGAATAGAGTTTTCAAGGAAAATATTGATGACTTTGTAGTATTATTTATTGATAATATCTTTGCATACTTAAAAAATATACGAAGATCATGAAAATAACTTGCGCACTATTCTAAAAATCCTCAGAATATAGGATTTATATGGGATGTTTAGCAAGTTTGAATTCTGGGTTTAGGAAATTTCTTTTCTTGGCCATATTTTCACTATGGATGGAATCTTTATCGATATTTCAAAGACACGATCAACACAAGAATGGCCACCACTGACGAGTATAACTAAGGTACGCAGTATTGTTGGTTTAGCAGGTTATTATCATCTTTTCGTCCATAATTTTTCCTGATTGGAAAACCCATTTACCAAGCTCACACATAAAGGGGTTAAATTTTTATTTGGACAAAAGAGTGTAATGAATTTTTTGAAGAACTAAAGACAAGATTAGTCAATTCTTATATCTTAACTCTACCAATGGGGAATGATGGTTTTGTTATTTATAGTGATTATTCAAAGAAAGTACATGGTTGTACCCTTATGTAGAATGATAGAGTTATTGATTATGCATCACAATAGCTAAAAATTCATGAAAAAAGATATCACACTCATGATCTTGAGTTATAAGCTGTAATATTTACTTTGAATATATATTGACACTATCTCTATGGTGAAAAATGTGTGATATATATTGATCACAAGATCTTGAAGTAAATTTTCTCACAAAAAGAACTCAACATGAGGAAAATGAGATTGCTCAAACTACTCAAAGATTATTATTTCACTATACACTAACACTCGGGGAAGGAAAATAAGGTGGAAGATGCTTTAAGAAGAAAGGATCATGGATTTTTGAACAATATGAGAGTTGAAAGGTATCCTATGTTCATGAATCTAGTAAAGATATATATATATATATATATATATATATGAATAATCATGGAGGGTGAAACATCAATACATTATCAAATGGTTACTAAACCATATTTACTAGAAAGGGTAAAAAGTTCTCAGACAGATGATGATGAGTTTCAAAGGAAAATTAAATCTGAGAACGATGGGAGATTGATTGACTTCGAATATGAAGATGGAATTTTGAAATTTGGGAAGAGAATTTGTGTTCATAACAAACCTGGTCTAAAAAGGGAATTGTTGGATGATGCTCATAGATCCAATTTCTCTATACACCCTGGTAGCACTAAGATGTATAGAGATTTGAAAGAAAATTTTTGGTGGGACAACATGAAGAGAGATATTTCTGATTATGTGTCAAGATGTATGGTTCTTCAACAAGTGAAAGCTGGAAGACAACATCCTAGAGGAGTCATACAACCTCTTCACTTACCTGAGTGGAAATGGGTTAATATTACGATGGACTTCTTCATGGGGCTAAAAAAGACTCCTAAAAGGAATGATGCAATATGGGTCATTGTTTATCGTCTTATCAAGTCATCCCAATTTCATTCTATAAGAGAAGATTTACCACATGAAGATCTTGAAAGACTATATATTAATGAATTTGTAAGACTTCATGTAGTACCGATATCGATTATTTATTATCGTGATCCCCATTTTACATCAAGATTTTGGAAAAGTCTTCAGAAGGAGTTTTATACTGATCTTCATTTTAGCACTACCTACCACCCTAAAATTGATGGACAATTAGAACAGACTATTCAAACCTGAGAAGACATGTTGAGATATTTCTCACTTGACTTTCAAGGTATGTAGGATCAATATTTACCTCTGGTAGAATTTCCCTATAATCATGCTTCCATTCAAGTATTCAAATGGCACCATATAAAGAATTATACTGAAAGAGATGTCACACAGCAACTTGATGGGTTGATGTTAGTGAAAGAGTACTCGTAGGCCCAGAACATATTGAGGAAACATTGGAAGAGGTGAAGATTATCCAAACTCACATCAAAGAAGCTCAATGTAGGAAAATAGTTATACTGATAACTGAAAGGAGGATTTGGAATTTCAAGTAGGTGATCATATCTTCTTGAAGGTATCTCCATGGAAGAGTGTTATAAGACTTGGTGAGAAGGGTAAATTAAGTCCCAGGTACATCGGACCATTCAAAATTGTAGAACGAATTGGATTTGTAGCATATCATTTGGAAATTCCTACAAGTCTCTCCAAGTTCATTATGTGTTCCACGTCTCACTGTCAAGAAAATACATGCCTGACTCAATGCATGTACTCACTTATGAATAAATAGAACTAGAACCCGATATGTCTTATTTTGAAGATCTTGTCATGATTATTCATTCTAGTGTACCATCCAACATTACAATTTTTATTAAAGGAGACAAAGTAAAGCATTACAAACAAGTGACCCTTCCTAGGGGGGAAGAAAGTACTATATCCCAAGGGCATCACCATGTATAAGTTTCAACCCCTATGGTTTAAACTGAGAAACATTATAAACGAAACAAACCGAGGATCCTTGAGTTTCAAGAGAGGCTACATAGTCCGCCACTTTGTTCCCCTCCCTTCATGTATGTGTGACTCTCACATTGTTGTTGATCATGAGCTTGCAAGTACTCATGGTGTAGGAGATGGAACAGAGAATGGTTCCTTTACCCTTTAAGGTGTCATGAATAATAATGGAGTCAGTTTCCACCTGATTAATGATAATATCCCTCTCATTGCAAATGGTGAGCCCAGTGAGAACCGCATTAGTCTCCGCCCAAATAGGAGTTCCACTCCCATAATAAATCAAGAAATCCAGCACCACAATCCCCCAACAGTCTCGAACGAACCCTACTCCGTGCTTCACACCCATCCCACAAGAGCCATCTATGTTGAGTTTGAGTCCATCCCTAGGAGGTATCCATTGGATCCATCTCCCCAGAAGACTAGTAGCATTCTATGCACCTGCACTCCTCGAACCGTAGAGCATAGAAAGGGATGGTGCCTCCTTCCCAATGCCTTCCAGACCGACCAAATCATATAAGAGGCACCTGATTCTTGACAAAACCGACCTGTCTGAGGAGTGGATCCCCTCGAATCGGGCATGATTCCTTGCCTGCCATAAAACCCAGCATCCTGCAATGAAAATGATACGCCTCTCAGCCGAGGCAACGTGGGAACCAATGAACTTATGATGAAGAAACACTTGAATCTTTTTATTATGTAATATTCTAGATATTTTTAGGATAAAATTATTTTAAGGAGGGAATAATGTAACACCCCAAGCTTCCACGGTACATTTCCCATTGAATAATGCAATAGCTTTCATTATACGCAACTTGGAGTTTTAACACACCACAACCAATAAAACTAGCCATAATACCCACTTTTTGAAATTTTATATGTTTTATTTTTCAAAATGGACTTCATTTTTGAATTCAAAATATAGAAATTGGCTTAAGGTGAATTTTTTGTAGTTTTTTTTAATCTTTCAATTTTTGATGAATAGTGAAAACACTGCGTTATTGTTTAAAACCTACTCTTTATTTAAATGATTAGTTATTTTATTTAAATTTATGTTTATTGAAAATAGATAAATAATGCCTATAAAAGGTCACTTTAATTCATTGGAGTCATTTTATAATAATATTAGATATATAAAATTTTATTGAACTGTTTATTGTCTTTTACCCACCCATCTAGGCGCATTTGCTAATTAGTATTAAACGTAATTTTACCAATTTTGTGAATTAAATTTCAGAAATTTGAGAGATGTGGTTGATATAAGTAAGTAAAATTTGGTTCAATAAGATGAAAATAATTTTTTATAAATAGTAACTTTTGACTTTTATTTACCATGGTTAAAAGTAAATTGTGTAATTAAAGGTAAAAAATGATATTATTATTAGCCTAACACATGTCCTAATTCTATTGGATAAGTATATTTCGACAAAAAAAAACCATAGGAATAAAATATGATCCTTTTTTAGACTTGAATTAGATTAAGACATTTATTATTATTTTATTTAAAGAAGAGTTAAAAGTGCTAAATTCAAATTTTCATAACTAAAATATTTTTTATATAGGGTTACACAAAAGATAATTTCGACTATAAATATTAATTAAAAATATAAAAATATATCCTACATAATTATATTTTATTTATAGTTTTTAGAAATTAAATAATTAAATTTATTTATGACATAATGATGATGTAGTAATTGCCTTATTAATTAAAGATTAAAATAATTGATATTATAAATACCAAAATAAATGTAAATTGATACTTTTGATGTATTCATAGAATTTTCTATATTAATATGACATTTAGGGGTTGATTAAGTGAATTTTGTTCAAAATAATCATGTTGTTATGACTTTCACAAAAACAAAATACCAAATAGTGTCAAAATGGACATAAATGAGTTTTTAAAACACATACTATATTATTAATTGAGATAATATTCTTAAAATTATATGTCTCAGCCAAATGATATAGATAGGGTTATATATATTAATAATAAACTAATTGGGGTTTTCTTGGATTTTTATATTAATATTATTAACCATTTATTATAATAATACAAGAATACATGGTAAAAGTTAAACTATTTAATTAAGAGTTAAAACTAAAAGATAAGGTTTATATAGTTACCTAAACATATATAAAACCTATTGGTTGAGAATTTTTAGACCAATACCCACCTTATCCCCTAAATAAATCATTTTGGATGCATTATAAACTGAATATGGTTGTATAATAAAATAATATTTCAGGCTTTTTCTAAAGTGACCCTCACCTCTCTAATAAAAAGTTATTTCCCCTTCTCTCAAAATCACACCTCCTAAGACATTTTTCTCAGCCAAACCCTGCCCAAATATCCTCCCAACTACCCTACCTTCTAACTATAGTCATTAATTTGATACCAAATCCAACCTAAGGATCCCTTTTGATCAAATCAAAATTAAACACCCGAAGAAGAGGTAATAATTTCACCGCCTCTTCCAATGTTCTTTTCTTCGTCCACTTCCTCTTTCTATGTTGTTTCCATACCAAAATAATAATTATAGTACCTTATACATAATGTGATGTTACTATAAGTATTTTAAAACCATATTCATTATTCTATCCATCCTATTAATGAAAAATCACCATACGAGCATACGTACGGCATACCGTCTCTACGTCATGGTGTAGTTTGTTATTCAAACACTTTATTATTTGGATGGGTATGATAATGAGTATAACTATTTTAAATAATAAATATAACATGTTAATTATTCTTTATATATGATATATCATCCAACTACATACGATTTCATGATATATAGAATGGTATTTTCTCTTGTGCATATGTATGGATTACCGTCTCCATGAACACAATGAGATTCATTCCCCATCATAACCATTCAAGAATAAATTTCATTTTATGATTAAAAAATAATGTTTAAGAACTTAATGTAATTCTAGATATGAATCAAATACATGTTATCCATAAAAAACTTGACTTGCATAACAAACATATAGAGGAAAACAAATCATTTAACAACTAAAATGATGATACTACTGAAAGATTATTAACAAAGCAATGTTAGAAGATCATATATGATATCATATTTTTATATGTGGTTCGTGTATAATTTAATAACAATTATTTAACTATTATACAAGAGGTTAACATAACTTCAGCCAAGGAAAATTACAAGGTAACGGTTAATTCTACAATCTTTTCATTATCTGATTTTGTTTATACATGAGTATTTATAGGGTCCTCTTTATCATCCACATCTGTGTTTCTTAAAAATGTATTTCAAAACATTTTTATATTTCCTAGACTATAGATAAATTCATTTATACCCATTTTTTACTTTTTATAAGATATTTATAAAGTAATACTTTCTTCATTTTCCAAACAAGGTCCTTTACGTCCTTTTTGAAAAAATTAAGGAAAAAATGTTTTTTAACTTATAAAGCGAGTGTGGCTATTTTCTGCCATTATAACACCTTAAAAAATTCCCTTAGAGGCTGATAATAATATTTTCAAAATAAATTTTGTCTTTTATAATTATGTGACTTTAAAATGATTTCAAAATAGAAAGATATATTTCTTTCAAATATTTTTCATTTCTTTTATGTCAACGTCCTTTGATGGATTTTACACTTTTTTGAAGTTGATTTATTATGATAAAAAACTTTTATATTGTATTGAAGGTTTTATAATATGTTTGACTATGTACGTTTTATTTTTATACAATTCATTGTTTATGGATAAAGTATTTACATTTCATAAACTAGTTTTAATACGAATCTTTATGTTATGTTTAAACCTTTTCATTTGATATAGAATTGGACTTAGTAAGTGACGAGTGAAGATTTCTATAGCTCCTTGATGCATGGGTAGGGCTAATGAGACAAAATATTGTCTTGGAAAAAGGCCTTGAAAAAATCATATTTGTAATCTTGGCACGAGGCCTTGACTATGTGGTCATGAAGTATGGAATTATGCATTCCATCATTATGAAATTGGCTATTGATATTACATGTGATTATTTGAATAGTAGAATATTCATGTGAATACGTAAATGGAATTAATTGATTTATATTTTCTATATTATAATGATCTTTATGTTTAAAAGGAATGTTTTTTCATCTTATACATTGCCTTAAATTTATATTCTTATTTATGAAAGTTTCCACTATATTTTTATCCTTACTAAGAATCTGAGCTCACTCCTTTCTATGTTTAATTTTTTTCCTATGATGTGAAGAAGTATTTTGTGGTTCACCTGTAGGGATAGGCTAAGGTATATGAATGTGGTCAATAGAGACAATGTTGTTTTTGTTTTTTATTTTATAATGTAATGTAAAACTTATGCATGTATCTAGTACTTCCAAGGCTTATAAACTGATCGGTCTTTCGGGACATGATTACTTGTATCATTCCTATGTTATGTAATAATGCACTAACTCTGGGTAACTAGAGTCAGGGATTTAGAGTCATTATCCCAAAATGGAAGAGGCTTATGGATTAGCTAGTTTTAGGGGTGTAGCTAGTGGGATTTGGCTCTAGTTAAGGTTCCCCGTCTAGAAAGTAGTTTATGTCAAAGGAACCTGTTTCTAAAAGAACCCTGTTTTCTATTCTAGCTTCCTATTTGTCAGACCATTCTCTTGAATGCTTCCAGTGCGGTCGGTATGGACACTCGAAGTCACCTTGTTGCATTCCTCAGAAGACTTTCCTTCATTGTGGTCATTTGGGTCATCTCAAGAAGTTTTTTTTGGAAGAGTTGATTGAACAATAATCCTTGACTGGAGGATCTCTTTCCTGATTATGAGGTAGGAGATGTTTCAGCCATCAGGGCTCTAGCCATAGGTCTCAGAGTGAAGCTCGTGCATTGTCAGAAGTTTCCATGGGTGTGTGAATCCTTGGCCTGGTTTTTGTTTCCCGTGTTAGTATGGAGACATTTAAAATTTCCTTGTTGTAGTTTTTTCTATTATGGTAAGTTTTCCATTTCACTATATAGAATGATGGACTTATTTTTTTATAACCCAAGCAGTTCATCATATCTGAATGTGGCTCTTGGAATTTCTCATTCTTCTTTTATTTTTTCTTTCCTTTGTGTATGGCGGTATTAGTTTTAACATTCAGTAGTGCATGTTGAGAAATTTTGGAGTTTTATTAGAATTGATGTGTTGTGGGTTCAGTTTGTGTGGGTGGTTCCCTGTTTTAGTGGCAGTATTTTCTAGATTTTTCAAGTAATTTTATGTTGAGTCTTGGTTATTAATTTTAAATATTAGAAGTTTTGATTGATTTCCACCTGTCACATGATTTTTGAATGGTTAAAGGAAATTGTGCACCCTTCCTAGGTCATTATGTGAATTGGTTTCATTTTCAAACAGAGGTTTTGGCATGGTTGGTGCCCAATTTTGAAACTGTGAGGCCAAGTCGTGTGGGATTTTCCTTCATTCCAGTAGCTCACCCACTATTGGGGAACAGTTTGGAAAACCATGCAGACAAACCCTATGAGCTGTAGAAGAATTTAAATTATTAAAATCCTTAGTTCTTGGTTGTAGTGAGGGTTTTCTTTGGAGATTAAATGTTGTTCATATTGGTCATGTCTCTATGGTGGTGAAAACCCACCTCATGTTTTCCCCTCATCCTCATTCTTATGTTGTTGTTATATCGTGATTAGTTAGGTGTGACTTGTGGAGTGAATATTTAAGCGATGGTTAATAGTTTCCCTTGGATTTGATTTGGCCAATATTCAAGTTTTTGTTAAATTTTAGTTGGGTGACATTATATGGGAAGAAAGTGTCGGTGGTGGGAAGAATTGTCACACCCGGACCTTAGATACTCCGTTATTTTATTCTTTTCTCAATGTTAGACCTTTTAGTTGAGGTTTGGGTTGAGTTTCCAACAAAAGTATTCATGTTTGGTGGCTTTAGTTTTATTATAGACTTATTCATGGTTATTTGGAAAGATATTGGGAGAAATTTTCATAGTGGAGAATTTGTGACACCCAAGGTGTCATTATATTGTGTTTAAATCATTCACGGTTTTCTGTGGGATTCCCTAGTGTTTAGGGTGTCATTCGAGTAGTTTTGGACAAATTTTAAGGTATCATTGTCTGAGAACAATCTTCTTAAACTGTGAAAGCTAAACCAACATGTTGTAGAAATTTTCCAGTAGCATTTGCACAGTTTGCGCTTGATTTACAAAATTGTACAGCAAAACTGGGCATTCCATTATGGGATTAATAACTTTTAACCTAAATATCCGATTTAGGTTATTACACCTCCCAAATGAATCCACCCTTATTGGGTATTGACCAGAGGTGACTACCTCTTTGTTCCCCATAATGTTGGATCATTTCTTTAGAGATTTACCACCCTAGGTTAGTGCTTCTTCATAAAATATTCCTCATTCCTCTTCTCTGCTTCCCCCACTCTCACTTCATTGCCCCCTATTGGCTATGTTCGTGTTTGGTTGAATGCTAGATATTAGGGTTTATGTGTGGGTTGTGTTTTTTAGGATTATAGGGTGTGTGGTTGGTCTGTGAGGCTTCGATCTACCTCTCCTTGAATTTTTATTCTACATGCACATGTTTTCCATAGGTGTTTCCATGTTTTTCTTCCCCAATGATTTTCCTTGGATTCTTTTCATTTTAAATAAATTTATAAACTTTTTCCACACCTTTATGAAACCATTTTTTAAATTATTATTTTGTTTTTTATTTTATTTGGTTTGTTAAAAATAGGTTTTAAATGAGTTTTGTGTAAATGGACTAGGTTAATGGTACCTAGGAAGCTTCATTGAATTGCCTTTGTTCTTTTTTGAATGAATATGGTATTTATGAAATGTATAGTTGTTATTATTGTAGAAATTTAATTTTCTATTAGTGAATTAAATTTGGTTATGTTATGGTTTGATTATTATGTTAAAATAGTTTGGAAATGTTTAATTGCTCCAATGTTATGTTTTTTGTTCTTTTGATGATGTAAATGGTTGGTTTTGGTTTTTAAAAAATTGGTGTTTTGTGGTAATGGTTTTGAAATGTCTCCTTGGTGGATTTATGTGCCATTTGATGTTATAACACCCATTGGTGCACTACGTTAACAAATGGATCTGTCCTCAAATGAGGATGGCATCTTTAAAATTTTGTTTTTCTAAAAAAGTTGGTTTTATAAAAATTTTCTTTGGATTCTAATGGGTGGGGGTTCCCTTTTTAATTTTCAAAGTAATAGTTTAAATTTAAATCCTTTAGTATATGATCTTTTGGATTTTGGAGTATCATTTGTTGAATGTGTGGCTTAAGGGGACGTTTGGTTGTTTCATAAAACTATGCATTATTCTAATGTGATAAAAGACTTATATGTCGATGATTTGAAAATATAGAACCTCAAGGACCATTTGTCACATTAAACTAAAATAGGATAATTTTATGAACTTTTAGAAAGGTTTGTGGTTTGGAAAATGTGTGTTCCCAGTTGTCAACTTGACATGTTTCACTAAAATGGTTTTAATGATTATATAGATTAGAAGCCTATTAGGAACCTTGATTAAATGAAATGTATGTACACACATATGTGGAACCTTTATTAGAGGCATTTCCCTTAGGGGTTATCGTATATTTGTGTATTTGTTTAGGGTACGGAAATGTAGTGGTGATTGCTAGGCTGAGTCACATGTGCATTGACCTCCTAATTACATAGTATTATTATTACCACCATGGGTTCATGGGAATATTTTAGATGATCGAGTGATAGTATCTTATCAACGCCTATTAGACAGTTTGGTGCCCACTGGTAGATATAGAGGCCAAATGGGGTGTTCCGCTGGTTTTTTCATGATGGAAATTTGTTGGTTATAGACTATGGGGATTCACCAAACATCGGTATGTGGTTTTGAACCAAGTATGTCTAGGGTTTTCTAGGGATGTTTAGGATCACCCATGGTTATTATTTATATATCTGGTTTTCTTTCTGGTCCACTAGATATATACATACATTGTTTCCCTATTTCCTTTTTGCACTGCCCTGGTTTTCCTTGATTTGAAATTTGATTATAAAAATGGATTTCGGTTTTGGAAATGAAATATGTAGAGTGTGGTTTTTTTTTTAAATTCTTATCTTTGTGTTTTTATTTAAAACTATTGTCATTGGTCTTCTTTGGGAATGGAAACACATGGATTCTATGGTTTATTCTGGCATCCCTACGGAGCATTTTGCTGCTCACGCCTATCTTACCATTTCAGATTTAGGTTCAACTTTTGTTCTGGGTTCATGGTGAAAATTTTCATTGTAGAGTAGGGTTTATCTTGTGGTTGGAGGTGACCAATAGGTAACATGGAGATTTTTTGCGGTGTTTTAGTTGGTTTTTTTTGTTTTCAATCTATTTTACTGTAATTGTATTTTGTTCAGTTGTTTTTTTATTATAATTTAGTTGTTCATCTTTGCTATGTTTTTTTTTAATTTAGATCTATGGTCATTATCACTTTTCTTTGGGGATGAAATTGTTCCCAAAGTGTATGTTTTGGTGCTCGGAACTAGTTGTCATCCAGTGGGGATTGGGAATACCCCTTGAGACTTTTCATGGGCTCGTTCAGGTGACCGGTTCAGGGTCGACCCAGGTTGGTTCATGAAAATATGTTATATAAATGATATAGTAATTATATTACTAAAATATTTTTCATTATTAAAATATAATATATCATTTTATTCATTACACTAAATAACGATAACATTGTTCATGTACAAGTGGACTACCGCCTCCACAAAGTGATGTGGTTATTTTTTAATCACCACATAACAAGAATGATATATAAAAGTATATATAAGAAACTAATATGGTATTAATAATAAAATTATCATTATTTAAAGATAATATAATATATACCTTCGTTCTATAATGATAATTGAAAAATGTAAACGTTACTCATCCATACGTAAAGCCTACTATCTCCATGATTGTAATATAGTTCATTTTTTATAACCATTTTTCATGATTGGTTTTTTAATTATAATTTGTGAATAAATATTATAATTATTTCATTTTTATTATTCAATATATATTAAAATAAATAAAACTTTGACCATGGTCAACCCACATAAATTGTTTTAAAGAAATGAACCAAGCATTCTCAAAACACCCGACTTGCACTTAAATGATTAAGTATTAAAATATTTCATTGTAAATAAATATAATTAATTAATTAATTATAAGGAATTAAACCCTTAAAATGATCATAGGAAATCAAATAATGGATATAATCTTATTATACATGAGTTAAAGGACAAGCATGGAAATTCTAAACTCAAAGTAAAGGTTTTCTCATCTCACTTTTAGTTCTGTGAGACATATGATATATTCACCACTTTTTTATGTTTTGTGGTGTATATACATCCCATATTAAATAAAATATCATGAATCCATCATACATCATGGTATTTTATGTTTCAATTTGAATTAGTTTATTCAAGGTTTTTTGACTTGAAAGTTACTAAGTGATAAATAATATCATAACTCAATTTCTTTTCAATGGGTAATATTACTTCTTCATTGTATTTGATATTATAGGATTATATGTGTAAAGAAATTTTGATATATTATTTTTTATTTCCAATTGTTTTTATGTTTTTAAATTTACTACACATAATCTATTCATTTTTTAATTCTCAAATTCAGAGGTATGATTTGTATAAGGGTTATTCATCTAAATTTTTTTCATTGTGACATACATTTATGATACAAAACTATATTTATTGTGAGGAGAATATAACAACCTTTAAACTTTTGTATAATAAAAATATAAATGTTCATGACATTTTAAGGATCATTTTATGTTATTATTTCATGGGGATTATGATAAAAGAGTTAACAATGTGGCATAGGCTTTGTCTTAGAATCTCTTTTATTACAATATTGTTTATGTACAAGGTTATTTTGGTTGGAATTGTAATATAACAACATGGGATCAAATCAACTCATGACCCTACCCAGTGGGTCAAATTACCTCATGTGTGTCTCCCTATAATCCCGAGGCTACCAACTAGAAACAAGGGTGTGATGGTGGAACAATGGGGAGAGTATACCCATATATCAGAGTTGCAAAGCAGATATAGTTAATAGAAGAAAAAAGAGGAAGTACAATATAAGTAAACACTATAATGACTGAACCAGTAACACACCATAGAGGAAATAATAATATAACAGATATAACATTAATAAAATATGGAATCAAGGACAACTAAGAAACTAAATAATAATATAAAAATACACAAGGTATTATCACATACATGCGGATTTTATGTCATGTGATATATAAAATTGGAATAGGAGGATGACATATACAACATGATATAAAAAACAAAATAGTCAAAAGTAATTCTCTACTATCATATCTAGCTTATGCTCGGTCCTCTACTCCCCTTATCCAACTATAAGCTAAGAATATCAAATATTTATAGCACGACGCTTTCCCTTATCCAAACATGTAGAAAAATAATCTTCACTAGTAACAAAGGCAGCCCAGAAAGGTATTAGGATAGAATCCTAGTAGTCTACAACAAATAGTGTCTATAAGTATTAAAAGTAGTGTATATAGAAACAACAGTGTGCGGATATAACTGAATAATAACAAATGTTGAATAAATAATTTCCATCATGATCAGGATCCTAAAGGAGACTAGGCGGATCTACCTGCTTTGGATCATGGTTGTTTTGATAGTATGATCTGTAAAGATATAAATAAAGTAATATTATATATATAGTATAGTTATATACTGCATCCGCCCATATTGACTAAGTACGTGCAGATGTAAGTAGCCATATATTGTGAATACAAGGTCCTAGCTGGACTGTGACGTAACTTAGTCATCCATAACCAATATAAATGAGCCTATAATCTCAAATAAAAAATGGGATATATTCCCTACATTACATGATGTGTGAGAGACATAATTCTCAACACTCAATATGGTGGGTGATTCATTGTGCTAACACCCAAATAAATGGATGTTGTGTTTTATTACCACCATCAAAATTGTGCTAATGGTTTGAGACATCATTCTTGACACTCAATATAAGGGAGAGAGAATCTCCATTCCCAAGAAGTATGTTAACCATCATACCATGTATAATATCAATTGAGTAATCCTAATAATAATATCCATGAGGCATCACCTCTCATGAATTTTATTCATCAATACCATATATGACCAAGGGAATAACCTTTGGTATAATGAATTCAATAAAACATGCAACAATTAGTGTGGCCTTTCCCCCCTTTATAATTCATTGTCGATAAACCATTTAACTAATTTTAGGATGGTAGAACATCATGAATCAATCCATTCAATATTATCAAGCCATTTATTTAATCTAAACATTGAAATTCAATTTCATGGTTCCATGAAGCACTTAGAATGTTGTATTTTTTATTTTACAACTAAAAATATCAGAAATTCCAATAATAGGTCAATCCATGCACTTAAAAGATTATTTGGTTCAGTTAAGCATTTACCTACAAGAAAAAAATCCATTTAGGATCTAATTTTAATACTTAGAAAACGTTCCTAGAATTTAATCATTTTATTAAAGAAAGTAATTTTAATCTGAAACACACATGGGGGTCTACAATTGAGGTTTAATTCCTCTAATTACTTAACAACAACCCTCGGGATCAAAATGACATGATTCTATCAATTTAAATTCAAATAATTAATTTTAAGGAAATGTACGAAAATGGATGGCATGCATCACAATAGTGTGTCTATAAAAACAACTCCCTTTAAAAAACAACTAGACCACCTACATTAAGGTCACAAATGACTCATCACTCAATAGGGGCCTCAAATTTGATGTAGATAAAAAGAAAAATGAAGAACAGATCAATGCCTAGAAAATAGGGGAATATGGATTGTAACTAAATAGTATAAAGGATAAGAACATTTTCAATGAGAGGAAGAAGGTGTAATGGAGATCTTACCAAGTGTTATCCTACACTGTCGATTGATCTTGATTTGGTGATAGGATTTGTGATTGGAATTAAAGACTAGATTAAGGAAAATGGAGATCTATTGGAGGAGAAAAATAAAGTGTTTGTTTGAAATGGGATAGGAAGAAATTATTTAATTAAATAAGTTTCATTAATGGAAAGAAATTACATTTCACCCACAAAAATAAAAGTGCATTGTTTCGCCGCATTTTTTGGACAAACCATGCACAACTCGTGATAAGCCCACTATCTATGGATTTACCCCATAAGGTTAAGACACACAGTTACCCTAACCATGAAAAAAACATCTTTTAAGGTTTTCTACAATAATTCATGATCATCCACCTCAGTTCACATGGTTTTAGATAACTATGTAGCCTCCTGCAATCCACTCAGTTCCCCATATAGTTACCCTGCACATTTAGTACTAACAGTGTGGTAACCATGTGGCCCACACTGTTTTCCCGTTTTTCAGAACACTATTCCCTAAACAATCCCAGACACACATAGTACCTTCCATAGGGTATATTTCACATCTAAAAGGATTAAAAAAGGATTCAAATTGAAAAAAAAACAAGTCATGCCTTCATGAAAAGAATAGTCATTGTACCCTTAACTCTTTAAAGAAACTCATCCTCAAGATTGACATATAAGGGTAAATATGTATCATTAGTAAATAGTTATTTACTCTGAGCTCGTATATCATCTTCACGCTCCCATGTCTCATCATGTACACATTCTTGTTGTCATAACACTTGTACCAAAGGACCGGACCAACCATGGAGTGTCTTCATGGTCTGATCCACAATATGAATGGAATATCCTCAAAAGATGAATCTACATCCAACTCAACCTCATTAGTTTGTAATACCTTTAACAATTTAGTACAATATCGTTGATGATGATATATGTGAAATGCATCATTCATAGATTGGTATCTATGAGGAAGTGCTATATCAAAATCCACTGGTATGATATGCTTCAAAACCTGTAAGGGTCCAACAAAGCTAGGTTAAGCTTACCCTGCCTTCGAATACGTCGATGGTCCAGCCTAGGTGATACTGAAAAGAACACCCAATATCTGACCATGAACTTTAGTGGTCATAGACATTTGTTTTCATATAACTTTTTTTGGATTGATCTATCATCATGCACTTTTTGATCAACAGGACATAATATATACTCTTCTGAATGAGATGTGGTCCAAGAAATGTTTTCTCCCATACCTCTAACTAGTAAATAAGTGATTGGAATGTCCTACCATATTTGGATTCATAAGGGAACATCCTGATGGTATCTTGAATGTTATTGTTATAAGAAAACTCAATAAGGGGAATGTGTTTCTCCCAGTAACCTCCAACATCAAGGAAACCTACATAGTGAATGTCCTCTAACACCTAAATCATATTCTATCTCTATCTTTTGGGATGAGTATGAGAGGCCATGATCAGAATCATCTCTATTCCTAAGGCCTTCTATAAACCCCACCATAACTGAACATAAAATGAGTGTCTCTACCAGAAATTATATAATGAGGATCTCTATGAAGATATATGACCTCCCGGATGCATAGCCTCCTTATCACATCTAACAAGAAGTTATATCACATATGTAAGAAGTGTGAGGCCTTATTCAAATGATCAATGAAAACCCACACTGTATCCTTACCACAAGGTAATCTGGGTAAACTGGTAATCAAATCCATAGAAACAACATCCCATTTCCACTCGGGAATCGACAACGGATACAAAATCCTTGTTGGTCACTGATGTTCTTCCTTCACTGATAGAAAATATGAAAATGGATGATAAAACTAACATATATCATTTTATACCAGGACACTAATAATGGATATGTAAGTATCAGTACATCTTGGTGACACTAGGATGAACCGTCCATGCTGAAGCATGAAATTTCTGCATCAGTTACTCCCTAATGTCATCTCTGACCCAAACACACCCATGTAATAGTAAAGTGTCATCCTAATCCAGGGTCCAACATTAATATGTATCATTATATGATATACATTCCCTAATGACAAGGCCTCCAGGATCTAATATTTTCCTCATCCTCTCCTTTTCCAGAAGGGTAGAGGTCATCTCTGAGGAAAAGACGATAGTATGCCCATGTTATTTCTAATCCTCAACATGAAATTTTGAAAACAAGGCCATTATTTTACACTCACCACTGGTATCATGAACCAGCTAAGTGTGAGTCTTCCATCTTAGATCATCGGCTACTCCTTTACCTTTAACATGTCTGTTAACAAGCTTGATATCAAAGGGTACTCAACCCATCTATGCAGCATAAGGTTTAGATCCCACTGAGTGAAGATATACTTGAGGATTTTTTTTATCTTTGAAAGCCTCAAAATGTTCTCCAAGTAAATATGTCCCTGACAATGTAGAACATGAACTATTACAGTGAACTCATGATCATACGTCCGGTAATTCCTCTCACGAGACCTCAACTACTAAGACCAGTATGAAATGACCATCTCATATAGTAGTAAGAAATCTCGCAGCCTGATATGCAATGTTTTATAGTAGACTATACATGTCCTTCCTAACTCTGGAAGAATTAGAATCAGCACTGAAGTCAAATGGACCTTCAAATCTAGAAAGGTTCATTTAAAAGCTTCTGATCATATGAATTTCACAACCTTCTTTGTCAAGCCCGTAAGTGGCACTAAAATGCATGATAAAACCTGGTTAAAGTGTCTATAATACCCGGTTATCCCCAAAAAACTCAGAATGTGAAGTATTCAATTGTTATTATCTTAGGAAATTACTACTCTCACTCTCTCTAGGTCCACTAGAACTCTAGACTCTGAGATAAAATGACCTTGGAAGTGGACTTTGTTGATCCAAAAGTGGAATTTTTTAATCTTTGTGCAAATCTAATACTACCTTAGTGTATTTATCATGATATCAATATGGTCATAATGGTCGTGTGTAGATAATGAATACACTAAGATGTTTTCCCTAGAAACTACCACAAATTAATCTAGATATGGGTGGAAAACCTGATTCATTTGAGCCCTGAAAACCACATCTATGTTTGTGAGACCAAACAAAATGACCAGAAACTTGTAAAGAATATACCATCTCCTAAAATTTATAAGAGGTATGTCTAATGAACTAAAAAAACCTGGAAATAGCCTAACCTCAAATATATCTTTGAAAATACCCTAACTACTTGGATCTAGTCGAAGTGGTCATCTATTTGAGGAAAAGGATTCCAGTTCTTAATAGTTTATTGTTTCAACCAATGGTAATCCATGAAAAACCTAAGGGTGTATTCAACCTTGTTGGAAAAAATGATTGATGAACCCCAAGGAGAAGCGTTGTGGTGTATAAATCATTTATCCTCTATATATTCCAATTGTTTCTTGAGCTCTAGAAGATCCATATGTTCCATCCTATAAGGATGAATGGTCAATGGTTATGACTTTAGAACTATCTCAATGGAAAATTCTACCTCTCGCATAGGAGGTAAGCCAGAAAAGTAGTCATGGAAGATATCCCTAAAATGATCCACTACAGGAGGGAAAACAGCGGGTCATAACCCCTAATAATCCAAGAAAATAATGGTGATCTGATCTGTCACACTACCCAACCTTTGATTCAAAGGTCTAGCTCGATAGGCATGAACATCCCATTCTCCATTATGCATGCTCCCACCACCTTGTGGTGATTTAAACATCACCCTCCAATGATAAAAGTAGATGTGGGCTTGATGGGGAACTAAGAAGTCCATCCTGATTATTACATCAAAACCTCTCATGTCAAGGATGAAAACATTCCAAATGAAGAGGTATCTGTCTAACTCCAGGGGAAAATCCTTAAAACTATGAACACCCTTTGATCATATGCCTAATGGGGTATCAAGATTCATAATTCCATAAAATTCATTGATCTTGAGGACTACACTTTCACTGATTTCCTAAGATATAAATGATTAATGCATGTTTGTTTAAAATAAAGTAGACACCAAAGTGAAGGATACCAGAATAGTACGTAATATAATAGAAATTTTGGTGGTATGCTTCTCCGACGTAGGATATATTACATATAACTGGCATTTATTGTTACCCTATGTCACCTCTTGACTTATGTAAGTAATCCCTCTCTACTAGCATTGAGAATCATGATTATGACTACCTCTCCATCAACTGCCACCTCATCCTGAATGGATAGAAGTATTCTAGCAGCATGCCTGATGATATACTACAGGATATGCTTCTAAACATGGAGTAGATGTAGATCCCCACTTTCTAGGCTCTAATATAAAAGTCTTTCAAAATCACTAGATTTTCCACATCTAGACACAACCTCTAAATTCCACAAGATCTCATAAACACTTGGATTCATATGTCCCAGCTACCCATACTGTTGACATATCATGAAAATAACATCATGAGGTTCCTGACGGCTAACACCCCCACAATTACAAAAATGGCCTTTAACAATGCTAGAAATGGCCTTAATCAGTGCTGGAAAAGCACTAACAATGTGAGAGATGTTAAAATCCTAGGAATTTTAACAGCTCTGAAAAAGCACTGATAAAGTGGACATTTATCAGGACTAATAAAAGTGATAATAAATGTGACATTTATCTTCAATTTTTAAAGTGGTGATAAATGTCACATTTATCAATCCTTTTATTTAAAGATGTTAAAGGAATCCTTTATTAGTGATTTTATAAGAACTAATAAAGGACTTTTTTATCAACGTTGTAGAAGAATGGATAAATTATACCTTTACCACTACTTTTATAAGCACTAATAAATGTGTCCTTTATCCGTGATTTTAAAAGAAATGATAAAGGGAAATACTAGAGTGTGCTGTAACAGCACACTGTAGCACCAGAAGGACTGAAAACACAGAAAAAACACCCCATAAACACACCAGATATCAAGAAAAACAAGTCCCAATACAGAATTTAAATGAAATGTAATTTTTTAAACAAATACCCAAAAACGTCGTATTATAAACATTTAAATCATTGGTTTATACAATTACATAAATAGAATTTATTATATACATTCAAAAAAAATATTAACTATAAATATAACTATGATTTCCATTGAATTTAATTTTCAAACTCCCAACACTGCATGAGTAGCTTCAAACAGACCACATCAACTCGAAAAAAAGAATCCACATGTATGAGAAAACAATTATTATGAGTAATACTAAAAAGAAATAAATTCATCATAAATATGAAATAATACATTATTTCCAAAGACAATGTTTTTACTGTGAAAATATCAAGATTACCTTTTTGTTATTGAACAGAGGTAGTGGAATTGATCTTCTTGCAATGAAAATAGTGAGAATTTGAAAGAAAGTTATAAATCAATCACTTTAGGGGTAAAAAGGATCTGGGGGAGAAGAAGCTGGGAAGTTGGACAGAGTACCCCAACTCGAATAAAGGATTCCACCTATATATAAAAACACGTATTACATGAGAAATACTAGAAAGAAATAAAATAAAAATAAATTTGAAACAATGAATTAATTCTATGGAAATTGATTTTACTGGGAAAACATAAATATTACCTCTGTGATTGAGCAGAGACAGAATCATTTCTCTTCCTATCAGGACATGAAACATGGATAGAAATATTCTAATATAAACAAACCTTGTAATGAATAATTAAAATTAAATCAACATTTCATTATATAATTTTGTGGTAAAATAGAGAAAGAATTTTGTAAAATTAACTTTACATCTTTCAAATGGTTTTCTTTAGTCCAGAAATAAGATAATTAAAAAACTAAGGATTATTTGTGCACTTCACTATTAATAGTTTACTACTACTTAGCAAAGCATATTACCTGAACTTCTTACCTAGTGTACCCATTATTCTCTCGTACCATACACACTCACCACCATATCTATCATATCACCATTCAGTATTCACTTTTACTTCTCTTCTTGAGATCATTTAATACTTTTAAGGAGGCGTGATGCATGGAGATTAATACATATTATAAATGGGTAAAAGAATAAAAGGAAAAGTGAATGTTGAAGGGTGATATGATATAGATGGTGGAGAGAATGTGGGAGGTGATAGAATCACTTGGACACTAGGTAGGATTATTTGGTCAAACACTATGTTAAAAGGTAGTTAACCAACAATAGTGAAGTTTGCTGAGAATCCTTAGTTTTGTTATTAAATTTGTGAGTGATGGACAACCAATATGTGTTTTGGGTTCATTGATCAATAGATCCAAATAGACAGTAATATTCTTCCAACACATTACATCAGTAGAAATAACAAAAAAAATGATCCTGCACACAAGGAATAAAGATTGATTTCCACACACAAAATAGACAACTCCAAACAAGAATGATAGAAAGAGGGGAACTAATTCGTGAAAGGATAAACATTTAAATGTTCATATTCAAAAAAACATTTTAACTATGAAAGGATAACTTAATTAGACATTTATAATAAAATATGACCTTACAAAATATACAAAACAAAAATAGGGAAAATACAAATATCTTCACCCCAACACGGGAGACAACAACTAAGACAATGTGTTTATGCTTATTTCACAAAAACTATGACAAAAATTCTTCCTCTACCAAATTCTCAAAATGGATATCCTTGTACAATAATACTCACTCCTTGATATCTGGATGAAGACCCCCAACTTAAAGAGAAGATTCCAACAGATCTTGTAACACCACCACCAAAAAAAAGGAAACCATCTTTTTGAAGTGTTCAATATAAGCCTTCACTGTCCGCTGACCTTACTGGACACTCATGAGATCTTCCTTTTTACTTTTCTTCACCTCGCTAGGTATGAACCATTGGAAAAATATAGAAAAATAATCTTTCCACTTATTCCCAACTTGCATTTTTGGAGGGGAAATCAACTCACATCCTTCCAAAGTTAGACACCCAAGTATACCCAAAATAGAACGAACTCTAACAACTTTGGGAGTTTTAAACACTCTGAAGACATGGTCAACTTCATCAAGCCACTTCACTACCTATAATGAACCTGTATTGGCACAGAATATGGGTAGAAACTGAGAAGAATTGGAAACAGGGTGAGACCCACTAAAAAGATTGAGGATCTTTCTTAGTGGCATATTCTAAATAACACAAAAATCATAAAATCAGGTTCCTAATCAATATGAAACACAACTGAGAGGAACGTCTCATGGAAAAACAACTGGCTCACAAGAAAAATATCATAGAAAAACAATAATTATCTCTTCAAAAACAACTATTTCATTTTCATTTTCAAACCACCATATTCTAAGGCCACTTTTCAGAACATAATACTACACGTTTTTAAAGAAAATCCAATTCCAGACATCTTTTTTCCCCTTTCTAAAAACCATTTCAGAAAACCAAGAAAAGATCATCCACAAAATAGAGCATGCACATTGGCCACAATGGATGAGGAATGAGTCCAAATGCACACTAATACAATATTTCTCAGGAAATAATTTTCATAGTGTTCATCAATCATCTATCATCAAAATTATATGATTTTAAACTACACAAATTCATCCGTGTAGACAGATGTTAAATTGAAAAGTGTCTCTCATCTGGTCATAATGTTAAACTACACAAATTCATCCTACCAATAAGGCATTAAAATGAACCCTCTATCTCTTTCTAGTTATAATATGTGAAACAATGTGAATTCATTGTATAATAAAGATGTTAAAATTCACAACATCTCTCATCTTGGTTGAATGAGATTAAACTGCAAAAATTTCATCCTGATAGTAGGAAGTTAAATTGCACATCATCTATCATCCAGATTGCATGATGTTAAACTACAAATATTTGGATTTCCAACCATCCATTAAAATGAACATGGGAGTCACGATGGCAGTGGTGAGGAGACGAGACACATGGTTGTTCAAGGTTAAGAACCACATAAAAATGAAAAACACTGAACTCAAAAGATCAAACTACGATATACTAAAATTATATAATAACAAACATTGGATTCTGTCCTTGATTTTTCCAATTGGTCATAGTGGAGTCGTATCAGTAGTAGAGGAGTTTCGTAAGAGCTTCAGATTCTCGATGAGTGAGAACCAGTTATGGTTCTTTTAAAAAGATTGGGAACACTTTTAATAGTTCTTTTTGAAAAGTGCTGATAAATATTACTTTTATCAACATTAAATTGATATTAAATGATATAATATATATTTATCAGCACTAAAAAATGCTGATAAAAAACATATTTATCAGTGCAAATATTATTGTGCTGAAAAAAAATCTTTTTAACATATCTTTTTAGTGATGATAAAGGATTTATTTAAAATAATTTATTATAATTTTTAAATTTTTAAATATATATAATTATAAAAATACTTATCGAAAAAATAATAATTATTTATTAATAATTATTATAAACATAAAATTTATAAATATATTAAATATAAATTTATGAAAATATTTATTTATAAATATTTATTTACAAATATATTATTAACATTATTAGTGGATATATAATCTTAAATAAATGCATTTTAAAAATGAGTGAAATTGAGTAATTCAAAATGAGTGCACTTTAACAATATTGAAAAAATGGTTAATTTTTTTAATTAAATATAAATTGTTAAAAAATATGAATATATATTCTAAAGTAAATATGAATACATATTGAAAATATTAAAACATAATATAAATATATATATATAATTAATATAAAATTATCAAATTTAAAAATAAAATATAAAATATTAAAATAATAAAAACTAATTCCCTAATTATTATAGTATTAAAAAGAAATAAATAAAATTTACCAATTAATAACATAATATATTAAATGTGTCATGTTAACGGTGAAAGTATAAAATATATTGAAATCTGAATAAACTAAATAAATATTATGTGTGGGTGTTTCCATATATTGTGTAAATATATTTATGAGTGTGTTTTCATATAAAATACATTAATTACAAATTTATATATACATGAATTCAATGTAACACACAATGTTTGATATATATAAAATTGAAATATCAAACAACATTAAAAATGAATAAGACATTAATATATTTTCAATTAACATTTTATTCATTTTATATATATTTATATTTTATATAAATCATTTATTACTATTTATAATTATTATATATATATATTATATTTACTCATTTTTATTAACAAAAATTTCATTAATAAATTTTTAAATAAATTTTTAGTTTATTGATTTTTAGTTTTCCTCATTTGATCATATATTCATTTATATATCTATATTTCATATATACTATTTATCAATATTTATAATATATATATATATAATTTATTCATTTTTATCAATAATTATTTAGTTAATAAAATGTTTGATATTTTTCAAAATTTACTCATTTTAAAATTTTATTTGTATAGTTATTTCATTTTATTCATATTACATATTTATATACTTCATATATAAAATTTATTAATTTTTAAAATTTATATATATGTTCATTAATTTTTAAAAATAATTATTTAATTGATGAAATTGTTAAAAAAATGTTTTTATTTTCTAAACCTTTATGAGTGCTAATAAAGAGTTGATAAAGGTTACCTTTTATCAGCGCTTTATTATTACTGCTCATAAAGAGTAACTTTTATCAGTGGTGAAAATAAACCACTGATAAAGGGAAACCATTATCAGTGTAAAAATAAATCACAGATTAAGGTGAACTTTTATCAGTGCTAAACAAAATGAACTGATAAATGGTACCCTTTATGAGTGCTTTTTTTAGCACTGGCAAAGGTCCCCCTTCATCAGTGCTTATTTTAGCACTAATAAAGATGAACATTCTCAGCATATTTTTCATGTGATGATATATTCCAGCATTGTTAAAGTCTAGTTTTGTTGTATTGCCCCGTGAGAAACCTTGAAGTGAAATTTTTTCCCACTAGAAGACCCACTGATAGATTTAGGTGTCTAACCACCCTGACTCACACCACCATCTTCCCTTATATTATGAACTATAATAAGGGTTTTGTTCACTGTCTTAAAAATATTAGTTAGCATAAAAACATTGGCCTGTGATTGGATTTCATATACCAACCCATCCTAAAATTACCTAGCAGTCATAAGATCATCACCTAAAATTTTTGGTGAGAAACATTGTAGCTCAATAATGAAAACAAAATACTCTATGAAAGACAAGCATCCTTGTTGCAGGTTCATAAGCTATCTAGCTTGGTCATCTCTTAGAGTCTGTAGAGAAAAATAGTAATGGAAAATTATCTTCAAATCTTTCTGGACTGTATCATGATGTCTTTCTACCTGGGTAATAACATCCCCCCATCTCTTGGTATAATCATGTAGAATATTCACATCCATATTGACCCTCTTCTCTGGAGGTGTCTTAATATGCTTGAATGTAGAAAGAATAGTTGTGACCCAAGACTCAGTAGCATGAGGTCTTTCATCTCTCAAAAAGGTTGGAAGATGGTGGTTCTGGAACTCCCGAGTTAACTCTTACATAGTCGGGATAGGTCAAGAAACACCTTTTACATATTTCAACATACATAAAAATCCCTCTTGGAACTGGGCCTCAGTTCCAATATCAAGAACAAGAAGAGGTTCCCTATGTGCCACTGCAGGAGGGATCATCGGTAGCTCAAGGCCCTCCACCTCAGGGGCATGTTCAAGACCACCTTCGGGGAATATGACTGGAGGATGTTATGGAGACAAGATTCTATAATTCCAAATTCATACCTCATGACAGAGTATATCTGTTGAAAAAATTGCAGATAGAAAATAAAGATGGGTTCATATACTTCTTAAGAATAGATCAAATCACTCTACCAAGTCCAAAATCTTTCTCTAAGTGATAGAAATGAACATTACAGGCCATAAGAAACTTAAGAGACAGACCAACTACACACTACTAAAGAAGGGTTTGTGTCTAGGTCTCCACTTCACATGTATAACATGTCCATTTCATTCTAAAAGAGATATTAATTTTAACTTTTAAATCATTATTGATTTAAATATATTTAAATGGTTGTATTATATGGATCACCATTTCCAATTTATAAGGTCTCACACTCCTCATGAATAGAAATATAGTGTCCACTTAATCAATACCATGAAACATTTCATCCCATGCAACCAATGGTTTAGGGCTCGACATGCCATAACTGACTACTTAAGGGGTCTTCTTTGACCTACGAAGGAAAAAATATTCAGGTTAAGGCAAGAACATTAAGTGTTAATCTTGTTTCATCCATTCGACAAGGAATTTCGGCACATTTACTTATAATAAGCAAGGAACTAACTTTATGAAATTGGAAAATTTGTGATGAATATAAAAACATCATGGAAATTTTAATGTCATATTATTCTTATTATACCTATAATGATTCATGTAATGCAACAACCTCATTTTTTCAAGATCAAATAATAAAAATATCATTACAATAATAACAATACTAATAATGTAATGAAACATCTGCATCACCAAATAGTGAAGTCATATTAACTATAACAGGCGTAATCAGTAACTATAATATTTCATCCTAGGTAATTTGGGTTTTCCCTATATGTGGGATGGCTATGCCAAGGAACATACTCATTTCTAAATTTCTTATGTCCTTATTTCTTTTAAAATACCTGAAAATTAAGAAAAAATAAAATAAACTCCTCTGATACAACTTTTTATTGTCCCAAGTCGAGATCCACTCAACTCGTTCCATGAACAAGTGGGTCACAAGGACTCAATTTTTCCTCCCCATAAGCCAGAGGCTACTAACTATCATTAAGGATTTAATGGTGGTACAATGGGTATACTATACCCTCATATCATAGTGGTACAATAGATATAGTAAATAGGACACAATATCCTAAGCATAATATAATCAGACACAATAATGATTGAACTAGTAACCTTTCGTAGTGGAAATTAACTGATATAACAAAAATGAACTGTGTAATCATAAAAAACTAAGAAAATGAATAATAATATAAAATACACAAGGTAGTATCACATACATGATGATTTCGTGGAATGATATATATAAAATGGGAACATGGGTAGGCATATATAATATGCTACACAAAACTAAAAAATCCCAAAGGACTACTCCACTATAGTCTCAAGAATATACTCTTTCCCCTTCTCCCATGGTCTGACTATAAGCTAAGCATATAAAATATAAATAGTAGGTGCTTTTCCTTTATCTATACCTACAAAAAAGTAATCAACTCGGGTACCAAAGGCGGCATAAGTAGGGAGTTAGATAGAATCCCAATAGGCCACTACCAATGGTGTCTAGAATTAATCCAAGTGGTATATATAGAAATAGTAGTGTGTAGGTAAAAATGAATAATAAAAAAGGCTGAATAGATAATTACAAGGCTTCTTAGGTCTATAAGGTAAACCTGGAGGCTCTACTTGCTTCATCTCATGTATGGAATGATTGTCTGATTAGTAACCATATATATATAGTAATAATATGTATGTATATTATAATTATATACTACATCCACCTATATGGAATATGTTCATGCAGGAATAAGTATCCATATACCTAGAATACTAAGTGTTGGCTAGACCGGGCCATAGCTCAGTCATCCATAACTAGTCTTAATGAGCCTTTAAGATCAAGAAAAATGGTGCATTCCTTATATCTCATGATGAGTGAGAGACTTCAGGCTCAACACTTAAGATGGTGGGTGATTTATCATGTCACCTACCGAAGCAAGGGGCTTGATTAATCATGCCCACCATCCAAATATTTTCAATGGTGTGAGTCGTCATGCTCAGCACCCGATGTGAGGGAGAGAGAATTTCCAAGCCCAGAAAATCCTTCAATCCCCATACCATGGACAATATCAATGGAGTAATCATAAAAATAATAATATCAATGATGAATCACCTCTCATTAATTTTATTCATCAATCCCTAACATAAAAAATGGCACCACATTTTATATAAATCATTTAACAAAACCACCAACAATCGGCATGGGATTTCCACCATATATAATTCGTTTTAGTGAAATATTTTAATTTATTTAAGGAAGTAAGACTATTATTAAGACATCCATTTAATGTAATGAATCCATTTATATATCTAAACATGGAAGCTCAATCTCATGGTACAATGAATCACTTACAAGGTTCCATTATTTATTAGGAAACTACCAACATAGAAAATTCCAATTGAATGTCAAGACAAGAACATAGGAGGTTCTCTAGTTTAATTATCCATTTACCTACAAGGGAAATACATTTAAAATCAATATAGAACTCTTAGAATAAATGTTGGTCCTTTAATCCATTTATTAATGAACTACATATCAAGACGGTGCACCTAATGGGTGTCTAATAGCGATGTCAAAATTCTCTAATTACTTACCAACGATCCCTGGGAGTATAACGACATGTGTATATCAATTTAAATTCAAATAACTCATTTTAAGGCAATGTAAAGCAAGGGTCAGTGTGTGGAAAAATGGTGCAGCTAAGAAAATAACCCAATTTTAAAAGAAAACAACTACACCATCTAACTTAAGGTCATATATGACTCCTCACTCAATAAAAGCCTCAGATTAAAAGTAGATCAGATGAACTATGAAGAACGGATCAATTCCCTAAAATAGGGTAAAATAATTTTCACCTAAACAATGCAAAGGATACTAATATAAACCAAATAAGGAAGTAGGATAAATGGATATGATATCGAGAGTGATCCAACACTTATAAATAATCTTGATTTGGGGACTGGATGTGTGATTGGAATGAAAAACTAGTTTGGGAAAATAGAGATCCACATCAGGAGAAAAAGAAGAAGTCCTGTGGAAATTGGTGAGGAATAAAGAAAATAATTTTATTAGTTTCATTAAGAGAAAATTGATATTTCTCAAAAAAAAATATGGGTGCAAGTTTGGCCACACTATTTGTCCAAACCATATGAAAACTATGATAAGCTCATTGTCTATAGAGAGACCAGACTCGGTTATGGCATATAGTTTCTCTAACAATGCACAAACCAAAAAAACATCTCTCATGACTTTATAAAATCTCATATGGTCGTGTGCCTGGTCTCGCACAGTTTCATACAACCATGTTGACTCTTACATGCCATCGAGTTCCCCGTAAGGTTACCCCATATGATTAATACTAAATGGGAGAAAACCATGCATCCAACATTGTTTACCCATTTTCCAGAAATATGGGCTCTGAACAATCTCTACACAAACCTTGGACTTTCCTCAGTCCATATTTCACATTTTACAATATTTTAAACAAATATAATTGAAAAAAATGATATAAACCATTGTGAAAAACGGGCCACTAAATAAATAATGTGATATTATTTTATTGAACCACATATCTTTAGTTCTCATCTAGTTATAAATTTGGTTCAAAATTTTAATTTCCATTTCTTTAATTTTTTATTAAAGAAACATCAACAAAGTCAATATAAGTGATATTAGTATTATATTTTATTTTATATCGGCCATCTTTCTCTTCCAAATCAACATTTTCTAAAATGATTTCAAAAATGTTTATTTCTAAAAAAATGATTTCCAAAAGCCATTTTAACTGATGTTTTACCTTATATTAAAAAAATTTCAAAGTAAAATTCTTAGTGTTTTCTAAATGGTCACTTTTGAATACCTTTTTTAAAAAATAAAATTGAATATATATTTTTGACATCTATAAAATGTATGGATTTATTCACAAACATGTCCATTATTTTCCTTAAAGTATATTTTACATGTTTCAATGTTTTTTCCAAAAAAATGATTTTTGTAATATTTTGTGAATTTTGAATTTTTAAATGTGGTTTTCAAAATGAAAAGGTTATTTTCCTCAAAAAAAAATATTAATTTTATGTTATTCGTATTTCCATTTATCAATGTCAACAACCCTTATTGTAACTTATGCTCCATTGGGGATATTTTGTAATCATACAATCATAATTATTTGTCATTATAGACTATGATTGTTTCAAAGAAACTATTATAGAAAACATTTTTTCCACATGTTAATCATGTTTCAAAGAGATTAACATGGATCCCATTTTTTTTCACGGGTTAATCGGGTTTCAAATTTATTTTTATGTAAACCGTTTTTTTCTTTGGGTTAATTATGTTTCAAAGAGACTTACATGGATCTAATTTATTTTCCATTGGTTAATCATATTTGAAAGAAATTTTTATGAAAATAATTTACTTTCCACATTTTAATCATATTTCAATGTTATTTTTAGGGAACACATTTCTTTTCCATGAGTTAATAAAGTTCTTAAAATAATAAAGTTTATTTCATTGATTTTATGATAAAATAAATTCTTTATGTACTTTATTCATGATATGATTCTTCGAATTTTTTCTGATTATTGTTGGTTCAATTATAACCCAATGGATGTATAGTTACAATATTAACCAAATATGGGAGGTTCCATGATAAATCAAGGATGAGGGGTTCCATGATAAACCATGGATGGGTGGGTACATGATAACCCTCCAATGCATTGGATACTTCTGAGATGGAATTTGACCATATTGGTCATTCCATTTGTGAGGGTGATATGATGAAAATGTTTATATGATACCAATACATTTTATCTATTATTTATATGGTCTTATAATATTTATTATGATTTGGATTGGTATCACATGTATTATGATTGTTTATTCTGATAATTATTTCTTTTTTATGGCATTATTCCATGATTTAATGTTCTATGTTCCATGAATTGATGGGTATGAATATTCTTATTTTGTACTCACGCACATTGATTATTTAATTATAACCTTATAAACTTCTTATACTCATTTATGACATTTAATTAATAACTATTATGTTTACCCTTACATATTATTTAATCTCACCCTTCATATATTTAATTTTATCCAAGTTATCAAGTATTATTTTGAATTATTTATGTCTAAAATGGTTTCATATTGACAATATTGATGGCCTAAAATAGAATATGAAAATTTGTGTATAGTTGGAAATATTCTCTCTTGAATTATTTGGTATTTTTTATTTAAATATTTTGTCTTATTTTTCTACAAATATAAACCAAAAAAGTCCTTGAGAATGTAAGTGATCCAAATTTTCCATCTTATTTTATATGTTTTGGATTGTTAAAATGGGTCATCATCATTGGTATCAAATAAAAAAATGTAATGTTCATGTTTTTATCATCAGATATGGTAGTGTGGGTTTGGGGCTATTATAGTTTGTATTAGAGGAAATATTTAGATAACTTTAGAGATTATTATTTTCTCATATAATGATATGTTAAGATTTATAGATACCATCATAGTTCTATAAGATTAATATTGATCAAAAAATCAAATCCCTGGAATCCCCTTTAGAGGTTTTAAGTAATGAGATTATAAATTGAATAATGACGCTTTAAGAGACATTTTATTATGCTTAATTATATGTTTTTTTATTTATTATGATGTATTTATTTAAATTTTTTGTACATAAGTTTTAATTCATTGATATAATTTCATTATTATATTATCTTGTATATTGTGATAATTATGGGAACACAATTTTTGTTGCATAAATAACTGTGAGATTAAAATGTGATTTGGTGACTAATTTATTAATGTTATTTTGAAAGTATATCACCATATTTTTCTTCTTGTAACATGAAAGGTATAAGATAAACTTTGATGTTTAAACACTCTATAACTTTCATTTTATTGAGTTTATTTGGGATATAGTATTATGTAATGGTTTTTCTTCGACTTTTGGTATTACTGTTGAATTGTTAAGATTAAGGCATTATATGATGGTTTATACATTCTTGGGAATCATATTAACATGTGCAAAACATTCTGGTTTTGGTTAATATCTAAATATAGCTGGAATAAATTTATTATCACTTTTCGGGCTATTTGGACCTTTCATAGTTGATTTTAGTAATTCATACAGGAAATATTTTTTTTCTAAAATACACATCATTTTGAGAAAATGATGATATCATGGTGGAAATCAATTAAAAAATGAAATTCAACATATAAAGTGTGTATATTTCTTTATCATCCTACCCCAGATGGTAAATTAATTCTTCAACCCAAGGAAAATGATTTTGAAACAAATTTTATCTTATTACAATCATTTCTGATAAAATCAATGAAATTTTTCAAACCTCTTCAGTTTATGGTTTTGAGGTCCTCCACATTATACTGATCATTCACTTTCTTAGGATCACTAATCTCTGTCACTCAATGTAATTATTTAGAATTTTCACTTTTATTCACTTTTAAAATCATCACTTCCCACCTATATTTGATTACTGAGACAAAGATAGAATTTTAATGAAGAAATTTTTTAAAGTGGGAAGATCTAACACCCCAAATTTTTAGAAAATAAAATTATCTTCAATACATTATTCAACATGCAACTCTAGGCTTAAATGAACCACAAAATATATAACTGCTATATCATATATATTAAATTAGTGGTTATGGATAGCATTAAATAATTTATGATATATATATATATATATATATATTTCATAATCAATATTAATTGTTGATAAATTTTTAGTAAATAATCATTCAATTTTTAGTAATGTAATTTTATTCCTTAGAAATTTGTTTTCTTCAAAAACGTTTTTTATTTCTTTTCATGAAAACTTTATTATAAATATTTTTTTAAAATCATAGAAAATTTATTTGATAAAATTAAATTCCTTTTATTAAATATTTATGTAAAAACATACTTTGGGTGATATTTTGGTATTTTTTTAAAAAAATTGATTTTTCAATGAAAAGTGAAAAATACTGAATTTTCTAATAATTTCATTTATTTTCAATAAATTATGTAATTTAATATTACTGTTATTTTTTTAATATTTTATCATATTAAGTAATTATTATTTATTTATATTTATTACACTTAACTTTTTTAATCAAATTCATATTGGAAATTAGTATATAGTTGCCTTTGGGTTTAAAAACACGATTTTTCTAAAAACTGTTTTAAAGTGCACAATGTTTCTCCTTTTTATTTATTTAAAAAACCTCATATAAGGAATGATTTATATTTAATTTATATTTTATAAATAAATAAATATTGATTAATTTTTATACAATTATTATCATTACTCATAGAGTTAATATAAAATCATCTTTTTATTAAAAAAATATACATCTTGAAAACCATAATTTTCATTGCGTCTATGGGTTTAATTTTAAATTAAAATTTTACACTTATGTTCATTGAATTTGTTATAATGGATTAAATATTTTGAATAATAATAGTTTATATTATCTAATAAGTTCAACATAGTTTTTTAACATAATGATTAGGGAAAACAGTAACATTTAATTACCATAGTTAAGGTAAAAATAGATTTACTGTGGGTTTAAATAAAATGATAAGGATCCAAAAAACAAGAAACAATCTGTATAAAAACTATTTTTGATCCATTTTTTAATCTTATCATGTAAAATAATCTTTAATGGTCTATTTCTTGCACTTTTTTCATATACAAATGTGGGTACACCTTTTTCTTTTCAAAAATTACAAGTGTGACACTCACCCCACATAAAAAAGGCTACCCATATCCTCTATTATTCACAAAATAAATCCTATTTAGTTCAGAAAAAACATAAAAAAATCACTTAAAATTTACAGAAAATAATCCTAGAATCTTTTTTTTGTAAAAAAAATCATCCTTTGAATACTTTATATATAATATTATAGGGGTTAGAGAAGAGGTAAAATTCATAACGATGCATTTTTTTATTGCTTATTCCACGTATATAAAATATTATTAACCAATGATAATATGATATAAAAAGTATATAATACATACCTATATATTATTATTTTAATTTAATAAACTAAATTCATCCCCCCTTCTATATAATTGGATTTCAAATCATCATTCGTGTGTCCTGGGAGAGTGCCGCCTCACAAACCAATGTAATTCTTTTTCCATCATCACCTCTCACAGGTTGTCGTAATGATGGATTTAAAGTATATATATGATATTTTTATAATATTTATATTTCTATTGTTATGATATCACAGATTATTTTTTACATTCCATTCCATTGGGGATATGAGAATGTCACTCTTGTGTACGGTGGACTGCCGCAGCATGTAGCGATGTGATTCATTTTCCACTAACACTTTACTTTGAAGTAAATAAAGTTAATATTAATGAATATATGTCAAATAAATAAAATAATAATTATATTTATGAAATATATATCATTCTGACAATACTACATATAATTTTCTTTCTAACAATGAAAAATGTTAACGTTGTTCGTGTACATGTGGACTACAGCCTCTATGAAGTGATGTGATTCTTCTTTCATCACCACATCATATGAGTGATAAATATTATTATATTTAAATCAATAATATGGAATTTATGATATTATAATAATTATTTGAAGATAAAATAATATAAACCTTCTTTTTGTACTGATCATTCAAATATGGAAATGGTATGCATGCATATATATGACTCACTTTCTCCATTATCATAACATATTTAATTTTTAACAACAATTTTTAATGGTTAATTTTAAAATTATTATTGATGAATAAATATTTTAATTATTTCATGATATTTATTTTGTAGATGTTTAAATAATGGCCAATTTGACGACGATCAATACACTGAAGCCTTTTTGAAAAAAGGAAAAAAACGTCCTCAAAACACAAGATAGGGACTTAACTAATTATGAATCCAAATATGTCATTATAAAGAAACAAAATATATGATTTAATTATAAATTATTAAACATGGAAATTTTCATAATAAATTAAATTATAGATATAATCGTTATATATAAGTGTCAATGGAAATGCAAGGAATGCCTAAAATTGAGGTGAAGGGTTTTCTCATCTTCTTTTTACTACTATGAGACATTTGATATGTCCAAAACTTATTTATATTGTGTGGTGTATATAATCCCCCTATTATAGGTAATATTATTAATCCATCATACATAATGTAATTTTACGTCACAATTAAAATTATTTCATCCAAAGTTATTTTACATGAAAGTTACCAAGTACTAAATAATTTCATAACTCAATTTATTTTCATTGGGTTATATTACTTCTTCATTGTATTTTATATTATATTATTATGTTTGAAATGAATTATAATTTTATTTTATTTTATTTAAACTTGTTTTATATGGACTTAAATTCGATGCACATCCACGATTCATTGATTAATTATCAAATTCAATAAAAAACATTTTTAAGGATTATTCATCTCGAATTCCTTTTATTTGTGACATACATTTATGATGTCCACTAATATTCATTTTTAAAGTTTATATAGTACCCTTTGATATTTTATGTCATGAAAATACATGTTTCCATTACATTTAAAGTAAAATAGTATGTTATTATTTCATGGGGATTATGATTGAAGAGTAACCAAATTTCCAAAGGCTTTATGTTACAATCTCCCTTATTTCAAGATTGTCTATGTTCAAGGTTATTTTAGAGGGTATATTGTATTATTATATTATAAAACGAAATCTATATTATTCTTATCTTGTTTTGACTATGTTTAAAAAATTTAATTTCCATTTCTTGGCTTATTGATTAAAGATAAATCAAGAATGTAATTTTTAATTGATATAGATCTTGTATTTTTTCTATATCACCTATATTTCTCTTCCATTTCCATGTTTTCTGAAATATTTTCAAAAATTTTCTTTTCTAATAAAAAATAAATACTTTATTCCATTTTACAAGATCTTTTACATTCTTTTAATTGGTTTTGAAGGAAAATTTTGTAATGTTTTCCAAATGGGTCACTTTCACTCTGTTTTTAAATAAATGTGAAAATAAAGTTTATTTTGTTACATCTTAGCATGAACAGGTTTTCCCAACATCATGTCCATTATTTTACACTATGTTTCGTTTATATGTTTCCATGTTTTTTTTTCAAAATTAATTATTTTTCAAATATTTTGAAAAATTTTAGCCTTTAAAATTTATTTTCAAAATGAAATGGTTATTTTCCTCAAAATGGTTTTAATAAACTTTTAATGGTATCCCCATTCATCAATTTCAAAAACCATTATTTTTACTTATTCTCAATTGGGGATATTTTTTTAATGATAAAAACCTCATAATTTATCTAGATGTATTATGATTGTTTCAAATAGATTCTTGTGGAAACAGTTTTTTTCACATATTATTAATGATTCAAAGAGATTGACAAAGAGATTGATTATTTTATATGGGTTAATCCTATTTTAAAGAGATAATTATACCACCCATTTATTTTTAAGGGTTCAATCAGGTTTTAAAGATACGTACATGGATCCCATTTATTTTTTATTTTTAAATCATGTTTCAAAGATATTTTTATGGAACTCGATTATTTTTCATGGGTTAATCGTGTTGCAAAAAGATTGTTATGGAAACTTTTTCTTTTCCAAGGATAATTCAAGTTATAAAAAGAATAAAGGCACTTTCTATGAGTTTATGATGAAATGAATACTATATGTACATTATTCATGATATAGTTCATGGATAATTTTTATAATGCCCGGTGGTTCGGTTATAAACAAAGGATAAGTGGTTAAATTATTTACCAAGTATGGGTGGTTCCACGATAAACCAAGCATAGGTAATACCATGATAAACCTAGGATGGGTGGGTATGTGATGGCCCTCCAATTAATTGGGTACATTGAATATTGAAGTCTTCCATATTGTTTATTCAATATTTAAGGGTTATATGATAATAATGATCCCAATATAACAATATATTTTATCTATGCTTGTTATAGGAATATAACATTTCTTATTATCCAGATTGATATAAAACGGCTCATGATTATTGATTATAATGATTTCTGAATTTCTTAAGGTCATATTCCATCTTTTCATCTTTTATGATCTAGGTATTTATGGGTATTAATATTTTTATTTTTTTACTCATACACATTGATTATGTCATCATACCCATATGCACTTCTTAAGATCCCTATTGAAATGTAATTTTTAATGCTTATTTTTAACCTTACTAAGAATTTTAAATTACCATCCTTATGTTTCTATTTCTCAATCTTACCAAGTATGATAATTAATTAATTATGTCATTAATTGTTTCATATGGATGATTTTGATGACCTAATATTGAACATGAAAATAATGGTATAGTGGGAAAGATAATCTCTTGAATTCTTTGTGTTGTTTATGTAAGATCTATTCATTATTCCAAAAAACTATAATCCTATAAGGTATTTTATAATTTAAAAAATCTAATATTTACTTCTAATTTTATACGTTTTTATTGTAAAAACATGGTCATTTTCATCAGTATCAAATACCAAGATGTAATGGTAATATTTTTAACACTAGATCTTGGAGTTTGGGTTTGGAGATGTTACAGATTATCTAATAAATCTAGTTGAAAATAAATTTTTCATGTCACAACTTTATCCTAAGAATTTCAATGATTCATTTAATGATGAATTATCGATAATGAAAATTCAAGAACATTTAAATCAGTTTAGAACCAAGTATGATGAGACATGAATAATAGTAATCAATAAAGCTAGATTAGTTGAACAAGCATAGATTCACAAATAAGTTATTGACTATGAGGAAACATTTTCACATATAGCTAGACATGGATCCATTATAGTTTTCTTTTCCTATGAAACAAATTATTATTTCAAACTATATAAAATGGATTTCAAGATTTAATTCTAAAATGGTTATATTTTTTAGGATGTTTTTTTAACAACCCCCTGTATTTAAAAACCCTTGTAACACCCTGACCCCTCTAAACTAGAGATGGTGCATTACATATTACATTTTCATGTTTAAAAAGAATGAAATCCAGAAGTAACTATCATATAATTAGTCTTGAAGAAACTAGATACATATATGAAACTCAAATTACATTGGGAAAGGTAACAAATTACAATACATATCAAAAACTAAAACTGCATCCACGGAAACTCAATAAATGATCTCCTCTATATAACCTCATGAAGGGAAAAAATGAAATGGGTGATCTCAAATTATTAGTAAGGGTTACAAATAGAGGAATCATGAATCAATAATCACTAAAACATAAACAATTTTGAATAGTCAATATGGTATGGTGAACAAATGAATAGCTCACGCCATTAATAAATTGATAATGAAATTGCATACATCGATTTTGTCACAGTGAAAATCTCATGGATAGTAATAAATAATAATGAATAAAGAGAATGATTATTATTTGGACTTCATTTATCTGGCACATGATATCACTATACCGTCGATACGGTTTAAGTCTGTGGATAAAAACTCATCTGATTTTTGGAAACAAACTCGAAGGGTTTGTCGCCAACTGATTGTCTCATGAGACTTGTTGATGCATCGTCGGGATATAACATGCCCTTACCATAACATCATGTCCAAATAATTATTTATACATAAATTCAATACAATTTAAATATTCCTTTACATTATCAGTTTAGTATAAAGGATATGGATCCTTCAACACTTCCACATTTAAAATAGTAATCAAAATAAACACTTTATGTAAAATGTTATACGACATAGAAAGTAATCATAAACATGATATGAGAATATCTATATTTAATATAAATATAATTTCAAATTAAAATTGATATCAAATGTGAAGTAGTTACACCAAACAAGAATTATTAGGTGCAAAATACAATGTAAGTCACAATGAAATAGAAAATTGAGACAAAGCCATTTACCACATTTTAATCAATTATTTCATGTGACCCAGAATTAATAATCATCAAATGGATAATTTAATACCATGAATATAATGAGATTCATGATATTATATATCATATGGTAGTACACATAAACCACATTCAAGAAATAAGTGGCAAGCAGTGAAAATCTCCCGGAATTAAAAGTGAGATAAAAACCACTTACAAACATATTGGCATGGTAACGAGTGTTATTTTGAGGGATTATTGAAAGGTAAAGGAGAATCCCATAATCTATATATCATAAGGGAAGTATGGGGAAGGTTTAAAGACATATCCAATAGTTATGAATTAAAAATATAAGGACAAAACATAGGGGAAATTCTTGAATAACAGTGAGAGAGAGGATCCCTTAACTTATGCTCGCAGGTGTTCTTGATTGTTCTTAACAACATGAATAATCAAATTTATATTCATTAATTAATAAGTATAGAAACTAATCAACATGTAATTTATATTTTATAACCTCATTAAGTTAATTAATTTCCTTTTTTATGGGTTTAAGAGGTTCAATTTTTTTGTTTGGGAAGCATTTTCTTCATTGGTTTTCATGATCTGTTTACTGATATTCTTGATTGAAAGTTCATTAGAAATGTGGTTAAACATAAAGAATTTATAATATATATTATTAGTGTAATTAAAGAGATATAAATTAACTTATAATGATTCAGGTTATATTCCATGAGTATGACTCATTCAATAATTTAATGATAAACGCTTGGATTTAGCTTGGCAGTTTTGTGCACAATGAACTTGTTTTGTATTATTATTCCTTATTCTGAGTGTGTAAGGATTCAAAAACATTAAATAAGATAAAATAAATATAATTATATCTAGTTCAACCATTAAAATTGTTTTATCACTAGTATTGAAGTTAGTAATGAAAATTGAGAACTCATCTTCCTTGAGTGTAATAAATTAACACAACTCTAATGGTGTTTGCTTTTAGAGTATAAAAGGAGGTGAAAAAAGAGATATTATGATGAATATTCCATTAGCATAATGAAAATTCAATACATGTATATTAATGGAATTATCATGTCATTTAGATGAGGTGAGGTTAGAATAGTTAAAAAATAATGAAACTTGTAAAAGAAATAGAAAGAAAAAGGAAGAGACGTTCACCTCTTTACCACTCCTCCTGGAGAATCTCTTTAAGGCCTTAGTATTTGGACTTTTTGTGAGACCAGTATGCCTTGGAAATGGGTAGGGGGCTTGGTAAGAGTATTTCTAATAATTTAGGCAACTATTAAAGCTTTAGTGGTGTGGGAGGAAGAGTGTTTGAGGGGGGTTTATATAGTGGAGGGGAGGATAGTTTTCTTTATATTATAATCATTAATTTATTATTTCTTCTTTAGACAAGAAATATTTAATATTACATGACCTAGAGTAGTAATAAATTCATGTGAGTTATAGATTTGGGTGCTTACATCACTCATGAATCTTGGAATAGTTAATTTAAATTATAATGTATTTATACGGTAAATTAATTTTTCAACTATTCGCCAAAAATTCAAGTATTTCAGAAAAAGCCGAAAAATTAACCCTAACCATTTTTCAACCTGTAGAATCCAAAAATGAACTCCATTTTAAAAAAATAATTTCCGAATTATGAAAAATTTAATTTTTAATGTAAATCATCATTTAATCAAAAAGTACCAACACTTAAGATATTCATCATTATTTTTAAGGTGCATAACTTTTATTAACACTTTCATAGGTATAGTTACTATTCATATGAGTCATATTACTAATCAGAAGGGTAAGTTACTATTCACAAGGGTACTCTTCTATTAATAAAGGTAAGTTACTATTCACAGAAAATTATGTTGATTCTATCAGACTCGAAATACCAGCCTGAACACAACTGTGTATGTCAGATTTTCGATATTCAAATCACAAAACTGGAAAATTTAAGTTCAATGGCTACGTTATTACTATATCCTATAAATAACCAAGTTTTGTTCCATAAGGGATTAGTGCTTTATGAAATATAGGATATGAATATAATGTATGTAAGATAAATATACCATAAAATGTTTGTGGTGTTATATTATTCCCTCCTTTGGAAATTTAATCCTCGAAAGTTTTCATTTATAAAGCCCATAAAAAAGATATGGGAGGTTCTTCTTCATAACATCATTAGGTTCCCATGTTTTTTTCCTTATATTATGGTTTCTCTAAAGAACTTGTACTAGACGAGTTGTCTGATTTTTCAATAATTTCTTCATTGTGTCTAGAATCCCAATAGGCTCTTCATAGTATGAAGAAACAGGTTCCAATTCTATTTTTTCATAGGTGGGTACATGCATTGGGTCTGGCATGTATTTCTTCAGTAATGACATGTTGAACACATCATGAAATTTAGAGAAACTTGGTGTCATTTCTAAACAGTAATCTATAGCTCCGATTCATTCTAGTATTTCAAATGATCAAATTTACCTAGGGCTCAGTTTCCCTATCTTACCGAACCTTAAGACACCCTTCCATGGAGATACTTTTAGAAAGACATGATCTCCGACTTGGAATTCCAAATCCTTTCTCCTGTTGTCAACGTAACTCTTCTTCCTAATTTGGGATCCTTTAATATGGTCTTTAATTGTCATTAACATTGATGTTGTCTCTATAATAAGTTTTAGGACTATAAGTTTCCTCTCACCAACTTCGTCCCAGCATGTTGGAGTTCGACATCTCTTTTAATATAATGCTTCATATAAAGCTATTTGAATAGTAGAATGGATACTATTATTGTATACCAATTCCACCAAAGGAATGTATTGATCCCACATACCATGAAAGTAAAGAGATAATGATCTCAACAAGTCTTCCAGGGTTTGAGTAGTCCTTTCAGACTATCTATCGGTTTGGGGGTAATAAGAATCACTCATATGAAGCTCAGTATCCAATTCCATCTGGGGACATTTCCCTAATTTTGATGTAGTCTAGGTATTTAAATCGAACAAAATTTAGATAGGTGTACCATGAACTCTTAAAACTTAATGAATATAAAGTCTTTACAGGAACTCAAGTCGTAAGTCCTCTCTTAGAGTAAGGAAATGTGCTGATTTTGTGAGACAAGCCACAATTACCCATATCTCATCATTCCTTCTAGGTTTCCTCGATAGTCATGGGAAAAAATCCATCATAATGTAATCCCACATCCACATAGGAATAATTATAGGTTGCATCACCGCTCTAGGATTTTGTCTCTTTTCCTTCACTTATAGACAAACTAGTCACATTGACATGTAGTCAGCAATTTCTCACTTCATATTATCCCACCAAAAATATATCATTAGATCTCTATACATCTTTGTAATAACCATGTGTATAAAGAAGTTTAAGTTATAAGCATAATCTAATAGTTCCTTATTTAGCTCAGGTACTGATGGAACACATTACCTCTTCCCAAATTTCATAACTTCTTCTTCATACACGAAGTTTTCTAATCTCCCATCCTTAACAACAGTAATCTTCATGTGCAGATTCTCATCATCAAATTGAGAAATTTTTATCTTCTCTTGTAAATATGGTTTTCAGTCATTTTAAATGAAAAATTGGTTTCCCCTTCCTTAACAATTCACATATCCATGAAGATTGGATCTCTCTCAATCCTCATTTGGGTTAGGAGTCCATGATATTTCCACTTTAACGCATATTACACCTTATTTTCCTTTTTGGGGTGGTAGTGTATTGAAAAATCATAATCATTGAGCAACTCAATCCATATCCTTTTCCTCATGTTGAGTTCATTTTTTCTGAAAATGAATTTCAAACTCTTGTGATCCGTATATATATCATATCTTTCACCGTAGAGATAATGTCTCCATATTTTCAGAGAAAATATTATGGATTATAACTCAAGATCATTCGTTGGGTAATTTTACTCATGATTCTTCAACTTCTGAGATGCATAAGAAATAAATTTATCACTTTTCAAAAAATTCAACCCAATCCCACATTTTATGCATCATAGTATATCACAAATACATCATTTCCCAATGTAAGAGTCAAAATTGGAGCATTGACCAGTCTTCTTTTCAATTCCTCAGAGAATTTTGTACATTATTTCATCCATACAAACATAGTTCTTTTACATTTGAGCTTGGTTAGTGGGTTAGCTAGTTGGGATAAATTTTTAATGAAACACCGATAGTAACTGGCTAATCCAACAAAACCACGTACCTTAGTTATGTTTTGATGGCATGGGCCATTCTTGGATTGCCTTTTTCATTATAGGATCAACAAAGATTATATCCCTAGAGAAAATATATCAAAGAAAAGAAACTGATTGAAGCCAAAATTCACACTTTCTAAACATCCCATATAATTCATTTCTTCTAAGTGTTTTCAGAATAATCTACAAGCAATTCTCATGGTATTCATCTATTTTGGAGTATACCAGTATATCATCGATAAATACCCCCAATAAATTAATCAAGATATTCCTTGAAGAATCTATTCATTATATCCATGATAATAGAGGGTGGATTAGTTCTTCCAAAAGGCATCATTGTAAAATCGTAATGCCCATACCAGGCTCAAAATGTTGTCTTTGGAATATCTTTTTTCCTTACACACAACTGATGATATCCAGATCAAAGGAAAATCTTTGAAAATTATTGTGATCGCTGAAGTTGATCAAAAAAATCATAAATTCATGAAAAATTATAATTATTCATAATTGTAATAGCATTTATTTCACTATAATCAATGCATAGCCTCATCGATCTATCTTTCTTCTTGATAAATAGGATAGGAGATCCCCATGGATAAACACTAGTTCGAATAAATCCTTTGCCACTGAATTCCTCTAGTTGTTTCTTTATCCCTAGTAACTCCACAGTTTCCATTCTATAGGGAGTCTTAAATATTGGTCTTGCACCAGGAATTAAATCTATAGACAACTCAAATTCTTGCTCAGGAGGATGTCCTGGTATATCCTTTGAAAATACATCGATGTATTCTTGCACTATTTGTACATCTTCAATTTGAATATTTATTTCCTCACCCATAGATATTGGGTTCTCTTCCTCTCCAAGAATTTAATTCTGTAGGGCTACTGGAGGTGGATATGGATAATAATTGGATAGAGATGTTTCTACTCTAAAGATAATGGATTCCACACCATTATCAGAAATTGTAACTTCCTTCTTCTTACAATAGATCTTTGCATCATAATTTGATAGCCAATTCATACTGAGGATTATATCAAATCCAATCATTAGTATGATGATAAGGTTAGAAACTAAAGCACATTTATGTGTCATGAGGGGGACTGAACGACATAACTATTTTGCAAGGATATATCCCGTAGGAGTTTTTACTCATAAATCCTTTATTTAATCAAATTGTCCATGTCTAATTTTCTTGGAAAAATGGGAAGATATAAATGAATGCGATGATCGAGAATCAAATAATGCATTGTCCAAGTTTGAGGAAACAATTAATGTACTAGCCACCACATCATTAGGAACTTCATCCTCTGCGGTTTTAATCTCATAAGCTTACCCTTTCTCTCGTGGCCTTTTCTGATGCAAGTTTCCTTGGAGATTAGGACACTCATTTGCATAGTGTCCCATCTCTCTAGAATTTTATCATTGAACATCATCGATTTGTTTCTTCCCCTTTCATTCATTAGATCAATAACCCTTTTCTCGACACTTATAGTAGACTCCCATGCCTTTCAATCATTTCCCAGGATGATTATTTCCATAGTTCTCACATAATGGGATTGTGTCATTACCTTTTTCTTCTTTGGTTCTTCTCCTATTCCTTGGTTATGAGAGTACCGCTTCTTATCTTGGTTCCCGTTAAAAAAATTTGATCTATCAAATTAATTCTCTATTATGATGTAACATGATACAATTTAATCATACGATGAAAATGTTTGGGAAGATAGTGACCTTAGAAGTCTTGGCTTAAGACCTTCAACGAAATGATCTATCTTGTATTCTGAGTCATGTACGTAATCTATGGCATACCTAGCTAGCCTTGTGAAGGTAGTCACAAACTCTAAAACACTATCTTCTTCCCTTTTCTTTAATCCAAAAAATTTCCTCTTCATTTTGGTTCATTGATCACGAGGGAAATATTTCTCAAGGAATATTTACATAAAATTCCTCTATTCCATATCTTATAATTATTCTTCCTCTATAGTATTATGGATCAAGGACAATCATTGATCTGCATCTGCCTTAAGACAATATACTACCAACACTAACTTCTAATTTTCATTACATCTTAATCCCATGAATATATTTTCATGGGACTTCATCCACTGGTTAGCTAAAATCAAATTAGTTGTCCCACTGAAAGATGGGGGCCTCTGCTATATGAAATGATCCAACACAAGTGTGGTATGGTTATTCGTCACACCATGACTATGTTGTCCCAATATGGTCATGATCTGATCTGTTCCAACATTGAATATGTTGACCTGCTTAGTGGGGAAATCCCTACATTGCCCATGAGTATTGATTCCCCATATTCCATTAGGCATCATTTCTAAACAATGTTACACACAAGATTTGGTTATGAATCATAATTTATAATCTCAACAAGAAAAGTACTTAGCATAAATTAAAATTCAATGAATAGTTAATCTCATAAGCATGGATTCCATGAGGAAAAATTTATATTAAAATACTTCATAATGACTTGTAAAGATAATTTGAATTATCCAAAGAATATCCCCTGGGAGGTTCAATACCAAGAGTGCAGCAAGGACCGCTGTCATGTACTAGGATACCCCAGATCAATTCTGAAACTCTTTGTCGAAAGTTTCACTCCTAGGTAAATCTATGCCAGAGCCATCTCTACCTATTTTGTATCCCGATAGGGATTTATTTTCATAAAATATACACATAATTTATTCCCTACACAAATTCCAAAACGTTCTTGTATGTTTGTCCTAAAATACTAACTTAGGTATTTCTTCCCTAATCTACATTTTCTAATCTAGTTTCCATGTTTGCTATTAAACATCCTTTGATTCCAACTGTAACACCTCGACCTCTCTAAAACAAAGTCGGTGCAATAATAATTACATTGGAATGGTTAGAAAGAATAAAATCACAATGGAATGATCAGTTTAGTAGTCTTAAAGAGTCTAGGTACATATATGTAAATCAAATTACATTGGGAAAGGTAACAAATTACAATACATAACAAAAACTAAAAACTGCATCCACGGAAACTCAATAAATGATCTCCTCTTAATAAACTGTTGAAGGTATGCAATGAAATGGGTGAGCTCAAATTCTTAGTAAGGGATACAAATAGAAGAATCATGAATCAATAATAACTGAATCAGAAACAATTTGGTATAGTCAATATGGCATGGTGAATAAATGAAAAACTCATGCCATTAATAAACTGAGAATGAAACTGTATAAACATATTTTGTCATAGAGAAAACCTCATGGATAGTAATAATTAATAATGAATAAAGATAATGACTATTGTTCAGATGTTATGTATCTATCACATGATACCACTATACACTAGAAACGATTTATGTTTGTGGGTAGAAACCCGTCTGATTTTCGGAAACAAACTTGAAGGGTTTGTCACCAACTGATTCTCTAATGAGACCTGTCCATGCATCAAGGGGCTATAATGGTCCCCAGCCATCACTATATATCCAAATAATTACTTATACATAAATTCAATACATGATAAATATTCCTTTACATTACCCATATAGAATAGAGGATACAAATTCATCAACACTTCCATATTTAAAAAAACATTCAAAATAACCACTATATGTATAATGGTATACATATTATAAAATAATCATATACATGATATGAGAATCTGTATATTTATAGAATTATAATTTAAAATAAAAAGTGATCTAAAATGTGAGGTAGGTACATCACACAATAATTATTAGATGAAAAATTCTAAGTCACGACGAAATGGAAAATTGTGACAAATCGTGTTACCACATTGTAATCAATCATTTCATGTGACCAAGAATTAATAATACTAAAATGATTAATTTAATACCATGAACATATTTAGATTCATGATATTATATATCACATGTAGGTAAACATACAACACATTCAAGAAATAAGTGGTGAGCAATGGAAATCTCACAGAATTAAAAGCGATATAAGAAACCCCTTACAAAACTTTTGGCATGGTAACGAGTGTTTTTATGAGGGATTAATGAGAGGTAAAGGGGTGTCCCTTATTTTATATATCATAAGGGAAGTTTGGGGAAGGTGATAAAAACTCCCCATCATTAGGAATTAAAAATAGATGGACACAACAAAGGGGGAATTCTTGAATAAAAGTGAGAGAGAGTATCCCTTACCTTATGCTCGTAGCTGTTCTTTATTGTTCTTAAAAACTTGAATAATCAAATTTAGATTCATTAATTAAAAATTCAAGAACCTAATAAACATTTAATTTATTTTTTATAACCTTATTATGTTCATTAATGGTCTTTTATTATTTTTTATAACCTTATTATGTTCATTAATTGTTAATATATATTATTATTTACATTCAATAAATATAAATGATCTTATAATGATTAGGGTTATATACCATGAGGATGAATCATTCGATAAGTTAATGATAAACACTTGGATTTAGTTTGGCAGTTTTGTGCACAACGAACTTGTTTTGTATTATTATTTTGTATTATGAGTGTGTAAGGATTCCAGAACATTAAATAATATAAAATACATATATTATGATATAGTTCAACAATTAAAAAAGTTTCATGACCAGTATTTAAGATAGTAATTCAAATTGAAAACAGTTTTCCTTGACTGTGATAAATTAACACAACCCGCACAATGTTTGCATTTATAGTATAAAAGGATGGGAAAAAGGAAGATTATGATAAAATATTCCATTATCATAATAAAAATACAATAAATATATGGTACTAGAATTATCATGGAATTTTTATGAGGTTAGGTGAGAAGAGAGAACTAAATAATAGAACTTGTAAAAGAAATTGAAAGAAAAATGAAGAAAGGTTCACCTCTTGAGTACTCGTCATTGAGAATCTCCATAAATCCTTTTTTGGACCTTTTGGTGAGACCAATGTGCCTTGGACGAGGGGAGAGAGATTAGTAAGAGTATTTTCCACAATTTAGGCAAGTATTGTAGCTTGAGTGGTGTGGGAGGAAGAGGGGGTGAGGGGTGGTATATGTAGTGGAGGGGAGGAGAGTTTTCTTAATATTATAATCATTAATTTTTTATTTCTTAAGACAAGAAATAGTGAGTATTCCATGACCTAAAATAGTAATAAATGAATGGAAGTTCGAGATTTGGGGGCTTACATCAGTCATCATGCATGGAATATTTAATTTAAATTATAATGTATTTATACGATATATTAATGTATTTTACTATTCACCAAAAAATCAAGGATTTTAGGAAAATTCCAAAAATTTACCATAACAATTTTTCAAAATTATAGAATAAAAAAATGAAATCCATTTTTAAAAAATAATTTCCTAATTATGATAAATTTAATTTTTAATTAAAATCATTATTTAATTGAAAAAAACACTTAAGATATTCATCTTTATTTTTAAGGTGCTAAAATTTTATTTCCACATTCATAGGTATAGTTACCATTCATAAGAGTTGTATAACTATTCATAAGGGTAAGTCATTATTCATATGTGTATTTTAATATTCATAAGGATTAGTTACTATTCCCCAAAAATTATGTTAATTTTATCAAACTCAAAATATCATCCTAAACACAACCATGTATGTCAGATTTTTAAAATTCAATTCACAGAACGGGAAAATTTATGTTTAATGACTAGGTAATTAACATATCATATAAAAAACGAAGTTTTTTTTCATAGAGGATTAGTCCTTTATGAAATATAGGGTATGAATAGAATGTATTTAATATAAACATACCATAAAATGTTTTGGGTGTTATAAAAATAACTTTCCAAATCATGTGTTTAAATTAAAAAAATACTTATATAGTTTAAAAAATATCTTAGATATTTATATGATATGATCATCTCTTTTCAAATTTTCTATGGTTTTACTAAAGTTATTATTGACCGTACTTTATTTATTAAAATAATTTCAAAAGATATTTACATAGTAAAAATTTATGTTGAAGATATTATTTTTAGATCTTTATGAAATTAATTGTATACTAATTCTTTCAAAATGATGCAAAGTTAATTGGAAATGAGTTTTATATGTGAAGTTAAATTTTTTATTGGTTTTAAAAATTTTCCTGATAAATAATGAATTTTTTTTAAATTAAATAAAGTATGCAAAATATCATTTAAAACATTTTGTAACAGACAATACTAAAGGTAGTGATACTCCCATTAGTACTAGTTCTAAGTTAGATCTTACTCAAACTGGGAAATCAGTTAATACAACCAATTATTTATGTATGATTGGAATCATTCTTTAGTTAACTTCTTGTCGGATTGATATAATTTTTATTGTGTGTATGTTTGGTCGCTTCAGATGTGGCATTATTTTTATATAGTTTTGCCACATTTTTTATTTATTATTTAATGATTTAATTATTTATTTTTTAACTTTTTACTAACTATATATACTTTTGTATTTTTTTAATTAAATTTATTAATTAATCAATGATGATAAAAAACTATGTAATTTTAGTCCTTAAAATGATTGATTATTTCTTATTAATTTTTATATACTTTTAATTCATCAATTGGTAGTACTTTTCTAAATGTTCTCAAATTTTAATAAACTGAAATTTTAATTAAATTATAATTTTGTTATTTTATTTACATCTTTCTAACATACTTATTAATTAAATAATTTATTGAATAATTTAGATTCCTTAAAATAAATATACTTTACTATTTTCTAGTTTAATAATTTTGTTAGTTTTTAAAATAAGTTCGGTTATTAAGTTTTAATTTGATAATCATTATATATTTTAAATTTTAAGTCTTAATTAAGTTAATTAATTAAATTGTTGGTTTAGTTGTTTTCTATTATGTTTTATTTATTTTATTTTATGTTTATTTTAGTTTTATGTTTTCAATTTATCAGATTAATTAACTGTTTATTTAAATTGTGTTTTAGTTTTTGTTTTACTAATTTGATTTAAGATTTTGTTGTGCAGGTAAAATATGAGTTACCGACACCATTTTACTCTATCGGACTCTAACACACTCACTCATCACCCTTCAGTATCAGTTTCTCTAAATCCATTTGTCTCATCGATAACTATCGGTGAGACGTTCCACCGATACCGAAGTTATTTTATTCTCCATCACGTCACATCATTGCAAACTATCGATGAATCCTTATTTTTTGAAAAACGATCAGTGTCTCATCTCCTACACAATCGGTCCCTCCCCCATACCTCACTCACTATTACTTATTTTCCCTATCGGTCTCTCAACCTCACACTGAAGTGCATCCCTCCCTTCCACATCCTATACTTCTGGTAGTTCATTGAGCTACCAATACTGATGCATCCTCAATCTCGACTCACTGATCCACCCTTTCTCTGTATCACTGATAACTTTCAATGAGACGTCCCACCCTTCACGATTCATTGATCCATTATCCTTCACGTCTCACCATTTATCCAAGGCACCCTCTACTTTCATGACTCATACTGACACTGTTGTGCCACTCAAATTCCCCCTTTATAGTATCGATATCTCCTCCACTCACCTACACCATCACCACCTCTACCCCATTCTCATTGGTTCTCACCACAACACCATTATCATACCCACACCTCTGCAAATCAGATCTTTTATGGAGACAACACACAGAAAATCACAAACATGATCAACCCTAAATCACTTCAAATTCAAATCTATTCAACAAAACAAAAATCATCCACAGATCTGGAGGTATGTGTCATTACAGGAAGGGTTCTCCAATGGAAGAACCGCCATCAGAAGACCCCTTTCAACATTGATCGAGGGAGAGGAGATATGATGATGCTATGGGAGTCAGGGGAGGAGGTTGAATTGAAACTTACATTCACTGTTGTTCTACCATAGAAGAAGGTCGCGGTCACTAGGAGAGCAACCTGCTGCTTCACCAAGATTCACGAACCTGAAGAACCGATGCTAAGTTGTGATTCATGATGCTAACACTACTTAGGAGAGTCACCACAAATCAAGTTTGAGCCGGAGGTGGGGAGCTATGTCGTCGATGAAGCCCAAATCCCCCCAGACTCAAGGAGAAGACTACTGCACTATAGAGGATCTGACCACAAACTGTCATGGTAGGTTGCAGCGCCGAAGAATACTTCTCCTCCCTAGGGCTGCACTGATATTTGCGGGGCGGAGCATTTATATAAAAAAATAAAATTAAATAAACCTAAAATAAAAACTAAAATATATTAATAATAAAATAAAATTTTTTAAATTTTAATAATTATAAATATATAATGAATATAAGATATTTAATATTTATAAAATAGAATATTCAATTTAATTAACTTTAATTAAACTAAATTATTTATTAATAACTTCTAAATTAAATTCAAATAAATTATTTTTTTCATAGTAAATAATTATTTAATAATAAAATATATAAAATAAAATACAATAAATAATTTATAAATATAAAAAAATAAGAAAAATCGAATTAATCTAAATCAGTAAATAATTTAATATTCAAATTATTGAAAAAATTCATAATTATATTAAATCTAATTTAGAAATATTTAATTAATTTATTATTTATGATGATAAAATTATAATTTAAATAATCTAGTCTAAATTATAAACTTAAAAAAATTATAATTATAATGATATTAAATAAATAACTTAGTTAAGTTAATAACTTGTAGGAAAACTTAATATTTAACTTAATAATACTGAGTAAAAAAATTATAATTAAAAAAATTCTATTAAAAAATTATAATAATTATAACCTTTAATTATTAAAAAAAAAAAATTTACTTTTTAATAAGTAATATAACTTTAATTTAAAAAATAACTATAATATTTTAAATAACTCTTTTCGTGTTTTTAATTGTTCTATTTTGTTCTTTACTATGTAGGTTCATGCGGGAGCTGGAAACATGTCAAAGTGCATTTAACTAACTCACCAGAAGTTATTTACAAGTGAAAACCTACTGTGATTTGTCATTCATAAAAAACACCTATATGCGATGCATAAGTGAAGGACAGTTGAAGTCGGTGAAACGTATCGGTGATATGCAGCATATGATAGTGGGGTTTAAAAGTAGAGCAAGAACATAATTTTGGGGGGATGATTCTGAATCTTTCCACGATCACACCATTAAAGAGTGAAGACTCCCAGGAGTAGCACTAGACAGGTGATGGTGGCAGAGGAACCAAAAGTGTCATTCACTTTTGCACCGCACACGTGCGTTTTTTAGTGAATGACATGTCATGATATATTTTCCTTTGTAACTAACTTCTGATGAGTTAGTTAAATGCACATAGACATGTTTCCACCTCCCACCTGAACCTACACAGTGAAGAACAAAATAGAACTGTTAAAAACATGAAAAGAGTTAATTAAAATATTAAAGTTGTTTTTTAAAATAAAGTTATATTACTTATTAAAAAGTTAATTATTGTTAATAATTATAGTTGGTATTTAAAATAATTTATTAATAGAGCTTTTCTTAACTGTAAAATTATCTACTTATTATTATAAAGGTAAATATTAAGTTTTCATAAAAGTTATCAACTTAACTATGTAATTTATTTAATATCCTTATAATTATAAATTTATAATGTTTATAATTTAGACTAGATTATCAAAATTATAATTATAGCATTATAATTAATAATTTAATTAAATATTTATAAATTATATTTAATATAATTATTAAGCTTATCAACAATTTGAATAGTAAATTAGTTACTAATATAAATTAATTTCAATTATCTTATTTTAATTTATATTTATAAATTATTATTAGTATTTTGTTTTATATATTTTATAATTAAATAATTATTTACTTTACAACATTAAAAACAAATTAAATTTAATTTAGAAGTTATTATTAACTAATTTTGTTTTATTAAAGTATAATTAAAGTCAATTAAATCAAGTTTTTTGTTTTATAAATATTAAATATCTATATATTTATATATATTAAAATTTAATATTTTAGTTTTATTATTAATTTATTTTAGTTTTATTTTTATTTATTTTTATTTCACAAGTCCTTCATCCCCCCCCCAATTGGCACAGCCCTAGGGACGAGAAATTTTCTTCTGTGTCGTAACCAGCTACATCGGCTTGTGGTCTTCTCCACCCTAGTGTGATGGTCTTCTCCTTCATTTTGGCAAGATTCGGGCTTTGTTGATGATAAAGCTCCCCACATATGACTCAGCCTCAGTGTGCGGTGACTCCGCAGAGCAGTGGCAGCATCATGAATCAGGGATTAGCGTCAGTTCTATAGCTCGTTGAAGCCTGAATAAGCGGAAGGTTCTTCTCACTGGGAGACCGATGGGTGTAGGGAAATCGATGTCGAAGGGTTATTGGTGAGTACGTGAGATAATGACAATGTAAAATGGTGTCGATAACTCCTATTTCATCTGCACAACAAAATCTTAAATCAAATTAATAAAACTAAAACTAAAAATAATTTTAAATAAACATTTAATTAATCTGATAAATTGAAAACCTAATACAAAAAATAAAATTAAACTATTATTTATAAAACATAATAGAAAAAAAAAATTGACTTTAATTACTTAACCGAATTAATACGTAAAATAAAAAATACATTATGTTTATCAAATTAAAACATAATAACTTAACTTATTTTAAAAAAAACATTATTAAACTAAAAAATAATAATATTTATATATTTTAATTAATCTAAATTAATCAATAAATTATTAAATTAAAAACTAAGTTTGAAATATGAAAATAAAGTAAATAAATAATAATTTAATTGAAATTTCATTTTATTTAAATGAGAATAGATTTAGAACAGCACTACAAATTGATGAATTGAAATTCAAAAAAAATTAGTAACAAATAATTATTCATTATAAGGACTAGAATTACATAGTTAATTATAAAATATTATTAATTAATAAATTTAATTATTAAAAAATTACATGTATTTAGTAAAAAAGAGAAAAAAATAAATCATTAAAATTAAATAAAAAGATGTGGAAAACTATATAAAAATAAGACCACATCATATTTTAAGAAAAACAAAACGATTCACAATTACTAGCTATCAAAATAATTTTCAAATATCTTAAAAATTCAACAAATTTAGGATTATTTTAGTCAAAAAATAGGCATTTGATTTGGTTATTTATTCTGATTCAGATTTGGGTGGTTATAAGTAAGATATAAAAAGAACTTTTGAAACAAATTAATTTTTGGGAAATTCTACAGTATCAAGGTGTATTAAGAAATAGAGCTATGTTACATTATCCACTGCTAAAGCTGAGTACATACCTATTCATAATTTCTTTTCAAAAATTATAAAAATGAAGCATCCATTAAAATACTATGGATATCAATTTTAACATTTACCTATAAATTGTGGTAAAAAAAGTGAGATAAATATTTATAAAAATCTTACATCACATACTAGAATAAAGAATACTTATATAAGACATCACTTTCTAAGAGATCATTCCTAAAAAGAAGATATAATTCCAGAATTCATTATTATTGAAAAATATCTTACTGAAATATTTACAAAGCCTTGAAGTATTGAGAAAATAAATTATATTTGACAAAACTTGGGCATGATAAACAATGTTTAATTTTTTTAATTTAGTTTCATTTATTAATTCCCGTGTTAAAATTATTCACTTCTATTCTCTTAGTTTTTTTATAAATAACCATGAAGTATGCTTCACACGGTGGGTAGGCTAACCATGATTATTTATTCATACAGTCAATATGCCTACCTTGAACACTTACTCACGTGGTCACAATACATACTGTAAGTATTTACCCACACTATCACTATGCTTACAATGAAAGTTGGTACATACGATGAGTTGTATTCATGAACAACATGGTCATGCGGTAAGCATTACTTCCATGTTTAAGTCATTTATTGATCCACATTCAGTGGACATTCCATGTCTATTTTACTTGTAATTTTTCATGAATTTTTTTTGAGGAAATCCTTTTAAGTCTATTATTATTTTAATTTCAAAATCATTTAAATTAAAATTTGAATAGTAATGTGAACCATTAGCTATATTTTTTTTATCTCCTTTATAATTTTTGAATATTCTCAGTTGATCAATTTCTATCATCTTGAACCACTCGATCTCTTTATCTCAAATGTATTTATTTTACTGCCCATTCCCAAACATTCAGATATCTCAAATGAAATCGAAATACTAAGGATTATGCAAATATTGGAGACTATATTTTCTATTTAGTCACCTCCTTTAAAGAATTATAATAAGTAAACATCTTTCTTCAATGAATCTGTAAAGTGGAGATTTTGTATCCTGATGATCAACCATTTTCAATAGAAAAAGAATGTGATTCACAGTGGTTGAAATCAAATGAGATCCTTGTTTTGGGATGTGATTAAAGAAAAAAGATGAGCTAATTGGTTTATATAAAATTTTAGAACTTTATATCCCAATATAATCAAAACATTTTATCTCATATTGATTTTTTTCATGGAGAGAATAATGATATAGTAAAATCAATGAAAAATGGTAAATATTATGAATTATCTTTGATGTATTATGAAAATATTTTGAGAATGACTCATAAAAGAGAATATAGTGATTATAAGAGTTCATATCCTATTAATCATCCACAATTTGAATTTCAGAATTCCTTGGTTGAGAACACTAGGAATTGAAAACTCAGGAGATCATTAGCTATTGAATTCGGGGGAGAATGAAGGATCATGATTAAATTTATTCAACATGTAATATTACTAAGAAAAGGATACTATAGTATTCAGTGGCTTCAAGACCAAATTTTTTGGATTCATTTAAATAATGGTGTTCAAATCCGTCTTTGAAAATATGTTATGATATATATTGTTTAGTTGTATAAGAAAACATAATGATTCAGTTTTTTACCTTATCCTAAGCTCTTTTCGCCCTTTCAATAGTATAAAGGATTGGTTCCTTTGGTTTATTAAAGCACTACTATATCATATGTTTTTTATCTTATAAAAAAAAATTAATCAAATGAGAGTCAACTAGAATACCAGGGAATAGGAATGAGTGGCTGACATAGTTAAACTATATGAATAGTTTGACTATTTAAAGTATCTCGTTGGGCCTAGGGATCTATTGTATCTAGATCATGACCCTAATGAAATTGAGTAGTATTTAGAAGATGATGTTTTTCCTTATAAATAAGGAGAAGATGAAGTATTTGTGTAATAAGATAAATAAGTAAATGAAACTAAAGATGTATAGATTAACGAAGAAGTTATTTTAGCTTATTAGGATGATCCACATTGGGATCAGTTAGTTTGATCTGATAAGGTTGAGGTTATGTCTAAAATAAATCTTATTATTGGATGCATCCAAAACATTCTATACTAGATGCACCTTCTAAGGGGGATAAGTCTCTTATATCTCTTTTTTGGACAAAGAATATTTTGATTCAGAAGATGAAGGTCATGGAGGTAGCCCTCTGGGACATGATGGACATTCCATTATCTCAATTCCAAGATCTTTAGAAGCATCATTAATTACCAAGGTTGACATTGAAGAGATAATTGAGGATTCTCAACATATTTCTCATGAGTAGATAGTTGAACATAATGATAATGATTAAATTGAAGTTATTAGTAGTGTTGAAGATCATACAATTAAAGAGAGATTTTTGGAGTATACACATGTGTAAATGGTAGGCAACAGGCTAGTGATCCATCTCCCTCAACTCATACACCCTAAATTCTATCTAATTTATATGTCACTAATGATGATATGGCTATGTTTAAATCAAAAATGATGAATATGTTTAAACAAGAATTTATTAATTTTCAAAACTCTCTACAATAAGTTATAAAAACATTTATTTATGATTTTGTGACAATAGTGATCAATCATCTTCATCCTATATTTTATTTCATAATAGTGATGATTTAGAATGAGATTGAAAATTTGAGATTTCATCTTAGTGCTCTTCGGGATGATCAATCTGACTTGATGATTTAGTTGGACTATAGGACTATGAATGTTGTGTTTAAACCTTCTCCAATGTCTTCTTATCCCCCTGTTTATTTATTTTTTGATGAAGACAATATCAAACAATTCATTCGAGATGAGTTAAAAGTTTTATTTTAGGATCTCATCAAGAATCCTAAGGATTTTTATGATGGGTTTCAAATCCATGTTTCCAAGACCCTAGATTTAGTTCACCGGGATGTGAAAAATCTAGTTAAGACTAAGAAACAATTAATAGAGATATTGATTATTATCTTAATAGAATCTTCAAAATGATAGATCTGAATTCTATATTTATAAATATTGATTCAGACTTCAATTTACCCCTCAAAATAAACATTTTAAGTCACAAGTTGAGAAGCTTAGAGCTATGAATCCAATTTTGGAATACTTTATTGAGAATCATGATGATTTCTCTTAGGATTTAGAGGAAGGTTGTTGGGATATGAGTAACTTATTCTGGTTGATGAAACTATTTTTATATACAGCCAAAATAGTTCTGTTATCACATTCTTATATTCCATTATCTTAACCTACTACCTCCTCTACAATAAATCCTTTTGGAATAAATATTACCAAAACCTTTCATTAGCATAGACATGTTTCTAAGTTTGTAGTCATTTGAGACCATACATCCTAATATTCTCCTCATAATACATATGTTCCTACCTCTATGTCAAAAAAATAAAGGATAATATCCTTTTAATATTGATCATAGATGTCCCTTATTCTGATTAAGATTTGTATATTTGATAGGGATTTATTAAATTTTATTTTTTGTAATATGTATATAACCTTTTTGTAATATCTTCAGTTATATTAATGATATAGTTTATTTTTATTTCATTTTCATAATACCAAAATAAGAAGTAATGAATAATGAGTAATGACTAATGGTAAATAAAAAAATAGAATTCAGGGATAAAAACTTCATGATTTCAACAACTTGTTAAATAGTTATTTCAATCCATCACAAATATATTTTCAATGCATTCAATTAATTTCAATTTAAATGTAATGATTTTAGTCAAAAAATGTGGATATTATTGGATTATTATATAATATACTCATTTTAATGATCCCAAATCATGTTTATTGTGTAATTAATGAATTTCATTTTTTTACTAGAAAACGTTTTACTGGGAAAAAATGAAAACATATCTATGTCTGGATATTATCCTGCCACCTTATCGTATGAAGGTCTAGTGACTGTGTCTCTTTACATTGTGTCATAATCCACCTTATAGTGTGAAAAAACTTCTTACCATGAGTTAGTGAGAAAAAATACCTCAGTCAAAAACTAACTGCATGTTGGAGATTGAGCTTACCGAACATTGAGAATCTCCATACTGCATGTATAATCAACCTAAAGTGAGATAGATTAGTTCCTCCCACAATGATAGATCATATTACCATGAAAAGTTATGTATAATTTTTTCTAAGTAATGTATTAACCATTTCTATTAATTTTGTGATCGCATGATGAAACAATCCACTACATGGAGAGAAATGCCATCTAAAAGATCAAATGAACCGATTATGCCTTGCCTTTTGAAATCGTCTATGTGAAAAAGGACTATGTGGAATTCAGATACATCACAGAATCGCATATATGGAAATCACATACTTATATGAGATATCCTACAAGGAAATAAGATATTTTTATGAACTAGTTATGCAGTCGACCTCTATAAAATTCCTATATTCCATTCGTTAACATGAATCTGCAATCAGATTCATAACCAACTGCCAATGGAATTTTGGTCTAGCATTTTAAATTTCCACCATCAAGTTTATCAAAAAAACATTAATTCTAGATCCATTGCATTAATACATAATAATTATTCTCTAATGGTAACATTAGATGAATATATATTTAACAGAAATATTTAATCATGTGAAGTGCACTCTTTGTATAAAACAACTTGTCTTACATAGAGAAATTTAGAGGATCATATTCATATTAAATGTGCTAAAAATAAGTCTCTATGAGACTCTATTTTCCATCATTCTTTGAGAAAATTATCCAAGATCCAACCAATGAAAATTTCAAGGAATCTACATAAGATAATCTATTTAGAGCAAGATTATTCAAATTTTCACATTGTTAATTTCCTTATTTATTCATTTATACATAAAATTTAAAACTATGTTTTTTTATTTCTCTTTTAAACTGTAAAACATAGTATCCAATATGAAAATAGATAACACTTAATATTCCATAAAATCCTTTTATTTTTATTCCAATGAATAATTATAGAATGGGTCCTTCATAAACTGGTATCTTTTTAGCCCACATATAATAGTGGAAGAGACTTTATTCCTGGGAAACCTTTGGTTATATTGATTATAAATCCTAAAAAAGGTTATCAATCAGTCCATTTTATAATTAACTACTAGGAAGTGGCTAATTTATGAGGTGAGGTGATTAACTCTCTACTTGATATTAAACCCCTTATTTAAATTCCACTATGTGATTTTCTATTTTTTTTTAATTTTACATATTTGTTTCTATTTTCTAAACTATCAAAAAACATTATTTTGGTGGTTAGTATTATTTTATGTCTATATAGAGTGTTTTATTAGGTAACGTAGTTTCAAATGATAAAGTATTTAAATTTTATTTTAACTGATCCTTGATCCAGTTTCTGAGAAATTGTTTTAAATTTCAAATTTATATATTTATCATGTTTTGATTAACTGAGTGATTTATTTAAATCACATGATTTAAATTTTGAATTTTTTTGACATAAATTTTATTGGAAAGTCAATACACCCCCCCATCTGGAGTTGTCCATCCCACCAACAATAATGATTTCATGAATCAAATATCCATCATTATAATCCATCAATATGATGAACCAAAAAATAATTATCTTTAATTCTATCTGCATCATTTTATTATATATTTGTTGAGATTTCAGAAAATATGAACAAATTTTGAAACATATGAGTCAATGGAAAGGGACACATGACTTTGTCTAATACACTATATAGTGTTCCATGTGTAGTTATATTCCATTGAGACATACCACATTCTTTTTAGGACTTTTGTTTCCTTATAGAATGAGATATAATATTTTTAGAAATCATGGATTTTATTAGTAAAAATCTAAGTTTGTTTATTAACTTTAATTCCATATAATTTTTTGAGGGAACATAAGCATTACATGGAAATAAATCCTTCAAAAAGGTAATAATTTAATAAATATAGGTATTATAAATTCCATACATAGTTTCTCCATGATATAAACTCATTAAAAATTCCAATTTTATCATTTTCTTATATTTCTATTATACAGGAGTCCTAGCATCATCTATTAATTTTTTTACTCTATCAACATCATCATTTTCATTATTTCCTCATGGGTATTGATATTTTTGTCTTCTTTTATTATAATGTTATATATCTCATAATTATGCAGAGATGAAAAAAGATAAAATATCAAACTCTCTATAGAACTCATTTAATTTCGATTTTGAACAATATTAGTATGTTTTATCACCCCATTGTGATACCTAAAATAATAGTTTTTTATAATACAACTATTATATATAGTTGCTAAAATTTTCATAACATAACCAAGTTCTTAAAATATAATTATAACATAAGAAATTTATAATACCTCTATATAAGGAATTGTTAAAAGAAAATTCTAAAAAATAAAAATTGTTTTCAAACTCAGCTGTGATCTGATGAATATGATACATCAAACTTCCATCCATTCTATTATTGGAAAAAATATATATTAATATCAATATAGAATAAAACAATTAAAAAATAAATACAACCAATATTATTTTGAATATATTGAATAAATAATAGCTAGTATATTCCATTAGATAAGGTAGATGTTGGGACTAACTATTTATTAAACTTTTATTCATTAGAAGAATTAATATTCAATTGTTTCACCACATATTAAATCGAAATTAATTTTATATAAATTTTTATCATTCAATTATAAAAATAAAATGTTGACATGAATAATTTCATAACCCCTTAATACATTCACTAATAAGAAAATATACTAGAATCATAAATTAAATAGTTATCAAATATATATGAAAAAATAATAGTTTTATATTAAATCCAAGAGTGTTTAATCCCTAAATTATTTCTATCCACTTTTTGGACCAATATTTTTTCTTCTCACTTCTGCAATAACATAACAATGTCCCTCCCAACATGAAAAAACATCTCTTTCATAAATATTTTTTTACTAGGCAAACAGTCCTAATACCATCAAGATATAATTTAGTATCATATATCATAAGAAAATTTCAAGAAAGATAATTCAAAGGGAAATTTAAATATGAAATTCCTTAAATAATACTAGTATATTTCCAAAAAATTAATAAAAGAGATGATATATGTTATAACATATTCGTAATAGTAATAATACAATAAAAGTATAATACATAGAATATGAAACAACTATTACATAATATAAATAAATACATATGTCTTTATGAGGAAATTATTTTTTAAAGAATATATTTTGAATATTATATAAATCCAATTAAAGACATATGTATTTATCATTGAATGAATTTATTCTAGAATAACAAAAATGTCTCACCCAATATAAGAACATTCATGACCCAGCCCCACGGAGCTCGAGCTACGGCTCCCCAAACCCACCTCCAATAGGCCAGGGGCTAGCAACCAGCGCTGAGTTAGCTATCACACACATGGTAGGAATTATCCTATCTTACATGTATGCATGCACACACATACACCTCCATACAATAGTGAAGAGATATATAAAAACGAAAAACCAAAATACAAGCATACATCTATCCCAAACTAGAGTACAAAAAAAGTACAAGAAGGGAAAATATAGGGCCCACCAAAATAAAACTGAAAATGTGTCCATCCTACTCAAATGTAGGGGATTACTTTTAAACTCCCACCAGTAAGCTCTGTAGTCCATCTCTAATAAAAACCCTGGTCTTTCCAATTACTTCGCTCTACCTACTCTGGGTCCAACTAGGACTCCGTCAAAGGACATGTAGTTTTCACAAGACACAACACATGTGGGATAATCCCATACAGGGGTGAGTATAATGATACTCAGCAGGTGACCCAAAATCCAAACTAAAAGGGAGTAACTGATAGGAATCAGTTAACTCGACCCAGCCTAAGGAAACCCAAACGAGAGAAAAATCCATCTTGAGACCATCCACGGCTAAACACGACTAGTCAACACGACTTCCCTGGCATGTCGATGAAAATACACATACCATGAGGAATCCTAGAACATGATTAGAGATACTCATCTTCGATTATAAGTGTCATGGTCCTAACCATAGATTTCATATGGTAAATAACTTGAGGTTCTAACAAAACCCTTGAAAAGGTTTCATGAGGTTCTTACTTCATATACATCAGAAGACTCCTCCTCGAGTCTAGAATATAGAATCCTACCCTAGATCACACATGAAGACCCTATTTATCCCTTATAGAACAAAACATTAGAGGAGACAAGCATCAAAAACTTGTATTTCATGAGCCAAACTCTCCATCCAAGATAGCTCTCAAACGAGAGATTTCACTCTATCGGTAAAATGAAAAAATGACACAACCCATCCAAACCTCATGATACTTATCTGTGAGGGAACATTCAATGGACAGTGCCACGGAAGATATCACTCAGTGGCTAAACTAACTCTCACTCCTCTAGTAGGGGATCCCACCCTAGGTCCACAGGGGGACACTAAAACCCTAGCTGGGATAATGAACTCAAAAAGTGCATCGTGCAATAACCCAAATCTGGAACAACACGACCAGCAGAGTATCAAAAACCATGTATAGTTGGTCACACTGATTCTGAGGACTCTACGAAGGAAAACATAATGATATATCCTAGAAGGAAGAATCACACCTCGATACACAAATAGAGGATCATCACCTACGGATACCTAGGTCCCCATACCCTATTGGAAGATCATGGGTAGAGGATCGATGCCTGGGTAAATTTTCCTCACACTGATTATAAGAACCCTACCAGAGAAACACAAAGAAATGAAGGGATCACTTCAGGCCTCTCAGGGTGACACATGCTCCAAATCCGATGAAGAATCTTTCAAATTATATTGAGAAAACTCACTCCAGAAAGTGGGTTTCCACCCATATTTCACGTATGGAAATCAACCAAAGAGGGTTCAGAGTCCAATAAAGGGGATGTGATACCAAAATCCATTGTAATGTAAGGAACAAGGGGACTCACTCAACACTTCTAGTCAAGGTATCGCTGAACCAGGAGACCCAACAACATCACCATCACTAAGCTCCTCTTAGACCCAAACCATGGATACCATCACGTTCTTTGCATAAAAACATAAAGGATAAGCTATTTACTTACCCAATAAGGATAACCGGTGAAAATGTCACATTTCACCGAAAATGCCCAAACGGGACCTCATGGGGCCCACACCTCAATTTCTTAAACACCTAAAATTGGTCTTATAACTTCCTTATTAAATTCATGGTCACAAAACCACTGGAGACATGTCAATCAGACTTCAGATGCATAAGATACATCCAATACAACAATCTCAAAATAATAATAATTATATTATTATTATTATTGGACGTTTTGTGCCACTGAGCCTAGAGCCTAAAAAAAAATCTCTCAAAAAGTACTCAAAAGGTATGTCATAAAGTAAGTTTTATGTTTCCTCATATGTCATGTAAAATGGATGTACGGTTTGAGAGATAAGGGGGGTTTGAAATCCCCTCGGCCCGACCCGACCCATTCCAGCTGGACTTGCCCACTCTAGCCAGTTCTCTCTGCCTAGACCGGACAAATCCAGATAGCCTGGTCCATCTCACTGGCCTATGACCTGGCCACGTGGCCCACTCTAATCACATCCCACACCAGATGGCCTCCGTACCCCATACGCTCCATGTGCCTCTTGGCCGCAAAGTGGCCTTCACCCTTCAGCACTCCACACCGTCGTACCAAGAAGCATTATCCACCCTCCAAAGATTCGCACCACAATGCCACCCAGTGTCCTCTTACACCTTCACATGTGGCGGTTCATCAATCTCATGGTTGTTACAACCTTCTGATATCAGACTATTGTGCGCTAGTGGTCCCTTCCACAGACCACCAAGACAACTCCGAAGCTCAAAAAATTATTTTGAGACCAGATCTTGAAACATCAGGATGAGATAAACACAGACTCAGGCTCTACTTGAAGGTTCTTCTAACATTCTAAGAAAAATGATGCATAAACAAGGGGATCGAGATTAAAACATGAAACCACCAACCTCAGGGAAAAACCCCAATGCTTCGGTGTCAAATATGGGTTCAAAAGATGTTGTTTCATGATCCAAGTGCGATCACCATCAATATATGAGTCTGAAGGAACCTTATTTCATTAATCTGGCCTTCGGTCCGTTCTTCAGAGAAGTGGAAGAGTGGAGGGGGTTTGTTTGACTTCCTTCCTACGCACATGGGAGATGAGAGGGGAGAGGGATTTGACTTTTAGTTAAATACCCCCCATATAATATGCCTACCCTGACATTCCTCTAAATCGACACCCAGCACTGATAATTTTTATATCACACCTAGGGAAAACACGAAGTTCTGAACTCAACTGCAGTTAAAGAAATTAAATCTGAATCTTTTTACAGAAGTTATTACTTCTAAAATCAAGGTAAAATAATTTTATTTAATTATTTTAATGATGGTTTCATCCTTGGTAAATTTACCCATGCTTGGGATGCGTCCACATAAGTTATACCCCACGTAGAGTACGAGGAATTCTCTGGAATCAACAGTGCCCTCATATTTCTAATCTGAGCTACAACTTGATAGATATATATTTTCCTTTGTGTTCCTAGTATATAAATACTAGATATTTTTATAATATTTATTCTGGGCACACCATGCCATAGAATCGCATGTCGTCTCAGCTCCTAGCTATGGAAATATTATTAAAAATATTCCACAGTGTGATAGGTAAAAACCCATGTTGATACATCCTCCCCGCCTTAAGGATTTTCATCCCCAAAAATCAAGAACCTCAGAAAATGGTAAAGAACCTGATCTCTCCACTGGCACTTCGACACTAGAGAACTCACCTAAGGTTCATGTGTTGTATAAAACACGCTCCAAGAAGAACCACAACATGGAAAGACCACCAAAAAGAAAGAAAAGGGTTTTTTTTGTTTCCCTCAAGCATGCACTCCTGGGAACCTTCAAGTGAAACTATACACCAGCAATGGAAGAGATGGTTTGAGAACCTCAAAGATAGAGTTTTGCAGCAGCTAATAATATGAACCCTAGAAGAGATCCAACCGAACAGAAGTTCTCTACGTAGAAAAACTAGGTCCAACTTCGTCGGTCTATAACCACCTTGAATGTACCCCAATAGACCCAAACCCTCTTTAAATGGTCGGTTACAACTCAAAAATGATGCCAAGAGAAAGATACCACTTCATCACCTCATCTCGCCAAATGACTTGCTCCAATGTCAAACCTTGGAGGGGTGATGTACTCCCCACCTTAAGGAAAATCCTTCGAGAGAAACCCACTGGATATCCCGTAATGTGATACCATACAACAAAACCTCAATGCCATAGGGGAGAATGCCTCAACTGCCTGGAGAATATACATGGTCACCAAAGTGTACACATAGGTTCTTAAAAATCCCTGGTGAAACTAATGACAACATAAGAAACTGACCATAAACTCATAGGTTGAAGGAACTCATCCACCCCACCTCGACACTATCTACTTTGTGTGGTAGTGGCTCGATCGAATGATTTTATATCATGCCTCTAGGGCATTTCCTAGTGGGGGAAGTTTCCATCCTTCGTGGAAATTTGAACCCCTAAATCACCACACAACAACCTCCATGAGAATCCTATGTAAAGCTGATTTCAAGCATGAGAATGAATTTACGAACAAAAAAGGCCTACCTAGACACTCACATTGGGTCTTACCGGACCCACCAGCTACCAATTTCTCTCACCCAAATGATCCGAACAAAAAATATAAGGGAATAAACCACCACACCTTGATACTTTGCTCTTTGGGAGGCACTGACTCTCCCACATGGCATTTAAACATGTCATAAAAACATGTCTCTATGGGGGAAATATCCCTCTTACTTATTCTTTTGAAACATCAACGAGAAAGTTTGAACAAATCCTTGAGTAAAAGTGGAACAGAAAGAGTACCACCTAACAGTGTCTATAAATCCTACTACCAAAACAGGAAGGACACAGAGCATACCTACATTCATCTGGATCCTCTGGATGCTCCACCTTTGAACCCTCATATGCTACATGGGGATCCTTTCTGATACTACTATTTTCCTTTCTAAGACAGTCTGTAAACAAGATCTCCCTATGCAAAACAATGAGTTGGAAAGTCTATCACAAGATATCCCCAGTCCTCACAAGAATAGAATCACATCTCTGGATACGGACCAGAACCCTGGTGTAGAGCCTGAGTCCAAGCATCAGTATGCCTCTGAAAATGATGGTGCCTCCTGCGTTGCACGTGTGATAACTACGGGTCCTTATTGACTTGGATCACAGGTAGAACCTATCTTTGAAGCTCACGGTATGTGAGTGACCTTATCTCATCAATTTACAACACCAACAGAGCCATCCATGACTCATTTTGATAGGTTGCATCCACCTAAACCCTTGGAGGCGGGTCAGTGCACCACTCAATAGGTGGTGGCTCCAACAGCAATACCACTGAAGAAGAACAGGCCACATGACCATGACCCTAAAAGGAACCCTCATCACTCATCGGGTTTTACATAAAAACCATCTACAGAAACCTTAAAGGTTTTCATTGTGGAAACATCCTAAAACAAATCCAAGACGTACCATGGTCAAAGAGTATATTAGTAAAGGTGAATCAAGAAGGATAGAAGAAACCCAAAACCCAATCTTATATGATGCATGTACCCTTATTTCCCCATGACCAATGTTTTAATGTACCAAGTTGAAAGGATGGTTATCAGAGTCTTAGTGAATAGATAAGTCATCTTCTATACCAACACTATAGTCCATAGCCTAAAATCAAAACTCAAAACACCCTAACACTAATGATATGCAACCCAAACCAAGCTCATGAATGTGGTCCCAAAGTGGAACTAACTAGCTCTAATTCCACTCTGTCATGACCCAAATCAATGTGGATTGAGCCTTGACTCCCTATTTCCACCTCGAATAGTCCATGTCCAAGTGACTAGCACCAGGTAAGCTATCACACACATGGTAGGCCTTATCCTATCATACATGTACGCATGGACCCACATAAACCTCCATAAAACAGTGAATAGATAGATATATGAAAATGAAATAAATAAAATGGATGCGTACATAAATCCAAATCCAAAGTATAATAGAAGTAAAAAAAGTAGAAAATATAGGGCCCACCAAAAGAAAACTACAGAAGATTCTAACTTTCTCAGATAGAGAGTATCGTTGTTAAACTCTCATTGGTAAGCTCTATAATATGACTCCTGTAAAAACACTAGTCTGTCCAGGTACTTAACTCTACCTACTCTAAGTCCAAATGGGAATCCGTAGAAGGACCTATGATCTTCACAAGACACAACATGTGTGGAAAAATCCAATATAGGGTATTGTATAAAGATACTCAATAGGATCTCCAAAACCCAAACAAAAAAGTGAGTAATTGATAGGAATCATTTAACTCGACCCAGCCTAAGAGAACCCAAGTGAGAGATGAAACTCCATATTGAGACCATCCTCACCTAAACATGACTATCCATCTCAAAATCCCTAGATTGTAAACGAAATGACACATACCACGGGGGATCCCATAAAATTTACAGATATTATTAACTCTGACTCCAAGTAATAGGGTCCTGACCATAGATTACCCGTGGTAAATAACTTGAGGTTCGAATGCAACTCTCACAAAGGTATCATGAGGTTCTCACCTTATAGACATGAGAAAGCTCCTCCTAAAGGATGGAAGATAGAATCCTGCCTCAGAGCACACACAAATACCATAGCCATCCCTTATAAAACACAAAATGATAGGTTACAAGAATTTAAAACTCATAGTCAATCGGCCAACATCGCTATCCCAGATGGATCTAAAATTAGAGATGTTACTTTATTAGTAAAATGAAAAAATGTAACAACCCATCCATCCCTTGTGATACATATCCATGAGGGAATGCTCGATGGATAGAACCATAGATGAATTCACCTAGTGACTAAACTAACTCCCACTCCTCAGGTAGGGGATCCCACCCAAAGTCTTCTGGAGGAAACTAAAAACCCTAGCTAGAACACCAAACTCAGTAATGGAATCAAAAAATAACCCATCTCTGGAACAACTCACCTAGTAGAGGATCAACACCCATGTAGATATGGTTATTCCAATTCTAAGAACTTCGGAATGGAAAATGTCATAATATATCATAGAAGGAATAAACACATATCGAGGCACAGATAGAGGGTCATCACCAAGGGCTCACTAGGGCCCCATCCCCTAATTGAACATCCGGCATATTGTATAGAGGCCCATGTAAATTTTGGTCAAACTGATTCCAAGAACCCATCCATGGAAACATAAAGGAACATGAGGATCGTGTCAGGCCTCTTGGGGAAACACATGCTCTAAATCCACAGAGTCTGTTGTCAGAGTGGTTTGAGATAACTCACTCTAAAAAGGGTGTTACCTCCCATATTACACATACACAAAGTAGCCGAAGAGGCGTCATAGTCCACTGAAAGGGGATGTGATACCAAAAACCCTCATAGTGTAAGGACCAGGGGGACTCACTCAACCTTGGTGGTCAAGGAATCACATACCCAAGAAAGACACACCACACCACCTACACTCTAGGACTCCAAGGAATAAACCTTTTCCACCATCACATTCTACACAGAAAAACATGCATGATATGCTCTTTACTTACCCAAAATCGATAACTAGTAAGAAATCATATTTCACTTCAAACTCCCAAACCCGAACTTTTGGGGCCCGCACCTCAATTTTGGTTTAAGCGAGTGAAATTGGTCTTGAAATTTCCATATTATATTTAGTGTTGCAATTCCTCTAACGGCATATCAATAAGAATTCATATGCAGGAGATACCTCTCATTCCACAATCTCTAAATATTATTATTATTATTATCATTATTATTATTATTATTATTATTATTATTGGTCTTTTCATACCACCAAGCCTCAATCCCAAAAAAAAGTTCTAAAAAATGCATCAAAAGTTCCTCCTCAAAGCAAGGGTCATGTTTCCATAGACGACACGTAAAATGGATGCCTAGTTTGAAAGATACGAGTGTTTGAAGTCCCCTCGGCCCAACCTAGCCCACTCCAGCAGGTCCGCTCCGGTAAGCCCAGTCTATCTCATTATCCCACTCCAACTGAGGCCGACAACTCCCATCCTCTTCACCCAATGCCTCCTAGCCACCTAGTGTCCTTCGCACTCAGGTGCTCTGCACCGCCATACTAACCAACATCCTCCACCCTCCGGCACACCATGCTGCAGAGCGGCCTCTGCCACTTGAACATCTGGTGTTGTCTCCAACCTATGGTTGTCGCTGCCTTCTGTGATCGGACCTCCATACACCATAGATCCCTTATAAGGACCACCAATACACCTTCTGAGCTCCATAAAATATTCCAATACTAGATCTAGAATCCTTGGGACGATATCTACATAGACTCATGCTCCACTTGAAGGTTTATCAATGATTCGAAAAAAAAATGATGAATAAACAAGGGGATCATGATTAAAATATAAAACCACCTATGTATGGGTGAAACTTCAAAGCTTGTTGGTCATATCCACGCTACAAAGCAGCTGCTTCATGATCTATGAGTGATCTCCATCAAGATCCAAGTCCAATGACACCTCGTTTCATCGATACGACCTTTGTGTCGTCCGTTGGTAAAGAGGAAGTGGGGAGGGGGTTGAAACAACTCATGATTGTGCACAAGTGAGAAGAGAGAGTATTGTTATTTAATTTTAAATTAAATCCCCTCCACTTAATGTCTCATCCCTGACTCACCTCTGACCCGACACCTGGCATCGATGGAGTTTATATCACACCTAGGGTAAACACGATGTTCTGAACTCAACATCGGTCTCAAAAATTAGATTTGAGAGTTCTTTCATGAGTAATGTGAAATGACTTCAACATGAAATAAAATAATTTAATTATTTTATTTATGTTTACATCCTTAGTAACTTTTTCCACAGATGGTTTGCGCCCAAAAAGGTTATACCTCGCCTAGGGTAAACAACATGCTCCAGACTCAATCATACACTTAGATTTCAAATCTGAGATACCATTTGATAGATATACCATTTCTTCGACATGAATCATATAAAAACACATATATTTTTATAAAAAAAATTTGGACACACCGTTCTGGGGAATCACATGCCATATCAGCACCTAGCTCTGATTTCTTTTTGAAATATTTCAATGTGAGACAAGACAGAACCCAAATCGCCACAAAAACTTTTATCTTTGATAAATTTGTTTTTTTTTGGAAAATTCATAATATCATCAAGAACAGATTTTTTATCACATTTTTATTGATAATTTTGAATAAGATGATCTAAATAAGAATTTTATTATGAAATTAATCAACACATACTTGTAGGTATCAAAACAAAAATAAGAGATGTCATATACGATAATCAGTGCATAAATGTAATGACCCACAAAAAGTATAATCCATGGAATATGATACAAATATTACATAATAATATATTTAAATTAATTATCAATAATTTTTATCATTTAATTATAAAAATAAAATAGAAAAATTAAATATTTAATAACCCCCAAATTCATGTAGAAAATGAAAAATTATTATAATAATTAATTGAAAAAATTCATCATATATAACACAAACAAATAAAATTATATAGGATTTATATAAAATTATTGAATAAATAAATTAAATATATATATATATATAAACTATAATCACACTTATTACACAATAATATTATAAATATAATCAAAATGAACCTTCATCAAACAAATTAGAAAGATTGGAGACCTAACAGGATCTCAGTTAGGTTTTTATGCATTGATGAAAATTAAAATCATGCTCTATGGTAGAGTTTATTTATTTAGAACACAATAATTTTATCTTGAAGAAGAATGGAATTTAAAAATCAATTAATGGGGGAAATCTTGGGGGGAGAAGAGAGGTGAGGCCACCACTTGGGGTAGATAGAATTAAGGATTGTGTGTGGGGAGGGGGAGGGGATGTCAGGCCTTATATATCTCATCCCTATAAAAATATGTTTTTAAAAATCATTGGAATAGAGTCTAGGTTATGAAACTAAACTAATAATTTAAGAAAATCGTTTGTATAGTGTCATGGGTATAGCCTCAAATTCCAATTGTGGTAGTATTTTTCTATTATTGTGGAATCAAATGGCTTACATTCTCACTCCCTTAAATAATTTCATCCTTGAAAAAAAATTATACATTATATTATAAACAAATGTAAATAATTATTCCACATTTTTCTTTAGGTTTCCAAATTTCTTCCATTAACTTGTAAATTTTTCATATTACCATAATTAGCTTAGATGTATAATCCGATAATATTTTCCCTCATGTATTAAGAATATATACGTACACATCATTATAAGAAAATTTGAGTTCCAACTATATTTTATTGGTGATGAGTATGTGTGTTGGGTCTAGGATGTACCTCCAAAACTATGAGACATGGAAGAAACATATAATTTAGAGTGTTTGTATGGTATATTTAACAGGTAAGACATATTTTCAATTATTTATGAAATTTCAAAAGGCCACATGTACCTAGGAATTATCATCTCCATACGAAAACTTATAACCCCCTTATATTATGATGCCTTTAAGAACATATGATCCCCACTTGAAATTAAAATTCCTTCCTCAGTTTATCAATATATTTCATATTTATTATTTGAGATTCCATGATATTATTTTGAATATATCTCACATTCAAAATTGTATCCTCAACATGTTACGGACATACTAGCTTCTTTTCATTAATTTCATCTCAAAAGATTAGAGTATGATCTTTATTTTTGTAAAATAATTTATACCCTTCCATTTTAATTATTAAATGGAATATATTATTGTATTTAAATAAAACCAAAGGTAGATATCGGTCTAATTTTCACAGAAAGTCAAGTGATAATGATATCACTGGGTCTTTTAAATTTTTAATAGCCTTTTCCATCAGCATATCTGTTGAAGATGATAGGTGGTGAAAAATTTTATCTTGATATAGGGATCCTTCTGAAGACTCCTCGATAAGTTCAATGTGAATAGGGGGTCATGATTTGATACTATTAATAGTGGAGAATCATGAAGTCTCAAATATTAATTAATACAGATTCATGTAAGGAAATTAAGGATTAGATCATCCTTATTTTGAGGAAATGTGTAGACATTATAATGTGATCCACAATGAACCATATATGATCATTCCTCTAATGATTATTTATAAGTCTATCAACAAAGTGCATTGTAATATTTTTTCACCTAAAATTATAATAATCATAGGTTACATGACCAAATTCAAATATTTTCTTTTAATATTTACTTGATGAAACACTAATATGATTGATTGATAGTTCAAATTTTCCATCATTGTACTATCCCACTATAAATATTCTCTTAAATCCTTATATATCTTTATGTTAATAGGTTGCATAGAAAAAAATTGAAAAATGATATCCATTTACAAATTCCATTTTATGTTCAGTTATGGGTGGAACCCATAGTCTCTTTCCAAACTCTAATAAATCATCTTCATAAATTAACCCTATCAATTTCACATCATTCATGGATTTATTTTTCCGTTATAAACTCTTGTCATATCTTTGGTAATTATATTCGCTAAAAACATAGTTAGAAAATACCATTGAAAAGGAATGATTTTTTACTTTATCTAATAATTATCATATCTATATTTAATAAATAAATTAACATATGATCCCTTTTAATCCTCATCATGGTTAGAAATCAATGATCCTTCTTACTTCATGCGTAATCCACCTTCATTTCCTTCCCATTATTTTAGTATATTGAGTCATAGTCCTTGAGTAGTTCCATCCATATCTTTTATATCATCCAGATCACATTTTATGAGAATATATACTTAAAAAATTATCCATATAGAGGTAAAATATTTCACTATATAGATAGTGGTTCCATATCTTTAAGAAAAATATTATAGCTACCTGATCAAGATCATGATTCATATAGATTTTTTCATGGATATTTAATTTCCTTGATCTATAAACAACCACTTTATATTTTTTCATGAGGACACAATCCAATCATTACATAAATGAATCACTATATATCTCTAATACTTACATTAATAATTGTAAATTTAATATTGGTGTGTCGGCCAATCTCTTATTTATTTCCTCAAAACATTCTGCCCTTTTTTTACAAAACCCAATAATAAGAATTGTGGGAGACTACTGTGTGGGGGTTAATTAATGATTAATGAATTATATTTTTCCTTTGAAAGAAACATTAACCAATTGTTAAAGTATAGTGGTTAAGTCTCTCTTAAATACCAGACACATACCACAAGATAAGGGAACATAGTAAATTTACAGGTTTCACCTATCAGTTTGAGAATACTAGTCCTTAGTATGATATGGTTCCTCTAGGATCACACTACCCACTAGAATTATCATGTTTATACAAATGATCATGCTATATCCTTTAAAATAATTCTTATATGTATCTCTATAGTGCTTAGGTTCTTCCTTCACTCAAGTGCACCCCACACTTTATGAAGACCAATATTGATCACAAATAAATATTTTTCAATAAAATATATATTATCCTAGTCATTGAGTGTTTTGAATTCTTCCACTTCAAGTCCACTTCACAGGGTGAAGTAAGACGAAACTATTCTTAAAATTTTCACAATAAAAAGTTTCTTCTACACATTGTATGCATTTCACATGAAAAAACCACTTTTATTTTCTTCTAATTAATTCATTATTATAATTTGTACATAACATAATCTTAGTTGTAATAAAAATATCTATAACTCTCTATTCTCTCTCTATTTCTATTCCACTAAATAAATTCATCCCCATCTACAAAATATAATTCTCTCTTATTCTATTTCATTAAAATAGAATTTAAATTTCAAATTAAAGTATCATTCTTCAAAATTTGACCTTGTACAACCATGAATTAAATTTCTAACATGAGATTCAAATTATTTGATATAATTTATATTAATAACTACAAAAACACTAAAATTAATCCATGTAATAAATTTAATTCAAACTACACAAAATTTCCTAGAAAAACACTCTTTAAGGTGTATAAACCACTATTGTTGCATAATAAGGTAGTCGAAACCAATTGTTTAACTTCCAGAGTACTCTACATCATGATTCTATATTGTTTCATAGACGTCTTACAATGTCTACTTACATAGAAAAATACTCAAATGTACTTTGTGAAATAGGGTCTCACCACAGTGTGGAAGTCTCAAAATCTCCCGAAACACCAAATTCTTGAAAATAGATAATTTTGTTGGGGAAAACTCAAAATTATTTTAGTCTAACTTAATTTAATTTTATAATGGACTATAAATAAATTATATTTTATAAACCTCAAAAAAATTAGGAAGACCAAAATTAAAATCATGAACTCCCCTGCAGAAAGGCCTAACTTCTACTTCCAAATCACCTAGAAAGTCCAAAAATTGCATTTTGGTTCTTCACTATAGTGTAGAGATACTAAAAGTTATACATCCACCATATTATTTATTTAATAACTTATTTGATGTAGCTTATATTTTATAGTGTATACCATCTTCAACAATCAACTTATGTAGCACAATATCATGTTTTGCGATGTGTTGTCGCTTTCTTTGACATTTGTTCATCCTTCCAATATTTTTGCTTCATAAACTCTTTTCATTCCATTTAATCACCACAATCCAACTTAAGAAAAATAAAAATTAGGCTCCAAACACCTTAAACTAATTAAAAATGTGATTTTGATAATTATTTATGTATTGGAATCAAAATTCAATACAAAAAATCACATAGACTCTAACATTATGCATCAATACCTTATAAAAACATCTCAAATCCTCTTGGTCACAAAATTAACCCCCATTTTGATTTAATTTTCTACCAAGGAACATAAATAAATAAAAACACTAAATAATTATAAATGTATCACCATTCAAAATTTCTAATCTCATTTGAGTGATCTCAATTTATCAAATAAGGACATTTTATAAATAATACCCCATTTCACATAGCATTATAGTGATCTATAACCTTTAAAACTAAACCCACCAACCTTGGTTGATAATTTGATACCAATAGAAAACAATCCATAAAATAGTACTCATTACTTCATCATAACCATAAACATCACTCAAAATATACTCTAAAAACCAAAAAATCTATATATAGTTAAAAAATGTGAGAACGGTCTACATGCATGCACAATGATAAAATGACATAATAAAGAGAAACAAAAATCAATTGATACTCCCCCTATAAATATTATCCCTCTTACACATGCTCTGTGTTGATAAATATAAAGATGTATTTATGTTCTCATTTTCTCCCCTTTTATAACAACATCCAAACATAATAACATATAGGGAAGATAATCCCAATACCTTATCCCAATAATGAATAATATTAGAAATTTTACTTCATCCTCGTATGGCGAAATGCTTCCTTAGAAAATGACTTCGTGAACACTTCAGAAATATTCAATTTTTGGTACAAAATATAACATTAATTAATTTTTATCTACATTAATCTTGGTAAATTGATATCTAATATCAATATTATTTCTCCAGGAATATTGAACAATTTTCTTTCAAAAATTAGTAGCACTTTAATTATGACAACCTTGAATAATGGGTAACATCAATAAAACATTCAATTCTTCTAACTCCATATTCATCCACATTAAAATATAAAGTGGGTCATAAATAGAAAATAGATAATATAGAAGAACATTAATAACCCCTAGTTGAGTCATGATAAAGCTTTATGGTTTTTTATTTATTTATAAACATTTTTTAACATTTAATACCACTTAAATTCATTTTCATGGTTATTCTTATAATTTGATATTAAAAAAAAAAAATTATAATAAAACTCCATAATTAATATCAATATGATAACTAATATTTCATAATTATGAATAAATTTATTTAAACAGCCTAACTCACCCAAACCTCATCACATTAAATGTTCTTAAAACCTATTATTTCACTTTTTCTCCTGCTTTCACAAGCATCATTTAGAAGCTACATAAGAGTTTTGGATAATTATCAAGTCAGTTAAATTTAAGATTAATTAATAATTTAAATAAAATTCATTAGTCTTATATATTATAATATGAAACAATTCATAATATATTTTTATTAATATCCTTATCATGAAAACATATTAAAGATATTATTTTTTATTTTTCTCATCTTGCATAAATACTGTGAAATATTTTTGGATAATTAATTTTTTTTATGATTATAAAACATATAAATATTAAATAAAATAATTTATTAATGAAATTGTTTATCAGTTAAGTTAAGAATATCTTTATCCATTCTTAAATACTATCTTAAATACACTAATTTTGACTTTTCTAATACTAAACAACCACAATGTCAATGCCAATAAATGTTTTCAAAATTATATTGACATAAAAATTAATTAATATAATAATATTATGAATATAATTAATAAATAGCATCATATTTTTCCTTTAATTTTTATAAAATGGTTTTATAATTTTCTAATTTATAATTATTATTGTTTAAAAAATGTTTTTTTTAATGTATACAAAAAATAGAAAATTAAAAAAAATCCAAAATGTCTACTCAAGCTCATTTAAACAAGGTAAATCCAAAAATGATGTCCATTTTAATGGTTTAAAATAATAAAATTATATTTTAAAATTTTAAATATAATCCTACATGAAAACTATTTATATATATTATGATGAGATAAATGAATGTTCATTGTGAAACAATTTTTGAGATGAAGTGTTTAAATTTTATAATGGAGTACAGGGCCATATAATATTTCTTCTGGTGAATATTTAGGAATTTATAAATACAAACAATGATTCATACATATTAGTATAAACAATATGCTACTTGAATACACACTATGTAGTTTTTTACACCATGAAAAAACCCTATCTAGTTCCCAAAGGGCGGACTTGGCGTGTTATACTCTATAACATGTAATGTGATATTTAAATTCTATTGAAACCCTATATGTTTTATATTAAAACTGTACATGACATGTTTCTTCAAGACTACATGTAGGGACGTCATGTTTTCTTTATAAAATCTAATTTTCTCAATTATTTCACCCCTTGTGAAATCATTTTCACCACCACTAGAACCTATCACATTTCCCACACATTTTGGATCACCTAAATCCCCACTAATGGTATTATGAACCACCCCTCATCATTGACATGAATTCTAAAAATATTTTAATTATCTAAACTATTATCTCCCATCAAACAACCACCTCATTCACTATCGAGAATCCTTCACCTTGTACCAACTACCATGAATATTGGAATAGAAAAATTCATATTATGTACTTTCTATAATCCTATGATAGAGTCTTCACTCAAGAGAACATAAGTCATGTTTCAAAGAAATGTATCGCCACACTAAAATATAAAAAACATTTTATATCCATGTGATAAAATAGAGTTCAAAAATCAAGGGATATATATTCGTTGGAAATATTTACCAATCCAATGATATGGTGGGGAAAATCTCATTTTGAGAGTAGGATAAGTTTTTCACAAATTTCTAAAAAAAGGGTGATGCAACCTTAATACCCATTTTTAAGAGTCCGATGAGAAGCTTTGTCCATTCCTATAAATCGTTATAGAGTCAAAAAACCAAATATATTGGTTTAGATTTATTTTTAATCATTTATTTGACAAGTCATAGAGCCAAAATGGAGTTATGGATTAAATTTTTTTTGCTGTATTAATGTGGAATATATTTTGGTATAAAGAAAAAATAAAGTTGAAAAAGGAAAATTATATCAAGCCTGATCACATTGAAAGAATAAAAATTTACCAAAATTATTATCACTGGTGACATATACTTATTTCCCAAGAGTACCTACATAAACAGGTATGTGATCAGACCTAGGGTATGGGATAAGTTGATAGAATCCCTTAGGTGAGTCCTGACCAACCAACCGATCCACCAACCTCCTCAACCCTAGAATCTCCTATTTAAACCCTAGGTGCTTGATATTGACTATTCATGTGATTGTAACTAGGGTATTCGATACATTGATAGAAGTACATAGGAAAATCCCAACTTGCCAAGAAATCCACCTGCCTCCTCAGCACTTGTGTTAACTACTTACATCCTAGGGGCACTTGCTTGACCAGGTAGTCAACTGAACCTATGTAACATGATACATTTAAAAAATCATTTAGGTAAATGATCTTAACCATCTTACCAACATTATATGAAATAACATTTGATATTTCCCAACCAAGGAATGCAATCAGGATGAGTTAAGTGAAATAGTGATGGATAACTACCCTTTCCTATAAATACACAGACTACTCCTCCTTCAAAACACATTGAGATGGAGAGGATAAAGGATATGAAGAACCCAAAAAATATTTAGAAGTAATATCTATTTGGATAAATGAACTAGGTTAAATTCATTTATTGAATTACATTATGTAAAGTGAACCATGTGATGTGAACTAAGAAAATGGGATTATGAAAAGTGAATTAGAAGGAATGTTTTATCCAAAACTCATTATGCGAATATCCATATGTGATTTCGAATTTAATAAAAAAAACTTCATGTGACTAATCACATAATAGAAACATGTAATATGCCTAAGAACATATTTTAAATTCATAATACTCCTGACCACTTAATCAAAATGTATCTTGCAACTATGGAGCTATAAACAATTCCTAATGTGCCAAAGCACATAAGTGTAATCCCTCATTCACATAATAAAATAGGTGAAATTATTCGTATGCCTAAGGGATCAAGAAAATTCATATGGATATCTCTCACATGGAATATATAATTTAATCCATATTAGATCCTATGCCCACCTCTTAGATGGATCTACATACCTCCCTCTTATATCAACCCTTACCAAATCTATCACTAGGAATATGCACCATTGATATCCCTCATTAGTGCAATGCACCGATTCGCCTATGACTCACATATTGAAACCCATCCATAATATATAAAAATAGAGTTTTGATACACTTCTTGGTTTCAGAAATATCATTAAGTTGATATGAACCTTTTTGTTTTCTGAGGTTCCTAGAGTTGAGATACTCTTCTCGACACCAAAAAAATACCTTCACCCAACAAACATTCTGGGGTAAATCCCACATGATCATCCTACCAGGTGTAAGACCCAAACCTATCTTAAAGGGAATAACCAATCTGTAAGACCCACTCATTACTCTATTTTATACTTAATTTCCATATGAATGGTCTACTACCACTTATTTCTCACACAAGTCACGACTAGTGTAACATAAAAGTTTAGTTGATCATTCTATTAAATAATTCAGATACGTCATAAGAATCACCATCAAGTTCCAGATTCATGACTCAAAAATACTTGGAGATTTTCACTAAAAAATAACATTAAACTACATGGACAAATCCACATATATGACCCCAAAAAAATTCACTCCAACTATGTTGTATTTGATTCTTAATGACTAGGATATATAGTACGCATCATTGAGGTTAAAACCTAATAATACAAAAATATATATATATAACACCCTAATAGGTATAATCCCCCACTGTGTCACAATATTTCTATTTAGAAATAGACAAGATGGTCCAATATGGTTGTTCTAAGGAATATTCCCCATCCCCTCTCATGTTGTATCACCATTCCAACAAGGGAATATCGTTAGGGAATATCATGTTTAAGCCCCATATAATCTCTTTTTTTCACACCATTCCGATATAGGAACATCTAAAGGGGATATCATGTATAATCCCCACCAAATATTCTATTGTTTTGTCTTTATAACTTAGGAACATCTCAATGGAATCTCATACATAATCCCATTCAGTAACCTATTTTAACACCTTTAACAATACAGTTATTCTACATGGACATCATACTAGGTGTAATCCCCAACTTTAGCTAGCTAACACTTTTTTTACGAGCATAAGAAATCTATGTGATGGGTATAGAATTACCCAATCCTCATTCAGGTGATGAGCCTCAGGTGATTGTGATCAACATTCCCAATGAAACAGGCCTTGGAGCCACTATGTGATGAGCATATGATCTCACTGTGTTGATGAGAATAAGGTGAATAATATTTCTCTAGTCATGATCAAGTGATTACTCCAAGGATGATCCAAAGATACCTCTAGTGATAAGATAGGTATTCTTCATGTTATGAGCCAAGGATTCCTCTGGTGATGTCCTATGATTGAACAATTATCTCCCACATAATGAATATGGGATTCCCTTATGGTCTAACATAAGGATGTGAATTGGTCCTTATATTAGGTTCAAGCCCCAAGTATACCTTCTCCTATCTAGTTACCAAATATGGGATGGACTCAAACAGGTCTCTAATGTGTTATTCCCACACCAATAATTTCTAAAAACCATTCACCTATTTTTCCTTACCACATAACATTAAACTACATGGATTAATCCTTTTCTGACAACCCTAAAAGGTACAAAATATCCCATTAAGAGGTACTAAACTACATGGGTTATGATTATTTTCAAATGGATATTAAGGATTCTTTATAATGATCCTAATCCCAACTCCCTAGTAACTTATATCTCCCTATATAGTGATAAAATCCATATCACCTAGCTATATTTCATTAAATCAAAACACCATATACTAAAATAGAATAATAGAGAACCTACAATACATGTAGTTTTTCACATTAAATAGATGGTCTCAGATAGATCATTGGAATAGGGTTATTGTTCTCACACTAATATTTCAAAAGGATTCACATGAAATATATTAAATCTATAATAGTTCCCATGAGTAGGGATTAATCAACCTCAAAAGTGAATGGTGACATTGATCTCCCATCCTATCTACCAATACGCATTCCAAAGCTTTACCGATGAGAAACCAGAGTAACCACCTGCCTTATGAATGAAATCCTAAAATGATGTTACCATCAAACCTTCAAGGATAATTGGAGTATCATACTTTTCATATGAAACAAAATGTTGAACCTGATGCGAATTATTCATCTGTGTCAACCCTTACACATATGAAAAGGTAATAATTATCCATTATTTAACTGTGAAAGAGATACATTAATCTTTACCTCTTACATATTATGTTTCCTTGATAATTTTCTTATTTTTTTTCTAAAAAGGATATTTAGTATTCTTTAAAATCTCAATGGAATTACAAAATTCACTAATATATTCAATTCACATTAAAGAATATGGCGGTACCTGTAGGGCCCCTCAAGCCACTACACACAACTAGATTATAATTCAATCATATGCCTCAAGTAAAATGAAGACTATGGACTTGTTTCCCATACATACACTTTAATTGACCCAACACCTTCAACATTATTATTGAAGGAACTAATGTGAGAGTAATGTAAAAACCATAATTTTTGTGGGATCTAAATTTTGGAAGGAACTTGAACTTCAAATCTAGTGGATGGATCAGTTAGAGAACGGTATTTTGAAATGGTGTGTTCAATGTTTGAACATATTGAATAGGTGTATTGGTCATGAATGAATGCTATGTGGTTCATCTAAATATTAGGTTTTTAGAGGGGGAGGCCCAGATCTGTCAAGAATTCTATTGTAGCACCCGACTAACTAGTAACGCCCAAAAACTAACTTGTGGCCCATTAAATATCCTTAGTACCTAGTAAAACTCACTAATCATTTATTGATTCATTAATTTGAGGCTAGTGTTTAACACAAGTTAAATTTAAATTAAGGTCATTTTGGTTGTTTTGGCCCTCATGGCCACCTCATAATTTATCAAATTTACCCATATTTTTTAGTATTATCCACTTATATCCTCATATTATCCTCACTCCAATAGTTACCCTTGATATATGGAGTATTTTTGTCATATTTTTTAGTTAATCTATGTGATATCCTTCAATATTTATCGATATTCGCATTCTTCTTCATCATGTGGTGGAAGATTGATGTTTCTTTCATCGTGGATGTTTCCTCTTGAAACGTCTTGGCCTTTTATATTATATGATGTCTTTATTATCTGTGATTACTCTTCCTTATTGATCACCTTAATCATTTATTGAATCTTGACATGATCTATATTAGATAATGGATGAAAATTACATTGTTCCTCGATGGATTTTTTAGAGAATAATGGATCTTTCAATTGACATGGCTAGAGGATTACCATGATAATGAATGGGTGTCATTGTTTGTAATTTCATTGATAGTATGTACCTTTGGAATCTATTATATTTTTTTTTATCAAATTGAGTTTAATTTTCCATTGCATCATCAAATTATTTTGTGGATTTTTCTTTCCTTAGAATCGAGTGTGTGTTAGGAGTGGCCGAATTCCATTTGACGACGTTGTGGCTAGGGTAAGTCGCTTGTTTTTTCTCAAAAGGTATCAATTTAATAATAATAATTTTACACCTATATTTTTGTCCCACAATATAACACTTTACCATAATAATATTGGATGATTTTTTGGACCTTTCATGTGTGTTTAGGCATGGATACAACAAGGCAATGATATCTGGTAAGTCATTCGGCAAGTTTTATATTCAACTTTGGTTATAAGTTTTATTTTATTCATTTAATTAATTATAATTTTGTCATAATTTACTATTTTGGAATTCTTGAACATTATTTACGACCTTATGGAGATTGATAATGGTTTAATGGACTTGGATGACTCACACGCGTAGTTGGGATTTACATGGATAAAAGTCGAATCTGTGTTGAGGTATGTGGTCTCATGTAATCTACCTTGTGGTATTATGAATTAATTATTGTCTGGTAATATTATGTTCTCCAGTTTGGAATAATGACCCTTAATTTTATAATGTACATTGAATAAAAAATAATTATTAATTAATTAATGAACCTTAAAAAAATTAATTAAAGAAACCATGCCTAATATAATTGGACAAAGTTACAAGAGCCATGATAGACACTTTTTCACTAGTTTTAAATTGGACACCAATGGATGAGGCTTTATTACTAATTTGTTCCTAAATTTATAAGAAGCCCCTTGGGTGTTTTGTTATGCTACATGAAACCTAGTTCCTGTGAGACCATGTTTGATTTTATGATCACATTTGTGTGTCTAGGTATCCCATGATACCATGTCTGATTCCTTGATCATATGTGTGTGTGTAGCCCATGAGACCATGTTTGATGATTTATGACATGATTTTACTTTGTAGACTAATAGATGATGTCTGACCTTGGTCCCATGTGTAACCACTCTAACTCGTGATGATATTTCAAGCTCTATTTATATGTATACCCTTTTTTACTTGATGTGATACTTATGCATGAATATCCAATTTTTCTATGATTGATAGTGATAATGTGTAGGTGTGTGTGTGGCCTATGAGACCCTTATATGATTCTTGATTCCAAGAGTATGCTATCTTATCTCTTTAACATGTTTGATGTTTCTCAAATGTGGTTGTATATTGCTACTAAATTATCATGATAAGATCGCATGCTCTACCTATATATGTTAAACCCTATTATGTGTATTTTTCATTCCTTTAGATGTATTTTGACTAGTACGTTGAATATTAGGATCACCGCGTTATTTATATCTCTTAGAATAGGAATGCACGCATGACATGCGATGATGAAGATGATGGACATGAACATGGGGTAAGGGAATAAAAATATTTTCACCTAACCCAAGAGGAGAAAATGTGGAATAAAAGTCTATGGTGACCTATGTAAGTACATGATGTTAGGAAAAATAGCCTTGTTTTCAGACCTGAGGCACCGTCATGGCATTATGGCTATGCTCCCTAACCCAAGGTAGTGTCAATATATGATGGCCTTATGGAATGATACAACATGAAGCATTATAACTAATGAGGGACATGTTCATCAGCCTTAGGGATAGCCCTTGATTACTCTCAATGTCTATTATGAAAATATTCTAACTTGGATCCAGAGAAAGTATAGTCAGGGTTTATGGAGGCTTGGTAAGATAAATATAACTATTTATAATGGTTTTTATTTATTAATTGTTCATTTGGTGGTCACGTGTTATTATTATGTTGTTATGATTTCCTATATTAGGATTTCTAATATAATCGCATGAACGTATACTAAATTTTAACGATTAGGTATTGGACCATGTGGGTGGTGTTCTATTGAGCCTTATGCACACCCTTCTTTGGTGGCCTTGGCCCTTGGGTACCTCATTGTCCCTCACTTGTTACTATTACAGGTTGGGATGAGGCTTGGTTTTGTTCATCTAATGTGTTGGCTCACTATATATTTAGATATAAGGAGGAGGAATATATTGGAGTTATCTATGGAGCCTATTTTTACTTTTATATTTTTTTAGTTTGTATATGTGATCATTTCCTAGTGGGATATTGGAGTCATGTTTTCATGTATGATCAATTGGGTAAATTGTTTTCATGTTCTTCTATTATTGATGAAATTTTTTTTGTACTAGCATACATTAGTTTTTTATTAATAATTGTTGAATTATTTATCAGTTATTTTGCACTCTGGTGGAGGGTATACTCTCCCTATGACCTCACTTAGACACTTTATTCTAATCGTCACTCTCTTCTGTAAGAAGAAGTGCACCTGAGGTCATATGGAATTCTAGATTGGACCTGGTGATCCAGGTCATTATGTTACAAGTACTATAGAAATGATTCCATAAAATCTTTGGAATAATCCACTAAGAGCTAATAAAGGATTAATCCTAATTGGTTGTCTTACCAACAACTATCCATGAAGAATCAGGTGTTCCCTATTTTCATATCCAAAAACTTCAAAAGTGTTTCCCTGGATCACAGAAACCCAAAACTCCCTTGTCTTAAAGAGATGGAGGACGACACCTGCAATATTAAAGAAACTAGATAGGAGATACAAAGGAAGGATACTAATCACCATGGTATCTACCACTAACATGTAACCCAATCTCCATAAGAACTTGTGGATAATGTTTTTCTTTACTAGATCATCTAGTCAAGGGGATCCAAAAATAGAGCTCACTGAGGGCAGCCAACCACTGCAACTCCAGTGCCTGTCCATGTCCTTACTACTTCAAAACACATTTGATACCCATTGGTGTATCTTGATAGCATTTCAGGGTTAATCTTATATCACTATCATCCAAAATCCTAAAACTTCATCATAGTTAGCCGCAATGGTAATATAATACGTAGAAAAACTCTAGACAATATGGGGGTTTATCATTTTTTACACTAGATTCACCTCTTGTATCATCAGGTGAGTATAAAATCACCCATATTATAGATATTTTAACTATATGGGATCCATACTTATTTTATCAAGTTTCAAATCAACATAATTAATCGTATTTGAAAAAAAAATGTTTCAAAACATGACACTATCAAAGACTATGACAAAGAGAAACCACAAGAACCAACCCATCCAATGGGATATCAGGTGTTTTCCCACCAAATAGTACAAATATCAACGAACATATAAATAGGATATCATATTCCAACCCACCAAGAAGTACAAGGAACATCATCTCACAAAATAGGATAATCCACTGATGGGAAGAACCATTTTACTTATGACACTATAAATCTGGAATCAACTAGATCTAAATAATTTTCACCTAATTCTAATTTTTGTACTATTGGTAAAGTTGTTAGCTCAATTATATAATCATTTGAGTCTAATCATGTTTTATAATCCTTTAATCTTGGTATTGGTGAAGAAGTGGTCATTGGTAACTAGACTACCTCTCAAGAAGGCATTTATAGCACTTTTTATTCCTTTAGTAAAATTTTGATATAGTATATATTCAATTTCAAAATAAGATATAGTAAGTTGGGTCCAAGATGGGTCTCTCAATTTCATCCACAGACTATTACATTGGTAAATGAGATGGTTTTATCATGTATTATTCTTATCATTCCATTGAGGATAAAAAGGCTAAACCTACTAAATAATAGATCTCTTGGATCTAGATGGAAAATGATTATCTCTGAGAGTTAATTGTAGAAATTCTTTAGGGATGTTTCACCCATTGTGAAATTCTAGAATCCACTTGAAGATGTCCTCATAGTAATGAATTTCTCTAGCCCAAAGTGATTGGTGAAATTTCATAATTTTTAACCCTCACCAGGTAGATCCTAAACATCATTCCCCACCACTCCATCCCACATTGCTAGGGAAACTTTTATATTTTATTCCCTCTCATTGTGTGGATGTTCTGAATGTTTAAACCTCATTATCCTCTATTCATACCCAAAAATATCAGATTATTCTAGTCTGAGGGAAGCCTTAGTAATGTCCTAGTTGTTAATAACTTCGACATATGGCCTCAAATTGATCAATGTTGAGGCATCACCTCAAAGACATCAAATTCAACCACATTCATATACCCATCATGGAAAATATAAAATATAGGGGGGGTTATGTTGTATTATATATCTCGTTAAAATGTGAGTAAAATTTTATTTTTTTCAACAATAACATGTCTCCAATTATTCCTTTTATATTCCATAGAGAATGATTTGATCAAGCTACGAAGGATTAAGAGACCTGAGGAGGCATATTTTAAAGACCATTCCAATTACTTCCCCTATTATCTATTGTTAGTATATACAATTGAGAGGTGATTTGTATTTAAGTATTTTCTTTTAAAGTAGATATATGTAGGAATTTTTTAGCCACCCACCCCTAGATCTCCGCCATAGACAAGTGTTCTTCCTGAGAAGAACACACAATAAATATAAAATAATTAGGAATTTACACATCTCAATAGTTTAAAAAATAATGTCTATTACTTTTGGATTCCAAATGTGGGTACATACTTCTTGTGTTCAGTCAATTATAACCTCCTTGAGCTCCCAAAAATTAAGGTGTCTGAGGAGGAAGACATCTAACACTATCACAATTTTTTTCCCTACAACTTATTTTTGGGACATTCAATTTATGTATGTTCTGTCATTAAATTTTTCATCTTGGGGTAGATATATTTAGGTTTGATATAGATAGAGGATTTTGTGACACATGTAGAAGTCATGTGATTCATTCTCACTCTAGTATAAAAGCCTTCCTCTTGAATATTTCTTTTAAACATTAAATTTTTCTCACATGATATTAATTTGTAATACATTGTATTCTGACATGTATGAATCTATACTGTATATATTCTCATCCATGTAGCATAACATTAAACTAAAAATAAATATCCATGTCTCATTACATTAAACTATAAGACAACAAGCTTTTACCGGCATGAATCTATAATTACATAGTATTTCATCTGTGTTGGAAGATGTTAAACTGCACAATACATGGTCACTTTGTGGAACCTACCATCCATTTACATTTAATCTTGATCTATATAGATGGTCTCTTTTATAAAGTCTTCCTATCATAAGCTGAGTTTTCATTAACAACCTTCCATAAATACAAATAAATATAACCTCATCATGGTGGGGAAAACTCATCCATAATGGGATCCCTTTCTTCTCATGCTAGGAAAATAATGAATTTAATTATCATTTCACTTTAAATGAGTGAGATATATACACCAAATTAAATTACCCTATCCATAAGTAAGATTATAATCATCATAAGGATTATTTTCAAGAACTATGTGTGTCTTGATACCTGTCCCCACATAATATGGTGTGATGGCCAGGTCTCCTACCTTGGTCCCATCCAAAAAATTATATCACCATTACATAATCTCTAATAGAGTGTAACGTGATATTCTAAAATTTTTCCATGTATCCCTACTATGTACTCTTGTGCGATATGAGAAATTATCCAATTTCCTTTTATTTCTCATACCAAGCATGACTCTCATGATCTTAATGGTTGTGATTTATCATCTCAATCAATGAAACTAAGATGAATCAGACACCAAGTACTAATTATATAATGTTAAAATATATAGAATTTACAGTTCATCCTATAGGACCTTAATCTATTTGGAGGTTTTTATTATACATGACCCAAAATTGAAAATACCCACATGCCCTCTGTGTTTGTTATATCAACATAGGAGACCTACCCTTTTTTTCAAAAATATAAGGGTTATAGTCATCCTAGAATACCCTTATGTTAGGGATAATTTGGCCTGCTAATGTCTGGATAGCTTATAAAAGTGTAAGAACCTGTATTTTTTTCAGACTGCTGTTTTGAGAAAAAATTTGAATTTTTTTCTTTCAGATTATCAGTTGGGGTAAAATAGTATTTTTCCCAAAATAGTTGATCTCGGATAATTTTTATGACCACTTTTTTGGTCCTAAAACATGGTTTTTACCCAAGGACAGGAGTTTGGTGAAAATATGGGTTTTTTAAATTTTAGTAGAATAATTAATATTTATATTATTAAATTAAATATTAATTTATTTGCACTTGTTCGTTCGTCCATAACATTTTAATGGAATTTTATATTTGTATTCCATATGAATTATTGACTCTAGAATAGGGAGTTTAGCCTATGTGAGGCATAAACTAGAGTCAGGTGGTAGGGCCGGCCCGGGCCCCTTTTGATTCTTTTTCTATTTCCTTTTATTTTTAATTTCTTCCTTTTCTTTTTTTCATTTATTATTTCTTCCTTTACCTTGTCATGAATGCCTCCTATGGATACTCCTTCACTGAGACCTAAGGGATAATAGGGAAAGGGAGAGGAAGAGGAAGAGAGAAGGGAAGAAGGGTATCATCATGAAGCCCTCGATGCACTCAGTCGACGTATGGCGACCGTGGACGGTAAAATCAAGTGAAGCTTCAACGGTTTCTACCTGAAGGTAGTATCCTATACATTTTCACTATATATATAGTTTAAATTGGGGTTTTCAAGTTTTTATACTCATATATATCTTTCTTCTATCCTCTTGAGGCCCGATCTATTGATTTGGGGGTGAAAATGGAGGTTTTGGGTGATCTAAGGGTTTCATGTTGGGAAAAACTAGGTTACACAGCTTGTAGTCTATTTTGACACATTTTGTGTTCTTCCCGTTAGTAGAAGATAGATTTTCAAGGGGTACACACTGCTTATGGGGTACACACGTCATGTACTAGTACTCAACCATGTAGCTTGGTACCTAGGTATCTCTACCCATGTAGGGGTACACAGTTGTGTGGAGTACATGGCTAGACCTTGTGTGGCGGACATGCCATGTAGATGTACACATATTGTCCAGGTAAATGACCAGTCAATTGAGGGACACTGTCATGTACCTCGTGTCGAGTACACACCATTTACCGGTTAAGCATGTCATGTACCTTGGGATTTTACTGGCCTAGGCCAGAAGTGGTACATGCCCAGGTGGGGCTGTGGGAGTACATGTCATGTACCCATGGTGAAATGTAGTGTACATATCCCTTGTGGCCATTTTGAGGGTTTCCTGTGTTTTCCTGACCCGATGTAAGAATTAGACATGAGATTAGTCCATTATGATTGGTTTTCCATGCAGATCGTGATGGTAAAACCTGTGGAACATTCTGAGCACTCCAAATGGGTGTTTTGTGGCATCTATCTAATGGAGAGGTTCTTCCTCTGGATTTCAAGTTTATTTGTCTCCTAAGAGAGACTTGAATGTCAATGATAGGTTGGGTGTTCAGACTAACCTATTTGATACTCTAGATCTGAGATGAGCTATGAGCAATCTCTCGTGACCAATTCTATAGAGGATGTTATCCATGTGAGATGTGCCCTTATGGACTATGAGGTTGTGAGACATGTTGCTTCTAAGGATTCCATGAGGGATTACTTTTATTACATTATAATCTTGTGAGTCCCTTTTAGGATCCCTCTCTTGTATATCATTTAAAGGATCCCTATTGTAATATTCTTTTTTCATTTATCGTTCAAGGATCCCGTGCAAGATTCCTCCCTCACCTTTTCAGCTATGAATCACATGTAGGATTCCATCACTCATGTTTATTTGGAGGATCCCAAGTAGGATTCCTCTTAAGTTCTTGTATTGAGGGACTTATAAGGTGCCCCATTACTTGAAAAACCATAAGTTGTATGTCAGGTTTGGGTAGAGATGGTTTTCATGTGTCACCTAGAAATCGTGCCAAACTGGTAAGCCCATGGGGATATGGCTAGAGTGTTGGGTTAGGTGTTCGGGCCACCCTCACTTGTTTCTTTATTTCTGACTTGGTTTTACTAATACAGTAGTGTTTACCCAAGTTTATCCCTAGTTTTTGGCTATTAATCTTGATTCAAGGCATATTTATTTCTCTTGGAATGCTCATATGTTCTCCATTGGATTTGTTTTACTTATTAGGGTGGTCTGACATGCTTTCCTAGGATCTAGATTTTGAGCCATCTTATTTCTGATATTTTATTATATACCTAGAGGTATTACCTAGAAGTTGGATATTGAGGCTGACTATATATATATTGTGATATATATATATATATATATATATTGTTGCATGTCTAGAAGTGATTCTTGGCATCTGGATGTTAAACTTTATGTGTTGTCTCTCCCTGAGTGATACATGGATTCCAACTGTATGAATTCCATGGACGATTTCAGTTGGATATTTAATTATATTCCTATGTGGGATGATAATTAAACCTTGAGTGACACTTCAATCTAGTTGAGGGATTTTGAGGACAGACTCAATGGTTGGATATGTTATCTTAAGTGACACTTGAATCTGGTTGACAGGTACCTTGATTGGGCTTAGTGGGTTGGTGTTTCCACCCTGAGTGATACTCATATCTAGTTGAAAGATGTATTGGATAAACTAAGTGGAAGTTTCATTAATCCTTGAGTGACTCATGAATCCACTTGAGGGACTCCATGATGGGATCAGTGGATTGATGACTTGTATACCTTGAGTGATACCTGCATCCAGTTGAGGGATTTTAGGGATAGACTCAATGGTGTTTTTTCTTAATCATTGAGCAATACATGGAACTAGTTGAGGGATTCCATGGATGGGATCACTGGGTGATTATAGTTTTACCCTGAGTGATACTTTGATCCTGTTGAGTTATTCCTTGGACGGGCTCAGAGGGCCGATGACTTCCACACCTTGAGTGATACTTGGTTTTCCCACTATAGGAATGCTTGGGATGGGCTCATAGGATAGTGGGTATATGATTAGAATGACGGTGATCTTCTGGATCAGTAACATGACTCTAGGGGTTGCATGACGTATCCCTGGATGGCTACATGATTATTTAGGAATATTTATTCTTGGGATTGACCATGGGTATACGGTATCCTTACTCCAGTGATTAGATGAAAGTATATGTGAACCCAGTTGTAGGATTAGTATCCCCTTGTGGTGATGTAGTGGGCTTGGAAAAATGGTACATAGCATGAGTGGAACGACATCCAGATTAATTCCCTTGGATGGGATGACTAGTTGATTGATATTATGGACCCCAGGCTCGACTGCAGATGTGGTTTCATGTTATTTATTCACATACCAGTGAATATTAATATCTATGTATATGTGTATAGGTATGGGACTATACATGTATATGTATGTAGTTATGGACATCCATGGTGGAACTTTCCTTGTTGATAGGGAATACAAACCATGGGTTTGATTGTGGTCTCACATTAGTTTACTTCCTTTTTGTTACAGTTAATCTAGTTTGAGCATGTTGCTTTTAAATACACTTATAGCAGCACATTTACAGGTTTCTTGTCAGGGTGGCCTACTGAGATTCTTTCTCACCCCTACATGTTCACCTCAGTGTACGTGTAGACCATATATTTGATTTTCAGGTTGATCATGAGTTGCATAGTGGATAGGGAGGAGGCCCATTGTTTTATGATCCAGCAAAGCTACTCGAGTGGTTCTACTGAATGGGCTGGTGTAGTTTGAAAGTGTTGGGAGATCAAGTACATGGTCTGGATTATAGATAGTAGTAGAGTTGTGTAATTTAACTTTCAATTTCTTTTTTACTCATCTATCTATATGGTTATACCAGTAGGTGACCATTTTTATATTGTATTACATAATTGTTCTGGATTTTACACCATTTCATTTATTATTATAGAATATTCGATTTAGTTTTTAACTACAACTGCACTCTATAAATTTCCTCTATGTATGATACATAGATATTTTTTCACTATTTTTACCCTGATATGAGAGAATAGTCTTGTCACTATCACACTCTATGCCTTCACTGCTAGTCAGTAGCCTCTAGAATATGGGGAGGTTCGCTTGAGGCCTAGTGACCCATCGGTTCGGGGCCCTGGTTCAGTGGTATCCAGGCTAGGAAGTTACAAAGTTGTATTAGAGGTGTACTTTTCACGATCTTTCCTATTTAGGATATGGTATATAGAAGTATTATAGAAGTTTTGGAACCTGAGATGGATATTGGGCTAGTGCATAGAGGATATATGTTTCGATAAGAATTTATGGTTTCCAGGGTTTGGTATTTTTGTTCTGATATGTGATGTTATAGATGTATATGATTTTCACCTTCAGAGATGCACATGTTGTGTGTGGATTTTATGATTACTTGTGGACTTATAGATCTTGGTCATTAGAAAGAGGATAGGTATGGATTTTGACTCAGGGCTGGAAATGGAAAGATGAGTATCATGCATCATTTTTGGAACACTAGAATCACATTATATAGGCCTGCTGGTGTGTTATTTTTCGGATGACTAAGGCTTTTGGACCTACATACATATATATTTTACTCTGATGGTAGGTTATGTGGATCCACATAGAGGTGTTTCGTTTGATTCTAATGACTCATTCCTCATGCACGGAAGGTATAATGACCCTATTCGGTTGATATGGAATGTAATTCCCTTTTTATGTGACCCTTTTGGGTGTTGTTTCTCAGTTCTTTGGTTATCTGGCCAGATTGATGAGTATGCGCTACTACAACACTGGCATTTAATAGTTATAGAGATGGCCTTTATCAACACTAGAAAAACACTGACTACTTGAGCGACGGTAAAATCCCATAACTTTTATTGGTGCATTTATAAACACTGATAAAAGAATTTTATCAGCGCTTTTAAAAGCACTCATAAATGTTTTATTTATCAACACATTTAAACATAATTATAAATAATAAATATTGCAGTATGCTATAATATAACACTATACCACCAATATATTGTTCTATTACATCACATTGCAGCAACACTGTATTGTGATTTTACTACACACTACAGCACCAGAAACAAACCAAAAACACACCAGAGACACACCAGATATGAATAAAAACAAGTCCCAATATAGAATTTAAATGAAATGAAATTTACAACATAAATACCAGAATATATATATATATATATATATATATTATTGTTAAAATAAAACCTATTAAAAACCATATCCTATATTTGTAATAAATTAAAACATATTAAAAAACCAATTTTTCCCCAAAAACATTATTAAAGTAATCATCAACCAATTATTTTCCAAATTTTTTGTTCAAACCCATATAAATAAATTCAAGGATAAATATTAAATTAATTCATCATTACATCTATATGAACATAAATTCAAATAAATTAATTTTAGTAATAAACACTCGTTAGCTGAAATTACACATGAACAAGTTGGCGCCCTAGGCTGCACTGCACTTGCGTATTTTGAATATTTTTTTCCTTCACTATCTCATTCTATTGATCCATTCGATGGTTGAGGGAAGTATTTATTTGGAATAAATTGGTAGCAATGGTGACATTGATAATGTGTGGTTTTGAAAGAGTAGTCATACCAAAAGGCTATATTCAGAAGATAAGGAAAGAAATGTTTTCTATCGGGACAAAGGTGTTGAATTCATTGAGGAACGATCTTCATCAGTTGGTCAAGATTTTTTCAGTATAACTATATGTCAAAGATATCCACTTACTCATTTACAGGGTATGTGTGTTGTTGATAGACACTGAATATAATGAGTACCTAGAAGGGGTTTCCCCAACCCTTGAGTTTGTGGTGACGTCTTGAGACATAACGGGCATAGGATCTTACTCCACTCTTCTCGTTGTCAACAACGAGACGGGTTTTTCTCCAAAAAACATCATTTCAATCTACAACATTGGTAGTTCCACTATGAAAGGACAGAAAAAACATTGTAACATTGGTGAGAAATGTTTGAAAATATATTCTATTTGTTCGTTATATAGTTTCATGTATGGATCATAGATAGGTTGATATCAAGGATGTTTTTTTATTCATTTTGGGATTTTCCCATTTCAAGAATTGGTTTTGAAAGTTTATTCATCATCTCATCATGTCGTACATTTTTAGTAATGGCTATTGGATTTGATTCATTAGGAATTTTTCCCTCACTGCAATATTGGGTATCTTGTTCTTGAATGGCTTAAATATGCATCCTTTTCATCAAGCTTTCATGTTGTTTATAGATCTTCATCTACCCTTCCAACAACATCATTGGTCCTCCCTTTGAGAACTAAGAGTTTCAACCCATTGAAGACCAAATAGTCATATATTCAATTATAGGTCCTGCTCTTAATTTCAAATACCAACTGATTATCAATTTGGGGGGACAAGGAATACCCAAGGGCCAATAGTATTTTGACTACTATTTATATTTCAATTTAAACTGACTTTGTTACGAGAAAACAATATTGATGCTAAATATATGATATTTGGTTATTCACATGGGTCAACTAAAGCCATGATGTAGAAGGTGGATGTAATTACATGTTTACCATATACGGATCAAAGGTTTTTCCCTAAATATTCTAAATTGGGAAGATTTATGCTTGCTTTGTGGAATATCTAGATAAAATCCCATAGGCATGTAATATAAGTGTCTAATATTTCGTCAAATTGAATTAAAATTTTATAATCCTCTTTTGATAAAAAGTAATTTGAAAGTGTGATTAATTATTTGGACATTCAATTTTTTTGTGATGATTGGTATGAAAATTATATAAAAAGTTCAAACCCTTCACGTAGTTTTTCAGAAAGGTTTTTCATATCTTCTAGACTTTATGATGGTAAATCAAAGTTTTAAATTTTGGAATACTAGCTTGGGGAATATACTATTTATGATGTAGGTAGATAATAATTTTAAAGTTTCACATTGCACAATAAATGAAGCTACTCTAGGAAGTGGGTGAAATATGTCTTTTTGTGGATAAATACGCACATCTAACATTTCATGGCTCATCTATTGGAATAAATATTTAAATTATGTATCAAAATAGTTTTCCTTAACCCAGGAAACATAATAGGCCATTTCTTTTTCTTCTCAATACATGTTACTCTTGAGTTGGCACGCATCTGCGATGAGGGTTTCTAATCCTAAAGGCTTCAAATATTCTGATATTGTGGGTAACTTCCTCAAAAATTATATGAAACTTTTTATTGCATACACTAGAATTTTTAATCATTCTTACAAGAAGAATTTTTGTACTGAACATCAGGTTAGTGGTTTGTGTTGTAAAATTCCTATTGTAGATGTTCATAGCATTGCTGATATCAAATAAGCCGGGGTTATTCTACCTAGTAATAGAATAAAATGAGAAGAATTGTTTGATTTTAATACATGGTAGCATGTAGGATACATGGAACATAGAGAGGATTACCAACAATGTGGTAATTTTGGAGGAATGAACACTTTTGGGGAAGATATGATAGATTACCCTAAAAGGTATGTTGAGGCATATGATATTTACCTAGAAGAGTCATGCTGACCCTGGTGGGGAGATGAGATGTATAGTTTGTAATTGTGAAAAATGGAAAACGTGAAACCCAAAAGATAAAACAATGATATTGGAAAAGTAGAAAATAACATACCTTGAATTCTATTATTGATTTGTCTGATGGATTATAGTGGAGTTGTGTTGGCAGTAGAGGAGCTCTAGGAGAGCTTCAAAATTACGATGATAGATTAAGGGTTAGGGTTTTTTAAAATAGATCATGGAAAATTTTAACAGATATTCCATAAAAGCTATGATAAATATCGTGTTTATCTTTGTTAATTTAATAAGTGGTGATAAAAATGATCTTTATCAGTTCTAAAAAAGCACTGATAAATATCGATATTTATCAGTGCTCCAAAAGTACTAATAAAAAATATATTTGTCCGTAATATAATTAAAGGGATGATGATGGGTAACCATTATCGACACCAAAATATAGTTCTAAAATAGGCGACCTTTTATCATCACTAAACAAAAGGAGTTGATAATGGATATCCTTTATCAGTGCTTCCATTTAGCACTGATAAAGGTCCCCCTTTATCATCACTTATTTTTGAACTGATAAATATAGAATTTCTCAGCACATTTTTCTAGAGTGGTAAAATTATGGCACTCTTAAAGGACAGTTTTATAGTAGTGACATTGCCGATAGATACCAAGACTTTTCTTGTGAACTACACCTTCAGGGGGTGTTTTTGTGTTTAGATGCTAGATAAGTGTCAATTCAGTTTCTATTCTGATTTGGTTGTTTCCTACATGGAGAAGTTCCTTTTAAGGATGCTTGGTGAGGAGCATGGACCTTGTGGGTCATGTTTTTAGCTTTGACTCTTGGTGTTCATGGTGATCCTTACCTGCTTTTGAGATGTTTTGATCTTTTGGGTGAGGTGGATAGACTTTTTGACCCATTTGTGGGGCTTTTTCATTCGGGATAGGTGGTTAGACCTAGAGACCCTTGGTTGAGACTCAATCCCTTACAGGTCAATTTCTGTTTCATTCTAGGGAAACCCAAGTGAGAGAGTTTGGAAAATGTTTCCATATTCCTTTTTTAGGTAGTAATCTTATATTATGCTCGAATTGTGAATGAGAATTGATAGGTACTCAAGTTTGTGTTAAAGGTATGTTGATGTCGTCAGTTTTAATAAAGAACATGGTGTTCTTGTTTTTCAAGACTAATGGGATGGGAAATACTTTTCAGGTGTTCGGCCCAGTCAACTAGTGTTTCTAATATTTCTAATGTAGTTAGATTTTCAGTTGATTATCATGACTGGAATGGTGATGTGTGTATGAGTTGGGTGATAAATATACAAGATAGTTTCATGTGGTATATTTGGAATCTAAATTGGTGAGGGGTCGGGTATGAGATGAGGAGTAATGTTTCCATACATGTTGTGGGCTTTGACCCAGGAAGTTGTGTTCGAATGTCCTTTAGTGGTAGAGGTGACATTGTGCAATGTTGAGGTATAGTGAAAAGTTTGACCTGTGGATGAATCTAGGTTATGTTTTGATAGGATGTGAGTGTGGCTTGAATAGAGCAATATACACCTTGTTGGAATTTTAGTGTACTCATATTAGAGATGATAATGAATTATCTTGATTATTCTTGAGTATGGTGAGGGAGATTCGTCCCTACAGAGAGCTCCTTTTTCTATTTAAACGTTCTTCCTTGTTGAGAAGGGGAACATGTTGAGGTTGTTCTCAAAGAGAGGTGTAAGGCTAGCCATATGGTTGTGAGTGCCCCTTTGGACGCATAAGGGTGTTGACCCTAATTTTCAGTTGAACACTGGAGTGTATTTAGTTTTTTTCTCTAATGTAGTTGGGATCGGTGTTTTTTTGATACAATGATAATGGTATACCTATGGTGGGGACGACCATATTGGTCGTAGTTGAATGTCTTCTACAAAGAAGTCAATTTTTAATGCTATGAGACTAATCATTGGATAGTCTAGATCACTTGGTTGTGCATATTCTTGGGATGAGATCATGGTTTCTAGTCCTTGCACCAGGTTTCTTGGGGAAGATAAGGTTTATGATGGGGAGTTTGTAAGTACCCATGTTTTTTTCAAAGTGTTGTTTTGGGAAGAAATTTTAATTTTTTATTTCAAATCCTAATGATGGGTAAAATGGACTTTCACCCTACTGGTTGATCTTGGAAAATTTTTATGACCACTAAATTGGTCCGAAAATAGAGTGTTTACCCCAGGGCAAGAGTTTGGTGGAAATTTGATCTGTTCAAATTGTAGCAGAATAATTAATATTTAATATTATTAAATAAAATATTAATTTATTCTCCCAGGTTTGTTCATACATAACATTAGAACAGAGAATTTTATTATGATTATTTCTCTGTTTTTGAGTCTAAAATGTGGAGTTTAGCTTAATAGAGGAACAAACTGCAGTTGGGTGTTAGGGCCAACCTGAACCCCCTTTTCTTATTTTTCTTTTTCTTTTTCTTTTTCTTTTCATACTTTTTTTTGTTTTCTTCTTTCTTCCTTCCTCCTTCTCAAACATGCCTCCTATGGATCCTCCTTCACCACGACTGAAGGGGAAAGAGGGAATGTGAGATAAAGAGGGATAGGTAAGGGAAGAAGCTTATCATCATGAAGCCCTCGATGCGCTGAGTCAACATATGGCGACTATGGATGGTGAAATCAAATGAAACTTTGGTGGTTTCCACCTGATGGTAGGACCCTTTATGTTTTATCCAAGATCCCCTATAAAATGGTTGTTGCAGCTTTTTATATTCATCTAAATCTTGATTGTGGCTTCTTGAGGACCGATATTTTGATTTGGGGGTGAAAATAGAGGATTTCGGCGATCTGAGGGTTTCCCATTTGGGGAAACCATGATATAGGGCATGTAGTTCGGGGTGACACATTGTGTGTTCTTCCTGTTTTGGGAAGATGAAGTTTCAAGGGGTACACTCCGAGTATGGGGTATACACGCCTCGTACTGATACTCAACTATGTAGTCGAGTACCCAGGCATGTCTACCCTTGTAGGCGTACATGAACGTGTGGAGTACACGGCCAGACCCCATGTCGGTGACATACTGTGTAGACATACATGGCTTGGCCAGGTAAATGTCCAATCTAGTTGATGGACACGAGCATATACACCATGTCATGTACATTTTGTTAACTCTTTAATCATGCCTTATACCTTGGGATTTGACACGCCTAGGCCAATTGAGATATATACCGAGGTGGGGTTGTGGGAGTAAACATTGTGTACCCAAGGGGACATGTCGTGTACTAATCCCTAGTGACCCTTTGAGGTTTTTTCGTGTTTTATTTCCCCGATGTTATAATTGGACCTGAGATTAATCCATTCTGAGTGGTTTTCCATATAGATCACAATGGCGAAACACATTGAGCATTTTTAAGACTCCTAATGGGTGTTTTGTGGCATTTTTCTATTTGATAGGTTATTCCTTCGGAATTCAAGTTCAGTTATCTCCTAAGAGATTGTTTAACATGAACGATAGTTTGGGTGTTAAGACCAACCTAGTTGATACTCTTGATCTAAGATGAGCTATGATCTTTCTCATGTGACCTAGGATTTAGAGGGCGTTCCCCTTGTGAGACATTCCCTTCTACCCTATGAGGCCATGAAACATGTTTCCTCTAGGGATCCATGGAGGGATTCCTTTTCATGAATGATAATCTAGGGAGTCCCTTGTAGGATCCCTCACTTTTTTATCATTTAGAGGATACCTGTTGTAGTATGTATCTATTGTTTATCATTCTAGGATCCCATGTAGGATTCCTCCCTTGCCTTATTAGCTAAGGATCCCATGTAGGATTCTTTTTCTCGTGTTTACCTTGACGGTCCCAAAGGGGATTCCTCTTCAGTGCTTGAATTGAGGGACCTACCAAGTGCCTCGTTTCTTGATCGACCCTAAGTTGTACATCAGGTTTGGGTGGAGATGGTTTTCGGGTGTCACCTAGAACTCTTGCCAAACTGGTGAGCATGTGGGGATGTGGATGCAGTGTTGGGTTGGGCGTTCGGGCCTCCCTCACTTGTTTTTTTTATATGACTTGGTTTTACTAATGTACCAGTGTTTACCAGATGTGCTTCTGGGTTGGTGGTTGTTGATCCTGACGTGAGGCATATTTATTTCTCCTTGGATGCCTAGATGTTATCCATAGGATCTGTATTTCTTATTGGGATGCTCAGACTTGCTTTCCTGGGATCCACCTTCCGAGCCATGTTATTTCTAATACATTATTTTATACCCACAGGTATTACCAGGGAGTTGGATATTGAGCTTGATAATATATATATTGTGATATATATTTATTTAGGCTGTCCAGGGGTGATTCCTGGGATTTGGCTATTAATCCTTACATGTTTTTTTTTCTAAGAAATACATGGATTCCAATTTTAGTAATGAATTATATAGGATTATATGGTTGTTTATTTATATCCATGTATATAATGATAGTCAAACCTTGAGTGATATCTATATTTAGTTGAGGGATGCAAGTTGTGGACTCAATGGTTGGATATGTTACCCTGAGTGACACTTCAATCCAGTTGACAGATGCCTTGAATGGGCTCAGTGGGTTGGTGTTTCCATCGTGAGTGATACTCGGATCTGGTTGATGTATGTCTTGGATGGACTTAGTGGTTATTTAATTAATCCTTGAGTGACTTGTGGATCCACTTAAGGGATTCAATGATGGGATCAGTGGATTGATGACTTGCATACTTTGAGGTATACCTTCATCCAATTGAGGTATTCTAGGGACAGAATCAATGGAGTTTTGTGGTTAACCCATGAGAAATACTTGGATCTAGTTTAGGGTTGACATGGGCGGGCTCAATGGATAACTATAGTTATACCCTAAGTGATACTTGGATCTAATGGAGGGATTCCATAGAATAGATCAGTGGGTTATAACTAATGTTTTCTGAGTGATACCTTGATCAAGTAGAGGGATTACATTGATGGGCCCAAAGGTTTGATGACTTCCACTCCTTCAGTGATACTTGGTTTTTCCATAGCATGAATCCCTTGGATGGTCTCATAGGATGGTTCATATATGATTGAAATAATGGTGCTCTTCCTGATTAGTTACATAACTCAAGTGGTAGAATGGAGTCTCCCAAGATGTCTAGACACTTCATTAAGAATAATTATTTATGGGATTGACCATCAATATACGGTATCCTTGCTTCAGTGATTTGAGGCGAGTACATGGGAACCTATATGTATAACAGGTATCCCCTATGGTCACATAGCTTGATCATAAATATTTCCAACATTTTCTGAAGCAAGTAAAAGTCTATTGGGATTATGGTCCCAAATATAAACTTAATGGTACACATCTTGAGTGGCACGATGTCGAGCTCAATGCCCTTACATGGGATGTCTAGTTGACCAGGATTATGGACCTGAGGCTCGACTGTTGATGTGGTTTCATGTTATTGATTCACATACCAATGAATATTCATATCTATGTGTATGTGTATGGGTACGAGACTATAAATGTATACATATATAGTTATAGACATCCATGTGGAACTTTCCCAGTTGATAGGGATTACAGACCCTTGGTTCGACTGTGGGCTCATCTTGGTTTACTTCCTTTTTGTTGTGCTTCGACTAGGCTAAGCATTTTTTCTTCATACACTTAAAGAAGCACATTTACATGTTTTTCTGTGGGGTATTATTGAGATTATCTATCACCCCTTCATGTGAAACTCGGTGTATGTGTAGACCTTATGTGTGCTTTTCAGGTTGAGCACGAATTACATAGTGCATAGGGCTTAGGCTAAGTTTTTCATGATCGAGCAGAGCTTCTTGAGTAGTTCTACTAAATGAGATAGTGTAGTTCGATGGGGTTTGGATATCAGTTGCATGGTCTAGCTCAGAGTTAGTAGTATACCCATCTACTTTTACTTTCAGTTTCTTTTGTACTCTAGTATTTGTATGGTCATCCTAGTGGGTAACCAATGTTTTATTGTATTACATAGTTTTTCAAGATTTTAAAATATTTTATTTATTATTATATCATGTTCTAATCAATTTTTTACTTCTCAAGCACTCTATTACTTTCTGTTTTGTGTGATACATAGCTATTTTTTCACTTTTTCTACTTTAATATGAGGGAATAGTATCCCTACTATCACATCCTAGGCCCTCACTGCTATTTGTCAGCCTCTAGAATATGGGGAGGTGCACTTGAGGCCTAGTGACAAAACCAACCCTAATTCCTTTATAAATGGATATCAACATCATTACTTTTCATCATGTATATATAAATATTAATAGAATGGTTAACATTAATATCTATTATGAACTCTCTAACAGTATAATTATTCTTCCAATTACTACTTATTTATCACTCAGAGTCTAACCCATGTAATCAGAGACATCTTGGTTTATCATTTTGATTAGAAATAATATGATATAGAATCATGGAAAACAAAACTCATTACTACATGAATTCAAACTTAATATCATGAAGTACTTGTAACATACTTTTAAACTGTTAAACATGATGTATATGATACATAATGCTACATTTCATGACATTTACATCCTATATGTATAATTCCAAACTACTCAGCACACATGGTGAGTCATAAAAGACCATAAAACACTTATAATATCCCACTCTATATGTATTAATTTTCATTCACAAGAACCAAATCCATATAAGTTCCATTCCCATAAATGGATCTTATTTTAAATCCTATAATGGAATGTGTAAATTCAATTTTTGTTTGAATTCCATGGTCATGAATAGGTATCTCCTCTCATGGCTTGGGGTTAAGACACAACCATTTCACCCCTCCAATGTATGATTCAAATCTATGAGGGGAGCCTCTAGTATGGAATTCATTGTTCATGACCATTACACCAAAATAATTTTGTCAACTACAAGATTACATTCCTAGGGTTTGGGTCCTCCCATTCATTGTGTGCAATCCTTTAATAAATGATTTACTGCAAACTATATATAAAAATTTGTCAATAGACATTATTCCATTCTAGTTATTGGATTTTCTTTCTCCCATGATGGGTCTCTTGATAACCTCACCTTGAGATAATACAATACATATTCATGTGAATGAGCTTTTGAAATCCCATTAACATAATTCCTTTTCATAGGATGTTAAACTATACAAAACAATATTCATTGTCCTATGATGATAAAATTTATGCCACATAATTCCTAGTCACATGATGTTAAACTATGAAACACATAAGACCTTTTCTCGTGATGTTAAGTTGTATGAGACTTAATTCCTTGCCACATTAAGTTACATTACACGACAATGAGTCATAGATTCATGACATTAAACTGCACAACACACATCCCCACTACATGACAATAAAATACATGGAATTGTTCCTAGATGTATGACTTTAAACTAACATACACCTTAGTCTTCCCTATAATACCATAAAATACTTAATGGGGATAGACTTCTTGATCCAAACTATAAACTTTCATAAGGGAAATACAATGTGAGAACTCTAAATTCATGATCATTTTTACTATTTATATAAAATAAGTGAGTAATTCCCCCATTCCTCCATGCATGTGAGCCAGATCTATGTTTAGGTTGTCTTCAGAGAACTAAAAGTTTCTTGATTCCCATATTCATGGAATATATATCTCTCATCCATGACCTAGACATTTTTTTTGGAGTACTTGTCACATGATGTTAAAATAAACAAAATTAGGTCCTTGTCACAGGCCCTTAAAATATAAAACACCCAAAAATTTAACACATTACATTAAACTACAGGACATGAGGTCTTTTTGTTGAACATATCATCGCTTTAAGGGGTTACACACTCATAAATTACATTTTATATCTCTTATCCCTAAGAATGTCTTTAATACATTATTTTGTAATCGTTTGGGAGCTCAAAAACTTCTTGAATGTCTATATTATTCATAAACAAACTTCATATCATTGATGGTTGATTCAACCCCAACCAAAATTCCTTGATTTGATTAACATTCATGGCTTTCGCTTCATTGAAATATTGGTATTGGGGATTGAATGATCTCAAGGATCACCACTAGTATTTGGTGGAAAACATCACAATTGCCTTTGAGATTTTGAGGCGACCCCTAGGGGATGTTTTGGTCATGAAGAAAATTTTCCCCTTAACCCCATAAGCTACTTCTTGATAGTGTGACACCGGTTTCCCCCATTAATAATTCTCAACCTACTCTTACCATTCTCCACTTCCAATTTATTCATATATTATTATGTATAATTTAATAATTCCATAACTCAAATTTTTCAAGTAGAATCAAATATAGTCGATGTTACACATTTATGCATCATACACACATTCAAAGAAAGATTATGTCAACTTATTCTTATTCCCCTTTATTTCTAGGTATTCATCTTTTATAAAGACTCAAACTCCTTGATTTGGTTATTCCTCTTATAAATTTGAAATGGTCAGGTCAATTTTACCTTAAACATCACCAACCATTGGTAAAACTTGTATGACCTTTACCTTTATCCCATAATGGTCCTAGTCATATGACCTTAAAATACATGACACATGGTAATTTTCACATTACCCTAAATTTTGTTCTATATGGTCCATCCCATAATAACATAATCTATAAGGAAAATGGATAGGTTTCCCCCATTATATCTTGAGTAAAAATCCATTTCTTCATAGTTTTAAATGAAACTTCCTTTTACTCATGGTTCATTCCCCCTATACCAAAAAAATGTTAGGTGTACGATGGTGTACCCATCAAATTTTCTAAAACCTTTTAAACACCACTTCTTCCAACCAAACTACATCATTTATTCTATTGTATAAATCACTCAATGCCCTTAGTTGGTATACTCCTCTTTTATTACCATGACCTTGAATCCATTAATCGTCCAATTTATCTCTTTTGAAGAAATGTTATTAACATAGATCGATTAATATAAAGGGAGATAAAAATAATTTCCCAGTGAATAGAATAGTGTGCCTTGTGAGCATCTAAATTAAGCTATTTGGATGTTCTAATCCTTGATGAATGGTAAAATTTAACCATTTGATCCATTCCATAATGATGTAACACTAGTGTCCACCATTACTGATGGTACACGTACTCCCACTAGTAATTATTCCATCATCCCTGATTCAATCAATTGGGGACATGATTTACTTAATTTATTTTTCTACATTCAATGGGATCAAGAATTTTTTTATTCCATTATTATCTATAGCTTCTATCATAGAGGATCCAGGTATCGTGAGCATAAACAAAATAATGGTTTGGTCTAACATGCATTACATTAAACTACTTGAAATTGTATAGTTCATGGAAACCACCTTCCTAAAATATGATCTAAATATATGTAAAAAACTCTAGTATGTGGTCCTCTATCCATATAATCATGAAATGATAAAAATTCTCCATGTATTCAAAAACCTCCCTCCAATGAGATGTTTCAACAAAGATACACTGCATAATAATCACATCACATCACAAATTTTAGGTCATACAATGGTAAACTATATAATCATCATCTTAGATATATAGTGTCAAACTATGTGTAATAATCTCCTCCTCACATGACCCTAATCTATATACCTTTATATTCCTTACCACATGGTGTTAAATTACTCAAAATATGGTACACATTGCATGACCATAAACTACTTGGTGTAGTCCAACCTATAAAACCCATTCCCCATATGCGAGCCAAATCTAGGTATAGATTCCTAGTACATTGTCAACATATAATATGTGATAGTTAGAAATTCCCTGATTCTATCTATAACCCAACTGCCTGATCCTGGGTAAAATATATCAATCTCCTCCTAGTTCTTATCATATTCCAGGAAAAATTATAAATGGACACATTTAATATATATGAGTTGGATATATGTGGGAAGGATCTTTATAAGTACTGCATGTGAATTAATTCATATCCTCTTAGGGTTTATAATGATTTTGGGATCTCCCATACTAGGAATAACCAAAAACTCAATCTAAACAATATGAGCTGAAAATTATGTGCACCTCTTTATGTGGTAGTCTATGTTATAAATGGGTCCATCACTCATATTGGGTTATTTTCTTGACATTGTTGGATGGTATATATCAACATTTATTCAATTATGTATGACCTTAAATTATAAAATTGTATTTTATAAATTCCAAAACCATAAACTAGAAATCAAAAGTGGCACAAAATCATATCATGTTGAAAACTCATAAAGGGGAACCAGAGAAATGGTCAAGTCTCTACTCACTAATCCATTCCCTACCATGTTTTTTTAAATATTGTGTAAAATGAAATAAAAATTCACACTGATTGTTGGGACCACCATATGTCCCTAGGAAAAGACTAATTGTTCTCTCTAAACCCCAACCCCCTTAGGTCTAGGAAAAATTAGATAGGTTCTTCCTTACACTTCAAAAGTGAACATAAGTTATGCCATAAGTACAATATATTTCCTAGAATAATTAACTATTCACATTGATTATACCACCCATTTAAGTGATTGTGTACTAAAAAAATCTCATTTTGGGTCTCTAAACCAAGAGAATGAGTTTAATACATGATGGTGCTACTTTTATGGTGCTCAAACCCTTCTTGAATATCCTATTTTATATAAACCTACATAATATCTTTAATGTCTGATTCATGACCAAGCCAATTCCTAGATTCAACATACTCCTCCTAGATTCTCCCAACCTTGAGATTATTAATCCTTTCATTTCACTATTTCATAGCAACATTAGTAATATGGGGAGTGACTTGTCTCAATGGACCCTGTTTTTATTCAATAATGAATAGAACAGTTTTATTTTGATCCTATTAAGTAACACCTTATAAGATGTTTTGGTTTAGGTGTAGAGGGACACATAAATTAGTGTTATATCTCTAAACTGAGTATAGTATTATCTCATTCCATTAAAATGGTTAACCAACTCCAAGAAGGATCCATTATCCTGTTGAGTATGAAATAGTTATATGATAATTTAAACATTCTACAACCCAAAAAATTCATAATTATTCAAATAACCTTGATGTTATGAACATGTCCATCATACCAATTTCCATATCAATATTATGGAATTAAATTTTTACACCCACTCATATTTGGGTATCCCACTCTTTTGGAGACCCAAATCCTTGAATTGATTATTCCTCTTATCATCATAAAGACTTGTGTTGAGATATTTCTTCTCAAAAATTTCCATTTAAATCATGATCCTTGTCATGTAACCTTAAATAATATGACATAATGGTATAGGATTCATGAACATAATTTGAATTTCACTCTTTTTATATGGTATTATATGATTTGTTGGGTCCCTTATTCACATCTTGTTTTTTCATTCCCTCTCTATGTATACTTCCACACTCAATGGGTCAAAGATATTGTATATAAAAATCCACTATCCTATTCTCTAAGAATAATGAATTTAAACTATGTGAAATTATCCATAATATTTTTTATGAAAGCATCTGGTTTTCAACTCACATTTGGTCTCCCTTTTCCTATATTGTATAGAAAATCTTATCTACCTTTTCTATCAAAGCATTGTGCCTTTAAATAGAATCAATATGTAGTCAAATCTATTCCACCAAATACATCAGAAACCCATTCTTCTAAGCACTATAACCCTAAACTACATCCAATATTCTATTAGGTTCTCAAAATATATCCTTTTAGGCTGCCAATTCAGGTTGAGATTCCTTTAGTCACTATGCAGACTTCCTCTATTTATTGTAAAATTTGTCCAAAAATAAACACGAAATTTATTGGTCTATCTTGCACAAAAATAATCTAACATTGGAAAGACACATTATACTCACCGATTTGAAAACCCACAAAAGGAATCCTATGAAAACAATGAGTCTCTACAAACTAGTCATGAACCCCACATAGATTGTGAAAATTTAGGCATTCAAAAAGGAAAAGGCATAAAACCTACTAGGTTGAAAATACACAAAGGGTTTTCTGATAAAAAACCATGTTCATGTCTATTATTTCCCTCCCTTAATGTCTTAGGAGAAATTTATATCGAAAATCGGATGATAAAAACCTCATAGGGACCACCATTCAGCCCTAGAAAAAAATTAATTATTCTTGATATTTTCATTGGAATATAAAAATATAGATCACATCTATGTTCTTCATTAACCATCTTAGAATACCTTGTCATTGTCACATGAATTTCAACTCCATGTCATATGCTTCGTGATACATGACCTTAAAAAACCAAAACTTTTCAACCCTATTTGGCCAACCCATTTTTTTATGGGAATCAAATATGTATAACCACTCTTTGGTCGTGTGGGTCCCAATACAAGATTCCATGTTAGAATGAAACTATCCAGTCTCTTATGTATGAGTTATATACACATAATAACTGTCATCCTATATTTTTCTATAAATTGAACCTATGCTGAAAATGAACCCCCTCTATAAAAGATCATGATCAAAAAAAGGGGGTCGCCTTATCAAAATTACATATAGATTGAATCCTATACTCACAAAAGACACAACATCATCCATATCTTCTATCTTATATCTAATTAAAAATTAAACTATAATTCCATTCCACCTATTATCAAATAATTCATAGCATTAAAAATTTAGGATATCATTTCTTTGAGTAGTGGTATTCCACCAAGAAACTCAAAAGGCATGAGTGGGGGAACTCCTCTTGGAAATTCCCAATATTGAGTTTGTCATATAAGCCTACTAGATATACAAGAATGAAAATAAGTACCATAAATTTACCTTGGTGTTTGATTATATTCATCAAGGATGAATCCAATAAAAAGGGGTTATTTTTTGCATCAAAAAATCCATTCCATGAATTTTTTTCGAACCTATTACACATTTTTCACTCAGAAAGAATAAAAAAACAAGTTTTATAAAAATATATCTCTATGAAAAAAGTGGTAGAAAATAGAATTCTCATGCGCCAGGATACTTCACAGATTCATAGGGACAATTATTCCTTAAAAATATTTCTCAAAGTAATGCTATGGTGGTGAGAAACTACTTCTGGGAGTAGGATATGGGTTTCAAAAATTGATGAAAAAATGGTGTTATAGACTCAAAACCCAATTTTTAGAGTCTTTATGAAAACCCATAACCTATAGACACATCATTATATGTTTTATAAACCATATCATGAGTTTTTCACTTAATATTATTTGATTTGACTGGACGTAGAGCCAAAAGTGACTTATGGATTAACATTTATGGCCTTTGTTTTGACATGAAGACCACAAAATTTTGAAAAATGAAAATTTGATCATGTGTGATAATTTAAGAATCATACATGATCCTCGGTATTATTAATTCTATATGTTTCATCATATGTACTAAGAATTCTATCATGACCATGTACATTATTGCAACTAGGGTACACCGAATGATAATGAAAGCCCTCAGGTGAAGCCCAATTGGGCTAGAGATCTTCCTACCTCCTCAGCCCTTTCATCATAACTTAAGTATTATTTTACCCTACTAAAATAGTTACACAATTTTACCACATGTATATGATATTTTTATTAAATACCTAATGTGAAGCGCGATCTTCCAAGTGATCTTCCCACCTTTTCAACCTCAGCGTTGTTCACATGAGTCTTAGGAATTCCCACTTGAATAGTTATTAGATCAGACTTTTGGTATGTGATATGTTAATTCATGCCTTAAGGGGGATGATATTATTTTTATTTAAAATGTTATATGAAATAACCATGTTATTAATCCTAACAAATTCACATGATCGGGTTTTGTTAAGCACAACAGTGAAGGATACCAACCCTTTCCTATAAATACTCAGACTATGACTCCTTCAAAACACCTAGAGAGAAAGGGGATATTCTAGGTGGATCAATTGGAATATATTCATAGGTAATATCCATTAGAAAAAATTCCCTCTGAAAAGTTCATTAGGTGAATTTCACTATGAGAAGTGCATTAGGAGAAGTTCATTAGAAAAAATACATTAGCAAAAACTCATTGTGATAAAATCCTTATACACTTAAGAAGTAAAGAGAAACACTTCATAAACCTAGAAACTTAACAGAAATATCAAATTCACCTAATAAATTATGATGAATTCCTCATTCACCTAATTTTTAATCAAAATTCCCCATGCACAAAATTAGTAAGGAAAATTTTATGATTCTTCAAAAAATATAGGAAAAATCTCCCATGTGCCTACAAATTTAGGACAAATGATTCATGTGACTAAGGAATTAGGTGAAATACTTTTGGATCTTGGACACATAGAAAATACAAGTTGATCCATATTTTCTTCACCACTATCCTCCAATATGGGACAAAATACCACCCTCTTTTCATATCCTTGATATAATCCCTCTCCAAGGCAGAGCACCTTCTCTAACCCACACAAGGCCTAAGAACCAATTCAAATAAGTCACACACTTAAGAACCCATCAATATCATACACCCCAATATTTGAGATACACTTCTTGGTTTCCATAAACACTATGAGTCGAGATCATCCTCTTAGTTCCCTACATTTCTTAGATTTTATGTACTCCTATTACCATAGAAAACACAACTTCACCACACCCACATTCCTAGTTGAATCCCACATGGGTATCCTATAAAGTGTAGAACCAAAATATACCTAAAAGGGAAGAAAAAATTACCAATACCACCTCAATCCACTATTTTTAACTTCAATACAATAAAACTAATCTTTTACATCTTATTTATCACACTGTGCATGACTCGCATTGAATTAGATGTTTAATTGATTATACAATTAGTATAATTGAGATATGTCAAAGGAATAAACATAAAGTCCTAGTTTCATGACTCTAAACCACATGGATCATGTCCCTACCACATGACGTTAAACATCATGGACCATTCCTCCCATATGACCTTATATTTTGTCACATGAACTATGTGGTCTTTGACTCTTAATGACAATGATACATAGGCCACCTCTTTAAGGTTCAAAAATGATAATATAATCATATATAGATTGGGAAACCTACAAGTTTTAATCCCCAATAGTGTATACTTCTTTATAGTTATAAATAGAATGGATGAGCCCCCAGGACCACACTAATGGGTATGCCTGGTCTCCCTAACTTTTGTTGCACCTTTCTAATATAAGAACATTTATGTGAATCCCATGCGTATGACCCATCCCATGTCAAGTTGTCACAGTTCTTCAACAAATGAACATATCATATGTAGCTCATGAATAATCCCCACAAACTTCATGTGGTTTCACAATTTTGATATAGGAACATATCTTGGTAAGCTCATCAACAAACCTCACTTTATCTCTTAGTGAAACCCTTTTTTGAAATAGGAATAGCTCCAGGGTGGCTCAAGAATAATCCTTCCTCAATCACTTGTTTCCATACCATTATTCAAACAAGTATTCTATATGGGTCTCCAACAAGGTTTAATACAAAACCTCAACTAAAAATCTCTTGTGGGATGAGTATAAGAAACCCAATTGATGGGCATGGAATTACCCAATGATTAATTAGGTGAAAAGACAATTGTGGTCAAAAATCCCAATGTTACGGGTTCCTAGACACCCTATGTGACAAAAATAGGATCTATTTATGTTGACGGTCATAAGGTAATTTTTTTTATTTTGTGATGATTTAGGTATTCCCTTGGTTATGCACTAGAGATACCTCTCGTGATGATCTAGAAAAGCCTCTAGTCATGATCCTGTGATATCTCTAGTTATGATCCAGGGATACCTCTTGTGATGATTTAGGGTTGATCTATTATCACCCATGTAATGAGTATGATATTCCCATATGGCCTGACTTGATGATCACAATTAGGCCTTATATTTAGTGTAATCACCAACTATACCAACTCCAATATATTTACTAATAGATAAGGTGACCCTAAAAGGGTTTCCCATATGTCAATCCTACACCAACCATTTTTGGGAGCATTTAACCTATCCATCCTTACCATATGATGTTAAACTACATGGATTGGTATGTTTTACATGTACTTAAATGTAACAATGTTTCCTATTAAGAAACACTAAACTATATGGGTTCCAATTCCCTTTATATTTATATATAGGAATCCATCCCATGGGTCAGATCCCAACTCCACAACAACATCCACATATCTGGATAGAGATAAGCTCAATAGAACACAACTATTACACTTTATACCAAATAATGACAAACTAAAAGAGAAAAAATAGAAACTATAATACATACAGATGTTCACATAAAATAGATGGTCTTAGTAAGATCATTCAAATATGGGTAACCAGTCTCGCACAAGTATATGAGAAGGATTCATGGACATATATTAAATTAATACTAAAGTCCTTGAGTATGTAATTACAACCTTAAAATGTTTTGGTGATCCCGAGCTTCTATTATATCAGCTAACAAGCAATCTGATCCATCGTTGATAAGAAACCATAGTGACCACCTACCTTTAGAATATAGGTCTTCAATGAAATTAAAATTTATCCCTCCCAAAAGGGGGGGTCATAATAGTTTTCTATAAAAATAGTGACACTACATTAGTCCCTATATCATTCCATCATTATCGATTCACCAGTCATTGTGAATTTGAATTGTGGCTACTCTTTTAAAATGGAATGAAGAAGGGTGAGTGGAAAACATGCACAATCAAGGGTTCATAATAACCAACTTAAGAAGAATTAATGAGTCCTAAGTATTCCATGTAGGGAGAATCAATGGAAAAATAATATTATTGATATGTCATCAAAATAAAATATCATAGACAAAAATAATTGAATAATAAATTTCATACAATACAAGAGATATTGATAATCCCAACAATAGAGAATCTAAGATAAATCAAAATTAAATTAAATTCAATAAATCAAAGGGAATGAAAAAATCCAAAAATAAAAGATGAACTTCATGGTGATACCATTGTAGCTTCTATTAATTTGTGGATTTCATGAGACTAGATCATCATTTCCATTTGAATATTCATTTTATTTATGAATTAACCATACCTTGATCCATGATATCATTTATAATTATCTCTCAAAAATCAGTTAAGATATCCTCTAAAATTTTCTATGGTTATTAGAAAAATATCATTTAACCTGGAAAAGGTGTATAAAGAATGAATATATATTATTATTCTTGGTCAACATGGTAATCTAATTAGAAAACCCAAATTTATTTATCTAAGGACCAAACCATGAGCATGAATATTATACAACTCCAATGTAAAATCTTATTGGATTTGTGAAGTATGTTTCAGCTGGTGACAAAATAAAATGAATAGAGAGATATTGGAATGATAGCCTAATTTTGGGCAGATGACTATCAAAAAAATTATTTATTGTTGGTAAGGTTAATAAGAAAAGGCATGTGGTAAATGGTTGTATATTGGAAATCTGTTAATTCATTAAAATATACTAGTATGAAGTTACATCTTTTAGTGTAACTTGATTATTTCACTAACTTAAGTGGTTAATTAAAGAATAATATTATAGATTTCTAGTCACTAGTCTCAAATTATGGGTCTTCTGTGATTTTTAGATGGTGTTTTAACAATAATACTTGTCAGTCCCCACAATATAATTATTTTGGGACTACTCATTCATGTGTGTGATGAAAAAGATTAATGTTGCATGTTATTGGTTCCCTTTAATTATTGAGATTGTAAATTTTTTAATTGTTTCATAGTAATAAAGATGGAATTAGTGTTAACTCATAGACTTAGGACATAATTATCCAAACCACATAAAACCAAAGAGGTATGTTATTTCTTTAATTATTTCCACTTGTATGAATGTTTTTTTATATATATAGATACTGTGTCTCTGTGTGTGTGTGTGTTCCAAATGTGACTTTGTATGGTGAGTATTGTGTTAAAACTTCCTATTATGGGGTGCATCAGGTTCATGGGTTAACATCTAATCTAGTGGGTTTGTAAATCTTGGTTTTCTACTATACGTAACATCTGAAGGATTGGTATTTGGTGGATCAATATTTTATTCTAGACCCAAAAATGTTGTATTAAATTATAAATCTCATAAATATATACTCATAAATAGCTTATGTAATATTCTATTATCATTTTATATTTTTCAATTTAGTGGGATTTTACTAAAATCTGAAGTGATAGAGTCAGCATTTTGTAAATATGGGGTTCATGAGTTCTACAGGAAATAATTTTTATTTTGGAGAATTCATATAATTGACTCTCATACAAAGAGACCTAGAACTTAAATTGACTAGAATAAATAAATTTAAGATGTAAAATGTGGAATGAGATATATTAGATAGAAATGATCACAAAATGTTTCATATTTCAACATATTGGAAGTAGAATTTACCATTCATTAGGTGAATATATCACTGGAATTAATGAAGGCTCCAGAAATAATATATAAAAACCTTTTTGAAATTAAAAGTATTTCATAATATAAAAAATATTTAGCATCCGGTTATTGGAAGATATATTTATATTAGGTCATACCAATGATTTTAACATGATCCAATGTTAGCATACATTTCTTAAGGTGATGTCTATTAATGGTGTATTTTAACTTCTACTATTATCATCACTCTTAGAACATTTCAAATAGATAGAAACTTACAAGAGAAATTCAGGTGGGAAGTCTGAATTGTTGTTTGATGAAGTTCAAGGGATCATCCAGAATAATAATCTAAAATGGAGAGATGTTTAAACACCATCTAGATGTTCTCTCAATGCTAATTGAAGAGGACAATCTCCTCATCGAAATATATGTTAGAGTAAGTTATATGATATGTAATATAAATAAATAAAAGGAAAATAGGTTGGAACTATCCTAACATGTTTTCACTATTATAAAATAGGAAATATCAAAAAGGACTATAGGGAAAAATGGTTTTCTCTAGATGATATGTGTACATAAGTACAATTTTCATTAATTCTACAATAGTTTAAGGGAGTCCCAAATTACTAATTAGTGAGCATGTTCCGGTGGAATCATGGATTGTTGATTTGGGAGAACAATTTCACTCTATAGAATAGAAAGGATGCATGGAATATTAGGTGTCTTATAATTTTGGAATGGTACTCATGGTGGATGATAAATTTATCGATATAGTGAGAATGGGTGATGTGGTGGTTAGAATGAAAAATAGAATTTTACTTGTTCTAAAGGAATTTTATTACATACTATCCTAGTGGAGGACTCCAAATGTTTTATGGTATCTAGAGAAGGTGAGTTTTGGATATATATTTTCTAATGGGATGTGGAAGATTACTCAGGGTTCAATTGTTGTGTCCAGATAAATAAAGGGAAGAAACATTTATCCAACTTGAAAATCATAAGGAGAGATAACTACTAAAACTATAACATCTAATTGTTCATATTTTTGGAAATATAAATTCAAGAATCTCTATAAGAATATATATATAGTTCTAGATATTAAAAGTATGTTGAAGTTAGATCATACATAATTTTAATGTTTAAAAAATATCATAATTGGAATGAAATACAAGGTTTACTTTAACAGTAAGAATATAGAATTAGTTAACAAATGATATTTAGGGGCTTTCCCTATTTGGTCTCATAGATAATGGCAATAATTTGTAACAATAATTTATCATTAAATGAAGAAGGTTCGAGTTTACTTTATGAACCCAATATTTGATCTTTGTAATGTGTTTGTAAAATGAAAAAAAGTAGTGGAAAATGAGATAAGAAGTAAGATAAAATCAATAATATTGAATGTTGTTAATTACAGAAAAACTAAATTTTAGAAATTCTATAAGCATAATGGGACAATAATAAAAAGGTTATATAAATGAAATATTTTAAAAATGGTGTGGATGAAGGAATGAACAAGACATAAATAGTTATGTAAACGATCATGATATTCTATAAAGTAATTTCTATGGAAATTTTGGAAAAATAGTCAATAATATTTCATATATATTTAATTAAAGTTTATCAGAACCAATGGGGAATGAATTTCTAAAACCTCTAGGTCTGGTAAGTCTACTGAACTCCATCAATTTAATTTTTTTCAAAAATCATAAAAACATCCATTTTCATGCTAATGATTGAGATAAACTAGAGGAAAAATTCAAAGCATGTTTCTTTGTTTCATATGGAGTTAAAAATAATTGATTCATATTTGGGATGACAATAATAAACAAGTATTCAGAATATAAAATGTTCTCTTTAATGAGTATTTATTTTTTTAAAATAGACAATAATGAAAAGAAGTTAAAGAAAAATCATCAATTGATAGAATTAAAGTTGGTATAAATGGAAACTCTAGATGATAATAGGTACATGAGAATTAAGAGCCTATTTAAATTTCAGACAATATAGCTTTAAAAGATGTAATAGAGACCTCAAGGAATGTTAAGGCTTAAATGGGTATATAAAACAATAATTCTCTATAATACATAGCATCATAATATATTATACCAAATATAGTAAAAGAGACCTAAGATAAACAAAACATAAATAATTCATTAATTTCATAATTTAGATAATACTTAACATAAATTCTCACACAACCTAAGGAGGTAAAGGTTTAGTGTCTTGGAGATTAGATTCATAAATGTCTTACTTTACAAAAAAATGGAAATTAATTTTAAATCACACTCCACTAGACCCATTTCAATAAATCTCACATGAAATAACCATATTCATAACTGAGGGAATAGAAACACAAGAATGGGTTGGGTTTAAACACTAAATAAGCTAAAGATATATAATAATATATCATATAAGAAAGATAAAGGAGAATTTAGTAGTGTATAAATATATTATTTAAAGACTATGAGAACATGTATTATAATCATAAATATAGCATCCCGTATTTTTATAACATAACTTTTCATTCCATTACACGGAACTGAGGATCTTTAAGGTTTAGTGTCTTGGAAACAAGGAACATAAAACATGAAACAAAAAAAACATTCTTCTTAAACACTTGAAAGGCTTCTCCTCATGTTCACCCTAGGCTCATTACTACATCTCATAACCTGGGGACATACATCAAAAGGAAGGGTGAGCAGAAGGCCCAGCAAGGGAAACAAGTGAAACATTTTACATATGAACTTGAGATACATCAATAAAGTCATGAAAAGAACTTTAATGCATGAAAATGAAATCATGAGGCATATCATAATAAAAATAAAACTTTTTCATAACTTGAAGATGTGGCTACATCATTTAACATAGAAAATCATGAACATATCACCAAGGTCCATCCCCAAGGTGTCATTTTAAAATTACCAAGGTTATTCACCAAGGTATCGTGAAAATTGTAATCTCTAGTGGTTACATCATTACCCAATGCATTGGAGCGCTATCAGGGCGCACCCTTAAATTTTCCTTTATTATCATGTGAGCCACATATATCATTATCAAACATTTCATAAATAACCCATATAGCATAAAGGAAATGGGTTTCATTTCATAATCATAACTTTTTAAAAACTGCTTTAAAGACATGATCTTTATATCACTTTAAATCCCACAGAAAAGGAAGGTGGGTCTCATGTATGTAAATCCCAGAATTTAAAATAGAACATTTTGGTATATATGTGAATACCCCTTTAGAATAAAGAGCTTTGAGTATTCACTTAATAAAATAAAAGGACTTTAGAAAAAAAGAGATAGACATTTTGAGACAGAAATTCTGCAGCATAACGGCAATGTTCCGAGGTTTTAGAAGACATTAAAAGAGAGGTAAAATGGGTCAAACATTCATAAATGACCCATAAAATAGTACATGGACAGAATAAGAAGGATACATGATCATGGTAATGATATTTCAAGTACATACTATTTGAAATGAAAAATATGGAAGGAAGAAAAAAAAATTTCTCTTATGAAAGTTCGGCAGCCTAACGGCGTTACTTAAACCTCAACAAAAATGATTTGAAAAGATCAAATAGGATCTCTCATCATGTGAACATAAGAGTTCAGTATGATAGATATAGAGATAATTCCCCAACATAACAAAAAGGAACTTGAAAGAATTGACATGAAAGTAGAACTTAAAAATGAGAAGGGTGAAGAACCACTTAAAAATTCGGCAGCCTAACGGTGCCACTTAAAACATCAAAATACTGAATTGAAGAGATCAAATGGGGTCTCTCATCATATGAACATAAGAGTACATTATGATATATATAAAGATCATACCCCAATATAACAAAAAGGAACTTGAAATAATTGACATGAAAGTAGAACTTCAAAACGAGAAGGGTGAAGAACCACTTAAAAATTCGGCAGCCTAACGGCGCCACTTAAAACATCAAAATACTGAATTGAAGAGATCAAATGGGGTCTCTCATCATATGAACATAAGAGTCCAGTATGATATATATAGATATCATAACCCAATATAACAAAAAGTAACTTTAAATAATTGACATGAAAGTAGAACTTCAAAACGAGAAGGGTGAAGAACCACTTAAAAATTCGGCAGCCTAACGACGCCACTTAAAACATCAAAATACTGAATTGAAGAGATCAAATGGGGTATCTCATCATATGAACATAAGAGTCCAGTATGATATATATAGGGATCATACCCCAATATAACAAAAAGGAACATGAAAGACTTGAATGAAAATAGAACTTGAAAACGAGGAAGGTGAAAGAATCCCTTAAAAATTCGGCAGCCTAAAGGCGCCACTTAAACATTCTTAAAACGAATTGATGAGAGAAAGGGGGGGTCTCTCATCATATGAACATTAAATATGCAGTAGGATGAATATAAAAGAACATCCTCCAACATAAGAACATGGAGTATAAAAGAGAAGACATAAAAGAGATTACTTGAAAAGAAAGAGAGGGGTCGGATCCCTTACCTTAAAATGTAACTCTTAAACCTCAAAGGTTGGGACCTTGAGGGCTTGGGGGCACCTTGGGAGGACTCCGTGGGAGGTAATGAGACCAGAAATTCGTTGGGAATGAGTGGGGAGTCGAATGGATGAGAGGAGGGCTTGGTATTTATAGGGAAAGTGAGGGGACAAGGCATTAATGGCCAAGGGACACCTCACATGTGCTTTTCTCAAACCCATGTGCTCTCCCTTGTCATTTATCATGGAGTTAGGCCACATGGGGCCCCCAAAACAATAATTCATCACCCTTGGCCGGCCAACCCTCAAAAGATCTCATGACATCATCATGACACCGTTATGATGTCATTAAACATACCGAAACCCTAAAACTGTATTTTTACTATTCACTGAAAATTCAACTTTCTCAGAAAAATCCCAAAATTTCACATAAACCAAATATCAATGCTCTGATTTCAAAAATGAAATCCATTTTATAAAAATAATTTTCTAAATATTTTTAATTTAATTTTTAAATAAAAACACTATTCATCGAAAATTCATTTTTTTCAGAAAAAACCCCAAAAATTACCATAACATAATATCGATGCTCTGAGTTCAAAAATAAAGTCATTTTTATAAAAATAATTTTCTAATTATTTTTAATTAAATTTTTAATTAAAAAACACTATTCACCCGAAAAAACTAATACTTGAATAATAATTAATGAAACCGTTATTTAACTATTTTATTGAATCACATTACTTAATCAAGGTGCCTAGATTATTTTAAAACTTTCTTTAAGTGAGATTACTAATCCATTTGGTCATATTACTAATCCTAATCATAAAATCACTATTCATAATTTACTATTCATCAAAAATCAAGTTGATCTTATTAGACTCTAAATTTAGTACTGAACATAATTGCAGAAGACCATTTTTTGAAAATCATTACACATTTTTAATTATTTAGGGTTTACATAAACATATTTAAAATATCCTTTTTCTAAAATTCATCAAAAATATGCATACTATATTTATCCGGTCATTTCAAAATTCATAAACTTCATCATAAGAAGAAATCCCAATTTTTATTTAAAACAAGGATTACACAAGGTAGTTACAGTCTCGTTACATAACCCCTTATAATACCAGCATAGGACCTAAGAGTAAGGTGTGCTAGGGTGATAGAAGCTTGGGGCGGCTCAGTCAACATTGCTCGAGTAGTAATTTCTATCAGTTTGAACTTCTCACGAAGGCGATTTCGTTCCATCTTCACATGATGAAGTTCGGCTTGGATTTGATCCAGAGCAAAGCCCAGTGGTGCTACCTCCTTCCCAAGCTCTGTTAGATGGGCTTCGATCGGTCCAAGACTACTACGTGAGGCCATCGAATCTTCTTTCTATAATAGTTAACCAAGATTACTTATATTTAGAGACAATAATCAAAACATTTTTTTCACAGCGGTCATGTTGACCGATGGTTATATAATAGTCAAAACCCACTGATCTCATTTTAATTATAATCATGTTTATCAAATAAAACATTTTTTTTGAGTATAACAATAACACATAAAATTAGGAAACAAAATTTATTTAAAAAATTTCGGGTCGTTACAATCTTCCCCCCTTAAGAAATTGTGTCCTCGCAATTTTAAAATTGGGTTTTGAAATTTCATTGAAAGTCCCACATCGTAAAAGGAGTCAGTAAAACTATTACATTAAAATAAAGAAAGGGAAGTACAATGGTCACCCGAGTTAACCCACACTAGGGTTCCATGTAGGAAAACATGGACATGGAGGAAAAAACAAAGGGTCAAGTTCTGAGGGAGAGTGATAGAGAACATGATTAGGAGAAAGTTAACCATGAGAAAATCCCAAACTTATGATGTGTGTAAACGGTCTTTGATTACCTAGTAGGAAACGTAAACCAACAACATTTTTGTTTTACGTTTCTTTTCATAATTTTGAGGATTTCATTTACTACATAGAACAAAAACATTAGAAAATATACCTACCTTCAAGTAGAGTTTCATCCTTTAACAAGTCCCTACCAACACTAATCTTTTCTCCAAATGATGAGAATTCAAAAACACTTGGTCTCATAAAAGCACAAGAATCGTCTTCTATAGAATCACATAATCTACAAAAGATTAACTATCTATTTCTTCTATCTTTAAACATTATCCCGAAAACAGAAAGGTTAAGGTAAAACAACTCTTCAAAAAGAAAGAATCCCATAGGAATGGAAACTACTTTTAAATCATCAAAGTTCCATGGTACTACCCAAAGTTCATCATAGACCATTCCATAAATAACAATCCTTAAAATGCCTCAAAACAAACCAAACTAAGATTGAAACCCAAATACAATAAGGATTTGATAACATAGTCTTCCAAAACAACTTCATTGTTCATCTCCAGACAACATCAACCACTCCTAACATCTTATAAAAAAGTAGCTAACCTAAACATATTTTACCCAAGATAGGTTAGTCATTCCCATAAGTAACCTAAATTACTATAAGTTCACCTTAAATTCATTGATTCTTCAAAAAATAAGTCAACCTTACTCCTCAATGAACATACCGTAGTAATCTATTTACCTCGATCAAATATGGTTCCCAAAATAATGAACGTCTTCCAAAATAATAATCATATTTCAATCCCCTAATCATCCATGTCATATTAATATGAAAATCGTCGCATTTCCTATCACATTGGTTGTCGGAACATGTTCTTCCATTTCCCACCATTAACTAAGAAGAGAAAGCATAATTAGGGGCTTAAGTACTTAGCTAATAATCATGAAAATGAACTTAAAGCATATAAGGATAACTTGTATATGAAAGGTATACCCTAACTTGTGATCTCCTAGGTTCCCATCTAGGTTATGAATGATCATATATTCTTATGTGAACCTTTATTTTATTTTATCTTTGTTCCTTTAACAATGGTTCATACCAAGCTTATGAATTTACCAAAGCATATCCCCCGGGAGTGTCGTAACCAAGAGTGCAGCAAGGCCCGTTGTCGTGTACCAGTTCCCGTTCGAGTCTAGCTCAAAGCGGTGTTTTCGGGTTTTACCCCTATGTACATCTGTGCCAGAGCCACCTCTACCTGCTCGTATCCAGACAGGGATGTATTTGCTTGGCAACCCTTTACTCAATATTCACCAAAATACCAGGAAGATTTCCTATATTAAACATTTCTATAGGGTTCCTCCTAGAGTTTTCATATCCTAATTTCCACAAATAACTAAACCATCCTTTGATACCAACTATAGCATCCCGTCTTTTTATAACATAACTTTTCATTCCATTACACGGAACTGAGGATCTTTAAGGTTTAGTGTCTTGGAAACAAGGAACATAAAACATGAAACAAAAAAAACATTCTTCTTAAACACTTGAAAGGATTCTCCTCATGTTCACCCTAGTCTCATTACTACATCTCATAACCTGGGGACATACATCAAAAGGAAGGGTGAGCAGAAGGCCCAGCAAGGGAAACAAGTGAAACATTTTACATATGAACTTGAGATACATCAATAAAGTCATGAAAAGAACTTTAATGCATGAAAATGAAATCATGAGGCATATCATAATAAAAATAAAACTTTTTAATAACTTGAAGATGTGGCTACATCATTTAACATATACAATCATGAACATATCACCAAGGTCCATCCCCAAGGTGTCATTTTAAAATTACCAAGGTTATTCACCAAGGTATCGTTAAAATTGTAATCTCTAGTGGTTACATCATTACCCAATGCATTGGAGCGCTATCAGGGCGCACCCTTAAATTTGCCTTTATTATCATGTGAGCCACATATATCATTATCAAACATTTCATAAATAACCCATATAGCATAAAGGAAATTGGTTTCATTTCATAATCATAACTTTTTAAAAACTGCTTTAAAGACATGATCTTTATATCACTTTAAAACCCACAGAAAAGGAAGGTGGGTCTCATGTATGTAAATCCCAGAATTTAAAATAGAACATTTTGGTATATATGTGAATACCCCTTTAGAAGAAAGAGCTTTGAGTATTCACTTAATAAAATAAAAGGACTTTAGAAAAAAAGAGATAGACTTTTTGAGACAGAAATTCTGCAGCATAACGACAATGTTCCGAGGTTTTAGAAGACATTAAAAGAGAGGTAAAATGGGTCAAAAATTCATAAATGACCCATAAAATAGTACATGGACAGAATAAGAAGGATACATGATCATGGTAATTATATTTCAAGGACATACCATTTGAAATGAAAAACATGGAAGGAAGAAAAAAAAGATTTCTCTTATGAAAGTTCGGCAGCCTAACGGCGTTACTCAAACCTCAACAAAAATGATTTGAAAAGATCAAATAGGATCTCTCATCATGTGAACATAAGAGTTCAGTATGATAGATATAGAGATAATTCCCCAAAATAACAAAAAGGAACTTGAAAGAATTGACATGAAAGTAGAACTTAAAAATGAGAAGGGTGAAGAACCACTTAAAAATTCGGCAGCCTAACGGCGCCACTTAAAACATCAAAATACTGAATTGAAGAGATCAAATGGGGTCTCTCATCATATGAAAATAAGAGTCCAGTATGATATATATAGAGATCATACCCCAATATAACAAAAAGTAACTTGAAATAATTGACATGAAAGTAGAACTTCAAAACGAGAAGGGTGAAGAACCACTTAAAAATTCGGCAGCCTAACGGTGCCACTTAAAACATCAAAATATTGAATTGAAGAGATCAAATGGGGTCTCTCATCATATGAACATAAGAGTCCAGTATGATATATATAGAGATCATACCCCAATATAATAAAAAGGAACTTTAAATAATTGACATGAAAGTAGAACTTCAAAACGAGAAGGGTGAAGATCCACTTAAAAATTCGGCAGCCTAACGGCGCCACTTAAAACATCAAAATACTGAATTGAAGAGAACAAATGGGGTCTCTCATCATATGAACATAAGATTCCAGTATGATATATATAGAGATCATACCCCAATATAACAAAAAGGAACATGAAAGACTTGAATGAAAATAGAACTTGAAAACGAGGAAGGTGAAAGAATCCCTTAAAAATTCGGCAGCCTAACGGCGCCACTTAAACATTCTTAAAACGTATTGATGAGAGAAAGGGGGGTCTCTCATCATATGAACATGAAATAGGCAGTATGATGAATATAAAAGAACATCCTCCAACATAAGAACATGGAGTATAAAAGAAAAGACATAAAAGAGATTACTTGAAATGAAAGAGAGGGGTCAGATCCCTTACCTTAAAATGTAACTCTTAAACCTCAAAGGTTGGGACCTTGAGGGCTTGGGGGCACCTTAGGAGGACTCCTTGGGAGGTAATGAGACCAGAAATTAGTTGGGAATGAGTGGGAGTCGAATGGATGAGAGGAGGGCTTGGTATTTATAGGGAAAGTGAGGGGAAAAGGCATTAATGGCCAAGGGACACCTCACATGTGCTTTTCTCAAACCCATGTGCTCTCCCTTGTCATTTATCATGGAGTTAGGCCACATGGGGCCCCCAAAACAATAATTCATCACCCTTGGCCGGACAACCCTCAAAAGATCTCATGAAATCATCATGACACCGTTATGATGTCATTAAACATACCGAAACCCTAAAACTGTATTTTTACTATTCACTGAAAATTCAACTTTCTCAGAAAAATCCCAAAATTTCACATTAACCAAATATAAATGCTCTGATTTCAAAAATGCAATACATTTTATAAAAATAATTTTCTAAATATTTTTAATTTAATTTTTAAATAAAAACACTATTCATCGAAAATTCATTTTTTCAGAAAAAACCCCAAAAATTACCATAACATAATATCGATGCTCTGAGTTCAAAAATAAAGTCATTTTTATAAAAATAATTTTCTAATTATTTTTAATTAAATTTTTAATTAAAAAACACTATTCAACTGAAAAAACTAATACTTGAATAATAATTAATGAAACCGTTATTTTACTATTTTATTGAATCACATTACTTAATCAAGGTGCCTAGATTATTTTAAAACTTTCTTTAAGTGAGATTACTAATCCATTTGGTCATATTACTAATCCTAATCATAAAATTACTATTCATAATTTACTATTCATCAAAAATCAAGTTGATCTTATTAGACTCTAAATTTAGTACTGAACATAATTGCAGAAGACCATTTTTTGAAAATCATTACACATTTTTAATTATTTAGGGTTTACATAAACATATTTAAAATATCCTTTTTCTAAAATTCATCAAAAATATGCATACTAAATTTATCCGGTCATTTCAAAATTCATAAACTTCATCATAAGAAGAAATCCCAATTTTTATTTAAAACAAGGATTACACAAGGTAGTTACGGTCTCGTTACATAACCCCTTATAATACCAGCATAAGACCTAAGAGTAAGGTGTGCTAGGGTGATAGAAGCTTGGGGCGGCTCAGTCAACATTGCTCGAGTAGTAATTTCTATCAGTTTGAACTTCTCACGAAGGCGATTTCGTTCCAGCTTCACATGATGAAGTTCGGCTTGGATTTGATCCAGAGCAAAGCCCAGTGGTGCTACCTCCTTCCCAAGCTCTGTTATATGGGCTTCGATCGGTCCAAGACTACTAGGTGAGGCCATCGAATCTTCTTTCTATAATAATTAACCAAGATTACTTATATTTAGAGACAATAATCAAAACATTTTGTTCACAGCGGTCATGTTGACCGATGGTTATATAATAGTCAAAACCCACTGATCTCATTTTAATTATAATCATGTTTATCAAATAAAACATTTTTGTTGAGTATAACAATAACACATAAAATTAGGAAACAAAATTTATTTAAAAAATTTCGGGTCGTTACAATAAAACATGTTATAGTAATATAATATCATAAAAATATCATTAAGCAAGCATAGAAGTTGTGACTTGGATGAAAATACACCTTAATAATCATAAAACATCAGAGACTTCCATAAGAGTGTGGAATATTTTAAACTTGAGGAATAAAATTTAAACATGGAATATCATGAAAATGAAAATAATCTTGTAATGTTTTCATATATTAATAAAAAAAATAAGAAATTTTTCAAAACCAAAATTATAGTAAACCCATGATGAGTAAATTCATTATGCCCACACCTTTATGAACAAACTTTGCATGTCCATGTCTGAAAATTTAACCAAACACATGATACTTATGCCTATTTAAAGAAACATATTATGTCTACTACTCTATTTATAATGAGATTTAAATTTAAACCAATTTATTTTAGGGTGATAGAGGAACCTACCCATCATCATCCTTACATATGTGTTCTAGTAAAAAAATCTACATCATATCATAAAGAACCCACAGAAAATATTGAACTTCTTTGTAATTTAAAATTGATCACATAACATGAACGTAAGAACTCATAAGATATAAAAAATATAATTTTCCAAATGGAATTATATCATAACAAAAGTTTGATCAAAACATAACTTTATGATAGGTAATCCTTTGATGAAAAATATAAGCGTAAATACAATAGTTGTCAAAAAACATTTAAACATTGGTTTAATTGATGAAGTTAAAATTACATTAAAAAACTGATAATGGAAAGAGGACAATTTTTTAAATCCCCATTATAAATAGATATAAATAAAGGAACCTTTAAAATTAACAAATACTAATAATTGATCTGGAGTTGTAAATAATGAAGAAAGACATTATTTATCTTTCTATGTCATTTTAATGAAAAACCCACATCGGATAAATGTTGAATGATTTTAATTTCCTAGAAGAGGTAAATTAAAATATGAAAAATATAAATGAAAAACATATTTTTTTTAAATATAATACTTTTGATATAAAAAATGCAGATATAGAAGAAAAAGATAGATTGGTAAGAGTGGAATTTATTTATACCAGAATTTTACATTTATTTTGGAAAACCTTTATCAAGGGAGTGGTTATTGAAGATGATAAATAATTTCCCATGAAAAAATATGAAATAAAATATAAAATAGTGGAGTTCATGATCAAATAAATCTTGAAAAAAAAATATCAAAGTAAGAAAGACAATTACCCAATGAATCATAAATTTAGTAGATGAAACCCTTACATTAAATTCTCTCTTAGTTGATCTCACTCTAACATGTTTTAAAAAATAAAACTCTCTTAATTACCTATTAAAAAATTATTCATATATTTAATTTTCCTATACTTTACTTAAAATCATTTTGGGTAAATATATTATTTAATTTTGGCTTACATATACAATTGGGTGTCAGTAATTTTTGATTGTTTCATGTGCATTAATAATATTGATACTGATTAACATAAAATAATATTAATCACATAATTCATAGATAATTTATGTAAATAAAATAGAAATATTTATTTATAAATTTATCATCTCATTCAATTATTATTTTAGTCGTTTTTTCTAAAAATGAAATTAGTGAATATCGTGTTATGGTAATTCTTAATAATTGAAGGGTGGTTTATTAATAATGGTTTAAATAGTAATATGACCATTAAATAAACATAAACCATTCATGATTTCATTATTAAGTTATAATAAAATTATTATTTATGTTCCTATATTTTTCGATGGTATATTTTTTTAGCACCATTCACGTAGGTTGTTAAACCGACCCAAACATGAACATAACAAAATTAATGTATGATTATGATTATAAAAGTATTTTCTTTTATCATAATATCATTATTATGTAATAATAATTATTTTGTTAAGATATTTTAAAGTTATTAAATCATATTAAAATTTAATTTAATAAATAATAATGAGTTTAGAAGGAAAATGATATATGTTACTTTGTGGATGAGGTAGTCTGCACAACACATAGTTAACATTTTCATTTGAGAATAAAGGAGTGATAAAGAAGGAGGATTATAATTTTTCTTTTTATAATCATAATTCTATTACATATATATATATATATCAATTTTATTATTAAATTTCATCTTTATAACCATTGTATATAGGTGGTGGTGATAAATAGAAGATCTCTCTTTGTTGAGGTGGTAAACTGTACAGACACACGATCAATGTTATTTTTCTATTTATAAGTGGATATGAATATATAAATAATTATTGTTACATAATATAATAACAATTATTTATAGTATAGATACTTTTTTCTTATATTACTATGGCATTAATAGGGTTAGGAGGGAAATAATAAGAAGGAACCATTAAATAATAATTTATACTCAGTTTGGCGCCATAATCATTCTCTAGAAAGTATCATTGAAAATGAAAAGACAAGAATAAATTATGATGATCAGGGGATTTAGTTTATTATTGGTACTTCAAGTGTAGTGAAATTGAGTTGGGTTTCAAGGAAACATTTAAGATATGTGTAACTTTTAGACGGTGGAAGTGATCATCTTTTACAAGTAAAGAAAATGGAACTTTTGTAAACACTCAATATTTTTCAATAATGGAATAATGATATTCAAGGGAAAATGGATGAAAAAATTAGAACTGATGAAATTTAAGGTGATATAAGGCAGATAAATCATCCTTCACTCATTTACCCACATGTTTTAAACATTTTTAGTGCTTTTTTAACTTGATTTTTACATTTTACCATTTTGGTTTTTACCATGGTAACTAGTTTTTTGAAAGGTATAGTATATTTTTTTTAAAAAGGTAAAAAATATTTCCAAATTTGAGTGTCATAAAACTAAATTTATTCCTCATATAATCTAAATAAATTTATAAATAAATAAATAAATTATAAATTATAACATTTCATATATATATTAAGTGTTTTTATAGAAAAGTGATGTTTTAACAATTATAAATTCTTAATCATATTTAGAATCAATTTCCAATGAAATTTTTGTTAATATAATTATATATACATTTATACATCATAATAAAGTCATTTTTTAATTTATTACAAATAAAATCTTACATTTAATATAAAAAATATTTTTAAGGAATAGTTTCTCCATTATCGCTATAATTAACATTAATTTTAGTAATCTTATTTTTATAAAAACAAATAAAATGAAAATTTTTATATAATTTTTACCTAATAATTAAAAATAGAAAATCTATTTTACGAGATAAAATTTCTAAGGGAGATAAAAAAATATTTTTTATATTATAGTACCTAAAGTGTAAAAACTATTTTAAAAAAATATGTTTTTAAGAAAAACATTACCTTTTGAAGAAAAAAATGACCATTGTTTTATTATAACTTTTTATGTAGTTTTTATAAGGATTTTAATTATATTTATACCCACCAATTTATTTATTACAATACATCATTCATATTTAATAAATTTTTCATTAAGGTATATAAGTCATCATTTTGGTATGGTGTTGCATATAAGACAAGTAAATCAACATGATATAAGGGGAAAAATACAAATATCTTAGGCCATTATACGAGTAGACTCATAGGTTGATTTTCAAAGGTCTTCTAGATTCATATTCCCAATTCATAAGTGTGGTTGTAAATTTCATGATTTTATTGTCACAGATGGATCGGAACTCTAGATCCCATAAGAAGAAGCTAATATTAATAATTTCAAACATTGTGAGTCATACATGATGGATGAGTTGGATTCATTACATTTAAATAAAATAAGGGGTATAATGGATTTACCACAAGGGAAGAATGTGTTTAAAATTTAATGGATTCTTTATGAAATGAGTAACTAATGGGAATAAAAGGCAAGAGGTGAATGTTTTTAGGATAAAAATATATTATTTTTAACTAAAATAAAATCCAAAACACAAGTTTAATATATCCTTGAAAAAATAAATGCGCATGATAAATGAAAAATATAGAAAATAGAACATACATTCTTAAGTGATATAGAATCCTTTTACATACTTGGAAAAGGGAGAGCACTTGAAGAAGATCACAGGAGTAGTTGAACAATGATTTCTGCCTCTAAGGGGTGAACACTAACTGATGGATCCAGGTTCTCTATTGGATAATACCCATATTCCCAATGGTCTACTATCTCCATCAGTGAATGTGATAAAAGTGAGATAGGATGGAAGAATAGTCAATAACCTCTTTATGAAAATGTTGATCATTTTCATAATCGAATTAATGTGTTTTACATCAACTAAATGATGAGAACTAATTCATAATTTTTAGGTGAATCTCAATGATCCTTAATGAATGAAGAATGTTTAGGGTGTGTCGTGTGTCATCAATTGGCACCCATGAATTATACCTATACGTTTTTTTATTGGAGAATTGAACGCATTCAATTATTATTTTAAAAATTATTAATCCATTCTGAAAAGATTAAAAACAATAATAAAAATATGTGGGGATGACGGTATTTATATGTGGAGATTCACATAAATCAAGCATAGATTTTCATGTTACATTGTATATAATCCAGTGGCATGTCTATATACATAAAATTAATGTATTCTACACACATTGTATGAATGTATTATGTGTGCAAAATATACCATATGGAATGCAATATATTTGAATGCTATAAGTATACATTACATGAAAGTATAAATTTATAGAGACATACTACATGTATTTAATATACATCCATAATATTCATGTATATTTTAGTGAACATCGTACAATGTCCCACTTTTACTAAAATATCATTAAGTCATAGTTCCAAAATTCACAAATATTTTTCAATCCATCCAAACTATTTTGTATATTGATTAATAAAGCTCTTTTTATTTTAAAACAAAAAATTTTAAAAAACATTATCCTTATCCAAAGGATTAAATGTATAACCCAATGGGGATTATTAGTCTTGAAATAAAATTAAGAAAACCATATTTCATAGATATAAGAAAAGAGAATCCAAAATCCAAGTATCAAATCTAATCAATCTACTAATGGTTCTGTATGATCAAAATAAAACATACTCATATCTACATTTGAATATGTAGACCAAAATAAGTGTCATTTAATCATACATACACTATATACTCCCTTTTCTAGGACATTGAGTGACCAATAGACATGGAACATTTCAAAATATAATGAGAATTTTTTATTTCCTTGATTCTCCATAATATATTGACCAAGTCGGTGAATATATCACGTTTCATTCAATTAAAAAAATGAGAAAATCACATGTACCTCATTTAAGTATCTAAGAATATCATATGTGGCCTTAAGTAGGCATGGCCATGAATTTCCTCAATCAAATCCAATCATGGTCCAGATGTCTTTACCCATCAAACAAGTGGGAATGTTTTTTCTTAAATTCACTCCAACCGATGACATGAACAATAACATACCCTATCAACCCATGATTTACTAAAATTATTTTGACCTAATTAAGTAAGTTATTAAAGTATTACTTTTCTCATAATAGGTATTCCAAAAACCCAACTAATGATTAATGATCACAAGAATACACCCCTAAGTATATCGATCGATGTAAGACATTCCATAAGATTTAATTTTTAATGTTAATCCAATTAACAACTCTCAACTTATTACACTCAAATGGCCCGAAGACCTTCATTTTTAATGATTTTTGGTAACCCCCCCCCCCTTTCAAGTGATGTGGGGTAACCCTAACAATACCGTAGGATTATATATTTCATGGCCCGTAGGCTTAGGAGATTACATGACCTGAAGGACTTAGGAAATTCAACCATACTATCTACAAGGAACTGCCCCTCCCCTGTATCTGCATTGTGATAGTAGCTCACCACCTTCGCATAATTGTCTGGCTAGGATTCCCATGCAAGCATAGTCTGGTCTTGATGGCATAGCCATACCCTCTCATTCTGACAAATCCATTTGGCTCTGCTCTATTGAGTGCACCTGCTTTGAATCCTCTTCTAGGGATTCTCTTTTTTTGTAGAGTTTGTCTAGGGCAACTACATGTGGCCCAAAGGCCTTGAAGTTTCCCGAAGGCCTTAAAGGTCACCCAAAAGCCCTACTCACCCGAAGGCTAGGGTGGCCCAAAATCCTTAAGGACTCCAAGCCCAAACTGGTGGCCCATGGTGAATAGTTTCAACTGCTACAGTAGCGAATAGTACCAGCTACAGTACCTGCATAGTGTACAGTTTTGCTAAAATACCTATACAGTGTGCAGTTCTACTACAGTACCTGTATAGTGTAAAGTTTTGCTATAGTACCTGCTACAGTGCCTTCTATATTACCACGGAAATACGCCTCTACCTGGTTTTGAACCTGGGTCTCGTGGATGCACTTAAGGATACCTTACCAACTAGGCTGAGGCTCATGTACCTCAACTTATTAACTCATAAATCTATTCATCATATCTCATATTAAACCCATAATATTTAAAACATTCTATTCAAGTTATTCTTAACATATCGTCACAACTGATTATAATCTATAAGGATCATCGGTTAGGGATAACTCAAAATTTTGTTTTGATGGGATATTTTTCATTCTACCATTCACATAATATTACAGAACCCATGAATAAATAATAAATTAATTTTTATTTTATTATTAAATCATTATATATATTATACTCTTAAAAATGTTTAATAATATTTATAAAAAACATAAGAAAAGTTTATCATATAATATATCATAAACTATATTTTAGCCTTATGTTTGTTGAATTTTCAAGTTTTTGTTATCTCTTCGTATCTATATGTAATTTTTATCGCATATATATATATTCACTTGATATAACCCTACCACTAAACTCTTTAGTGAGTAACATATGAAGAAAGATAATTTGAATAATGGTGAGGTTTAGGAATCATATTTCTAATATTCATCTTATTGAACATATTCAAACACCATAACTATAAATCATCTACAATTATAAGGTTAATTTTATCTTTCTACATAGTACTCTTTTGAAGAATGTAATAATCATAATATATAGATCCAATACTAATAGATTTTTTAACACCCCAAGAAATTTGGGGAGTAACTTTATTTTAATTTATTATTTATTTAATAGTTTTTTTTGTAATTTTAAATTAATAAAAAAGATTTTATAAAACTTAGATAATTTATATTACTTTTCAAGAAATAACATTTTATTTAAATTAAGGTACTTTTCCTAAAATGAGTGAAAATATAATCTTTATTTAAAAAGTATTTTTTAAAATTGAAAGTTTTGAATATATTATTTTTTTTCAAGAAAACTATTTTGATTATAAACAAATACTATTTTTAAATGTGGTATTAATTAATTAAGATATTATTATATATGATTACATGTTATATTTAAAATTTAATAGAAGAACTTTTTAATATAATAAACTATTTTTGAATCTAAAAATGATTATCACTAATTTGTTAACATATAAGTTTTATTTTGTTCATAATATTTTAAAGAAAAATAAAAGAGTTGATGAAAATAAATAAATAATATTAATTATAAATTTAACACTACAAAATATATAAAAAATAAAAAGGATATAAAATAAGTTATTTTTGAAAAAAAAATTATATTTTAAATTTTAAAATAAAATTTAATGTTATATATATATAAATGAAATAAAAATAATAAATTCCATATATTTTAAAGATAAAATTACAATTTTTTAAAATATAGAAACATATTTTTAAAGATAATATTTTTTTTGATATATTAATAAATATAATTATATTATTATTTTAAAAACTTAATTTCAAATTTTTATTTAGAAAAATGAAATGGTTACTTAAAAAACGATTACTGAAAATAGGTTTAAAAATATAGAAATTGTGGGGTGGAATTCGAGGGTCTCGAGATCGCACAGTCAGGGCCTCGTGAAGTGGAAGCCTGAGAGGGGTAGTAGAGCTTTCAGGTGAGTGCGACCGAGGGATTGAGACCAGGTGAATATGAATAGTATCAATCGTTGGAGAGAAATTGAGTGTCAGATCTGTACACTGAAGGTGGTCTGAGTGATGTTGATGCGGTTCATATATGGATTGGAGTTCAAACCAAACTGAGGGAAATTGATCTATGACAGAGAAGTCTGGTCACTTTCTGAACTATAAAGGGGTTTCAATCTAACCTTCGTCTTTGGATCTGAGGTATGTATCTTGTTTTCTTTATAGGTTTCCTAAATATTTGGCAGGTTTATAGTAGTCAGTTCATCTACTTCTCAATTTTTCTACCCAATTCTTTTTTGGTAAACTGTTTATCGATTATTTATATTATGAATCATTTTCTGTTTTCTTATTTTATTTTTGACTTTGAATCAAAAGTAAATCATTTTGGTTTGTTGATTTTTATTTGGGCCTCATTTTGTTATGTTTTTTCTCAAATATTTCAGCTAGAATATAATATATATATATATATATATATATATATGAGTTATTTGGTTGAATTGTTTTGATTTTGGTGTGTACTGAACATTTACATTTTTTTTAGTCAATCACTTCTCCAACACACTTCTACCAAGAAATTATATATATATATATATATATTATATAAACATTGAAGTTGAGTTTATAAATAGGTTTTCTATTATTGTTGAGCACCATTACCTCTCTATTATCTGTTTTTAGTTCTTCTCACCTTTCTCAAGTTCTACATGCATACTTTAGCACTACACTATCTTCTACTCATTTATATTATTCCTCCTAGTGTGTCCAGGACTCTGGCATAAGGTCTCTGAGTTCATTTCTTTTAGGTAAGGGAATGTTTTCTTCATTTTAATAAAACAATTATGTGTATTAAAAATTCCATGTTTTGTATATATGTATATATATGTGATAATGATGAGAAACATCAAGTTCGAATATTTATTTGTTTAGAATTTAAATTATTGGTTTATATATATATAATTTTATGTTTACATTTGTCTTACATATTCAAGTATTATTTTCCATAATCAAATATATATTTACTTCAAAATTATGAAATTATTTTTATAGGAGTATTATATTTTTCTACAATGTATATTATTCAAACATATATACATATATGTTTTATTCAGTGTTCAAGATAATTTTACTTCTAGTTTCAAATTTATAATTACGGTCATATGTGTATTTATATACATGTTCAAGTTTCTGTTCTTCATAACATATAGGCATGTACTTCTAATTATGGAATTACTTTTAATTTATATTTAAGTATGTTTTTTGTACTAATGATTTATTTGTGTAAATATATATATATATATATATATATATATATATCTGTGTGTGTGTGTGTTTGGATATTATGGAATTATTTTATTGAATGAAAAATTAATTTCAAATCATGAATTTTACTCAATTATATATTTCCATGTTGATATAGGATGAAATTTTAATTTTATAATTTTTTTTATACAATTTAATTGTTTATGATTATGATTATTTATCCACTGTTTTATGAGAATAAAACATTACAATTCCTATTATGTGAAGGGATCATGAATTTACACTAATGTTTAATGTAGAAAATAATATTTTCAATTATCTCTATTTTGAATCAAGTAAATGTGTACTTAATATATTTATTTAAGGATTAATATTTAAATGATAAAGTTTAACATTTCATAAATGGTATTTTATGAGGTTATTAAAGATAGTGTGAATATATGGATGTTAATTTTTTTATTAATAGTCCATTGAAAGGCTAATTGACATGATTTTAAGTTGTAACAAAATTCAAAAGTTATTTCTAATGAAAGTACAAATATATATATATATATACTTATATATTAAAAAAAGTGTGTATATGTATTTTATGAATGATTATGTTTCCTAAATAAAAAATTCCAGTGAAATGTATATATATGTAAGGAAACCTCAAAGTATTTTTATAAAAATTGGAACATGAACATTGTAAACATGATAAGGAGTAGGGAGTGAAATCATCCCTCAAGAAACAGGGTTGGCTCAGACAGCCTTCAAAGTTTCAAGTGGCCACATGGTATTGTTTTTAAATTCATTCATAATATTTTCCAAAAAAAATTGTTGGGTTATTTTTTTAAAACAATAAAAGTACAATTTTTTGCAATGTATTATAATAAATTAATTTTTCACTAGACTTTTATAAAATAACTTTTGGGGAAATTTAATGCTCATCCCTTAATTTAAAATTATTTTCATAGGTCAATTAGTTGTTCTAAGATTGGTGACTATTCTAATTTAGTTAGCACATATAAAAAAATTTAGTTATTTTTTTATCTTCATAAATATTTGATAAAATTTAAGTTATATTTAAAATACTCTAAAACCTAGAGTGGAAAACGTTAGGAGTGTAAGATACATTGTAAAATTGTTTTCTTTTATTTTTATTAAAGAATATATAGAATTTTTAAATATTGAATCTGAAAGTGTGTGTTCGGGGCTTCACACTTGGTTCCAGAGAGACGGTCTAGAAAACATTGAAGGTTAGATGTTTTCATTTAAGGAAAATCTAAGCAGTAGAGTATAGTAGTTTTGCAGTTCTAGAATTTCTTAATTCTAAAGATGAAAATTCATAATTTTCTTGATTATGGAGAATGAATTGCGATGGTGAAATTCATTTAAGGGGGGAAGAATGTAACAACCCAGGAAATTTAAGTACTAATTTTATTTCAATTTACTATTTATTTAATAGTTTGTTTATAATTTAAAACTAATAAAATTTTTATAAAATTATGATATTTTCTCTCTTTTCAAGAAATAACATATTATTTAAAAAGATGTATTTTTATTAAAATAAGTTAAAATATATTCCTTTTTTAAAAAGTATATTTTAAAATTGAATGTTTTGAATATATAAATATTTTTCAAGAAAATGATTTTGATTATAAACAAATACTATTTTTAAATGTAGTATTAATTTGTTATGAAATTATTATATATGATTACATGTTATATATAAAAATTAATAGAAAAATGATTAAATGTAATAATCCTTTTTTGAAACTAAGATGATTATCACTAATCAGTTAATATATAAATTTTATTTTGATCATAATATTTTAAAGGAAAATAAAATAGTCAACAAAAATAAATAATATAATATAAATTATAAATTTATCACAGTAAATATATAAAAAATCAAACGATTATAAGATAAGTTATTTTAGCAAAATAATTATATTAATTTTTTTTAATATAAGGTAATGGTAAATATATATATATATATAAATCCAATAAAAATAAAAAAGTCCATATATTTTATTCATAAAATTATTATTTTCAAAAATATTTATTATATATTTCTAAATATAATCTTGTTGGTTGATATATTAAAAAATATAATTATTTTATTATTATAAAAACTTAATTTCATATTTTTATTTTAAAAAATGAAATGTTGATTTAAAAATTAGAGAAAGTAAAACTTGTTTGAAAAAACCAAAGAAATCACAAGAGGGAATTTGAGGGTCTTGTGGTCATACAGTCAAGACTTCGAGAAGACGAAGCTGGGGAGGGGGAATTGATCTTCCGGACGAGCGTGACTGAGAGTTCGAGATCCGATGAAGATAAAGAGTCTCATTTATCGGAGAGCAATCCAGCGTCAGATCTATATATCGAGGGTGGTCAAAGAAATGTTTATGTGATTTGTATATGAATTAGGGTTTGAACCAAGCTAAATAAAATTAATATCTAGCATGGGAGTTTGAGCTCTTTCTACCCTGAAAAGGGTTGTCGATCTGTTCTTCATCTTCATATCTAAGGTTGGTGTCTTGTTTTCCTTTCCAGTGTCTGAAATCTTTGGCAGGTTTACATTATTTTATTCATTTCCTTTTCAATTTTTCTACACCATTCTTTGTCGGTAGACTCTTTATTGATTACATGTATTGGGGACCATTTTTTGTTTTCTTCTTCGATTTTGGACTATGAATAGAAAGTAAATAATTTTTGTTTGTTAATTGATCTTCGGTCGATTGAATATATATTTTCAATCTTCAAGAAATTCCTTGGACTAATTTCATTTGGCCCTAATTCTGTTCTAATTATTTCAAATAATTTGTTTAAAATTTAATATATTTATATATATATTATTTATTTGTATGAATTGTTTTTAATTTAGTGTGGACCAAACATTTATAATTGTTTTTTGGTCTATCACTTCTATAATACACTTATACAGAGAAATTATATAAATATATATTTATAAAGAAATTAAATTTGAGTTTATAAATAGTTGTTCCATTATTATTAAGAAATACAACCTTTATACTTCCTTTTATTTGAGTTCTTCACACCATTATTAAGTTCTAAATTCCTTCTTGAGCACTGCACTGTATTCTGTACTTTTTTGTTCTTCCTTCTGGTGTGTCCAAGCCTCTAGCAGAAGGGTCGTTGGTTCATTTCTTTTAGGTAGGGGAATTTTTTCTTCATTTTCAAAATAAAATTATGTGTATTAAAAATTCCATATTTTATATATGTTTGTTTTAAATTTATTAGAAACTTCAAGTTCTTTTTTTTTGAATTTAAATTCATGGTTTATATATATATATAACTAATTTTATGTTTATGTTTTTCATATATATTTAAGTATTATTTCTTATAATCTTTTATTTATTTACATTAAAATTATGAAATTATTTTTATGGAAGTATTAAATTTATGTACAAGTTATATTATTCAAACATATGTACATAGATGTTTTATTTAATGTTCAAGATCATTTGACATCTAGTTTCATGTTTATAGTGTTGTACCTAAATGTATTTATATACGTCTTCAATTTTATATTCCATAAAACATATATGAATATATTTATAATTATTGGAGTATTTCCAATTTATATTTAAGAAAGTATTTTCTTACTAATGATTTAAGTGTATAAATATATACATATATGTATGTTTAGATATTATTTCATGATTTTAATGAATGACCAATCAATTTCAAATCATGAATTTTACTTAATTTTATATTTCCAAGTTGTGAAAGGATGAAATGTTACTTTTATTATTTTATATATATTATTTAATTATTTATTATTATGATTATTTAGCCAATATTATATGATAATAGAACTTTAAAATTTCAATTATGTGAAGGGATCATGCATTTACACTATTTTTTATGTATAAAATAATATTGTCAAATATCACTTTTTTTAATCAATTAAATTAGTAATTAAAATATTTATTTAAGTATTAATATTTAAATGATAAAGTTTAACATTTCATAAATGGTATTTTATGATGTTATGAATGAATGTTTGAATACATATATTTTAATTATTTTTATTATGAGTACAGGAAAAGGCTAATTGACTTGAGATTTGGTTGTATCAAAACTCACAAGTGATTTCCAATGAAAATTAAAAATTACATATATATATATACTTGTTTATAAAAAACGTGTGTATGGGTATTTTGTGAATGATTATGTTTCCTAATAAAATAACTCTTGTGAAATGTATATATATGTAAGGAATTCTCAAAATATTTTTATAAAAATTGGCACTTGGACATTATAAACATGCTAAGAACTAGGCAAAAAAATCATCCCAAAAGAAACTGGGTTTTCTCGAACAGCCATTAATGCTTCAAGTGGCCCCATGATTTTCTTTTCAAATTATTTATTAATGTTTTCCAAAAATTTACTCAGTTATTTTTAATGAATTTTTAAAGTATAATTATTTTCAACGTATTATAATAAATTAATTTCTCACTGGCCTTTTAGAAAATACCTTTAGGGGATATTTAATGCTCGTCTCTTAATTTAAAATTATTTTGACACGTCAATTATATACCCTAATATGGGTGAATTTTCTCATGGAGTTAGCACACATGATGAAATTTAATTATCTTGTATTATTTTTTGTACAACTTTGATAAAATGTAAGGTATATAGTTAATTCTCCAAAATATAAAGCAGAAATGTTTTTGAAGTGTAAGGTGCTTTGGGTATTTTTTTCATTTGTCTTTATAAACAAAATACACAGCATTTTTATATACTGAATCTGAAAGTACTGTTTTGGGGATTCACACTAGGTTTTAGAGTGACATTCTAGACAACTTTGAATTTTAGATATTTTCATTTGAGGAAAATATAAGCAGTAATGTATATAAATTTAGAGGTTCTAGATTTTCATAATTCTAAAGATGAAAATTCCTAATTTTCTCGAGCCTCACGAACGAATTGCAAGGGTGAAATTTATATAGAGGGGGGGAATTTAACATCCTAAAAAATTTATGTAGTAATTTTATTTGAATTTAATTTATATTTAATAGATTGTTGATAATTTAAAACTAATAAAAAAATTTATAAAACTATGATATTTTATATCACTTTTCAATAAATAAAATTTTATTTAAAAAGATTTATTTTTCTTAAAATATGTTAAAATATATTCTTTATTTAAAAAGTATGTTTTAAAATTTAATGTTTTGAATATATTAATATTTTTCAAAAAAACTATATTGATTATAAACAAATAATATTATCAAATGTGGTATTAATTTATTATGAAATTATTATGTATGATAACATGTTATATATAAAAATCAATCAAAAATTGTTTTAATATAATAAACAAATTTTGAGACTAAAAATGATTCTCACTGATCAGTTAACATATAAATTTTATTTTTTCCATAATATTTTAAAGGAAAATAAAATAGTCAATGAAAATAAATAAATAATGGAAATTATATGTTTAATACATTAAATATATAAAAATACCAAAATATTAAAAATATGTTAGTTAAGAAAAAAATATCTAAAATTTTTTAATATAAGGTAATGTTAAATATAGATATATACATATTAATCACATAAAAAATAATAAATCTAATATATTTCATTAATCAAATTAATATTTTTTGAAATCTGTCTTATATATTTTTAAATATAATATTTTTGGTTGATATATTTATAAATAGAATTATGTTATTATTATATAAACTTAATTTCATATTTGTATTTAAAAAATTGAAATGTTGATTTAAAAAAAGAGAAATTAAAATTAGTTTTAAAAAAACATGGAAATCGTGAGGGGGAATTTATGGGTCTACGGTTCATGCAGTCAAGGTTTCGAGAAGCCGAAGCCATGGAGGGGGAGTTGAGCTTACCGTTGAGCATGAACGAGAGTTCATGATTTGATTTGGATGAATATTTTCAATCACAAGAGGGAAATCGAGCGTCTGATATGTACATTGAGGGTGGTCCAAGAAACATCAATGTGGTTCGTACATGGATTAGGGTTCGAACCAATCTGAGGAAAATGGATATCTAGCAGGGGAGTTTGAACTCTTTTTAACTTATAAATGGGTTTCGATCAGTTCTTCATCTTCATATCTAAAGATGGTGTCTTGTTTTCCTTGTAGGTGTCGGAAAGCTTTGGCAGGTTTACATTGTTTTATTCATCTTTTTTTCAATTTTTCTACCTCACTCTTTGTTAGTAAACTATTTATGAATTACTTTTATTGTGGACCATTTGGTGTTTTCTTCTTTGATTTTGGACTATGAATAGAAAGTAAAACATTTTGGTCCATTGATTCATTTTCAGTTAATTGAATATATATTTTTGATCTTCAAGAAATTTCTTGGATTAATTTGATTTGTCCCACATTATGTTCTGATTTTTTTAAATAATTTGGTTAGAAAGTAATATATGTATCTATAAATATATATATATATATTTATATTTATATATAATTTTACCAATTGAACTGTTCTAAATTTGGTATGGACTAAACATTTATATTTTTTCTATCAATGACTTCTACAGCACACTTATATTGATAAATTATATATATAGACAATAAAGTTAAGTTTATAAATAGGTTTTCCACTAGTGTTAATAACCCATGCCTCTCTACTTTTTTTGAGTTATTCACACCTTGATCAAGTTTTGAATGCCCTATTGAGCACCATACTGTCTTCTGTACTTTTTTTACATGCTTTTGGTGTGTCCAAGCCTCAGGAAAAAGGGATATTGGTACATCTATTCGTGGTAAGGGAATTGTTTCTTCATTTTAATAGAACAATTATGTGTATTAAAAATTCCATGTTATATATATGTGTGTGTGTGTGTGTGTTATATTTATGGGAAACATAAAGCTCAAATGTTTTATTATAATTTAAATTCCTAGTTTATATATATAACTAATTTTAATTTTATGTTTGCCATAAATATTAAAGTATTATTTCACATACACATTGATATATTTAATTTAAAATTCTGAATGTATTTTTATGGGAGTGTTAAATTTATTTAAAATTTATATTATTCAACTATATATATATATATATATTATTTAATGTTCAAGATCATTTGAATTGTAGTTTAAAGATTATAGTAATGTATATAACTGTATTTATATACATCTTCAAGTTTATGTTCACCAAAAAATATACATAAGTACTTATAATTATAGAATTACTTTCAATTTATATTTAACTAAGGCTTTTCATACTAATTATCTATGTTTATAAATATATATATATATATATATATATATATGTATGTTTGGATATTATTCCATGATTTTAATAAATGAACAATTAATTTCAAATCATTAATTTTACTCAATTTGATATTTCCAAATTGAGAAAGAATGAAATGTAACTTCTATTGTTTTATATAAATTATTAAATTGTTTATTATAATGATTATTTGTCCTTTATTTTATAGGAATAGAAAATTTCAATCCTTATTCTATGAACGGACAACTCATTTAAACTAGTGTTTTATGTATAAAATAATACTGTAAATATCACTTTTTTTAATCAAGTAAATTAGTAAATAAAATATTAAATTAAGGATTCATATTTAAGTGATAAATTTTAACATTTCATAAATGGTATTTTATGTGGTTATGAATGAAAGTGTGAGTACATGGATGTTAATTATTTTTCTTAATAGTCCATGCCAAAGCTAATTGACTTAAGTTTTGGTTGTATCAAAACTAAGAAGTGATTTCTAATAAAATTTCAAATATAAATATATACATATATATATACATATAAAGTTTGTATTTATATTTTATGAATGACTGTGATACCTAAAGAAAAAACTCTAGTGAAATGTATATCTATTTAAGGAAATCTAAAAATATTTTTATAAAATTTGGCAATTAGAAAATATAAACATTATAAGAAGTGTGGAGTTAACCCATCCCTTAAGAAATGAGGTAGGCTTAGATCGTCTATAATTTTTCAAGTGGCCCCATGGTTTTGTTTTCAAAAAAATTCATAAAATTTTCCAAAAAATCACTAGGTTATTTATAATGCATTTTCAAAGTATAATTATTTTCAAAGAATTATAAAAACTAAATTTTTCATTGGTCGTTTAGAAAATAACTTTCTAGGAAATTTAATTCCCATCCCTTAATTTAAAATTATTTTCACATGTTAATTAGATGTTCTATGACTAGTGACTTTGGTATTGAAGTTAGCACAATATAAGAAATGTAGTTATTTTGTTTTATTTTTGTATAGATTTGATAAAATGTAAGGTATATGTCAAATTCTCTAAAACATGTAGCATAAAAGGTTTTGGAGTGTAAGATGATTTGTGTAATTTTTTCATTTGTCATTATAAAAAATATACTTTATTTTTATGTTTTGATTCTAAAAGTATGGGTTCAGGTATTTACACTTGGTTTTCGAGTGACGGTCTAGAAAACTTTGAAGTTTATATGTTTTAATTTGAGGAAAATCTAAGCGGTGGAGTATATATGTTTATAAGTTCTTGATTTTCTTATTTCTAAAGATGAAAATTCATAATTTTCTAGAGTCTGGAGAATGAATGGAGAGGGTGAAATTTATTTAATTGGGTAAGAATGTAACATCCCAAGAAATTTAAATAGTAATTTTATTTTATTTTAATATTTATTTAATAGTCTATTTATAATTTAAAACTAATAAAAAATTTATAACACTATTTTATTTAATATCACTTTTCAGGATATAATATTTTATTTAAAATGGTGTATTTTTTTTTAAAATATGTTAAAATATATTCTTTATTTAAAATGTATGTTTTTAAATTGAATGTTTTGAATATATTAAGATTTTTTAAGAAAATTATTTTGATTATAAACAAATACTATTTTTAAATCCGATATTAATTTATTATGAAATTATTATATATGATTACATGTTATATTTAAAAATTAATAGAAAAATGTTTTAATATAATAAAACATTTTTTAAAATAAAAATGATTAACACTAATCAGTTAACATATAAATTTTATTTTGTTTATTATATTTTAAGGGAAAATAAAATAGTTAATGAAAATAAATATATAATATAAATTATAAATTTAACACATTAAATACATAAAAAATCAAAAGTATATAAAGTAAATTATTTTAGAAAAAAAAAATATTTAAAATTTTATAATATAAAGTAATATTATATATATATATATAAATCTAATAAAAATAATAAATTCAATATAATTTATTAATAAAATATTATTTTTCAAAATCTATATTATATATTTATAAATATAATATTTTTGGTTGCTATATTAATAAATAGAACTATGTTAGTATTATAAAAACATAGTTTCATATCTTCATTTAAAAAATGAAATGTCGATTTGAAAAAGAGAAATTAAATCTAGTTTCAAAAAACATAGAAAACGCGAGTGGGGAATTTGAGGGTCTCAGGGTCATGCAGTCAGAGCTTCCTGAAACTGATTCCAAGGAGGGGGAGTTGATCTTACAGCTGAACGCGATCGAGAGTTCGAGATCCAGTGCTGATAAAGAGTCTTGATCACCCAAAATAAATTGAGTGTCAGATTTGTACGTTGAGGATGGTCCAAAAAACATCTATGTGATCCATACAAGGATTAGGGTTCAAACCAATCTGAGGAGAAATGATATCTTGTAGGGGAGTTTGAGTTCTTTTTGACCTGGAAAAGGGTTTCGATTTGTTCCTCAGATTTACATTTAAGGTAGGGTTTTCGTTTTCCTTGTAGGTGTCTGAAATCTTTGCAAAGTTTACATTATTTTGTTAATCTTCTTTTTAATTTCTGTACCCAGTTATTTTTCAGTAGACTATTAATAGATTACTTGTTTTGTGGACTGTTTGTTTTTTCTGCTTTGATTTTTGATTATGAATAATATTTAAATCATTTTGGTCTATTAATTTATTTTCAGCCGATTGAATATATATTTACGATCTTTAAGAAATTCCTTAGACAAATTTTATTTGGCCCTCATTTTTTTCTTATTTTGTCAAATAGTTTGGCTAGAAGTTAATATATGTACATATATATATATATGATTTCTTCGATTGAACTATCATAAATTTGGTGTCGACTGAACATTTATATTTATTTTCTATGAATGAATACTCCAATACACTTTTTCCATGAAATTATATATATATATATATATATTATAGACGTTAAACTTGAGTTTATAAATATGTGTTCCATCTCTGTTTAGAACCACTGCCTCTCTATTGTCTTTTTTTGAGTTCTTCACAACTTTATCATGTTCTAAACACCATCTTGAGCACGGTACTATCCTCTGTACTTTTTCCCCCTTCTGGTGTGTCCAAGCCTCAGTAAAAAGGGTTTTGGGTTCATTTATTTTAGGTAATGTAATTTTTTATTCATTTTAATAAAATAATTATGTGTATTAAAAATTCCATATTTTATATATATGTGTGTGATATTTATGAGAATATTTAAGTTAATATATTTCTCTTAGAATTTAAATTCATCATTTATATATATAACTACTTTTAAGTTTATGTTTTTTAAACATATTTATGTATTATTTCTCATTCTCTTTTATTTATTTAATTTAAAATTCATAATGTATTTTTATTCGAGTATTAAATTTATGTACAAGTTATATTATTCAAACACATATATATATATGTTTTATTTAATGTCCAAGATCATTTGACTTCTAGTTTCAAGTTTATAGTAATGTACATAATTGTATTTATATACATCTTCAAGTTTATGTTCACCAAAACATATATCTATGTACTTCTAATTATAGAAGTTATTTAAATTTATATTTAAGTAAGGATTTTAATAATAATGATTTTATTTATAAATATATACATATATGTATGTTAGGATATTATTCCATGATTTTAATGAATAACTAATTAATTTCAAATCATGAATTTTGCTCAAATTGATATTTCTAAGTTGAGAAAGGATGAAATGTTACTTTTATTATTTCATATGTATTATTTAATTATTTATTATTATGATTGTTTATCCATAATTTTATAAGAATAAAACATTACAGTTTCTATTATGTGAGGGGCTCATGCATTTACACTAGTGTTTTATGTATAAAATATTATAGTCAAATATTTATTTTTTTAATCACATAAATTTGTGCCTAAAATATATATTTAAGTATTAATATTTAAATGGTAAAGTATAAAATTTCATAAATGGTATTTTATGAGGTTGTGAATGAATGTGTGAGTACATGTATGTTAATTATTTTTATTAACAGTCCTTGGAAAGGTTAATTGAATTGATTTTTTGTTTCACCAAGATGTACAAGTGATTTCCTATAAAATTTCAAATATATATATATTTATATACTTATATATAAGAAAAACTGTGTATGTGTATTTTATGCATGATTTTTTTTTTCAAAAGAAAAAACTCTATTAAAATGTATATATATGTAAGGAATAATCAAAATATTTTTATAATAATTGGCACTAGGACATTGTAAACATAATAAAGAGTAAGGATTTAACTCGTCCCTCAAGAAAGTGGGTAGCCTTAGATAGCCTTTAATGTTTCAAGTGGCCCCATGTTTTTATTTTCAGATGATTTATAAATCTTATCCATAAAATCATTGGGTTATTTTTATAGTATTTTCAAAGTATAATTATTTTCAATGTATTATAATAAATGATTTTTTTTCTAGCCTTTTAGAAAATATCTTTCAGGGAAATTTAATTATCATCCCTTAATTTAAAATTTACTTCAAATGTCAATTAAATGTTCTAAGATGGGTGACTTTTATAATGGGGTTAGCATACATGAAGAAATTTAGTTATTTTGTTTTATTTTTTTAGAGTTTTGATAAAAAGTAAGAAATATGTCTAATTCTCCAAAATATAGGACAGAAACGGTTTTTGAGTGTAAAATTATTTGCGTATTTTTTTCATTTCTCTTTATGAAAACAATATACAACATTTATATGTACTGAATCTGAATGCACGGGTTTGGGGAATCACACTCGGTTTCAGAGTGACGGTCTAGAAATATTTTACGGTTATATGCTTTTATTTGAGGAAAATCTATGCAGTAGCGTATATTAGTTTAGAGGTTCTAGATTTAGTTTATTATAAAGACAAAATTTCATAATTTTCTAGAGTCTCATGAATGAATTGCGAGGGTGAAATTCATTTAGAGGTGGAAGAATGTGACATCCCATGATATTTAAGTAGTAATTTTATTTTAATTTAATATTTATTTAATAGTTTGTTTATAATTTAAAATTAATAAAAATATTATAAAACTAATATATTTTATATCACTTTTCAAGAAATAACATTTTATTTAAAAAAATGAATTTTTTCTAAAAGAAGTTAAAGGAAATTCTTTATTTGAAAAGTATGTTTTAAAATTTAATGTTTTAAATATATTAATATTTTTCAAGAAAACTATTTTGATTAAAAACAAATACTATTTTCAAATTTGGTATTATTTTATTATGAAATAATTATATATTATTACATGTTATATTTAAAAATTAATAGATAAGGGTTTTAATATAATAAACTATTTTTGAAACTAATGATGATTATCACTAATCCGTTAAAATATTAATTTTACTTTGTTCTTAATATTTTTAAAGAACATAAAATAGTTAATCAAAAAGAAGTAAATTATAGAAATTATAAATGTAACACTTTAAATATATAAAAAATAATAGATTATAAAATAAGTTATTTTAGAAAAAAAATATTTATAATTTTATAATAAAAGGTAATGTTAAATATATATATATATATACACTTGTGAATCTTATAAAAATAATAAAGTCAGTATATTTTATTAATAAAATTATTATTTTTGAAAATCTGTATTATATATTTCTAAAATATAATATTTTTTCTTGATATATTAATAAATAGAATTATTTTATTATTATAATACATTTATTTCATATTTGTATTTAAAAATTGAAATGTTGATTTAAAAAAAAGAGAAATTAAAAATAGTTTTAAAAAATATTGAAATCACGAGGGAGGAATTTGAGGGTCTCAGGGTCATGTAGTTAGGGATTCAAGAAGCTGAATCCATGGAGGGGGGTTTGAGCTTCTATCCAAGCACGACTGTGAGTTTGAGATCTTGTGCAGATATAGAGTCTTGATCACTAGAAATCAATTGAGTGTTAGATCTAAATATCGAGAGTGGTCCAAGCAACATCGAGGTGGTTTATATATAGATCAGTGTTCAAACTAGGCTAAGGAAAATCGATCTGTATTATGGGAGTTTGAACTCTTCCTGACCTTCAAATCTTCATGTCTAAGGTAGGTTCCTTCTTTTCCTTGTAGGAGTCTGAAATATTTGGTAGGTTTACATTATTTTAATTTCCTTCTTTTCAATTTTTCTACCTCGTTCTTTGTCGGTAGAAATTTTTTTGATTACTTGTATGGTGGACCATTTGTTGTTTTCTTATTTGATTTTGTATAGTGAATATAAAGTAAGTCGTTTTAGTTTGTTGATGGATTTTCATCTGATTGAATATATATTTTTTATCTTCAAGAAATTCCTTAGACTATTTTTATTATCTTGATTTCTGTTCTTGGTTTTTCAAAGAATTTGGATAGAATGTAATATATGTATATATGTATGATTTCTTTGGCAGAATTTTTCTACATTTTGTGTGGAATAAATATTTATATTTTTTGTAATGATTTTTCCAGTACACTTCAACAAAGAAATTATATATATATATATATATATTATACAATGATGTTGAGTTTAAAAATAGGTGTTCCGTTATTGTTAAGATCCCTTACCTCCCTACCTTGTTTAGTTGTTCACACCTTGATCATGTTTTGAACGCCTTTTTTTGCACTGCACTATCTTATACACTTTTTTGTTCTTTCTTCTAGTGTGTATAAGCCTCAGGCATAAGGGATGTTGGTTCATTTCTTTGAGGTAAGGTAATTTTTTCTTCATTTAAATAAAACAATTATTTGTATCTAAAATTCCATGTTTTATATATGTGTGTGTGTGATATTTATGGGAAACTTTAAGTTTATATGTTTTTTTAGAATTTAAATTTATGGTATATATATATATGTAACTAATTTTATGTTTAGTTTTTCATATATATTTAAGTATTATTTCCCATACTCTTTGATTTATTTACTTGAAAATTATAAAAGGATTTTTATGGGAGTATTAAATTTATGTTCAAGTTATATTATTCGAAAATATAAACATATCTGGTTTATTTAATTCTCAAGATCATTTGACTTCTAGTATTAAGTTTATAGTAATGTAAATATATGTATTTATATACAACATCATGTTTATGTTCACCATAACATATATGCATGTATTTATAATTATGGTCGTACTTTCAATTTATATTTAAGTAAGGTTTTTCATACTAATGATGTATGTGTATAAATATCTACAAGTACATATGTTTGTATATTATTTCATGAATTTAATGAATAAGAAATTCATTTCAATTCATTAATTTTACTCAATTTGATACTTCCATGTTAATAAAAGATGAAATTTTACTTTTATAATTATATATATATATATTACTTAAATATTTATTCTTATCATTATTTACCCATTATTTTATGAGAATAGAAAATTTTAACTTCTATTATGTGAAGGGTTCATTCATTTACACTAGTTTTTTATGTGTAAAATAATATTATGAAATATCACATTTTTAAATCAAGTAAATTAGTACATAAAATATTTATTTAAGGATGAATATTTAAAAGAAAAAGTTTTACATTTCATCAAAGGTATTTTATGAGTTTATGAATGAAAGTGTGAGTAAATTAATGTTAATTATTTTTATTAACAATCCATGAAAAGGCTAATTGATATGATTTTTGGTTGTATCGATACTCACAATTTATTTCCAATGAATGATCATATATATATACTTTTTTGTAAATACAAGTGTTTTTGTGTATTTTATGAATGATTATTTTCCTAAAGAAAAAACTCAAATGAAACTTATATATATATAAGTAATACTCTAATTTTTTTATAAAAATTGTCCCTTGAACATTTTCAAAATGATAGGGAGTGAGGAGTGAACTCATCCCCCAAGAAAGACCATAAGCCAAAATAGCCTTCATTGTTTCAAGTGTCCCCACTGTTTGTTTCAAAATCCTTCTAAATGACTTCCAAAAAATCATTGGGAGATTTTTAAATATTTTTAAAATTATTTATATATTAAATGTATTATAATAAAGGTATTTTAAAAAGGTATTTTTCACTATCCTTTTAGAAACCACCATACAGGGAAATTTAATCCTCATCCCTTATTTTAAAATTTTTTCTATAGGTCAATTAGAAGTTCTAAGATGGTAAGATTTTCTCATAGAGTTAATAAAGGTAAATAAATTTAGTTATTTTATTTTATTTTTGTACATATTTTATAAAATTTAAGGTATATATCTAATTCTCCAAAACCTATACCAAAAAAGGTCCTAGTGTGTAAGATGATTTGTGTTTTTTCATTTGTCTTTATAATAAAAATACAGAGCATTTTTATGTTCTGAATCTAGAAGCACATGTTAAGGGAATAATAGAATTTTACAATGAAGTCAATGTAAATATTTATATTAATAGCATTTAATTTAAATTCACTTTACTACATAGAATAATTTTTTTGTAAATTTTGAAATTCACTTTCCTGTATAAATTATTGAAACTTTTTACAATTTTCTTTGCTGTGAAATATCCTAAATTTCAGGATACTAAGTGAATGATCACTTAAACTATGACTAGAAAAATCCTTTATTTGTTAAATTTGAGCTTATCTAAGTATAAAAATACTCCCACTAGCATCATAGGGATTAAATTATACTCCATGATTTTTTTAAGATTCAATAAAAACTTCTTTATGTAGGGAAATAACTATTTCATTTTATAATTTATATTTAAAAAATGAACTATTATTTATATATAACATATGATATTCTACATGTTTAAGGATTATTCCAAGAAAAGAGTATTATTGTATAATGAAATGTCACCAATGAGTTATGAGAAAAATTTACCTCATGTTTTAGGAAATTAGGTTAAAATTTTATAATGGATAAAATAATTTTAGATATCACTCTTTTTTATACATGTTATAAAATTTTGATGAATTAAAAATGCTTTGAGAACATAATCTCATTTAGTGAAACAATATATTGTTTTGAAAACAAAACGAGATAAATATAAAATTGATAAAAAAATATTTCTTAGCTTGAAGTCCTTTATATCCTTACGCTGCAACCTCTTTCTTCATAAATTAAAGTTTGATTCATCAATTATTTTTCTAATTTTAAAATCTTATATATTTTCAAAAAATATTAATTCATACAGTTGGTATTATATACCCTTTTATTTTAATAATTGAATTCTATGAAATTTATACTAGAATTAAACTCTCAACTTATATTCTTGTATAATTTCATTTATTTACGACAATTCCTATTCTAATTTTCATTGCAGCCACAATGGTAGTATTGTTCTTGTTTCTTCATATTCAATTTAATTAGTATTGTGAAATATTCATGTACATTTTTCTTTCCTTTATTTCATAAAATTTTAATTTTTTTTGTTGAATAAGAATAGTATTATGTTGTGTACCACCCTTGACCTTCTCTACAATCCAAAAAACATACTAAGGAGGTCGGGTAAATGTTTACATGATTCTTTCATGTTGTCTTTTACAACAAACTATCAGAAACTTCCTGGAAGTGGTTATAAAATTAAATTCATGCTAATATGAACTTTAAGAGGTGAATCCATCCTCTCTAAATCATTAACATACCCAATAATATTGAACACATAAGTTGAGACTGAAGTTCCCTAAAAAAATTTACATCAAATAATACCCTTCAAAACTTCATGCATTTCATGCCTAATAATTTCTTGATAAAGCCTCTTTATAGTGTCTAACATGTTGTAAGAATCCATAGTCTCATGTTTCTTTTTGATAATAGAGTTAATGTTAAGCATAGTTTTTAAAATTTTATTATATTAATCCAAATCCATTTGTGTAAAATCTTCCCCAGTTGGTTTCTTAGTAAGTGGGGGTTCCAACATATTAAATATTTCTTATTTATTGATAAAAAATGTTATGTTTTGATTTCAATTGAAAAATATGTAACATTTATTTTTTATTTATCCTGAATAGATCTCAAATTCATACTGGTTGATGATTCCATTATCTACGATAAATTTGATTTTAGCATGAAAATATTATTTTATATATTTTTTCATTAAGGGCCTTTTAAAAAAATTTATCCCACTAAAATTTATGACTACATACATCAAATTTATTTATTGTTACAATATTTATATATCATCATTACTTACATTTCATATCATGAAAATAATCTAGGAATATTTAGTTAATTAAACATCCCAATTACATTAATTATGATTCATGGATAGGTAAGGGGGTATCTTAGGACCTTTATCAATTTGAGGCATAAAATAAACCCTATTACTCTAGTATCCCAACCATTAGGGTTTCCTATATAGTTTAACCCAAAAAAACTCAATGAATAAGAAATAAAATATAATAAAGGGGTATATAGCTAATCTTGACCAACCTTTTAAAATAATCCAAAGTCACTTTTAGCTTTCTTTCCTAATACAAGGTAATCTGGAGGTAATGAAATGAAACCATCCTACCTAGTAGGATTATTGATGTCTTGAATAGTGCTATATTGGAAGGAATATCCCACATAGTATTTTATGGTTTATTCCATTTTAAAAATATCACTAGAATAACTTGCATCACATGTATACTAAACCCATTACATGTTATGTAATTTTTGTTATCTCATGTTTTATTCCTTCATGTATACACTCTTCTAATCATTCAGTTTTAGAATCCATATTTCACATACCGAATTAATGTGTTCACACTACATTAATGTGTAGATATTACACAGCCCAAAATTTTATGTTACTCACCAAAGAACTAAATCCATATAAATTTATGCATATCTAATTTCATCTTAGGCATAACAAATGTGAACTATTCATGTAAAGAAATAGATATATTTGATATTTATAATATCCACATAAGTACGATCATAGAAACAAATATCCAACCCCTTACCTTTCGAGAACAAGGCATAATCCATCTATAGGATAGGTAGTTTAACCCCAACTCCAACTCATCAGGAAAAATTTACTCATCATAGAATTCAATTCATGCTATTTATAAAATCTAATATACACAAAATATATTCGACAAATATTCTAAATCTCATAACTCAAATAAAACATGTGGTTAAGGTAAATGAAAAATTAAATTTTATGTAGTCGTACCATGCTTGTAATGAAGATCTCTATCACTTATAAGAAAATTTACCACATAAATTTTACATACACTTTCATTCATACTCTATAAGAAATTCCTAAAACTGAATGATTTAAAGAATAACCTCTTAAATAAATGAAAATTTTATAAATTTAAATATGAGAACAACTTGTAAACCATTTCATATATTTAAATCTTATTATAAGCATTTTAAAATTAAGAAAAACATTATAGTTGTAAAATAATTTTAGACATAACCACTTTAATATCCAAATTTCATATGAACTCAATAAAATTTGAATTCCAATAGAATTTAATTTTAAAAAATTATATATATGATATATAATCATTTGTCAATATTCAATTTTTATTTTCTGTATTTTTTTAGCTAATTAAAATTTCATTTACAGTATCTAAACCTTTAAATAAATCAATCCTTAAAAAATATGATTCTATCAAAATAATATCCTCAATTAAGGCCCACTTTAATTTGAATAATTCGAATTAATTTTTTATGAACAAATCAAAATTTTAAATATAAACATATTTATATTTGATAAAAATTTATGTTGTTTATAAAATCCTTATAAATTATCATTGTAAATTATAAATAAATGTTTTATTTGACGATTGAAAAGATTCCACATAAATTTTGTAAAAATATTAATCCCTTTTATTAATATTTATAAACATGTTATAAATCATTTTAATATGAAGATTATGTTATCACTATTAACTCTTTAATATTAATGTCATTTTTATAATAAATATTTCAAAATCATTTAATTTATTAACCATAAAATTTTTATAGTTAATCAATTTACCAAACACATTTTTATAGATTTTTATACATATTCAAAAATACAATCTCCATTATCTATAATAAATTTATAAATATTTTAAATTAAACCTTAATTAAAAAATAAATGTTGTAAAACGAGTCGATTATAAGCAAAGAGAAATGAGAATATAATAACATCAAACGTACAAGATGACGATGATGAAGTAAATCATCTTAATCACAATATAAAAAATATAAAAAAGAAACAACACAATTATATGTCTAGTAAAAATCCAACACCAATTCCATTAACATATCAACATATTTATAGAGTAAAAATTTCTTGATCCAATGGTCAAAACTAATTCCTTTGAGTAAGATCCAACGGTGGGAACCTAAATGGTTTTTTTATATGAAGGGTTTTGTTGGGTAATGAATAAACCTAATTAATTTTTATTTGATGAAATCCAAAAAATAAATGATAATTTAAACATCTCTCTCTTGGATGTCATAATCCCATGGATTCTAATAAAAATATTCACTTAAAAAACCCAGTGGGAAAACTAATGAAGGGAGAATTAGTATAGTTTTCCCAAATCACCCTCATAAAGTCATGATAGAATTTTCAGTCTTCACATTCCAATTTTATAAATTAATTTCTCAAATGTTGAAGTTGAAAATTCCATTGTGAATTTTTTTTATATTGTCACAATATATTTTTTTCTGGATATCAGTCACACCATTATTTTTAAGGTTATGGGTAAAAAAGAATAATTGTGAGATAAGCTTTGTTTGGTCACCTTTAATATACCTACCTTTTAACTATGAAATGCACGAAATGTTGTATTCATATAATTTAGTGGAAATTTTATTATTCATGTATAATCCAAAACTACTTTTAATATGATTAATCACTAATCTCATCTAAACACATTCTAGAGTGGATTCATGAATAAAAATAAACTCAACATTTTTTAAAGAAGACACAGAAATAAATTTATTTTAGAATAGAAATAAATAGAAATTACATTATATGTAAACACATATCTAGTTTTATATTTTTCCATGTGTGGATCATAAAATTATCCTTCATTATCATAACAAAAAAACATTGGTTCTATACATTTTTAATAAAGTAACCCCCAATATTTGTACCCTTGAAGGTATCTTAATACATGTTTGATATCATTCCAATGTCAATGAGTTGTAGAAAAACTATACCTTTACAATAAATTTATAGAAAATGATATATCTAGTCTTGAATTATTTTCAATCTAAATAAGTTCTCCAATATCAGTCATATATATTACTTCAGGACCAATCAGTATATTGTTATCCTCCTATAGTTTAAAAGGATCTCTATCTTGATCAAGAGATCACACAACCATTGGTTTAATTAATTTATATGATTAAATCATATTAAATATCTATCAAAATTTAGCAATATAACATGATTGATGAAAAAGTTTCATTCTTAAGATTCTAAATTTATAAACCAAGGTAGAAATTTGACTTCCTAAATTATTTCTTTTCTAATTCGTTCATCAAATATTCCACTCCCTTTGAAATTTCATCTTTAGTCTGAATAATATTTAAATCATCGACATATACTTAAATGATCACAAGGTCTGATATAGTCTTATTAATTAAGACTCAATGACATATTTGATCATTATTATGACCTCCCTTCATTAAATATTTACTCAAACAATTATACCATATACACCCTGAAAGCATTAATCTGTATAATGATTTATTCGCCTTAACTGAATAATGATATCGAGATCCTGGATATTTTTCTAGAAATTTTAATCCTTAGGGGATTATCATGTAAATATCATTATTAATATCACCAAAAAGATATGAAATCACAACATCTATCCAGAGTAATTCAATTTTATAATGTAAAAAAATGTCATGAGATACTGGAATGTAATTGCATCCATTAAAGGATGGTATGTTTCATCATAATACATCATGGTTTTTTGTGAGAATCACTGATCTATTATTAGAAATTTATACCTCATTAATTCATTTAATTTCATTTTTTTCTCCAAATACCCATTTATATCCAACAAGCATAATCCCTTCAGGGGTATTAATGATCAACCCAAAAACCACACGTATAGAAAGTGAGTCTCAATCAGATTGGATTGTGACTTTCCATTAATCCCAATCTGGCCTTTCATGACATTAATTAACTGTTTTAGGTTATTGATCCTCATCCATAATTTCAAGGGTAAAATTGTATTAAAATGTGTTATGGACAATGGTCTTCACATGGTTTCTATATCTTCTAGTGTTGGTGAAATTTATTAAAACTTCTTCCTGATCATGATTATATATTCTGGTACATTTATATTCTCTTTAGGTTAATTCATATCATCATCCAACATAGGTTGTTTAGCCTTTATTTGATGGGGATTTTTATATTTTGAACCAAGTGGTCTTCCATGATTTAGGCATGGATTGGAATCATTGTTTTCAATATAATCATATTGTCTTACAAGGACATATATCCTATCTCGTGCATTCAAAGCAGGTGTATATGATTTTTTTAACACATTTTTAATCATTGAATGCATCAATAAATTGATTTGTTTAATTTTTCAAATTAATTATCTTTTAAACATAAAGTTTGATCGTATTTGTATGAGGATCAAGATGTAACAATGAATTCTCCTTTCATGATATTTCCTTTGAAGTTGATTGATTCTTCCCTTTGAGTGTTGGAAATAATTTTCCAACCAAATTTTACTGAATTTTTTTTAAAACATATCCTATCATAATCTCAAGATATTTAATGGTCTAGGGATATTAAAAAATAACATATATACCCCAATCTTCTTTGGAATCCTATTTTTTTTTTGTGGAGGTGCTATAGGAACATATTCAATTAAATATGTTTAAGAATTTTGTATATCATTACTCTATAGATATGGAAAATGTCTTCATCAGGAAAATTATTCGCAACAAATTGATTTATATCATCCATTTTATTTAATAAAATAAAACATTCATATAAGGAATTAAAAAAGAAAAAAATAAAACATGTCATATTTATTTTAAAAAATTTACATAAAACCAACACCAAATTCTATTTCCACCATGAAAATCATTGCTTGATCTATGTGCTCAAAACATTTGAAGCATACAAAATAATAAAAAAAATATCAATTTTTTAATATCATTATCATATTTTAAAGCCTAGTGAGAAATATTTTATTCATTATTCTTTTCCTTCCCTTTGATAGATTATGGATAAAGATGAAAAAAATTCTTAGGTGTGTGAAAGGTATGTGGTAGTTCCCTTTCATGACACTTTGAAAACATTCACTTTTGTTATTATTTTATTTATTCATTTGTGGTTGTTCATTATTGGAAAACTTATATATTTGTCATTCTCTAATAACCTAGTTTTTTGAAGCCCTTCCTTTGTGAAAATCTAGTGTTTGTAGTGTTATTAGTTGCACGTGTCTTATTTACTAGGAGTTTTCCAAAAACTCGGTTCCGCCAAGTAGTTCCGTAGAAATAGTGGTATTGTCACGAGGGAACTATGATGGTGGAACCATCAGGGATGCACCATAACAGTCACACACCATTATGGTGGCACCTTTACGATGTCTCACCGAATGGTGTCCCACACTTTGCCAATTTGTTCCCCAGTTTCCTGATTTTTTTTCAGTTACTCCCCTCATAACATATCTTTTAATGTAAAAGTTTTTTGATACCCTTTTCAAATCCATTAAAAGACAGTAGAAGATGTTTTAAATACCCAAGAGTTGGGAGACAGTTCAGTTACTAAAACAAGAGGCTTTTTTCATGGTGAAACACCCTTCCCCGTGATTTCCAACTTCGCCCATGTTGCGTGTTTTTTTCTCCAAATATATCTATTAACTCACAGATGTTATCTACACTATCTTTGAGGATAAATATTAAATAACAATTAATCCTGACACGTGAAACTACCCAATTGTGCGGTCAATCCACGATCCCACGTCAAGTACTTTGAAATTGTCTCCCTGATTTTAGGATCTGTCCTTTTCTTAAGTTGAGATCCCCACTTCATTTTTTCTTTCATTTTCTCTAAGTATGCCTAGAGACTTACTACGGAGACGAATTGTGCACCTATGCTGGAGCTCTTCCCACTCAGCCTTGAAGCCCTCGATTTTTCCTTTCCAATAATTCATTCATCCTCACTTCTTAATGCAAGGATGAAAACTTTGATCCTTGATCATCCAAGTATGGTTTCTTCCTTTGTATCTCATTATTATGCGTCATGGTGGGTGGGTATGATAATGATTATTTGGAACATAGATGAAAACAACTCTTTAATGAATATAATTAATGAAGTCTTAACGAATTAAGGGTTGGGAATGATGATGTCAATGTTTTTGTTATTTACCTTTTTTTATGTTATGAATTGTATAGATTCATGTCCACTAAAAATTGTGGTCATTGGTGGTCTTTTCTAAGGAACTTATAAACCTTTGTTTTCTGGATAATCTTTTGATCGAATGGTTAAAACATGGAAACTAATTAATCACATAAATTTGTTTGATAAAATGGATCTCTGATAAATTATAATACCTGTGTCAACACCCCGGATAACCAAATAGAAACTATGAAAATTAATAAATAGTGATGGTTAAATCTGAAAACATCTTTACTATGTTCTAGTGGTTTTCATGGTTTCTCTCGATGATGCATTTGGGGTGACATACATGGAAATGGAATATCCTGTTGTTCATTTGTTTTGTGGATATTTTGTCATTCCGATCTAGTATATTGGGGCATGGTTTGGTTACAGTACTATGAGGGATCTAATGGATCCCTTTTTTGTTGTGACTTTACAAGAGAACCGGGTGTGAATGCTTAATATCATACTTGATCATTTTTCCTTCAGTGTTGTTTGTCTTTCGGTTGTGCCTGTTAGTTTCCCATAGTAGAGATTTTTTTCAAACAGAATCACTTGAACATGATAATGATAACAGGTACAATGAAATATTTTTTCCAAAAATTAGGTGTGCTCTGGTTGTGGCTATCTTGTATTTGTTTATATAGGGATAGCAGTAAGAGTGGTTTTGTATAAGCTGGTTTTCTATTTTGGAACCCTTAGGTTGGGATGAGTGTTTGATTAACTATATGTATAATGTTTAGTTCTCGGGTTTCTTATACTCACCCCACCCATGTTGGGCACTTCGTACCAAACACCCCCGTTTAATGGGGGAGGGTGTGTTTCCCAACATTCTTATGAGTGGATGGTTATTATCTTCATTCTTCTCCCTATCCCAGGTAGCCCAAGACTCTTTAGTTAGGCTATGAAGGCCTAATATTCATTATTTCCAAAGACACTTCGGGTAGGGAGTGTTGTGGTGGTTGGCCCAGGTGTGTGGGGGAAAGTTTGTTTCCCAGGTGTCTTCAGGATGAGGCCAAAGTGTCTTCGGGCATGGAAGTGGTTATTTTGGCCTAGTTGTCTCTGGAATGGGATGTGTGTGGTTGTGGTGGCCAAGGTTTCTGTGGGCGGGATGTGTGGTTGTGATTTCCTATAAGGTTGTTGTTGGATCGGAAATGGGACAATAGTGGTACTTTTGGGGGAGGTCTAGCATGTAGGTTATCCTAAATAACCAGTGGGAAAGAGGTGTGGGGTACCCAAATATTGATGTGTTATTACTATTACTTTACTTGAATTGCATTATTTAGGGAGTGTTCCATGGTGAGGTGTGGTGGATATTTTTCTTGATAGGTGATTTGGTTAGCTCTATTTCTCATTGGGAATTAGAATGCCTCCCCACTTGTGCACGAGAGATTTTGTTTTTCCCATATTGAGTATACCTATATACTCAACCTACATATATAAATCTTCTTTTAGGTTACTAGGAGGACATTTAGGACCGTATTGTACCTTACTAGCTCGGGAATCGATAGTTTACTTCACTGCTTTTCTTTATTTTGGTACTTTTCATCATATTTTTTCTTGTACCATGTATCAGTTTATTTTTGAACATGCATTTGGGAATGGATTTTTGGGATTTACTTTCTTTTAGGGATTTTGGAGTTGTTTGGGGCTTACCATCTTATCCCCTGCTCTTGTTCTATAAAAAGGGTAATTCCTTCCATATTACGTGTGATTCTATACCTGTGGTGCTAGTCGCCACTCCAAAGACTATTGAAACTGGGACTCAGGGTTCATTATCTCTCCTTTAATTTTAAGAAGAAAGGGTCTAGCAGTTTTCTATCCCTTCCCTCATCTTGGTGAAGGTAGGTCATGACAGAATGGTATTTGAGGGATGGTTGAGATAGAGGATTGAGTTAGTGGTTAGGCACAGTGAGGACTTCATGGGATGGTAGGGAAAAAATGTTAGGTAATCTTACTGCATGAAATATTCCAGGGAAGACTAGATAGGACATGGGATTTTAGGGCCCCCATGGTCTAATTCAAGGACTCTGGGACTACTGTGCGACTAAGTGAGGCTACACTAATTACAGGTTAGAGAACCTATGAAATGTACCTTAATTATGATGACTTTATCTCTTGTGTGTTCAGGGTTTTTTGGGAGTTTAAAATGAATGACATGTTTATGAAAAATTTAAATGAGATCTTCTACACTATTCCGGCTGAGGAATTTCTTTGTTTACATTGTAGCTGTGAAAACCATATGATGTCAAAAAGTAATGTGGGTGATCAAGGACCAAGAGGAAGATTTGGCTGATCAGTGGATGGCTGATCGATGGGAGGAGGATGACCACTAGCAGAAGAGGCTTTGTGCCTTTCATTGGCAGACCCTCAAGAAGTATGAGGGTAGCATCTAAGACATGGAGACAAAGAGATGGCTCGAATAGCTGGTGATAGCTTTCAACTTCATCTGGGTTCTTAAATAGTACTAGGTTCCTCTGTCTGTGATCTAGATGTGCGGATTGGCATGTCAGTGATGGACGCTCTATCTCAGGGAGAAGAATGAAGCTGAGGTTTTTTGGACTGACTTCGAGAGGGTGTTCGGGGTGTAATTCCTTTCTTCTATAATGAAGGATTAGAAGAGGTAGGAGTTACTCTCCCTCTAGGAAGGGAGTATGTTAGAGAGGGAGTTGGGGGACCAGTTCAAGGATCTCCTTCATTTATCTACAGACCACTTCCCAAATGAGGATTCGCGGGCAAGATGCTTAGAGGAGAACTTCGATCTTCCCTTCAGTTTATTTTAACTCCCTTCACTCTACCAACATACATGGAGATTAAAAAGAAGTCTGAGGTGGTGGATAGGATTCAAATGCTCGGAGATTGATATGAGAGGGGATCTAGTTAAAATTGTCTAAGGGGAAAGCTGTTAGCAGTAGGCCTCAATCATCAGGGTTGTCTAGGTTACGGCAGGCAGGGAGTAGGCCCCAATAGTTCCAGTTTTGATCTCCTGGTCCTTACCCATTCTCTACTAGCCTAGGACCGAGGTTCATTATCTGTGTAATCTGTGGGAATCTCTGAACTTAGTACTCAAACTGAGTGTAGTACAATGGAGGTGGGAAGGTTAGATTCCCACCACAGCAGTAGGAGTTTCCAGCAAGACCTTTTCAGTAGTAGTAGTAGCAGGGGAAGCGAGCTCCTGCTCCACCTAGGGCAGACGATGCTGGAGGAGGATGACCTCAGGGCACTCCTTAGGGACCTCAACCAAGGAATTTTTGTCAAGGCGGTCAACAGTCCAAGGGAAAGGGATCTAGGCATGGTTAGCTGCACGCTGCAGAGGTAGCGGTTCTAGCAGGGCTGGATGTCGTTCGAGGTACGATCAGCTTGTTTAGTACTCTTGCTTATTCCATGTTTGATTCAAGAGCCTCGCACTCCATTTTTTATGCCATCTAGCCAATTCCTTGGGCCTAGATGTAGATAGACTCTCCATACCTTTGGTGATGAGTACGGTAGTTGAAGATCGGACTAGCCTGTTTGACATCTATCAAGGATGCAGTCTGACACTATGGCCACATCAGTCCAGTGGGGATCTCTTTATTCTAAAAATAAATCCATACGATGTCATCCTAGGCATCGATTGGTTGTTCTCCATACACACTGTTATCGACTACTTCTAGAGAAGGGTCGTGTTCTCATATATGGGCAGCTAGCATGTAACTTTCTTTGGAAAGGGGGGTTTCTAGGAGAGCAGTCAGCGAGAAGAGCCCCTTCTTTCTTTGTTAGTTGATATGTCTATAGAGTTGGAAAACATAGAGATGGAGGAAGTCCCAGGAATCATCAGTGATTTATTGGAAGTCTTCCCTAGAGAGGTGGTGACTCTACCCCCTCAATGTGATGTCGGGTTTGGGATAGACATATAACCCAATGTCGGTCCAATTACGATAGAACCCTATCAGATGGTGCCTTCTGAGTTACAGGAGTTGCGGATCTCGGTTGATGACCTAATGAAAAATGGTTTTATCCAACAAAATGCGTGACCATGGGGTTCTCCAATAATGTTTGCAAAAAAGGTGGATGGTGGTCTCTGGCTATGCATAGACTACCAGAGACGGAATCAGGTAATGGTTAAGAACTGGTACCCTATCCTGAGGATCAACGACCTTGTTAACCAGTTTAAGGGAGAAGGTTGGTTCTCTAAGATTTAAATGCATTTGGGATATCACCTATTGAGGGAGAATGAGGATTAACATCGTGAAGACTGCTTTCGGGTGCAGATATGGTCACTTTTAGATTTTATTCATGTTTTTTGGTGTTACAAATGCACCAGTCGTGTTCGTAGGACTCATGAACTCCATTTTCTGCAAATATATGGACCAGTTCGTAGTCACATTTTTTAAAGACATCTTAATCTACTCAAGATCAGAGGAGGATCATAACAATCATCTGAATATAGTTTTGGAATTCCTCCCACACCACCATCTCTATGAGAAGTTTTTGCAAGTGCATTTTTTGAACACTAGAGGTGCACTTCCTTGGACAAGTGGTGTCCCAATAGGGAATATCATCAAACCCATCAATGTTTAATCGATTGTTTCTTGGGAGCACAAAAGAACATGGTAGAGGTTCATAGTTTTTAGTGTCTAGAAGGTTACTACTAGAGGTTCGTTCCCAAAATATCTTGAGTTTCAGTGCCATTGATAGCCTTAACGAAGAAAGACCAGGCTTTTGTTTGGAGTGATCAGTGCCCGGAAGACTTTAGTAATCTGAAGGGGAAACTGGTCAATACCCTAGTACTGAGGTTTCCATAGGAAGGGGTAGTGTTTAAAATGTTATGTGATACTTCGAGTCCAAGCTTAGGGTGCGTACTGATGCAGTGGTGGGGAGTGATCTCTTATGGGTCTATAAAGTTATGTCCTCATGAATGTAACTATGCCACACACAACCATGATCTTGGAGCGTTTTTGTTTTCATTGAACTTTTTGCGGCATTACTTTATTAGGGAATGCTTCATGGTCTTCCCAGATCACAAGCTTTTGAGGTATATCTTCTCCCAGTGATACCTAAACTTGTGGCAACAAAAGGTGGATGGAGTTTCTCCAGGACTATGACTATGAGATCTCTTACACCTCAAGAAAAGGGAATGTGGTGGTCTATGCCTTGAGTATGAAGTCGCAAAAGAATGTGGTTCGGGAGTCAGAAAATGCTTGGAAATCAACAGAGGAGTTGGTTGCTTTACATATGAGCATTAGAGTGGACGACGGTAGAGGTTGTCTGTTCCAGATGACAGTGCAGTCTTCCTTGGTACTGTAGGTGGCAGAGTCTCTGTGGGGGGAATTAGTGGTTGATGTAATGTATGTTCATGTTATCCAGGTCAATGCTCTGGAAGGATGGTCGAAATATGTCCAGATTCGGATGCTTTTCCACGATATGTTTTTTGTCTCGAAGATGATGTGTGAGAGTGTCAGTGAGTTCCATAACTCACCCCTGGTGGTAATTCTTGGACTTTCCAAGATGTTTTTAGGCCTAAGGGAATAGTTTTGGTGGCCCTGGGCGAATCATGTAGTGGCAGAGGTTTTGGAAAGGTTCCTAGTATGTCAATAGGTGAAGTATGAACACTACGTCCTTTTAGGTTTATTGTAGCCTTTATATGTCCACGAGTGGACGTGGGGAGACATCTTAATGGATTTCTTCACAGGGATACCTAGGGTTCAAGGAGGATGCGATGCTATATGGGTAGCGGTAGACCAGGTGATGAAATCTGATCACTTCCTAGAAATCAATGAGTCAAGTGTAGTGGATTCCATAGCATAGAGTTATGTGGATGAGTTGGTGTGGTTTCATGGAGTTCTAAGGTCTATAGTCTCAGATTAGGTTGCAGAGTTTACTTGATGATTCTGGAAGGGATTGCAATGTGAATTTCGCACCCAACTATGCCTTAGCAGTGCTTTCCACCCCCCAGACATATGGGAAGATAGAGAGGACCATCTAGACATTTGAAGATATGTTATAGGCATGTTTTTTGTACTTAGGGGGATCATGTGTATGACACCCTCTCTGGTAGATCTTTCCTACAAAAATATATATCACTCTACCATTAGAATGGCTCCATTCGAAGCCTTGTGTGGATGGATGTGTCGTTCACCCGTTTGTTGGGTCGAGTTTGGGGAAATAGGTGTTCTTGGACTGAAGGTGGTGCAGAGCATGACAAGGAAGGTTCAGATGGGGTGTGAGAGGATGAAGATGACTCATGACTCATAGAATTCGTATAAAAATCTTAAGAGGAGGCCCTTCAAGTTCGAGGTTGGGGACCATGTGTTCTAAAAGGTCTCCCCTTGGCATGGGCATGAAGGTCTAACAGGGTGAGTAAGCTTTCTCCCAGGTTCGTCGGACCCTTAGAGGTGTTGTGGTGAGTTGGAAAAGTATCATATCAGTTGGCCCTACCATCACCACTACTAAGGATCCACGACATTGTCCATGTGTCTCAACTCTGTCGATATCTATACGATGATTCGCACATCCTTGACTGGGGAGAGATGAATATCGAGGATGATGTGACATTTGTGGAGCGACCAGTGAGGATCAAGGGTAATGAGGAGAAGGTTCTTTATGGAAAAAGAATTCACTTGGTTCATGTGTTGTGGAGGAATGGTGGCCTTGAAGAGAGTACCTAGGAATGGGAGAAATAGATGCATGCTCAGTACCTAGAGCTGTTTTGAGTTTTGTTTTGTGTTTGTTTTGTACTTGACTGTGATGTAGTTCTTGTCCTTATTAACTATGATATGGGATGTTTTCCTTTATCTGAATTTGTGTGAAAAGTACAAACTATGGGGAGGGGAGGACCTGATCCCTAATCAAGAGGCGTTAAGGTGGATGCGATTAAATCAGTGTAGGCAAGTCAGTACCGCCCAAAGTAGATAGTATCTTAGCATAGGAAAAGAGACTCCTTGATCCAGGAGTGTGGATGGTGTGACCTTTATATGTTTGTGTGGTCACTTGGGGGAGAAGAGTGGTAGTGTAACAATAGTTGTTCGAGATATTGATGAGGAAGATTTTCTCCTAGATATAAAGGTTTATTCTATCTTTTGAAAAATACTAGGGTGGTTTATCCCTTAGTGGTGTCTTACAGGGTGGTTGTTCATACCCCTCTCTTTTCTTTGAGTTTACTCTTGAATTCTCAAGGAAGAGAATATTTTGAGAGGTATATGATGTAATAAACCGGTTTTCTTGAGCCCTTCCTTCATGAAAATCTAGTGTTTGTAGTGTTCTTAGGGGTCATGTGACTTCTTGCCAGGGATTTTTCCAAAAACTCAGTTCCACAAAGCGGTTCCACCGGTCATGGTAGCACTATCACGATCACATACCAAAATTATGGAATCGCTTATGGTGTCTCATTGAACTGGAGGTTATGTTATGGTTGCATCGTTATGGTGGCACTATTATGATTTCTCACTAAACAGTGTCCCACCCTTTGCCAATTTTTTTCCCAGTTTCCTGAGTTTTTTCAATTCTTCCCCCGGTAATGTATCTTTTGACATAAAAGTGTTTTAATACCCTTTTCAAAGCCATTTAAAGCCAGTAAAAGATGTTTCAAACCACCAAGTGTCTGGAAATGCTTCAGTTTCGAAAACAAGTGGCCTTTTTCCTCGGTTTCACACCCTTCCTCATGCTTTCTAACTTCTCCCCTATTACGTGGTTTTCCTCTTTGAACATATCTATTAACTCACAGTCATTATCTCTACCTTATCTGAGGAGAAATATTAAATAAAAATTAATCCCGATATGTGAAACCACCTAACCGTGCGGTCAAGACATGATCCCACCTCAAGTACTTTGAAATCATCTCCCTGGTTTTAGGATTTGGGTTTTTCTTAATTCAAGATCCTCTCTTCCTTTTTCCTTCCTATTTCTATAAGTATGCCTAGAGACTTACTCGAGAGACGAATCATGAACCCATGCTAGAGGTCTTCTTACTCAGCCTTGAGGCCCTTGAGTATTCCTTTCTTGCAAGTCACACATCCTTAGTTCTTGACGCAAGGATAAAATCATTAATCCTTAATCATCCAAGTAGGGGTTCTTCCTTCATCTATCTTTATTGTGCGTCATGCGGGGTGGGTATGATAATGATCCTTCCATATGTAGATGAAACCAATTCTTTAATGAAGATAATTAACGGACTCCTAAAGAATGAAGGGGTGGGAATGATGATGTTTATGTTGTTGTGATTTACTTTTGTTTTATGTTATGAATCGTATGGACTAATGTCTACTGAAAATCATGGTCATTAGTGGTCCCTTATTGCACACAAATGAACCACTGTTTTCTGGATAATCTTGTGATTAAACGGATAGAACATGGAAACAGGGTAATCACGTAAACAAGGGTGATAACATGGATTCCTGATAAATAAGAATCCATGTGAAATCACCCCAGCTAACCAAATAGAAATGAGATACTTAAATAAATGGTTATGGATAAATCTGAAAACTTCCTTGCTCTTTTCTGGTGGTATGCATGGTTTCTATTATTGATGATTGTGGGGTAACATGGATGGGGATGGGATCTCCTATTTTCCAGTTGTCGCTTTTTGGATCTATGTCCATGAATAGCCAGTATGTTGGGTCTTGGTTTGGTTCCAGTACTTTGAGGGATCTCATGGATCCCTTTTAATGTTGTGAGTTTACAAGACAACTAGGTGTGAATGCTTAAAATCATGCTTGACCATCTTTCCTTCAGTGTTGTTTGGATTTCGATTATGCCTGGTAGTTTCCCATAGTGGATAATTGTTTCAAATAGAATCACTCTAACATGATAACAATAATGGGTACAATGGGGGGTTGTTTTCTAGAAATGAGTTGTGCTCTGGTTGTGGGAGTTGGGTATTTGTGCATGTAGGGATAGCAGCACGAGTGGTTATGTATAGGCTGGTTGTCTATTTCAGAACCCTTAGGTTGGTATGAGTGTCTGATTACCTAGATATATAATGTTTAGTTCTTGTTTTTCTTATATGGACACCACCCATGTTGAGAACTTCATGTCGAACACCCCCATTTCATTGGGTAGGGTATTTTTTGCAAAAATTCTTATGAGTGTCTGGTTATTACATCATTTCTGATCCCTCTCCCAGGTATCCCAAAACTATTCGGGTAGGCTGTAATGGCCTAAAGTTCATTATGACCCATGACTATTTGGTAAGGGTGTGTTGTGGTGGTTGGCCCAAGTGTGTGCGGGTAGGTTTGTTTCCCTATTGTCTTTGGGATGAGGTCCAAGTGTCTTTGGGATGATGCCCAAGTGTCTTTGGGATGAGGTCCAAGTGTCTTTGGGTGTAGTAGTGGTTGTTGTGGCCCAGGTGTCTGTGGGGAAGGATGTGTGTAGTTTTGGGGGCCCATGAGTTTGCGGGTGAGATATGTGGTTGTGATATCCCATAAGTTTGTTGTTGGGCGGCAATGGGATGAAAGTGGAACTTTTGGGGGAGTTTTGATGCATTGGATATCCTAAATAACTAGTGGGAAAGATGTACGGGGTACCCAAATATTGATGTGTTGTTACTATTACTTTACTTGACTTGCGTTATTTGGGGAGTGTTCCTTGGTGAGGCTGGGTGGATAGTTTCCTTTCTAGGTTATTTGCTTATATTTATTTCTCATGGGAAATTATAATTCCTCCCCACTTGTGCAGAAGAGCTTTTGGTTTTCCCTACTGAGTATACTTTTATACTCAGCCTTTGTATATAAAACTACTTTCAGGTTTCTAGGAGGACATCGAAGACCATTCCATACATTACTAGCTCGGGAATCTAGAGTTTTCATTATAGCGTTTCTTTATTTTGGTACTTTTCATCATAGTTTATCTTATACCTTGTATCAATTTTATTAACATGCATATGGGAATGGATTGTTGTTATTTACTTTCATTTTCGTCTTTTGGAGTTTTTTGGGACCTAACATATTATCTCCTGATCTATTTTTATAAAAAGGGTAATTCCTTTTATATTACTTTTGATTCTATACCCTTGGTGATAGTCGTCACTCCAGGACCTATTGAAGGCAGGACTCGGGGGTCATTGTCTCTACTTTAACTTGAAGAAGGAAGGGTCCAGCAGTTTTTTGTCCCTTCCCTCTTCTTGGTGAAGGTGGGTCGTGACACATTCCCTCTTCTCATTTGTTTGATGACCACCTCGAGAAAATGTCTTTATTTTCCTCGATTACATTTATTATTTAAATGAACTTGATTAAAAGTTATCATATTCACTTCTGGGAACAGTGTCACACCAGTTTTTCAGAATTCATGATTCCTCATTCGGATTTAATTATTGTTCTCAATAACTATAAGGCAAGAATGTAATTTAGAGTATTTTGTAAAACCATTAATGTGATATTATTTCTGTATAATAGAATATAAGGTGTTGAAAGTATAATAGGTTTTTTCCAACATATCTATATAAGTGATCATTTATTTACACAATTTTATTTTTGTTGTTACTTTTAACATAGCGAAGTTGTATTCACTTACTGATTTTTAGTCTTGGAAACATAAATGGATCCACTCAATCCTTTCTCCTAGTGGTATTACAAGTCATAAGTGGCCATACCGCTCCTTTATTTTTAGATGTATCACCAAATAATCCTTCACCATGAGGTACTCATTCATAAAATCCTCATGGAGGTGATAATGGAGGAATATTAGGTCTTGGGTATGGTCATGAGTGGAAGCATGATTAACGACATTAATTTCTCCTCTAAGTCTGTTTGCATTGAGGTTCATCTCATCATCCAGAGTCCATGACAAGTAATTCTTACCTAAAATTTCAAGAGGGATAAATTCATGTTTTTCAATATTGTCCAAGGAATATTTATATTACCATTTTCCCTAACCTTTTTACTTTTTAGAACAATCAAATAAATAATGTGTTGTAAAACCACTAGATTGGAGGAAAAGAGAAATGAGCATATAATGATGTTAAATGTATGGGATGATGATGGAGAAGTAAAAAATATCAATATAAATAAAATAGAAGAAAAAATAAACAACAAAAGTATATGGCCAGTAAAAATACAACCCAAATTCCATTAACATATCACCATATTTATAGAGTAGAAATAGATTTATCTAACAGTCAAGATTTATTCCAACGAATCAGATCCAATGGTGGAAATACAAATGGTTTTGGCTATATGAAGATTCATGTGGGGTAATGAATATACCACATTAATTATTATTTTATAAAATCCACAAAATAAATGATAATTTATACCAATAAATAATTTATTTATTATAAGAAACAAATATGAACAATTTTATATTTTTATTAGGCTATAAAAAACCCTTTTTATCAAGCCTAATAGTATTTGATAATAAAATTATAAATTTTAAGCATAAAATAAATTAATATATATATATTATATGAAAAATAATTTTTTTATATACTCTAAAATATATTTTATTACACTAGAAAAATATATCATCACTTACTAATCGCCTGAATAGTCATCCAACACAAGGAGAGCTTGTTGGGCTCAAGAGTACACTAGCCGAGCATGGTGGATAAAGTATGAGCTTGTGTGTGAAATTATATGGGGTAGAAAATTTAAGAGTAGCACAAATTAGGGTAACTTGATAGGGGGAAGTAGTGGGAGTACGTAATCATCGTGTGGGGATACACATAACTTAATCAACATATGTGCCTCACACCATGAGTAATAAGGCAGTACACTCCTCAGGGATAGTATGATGTGAGGCATGTTTAGTGTGGGAACTATTCATCACTTTGTGTGCTGAAATCTAGGCACGACACTCCTAGATTCCATTATACCAGCATTCCTTACACTTTTATCTAAATATGGTGCTTTATTCATACACAACATATCATTCTCAACATTCATAAATTGATCTCGAGCACAAAATTTCATGACATTTTTATGAAATTATTCAATAATTTATTTCATACAGTATGTGGAAAACTTATGGAACCTCCGTATGTTTTAATTCATATTTTGTTTCCTTGAAATGAAATATTAGGCACTACCCTCATCACATGTTGAGACTCAACACAATAGAGAGAAAACCAATGCTTTATTTTTTTCCCAGTTGAATTCTAATTAATGTTATCCAATAACACTTGCTCCATTTCACCTCATAGACACATTAACATATTAAGAAGATGTTATTATATGGAACAAAATCATATTTTATAACATTATCATATAATACAACTCTGATTAAAAACCAAAACAGTGATGATGAAAATCTTGTGTTCTTCATTTATAGTGAAAGATGCATAATGAAACGTCAAGGATGATTTCTTCATTACCACTAATGGTTTTTAGAGAATAATTGCATGATCCTCGATAGTGAAATAAATCTTAAAACACAAGTCGAGTATATCCTCTAACAATGTAACATTCAGGAAAAATGAAAAAAATAGAGTATACCTAGTTCAGTGATGTAATGGCCTCATTCTTCCTCATAAAAAGTATAATACTTGATGTACATCATTGTAGAAGTTGACCAATGCCTACTACCTCTTAGGGGGACACTAGGTGATTAATCTCAGTACCCAACTAGAGAATACCCGTATTCGAGAATGGGTGCTAGCACCTCCACCCAAATTGATAAAGGAGATATAGAAAAGAATAAGATTATATCAAGTTTTCTTGATATAGATGATAATTATCAACATTGAGAAAAATAAATCATCTGAACATAAATGAGGAGAACCACTACTCTTTTTATACATGAATCTGGGTGCTCCTCAATTAATGAAAAACAAATTTGGTGTGTCATGATTCATCAAATGAAACTCATAATTTATGCCTCTTTGATAAGATAATTGAACAAATTTAATTCTCATTATGAAATATTTAATCCATTCATAATGGATTCAAATGAGAAGAAAACTGCATTAGGAGTTTTCTGTGTCCATGTGGGAATTTTCAAGTAGTAATCCATTATATTTGGATTGTATTACATCTAATATGGCCACATGTATATGCACATCACATTTATGTTTTCTTAATGAATTATATGGTTTTATTATATGTGGAATATAAATAATATGGAATGTTTTATATTATATGTTATATATATAAATTAGATATATATATATATATACTAAATGCATAATATACATGTATTCAATTTACATAAAACGTATGATTTTATTTTTAAGTGTGCATCTAATAACAGGAATGACTACTATAGAAGGTATTTTATTAGAAGAAGGGTATTGAGTTTTTTGAAATATTTTAAATGGTAAATAAAAATTCTACTATACATATAGTATTGATCATGCTTTCATTGGATTGTTATTACTTTGTAAAAATGGATGTAAAATGGAATTTTTACATATATATTTTGAGGAGGAAATTTATATCCATAGACTAATTTATTTTATAGATCAAAAGAAAAAAAAAACTGGTGTAAAAGTTTAATATATGTATATATTTCATAAAATAGGAACCAAGATGATGGAACTATAAATTTAATGCATTTATTTTTGAGAAATAATTCATGCTGAGAAACAAGGATCAATGTTGCTGCTAGAATGCATTTGAAGATGGTAGTTTCATATCATTTCCCCTATACATAGATGACATGATCCTTATAGTTCTAGAAAATATGAGGATTTAGGTGCCAAATAAGGATGTGTATAATATGTTTTAGATGAAATATATCCAAAGAAAAATAAAATTTTCAAGATACAAATTGAGTGAGTTTGAAAATTTGAAATCTTAGTACTAACATATAAGGATTAAATTAAAAGGACGATGAAGGGGTTTGGTATATCCATATGCAATCTAGTTTCAACCCTACTTATAGAAAAAATCAATATTTCTAAAGAGATACAACCAAATATAAATGATGAGTCAAAGAAATTCGACAAAGTGATATATGCATCAAAATTCAGAATCCTACTGTATATTATGGAGTTCACTTGTCCAAAAATTTCACATGTAGTGGGAGTGATCAATAATTTCATGCCTAATTCAGATAAATAATGCTGAGAGGAAATGAAATGGATTATTTTCTATCTTAGAGGAATGAAAGGTATAACCTTATACTTTGGGATGACTGATCTTCTATAAGGACATGTTGGTGAAGACTTTAGGGGAGATTCATAAAACCGTAATAGTACAACTGATGGTCAGTTCACATATTGAGGGATGATTGTGAGATGGATGTCAAGACTTCAATTGGTGGTTTCCATTATGAAAATGGAAGATGAATATGTGTAAGTAATAAATTGAGGGAATGAATTAATGTGGTTGAGGAATTTATTAAAGCAAGTAAAAAGGGTGAAATAAAATGTCATGTTACTCTAAGGTAGTTGGTGTGTAAGTTAGTTGGCTTGGAATCCAATATACGATGCATGAACAAAGTACATCATATTGAAATATTATTTCAATAAAAAATTACAGGAATATAAGTTATTAGATCAATGAAATATGGTTGGAAACTAAAATCCCACGGATATCTTCACCATGAATTTAGTCCAATAAATTGTCTCTCATTTACACTTGGGTGGAAAATAAGTACATTGATGCGAAAGAATGTTCATGAATTAGAATTTCAGAGTATCTGAAGTTCATGCATTAGAATTTCAAATCAAAAAAATTACATTAATCAGGATTTTAGTCAGTGGTGATAAGTTCAACTCGATATGAATGTGGCTATAGTGTATCCTTTCTAATGGTAGTATCTCTATCATAAGTTAGCATATATCAATGGGCCTATAGTGGAAAACTAGGAATTTTGGATGTTCTTTAAAGAAGAAGGATCACAAGGTTGGTATACTTGATTATGAAGCCATTCTCTATGGATTATATTTTTAGGAGAGTGGGTTTAACTTATTTAACTGGTTATGTTTAAATATTTAAGTATGTGGTTATCGTCAGTGCTAAGTATGGAGATTTATATAAACAATAATAAGTTTTTCGAGAGCTGAGAAGTTGGTAAGTATTACATTTCCTTGAATTTAGTTTTATCTTGTAATCTTATAGATATAATAAAATCGAGATGCATTGTGAATCCTCTAGTAAATGTACAAAAAAAGTTTAAAACATGTTAAATTCACTCATGTACACTTGTTGCTTTAGGTACTTATATTCCCTATTTTTAGTTTGCATGTTTTATAATTAATTCTTTAGAACATTTTTGTTTTTACTAAGGTGTGTGTGTTTGTGAAAATGTAACATTTTTTGGGGATTAAAGAGTAGTGATGACCTAAATTTGATAAACTAATTTGAGTGAAGGGAGTGAACTTTCATAAATTTCAATTTTCCACTACACTACTATAGTATAGAAATTTCTAGTAGATCTATTGATCATACTTCTGCTGGACTTCCAGTATTATAATCAATCGGTATTTCATAGATCAGTTCATGGGTTCTGGATAACCCCAAATAAGTTGTGTTGAAGGGTGAGGTTGTAAAGATTATAGTTCAGCACACCCATAGCATGAGAAATAATCACATCAAATGAAGGGGTGATGTGTATTGAAAAATTCCATGGATTAAATTTTGGTGTATAGAGAATATAGATTAAACGTTATTTAATTTTTAATGACCTCTAGGTTCCCCTATTAGGATTAAATCTAATGATGATAGAGAAATACAAATGGGAACATTTTTATTGGAATGAATTTTCATTGGTTAGAATGTCTCTAGTAGGGAATGTTACATACAATATTTGATAGAATAAGAATACTATTGATGTTTTCAAGGAATTTTCATATAGGATAAAATTCAATGAATCATATTTTTTTCATGTTTTGATCGTTATTTTGCTTGATATTTCCAAAATAAATACTAGTTGTATATATTAAGAATGAATTAAAAATAATTTTTGGGTAGATCCAATTTGTAAAGGTGACTTTGGAAGAATATTTATGGGAGTTTCTTCTTATGTCATCCCTTCTGGGGAGTTTGGATTCAATGGTTACTCTAGTAAGTAACTAAATTAGAAAAGATGATGTGGTGTTTTATGGCATTAGAAATCTAATAATAAATGAAAAATATCAAAAAATAGAAGTTTGGGAACCTTCTAGTAGTGTAATTTTTTTGAAAGGTGATGTCTTGGCCCAAAACGAACAAAGAATAAATATTATTACAATAAATTTTAAAGGATTCAAAAATACGAGATCATATTTCAATATTTTTTATGAAAGGAAATGAGATCCTCTGGGAGGTCTGCAAACCAGGAAATGACTTGATCTACCCCCATGTTGGCCACACCATCTGCATCCTTTTTTACTTCATGATAAACATGTGTGATGATATAATTAAAATTGATAAGTAAATGATTTCATTCCATCTATCACGTAGTAATAGACCATGCAAGATGAGTTATGCCATTCCAAATCGCTTAAACAATGGTTGTCGAGTCACTTTGAATACATAGGTTGTTCCAAACAAAGAGCTTGGCAAAAGAATGGGAATGTATCAAACTCAGATTCTTAGTTTCAAGGGAAGTGGCTATGCCACAATTACCCATGAGACATCCAAGAATTTGTCCAAGGTGATTCCTAAAGACATCACCACACCAATGAAATGGTTTAATCATCTCATTAAAATCATATTTATAAAAACAATCGATTATTAGATAAATTGAAAGAAGGGAAATGGGAGAAAAGTAAAGTTAATCAAGCTACACTTGGTTTTACCAACTAGAAATACAGGAAAAAATTACATGTCAATAAGGACTGTATGTGTCTTAAGGATAACTCTAAAAGTGCATCAACCATTTAATGTTTAGAATCCTTTAATGAAAGTAAAGTTCATAATTACTAGTTTCTATGTAAGAAACTTCCAATTAAATCATTGGTTATTGACTATATAGCATATTTCCATTCAATGGGTGATTAAATTTGTCTAATAAACTATGTATTTGGGGCCTTTTAAGTATTCCATATAGATGATGTTGAAATTATAGAAGTCATTGTAAAAATATCATTCAACAATCAAGTAAATAATGTAAAATTCTTGATGCTATCAAAAGTTTATCACATATCAGGCCTTAGGAGGTATCTAATTTTATTTGGGAAATTTGATGATACTGTATATTGAAATAGATTTTATAATAGAGTATGGATGGTTTCCCAGTGATCCAAGGTGATTGAAAAAGGTGTAACGATTTATATGATAGTAAATTTAGATAGGGGTACTATTATTGGAAGTAAAACTTCTGATGATTTTAGAAGTATGTAATTATAGGTTCAGTCACCTCGGTGAAAAGAAATTATAGTTTTCTAAGGATAAGGGAATACTAAAGCTCAATCACATAGAAATTGGTATGTGTGAAATTTGTGTTTGGAATAGAAAAATAAATTTTCTTTCTCATTTTATTGTCGGAATTCCATGGACCAAAATCTGTAACTTATGTACTATGATGTTTTGGGACCTTACCATGTTCAATCCTATAGGGGTTACCAATACATTCAAACTTTTCATGATGATAATATAAGGAAGTTGTGGATTTACTTCCTGAAGCACAAATCTGATGTATTTCATGATTTATTTATTATAAAATGTTTCTAAAAAAAGAATGTTCCTAGAATTTAAAGTGCATCGGAACTTAAAATAGTGGTGAGTATATTGGGTAAAACATTGAGAATTTATTTAAATAGTAAGTGATAAGGCATGAAGAGATGGATCCTGGAACTTTTTAGTATAATAGATCATCTTAAAAGATGAATCGTTCTTTGATAGAGAAGTCTAGGAGTATGTGGCTGCACTTCGAAATACATAAGGATATTTGGGAAGAGGTGCTCAACATGGTGGATTATATCATAAATATGAGTATAGCATCAGTAGTTGGAAAGGAACTTCTAGAGGTGCTTGCTAAGGAAAAATATTGAATGTTAGATTCTTATAATTTTTAGATGTTTAGAATATATACATGTAAATACTATTTACCATGGTAAACATGAATATAAATCTAAAATATGTTTTTTCCTAGGCTATGGGGATGAAAATTTTGGATATCATATATGGGATGGTAAAATAAAATAGATCATCATAGGTACCGATTTTCTTTTTTATGAAAATTGTTTATGGATAGACTGGAAATATGGTTAAAATATAAGATAAAATAGAATAAACTATAGAATTATACGATTATTAGAGTATTGGTAGTTCATAAAAACCAAAGAAACATAGATATGGATGTTGAAGGTGTTATAATTCTTGATATAAGAGCATATAAAGTTCTAGAAAAATTAGAAGTAGTTAATGCTTGACTAGGAAAATTGGACTTAGGTAATCCAAATATATGAGTACTAAAATTTGATGTATTTTTATAGAGAAAAGATCCATGAAAATTAGAGTGTTTGATTTTGTTGAAGAGATCAACCAGAATCAAAATACCATATCATATTTTTGGGAATTAGTTGAACTCTCTAATCCTAAAAGATCAGTTAGAACCTGAAAAACTTGAGTATTTAGCTTTGTTTAGTGACTCCAAGAATTGGGAGGAATCCATGAATGAATATATTAATTTATAGATGTTCAGCGGGACTTGTGTGATCATTTAAACACCACCGGGTAAAAGAGAAATTTAGAGTAAGTGGTTTTGTAAGAGTGTGTGATTTCATTTCCTCAACATAATGAGTGAACATGTTCCTATTAATACATGTTCAAAATGTTATAAGATTATGTGTATTCCCCCAATATATGTCTTATACCAATGTCATTCTCTCATGGATTATTCACTTTGATTCCCTTCTGTTTTTTTCTTATGAACTGCTAATATTTATTCCATGACTCATGTTTATGACCATTGACATAATTAGGTATATTATTTATAAGTTATATTCATGATTTCATACCTTTATGTTTACCTTAATCTTTCATATGATCATCGATTGATATCTCTGATGTTTTCCATTAATGATAATTTCAGCCCAACCTTACTTATTCTTCCTTTCCGCAACATATGAGGAAAGGTATTATGTATGATATATAAAATATTTTTTTCTTATGAAGAACATAGAGGTAGATGATGTAGATTACTTATAAACTAGTTTTTTATGTGTCAAAGTTTCCAAATAACTAGACATGTACTGTTATGGTGTTCATAGTTATGTTATGTAATTAATATTCAACTATTACGATGTGATATCTATATATAAAATGTAACGCCCCGACCCTAGTTACCCAGAGTCGGTGCATTATTACATAACATTTTCATGATCACAGGAAAGATCAAATCTCGAAAGACCGATTGGTTTAGTAGCCTTGGAAACACTAGATATATTCATAAGTTTTACAATACATCATAAAACGAAAAACTACTACAACAACATATTGTCTCCATAATCCACACTCATATCCTCACATAATATCCATGCAGGTCATTCATAACTTACTTCTTCACTTCCTGGGAAAAATAAAACATAGAAAAGGGGTGAGCTCAAATGCCCAGTAAGGATAACAATATAGTGGAAACTTTCATAAATAAGAATAAACATTTAAGGCAATGTATAACTAAAACAAAAGCCTTTTAAACTTGAACATTTAACATAGTATGGCATAAATAAAATGAAATAATGCCATTTACTTATTCACATGGTTATTCTACTAATCGAATAATCACATGCAAAATCAATAACCACTTTCATAATGATGGAATGCATAATGCTAAACTTTAATTTCTTTTCAAGGCCTCGTCCCAAGACCTTGGGGCTAACTGTAACCGGAACCCAACCCGGAGTGCCTCTAATAACCGGACACCAACCCGGAGTGCCTCTAATAACCGGACACCAACCCGGAGTGCCTCTAATAACCGGAGACCAAACCGGAGGGCTTACTTTTACCAATCCCAAACCTGGAGGGCTTACTTTTACCAGTCCCCAACCTGGAGGGCTTACTTTAACCAGTCCCCAACCTGGAACATACTTTTCCAACACATTCATATGAAGTAAAGGTTGAAATATAACATAAACATTCTTATTGGAACTAGCATACAAAATGTCAATACTTTACTCATAAACCATGAATTCTATATAAATGACACATCTACAGTCAAAAATATCACAAAACTTCATTACAATATGGAAGTTTTATATCATAATAAATCAACTTCAAATAATCTTAAAATCTATCAAAAGATGTTGACATAGATGAAAATGTTTTTTTAAAAAATTATTGAGAGAAATATCCCTTTTTCATGAAAACATTTTAATGTTACACAATTTAGAAAGTAAGGCATTTAAATACATTTTTGAATCAAAGTGTCCCATACCACTTTGAAACTTTTGAATGGAATTAACACTTTTAAAACATTCATTTTCATATAAATAAATCCTTACAAACCATTTTGAAAACATGGACATAAATGAGAATGATTTAGAAGAATAAATATTTAAAACATTTAAAATGATGTTTTAGTAAAAGTTCCCTTAGAAAGAATCCCTTTGAAAACTCTTTTATGAAATATGGACATGGATAGTAAATATGTCCCTGTAGATACTTACGTAAAAACAACCTCGGATATTAAAGAGATTGTGAAGTAAACCCTTATCGATTTGGTAACTTATGAAACATTCAACCCATGAAAGAGGTATCATACAATGAAAATGTAAATACACATAATGTAAAGTGTATTACACAAAGAATACAATTATGGGCTGTACATACACCACACAAAAGATAATAGTGGAAATATGGCATGAATCTCACGGAAATAAAGAGTGAGATGAAAACCCCTTACCACGTTAATCAACTGAGTCGTATGGAGAAAAGTTAATAACCACCAAATTATTTACAGAATAACATGAATATAAAGATAATAATGATAATATATATATCAAATGCCAGTACACAATACACCACTTTCAATAATTTAGTGGCGAATAATGGAAATCTCACGGAATTGAATGTGAGATAAGAAAATCCCTTACCTTGTACTTTTCCTTGGATGGGGTAGGTTAACCTCCTGTATAATGGTGAAATAATTGTTATTAAATTATACAAGAATCATATATACATATATGATATCATATATGATCTTTTAACATTTATTTGTTAATAATATCTTAGAATTATCGTCGTTTCGGGTGTTAACGTACTCGTTTTCTTTTATATGTTTTGTTATATAAGACATGTTTGTAATGGATAGGTTGTATATTATTCATATCCAGAATGATATCAAGTCCTTAAACATCATTTTTAAATCATAAAATGATAATTATACTTGAATGGATACGATGGAGAATGAATCTCATCGCGTTCGTGGAGACGGTAGTCTGTACGTATGCATGAGCGACAATATCATTCTTTTGATATTAAAATAATATATAAATGGATGGTATATAATATATACAGAATCATTAACATGTTATATTTATTATTTACATGAGTTACACATCATTATTATACCCATCCAAATAATAATATATTGAATAACAATTACACCACGACGTGGAGACGGTAAGCCGTACGTACGCACGTATGGTGACATGTTATTCAAAGGGTGGATAGAATACTGAATATGGTTGTACCATATTTATAATAACATCACAGTATATGTAAGATACTGGATTTATTATTTTAGAATGGTAAGAACAAAGAAAGAATAATTGGAAGAAGAAAGGAACTTGAAAAGGGGTGGTGAAAACATTCCCTCTTCTCCGGGTTCTTCCTTTTGATTTGATCAAAAGGGCTCCTTAGGTTGGCATTCTGATCATACTAAGGCCTCTAGGTTGTAGTGATTGATGTTGGGAGAGTATTTGGGTAGAGTTGGGTCGAACCAAAAGGCTTTTAAGGTGTGAAGAAATGAGAAGGAGGAGTGCCCTTTTATAAGAGGGGTGAGGGGCACCTTTGGAAAAGCTAGAAATATTAATTTATAATAAATTCATATTCAGTTTCTAATGGCTCCAAAGTTGATTATTAAAAGTTTAAGGTGGGTATAGGTCGAACACCACTTAACCAATAGAATTTAGACAGGTTTGGGTACTTATATTAACCTTATCTTTAAGTATTAACTCTAAGTTAATTAGTTTCACTTTTACAATGTCTCTTTGTATTTTTATATAATATGGTTAATAAACATACTATATACATCTAAGAGACCCCCAAGTGGTCCATTAATGATGAACCTATCATGATATAAGTCTCTTGGCCGAACCTTAGATTTTTAGGAATTTAATATCAATTAATAATATAATATTTGTTTTAAGAACTCTTTTATGTCAATTTTGACACTATTCAATAGTTGATTTTTCTGAAACTCATAACAGATTGATTACTTCGAACAAAGTCAATTAAATAAATCATAATATATCATATTATCCTAGAAAATTAGTTTAATTCATTAAAAGTTTAATATTATATTTATTTGGGTATTTATAATATCAATTATTTTAATTTTTCACTATTATAGTAATTACTGCATCATCATTGTGTCATAAATAAAATACATTATATAATGTCTAAAAATTATAAATAAAATATAATTATGTAGGAAATATTTTTATCTTTCTAATTAATATTTATAATCTAAAATCCAACATATATAGCCCTATGTAACAATTATTTTGCTAAAAGTTATATGCTTGTGTCATTTTTGTATTCATTTTAACTTAATTAAAATAAAGTGTCATTATCACTTACAAGTGGATCCATGGGGTCCCATAATCGACCCAAATATGCCCACGGTCGACCATGTATCAAAAAATAGGGTTAAGACACGTTTTAGGGTAATTTAGTATTATTATAATATTATTGTTTAACCCTTATTTACCGGATTTACCCTTAACCATGGTAAATAAAATATTTACCGCAGTAATTATTCAAAATGTCGAAAAATAAAAGTTACCTATTTAAACAATTTGAACATCCTGATTCAAAATATGGAATCCATTTTTCTAAATTCAAAACACAGAAGTGGCAGAAATTAATTTAAAATTAATTCCCGCTGTCAAAATAAAAAGCGTGTTTTTAAGAGATAATAACTATCAAAAGATTGACACTTGTTTATGTTCGGTTTAATTGTAAAATTATGTCCAATGACCAAAATTATATTAAATGGTAAAAATATATTCTAAATATACTTTAAAACCACTCAAATTCATAATTTATCACTATTAATTATTTTGATTAAAAAAGTTTTTTTTAATTAAAATTTAGTAATTTTCACTATTCATCAAAATATGAAAGTTATCCGAAATGTACCAAAATTTCACCTTAGGCTAAATTCGATATTCCGAATCCAAAAATGAAGTCCATTTTGAAATATAAAATATATATAATTTCAAAAATTAGGTATTACTATTCATAACGGCTAGTTTCATTGGTTGTGGTGTGTGTTAAAACTCAAGGTTGCGTACAACACACGCTGCTGTATTATTCAACGAAAACGTACCGTGGAAGCTTGGGATGTTTCATTTTAAATTTTTGATGTCCCCATTTAGTCAAAAAGTTTAAAATATTGTATTTAAAAAGGGTTTACTATTAAAAGTTGATAAAAGTGCAATACTGAAAATGAATTTGTTCTTGCATTATGTCTAAGATACTCATAATATGGAAAAATTATAAGGATTATATAAAGTTTAAAATTTATTTAATACTATTCATAACCTCTTTTGAATGGATTGTTGGTAAGTCATTGTGCAAGTAAACTCGGTGTTGCGTGTAGTGCAAGTTATTGAATTATTTTGAAGAAATAACACATTATGAATTCTTGGGGTGTTACATAAAAAGTGTGGATCACTATAAAAACTCCATTAGTGGGAAAAGTATCAACCGTATAAATACCTAGGTCATTACATGGGCTCACATTATGAAATATAAATATATAAATAATTATATGTGAAATTTAATTAATCTTAATTATTGATATATCATGTCACTTTGAATAGTCATGTAATTTCCAAGCATTTTATATTCATTGATTCTTCGAGGTACAAGGTGTTTAATGAGTTTACATGGCCTTAAAATATAATTTAAATAAGAAATTTAATTATCTTATAAATTTTCAATAGGTGTTTTCTTATATTTTTTTCCCAGTTTTATAATTATTTAACCAATTTAAGACTAAAAAGGTATAATTTATATAGTCAAATTAAAATCATGATTAATATTTAAAGAATTTTTTGGGAAGTGAACATATATTGACGTTTCTAATAGAGAATTATGGATTTTTCATATATATATATACAACTAATAAATAACCTAGTTATTTCCTTCAAAAAATGATAGAATAAGGTAATTTTCAATATAAAAGATAAATTATATTCAGAAAAATTATCTGACTCGTAACTTGGAGTTCGTGATAGTTTTACGTACACTGATGTAGTAGTACTACCTCTATAGATAAGTGTATGATATATATATATAGGACAAATGATATTTAATTATATATTCAATAATAAGGATTAAAACATAAGTAAATTTTTATACAAATAAATTTAAGGAGTGTGATTATTCCAGACACTATTAACTTGGAGAAGAAAACAAGGTGGTTGATTCACTGATTAGAGAGGATCATAGTTTATAATTATTTATTTATTTTCAAGATGATCATATGATCAAGGATATAATAATCTTAAGATCTAAGAACTATGGCTATATTTTCAACATCATATTTTTACACTATAATTTTCAAACCACATTTATTATATAATCTAAAGAAGGAAGAACAAAATTACATTAGACCAATGAATAAGGTATAAGGTGGGTAAAATGGGAAGATTATTTAGATTAAAAATAAATATAATAGACTGTTATGGTTTAGGAATAATAAATGTGAGTTTTAAATTTTAAATTTTGATAGTATTTATTCAATGATCCTTTGACAACAATTTCAATATACACACTATTAAAACCGTGATTTATTAGGGCATCTGATATCAATTTAAGCTGGGATATAATATTTATGATATGAATTATTATATAACAAATATTTTGGAAATATATAATGTGAAGGATGAAGGGAAAATAACCAAAATATTTATTTAACCTATATGCATACATTTATAGAACTCAAAAAAAATTAATTATAAATTTTGTTATTACAATTAATAATAATTCTTTGGGAAATGATATAATATTCATTTCATTTTAAAATTTTAACAAGTATACCAATATATAGTGATTTTTTGGATTAATATTTTAACCAAATAGGATGAATTTATATAATATAATTTTTGAAAATACATGGTTCATGATAATCTTTAGTATATGATCACAACCCAAGATTTATGTCAATATTTACGATAGGTCTTCAAAACAACTTTAAAACAAAGGTAAATATTTAAACTAATTATCATAGTCTAATGGATGAAATATTTGAAATAATTATCTAAACATTGGAAAATATTCTAAGATTTTACTATATTAAATATAAATAGTGTTGGGATCAGTAGTTTCTATTAATAGAGTCATCGAATAGAAAACTTTTACACTCAAGTATCCAAATGGAACTGTTTGTGGGTCTATAAAAAATAAAATCCATTTTCCATGGTTAACATTGAAGAAATGAAATTATTAGGTCTACAACATGTGGAGGAGGAAATATAAAAAATTACAAATCATACAAAATAACATCATGGTTATACAATATAAATGATAGTGTTGTACTTATAATAAAATAAATTATATTGAATTCCAAGTGGGGTTGTTTATTTTAATTGATATCACCATGGAAGGGATTAGGCAGGTCTAATAATAAATGGAATATAATATTGAGAAACTTTTTTCCTTTTAATATGTATAAAATAAGAGATATTGTGGATTAGCTATTGGAAAATCCACCCAAACATTCAAAAGCACATAATTTCTTCAATATCACGTGTTTAAGGAAAAATATGAAGAACCCAACACATGTATTCAACTTCAAATAAACACAGGAAAAACTATAAGTTTAATCTGATAAGGATCCAAAAAAAATTTGGTAAGAGAAAATATGGAATAAAAAATTGAACAATTCAACTATTGAAAGTATTTTTGGGGATCAAATATTTTAGGAGGAAAAATGGACTCCAAGGGAAGAAATGAAAATGATTTTTCAACATTTTTTCATGGACTGATGTGAGCATTTAATTACATGGATGAAATTATTCAAAGAGGTGATGTAAGAACCATTATTTTACTAAATAAAATAAATGATAAAAAATACTTGGATCAATTTTATGTGAGTATAAAGAACTACATTATTTCATTATAATGATACAATATGAAATTTTAGAAATATTTATTTTATAATAACTAAAAAATACTAGAAATACAAACAAATGAAAAATATGATTATGATCTTTAAAATAATTCACCCATGGTCACCAATAAAAAAATTATATATATACTATCATTTTTAAAAAAAAATCATTAAATAGATATATTTTATAATATCTATAATTTAATGTCTAGAATAAATAAAATATATTATAAGGTACATGGGTCATCTGTTCATTACATGATCATTGACTATGGATGAAGTAGATGTAACATCCCAGGTAAATAAAGAATAATACATTTTCATATTTATTAATATTTGTAAATTATATATTAATTTTACTTTAAATGGGATGCTATGTTAGATAGTGTACCCGATACGCAACAACGGGTTTCATTGAAAAAACTTACATTGCACACAACATTGAGTTATACTAAAAAATTGTAATATATTATTATTATTCTAAATGGTTATTAATGCCTAACTGTTGTATTAGAAAGAATGAACAGAACTAACTACAATATTATTATACATGTTTGTTACAAGTTGTTTTTACATTTATCCAATAGAAGTTATAGGCTTAAAATGTGAATGAATCTAATTTTAAGCATAAAAACATTAATATTATTTAAAAGGTCGATTTACCACCTTTTGATGGTGAACAATCATTAAATGTGATTTTGGTCACTTTTATATGTTCTATTTGAAAAAATAAATTCTTATTTAGAATCAGGACATCAAAATTTACTTTGGGTTATTTTTGGTATTTTTCTAATAAAATTCATTTTTTATTAATAGTAAAAAATACTTCATTTTATTTCAAAACTACCTTTTAATATTATTTTTTTATATGGTTAGATTATCTTTTTAATTGGTTTCAAAGTGTAATTAGATTATATTTTTATCATTTAATCCAATTTTGGTCATTTGAAGTAATTTTACTTTGAAATTTCACATAAACAAGTTTTAATCTTTTGATAATTATTATTTATTAAAAACACGCTTTTTTTTTGGACAAATGAAATTAATTTTAAATTAATTAATGAAAATTATATGTTTTTAATTGGGTAAAATAGACATCATTTATTAACTCAGAATATTAAATTTGGATTAGTCTAAATTTTGGGTATTTTTATGAAAACCATCAATTTTTTATGAATAGTGAAAAAACTAAGTAGTAGTTAAAAAACTGAATTTTTTATTTAAATGATATTTTACTGCTTCTGTTAATTGAATTTTTAAAATCCAACATACATGGTTGTTATCAGTAAGTAAAATGTGGTTCAATAAGTTGAAAATAATTTTTGGTGAATAGTAACATTTGACTTTTATTACCACGGTTAAAGGTAAATAGGGTAATTCAAGGTAAAAATAATATTATAATAATATAAAATTAAAGTAACACTTTTCCTAACCTTATTTTATAAGTCATGGTCGACCAAAAAAATCCTTGGGTTATATTTTTGGCCTTTCAAAGCCATTTGGTTATGATAATGGCATTAAAAACATTTTATTTAAAGTAAAAATTAAAATATCATAAACATGTATTGTTTTTCTAAAAAAAATTAATTTGGGGTTATATAATTGATATATTTGACTATAAATATTCATTATAAAGATAAAAATATTTCTTACATCATGGTAGTTTATTTATATTTTTTAGACATCAAATAAACAAAATTATTTATGAAACAATAATGATGCAGTGTTTACCTTATTAATAAATGATTTAAATAAATAAGATTGTAAAAATTAGAAAAATATCCAAAAACTATACAATTTTTATTGGATGATTATATTTAGAACATGAGTGATATTATCTTTGACTTTAATAAGTTTGGGATCTTTAGAAACCGAAAATCATTATATAATAAAATAATATTTTTAAACATTCCTAAAGAGCCCATCCTCCCCCTTATAAAAATCCATAACCTCTTACCCATTAATCACAACTCTCAAGCCCCTTGGATCATCCAAAATCGACCCAAATAATCTCTCAAGATCCTTAATTCCACTTCAGATCTATACCTTAGGTCTAAGGCACATCAAGAAATTCTTTTGGTTCAAACCAAAGGGAGTTACCTGATTTAAAGGTAACGTCTTCTCTTACGTTCTTTTCTTTTATTTTACTTCTCCAACCCCTTAAACTATTTTTATTCCTTTATTTTATAAAAACACCAGTATCCTCAATAAACTAGTTTTTCTATATGATAATTATTAAAACTACACTTACACAAATGTTAGTCTAATGAGTAAAGAACATACTGTTTCTGTGGACAGTGAACTACTGCCTCACGAAAAAACGATTGTTCAATATTATTCTACCCCCACTAAGGGTGTCCATTAAGATGGAAATATCTTTACATGTGATATATATTATATTATATTGTATCTATAATTATGTATTTTTCATTTATATCATACCTTTATGGTTTTCATAATGGTTAAATAAAATAATTTCATTTGAGGAAGTGCGGACGACCGCCCCCACAAAGTGATATGACTCATTCATTCCATATGTGGAACGTATAAAGTATGGAATTAATGAAATTATATATTATATTATACTGTAATTATAATATAACTATGTATCATTATGTTTTCATTCCATTAAATATGAAATAGAATTGAATGTATCATTCATGTGTACGTACGGCTTACCGTCTCCATGAACGGTGCATTTTATTTCTTACCTCCAAATGTTATGTACTATTATAAATAAATATATATATTGGGTATATATGATATATATGATATCTAAATCATGAATATCATTATGAAGATAATGAATTTTTTACAACATTAACAACTTTTAATTATAAGAAGTTCATTTAGGACTCAAGTACCAAATATCAACAAAATGACAATTATTAACATAAATGATTGAATAATGTTTATAACATGGTAATAAGTGATATAAAAGGAATAATACACTTGAAAAAGGTTCTTAAGAAAGTAGAAATTAACTTTATTTTATTATTTAGGATATTAAATAACGAATGGGTCGATTCGGACATCAGGTAAAGGACTTCATCTCAATCTCCTTTCATTGACGTATATTTTGATTTATACACAAATTTATTTTTATGGTGTATAAATGCATTGGACTTTTCATTTCCTTCAAATAGAATCTTTTTATATAAAGTGTTTTACTAAATGACAAAAAGGAATGTTTGTTTTTTATGTACGCGATGACAACAACCTTTCCACCGACGTGAGTATTATTTAATCTTTGGCTTCCTTAAAAAGACATAATATTTTTAAAAGGAAAATAAATACCATATACCCTTTTGTGTATTTTGGTCTTGAAAATGGTTTTGAGAAAGCATTGATTATCTCAATATATTTAAATGATATATTGTGATTGAAATGTGGAAATGTTATCTATCCTTTATGTTTGTTTTATGTGTTATGAATATGTTATGGTTCTTGGGCATTGTTTACATATACAGGTGGTTCCGTGTTAAACCTAGGGCGGGTGAGACTGAGATAGCTCTCCAATGCATTGTTTAACATGACAGAGGTAACTATATTGTTTCTCCTAAGATATTTAGAGAAGTTACTGTGATGGGTTTTCCAAATGTAACTCCCTATGTAGCTGTGAAAGTTACAACGTAGGTATGTTATGGATGCCACAAGTTACCTTTATGATTTATGATTTCTATGTGTTATTCATAAATCTGATGATTTCCTGAGGTATGACCTTATGCTTGGTATGTATTGACGGAATAATGTTTTATTTTTTTATTTTATAATCTTTACTGAGCGTTTTATGCTCATCCCAAGTTTTTGAAATGTCTTTCACAGGAAATAAAGATATATAGGGTCAAGTATGGGATCAAGGAAAAGTCATGCTGTCTAAAACATGGAACAAGACATGACTATTTTTTTCAAGAGTTTTTATTTTATCAAAAAATGGATACTGAGTATAAGTGTCTACTATGTAATATTTGAGATGTAATTTATATGTTATGGCCTAATTATATAAAACTCTAAACATAAAAATATCCTCAATATGAATTATTAACTTAATTCAAGATTATGTAATGTTTAAGGATGAGTCCTTATAGTAGTCATTGGAAAATTAATATATTTTTTTGATTATTAATGTAGACATAATTAATTATGCATGTTACACATGAGAAAAATTTTTAATTGAATTTAATAAGTTAATAAAATTATTATTCTTAAAAATTAATTTCATTATATGGGTGGAAAACATAGAAACGACTTATGAAAATTAATTAAATGTAAATTTTTTACAAATTTTTTGAAAAAATTAAATTTCTGGTTGAATATTTAAATAGGGAATATATATATAAATAATATATGATAAAATCAGTATGATTTTTAATGATAAAAATGATTTAATAAATATTATTCTATTTTAAATGTTTTAAAAAGTTTTTTAACTGTTAGAAAACTTTATTTCAAAATATTTCACACAACTTATAAACCATAATGTAGTTTTTAGATGAATAAATGGTTTTCTTATTCCAATAAAAAATTATCTATGATTCCTTCACATGTATAGTTTATTCAAACAAATAAATTTGGTTTTCTTAAGTGTTTAAAATTAATTAAAACACTTTTTTTAATCAAATTACATGGACTGATAATAAAATATAATATATGGGAGCCTAATTATGAATTTTTAAAACAGGATATTTTAATACTTAAATTTGGTGGATTAAAAACAATATCTAATAAACAAACATTAAAAATTCACAATAAATATCCATCATCGGACCATTAATCATAGATCCAATTATTCTATTTATTTTTATATTCAAATTTCCTCTTTTAAAACTCTTATTAAGATGTTCCAATCCATCAATTTATTCTTTTTCATGTTCAATTAAAAATTGTATGAGGTTAGGGTTTCCACTATTTCTCCTCGTATTTTTATTGTTTTATTTTCTAAAAATACCTATTTAATTTAATTTATTATTAAATTAATTTATATGTCTATTTTTCATGATTCATTTCATTTATTATCCATTTCATTTCATTCATCTCTCTTTCTAATGTTCTGACATGGGTCCCTAAAAATTGAAAAATATTTATGTTTGTGTCACATATATCAATGATACTATGGATATGGATTTTATGAAAGTGAGGATATATTCTATGTGGACTAATATTTTTTTGTCCGTTATAATTGAATTAAAAGATAATATTTAAATTTTAAAAGGGGACCATTAGTATCAACATCTATAGTCCTATAAAAAATTGAACTGTTTTGTATCACCAATTCAAGTCAGACATATAGTTTAGAACTCTTAAATCTATTAGGTTGTTAAACTTCATTGAATTGGTTTTTTTCTATTTTAATTCCTCATAAACTTTCATCCATTCATTAGGATCGGTTTTATCTAATACCATTCTATGTGAAATATTTAATATCCTTTAAAGCTTAAGTGATTCACCTAATTTTCTTTTATTAAAAACACAACATGATAAATGCTTTATTCTAAATTTTATGATAGATTATTTATATATTTAACCATATAATATCATTTAATTGTAAAAATTTTAACATGTTCATGTGCTAATTGATTTCATATGCAATAAACATATTAACTCAATCCTTGTTCCATATTATCTCATTTAATTCTAGGTTATTCATTGTTTAATATCATGCCAATTACTTATAAGTCATTTATTTAAATATTAATTTTACTTTTTTATGTGTGTGTACTACATTGTCAATATTTTTTCCAAATTAAATAAATTTGTATATAGTTTGATTTATATTGTATTTTTTTATGATATATTTTGAAAAATAATTTTTTAGAAACTGATTCATTCTCAAATTTACACAAGAGATGAAGGTAGAATAGTCCTTGTAGTTTAGCTTGGGTTATCGAATCCTCAGAGACCTCAGAAGTAAACTATAGACACATACATTCTATGGATTGTTTTTGGCTATGAAGTGGCCAACATGGTTGATTTTATATGGGTTTAAAGTATCACTAACAGATTTAAGTTAATTCAAATTAAGATAATTAGTTGATCCTAGGTTATCCCTTGGGGTGGATTGGATGAATTCCTTTTTTAATGATTTCAATTTCTTATATTTGAGATGAGTTCATTTAATAAGATCAAACTACATCATCACTTTCTAGTTTAATAACTACACCATTTAATTCTAATCACCTATAAACTTTGAGGATCAAAGTTTTGAGCCCTTTAAGGTAAATATTTGTATTATCACTTGAAGTGTGTGGCCTTAAATTCAACAATGATGAAGGAGTTTAAAGATCTTAAAACAAAATTATCAATTAAAAAAAGTGATTAGAAATTAATGGAATGAGAAATAACATCCAAAACTGCCCCTTGCTACACCCTTGGATTAACCCAAAAAAGAGTTATCCCTCCATTGATTCTATGGTTTCAATGGAAGCGGAAAGTAGACTCATGAGGGAGGAATTGTAGAAGTAAAAAAAACAATAAAAAGAAAAAAATCATTTCACAGTTGTGTGAAGAATATCAAAAGGTATGGTGTGAATAAATTCTCACCTTAAGGAAATGATATCAAAGTGATAAGAAGAAAATAATAATAAGAGGAAAGGAAGAAATTTTATTTAGAACTAAGGTTATTCGAACAATTTACATGAGAAAGAAGAACGTAAAAAATCCAAAATCGACATAATAACATTAAAATGAAAACAATGATCCAAGGACACTCAACTCCTCTACCAAAAATACCTTAAATAGGAATTTTTTTTCCTTGGGTTGATCCTACAATAGTGTAAGTCACCTCAATTAATGATGGTGGGCCTAGATGGGTGGAAAGCTAAGAGAGAGTAGACTTTTCCACCCTTGACCCGAGGTGGCAGCCAGATTGCTTCCACCGAACAGAGAGGCCAGGAAGAACTTCTATATGGATAAACTGGAGTGGTACATAAAAGAAAAAAATGAATCTCCTTAATTCCCCTAGTGATATGTAAAATTTCTACCCAAAACTATATGAGGTTTTCGAGATATGATTAAATTAGTGTGATGATTTTATGGGCCTCAGAATCTAGCCCAGAATTTTATCTCCAAATTGGGCCACCTTAATAACTACCATGATGGATGAATTAGCACTGGATCCTTAAAACTTATTTGTTCGTATATATTTCTTATAGCATCTCACAAAATTGGGGGTTCATTGGGCCTGCATGTTGGGCCCCAAATTCTCATTAGTGGGCTGGTGTCCAATATGCCTTCTCCAGAATTGTTTGCATGAAATCCCATTTTGTTGGTCTTCCAATGTGAATCCTCCAACACTCCACATGTATGAATTTTTCCCAATATAATTAGAAAAGTCAAAATTAAATATTAAAATAAAATCAAGATCATTGGTTAATTTAAATGATGTTCAAAAATGTACCACATAATAGTGCATTTTAATAAGGAATTACAATCATAATGTGAAATGATGTTTAATGTGTAAAATTCACTAAAATGGTGTTTATTAATAATAAATCACATGAATATTATATATATTAAAAATGAATATTATCCTCGTTTAGTGGATAATCACACCACCCAACTTGATTTTTGTTTGTCCTAAGCAAAATATATCTCAACAATATGAAATTCGAATTCCCTTTTCAAAAAACATTTTAATACACAATGATCACCAAACACCCTTACACCAAACAATCAGGAAACCCATCAAAATAATTTAATACATGATAGTTTCATAATAATATCCCAATCCAAATCCCATTCCTTTTTTAAAATTCATTGCCATATTTCATCCAATATGAATTAAGAGGGATGATGTGTTGTTCATCGCATTGGACTTGGGGTTTTATCTTTATTCAAGAGGGAAATTATGAAATAGATAGGTGGAATCACATTTCAATATTAAGATTAGTATTCAAAAAAATATTGTATTTTTTTGTTTTTTTTTTCAATTTTTCCATGGTAATTGAAATTGCACTCAAAAGAGTCAACCCCTATAGTGAGACTTTTCCAATGACTCCCAGGATCAAAGAACTTAGGGAACTAAGTGAAGCCCACATACTCAGGAATCATCTCGATTTAACTAAGTCAAAAAAAATTCAAATTATGAAAAATAGAGATAAAATTAAAAACTCTGGTCCAGAAAACTATGGATTCATGATCCCCAAGTGTCGAAAGCCATGTATTAGTTCATTTCATTACTCTACGCATAAATTTATTGTTTTTTAATTTTTTTATTGAATAATCATATTAAAACTAAAATGATCACCAAACATATTCTATTTATTTGGGGGACCCCGTGAACTCAGACTAATACCCCACTAACCAAAGGACGTCCGTTGTGATTTTTTTTATTTGGATGAAAATAAAAACCATGAAATATCACATTAGACAGCCACACTTTCCAAAATATTTTCTCATGAAATTATACATGAATTAAAATCAAAATCAGGGCATGATAAATTATTTGATATTCAGTTTTAAAGTGTACAATTTCTACTATCATGTCCAAGGTTAAAGAAAATTTTCCTTCCATTAGGGGACACTTTTTTTTCAAATCATTCATTTTTTTGACACAAAAGCAATTTTATTTTATCTCTTCCCAACATAAAATAACAAAGTCCTCAGGGTTTAAAGAAAACAAAATTTATAGGGGGGAGGAGGCAGAGAATGGTAGTTCAAAAAGGAAATTGAAAACGAGGATCTTAGAATGAAGTCACCTGGTGGTTGAAGTGGAAATACTTATTGCTCCCTTTTAATCCCTTGATCTCCATGTCACTCTGAGAATTCCCTAGTGGAAAAAAAGTAAAAACAAATATATATATATATATATATAAATATATTATAATAAAAAAAATTAAAATATAATTATATAAATAAAAATTATAGAATAAGGAAGCACAATAAACCATAGGTCAGTGGTAAGTGCATGCCCCTTTCTCCCTTCGGTCCTGGGTTCGAGTCCTCGCAGCTTCGCCGGTTGTGACGGTGTTTGCCCCACGACCTATGATGTGGCCTTTCAATTTTATTATTATTATTATATTTTTTTATTTTAACCTACAGACACATAAAAATAAAATGTACTGATGATATGTTGTCTTCTTTTTAAATTTCTGGGTAAATTATTACTCAAGGATCATACCACGTGACACAAAAAAGTTGATTAAAACAAAAAAAATGATTAGAGACCTAAAAACCATGGGTTGTCTCCCAGGAAGTGATTTTTTTAATGTTGTTATCCCGGCATGGATCCTAAATCTATCAATTTTTTCCTGGTTCATATGTTGGATTAGTTAACTCAACCTCTGTTTCTTGTTTATTGAATGATTCAATGAATGGTTTTAACCTTTGACCATTGACCTTGAAAATGTAACCACTAGTGCGATACTAAACATATACTGCCTCTAGAGGGTACACATGACGCACTATGAAAGGACCTAACTATCTAGACCATAAATTACCTGGGTTTAAATGAAGTTTTGAACTATATAAGAGCACAAATTTTCCCAGTTCAAAATGTTTGACTTTGATATTCCTAGATTGGTATGCTCGAACTCTAGCTTTATTTATCCTTGAATTTTCATAATCCTCCATCCTTAGTTCTTCAAGTTCATTGAGATATAATTTCCTTTTTTCGGCCAATGAGAGGTCATAATTTATTTTATTAATTTCCCAAAAATCCTTATGATCAATTTCAACTGGTAAATGGCATGCTTTTCCATAAACCAACATATATGGTGACATTCCTAGGATTGTTTTGTATGTTGTATGATATTTCCAAAGAGAATCCGAGAGTTTCTCGGACCAATCTTTCCTAGAAGGATTGACATATTTTTCAAGAATATTCTTAATATCCCTATTTTCTAACTCAGCTTGACCATTGGTTTGAGGATGGTACATAGTGGAAACCTTGTGAGAAATCCCATACTTAGACATGAGTGAAGATAATGGACGATTGCGGTAATGGGTTCCTCGGTCATTGATTATAGCCCTAAGAATTCTAAATCGAGAAAATATGTGCTCCTTCAGAAATCGGATCACAACATGATGGTAATTAGACTTGGTGGGAATGGATTCAACCCATTTTGAGAAATAATCAATACCTAAGAAGATGTAGAGGTATCCCCTAGAGTTTGGGAAGGGACCCATAAAATCGATTCCCCAATAGTCAAAGATTTCAATCACTAAGATAGGAGTGAGTGGAATTTGATTCCTTTTTATGATCGACCCTACTTGTTGACACTTAGGAAAACTTTGAAAAAATATGTAAGAGACCACGCTGAAGAACATTATCAGAAGTTTTCTTCTAGGAAACGCGACCTCCACATGCCTCACTATGATAGAATTTAAGGATAGACTCTTGTTCAGATTCTGGGACACACCTCTTAATGACTTAATTAGGGCGGAACTTATAAAGGTATGGATAATCAAACACATAGTGCCTAACATCAAAAAGGAATTTCCTTCGAGCTTGTGTCCCTACAAATTTTGGAATTACTCTTGTAACTAAGAAGCTGGCTATGTCATCATACCAAGGGAGGTCACTCACACAGTATAGGTGTTCATCATGAAATGAATCAGACATAGAAAGTTGATTTGAGTTGTCTTTGAATTCCATCCTAGAGAGGTGATCAACTACAACATTTTCAACACCCATTTTTTCCTTGATTGTGTGGTCAAATTATTTTAAGAGAAAGACCCGCATAATTAGTCTAGCGTCGGCATCTTTTTTTTTTGAAAAGGTATTTTAGGGTTGAATGGTCAGTGAAGACAATGATGGGTGATCCTAATAGATAGGACCTGAATTTATCTAGTGCAAATACAACTGAAAAAAAACACTTTTTCAGTGGTGGTTTAGTTTATTTGGGTATCATTTAAGGATTTTCTCACATAAGAAATGACATAAGGAGTTTTATTGAAATGTTTTCCTAACACAGCTCCTACAAAAAACTCACTGGAATCACACGTAAGTTTTAAAGGAAGGTTCCAATTTAAAGATTTCATAATGGGAGGAGATGTGAGAGAGTATTTGAGGGTTGAGAATGAACCCTCACAGCTTTCTGCCAAAACAAATAGATAATCCTTTACTAGGAGAGCACAAAGGGTACGGAAGATAGAACTAAAGTCATGGAGGAATCTTCTATAGAATCTTTCATGTCCTAAGAAAGACCTCACTTCCTTAATAGTTCTGAGTGATGGAAGTTGATGAATGATGTCAACCTTTTCTTTATCAACTTCAATCCCCCTACCCAAGAGTATATGGACAAGGACTAATCCATGTTTAACCATGAAATGGCATTTTTCCCCGTTTAGGACCAGATTCATTTCTTCACATCTGGAAAAAACTCTCTCCACGTGAGTAATACATCCCTCAAATGTATTCCCAAATACAAAGAAGTCATCCATGAAGACCTCAAGAGAATCCCCTACCATGTCTGAGAATATTCCCATCATGCACTTCTGGAAGGTTCCAGGGGAATTTCATAACTCGAAGGTCATGCGTTTAAAGGAAAAGGTGTTGAATGGACATGTGAATGTAGTATTCCCTTGATCCTCTAGGGAGACCTCAATTTGATTATAACCCGAGTACCCATCTAAGAAACAGTATAAGGTATGACCCACCACTCTCTCAAAAACTTGGTAAGTGAATGGTAAGGGAAAATGGTCCTTCTTGGTGAATGAGTTTAGCTTCCTATAGTCAATGAAAACCCTCCATCCATTTCTCACCCTAATTGGAAGAATCTCTTCATCCTTATTGGTTATCACTGTGATTCTTGACTTCTTGGGAACCACTTGGATTGGGTTGAACCACTCACTATCAACTATGGGATATATGATACCATCTTTTAACAATTTCAGAAGTTCTTTTCTCACTACTTCTATGATATTAGTATTGATTCATCGTTGAGGTTGACAACATGTCATTGAATCAGATTCCAGAACAATCCTATAAGCCCCAATAAGGGGGATATTCCCAGGAATATCAGACATGGTCCAACCAATGGCTTTCTTATGTTTTTTGAGGACATCTAGAAGCATCCTCTAATGATTGGATTCAAGAGAAGAAGAAATGAAAATAGGATGTGTTTGATTGTCCCTAGGAAGGCATACTTGAGTGCAGCAGGAAGTTCCTTCAATTCAAGATCCGGTTGGTTCAGAATTTTAGCAGAAGATTGGGACATTGGATCAAGATCAATTTTGTTTCCTAGTGTTTTAGATAGGATTGATTCCCTACATGTAGAAGGTTCGGCTACTTGATTGGCTTGATTATATTTTTGGAAGGAAGATGGACTGGTCTCCATGAAAGTGGTTTCCTGAAAGGTTTCACTAATTATTAAACCTAATATTTATCATAAGAGAAACTTGAAAATGATTCAAGCCAAGGAGATAAAATTCCTTCATGTGAACAAAGTAAGTCCATATCATCCTAACTTAAATATCAATCAAATATTCCTTGAGGTTCTATGGATTCATTATCAATGATTCCTGTCATGTTTAATTCATAAATGTCCTCATCATCCCCTATTTGTGAGTTTTCATTATAGATTTTCAAGTCTAGACTCATGTTTACAAAGGTGATGGTCATGTTCCCATTTCGGACTCAGATAACAGAGTTGATTGTTGAAAGGAAGGGATGACCATGGATGATTGGAGTTTGTTCCTTATTTCCTAAGTTTGGATAGTTTTCAATGACAATGAAGTCATCAGGGAAGATGAAGTTTTCTACCTTTACCAGAACTTCCTTTAAAACCCCCTTTGGAACCCTAATGCTACGATCAGTAAGTAAAAGTGTAACAGATGTGGGTTGGAGCTCTTCTAGGCCTAATTGGTAGTACACAACATAGGGGATGAGATTGACACTAGCACCTAGGTCACACAAGGCATTGAAAACATTTCTCTCTCCGAGGTCAACATTGTTGTATGGGCAACCCAGGTCTTTAAACATAGGAGGAATGGTCATCTGAATGGTGGTACTCACATTAGCTTCCAAAAGGACTTGGTTTTTGTGTGAAAATTTTCTTCTAAAAGTGAATAAGTCCTTAAGTTACTATGAGTAGGAAGGTATGGTTTATATTACATTAATAAGGGTAATGTTCAACTTGACTTGTGAGAATATTTCCCTCAATGTTTCACTCAATTCAGGCTTGGTTTTCCCCCTTATGCATTGTGGAAATGGTGCAGGTTGTGGGTTTTTTTGTTGAAGAGTTGTTTCTTTCACATTGTTATCAGTTTCCTTAATTTCATCTTGTGGTTCATTTGAATTTATATTAGTGTTTGAAGCTTTACATGGTTTCTAACTTATTTGTTAAAGTTTATCAAATGATTTTCCACTTCTTAAAATAGTCACAGCCTTTAGTTGTTCATGAGTTGTTTGAGTACAACTTTACTCTACCCTTGAATTTGAGGATGGTAATGCCTGAGTAGGCATGGGTGCATTTCTAGTTTTGATGGTTTCATGTTCTTGTTTTAGGGAAGAGACTTCAGATTTCATCCTTTCTTTTTGTTAGCACAGTTGTTCTAGTAGGCTTTGTGGAACAGTTTGGGTCGGTGCTTGAGAAGATTGGTTTATTCCAGGGGGGGATATTTTGGAGGTGGTATGGTTTGATGAAAATGGACTGGTGGTTGTTGGTATTGGATAGGTTGGGTTTGGAACTGGTTATGGGTTTGGTATTCCTGATGGGGGTAAAGATTTTGTCCATGTGGTTGGCTAGGTTGCTGGTTATATTTCCAGTGGAATCTTGGGTGGTCATTATACCTAGGGTTGAATGTGTTTTGGTATTGAGGGTTTTGAAAGTTTAAAGCATTCACTTCTGCTGGGGGTCCTCCTAAAAGAACATCCTCGATGGATGTAATGGTTGGGAAATTTTCTATCTTACGGTCATGATTGTCACAATTTTTCACAAATAGGGTCTACAGTTTGGATTTCATGGACTTTAGTAAGGTCTACTTCTTCAACCTTCGTAGAGAGTGCTGCAAGTTTAGCCCTAAGTCTTTCCTCTTCTCTAAGTGTATGAATTCCAGTAGTTCTTTGTGAATTTTCAGAATAAGGTGAAGTTCCCCATGTTTGGTTTTTTTCAACAAAGCTTTCCATATACACATAAGCATCATTTGGGGCTTTGTTTTTAAAGGTTCCATTACACATCATGTCAATGAATTGTTTGTTCCCCGGACCCAACCCTTCATAGAAAATTCTCATTTTTTCAGGAATAGAAAAACCACGGTGTGGAACCATGTTTAGAGTGTCCTTTAACCTCTCCCATGTTTCATAGAATGACTCTCCCACTTTTTCAAAAAAAAATGGATTCTCTTTTTAAGTGAAATTGTTTTGCGGTGGGGAAAGTATTATTTATAGAATTCTCATTGTAATTGGTCCCAAGAGTTTATGGATCATGGTATCAAATTTTTTATCCAACTTTTATCTTGATAATTTAAAGAAAAAGGAAGTATCATCATCTTATCTGATTCTAGTTGATGTGGGGGACACATGGTTTCAACAATGTCATTAAACTCCTTAATGTGAAGATAGGGAATCTCGAAATCCATTCCATGGAATGTAGGAAGATGGTTTAGGACATGGGGTTTAAATATGTAGCTGCAATATCCTAGGGAGTTGTGTCTAATTCATGCAGGGTCATTGGTCCAGGAAGGTGTGAGGTATTCATTTATGGTTTGATCAACTGCATTCCCCAAGTTTGGGGCTGCCTCATTTGGGTTTCCGTTTTACTTCCCACCTGAGTTTATAAGTTGTTTTCATTGAATAACTTCCATTTAAATGGGCTCAATTTTTGACTCTAAAGTATTAGGAATATTATGATCTAATGGAAAGAGTTCCCTCGGTTTAATTGACTCCCCAACCCCAGGACTATCCACCCTAACTAGACGGTTTGATTGATCATGAGTGTAGGCGGACATGCGCCAAAAGAAAAAAAACGAGAAAGGGAAAATATAAGAGATCTTGGTTGAGAATAGAAGAAATGGGGGAGAATATAAAGGGTGTTGATATGACTTACTTGGGTCCCTTGAAACGGCACCAAAATTTGGTTCACGCTCAAATTTACCCAAAAGATGAAGGTAGAATGGTCCTTCTAGTTTAGCTTGGGTTATCGAATCCTCCGAGACCTAAGAAGTAACCTACAGAAAAGTACGTTCTATGGATTGTTCTTGGATGTGAAGTGGCCAACATGGGTTGATTTTATATGGTTTTAAGGTATCACTAATAGATTTCAGTTAATTAAAATTAAGATAATGAGTTGATCCTAGGTTGTCTCTTGGGGTGGATTGGAGGAATTCCTTTTTTAATGATTTCAATTTCTTATATGTGAGATGGGTTCATTTAAGAAGATAAAACAACATCATAACTTACTGGTTTAATACATAAAACCTTTAATACTAATCACCTATACACTTGAAGGATCAATGTTTTGAGCACTTCACAGTAAAGGTTCATATTAGCACTTGAAGTGTGTGGCCTTAAATTCAACAAGGATGAAAGAGTTTAATGATCTTCAAACCAAATTCTCAATTAAAAGAAGTGATTACAAATTAATGGAGTGAGAAATAAAATCCAAAGCAGCCCCTTTCTACTCCCTTGGATCAAACCATTAAATATTTATCCCTCTATTGATTCTATGGTTTCAATAGAAGTGGAAAGTAGACTCATGAGGGAGTAATTGGAGAAGTAAAAAAACAATAAAAAGAAAGCAACCACTCCACCGTTGTGTGAAGAATATCACAAGGAATGGTGTGAATAAATTTACACTATAAGGAAACTATATCAAAGTGATAATAATGAAAATATAATAAGAGGAATGGAATGAATTTTATTAAGAACTAAGGTGATTCAAACAACTTACATGAGAAATAAGAACGTTATAAAGCCAAATCGACATAATAACATTACAATTAAAACAAAGCTCCAAGGATCCTCAACTCCTATACCAACACTACCTTAAATAGTAATTTATGAAGGCTTGGGTTGATCCTACAATAGTGTAAGTCACCTCAATTAATGGTGTTGGGCCTAGATGGGTGGAAAGTTAAGTGAGAGTAGACTTTTCCACCCATGACCTGAGGTGGCAGCCAGCTTGATTCCACCGAACAGAGGCGCCTGTAAGACCTTCTAGATTGCCTAATTAGAGTGGACCATATAATAAAAAAATTGAAGCTATGGATTTCTCCTATCTCTCTATAAAAGTTTATCCAAAAAGAATATTTTTTTGCGAGATGTGATTAAATAAGTGGGATGATTTTATGGGCCTAAGAATCTAGCCCAGAATTTTATCTCCAAATTGGTCCTCATTAATAAACCAAATCAAGGCCTAATTAGCACTGGCTTATGAGGAATTATTTGTTCCTATATATCTCTATTATCCTCCCACAAAATTTGGGCATCATTGGGGCGGTATGTTGGGGCCCACATTCTCATTAGTGGGTTGGTGTCCAATATTCATTCTCTAGAATTGTTTGCATGAAATCCCATTTTGGTGGTCCTCCAATGTGAATATTCCAAAACTCCACCAGTTTTAATTCTTCCCAATATAATTATAAACTTGAAAATTAAATATGAAAATAAAATCAAGATCATTGGGTACTTTAAATGATGCTAAACAATGTACCACATAATAGTGCATTTTAAGAAGGAATTACAATCATAGTGTGAAATGATGTTCAAAGTGTAAAATGCACTAAAATGGTGTTTATAAATAATAATTAACATGAATATAATATATATTAACAATTAAGTATAGTCTCATTTAGTGGATAATCAGAAACTCAATTCATGATTGGATAATTTCTTCATGGAATTTTAGTGTCCAAAATGATGAATTATTTGAAAACATCAATCATTCTATTATCCTCAGATCATGTTTACTTATTATCCAATTGATAAATATGATATAATATGTCCTAGAAATTCCCCCTTACCATACGAAACTAACATTACTCCTTCACGATAAAAGAAAAATATTTTAGAGGGAGGTTCGAGTTTAGTGGGAATTATTTTTTATTCTCCTTTAAATTTATTATAATTAGTTAAGTTTATTTTATTTTGAATATGATAATGTGATGATGATACTCATTGAATTTTATCCTGTCTAAATTTATATGTTTTAATTTATTTAACAATATTAAAATATTAATGTCAAAATGGATTGTTAAACATTAAAAGTGAGTGCCCTAAATATTCTAGAGATATTCCCATTGAGAATTATTAAATCAATGTGGATTTGATAAGTTCTATATTGTTCATGGGAGGTAGTGATGGAAGACATGATTATTTAAATTTAAATATTTCAAATATTTCATTTCAAATCATTGGAATAATAATTAAATTCATTAAACTTTGTTTAACACATTTAATAATTTATATAATCACTTTCTAAAAAGAACTCATTAAATCCTTGGAAGTTATAATGTTTCATAAATTTATCATGATGAATTATTCAAATTTATTTTATATCCATCGATTAGTGTGTTCATTCATATTATACACATAAATATGTAATTTTTGTTGTTATTATATAGTTTTAATAGTTGGGTATACACAATTAATGAATGTTAGTGTAGAATAATACACACTTACTTATTTACATAAATGTTTTCAATCAACAATTAAGTAGTTATAATTTATAAAATGTAAAATTATTAAATTATAATGTTTATTCACAATTTTTTCTTAATTAATTGAATATATTTTATAATACCACAATGATAATGTACTGATAGAATATAGAAACCTAAACTTTTCAAACCCAATAATATATTGTATCCCAATATTATAAGTGGTGGAATTAATATTATAGGTGGATATTAGAAGATAACTTGACTTTGAGTTAAAATTTAAAATCTCTAACAAACCACATCATACAGATTTACATGTTTTCATGATTTGTTATTGTGAAGTATATTATGGGTCTATGGAAAGAATAGTTTCCTTAGTCCATTTCATCCTATTTTTTATGTCAAGGATTACTTCCTTGAAATAATATAAGTTATAATTCATCATAACACCTTCAGGTACAAGGATTTGTTTTCACGACATGTTTTTATTCATAGGAGGTTGCAACATTGTTATAGGCCATGAATTAAAAAAAGTTTTTCCTTTAACCATGGTTATTATAATTTAACTATGATGAGATTGGGTGGAGTTAGAGTTTATAGTATAAGGAAAGTTTTGATGTTTAGGGGAAGATATTATTTCACCGTAAAAGTGGGTGGTTGATCCATTATCTCAAAATGAATACTAGTATGTTATAACAAGTTTTGGTATCATGGAGTTTTGAAAAGTGTTAACTCAAGATATAAGGGATATTTTATCAATTTAATTTCTAAATTCTTGTAAACCAACCAAAATCTAATTGAAACTAAATATATTACAACATGAATTTTAGGTTGAAGTTTTTATTGATAAATGTGAGTGGTTTCTCAAATTCTATTCAGTTACTTCCTATTTCTTTGTACTTTTGGGGACACTATAGAAATCATATATGTCTTAGAATGAATTTTTAATCATATTTGATTTCAATATTTCATAAGGCTATATTAGTATCATTTAAAGTAATTACACTGTTATTATTATTCTATTTACATCCATTATATTTTCAAAGGGTTTCTAAGTTCATGTGTGAGGTTTTGAGCACATGGGGGGATTGTTGAGTTAAGGGTTTCATGTATGATCCTTGCATGATTTTGGGTGTTTGATCATCATGTCCAGCTTTTCTTACTGTTGTTTTATTCAATCATCAGTTTTAGGTAGGTGAATTGGATTCTCTCTTCTATATTTATATTACAGTGTAGAATTATTATGCTTGGATTTTATTCAGTTTTAACAGATAGAATTTGACTATTCAATATAAATAACGGAATTAAAAAAAATGAAAATTGAATCATATAAGCCTTACTTTTTCCCTTTTAATTTTTTTGTTATAGATTTTATGGTGATGGTGATTCAAAAATTTACACTACTGTTATAAGCAGTCATCGAATTACAAGAAGGGATAAAATCCACTTGGACTAAAGAAGAAACCTTGAGACACTCAGATTTGTTGGGTGGATTGGCTATGAAGTGGATAACCATGGGATTGATTGTAATTGGGATAATCAAATAATAAATTACCTAAGATAATGTATTTAATTAAATAAAGGAAAAAATGAATATTTCAATGGAAAATTTTATTAAAGATGAGCTTATTCAAGGTTTTCAATATGGTAATATTGGGTGTCTTTGTTTTATTGGAAAATTTCAGATCACTAATTCAAGATATATGAGAACAATGATATAATTACCCAAAATAATGCACCAATTTAATCCCCAAAAGAAAAAAATAAAAATCACGAATTCAGTTGGAGGTTCAATTTAATGAACATTCTATGGTAATTGATCATAATAGCACTCAAAATGTGTCGTCATTAAAGTTGGTGAGGACGAAGAAGAAAATAACTCATTGACTATAAATCATAAAATAATGAAATGATTAAAATATTAAATAAAATTATTTAACATCCAATCCATACCATTTATATTCCCTTGGATCAAACCATAATAGTTTTATCTATCTTTTGAGGTTATTCTAACAATGGAAGTGGGATGTATACTAATAAGGGAAGAATTGATGAAGAAAAACACGGAAATAAAGATCACTCCACCGTTGTGTGAATAATTTCAAAGTATATGATGTGAAAAGACTCACCCCATAAGGTAATTGTATTAACATGACAAAAATAATAATATAAAATTTGAATAATAATAACTTTTTTTAATAAATTAAAGGGATTCAAGAAACATACATGAGAGAGATTGAAAATGCGATTAAAAATTGACAGTGTAACATTAAAATTGAAATAAAGACTTAGATCCCCTAATTATTTCACCACAACCACCTTAAATATTAAATATTGGAGACTTATTTAGATCCACCATAAATAAATTTTCTCCCATTTAATTAGGATAGTAAAATGTAGGGGATAAATCAAAGGAAATCAAACTTTTTAAATTTGACCAGAAATTTAGGACCAGATTCATCAACCATTTTTTCATGAAAGTATGTCATTTAATATTATAGAATATGATATGTTCATAAAATATAAATATATTTTTACAGTTGTCTTATAATATCTATAAAATTTCCTTCCAGTCAGATCATCCATTTTGATTTTATACTCGAAATGAGGGTATGATTTAATGGGCCCTCAAATCTGGCCCACAAATTATATGTCAACTTCGGCTCCCAATAAATCCTTTAAAACGTCAGAATTATCAATAGACACATTTTAATTTAATTATCCCACTAATTTTATCTATCTAAATTTAAAATTTTAGATCCATTGGTCTTGATTTGTGGGATGCACTTTTACTTGATGGGCCTAAGGCTCATTATGCTTTGTCCATAAATTTCTACATTCATGACCAAAATGTACATGTTCCCTTGTGATACATCCATTGATCCTAAAATAAAAAATGTCCCAAAAAAAGTTAAAAATTATATACCAAAATATAAAATTCAAATAATTAATATAATGTTTTCCAATGAAATATGATTGATTGGGGCCAAATTTTCATCTTAAACATGAATTTCACATCTGATGAGAAATGATGTTCAATTAAAAAATGCACTAAAATGGGAGATTAAGGACTTCTAAACACATTAATATAAAAATATAATCAATTAATATTATCCTCTTTTAGTTGGTAATTAGTTTTTATAAGAATGATACTATAATTTAATGTTATTGTTGATGTGTGTACTTTTTTTTGAATTATTTATATAATTGGGGGATTGTATTATGCTAAAGAATTTTGAAAGATGGAAATCACTTTTACACGATTGTGTTGATAATGATTTCATAAAATATTAAAAAAGTTATGAATAATGATATTCCATGTCTTCTATTATGGTAGATTTTTGTGTCTGATTTTTTATGGACAATTGAAGTTGTTTCTTTTTTTTTGTTGGATGTAAAGGAAATGGTTGAAATAGTTTCTATTTTAATGGAATTGGTGTTGTTGAAATTAATTTTTATTTATTTGGTGTTATTTTATCACACATTCCATATCTATTTTGATAAATTTAATGTTTTTTATGCTAATGTATTGCCCTTATATTGGATAATTGTTTAATCTTGAATAACTCTCTTGGCATTTTTTATTCATTGAATATTATAATGAAAATATCTATTTTTGGGTGATCAATGGATCTAAGATGCTATGGTTAAATTTTATCTGTTATTAAAATGTAAAATAAATAAACTTTTGGGAAGAAAATTAATATATAAAATAAACAAAAAATAGAAAAAAAACATTTTCACTCCTTATTTATATACAACCATCAGAATAGACTCCAAGAAGCTATTGTATCCAATTATATGGGATCAACTATTGTTTAGGATTTTGGAGCATTTTCAACCTTTAAGAATGCTGGATTCCCCATTTAAATAAATCTATAAAATTATTATAATCAAAGTCTATAGTCAAGTGTGCTGAAACTTGATTCGAGCCACTCAAGAATATGTACCCCATGTTGAAGGTCGATGTTCCACCTCCCATGGTTGATATACATCCTTTTTGAAGTATAAAGATATATATTTAAATAGGTTATCAAGGAGGATGAACTAATCTAAGAGTGATCTAAACAAGATAATACTTGAGGTCACCATGCTCAGTCCTACAGTGCCTCTATCACTCAGTTGTTTGAATTCGGTGGTAGGATGAGATGGGAAATGTTTGAGTTGACATTATCCAATTGGCTATGTGGGTCATATTGTTGTGTGGGGAATCACATACTCCAACATAATATACTACATGAACCAAATTTTCTATGTAGGAAATCATGTACATGGAACAATTTCTTATCTAAATGGAATCAGCTACATGGGTAAATTTCTATGTTGACCATTCGGTTATATCGGCTAAAATATCTTTTTGGGAAAAAATACTGATGAACAATTTGGATACGTCATTGAAAATGGAAAATTAATTCAAAACACAAATGTTTATAAAATTGGTTTTGTGGGAGAAATTTAGATATATTGTTATTCCAAGAAGTATTTTTGTACGTCGGATAGATAGAACTTCTACCATTATGACTTGCTTGTGGTGGAAATAAGGAGGTTCGAGGAGGCTCAAAATTTTAGGACTGAAGTAGAGGAACATAGTAGGTGTACTTATACCAGGAAGAAGTTGTTGTCAGAGAGTAAGTGGGGAATGATTTTTATTTGGTATATATGGAAGGAGATATGAATAGTCAAAAGGCTATGGGATTAGTGTAATCGAAGGCCAAGATGTTAAGGGAATTGTAGGAGGAAATATCCCAACGGGAGATTAAACCTTTTAATGCGTGGATTGGGGATGAGGATTTCTCTCTCACCTCCCTTCTCACCGATGGAGTAGGCCATGGTCATGCCCCCCCCCACCTCTGTTCTCGGTGGCCGAGGAGGGGGGTTGATTATCTTTCATCTTCGCTACCATCTCATAACCCCAGATTCTCCCACTTCACTGACCCATATTCTCTACCTTGATTCCCTTTATTCGATGTTATCCCTAAGGTCCAATATTGCACTGATGGAGCTATCTCGGTCCCGATTTCTTTATTGGAGTTCATGGATGTTTCAGTGCTCTTGAAGCTCACTCTGGTGGCTCGATTTGGTAAGAAACGTCCATCCATGGATGATTTTGACAGGTTTGTCTACTCTTCTTGGAATTTGTAGGACCATTTGTTTGTTGGTATTCTTGATGCCAAGCAGATTCAAATCCATTTCTCAATCAAAGATGACTTGGTTTTCACATTGGCTTCTGCTCCGTGATGTATGGAGGGTTTCCAATTTTCCCTCTTTCGATGATCCTTCGACTTCCGCCTGATGTGAGATCCTCTGGTTTCTATGCTCTAGATTTCTCTTCCCAGACTCCCTTTACCATTATAGAATCATGTGATTCTTCAGTTGATTGGAAACATGGTAGGGTGCTACCTCTACTCTGATTCTCGTACAGATGTTGTTTTCCATACAGTCTCTCGGAGGATTTGTGTTGAAGTTGATGTGTCTAAGGACCCTATGGACAACTTTATCATCGAGATTGAAGGTGAAATCTTATGTAACCAGAAGTTATGTTATGAAACTTGGACTGATTATTGTGATATATGTGGTCGTCTTGGGAAATTAGATTTTGTATGTTGGCGATGGTGTTGTTCCACCCAAGCTCATCCCTCGAAGGAGGGGGGTGGTTCTGATGTTGTCAAGGCGCAGTTGAGCACCTTCGGGGAGTAGAACCGTGCAGCCTTAACGTAGAAGACCATTCCTCCCTCTATTTCTCATTTAATGAATGATGCCACTAAGATCACCCTCTGCGAGGCAGGGAGGAGGGGGCCAACCCATTGGTTGAGGACATCTCCGGGCACCTAAAGGAGGACCTGGTTGTTCCTAAAAAGATGAAGAATGACTCATGGCCTAAGTCATCTTGTATTCCAGGAAGCCATAATGCTTCAGAGGGGTCTGTGCAGGAGGTGTCAGCTCAAACAACATAAGTTTTAAGTGATAAGACTCAAGTTCTAAGGGACTCTGTTGGAGCTGTGGGTCTAATTTCTAAGGGTTAGGCGGGTCTAAATATGTGTACCTAAACTATGGAAGTGCATGATGGTGGTAACAACAACTCAATAAGGGGGAAAAGTATACTGGTGAGAGTAAGGATAAGGAGGGATAGGAGTGGGAGCAGACTTCATTTGGAAAAGGCAGGTCACTGAATTCCAAACAGGAAACCAACCCAAGGAGGACCTTAACCTTTCTAAACTTAAACAACCAGTTTGAAAGTTTGAGTAATGAGGTAGAGTTTGAAGGAAATATAAAATGATTCTATGAGATCGAGTCTGATGTAGTTAGGTTATCCTCAGATGGTAATGGATTGTTAAGGGCCAGAAAAGGTATGCATAGTCAAAGAAGAGAGAAAGGGAATAAAGAAAACAGACATCTGGGGAGCTGCATTGTCTCCAAGAAGCTGAAATCAAAGGGGTGTAAAGATTACTCATATCTCTTAAGGCCAGTAGAGACCCAGTTAGATAAAAAATAGGGGAAACCCAAAAATCATGTGACCCTATGAGTGGAAGGAGATGAGGGTTATCAAGTTGATGTAATCCATCCCCAAGAGCACGATGAAGAAACATCTAAGGCAGAGGACCAACATGAGGATACGAACTTGCAATCTCAAGAGGTAATGTAGGTGGTGGAAGATACCATTCCCCCTAGACAGCGATGTGAGGTAGGGCCCCCTGGCGTCTTGCAGTGTCTGAAGGAAGTAAAGGTGGACAAGCAGATGGAATTTCTCATGAATTCTGGTGAAGAAATGAAGGAGGCATTTCTAGTGATCTGTGCTACGAGGGAAGATATTGATCAAATCTTGGGAAGATTAATTCAATTGTAAATTGCCAGAGAGCAAGCCGATTCGATTGATAAGAAATACATCATACTGGTTAGAGGATTTAATGAAAAGATCATTTGGAAAGATGAGTATATCAATGCTTGGGATTATCTAGCACAACATTATGATGAAATCCTGGAGGCCGATCCAAACTGCCAGGTCAGTTCCTTTCCCTGGAATTTGTTTAGGGAAGGAGATTCCAAATGCCTTATACTTGTGTTTAATAAGTTAGTCGTATCCTTTAATGCTTGATCCACTTTATCTTTGAGGGTTCTCACTTTCCCCTTAAAAGTGTTGGAAAATAAAAATGTTAGTTTGGAGGAATATCCGAGAGTAATGGTTGAGTTGTTCCTGAAGATAGGACGTAGTCTTATTTTTTATAGTGTCGGAAAATGGGATGTATTCTTTAGTTATTATTCTGCCTAGTTCCTTATAGTGTAATCTATTTTTTAGTTTTATAAATAAATTTTTATCCTCATTCTTCTCCATTGTTGTGTTGTGATATCAAACCTTCAGTGATGAAGGGGTAATAAGAAAGTCTAGTTGTATGAAGTGAAACCATGATATTTATGAGAGGTCCTCACATCATGATGAACACCATAATTTTTATTTAATCATAGTAGACAATGACTCAATAAGTGGTGAAGTGAGAGCTCAACCACCCAAGAGAATTTTTTCTCACCCTTTCACTCTTTAGTGAAAGAGGTGGATGACTTGAGAGGTTAAGAAACTATTGAGTGATTTTTTGAGGTGATTTAGTCTATTTAAGGTCAATGATAGGTTGTAGATGACTGGATTGACCAGAATCAAGGCATGTTTTTTATTGACTCTTCTATTCCTTCTCAATTTTTTTCTTTTTGTCTCAATCTCTTATTCTCCAAAGGATCCTCACTCTCTTCCCCACACAATCTATTTTTTTAACATTGTCCACATTGTTTCTTCTGCTTTCAATATATAAATAAAAAAAATAGTATTTTAAAGAATACTAGGACATTTGACATTGTATCCTTTATATCAACCCCTGAGTTAAATATTATTCCATATTTGTGGTTTTAAATGTATTTCCATCCATCCCCATGGTAAGGAACTGGTTAACTAGCATTATTTTTTAGGATGCGACAACTATTTTAGTAGTTTTCCATTTTTCTAAAAAAACTATAAAAATTAAAAAATGGTGAGACCTCCCCAGTAATCAAAATACAAGATATGATTCTTTTCCTATAAAAATAGGGATCAATTTAAAATTTTGGGTGAAGAATATTTCCTTGAATTAATTGAATATTAAAAAAAACATAGGGGACCTACAGTAGAATCCTTATAAAATGAATTTAGAGACATTTCATACCTTTTACCCAAGTTTAATATATGGGAGGTTTCCCATGTAAAAATAATTCCTTTCACATCATTTAAAGAGGTTGAAGTGGATAATTAAAGGTTTTATGTGGTTTAATTCCTTGATCATACCCAAGAAATACTCCCAAGATAATTTTTCCATCAATTAGAAAAAAATTGTACTAATTTGGGGGGTTGAAAATTAAATGGATGAACTTCTATTTATATATGAATTTGATCATTTTTAAGTGGTTTTAAATTCTACTACCCCCATTATAGGTATTGAGGATGCAGTTTATTTTTGTGATCTTTTGAAGAGTCAATAGGATCTTGAAGCTTCACGTACTCATAATTTTTTAGAACTCACCATTTTTATTGAAGATTTTATTATGGGAGATACTATTTAAGATGAGGTATTAGAGATGTTTACAGGATAAAAGATCGTATATAAGAATATTTTTTTAAAACAGTTAGAAATGAGTGATTATACAAAATTGGAAGAAAAATCTCACACTAGAGTTGATTTCCTACATACACTTCACACAAACCCTCAGCCTTTAGAATAAGGGTAGTACCCCTTTTGTGTTTCCCTCCACCACTCTATAATAGGTACACTATTTTAAAGGATAGATAATTGAAATAATTTGTACATGGTGTACTCCAAAAATGGGAAGCCACTAAATATGGGATGAATCACATCTTGTGGTTCCTAAGAAAGAATCCAAAACCACATTCAGACTTGTGTTGATCCAAAAGTTATCCAGTTGTGGATAGTCAAAACATAGTTCCCCTTCGGGGGTTATCCCTAGATTATCCATGTCACTTTTTTTATTCTTTAATTTTAATTTTATTAATTTTTTAGTCTGTAATTTTTCTTTCACGATAACAATTAGGTAGTGATCCCATCTGGAAACCAATCAAGAACAATAGGATCTTCAAACTATAAATCACAAGATTAAACTCCCTAGATCAAACCCAGATGGATGAAAATTTGAATTGTAAATCATAAATTCAAATGATTAATATTTTTACATATTTTACATAACATAAATGAGTATCTATGATCCTTTTATAAAGAGAACATAGGAAGTATTCATCTGGCTATATAAAAAATTATGACAAGCTTCTATACCATGGGTGTTTCTATTTTAATTCTGCCATATTTTTATTTTAGATTCTTATGAATTATGTGCGGGGTAATATCCTTTTATTTTATTTTATAAAAAAACTATGAATCTATTTTTAATTCCTTTATAATTATTTTGATAATATTTAGAGTGCTAAAAAATAATTTTAAGCTGATTTTCAATTCTGACTAGCACCCCCAACATGCCTTTACATTCAAACTTGTTCTACCTTATTATTTATCATTATTCAATTTAAACTAATACTCCAACTTCTTTTATTTTACTGATAACAATGAAAATAATGAAATTTTAAAAAATTATAAAACAACAACGTTAATGGATTGACAATAAGTTTGCAAATTTTGTTGTTTTGAACAATCTTGTAACCCCTCCAAAAATTTATAAATTTCTCGGTTGAATATTCCATTTGAACTTTAATTTTTCTCCACCTAAGGATTCAATATTAGGAAAATGTTGAGTCATAATATTTGGGGATATGAAACTTTATATGTCTTATATGTTCTTTATTTTAGCCATATCCAAACACCCCCTCCCATTTTGTTTCAAAATTCCTCAACATTTGAGAAATTCAAATAGTTTTTGGTTTTGGAAAATATAAGTTACCTATGTCCCTTGGTTAAATGAATAAAAACACAATGTGTCCATCCAGGAAAAATTATATAACTTGTTTGAGGGATTTAAATTAGTCTAAAGTTGTGATGATTGAGTGATTATTGGGTGTTGTTGTCTATTGTATTTATGGAATTATTGATTGAAAACTAGAAAACGAATGTTTGATAGGTTTTAATATTATTTAATTTTACCAATAACATGAGGAAGCCTAAAATTATACATATACTTGTATAATTATCCTAGGTAACATGAACACCTTAGGAAGGAAACCCAATCGATGACTATTATAAATCCTCTAAACTTGAAGTAAAATGGCCATTTGGGATCTCATTGTGTGTATCTTAGACAAGGGTATTAGGTTTTGTTCTATAAATAATTCCAAAATATTAAGTCTTCTGCATAGTGTTATGCATGAATTCATGGATGGGAAAAATGAAAATAAAATTCCCTTGCCAAAAATGAGCTCATGATAGTCAGGGGGGTATTGAAACCAAATGAAAAAGTAAACAATTGATTTATAATAAATTATTTTGAGTTTTATCAACAAATTGGGATGTGAAGTCTCTATTTGAGGAGCCTTGGAGAGAGTGAAAGTTATTTCACATTTTTTATATATTTAATTCCATTAGGATATCTCTAGTCTTTACTCCTAGAACTGGTATTTGAGTTTGAATATAAGTGGGGTGTTGTGATGAACTCCCATTAAAATCATGTAAATTTCTTTCAATAGATCGTTTAATTATTATATTTCACTTGGTTGTATAGTGTTGGTCCTAGGATGAATGATATTTTTTGACATAGAATCATTTTTTATCAAACAATTTAAAATACTAAATTTCTCAAGAGTGCAATGTTTTAATTTTTGGAGGGTTTTATGTGGCTCCATTTTACCACACTTTTCCACATCTCTTTTGAGTAATTTTATATTTGTTATATATCCATATTGATATTATAGTGAAAAATTATATAATTTGTAAAAAATATGTTTGAGTTTTGTTATTCATTAAATTTTATATTGAACATATCTATTTGGGGGTGCTCAACTGGTCTAAGATGTTCTAGTTAAATTTTATTCATTTTTATCTTATAAACTAATTAAAATTTTTGTCCTAGAATTGGAAAGTGTATAATAAACAAAAAAAATAACATAAAAAGAATATGCACTCCTTGTTTAAAGAAGATCACCAAAATGGAATCCATATTTCTCTTAACTAATTATGTGGGACCTACCATTGGTGAGGAGTGTGATTCCCTTTCAACATTTTTGAATGAAATAGTCCCCATTTAAAGAGTGCCACAAATCAATTGTTACCAAATACATCACTTGAGTGTGTTGAAACTTTAGCTGATCTACAAAAGAATATACACTCCCTGTTGAAGGTTGATGTTGCACCTCCAAGGGTTATTGGACACCATTTTTGAAGGTTGAAGATATCCATTTAAAAAATTGATTTATGAGGATTCACATTTCGTAGATTAAGCTAATAAATAACATTTGAGCGGTTATCCATCTCAGTCTTTCAACGCCTCTATCACTCAGCAGTTTGAATTCGGCATCAAGATGAGTCTGGTAGTGTGTAAGTAGAAATTGACCAATCAGATATGTGATTCAGATAACTACATGTGGAATCACATATGGAAGCATAATCATCTACATGATCCAAAATACCTATGTGAAAAATAGAAAACATATCCTAATTAAATATTTTAATGTAATTGTCAATGTTGAATAATGGCTACATCTACAATTCGATTGTGTCGATTGAAATTGCTACATGGGAAAAGGAACATGTGATCAATTAAATTACAAATTACATAACACATAAATTGATCTAATTGAATACATGGCACTAATTTGAACATGTATATATTCTATATGGGAGACTGGTATGCTGGATAGCTAGAATTTATACCATTGGGACTTTTATTTTGAGGTGATAAGGAGGTTCGTGGAGGCTAAAAATTGTATGAATGAAATAGAGGAACATAGTATGTTTACTTATTCCAAGAGACAGTTGTTATCAGATAGTAAGTGGGTTATTATTTGTATTTGGTTTATATGGTAAGAGATATGAATAGCTGATATTCTAGGAGAGATCAGTAGAACTGAGGTTAGAGAGGCTGAGGGAAGTGCAACAGGTGAGAGCCAAGGAGACTGGGTGAGTTTTACCTAGACATGGGACTCAATAATATTTTTTGGGGGTTCTCAAAGAAGGGATTTGATTTGTATTTATTATTATCCCCATTTCATTCCATTGAACTCTATTTTAACATTTTTTAAATTATTGGTCATGGTTTTTATTATTCCTCATTGTGTTTTGATCTCAAACCTTCTATAATGAAGGGAAAATATATTAGTCTGATTCTAGGAAGTGAAACCCGGATGCTACATGGTGGCATGAAATTCATGTTAAACACCATTCGTTTTGTTTAATCTTATAGGATAATGACTCTGTAAGTGGTTAGGTGAGATCTCAACTATCCAATGAAAGTGTTCCTCACTCTTACAATCTTTAGTGAGAGAGGTGGTTGACTGGAGAGATCAAGCATCCACTGAGTGAGGTTATAAGATTTAGTCCATTTGAGGACAATGATAGGTAGTGGATGAGTGGATAAATATGAATCTGGTCATGTTTCTTACTGACACTTATTTACCTTCTCTATTTCTTTTCTTGACATTTATTTCTCTTATTCTCCATAGGTTCATCACTCTATTACCCACTCCCTCTTTTTTTCTCACTACTATCCATGTTGTTTCTTATCATTACAAAATATAAAATATGAGTATTGGTAAGACCACTAGAAAATTTTACACTTCAACTTCTGAGATCAACCCTTTAGTTATCCATTATTCTATATTTCGGGTTATAAACGTATTTTTAGTCATCCTCACAAAAATGAAACCATCAGCTATAGTGACTTATTGTGGTTGATTTTGTTTTGGTGGGTTGTTGACATGGGAATAACATAGGCGATTTCATGGGTTGTTAGTAGTTTCTTAATTTCAGGGTATGATGAAGTTTACAAAGTTTTTTATGGTAGTTTCTTTATGGTATGTGTTTTATGTTAATGTAATGAACGAATTGATAAATATAAAATGGGAATGGGTTGTGATAAACTGATGTGGATTAGAATAACTAGAAATGATGTGGTGGATTAAATATATAGTAAATGAATATAAAATAATGAGTGTGTGATTTTTATAGTGTTTCATGTAGAAAGTGCAGTTTCTAGAATAAAAATGGTTAATAAATTCTTAATGTGGAATTAAAATGTAAATAAGCTTGTGTAATTTTTATGTGTTTTACTTCGTGTCTTAAGGTATCGATGGTAGTTCTTATGTGGTAGAATGATGTGTCCATGTGTTTTACTTCTAGAGGTGTTTGGTATAATGTATAAAATATTTTAATTTCTATAACTATTATAAATCTACTATATTTTTTTCATATATCTTAAGAATTTCCACTTGATTCAAGTAACCTAACCAATTTCTATGTGACGTATTTGGGTTTGAGTGTACCCCATTATCTAGAATGTGGTTGATGTGGAATAATGACTATCAACCCTCTCTTTATCTCTTACAAAGTCAATGTGGTTCTATAGAAGTGATGTTGTTAGGTGGTAGTGATGTGGTAATGCGGTGTTGGTTGGGTGATTTTACAATTTTGTTGTTATTTGGTAATGATGGAGTGCATGGAAGTTGTATGTGGATGTAAAATGTTGATATGGAAAGAGATATGAAATCCATGACTCTTATCATTGGTAATTTAAGGTAAATAGATTCATTAGGATGTATGTATGTCATACCTCCTTTATATTTTCCTGATTATCCTCAATTGTATGAGGATTCGCTAATTGAAACTTTGATAATATAAGACTGTGGTTGACATGGGTTAGTTCACCACTCAGTTTCAAAAATTATTCATTGAGGATTTGATCTTATTCATTTGCATTGGAATGATATTTTATAGGGAGGAATGCAATGAGTGAACATGTATTCTCACTCATACTTCTATACACACTTTTTATAGATCTTTTGGATAGAGTTGGTGTTTTGGTAAGAAATTACCAGCTCATGATGTAGTGGTTGGTTGGAGACATCGTTTTTTCCTTGGTATTTTTTTATTTTAGTATTTACTTTTGAGACAATATTTCTATTTCTATATAACATTACATGAATTCTTTTGGTGTTATGTGTTTAAATTTATATAGTTTGGGGTTGTTTTTATTAGTGTATTTTTATATTTTTTCTAATATTGTATATAGTAATTCTTCTTATATTTTGTTTGATGTGCCCTCATTGATAGTCTCTAAGCCATGACCTTTTAGAGGTGGTATTCGAGGGGTCACTCTTGCCTTAACTACCATACCATGAGGTGTTTTACTAGGAATATGTCAGTATAGAGTGGTATTGAATCCTTGGTTACGATTTAGGTTGTATTTTGGAGTTAAAATAAGAGAAAATGGATTATTTTGGTAGGGAAAAAGTACCATTAAAACTAGGCATATGATATAGGCCAAGGACACCGACTAGGATTAATATAAGTATCTTATGATTGGATTTAAGTACCTTAATAATTTGGTCAAACATATGTAAGATTACTTAGATTTTAACGTCCCAACCTGGGTTCCACCCAGTGGTGCCCTGAACCGGTTCTCCGCATGACCTCAAGTGCACCTCCCCATATTCCAGAAGATTCTGACTAGAATAAAGGGTCCAATATCGATGAAGGGTAAACTATACCCTATTTTATTATAGTAATACACCAAAATAAATAAACAAAAAAATGTGGAAGAATATATAAACGTGAACAATACCAATGTTACAAAATAACCAAAATAAGAAATACAATATTTAACTGAAAGGGGAAACATGTTGTACTAATATATGTGTCAAATGTCAAAAATTAAAAACCCAAAAGAAGGACATTGATGAATCCCAATAGGTTCCCAAACCACATATAGTTACCTCATCAATTCTCCATCCCAAATAATCTATCCAACATAGTGCCTTTTCCCTTTAACTTCCCAAGAAACACAAGGTCTATTCAAGTACCGATTAGGAAACCCAAGTAATTTGTTAATACAACTCAGTAGGTCCCCACCAATATCGTCTAAAACAAGTCTATTCAGATAGTGTATGAATTTTTATAAATTAATAAGTAAAATTCATAAATAAAGAGTTGTCACAAAATTATTTATTCTTTTTTTAACTATATTAACTCCACAGTTTTTGACGACACTCGTACTTCAATACTAACTTCAGATCAAGATAAATCCCTAAGTGTTCCCTAGTTAATATCATATCTTAATACCTACTTAAACTCATTCTAGAGCTCTATGTATTCAAAGGTGATATAATATCTCAGCACCTGATTCGACTCATGCGGAAGTTTGAATTATTCACATGTGAGGACATATCTTGAAGTACCATTATTAACATTATTATTCTACAATGAATGACCATGTTACCATTCAATAAATAATATAATTTTAATGAACATGTTACCATCTTTATTACACAATTAATGACCATGTTACCATTCTTTAAATCACTGAATTTGAATGAACATGTTACCATTCTTAATAGTTGGCCAAATCAGCATGTTACCATTCACCATTTAATAATACATAATTGAATGAGCATATTACCATTCAAAATAGTTGTATAAATGATCATGTTACCATTCACCATTTAATAGTACATAATTAAATGAGCATGTTACCATTCATAATACTTGGTCAAATGAGTATGTTATCATTCACCATTTCACACAAATCACATGTATCTTATTTATCAAGGTTAATCAACATTAACCAAATTATCACATATCATACATCATCACATCAAGAAGGATTAATCAACATTTAACCTCTTACCCCAATATTACATTAACTAATTTATCAATTAATTAATCATATCATCCTCTTTTCTAATTCAACAATTAGTCTTCACATCAAACCCCTTAATTAATTTCCCAAATAATTAAGCACATCAATCTCTTTAATTAAACCAACCATTAATTAATAACTTACTTTCTCTAGTTAATTTATCAATTAACTAATCATATTAATTACTCTAATTAATTCAACAATTAACTAACCACATTGAATACTCTAGTCAATTCAACAATTAACTAATCACATCAATCATATTAATCAATTAAAAAATAAATTAATCACATCAAATACATTAATTATTTCAAAAATTAATTAATAACTTCAATTATATTAGTCAAATAAAAAATTAACTAAACACGTCAATTACATTACTAATTCAACAATTAAATAATCAAATTGGTCACATTAATTAATTCACCAATTAATTAATCCCATTATTTAATTCAATAATTAAATAATCTCCTTACTCACATTAACTAATTTTTCAATTATTTAATCCCCTTATTTAATAAAACTATTAAATAATCATATTAGTCATATTAATTAATTCTCTAATTAATTAATCGAATTATTTAGTTCAACAGTTAATTAATCACATTTTTCAGATTAATTAATTCTATAGTTAATTAATCCCATTATTCAATTAAATAATTAAATAATTACATCTCTCACATAAATTAATTCACCATTTAATTAAGTCCTCTTATTTAATTCAAAAATTAAATAATCACATTGTTTACATTAATTAATTCTCTAATAAATTAATCACATTATTTAATTTCACAATTAAATAATCACATTTCTCAAATTAATTAACTATTAAATTAATTAATTCCCCTTATATAATAAATATATAAAATAATAACAATATACCCACTAATTAATTCATCAATTAATTAATTCTGTCTCAAACAATTTAATATCACCAATTAATTCATCAATTAATTTGTCCATATCCATTAATTTAACCACCTTAATTAATTCCTAAATTAATTTTTCCTTCAAAATCAATATAATAATAATAATAATATGCAATAATTAATTATACAATTAATTATCCCTATTCAACAACTTGAATATAACAATAATTTATTTTTCATTTAATTATTCAATCTCAACAACCTTTATCTCACCATAATTAATTCAACAATTAATTATCCCAAATCACAATTTCATAACCCCAACCATTCACATTAATTAATTCTACAATTAATTAATCAAGGTCAATAATCTTGATAAGTCTATAATTAATTTAACATTAAATTATTCGAGATCTAAAATCCCATTATCCCAATTTCACATTTCCTCTAGTTAATTAATTCACCAAATTAATTAATTTAATCAAAAATGCAACTACTATATATATAATATGTATTCTATAATTACATGCACCTAATTTTATCTAATATTATGTGATTTTAATTTTATACCACCTACCTCAAGAATGGTGATGAAGAACACCCACCAATGGGATACCCCAATTTGAAGTAGATAAACCAAGAATGCAATGATGAATGAGGTCCTAGATCCAGAACCAAGATCCATAGTTAAAATAAAAAAGATCTCTTAAATCTAGATCAAAATCCAAAAATCCTAGATACAGATTCAAAAATTCTAGATCTAGATCCAACAGTGGATAAATATTTTTCTTTTTCTGGGAAGAGTACTATAAGATTAAGATAGGTCTAAAACGAGAAGAAAATCCATAAATTGGAGGCACGTAGATGGCCTTTGGTCAAAGACGGTGGTGCGTGGAGGGGTTTCAGTCTAATGTGGAAGCTCTGCAGAGGTGCGTTTTGGAGTTTTGGTCCAAGACGGAGGTGCGCTGATGAGTTTAAGTCCATTTTAGAGAGGCTCTACATCAAAGAGGGATGTATTTAGATGATCTGTTGTAGAGAAGAGAGGTATCTATAAGCTTACACGACACTAGAGGAGTTATTTTAAGAAGTTTTTCCTGATAATTACATGACATGAATCCTTATTTCATCTCATGTAACATCTGTTATGTTTTTCCAATGAAATCTCATCAAAACCTTAAAAACATTAATTACATATTACACGTGGTGAAATCCAATTACAGGTGGTCAAATAATAGAAGTGGTGAAATTTAATTTCATGTTTTGAAACCCCATTTCACGTAGTGAAATATTACACATGGTAAAATCATATTTCATGGCATGTTGACATGTGGAGAAAACTACATATAGGGGGTCTAATTTTTCAAAGTTTGGAATTAATTCAAGATGTAAGTTAAATTCAAAATAACCCATCTTTACTAAAAATCTAAAAATATTTGTACTAAGAAAAATATGGGATCTTACAATCACCCAACCTTATAATAGATCATCCTCAAGCTGTACTCCCAAGAATCTCTTTGAAAAGTTGAGTTATTACAATCTCCCCACCTTATAACAACTCGTCCTTGAGATGTACTCTCAAGGACCTCTAAGATTCCAAGTCAAAGAAATTTGGGGCACTATGCCAACTTATCCTCTTCACTCTCTCAAGTTTCCTTCTTAACTCATCCATGTTTCCCCAAAATACCAACTATCAGCACAACCTTTTCCCGAAACACCATCTCACATCAATCGAACACATGTAACTGATGCTCCTCAAAGGACACATTGATATCAATATCAGATTCTACAATATACCTGATGCGTTTCCCAACTTACTATTCCCAAAAACTGCGCGAACATAGTCCAACCTTGTCACTTAGCCTTTCCATCAAAAAAACATCTTGAAAATGATGTACATCCACTACCTCCAGGGCTCACTTGGCCTTTCCCTGAGAAAATTAAACATTCACATTACAAGTTACTCATTTTAATTTTGATTCCACCACTTAAAACCAATGTTCATACTCCATGAACCATATACTAACAAATCACTCCCCACATTAGGAGCATTGTTAGCACTACTTTTCAAGAAACTCAACTGCAATAGCCCATGGGGGACAATATTTATCAACTTCTGGTTCCTCCTGATAACATTTTATATAAATTGTAGATGGAATACCTTACACCATCTAGCTCCACATATATACCACTTCATAAGAAAAACCTCCAAGGGGCCCTATATCTAACCAAAGCACATTTTTGTAGCTTGGAGTAAAGATAGAGCCTACTCAGTGAACTCGATACGATGTCATGGTAGGGGACATGATCATCACAAATTAAAAGTACACTAAGAATTAATCAAGGAATACCACCACTAATCCTTCATTACCGATGTTTCCTCCAACTATGGAAACACATTAACCTGTTGAAAGTCTAAGGCTTCCATGCCCACCAACATCTTACCACACTGATCCATAACCAGACAGTCTCCCAAAAAACCCACAACTGACTTGTCAAACATAGGAATTATCACCACCCAAATTGTCTACATCAAGGGACAATTAAACAAAGAAATGATTTCTATTTCACAACATTTGTAATAGTTATCAATAGGGATTTACACCAAACCATATCATGTATTCCCCTCTTTATCCTTCTATAAGGTCCAAAATCAATGAAATATCACTACCCTTAATCATCTTACACCAAGGTTCTGGTTAAAAAGGGTAATCACATCATTTTTATTCAATTTTTATCATTTATAAACCCATTTATTCTCATACTACATCATTTTACAATCTTTCTGAATATCATGTTAGGCACTATTTTCTGTTCAATTTCAAAAGAAAGGAAAAATAGTTCAAGATCAACATATTCCCCAAAACCCATTTTCTCATGTGTGCATAAATTTATGCATGTTCAAAAAATAGTCTTGAGTGCCTATAATGATATATGTAGACTCAACTCACATTACATTCTGAACCACAAGTCAATCTCAAAAAATCTAAAAACAGTAATCACATCACACAACAAGTGCATTATACAAGATAAAATAATATTCAACTATAATATTAGACAACAATAAAGAAAATCCCACCATGGGTACATGGGTTCTCCCTTGTACACAGGGTAGCTACTCCCATGCATGATCTCATAACCAAGCCCTGAATCATCCTACTCTTTTTTCTACCATTCCTAAATAGAAAGAAAAAATAATAATAAAAGAAACTCCTTTGATACCGCTTTGTAACATCCAGACCCAAGTGCCACCCAACAGTGCCCCGAACCAGTTCTCCACATGACCTCATGTGTGCCTACCCATATGCCAAAGGCTGATGACTTGCAGTGAGGGTCTAATATCAATATTTAGGAGACTATAACCTCTTTTATCAGAGTAATACAATAGTAGAAATAAATACAGAAATTCAGAATCATATATAAACACAAACAATACCAATGTAACAAGATAACCAAAATATGAAATACAACATTTAAATCAAAAGGGAAACATGACATGATAATGTATGTTTCATGTTTCTAAAACAAAAAAACCCAAAAGAAGGATAATTATGACTCCCAAGCAGGTCTTGAACCATGTATGGTTCCCTCATCCATGATCTATCTCAAATAAGATATCCAACATAGGGCCTTTTCCCTTAACCTATCCAAAAACCACAAGTTCTATTCAGGTACTAATTTTGAATCCCAAGTAGGGTGTGAGTACAGCTCAGTAGGCCACCACCAACGGTGTCTAAAACAAATCCAGTCAGATAGTGTATACAATTGTATAAAGAAATAGGTACAGTGCATAAATAAACAGTTACAACATAATCATTTATTCTTTATATAACTACAAAGCTCTAGGGTTTTCGAGGACACTCGTACCTCAGTACTAACTGTAGATCATGAAGAATCCCAAAATGTTTCCTAGGTAATATCATATCTTAATACCTTCTTTGAATCGTGTCAGAGCTCGAAGTATTCAAAGGTGATATGATATCTCAAGACCTGATTCGACTCATGCCGGAGTTTGAATTATTAAAATGTAAGGCTATATCTTGGTGTACCTTTATTACTATTATTATTTTACAATGAATGACCATGTTACCATTCATTAAATCCCATAATTTGGATGAACATGTTTCCATCCTTATTAAACAATGAATGTCCATGTTACCATTCATTAAATCACACAATTTGAATGACCATGTTAGCATTATTAATTGTTGGTCGAATGACCATGTTAGAATTCTTAATTGTTGGTCGAATGAGCATGTTACCATTCTCCATTTAATAATACATAATTGAATGATGATGTTAACATTCATAATAGTTGGTGAAATGAGCTTGTTAATATTCACCATTTAATAATATATAATTGAATGTGCATATTACCATTCATAATAGTTTTCAAAATGAGCATGTAACCATTCACCATTTAATAATACATAATTGAATGATCATGTTACCATTCATAATTGTAAAGACCCGTAATTTACATGTAATTTTTTTTATTAAATGGGAATTTTATGAGTCTGTGAAAATTGACGGCGCGTGATTCTGAGGCCCAGAGTTCCCAGAATCAATTTCTGAAATTTTGTTCGGGTACATTCAGTAAACGTACGAGTGGGTTTTTATAACATTTGAACTGGTTCTCGGGATTGAAATATGAGGGCACCATTGAACTCCTAGTGCCAGTTTTCGTTTAATAAGACTTTCACCTTGACGGATGTTGGTCGACGGAGGAAGATAGTTTTTGGGTTTTTTCGTGGGAATAATAAAATAAAATAAACACAGGTTTTATTGTATTTTTATCTTTCATAGCCACCCAAGGTGAAGTTTGAGGTATGGACCACCACACCTTAACCTCTTATGAAAGGTTATGGTGGTGGGGCCCAACCAAACCTAACCTCCCACGAGAGGTTACAATGTGGGGACCACCCGGGACTAAACCCCCTAATAATGGTGGGAGAGTAAAACCTCTCAACTCCCCTCATTAATGAGGGATAGTCTCTCCACCCCCTCCTTTAATGGTGCCAATCCTCCGACTCTTTCAATTGTTCCAACCTCTTGAATTAATTAAGTAGAGCCAACTTAATTAATTCACCCATTTCAAATTTCAAACCCATAAAACTAAATAATAGATAATCTATTACTTTGAGGGGCTACCTATTCTTTTTTTGGCAAAAGGATGGAAAATGAGGATTAGAACTCCTGGGAGAAAACTCTCCAATGAAGAACTAGTCTCTCCAATGAAGAACTAGTTTCTCCAACGAAGAATGAAGAACTCATTCTTCAAATGAATAACACTGGTAAGGAGCTTCTTCGACTTCTTCCTTGGAAGCACCTTGTTGAAGCAACTGACATGGGATGTCTTCGACGACCAACCCTACCTCCACATCGTCGTCAACGAGCCGACTCACGTGCTTGAGATTGGAAGTGTGAGGCGGACATGCCGAACGACGAAAACTCTATCTTCTTCCCTGTGACTCCTTCAACGATCAAGGTAGGGATTTTATTTGAATATGATATTATTCCCTTGATTATTTCCTTCTAAAACAAAGAACTTGAAACAACTTCTAACTTGTTGACCCGCATATGTTTTTCCTTGTGGGTTGGAAATATTTTGTTAATGAGGGATTATGGGAATTGATGTTTTTAAGATATCTTCCATGCTCTTTTTTGTGATTCATTCTTGAGAGCCAATTTCTATCACCCTAAATGGAGAGGGTTTGAACCAAACCAAAGTGGTCTGACCCCTCCGCCAATCTCTTTTGTGGTGTTCCTCGAAATAGAGGAAAGCGACGTGAAAGGAGACAAAGGTGATAAAGGAAACATTCGTGCTACTCGTGGCCTCCATGACCCGCGACGCCCTCTCTGGCCATGCTGCACTACGGCAACGTAGCCCTCTCCGGCGGCGAACCCTCTCTGGCTGCACCGCCCTCGCTGGCGGTGTCGCCCCACCGGCCGCGCCGCACCCTGGTCGTGCCCCTTCGTCGGTCGCGCCGCCCTCGCATGTCGCGTCCCTCTCGAGCCCCAGCTGTGACGGCCACCGCGCGCCCTGCGACTCTGCTGTCTGCACACCACATGAACCCCGCGCGCCCCATGCCGCCGCTAGCTGAACTGGCCCACCGTCCTCCACGCAACCTGTATGCCTCGCGGCTCTATCGTCCGTGCACCTCGCGGCGCCCCGGCCGAACCAGCCTCCCCGCCCCAGCCACGCCCCCCCAACCCCTGGCCAAGATTCCCCAATACATCACCTCGTCGTGCCCTCTGGGATGAGTCGCACCCTCACGGTGCTCTTCGGGTCGAGCCGCCCATGCGGCGCCCTCCGGGCTGAACCGCCCTCACGCCGACACGCGGCTGGTCCGCACCCTCACGGCCCTCCGCAACCCCTCACAGCCTGCTGGGCACGGCCCAGCGGGCCGGGCTGAACCTAACGGGCCAGGCCATACCAAACAGGTTAGGCTGGGTCGGCCCATACCAGGTCGGGCCGGGTTGGTCCGACTGGGTCGGATCGGACCCGGGCCCACTATGACCCTTTACCTTCTTTGGCCATATCTATGTCATCGGGTGTCTATTTGATGAACCATCAGCAGCCCTGGTAATCATGGAGCATGACGGTCCCTTTGAGTATACCCCACTAGATTTTGGAGTATAGTTGAGATATGGTCAGCTTGGATCGCGTACGAATCCAACTGAGCTCCCAGGAGAAAAAGGCTAATAACTCACTGATCAGGCGTCTGATTGATGTGCCATCTGTTTCCTTGAGACCACTATGATGTGGTGGACCTTTGAGATACTTATTTTTGGTACTTCGTGATAGTTGGAGTATCAAACAGTAGCTTGTGGAATGGATCTTTCTAGAGACGAGCGGACAGAGTGCAGAGACCTAGTAGCTGGGTGAGACTTGACAATTGATGACCGATTGACTCAGAGTGGATCGACTAGCTCAGTGGGGAACGCCTAGATGTGGCAGTAGACCCACGGAAGAGAAGTGCCTAGTTGTGGTGGAAGACCTGCGGTACTCGACAGGAGGAGTAACCCTGCCGGATATTAGGGGGAGCGCCTGGTTGTGGCGGCAGACCCATGGTGGGGAGCACCTTGGTGATGCAGCAGACCCACGGTACTTGACAGGAGGAGTACCTCGGCAGTCCAAGGTTAATGGGAAGCGCCTTGGTGTCATGGCAGGCCCACTGTACTCGACAGAGGAGAATTTTTCTAGTATTCAAGGTTTCGATAATGTGAATAAAATCCTGGTTAAGCTGAGTCAGTAATTTTTGTGTTTTCCTCATGATTGAGATAGATTACATGATAACTTAGTTATATGTATGGGAATATACCTATGTGGGGTTATCTGTTGATTTCATACTTTTTGGGTTATCCTTGTTGTATTATGTGAGACCTTGAGGGTCTCAGGGTCCTTACTCAGTATCATTATACTCACCCCTGTATGGGCTATGCCCGCACCTCTTTGTGTTGGATGCAGACGACGGATAGTGCTGCCCGAGGCTGAGAGTACCAAGACTGGACGGTACCGGGAGGTGGACCTTATGGCATGGCGGTACACGGAGGAGACAGACGGACATGGAGTGTTGAGAAGGCTATCTGTAACTACCCATCAGGTAGGAACCTCGGAGGATAACCCAGTGGTTGTTTTTCCTATTTCCTCAGTTGTACTTATACTTTTAGTTTCTTGTACTTTTCAGTTTGGCTTGTATTCTAGCACCTTTTTACTTACTTTAATCACTTTTCAGTTATTCAGTTTACTCGTGATCATATCTGTTGTGTGTGTTTACAAGTTATAAAGGCAATGTCTTCTCATTTTTTGGGAATTATGCCATTGGTGCTAGTTTCCAGCTTCTGGTCTATGGAAGGTGGGCATGGGGTTGTCACGGAACAGGCCCTGGGTGAAAAGTCGTGACAAATTGGTATCAGAGGACTCGGTTCTACCGTAGAACTTAGGACTCTGATATTTATTTTCTATGAAGCAATAGTGTTAGGAGTAGTGAGTATGGTTCTCAGTACAGGGAGTCCAGTGTTGGTGTGGTAGCCGATGTATCCATACACCAAGGCCCTCACTTCTGATTTTCGACTCAGTGCACGAAAACACTGATTGTGTGTGTGTTTTCAAAAGTTTTATTTAAGTCAGCTCAACGAGGTCAGGTCACCAGGTATAATCTTTTGACTATTTCGCATATGTTTCTTTCAGGATGCCTCCCCGTGGACAACCAGCTAGAGTCTTGAGAGTTGTACACACAGATAGCCCACCAGCGATGAGGCCTCGGTGCAGGGATATTTTCCAGCAGAGGCACCAGTGGTACCACTCCCCATTGGGCCACCAATTCCACCAGCCCTAGCAGCAGACGACGCACACCGCTTGATCCCATTTCACGAGTTCCAACGCCAGAGGCCACCTAGGTTCAGGGGAGAGATGGACCCACAGGCAGTTGAGGATTGGTTGGAGGCTATGGAGAGAGATTTTCGACTGGTAGTGACACCCACTGACCTCATGGTGATTATTGCTAATAACCTTCTACAGGCAGCAGTAGGTAGATGGTGGAGCATGATGCTCCAAGTTCATGATGATATGACACTTCTTTGGGCAGAATTAGAGAGCCTGTTGCGGGCAGAGTTTGTCCCAGCGACTCTTCATGCAGTGTGTATACAGGAGCTACTTCGTCGATAGCAGGGAAACATGACTGTAGATCAATATGCAGTGAGGTTCACAGACCACTCATGCTACTCCACCGATATGGTATGTGACCCTTTCGTCAGGGCCCAGACCTTCAATCAGGGACTCAGGTGAGAGATCAAAGCTTAGGGGATCTCACTCAGCATCCCAACACAGGCAGGGGTGTTAGAGAGAGCCCTCTTAGTGGAGAGTTTCCTTGTTGAGCAGTCTCCAGCAGCGAGATCCACCACCAGCCGACACATAGCATAGTCTTCTATAGCTGTCAGAAAACAGATGTCACAGAGGTCCAAGAGGACCAGACATACTGGTGGATGACTGCATGACCCAGGATCGGTTGTGTGGGGCACCTAGAGTAGAGACATATATGCTAGGAGTGGGAAATTTTTCACATGTGGCGGGCAGGGTCACATGGCTCATGACTATCCGACCCACCATTCGTATGATCAGCAGATGGTCGAAGGACTGCCCAGGCATAGGTAGCTATTCGATCGAGGTGGTCCGTAGGGAGCAGATGGATGTGGTGGAGGAGCTGGTCGTGCAACTGGTGGTGGATGGCATTTTGAGGTGTTACCGCCACCAACACCAGGAGGTCCACCCCAACTATAGGGAGCAGGTGGATAGGGGAGAGCTCAGCTCCAGCCATCTGGAGCCTACGATAATGGAGGTCCGGAGATGATACGAGGTCCAATCTATTTCTATTCCACCTTAGTTGTAGTTCTTATAGACACAGGTTCCAGTCACTCTTTCATTGCAACTTCCCTCGTTCGGAGCTCGGAGATTACGATGGAGCTGTTGGATCGATCCTTACGGAAAGGGAATCCAATGAGAACAGACTCGATGATTACACACTATTGCAAGAAGTGTGACTTACTCTAGGAGGTGAGAGCTTCGGCTGGGATCTCCTAGTAGAATCTTCGTGGAATTACTACGTCATCTTGGGTATGGACTGGTTATCTACAGTCCATGCTCAGATTGACTATATTAGGTGAAAAGTGCAGTGTTTCCGCCCGGATGGGACCAGGTTTAACTTCACCAGCGAGAAGGGAGCCTTTACAACATAGGACAGACTTACCCAGAGGAGGGTGCATCTGATCACTCATCAATTGTCTTGCCTTACCCTCAGAGCAATTGATATGGAGATTTTGTGCTTTCTTGTAGTGGTGGACCAGTACACGGATGTTTTCCCTGATGATGTTCCAGGTCTACCCCCTCATAGGGAGGTATACTTTTACATTGACTTGTACCTCAGGACGAAACTGATATCTACTCCACCATATCAGATGGCTCCAGTAGAGCTTCGCGAGCTGTGGGTACAGCTTGAGGACTTATAGGGTAAGGGATTCATCTAGCTTAGTGTTTCTCCCTGGGTATCCCTTATTATGTTTTCCAAGAAAGATGATGGGAGATTTAGGATTTGTTTTGACTACCGGTGCCTGAACCAGGTGACCGTGAAGAAAAAGTACCCACTCTTGAGGATTGACGACCTCTTCGATCAGTTAAAGGGAGAATGGTGGTTCTCAAAGATAGACCTCAGATCAGGATATCACCATCTCATAGTTCGAGATGAGGATGCGCATAGGTCAGCTTTCAGATGTCGGTACGGCCACTAAGAGTTCTTAGTTATGCCATTCGGTGTAACTAACACTCCATCAATGTTTATAGGACTCATGAATAGTATCTTTCAGCCATACCAAGATCTCTTTGTTGCAGTCTTCATTGACGACATTCTAATCTACTCGACTACTGAGGAGGAGCATGCATATCACTTGCGGGTAGTAATAAACACACTCTGAGAGCACCAGATTTACGGTAAGCTCTCGAAGTGCCAGTTATGTATCTGAGGGGTTCACTTTCTAGGAAATTTCATATCGTAGGATGGATTTGCAGTGGATCCAGCAAATATTGAGGTGGTACTTTCTTGGGATCCACCCATGAGTGTGAAGGAGGTACGGAGTTTCCTGGGTTTGGCTGGTTATTACCAGAGTTTTGTGCCATACTTCCCCAAAGTTGCATCACCACTATCAGCCTTGATGAAGAAGGGATAGCCCTTTGTGTGTTCGGAGAGATTCTAGCAGAGCTTTCCTGAGATGAGGCAGAGGCTGACTAGTGCCCCCATAGTGAGGCTTCCAGAGGAAGGCGTAGGGTACATAGTCTTCTCTGACGCATCAGGGATTGGAATCAGATGAGTACTGATGTAGGAGCGAATAGTGATCACATATGGATCTCATCAGCTCAGACAACATGAATAGAACTATGCTACCCATGACTTGGAGTTAGCCGTAGTGGTCTTCGCCTTGAAGATGTGGTGACACTATCTAGTTGGTGAACATTTTATTGTGTACTCTGATCACAAGAATCTCAGGTATATCTTCTCTTAGAAGGACCTGAACCTGAGACAATGATGTTGGCTTGAGTTCCTCTAGGACTATGACTTCGAGATAGTCTATACTCCTAGGAAGGGGAACGTTGTGCAGATTCACTCAACAGGACATTTGGTATACAGCTTTTAGGTGAGGTGACAGAGCAGCTGGTTTCTTTATAGATATCCTTTGTGGATAGAGATGGAGTATCCTTTCTTCAGTCTCTTGTAGTCACTCCCCCACTTATTCAGTGATTCGGGGAGGTTTGGCATAGGGAAGCTAACTGTGAGACACAATATGCTTAGATATCCGTAGGGCAGGCACCTGATGGATTTTCTGAAGGTGGGGAGCACGTCATCCTCTTCAGAGGATGTACTATGGTACCAATGTCACTTCAGGAGGATTTTTTAGGGAGTTCCACACATCCACTCTAGCGATACATCCAGGAGTGGTGAAGATGTACCAGGACCTCCGACGACAGCACTGGTGGTCGGGAATGAAGAAGGCAGTTGCAGAGTTTGTCTCTCGGTGCCTCACTTGTCAGCATGTGAAGGCAGAGCATCAGGTACTAGCAGGATTTGTTCTGCCTTTAAGGGTCCCAGAATGGAAATGGGATGGGATATCGATGAATTTTATGATAGTACTTCCACGTACATCCAAAAGTCATGACTCGATCTGGGTGATCGTCGACCGACTCACCAGGTTATCCCACTTCTTACCGATCAGATAGCAGGGTTCGGTATATGGATTGGGACGCCTCTATGTGTAGGTGATTATGTGGTTACATGGAGTACCTTCGACTATTGTGTCCGACCGTGACACACATTTTACTTCCCAACTATGGAAGGGGTTGCAGGAAGCTTTTGGGACACAACTTCATTTGATCACCGCCTTCCATCCTCAGACGGATGGCCAGGCAGAGTGGACTATTCAGACCCTCGAGGACAAGTTGTGTGCTTGTGTCCTTGACTACGGTTATAGCTGGTAGGTTCACTTACCTTTGGTGGAGTTTTCATACAACAACAGCTATCACCCCACCATTGGGATGGCACCTTTTGAGGTGTTGTATGGGTGACCTTGAAGATCTCCTTTGTGCTGGACTAACCTAGGGGAGTCAACACTAGTTGGAACAAATATTGTACGAGCTATCACAGAGAATGTGAAAGTCATCCAGGAGCGGATGAAGACTACACAGAGTAGGAAGAAGTCGTATGCTGACAGGAGACGGAGACCTCTAGAGTACGAGGGTGGTGACCAAGTCTTTCTACGGGTCTCACCTTGATGAGTTCTATATAGATTTGGCTGAGGTGGAAAGTTATCTCCGAGATTCATTGGACCTTTTCAGGTCCTCAGCAGAGTTAGCGGGGTGCCTTAATACTTAGCTCTTCCACCTCAGTTGCACCAGGTGCATAACGTCTTCCATGTATCCCATCTGAGGAGATATGTGCACAACCCTTATCACATCATCGACCATGTAGAGATGGACATCGACGATGGGGTGACTTTTATGGAGGTTCTAGTGGATATTGAGAATAGATAGGAGTGGGTCCTTTGAGGATGGTTGATACCTTTGATGCACGTTCGATGGCTACATGCTAACCTTCGGGAGAGCACATAGGAGCGGGAGGCTCAGATGCATGCTCAGTACCCCAACTTGTTCCCTTAGTTATGAGTTGTAGCTTATGGGGATGTAAATCCCTGAGGTGGGAAGAATGTAAAGACCCGTAATTTCCATGTAATTTCTTTTTACTAAATGGGAATTTTATGAGTCCTTGAAAATTGACGGCACGTGATTCTGAGGCCCGGAGTTCCCGTAATCAATTTCTAAAATTTTGTTCGGGTACGTTCAATAAACATACGAGTGGGATTTTATAACTTTTGAACTAGTGCTCAAAATTGAAATATGAGGGCATCGTTGAGATTTCAGCATCGATTTTCACTTAAGAAGACTTTCACCTCGACGGAATTTGGTCGACGGTGGAAGATAGTTTTTGGGTTTTTTGTGGGAACAATAAAATAAAATAAACACATGTTTTATTTTATTTTTATCTTTTTTAACCACCCAAGTGGAAGTTGGAGGTGGGGACCACAACACCTTAACCTCCCATGAGAGGTTATGGTGGTGAGATCACCCCAAACCTAACCTTCCACGAGAGGTTATGATGTGGGGACCACCTGGGACTAAACCCCCTAAGAATGGTGGGAGAGGAAAACCTCTCAACTCCCCTCATTAATGAGGGAGAGTCTCTCCACCCCCCTCCTTTAATGGTGTCAACCCTCCCTCTCTTTTAATTGTGCCAACATCTTGAATTAATTAAGTATATCCATCTTAATTAATTCACCCAATTCGAATTTTAAACCCATCAAAAAAAATAATAGATAATCTATTATTTGGAGGGGCGACCTATTATTTTGTGGAAAAAGGTTGGAAAAGGAGGATTGAAACTCTTGGGAGAAAACTCTCCAATGAAGAACTAGTCTCTCCAACGAAGAATGAAGAACGCGTTCTTTAAACAAAGAACGCCGACAAAGAGCGTCTTCAACTTCTTCCTTGGAAACACCTTTCGGAAGTAACCGGCGTGGGACATATTCGACGACTGACCCTCCCTCCTCATCGTCGTCAATGAACCGACGCACAAGCTCAGGATTGGAAGTGTGCGGTGGACATGACAAATGATTCTAACTCTGTCTTCTTCCCTGCGACTCTGTCAAAGATCAAGGTAGGGATTTTATTTGAATATGATATTATTCCCTTGATTCATTCCTTCTAAAACAAAGAATGCGGATCAAATTCTAACTAGTTGATCTACATATGTTTTTCCTTGCATGTTGGGAATATTTTGTTAATGAGGGATTATGGGAATTGAAAATTTTAAGATATCTTCCATGATTTTTGTTGTGTTTCATTCTTGAGAACCAATTGCTATCACCCTAAACGCAGAGGGTGCCGACCAAACCAATGTGGTCCGACCCCTCCTCCGATCTCCTTTGCGGTGTTCTTCAAAATGGAGGAAAGCGACGTCAAAGGTGACAAAGACGATGAAGGCAACAACGGTTCTCCACGTGGCCACCACAACATGTGCCTCCCTCGCTATTCGCGCAGCCTCGCCGGCCGCACCGCCCACACCGGTCGTGACGCCTTCGCCCTTTGCGCCACCTCACCTACCCAGCCGCACTCGCCTGCCGCGCCCCCCTGAGCCCTGGCCGAGATGGCCTCTGCGTGCCCTGCGGCTCTGCCGTCTGCTTACCTCGCGCACCCCACACACCCCGCGCCGCTGCTGGAGGAATTGGTCCACCGGCATCGGCACCCATTGCGGCCCCACCATCCGCGCGCCCCGTGGCACCCCAACCGAGCCGGTCTCCAAGCCCCAGCGGCGCCACCCCGGCCCTGGGCCGAGCTTCCCAGATCCGGCCCCTCATGGCACCCTCTGGGCCAATTCGTGCCCTCACGGTGCCCTTCGATCTGAGCCGCCCACGCGGCGCCCCGGGCCGAACCGCCCGCGCGCTGACCTACGGTCGTTCTGTGCCCTCACGACTGGTTTGTTCTCTCATGGCCCTACGCGACCCCTTACAGCATGCTGGGTGGGGCCCAGTGGGTCGGTCGAACCTAATGGGATGGCCTGCCTAACAAGTCGGGCCAGACCCAACGGGTCAGTCCAGATCGACCCAGATAGGGTCAGACTGGACCCGGGGCCACTACAACCCTTTACCTTCTTTGGCCATATCTTTGACATCGGGCGTACGTTTGATGAACCATCAGAAGCCCTGATAATATTGGACTATGACGGTCTCTTTGAGTATACCCCTCTATATTTTGGGGTATAGTTGAGATACGATCAGGTTGGATCATGCACAAATCCAACTGGGCCCCCGGGACTAAATGGCTAATAACTCACAGACCGGGCGTCCGATTGACGCACCATTTGTTGAGTTGAGACCTCTATGACATGGCAGACCTTTGAGATACTTCTTCATGGGACTTCATGATAGTTGGAGTATCGACCAATAGCTCATGGAGTGGATCCTTCCAAAGACGAGTGGACAGAGTGGGGAGAGCTAGTAGCTGGATGAGACTTGACGACTACTAACCGATTGACTCGGAGTGACTCGACTAGCCCAGTGGGGAGCACCTGGTTGTCGAGGAAGACCCACGACGGACGAGTGCATGGTTGTGGTGGCAGACATGTGGTACTCTACAGGAGGATTACCCCTGCAGGATATTAGGGTGAGTGCCTAGTTGTGGCGGCAGACCCAAAATGGGGTGCGCCTGGGTGACACAGCAGACCCACGGTACTCGACAGGAAGAGTACCTCAGTAGTCCAAGGTTAGTGGGAAGCACCTTGGTGTCGCGGCAGGCCCACTGTACTCAATAGAGTAGGAGTTCTCTAGCAGTCATGGTTTTGATAATGTGAATAAAATACCAGTTGAGCTGAGTCAGTAACTATTGTGTGTTCCTCATGATTGAGATGGATTACTTGATAACTTAGGTATATGTATGAGAATATACATAAGTGGGGTTATTTGTTGATTTCATACATTGTGGTTTATCCTTGTTGGATTTTTTGAGACCTTGATGGTCTCGGGGTCCCTATTGAGTATCGTTATACTCACCCTTTCACGAGTTATGTCTGCACCTCGTTGTGTTGGATGCAGACGACAGATAGCGCTGACTGAGGCTGAGAGTACGAGGACTGGACGGTACCTAGAGGTGGACCTTACGGTGTGTCGGTACATGGATGAGATAGACAGACGCGGAATTATGAGGAGGCAATCTGTACCTACCCTTCCGGTAGGAACCTTTGAGGATGAACTAGTGGTTGTTTTTCCTATTTCCCCAGTTGAACTTGAACTTTCAGTTTCTTGTACTTTCTAATTGGGCTTTTTTTCTGGCCCCTTTTTACTTATTGTACTCACTTGTCCATTATTTAGTTCACTCATGATCATATCTTTTGTGTGTGTTTATAGTTTATAAAGGCAATGCCTTCTAAGTTTGAGGGAATTACACCTTTGGTGCTAGTTGCCAGCCCCTGGCCTATGGAAGGTGGGCTTGGGGTAGTCACAGCACGGGCCCCAGGGGACAGGTCATGACAATAATAGTTGGCCAAATGAGCATGTTATCATTCTCCAATTCACACATGTCACATGTATCTCATTTATCAAGGTTAATCAGCATTAACCACATTGTCATGTATAGCACATCATCACATCAAGTAGGATAAACCAACATTAAACCTCTTACACCAATATCACATTAATTAATTTATCAATTAATTAATCAGATCATCCTCAATTATAATTCAACATTTATTCTTCACAAGAAACCCTTTAATTAATTCCCTAATTAATTATTCACATCAATCTCTTTAATTAACCAAACTGTTAATTAATCACTTACTTTCTCTAGTTAATTCATCAATTAATTAATCACATCAATTACACTATTTAATTAAAAAATTAACTAATCATATCAAATATCCTAGTTAATTCAACAATTAACTAATCACATCAACAATATTAATTAATTCAAAATTTAGTTAATCACGTAAAATCCGTTAATTAGTTCATCAATTAATTAATTACTTCAATTTTGTTAGTAAATTAGTCAATTAACTAAACACATCGATTATATTACTAATTAAACAATTAAATAATCACATTGGTCACATTAATTAAATCCCTAATTAATTAATCTCATTATTTAATTCAATAATTTAATAATACCTTTACTCACATTAATTATGTTTTTTGTTAATTAATCACTTTATTTTATTCAATAATAAAATAATCACATTGGTCACACTAATTAATTATCTAATTAATTAGTCATGCTATGTGATTCAACTGTTAAATAATAACATTTTTGACATTTATTAATTCTCTAGTTAATTTATCACATTATTTAATTCAATATTTAAATAATCACATTGCTCACATAAATTAATTATCTAATTAATTATTTCTGTTTATTTATTTAAACAATTAAATAATCACATTTTCCACATTAATTAATTCACCAATTAATTAATTCATCTTGTATAATTAAACAATTAAATAATCACAATACAATAATTAATTAATTAATCAATTAATTAATTCTATCTCAAACAATTCAATATCACCAATTAATTCATTAATTAATTATTCTATCTCTATTAATTCGAACACCCTAAATAATTCCTAAATTAATTAGTCCTTCACAATCAATCTAATAATCATAACAATCTCCAATAATTATTTTAAAATTAATTATACCTATTGAAAAACTTAAATATAACAATAATTAATTTATCAATTAATTATTCAATCTCAACAATCTTTATCTCACCATAATTAATTCAAAAATTAATTATCTCAAATCACAATTTCATAACCTCAACCATTCACATTAATAAAAACTACAATTAATTAATCAATTTCAAAAATATCGAAAACTCTATAATTAATTTATCAATTAATTATTAGAGGTCTAAAATCCCAATATCAAATTTTCAAATTTCCTTTAATTAATGAATTCACCAAATTAATTAATTTAACCATGAATGAAATTTCAACACATCTAACAACAATTCAACAATTAGAGACATGTAATTGTAACTAAGACTATGGGATTTTAATTTTATACCACCTACCTCAAGAACAGTGATGGAGAATGCTCACCAATAGAAAAACCCCAATTTGAAGTAGAGAAACTGAGAATGCAATGATGAATGAGGTCTAGATCCAAAACATAAATCCATAGTTAAAGGAAAGAATATCTCTTAAATATAGATCTAAATCTATCAATCCTAGATCTAGATTCAAAATATATCGATCTAGATCCAACCGCGGATAAACATATTTCATTTATTTGTGTAGAGGAGATGATGAGAAAGATAGGTCTAAAATGAGATGAACACCCATACTCAGGAGGTGAATAGATGGTCTTCAGTCGAAGAAAGTGGCTTCTAGAGGGGTTTCAGTCCAAGACGAAGGCTCTGCGGAGGTGCACCTAAGAGTTTCAGTCCAAGGAGCAGGTGTGTCGTTGAGTTTTGGTCAATAGTGGAGGTGTGTGGAGTCTCCTCATTAAAGGGGGGGGGGGGTTGTAGATGATTTATTGCGGAGAAATGGGCCTGTAATGCTACACGACGTTGGAGGGATTATTTTAATAAGTTGTGAGGGATAATTACACAACATGAATCCACATTCCACGTCATATAACATTTGTTAGTTTTTTCCATTCAAATCCCATCAAACACTTAAAGACATTAATTATAGATTACATGTCACGACCCGTCCTTGGGGCCCGTGCCGTGACTACCCCAAGCCCGCCTTCCATAGGCCAGGGGATGGCGACTAGAACCAAGGCATAAATCCCAATAAAAAGGGAAGGCATTGCCTTTGTAAAGTAAACAAACACCACAGAGCAAGCAAGCAGTAGAAGTAAACACTAAGTAAAAACTGAATATGACAGTAAGTGCGGAAAAGTAAGTGGGCCAGTATACAAACCCAAACTGAATATAAAGTACAACTGGAAGGGAAAATAGCAACTAAAAAGAAAATCCACAATGTCGAGTTGTCCACTGGATATCCCACTTGAAGGTGAGTACAGATAGCCTCCAAAGCTCCTCGGTTCCAGTCGTCCGATCCGAGAACATCCCGTCCAGTGGTCCACCTCCAAGTACCGTCCTGCTCCGCAAGCCTCAACCACGATCATCGCTATCTGTCGTCTACAACCAACACAACATAGTGCGGGAATAGCCCGTGCAGGGGTGAGTATAAGCTACTCAGTAGGGACCCCGAGACCCCCGAAGGTCTCCCATAATCCACAAAGGAAAGATATAATCACTAAGTAACATCCGACACTGCTTAGGTATATACCCATACATATACCTAAGTGATAAATTCTCATTCGGCTCCAACGTCCGAGCCCAAGTACAACCCAGTCCACACAGAAAAGTCGAACGTAAATCCACACAGGATAGCACAACACAATCCACATAGGAAAGAAAAACAGGATTCATCTCACACATTTATACTTCTTCGTATGATGATAGAGATGATCAGATATATCCACGGATTCATCTAAGTCGTCGAACCCACAAAGGATTGATAGGTATTAACTCCCACAATGACCCACAAAGGATTGGACCCACACAGGATCGATAGGTAACTAACCCCCGCAATGACCCACAAAGGATCTGACCCACACAGGATCGATAGGTAACTAACCCCCGCAAAGACCCACACAGGATCGGACCCAGACAGGATCTGTAGGCGCTGGCCCACACAGGACCGTTGAGCACTGACCCACACAGGATCGGACCCACACAAGATTTGTAGCACTGATCCACGTAGGATCGCTGAGTGATGACGTCGTCGCCGTCGAATCCACTGAGGATCTCTGCACAGTCGTAATCGTAGTCGCAGTCACAGCCAGCTCTAGGGTTCCCGCACACAGCAAGCTCGTTCGGGAGGGTCCGCTCCACGAGCCGAGAGGCTGATACATCAACCGACACAAATCCTGGAGTTGATGTATCCAAAAGTTCCGTATCGCCAATAGGATCTCAACGTCACAGACGGCGCGTCAATCGGACGCCCGGTCTGAGAGTGATTGGCTTTTTCGTCCCAGGGGCCCGGTTTGTTTTTAATTCAAAACCAACCCGACCGTACTCCATCTGCGTCTAAACCTCGGGAGGAGTAAGACAAAATATCTTTCTCACTTAGAAGAATACATTAAAGTCGACGGCACATCAATCGGACGTCCGGAGCTCAAGACATGAGTGTTTCCGCTCCGAGGGCCTGGTTAGTTTCGTGTACGAACAAACCCGGCTGAACCCAATGTATTCTGAAACCTTGAGTGAGATATACTGAAATGACCGTCTCGATCCCAGGATCGTATCACAACTGACGGTGCATCTATTGGAGGCATGTAACCCTAGTTATGAGCAAAAGCCCAAAAAGGGTCTGAAACGGGGGGTCTGGGCCCGGACCGACCCGGCCCAACCCCCCCTGGGTCGGCCCGACCAGGTCGACCCGACCCGGGTCCAGATCTGACCCGCCCAGCATGGCCCGGCCTGGGCGTGACCCAGATGGCGCTGGCCGGTTGGCCAGCGGGTCAGCTCGGCTGTTACGGCCGAGCCGCGGGCGGGGGGCGCGCTGCCCCCGCGTGATGGAGCCGCGACCCCGTGTGGGGCCGCCCCTTCCAGCGGACGCGGCAGTCGGCCACGTCTCGTTCCCCTCTGGTCCCGCGCAATCGCGGGACTATGCCTTGCCACCACGGCTTCAGCTGCGGTGGCTCCTCCCAGCGAAGCTCCGGGCTCTTCCACAACCTGCCGCCAGCGCCGCCTTGCCGGCGAGGCACACCGGCGGGCTGCTCTGCGGACCACCGAACAAGTTTCGGTGGTCGGAATTGCACATCGTCTTATCCAAAATCCCTTACGGGGTCCGTCAGTCACTGCGAGGATCTCACATCACCTGTGCGGCTTACTTTGTCGTCATCCTCCGTTCCGCACACCAAGATCGAAAAGGGCGGTGGGTTTGGAATTGTTCGTTGGTCCGCACCCACTGCATTAGCAGTTTTAAAAGTCTCACAACAAAATTTTAATCATACTCCAGGGGTATAAATAAAAAAGATTTAAAATAATCAAACCCCTACCTCAACGTTGTCGTTGGAAGTGAGTTCGTCGTGGAATTGACCATCGCGAAAGAAGAGGAGCGTCGCGTCGCAGCATCGCATCGACGATCTCCGAGGGTTAGACCACACAAATTTAATTGCACCATTTAAACCCATGTTGAGGAGAAAATTCAAAAATAAATTAAATAACAGCAACCCCCTACCTCAATCGGTTGTTGATCGAAGATTGTCGCGGGGAAGGAATGTCTCGGAAGAAACGTCGCGGAAGGAGAGGATCATCGGCGTCGTCAATCTCCGAGGGTCCGGCGTTCTTCATCTCCCTTCGTCGGAGGCTGGCGTTCTTCGCGTTCTTCACGTTCTTCGCGTTCTTCGTGAAGAAGGATGAAGATCTCCAAGATTTAGAGCTTCCTCCAATTCCTCTCAACAAGAAACCCTCAAGTAAACACGTGTTGGTCTTATTTTATTCCCTTGCCAACGATTTCAAAATAAAAGTTAAGAAACGGACCATTAATTTGATGAATTAATGGTAATGAATTAACTGCCCAATAAATGAGGCGTTTCTTAACTCAAATAAATGCACATTGACTTTATTTAAAAGAGGTTTTCGCGGGTGCGTTACTTAGAGGAAAAGAAACGGTGGGGCTCGTGCGGGCCCTACCTCACAAATATCCTACCAGGTGGGTAGGATATTTTGGATTCCACCCTATCCGCTTAACTTAGCTTAAGTGGCTTTAAGTGGCTTTAAGTAAATTTAAGTGAAATAAAATAAAGTGTTGCACCACTTTTATTTTATTTCTTAACTTAACCCCAATAATTAAAAACCACACCAGAGAAAACGCAACTCTAGAAAAGGCGTTTCGGAGAAAATACTGGCACGGTGATTCCATCGGTGCCCTCAGAATTCGATTCCGAGCACCGGTTCAAAAGTTAGAAAAACCTACTCGTTCGTTTACTGAACGTACCTGATCCAAACTTCGGAAAATGATTCTGGGCACACCGGGCCTCGGAATTAGGTTCCGTCAGAAACTGTGTTCTTGTAAAATTCCCAAGAACATTAAGAAAAAAAATTCCATGAATTTTACAGTTCTTTAAATCACTCCCACCTCAGGGCTTTATGTCCCCGTAAAGATACATCATAAACTAGGGAAACAAAAGTGGGTACTGAGCACTCATCTGAGCCCCCCGCTCCCAATTGCTCTCCGGGAGGTTCCCGTGCTGCCATCTGATGCGCACTAGAGGAATCAACCATCCACATAGGACCCGCTCCTGTCGATCCTTGATCTCCATCGGGACCTCTGCAAAAGTCTCTCCATCATCAACGTCCATCTCCCCATGGTCAATGATATGCATCGGGTCGTGCGCGTATCTCCTCAGGTGGGATACCTGGAAGACGTCGTGCACCCGGTGTAACTGAGGTGGTAGATCCAGGCGATAATCCACCTCGCCAATCTTGCTGAGGACCTGGAATGTTTCGATGAAGCGTGGAGACAACTTGCCGCCTCGTCCAAATCTCTGTAATCCACGTCGAGGTGAGACACGCAAGAAGACGTGGTCGCCATCCTCGAACTCTAGTGGCCTCCACCTCCTGTCATCATAAGACTTCTGTCGGCTCTGAGCTGTCCTCATCCACTCCTGGATGACCTGGACCTTCTCTGTCGTGGCCTGGACTATCTCCAGTCCCACAAGTGCTGACTCCCCATGGTCTGTCCATCACAAAAGAGATCTGCAAGGTCGGTCGTACAACACCTCGTATGGTGCCATCCCGATGGTGGAGTCATAGCTGTTGTTGTACGAAAACTCCACCAAGGGTAGGTGGTCCTCCCAGCTGCCACCAAAGTCAAGGACATATGCGCAGAGCATGTCCTAGAGAGTATGTGTGGTCCTCTCTATAGGACCATCTGTCTGAGGGTGAAAGGCGGTGCTCAGACGTAACTGCGTCCCGAACACCTCCTACAACCCCTTCTAAAGCCGGGAAGTAAAAAGAGCATCTCGATCGGAGACGATAGATGATGGAACACCGTGAAGTCATACAATCTCCTGAACGTAGAGACGTCCCAAGCTCTCCACTGATCCCTGCTCTATGATGGGTAAGAAGTGAGCCGACATGGTGAGTCGGTCGACAATCACCCAAATGGAGTCGTGACCTCTGAAAGTGTGTGGATGTCCAGTCACGAAGTCCATATATATCCCGTCCCACTTCCAATCTGGGACCTCCAAGGGCTGTACCAAGCCTGCTAGTACCTGATTCCTTACCTTCACCTGCTGGAAGATGAGGCATCGAGAAACGAACTCCGCCACAGCCTTCTTCATGCCCGTCCACCAGTTCTGTCGTCTGAGATCCTGGTACATCTTCACCACTCCAGGATATACCGCCAAGGGAGAAGTGTGAAACTCTCTTAGTACATCCTCCCGAAAAGCAACTGGCACCAAGGTACGTCCTCTGAAAAGGACTTCGTGCTCTACTCCAATGGAGAAACCATCAGGTTCCTGTCCTGAGGATATTTGCGCACACCACATCTCACAGTCGGCATCCCCATGTTGTGCCTCTCTGACCCACTGCAATAGTGGAGGTGTGACTATGAGAAACTGAAGGAAGGTTGTTCCATATCTATCCACGAAGGATATCTGCAAAGCGGCTAGCTGCTCTGTTTCCTCCTCAAGTAGCTAAAGGCCCGTCCTCCTGCTGAGAGCATCAGCTACTATGTTCCCCTTCCCAAGAGTATAGACAATCTCAAATTCATAGTCCTGGAGGAACTCGAGCCATCGCCACTGTCTCAGGTTTGGGTCCTTATGAGAGATGATGTACCTGAGACTCTGATGGTCAGAAAAGACTGTAAAGCGCTCCCCCATCAGGTAGTGTCGCCATGTCTTCAGAGTTAAGACCACTGATGCCAACTCCAGGTCATGGGTAGCGTAGTTCTGCTCATGCGGCCTCAACTAACGTGATCCATATGCGATCACCGCCCACTCCCGCATCAGGAAAAATCTGAGTCCGGTCCCTGATGCATCGTAGTAGACTATGTACCCTACTCCCTCCTCCAGCAACCTCAAGATAGGTTCACTAGTCAATCTCTGTCTCAGATCCTGGAAGCTCTGCTGACATATGTCTGACCACACAAAGGGTTTCCCTTTCTTCGTCAAAGCTGAGAGTGGTGCCGAAACTCTGGAGAAGTCTGGCACAAATCTCTGATAGTATCCAGCTAGTCCCAATAAACTCCACACCTTCATCACACTCCTGGGTGGCTCCCAAGCTAGCACTGCCTCGATCTTCACAGAATCCACTACAACTCCCACCTCAGAGATGACGTTCCCCAAGAAGTGGACCTCACGGATCCAGAACTGACACTTCAAGAGCTTGAAATAAATCCAGTGCTCTTGAAGTGTGTCTAGGACAACCCTTAAGTGGTAGGCGTGCTCCTCCTCAGTCGTCAAGTATATCAAGATGTCGTCAATGAAGACCACGAAAAATCGATCGAGGTATGGCTGAAAGATCCTGTTCATGAGGCCCATGAACACTGTTGTAGCATTGGTTACGCCGAATGGCATAACAAAGAACTCATAGTGGCCATACCGACATCTGAAGGCCATCTTCTGCACGTCCTCATCCCGAACTCTGAGCTGATGATAGCCTGACCTGAGGTCTATCTTCGAGAACCACCGTGCTCCCTTGAGCTAATCGAAGAGGTCATCAATCCTCGGTAGAGGATACTTATTCCTCAATGTCACCTAGTTCAAGCAATGATAGTCGACACAAAGTCGCAAGATCCCGTCCGCCTTCTTGGTGAACAATATTGGGGAAGACCAGGGTGAAACACTGGGTCAGATGAATCCCTTGCCCTGCAAGCCCTCCAATTGTACCCGTAGCTCTCGAAGCTCGGTGGGAGCCATCCGATATGCTGGGGTGGATATCGGGGCTGTCCTAGGGTACAGATCAATATAAAAGTCTACCTCTCTGCGAGGAGGTAGTCCTGGAACGTCGTCAGGAAAGACGTACGCATACAGATCCACAACTGCAGGAAAACTAGGACTCCACACGTCAACCGCTCCTAGGATGATGCTATCCAACTGATGAGTGATGGGCTATCCGCTCCTCTGGGGAAGTGAATCCTGTACTGTGAGGTCTCCCTTCTCACCGGTGAAGGTGAACCTGCTCCCGTTGGTGCGTACACATCGCACCATTTGCCTAATACAGTCAATATGTGCATGGACTGTAGATAACCAATCCATTCCCAATATGATGTCTTAAGGCCTCAACGCCGCTACAAGAAAATCCCAGCTGAAGCTCTCGCCTCCTAGAGTAAGCTCACATTGCCGAAACCAGTGCATAATCGTCGAGTCTGCTCCCGTAGGAGTCTCTAAACGTAAGGATCGATCCAACGGCTCTGTCGGAATCTCCGAGCCCCGAACAAGGGCAGCGGCTATGAAAGAGTGACTCGCTCCTATGTCTATAAGAACTGCAGAAAGGGTGTAATAGACACAGATAATACCTCGAATCATCTCGGGCGCGCCGTGGTCATAGTCCTCCGCTGCCTGGAGATGTGCATGTCTCTTCCTGCCAGCTCCCTATGGCCGGAGTGGACCTCTTGGTGGTGGTGGTGCTGGTAGAGCCTCAAATTGTCGTACACCACCTGATGCTCGGCCATCTCCTCTGCCTCGTACGCCTGCTCCCTGTGGACCGCAACGGTCGACCCTCTGCCTCTGCCTGGGTGGCCCCTCAACCGTCTGCTTCTCCTCGACATGGTGGGTCGGGAAGTCATGAGCCATGTGGCCCTGCCCGCCGCATGTGTAGCACTGTCTGCCTCTCGAAAGACTGGCTCCACGCTGTGTGCCCCGCACTGCTGAGCCAGTGTCCTAAGGTCATCTGCCTGAGGGTCTGGTATGCCTGGACCCATGAGTCATCTGTCGGCTACCTGCTGCAGAAGACTCTGCTACGTGCTACCCCGCAGTAGGTCTCGCTGTTGATGAAGGCTCAGCAAGGAAGCTCTCGATCAAAAGGGATCACTCTAGTACTCCTTCCTGAGTCGTAATGCTGAGGGAGATCAGCGATGCCCTGATCTCATGTCTCAATCCCTTCTCAAAGGTCCGGGGCCGGAAGAATGGGACTCGTACCATGTCTGTCGAGTAGCGCGAGAGATCAGTAAATCTCACCGAGTAAAGGGCGACTGTCAAGTTGCCCTGCCGCAACTGAAGAAGCTCCTGGATGCGCACCACATGGAGGGTGGTTGGGACGAAGTCTGAGAGAAAGAGGCCCTCAATGTCTGTCCAAAGCAGAGATGCCTCATCGTGCACCTGGAGCATCAAGCTCCACCATCTTTCTGCTACCGCGTGCAGTAGGCTCGCTACGAGGATCACCATGAGGTCTGCTGGTGTCCTCACTAACCTGAAAACCCGTACGACTGCCTCCAGCCAGTCCTCGGCTGCCTGGGGGTCCGTCTCCCCGCGGAACTTGGGCGGTCGCTGGCGCTGGAACTCGTGCAGTGCACTAAGGTGACGTGCATCGTCAGAGGATAGGGCTGGAATCATCGGTGGCTCGGCGGGTAAAGGTATCGTCGGTGCCTCAGCTGTCAAAGGGCCATGTACCGAGGCCTCGTCGCTCGGTGGGTTGTCGTCACGCTCAACTCTCGGAACCCTAGCTGGCTGCCGTCGTGGAGACATCCTGAAAAGAAACAGGTGTGCCATGGTCAAACAGTATACCTGGTGAGCTGACACAAATTAATCACAAAGAAAACTTGAAACACACATACAATCAATGTTTTCACGAATTAAGTCAGAAATCATAAGTCAGGGTCCTCATGTACGGATACGTCGACCGCCACACCAACACTGGACTCCCTGAACTGATAACCACACCCAATACGCTTAACAATATTGCTTCACATAGGAAAATATCAGAGTCCAAAGTTCTGTGGTAGAACTGAACTCCTCTGATACCAATTTTACACGACCCGTCCTCGGGGCCCATGTTGTGACTACCCCAAGCCTGCCTTCCATAGGCCAGGGGCTGGCGACTAGCACCAAGGCGTAAATCCCAGTAAAAAGGGAAGGCATTGCATTTGTAAAGTAAATAAACACCACAAAGCAAGCAAGCAGTAGAAGTAAACACTAAGTAAAAACTGAGTACGAAAGTATGTGAGGAAAAGTAAGTGGGCCAGTATACAAACCCAAACTGAAAGTAAAGTACAACTGGAAGGGAAAACAGCAACTGAAAAGCAAAGCTGCAACGTCGAGCTGTCCACTGGAAACCCCACCTAAAGGTGAGTACAGATAGCCTCCACAGCTCCTTGGGTCCAGCCGTCCGCTCCGAGAACGTCTCGTCCAGTGGTCCACCTCCAAGTACCGTCCTACTCCGCAAGCCCCAACCACGATCAGCGCTATCCGTCGTCTGCAACCAACACAACGTAGTGGGGGCATAGCCCGTACAGGGTGAGTATAAGCTACTCAGTAGGGACCCTGAGACCCCCGAAGGTCTCCTAGAATCCAAAAAAGAAAGATAAAATCACGAAGTAACATCCGACACTGCTTAGGTATATGCCCATACATATACCTAAGTCATCACTTCTCGTTCGGCTCAAACATCCGAGCCCAAGTACAACCCAGTCCACACAGGAAAGCAAAACGTAGATCCACACAGGATAGCACAACACAATCCACATAGGAAAGCAAAACAGGATTCAGCTCACACAGGTATACATCTTCATATGACGATAGAGATGATCAGATATATCTACTAATTCAGCTAAGTCGTCGGACCCACAAAGGATCGATAGGTACTAACCCACACAATTACCCACAAAGGATCGGACCCACACAGGATCGATAGGTAACTAACCCCCGCAAAGACAGACACAGGATCGGACCCACACAAGATCTGTAGGCACTAGCCCACAGAGGACCGCTAAGCGCTGACCTACACAGGATCAGACCCACACAGGATCTGTAGCACTGATCCACGCAGGATCGCTGAGTGCTGAAGTCGTCGCCGTCGAATCCACTGAGGATCTCTGCATAGTTATCGTCGTAGTCGTAGTCGCAGCCAGCTCTAGGGTTCCCGCACACAACAAGCTCGTTTGGGAGGGTCCGCTCCACGATCCGAGAGGCTGATACATCAACTGACACAAAATCCAGATTTGATGTATCCAAAAGTTCCGTATCGTCAACAGGAACTCAACGTCGCAGACGGCGCGTCAATCGGACGCCCGGTCTGAGAGTTATTGGCTTTTTTGTCCCAGGGGCCCGGTTGGTTTTTAAGTCAAAACCAACCTGACCGTACTCCATCTACGTCCAAACCTCGTGCGAAGTAAGCCAAAAGATTCGTCTCACTTAGAGTAATCCATCAAATTTGATGGCACGTCAATCGGACATCCGGAGCTCAAGATATGAGTGTTTCCGCTCCGAGGGCCCGGTTGGTTTCGTGTACGAACCAACCCGGCCGAACCCAAAGTATTCCAAAACCTGGAGTTCAATATACTGAAACGACCGTATTGATCCAAGGATCGCATCGAAACTGACAGTACGTTGATCGGAGGCCCGTAGCCCCAGTTAAGAGCAAAAGACCGAAAAGGGTCCGAAAACGGGGGGTTTGGGCCCCGACCGACCCGACCCAACCCCCCTGGGTCGGCCCGCACCGGGTCGACCCAACCCGGGTCTGGGTCCGACCAGGTCGGCGCGGCGCGGCCCGACCCGACCTGGGCGCGACCCGGCTGGCGCTGGTTGGTTGGCCAGTGGGTCGGCTCGGCTGTTACGGCCGAGCCGCGGGTGGGGGGCACGCTGCCCCTGTGTGATGGAGTCGCGGCCCCGCGTGGGGCCACCCTTGCCAACGTATGCGGTAGCCGGCCGCGTCCCGTGCCCCTCCGGTCCCGCGCGGTCGTGGGACCGTGCCTTGCCGCCACGGCGGCTCCTCCCGGCGGCGCGTCGGGCGTCGCCACCACCTGCCGCCGGCACCGCCGTGCCGGCGAGGCGTGCCAGAGGGCTGCTCCGCGGACCACCGGACGAGTTCCGTTGGTCAGAATTGCACGTTGTCTTCGCCAAAAGCCCTTCCGGGGTCCATCCTTTACTGCGAGGATCTCACATCGCCCGTGTGACTTACTTTTTCGTCGTCCGCCGCTCCGCACACCAAGATCGAAAAGGGCGGCGGGTTCAGACTTGTTCGTTGGTCCGTACCCACCGCGTTATCGGTTTTAAAAGTCTCACAACAAAAATTTAATCATACGTCGTCGGTATAAATCACAAAGATTTAAAATAATAAAACCCCTACCTCAAGGTTGTCGATGAATGCGAGTTCGTCGCGGAATTGACTGTTGCGGAAGAAGAGGATCGTGGCATCACGGCGTCGCGTTGACGATCTCCGAGGGTGACACTACACGGATTTAATTGCACCATTTAAACCCATGTTGAGGATAAAATTGACAAAGAAATTAAAGAACAGCAACCCCTACCTCAATTGTTTCTTGATCGAAGATTGTCGCGGGGAAGGAACGTCGTGGAAGAAACGTCGCGGAAGGAGAGGATCGTCGACGTCGTCGATCTCCGATGGTCTGGCGTTCTTCGTCGCCCTTCGTCGGAGGCCGGCGTTCTTCGTGTTCTTCGCATTCTTCGCGTTCTTCATGAAGAAGGATGAAGATCTCCAAGACTTAGAGCTTCCTCCAATTCCTCTCAACAAGAAACCCTCAAGTAAACACATGTTGGTCTTATTTTATTTCCATGCCAAGATTTGAAAATCAAAGATAAGAAACGAACCATTAATTTGATGAATTAATGGTAACGACTTAACTGCCCAATAAATGAGGTGTTTTTTAACTCAAATAAATGCACGTTGACTTTATTTAAAAGTGGTTTTTGCGGGAGAGTTACTTAGAGGAAAAGAAACGGTGGGGCTCGTGCGGGCCCCACCTCACAAATATCCTACCAAGTGTGTAGGATATTTTGGATTACACCCTATCCGCTTAACTTAGCTTAAGTGTCTTTAAGTGGATTTAAGTAGATTTTAGTGAAATAAAATAAAGTGTTTCACCAATTTTATTTTATTTCTTAACTTAACCCCAAAAATTAAAAACCACACCTGAGAAAACGCAACTCCGAAAAAGGCGTTTCTAAGAAAATATTGGCGCTGCGATTCCATCGGTTCCCTTGAAATTCAATTATGAGCACTGGTTCAAAAGTTATAAAACCCCGCTCGTTCGTTTACTGAACGTACCTGAGCCAAACTTCGGAAAATGATTCTGGACACACCGGTCCTCGAAATCAGGTGCCGTCAGAAACTGCGTTCTTGTAAAATTCCCGAGAAAATTAAGAAAAAAAAATTCCTTTATTTTTACGGGTCTTTACATTATACGTGGATAAATCCATTTACATGTGGTGAAATCTAATTTCATGTGGTGAAATCCCATTTCACGTGGTGAAAGATTACTCATGGTGAAATCTTATTTCATGGCATGTTGACACGCGGTGAAAACTACTTATTGGGTGTGAAAATTTTTAAAGTTTTGAATTAATTCACATTATAAATTAAATTCTAAACAACCCATATTAACTAAAAATTTAAAAAGATTCCTACATTGAGGAAGACTAAACCTTAAAATCTCCTCACCTTATAATAGCTCATCCACGAGTGGTACTCCCAATCATCTCTACAAAAATTAGAGTGCTTACACGGATTATAAGGTGGATACCCTTGTGTGATATATATATCATTCTTAGTTGTTATTATTTCTTAATTGTGGATATTATTGAAATTTAATTTATATTTAAAATATTTTAAGATGACTTTCATATCTTCAGATTAATATTTTTTTATTTGTAGAGATATTTGGTGGAAAGTAGCCTAGAGTGGTTTATATCAGTTAGGTATAATAGTATGTTTCAATGGATCATAGTCTTGATGATCCTGATGAGTAGGATTAATGTTGTAAGGACTTGTTTGAATTATAGTAGAAGAGTCCATTAATATAATATAGGATTGTCTCTAATCAAGAGATGGGGGTGGCTGGAAGAGGTTGACATCACTTTATGTTTCATTTATGTGATGAAGTATCATTAGAATACATTAAATATTTTGTTTTTTAAGGGTATATCTTAGTAATAGTGAACCATTTATCATATTAACTACGGTGAGTCCTATTTGTTGTGGTTGAAGTTCGTTAGCTAATTTTAGGCTGAGTTTCTAAATTTAACATTGAAGGTTACCAAATGATAGTAGTTTTTAAACCTATGAAAATGGATCTTATATAACATCCCCTAAGACTGAATCACCTCTACTATGGCTGAACCATTGGCAAAAAATACCTTGAGCATGTACACTCATTTGATAAAGCCTTCTAACAGGTGGTGAGGGTATTTGTATAAGTAGGGGAGATGATATTATCTGGTACAAATGACCATGAATTGTAAAAAAATGTTATAAAGCAACAATATTTAATAACTTAATTTTGAATTGTGGTCACAAGGCAACCCCCATCAAAGCATCCAATACATGATATAAAAATATAATTTAAACTGTAATATAAGACATACAATTAAAGTAGGGTTTCCCATAGGCTGGACATATATATAACAATCCAATGAAAAAAATTACTATTATAAAATATATCTTTATTCTTTTTTTTTACCCATCCCCATGAACCAAAAATGATTTTCCAAGTCACCCATCAAGAACAGGGTGCTTTCCCTTATCTTTATACATGACCATGCGATCTTCCCAAGTATTTACATGCAAGTGTTGGGTGTGAGTAAAACTCTGTAGGCCCCCACCATTGATATCCCTAGAAAATATAGTATATATAAGTACATGTACAGTGTGATATATTCAAAATTAATGAAAAAAATATATATAAAAAATAAATAAGTCACATACCCGGGGATTACTCAGTAACCTTTGAGAAACAATACATGCTTAGGCCAGTGTTAGGGGTGTCTCAGAACATATCACAGAATTGTTGGTTGGGAATCATGTTCCTAATCATGATCAATAGTATATAATCCCATCATATCATAGTAGAAAATCATGGGCATTATTCCATGATAGAAAAAATTAGAGATATTGTATAATGTTCTACGATATCATATTATTCAATATGTGGGCAATACTTTCAGAAAACCAAGTCATAATAGTGGTCATGGAATCTACATAACAATGGTCAAGAAGTGGTCATATCATCCATTTAAATAATAAAATAGAGTTTATACTTTATTAACTTGTAAATATGGAGAACATGTATTATCCTCATACAATAATATATTATCAATCATCCCAATCCAATATGAAGAATCAAGAGAGGTTGTAACATCCATGGTCATGGGCATAATCTTGAGAGTGAAAAGAATCACTAGTCCTTGGACACATCACAACATATAGGACATCACGACCCATAGGTATCCATTCTCATTGGTTTTTCATATCCCCTTTCATGAAATCATCACTGCATGGAAACTATGTCCCACTTCTAAGAGAAGAAAACTTAACTCCACATAGCATACCATTTCCAACATCATTATGGTAACATAATAATTATTTCCCATTATTAGGGATATAGAATCATGTTCATAAGAATACCAATTAATTTTCATACCATCCTCCATCATGAACATCACGTTACAAATAGGTATAAGGTCCAAAATATTCTCATTGATAACACAAAAGTTCATATAATCCCACACACATAATCTAAATCAAACATGGGATTACTAACCAAATCAATAAACAAAATAACAGAATTTTTTTAAATATTTCATAGTTTTTAATGTATTCTATTTTAAAACTAGGTTGCACATTACACATCCAAAAAATTCACCAATCTTAATAAAAATTATAACCTACCCATGTATGTTCATGTTGGAAGCGGATGAACACTCACCCCATAAAATTACCTAACCATACCAAGATGGCCATGATAAACTCATAAATTTCAAAAGGGAAAAGCCACATATAGAACCTTTCTAAATACATTATTTTCATATGTTCAAGTAGGAAAATTTTACGAAAATAGAACCATAATATCATCACATAACTCAGGGAATCCCCCATGTGATTCTGAGTATAATGAACCAACACAATGTAGTTCAAGTTCATAACCATCAGTGGCCTTGGAATTAAGAAAAAACTATTGGGTAAACACTCATTGTCATAATATTCATAATTACTTTTCATTTCATAGAAAAACATTATTTTAATTTCAATTAATTTTAAGAACACATGGTTTGAACCCCATATTAAACAAGCATGGGAACGGGTAAAAGAAATCAAGAATGATTAGGTATCAACTACATTTTCACTTTATCATACCATATATTGAATATAAATGGAAAATTTATCATAAAATGGTAGGAATAACAGTATATAAAAAAAATCCAAAAATTAGGGTACTCTAGCAAAGAATATGCAGATAATTAGAGAAAGAACTGTTTAACAAAAGAGGAAGGTTATGCATACCACTACCTTCAGAGCACAACCAAAGATGCCCAATTTAGATAAGAATAAATGTAATAGGAAGACAAATCACAAGGTAATGGAGGGTTTTAGAGTGGGAGCCATTACAGAATGAGACAAGGAAACAAATGGATTAAATAGAAGAAACCCTATCAAAATATGCAACTAGACTCACTAAAATTATGGGTTTTAGAGATCCCATCGGTACTCTAGTGGGCTTTAACCAAAACTCTAGTGGGGTGGGAAATAACACTTCACATTTCCTAGATCCAAAAGTTATAGTGAAATAATATGAGAACTTTAATGGGGTGGCTAGTGGTACATCCCATTACCCAGCTCTACCAAAATTTTTACGGACCCCAATCGAGATTTGGGTGGGAAAACATCTTCTAGAAATTTTTTACAATGTCTCTACCATTCCCTCACATATTTGAACTCAAACTTCCCTCAAAAAAGTTTACTTCCAAATTTGGCCAAAATAAACATGGTTAACCCCAATTTAAATAAAACTCATACCAATGAATATTATAAGGTGTTAAAATCTCCCCACCATAGAGCTTATCATCCACAAGATGTATCACCAAGAATAATGGATAAAACAACTTCAACCATTATGATTTCATATTAGAATCTCTCTTCAAAGTATCCTCTTTGATATATTTATTTTACCATTGCACAGATATCAGAGGGATTGTATTCATATAAATAAAACTCTCTGTCCAATCCATAATATGAATGGAGAATTACTTTAATGATGATTTAGGCTATAGTTTAACATCATCTATTTTAATACCATGAGATTGATCAAGAGGGTATCTATTAAGTTTAGATAAATGAAATGCATCATGCATAGACCAATATTATTGAAGAAGTGCTAACTTGTATTTTATATTATTGATCCTCATGAAAACCTTGAATTGAACCACATGCCTAGGATCCAACATCACCTATCTCTAGATATATTGATATCTTAATTAGGGTAAGACCCTCAAGAAATCCTAGTCACCCACATCAAATTCAAGAAGATAGTGAAACCAATCTATATAAGATTTATGCATAATTTGTGCAGTCACCGGCCCATTCCAATTCAATCAAATATCCAATGAAGTCTATTGCATTAGCCTAAACCAAATAATCAAACACATCACTACCTCTAACTAATATAGAGGTCATTAACATGGCCTCCCATATAATACCTAAAAAGGTACCATCTAAAGAGACACCTAATAAATTTTGTTTGAGTTGAGATCTATTAAAGTAAAATGACTCTCTCAAGTACTCTAAATCAATATTAAATTCTTAAAGTATGGCCTCTAATGTATGAATGGTATTTTTAGACTACCCATTTTTCTATGGATGATAAGTAATTCTCATATGCACCTTCAAATCTAGTTCCTTCTGTAATCCCTATTATAAGCTTGGTGTAAAACATGAATCATGATAAAAAATTATACTGATGGGAATACCGTTCATATATATTATCTCATAGATTAAAATATTTCTTACTCTTAAATAGTTTATGTTTCTCATATTTATAGGAAATGTATAAACTTGTTCAATTTAATGATGATAACCCATAACACATCACCACCCTAAGAAGACCTCAATAATTCTATTGAAAAACCATTACCACATGGTACCACATCCACTCAAGAATGGGTATGTTCTAGAGAAGGATAGAAATAAATTTTTTCTCGACCTTCACCCTTTGATGGGTCATGCACCATGAGACAGACCCCATGATGTCCTTAAATATTCAAACACAACATTACTACCTATGAATTTCATGATACATATTGGTAAGACCTGGGCAAACTACCTATCACAAGGAGTGTGAATCCCACATTAACTCTTCATGTATTCATGAAAGGACTATCACATGACCCTATATGTGAAAAATATCATCTGAATGAAGGGACCAATCAAATGGCATCTCCCCACGATACATTTTTTCCCTTTTCACCAAGAAACCCAAATTTGATATCTAACTCTCTTTATTCCTCTCAAGGAGTGAGGATGTAATAGTCATACACATTGGGTTTTTCTTACCCTAATACTCCAAGAAAATGAGATGCATCTCAATGAAGAGTATCACCATCTACCACTCATGATCACCTCTATCACCACCTCTACCTGAATCTTCCTACTCATAGTTTCAGCTACAAAAATTTCCTTTTCCAGGGGCGTATCCCATATCATAGTCAGAGAACTTCAGGATGATAACCTACCCTCTATACCAAAGGTTCTTGTCTCACATAAATGATATATATCAAAGGATCTTAGAGTAAGTATATACAAAAACCACTCAACCAAAAGGTAGTAACATTAAAACCTCAGCACATACACTATCATTGCTAACTACAAATCATGATTCATAAAATTTAACTAATGCAACCTCAACTACCATGAAAAATAAGAAAAAAAATCCCATATTAAATTAATATTGGTCATAGGACAATTCATGATTCATCACAGAAGATGGTATACTTCATACAAAGTTCATCTAAGGTCAAAATTGATGTAAATTTCAATATTCCCTTCAACTCTTGAAAATCTCACCCAAAAGAATCAAAACATAAAAACATCACCCCATTTTGGTCCAGGTCATAATTAGTATTTCTAATCATTATAAAATTGGGATAAAACACCTGTAATAACAAGAAAAACCTAGGAAAATACCAATATGAAAAATTTTCTTGGGTCACTCCCAAGAAACCATAACATTGACCTTCTTAGGGTCTACTATTACACCTTCCTCAAATATCATATTCCCCATGATGTGAACCTCACTAATAAAAAACTGACACTGCAAAATCTTTATATTTATTTATTTATCTCTTAGAATTCTCAATTCAATATTCAATTAGAGATTATGATCTTAATATGATTGGGATATACCAATTTATCTTCAGAAAGACCATCATGTAAAGAGATAAGGTTGAGAGAATTGATTCATCAAGTCATGGATGGTGCATTCCTCCATAAAAAAGAAATCATAATATACTCTTACCATCTATATATACACTTAAAATTAGTATTATTAATATCAAAAGTCATAATCTTCAATTAATTACAAATCGATCTCAAATCACTTTTAGTGTTCCATTCAACTCCCCTTATCTGGTCAAATAGATCATTTATCTAAGGAATAAAATATTAGTTCTTCACTGTCACCTAATTCAAACTATATTAATCCACATATAAATAGAATAAACATTCAACCATATTGAAAATAATAGGATCTCTTCAAGGGTATGTACTAGGTAAATAATCTATTCACCACAAGATCCTCTAGTGGAACATTCACATCTCAAAGCTCAAAGCTGATATACAATACGGTGTAATGGATAAGGGAATTGAACCTAGAATAATATCAATATTTAACTCGCCATATCTCTTTGATGGAAACCCAAGGATGTTATTCAAAAAGACATCCAAGAACTAATCAAACACTACAGGAAATATTATATATCACAATACATCGTCGTCCTTAACTACATTAAAGAAACCTCATGAACGACTCCCCATCTGCCAAGGGTCAAGTCCTAAATAACCATCTATAAAATATAACACTCTAAAATAGGTGCAAAAATCACCCTAAATTGATGTAAAAGATATATTTTGATGATAAAAACAAATTTGGGCTCAATAATGAGTCTACCAATCCATTCCAAGGATCACATTTAAACTCTGCATCTCTAACATAAAGAAGTCCCAAATATTCTCATAGCCATTGATTAGGATGGAACATCCTAAACACATCTAAATACCATTATATCACACCCCTAAGTTTGAGTCTAAAAACACCATATCAAATAGTTACTCGATGACTAACCTCAGGTCACCAACCATCTATATAAATATAAATGAGTGTGAATAACTTATATAAATTAAAATAAATGCTAGGGTAAATGCAACTAGAATAATAACTTGAATAGTAGATAGAACCTTATTATAAAAATATTCATTCTCAATAGTATATAGCTTGCGTGGTCCTATTCCTCTTCCATGGCCTCTAAATGATTTATTTACCTATGTATTTCCACCATTTTCCTTAACTATTTATAACCAATGCCTCTTCGATTCCCATGTTGGCTGGAAGAACTCCACACACAACCCTATGGTACAATATCATATCTAGCCTTGGATCCCTAATCCATTCCATCACTTCATCTACTCCATATATAATAATAACCTGGACCTAAAGGCTATAGGTTCCCCATATTTCCACGTGGATGAGTATCCATGGGATGGTTGGGCACTGTGATCATTTATTCCACACTCTACCACACTTATAAAATATTAGTAGGGAACTACCATGTTAATATGAAAAGGAATTATGGCCCTAATTATCCTTCCCAACACCAATCTATTGAGAACCATCAAATAAATTCTTCAGGATAATGAAAGGTATGCTCTTGGGTCTAACATAAAATACTGAAGGTCTATCCTCGGTTTGTTTCCTCTTGGAAATTAGAGACTAGTTTGATACCACAATAAAAGACATAATCCAAATGATATTAAGCTAAGATCAAATTGAATTACATATCCCATCTGAAAAAATGGTGAAACATGGAAGTCACATCACTCAAAAATGAAGGAGAAAATGAAATTAATTTGGTAAAATATGTGTAATATTTCATTACTGGTGTTCTCCCCAAAAAAAGATACTTAAACTCATATACCCTATTATCTCTCAGTATCTCTAGAAATAAATTGTCAAATAAAAGAACTTGGATGTCCATCTTGGATATCCCTACATGTTGATCTACCCAAACTAGGTTATCCCACCCATGATTCAATAGTTCTCAAGGAATATACACTACAAGATTCACTCACCTCTCAAAGGATATATCAAGATGATTGATGATAGCATGCATATACTCAACACAAATCTCTACAGTCCATGGTCAATCATATCTAGTGAATAAATTTTGTTGATACAACCGAAACTCTTAGGTTATATTAAACAATGATAGATAAATTCTGAATTTTTCATGTATAATAGAATATATGATATCAAGAAAAATCTCATTTAGCTACTAGTCAACCGATCATGGTGGAATGACACTAAAATCCCAAAAAATAGCTAAGAATATAATTCCTTAAAAATATAAATATTATTTATTTGGATAATTTAAGGAATCTTACCTTTTTATAACATAACTTTTCATTACATTGTACAAATAGAGAATCTTTTAAAGTTTAGTTTCATGGAAATAAGATACATAATACATGAAAATATTAAATATTATTATAAACAACTTGAAATAATTCTTCATTGGTTCATCCTAATTACTTTTATTGCATCTCATAACCTGGGGACATACATCAAAGTAAAGGGTGAGCATAAGTCCTGGTAAGGGAAGTAAGGGAAATATTTTACAATTGATCTTGAGGAATATCAATAAGAACCTGAGTAATATAATTATGGTATAAAAAATGTAACATGAGGAATATCATAATAAAAATGACATTAATAATAAAATCAAAATGAATCTATAATATTAAATGATACATTCATAATAATATCATCAAGGTTTTTCCTCACGGTGTCATAAAAATTACAAAGGTAATTCACCAAGTATTCATAAAACATGTCATCTCTTGAGATTAAATTCCTTACCCAATGCATTGGAGTGATATAATGTACCAAACTTAATATATATTAATTAATTTAATCCACATAGATAATAATAAAACATTACATAAATAACCCATGGAAAATAAAATAAATGCGTTTCAAATTAAAAAGAACTGTGTTTTAGAAAGTGCTTAAAGACAATATCCCTATGTCATTTTTTCCCATATAATGGGAATGAGGGTTTAATGTATGTTAATACCAAAATAAAATAAATCATTTTTATATCTAAGTGAATAACCTTGGAAAATAAATAGTTTTGGTTATTCACAAAAATAAAATATAAGATAGTTTCTTGAGGAGAAAAGATAATTGTGAGAAGTAAATCTCGCAACATAACTGGTATAAAATGTGGTTTTAAAATGGGTAAATAAAGCGGAGGCATGAGTATACCATGGATAAAACATAATTTATCAGTAAGGTAATGAATACAATGTAAATAAAAGCGATTTACCATAACATTAATAAGATATATACAAAAATTGGTTCTTCAAACAAAGAGAAAAGAAGGATATTTCCTTTACCTTAAAAAGTTGTTCCTAAAACATGAATATTTGGACCATAGGGACTTACGGATAATTAGGAAGGACTCCTTGGGGGATAAAACTATGAGATATTCTTTGAAGAAGGATTTATATTTAAATTAAAATGATAAATGGGTGGGTATTTATAGAAAAAATAAAGCATTTATTTATTAATTTCAAAATATAGGCCTTGGAAACCTAGGTTGTAGGAAATGAAAAATCAAGGACTTTCCCAGGGTATTTTTTCCATATTTTGGAAAACTTGGGTCACATTTTATGTTATTTTAATCCAAAAGAGACAATCATCATTTTATATTACTTCTTTTGGTATTGTAAATTAATGTTTCCACAAAAATAATATTTTTAATGTTAAAGTTTTCATTTTAGAATTTGGAAAGTAAATTATTGTTTTGGAAATAGATTAAAAGATATTAAAATAATTAATATAAATAAAATAATATATTATTAGTCATTGATTATGGTTATATAATTATTACATCATTTTTACATACTTATGAATTCATTAATCATAGTGAAAATTTCAAATGTATTTTTACAATTCATAAAAAAATGTATTTTAGAAAATTATCATAAATTTACCCTAACCTAATTTTTAAATGATGATTTCGAAAATGATGATTTTGAAAATGATGATTATTTTATCAGAATAATTCTCTAAATTTTATATTTCTTATATCTAAATATAATAATCCTAATTTATTAAAAATAATAGAGGATTAAAAATTCATTCTAAAATTTCTTGCATTTGAAAAAAATTATTTTATCACTTATATTTAAATAAGAGTGTTTTTATCATCCTATTTAATTAAAATATGTATTATAAATAATATATTATTTTATTATAAATATATATATCTTTTCTATAAAGTACAATTCATGACCTAAATATCAATTTATCAAATTGTATCTCAATTTTATTAAGAAAAGCTATTCTTTAAAACAGAATTGATGGAATAAAAATTTTATTTATACATTGGAATTAAACTTTAAGTAACTAGGGCCTTGACACATAACCCCTTATAAAACCCACATACGACCTGATGGTATGGTTTGTAATGGTTATTGGTTTATGGGGCAACACGGCTAACATCAGTTGAGTGGTAACTTCAACTAACTTGAACTTCTAGCATTGGTGATTTTGTTCAAGCTTCACTAGTTGAAGTTTTGATTGGCATTAGAAAAGGGAAATCCCAAATTATGAACCTTACTCCTAAGTTCTAATAGATGGGATTTAAATGTAATGACTCTGCTAGTTGAGACCTTCACTTACCCTTTCTGCAATAATTATCCTTTTTCATTTCTACTTATAAACGCTAATCATAACATTAAAATTATTATAAATAGTATAGTTACCACCAGTCATATTGAAAAATACCCTAATTAGCCAATGTTCATATAGTGTTCAAATCTAAATGGTCACATTTCTATTTATATTTACTTCATTATTAAACAGATATGGTTTTTTTGGGTATAATATAATATAACACACATTTTTAGGAAAAAATTATCATTCCAAAATTCTAGGTTGTTACATATTTAGTATTAGGAATCACATTTAACTATTATATATGCACAACCTATAGTATAAGGGTCTCTCATATAACCTCAGGTACTCTCTCTAGCCCCACATACCCCAACTCAATATATATTCAAATACAAGAGGGTCCACATCATCAATTACTCAATATTTGTAACATAATCAAATTTTAAACAACTAAACTATATACCATAATTAGGTTTATCAACCCCAAGTAACTATAATCAAGTTATGTGATCCAACATGAAAAAAATAATGCATGAACACTTTTTTTAACCATGTTTTAAAGAAGTTTTTTTTAAGCTAAAAGAAGTCTTTGTTGTCTTTTTTTGTCAAAAAAGAAAAGAAATCACCTCACATTGAAAAAGTTAGTAATCAAACTCTAAATCATAATCAGGTGATTGGACTCAAAGAGATTAAGAAAGTATAGTATAAGTTTTATATTATCAAAGTTTAATCAAACTCACTATTAGTCTGAGAAACAAAGTTCTGATCATTATGAGAAATTTAATTGGAGTCTAAACAGATCTAATAAAAATATGTTAATTATTTACTGATTTTTAATTCACAAAATCAATAATTTGTTCATAAAATTTTGATTAAAATATTATGATGAGAATGGTAAAAAGTAATACCAATCAAATTGAGGTTTGGTTGTAAAGGAATATGTTACTGTAATAATGGTAAGTTGGAATAATTTACACTATAAGTCAGGTAATGCTATGTCAAACTTAAAAATATTATCAATTTCATGGGAAATACATGATATGAGAAGAAGTTTTTGAAAGAAAAAACTTTATGAGGTCAAAGAATATTGGTATTTGTTCATCAGTGTGAATATATTCACACACAAATTTTTTTAAGGCTATATTGTTTGGTAAAAAACATGAGAAGATGAAGATACTGGTTTTCAGTCAGACTAATAAGTCTCAAAATAAAAGTCTTTAAATAAAGTAGTATGAAAGAATCATAATCATTAAAAAGGAAAGAATTTTTTGAATTTGATGTTTTTTCTGACACTAGTTCATCTGACATAGTGTGACACCAATCATGAGATTAATTATCACATCGATCATCAGATACACTGGTAGTTGAAAAGGGAGTCATAGGAAGACAATTTGGTGAGAATGATGTAAAACCGGATCTGGGATAAATAAAAATATTTTGTTGACCATTTTTATCAAGATTAATTGTTTGTTTTGTTTTCAATTGGCTCAAGTACAAATGAATAACTTTGATATGTTTTTCTCAATTGGATCAAGATTCATCAGACTCAAACTGACTCTGATACATATCATCAGATTGAGTTATTTTTTTCAGTTTGTTCCACGAATTGTAATGAGAATAAATTTGATTTCTGATATGTTTCAATTGGTTCAAACCCACATGATGAAGAATCTGCTGATGTATATTTGTCTTCTTCATAATGAGGAAATCATAATGGAAATCGGAATCAAACTAAATATTTTGATAAAATTATAAATCATGATGAAGTTATGAGGTGATTTGAGAAGGTTAGAGAATTATCAAATAGAGTTAAGAAGCACTAAAGAAGTCAAATACGTATCGAAAATTCAATGATAAATTTAAGTATTTTGAAATTGATTAAATTGAAAATGGTATTAAAATTACTACCTAAACAACATTTGGCGCACCTATAAATAGAGGGAAGTATTTTTTTAACTTCCCTGAAACAATTACTATTCATGGGTATAGAGAGAACATAGAGTACAGAAAGCTTTTAGAGAGAAGGAATTTCTGAATTGACCATTACTAAGAAAGTTTGTCAGACATAAGAAGATGTTTGGAGATTATATTCAGATTATCCAGATCATATTAAGAAATTAGACTAAGATTTCCATACTGTGGAAAAAGTAGTTCATATTTGTTTCAGCAGTATTCTTGAAAAATTATATTATCAGACTGAGCAATCGAACGAGTGAGTCAGACTAGGTATTATACCAAGTATCATTATGAAGTCAAAAGAATTCCATTCCTAATGTTGGGTAGGAAACTGAATAATCGTTTTAAAGTTTATATTTGTTAAATTTGATAAGGCTGTACAGAAACATGTTTTGAGAAACTGCGGAAAGTTTCTTAACTTGTTACAAAAATTTTAATTACATCATTTTGTGTTACTTGAATCACATCCACTGTTTTAATGAACATAGTGTTACACAAGTGTAAGGGTATATCCTATTTGTAGTATCCACACAAAAGTATTATTTTCTAGTGTATTGTGTGTAATTGTATTGTTTCCAAACGATACCAAGGATGTAGCTACTCTTACTGAGTAGTGAACCTTGTTAATTCTTGTGTTCTTATGGAAATGTGATTTTTTTTAGTAATGTGATAATTCTTTAATAGGGGTGAATGTTGGTTAAAAACTAGAGAAATTTTAAAGAAAAATATATATTTTATTCACCCCTCCACCACTCAGTGATATATTTATACTTTATGGGAAATCTCAGTTGGTATCAAATCCATGGTTCCCTTCATATACTCATTGCTGAAGTTTTGAATAGAAGTTTTGATGGAGAATTATAATTGTGTGAACATTAAGAGGATTCCAGTCTTTGATGTTAAGAACTATCAAATATAAAAATTTATAATTTTTTCTTGTCTTATGTCTCTTGGGAATTATGTTATTGAAGGTGAAATAGATTTATTTCCTCCTATTAATGAAAAATTTCCTATTACATCTACTGATAATAATAATCTTTAGAATGATGGAAGAGAAAATAATGCTTCACTCACATTCATTTATGAAAGTGAGTTTCTAATATTGAAAGGTATTATCACTGTCAAAGGTATCTAATGTAAGCTGAAGAATATTTATTAAGATAAAACAAAAGTGAATAAGTCAAATGTACAAATCTGGAGGCTAAATTATGATGATATAAATATGGGTGAATATTAATCTATTAGTGACTTCTTTAGCAGGTTGAATGAAATTTGTATCATTATTATATGTCTTCATGAAAATTAGGAAGATTCTATTATTGTTGAAAATATATTGATAATTCTTCCTCAAAAGTTTAAAGTGAAAGTTTCCTCTATGTAAAATGATATCTAGATACACTATCTATGGAATATTCATATAGTACTATGATTACCTTTGAAATGAGAAGGGATAAATTTATTAAAGGAAAAAATAAAAGTTGATAGATAAATGTATTTTAAGGATTCCAAGAAGGAAAATTCAAATAAGGTTTTTAAAGAATAAGAAGATGTATATTCTAATTGTAAATATGAGGTATGTAAAAGTCTTGATGAATTTTTATCCTTGTTTTTGAAAAATGTGATGATAGGTATCAGCAAATATAAAGGGAAAATTACCTTGAAATGTTTAAAATTAAAAGTCATTTGACTTTGTATACAATTTTATTCTAATAAGGAAAGAATGGGATGTAAATGAAGATGCGATAAGGATAAGATGATTGTGGAAGAAATAGGGTGATAAGGCTAAATCTTATTCCAAAGGGAAGGATAGAAAACTATCCAAATCCAAAATGGGATGTTTCTAATCTAAATATGATGAAGTGGATGAAAGTGAAGCTAAATTCGAAAATTATGTTGATATAGATACATAAAATACTTTTATTGTTATAGTTAACATTGAAGAATTCATAAGTAGTAGTTCTGAAGAATAATAAACTCAATTTGAATATTAACATAAATAAGAATTGAAAAAAATGCCTGGGATGGATTGGGAATCTTCAAAAATAAATAGGGAAGTTGAAAAAAAAATTCTCTTCAAAAAATAATCAAGAATGTTTTCTTGATGATAATGTTAAACTATTATAAAATATTGATGATTTGAATAAATATCTTCAGGAAAAAAAATGAATCATAATAAACCTCTAGAACTCAATCTCAAAGAAAAAGAAGAATATATGGAACATTTCCAAGAAAAACTTTCTTAAGATGAACAGGGGGTTACAAGTTTTTATAAATCTATTTCTTAAAATTTTGAAAGAGCAGGAAAGGGTAAACCTGAGAAGGATCACAATTTATCTTCAATGGATGAAAATAAATCTGAAATTGTTTCGAAGAAAAATAAATCTATGAAATTTTTTTATGTGACCAAAACTAACAATGTGGAGAATTCAGAAGTTTCAAAAAATTCCAAGTCCAAAAAAGTTTTTATAAATAACGTTTCTGAAAAGACTCAAAACAAAACTAAGTTGAAACGGATTATTTTGGCTTATAACAAAAATGTTGGTGGTCAACAATGTCCTGATAAAAAATATAATAAAGTTATAGAGAAATAAGTACACAACTCTGAATAGTATTAAAGTTTTAGGGGAAAATATTCTATCTAGGTTTACACTTGGTATTGTGGTGGATTCAGAAAAATGGAAAATTTTGTTAATCTAACCAACAATATTACTACTATTCTATGAATTATAGAAGGAAACATTTTAGGGGGATTAAATACCCTCAAAGGAATAAGTCTAAAAAGAATTTTTTTAGGAACCTTGAGAAGGTTGGTGTGATAGTTGAAAATATAATCCAACTTCTATAAACTACTTGTGAAGGAACGAAACAACATGGAAATCTTGCAAAAGGTTTCTTTACTTTGTAATCATTATAATAAAAGTTTTTTAAAAATTCATAGAAGCAAGAATTTAAGAATGATAAATGAAAATAAAATGATCTTTTTGTATAAACCTCTCTCAAATCTATAAAATTATAATAGCCATGGATTATGGATAGTGGTTTTTCTTCTCATATGAGAGGATATTTGAAATTTTTCAATAATGTCAAAGATTTCGAAGAATAAATAGTGAAATTTGGTAGTGACAAATCTCTCATAATCAAAGGTGTGGGCCCAACCATCATTGTGGAAGAAAAGTTAAAACCCAAGATATGTTTTTTTGCTGATGGATTTAATCACAACATTCTAAGTGTTTCATAACTTTATGATAAAGGTAATAAAGTTTTATTCAAAAAGATATTTTTATTTTGAAAATAGAGTACAACTGAAAGATAGTTACAAGAGGCCAACGAACAAAAGGATACTTATTCCATGTTTGTGAGGTTCAAAACTCCTAACACTTAGGTATGATGGAAGAAAATTAGTTGTGACATAAAATTCTGGGGCATATGTTTCAGAGAAACATGAGTAAGTTATCAAAGAGAGACAATGTATGTGTAATTTTAGACATGTAAATAAGAAGAGATTGGTTTTTCTCAATATTTTTGAAAAGAAAGATTACAAGCTATCTGAATAATAATGTTAAAATTTTCTTAAAAAACATTGAACTTATTTAGTCCAATATATGTGGTCCAATGAGCCAAAAATCAACTCAGGGATACAAGTACTTCATTAATTTCATTTATGAATTTACTTGTATTAATTGTGTTATGTAAATGAAAAATAAGTTAGATTCTTTGAAAATGTTTAAAATTTTCTGGAGAAAAGATGATAAGTAATGTGATTATTAGGTGAAGAAGTTGAGAATAGAAAATGGTTGGGAATACAAAATGAAGAGTTTGAAAGTTATCTTGAGAAGTGTGGAATTATTCATGAGTTTAGTACACCATATAATCCTCAACAAAATTGTGTTTCTAAAATAGAAAATTGAACCTAGTTGAAATGGGAAGAACTATGTTGCTTGAACATGGTCTCTATCATTACATTTGGAGGAAATCAATGAGCACTTCTACTTATATTTAAATCCTATTCTTTTGTAGGAAAAGTTAAGATATGACTCTATAATAATTTTTTAGGACAAGACTCCAAGTTTTAAACACTTAATAGTTTTTTAGAGTTCATCCCTCATAAATAATAAAGGTCCAAACCTTGGAAATTTTGACTAGATAGGTGATGATGGAATTTTTATTACAATTTCTTAGAATGGAAGAGGATAAATATCTTTCAAAAAAGAGGCAAGAAGATTAGTTGACACTATTGATATAAATGTTAATTTAAAAGAATAGGAAAAAAAAGACTCATGCATATAAGGATGATTAATAGGATGAAAGAATTATTGTTAAGGATACAGATAAGGATGAAAACTATTGTAATCTTACTCAGGAATAAGAATCAGACTTAGCTATTTTTAGTGATCAGGAAGAATATTAAAAATATCATTCTAAGATGAGTAAGAAAGTGGAAGATTGAAAAATTATATTGATCAAATTCAAAGGGTTCAAACATGAATAAAATCAAAAGCTATTTCACATACTTCCTTATATTCAAATGTTGATCCAAAATATGTGGATTGAGATTTTGTGCATCCAAAATGGGTTCAAGCTATGAACGAATACCTGGATAAGATAGATAATAATAATAATTTAGAACTTATATAAAAACCAAATGAAACAAATATTGTTGGTACAACATGTGTTTTCCAAAACAATATAAATGAATATGGTGAAAAGATAATAAACAAAGAAAAATTATTGTGCAAAGGTTAATCACAAAATGAAGGCATTTATTTTGATGAGACTTTTTCTCTAGTGGAAATTTTATAAATAAAAAAAAGTATTAATATTTCTTCACAGTTGGGGTACAAAATATTTCAGATTGATTTGAAATAATAATTCTTGAATTGTGATGTTGATGAGAAAGTTTACATTGAACAAGAAAGTGTCTTTTTTTTAGAAATATGAAAGTTAAATGTGAAAGTTAAAGAAATCCTTGTATGGGTTCAAACAATCTCTGAGGGACTGGTATTCTAAATTTGATACTTGTTTGAGGAAGATCAGTTCCAATAAAGTAAGAGTTTATATTAATCGTTATATTAAATAAAGTAAATATTTTTACCTCATTGTAATTATCTACATTGATGATATTATCTTTGTGGAGAATGATGAGATAACATGCGAAAGATTTTATGTAGAGTTGCAATTTTTTTTTGAGATGTAAATGATGGGTGAAATGAAAACATTTCTTGGGTTAAAAATATCACAAAATAAGAAATGCATATTTTTGTCCCAATAAAAAGTATTCTAAGGAAATTATTAATAAGTTAAGAATGTAAAATTTGAAACCAGTTTCCACACTGATTATAGTGGGAACAATGTTGTATAAAGATGAAGAAGGAAAAGAAGTTGACTCTAAATTGTTTCAGAATATGATAATAAGTGTGTTGTTTTAGAATGCCTCAAGAATCGATATTGTTTATACTATTACCTTATGTGAAAGATTTTATAGTGCACCAAAAAAATTAAATATTTTGGCTAAAAAAGAATTATTAGATATATCAAAGGCACAACAAATTTTGGAATCAGGAATGATAGCTCAGAATGTATTCACTTTTTTGGGTATTCAGATACTGATTCGCTGGAAATGTTGATGATAGAAGATCCACACCTGGTGGAGTATTCTTTCTTGGGAACAGTTGTGTTAGTTAGCATAAAAAGAAACAAAATTCAATAACTCTTAGAATGGATGATGTTGAGTAAATCGATGCCACTCAAGCCAATACAAAACTTTGGTGGATGAAGGCTTAGTTAGAAGACTTACTTTTTAAAGTTAAGTTAACATTTCTCTTAGTTTGTAATAATAAAATTTCTATCAACCTTATAAGAAAACTGGTATAACTTTCTCATTCAAAACATATTTACATCAAGTAACGCTTCATCTAACAGCATGTAGAGAATAATGAAATGAAGTTGGAGTATGTTCCTACATCAGAACACATTGCTAATATTTTCAAAAAACCTTTACAAAAGGTAGATTTTTATAAACTGAGGTTGATTATGGGTTTCAAACCTCTTTCTCACAAAGTTTTAGGTATGTGTTTCTTTCCCCTCTCTCATATTTTCTGTGGATAGTATTTTCAAGGGGGGTAATTTTTTCATAAATCTATCAACTGATACGTACTAAACCTTTTTAGGAATCATTTATATAGAGGGAGTTGTGGGTAAGCTATGAATCCACCATGTAAATGTGTGAACTACTCTAAAAGTTGATTAGAGTGATTATAGGAATCAATTTTTTATAGAAATATGGAAGAATGAAAAAACATATGAAGAAAATCTAGGGAAGTTTCACGAGTCACTAGTTTTGGGAAACATGGTTTTCTTGTCAATAGTTTTTGTTTCCTAAAATGAGTTAGCTTACATAGGCTTAGAATTATTGATAAGTAATCCATATCTTTAGGTTACAAAGTTCAGTGATTTATGAACCTTGGTTGAAAACAAAATCCAAAGGGGGATATTGTCGGGACCAAGTTTATAAGAAGTTGTTTTTAGAAGATGAATGATGTTTTTTTGTCTTTTTTTTGAAAAAGAAGAAAAGAAATCATCTCACTTTGTAAAATTAGTTAATTGAACTCACAATCTTAATCAAGTGATTGTACTCATAAAAACTTAAGAAAGTACAATAGAATTTTTCGAGGAGAAAAGGCTCATTGGACTCAATCTAAGTTAGAGAAACAAGGATCTTGTCATTATTGGAAAGGTAATCATATTCCACACAGATTTGATAAAAATCTAACTATGATTTTATAATTAGTAATTGACATAAGTCATAAGTTTTCTGTAAACTTTTGATTCAAACCTTATAAAGAAAAGGGGTAGAAAAAGTGATGTTAGTCATTTTGAGGTTTTGTTGTAAATAAATATATTTATGGAATAATGGGAAGTTATAATACATTCCCTTATAAGACATAATATATTATGTAGAACTTACAAATATTATAAAATTCATGAAGAAGTAATGATAAAAGTAGAAGTTTTTGAAAGAATAAATTTTGTGCGGTCAAATCTTTCCAGTTTCAGTTCATTGGTGTGAAGAACACCAGACACAAAATTTGTTTGAAGGTTGTGATGTTTTTTCTTGGAAGTTGGGAGGACAAATATACTGGTTTTCATTCAAACTGATAAGAATAAAAATAAAAATATTTAGATAAATAATTGTTAATGAATCAATCATAAAAGGAAATAATTTTCTGAAGTCAAGTTTTGTTGACATTGATTCACCGGACACGGTGTGCCGCCAATCATCCAATTACTTAGGACATGGATCATCATATATATCAGTGGTTTCAAGTTGGAATTGAAGTCATAAATATTTTTTATACTGATGTAAAATGGTATCTGAGAAAAATAAAAAACATAGTTGACCATTTTAATCAGGCTGAATTGTTTTTTATTCAATTAGGTCATGTACAAATGAATAACTTTGATATGTTTTATTAAATTGGTCGAGATTGATTGGACTGGGGATGACATTGATTATCAGAGTGAAGTAGAGATTGATCTATTAGACACTTGATGACACCAATAATATCAACAGACACCGTATCATTGGTCTAAGTAAAATAATAAAATAACTACATAAATTAGTTAGAATTTTTTTTCAAGATTGAAGTTTGAAGACCATAGAGAATATTTTTGTCAAAGAAGTTTGCAGACAGTTCAGAAGTATTTTCTAGGAAGTGCATGAATATTTAGAAGCCTCTATTATGTTTATGGTAAAAATAAATAAAATTTAATTCTAATTAATTTACAACAATACTTATGGGATAATGGTTCTAATGTTTTATAGTAAACTGTTGATACAAATCATTATATTTAGAAGTTTGTTTTCAGTTGGTTTCAAGAATCATAATGAAAAGACATTTTCCTTTCACAAGTTTCAATTGGTGTAGATAAATTTAATAAATAATATGTAGATATAAATATTGTTTTATCATAATGAATAACTTTCAATGGAAATCAGAATTAGAATGAAGATTGTGAAGAAATACTGAAGCAAGATGAAGTTGTAAAAAGATTTGACAAGGATTGAGAATTATAAAGAAGATTTGAGAAATGATAAAGAAGTAAAATATGTATCCAAAATTCAAGGGTATATTTAAGTTTTATGGTTTTTTTAAGTGGTAAAATGTTTACATATTCCCTCTTAAACCACATCGGTATCACCTATAAAAAGAGTGAAATACTTTGATCTTTTCTGACACAAGTATTGTTCATGGGTCTACAGAGAATACAAAGTGCTGAATGTTTTTAGAGGGAACGAGTTTCTGGATTGAGTATTTCTAAGGATGTTTTTGGATAGAAGAAGAATAGGGAAGACCGTATTCAGAGTATCTGGATTAGACTGAAAAATTGTACTAGGATATCCAGACCGCGGCAGATGTTTTTTAGATTTTTTTTAGCGGTATTCTAGAAAAGATAAATTATCATATTGAGAAATCAAATAAGAGAATCGGACTGGTTATCAGACTTATTATCATTATTAAGTCCAGATAAGTTCATACCTACTGATTGGTAGGAAAGTGAAGAATTTTTTTGAAGATTATATTGGTGAAAGTTGACAAGGTAGCACAGTAACATGTTTTGAAGCAACTGGTGAATGTTTCTTAATATTTCATACAAATTTATATTACATCATATCATGCTACTTGAATCACATGCATTTTTTATTGAAAATAGTACTCCACAAGTGTAATGGTATTTCCTACTTGTGGTATCCACCCAAAAGGATTATTTTCTAGTGGATTTTGTGGTATTAAATTGTTTCCAAAACATACAAAGGATGTAGATACTCATGTTGGGTAGTGAACCTTGTAAATTATTATGTTTCTATAGATATTTGACTGTATTTATTCATCAAGGTGATAAATATTTAATTGGAGGTTAAGGTATTTTCGAAATTAAGGAAACTTAAAAGAAAACGATATCACTTATTCACCCCCTCCACCTCTCAGTGAAACATTAATCCTACTTGGGAAATATCAATTCTACCTTTCCTCCCTTAGTCAGGAGGAAAATTCATAAACAATAACTCTACAATACAATGAATTATATATTTCAAGAATCATAAAATCCTAACAACAAAAACCCAGAACAATTGTCTTATCCTAGGTAGACTAGAATCTCTTGATATGTGACTTATCTATACCCAGACATAAGGTCCATCTAAAAACTTGACCGAATTCTACCTCTTGTATTCCATATACAAAATATAATGGTAAAGAAAAAAATTAGAATATGATACCCCTATATAATATCCCTCAAACAGGTTCATCTCCACTATTTCTAAACCTTTTGTTCACCATACATGAATCATGCCTCTTCAAACACCATAGGTTTCTAACTAGTGAAAATGAAATATGTATAATATGGATAGACTATATCATATGGCACAAATAGCCTTAAATCACAATAGAAGTAATATCAAATAGAAAAATAAAATAAAAAAACAATCTGGACTTATGATTACAAATAAACCACAAATAAAGTATCCAAAAAAACTATAATAAGATAATATAAACTTATATTTTAAGCATGAATACAATTAAAGTAGGTTCCCTCATGGTCTGACCATATAAATAATGGTCTAAGGAAAATAAAAAGATAGAGACTACTACAAGGTAGGGTCTTGTGTTTTCATCCAATCCCACCTCCTAGAAACAAATGTGATTCACCAGCTCACCCATCATGTACATATCCCAAAACTTTATCCATACCTATGACCATAAGATCTTTCCATGTACCAAGGAACCCGGGGAGAGTGTGAGTGAAAATCAGCACGCCAACTAAAGTAGTCTCCCTAAAAAATAGAATATATTTATACTTGTGTACAGTATGATATTATCATAAATAATAACAACAAAGATAGGAAAAATAAATAAGTCATAACACTGATTATTTATCAACCACCTGGGTGAAATTATACCCTCTTTAACTAGTGATAGGGTATCTCTAACCATATCATAGGAATTATAATTGGGCATCATGTACCGAGTTCTGAGAATGTTCATTACATCCGAAAATAATATATCTGAAAACTCTTAGACTACACGACTCTATAGGAAAAACATGAAAAAATGAATATCATTTTTTGATATCGTAATTATCAATAATTGGTATGTGAATATCTAAAACCAAGTCATAATAGTGGGCCTAGAATCCCAGTAACAATAGTCAACAATTAAGGATAGCGTCCCCAAAAATAATAAAATAGGAGGAATCATGACCCAAAAAGTGCATATCATGCTGGAATAGCATCCTAAGAAATAAAATAATAACAGGAATCATATCACCTTCCTTGAAAGTAGCACACCAATGGAAGTTTGTCCAACTTCCATGGGTAGAAAAATTAACTCGATATAGCATCATATGTCTAGAAACATTAAAGTAACATGGCCATTACATCCCATTAACATGGACATATTAACTAAGTCCTAAGAATACTAAAAATTGAGAATAGATTCCCTCATCATGAACATCATGCTACAAATGGTCATAATATCCAAAACATATTCATTGATGACACAACGGGGCATGTCATCTCACACACATAACCAAAATTACACATTGACATAATAAATATCTCAGAAAATAAAATATATTAATTTTCTCATAGTTTCAAACAAATTATTGGATAAAAATAGTTAGAACTCACATTTCCAACCAATTCACTAGCCTCAATATAGGGTATAAATTACCCATTCATGTTTATGTTAGAGGGGAATTAAAACTCACACAGTACAATTCCAAAACTATCCCAAGAGGGATAAGGGAAACTTAATAATTACACATGGGATGAGCCTCATGTAAACCATTTCCAAAAACATGTCTTCCTTGTATTTAAGGAGGCTAATGGGAAAAATATATGTCTATAATACCACAACATAACTCAAATAATCCTACATGGGGTTTCAAGCATAACAGTTCACCATTGATTAATTCAATTCATGGCCATCAATGGCTATAACATCAAAGAAAATCCATGGGGAAAATAATCTTGTTCCTAATGTTCTTAATTAATTTTTAATTGAAATAAAAACAAGATTTTAATTTAAAATGTGGTCAAGAACACATGGTTGGTGCAACCCACACATCACACCAGCATGGAAATCAGTATAAACCATTAGGAAAATATAGAAACTATCTACCTCTATTTTTAGAATCCAAATCATTGAATATCAGTTAAACATTCAGCCTCAAATGGTGGAAATCACAATCCCTTGAAAAAAATTAATAAAATTAGATTAAATTGGAAAATAATGCATAAAAATAGGATAAAGCATGATTTAATAGAAAGAGAAGGTTATGCCTACCTCTAGCTTCAAATAACAACTAATGAGACTCTATTAGAAAAGAAATAAATGTGTGGGGTCCAAAATAACTATAAATTGATTGTTTTGAAGTAGGATTGTGAATGGGTAATTCACGATAATAAATATATTAAAGGGGAGAAACCACATCAATATACATAACTACATCATCTAAAATCTGGGGTTCCTAGGCTCCACCATAACTCTGGTGGGATCCCACAAGAACTATGGAGGGGATAAGTAGTGGAACTACCCCTACCTAGGTCTAATAGAGTTCTGGTGGACCACTTCCAAAACTCTAGTGTGGTGGGAATTGTTACACCCTATATCTAAGGTCCACTCGAAGTCCAATGGATCCCCACCAAGCTTTCAGTGGGAAATATTCTCTCAAGTGGATTTTTACCATCTCGACGCTTCTATTAAAATTTATAACCCAATCCATTATATAGACAAAATATGTCAAAATAAACATGGTAATACTAAATTTAAATTGAACTCCTACCTCACAATCATAGAAGGTATCACAACATGAGTGTGTGAGTTTTAAAATTTAGGTCAGTAAAGCTTGTTATTTATGTTATTGATCTTCTTATAGATGATGAAAAGATGGAATATAATTTTTAAGGGGGATTTATATCTCGAGATCCAGTGTCAGGTCTCACATTTCATGATACTATTGTATATTTAGTTACTAAATAATAGTGAGATGATTAAGAAAACATGAGAATGTTAGGGTTTTTCTTCATATGGAAGCCATATGTGATTTTAAATAAGTGTAGCTATTAAGAGGAGCTCCTGATTATCTTGGATGTTGAGGCTTCTATCTACTAAAATTTGATACCTTCCATTCTCCTCTCATTTCCACAGATTCAGAAATTCCTAGGACTTTATATGGTGCTCAGTCATTATATATTAGTTTTTTGTAAGAACATATATTGAAAAATATTAGTTTTCATCATGGATATAGTAATCATTTTTACATGCAGAATCAAGAGTTGTTTCCTATTAAACCTTTTCATAAATATACAAGTTATTGATCTTTTAGACCACATAGTTGTGATAAAGTAGAATTATGAAATTTATATTTTTATATAAATCCTCAAGGACTTAGGTATAAGCATATATGAGGTGATGGATTTCATCAGGGACATCAAGGTAGAGTTTCATTGTAACACCCTAAGGTTTTACAAATAAATTTAATAAAGAATGCCTGCAACACTAAACCCCTGTGAAATAAACACTTTTTTGATTGGATCAACTTATATTTTTGGTGAAAAAAAATTACCCTTATGAATAGTAACATACTCTTATAAATATTAATGTACCCTTATGAATATAAACCTCACCCATGTATGTATTAATAAAATTTAGGCACCATATAAATGAGAGAGAATATTTTAAAACTTAATAATCTAGTGATGATATTTTTGTGATTAATAAATATTTAATTAAAATTTTTAATTAATAAATTTCATTAAAATAAATTTAATTTTCATAAAATTAGTTACTTAATAAATTTTTTGTTCTCCTATGATTTTAGGTTAATTTTATGAGACCTCAATTAAAAAGGGTACATTAATATTTATAAGAGTATGTTACTATTCATAAGGGTACATTAATATTTATAAAAGTATGTTACTGTCAATAATCCCCTGGTCTATCTGAAATAACAAAACCCCTTCCCTTAAGCAGGTTCTCATGGAGGAGTACTCAATAGGTAAAATCCTCTTCCTTTTTCCTTTTAATTTCATTTAAGTTCCTTATTTTATTATTATCTCCTTCCCTAAAATATCCAAATTATCATGGTATCTCTAGTAAAATAATAATACTATAATTATATTATGTTAATGTAATATCTATCATCAATTTTCTTACTCTCTCTCTCTTTTATTTAGAAAAATAATCGTTCGGGAGGTGTTGATTTACAACCCTCGTGGATGAAGAAGTTTTGATCTTAAATTTTATTCTTCAAGGCCAGACATGAAACCATTTTTATGGTTAAAATATATTCTAAAATATGTATTATATATTATTCAATTATTTTGGGACCATCATTTTTACATTATATTAAATAATAGAACAAAACTTGTTAATTGTGATCGAAAAACCCATGTAAAAATCTAAATGATTATCACTAAATATTTTACAAAAATATTCATACTCATACTATATAACCAAATGATATGTGTAACTATTTACACTACATTATTTTCATCAAAAACATAAAAATTCAATTTTGGAGAATTATACTCATTCCACATGAACTTCCATTATTATATACAATTATATCGATCATGAAAACCAAGGAAACGAATGCTCCTGAGTGATAAATTTGTATATGATAACTCATCAAAAGGCCAAAAATGAACTTAATAGAGTTATTAAAAATAAAAATCATGTAAATAAGGTTCTTGATTAAATAATTAATAGATTTAATTTGATCATCCAAGATGTTAAACTCAAGTGTAGAACAAATTTGGACACAAGGTAAGGGTTTTCAACCCGAACCTCCATTTTCTTTTAGGTTACTCTTTGTCTCTAATAATTCCAATTAAATTTTTAATTAATTTTATGTAAACATAATAAATTATTTTAAATTTTCTATATATTTTTACCAATCATAATCATTTTTTATTTTGTGGGGATTTAAATGTTTTATAAATATCTTTATCAATTCTTCCTGATAAATAAGCATGATTCAAGGGAACTTCTCAAATTCTTACCTATTTTCAAGTGCACTCTAAAATATATTTTAATCCAAAATTATTTTTATAAAACCAATAATTTAATCATTAAAACCCACCTTAGTTAATTCCTATTCTTATTCATTTATTTTTCCAAAATAACTCTTCTTTTCAAAGTAAAAGTGTATTTCTCTCTAAAATTCCTCAATGATTTTATTAGATTTTTTTTGTCTATTTAAATACCATTGTTGAATATATGTCTTATTGAATTTAACATATTATGTTTATAATCTACCATATTTTATTAAATTATTTATGATTATTTTCAATGTGGATGTGCTATCTTGATACCATTCACCATACTACTCAGAATGGTTAGTGTTTATGTGTACAAATTGAGAAAGTTATTTCATATGTTCATGTTATTTATGTTTATCCCCTTTAATATGAGGAATGCATTAGACTTGGAAAGTGAAAAGTGGGGACCTCTATATCCCCTTGATGCATCGGTAAGTCTCATGAGATAAAACAAAATTGGGCTTTGGACGAGGAATTACCCTAGTATTTTCAGACGTCTCAGCCGAGGCCAGGACAATATGTTTCATATGTCCAGAATTATGCATTCCATCATTATTGTATTAGTATTTGATAAACCATGTGATCATTAGAATAGTATAATATCAATGTTTATGTTTCATTCTCTTATGATAATTTACATTTCCATATTTAATCATCTTTCTTTTTTCTCATATTATTGTCAAGTATATCTTTAAAGGAATGTGTTTTTAGTTGTTCATCACACCTAGTGTTTATTTTTATGATAAATTTCGATGTAAGAATTCCCTTCAATAATCATCTGATCTCACCCATTTCTTATTTTTTATTTTCAATAGGTTTGGAAGATAAATATTATGAATGAATTACAGGCCTAACCTAGGAGTCATTTGTATTTTCTATTATGTATTTCATTTAAAGTTATAATTTTGAACTTATGTTTGTATCTTGTTTTCAAAAAATAATAAAATACTCATTAATTTGGGACAAAAATTTATTATAATCACTCCAATGTATTAATATAAGGCACCAGCTCCAAGAAACTGGGTCCTGGGTCCTTAAAGTTGGTATCAAAGGAAGTTTAGTAGAAAACATGGAAACTAGATTTAGGAAATAAAAATTAAGGAACAAAACCCTAAGATAAAACTTCAGGATAAACATACAAGAACATCCTAAAAGTTTGGTAAAGAATATATAATGTGGATATTACTAGAAAATACATCCCTCTCTGGATACTATAAGTGGACGTGGTTCTGGAACAGATATACTTAGATGTAACAACTTTTATAAGGTGTGTTGGGCTTGAACTAGGGTAACCTTGTGCACAACAATGAGCCTTGTTGCACACCCGGTTTGAAACTCCTGGGGTATATTCTTAAGATAATTCACATCTCTTTTAAATTCCATTATGAAGCATTTAAAATTAAATTTTTCCTCAAATAAACCATGTTTATGAATATGGGATTAGCTATTCATATGATTTCAATTAATGTTAAGTATTTTTCTAGTTGAGATTAGTTAAAATGATTTACAACCTAATCTAGTGTATGACATTATGTAGAAATGGTTCTTAGTGGAAGGAATGTAAACTGCAAGAACGTGCATATCCCAGGTAGAGATTCCCCCCTATGAAGGATAATGATATCGGTTCTAGAACTTCAACTGGTGCTGAGTAACTTATGAATATACAGGGACAACTCATTCAGGTTGTGAACAATAACTTTACCTGTTTGGAGCACCCTAAATCACAATGGGGAGGAGAAATTATAGAATTATTTATGTGACAACAGCCCCCATAATTTAATGGGATCACAAACCCATTTATAGCAGAGCAGTGGATAAGTTCATTAAAGAAGATATTTCTCACTTTGGGAAGTAACAAAAAGGAGAAGGTTGTCATGATATTTTATTATTTATCAAGAGATAATGACCAATAGTGGTCTCTAATTCAAAACATAAATGTGGAGGAAGATATTTAAAATATGTAGTGGAGGGATTTTAAGGAAATATTCATATAAAAATACTTTCCTTGTGAGCAGCGAGAAGATATGAAAAGTTAGTTTCTGAATCTAGTGAAAAAGGAGGATGATAATGTTGAAAAGTATGAAGCTAACTTCACAAGGTTAGAAAGGCATGTTTTGGACTACATACGTAATCCATGTAAGAATATTTATTGATTATTTTATGGCTTAAAACCATTCCTCTAAAGGGCACTAGTTTCCCAAACTTTATCATCATACAAAGATAAAGTCTCATGTGAAATAAAGATAGAGAAATAATTCCCCAAGTCTTATTAATTTCAAGGAAAAAAAGAGAAGAAGACATTGGAATAGGAAAGAATAGATAAAGGGAAGAATAAAAAGGGGAGTTTTCCAAAATTTGATACTTGTTGAAAGAAACACCCAAAACATGCTTGAAAGGGAAAGGGGTCTATTAAAAATGTGGGGAAAGAGGCCACAAATATCGAGATTTAAAGTTAAATAAATAATCTAAAAATGTTTAATGCTATAATTTTAAAGTGATGTGACACTATGACAATGATTTTCCTAATCATAAAGGAAACATTACCTAGAGAGGGCCATAGGAGAAAGGCCAAAATTATGTGATCATAAATATTAAATTTGAAGTTCCTAAAGATGTGGTGGAAGGTACTATAATCATTTCCTAAAACTTGGCCAATGATTTATTTTATTTTGGATCATCTCATTCCTTTATATGTTCCTAGTTTTCTATAAAATTTAGATATTTCCAATTCTTCTTTATAATGGATTTTTCCATCAAAACCCCTAAGGGAAGTCTCATTGTATTAAAGATGTGTCAGGCAGTACCTATTATGGAATATAAATATTCATTATCTGCTAATTTTATTTTCATACCTATGGTCAATGTAGACATAATACTTTGCATGGATTGGATTTCAAAATATTATTCAAAAATATATTGCAAGAATAAGTAAATTACAAATTGTGAGGAAGGTGTAGAATCCATTATTTTTATAGCAGAAACACCCCCATATAATTTTTATCTAGATTTATCCCCAATATCTCTATTGAAGGAAAATTATTGGGGAGGATGAGAAATAAATATCTATGAGTGAGGAAAGAAATATTCAAATTAAGGATGTACCTATTTTTAAATAAAACATTGATTTGTTTCAAAAGGATTAACCTAGATATCATCCAGAGTGAGAAATTGATTTTTCTGTTGATTTAATTCTTGGTGTGAGGACTATATCAAATACTTTTTATAAAATTCCCATAGTGTAATTAGTAAAACTAAATAAAAAACTATAGTAATTTAGTAATAAAATATTTATCTGCCCTAGTGCTTCCCCATGGGGAGCCCCTATTCTATTTGTCAAGAATAAAGATGGGTCTGTGAGGTTGTTCATTGACTATGGATAAATCAATGATATTACAATAAATAAAAAGTTTCCCCTACCTCGGATTGATGATTTATTTGATCAACTTCATAGAGTGAGATATTTTTATAAGATTTAACTTTGATCTGGATATCATCAGTTGCATGTTAGGAATTAAGATATTCTAAAGATAGCATTTTGAACTATGTATAGGAATTTCAGGTTTACAGTAATCCCTTTTGGAATGACTAATGCACCCTTTATCTTCATGGATCTAATGAATAGAGTTTTCAAGTAATATATTAATGACTTTTTGTGGTATTTATTGATTATATGCTGGTATAATCAAAAATCTATTAGGATCATGAGAATCACTTGCGCATTATTTTGAGGACTCTTAGAAGAAATGAATTATATGGTAAGTTTAGAAAGTGTTAATTTTGGTCACATTTTCTCTAAGTATGGAATATAAGTTGGTACTATGAAGATATAGTTTGTCCAAGAGTGACCTACTACTACGAACATAACTGAGGTACGTAGTTTTATTGGTTTACCATGTTATTATCGGTGTTTTGTTAAGAACTTCGCATGTTTAGCCAACCCATTGACCAAGCCTACTCGTAAATGGGTTTAGTTCATATGAAAAAAAATGTGAATAATGTTTTGAATAATTGAAGAAGAAATTAGTCAATGCTCTAATTATGACTCCACCATCGGGAAACTGTGGATTTGTGATCAAAAGTGATGCATCAAAGGACTTGGTTGTGTCCCTATACAGAATGAAAGAGTAATTTCCTATGCGTCATGGTAGTAAAAAACTTATGAACGGAACTATCCAACTCATGATCTTGAGTTAGTAGCTGAAATATTCCCATTGAAGATATGGAGACACTATCTCTATAGAGAAATATGTGAGATATATATGGATCACAAGATTTTAGAATATTTATTCTCACAGAAAGAACTCAACATAAGGCAAAGGAGATGCCTTGAGCTACTCAAGGATTATGATTTTTTCATACACTACCAACAAGGAAAGAAAAATAAGGTAGCTTATGCATTGAGAAGGAAGGATCATAGAGTTTTAAACAAAGTGAGAATTGAAAGGGATCTTGTATTCATGGATCTAGTAAATATGGATATGGGAATTATCAAAGAAGGTGAAACATCATTACCTTTTCAATTGGTTTCCCAAACATCTTTATTGGAATTAATTAAAACTTCTCATTTTGATTATGAGAATCTTGAAAATAAAATTAAATCTGTGAGTGATACGAAGTCGGCTGACTTTGTTTGTGAATATGGAATTTTGGAATTTAGGAAGAGGCTATGTGTTCCATATATACACGATCTTAAAAGGAAGTTATAGGATGATTCTCATAGCTCAAATTTCTCTATACACTCGGGTGACACAAAAATGTAAAGATATTTGAAGGAACATTTCTAGTGGGAAAACATGAAGAGGTAAATTTCTGATTATGTATCAACCTGTTTAGTTTTTCAATAAGTGAAGGCTGAATGACAACATCCTAGAGGATTCATCAAACCTCTACCTACTCCTACATGGAAATTGGATGACATCACTATGGATGTTGTCACTAGATTACCCAAAACACCAAGAAATAGTGATGCAATATTGGTAATTGTGGATCAAATTATGAAATATGCACATTTCCTCACTATAAAAAAGGATTTTCCATTATATACCCTTGCAAAAATCGATGTCAATGAAGTTTTGAGACTTAAAGGAGAAACAATCTCAATTTTTTTTATCATGATCTATGATTCACAATGAAATTCTGGAAAATTATTCAAAAATATTTTGATACTGAGCTTTGATGGAGTACTTATTATCACCATTAAACTGGTGGGAAATCAGACAGGATGATCCAAACTTTAAAAGAAAAGTTGATATCATTATCACTTTATTTTCAAGGTATATGGGATCAGTATTTACCTTTGGTGGAGTTTTCCTAGAGTTATAGTTTCCATTGAAGTATTCAAATGGCACCATATAAAGCATTGTGTGGAAAGAGATGTCGTACACCAATGTGTTGGGATGAAGTTGGTGAAAGGAAGATTACGGGCCCATAGCTTGTAGAGTAAACAACAGCAAAGTTAAAGACTATTCAAACCCATATCAAATCAAAAAAAAATAAGGAAAAATAGATATGTAGATAATTGATTGAAGGATTTGAAATTTCAAGTGGGAGATCATATTTTCTTAAAAGTATCTCCATAGAAGGGTGTTATAAGATTTGGGAAAAAGGTAAAGTGAGCCCCTGATACATTGGTACTTTGGAAATTCTGGACAGAATTAGTGCTATGGATTATCATTTGAAAATTTCACCTAGCCTTTCAAAGGTACACAATGTGTTCCATGTCTCATTATTGAGAAATTAAATTCCATACCCAACACATTTACTCACATCTAAATATGTAGAATTGAAACCTAGCTTATCTTATTATAAAGATCCTATCCAGATTCTGTACACTAAAGAACAGGTGTTGATGATTCAAACGACTTGTTGGTAAAGGTTATTTTCAAAAATCATAAAACTAAAGAGGCAATGTTGGATCCTAAGGAACCTATGATGAAGACCTACCCAAATACTTTTATGAGGTAACATTATTTTAGTTTTGAGGTTGAAATTTGTGTAAGGGGGGAAGAATGTAACATCCCTAGGTTTTACAAATAAAACTAATATAGAATGCATGGAATACTAGGAACTTGTGAAACAAACACTTTGTAATAGGAGATAGTTATAACCTGGCCACTGAACATAATTTTCCTAATTCTGTGATTTGAATTTTGAAAAACTGACATACACAGTTGTAATAAGTAAAATATTTAGAGTCTGATATGATCAATGTACATTTTTTGTGAATAGTAACTTACCCTTATGAATAGCAACATACCCTTTTGAATATTAATGTACCCTTATGAATATAATTCTCACCCATGTATGTATAAATAAAATTTAGGAACCACATAAATGAGAGTGAATCTTTAAAAAATTAATAATTAATTATTGATATTCTTATGAGTAATAAATATTTAATTAAAATTTTCAAATAATAAATTTATTTAAAATAAAATTTATTTTTTAAAAATATATTCTTCAATAAATATTTTTTTCATATTATTTTAGGATAATTTTATGAGATCTCAGTTAATTTTTGAATGTATTATAAAATAGTTTTAAATTTAAAATATGTATTTTGAAATTAAATAATGATTTTATTTAAAAATTAATTTTTTTTCTTATTAATTTTTTTTTTGAATAAAGTGGATTTCATTTTTAAATTCTAAACTTTGAAAAATGGTTAGGGTGAACTTTTGGGATTTTTCTGAAATACAAGAATCTTTTGTGAATAGTGAAATTTGATAATTTATGAAATATGCTAAATAAATGAATTTATGCATCATTCTTGAGTCGTGGATGATGTAAATGGCCATTGGTTATAACTCACATGCACTTATTATTTTTAGTATTCACAAGAATCAAGACTATTCATAATCTTCAGCCAAAAAAATAAAATAGTGATTAAAATAATGGAAAACCCCTCCTCTCCTCCACTATAAAACTCACCCCTCACTCCCTCTCATCTTCATTCCCCTAATCCTTGAAGATTATAAAATTTATGCCCAAATACTATACCCTAGTACCACCCTACATCCAGGAGACCTTGGCGTTTCCAAAATAGTAAAACCCCTTCCCTTAAGGAGGTTCTCATGGAGGAGTACTCAAGAGGTAAAATCCTCTTCCTTTTTCCTTTTAATTTCATTTAAGTTCCTTATTTTATTATTATATCCTCACCTCCTATGTCCAAATGATCATGGTAACTCCATTATAATATATATACTATAATTATATCATGTTAATGTAATATCCATCATAAATATCCTCACTCTCTCTCTCTCCTTTATTTTAAAAACATAATCATCGTCCGAGACGTGCCGATTTACAACCTTCATGGATAACGAAGTTTCATTCTTCAATTTATACTTAAATTCTCATAATTAACCATTTTTATGGTTGAAATGGATTATAAAATATGTAATAATTTTTATCAAATGATTCTATAACCATAATATGTACATGATATTAAATAATAGAACAAAACTAGTTCGTTGTGATCAAAATACCATCGTAAAAATCTAAATGATTATCATTAAATATTTTACCTAAATATTCATAATCATACTATATAGACAAATGATATGTATAACCATTTAAACTAATTTATTTTCATAAATATCATATAAATTAAATTCTGTATAATTATATTCATTCCAAATGAACTGCCATTATAATATATAATTACACCAATAATGAAAACCAAGGAAATGAACGCTCACGAGCGATAAAGTAGTATATTATAACTCATCAAAAGGACATAAATAAAATTAAAAAAAATTAAAAAAATTAAAAAATATGTAAATAAGTTTCTTAATTATATAATTAATGGATTTATTTTTCTTTTATATGATTTTAAGCTCAAGTGCGGAACACATTCGGACAAAAGGTAAGTGTTTTCTACACAAACCTCCATTTTATTTTGGGTTACTCTTTGTCTCTCCTAATCGAATTTAAATTCTTTATTATTATTATTTAATCCTAATAAACTATATCTTCATGTTATATATTTTTTTAGAAATCATATTCCATCTTTATTTTGTGGGTAGTTAAATGTTTTAGAAATATCTTTCTCAATTATTCTTGATAAACAAATCTGATTCAAGGGAACTTCTCAAATTCTTACCTATTTTCATGTGCACTCTACAATCTATTATAATCCAAAATTATTTTTAAAAAACCACTCATTTCATTATAGAAAAACTAAATTATTTAATTTTTGTTCTTATGCAAAGATTTTTCCTAAATAACTCCTCATTTCAAAGTAAAAGTGTATTTCTCTAAAAAATTCCTCGATGATTTTATAAGAGTATTTTTGTCTATTTAAACACCTCTATTGAATTTTATGTCATATAGAGGATAATATATTATGGTTATCATCTAAAATATTGTATTAAATGGTTTATTATCAGTTTGAACATGAATTTTCTATATTGATACCATTCATTATTCCACTAATAATTGTTAGTGTTTAAGTGTACAGATTGGGGAAAGGTTTTTCATATGTTGGTGTTGTTTATGATTATCCCCTTTTGTATTAGTAATGGATTGGAATTAGAAATTTATAGGTTGGGATTATTATCTCACCTCTTTTTATCAATAGGTCTCATGATATAAAATAGAATTGGGTTTTTTCTGAGTCCTTACCCTAGTATTTTCAGATGTCTTGGCTAAGGCCATGATAATATGTTTCAGTTGTTCGCATTATGAATTTTGTCATTATGGTATTAGTAATTGATAAACCATTTTATCATTAAACTAATATAATATAAATGGTAATGTTTCATTATCTTATGATAATTTATACATCCATGTTTAATAATCTTTTATTCCTTCCATATTATTCTCACGTATATTTTTAAAGGCATGTGTTTTTAGTTGTTCATCATGCCTAGTGTTTATTTTTATGATAACTTCTGCAATATTACTTACTCTTATTGATATTCTGAGATCACCCATTTCTTATTTTTTTATTTTCCCAATGTTGTGAAGATGAATAATATAATTGACTTGTAGGGACAATCTATGAGTCATATAAATTTTCTATTACGTATTTCATTTCAATTTGTAATGTTGAACTTATTTTTATATCTTTTTCTTCAAAACTACAAAACTATTCATTCCTTTAGGATATTACATTATTTTAATCATGTCAATGTATTAATATATGGCACCAGAACTAAGAAATTAGGTTTTGTGTCCTTAAATCCATGATATAGGAAATTACATGCAATTGAGTTTCCATCACCAAGTGGACTAGATATTATATGGAAAACAATTTTCATCTACTCTAACTGAGATTATTATTTGGTTAATTTGTGAATTTTTTCATCCATTATTTCACCTACCTTAATATGATCATTTTGTATTAAGGGGAATATAATTCATGTACTCTTAGTGTTTACTACACAGATTAAAGGTCAATTGAGTTTAAAATAGGTGTGTCAGGATTGTGAACTAATGATTAGGTAGAATAAATTTATTGGATAGTATTTATTATTGAAGATACAATGATATGATTTAAAATTTAGTATATATTGGTTATATTTAATGTAGTATATCATGAATTTTTATTGAAAATGGATAGTGTGCATATTTTTTTATTGATTGGGATTATCACATGTATCATCAAGTTTGTATATTTTTTCATGGTTTGCAAGGTTGATGTTGATTTTAGGAAAAAACAATAAGTATAAAGTTATTATCAGTTCTTGGAGAAGTTTCTAAATGATTTTACAAAATAAGTTCGAAAACTACCCATGTTGTGTGGTATCGAGCTTGGCATTTATTTTCAACTAGTTGTCTCTTCAATTTATATTTCTCCCTAGAGGCTGATGCCTTTTAGAGGTACACGAATTTCAAATTTAGATTTATGAAATTTTATAAAAAGGATTAACTCAGCCCAATATATCTCCCTGGGAAGATAAAAATTTTATTTTGAATAAGGTGGATAGTTGTTTGTGTCTATATAAAGACTCTCAATGGTTTAATAATGTGGCAGTAAATAACCATTTTCCCTTACCAAGTATTGAGGACTTCTTTGATCATTTTGAGGGATGTAGTTCGCTTTCAAGGACTCATTATTTATATCTTTAAATGGGGATGAAGGAGGAGGATATATTTAATACAACCTTTAGGTGTCCCTAAGGATACTTTTAGTTCATAGTGATCTCTTTTAGATTCACAAATTCACTATCCAATTACATAGGATTGATAAAATAAATTATCTATGAATTCATGGATCTATTAATCACTATTTTTATCAATGATATCCTAGTGTATTCAAGGTTAGTGGAGGATCATTCCAAGTATTTAAGAGATATATTGGGGATTATTTGTAATCAAATATTGTATAGAAAACCTACTAAGTAAAAAAATTTAGATTCTTGATGTTAATTTACTTATATATCTATTGTCATAGTAAGGTGTGGTAGTTGATCATTAATAATTAGGGTTTTTTTCATGGGAAATACCCAATAATATGTCTTATCTATGAATTTTATATGGTATTTACAGTTATCATAGGAGGTTTAAATCAATTTTCTCATAGTTCATGACTTATTTAAATGGTTTGACTACGTAATACAAAGATTTTGTGTAGTCGTGTCAATTTAAGGAATCATTTTATTAACAAAAAGAGTAGTTGATATATGCTTTTATTCTATACTTTCTTGTGGATATTTTAATGTTTGATTTATTTTTTGATTATTATTTTCATTCTTTCAGTAGTTTGTTAATTTAGAATCTAGTGGTGATCTCATATCAGTCTTAGTAGTAACATCATCATCAATTTAATTTTGATACCACTGATCTTAATCTATTTTTGGGGTTATTTTATTAGAAATTATTGTGACATTACCTCATTAAATATTGATTTATAGTCTTAAATGGTCATAAGAGAGTTCATTATATCTTAACTCATAAGGATTAAAATTTTCAATAGTGTATATGAATAGAGTTATTAAAGGGATATGACTTTTAGATCTTCTATATCCTATAGAAATGTAATGTGGTGGGTGATATGAGGATTATAAATATGTATAGTGATGCTTCTCATGAGAATGAGAATGATCAGAGGATAATATAGGATCTCGTGGATTTTCATTTATATACAAAGTAATTAAATGGTATATATTTCCTATACTAAATGTTAAAACACTCTCTTTTATTTTAGTAGGCATAGGAATCATAGTTTTCAAATTTATAGGAATATGTGTAGAGATATTGTATCATTAATGGAGAATCTCTTGATTTGAAAATAGAATATGGAGAGCATTGAGTGTTATTTCATGATAGGTTATTTACACTATTGGAAATGTTATGGGAGGGTTTGTGTGAGTTTTATATATCAAATTTTAAAGTAAATAATATAATTTACAAGGTGTATTAATATCCATGAGTTTTTTTTCCATCCCAAGGTATGATAGGTCAGTAGAAGAGTTCTTATCTCATTGTTTGGTTTGTCTGTGGTTAAAATTTGAGCATCAAATTCCAATAGGACTGTTACATCCATGGGATATTCTTCAGTGGTAATTATAGGAATATCAATAGATTTTTTAACCTTAGTTCCCTAAGAATACAGATAATATGATTCCATTTAGGTTTTTGTGCATCGATTAATGAATTGGGCCCATTTAATAATGATTAAGCTATCGACGGTATTTAATGAATTAGGGAGGCTCTCTATGAATTATATAGTGAGGATTTAAAGAGTTCTAAGGAATAATATCATGGATCAATATCATTATTTTAACTATCAAGTATATAATAGTTTTTAATGTTATTTTGTCATTTAATTATGCTTTAGAACATCTTTTCACCCTCAAGTGAAAAGTAGATGAGCGGATGATTTCGATGTTAGAGGGAATGTTGTGTACATCTACCCTAGATTTTTTTGGTTCATGGGTGAATAATTTACCTTGTTATAAGTTTTATTATAATAATATTTATTCATCATCCATTGAAAAATATCCATTTAAGACATCGTATCATACATCTAGTAGATCTCTATTATCTTAGACAACTATTTGGCAGCTTGAGATTATTGGACTGTAATTTGTATACAGTGTGAAGAATAAAGAGCATGAGATTCATAAATCGGGATCATCAAGAGACTTGTATGTATTTTAAAATGCGATCATTGTAGTTTTATGTTAGTGATCGTGTTTTAAAAAAAATCCTCACTAATGGAAATAGAGACTTAGAAGATATAGTAGTGTCTCCCATCAATTAATTGAACCATTTGAGGCGTTTTAGTGAGTATATTTAGTGTAATATTTATGTGATCTTATAACTTATATAAATTTCATTCACGGTATCTTCTAGGTATTTTATCTTTGAGGATGTCTTTATGATGAATCTCATGTCATTTATTGGTGAAATTCGAATATTCAGTATGATGTGATGTTTTTGGAACTTCTTAATGATATTTGTCATCATCAAGATAAGGTATTATAATGATGTATAATTACTTTGGTTCTCTCTTGTAGAAGTATGTTGTCTTAAATAATATAAATGGAATAAATATCTGTAGATGGGAGTTAAGTATCTAGTTTTTTTCTTATATTTTTAATCTTTTATTAATATTGTGATTTCATTTTTTTTGAATGGTTGATTTTTTTTCTCTTCCTTTATATATTGTGCTTTATCCTTATGATGTAGATATTCCCATTTCAGAATTATCTCAAGGGTAGATTATTTTTGACGTTATTTTTCTCGTTTGTATATATTTTTTATTCTAAATGACAAAAATTAGTCTATAGGTATCATATATAGAGGCTTGGTTATTTCTAGACCTTTGATTTTTTTCCAGTGTTAGAGTTGGTGGAAGTGGTTTCGGATGAAGATGGTGAATAGAGAAGTTGAGTTAGAGTGAAAATTTAAATTGACATAAAAATCATGTTATAACTCTTTATATAACACCATTATTTTTTTAGAAGGTGTGTGTTATACATGAGGAAAAAATTGTTTATTATGGTTATTTTGACTTATTCATTATATTGTGGTTTATACCCTTATTATATGTGGAATTAAATTTTCCGTAATTCCTTGGGGTAGGACTTGGTGTCACAATATGTAGTTATATGAAATAATTTTTCCCATGGTTTAAATCCATGTATTTAGTGAAGTTGTTTCATTCATTGTGATTGTTATCACTGCATCCTAATCAGATTGGGTAGATTTCAAATTGAAACGATTAATCTATTATAGAGTGAAGAGGATTCATAGATTGATTCATGGAATTCGTAGGTTCAAATATTATTACATTATAGATTCCATTAGGTTGAATATTTTGTATAATTGAATATTGAATAGTTTTAACCTGGAATATGGGGATAGTTTGTGCTTTAATTTATTGAATTTCAATGAATCGATCCTAATTATGCTATAACACACTTTATTCCACCATTGTTTTTATATTACCCATTTTGTTTATATATTTTTTTATCAAATTAAATTTAGTTTCTTCATCTTCCTCTTGACATTTAGTAACCCGAGGGATTTCAGAGACACATAATAATGACCTTTTGACCAACATTAATTCATCCATTTAATAAGGTAAAATTTTCATCGATTGAGGTAATTTTTCCTAAATTTTTTCTTATTCATACCTTATATTTTCTTAGAGTGTATGGAGTCTTTATTAATTTGTTAAGGTTATGTTTCATTGAGGTATTATACATATAGTGGGGGATCTTTATGAGATTTTGTGTGTTTGATCATTAGGTTGATCTTTTCTTGGTCCTGTATTGTTTTAGGTTCAATTTGAGGTGGCTGACTCATATTATTTCTTCTATTTTACTATGTTTGTATAGAATCAATATGATTTTATTTTTAGGGTAAATGAGATGAAATTTACCAAATGAATATAAATAGTGTATTTAAAATAAAATATTTACATCTCCCTTACATTTTCCCTTGTTATTATTATGATATTGATTGATTATTAAAATAAGCTCATTATTTGATTTAAGGATACTGTCAACATGAGAAATAATTCTTAAAAATAGATTGGATGATTTAAATATGGTAATATGATAAATAAAGTGTAAAGATAAAATTGATTATTTTATATTATTGAATTGAAAATGAATTGAAAATTTGTTAAAGAATTTGTGAATAATGATATTGATTGATTTCTATCATTGTAGAGTCATGATATTGATTTAATATGTTAGAGTTTTTTTTTCTAGTGATGGAGGATTCCATATTGTGGATAATTGATATGGAAAAGGAAGGGGTATTGTAGTGGTTAGTTTTTGAGGTATATGGTTTTAGTTTATGTGGTTTGGGGTGGTCTATTAAAAATGAAAATAGTGGAGATAATGGAATGGTTTGTTGGAATATTTTTTATGGAGGGATTTGATGTGTTCCATGTGCTTAGTTTATGGTAGTTTTATGATATAGATCTTGTGTTGAGAAAATTAAAAAAATTAATAAATATGGAATAAGGATATGTTATGATAGACTAAGGTAAATAAGAATAACTAGAAATTAAGTGATTGATTAATTATGTGGTAAATGAATTTGAAAGAAAGATTTTGTGATAATTGATTTATGGCCTAAGTGGAAAGTGTAGTCATTGGTATTAATTCGTATAATGTATGACTAATGCGTAATTTAAATAGGAATAAGTTTGTGTGGATGTTTTGATGTTTTATATATATATAGAGAGGTGTTGGTGGTAATTGTTTTGTTGTGGAATAATATTTTCACTCATCAAACATTGAGTTAGGTAACCTTACCAATTCCTTTGTGATGTTTTGGGTTTTGTGTGTACCCCAAATATTCCAAACATGGATGATACATATAGGTGACTAAGCCCTCTCTCCCACTCTATCTTATAGGAACAATATGATTATGTGTAAATGATATGGTAATGTGGCAGTGATTTATTTGTGATAAGGTGATGTGGTGTGGTAATCTTGATTCATTATATGGCAGAGGTATTTGGATATGGTATATAGATATGGAAATAAATGGGAGTTCTGTGAAGTTTATTGCAAATCTGTGAGGGTGAAAAGATCACTGGGGGAGAAGATATGGTATAATTCCTTTATATTCTCATTATTACTATATTACCTTACTTTTATATAGATTCTGTAATGACCCGCTGATTCTCATTTTCTTGAGAGTACAACGAGTCATCACTAGGCCTTAAGCGACATCCCCAAGGTGCCAAAGGCTGGGAATAAATTTTGAAGGGTTTCAAAACAAGTGGGGGACAATTTACCCTTTTAGAACACACCACAGAACCAACAACCATAACCAAACCAATCAACTAAATGATGCATGATAAAAGCTAAGACAACTCAACTATTTATTTTATCATAAACCAACCAAGATTGCCACAGTGGAAACCAATACTAAATCATAGTAAACAATGGAAAGAAAAACTAAAATACTACAAGACGACAACCCAACTCCATTCTCTATAAGCTCCAAGCTCCAAGATCACGATCCAGCTCAAGTATCACGAAGTAGGGATATAAACATGTGACACTTTACCTATTCCAACATCCTGGTATGCAACATCTGCAAAAGCACCAACGTGCCAAAGCAGAGGGTGAGTAATGAAACTCAGTAGGTTTTCCCTGATGAATTCCCAACCCATTCCTCTAAGATAAAACATGTTAGAACATTTATATAAAACAATTTATATAAACAAATTCCAAAATAGTTCACAATATAACAAGTTCTATATCAAAACCATTTTCCAACAAAACCCATATTTCTCAAGAAAATCAACCAAGCAAAGTTAACAATCAAATTCACATTTCCATTTCACGAAATCCATTTTTGGCACACCCAACCATTTGAAAACCCATGAAATCAACCATGCATGCTTCATTATGATAGTTCCATAATCATGAACGGTTTCTCGTCGATCTACTAAGTCGTCACAAGGTAATTGTTTCCCATGTGCCATTACACTTTGGCACAGATCACAAGGTCATATTTCAACCAATCCCTGTATATGAAACATGAACACACACCATGTATTCACAATAATCATGCAAAAACCATCCTTTCAATAAAACACCTTTTATTGAAAACCATTTCCATTAAAACCAAGTGTATTCAAAACCTTTCAATAAATCATCAAACCTTTTATTGAAAACCATTTCTTTGAAGCGGGAAAACCATAACTAGCTTAAAATCAACATTTTAAATTCACTTCAATATAAACTTTCCAAAAACACACAATTTCCATCACCTATTACTTAAAAGGGTTTCAACCATTCTTTCATAGAAGATAAACAAACCATTTCAATCAAGGAAAACAATTTAAAACTAATCCTTAAAGTTACAAGAAATAGTAATCGAGAGTGAAGCCACCTACCTCAACAAATTAGGTGAAACCAACCAACGGATGAAGAATTCTAACAAAACCGAGTCAACTACTCCCCGAACCCTCCTTAGATTCCTTCCCCTAGAACGAAAAAAACCAAAACCCAACTAAAAAGTCATCCACTATGTTAGATCTACCCACCTTGGGCGTAGATCTAAGGATTCATCAAGAGGGAAGAAGGAGATCTAAGAAAACTAAAGGAAATGAGACTTACCTCGATCGACCGGCCTCTAAACTCCAAGGAAAACCACCGGATCGCTTCCAAAATGCCTGGTAAGTGTTCTCCCACCTTCACCAGAGAGAAATACTGAGTTAGGGCCGTCTAGGAGAAAAAATGATTGGGTTTAATTATAAAATGAATTAGATCCATAAAAATAGTATCTAAGTTGACCCCGCGTATGGTTAGTCTGTACGGCTAGTCAAATCGTGCGCTAACCATGCAGTAGTCACTTCTTGGAAGGGGCACTCCGTACGGCCTCCTCGCATGGTTTTCCCAAACCGTGCGCACACCGTGTGTGTCTCCTCTGTCCAAAGTGACCACCACCTGCATGGCTTCCGCAGGGTTTGGGCAACCCGTGCGAAGCCCGTGCATCACCACTTTTTTCCCTTTAACACTTTAAAAGTCTCCAAACATTCCCAACCAGTCCTCATATGCTTCATGTACTTAAAAATCATAAAACAATGGTTACATAACAAAAACCGGGGGTACTAAATCCTCCCCCACCATTGGCCTTTCCATCCTCGGAAAGTAGAAAACCATCGCTTGCTGGAAAGAGTTCTGGTCACTGCTCTTTCATTTATTTCTCGTGTTCCCAAGTCTCTTCTTGAATCTGACCATGCGGCCACAAAACCCGCACTAGACCAATGATTTTCCCATGCAAGTCTTTATCCTGCCTATCCACAATCCACACCGGAATATGTACCAATGAAGCATCCGACTCTAGGTCAACGTGATCCCATCTGATCACATGGTCAGGATCGGGATGATACTTCTTCAACTGAGATACATGGAACACATTATGCACTACATTGAACCATGGTGGTAATTACAACTGATACGCCACCTCTCCAACCCGTTCTAGTATCTCAAAAGAGCCTATATATAGAGGAGATAATTTTCCCTACTTCCCAAAACTACGATGTCCAAGCCTTGGAGAGATTCTCAAAAAGACATGATCACTCACCGCAAACGACAACGGTCTTTGGCGATGATCTGTATAATATTTCTGACAACTTTGTGCGGTCTTCATCCTCTTTTTTATCAACTAAATTTTCTCCGTTGTTTCTTAGACAAGCCTCGGCCCAATTAGTGAAGTCTCACCTGTTTCCACCCAACAAAGTGGAGAACGACGAGGATGCCCATACAATGCTTCAAATGGAGTCATGCTTATCGAGGCCTGATAACTGTTGTTATATGAGAACTCCAATATAGTAACGTGATCCTCCCATGAGCCATAAAAATCCATTACGCAAGCCCGCAACATGTCTTCCAATGTTTGTATCATCCTTTCAGATTGTCCGTCCGTCTGAGGATGATACGTCGTACTCATATTCAACTAATTTCTCAGGGATTTCTGTAAGGATCACTAGAAACGAGATGTGAACATCAGATCTCTGTCTTACACGATTGAAAACGGTATTCCATGTCTCTTTACCAATTCTCAGATATATATTTTTGAAAGATCTTCCACCGTATGAGTTTCACGAATATGGATGAAATGGGCCGACTTGGTTAGACAATCCAATATCACCCAAATGGCATCGTGTTTTCGGACCATTCATGGAAGACCTTTAACAAAATACATTGCTATCTGATCTCATTTCCACACTAGGATAAGTATTTACTGCAACATACCCGATGACCGTTAATGTTCTTCTTTAACTTGCTGACAAGTTAAGCACCACGAGAGGAACTCGACCACTTTCCTTTTCATGCCACTCCACCAAAACTGTGTCTTCAACTCCTTATACATCTTTTGTGTACCTGGATGTACAGCCCATCTTGATTGGTGGTAAGAATGAAGGAGTTGTTCATGAGTAGTTAAAGGTACAACCACCTGATCTCGAAACCAAAAAATTGAACTCCCATCCAGCTTCCATCCCTCAATGGTCTCCCCACCATTGAGTTTTGAACACATTGCAACACAGTATACATCGGATGCATGTGCCTCCTTTATTATCTCCACCAATTCAGGAACAAGCGTAACTAGAAAGAAAACCACAACATCAGCTCGGTCTTCACATTCCATACGCATGTCGGTTAGGACCTACATCAACTGCCACTCATCTGAAGGTTCTTTCGCCAACTTAGCATACGACTTTTGGATTAATGCCTCGGCCACCGAATTGACCTTACTCAGTGTATATATCAATTCAAATTCGAACATTTGAAGATACTCCATCCATCTCCTCTGCCTCAAATTCAAATCTCATTGTGAGAAAATATGGTTCAAACTCTTATGATCCGTAAACATAGTAAATTTCTCACCAAAGAGATAATGACGCCAAGTCTTCAAGGCATGGACAACTGCAATTAACTCCAAATCATGTGTTGGGTAGTTATTTTCATGCACTCTCAACTGTCTTGATCCATAAGCAACAACATGATCTCCTTGCATGATAACACATCCTAACCCAGATCCTGAAGCATCACAATACACCACGTACCCCTATCCGGATTCCGAAAAAACCAAGATGGGTACTGGTGTAAGGCGAACTTTCAACTCTTGAAAAGATCTCTAACATTCCTCAGTCCATTGAAATGCACTTTTCTTATTTTTCAATGTTGTTATAGGCGAAGATATTCGTGAGAAGTCATGCACAAAGCGTCGGTAATAACCATCTAGACCAAGAAAACTTCATATTTCAAAGACATTCATCGGCGGTTTCCCAGAAAGAATAGCTTCTATCTTTTCTGGATCCACTGAAACACCTTTCTTAGAAACAGCATGGCCCAAAAAGCATACCTCTTGTATAGAAAAATCACACTTTGATAATTTTTCAAACAACTGATGGTCTCTCAAGATTTCCAACACTATCACCAAGTGTTGCTCATGCTCAGCCCTTGTTCTTGAATACACCAATATGTCGTCTACAAACACCACAAAAAAAAGAATACAGATGTCACTGAAATATCCAATTCATCAATTCCATAAAGACTATTCGTGCATTCCTAAGACCAAAAGCCATGACTACATATTCGTAGTGGCCATATCTTCTTCTGAAGGCTGTTTTCAGAATATCCACCTTCCAAACTCGCAACTAGTGATATCCTGACCACATGTAAATCTTAGAGAACCACTGAACTCCACTCAATTGATCAAATAGGTCATCAATGTGTGGGATTGGATATCTATTCTTTATCATAACTTGGTTAATTTTATGATAATCCACACATAGCCTCAAAGTTCCATCTCCTTTCTTTACAAACAAAACTAGTGTTGCCAACAAAGACATGCTAGGCCGAATAAAACCTTTGTTTTCCAGTTCTTCCAATTTCACATTCAATTACATTAACTCCATTAGTTCCATCCTATAATATGTAAGTGAGATGGGACTGGTCCCTGGAAGGATATTAATTGTAAACTCCTATTCTCTTACAGGTGGTAACCCTAAGAAGTTTTCATGAAAATATCAGGAAATTGATCCACAACTACTAGAAAACTATTATTCATGATCTCTTCCATCGATTCCAAGTTTAATGCATCCAACTAGTAAGAGATCATTGCCACTACTGGTTCCAACAATCCTTTTTCACCTACCTTCACCACTCTCTCTTCTATAAAGAGATGCTCGACGTCGTCCTCAGTCGCGAAACTGACTGTTCTGCTATAACATTTGATGTGAGCCCTGAAATCTGTCAACCAATCAATACCCAGGATTATATAATAGACATCCATCTCCAGAATTGAGAAATCTCATTTCATCTCAACTCCATCAACAGTTATAGATCATTCTCCACACATGCAGGCTCTATGTTTTCTTTCACCGAGAGGAGTTTGAAGTTGTATCATAAAAGGAATAATTTCAAGTTTTAAGTTCAGAAAATCAGAAATTCTAGAAGCAAGAAAAGAATCTAATGTACCAACATCGGACAACACTTGCATGAGGGTAGAATTCAAAAGAATCGTACCTCTCACCATAGATGGTCCAGACTATTCGTCCACAATCACATGTTCTGCTCCATAAAACCGATTTGTTGCCGCACTTTTCTCCTTATTTCCTTGTTGAGATTGCGCTGCCTGAGGAGTCATGGTATTCCTAGAATCACCATAGTTATCTCTGTTTTGTTGGAGAGACTGATTTTGTTGTCCTCTCCCTGTCGAAGCATAAGATGCTTGCGACACCTGAGAAGTGTCATGAACACCCGATCGTGGAGCACTACAGCAATATCGCTGAAGATTCCCCATCTTGTTGCAATTGTGGCATGCTCTCAGTGGTGTTGTACATTCTCATTTCATGTGATCAATCGATCCACATTGAAAACACCTAGCTTTCATCATGGGTCGTGGATAAAGATTCACTGATCCAGCCGTCTGATTCTGATTCGCACTTCCACCTTGGAAGTAGGTGTCCCTCTTCCGCTTGTTCCCATCATTAGAGTTCCCACCCATTCCCATGGGTATCATCATACTTCCTCCTCCCATAACTCCTGATATGTCTCTTTTATCTATTGTTTCTTTGTTTACCATCTCCGTATAATCCGTAATACAGAGCACATCTATCTTCAAGCGAATCTCCTACCGCAACCCTGATTCAAAGATGTGTGCCTTCAGCAACGCACTTACAGCAACTTTTGGTGAAAAGTGCACTAAATTCATGAATTTAGCAGCATACTCCATGACAGAGAGATTCTCCTACTTCTGGATGAAAAAGTCTGTCGTCCTATGGATCTTGAACATGTGAGGATAGAATTCTTTATTGAACAATTCCTCAAATTCCTCCCGGCTCGGGCCATGATCCACCTTAGCCTGCACCACTAGCTACCACCACTGTCGTGCAAGATCCTCCATCATATATGTCACCAACTTTACTATCAGTTCTGTCGGTGTGCTGATGAAATCGAAGATATGATTCATCCTACATAGCCACACCTCCGCCCTTTCTAGTTCAGAATCACCTCGAAAGATGGGTGGATTCTGCTTCTGGAACTGGACGGAATGGTCTACATTCCTTGACTCAGCCGTCTGATTCCCCGTTTCCATAGCCTAAAATGCTTGAACTATACTTTGGACTCGCTTTTGGTTCACCTGTGGCTCAAGTATGACCACATTCTCCGCAGCCTCTTCCGTTTGGTTTCTACAACGCCTAACGGGTTCCATTTTCTATACAAACAATGCATGTCATTAGTCTCACTTCCAAGAAACTGAAGGCTTAGCATTTCAATTTCTATCACATCACTATCACAACCTTGATTTCTAACCATCATGCTTTTCCACATTTACCCATTTCTAAAAAAAATCTTTTCTTTCTTTTGAAAATCAATGTTTTTTCAAAATACAACAACCATTCTCTTTTCAAAATCTTTCATTTGAAGACAAGTTTAAAATTTTAAGAAATCACGCTTTTGCATCAAACTATAATCTATTTCTCAAAATGATATATGAACTACTAGTGGGAAGTCATTCCTCTAATGCATGTCATGATCATCTCATTAGCTAAACCCATGACAATGAGATTTGTTATCCTATAAGTGTCTCCGAAACATTTATGTACCCAACTCCCTGGTAACTTGAAGTTCAGCATAAAAAGGTTAGCTATGTCTTTTTATGCTCTACATTCAAAGTTCCGACAAACCTACTCCGTCCTAAGATTACCACACAAGGAATAGACACATAAGAATTCAACGCCAAGACCTATAAAAACTGATGACTACTTTTTCCACAGAGAAAAGAACAAGATGATTGCATTTATACCCAAAGGACCGAACAAACTAATACCATTTGTAATGACCCGTTGATCCTCATTGGCTTGAGAGTACAACGAGTCGTCAATAGTCCTTAAGAGACATCCCCAAGGCACCAAAGGCGGGCAATAAATGCCTAAGGGTTTCAAAACAAGTGGGAGACGATTTACCCTTTTAGAACACACCACAGAACCAACAACCATAACCAAACCAATCAACTAAATGATGCATGATAAAAGCTAATAAAACTCAACTATTTATTTCATCATAAACCAAAAAAGAGTACCACAGTGTAAACCAACACTAAATTGGAATAAAAAGCAGAAATACAAACTAAAAGACTACAAGACGAAAACCCAACTCCATGCTCCACAAGCTCCAAGCTCCAACATCACGATCCTGCCCAAGTATCACGAAGTAGTGCTATAAACATGTGACACTTTAACTTTTCCAACATTCTGGTATGCGACATCTACAAAAGCACCAACATTTCAAAGCAGGGGGGTGAGTAATGAAACTCAGTAGGTTTTCCCCGATGACTTCCTAACCCATGCATCTAGGATAAAACATGTTAGCACATTTATATAAAAAAAATTATATAAAAAAATCAAAAATAGTTCACAATATAACAAGTTCCATGTCAATACCATTTTCCAAAAAAACCCATCTTTCTAAAGAAAAGAAACCAAGAAAAATTTCCAATCAAATTCACATTTCCATTTCATGAAATCCCTTTTTGGAACACCCAACCATTTCACAACCCGTGAAATCAACCATGAATGCTTCATTATGACAGTTCCATACTCATGAGTGGTTTCTCGTCGATCTACCAAGTCGTCACAATGTAATTGTTTCTCATGTTCCATTACACCTTTGGCACCAAGAACAAGGTCATATTTCAACCAAGCCCTGTATATGATACATGAACACACACCACGCATTCACAACAATCATTCCAAAACCATCCTTTAAACAAAACACCTTTTATTGAAAACCATTTCCATAAAAACCAAGTATGTTCAAAACCTTTCAATAAAGCATCAAACCTTTTTTTGAAAACCATTTCTTTCAAGAGTAAAAACCATAACCAGTTTAAAATCACCATTTTAAATTCACTTCAACAAACACTTTCCAAAAACACACAATTTCCATCACCCGTTACTTAAAAGGGGTTTCAACCATTCTTTCACAGAAGATAAGCAAACCATTTCAATCAAGGAAAAAAATTTGAAACTAAGCCTTCAAGTTCAAAGAAAGAGGAATCAAGAGTGATGCCACCTACCTCAACAAATTAGGCGAAACCAACCAACGGACGAAGAACGCCAACAAAACCGAGTCAACTACTCCCCGAACCCTCCTTATATTCTTTTCCCTAGCACCAAAAAAACCAAAACCCGACTTAAAAGTCATCCACTACCTTAGATCTACCCACCATGGGCGTAGATCTAAGGATACATCAAGAGGGAAGAAGGAGATCTAAGATTGCTAAAGGAAACGAGACTTACCTCGATCGACCGGTCTCTAAAAGCCAAGGAAAACCTCCAGATCACTTCTGAAATGCCTGGTAAGTGTTCTCCCACCTTCACCAGAGAGAAATCATGGGTTAGGGCCATCTAGGAGAAAAAATGAGTGGTTTTAATTATAAAACAGATTAGATCCTTAAAAATAGGATCTAAGTTGACCCCACGCACAGTTATTCTGCACAGCTAGTCAAATCATGCGCTAACCGTGCGGAATTCACTGCTTGGAAGGGGTGCACCGCACGACCTCCTCGCATAGTTTGCCCAAACCATGCGCACACCGTGCTCTCTCCTCTGCCCAAAGTGACCACCACCTGCACATCTTCTGCACAGTTTGGGAAACCCGTGTGAAGGTCGTGTGTCACCACGTTTTTTCCCTTCAACACTTTAAAAGTATCCAAACCTTCCCAACCATAACTCATATGCTTCATGTACTTAAAAATCATAAAACAAGGGTTAATTACCAAAAACCGGGGGTACTACAGATTCGGTGGGTAGGTCATTGGTGAGATGGGAAATATTATATCAGGGATAGGTAATACATTAGATTCATTATTTATTCATTTTGGTTTTAATGTGTTTTTTTCTATATTGGCATGAAAATACAAATAAAGTAACCTGCTAAATATACCTACATAATCACTCCAACTTCTATATAATATTTTTATGGATTTGAAAGAGGGGTTTGATGACCTGGTCAGATATTATTATGTCATGGTGTGTTGGTTATTTCGATTCATATTTTCCCTCTTAGAAACTGATTCCATTTTGTATTTACTTTGGAGATATTTTTTCAGTTTTTGTATGACAATACAAGAATTATTATGGTATTATGGGTTTTATTTTATATATTTTTTGTTTATCTTCATTATCATATTATTAATTATTTCGTTGAATTATATATGGTAATGTAACCCATGTATTTTGTGATTTACCCTCAGTTTTAGTCTACAAACCATGACATATTGGACGTAAGCTATAGTGGTCACTACTATATTCACTATTAGCCCAAGATGGGTTTTAGTGGGGATGGGTCAGGATACAAAATTATAGAGGATGAGAAATATTATCAATATTATATATAAGATATTTTTTAAAATTATAAGTGGTGATAGGAATGGATATACATTAAGACATTCTAAGAGGATTCCAAGATCTGTAATTTCAAGATTAAATGTAGAATTTTTTTTGGAGAGGAAGGGATGGCTACATTGGATGAGGAATTTATTATTTTTGAGTAATTATTTATAGTGTTAGATTATTGGGTGATTATTTAGGACGCTTTCGTCAGGGCTCGCGCATCTGTCTGTGGAGGACACGCAGTTGTTTCCCCGTATTCCCACTTTCCAAAGGAGGGCGACATTCATTCCTTATTCAGGTACGTCTGCTCCTTGATCGAAATTGGATGATGGGATGTCGGTTCTTCCTTCCGTGGATTCCTCCTCAAAACTCGTCACCTAGTCCGGGTCTCCCTCATAGATTTAATACATTGTTCGTGAATATCATTCCCGGTGCCATATCTTCATGGACGCCGGTTAATTAAACTACTTCTGTCAAGACATTCCATTGGATCTTGACATGGTAGAGACCTTCGGTCGGAGTAGATGACAACATCAGGAATTTCAAGGCATCTCTAGGTGCATGGAAATTGGGGAACCTATATTCTTCCTCATGAGAGGGCATCTCAAGGGTGCATGGACATTGGGGAACCTGTATTCTTCCTCCAAATTGAGAATCTCAAGGGTGAAAACACCGAGGCAACCCACGTTGAATGTGGGGAATCATATTCCATAGGCATGTATCTGAGGTTTTCCTCAGCTTCCTATGTTTAACACAGGGTATGCTGCAAGATTAATGCCTAGAAGAGACGGTTATTCCAAAGGCGTGTCATCTGAGGTTTTCCTCAGGCATCTCATGTTTATCACAAGGTAGGCCGCGAGTTTAACGGCTTTCGGAGACAAAATGAGGGTGATCAGAACGTCCCATAGAGACGGATCGGAGGTGGTGTGTCCCGTAGAGGGCATATGTCACACCGTGAAAGCTGATCTCGAGACCATTGAGGGCGGATCAAGGAGTGTGCACCCCATAATGGGTAAATACCAAGGTTTACCATTGTCTGGGATTGAACCTCAGGGAGGTTTCCTGCGTACCCTATATAGGCAACAGGGATCAAAACCCACATAGTTTAAAGGGGTGATGAATCGGGGTGTACACAGAGAACAACGACCCGAAGACATGTTGGGGCTTACGCGTGGAAAGCGGACCATGTACTTCTTGGAGCAGCGAGGAAGTGGATGGAATGATCCCACTGGGATGTGGCGGCCTAGGTAAGAATCAGGGCGGATGATGGAAGGATGAATGAAGTGGAGGGGGAATGAAATGGGACCATCGCAAGGGCGATACTGAAGTTGGGCTTGAGCCTCGAAGAGACCTCCTACGTATCCCCGTGGCAGGGAATCAAAGTCTACGTAGTTCGAGATGGTGCTGGCAAAATGACGTGAAGGTAGACCTTGGCCTGATGGATGTTGGGCTTGAGCCTTGTGAGTTTTCCTATGTACCATGCCTTGACATGGATCAAATTCCTCGTAGTTCGGGTTGGTGTGCCGGAGGACTGACGTGAATGTGGACCTTGGTCTGATGGGTGTCGTCAGCGAACCGATGTGAAGGTGGACCTTGGTCCGATGGGCATCATCAGCGAACCGATGTGAAGGTGAACCTGGGGGTCCACTGGTGGTGGGATTGAACCTCGTGAAGACTTCCTACGTACCATGCCTTGACATGTATCAAAGTCCCCGTAGTTCAGATGGAATGTGGAATACAATTTAACGTCATACGGGACGGGGGTGAACCGACGTGAATGGGGTCGGAACGACCGGGTGATGGGTTTGAACCTTATGGAGGCTTCCTACGTACCATGCCTTGACATGGATCAAATACCTCATAGTTCAGAATGGTGTGTTGGCGAACCGACGCGAATGAGGACCCTGGTCCAGATGGTGTGGGGATGACACACTAGGCCACCCAGGTGCTGGTGACCTGACGTGAAGAAGGTCAGAGTGACCAACAGGTGGTGGTCTTGAACCTCTGGGAGGCTTCCTACGTACCATGTCTTGACATGGATCAAAGACCATGTAGTTCAGGTTGGAAGCCGCAAGGCCGACGTGAATGTGGAGGACCAGGGGGGTCCCAGTGGCGGTGGGCTTCGACCTCGTGGAGGCTTCCTACGTACCATGCCTTAGCACGGATCAAAGATCACGTAGTTCAGGTTGGTCACAATGACTTTTCACTGGACCGGAATGCAGTTTAACATCGTGCGGGGAAAAGATGAACCCTGACATGAATAAATGACAAGAGGTGGGCTTGAACCTCGTGGAGGCTTCCTACGTACCATGCCTTGACATGGATCAAAGACCCCGTAGTTCAAAGGGTCTTTGTCGGAGAACCGACGCGAAGGTGAACTCGGGGGTCCACATGGTGGTGGTCTTGAACCTCATGAGGCTTCCTACGTACCATTCCTTGACATGGATCAAAGACCTCATAGTTCGAGAATGGAGGTTGGTTTCAGCGAACTGACGTAAATGAGGGACCTTGGTCCGATGGGAGATGGGCTTAAACCTCGTGAGGCTTCCTACGTACCATGCCTTGACATGGATCAAAGTCCTTGTAGTTCAGGTTGGTCACAACGGCTTGTCGTCGGACTGGAATGCAGTTTAACGTCATGCAGGATGAAGGTAGAACTCGACGTGAAGAAATGACAGATGGTCTTGAACCTAGTGGAGGCTTCCTACGTACCATGTCGTGACATGGATCAAAGACCTCATAGTTCAAATGGAGGTGCAGTTTAACGTCGTGCCAGACGGGGGCATACAGTTTAACGTCATGCTAGACGGCACACAGTTTAACGTCATGCTGTACGGAGTACTATCATGGACAATGCTTACTCTAAGCCCATGTGATTCATGCTCGGTGTGAGAAACAAGAGGCAGTAGAGACCTGAATATCATGCCGCGAAGGGTGCGTCCGTGAGAAACTAAGAGGGGATTATGCGTTGGGCGGCCCATGGTGCTGGGACTTACTCCAGGATGGAGGCCCAAAGTGCGACAAAGCGCAGCGGGAGAGGGATTTGGGACCAAAGATGGAAGGTGCCTCGTTCCCTATCGTTCCCTCCACTGGCCTTGGCAGTGGGGAAGTGCAGAGTTGCATGGGTGCTACCTTCCGTAAGAGAGTCTTGGGGATTATACCAGGGTGGTTTCCCTTCTCCCATGGGCATGCGCTACTCCGAGAAGGAGGATATCATCCCTTGTGGAGGGGGGGACCCCGTCTCTGTGGAGACGAGTGGTGTAAAAAATTTCCGAGCTGGGGGGACCCTGCATGCGAGGCACGGGGTCAGATCAAAGTTTAACGTCATGTGTTGAGGACGAGGTGCTTGGAAGTTTAACATCCTGCAGTACGGACGAGGTGGGTTTACTCCCCACCCCTAGGACTTACATGACCGATACCCTATGCTCATTGGAGGAGGGAAGGTATTGTCAAGGCCATGGTGAAGCGGTAGAACCTTCATGAGGATGACGATGGTTTCGGGCTTGAGCCTTGAAGAGGATTCCTACGTATCCCCATGGAAGGTAATCAAAGTCCACGTAGTTCTTCTGATGACGGATTACCACCGATTGGGGGTTTCAACGGCTTACCGCTAGATTGGGTCATAACGGCTTACCGATGGATAAGGATGTGAACGTCTTACCGCTAAATGGGGACACAATGGCTTACTGCTGGATTGGGTCACAAGGGCTTACCACTGTATAAGGATGTGAACGGATTACCACTAAATGGGGTCGCAACGGCTTACCGCTGGATTAGGTCACAACGGCTTACCGCTGGAAAAGGATGTCAACGGCTTACCGCTACATAGGATCACAACGTCTTACCGCTGATTGGGATCACAACAGTGGAAGGAGATTACGTGAGAAAGCTGCCTGGGTGCCGCTATGGAGCGGCAATGGTGAATGGGGCTTGTGCAGGGAATCTGCCAGGGTGCCGCTAGGGAGCGGCAATGGTGAATGGGGCTTATGCAAGGAAGCTTCCCGGGTGCCCCTATGGAGTGACACTGGTGAATTGGGATTAGGCTACGAAGATACATCGGTGTCGCTAGGGAGCGACAATGGTGAATGGGGATTACGCAAGGAAGCTTCCTGGGTGCTGCTATGTAGCGGCAATGGTGAATGGGGCTTATGCAAGGAAGCTACCCAGGTGCCTCTATGGAGCGGCAATGGTGAATGGGGCTTATGCAAGGAAGCTGTCTGGGTGCTGCTATGGAGTGGCACTGGTGAATGGGGCTTACAGAAGGAAGCTTCCAGTGTGCCGCTATAGAGAGGCAATGGGGAATGGGCTTACGCAAAGATGTTGTCTATAATGTCTTCCCCATGTCTAGCCATGAGGGAATCCCGAATCACTGGTGAAATGAGGCCCTCACATGTGCACTGGTTCACAAGAGGGATAATGCCAAGGGGAATTGGAATTATGCCACTATAATCATGGCATTAGGAATCTTATGCTTGGAGCATAAGGCATCTCTTATTTTACTGAAAGAGGCATCCTATGATTGGCACATAGGGTGTACTATAGTTTATAGTCTTGTAGATAGGACTATTGGAATCTCATGCTTGGAGAAAAAGGAATACCTTATTTGGAGTAACAAACATCCTATCATTTGTTAGATAGGGAGTACTACAGTTTAATTCATATAGATAGGACTGTTGGCTTCTCGTTCTTGGAGCATAAGGAATCTCTTGTTTGGATAAGGAGCCGTCCTATGTTTGGCACATTGGGATTACTACAGTTTAGAGTCATGTAGAAATGATTGTTAGGAAGAAGGGGCCTAGAAATGGTTGGTGTTGGGTCTTACACAAGGGTGGACCTTTCTGGTTCAACCTGGCATAGGAGCCAAGTGATAGGGTTTGGAGGAGTTTCCTGAGGAATGGTTCGACTCAAGGTACTCGGGGAATTGATGATGAGAACCTCAACTCACAATATAAGAAATGAAGCAAGAGGAATACATCAACTCAAGGTGTTTCATGGTGTGTGGAAGAGTGTCTCAAATCATGGTATTCCATAGGTTGAAGGTGGGAGCGCATAAGTGCGCAATGGAAAATCCCGACATCCCGGCCCGAAAAGGTCGCGGTGAAACTCTCCATTTTTCATGGGGGTCTGTGGCGGTAGCGAAGGGATCGGCCCGGAGGCCCGGGACCGCAGCCCGACACTGACCCCGAGCGGGGGTACGGCAGTGCATCCCCCGTGGTATGGACTGGTGGGCGCGAAGGTAGGATCCTCGCAAAGGATGGGTCTTTGCGAAGTAGATTCACGGAGCATGGCCTCGCGGAGCAATGGTCTCTCGCGGAGCAAAGGGGTCTCATGGAGCTTGGTCTTGTGGAGCAGCATCGCGGAGCATGGGCTCGCGGAGCATGGACTCACGAAGCTTCGGCTCACGGAGCAGCATCGTGGGGCACGGGACCGTGGAGCATGGACTCACGGACCATCGGCTCGCATAGCAACAACGCGAAGGAATCTTCTCACGGAGCATGGCCTCGCGGAGCCGCAATGCGGAGATCCTCTCGGCCGCCCAAGGGGCGAAGTGGTTGTGGTCATCCATTGGGATAAGGGGGGTGATATGGGTATTTATAGCCAGGGGCGCCGCAAAGCAGAGCTCACGCGGCGCGAAGGGGCGGCGGTTGCTTCGCGGCGGGTCGCGAAGGTCAACCGGGTTCGTGGAGCATTCCCGCCTCTGGGGCTTCGTGGAGGGCTCACGAACATCAGGGCATTCGCGGAGCGTTACCACATCCTCTTCTTTAAAGCGGGTCTTCGCGGTGCATCGCGAACGTCAGACGGGTTCGCGGAGCCTCTCGCCTCATTACTTCGCGGCGGCGCTCTGCGATCACGGAGGGGGCTTCGCGAATGGGCTTCACGAACCAGACTCCCATCCCAACTTCAAATGTCCATAACTCCTAATCTATATCTCCGTTTATACCTTGTGACCTACCAAATCAAAGCTTGCGAAATGGACTGCAATCTTGGTTCGTGTATGGAAGAATTTGGAAAATTTTGGAAACGCGTTTTCCGGGGTCAACAGTGATACAAATATAACCATGTTTATAAAGGAATAAATAAATTCATAAACAAGACAAAAAGAAATCCAAGAGGATATATAATGATGTTTTTCATTAGGGATGTACTATAGTATTTAATTCATAGGTTCAAGCACCAGAGTTTGAAAACTATTTAATTTATATTTTTGATGAATTTTATTTTTATTATCTTATTAATATTAATCTCTTTTAAGACCCATGATGAATTCAGTATCCATTAAATTGAGTCAATGGGAGATAAAACTTGTGATGCACATAATGAAGGTGGTGTGTTACATTTGTTATTTCTATTATCAAGGATTTAAGAAATACTTTTTAAATAGTGATATGAGTGTAATATGATACAAATTGTTTAAAATTTCATGATTTTTCTTCCAAATTTATCACAATGACTTGTAACATATTTTTTAACCTATAAGAAAAAGCTATGTGTGATTCAATGTAACCTATTTAAGTATTAATATTTTTGTCAATGCATTTAACCTAAGTATGATGATAGAAAATGAGACTATGAGATTAGTTATTCATTAAAATTTAGGAAAGCAATACTCAATCCATATTTTACTTCTAGGAATTAATAGTGTAATAATATGATGCTTTATTTTTTTTGGTATTATTTAAAATACCTTTTATGTATTAATATTAACATTAACTTTAAAATGGTCTCTATAAGATAAAAAATATGTAAAATGGTTGATTTGTCATAAAAATCTAAAAGAAAATATTTATGACCATTTATAACTTATAAGATCAAACCACATATTAATATATAATTAAAATCTTCTTGGAATAACATAATATAACCATAAGAAAGAAAAAATTATTTTAAACTATCAAATAAATATTAACCATTCAAAAATGAGAAAATGAGGTCAGATTGTCTGGAAAATTTATTAAAATGATCTTTTCTTTGTAACATGTATGAACCAAACACACATGAATTATACATATATTATTATCATAATGATTTAATTTACCATATCAATATTAATATTATTTTCTATGTGATTAATATTTTTAAAATTAATAACAAAACTGATCAAAAGAACTTGGTTTATAATGAAAATTTCGGAATAACAAGTCTCAATCCTTTTGTGGTCAGTAAGAATTAACTAGAAATAAATTTATTATCTAAGGTGATAATTATGATCAAATATGATTTTTGAGAATTAGTAATCATATTTATATTTAAAATGAGTATCAAATGACCAAATATGATCTAATGTTATCATTTTCACCTATAAAATTTAGACATTAATAATCTAGTCATTTATGAATTTTATGAATGAATCACATGTGATGAAAACATTAAAGGTTCTCAAAAATTATGTAAAGGGACTTTAAGATCAATATTTTATTTTTTATCTTTTAAATGACTATAGAAAATTCAAACATTTGGAAAATAGATCAATTTTTAAGAAAAATGAAGATAACTATCCTTGATTAATTTTTTACATCTAGGGACCAAATTCTTATGAATAAGACTCCTGATATAATTTGAAATATCAAAACTAATTTTTGACTATTACAATATTTTCATAATATTAAAATGTGGTCTGAGAAATAAAATTGAGTAAATGGTCTCAATTTTGGTGAAAATATATAAAAATGACCATCATATAATTTTTGATATATAGAAAGTAAATGAAGAAGAATCTAATACATATAGTGTTCAATTTGATCAAAAGAAATTTTCCTGTATTAATATTTGTAATAATAAAATGAGTTTCAAATGTTCATAAACAAACTGAATTGAATAGTTTATCATTTTCATTTAATACATTCATACTCAAGTAATTTATTTACATAATGAGATTCGTATAATTCTTTAAATTTTAGTTTTTTGGAATGATTGAGTGCACCTTATAAAAACTAAAATTCATTATTTTATAATAAATCAATCATAAAACATTAAAAATTTATTAAACAGGCTTAGGTTTTCATGGGAACTCATAAAATTAATCCTTGAGTCATTTATGCCATATATGAACCAACTACACATAAATTTTATTTCCTATATACTTAGAATAATTTAAGTTCCACTTAATTATTAATACAATTTTATATGTGTCAAATATGTGTAAAGTGGTCAAAAGTTTGAAAAAAAGTTTGATTTATTATTGAAATTAAGGATAATTCTTATGAATTCATAACTTTTTGATCAAATCTTGAAAAAATTAAATTCTTGAGGTGCTCAGAATGTTTTAAAGTAACATTTAAAAATCAAAATTTAGTTTTCAAATTTAAATGAGAGATAAATATTATAAATTAAGAAAACAATTTCATTTTTCTACTGAAATTTCGGAATATATTATCAAGTTATTTGTGATAAAAAACGTACCATACATAAATTTGACAAAAAATATTGTTAAAATATTTAAATATACCATTTATGTATCAAAATTCTTTTAAAGGGGTCCAATATGCATAAAAAATCAAAAACACAAAATAATAAGCTTTTCATAAAAATAGGATGAATATTTTAGATTCATTTTTTTATTTTCGTAAAAAATCTATCATGAATCAAATATTGGGATTGTTTGGTATGTTTTAAGTTAGTTTTAAATCACTAGTATTATTTTTAAACATTAGTTGAATTTATTTGTTTATAAGATTTTTGGGTTTGATTTTTAGGCTTATTGGGAAATGTAGAAAATAGGGGGATGGTGTATGTGTATATAAAAAACAAAAAGTGATATACTCAAGTACCCAATGAGGGGGTACCATGTACCCACTTAGTGAGTAAAAGGAAGATGGTATCCTTGGACCAACCACCATGGGGTCATTGAGATGTCATTAGGTGGTTGGATTCCACTAAGTAGAAGAACGATTGTCTATCTATAAAATATTGTGTTTCTTAGCCACATTTTTATTGGTGGGGATCATTTGTAATTTTTTCATCATAAAAATTTGGTTAAAACTATTGTTCTCCAATTCTAAAAATCTATATTATAGGATTTTCTCCCTCTATGCTATCTTTGTTTTCCTTTGTAATCACCATCTAATATTTTTGTTGACTCTCAGTAGATTTGAAAATCTAATATTTCAATTATGATGATGATGATATGAAATTTTTTTCACTAATATTTTTTCAGTGGGTGAGGATGTTTTATTATTCGAATCATATAATTTATCATAATTATTTTAGTTTGATGTATGTGTATTTTTAGTCATTTTTTAGGAATTTTTCATCTTTTTTTGGTTTGTTTTAATAGTATAGTGAGTGGTGGGTGACCTATATCATTTTATTTCATTTTAATTAAGTTTTTTTATATTATTTTTGAATATAAATTTTTTATTTTTAATAATGCATGTTATAAAATGTTTTGGGGATTGAATTCAATTATATGAGAGGAATATCAAAATAATTAATAATAATTATTCATGATTTTTTCTTATCTTTTGTTACTATAAATGTATTCCAAAATTAAAGGAATGTTTAATACTTGGGAATTTATGTGGTTGAAACTAAGATAAGAATGTTATCATTGTTATTAGTAATAATAATTATAAGATATTAGATTTTATGATGAGGTATGGATCCTTTAAATATAATTTTATACCCCTTTTTGTCATTATGAAAGTTCCAAAGAGTTTAAGAAAATTTTCGGGGTGTCTAGGGCTTTCCCGGATCCCATATCTTGGGTTTTTGGGAGAAAACATATGAACCTCATTGTTGGTGCACAGTTTATAGTAACTGTGTGACTTAACCATATGGCCCCAAGGAGGCTGTTAATGGTTTGAGAAAGGATGATAGATAGTATGCATAATTGTGTGGGGGTATTGTAGAAATTATAGAGGGAACCATAAGGATTGTGCACAGTTTTTCAAAATTTTCCCCTAACTCATCAAGGGGTTACACTCTAGATAGTTATAGAAAATGGTAGGAACATAATTTGACCAAATGTAAGGCCAATCCATGAATCCTTTAAAATATTGTAAAATAACCCTATTTCCCTTCCATATATTTAACTTCCCCCTCCCTTTTTCTTCTCCCTTCACGTGTAGTGCCTCCCATATCCACTCGAGATCCTCCTCCTTCGATAGGCTTTGGGCTACCTGTTTCATCTGGTGTTTGTTTCTCTTAAATTTTTCATGTGTGATAACTAACTGTAATTGTTTCATTCATCTTCATTCCTTTATTTGTTTATCTCTTCATATGGAATTCTAAATTTTCCTTTTCTAATATTCCCTATTTTAAGGGTATTTGTATATTTCTCCATTTTCTTCCATTCAATCTATAGTTATAGGATGATAATAGATTAGTAGTCAACTACCCATCTAAGGTAGGTGGTTTATACCATTTACCTTAAAGAATTTATGTTTATATATCCTGGAATATTATTTTGTGTCATAACTTCTATGCATTGGATATAAAATTAGTAATATGTTAAATTAAATTTCATAAAGCATGTTTTGTTGTTCTATTTCCCATTGACATTATTGGAGGTCACTAAACTCAATTAAAACCACCCCTTGAGGTGGGATTATTCAAATTCCCAAGATTATACCACCCCAATGGGTGATCTAAGATTTCCACCCATGAGTGGAAGTCAATTGTGAATTAAAAGTTAATGTTAAAGGTTAAATACCTATTATTGAACCTCATAATTTATAAATTAAATGAATGATGGAAGGGACTAGTTGGGAATTTTAAATGGGATGGATGATCTCTTGAATTATAAATATTATTCTAAATGTTTGGTACAGTGTCATAGATGCTAACGTAGCCCCTCATTTTATCATTTTTGAGTCAATTTATAAATTAATTGAATTTTATGAATAAAATTGTCAAAAAAGTTAATGGACAATAACATAGACCCTTCATAACTTTTATAAAATGTTGATGATAGAAATTTTGGTATCACACCAAAATTATGGTATGGAACCAAAAATTAACTTGGATGTCTAATATTATTACCTTGGATCCTACTTAGTTGGACCATCTCAAAAATTCTCTTTAGGCTCCACCTAAATCTATATAGAGTTTTATATGGATGAGATTTTTGTAATGGAAGATAAAACCTAAGTCAATTGACTTAGGTTCTTAGCCCAATTAGGTCTACATTATACCGGGTTTTCTATAGATGAGCTCTTCAGACTCAAAGAGGACACCTTGGATAATGGCACTAGGTTCTGGCCATCATAGGTATGATACATGATATGTCTAGTCTATGTCATGGCTATTTATTTACTCTATTATATAGTTACTCTTCATTATAGACTTCTTGTCACTCTGTGTATTTTTATATTTAGGTTGTATCACTTATTCATTTACAGAAAAATTCATGATAAACCTACACATGATTATAGATTATATTCTTATATTAGACTTGTTGTAGAAACAATTGGTGGTTACCTACTGAGTATATCTCACACCATGATTAGGCCTCCAACAAGTGCCCAAAAAGACTTCATGAATATAGGTAGGGACAAGTGAAATCAGCCTATTATGGATGCTAGAATCTTATGATAATATGGAGTATAGGAGTAGAGGGCCGAGATTGTTCTTATGATGATAATGGAGATAGATTGGGTCTTTTATTCATTTTTTAAATAATTATATTAAATTCATGTTTCTCTATTCCACATGTATTTTCTATTTTTGTAAATCACCATGACCAGATCATCATTGTTTTATAGGGTATTGTATATGGTTATTCCTTTATTTATACTAGTCTGATATTATAATTGGATGATTTACTTACTATAATGAATTATGATCATATCTATTTTAGATGTGTTATTATTATATCACCAATCTATATCACTTTTATGATGAGGGTATTGTATCCCCACTGTACTTTCATAGACCCTCACTGATAGTTGGTAACCACTAGCATAAGAAGAGGAACTCTTGAGGCCATGGGGCCAATCGGGCTGGATTACTTATGAGTGAAATGGCCCCAGGACATCACAAAATGGTATAAAAACATATTTTACTTTTCTCCTTACTATTTGGGTTGGTATATAGGTGACTAAGGATTTTTTAGAATTTAGTAACGATGCTCTTTGTGCGAGTAGTTATACCATGTATAGCTAAAATACCAATTACCTGGGATGGGACTTGATGTTTTGGATTATTCTTATTCTAGTTGTAGTGATTTCACTATTGAGTGATGCAAATGATTTTTTGAATTTATTTTTATTTTGGGATTATATTTTTCCATTAGTTTGTATAACAATTAAGTGTTGGATCGTGCATCATTATAGGAACTTGATGGTTATCATTCCATGAATATTACATTCCATATTTATTTTATTGCATTTTTTCTACAAAATGTTATAGTACATTGAGATTGAATTATAAAATTATACTAATGTGTCATATAGGAAAAAGGGATAAAGTAATTGGTAATTAAAGTGTCTTCCTCAACCTAAATGGTGTTTTCCCCTATATCTTAAGGTTGGTACCTTAATTAACCAATTATCATATATTTGAGCTATGTATCTATGGTTACAGGTGTCAAAACATTAGTTAGATATGATTACATGGATGCAAAGATATAATTTATAAATCTTGTACTTATATAAGTTTGTAATGGTGATCCGTCAATTCAAGCTATTATAAAGATACTTGTTACATTCTAATACAGAATGAAAAAGGATTGTCAGAGTTACATGACATGCCAATTATAACTTATAAAGCTTAGGTATTTATAACATAGAAATTATAACTAATATAATTGGAGATATATAAATATATATGTATATGAATTTACTAAATCTTTATAATTTAAATGATAGGGTTGTTATCAAATGTGTATTTCAATTGAAACTTAAAGTGTGTTTTCCTCTATAACATATAATTAACACTCTGTATACCACAACCTATGGCCTATAATAGATAACTTTCCTTTCACCCAGACTTAGTAGTGGGTAGTTTGGAGTATATATTGTCTAACTTTATGAATTTTTATATCACCTAGAACAAGATTTATGTGCATTAGAAAATGTGTTGACCATTTTATAGGAAGTATTATACCTATACAATTATTTTCCCAGAAATCATTTTTGTTATTGAATTAGGTATGAGGAATGTTCTTTACAATTAGAGAGATATTCCACCATTATGGACTCAGGAAATGCTCCAAGATGGTGGTGATGACCATGCTCTAGAGGTGGTTGGATGTAAACCACAAGTATTACATCTAGTAGTCCCCCTTGTGGAACCTACTATTGTACCTAACTTGGGAACAAATGCACAATTTTTTAAGGATTTTATATGACTTATGAAAACTATAAAGGGAGACCCAAGACTAACCTATATTATGGTAGAGTTGACACATGAATTTCAGCATCACCATCCTCTTTTGTTTTAAGGTGATGGTGGGCCTTAGGCCATTGAGTAATTTATAGAGGCCATGTTATCTATTTGCATCCATTTTGAGATACCTATTGAAAGGGAGGTCAATATTGTATCTTTTATGCTTATAAGGCCAGCCAATATATGGTGGGATTATTTGACACAGGATAAACAACATCAGGTTATGTCCTGGAGGGATTTCTAGCCAGCCTTCTATGATTATTTCTTTCCAAAAATGTTGAGGGTTGATATAGATATATATTTTATAAACCTAGAGTAGGGTACTCTATCGACTAAGGATAAATTTGCTCATTTTATAGAGCTTTTTTGTTTCATTATTTCTCTCCTTGGTGATCAGATGTTTGGAGCCAAAAGTTTTGAGGATGGGATTCTTTAAACCATCCAATATTAGGTGAATGTTTTTTCTTGAATATCATTATTCAGATATTAAATAAGTCCCTCATCACTAAGTTTAACTTTACAGAATCTTGAGATATGGTCTAGGTTAGTTTAGTGCCTCATCAGAGTATTAGTTAATCTAGAGGTAGGAAACATAATTTTAATCTTTCTCATGTAGGAGGAAGTATCCTAAATGTGCTCCCAGATATCCATGTGATCTTCCATCAATGTGGTAACAAGGGTTATAATATGAGGTTCTAGTATGATAGATCCCATGTTGAGTGCAGAGACTGTGGTAGAATGAAGAATATATATATGTTTTATAGGACCTTTCCACTAGTGGCCAATGAGAGGGGGTTTGCGTCGACTTCAGGTTCAGTAATGGGGTTAGTAGCTCCAAGATAGTTAGGTAGTTGGAGCGCTATGGGTTTTGTAGGATGAGGATGTGGATGTGGATAAGGGATCCTGAGATTAGATTTACAGTTCTAGTATAATGGGCTTGCCCATGGTATTAAGGCTATATCTTAGGATTTTGGATTAGGTAGTATGTAATAATTATAGCTGATACCCTATTAGTGGTGTGTCGGACATTCTATAGTTTGAGTATGATTTTAGTGGTCTCAATGTATTTTGTATTTGACATAGAATATTCTCACTCCAATATATCTATGGAAATTTTTTAGAATATTGGGCTTAAGATTCAATATTTCTATAGGTTTATGACACTCGACACTCTATTGGGGATATGACCAAGATGTGTATTCCAATGCAAGGAATGCCCCTTGAGGCCGTCTATTAACATTTTATATCGAACATCTTCATCCTCAAGATGGAATTTTTTGGAATCATTCTTGGGATGTACTAGTTCATTTTTTTATCATGCTCATATTGATTACAATCACTGAATGATGACTTTCACATCATTATAGGGTGGTAACTATATTCACAAGGGTGAATGGGACATCAAGGTGGGTCAAGATGGATCTGAGCATCATGTGATGGGTGGAGTGACAACCTAGGTTTTTTGTCTCATTATGGATGATCGGGGAATAGGACATACATAATTTCCTCCTATATTGGATATTTCAAGGATTTTTTCCCTGAATTCTTTTTTGGTCTATCTTCTAAGATAGAGGTTGTATTTTCCATTGAACTAGTGATAAGAGTAGCACCATTATATATTCCTCTTTACTGGATGTCAACTACAGAGTTAAAGTAATTGAACGTGTAGCTAGAGGACTTTGAAGCTAAGGATTTTAGATGATCTAGTACTTCACCATGGGGTTCACCCATGCTTCTTGGTAAAAAGTTGGATGGGGCCCTTAGGGTTTTTGTATATTATCACATGTTGAACTAGCTTATGGTTAAGAAATGTTATACATTACCATGTATAGATGATGTATTTGACTATCTCCATGGAATGTGGGTTTTATCTAAGACTTATTTGAGTTTGGGATATTTTCATGAGAATGTTAGAATGTTATATATATTAAATGCATCATTTCATAGTATATATGTCTTGTAAGAGTATTTTTTCATGTCCTTCAGTCTCAAGAACATTATGGTAGTTTTTATAACTCTAATGAATCGGGTTTTCTACCTATATTTGGACTCATTTGTGGCATTATTCATGGGAAACATATTTTTATATTCTCACACATGACACAACCATCCTAAACATCTTCATATCATACTGAATACATTGAGAGAGAACCAGATGTTTGTTAATATCACAAAATTCCACTTTTGGATTGATTAAGTAAACTTTCTGATTCACATTATCTTAGAGACATGAGTATGTCTGGACCCAGAGAATGTGTGAGCCATAGTTTCTTATGATAATCCCAAGAATATCTCTGGTATATGAATTTTCTTAGGGATTTCAATATATTACAGGCACTTTATTTATGATTTATCAAAAAAAATTAAATTTCACATGGTTTAAAGAATGCAATGGAGCCTTTCAGGAGACAAAAGGAAGGTTCATTTCATTGTGAATCCGAATTTTACTAGAACTATAAAGAGGGAAAGTAGTTTATTTTAATGCATTGGGTATCAAGTTGGGATCCTTTCTAATGTAGGGAGATTGAGTCATTGCATACGAGCCTTGTCATTTGAGACCTCATGAGTGGAATTTTCCTATTAATAATCTCTAGAAAGCGGTTTTGGTTCATGCCTTATATTATTAGAGGCCCTAATTTTTTAAGAAATGATTCATTGTATACATAAATCATAAAATAATCAAAAAAATATTCATGTAGCATGACTTTAATATCAGTAAATGAAGATTTTTTGAATACTAGTAGTCCTTTTATTTTTCATCTTGATTATACACCTAGGAAATGAAATGTTGTGGATGACGCTGTTAGTTATAATACTAAGACGAAGGTAGTTTAGGAGGCCAGTAGTGGGTGGTAGTTGATTTCCCTGTTTTCTATGATGTTCATAAGATTTATAAGTGACCAATTTACTTATAGATAGAGTGAATATGAGGAATACTTCAAATACTAAGGGCTTAGTTACACGAGAGATCGTTTGAGGTGAGGCCCCACATCATAGATGGGTTGTTGATAGGGAATATATCTTTCATATTCATGGATGTTTCTAGAATCCTACAGATATCCAATAGGAATTTATACTAGAATCTCATGACTCTACTTGGGCAGTAAATCCCAGTATAACCAAGTTTTACCATGATTTATGGTGCCAATATTGGTGGCCTCGTATGGAAAGAGATATATCTATTTCTATGACATGATGTTCCAAGTATCACTTAGTGAAGGAAGAACTCCAATGGCTAGTGAAAGAGAACTGTCGTGGGAACCCTCAAATGATTAGTGTGATTTATGGGTACTTAGGTGCAGCAGAGTGGCTGACAAAGGTCGTCTCTCAAAGGAGGAAGTAAATTTAAAACAACTTTCTAGAGGTATTGCAAAAATAAAATAGAACAAAAACACTACTTGAAAGGATGGGGGTTGTTTGAAGTTTATAAAACTTGAATAAGTTTGCTGGAAGAATATTGCATTTTTTTGTTTTTAATTTTGAAATGAAGTTTGATTAAAAAGACACAACAAGAAGATGTTTATTTTAGAAAATATTTTAAAAGACGTAATCGATCTAACTCTACCTCTTAAATCATTTATTAATCATTATCATTTTAATTAATATTCACTTAATTATGATCCCTTAATTTGTTAAATCCCGAACCCTACGAGAATTAACTTTACCATGAAGATGAAGTGAATTTAAACTTAGGCTAACTTCGGAACATGCAATCGCAACACCCTACTTTGATTGATGTTCTATGATTAGCTTATGGTCAGTGGTAAATTAAGGCACATAACCACTCTGGAAATGAGGATTAATTGAGTTTAGGGATTGTATTTGAACTCTACAAATTGATCCTGTGTGGTTTTGAATTACCGATTATGGTTGCGCTCTCATAGTTCACACAATTCCCGACCTCACGTGTTTTGTGTTAACTATTCAATTGCTTACATAGTTTAATAAAAATTAAAAAATAAATTAATAGATCATAATATGTGAATTACAGTAGCTCATTGATTCAAAATAAATGAATGAAGAAGGATAGAGGTCGATCGATTATTAAAAAGAACTACTCTTCCATGGGTGGCGTGATCATCGTATAAGCCTTTTGCATGTGAAAAGGTTTATAATGGGTATAACCCAATAACTCTTCTACTCAAGAATTCCAAAAAAATTAGGAAGATTAAGAGAAGAATAAATTTAAACAAAATAGAAGAAAATATGAGGAATAAAAGAAGATCAAAGTAGTTTATTACACAAATGAAAACATTACAAAATGAAGAAGAGAAGGAGGCTTCGATGAGGGGATCCTTGCTTCAAGAGATAACCCTCATACAATGGTTATAGAATTTGGGTGAAACCAATTCTCCCCTGCTTCCAATCTCCTAATGCACGTCCCAACCCCACCAAATGAGAAAAACACCAATTTATAGAGTGGTGGGGAGGCTAGGTTCAAAGTGGTTTCAAGTGTGAATGGGGAATCTCGGCCAAATATTTTATGCCAACTTGCACCACCCATTTGACCACCAAAACGCGTGTCCAGCCCACCTTTTCCTCCATATAGGCCCATATGAAGGATTTATGGCCGAAATACAGAAGCTTCTCCATTCTGGCATGTCCAGACCACCTTTTCCTCTATATCCCAATTACTCCATCCAAATGAATTATTTTGATCTAGTGTACTGAATAAAAGTTGTATAAAATTAACTTAGTAAGACTGTTACAAAATTTCAAGTTCAAATAATAAATATGAAAATATTTATCTTCAAAATACTACAGTGCACTATAAAGGGTCAAACTTAAATTTTCACCAAATTTTCAAATGAATGATCAAATCCCAAATATTTTATAAATAAACATATTTAACACAATGTGAGGAAATTATTTCATTTATTATCAATAAAATATTCAACAATATAGTGTTTTATCAACTCTTCCACACTTACCCTTTTGCGCTCCTGAGAAAAATCTCATATCAAGTAAACATCAATATCAAATCAAAACCAATTTTAAAACACATATCTTTGAGATCAAAAAATTAAAAACCAAGAAACAAAAGATATCATTCCTCATAAAAAACCATTATTTCAAGTTCTTCATTTATATCATTCAATATATTTCCACTTTATTTATCCTCCCATCCACAAAACACTTACCTCACTTGAATTTTTTCTTATCACACAAATGTCATTTTTTTTGCAATGTCTTTCTCATCCAAACTCATACAAGGGTCACCATAGGCTTGATAAATTCCTATATCGCTACCCGATGTGAGTCAATGACATATGTTTATCATGAGGTCTTTTCAGGGTTGTTCTGTGGCTTTCAGTTGGTAGGATTAAGATGTGAAAAACTCTGAGTTTGAATGAGGAGGTAATCACTCTTTTTGAAGAAAAATTGCATTAATCTAATTTTCACTTAAATATGGTCTTCTCCTCAATCCCCATAGTATTAGTTCAGATCCATCATCATGAAAAGTCATGGAAATTTTACACCATTCAACATTTTAGCATCAAAAATTTCAAGCTTCTCAAACATGATTTTCTTGAAAGATTTAGAAAGGAACAACTTTCCACCTCAATTAGAAGCTCCAGAAAAGGCACATCTTCACTTGTCATGAAAGCTCCAGAAAAGGCACAGCTTTCAATATAATGATTTTCATTAGCCGCAAACACATCTCTTAAAATTTTAATTTTCCACCCAAAGTATCACAGAATGTGGTAGCACAACACAAGATAGATTCCCACACACTTAAGCTCAACTAGATTATGCAATTTCACTTCAAGAGTTGGTTGGATAGGGAAAATTGGCTTGTAATGTGGCTAACCTAACAGGCTGTGCATGGCTTCTAAGGGATACAAGGATTAAATTTTCAAGGTAGGCCATTATAAAAAATGGTTCTTTGAAAAAGGGGCTTTAATACCAAACAAATTCCTCAATCAATAAACATAAGTACCCCAAACCCTCAAGTTTTGACAGAAATAAATCAAATTCTGGTTAAATCAAGAATGGTTTGGTTCTCTCAAGAAGTGAGGTGAATGTAAAGAATATGAAAATAGTGGTTCAGAAGCCTCACAAGAAAGTGATTTCAAATATAAAGACAGTGAGATGAGGCATGGGATTCAAAATTTAGTGTACTTTTCATGAAATTACTAAATATTTGAACTTGAAAAAAGTCATTTTAGCATTCATTTAAGCTCAATTTATTGGGATAAATTGTTTCACTCATTGATATGAATTTAAAAATGGTGATGAGAATCATTTCAGCTCAAAATTTTTAAAAAAACAGAAAATTGTAAAATAAACACACATAATTTGAAAAACACACATTTTTTTTGGTTTTCTTGTTAAACAGGAAAACAATTGAAATTAAAAAATTAAAAGGTTCCATTCCCCACACTTAAAATATTTCATTGTCCTCAATGTGAACCCATGAGATGATATATGCACATGAAATGCTGAATTTTTAAATAGGAAAAATAATATAAAAGTGAAAGTGTTAGGAATATCCTGATGTGCTCAAGTGATGATGGGGTCATGCAGTGTGATAAAATCCACTGCATCAGTAGGAAGTCCCTCAATGTATCTCTTCAAACGTTGCCCATTGACTATAAATCTCCTTCCAGTGTACTCTTGTGTGATGTCCACTGCAGCATAAGGAAAAACATTAGATACAATATAAGGACCTAACCATCTGGAATGCAACTTACCAGGCATCAACTTCAGTCATGAACTGTAGAGTAGGACTTTCTCTCCAACATGAAACTCCCTTTGTTGGATCATTCTATCATGAGATGATTTTGATGATTCCTTGTAGAGCCTTGAGTTCTCAAATGAAGACAATCTAATCTCCTCAAGCTCTTGAATTTGCAGCTTCCTTTGGATTCCAGCTTGGGCCAATTCCATGTTGCATTTCTTTATAGCCCAATATGCCTGATTCTCTACTTCCACTGGGAGATGATATGCTTTCCCAAAAACAATCCGAAATGGGGACATACCAATGGGGGTCTTGTATGTTGTCCTATAATACCACAATGCATCATCCAAGCACTTGCTCTAATCCTTCCTATTTGGCTGCACAGTTTTCTCTAAAATTTGTTTCAACTCACGATTTGAAACCTCAGCCTGGACATTTGTTTGGGGGTGGTATGGTGTTGATGTTTTGTGTGTCACCCCATACTTTAGAATGAGGGAAGGAAAATTCATATTGAAAACGTGTGTCCCTTGGTCACTGATGATGGCCTTTGGTACTCCAAACCTGCAAAAAATCAGTGCCTTCACAAAATCCACAACAACCAAAGAATCATCAGTCCTGGTGGCCTTGGCCTCCACCCATTTGCTCACATAATCAACAGAAACCAAAATATACAGGAAACCATATGAAATTGGAAAAGGACCCATAAAATCAATGCCCCACACATCAAAAATATCACAGAATAGTATGGGTTGTTGGGGCATCTCATGTCTCCTAGAAATATTCCCAGTGTGTTGGCAACGAGATCATAACTTACAAAACACATGGGCATCATGGAATAAACAAGGCCAATATAATCCAGAGTCCAAAACTTTCCTAGCTGTCCATTGGGGTCCAAAGTGTCCACCACATGCAAGTGTATGACAAAATTGCAAAACGGACTCAAACTCATGATCAGGAATACACCTTCTAATAACTTGGTCACTAAACATGCGCCAGAGGTAAGGATCATCCCACACATAAAACCTAGACTCACTTTTTAATTTTTGGACTTGATGTTTCTTCAAATTCACTGGGATTTCAGAGGCAACAAGGTAATTAACTAAATCTGCATACCAAGGATGCGTACCTGAGATGGTATAAAGATGCTCATCGGGGAAAGTGTCCTGAAGTGGTACCTAGTCCAAGGTTTCACCCTCTAGTGTGTGAGTAATCCTACTCATGTGGTCCGCCACCAAGTTTTCTGACCCCTTTTTTTCCTTTATCTCAATATCAAATTCCTGAAGAAGGAGCATCCATCAAATCAGCCTGGGCTTTGCATCTGGCTTCTTTAGGAGGTACCTCAAAGCTGCATTGTCAGAAAAAACAACTACTTTAGATCCCAATAAATATGAACGAAATTTATCTAAAGAAAAAATGATAGAAAGAAACTCCTTTTCTGTGGTAGTGTAGTTTGATTGGTCTGAATCCAATGTCATTGATGCATAGGCAATCACATGTGAATGTCCTTCCACCCTCTGAGATAAGACAGCTCCAACCGCGAAGTTAGAGGCGTCACACATAAGCTCAAAAGGAATCTCCCACCGTGGGGGCTGTATGATAGGTGGAGTGGTCAGATGTTTTTTTAGCTCATAAAATGAATTCCTGCAAGAAACATCAAACAAAAAATCATAATCCTTTTGAAGTAATCTTGACATAGGAAGGGAAATCTTACTAAAATCTTTGATGAAGCGCCGATAAAATCCTGCATTCCCTAGGAAAGATCTAACATCATGCACACATGAAGTATATGGTAAGGATGAAATAATATCTACATTTGATCTATCAACCTCTATCCCATGTTTTGACACTACATGCCCTAAGAAAATTCCATGCTCTACCATGAAATGACACTTTTCAAAGTTTGTGACCAGATTCTTCTCAATACAACGATTCAATACCTTTCCCAAACTATTTAGACATTCATCAAATTGAGACCCATAGACTGTAAAGTCATCCATAAATACCTCCGCACAGGTCTCAATAAAATCAGAAAAAATACTCACCATACATTGTTGGAAGGTACCTGGGGCGTTGCAAAGTCCAAATGGAATCCTTTGGTAGGAAAATGTGCCAAAGGGACAGGTGAATGTAGTCTTTTCCAGATCCTCTGGAGCTATAGGAACCAGAACATATCCATAAAATCCATCCAAGAAACAATAGTATATTTTCCCTGATAGTCTCTCAATCATTTGATCAATAAATGGGAGGGGGAAATGGTCCTTGCGAGTGGACTGATTTAGTTTCCTATAATCAATACACACACACCAACTATTTTTCACCCTCATTGGAACTAATCCATCTTTCTCATTTTTAACAACAGTAACACCACTCTTCTTAGCCACAACCTGAATAGGACTTACCCACTGAGAATCTTAAATGGGAAAGATTATACCAGCCTCGAGCAATTTCTCAACTTCTTTTTTAACAACTTCCAGGAGGGTGGGATTGAGTCTCCTTTGTGGCTGTCTCACCAGTTTATCCCCATCCTCCAACAGAATCATATGCATGAAAATGGAGGGGCTAATACCTGATATGCCAGCCAAGGTCCACCCAATCACCCTGATGTTCTCCCTCAAAATATTCAAAATCTTTTCTTCATGTTCAAAAGGTAGATTGTTAGAAATGATAATAGGTAATCTCTCACCACTCAACAAGTATGAGTATTTCAGATTTGGTGGCAATGGTTTGAGTTCTAATGAAGGAGGGTGTAGTATGGATGGAGAAATTGAAGGAACTGAAATATGTGCACAAAGAGCATCATTATCAGAATAGACATCATCAAAATCATCGAATAAAGAATCAAATCCATCAGCATACTCAACAGCCATGTCATAATCAGAGTGAACATGATCAAAATCCGAATATGAATCCACATAAAAATCAAATCCAAGAGAATATTGTGTATCAACAACATGTGTGGAAGTGCTCTTAGACATAAAACTCGAACCAATACTCATAATATCCCTAAGTATAGGACAATAAAATTCCATGGAGTTTTTATTTGGGGGTTGAAAATGGGAGATAACAAAATAAGAATGGTCCTCTAAGGGGTACTTCATGGATTCCATGACATTAAATACCACAAATTCATCTCCAAACTCCATGGAATGTGTACCCTAATTGACATTTATGATAGTTTTTGCAGTTTTGAGGAAGGGCCTACAAAAGATAATGGGGGCATGAGAACTTACCTGGTCATACTCCATGTTAAGCATGTAGAAATCTGCTGGAAAGATCATGTCTCTTACCCGGACAAGTACATCATCAAGAACTCCCACTGGATATGTCGTAGCTCTATTCACCAGTTTCACCACTACTCTTGTGGGATTCAACTCACCAACCTATAAAGAATACAATACAGAGTGAGGCATCATATTTATTGATTCTCCTAAATCACAAAGAGCATCATAGAAGTGAAACCCCCCTATGGTACATGGGATGGTGAATGTCCCGGGATCCTTGCACTTTGTTGGCATTGCTAGAGTTGGTGTAATGAGTGCTGAGACATTCCTTCCAAGGTTGATCCTCTCATTTCCCTAGAGCCCTCTTCTATTGGTACAAAGTTCTTTTATGAATTTTGCATACCTTGGGATTTTCTTAATGGCTTCAAGTAGAGGAATGTTGATCTCCACACGCTTAAATGTGTCTAAAACCTCCTTCTGCATTGCTTCTTCAGCCATCTTCTTGGTTGGAATAACCATGTTTGGAAAAGGAAGGGGTTTAGAAGTAACATCATCAATCTTTTTCTTACCTTTATCTTTATCCTTGGATTTCCCATCAGTTGGTATGGAATGCGGCTTCTCTGGAGTTGAGGTGAATCCCGGTGGAATGGTAGGTACAGATGTATCGTTCATTTGCTTCCCAATTCTCAATGTGATGTCACTATCTCCCCATGTGCTTTCTTGATCCCAGAGATCTCCTTACAAATGGAAGTGGTCCTTGATGCTGGAAAAAATCTCTCCAAGAAAAGACGTTTTAAATCGTTCCAACAAGTCACATCCTCGGGTTGTAAATAATACATCCAATCTTTCGCAGCTCCATCAAGTGAGAATGGGAATGCTCTTAATTTAATTTGATCTTCAGAAACATTTCTTGGTTTTAAGGTTGAGAAAACCACATTAAATTCCTTAGGGTTTTTTTTTGGATCCTCACCAGATAATCCATGAAACTTTGGAAGAAGGTGAATTAATCCAGATTTCAATTCAAAGTCTGATTCAAGGATTGGGTATGCAATACAATTTGGTTGATAGTTAATATCTGGTGTAGCCAATTATTGAATGGTTCTATTAAGTTCATTTCCATTATTTCTAGCCATTGTTTCCTCTATTATGTTTGAATTTGAATAGCTTCCAATTTCAATGTTTCCAAAAGAGAGGAATTCACCAACTGGTTGAATATTGAAGCTTCTCGTAGACTGAGAATGTCTGATTCGAGCCCTAAGGCTATGTTAAATATCAGGGTCAAGATCTAAGAGATCTTCGGGATTAGTTCGTGTCATAAATCAAATAAAACTGAAAATAAAGAAAGTGGACCATAGTAAAATAAAATGAGAATTTTGAGTTGATGGTCCAAAAAGAAAAGAAGAGGATGAAAAAAAGGAAAACTTGAGAAAGGGTAAAGATGAAAGAGAGAGGTGAAGAAAATAATAAAATGAAAAATAAAATAAATACCTATAAATGGTTGAATAAAGTACTTTCCTCCCTGTAAATGGTGCCAATTTTAAAGAGCAGTGTCGTGGGCGCCCACAAATGATTAGTGTGATTTAGGGGTACATAGGTGCAGCAGAGTGGCTGACCAAGGTCGTCTCTCAAAGGAGGAAGTAGATTTAAAAAAACATTCTAGAGGTATTCCAAAAATAAAATAGAACAAAAAAACTACTTTAAAGGATGGGGGTTGTTTGAAGTTTATAAAACTTGAAGAAGTTTTCTAGAAGAAGATTGCATTTTTTTGTTTTTAATTTTGAAATGATGTTTGATTAAAAAGACACAACAAGAAGATGTTTTTTTTAGAAAATATTTTAAAAGACGTAATCGATCTAAATATACCTCTTCAATAATTTATTAATCATTTTCATTTTAATTAATATTCACTTAATTATGATCCCTTAATTTGTTAAATCCCAAACCCCATGATAATTAACTTTACCACGAAGATGAAGTGAATTTAACCTTAGGCTAACTTCGGAACATGGAATCGCAACACCCTTCTTTGATTGATGTTCTAAGATAAGATTATGATCAGTGGTAAATTAAGGAACATAAACAATCTGTAAATGAGGATTAATTGAGTTTAGGTATTGTATTTGAACTCTACATATTGATCCCGTGTGGTTTTGAATTACCGGTTATGGTTGCGCTCTCACAGTTCACACAATTCCCGACCTCGCGTGTTTTGTGTTAACTATTAAATTTCTTTCTAAGTTTCATTTAAATTAAAAACTAAATTAATAGATAGTACTATGTGAATTACAGTAGCACATTGATTCAAAATAAATTAATGAAGAAGGATAGAGGTCGATCGATTACTAAAAAGAACTACTCTTCCATGGGTGGCGTGATCATCGTAGAAGCATTTTGCATGTGCAAAGGTTTATAATGGGTATAACCCAATAACACTTCTACTCAAGAATTCCAAACCAATTAAGAAGATTAATAGAAGAATAAATTTAAACAAAACAGAAGAAAATATGAGTAATAAAAGAAGATCAAAGTAGTTTATTACACAAATGAAAACATTACAAAATGAAGAAGAGAAGGAGGCTTCGATGAGGGGATCCTTGCTTCAAGAGATACCCCTCTTACAATGGTTGGAGAATTTGGGTGAAACCAATTATCATCTGCCTCTAATCTCCTAATTCACGTCCCAACCCCACCAAATGAGAAAAACACCAATTTATAGAGTGGTGGGGAGGCTAGGTTCAAAGTGGTTTCAAGTGTGAATGGGGAATCTCGGCCAAATATTTTATGCCAAATTTCACCGCCCATTTGACCACCAAAACGTGTTAATTGTCCAGCCTTTCAGCAGGCTCAAATGTGAGGATATGGGTAGTCTATCTCCTCTATAAATTTGGGCTCAATATAGGCCTAGATGAAGTAGTTATGGCCGAAATACAGAAGCTTCTCCATTCTGGCGTGTCTAGCCCACCTTTGCCTCTATGGCCCAATTACTCCATCCAAATGAATTATTCTGATCTAGTGTCCTGAATAAAAGTTGTAGAAACTTATGTTAGGAACACTGTTACAAAATTTAAAGTTCATATAATAAATAGAAAAATATTTATTTTCGAAATACTACAGTTCACTATAAAGGGTAAAACTGGAATTTTCACCAAATTTTCAAATGAATGATCAAATCCCAAATATTTTATAAATAAACATATTTAACACAATTTGAGGAAATTATTTCATTTATTATCAATAAAATATTCAACAAAATAGTGTTTTATCAATTAGCATACAATTTACAGAATCTACTCATTCCAAAGTGGAAAATGGGATGACATCACTATAGATTTTGGGACAGATTATCTAGTTCACCTCAAGAAAGTGATTATGTATGGGTGATATTTAATAGAATGAAAAAGTCATCCCACTTCATACCCATTTGGGAGACCTTTTCAGTAGATGAGCTCAAGAGTCTATATATCATGGATATAATACGCCTTCAGGGAGTTCCACATACCATCATCTTAGACAAGGATGATCTTTTTATTTCACATTTACAGAAGGTGTTGTAAATGAATTTGGTTTCATAGGTACTATTGAATATAGCATATCACCCTCAAATCAATAGATATTGAGATCCTATGATTCATGTGTTGGAGGAAATGATTTGGGCATGTGTCCTTGATTTTAGAGGTTATTGGGAGAAACACATACTTCTCATCAACTTTTATTATAATAACATATTCCAAGAGTATATACATATGTATCCTTATTAGTCCTTATATGGAATACCATTTTGGTCACCCCTATTCTTGTTAGAGGTAGGAGAGGTAGCACCACTCGAATCTTATCTTTTTTAGTGGGTATCGGAGCAAGTACAACTTATCAAGAAGTGTGTTGCGGCAACTAAATCTCGGTAGAAGTATTATGTCAATAGTCACCACCAAATTTTGGATTTTGAGGCAGAAGATTAGTTTTTATTATGTTTTTTCCTAATTAGAATAATAGATAGATTCAAAGGTAGGGTAAGTTATCACCTTGTTATGTCGGGACTTTTGAGATCTTGGGGAGAGTCAATATGATATCCTATCAAAAAGTTATTCCTCAAAGGTACCAGGCCTTTCATGATGTCTTACATGTGTCTCATATAAGTCATTATCATTCCAAACCATCTTATTCTTTTGATCTTGAGGATATCTAACTGAAAAATGATGATTTTTAGGAGTATCCTATATGTATCATTGATAGAAGCATGAAGGATCACCCAGGTAGGTATGTTCCCCTAGCATGGGTACAATGGAATTATAGTGATTTTTATGATCATACCTGGGAGAGAGAGTTAAGAATATATGCTTAGTGGACAAAACTATTCATAGATGATGCTTTACCACCCTCATAAGGGAAAGACAAAGATGAGTTGTTTTAAGGAGGGGAGGATGTAAGATCTTGAATTTTATTATGAGGTGTGGATAATTTAAATTTATGTTTAAGCCTATTTTTTATCTTTATGAAAATTCTTAAGAGTTTACCAAGGGGTTTGGGGGAATCCGAGCTTACTCGATTCCCTGAGAGCTGGTTTTTTAGAGAAAATGGATGAGGCATATGATTGGTGCACTGTTAGTAGTAATTGTGTGACTCAACCATGTGATCCCATAGAGGTGGTTCATGGTTTTAAAAACCATGTGAGATAGGTTTCACGGCCTTGTGAGGTGCAATTAAAAATTAAAGAGTGAACTGCATGGGCTGTAGAAGGTTTTTCAAACCATGTGCCAAGCCCATGCGAGGGGTGACACTCGGGACAATGCTGGCACATAGTTGGTGCATGGTTTGGCTGATAATGCATCCAAACATATTCCTTTTAAAATAATGGGAAATTAACCTTTTATCCATCCATATATTTAAATTCCCTATCCATTTTGTTCTTCTCCCTTCATGTTGAACACCTCCCACGTCTGCTCGAGCTCCTCCTTCTCATTCCATAGGATTTGAGATACCTCTTTCATCTAGCATTCGTTTATCTAATCATTTTTAACATTGGATAGATAATGGTAAGTGTTTCATTCCAATTAATTCATTTCATCATTTTTCTCACTATATAGAATTCTAAATCTGTTTGATATAATATTCCATGTTTTTAGGGTATCTGTCTATTTCAATGATTTCTTACAATTGATCCTAAGTTAGAGATCAATAATAGATGATAATTTTACAACCCATATATGTTAGGTGGTCTATACTGTTTCCATTAATGTATTTTTTAGCTGCTCTATAGTTTCATGCTCTAGAACTTCAGTGTGGTTCTTCTAAAATGAGTAATACCTTAGATTAAATGTTGTAAAGCATGTTTCTTTGTTTTATTACCATTTAACATAGTTGTAGGTCACCGACCTCAACACGAAACACTCCTTGAGGTGATTTCATTAAAATTACCATGACTATTCCACCCCTTTGTTTGAGTTTATCTTTCCACCCATTAGTTGATGATGATTGTTAATTAAAAGGTAATGTTAAAGTTTAAACACCTATTATAGAACACTGTCATTTTTAAATGAAAGGTATGATGGAATGGATTAATTTGAAATAGTAAATGGGTTGGTTGATCTCTTGACTTGTGAATATTGATGTAAATGGTTGGTAAGGTTCCATGGACACTAACATGGCCCCACGTTTTATCACTTGTGAGTGAATTCATAAATGAATTGAATGTGCTAAATTAAATTTTTAATAAAGGTCGTTGACACTAAAATAGACCCTCATTCTCTTATATAAAATGTTAATGATGGACATTTTGATATGGAACCAAAATTGCCTTATGGAACTGATGATTCACTTACTAGGATTCCCTGAATTATAATCATACATGTTTCTTTCTTGGACTACCTTGGACTTTCTCCTTGGACTCCACCCAAATATAAATTGAGTTTTATCTAGATGGGCTCTATGGACACAAATAAGAAACCTTGGTTGGTTAACCTAGGTTCTTAGTCCATACAGATCTATATTATACTGAGTTTGTTATGGATGTGATATGTGGACTTAAAGAGCATGCCTTGGTCAATGGTCATGGGTCATGTCCCTACTCAATCCGATAATAGATACATTCAAAGTATGCCATAGCTGACTTTTTACTATTTTATATAGTTACTGTTAATTATATATTTATTATAATAGTATTTACTTGTAAATTTATGTTGTATAACTTATTCATTTATAGCCATATTCATGATAAACATGCCCACTATTACAGCATATATGCACAAACTTGACTTATTTTTGACATTGTTCGTAGTGGCCTTCTAGGTATTTCTCACACCATGTTGAGGACATTGATTGGTACCCAGAAATACCTCATGAATGTAGGTAGGTAAAAGGGAAAGTGGGATACTATAGACATTTGAGTCTTGTACTTAGATGGATTATAGGAGTAGAGGACTAAGCTTGTTCTCACGATGTTGTTGGAGATAGCTTGGGTATTTTGTTAATTTTGGTATAGCATGTTGTATATTCATGTTTCTTTGTTCCCCATGAATTTTCTATTTTTTGTATATCTCCATGATATGATAATCATTTTTTTATATGATATTGCATAAGGTTATGCCTTTTATATACAATACTTTCTATTTCAACTAGATTATTTACTTATTCCACTGCCTTATGACCATATCTATTTCTGATGGTTTATTTTGTTATCACTATTTCATATCACTCTAATATTGAGGGTATAGTATCCATGTTGTACTATAATAGACCCTTGCTTCTAGTCAGTAACCTCTATCATATTGAGAGGTGTTCTTGAGTCCATATAATCAACCAGGTTGTTTTACTTATGAGTGAACCGATCGCATGACATAACAATAATGAAGTTTTTTCCACTATAAATTGTAGTTTTTACATTAATTAGTTATGTAAAGTGTCATTTTCTATTATTGTAATTCAAATTTTTGTTTTTTGAATTTATGTGATTAATTGATAATAAAATAAAGTTAAATTAATTTTTGTTCCTCGTTAAAATGTTCTTTAAAAGTATATTTTCATCTTAAAATATATTTTTGAATTAAACTCACTTGATTTAGTTGAATAAATTAATTTGTAGTTATTAACTAAATAAGAAATGATTTATTTAGTTTAAGGGGAAATTTTAATGGGTAAATTTTTTTATAAAATTTTATTCTTAAAATAAATAAAGAGTGTTAGAAAATTTACATTTTTTCATGATAAATTACGAAGTAAATGAGTGATTTTGTGTTACTAAAATGGTAATAAATCCTTGATATGTCACTAAGATGTGTTATATTTCTATATTGGAACATTATTTATCTTAATTATTTATATTTAAATCAATTAAATGTAGTTGGATTATATTTAATTTATATGATTATTTCTTATGATTTGATTGATGATTTGAACTTAATTAAGAATCTTTTGATATTGTGGTAAATCATCTATTGATTTTCAGGATCTATGGGTATATTTAACATATAAGGAAGTATTGATTTTGGATATGATGTGATAACATCCATTTCAATTTTCAGGCCTTGTGTTTGGTCATGACATAAAATAATAGGAATGTTTTTTTTCATGGATATTTTAAATCATCGGTTGATTCACTCATGAAAGGTTATTTGTCGATCATCTTAGAGGGTTTTCAGGGACGCATCTAGAGGACATGGTACTATATAAACTAAAAAATTCAAATAATAGAAAAAATCATCAAAAAATAAAAATGATATCTAAATAAAGTAAAAACATCAAATTATATAAAAAAATACCTAATATAAAACATATTAATGCACGAAAATTAACCAGAGGAGAAACCACAAAAACTTTATACATGATTTTATATCATGGCTACCCTAACCATTCACTAACAATGAAATATTAATTAGTGTATCCAAATTAGGACTTATAGTATACACATATTATTTTTATCTAGCGCACACTGATCATGTACACAAAAAATTCCAACCAAATTTCAAACTTCCACCCAAAATAACTTAAAATAAAATATATATAATAAATTTAAAACTAAAATAATACATATAAAACATACCCTAGTAGCTCAAGTATTTTTGTGATGAGTGTTTTACAGAACCTCACACCCAACATACACATAAATTCTTCATGATCTTATCATCTATATATCTTGAAATCCATAAAAAATAAAATGAAAACCAATATTTGATACCATTTTATCATAAACCGACCTAAGATACCTGGACACTGTCACACCCTGACTTGAATCTACTCTATTGTTTCATTTATTTTTGTGCCCCTATCTATTTATCACTCCTTCTTGGTCGTTTTTTCTATGAAATTGGGGGGTTTTGGGCATGAATAAAATGTCTCACATTTAAGGCACATGTTTTTTAGAACAGTACAGTGACCATATGATAGGATCTATAATTTTCCAAGGCCAAAATCCATGGTCGAAAAAAAATATAGACCTTGAGGCCTACCCATGCATGGTGATCTAAAATCCCAAAGAGGAAACGTTGTGTATTTCCAAATGTTATGGCCTAGTTGGTACCTTCAATTTTTTTCTCATAAAGAGCACACCATCATAGATGTCCTCTAGTTAAGGGAGGGTCTTCGCATGGATGGTGTCATGAGGTGGCCTTGGAAAATGATATTTTTTATGTGTGTGCTCAAATCTGATATCATGTAAAGGTCATCTCACCCACCCCTCCCCCCATTTTTACTAAATTCATGGAATTATAATCTTCTTAGTGTGATTAGAGAGACAGTTTCTATTTAGTATTGAATATATGAAATAGATCACCCATGGTAGAGAAAGGTTGTGGTGGGTTGTTCCATATGTGACACTAGTTGAGAGCATACAGTTTGGTTATATAGTCTATGGATCATGTCGACATGTTGACATATGGTTCCAAATTGAGTATGTCCAAGGTCTCTTCACTTAGTGTCTAGTAATTTTCCATGATATTTATTTTATATATATTATCCTTTCCCATGTTTAGAGTAACTTTTATACATGAATTCCCACTTTATTTTATTTTACTAATACAATGATCCTATTTCATATTTCTTCATATAAACTTTTTATTGGAAAGTTTCTTAGCCTTTGGAAATGGTTTTAAAAATACAAAGGGAAACACTTCTTCTTTGGTATCATATTGCAACTTGTTTTAAATTCAATAAAACCTTATTGATAAATATTTATATTAACAAACTAATATGAAATTGTTTTATCCATAATGTTAAATAATAGGGAGTAGTTTCACTTTTTTCACCCCTACTAAGCATCTCAGTGATCATGCCTACATTATCATTTTATTTTCAAGTTGATGTTTCTATTTTGGATCCCCTAATGAGTATCTCAGTGCTCATCCCTATATTATCTTTTCTATTTCAGGTAGATATTTTCTTGACTTTCTCAAGGAGTCATCATGGTTCTAAAGATGTTAGTGACCCATGGGGTCTCATTGAGGTATGTTTATATTTTATTTATTTAATGTTTTAAATGGTTATTTTATTTATTCTATTCTAATTTATTTAATTATTGTACATGGGATAAATCATTCCAAATTAAGTTATTCTTAATACTCAGCACTAGTTTCCAACTTGGGTAGATTAGGAAATCCTCTTAGTAAATATCATAAGTTGTCTCGAGTTACCAATTTGGGGTCGTCCAAAGTTGGTTCATGTGAAAATTGTGTCAAAGGAGGTTTTACATTTTTATTTTGTGATTTATAGTAGTTATAGGGTAGGATTTCTATAATTAAATTTGGAATTAATGTGTAGGTATTTTACCACCACCTTTAAGTAAGGAATTATCAGTTTCCAAGGTAGTTTAATATTTTTATTTCTCTGATAAGAGTTTTTCCCATTGTTTTTTTTTTGATGTTTTAATCATTATTTTTTTGTTTCTTGTTTTTATTGAGATTTTATGGGATTTTTTGAGAAACTATAAATTTTGGAATGGATTTTTATAATGATTCAATGGATTCAAAATTACAATCTATAATCTAGAAAACTATGCACAGACTATGAGTTCATCATTGTTATCCTCTATTGAGATTCACACGGTTGGAACATGGTCTTCCAAACTATACTGACAAACCGTGAATTGTGGTTTCTTTTTCAAAAAAATTAAATTTTTGATTTTTTGGATGTTGGGTTGATTTAATTGATTCTTTTTATTTGTTTAAGTTGGTTTTGGGGGTGTTTCCATTTAATTATAAATGATGTATGTTTTATTGTATTTTTTTTTCTAAAAATTAATAAAAAATGGGATGTTTGAAAATTAAAGGAAAATTATTTGAAATTAAAAAAAATCTGTAAAATGTTAAATGAAGAGAGAATTGTGGATATTTACATGTATTTTTTATAATAAAACTTGTATTTATATTTCTTTGGTTTTTCAAAAGAACAATTTGAAAAGTGACCCCATCCTTTTTATTTAACCCTTGGTATTATTTAAAATGGTTCATATATATATATACATATATATATGTGCGTGTGTGTGATAAGTGTGTGCTTACATGTATATGTAGGTGTGTATATTAGTGTGTAGTAGTATATATATATATATATACACATATGTATATATATCTGTCTGAAGATTCATAGACAACCATTAGTGAGTTTCAAATATTTTAAGTTTTATTTTTTAGACTCGTTTTTGAATAATTGGTTGTGGTTTTAAAATTTAAAAAAAATGAGTGTTCTTGAAATAAAGTGATAGGATTTTTAGATTGATGACCGATGACTCTTTTAAATGAAAAAAATTTACAATTTCAATATGGACTCAAGTGAGGAAACTATTTTTAAATTGAAATGTGAGATTTAAAATTAGATTCAAATTTGAGAGTAAGATTTCAGAAAAATTAAAATATGAAATGTGAATATTTAAATTGTTTCAAAGAGTGATATTATCAAATTGAGTTTTGTGTTTTGGTTTATTTACTTTCATGGATTAATATTTTAAGTTGATATATAATCATTTTGTCTACAATTTAAATTGATACTTTTATTAATTTTTCGTTTTGTTTCTCTTTTAATTTCTAGTATGACTCCTCAAAGAGTTATAAGGGTTTATACAGATTTGAGAGTCTGTTCGTCAGTTTACGACACCACCAAGACTCAAAATAGAGTGGTGAGAATGGTTACATTATGAATATTCCCAACCCTTCATTGTATTCTTGGTTCTATAGAGGCAGAAAATTAGTTGAAGGTGGTTGAGGGATTCTTCCTATACTTAGGAACTCCTGATGTTATAATGGAAAAATCTGTTATGGGATTGTTTAATAGACAAAGTTTGTATTGCTGGAATATTATCATCTCATCTTAGTTACATGTTATGATATCATGGGAGTTCATTAAGACCATGCTAACTCAGTGGTTCCTTATGGATGAGTTTAAGTTAAATATGATGGTGGATATTATGAGACTCCAACAAGGTTAATAGATAATGAATAAGTTTGATGATCAATTTAATGAGTTGTCTCCCTTTTCTCTGAAGGTTGTATCAAACGATTCATTGAAGGGTCATTATTTTGTGAAGGGTCTTTTCCTAAATATAAATGCTCAAGTCCTTTAATTTGGTCCTGACCTAGTTGAGGGATAAGTAAACGAGGCCTATCTAGCTAATATAAATTTTATGGGGAAATATTTTATGATTTGTGGATCTATTCCACTTGGTTTTGGTGTCCCCCCCCTACCCCATCCGGTGGGAATTGTATACTAGAGGGAGCCTGTTTTTCATAAACCTCCTTCAGTTGATGCCTCTTTAGAAAGTAAAGATTCTCTTTTATTTTTCCAATGCATCCAGTCCATGCATTATAATCCCTATTGCTCAGATGTTCCAAATAAATGTCACCATAATGGTTAGTTGGGTCCCCTCTAAGAGTTATTTAATTATAATAACTCATTCAGTTTTTTTTACTCTGGTTAAACAACTTTTCTAGAAGAATTTTAAATGGTGCGGAGACCCGTGGTAGATATTCTTATCCATCTCACTTGGTCTATCTAGGTGTGACTTGTAGAGATATGGGTACCAATGGGGTTGGTAGTTTTTTTAGTATTCGTTTTGGTTTGGATATTTAGTTTTGAGAGTTCTTTCTTTTAGTTTGAAGGTTCTAGTTTAAGGAATCATCATTTTACTAGAGTTCTAATATGGTTGGGAAAACTCAATAATGGGGTGACATGGTGACTCTAGTCTTTGAGCATTGTTAATAGTGTGATTATTTTTACCCAACTAGCCTGACCCCAATCATCGTAGTTTGATTATATTGTTTCATGTTTTATGTGATAAATGATCATAAAGATCCAAAATAGACCACGGTGATTTTATTTGGAGATTTCCATATTAGGGTTCAGGTTTTTCCTTATTTTTAGTTTGTGTGTAACGATATGATTATCTCCCTAATTTGATTATTCTGTTTGATGGTTTGAGTTCTTTGGTCTTTTTTTTGTCTACTTGGATGTTTAGTTTTATTTTTAAGTACGGAAACTCTAGTATTTTTTTAATTTATAAGTTTAGGGTTTTCAATGAAGAATAATTGTTGGTTCATTAATCTTTAGGTTGTAACGCCTCTTCTTAAAAAGTAGTTTACCCTCACCTTTTTCTGTGACCAACCAAATATTTTTACGCTTAGGGGGGGGGGAGACGTTTCACTCCCATACCATAAACTACTATATTTATTTATTTATTTTTTGAGTTCCTCCTTATTTATCTCTCACTTGGGGAGTTTTTCTCAAAAAACGAGGGGTTTGAGCATGAAGAGCATGTCGCACGATTAAGAAACACAATTTTCCAAACCATGTGGAAATAGTGGAACAAACTCTATGGTTTATCAAATCTGAACCAAATGGTTGATGAATAGTTTTCAAAACAATGTGTCCTACACATGGATGGTTCTCCATAATCCAGAAGAGGGAATAAAATTGGTGCATGATTTTCAAAACTATGCGGCCAAACCAAGCATTGTGTCAAGGGGTTTATGTTTTATAATATTCCACATTCTATAATTAATTTCACCCATAAAGAAGGATTATCTCACTCACTACCATCACCCTCCCACTCAAAGACTGAGATGGGATCCCAGTCATGCACCGCACTTCCTCCCTTTCCCTCTATCAAGCTGATTTTCTTCTTGAGTCTTAGTGAAATCATCTCAAGTTGGAATTTCTTCACCTCCTCCTCCATCTTCTCCATATTATTCTTGGTTTCCTTTCCTTACCTTGTTTTTTGAATGACCTAGGTGAACTCTAACCCAAAATAGGTTTTTATTTTGGTCAATTCTTTGTTCCTAGGGTTTTTGATGATCAATTTAAGTCTCTTCCTTATAAAATTCATCAAATGAAATGGATTCCACTCCATTTGAGGTAGGTTACCATATATATGGTCCTTTAAGTTAAAAACAATATTTTATTTACTATTTAAATGGGTTATTAAATTATATTTTTTTACATTTATATATATTATAAAAAGGGTTATGTTTCATGGAATTGGTTTCCCCCTTGTTTCCTAAATGTTTTACATTCTATTGTTATGGGTTTCATTTGATACAACATGTTTTCAGGTTTTTTTGAAATTTAAAATATATTGGGTTTTTAATAAGTTTTAAAAATGTATTTTATCAAGTAAATTGAGGTTTATAGTGATGTTTTGGCCTTTTTACCTAGTCTTCTAAAAATTCCAAAAGTGATGTTTTATTTCCAATGTGCTTCAAAGTGATTTCTAAATATCCTTATTCCTTGGAATTTGACTTATACAAATAAAAATACAATGATATATATAGGTATCATATTTCTACAAATTTACATAAGGTTGTGTGAACTTGTACATCGGATCAAGGGGTAATTATATATATACTAAGGTGCAAATGTGTGTGAGGGTAAAGAGTAGTTCTAGAATTTGAAAGCTTTGGAGTAAAAGTTGTCTTCTCAATGATAAATGTTTATTCCCAAATATTAAACACCAGTTGGTAAATTAAAATGTTATCTCATAATTATAACTCCTCCAATTAATTCCTTTAATTTAGGGATGTTCTTTTTAGGGACGGTGTTGGGAGGTGGGCAAGGGAGATGAGATTTCTTTTATGTGTGTACTCGGTTGTGATATCATTTGAAGTCCACCTCACCTACAATTTGTACTAAGGTAATGGTATCTAATGATTTTTAATGGAATTTGAGAGATGGTTTCAATTTATTCTTGATTATACAGACTACATTCCCCATGGTAGTAAAAGCCCACAATGGTTTATGCCACTAGTGAGTCTAGTTGAGGGAAGTTTTATTGGTTATAGACTATAGATTACATTGATAAGTTGGCTGATGGTTATGGAATGAGTATGTCTAGGGTCTCTTTACGTGGTGTTTATGAATTTTCTATGATATCAATTTTACAAATACTTGTCCTTCCCTTGTTTTTAGGAACATTTATAAAAAAACATCCATTGTATAACTTTTTACTAAAACACTAATTCTATCACTTGTGTCTTCATTTAAATTATTTACTATAAGGTTTCTCATTACTTTGAAATGGTTTCAAAAATGATAGGGTAAAAATTGTTCTCCTTCGGTATCGACATCATAATTTTTTAAAATTAAAGGAAACCCTTATTTTTATATATTAAAATTTTCAAACTGGTTGGAATTTTGATTCTCTTTTAAAAGTAAAGTATAGGGAATAGTTTCTCTTTTGGAATCCCAACTAAGCATCTCATTTTTCATGCCTATATTATTATTTCAATTTTATGTTGATCTTGGATTTACTCGCTCAAGGATTTGGGATATTTGTATATATGGTAGTGACACATTGGGTTACAAAGAGGTATGATTAGATTTTTTTTTCTTCTCCTAGGCCAGTGGTTGTTTTATTTATACGGTTATTCTTTATTTAATTTTTTTCAAGTGATAAATCATTCCCAATTGAGTTATGCTTGATGATCGATCCTAGTTTTAAACTCAGTAGGGTTGGTAATGCCTCTCAGTCCATGTCATGAGCTAGCATGGGTGCCCAATTTGGGGTTGGGGTGGGTTTTTTAATGATATAATCAGTACTTGAGTGATTTTGTGATAAGTCCTAAAGGGTATTTATAAACCCCAAAGTCTCAAATATAGTATATAATAATTAATAATTCTTCTTTCAAAATGAATTCACTTAGGAAGGAGTTACATGGAAATAAAGGTTTATGTCACTAGAACCCATTATGAACCCACCATATATTAGTGAGTCATGCATCTAAACAAGCTATTTCGGAAAAAATAATGAAAAGAAAAAAAAATATGACATAAAATAATACTCATGGAAAACCATTACATGAAAATAAGATGAAATAACTATTTGTGTTTAATTATTAAAGTCTGTTGTTTGTTAGATTTCATGTTTTGAAAATTACATTTCCTCACAATTTCAAAATTGAATAATAATAATTTCTCATGGAATTACTTATGTTTGAAGCTTTTACTAATTCTAGAAAAATTGAACAATGATAAATTCATTATTTATTAATTTTTTATTTTTTAAAATTGTTTTTTATTTTTTATTTACATTATTCACTAATACTATTATTTTCATTATATATATTATGTATCCAATTTTTGGGAAAAGGAAAACATATTAAATATCACTCAAAGTGTTGAATAATAGGTTTGATTATAATTATATCTCATTCAACTTATTACACATTATTCTTCTTTCACATTTTACTTCTTACACACTCTACTTCTTATGTATTCTGCTTCTTACACATTTTTATTCTTAAGGATTTCAGCTCCTTGTGTATCTTTCATCTTAGTTAGTTTATCTTTTTATGCATTTTATCATCTTAAAAAATTTCATTGTCCTGTGAAAATGATACTTAACCATAAATAAAATGATACTGACATAAAAAAAATTATACTAACAAATAAATAAAATTATAATTACAAAAAATGAAAAATGATTCTTATGATAATTTAAATTCATACTTGCATTGTTTTAAAAAATTTATTATTGTAACATCCTAGACTATAGAGACCCATATCTAGAAGTTATATTGTATTATTGGTAAAAAAAATACAGAAGTTCCAACAAGATCTAAAATCTTAGTATTGTTTTAAGACTAGATACGCATTTAAATTTCATTTTAAAACATAATATACAACATGGATACATTGTGATCATTTTGTTATCCCTTCCCCCAAATCCTTAAAAATTGATCATATTTCTATTCTAGGTTTCCTAGATATAGTAAAAAATAATGGTGAGAATAGATTCTAAAAAAGGAGTAGCATACAATGAAAGATAACATAACATAAACAAGTCATAAGTGATATGGAATGAATAAATAAAAAATATATATCCAAAATCAACTAAAATTGAGGGAAATATATATCTATGATAATAAATGGACACCTAGATAACATCAATCATTTATATCATTCTGATATAACTCATAATTTCAAACATCAAAACATATTTTCAAGACGATGCTCCAAGACACTATATTGATAAGGGGAGAGGTACACACTAAAACCCAAGTTGTTCTGTCTCAAGATAGATATCGATGAATCAGAGTACTATATAATTCTGAGCTCTTCTTTTCACCTGATTAAGTCTAATTCATTCACTTTAAAATTCAACAATACATTTTATACCATTGTTTAATGAATTTCAAACTAAATAATAACATGGATATCTTTACAATGAGAAATAAAAAAAATGATTCCTAATTTAAAAGAATATTTTCTATGTCTGCGTGAATACCACTTAATCAACTTATGAGACACAGGGTATCATAAAAGTAACTAGAAGTGCACTTATCAAAGAAATATAGTGTTGAGGGTACTTTCATTGTGTTGGTATGTCCATAGAAGATATTAATTGGGTTCAATAGTTTTTATTAGTGGGCGACCAAGAAAATGGTATGAAAAATCCTACATCATGGTTCATAAAGAGTGTATTAATATTTAAAAACATATCCCCTAGGAGTTTCTATCCAGGTATGCAGTCTTAGGCCCACCTTTCATGCATCAAATTAATGATTCATCTAATTTTAGACCAACCATTTTCTGGATTCTTACCTTCAGATGCATTTGTTTCATAGACATATCCACTTTTTAGTATTCCAATAGGGATGTAATTCTAGGAATCAATACACACTTTTACTTTACCAAAATTTAGTATGGTTTTTCCACTATGTAAAAGATGTAGTTTTAAAATAATTTTTTATTACTCTTGAATCAAAATAATATGAGGGAAATATAAAAATATATACTTTTAAACCCATTAAATTTCATGAGGAATAAGTTAAAAATTCTTCTATTCAAATTTATGCACCATAAAAAAGGAAATAGTTGATGAATATAACATGAGTCACAAAGACGGAAAATTGAAATAGAAACCCCCACTTATAGATTGGGTAGTAATTCAATTAAAACCACTTGAAATAAAGGGATTAAAATCAATCTTAAAATAATATTAATAAATTAATTTCATGTTATAATAACTCAAATAGGTAGTATATAAACCACATAAAGTAAATTGGGTTCATAATACAAAATAGGTCTCAAAGAGAGGAATTTGAGAGGCAAACCCCTTACCACTGGTCCTAGATTCCATGAGTGTACATTAACCACCTGAATCAAAAATATATCTATCTAAATCACTTAATTCATAACCTTACTCATATTTTTTTCATTTATACTATTTAAAAAAAGTTATTCTCTATTTAAATCCTACCTATTTTCCACATCAGTTGTTTATATTTTTGATCATCTATACTAGTTTCATAATAGCAGAGTCTATATTTAGTTTTCTTAAAAAATACAAAAAAAATAGGTAATTAATGTTACTATCAGGTGTATTTTATAATTATTAATGATGTTTCAAATTCCTTTCATTATTTTTTTAGTCCTTATCCTTAAATATGAAATCTACAAAGGCTTGTTTTGGTGATTCTTGACGAACGGAGGATGTTTTCTTAATTGATGAATTAATGTTGATATAACATATTCATAATGAAAAAAAAATGATTATTCAAATATTTATATTATATTTTACTTTTAATTATGTTTCCATAGTAATTCATGATAAAAATTCATAGTATTTTTCAAGTAGGTGGTTAAACATTCACTAACATTAACATTCCATGATTAATGGATTATTATAAGTTGATTTACATGCAATACCATTACACCATTAGAGTAAAGAAATGATTTAATGTTTATTTTTCTGGTATATTATAGTTATAAATTAATCCTAAGAATAAGTAACGGATATAAAAATATTACATGACTTGAATAAATGATTTTCCTCTTAGTATGCTTGTTTTAAACGATTGAATTAATAATGATCATTTGTTGAACATGTCATTAATAGGTTCTATAATTCTCCATAAAAACATTAATGATAACATAAACATAATATGTATCCATTTAATCCATTCTCATGACCATCCATGTAAGTGGGAGATGAAAATAAAACTATAAATCAATCGTTCCATTGAATCGATAGTCCACATGTATGCATAGTTGAAAATTTCATTTCCCATAGAAGGAGATAAAAGATTAATATAGTTTATTATTTTAAAAATATAAAAAATATATAAATATAATAATTATATATTAAATTAGTCACTATAACAATCCTTGTAATGAGTGGAAGGAAAATAAAACATGTTATGTTGTGGAGGCGGTAGTCCGCACATACACACGATTGACATCTTCTCTTTTCCTAAGGGGAATGGGAAAGTAGTTAGTATTTTTTACAAAAATATAATAATGTATGGTATAATATAAATATTGAAATCATGATATAATATTGTGAAAATATTAAATGTAAAGATAAAATGAAAATATGTTATCAAAAATATTGAACTCACGTTGAGGACTTTAGGTTTCTCTAGGAGAATTCCTTCAAAAGGAAGGGATTTGGAAAATCTATTCTATCCAAAATATTACGAGAATGAAAGAGGATACTAGAGGATGGAAATAGGGAATATTTTCTTGATGAAACCTATTTTTTATAGTGTTATTGTATGGATGGTGATTGGTGACTTTAATAAGTGGTGAGAATGACATTTTTGTAAATATTTCAACTTAATATAAATGGAGCACATGTTTAAAATGTCAAGTGGCTATAAAAATAGACAATAATTGATTTTAGGTTAATATAAGGTTCATAATATCTCAAAAACGCAATTCTATGTATTGTTTATCATGTTTCAATCCCTTTACCACTTAAATTATTACTTGTCCATTTTCACTTTTATCATAGTAACAAGATTTTAATATAGTAATTTATCCTTTATTCCTAAAAATAAAATGGTGCTTCTTAAATAATTAAGAACTAGTTATTTCAAATTTTAAATCCATTTAATATAATTACATTTCTCAATGTGATATAATTTAATTTTAAAATATTAAATATATAATTCATTAAAATGGTTTTAGTGAAAAGTGTGATTTAATCTTTAAAATATCGGATATAAGTTTATAAATTAATCATAATATTTTATAATGTATAATGTTACTTATAAAATATATATTTCTTTAGATAATGGTTTTTTATGTTTTATTTTATGCTTACAGCCTAGTGATTTCATAAAAGTCGTCGTTTTAAAAGAAATGCAATTTGCATTACTCACCTAAAAATCATTATTTTTAAAAAAAAACCCTAAATTTATACCAAATATAATATCCTTATAAAGAATTTAAAAATAAATTTTATTTTTTAAAAAAGAAATTATAACATTTAGAAAATCAAATTCTAAATATACTAATGAATTAATCCTCTTTAGAGTGTTCATTGTCTGATAGTTCATCATATGGTGTTTACCTACTATATTAGGGTCTCAAGTGTTATATTATCCCCCCTAAATAATATCATGCTAATAATTAAGGTATACATCACTTATTGAAAAAATGTTTATATTCCTCACTCAAAGCTTCTTCAGGCTTCCAGGTTCCTCTTATAATTTTTTATTTCTCCAAACGACTTTCACCAATCGAGTTATTTTTTTACACAATAATGACTCTCTTATTTCAAGAATTTGGATATGCTCCTCATTATAAGAAAAGTTTGGCTCCAACTCTATTCCCCCACATGAGAGCATAAGTGTTGGATATGGAATGTGTTTACTCAATAATGAAACATGAAAGATGTCATGTACTTTAGAAAGGTTGGGTGGCATATACAATCAATAATCTATAACTCTAATTTTTTATTATTTAAAAAGGAAAAATATACCTAGGGCTTAACTTCCCATTTTTATCAAATCATATAACTCCCTTCCTTTGGGAAACCTTAAAGAATAAATGATCCCCGGCTTAAAATTTCAAATCATTCCTTGTATTATCATCGTAGATATTTTTTCTTCTTTGGTCTATTTTAATATGATCATGCATAATATATACTTTAATTATTGTCTCCTCTATAAACTCTAGTCCAAATAACTTTCTTTCTCGAACTTCATCCCAATAGGTTGGAGTACCACGCCTCTTCCTATATAATGCTTCCTATAGTTCCATAAAGATCCTCTAAAAGAAGTTATTATTGTATGAAAATTCCACCAAAGGTAGAGACTAATCCCATATACCTTGTAATTCAAGTTAACATGATATCAACAAGTATTCTAATGTCTGGATAGTCCTTTAAGATTTCTCATCAGTCGAGTGATGATAGTTTTGTCATAATTTCTATCCTAGACCCAACTAAATAATACTTTTGATTACTATATCATGTATATAGTTTGATATATATGATCTATTCATACCATTATAGTGTATAAATTTTTGTATCCACTATTTAATGGTGATTTCCATATATTAATATTCATATCAAAATGTTATAGAAAATATTAGGATATAATGAGAACCATGAGATACTATCACATTAATTATAAACAAAGATCATATGATCTAGATACATCTTACTAACTGGACACAGTAGATGTCTGACTATCAGGTGTCAGGGTATCATAAGAATTGAGACTTCATATCTTGAAGTTCGCACTTAGTGATCTCTATTAATGATATAATGAGGAAAGACCCACCAAGTGTAACACCACATGTTTTGTGTGTCATTGGTTGTTCTTATCTACAAACATGTGTACTTGTCTCCTAACTTGAGATCATTACCAGTGTATGCCATTTGATTGCATAATTCTATGCAAATAAAAAACCATGATAATGAAATCATGTAAATGTATCCTATGTTGGGAGCATCATTGGTGGTATAACACTATTTGAATGGTCAAGAAAGGATTTGTAGCTTCTGAGTTGGGGAAGTAATATATCACTAGACTTATTGATCAGGATGGTAGTATATTCATAAGTATTTGTCCAAAGTAGTCGAGAGAAAATCCATCTAGTTATATCAACATTCAATAAATCAAAAAAAGGGTGACGACACAAGTGTGTGTCCAACTTTATGAGATAATTAAAGATAAAGATATCATATTAAACTATGTGTGTTTGTAGGTTGGTTATCATTGTTATGAATATCCTTGCCTCTTTAGGGGCTTTGATGGGTTTTTAGACTCCACTCTTGGTCAATGAATATTATCCACTTCTATGAGATAAGGGCCTAGATGGTCACACACAATAGTGTATTCAATAAGCTTCCCTATTCTAGTGAATATGTATATCAAACATGGTGGGACCCACCATGGGGTCTGAGTGTTGTCCAAGTCATAGGTCTCCAGAGAATAAATAAATTCATTATTATTCAAGTAAAGAATAATTTGGTTGAATTTATTTACTAAAATTATTTAAAATTTTAGTAAATACGATGAATAATATTAATCAAATGAATATTATTTTAGTATTTCATGTTTGTTTAATATTAGCAGGAATTATGAGTTGAGTTAATGACTCGGTTTTATCAAGTAATATATTTAATATAAATTATAGGTATGTGATAAAATTTAAATAATTTTTATGATGAAGTTTATTTCGTCATAATTATTTATTTAGTGGACATTAAATATATGAGGGATGAGGAATCTAATTCAAGTATTTAAGCATCCACTATGTTGGATGGAGTAGAATACTCAAGAGGGGGTGAATTGAGTATCTATAAAAATTTATATTAAATATTGGATATTTTAAAATTTCCCCCAAGTAAAAATATAATCTATTTCATTTTGTAGTGAATTTATAAGAGTCCTAAATGTTCAATTAATTTTTCAAAATATTGATTAGTTCTCAGCTATACTAATCTAAAGACTAATATAACTTTTGAAACTAACCTACCAGTTAAAAACCATTATAATAACTTGCTAAACTAACTGTTAGAGTTTGACTTTATTTGAATGAGATTTGTTATAAAACATAGTAAAATAAGATAACAATAGACACAATAGAAATTAAAACAAGAGGTTTAGTCTCAAGATGAGAATTAGTCCTCTTCACTTGGTGATCACCTTCCATCAAGCAGTTTAAATTAATAAACAAGTTTGATCCACATCCTAGATCGGGATTCAAAATAACACACAAGGCTGTCCAGGTCACATTTGACCTCTACCACAGTTTTTCGTTGAAAAAATAGAAAACAAGTCACACTTGAACTCTTCCACAGTTCTACATGGTATAAAAAAGGATAAATTGTGTGTGATATTTGAGGATATCAGGTATTCTCCAATTATACAGAGGATACAGTATATGTGTAACAGACAGATACACACACTGCTCAGAAATTTAAATAAATAAACTTAATAGAAATAAAGTTTTAGAGTAAGGTTTAGAAGTCTTTGGGTGTTATGCAGTGTGTCTATATACTCATTTGATGTAGTGGAGTTGAAGTTTGAGTCTTCTTCTGAAAGTTGACTCCAAAAGAGAGTGGCGTAACCGCTGTGTTTTTGGATTCCATGAGTATGAGATATTCAGCTTAATTTTTGAAATATGTTTAGACCATATCAGTAGGTTTATCTTGACTTATTATTCTCCTTGTGTGTTCTTCTATTTGATTTCTTAGGTTTAGTAAGTATGCTCAAAGGTTACAGGAGTTCGCAGGTTTTTCTTTTCTTGCTACTCTTCTACCCGCCTCGAATAATCCATCTTTTAATTCTTTTATACTTCGAGACCCAGTAGGCATAATGATCTCTCTAGGTGCATTTACCTCGTATTATCTTCAAAATATCCTACAGACAACATTAAATAATGCCAGAAACATTCACTACTAGAAAACTAACCTATTCCAATGGTTTAGAGAACTGTTGCCAAGTAAGCAGTTGGGATAGGTTTATACCAACGGTTTTGGAAACCGTTGTTATAATTAATGTGAAAATCTATACCAATGGTTATGGAACCGTTGGTATATGTATTTCAAAAAAAACATTCATTGGGATTTGATCCCAGGACCCATAGTTTATCATTGAACAACTTAACCACAAACCTAACATGAATTTTGTGAACATAATTACATAAATATATATATTTATTCTCATAATTATTTTAATTTTTGATTTTTATAATGTTCTCGGTAAGAAGATCTAATAAAAATTCAAAGGATCTATACCAACGGTTGTCAAAACCGTTGGTATAGATTGACCACCTTTCCCAATGGTTTGCCGAAACCGTTGAGATAGGTATACCATTTCCCAATGTTTTGGCCAAACCGTTGGGAAAGTTGTCCATAAAGTGGACTTTTCCCAAAGGTTTTTACAAACCGTTGGGAAAGGGTATACCTATCCCAACGGTTTGGCCAAACCGTTGGGAAAGGTGGCCACAAAGTGGATTTTTCCCAACGGTTTTGGAAAATCGTTGGGAAAGGTGGCCTTAAAGTGGGATTTCCCAACGGTTTGGCCAAACCACTGGGAAAGGGGGCCTATACCAATGGTTTTTACAAAACGTTGGTATAGAAGCGTTAGGAAAGGTCAGATTTCCACTAGTGATTAATTTTTATAAATAAGACTGTTAGATATAAATTTAAATTAATAAATTAAAAATATTTTTTATGACTATCAGTGAGTTATAAGTATCAGTGAGTCAATAGCATTGGTCTACCAGCATCAATTTTTCAGCATCGGTCTGTCAGCATCGGTCTGTTACCATCGGTGAATCTCTGTATCGATGAGTCCTTTCAATCGATATCGATGTCTCTGGGCATTGGTGATTCGTTTATGCTATCAGTATGTCTGGGCATCAGTGAGTCATCATCAGTGACTTGTTTTGAACTCTCAATGTGTTTCCCATCGAGGATTCATCCATCAGTAAGTCCTTTGAAATAACGGTGTGTCTCCCATTGGTGAGTCATGCAACGGTGAGTCGCTTGAACAATCGGTGTGACCGATCATCGGTGACTTGTCCATTGTTTTATAGTTTGTTCTATCGGTGAGTCATGCATGAATGTCTTCTTTGATTGGTGATTCCACATCGGTGAGTCAGCCAATGGTGACTCCATTGAACTATCGGTTTCAGGGACTTTAAAGAAACATAAAAAGTGTATGTCTTATATAGAACAACACCAAATTAAGTGAAATTTTGTAATTTCATGTAAATATACACTTGTAAATATATTGAAACATAAATATAAATAATTTATTGACTTATTGAGTTGTATTATACCATGTGACCTAAACTATTTGGTTATAAATATTTATTGACATGATTATCATTACTTAAAACATAATATGGGAATTACCACAATTTTTAAATTGGCATGATTTGTGATTGTTAAAAAAACTATCTCACAAAGGGTCCAACACACTATAAATACAATGAGAGAGTCTCTTGTTCAATGACTATATGTTGCAATATTTCTAGAACTACTCTCTCCTCTCCCTCTTTCTAGAGGGAGAATCTATTGATCCAGATGATCGGATCGAGTTCATCTCCATGCATCAAAGGTATATCGATAAGGTGATTTTCGGGTTGTCCAATTTCCATTATATAACCAATAATTTGATGATTAATCCTCCAGTAGATTTCAAAATCATGTATGGAAAATCTAGAGGGATTATGACAACCCTGATCTTTTATTACACAATTAAACATAATTTATTACATAAACTTCACTTGATACAACATAGAATATCGAGAGGTCTAGTGTATTTGGGGATTAGGATCATTACATAACAACTTAAAACATGAAATATAATATCTTTATTGAAAACTTAATTTACATGACCACTATATTCCCTCGTACTTAGCATTACATTGGATAACCTGAGGACATACATAAGAAAATGGTGAGCTATAAAGCCCAGTAAGGGAATAATCATGGAATAAAATGAGGAATATAATAAATGTTAGAAAATAGTCATATCAATAGATCACAAGAGAATCATAAACATAAAGGCATGATAAATCATGATAATCATAATATGTAAATGTGGCAACAACACTTAACATGGAATTAGCATGATCCAAGGCTCATTGCACATGGAGCATGAGTAAATCCTCATTGCACATGAAGCACAAGTAAAACCTAGTTGCACTTGAATTATCATGATTAAACACCCATTTCACATGATGTATCATGATACGATACCTTACCCAATGCATTGGAGTGCAATAAGGGCGCACCCTTCTTAAACATTTCATTTCATGCATAAGTGTGTCACATGGATTCATAAAACATAATCATTTATTCCACGATAAAGGAATGTCAAATTCATACATTAAACTTTATAATCAATATGTAAATGTTCATAATGGTTAATACCCTTGATAGAGAAATGGTCATGTTTGTAACACCCGAGACTTTTATGTTATATAAATCATCAAAGGAATCTTTTTCTACACAACACTTTCTTGGCTTGCTTTACACGCAATCGAGACCTTCCTCGATAGCTTGCGTCGTACGCAATACCGAGTTTCACTAAACAACAATATGCTATTAAAACTACCCGTTATGAATAGTAATAACCACTTTTTGAAATTTTATAAATTTTATTTTTCAAAATGGACTTCATTTTTTGGACTCAGAATATCAAAATTAGCCTAGGGTGAAATTTTGGTATTTTTCTGAAAACTTTCAATTTTTGATGAATAGTGAAACCACTAAGTGGTAGGTTAAAAACTGAATTTTGCATAAAACTTAATTTTACCGCTTCTGTGAATGGAATTTCAAAACTCCGAGAGACACGGTTAATATCAAGGACTAAAATGTGGTTCAATGAGATGAAAATAATTTTTTGGTGAATAGTAACTTTTTACTATTTTTACCGCGGTTAATAGTAAATAGGGTAACTAAGGGTAAATATGATATTAATATTACCCTAACACATGTCCTAATTCTATTGGACAACTGTAATTCGACCAAAAACAAACTTAGGAATAAAATATGACCATTTAGGCCCACTTGGATTAGATTAGGACATTTATTATTAATTTATTTAAAGAAGGGTTAAAATAGTTAAAATCAAAGTTTAATAAGTAAATCATTTTTAATATAGGGTTATACATAAGATAAATTCGATTATAAATATTCATTAGAAAGATAAAAAGATTTCCTACATGATGGTATTTTATTTGTAATTTTTAGACATCAAATAATTTAATTTATTTATGACACAATGATGATGCAGTAATTATCTTATTAATGAAATATTGACAAAATTGATAATATAAATACCAAAATAAATGTAATTTGAGACTTTTTATGAATTACACTAATTTTCTAGGTTACTATGATATATTAGTATTGATTTAATCAACTTGTTTTGAACATATAATTCTGTTATGACTTTGACAAAATCATATATCAAATAGTGTCAAAATTGACACAAAATAGTTTTTAAATCAAATATTATATTATTAATTGTTATTTTATTCCTAAAAATCTAAGGTTCGGCCAAATGACTTAGATAATGATATATATATTAATAATAAACAATTTGGGGTTCGTTTGTCATGTTATAGTAAGTTTATTAACCATATAGTGAAAGAAAACAAAAAGACATGGTAAAAGTTAAATTATTTAACTTAGAGTTAAATTTAATTGATAAGGTTAAAATAATATCCTAAACTTGTATAAATTCTATTGGTTGATAGGATTTCGACCCATCCCCACTTTAGCTTCGAAATAAGACCCTTTGGAACCATTATAAACCGATTTTGACTTTAATATAAAATAATATTTTGAGATATTCCTAAGGTGCCCCTCTCCTCCCTTATAAAAGGGCACCTCCTCCCCCTCCTCCTCACACCAATTTGAGCACTCAAGCTCGGCCAACCCCTGCCATTTTCCCTTCTCCACTTCCCTAGAATAATCCTAGAGGTCCTGGTCTTCTCCAAAGACCAATCTTAGTTCCTTAAGTGGAGGATTCAAAAAGGCGTTCCAAAGAAGAGGTAATATCCATTACCGATATTTTCAATTTCTTTCTTCTTCAACTTCTTCTTCTTTAGTTGTTTCATGATAAAGTAATAACATCAGTATTACTTACATACTGATATGTTATTATAAATATGAAACAACCCTAATTCACTTTCTATCCATCCTACGGAAAAATGAAATCACCGCGCGTGCGTACGTACGGAATACCGTCTCCACGCCGTGGTGTAATCTATTTTCCACCATCACCTTACAAGGATGGGTATAATGGTGTAATGAGTAACTATATATGATTATTATTAAGTAATATTGATACTGAAATAATATATATATATACTCCAATACAATTCCACGATCATAGGAACGATATCATCACTCGTGCGTGCGTACGGAATACCGTCTCCACGATGTGATGCGACTCGTTCTACATGATCTTCATTTCATAATGATTGTATAAATGAATTGAATGAATGAATATGGTATATACTACACTAATACCATTCTGGAAATGAATTATCTATAACCTAAAGATAAGAATAAGAATTTATTCGACAAAACACGCATAAGAACAAAAAGTTATAAAGACCCGAGTAACAAGTAACAATGAAATATTACTAACAAGAAGCTAATAATATGACCATATATGATCTCATATCAATATGTATGATTCTGGAATAAGTCAATAACATTATTTAAACCATTATACAGGATCTTCGGACACGAACAAAGCAAATCGGACCTAAGGTAAGGGAAATATCACAATCTCATTTTTATCCGAGATTGTTTATTCGTAAGTATTTACTGGGGTGTATTTTATCATCCACATCCATGTTCCCTCAATATGTAATATTGTTTCCATCCACTTGAAATAGTTTAAATCCAATTTTACCCTTAGGTGAGTTTTTTGTAAAGAATATGAAAGGAATCTTTTGTCGTTTTTCCGTACGAGGTACTTTTTGACTTTTCCGACAAAAGTACGAAGAATGTTTTTTTTAACTTATACGGCATGAATGGATGTTTAAAACATTACTTCAAAGAAGCTTCCTTTACAAGTTTTCAAGTTTATTTTTAATCAACTTCTTTTATTTTAAAGTCGTATGACATGTTATGAAAGGAAAAATGTTTTTGAAGAAGAAAGGATATTTTCCTCAAGAATTCAATTCAAGTGTTTTATCAAAATTATTTTCCATCTAAGATAATAAAGGGTTCTGTTTCTATCCATATTTTTACATTGGTTTGACTATGTTGTGATGGAATTATGTTTATGAATTACTTTATCATATATGAATTGATTTATGATGTCATGATGTTTCAAGAATCCCATTTTTGTTACATGTGTTATGCGATGATGCATGTTTTATGATTATGTGGCACAAATAAGAAAGGATTCATTATAAGATGGGTGGGACCTATATCTCCCTCCAATGCATTGGGTAATGATTTTATATCTCATGAGATAGACATGGCTGGAACGGAAGGTTATTTCGGTTCAGTGATACAGGACTGAAACGAGGAGTGAACTCGGTTCAGAAAGGGACTTTGTCCACTAAGATAGTCTTGGAAATGAGTCATGACTAACAAGAAATGATTTTCCATGATTATGTGTGCATGCCACAAAGATTCAAGTTTTATGTTATGATTATTGGGGATCTCATTTTCACTTCTATGATTTATTCCATGTTAAGATATTATGATCTCTTTTGCAGGTTTTGATTTTCATAAAGATATGATATGATTTTTATTTCCTTTATTTGCCCTTGCTGAGCATTTGAGCTCACCCTTTTATGTTTTCTTTTCCCCAGGTCAGGAAGATGGATATTAAGTAGAATATGCTAAAAGGGACCCTAGATATGATGAAATAAATGGGAGACACTGTAGAAGATTTATGAACCAGTTGTTTATGTTTCCCCAGTTTCTAAAGACACTATACCTATACGGTCCTTTGTGGTTTTGTCATATATTGTAATAAGAGTGCTTCAATTTTGAAGTATTAACAATGTATGTAAAGTGTGGGTCGTTATAGTTGGTATCAGAGGAAAGGTATAGTCAACCTTTGGAAACTAGGATGTGAAAGCCTTAGTAAGAACCCTAAGGATAAGTCTAAGCATAGAACACAATCTTAGTGTTTTAGAAATGGCCTTGAATAACCTAGGATAAGACCTTAAGCATGAAAATTTTATTCTTGAATTATGTGGTTTCCTATTATAATTAGTGTTGCTCACACTATTCTTCTTGGTTTTAGTCAATGGCTGGAACCCGAAGGAACCGTGTTAATGTGGAATGCGATGGGCAATGCAATGATTGTCCCCCTGAGCAACCAAACGATATGGGAGCTGGAATGCAAAATCTTGTAGCCATGCTCACACAACTTTCTCAAGATATGAATCATGCAGGATTTCCAAACGAACAAAGAAGGGAGCAACATTCTGTTGAATCCTTCATGAGGCAGCGTCCACCATCTTTCAGCGGGTCTACTGATCCATTAGTTGCTGAACAATGGATTAGTACTACTGAAAAGATATTTTCAGTTCTTCAATGTTCTGAGCATGATAAAGTCATCCTAGCAGTGTATCGTTTGGAAGGAGATGCGGATCAATGGTGGAATCTTTTTAAGAATACGAGGCAAAGGGATGAAATTGAGTCTATGGAATGGGACGAGTTCAAGAACTTATTTTTCAATAAGTACTTCCCTCGTATTCTCCGAACAAAGATGGAGAAAGAGTTCCTTGAACTGAAGCAAAGGGATGATGAATCTGTTAGTACCTATGAAGCAAATTTTACAAGACTTGCAAGGTACGCTTCTGGTATTATTATCCAACCTGAGAGTAAGATCGATCGATTCTTTAGTGGCTTAAAACCAAGTCTTCTAAGGGCGTTAGCCATAAGGGACTTCAATAGCTACGAGGAAATCGTTCGATGTGCTCTCAAAGTCGAGATGGAGATTGGAGTAACCCATCAGTCACATGGGTTTGATAAGAAGAGGAAGATGGAATTCAAAGAAAAATCTAAAGAGCACACGGAAAAGAAGATGAACTTTCCCTTATTCTCAAAGTGTGGAAAGAAACATGGAGGGAGTTGTCTTAAAGGGACAAGTAAATGTTTTAAATGTGGAAAGGAAGGTCATCGGGCATTTGAATGCCGTGATAATGTGAAGAAGATGTCTAATGATGCAAACAAAGGAAGGGATACACAGAATGAACCTGCTACACTTCAATGTTTCAAGTGCAAGGAGATGGGGCATTATGCCAATCAATGCCCAAATCCAAGGGTTGATGATGATGGTCGACGTCAACAAACTCTTAAGGCTAAAGACAAAGGAAAGTCACATGCAATTTCTATCAGCGATGTGGAGTACGATAACGATGTGGTGAAAGGTACACTTACCATCCACTCTAAAGTAGCAAATGTTTTATTTGATTCTGGATCCACCCACTCTTTTATTTCTGAAAAATTTTCTAAGGGTATCACCGTATTACCTCAACAATTAGATGTTGAGTTAGCTGTGACAACACCTAATGGCACATCAATCGCATCAGAAGTTTATAATTCTTCTCCGATCGAAGTTTGTGGGAAAGTGCTTCCTGCAAATCTTGTGATCCTTCCTTTAGTGGAATTTGATGTGATTCTTGGCATGGATTGGCTTTCTCTACATGGAGCTCATATCAATTGCCAAAGAAGGGAAGTCACATTTCATATTCCAGATCAACCTACGATCGTCTATCAATGCAAGGATGAACATAACCTTCCAGTGGAAATTTCTTCCATCTTATGGGTATTGATTCCACTAAATGAAGGTTATTTATCTCAAATGGTTGGTGAGAAACTCACGATTAAGAATATGCCCATTGTACGGGAGTTTGATGATGTCTTTCCGGAGGAATTGCCGGGTCTTCCACCAAATCGTGAAGTTGAGTTTTCAATAGAACTCGTACCGGGTGCTTTGCCTATTTCAAAGACACCTTATAGAATGGCCCCAATTGAGTTGCAGGAATTGAAGAAGCAACTCCAAGAGAATCTTGATAAGGGATTCATACGCCCTAGTGCGTCACCTTGGGGAGCACCTGTTCTATTTGTTAAGAAGAAAGATGGATCAATGAGACTCTGCATTGATTATCGAGAACTTAACAAGATCACTATCAAGAACAAATATCCTCTCCCACGCATTGATGACTTATTTGACCAACTACGCGGAGCTCAATACTTTTCCAAGATTGATCTTCGTTCAGGGTATCATCAATTAAGGGTCAAAAGGGAGGATATACCAAAGACGGCTTTCCGTACAAGGTATGGACACTATGAATTTATAGTGATGCCATTTGGTCTTACTAATGCCCCTGCTATCTTCATGGATCTAATGAATAGAGTCTTTAGAGACTATCTTGATCAATTTGTGGTAGTCTTTATAGACGATATTCTTGTCTATTCAAAGAGCAAGGAAGAGCATGAAGATCACTTGAGAATTATATTGAAGACCCTGAGAAAAGAGAAGCTTTATGCCAAATTTACCAAGTGTGAATTTTGGCTTCAAAAAGTTGCATTTTTGGGTCATATAATCTCAAAAGAGGGGATATCTGTGGATCCAGCAAAAACAGAGGTTATCGAAAGATGGTCAAGACCAACAACAGTAACTGAGATCTGAAGTTTTCTTGGTTTGGCTGGATATTATCGACGTTTTGTAAAAGATTTTTCACGGTTATCTAATCCAATCACCAAGTTGACTCGGAAAGGAGTTAAGTTTGTCTGGACAGAGGAATGTGAAGAGAATTTCAAGGAGTTGAAAAGAAGGTTATCCAGTGCACCTGTGCCCACACTGCCTTGTAGTGGAGAAAGGTTTGTGATCTACAGTGATGCATCCAAGAAGGGATTGGGGTGTGTTCTTATGCAAAATGATATGGTGATAGCTTATGCCTCACGACAGTTGAAAATACATGAGTAAAATTACCCAACACATGATTTGGAGTTGGCTGCGGTAATCTTTGCATTAAAGATTTGGAGGCATTACCTTTATGGTGAAAGGTGTGATATTTATACTGATCATAAAAGTTTAAAGTATATTTTCACACAAAAGGAGTTGAATATGCGCCAAAGAAGATGGTTGGAGCTGATTAAGGATTATGACTGCTCAATCCATTACCACCCTGGGAAAGCAAACAAGGTGGCAGATGCATTAAGTCGACAAGACCATGCTAGTTTATCCATGATGAGGATCACAAAAGATCCAATATTTATGAATTTACAAAGGATGGATCTTGGAATTATAATGGAAGGGGAAAAATCTTATCTTTCTCAAATGAATGTTCAACCATCTATACATGTGAAGATTAAAGAGGCACAGAAAGAAGATGTCGAGTTACAAAAGAAGGTGAGAAATGTTCCTGAATTCAACCTTGATTGTGATGGGATAATAAAGTTCAGGAATCGGGTTTGTGTTCCTCCCATCCCCGAATTAAAGAAAGAGCTGCTGGATGAGGCTCATAGTTCTTCATTCTCTATTCATCCTGGAAGCACGAAGATGTATAGGGACCTGAAAGAGTACTTCTGGTGGGATGGCATGAAAAGAGATGTTGCTGAATATGTCTCTCGATGCTTGGTTTGTCAACAAGTTAAAGCTGAGAGACAGAAGTCTAAGGGGATGTTACAACCATTACCCATACCCGAATGGAAATGGGAAAACATCACTATGGACTTTGTCACAGGACTTCCTAAAACATCCAAAGGCAATAATGCTATCTGGGTCATAGTTGATCGTCTTACAAAGTCTGCACACTTCATTGCTATTAGAGAGGATTTCTCTCTAGATCAGCTTGCCAGGATATATGTAAAGGAAGTGGTAAGATTGCATGGAGTACCACTTTCTATTATATCTGATCGGGATCCGATATTTACCTCGAAGTTCTGGCGAAGTCTTCAGCATACTCTGGATACAGAGTTGAGTTTCAGCACTGCTTATCATCCCCAGACAGACGGTCAGTCTGAGAGAACAATTCAAACCCTAGAATATATGTTGAGAGCTTGCTCTATGGATTTCAAAGGAGGTTGGGATCAACACCTACCTTTGGTAGAATTTTCTTATAATAATAGCTTTCACTCCAGTATTCAGATGGCTCCTTATGAAGCTCTCTATGGAAAGAAATGCAGGACTCCAACTTGCTGGGATGAAGTTGGGGAAAGAAAGCTATTAGGACCTGATCTCGTTGATGAAATGGCAGAAAAGGTTAGATCTATTCAACAACACATAAGAGCAGCTCAGAGTCGACAGAAAAGTTATGCCGACAATCGAAGAAAAGACCTAGAGTTTGAAGTGGGTGATAAAGTGTTCTTACGAATATCTCCCTGGAAGAGGGTTATGAGATTTGGAAAGAAGGGGAAGTTGAGCCCTAGATATATCGGTCCTTTCGAAATACTGGATCGTGTTGGGAAGGTAGCTTACCGATTGGCGCTTCCACCGAATCTCTCTCAAGTTCACGATGTGTTTCATGTATCTCTCCTGAGAAAGTACATACCAGATCCTTCACATGTACTCAGCTCAGAAGTTGTACCGCTGGAGCAAGATCTTTCTTATGAAGAACAGCCGATAGAGATTCTGGATCGTAGCGAAAAAGTCCTACGAAACAAGACCACTCGCTTGGTGAAAGTTTTATGGAGAAACCACCAACTTGAAGAAGCTACATGGGAGCTTGAGGATATGATGAGGGAGAAGTATCCTCTTTTTTTGTTGCAAAGTGACGAATTTCGAGGGCGAAATTCTTTTTAAGGGGGGTAGAATGTAACACCCGAGACTTTTATGTTATATAAATCATCAAAGGAATCTTTTTCTACACAACACTTTCTTGGCTTGCTTTACACGCAATCGCGACCTTCCTCGATAGCTTGCGTCGTACGCAATACCGAGTTTCACTAAACAACAATATGCTATTAAAACTAGCCGTTATGAATAGTAATAACCACTTTTTGAAATTTTATAAATTTTATTTTTCAAAATGGACTTCATTTTTGGACTCAGAATATCGAAATTAGCCTAGGGTGAAATTTTGGTATTTTTCTGAAAACTTTCAATTTTTGATGAATAGTGAAATCACTAAGTGGTAGGTTAAAAACTGAATTTTGCATAAAACTTAATTTTACCGCTTCTGTGAATGGAATTTCAAAAATCCGAGAGACACGGTTAATATCAAGGACTAAAATGTGGTTCAATGAGATGAAAATAATTTTTTGGTGAATAGTAGCTTTTTACTATTTTACCGCAGTTAATAGTAAATAGGGTAACTAAGGGTAAATATGATATTAATATTACCCTAACACATGTCCTAATTCTATTGGACAACTGTAATTCGACCAAAAACAAACTTAGGAATAAAATATGACCATTTAGGCCCACTTGGATTAGATTAGGACATTTATTATTAATTTATTTAAAGAAGGGTTAAAATAGTTAAAATCAAAGTTTAATAAGTAAATCATTTTTAATATAGGGTTATACATAAGATAAATTCGATTGTAAATATTCATTAGAAATCTAAAAAGATTTCCTACATGATGGTATTTTATTTGTAATTTTTAGACATCAAATAATTTAATTTATTTATGACACAAAGATGATGCAGTAATTATCTTATTAATGAAATATTGACAAAATTGATAATATAAATACCAAAATAAATGTAATTTGAGACTTTTTATGAATTCCACTAATTTTCTAGGTTACTATGATATATTAGTATTGATTTAATCAACTTTGTTTGAACATATAATTCTGTTATGACTTTGACAAAATCATATATCAAATAGTGTCAAAATTGACACAAAATAGTTTTTAAATCAAATATTATATTATTAATTGTTATTTTATTCCTAAAAATCTAAGGTTCGGCCAAATGACTTAGATAAGGATATATATATTAATAATAAACAATTTGGGGTTCGTTTGGCATGTTATAGTAAGTTTATTAACCATATAGTGAAAGAAAACAAAAAGACATGGTAAAAGTTAAATTATTTAACTTAGAGTTAAATTTAATTGATAAGGTTAAAATAATATCCTAAACTTGTCTAAATTCTATTGGTTGATAGGATTTCGACCCATCCCCACTTTAGCTTCGAAATAAGACCCTTTGGAACCATTATAAACCGATTTTGACTTTAATATAAAATAATATTTTGAGATATTCCTAAGGTGCCCCTCTCCTCCCTTATAAAAGGGCACCTCCTCCCCCTCCTCCTCACACCAATTTGAGCACTCAAGCTCGGACAACCCCTGCCATTTTCCCTTCTCCACTTCCCTAGAATAATCCTAGAGGTCCTGGTCTTCTCCAAAGACCAATCTTAGTTCCTTAAGTGGAGGATTCAAAAGGGCGTTCCAAAGAAGAGGTAATATCCATTACCGATCTTTTCAATTTCTTTCTTCTTCAACTTCTTCTTCTTTAGTTGTTTCATGATAAAGTAATAACATCAGTATTACTTACATACTGATATGTTATTATAAATATGAAACAACCCTAATTCACCTTCTATCCATCCTACGGAAAAATGAAATCACCGCGCGTGCGTACGTACGGAATACCGTCTCCACGCCGTGGTGTAATCTATTTTCCACCATCACCTTACAAGGATGGGTATAATGGTGTAATGAGTAACTATATATGATTATTATTAAGTAATATTGATACTGAAATAATATATATATATACTCCAATACAATTCCACGATCATAGGAACGATATCATCACTCGTGCGTACGTACGGAATACCGTCTCCACGATGTGATGCGACTCGTTCTACATGATCTTCATTTCATAATGATTGTATAAATGAATTGAATGAATGAATATGGTATATACTACACTAATACCATTCTGGAAATGAATTATCTATAACCTAAAGATAAGAATAAGAATTTATTCGACAAAACACGCATAAGAACAAAAAGTTATAAAGACCCGAGTAACAAGTAACAATGAAATATTACTAACAAGAAGCTAATAATATGACCATATATGATCTCATATCAATATGTATGATTCTGGAATAAGTCAATAACATTATTTAAACCATTATACAGGATCTTCGGACACGAACAAAGCAAATCGGACCTAAGGTAAGGGAAATATCACAATCTCATTTTTATCCGAGATTGTTTATTCGTAAGTATTTACTGGGGTGTATTTTATCATCCACATCCATGTTCCCTCAATATGTAATATTGTTTCCATCCACTTGAAATAGTTTAAATCCAATTTTACCCTTAGGTGAGTTTTTTGTAAAGAATATGAAAGGAATCTTTTGTCGTTTTTCCGTACGAGGTACTTTTTGACTTTTCCGACAAAAGTACGAAGAATGTTTTTTTTAACTTATACGGCATGAATGGATGTTTAAAACATTACTTCAAAGAAGCTTCCTTTACAAGTTTTCAAGTTTATTTTTAATCAACTTCTTTTATTTTAAAGTCGTATGACATGTTATGAAAGGAAAAATGTTTTTGAAGAAGAAAGGATATTTTCCTCAAGAATTCAATTCAAGTGTTTTATCAAAATTATTTTCCATCTAAGATAATAAAGGGTTCTGTTTCTATCCATATTTTTACATTGGTTTGACTATGTTGTGATGGAATTATGTTTATGAATTCCTTTATCATATATGAATTGATTTATGATGTCATGATGTTTCAAGAATCCCATTTTTGTTACATGTGTTATGCGATGATGCATGTTTTATGATTATGTGGCACAAATAAGAAAGGATTCATTATAAGATGGGTGGGACCTATATCTCCCTCCAATGCATTGGGTAATGATTTTATATCTCATGAGATAGACATGGCTGGAACGGAAGGTTATTTTGGTTCAGTGATACAGGACTGAAACGAGGAGTGAACTCGGTTCAGAAAGGGACTTTGTCCACTAAGATAGTCTTGGCAATGAGTCATGACTAACAAGAAATGATTTTCCATGATTATGTGTGCATGCCACAAAGATTCAAGTTTTATGTTATGATTATTGGGGATCTCATTTTCACTTCTATGATTTATTCCATGTTAAGATATTATGATCTCTTTTGCAGGTTTTGATTTTCATAAAGATATGATATGATTTTTATTTCCTTTATTTTCCCTTGCTGAGCATTTGAGCTCACCCTTTTATGTTTTCTTTTCCCCAGGTCAGGAAGATGGATATTAAGTAGAATATGCTAAAAGGGACCCTAGATATGATGAAATAAATGGGAGACACTGTAGAAGATTTATGAACCAGTTGTTTATGTTTCCCCGGTTTCTAAAGACACTATACCTATACGGTCCTTTGTGGTTTTGTCATATATTGTAATAAGAGTGCTTCAATTTTGAAGTATTAACAATGTATGTAAAGTGTGGGTCGTTATAATGTTATTCACTACACAATGACATTGGCTTAGAAAATCGGTGCAATTTTGGTAGCGTAACGACATGACGTAAGAATTCAAAAAAATGGTTCATGAGAGATTAAGTGGTGTCTCATCATATCTACATGAAATGGACAGTAAGGGGCTAATATAGATACATGTATCGACAATTTTAATGTAATTTAGTGTCATGATACAAAATAATTTCTTGAATGTAAAAGAGGAGAGAGAAATTCCTTTCGGAATTTCGGCATAGTAACGGGTGTACATGGGAGGCATTTAATGAGATATAATGGGGTCTAACATCATTCAAAAATAAAGAGGGAAGTGTGGTGGAGGTTTGAAACCATGCCCCAACATTTATAATTGAAATTAAAAGTTCATAACAATATTAAGAAAATTGGACAAAAATGAGAAAGGAAGAAAAAACCCTTACTTGGAAGTGTGGTTCCAAAGGCTTGAGAGAGGATTGAGGGAGGATTCTTGGGAGCTTGGGGAACCTTGTGAGGATTCTATAGAGAGTATATCAAAGGTTTTATGAACTCCAAAGGCTTTGAGTAGGGATTAAGTGAGATCTTGGGTGGGTTTATATAGGAAAGGTGAGGGAATTCTTTATTATTTAGGTTTGGGACACCTCACATTAAACAAATCCAAACCACAAACCATCCCATAATTTTTGCCCATGGTATTTGGAAAAGGGAAGTGGAAAACAATATTTTATAAGGCCAAAGTCAGAACTTCTTAAAATAATGTGGTTGCTTATGTGGAGGTGAGTCGCACTCCCAAGGAAAACAATTTAAAAAGGAAAGATGTTTAATAAGCCTTGAAGGATCCATTAATGCATTGTAAAATAAGTCAAACAAACCCAAAATAACATTATTTTAATGGTGAAACATATATTTGTAGAAAATAAGGCTTATATTATTTTATTACATCACTATTGGGTCATTATGATGTCATAAAACACATAATATATTTAAATGGTATTTAATTTTTACCCAAAAATTTGACAGCCTCAGAAAATTATGAAAAATTCACTGTTGGATAATTTTGACATCCTGATTCCAGAAATAATATTCATTTTATCTAAATAATTTTCTAAATATGTTAATTTTCACTTTTAAAATAAAAACTGACATTTATCGAAAATTCATGGGTTTTGACAAAAACGGCTTTCAAACCTTAATAAAAACTACAATTGCATTCATAAAATTATACAATCATTTATATTTAATAAAAATTAATTTAATAATAATAATAATATTTTATAAAAATATTAATTAATTCAAAAATCTGTTAATTCATCAAAATAGATTTCTTAGTTGAACATTAACTAAAAATACTATTTGTGGTTTAAAAACTATTTACAAGGTAAAAATAATAAAATGAAGGTATATTAATTATTATATACAGGAATAATGTACATGACCATAGTGATAATGTCTTGTTACATAAACCCTTATAACACCAGCATAAGACCGAAGGGTGAGGTGTGAAATGGGGACCGACTCTTGGGTTGGCTCGGATAACATTGCTCTAGAGGTAATCTCTATCAATTTCCAATTATCTCATAGGTGGTTCCACTCGAGCTAAACATATTCAATCTCATATTGGGCTTGGTCAAGAGAAAATCCCAAATCTCCAACCTCCTTTCAAAGCTCTGACAAATGGGCTTCGTATGGGGCATGTCTACTGGATGAGGTCATCGTTTCCTTTGTCTAAGTAAATTGGATTTGTTAAAGTCCTATATTTATACTAATCATGTGATCACTGTTCAACAGCTATATTAACAAAAGTTGCAATTATTAACAGTATTTTAAAATCAAAAAACATAAAACCAAAGAATTTTACATTTTTATATAATCATTTTACATAAAGAGACATTTAATTTGATCAAGAGGTATTTCCATTAATGAAATTCTGCGTCGTTACAATCTTCCCACCTTAAAAAATTTCACCCTTAAAATTTTCTTTTCCCACACTAAAATAGAAGTAGGTAACTCTGATTCATCATTTCCTCTGATTCCCATGTCACTTCTTCAAACTTGTGGTTTCTCCACAACAACTTGATGAGGGGAATTGTCTTATTTCTTAGAACTTTTTCTCTACGATCTAAGATCTTCACTGGTTTATCCTCATAAGAAAGATCATCCTCTAACTGTACCACCTCTAAAGAGAGTACATGTGAATGGTCCGGTATGTACTTCCTTAAGAGGGATACCTTAAAGAAATCATGTAATTTGTCCATGGTAGGTGGAAGTGCTAGTCGATAGGTCATAGCGCCGACTTGATCAAGAATCTCGAACGGGACGATGTACCTTGGACTTAACTTCCCATTATTTCCAAACCTCATGACCTTTTTCCATGGAGATATGTATAGAAATACCATGTCTCCAACTTCAAACTCAAGGTCTCGTCAACGGTTATCTGCATAACTCTTCTGTCGACTCTGGGCTGCCTCGATACGCTGCTGAATGGTTTTCACCTTCTCCGCCATTTCTTCGACCATTTCTGGTCCAAGCAGTTTATGCCCACGGACCTCATCCCAACATTCTGGTGTTTTGAACCTTTTCCCATAAAGGGCTTGATATGGTTCCATTTGGATGCTCGAGTGGAAACTATTTTTATAAGAGAACTCAACCAGAGAAAGATGTTGATCCCATCCTCCTTTAAAGTCCATTGAGCACGCTCTCAACATTTCTTAAAGTGTTTGGATAGTCCGCTCAGATTGGCCTTCAGTTTCCGGATGATAGGCCATACTAAAGTTCATTTCAGTATTCATAGCATATTGAATACTCTTCCAAACCTTAGAGGTGAATCTTGGATCTCAATCAAACATAAAAGATATTGGTACTCCATGCACCCTTACCACTTCTCTAATATATATATGTGCTAGTTTATTCAATGAGAAATCATCCCGAATAGCAATGAAGTGTGCAGCCTTTGTAAGATGATCCACAACAATCCAGATTTCATTGTTTCCTTTGGATGTCCTTGGAAGTCCAGTGACAAAGGCCATGGTGATGTTCTCCCATTTCCATTCAGGTATGGGCAATGGTTGCATCATACCCTTAGACTTCTGCCTTTCTATCGTCACTTGCTGACACACCAGGCGCTTTGATGTATATTCAGCGATCTTCTTCTTCATATTATACCACCAATAATGTTCTTGATGATATCGATACATCTTTGTGTTTTCTGGTTTAATAGAGAAATTTGAAATATGTGCATCATCCAAAAGTTCCTTCTTCATCTCTGGACTTGATTGAACACATAGTATTTTCCCAAATCTCACAATTCCTTCTTCATTAACATTAAAATCTAGGGATTTCCCTTTCTTGATAGTTTCCACTTTTTCCTGAATTCCCACATCATCCTTTTGATCATCCTTTAACCTTTCCAAAAGTGATAGTTGAGAAATAATTTGTGGAAGGATTGATGATGTTCCATTCTTTATGATTCCAATGTCAATCTTCATCAAATCTAAGAACATTGGATCCTTTTCAATTATCATCAATGATAGAATCATTGGGTCCTTTCTACTTTGGGCATCTGTCACCTTGTTCATTTTCCCAGGGTGGTAATGAATTGAGAAGTCATAGTCATTGATAATCTCTAACCATCTTCATTGGCGCATGTTCAACTCTTTCTGTTTGAATATATACTTGAGGCTTTTGTGGTCCGTATATATTTCACACTTCTACCCAAAGAGATAATACTGCCAAATTTTCAAAGCAAAGATCACTACAACCAACTCGAGGTCATGTGTTGGATAGTTCTATTCATGAAATTTCAATTGTCTTGAAGCATAGGCACTGACTTTGTTATTTTTCATCAACACACATCCCAGGCCCTTCTTCGAATCATCACTGAATACCACAAAAAGTTCTCCACTTGTGGGTAAAGTGAGAACGAGCGCAGTGATAATCCTCCTTTTCAACTCCTTAAAGATTTATTTTCATTCATCACTATAATAAAACCTTAATCCCTTCCCTGATAACTTCGTAATAGGGTTGGACAATTGTGAGAAATTTCTCACAAATCGTCGATAATATCCAGTTAACCCTAATAATCTACGGATATCAGTTACTGATGTTGGCCTCAGCCACCCCTAAATTGAATCTGTTTTGGAGGGATCCATAGATATCTAATTACTTGTGATGATATGGCCCAATAATGAGACCTCCTTAACCTAGAACTCACACTTTTTGTACTTTGCATAGAGCTTCTCCTTCCACAAGGTCTCTAGTACAGTTCTTAGATTCTCCTCATGATCCTCCTTGGTTTTGGAGTATATCATAATATCATCTATAAAGACTACCACAAATTTGTCGATGTAATCTCTAAAGACTCTATTCATCAAGTACATAAAGATTTTTGGAGCATTAGTGAGTCCTAAAATCATTACTGTGAATTCATAGTACCCGTATCTTGTACGTAAAGCAGTCTTGGGGATATCTTCCTTCTTCACCCTTACATGATAATATCCTGACCACAAATCCACCTTGGAGAAGTATTGTGCTCCATGCAACTGATCGAACAAGTCATCTATTTGTGGGAGAGGATACTTGTTCCTTATTGTGATTTTGTTAAGCTCATGATAATCGATGCAAAAGCGCATTGACCCATCCTTCTTCTTGACGAAGAGGACTGGTGCACCCATGGTGATGCACTTGGGCGTATAAACCGTTTATCCAAATTCTCTTATAGTTGTTTCTTCAGATCCTCAATATCTACAAAAACCATTATATAATGAGTCTTGGATATTGGAAATCCCCAGGTATAAGTTCAATTGAGAATTTGACATCTCTTCTAGGAGGAAGACCAGCCAATTCCTCGGGAAACACTTCAGCAAATTCCCACACAATAGGCATGTCCTCTAGGATGGTTTCCACCATAGACTCAATCATCTGAGTCAGATGTGCATTCTTATAGGGAAGTAATATCAACACTTGAGATGATGGAGCTAAAGAAGATTCATCTTCCTCCTTTCACATGTAAAGAATCGGGGGTCGATTCTCTACATGGAGATTGATTTCCCTCTCATGGAAATTTATGTTGGATCAATATAAGGAAAGTCAATCCATTCCAATAATTGAATCAAATTCCACTAGAGGGAGTTTTATGAGGTTCACCGGGAAGTTTAATCCACATATTATGATGGGGGAGGAGTTATATTCATGGGATTCAATGATTTCCCCATTTGTCATACTCACCGACATCTTCACTTCTAGGATTTTTCGTGGTACTGGGACTGTTCTACTAAATTTTTGATATATAAAAAAAATGTGTAGAACCTAAATCAAGAAGTATGTTCTCTATTCTTGAATGAATAACTATCTTACCTATCACCACTTCATTGTCGGAGTTAAATTCGGTAGTAGTGATGGCAAAAGCTCGCCCTTGCTGCCTTGGAGGTTGTTGGTTGCCTCAAAAAACACTTGGATTTGGGCACTGATTTTCAAGATGCCCTAGTTCATAGCAGTTGTAGAAATGAACAACGCATTGAGGTTAGAACAAATAGTTCCTCTTCTCTGTTGAAGCCATGGGTTTTTCTTGTCGATAGTTAACAGCTAGGTTCCCTTCTCTTCCACACCTAAAGCATTTTCTCGTCCCCTTCAGGCAATTTCTAGGGTGCTTCTTTCCACACCTTTGGCAAGTGGGGTGCTAGATCTTATTAGCACCATTGGATTTATCCATCAGACAACTAGAATTGAATTCCACCTTATGATTCATATCCCCATGATACCCCTAAGATTCTCCGATCTCTATTTCGACCTTGAGGGCACATCAGAAAATTTCCTCATAGATGTCGAAGTCACTAATTTCCAGTACTTTCCACAGGATAGGTTTCATCCCACCAAAGAAGCGGTCAACCTTGCATTCAACGGTAACGACAAAGCTATAATCGTATCATGCTATCCTTGTGAAGTTTTCATCATACGTTCTAATAGATTCGTCATCTTTTTTCTTGATCAAGTAAGTCCCTTTTCATATTAATCCGGAGGCTGCGCAGAAAATATTTATCGAAAAACATCATCCGGAAATCCTTCCATTCCAAAGCCTCGATCTCCTCCTCAGGCTTTGTATTTTTTATCAGTTTTCACCATTGATCAGATCCACCCTCCATGCGATAAGAATTCATGAGAACCTTCTCTGGTTCAGAACATTGAAGGATGGAGAAGATCTTTTAAATGGAGTTGATCCATTGTTCAGCGATTGAGGGATCAGATGATCCATTAAAAGTAGGAGGTCTTTGTCTAATCAAGCTCTCGATAGCGACTTGTTCTTTATTAGGGGGTTGAACGTTCCTCTTTACCCATGTTTCTATTCAAATATTGAGTTAGCTAAGAGAGAAGCATGACAAATCTCAAGATTCCCACTCCCATTGGATTGGTAATCTCATTATTACATTCATTACATTGATCTTCACATTGGTTGTTAGCCTGAGTCCTCCTATTACCAGCCATTGGCTAGAATAAAAGGAAACTTAGTGGTAACACATAAAGGTTAATCTAAGGACAAAACTAATAAATTATAAATAACTTTTATTTCCTTAACATATAAATCTATTGGCTTCAGTCTATGTTATCCATGATCTACTTTCTAACATATATTTTTAGGGCATTTTTTCCCTTAATAATGGTTCATACTAAGCTTGTGAATTTAACAAATCATATCCATCGAGAGTGTTGTAACCAATAGTGCATCAAGGCCCGTTTTCATGCACCAGTTACCATTAGATTCTAGCTCAAAGTGGTGTTTTCGGGTTTTATCCCTAGGATACATTTGTGCCAGAGCTGCCTCTACCTGCTCGTATCCAGACAGGGATGTATTTTCTTGATAAACCACTTACTCAATACTCACCAAAACTTAGGGATTTTTTTATTATACTTAGTCTTCTCTCTATGGATTCACTATGGTTTTCTAATTCTAATCTCAAAAATAACTAAACCTATCCTCTGATACCAACTATGAAAACCCTAATCTTTTATTACACAATTAAACATAATTTATTACATAAATTTAATTGATACAACATAGAATATTGAGAGGTCTAGTGTCTTTGAGGATTAGGATCATTACATAACAACTTAAAATATGAAATACAACATCTTTATTGAAAAATTCCTTTACATGACCACTACATTCCCTCATACTTAGCATTGCATGGGATAACCTGAAGGAATGCATAAGAAAAGGGTGAGCTATAAAGCCCAGTAAGGGAATAATCCTGGAATAACATGAGGAATAAAATACATGTTAGAAAATAGGAATATCAATAGAGCACAAGAGAATCATAATCATAAAGGCATGATAAATCATGATAATCATAACATAGAAATGTGGCAACAACACTTAACATGGAATTAGCATGAGCCAATGCTCATTGCACATGAAGCATTAGTAAATCCCCATTGCACATGAAGCATGAGTAAAACCTAGTTGAACTAGAATTAGAATGAATAAACACCCATTTCACATGACGTATCAAGATACAATACTTTACCCAATGCATTGAAATGCTATAAGGGAGCCCCCTTCTTAAACATTTCATTTCATGCATAAGTGTGCCACATGGATCATATAACATGGATTCATAAAACATAATCATTTATTACACAATAAAAGAATGTATAATTAATACATGAAACTTTATAATCAATATGTAAATGTTCATAAGGGTTAATACCCTTTATAGAGAAATGGCCATGGTATTCACTACACAATGACATTGGCTTAGAAAATCAGTGCAATTTTGGCAGCGTAACGGCATGACGTAAGAATTCATAAAAATGCTTGATGAGAGAGAATGGGTCATCTCATCATATGTACATGAAATGGACAGTAAGGGTTCATATAGATACATGTCCCAAAAATTTTAATGAAATTTATTGTCATGATACAAAAGAATTGCTTGAATGTAAAAGAGGAGAGAGAAATTCCTTTCGGAATTTCGGCATATTAACGGGTGTACATGGGAGGCATTTAATGAGATAGAATGCAGTCTCACATCATTAAAACATAAATAGGGCAGTATGGGGGAGGTGAAAAACCATACCCCAACATTTATAATTGAAATTAAAAGGGCATAACAATATTAAGAAAATTGGACAAAAATGAGAAAGGAAGAAAAAACCCTTACTTGGAAGTGTGCTTCCAAAGGCTTGAGAGAGGATTAAGAGAGGCTTCTTGGGAGCTTGGGGCACCTTGAGAGGATTATAGAGAGAGTAGAGCAGAGGTTGGATGAACTAAAAAGGCTTTGAGTGGGGAGGAAGTGGGAGCTTGGGTGTGTTTATATAGGAAATGTGAGGGAATTCTTTATTATTTAGGTTTGGGACACCTCACATTAAACTAATCCAAACCACAAACCATCCCATGGTTTTTGCTCATAGTTTTTGGAAAAGGGAATAAAAAAACAATATTTTATAATGCTAAAGTCCAAACTTCTTAAAATAATGGGGTTGCTTATGTGGAGGTGAGTCACACTCCAAAGGAAAACAATTTAAAAAGACAAGATGTTTAATAAGCCTTGAAGGGTCCATTAATGCTTTGTAAAATAAGTCAAACAAACACAAAATCACATTATTTTAATGGTGAAACATATATTGTCCGAACATAAGGATTATAGTATTTTATTACATTACTATTGGGTCATTATGATGTCATCAAACACATAATATATTTAAACGGTATTTAATTTCTACCCAAACATTTGACTATCTCATAAAATTATGAAAAATTCAACGTTGGATAATTTCAACATCCTGATTCTAGAAATAATATTCATTTTATCTAAATAATTTTCTATATATTTTAATTTTAAATTTTAGAAAACCCTACATTTATCAAAAATTCATGGGTTTTGACAAAAACGGCTTTCAAACCTTAATAAAAATTACAATTGCATTCATAAAATTATACAATCATTTATATTTAATAAAAATTAATTTAATAATATTATTATTATTTTATTAAAATATTATTTAATTCAAAAATCCATTAATTCATCAAAATAGATTTTTTAGTTGAACATTAACTAAAAATACTATTTGTGTTTTAAAAACTATTTACAAGGTAACAATAATAAAATGAAGGTATATTCATTATAATATACAAGAATAATGTACATGACCATAGTGCTAATTTATTGTTACATAACCCCTTATAACACCCGCATAAGACCGAAGGTTAAGTTGTGCAATGGTGACCGACTCTTGGGGTGGCTCAGATAACATTGCTCGGGAGGTAATCTCTATCAACTTCCACTTCTCTTGTAGGTGGCTCCGCTCGAGCTTAACATATTCAAGCTTGACTTGGGCTTGGTCAAGAGAAAATCTCAAAGATGAAACCTCCTTTACAAGCTCTGATAAATGGGCTTTTTAGGGGGCGCGTCTACTGGATGAGGCCATTGGTTCCTTTGTCTAAGTAAATTGGATTTGTTAAAGCCCTATATATATACTAATCATGTGATCACTCTTCAATGACTATATTGACAACGGTAAAAATTCTAAAAAATAATTTAAAATCCAAAAACATAAAACCAAAGAAGTTGACATTTTATATAAACATTTTACATAAAGAGACATTTAATTAGATTAAGAGGTATTTTTATTAATGAAATTTTGGGTTGTTACAGGGATTTTGTTTTGTATATTTCAAGTAGTAATATCTATAAAAAATAATATTTTGAGAAACACATCAGATGAAAAAGGTTTGTTTTTGTTTTATTTTTTATTTTATTTTTTTCTTTTTTAATTTATGTCAGATTCTCAAACCGTATCGGGGCTCGGATCGTCGAAGAGGACAAGTCTCATCATACCGGGGATGAAAAATTTTAAAATCATAAACCCATCAGCTTCCGTTTCACCAAAAACCCAAGCTTGACATACATAGAAAATAAATTTGTTTTGCATAATACTTAATACATTACACGAGTAGACACCCAAAGACCATATTAGTTTGGTGTCTTTGGAATCTTGAGACACATTCTTCTATCTTGGTGAAATATCTTCAACATCTCCCATAAATATATTCCCCTTTAGTTTTTCTACCTAAAAACATTATTTATATCCTAGGGTAAAGAAAAAAAATAAAAAAAGGTGAGCTCAAATTCTTAATAAGGTAAGTTATAGAAAAAATAAACATAATAATGTATAAACATGAACATATATTTTCAATATCAAAATCTTGAGTCATAAAATAAATCTTGGCAGTACATAAGGCATAAATCTTAAGGAACATTAACCATGATATCATCGCATTTTCATAAAACATGAACTGGTGTCAAACACATAAGCATAGAAAATAATTTCCATATTAGAAAAAGGCTCATTACCAAGACCATCATAGTGGGAAATTTTCATTTCTGAACAGGGTTTAATTGCTCTTTCAGTCCTGTATTAGTGAACCAGATTTACTTTCATTCCAGCCCTGTATTACTAAACTGTATTTAATTTTCATTATAGTCATGTTTGTCTCATGAGATATAAATCTTTACCCAATGCATTGGATGGAGATATAGGTCCCAGCCATCTCATAATAAAGTCGTTCTTATGTATTCCACAGAAACATAATTCATTCATCGTAGCATAACCCAACGAATAAAATGGATTTCTTAGACATAATTCCATCATAAAATAATACATATAAAATATCATTCCACAATTAACACAATAAAATAATAATAATATTATTTATAAATACATAGAACTATTTAAAGATCATCATCTTAGATGGAAAATAATTTTGATAAAACACTTGAAATTAATTCTTAAGGAAAATATCTTTTCTTCTTCAAAAAAAATTTTGTTTCTCAAAATTTCACACAATTTTAAAAGAAAATAATTTATTTAAAAATAAACCTTAAATCATGTAAAGTAATATTCATTGAAAAAATTTGTTATGAAGACATAAAAATCTGCCCATGTCGTATAAGTTAAAAAAACAACCTCCTTAAACTTTTACGGGAAAAGTCCAAAAGCACCTCGTATCGACAAAAGATTCCTTTCATACCATTTAATAAAAATTCACCAAAGGGTAAATTTGACTTTAAAAAATATTATAAGAATATAAATAATATTACATACTTAGGAAACATGTATGTGGATGATAAATATAACCCAATAAATACTTACGTATAAACAATCTCGGATAATAATGAGATTGAAAAATTATCCCTTACCAATTATAAATATTTGAAATGTTTGCCTCATCAAATGAAGAAAATTATATGTATATGTAAATATCATAACCTTCATAATAATAATCTTAAAAAATTCCTGGGAAGCATAAAAACCACACAAAATAAACTGGTGGTGTATAAGGCATATGTCCCATAGAAATAAAAGTGAGACAAATTAATCACTTACCTTAGGTATGCTATCCTTTGTGTGTATCTGAACCTCATGTATAATGATTTAAATGATTTTATTGAATTATTATAGAATAATATTAATTTTTATTATATAATATATAACCATATTATCATCCATTTAGTAATAATATGTCATTATTACTCGTTATTCGGGTATAAACTACTTCATTTTATTATGCATGTTTTTTCAAATAAGTTCTGGTTATCCTTGTTGGATAATATTTATATCATCCCAAAATTATATTAACATAATAAATATCATATTTATTAATTATATAAATTCATATATTCATTGTTTAATGGATATCTTATATAATGAATCGCATCGGATCGTGGAGATGGTAGGTCGTACGTACGCATGAGCGAAGATATCATTTTGATAATTGTGAAATTGTATGGAATTGGATGGTATATATGTTCTTAAATAATCCATATCATTTTATAATAATCATATATAGTTTTTATTTCTATCATTATATCCATCCAAGTAAGGTGGTGATGAAAAATAGATTACATCATGGCGTTGAGACGGTAAGTCATATGTACGCACGCATGGTGATTTCATTTTTCATAGGATGGAAAGAAGATGGAATATGGTTATTTCATAATTATAATAACATATCAGTATATTATTTATACTGATGATATTGATTTATAATGAAACAACTAATAAAGAGGAAGTAGAAGAAGAAAGAAGTTTGAAAGAATCGGTAGAGGAGATTACCTCTTCTCGACGTGCTTCCTCTAAATCTCCTCTTAAAGGCACTAAATTTGGTCTTTTTAGAAAACAAAAACCTCTATAATTTGACTAAGGAATTTTATAAGTGAAAATAGTAGGGTATGTCTAATATTGAAGGCTAAAATTGAAGTGAATAGGTGAGAGAATATGCTCCCTTTTATAATTGAGGTCTGCGACACCCTTAGAAATTCTTAAAATATTGAATAAATATAAATTAATTTTTTAATCCGAAAGAATAAAAATTGAAATATGTAGAAGATAATATAAGTAAATTTCTAAATCCTCCCAACTAATAATTTTTATTCATGTATTTATTTTATTTTAAACGTTGTCTTTTTTTACCCTTAATTATTCTCTTTTAATTTTAATTGTGGTAACAACATTTTAAGTATTAAGAGGTTATAAATTTTACTTATATGGGGTAAATTTTTCATAATTAGACACTTAATTAACTTTTAAACCTTATCATAGTAACTTAGTGATTTTGAAATGTATTTATTATTTTTAAATAATTTAATAATATAAAATATCAAGAGTGTCAATTTTTAGACTATTCATTCAATTAAATTTAAATAATATTTATACAGAAAGATAACTTCAAACCAAACCTTTTAATTGTCTTATAACATGTCATTTTAACCTATAAAATTCATGTATGGCATAATTTATGTCTTATAATGTCTGTTTTAATTTTTAAAATATCATTTATTTGATATTTCTCTTAATAAAATAATTATTGTATTACTATTGTGTCAATATTTATGGTAATTATTTAATCTCTAAAAATTATAAATAAATTAATATGATGTAGATAATTTAATTATATTACTGGATAGTAATTATTTTCATAGTTTCATCAATTTTATCACTATATTAAAAAAAAATTATACTTATAAGAGATAAGAGAGTGACATATTGTCACTTTCTTTTGTTTAAATAATAATTACATCACTTTCATAGAACAAAGTCTATTAAATGAATCAATTTTTATCCTTAGGTGTTTATATTCAACTTTTATTCGTCCAATAGGATTTGGGTAGGTGTTAGGGTAATTTTATTATCCTTATCATGTTATTTGTTACCCTAATTTACATAATTTACCTTTAACTAGGGTAAATAAAAATTACCAAAGTTATTATTCATAATATCAAAAAAATAGGGACCCATTTACATAATTTGGAAATAATGATTCCAAATATGGAATCAATTTTTCCAAATTCAAAACACATAAATTGAAAACATTAATTTAAAATTAATTCTGATTGTCAAAGTGGAAAAAAGAGGTTTTTTTAAGTAAACCCCACAAAACATTCACATGTGTTTATATCAAATTTCAATGTGAAATTACCACCAACGACCAAAATTGGATTAAATTATACGAACATAATATAAATATATTTTAAAATAAATTCAAAAGATAATATATTAATACAAATAAATTAGATGAAAATGCAGTTTTGAATTAAAATGTAATATTTTTTACCATTCATTAAAATATAAATTTTCTCAGAAAAATACCAAAATTTCAACCAAATTAAATTTTGAATTCCTGGTTGTAAATAAGAATTTTATTTGTCAAAAGAACTTATAAAAGTGTAGAAAAGAAGATTTAAAAAGGGTTCTTCATTAAAAGGCGGTAAAACTATATATTTTTGAAAAATACTACTTTTATCCGAAAAATTGAATTTGTTCTTATATCATGTGTACAAAACATATATGATGAATTTTAAAAATTAAATTGAATATATTACATATATATTTCATTAATAAAATCCATAAAGATAGATTTTATAATTTTATAATCTCACTTATTTTCTTTTCAATAGTGTTTCAGAAAAACATTTCCTTTTAATTAAAATAATTTTTAGTTTCATTTATAAGTAACTTTTCACAAAATAATTAATTAAATACATTTGTAAACAATATTTTCATAAATTAATTAACATTTTTCATTCCCACCATTTTAAAATCTAGGTTATAAGGTAACATAAAAATATTTAGTTGTTCACCTCTACTTAGACTTGCGTGAAATCAAAAGAACTTGAACTTGTGTGTAACACAAGCCAAGCATAGCGTTGCATATACCGAAAGCTAAGACGATGTTGTGTATTTTACAAGATTATCTTGGTTTAGTGTACAACACAATACATAAAATATATTAAAAAAATATCTCTCATAAATCTCAGGGTGTTACATTATATCCCCCTTAAAATGAATTTCACTCTTGAAATTCATCGGGGTTATAAAAGGTTTACTACTTGAAAGTTTATTTCATAGAGACCCACATTGTAAAAAAGAATACTAAAAATTCATTTTAAAAAGAAAATTTAGAAAAAAAAATGGTTACCCAAAGTAACTCATCCCTAGGTTTCCACGTAGGAGAATATAGGTGGTAAGTGAAAACATAGATATGGAAGAAAAAATGTAGCCATAAAGTTCTGATGGAGAGTGATAGAGAACAAGGTTAGTAGAAATATAAAAATCATAAATACATAAATCTATGATGATTTAAGGAACCATCTGATTCATTGGATAAGAAAGCACTGGGGTAAAATTTTGGGTTTTCAATATCCTTTTCCTAAAGTTGAAGAACATAAGAATAAATACTTACTTGATTTTAGTATAATCTCATCATTTTTTGTGCCTTGAACAATTTCCACTTCATCTATTATTCAAATAAATGAATTTGAATTTGTCATTCATGAAATGTTATTAGATCATGTGATCCATAAATTGAATGATAGTTCATTATATCTATCTTTATCAAAAAAATGTTAGCACAAGTTTTCAAACATGCATAAGTCCATATATGGTGAGATAATACTTTATTCTAAAAAAATTCATTTGATGGTTGACTTATACTTTCCAAAAACTTGATAACCTTACAATAATTATGAAATAAGAAAATCCAAAACTGTAGAAAAAGCTTCACAAACTCATCTTAACATTTATCCTCCATGTATTATAAGATATATTTAGTCAGTCACATTCCAAAAATGTGAACATGTTCATCATGCATTCTCTTGAGTCATGGTAAAAACCAAAATTATTATATATCCTTATTAAAAACATGTAAGTTTCATTATTCCAAAACTTATTGGATATATTTCTTAAGTCCCAAAAAGTTTTATACTTCATCCATGATAGAATAACCCTTTTTTAACAACTCCATAATTTGTTCCCAAGAAACTAGCATCATCCAATTTACATATTAAAATCCGACATATCTTTATCTAAACATCATAATATTAACATAAGAGAAATATTTAGGGTTATCATTCCTTTAATCATGTGTTCTCCAAGTATATCACATTACCCTTAAATCACTTTTTTGGATCCTTATAATTATCCAACATATCCTTTCCAATCCTTAATGAAAAACATATACCTAAAACACTTATATATTTCATGATTCATATAACATAATATTTGAATTCTGAAACATATACACCTCAATCATCCAACTTTATTCTTAAAACATTACTCAGAATCAATAATATTCTTCTTTCCTAAAATATAAATCATGCATTAAGGTTTCTCAACCTCAAGATTATTAGGTTTAATGAAAAAAATACTAGAAGAAAATCACATACCTTTCACATGTCGTTTATAATCTCATTTTCCTTAATAGTATTACCAATACTTGTACCATCATCACAATTCTCTTTATAATATTCCCACTTAGGAAATCGATCTTCAAAATTCCCATAATTTCCACCTTTGAAACATTCAATGGTTAACTATGTTCTATGTAGTTCTAACTATTGACTGAGACCAGAAAATAAAGTGTGAGAAATACATATCATATATTAGAAACACATAAGTTATGTAAATTACTTATAATATTTCAATCTATGATATCTTCAGTTTAACCCCAGGTTAGTCATGATTATTACAAAAACCCTAGGATTGTAACCTATACTTATACTTGTCCTAAGGAGATCCCAATAAATACCCTTAGAAATATCTTTAGGTATCTCACTAAAGTTTTCACATCCTAGTTTACAAATATTGAATAAGCCTTCGCTCTGATACCAACTCTAACAACCCAATCTTGGCGTACATGGACATTACATTTATTTTTTAGAATACTTAATACATTACACAAATAGACACCCAAATACCATATTAGTTTAGTGTTTTTGGAGACTTGGAACATCCTCTATGATGTTCTTGTGTCGTGGTTCGTGGTTTCTTGAGCATGATTAGTGGTTTTTGGTGTTTGTACGTTTTGGTAAATGTGGTTATTTTGGACTCATGTAGAGGAGTACCAGGAACCCATGAACCGGCTTTTGAAAATGGAAAAAAATGATTAGCAGTTAGGGGACTTGGAACACATTCTTCTATCTTGGTGAAATATCTTCAACATCTCCCATAAATATCTTCCCCTTTTGTTTTACTACTTAAAACTTTTGTTTATATCCTGGGAGAAATAAAAACCAAAGAAAGGGTGATTTTAAATGCCTAGTAAGGGAAAACATGTAAAATATGAACAGAAGAATGTAAAAACATGAACATATATTTTCAATATCAAAATCTTGAGTCGTAAAATAAATCATGTCAGTACGTAAGCAATAAATCATAAAGGAACATTAACCATAATAACATAGTATTGGAATAAAACGTGAACTTTTGGAAAACAAATAAGCATATAAATTTTTTCCATATTATCTGAGGCTCATTTCAAATACCATCATAGTGTACAAAGTCTATTGCTGAATCGAGTTTACTTGTTGTTTCAGCCTTGTATTACTGAACCAGATTTACTTGTCATTCCAACCCGGTATTATTGAACAAGATTTACTTGTCATTCCAAACCTTTATTACTAAACCAAATTTACTTTTCATTCTATTCAGGTCTATCTCTTGAGATAAAAATCTTTACCCAATGAATTGGAGGGAGATATAGGTCTCACCCATCTCATAATGAATTCATTCATATGTGTTCCACCGAAACATAATTCATTCATCATATCATAACCCAAGGAATATAATTAGTTTCTTAAACATCATTTCATCATTACATAATCCATATAAAATATCATCCCATCATTAACATAATAAAATCATAGTAATAATAGGGATATAAACATAACCCTATTTAAAGAGTGTCATCATAGAGGGAAAATAATTTTGATAAAACACTTGAAATTAATTCTTGAGGAAAATCTCATTTATTCTTCAAAAACATTTTACTTTCTCAAAATTCCACAAAATTTAAAAAAAAAATATTTTAAAATAAAAATGAAATCATGTAAATGAAGCTTTATGTAAATAAGGCGTTATGAAGACATAAAAATATGACAATATCGTATAAGTTAGAAAAACATCCTCCTCATAATTTGGCTGGAAAAGTCAAAAAGTACCTCGTATCTAAAAAATATTCCGTTCATACCATTTAATAAAAATTCATAAACGGGTAAAATTAACTTTAAACTATTTTAGAATAATAGGAATATTATTTCATACTTAGGAAACATGAAGTCAGATAATAAATATAACCCAGCAAATACTTATGTATTATCAATCTCAGATAATAATGAGATTGAAAAATTATCCCTTACCAATTATAATCAATCGAATAATGTGACTTATAAAATAAATAAATTTATATTCATATGTAAATATCATAACCTTCATAATAAGAATCATAAAAAATTCATGGGAAGCAGAAACACCACACAAAACAAATAGGTGGTGTATAAGGCATATGTCCCATAAAAATAAAAGTGAGATAAAATAATCCCTTACCTTAGGTCTGCTATCCTTTGTGTGTATCTAAACCACTTTTATTAAAATTTAAATGATGTTATGTAAATATTACAGAATCATATTCATTTTTATGATATCATATATGATCATATTGTCATCTGTTTGGTAATAATATTTCATTATAACTTGTTATTTGGGTATAAAATTCTTCATTTTCTTAGGCATGTTTTTACAAATAAGTTGTTTTTATACTTCTAGGGTCATATTTATATCATTAAAAAATTATATTAACAAAATTAATATCATATTTATTCATTATGTATATTTATTTAATCATTTTTAATAGATATCTTGTAGAATGAATCGCACCGCGTCGTGGAGACGGTAGGTTGTATGTATGCACGACCGACGATATCATTCTAATTATTGTAAAATGGTATGGAAGTGGATGGTATATATGTTATTAAATAATAAATATCATTTTATAATAATTATATATAGTTATTATTTTTATCATTATATCCATCCAAGTAAGGTGGTGGTGAAAAACAGATTACACCACGGCGTGGAGATGGTAAGTCGTACTTATGCATGCGTGGTGATTTCATTTTTCATAGGATAGGAAAAAGGCGGAATATGGTTTTCTAATAATTATAATAACATATAAGTATATGATTGAAACTGATGTTATTACTTTATAATTAAACAACTAATGAAGAGTAAGTATAATAAGAAAGAAGTTTGAAAGAATCGGTAGAAGAGATTACATCTTCCTTGATGTGCTTCCTCTAAATAACCTCTTAAAGGCACTAGAGTTGGTCTTTTAAGAAGACCAAAACCTATATAATGTGACTAAGAAAGTTTATAAGGTAAAATATTAGGAGATGGTTGAAGGCTCAAATTTAAGTGAAGAGGTGAGGGAGGATGTGCCCTTTTATAATTGAGGCGAGGGTCACCCTTAGAAATTATTAAAATATTAAATTAATATAAATTAATTGTTTAATCCCAAGGCTTCCAAATTGACACATGTCTAAGATAATATGAGGATAGTTGTAAGTCCTCTCATACAATAATTTTTTAACATGTATTGATTTTATTTTAAACCTTATCTCTTTTGTCAACCCTTAATTATTCTCATTTAATTTTAATTGTGGTGACAAATTAAGAGGTTATAGATTTTACTTATATAAGGTAAATTTCCAATAATTGGACACCTCATGAAAATTTAGACCCTATAATAGTCACTTTATGTGTTTAAAAAATATTTATTATTTTTAAATAATTTAATATCATAAAATATCAAGAGTGTCAATTTTTACACTATTCATTTCATTGAATTTAAATAAAATTTATACAGAGAGAGAACTTCAAACTAAACAATTTAATAATATTATAACATGTCATTTTCACCTATAAAATTCATGTATGTCATAAATTATATCATATAATATTTATTTTAATATTTATAATATCATGTATTTGATAGTTTTCTTCTTAACATAACTATCTTATCACTTTTGGGTCAATATTTATGGTAATTATTTAATCTCTAAAAATTAAAAATAAATTCACATGATATATATTATTTAATTATATTTTTGTATATTACTTATTTTTATAGTTTCATCATGTTTTTCACTACATTAAAAATTTTACACTTATAAGAGATACGAGAGTGACATGTTGTCAATTTTTTTGTTTAAATAATAACTACATATCTTTCATGGGAAAAAGTCCATTAAACTAATCAATTTTGATTATTATGTGATAAGAGTTGACTTTTATTCATTAAATAGGATTTAGGAAGGTGTTAGGGTAATTTTATTATCCTTATCATATTATTTTTTACCCCAATTTTCCTGATTTACCTTTAACTGTGGTAAATAAAAATTACCAAAGTTACTATTCATAATGTACAAAAAAATAAATGGGTCTTATTTACATAACTTGGAAATACTGATTCCAAATATGGAATAAATTTTTTCAAATTGAAAACATATAAATTTCATCAATTAATATGAAATTAATTCTCATTGTCAATGCGGGAAAAGTAGGTTTTTATAAAGTAAAACAAGAGAAGATTGACATGTGTTTATATCAAATTTCAATGTGAAATTACCTATAATGACCATAATTGGATTAAATGATAATAAAATAATATGAATATACTTTAAAATCAATTTAAAAGATAATTTATTGATACAAAAAAATTAGACAAAAATGCAGTTTTGAATTAAAATGCAGTATTCTTCACTATTCATTAAAATTTAAATTTTTTCAAAAAATACCAAAATTTCAAACCAAGTAAATTTTGATGTCCCACTTCCAAACAATAAGTTTTTTTTTCAAAAAGAACTTATAAAATTTTAGAAAATTAAATTTAAAATGGGTTAACCATCAAAAGGCGGTAAAACTATATTTTTTTGAAAAATAATTCTTTTCTCTGAAAAATTGAATTTTTTCTTAAATGATGAGTAGAAAACATATTTGATGGATTTTAAACATTACAAAATATATTACATATATATATTTCATTAATAAAATCCATAAATGGTTATTTTATTATTTTATAAACTCACTTATTTTCATTTAAATAGTGTTTTGGAAAAACATGTCCTTTTAATTTTAAAAAAGTTTTATTTCTATTGATAAATAATTGTTCAAAAGAGAATTAATTAACTAAATGTGTAAACAATATTTTCATAAATCAATTAATATTATTCATTACCGCCATTTTAACAGCTAGTTTTTAAGGTAACATAATAATTTTTAGTTGTTCACTGATACTAAGTTTTGCATCAAATTAAAAGAACTTGAACATGTGTGTAACACAAGAAAAACATAGTGTTGCTTATACCACAAACTAAGCCAATTTTTTGTATTGTGCAAGCTTATCTTGGTGTAGCTTACAACATAAGACATCAAAAAAAATCTCATAAAATCTTGAGGTGTTACAGTTTCACACCCTGGTACCTTTAATTGATATGAAAGCGAGCACATAAATTATCTAGGTGAAGAAAAATTAAGTTCCATTAAAATTATGTAAATGCTGTTAATTCAGTCCCAATGCCACTAACGGCATGTCAATCCGATATCGAATGGCCAAGTTACGGTCATCTGAAGTTTTTAATACAGATATGTTTTATTGGTTTCTGGTATTAGAATTTGTTAAAACAAATTTTTACATATGTTAATTATACCGTGATTCATGCCATAATTGGATTCTGATGTCAATTTTTGTTAATCTGAACTATTCTGACCAGACACCATGATTGGAATAGTGTTTATGGCTGGTTTACCTTTCCACTGATTTGTTAAAAATGTGATTAAATAACAATTATTATTATTATTATTATTATTATTCATATGTATGTTTTATTAGCCTATGGAGAATCGATATGGAATGTGTGGATTTTTTTTGTACACTTACAAATAATAAAAAGGAGGTGTTATGTGGCTTGACTCCAAATGGAGTCAATCGATCAAAAAAATATTTGTCATCTTTAAAAAAAATGAGGTATGTTGTCTTTTTATTAAAAAAAAGTAAAGGCGGGGTTTTCTTTTCCCCATGGCTGGACACACCACTGTGAGTTTTTTTTTTACATTTTTTTAAAAAAATACTTTTTTAAATACCACCAGGGTAAAAAAATTATTTTTTTACCTCCCAAAGGCGGCACCTGGTGTGCCGCCTTTTGGGTTTTTTCCGCCCCGGGTAAGGCGGAACACGGTGTGTCGCCTTTTCCCAAAAACTAATCGCAAAGGCGGCACACCAGGTGCGGCCTTTGCAAAAATATTTTTTTTTTAAAAAAAATTTGTTTAAATATATATATATATAACAAAACTTTTCAGTAGAATTTTTCTGCTATTTAATATCCAGCGCTTCTGCCATTACAGCAGTCTGGATTCTGACTGATACCCTCACCGAGGACTCCCTTTTATAAGGGGGTTTGCCTTGAAAATCAAACTGCATTTCCGATGTGGGATTCTGGTTCTTCTTTTCCTGCGTAGTACATTCTGTGTTTCCGATGTGTGATTCTGTTTCAAGTACGCGACTTTGAAAGACTATAAAACATAAATTATAAGACCAATATAAATGAAACTGTAAACACTGATTAAACTTATAAGAAATAGTTGAAAACAAAAATAATTTCATAAAAAATGTTGATACAGATTAATTTATAAGCTTTTAAAACCACCTACTTGAAACTTAAACATATTTCAAATACGTGACTTTGAAAGCTTATAAAAGATAAAATATAACACCAATATAAATTAAACATTAAACATTGATTAAACATATAATAAATAGTTGAAAATAAAAATAATTTCATTAAAAATGTTGACCAAAAATAATTTATAAGCTTTCAAAACCATCAACTTGAAACTTAAAAATGTTTCAAGTTCCCGACTTTGAAAGACTATAAAACATAAACTATAAGACCAATACAAATGAAACATTAAACATTGATTAAACATATAAGAAATATAGCATTAGGGATCAAATTTTTATTCAAATGTTGTAAATAAGTGTATTTAGTAATATTTCCAGAGGAGTGGTGGATCTTCGAGCTGCCAATGGCGCGAGGCTGGCTGTGTTGGCCATTGGCGATTACCATCTCTCATTGCCAACTGGAATGCTTCTGGTTTTACATAACTGTTATTATGTACCTAGTGTTACCAAGAACATAATTTCTATATCATTTTTCGATATGGATGGATTTATTTTCATGTTTGGAAATAAGGGTTGTTTATTTTATAAGAACAACGCATGTTATGATATGACACATTTAAATAACAGTTTGTATGTATTAAATTAGGAAAACCAAGTGTTGAAAATCGATAAAGAAACAAACTCAACTGACTCATACAACACCCAATTGTGGAATCACCATCTCAGTCATGTAAATGGGAAGCATTTAACAAAGCTGTCACTACTATAAACACGGGCAAGGGAAGCACCACTTTATATCACCGCTAAGAAAAAACGGATGATAAAGAAGCCATGTATCAGTGCTAAAATTTTAGCAATGATGCAGGGTAATCTTTATCATCACTGAAAAAGAGCTCATAAAAATCCCCATTATCAATGAAAAAAAAGTGCTGATAAAGAAGGCATGTATCAATGCTAAAATGTTAGCGCTGATACAGGAAGGATTTATGAGTGATTTTTTAGCGCTGATAAAACCGTAGTTCCATATTTTTAATAAATGGTTAATGATAGAATAAATCTTATTAATGATTAATGAATGTATTATATTGGGTAGTGATTTAATGATTGTTTTTACATTAAAATGGTTAACAATTGAAATGCATATGGTAATAAAAATCCAAGAAATTATAATGTTAAATGCAATAAGAAGTTGGTAATGTTGATATGGATGCTTATGTGATTTTTTGGGGATTATTTGTGTCATTATAATCGAATTGGTTAGAAGAGGGTGGTAGTAACAAGGCAATGGTTGACGAGGGTGTTTAGAGTGTTAGTTCGGTGTAAACCCTTAGGAAAGATTTATTTGTGACTATATACTTATTATATTTTCTTATTATTTCTTACACACCACCACTTGAGTCGAGAAACCTGATTGAAATCCATATGGGTACTTTGGTTCTTAGTGTTTTTCTCAATATCTAGGTTATAGAGGGAACATATATAGAACCACTCCCTATTCCCTTTCCTCCTTCACACTTAATATGCGTTGTAATGGATCACAGTGGGTGTATATATACGGCCTATAATGATTTTAGGTTTTGGTGTATATATATTCTTTTTTACATGATTATGTGTATTTGGTGTGGATACAAAGTGGGGGTTGTGCATTGTAGGAGGAGAGTATGATTTTTATGTCCTTCATGTTCACGATATCATACTTTGATTTGGATGTGATGTGTGGTTGTTATGTGGATATGATTTTTTATGTGTTTGTGACATGTGTATGTGTGGATATATGGTTATGGGATTATATAGAAGGGGTTTAAGTATAATAAATATTCCATTATATTGTGAGAATTACCATATTAGTGGGGAAGTGGATGTAGGGTAATTTATTAATATATACTCATTTGATATTACACTTAAGATGGATTTTGGAATTAGACACTAATGGGGATATAATGGGATGATAGGTAAATAATATTTGTTAAAATTTTCATATGTAATAACATGGGAGACCATCTATGAAACAAGTGATTACCCCCCCCCCCTATGATTTAAAGTAAGTAACTTGAGCTTACCAAAAATATTAGGCGTGGTTATATTGAATGTAGGGCAGAGACCTAGGAGTGGTAGATTTATCATTCTTGATTATTCTTGTGTTTTGACTAGGGTGATTTGAGGAAAATATAATGAATCTAAAGTAATTATATTTTCTGAATTCCATATTATAGAGATTATGATAATCCTTTCTTTACAAATAGAGTTGGATACTGGTTTTCATCAATATGTATTTTAGGTTTGGGAGGTATAAAAGGATGGACTAGTTGACCATAGAAGGGTTGACCCAATAGAGGAGGATGAGTCATAGAGGATGATGACATGTCAGTTTTACCATCTATGACACAAGTGATTATCCCCACGAACCACTTTGTGTTTTGAAACTGTGTTGATTTTGATGGGGGGTTTATCTTGGTTCTGTTGATTTCCAAATCATTATTAGAAATGGTTAGGCTCAATTAATCTCTATTTTTGTAAGGAAGTGGTTCTCTTCTACTATATTTGGAAGTCTTGTTTTGTGTATTTGAACCATAAATACTAATATTTGAGATTCAAATAGGATGGAGATGAATAATGATTTGATGGATGCTAATCGTTTGACAATAGTGTATGAGAACGGAGTGAAAGAGTTCATAATGTTTTCAAAGGATCACGCAAAGGATCCTTCTCCAATCCATTGTCCATGTTTACATTGTTGTTATTCTAGACTACTTACTCCATAGGATTTGGAAGAACATTTTATATATCACGGAATAGATCAAAGTTATAAATGTTGGAATAAACATGGAGAAAAAGAGAATATAGTTACTGGCTGGGATAAAACTACATTTTATGTATCATCATATATAAATAAAAATATGGATAATGAAGAAGACTGTATGGAGAATGTGATTATAGATGTCAATGATGATCACAATCGTATTGAGGAAATGACAAAGAAAATTGAAGATAAACTCCGTGATTTCCAAAAATTGTTTGAGAAGTTAAAGAGTTGTGAAAAGACACCATTGTATGCTGGTTGCACTAAATATTCAGCATTGTCAACTATTCTGATGTTGTATAAATTGAAATTATGAAACGGATGGAGTGATATCAGTTTTACGGAACTACTTGATCTCTTGAATGACATGCTCCCGGAAGAAAATGATCTCCCAAGATGGGCATATGAAGCTAAAAGAAATAAAGATGAGAAATTATATCATATGGATGACTCTCCGACACTCATAGTACATGGTCTGTTATGTTGGTAAATTATAACTTTCCACCCTGGTTATGCATGAAACAAAAATTCATCATATTATATATGCTTATATCAGGACCTAAATAACCAGGTAATGATATTGATGTTTATCTGTCTCCTTTGATTGTGGATTTGATGTTATTTTGGGATTCAGGTGTTATGATGTATGATGCTTATAAAAGTGAATACTTCATGTTAAGAGTGATATTGTATGGGACAATAAATGATTTCCCTTCTTATGGAAATTTTTCGGGCTATAACATTAAAAAAACTCAAGGGTGTCCGATGTACGAAGAAAATAAAGAATCAATTAGGTCGAAACGTTCATCTAAATTTGTGTTTCTAGGACATCGTAGATTTCTACCTCATCGGCATAAGTTCCAATCTTGGACAACATCATTCAATGGATGTTCATAACAACATGCAACACCATATCCACTAACAGGTGATCAGCTATTTGAGAAAGTAAAAGATTTGAGCACTCTTTTTGGTAAACCATTTTTGAAAAACCTTACAAAAATCGGTTGAAAAAAGAGACCAGTTTTTTTTTGAATTACCACACTGGAATTGTTTTGTATGTCATACATTTTTTTGATGTGATGCATGTGTAAAAAAATGTATGTGACAGTGTTATAGGAACATTGCTAAATGCCCATGAAAAAACAAAGGATGTAATTGAGGCATGGTTAGACATGGTTTACATGGGAATACGAGAAGAGTTGGCTCCTGTGAAGGGTGAAAATCCAATGTTTCTTCCTCATGCTGCTTATACTCTTTCTAGGGAGGAGAGATATTTTTTTTTTCAACATGTTCAATGATGTAAAGGTTCTAGAGGGGAATTCATCAAATATCAATAACATTGTGTCAATGAATTATATGAAGTTAAAAGGATTCAATTCACATGACTACCATGTTTTGATAAAAAAATCTAATTCCTACAGATTTACGTTGCATTTTTCCCAAGAATTTTCATCATACACTACCACAAAAACAGTTTTTCGCAGCGCCCCCCATTTATCAGCGCTTTTTTTAAAAGCGCTGATAAAGGGTCGGCTTCAAAAAAAAATTAAAAATATATTAATATATTAATATATAAATATAGTTATATTGTTATATAAATATAATATATAATTTTTAAATATATTTTAGATAAGTATAAATGTACATTTACACTTATTATACTTAATATATAAGATATTTAGTGAAAATGGCTTCTTAAAAAATTAAAAAAATATTTTTAATTAACAATTTGATAATAATTTTAGAGTAATAGTCATTTAATAACAATTTGAGGACTAAAAAATTTAAAAAAATTAAAAAAAGATACAAAATATGTTGAAAACGCAACTCAAACTTCAAACAGCCATAAATTTTGATCCGGGTGTCCGTTTGAGCTCTACCACATATCAAATCGAAGCCTGCGACGGGATCTAGGTCATTGTGACTTGGGGGAACCTTGGTGTAGCGTTTTTCGAGGCCAAAAGAGGCCCAGAAGGCCTCCAAAACTGAGTTTTTTGTCGGGGTACCCAGATTTTTTAACATTTTGTGGATTTTCAAACTCGTTTAAGAGGGTATTATTGGCTTTTTTTGGTGGGGACTGAATTTATTCCAAGGTATTACATTCATATTGATATTATGTCTTTGAAATTTCATCCTTTTTTATAATTCACTACTATTTATAATCAAATATATAACTATATGTACATATTTTTTATATATTCGCACATAAAAATTAAATTTTTTAAATAAATAATTAAACATATTTACATATGAAATATATTAGCTTTATCTAAATAATAACTAATATCCATTTTATTTAAAATACCAATATATGAATATTTATATACCTATATATTAATCTAACTATATATATATTAATCTAACTATATATATATGTATATTAATCTAACTATATATATATATATATTAATCTAATAACTATATATATATTAATATAACTACATATATATATATATTAGTATTACTATAAATATATATATTAATATCACTATATATATATTAATATAACTATCTATATATTCATATAACTATATATATGTTAATATAACTATATATATATTAATATAAATATATATTACTATACAAATAAATATAACTAAATATATATATATATATATATATTAATATCACTATATATATATATTAATATTACTATATATATATATATTAATATAACTATATATATATATTATAATATAACTATATATATATATTATAATCTAATAACTATATATATATAAATATAAATATATATTACTATATGAATAAATATAACTATATATATATATATATATAGAGATATCATGAATTGGAAGACAAATCAAAATAGAGTAGTGGTAAAGGCTTAGGCGCGCAGGGGGGAGGTCTCGAGTTCAAATCCTCTGAGAGGTAGGGGCGCGCGCGCATGGGAGAATATAGCAGCAAGCGTTGTTAAAGGGTAAAGGGGGTGTGTGGGGTGCGTGGGGTGATGTATAGGGGCAGAAAAGCACTGTAAAATGGGGGGCTCAAGCGCTATAAAAGCCCACCCGATTCGCAGTATTTTTTAATTTTTTTTTAGATTTTTTTTAATTTTTTTTAAATTTTTTTATTTTTTTAAACTTTTATCCGCACTTTTTTAAAAGTGTTGATAAAATGGTCCTTTATCAGGGCTAAAACGAAAGCGCTGATAAAGGGGTACTTTTATCAGCGCTTTTTTTAGCACTGATAAAGGGGTCCTATATCAGCACTTTTCGGAGCGCTGATAATGGGGACCCCCTATATCTACGCTGGCTTTGTCAGCACTTTTTCTAACACTGATAAAGGCCATTTTTAGCACTGATAAAGGCCGTATTTGTAGTAGTGATATGTTAACCAAACATTGTTTCTTTTTCAAAGCTATATGTAGCAATGTTTCTTTTCCAAAGCTATATGTAGAAATGTTTTAATCAATGTTTAATGTTTCATTTATGTTGTTCTTATATTTTATGTTTTGTAGTCTTTCAAATTCATGTACTTGAATCATTTTTAAGTTTCAAGTTGACGGTTTTGAAAGATTAGAAATTAATTTTTATGGACATTTTTTAGGATGTTTTTTTTGTTTTCAACTATTTCTTATATGTTTAATCAATGTTTAATGTTTCATTTCTATTGGTCTTATAGTTTATGTTTTATAGTCTTTCAAAGTCAGGAACTTGAAACATTTTTAAGTTTCATTTTGATGGTTTTGAAAGCTTATAAATTGTTTTTGGTCAACATTTTTTATGAAATTATTTTTGTTTTCAACTATTTCTTATATGTTTAATCAATGTTTAATGTTTCATTTGTATTGGTCTTATATTTTATCTTTTATAATCTTTCAAAGTCACGTACTTGAAATATGTTTAAGTTTCAAGTAGGTGGTTTTGAAAGCTTATAAATTAATCTGTATCAACATTTTTTATGAAATTATTTTTGTTTTCAACTATTTCTTATATGTTTAATCAGTGTTTAAAGTTTCATTTATATTGGTCTTATAGTTTATGTTTTATAGTCTCTAAAAGTTGCGTACTTGAAATAGAATCACACATCGGAAACGCATAATGTACTGTGCAGGAAAAGGAGAACCAGAATCCCACATCGGAAATGCAGTATTGTTTTCAGGGCAAACCATCTTATAAAAGGTAGTCCTGGTTAAGGGTATCAGTTAGAATCCAGACTGCTGTAATGGAATAACCACTAGATATTAAATAGCAGAAAAATTCTACTGAAAAGTTTTGTTTTATATATATATATAAATAAATAAAATTAAAAAAATATTTATGCAAAGGTGGCACCTGGTGTGCCGCCTTTGCGGTTAATTTTTGGGCAAAGGCGGCACACCTTTTACCGCCTTGCCCTGGGTGGAAAAACCTTCAAAGGCGGCACACCAGGTGCCGCCTTTGGGGGGTAAAAAATTAATTTTTTTAACGTAGATGTATTTTCAAAATTATTTTTTTTGAAAAAATGTATAAAAAAAACTCCACTTCCGCACTCCTCCCCTCCCTACTGGAGACCTTATCGAGTGGCTCCCTCTGGCCCGCACTAAGGGTGCCTCCACCCATGCTGGGGAGATCCAACAGCGGACTACCCCGCACCAGGTAGGTCGTGGCCAACCATCCACCCTCTTTCGAGGGTACCATCCACAATCATCTGTTGGATCCACACATAGCCACCTTACATAGTGGCTAAAACCACCAACCACTTGAGCATAGTCGCCACCCCTTCGGTTGGTAGATCGGGAAGTCGCCGCTCGTTGCCAGATCTCGACGGCTTGGACGACCTCATCACACTAGATATAGAACCCCTCCACCTCCTCAGCATCCCTACCAGAAAAAACCAGTGCCCCCCACTATTTGTTGGCCTCATCAACAGCATACCACCACACTAGTGACTCCGCACAAGCCAAATATGGCGACCACCTTCGCCCGTTGCGGCCCACTCCCTCTGCCAAAATTTGGCGGGCCTCCCTCACGGTGCCACCTTCTGTCATCTCCATCTTAGCACGCACCACCACTGTTAAGTTTCCAAATCACCATACCACTACCGATTCAACTTTCCTCGACAGTGCCTTCCCCAACTATTGTGGGGTCCCTTTTCACATCTAGTCTATAGTTGACCATTTTGGAACCAGTGTGGTACCACTCTAACCAGTTCTACTAGACCCAAATCACATTTAAATTGTCCTGGGCAGGTTTGACCAACCTAAAATAGGTTTGGTAAAACCTTCATGGCCCAGAATAGTCCCTCATTGGCTTTTTACACCTTGTAATGGGCCTATAGGTGTTCGGTCTTACTATCATAGGCCCTGTGCTGAGTTTTCGGGGTCCAAATTAATTTAAATAAATATAATTAGTTAATTTAATTTCAGAATTAAATTAAATTAGTTAAAATATTAATTAGTGTTTTTAAAATAATATTTTTAATACCCATGATAAAATGAATTTAATTTTATTATTAAATTAAATTAATTAATTAATTTAATTTTCAGTATTAATATTTAATTAATTAAGGAACTATATGTGAATTAAATTAATTATTTTAATTTTTATTTCATTTTTTTTATTTAATACCCCTACAAAATTAATTTATTGCAATTTAATTTTTATCATGCTTTAATTATATCTGCTTATTTGTCTTGGGTAATTGATCGACCTTTGTACACCTACATTAATTGAATTAATTATTTTTAATTACGATGTTCATAAATAATTAATTAATTTTTAAGGTATGCGCATTAATCTTATTTTCAGTCAATTTGTATAGGGGTATACATATCTAAATTCATCTATTGTATATTACGCCCCTATTTCCCCTCGCCTTCATGTGAGTACATATGTACACTTTGATTAAGATGATGTACGACATGGACCCCACCAAGTCAAGGTGGTATTCCATGACGAGGATGGTGTAAGACACATACAACACCAATTCGAGGGTGTACTCTAGACGAGAAGCGAACATACTAGACAGGAACAAGGTGCATCTGGAGTCAATCAAGAACTCTGGTATGTTACCCCTAGTTCGTGATTGATCCATTAAGTTTAAATGGATCAATTTGTTTTAGATTCTCAAGATAAGTTGGGTAGTTTATTTCCTTTATGATTATTTATTATTATTTTATGCATTTTATAATAGTGGGAAATACATAATATAATAAAACAATAAAATTCATAAAGAAGTTATGAATGTTTTTCTATTAATTTTTAGTTGGGAGCCTGAAAATATAGATTGAACCAGATTAATAGAAATAGATTACATTCATCAAGAAAATTAATAAAACACTTAATGAAATATTAAGTTTTCAACTGCTTTCTGTCATTTCAATTTGAACACAACTAGGTGTTTTGGGTGCTCGGTCAGCCATAGTTGAGGGTCCCTCTTACTACTAGGGAGTTCTTATGAGAATGATGGGTTTAATTAACTAAATTTGGTAGTAGGTATTATACATAGATAACTTTCTATCAATTTATAGTCAAAGCGTTGAGGGAATCAAGGTTACGATTCCAAGAAGTTGGGACTTCACTCAAGTAGGAAGCATATTATGCTTATGTCATTATGCTATCATTAACGTCTGATGTCAATTTTGTTCACTACATCAAGACATGGATTATAAAACATGTAGTCTCATCTCTAAGAATATTACAAGTATAAAGAGAAACATGATATGAATGTGTGATATTTATAATAGCTTTGAGTAAATATGAAAGACATATCATGATATTTCAATGAATCCCATTATAACATCTTTTTCACCCAATTACTCTAGTTTTTTTAAGTTTACAAAACAAAGAGGATTGAGAAAATGCTTCATTACCACTTGGGTAATGTTCTCCATGAAAATAAATAACACAAATAAAGCATAATATTTTTTTATTATAGTGAAGAAGATGAAAGGAAAAGAGAAAAGTCCAATGGAAAGTGTAACATAAAAGGCACATTCTCAATATCCATCAAAGAAATGAGGCAAGTTATTAAATAGGAGGTTATTTTCTTTGAATATCATGAAATATATTTATGGAAATTTAATCATAGTGAACAAAATTTAATAAGAAAGTACTAAATTTTTCGTTAGTTTATATCCAACAATTAATGTTTCTAACATGATTCTTAGATATAAAATACAATATTTTTATCACATATGTGTATAGAGTTAGAGTAACCAAGTAAGTTTGTAAATCTTACAATAATTAAAGTGTATTATCCAAGAAGATGAGAAAATAGTGATTCCAATGTCAGTGGTGAGAGACACATGACTTCAAATTTCCAATTGATTGATTATAATATAACTTTTATTGAGTATATCAAAAAACATTTATCTCACATGTCCTTTAGACACAATGAGACATTATTCTAAGTTTATGAAAGATTTATTTTTTGTGGTTTATCATACATAGAAAATAGTTTAGTGGTACATGAATCATTGGCAATACTTGATGAATATAAAATGTTAGACTTATATAAACATTTGATGAAAGTTAATTCTTTGTCAAGTAAAAACTAAAAGTTGACATTAAGGATATACTCAGTTTGGTATTTAGGCATGGTAGAGATAAACACCTTTGGTATTATCGATGTATTTTGTTTGGATAAAGAAACCTTTAAAAATAAAGGTATGTCACAAAGCATTTGGAATTAGTTCAACTAGAGAGTGTGAACTATTCCCATGGTAAGCTAGTGTTAAATATACTTCATAATATTCCTTTAAATAATTACAGAATATGAGAGTGAAGTATATTCATGACCAGAAGATATAAGATTCTTTGAGTTAGTATGTTGAAAAATATATTGACCAAGCATTAATCGATCAATATAATGTAGTGTGGAGTAATTCCTAAACATACATTACCTTATCCACATCATGAAAATAATTTTAACATGGAGTATCGATGATAAGTCCTACATATTAACATTAATCGATAAAATGTAGCATGGATTAATTCCTAAATGCACATTCTATCCATCATAGTCATGTTGTAAGTAGGATCAATGTTGCTACTTGTAGAAAATTTGATTATATTAAAATAAATGCTTTACAAATAATGGTGATATCACATAAAAACATTCCAACTATGATTAAAATGTATATCATATAAGTTATAATATGATGGAAATCCATAATTTCATAAGAACATGTGTTTTATTGTAATGTTTTAATTAGGATATAGACAAATCTTCATGAAGAAATATAAAAGGTTCACATAATGTAATTATAATAAAATTTTACAAGGAAATTATAGAAATCTCTATGATTGAAAAGTTTTAGTCAAGTGATATACTATATTTCTATAAAAGGGTGAAATTATCTACTTGATATAGTGGGGGATAGATTGACTTGGATTTATTCAATGCCAGATATGCACATGTAGTTAGTATAGAAACTAGTTCAACAAGTTCATGTAAAATAGTAATGTTCTAGAGACACATACTATATATGAAGCTTAAAACCATAGTGACGGGTTTATATTCACCATGGCCAATGAAAAATCATTCATTATGGATAATAATTACTACATGTATGTAGTATATAAAAATCAGATAAGATTAAAAAGGTTAATTAAAATTAAATAATGGATTCCATGTATCAATGTTCAAATGGGTTTATTATATTTAATACTATATTAGGTATTCAAATGAGATAATACATAGATATTTTAGGTGAAGTACCAGCAAGGATCGATTAGTAATACCAAGTTGGTATGCCTAAATCTGTTAGAATTTTACTTATCATAGATAATTTCTAAGATAATTTAATTGGACATTGGATGTCAAGACCAACTTTCATGGAAGGTGTCTAGAAAACGTATCCAGAAAGGGATGGTGACACCATAGGATGACAATAAGTGTTACAAGTTATTGAAATCCAGTTTATGATTAAAGTAAGAAACAAGATATTAGAACATTAATTTTTAATGAATTTGTTCCATGTTTTTATCATAGGTTAGTGGGAGCCTCATTGTTTTCCAAGTGAAATATGTTTGACAACATATAAAAAATGGATATTGGTCTTACAGTTATTTAAGATAAGATTAATTAATTTCTCTTGATATTGACTTAAATTGGGAACCTAAGTTCAAGGGAATAGGATCTACTAAGGTAGATATAACAGTTACTTGGACCTAGTCAATCATATATATATAGACAATGTATTTAAAAATACAAGCTAGAACAATTAAAGAGAAGAACTTTTTTCAGTTTCACATGGCATAAATCCATCCAAGAAGATAAGTAATGTCATAGAAGGAGATTAAGTGGTGATTTGAGTTTCTTATGATTCTCTAACGGATCAGTCACATATTCTATGATGTGTAAAAAACATGATATTTCCAAACATAAAATTTAAAGTAGGAAAATATCAGCTATATCTAGAAGAACTACAAGTGAAGCAGTCAGAACTATCTAATTGTACATGTGCAAGTAAAAAAGATATATACCTGGTAAGAAGAGAGGACAAGATATTAGTTTTTATGGTACAAAAACTAGTATTCTTTAGATAAATGTGATCTAATATCATAGTTAGACTAAGGAGATAAAAGATAAATGCTTATAAAATTTAGTGGTATCCATACCGAAAAATACCAAGTACGTTGCAACTTTTGTGGAAGCAAAGAGATAGTTATTAAATTCAATTATTTGTTATGATTCTTGGAATTATAGCTAGTAATTAAAGTAGTATCATAATGTATATTATGTTATTATTACTATCTAGTATGTCAATTTTTGATAATGGAAAAAAAAGTTATACTCAGGGATACCATATCTTGAGAAGTATTACTCAAGTTGATAAGGGCGTATATAGAATAAGAGACACGTGGCGGAAACATGGAAGCCCCAATGGATAAATTCATTACTATGTAGAAACATGATCTTTATCATGTGAGATCTAACAAGATTCATTATAAAGTTGGCTCTAGTGAAAGTGGTATTGTTGTAATAGTGGGTTCTATAGACCCAACTAAACAGTACTTTTGATTAGCATATTATTTATACTGTTAGATATACATGATGTTTTCTTACCGTTATATTATAAACATTTATACATCCAATATTTAATTATAATTTACATAGATTAATTTTTATATCAAAAGATCATAGCAGATCTCAGGCTATTATAGGAACCTCGAGATACTATGAAATTAATCTTAAACAAAGGTTTTATGGTTTAGATACATCTTATTGAATGAACATAGTAGATATCTCACTATTTTTGTTGGGGACTCATAAGCATTGAGACTTCTTCTCATTAATTTCACACTTGGTGATCTCTAGTAGTGAGATCATGAGGACAGACCCTCTAATAGAAACACTACATGTTTTGGGTGTCATTGGTTGTTCCTATCTATGGACATGTGTACTAGTCTCCTAACTTGAGATCAGTACCAGTATATGACATTTGATTGTATAATTTTATGTCAGTCCAAAACCATGATAATGAGATTGTGGCGAGGTATCTTGTGTTCCATGCGTCATTAGTGGTATGACATTGGTTGAATGCTCAAGAAAGTATTTGGCACTTCCGAGTTGAGGAAATAACATATCTTGTTCCTTATTAATCATGATGGTAGTAACTTCAAAATTATTTATCCAAATAATTAAAGGGTAAATCCATTGAGTTATATCAAAAAATATTAAGTAAGAAAAGGGAGATGAGCCAAGTGTTCATCCTACTTTATGATATATTTAAAGAAAAAAGATTATATTACACAAGGCGTGTTGATAGGTTGGTTTCCATTTCTATAAATATCCTTATATATTTAGGGGCCTTTATGGGTTACTAGACTATACACTTGGTCTATGAATATTATTCACTTCTATCGAGATAAGGTCCAAGAGGGTCACACACAATAGTGTATTGAATAATCTGAAATATTGTGGTGAATAGATATATCAAACATGGTGGGAACCACCATAGGGTCAGACTGTTTTCCAATTCATCAATCACTAAAAAATAAGTAAATTCATTATTATTCAAGTAAAGAATAATTTGGTTGAATTTATTTATTAAATGTATTTACAAATCAATTAAATACTATGAATAATATTAATCGAGTGAATATTATTTTAATATTCCATGTTTGTTTAATATTAATGGGAATTATGAGTTAATTTAATGAATCGGTTTTATTAAATAATATATTTAATATATATTATAGTTATGTGATAAAATATAAATAAAATTTATGATGTATTTTAGTTCTTCATAATTATTTATTTAGTGGACATTAAATATATGGGGGTCAATGAACCCAATCCTGGTATTTGAGTTCCACTATAAATAGGAAAAGAGAGGATCTTGCTCAATGACAATTCATTGTGATATTTTTAGATCCTCCCGCTTCTCTCCCTCTTTCTAAATAAATAATATATCAATCCAGGTGGTTGGATTGAGTTCATCTTATTTCATTAATTGTACGTTGATGCGGTGATCATCAGGGCATCGAAGGTGTTATTGGAAATCCAAGCTAGCATCTGTAATTCAACGATCGAAACTCCAATAGATTTTTGAAGTGAATGTGGATGATCTTGAGGGATCCTGATTAGGATCCTTTAAGAACCTATCACTAATGACAAGAATATGTTGATCCTGGATTTATATTTAAAAAGGTATGTTTTTAGTTTATGTTTTGGTGATTTTTTAAATGTATGTGAGATCCTCAGACCATATCGGGGCTCAGATCATCAATGATAACAATTCTCATCATCCTGACGGTGAAATGTTTTAAAATCCTTATCCCCCCAAATTACACTATACACCTTGATACCTTCAGATAGGTGGATCTTAAATGTATCATAGTGTCGAGATCCCTTTTAAGACTCTTCAAAAAATTCTATGTGAACTGAGGGTCATGATCAGATACAATTGATATAGGTGTCTCATAAACACTTATAATTTTATTGATTTAGATCTAGGAAAGTCACTCAAGGGGTGGATATTCTCTTGTAGTTGTGAAATGATAAGACTTATTAAGACAATCAATGATGACCCATATAGTATTTTTCTTACATGGAGTCTTTCAGAGTCTAGTGAAAAATCCCATTGTAATATTTTCCCACTTCTATATTGATATAGTTAGAGGTTACAAGACTCCCTCAGCATGTTGTCATCCAGCCATTACATGTCAGTATACTAAGAATCTAGACACATAGTATAAAATTTCCTACTTCATACCATCCCACTAGAAATTTTATCTAAAATCCATTTAAATATTTATACTACCAAGTTTTATATAGAAATATGAGCTATGTGCTTCATCTAGTAGTTACCTCTTTAATTTTTTTATGTAAGGAAAACATAACATCTTTCCAAACATCAATAGTCCATTTCTATATATCAAGCCCATCAATTTCCAATTTTTCACTTCTTTAATATTTCTTTTTAAGACCTCATCATCCTTCTTGAACCCCTCAATATTTTCTAGTAATGATGGTTTAGCAATTTCTTAAAAAATGAAATATAGATTCCCTTGTAGAAAAATCACCATATCTATCATGACTATATCTTTTTATATAGGATACTTGTTAATCCTCATCATGGTTAAAACTCTATGGTTAATCCTACTCAATTAATATAATAACTTTTTTTCTTCCAAGGGTGTTAGTGTATTGAGAAATCATAGTACTTGAGTAGTTCCAACAAACTTCTTTGCCTCATTTCAGCTCTTTCTAAGAGAGAAAATACTTCAAACTTAGGTGGTCTATATATATATCACATATTTCACCATATAGATATTTATGTTCAAATAAAATATTACAAATATCATCTCAAGGTCGTCATTGGATAGTTCCATTCAGGTATTTTCAATTACCTCAATGGATAAGAAATCACCCTATCATTCTGTAAAAGGATATAACTAAGTCATTTCTTTGATGAATTAATATATATTACAAGTCATTAAATTTCTGATGGTATATTTAATATTAGAGTTTAAATCATACTCTTCTTCAACACTTCAAAAAAAATTCAAATTCCCTTAAACATGTGAATTTAACCCCTTTAAGTGTTAACTTGGTTTATGTGTTGGAAAATAGGGGAAAATATTGAACAAAATAGTGATCGTAACTAAATAAATCTAGAAAACAATATATCCTAGTTTTTTTCATCAGTTTAGTTCATTATTTAACATCATTTGACGTTGAAGGTTTAATATATATTCTATCCTTGGAGACAAAATGAAAATTGAAAGAAACTATATTGAGACCAAATTCAAACTTAATATATTTCCCATATAATTCTTTTTTCTGAGTTCTCCAAAACTATTTATTGATGAATCTCATGATATTAATAGATATTAGAGTGAGTAAATATATCATCAATGAATAACCCCCCCCCCCACACACACACACAAAGTTATCAAGATAATCCTTAAATACTCTATTGATTATACCCATAAAGATATAAGGTTCATTCGTCAATTAAAAAGGAATTACTATAAAATCATAATTTTCATACCTTGTTTAGAAATTCATATTTGGTATATTATCCTTATTCACCTACAGCTAATGATAACCATTTTGAAGATCTATTTTTTAAAATTATTGGGCTTCTTGAAGTTTATTAGATAATTCATCATTATTCAGTAAAGGATACCTATTATTTATTATAATTTCATTTATCTACCAATAATTAATGAATGATCTCATATACCCATCCTTATTTTTCATGAATAAAATAGAGACTTCCCATGGTGAAACACTAGAGAATATAAATCCCTTATCACACAAATAATATAGTTATTTTTCAATATCCAAAAACTCTAATGGTTCCATTATATAGGGAGTTTTAGATATTGTTATTTTATCAAGAAAGAGTTCAATGGTAAACTCAATTTCACACTCTAGAGGTTAACCTAGTAATTATTATCAAAAAATCAATGATTTTTTACCAAATGAACATCCTCTATTCTTAGTATATCTTACTTATCCATATATCATGTTTAATATTCATATCAACCAAAAATTTCATTATGTAGAGATACTGGGTGAGGATTCCAATAAGATATAGATTGTGAATTCTCCCATATAATGAAAAGATATTCCACCTTAGCTTTACAAATTGAAATATCCATCTCTTGGGAATTAATTTCAACATTATAATTTGAAATAGAATCCATACAAAACATCATATAAAAGTTAAACATGGGTATAAAAACCTAGTTTTCAAATGGGGTTCATCCATGCATCATAATTATAATTGATTGAAATATCTATTTTTCAATAATATTTTCACAAGATTTGTTACTTGATAACTCTCTCACTTAGGTTCTAGGTAAATCTTTGATGCTTTTGGAAATCATAGATGATATAAAATAGTGATAATATCCATAATCAGATAAAACATTAGATAACTTTGAGGATATGATCAAACTACCAACCACCATATCATTGTGAACTTCAAATTTAGCTATAGTAATTTCATAAACTTTTCCTTGCTCCCTTATAGTCTCCTAAGGAAAACTCGGTTGATGGTTGGGGAATTTTTCCATAATTTCCCTTATCCATAAATTTAAATCATTAAAAAATAATATATTCTTCCTTACCTTTTCATTCGTTAGCTTGATGTCCTTTTTCTCTACACTTGTAACAAACTATGGTTCCCTTCCTATAATCTTGAGGGTGTTTCTTCAGTCAGTTATCACATGTGGGAAATCCCAACCTTCTTATCTTATCCTTTGATTCACTATTCTTCCCATGATGCTCAATTGGATTCTTATTCTCCATATTTTCCTTGAATACATGAATCCTGAGATCTAACTTTCTTTGTTAATGGTTCTTGAGACTATATCTTCATATTATGAAAAGATTTGAGAGGAAAATCCCTTCAAAGTCTCGACTATAACCCATAAAATAAATAATCAATCTTACTTTTAGGTCTCTATACATAGTTTGTAGCATGTTTGGACAAGCTTCTAAAGTAATCCTTATACTCTATAACATTTTCCTCAACCTTTTAACTAAGACCGAGGTACTAATTTTATATTTCTTATTCTTTATCATGAGGAAATAATTTCCCATAAAATACCTCATTATAAGTCCCTCATTCCATAAACATTATATCATTTTACTCTTTAATGTTTTGAATTAGATACCATCGTTGGTCCACATCTCCCTTTAGATGAGACAATTCCATGATGAATTTTCACTTTTCACTACATACTTAATTGATAAAGATATTATCTAGAGAATTTATCCATTATACCACTAACAATGGATTAGTAGTTACACTAAATGTAAAAGACTTTTTTCATATAAAGTGGTCCAACATAGTTAAACCATGCTGTGGATCAGTGGGTTTCTTTATACAGGCAATATTATTGGTTATAACCTAGGTTAACAACCCTAATATATTTATGATCTAATTCTCCTCAACTATAAATTAAATAAATTATTTAGGGGTAATGTACCTGCATTGGATATGAGCATTGATACACTTCGTATTCCTCCTATTATTCATTATCTTAAAATAGTGTCATACACATAATTAGCTCATGATATTGAATTATAAAATAAAATTCCTATTAATTTTTCTAGCATTTTCCCTAGAAATCATGAGGCTTTTTCATGTTAGTTGTACTATCTAACTAGGTTCTTCTAAATATATTCCTCAAGGTTACTAGTAAGCTTACTCTAATACTAAATGTAACTACCAGGACTTCAGAAACCTATAGTCGGTAGTCACATTACACTATTGGTATAGAATGAAAGAGTTCCCATGGGATCCAACAACATAGTAGTCTTGAAATACTAGATAAAAACATTAATAACATTGGAAAACATAACGTACTTCCTAAAAAAATATGAGAACATTAATATCCATTCCATAATATCCTTGAAAATTACACATAGTTATCCTATAGGTTTTCTGTGAAAAGGAAAAAAAATAAGGGGGAACTCTAATGCTCAGTAAGGAGTAGCGTATAGTAAAAGTTATCATAAAATAAACATGTAATAAGTGATATAGATGGGATAAATAAACAATATGGGTCCATAATCAAATGAAATGGAGGTCATTCTATATCCATGAAAACAAATGAAAACATGGATAATAAAAATCAATGATCTCATACTAATATAATTCATAATGTGATACAAAAAACATATTTTCAAGGCCTTGGGACAAGACACAATATAGATATGGGGAGATTTATACACTAAACTCCAAGTTTAATTGTTTTATGAGACTGATCAATGTATTGAGGGGCTATAAAATTATGGGACCCACCCATCACCTAAATAATTCTAATGAATTCACCATAAGTGTCAATAATAAATTTACAAACATTTTTTAAGGAATCTATGTGCTAATAAAAACATAGATATCTATATGAAGAAAAATTTGAAAAATAAATACTTCCCGATTCAATAGATTAATATAGATATCTTTTAGAACACCCCTTAATCAATACAGAATTTATGGTGCATTAACAACTACAAAAACGGGATTTATCGGCACTCAAAATGTGCTTTAACAGTGCGAAAAAGTGATGTAAAGATCAGCGCTGATAAAGGTGGATGGGTACCCTTTATCAGCGCTCAATAAGTGCTGATAAAGGAATCCTTTATCAGTGCAAAAAAACACTGATAAAGGATCCCTTTATTAATGCTAAAAAAATCACTCATAAAGGGATCCTTTATCAGCACTAAAAAGGCGTTGATAAAGGACTCCTTTATCAGTGCTAAAAAGGAACTGATAAAGGACTCATTTATCATTTCTAAAAAAGCACTGATAAATGTGTTTTTTATCAATGATTTTTAGCACTAGTAATGTGATCCTTTATCAGTGCTAAAAAAGCACTGATAAATGCTCTATCTACTGTAACATAACATTCTGCAGCAACACAACCAAAAAAGACCTGAAAAAGATTTAGAATCTCCACACGTATACCTATAAAAAAATAACACATAATTCATAAGATAATTACACCAAGTATACCCATAAAAAATTATACCCATACACCATTAATAAATGATTAATAAGTTAATTAAATACATAAATAATTCAATTCCGAATTAAGGGGGTTGGGGGTTGTTCAGGGGTTAGGGGTGGGTGTTCGGGGGGTAGGGGGTGTCCGGGTGGATAGGGGTGTCCAGGTGGTGGGGGTGGTCCAAAAGGTTGGGGGTTGTCCAAGGGGGTGGGGTGGTGTGCAGGGGGTGGTGGGGGCTATCCAGGGGGGTGGGGCTATCCAGGGGGTGGGGTGTCTAGGTGGTGGGGTGGTGTCTAGAAGGGGGTGGGGGTGTCCAGGTGGGGGCGTCCAGGGGGTGGTGGGGTGTTCAGGGGGTGGGGGCTGTCAAGGAAGTGTCCATGGGGGTGTCCAGGGGGGTGGGATAGTGTACAGGGTGTTGGGGGGGCTTTCCAGGGGGTGGGGGTGTCCAGTGGGTGGGGTGATGTCCAGGGGGTGGGGGTGGTCCAGGGGGTTGGTGGGCTGTCCAAGGGGGTGGGGATGTCCAGGTGGTGGGGTGGTGTCTAAGAGGGGCAAGGGTTCCATCCAGGGGGTTGGTGGGTGTCCAGGGGGTGTCTGGGGGGGTGTCCAGGGGGTTGGGGGGCTTTCCAAGGGTGGGGGTGTCCAGAGGGTGGGGTGGTGTCCAGGGGGTGGGGGCGGTGCAGAGGGTTGGTGGGGCTGTCCGAGGGGGATGGGGTGGTGTCTAGGGGGTAGGGGTGGTTGTCCATGGGGGTGGGGTGTCCAGGGGGGTGGGGGAGGTGTCTAGTTGGTGGGGTAGTGTCTAGAAGGTGTGGGGCATCCAGGGGGTTGGGGGGCCATCTAGGGGGGGCTGTCCAGGGTGGTGGGGGTGTCTAGGGGGGTGGGTGTCCAGGGGTTGGGGGTGTCCGGGGGGGTGTCCAGGGTGGGGGTGTTCTCCATGAGGGTGTTTAGGGGGATGGGGTGTCTAGGGGGTTTGGGGGATTTTCAGGGGTGGGGTGTCCAGAGTGGTGGGTGTGTCCAGGGGGTGGGGTGGTGTACAGGGGGTTGGGGGTCCCAGGGGTTGGTGGGGCTGTCCAAGGGGGGTGGGGTGGTGTCCAGGGGGTGGGGGTGGTTGTCCATGGGGGTGGGGGTGTCTAGGTGGTGGGGTGGTGTCTATGAGGGGTGGGGGGCGTCCAGGGGGTGGGGGTCATCCAGGGGGTTGGGGGTATCCTGGGGGTGGGGTGGGGGGTTTTCCAGGGTGTTGGGAGGGTTCCAAGGGGGGTGGTGTCCGGGGGGGGCTGTCTAGGGGGGGTGTTGTCCATGGGGGTTACCTGGGGGTGGGGGCGTCTAAAGGGTTTGGGGGATTTCCAGGGGTGGGGTGTCTAGAGGGGTGGGGGTGTCCATAGGGTGGGGAGGTTTCCAGGGGGTGGGGCGGTCCAGGGGTTCGGTGGGGATTTCCAATGGGGGTGGGGTGGTGTCCAGGGGTGGGGGTGGCTGTCCATGGGGGTGGGGGTGTCCAGGGGGTGGGGGAGGTCTCCAGGTGGTGGGGTGGTGTCTAAGAGGTGTTGGGGCGTTCAAGGGGTGGGGGCCGTCCAGGGGGTTGGGGTGTACATTGAGGGTGGGGGTGGGGGGCTTTCCAGGGTGGTGGGGGTGTCCAGGTGGTGGGGTGGTGTCTAGGAGGGGTGGGGGTGCCATCCTGGGGGGGTTAGTGGGTGTCCAGGGGGTGGGGGGCTATCCATGCGGGTGTCCAGGGGTTTGGTCTGGTGATCATAGGGGGTTTACTCAAACAAAAATGATCCATGGATCATTCTCCTAATGGATCAACACAATCTGAATGCATTTGGTCAAATTTTCGTACATGAGTTGTTGTTTTGACTTAAAACTTTTTCCATTTTAAACAAAAGATAGACACTTTGAGTGATACCGATCCCATTGTGCCTCAGATTGAGGTGGGTTTGACTCTTACACATCACTAACTCACCCACAGATCATTCTCCTAAAGTATCTACACAATCTTAATGCATTTGTTCAGACTTTCATAGGTCAGTTGTTGTTTTCACTTAAAATTTTATCCATTTTAAACAAAAGAGAGACACTTTGAGTTATACCGACCACACTGTGCCTAATATTAAGTCTTGGTTGAATCATACACATCACAAATTATCCATGGATTGTTCTCCTAAAGGATAAACACAATCCAAATGCGTTTGGTCAGATTTCCGTACATCAGTTGTTGTTTTCACTTAAAATTTTGTCCATTTCAAACAAAAGAGAGACACTTTGAGTGATACCGGTCACACCGTGCCTCAGATTGAGGCGGGGTTAACTATTACACATTAAAAACTCACCCATGGGTCATTATCCTAAAGTATCAACACAATTTGACTGCGTTTAGTCTGATTTCCGTAGGTCGGTTGTTTTTTTCACTTAAAATTTTGTCCATTTTAAACAAAAGAGAGACACTTTGAGTGATACCGGCCACACCGTACCTCATATTGAGGTGTGGTTGACTTGTACATGTCAAAAATGACCCATGAATAATTCTCCTAAAATATCAACACAATCGGAATGCATTTGGTTGGATTTGCATATGTCAGTTGTTGTTTTCACTTAAAACTCTGTCCATTTTAAACAAAAGAGAGACACTTTGAGTGATACCGGTCACATTGTTCCTTGTATTGAGGTGGGGTTGAATCCTACATATCACCAAATCACCCATGGATAGTTCTCCTAAAAGATAAACACAATCCGAATGCATTTCGTTGGATTTCCGTAGGTCAGTTGTTGTTTTCACTTAAAATTTTGTCCATTTAAAAAAAAGAGGCACTTTGAGTGATAACAGAAACACCGTGCCTTAGATTGTCGCATGTTTGACTTGTACATGAAAAAAACGACCCATGGATCTTTCTCTTAAAAGATCAACATAATCCGAATGCTTTTGGTTATATTTTCGTATATCAGATGTTGTTTTCACTAAAAATTTTGTCCATTTTAAACAAAAGAGAGACACTTTGAGTGATACCGAGCACACGATGCCTCGAATTGAGGCAGGGTTGACTCGTACTCATCACCAAAACAACCAGGTATCGTTCTCCAAAATTATAAACATAATACGAATGTGTTTGGTTGTATTTTCATAGGTCAGTTGTTGTTTTCACTTAAAATTCATTCCATTTTAAACAAAAGAGAGACACTTTGAGTGATACCGGACACACCGTGCCTTGTATTGAGGAAGGGTTGACTCATACACGTTAAAAATGACCCATGGATCATGATACTAAAGGATAAATTCAATATGAATGCATTTGGTTTGATTTCTGTAGGTCAATTGTTGTTTTCACTTAAAATTTTGTCCATTTTAAACAAAAGAGAGACACTTTGAGTGATACCGGGCACACCGTGACTTGGATTGAGGTGGGGTTGACTCTTACACATCAAAAATGCACCCATGGATTTTTCTCCTAAAGGATCAACACAATTCAATTTTTTTTGTCTGATTTCCGTCTGTCAGTTGTTATTTTCACTTAAAATTCTGTCCATTTTAAACAAAAGAGAGACACTTTGAGTGATATTGGCCAAACCGTGCCTCATATTGAAGCGAGGTTGACTTGTAAACATTAAAAATGACCCATGTATTGTTATCCTAAATTATCAACATAATATTAATGCATTTGGTCAGATTTCCGTACGTCAGTTAGTGTTTTCACTTAAAATCCTGTCCATTGTTTTCAAAAGGGAGACACTTTGAGTGATACTGGCCGCACCATGCCTCTAATTGAGGTGGGGATAACTCGTACACGCCACCAACACACCCATGTATTGTTCTATTAATGTATCAACAGAATAATAATGTGTTTGGTTGGATTTCTATAGGTTATTTGTTGTTTTCACTTAAAATTTTGACCATTTTAAACAAAAGAGAGACACTTTTAGTGATACCATCCACACCGTGCCTCAGATTGAGGTGGGTTGACTTGTACATGTCAAAAATGGCCCATGGATCATTATCCTAAAGGATCAACACAATATGAATGAATTTGGTTGGATTTTCATATGTCATTTTTTGTTTTCACATAAAATTATGTCCAATTTAAACAAAAGAGAGACACTTTGAGTGATACCGGCCACAAAGTGGTTCATAGTTATTTCATGTTATTGGAGAATTTCATATGTTAAAATGGGAAAATGGATCATTAGAGAAAGGATGTTTTATTTAATAACAATTATAATTTTCCTATGAACATTTACATACAAAAAAGTTTTATCTTTTAATCCCCTTAACCCCTCTCAAAAATGACCTCCAATTATACACGTCCCCCCAATCAGATCTTCATGCTATTTGTGTATAATCATCCATCAGGTATGTGGATCACTCGTTTCTGAACAAATCTATATCGTCTGGTGTGTTTGAGGCTTTTTGGTAGTCAGAGAAGTACTGCAAAATATATAAATAAATAATTAATAAAAAAAATTAAATTAAATAGTAGTTGTTTTTGAAAATACCTCTTTAGGGATGCTAGTTTTTTGATGAAAAATGATCTCTTTCATAAATTTACAAACATAATAACCGTAATCATTATTGTTTTTTTTGTTTTGGACACTGTAAAAAATTTAATCATTAGGAGAATAAGTAACTTGTGTTGATAAGTGTTTGGATAGTGAAATTTTATTATATATACCCTGATATTTGTCCAAACATAGTACTTGATAGCCTCTTTATGCTTAGCCTATGTCCTCATTCCTTTTTTTAGATGATAATGATACACCGCCCTATCATAATAGAATCCCCAGTAAAAGATAATATAAATTATATTACTTGATGTCTAGAATGAAAATATAGGATGTAGTGTCTTATAGATTCATAAACTCTGTCATGTTTGGTCGGTTTGTTGGATATCCTTCCATTGAATCCAGAAAATAAATCTTTGGAGTATCCAAGTTCACCGCAATTATCATCCAATGTTTCCCAAAAACACAAAAAGGAATAAGTAATAAAATAAGTAAAAATATAATTGATATGCTTTAATCGTACAGTTTTACCCCTACATGGTTGGTATTAGGAAGAGTCTATCATATGTGATCTTACTTTCAAATGTTTTCAGCAAGTCGTTCATTATTTCATCCTTTTTATGGCTCTAATTTCGTTAGATGTGTTGATGTGGTATGAGGACTAACGAGTCTAAATTTTGTCTCATGGGGAAATTCCTTCAACCGTTTTTCATATATACATCTGTCAATAATATAAAATGCATTTAATCATAATTTTTACATTATATAAGCTTTTAGAAAATCAATTCATGAAAACATACCTCATATATAGATTTACAAATGTGACGCCTAGCGAAATGTTTTTAAGGATCTCATTTACATTTTCAGCAGCAATAAAATCTTGACTTTCCTCTCCGTATATATTCTTTTCAAAAACCACTATATGACTACTACCACCACTTAGCTACATATCCACATGAGTCTTCAATGCTAGTAAAAGTGGATAGAGAACAGGTGGTTTTATTATGCTTTCAGTATCTCTTTGGGATCGGTTGGTCGATCCTTTAGATGCTTTTGAGCCAACGTTTCATGTCACCCCTTACCTTTCTCCATCTATAATAACATTCATTGTTTCAGACCCTTTTTTCATTAATTGTTAAATGTTTAGCGTGAAAAAAGAGGAAATAAATACCTCTTTTTTCCCAAGTACTCTTACAAGTTGTGACAGCCATGCAATGAATGCCCCAATAGCCTTTTTGACCATATGAATATCATCATCATAAAGTAGAATAGGTAGCTTTGCATTTGGCTCATGAGCTACAGTAATCATCACTTTCAGATGATCTTTCGGAAGTGGTTGATTATACAGCTTGTCCTCTGGGATGTTGAACACTGTATCCCTCACTACAAGGTGATAGGTGTGTGTTGAAAGATATAAATGACAGTCATTATCACCCTGTAGAAGATCATTACATGAAAAGTATCAGTGTTTTTCTGATTCACACTTCATGGGAACAATTATTAGAATATTGATTACCACGGCTAAGACATCTCTTTGAGGGGAATGGCTCGCCACAAAGATGGTGGGGGGTGGGGTGGGATCTTCACACTCTATTTTTTCCTTAGTTGGGTCTTCTCCTTGCCTCCCACCCATAAATTATGCTATCAACTCTCCCTGCCATTGAAATTGTTCTTTAAGAGTTGCTAGTTTTCCACTGAATTGTTTCAATTTTTTATCTCTATCATCCGTTTCTTTTTTTTCTCAAAATATATTCGGGGTGTCACCTTAATCCCCACACCTCTGACATGACCGTATTATTCTGGCCGCTTCAAAGACATCAATAATAGGTCTGCGTCCGCTACCGGAGTAGCTGATTCCTATGATTGTCGGATATAGTAAAATAACTAATTATTTTTACATAAGAGAAATTTAAATCAAATCTTTTTATAGTTGTGTCATACTTAAACATATTTCCCACACTTTTTGTGTGTTTTCATCTACAAGCTTCCCTTACTTATTCACATGTACCTCCTTCCATAGCACATGACGTAGGATGCAAGTGTCTTTGGTTTTAGACTCATCAATCTATATATAAATATAGAAATATAATTATGATGTTGTTTATTGGAACCTAACAATATTATTGTAAATTTAAAATATGTACCATTTTCTTTTCTAGTGAAGCATACCCCATCCTTGCTTTATGATAACGGTATGTTGGTTTTGATGCACGTTCCTTATTTTCAGTACTAAGTTGCTATTTCATAAATGAAATATTGATAATCAAAGTGATGAATACATGTATCCTTAAACAACGTATGATCACCCACAATATACCTGAAACTTCTCATCCCCATGACAACTAATAAATGCATCCCATTCTTCTTGGGATATCTGATCATAAACAAGGGGTGTTTGTGGGTTTATTTTACCTTAGGAATCTTTCAGGTGACATTTTGTTAAAATAGTACGAAAACCTCGATGAATCCTTCCTGCAAGCCTCAGCACATAATTCTTGTGTGAATCATCTTCTATAAATGTACTCTTCAAGAGATTGATAATAGTTAGACATTGTTTCATTATTTTATTTTCTATTAAATTAAAGAAATAATATCATAATGTTACAGTAATTTCATCCCAGATCACAACCTTCAGCCCAGAAACAACATGGTTCCATGAATCTATGTCAATCGGCACACGTTGTCGAGTGACAATTCCAATGTAACTACTAAACATAGCCTTGTTGGGACTCACATGTTGGCCTCATGCATTCCATCTGACATCAAATTTTATGCCTTTGCTTTTGGCCTTAAGAACTTTGGCTAACACCATCAAACTACGACGCACCTGTGTTTTCAGCAATGTCGGTCCTTCAACCCCGACCATTTCATCGATTTCAACATCATCTATATGTTAATCTAAAATGGTAGAAATGGAATGTACTGATGGTTATTGGAGCTCAACACTAGGAGAAACAATAGATTCAGAAACTTGTTGTTGCTCTGCATTGTGAGCAGCCGCAGCAGAAGAAGCAGCAGCAACAACAACAACAAAATCTTGAGAGACTTGTTCAGCCTCGAGGTTAGGAGCACCAGAACATGTAGAAGTCATTATCTGCAAAAAATTTTGAACAGTTAATTTATATTACATAAATTCATTAATGAAAAGATAGTAACATGATATAACAAGATCTATATTACAAACAAAATATAACCTATTTATTGAACTCTCTTTCTTTTTTTCAAAGGCTTAAGGGATTTGACACCTCTATCTATTATTCAAATCCCTTCATTGTGGTCTCCTATAACAAACAAAACATCATCTACATTGGGACTACTATGAAATGATTGTGACGTACCACTGAAAGGATCATCCTTAACTGAATTTTCATCAGACCCTTCAGTAGTTTTGGATGATAATAGAATAATCGACAACTTTCGGTTTGCGGGATCTGGAACATAAAAAACTTGTACCACTTGTGATTCCATTATAATCTATTCGTCTTTATACCCTTCTTTACTAAAATCAACTTTCACAGATCCTCATTCATCTATTTTAACACCACTATTGTTATCAACCCATTTTCATTGAAAAATTGTCAATTGGAATGTTGTATAATCCAACTCTTATATTTGTTTGACAATGCCAAAGTATGAAATATTTGGATAAATTGGATTTCTGTACTTACTACCAGAAACATGCATCGCTTCAACCATAAGTGTAACTCCACTATTTTTCATGGTATTATCTTCATCATGTTCATCTATATAGAATTTATAACCATTAATTATATAATCATTGTAATACAATACATACACACTTGGTCCGGCGGCTAGCCATCAAAGTCATTCTGAAATTGAATTTGGATTTTCATCTAAATCCCTAAAAATAGGGTCTTGAAACCATCCTATAAATTGGTGATTATGTTTATTTGATATCCATTTTTTCGCCCTTGATGGATTCATCTGCCTAATAATTTCTTTTTGAGTTTCAATATATGGAGCAACCTCCCAACTGTTTTGAAAAACAAAAAGGTGGGCCTGCTCCAAATCTGTAATACTAATTGTCACAACAATCTCTTCCAGAAATTCCCTTACCCTCAATGTGTCCAGTGTGACAAGTCTTTGGGAGACCAATGATTTCCACATTAGATAGGTATTCGGTACAGAATTCAATGGCTTCTTCAACTATATATCGCTCCACTATACAACCCTCTGGTCGACTTTAATTTTTGACATACCCTTTCAAAATCTCCATATACTGTTCAAAAGGGTACATCTATCTATAGTGCATAGTACCACAAAGTTGAATCTCTTTCACCTAGTGAATCATCAAATGAACCATCATATCAAATAATGTTGGCGGGAAGAACATTTCTAATTCACATAATATGATGAAAATTTCTTTTTCGATAGCTGGTAATTTCACTGGGTTTAAAACTTTGCAACATATAGCTTTGAAAAAGAAACAATGTCTGGTTAATGTATGATGAACATTCTTGGAAAAAATGCAATGTAAAACTATAGAAATTAAATCTTTCATCAAAACATGGCATTCATGTGATTTCAAACCTTTTAACTTGAAATCATTCATTGACACAATGTTCTTGATATTTGATGAATACCCCTCTAGAACCTTTACATCATTGAATAAGTTGAAAAACTAATATCTATCCTACCTATAAAGAGTGTAAGCAGTTGGAGGAAGAAACATTTGATTTTAATCCTTTACAGGATCCAAATCTTATCGTATTCCCATGTCAACCATGTCCAACCTAGGCTTAATTCCATCTTTTTTTTTGCCAGGAGCATTTAACAACATTCTGATAACACTGTCACATACATTTTTTACCACATGCATCACATCAAGAAAATGTGTGATGTAAAAACAATTATAGTATGGTAATTAAAAAAACCAATATCTTTTTCCAACCGATTTTCATAAGGTTTTTCGAAAATGGTTTACCAAAAACAGTGTTCACATATTTTACTTTCTCAAATAGTTGATCACCTATTAGCGGATACGGTGTTTTGCGTTGTTCTGAACTTTCATTGAAGGATTTCTTATAATATTGGTACTTAAGCCAATGAGGTAGAAATATAGGATGTCCTAGAAACACAGATTTCGATGAATGTTTCAACCTAATTGATTCTTTATCTTATTCACACACGGGACACCCTTGAGTTCCTTTAATGCTATAGCCTGACCAATTTCCATAAACAGGGAAATCATTTATTGTCCCATACAACATCGCTCTCAATGTGAAGTATTCACTTTTATAAGAATCATACTACATAACAACTGAATCCCACAATAACTTCAAATCCTTGATCAAAGGAGCCAAATAAACATCAATATTGTTACCTAGTTGTTTTGGTCCTGATATAAGCATAGATAACATGATGAATTTTCTCTATATGCATAACCAGGGTGGGAATTTATAATTTAACAACATAAGAGGCCATGTACTGTGAGTGCTGGTTTGAAAACCAAAAATATTCACTCCATCTGTAGATAACACAAGACGAAGGTTTCTCAGATCTTTTCCATATTCAGGATACTCATTATCAATTTTCTTCCATTGAGGATAGTTGGCCGGATGACATAATTTCCCATCTTTATTTGTTTTATCTTCATGCCACGATAATTTTCTTCCAGTTTCTTCACTTCCATATAGATGCCTAAACCTTGCAATGATTAGAAAGTACCATACAACTTTCGTAGGACGGGATTCATATTTCCTGTATCAAGAAGCACCACACTTTGGGAATTCTATAAGTAATTTTTTCTCCTTGAAAAATAATATACAGTCTTTCGGGAAGGCATGTATTCTTTTAGAAATCATACCCATCAAGTGTAGCATTCGTTTAGCTTCATATGTACGGCTTGGGAGCTCATTATCTTCCGGGAGCATGTCATTCAAGAGAGAAAGTAGTTCCGTAAAACTGAAAACACTCAATCTGTTGCCTGCTCTCAATTTATACAACTTTAGTACAGCTGAAATTGTTGTATATTTAGTGCAAACACCATACAATGGCATCTTTGGAAAACTCTTTAAGTTCTCAAACAATTTTGGGAAATCACGGAGTTCATATTCAATTGTCCCTGTCATTTCCTCAATATGATCTTCTTCATTATTTACATCTGTAATCACATCCTCCATATGGTATTATTCATTATCCATATTTGTATTCGTATTTGATGATCCATAAAAAGTAGTTTTATCCCATCCAGTAGCTACATTCTCTTTTTCTCCATGTTTATTCCAACATTTATAACTCCAATCTATTCCGTGACATATCAAATGTTCTTCTAACTCCTCTAGAGTAATTAGTCTAGAATAACAACAATGTAAACACGAAAAAAGTATTTGAGAAGGATCCTTTGTGTGATCCTTTGCAAAATTGATAAACTCTTTCACTCTTTTCTTATACTCTATTGTCAAATGATTAGCATCCATCCGATATTTATTTATCTCCATCCTATTTGAATCTCAAATATTAGTATTTATGGTTCAAATACACAAAACAAGACTTCTAAATATAGGAATAATCAATAATGATACATCTACCACTCCTAGGTCTCTGCCCTACATTCAATATCATCATGCCTAAAATTTTTGGTATGCTCAAGTTACTTACTTTAAATCACAGGGGGGGATAATCACTTATGTCATATATGGTATCCCATGTTATTCCATCTGAAAATTTTAACAAATATTATTTACATATCATCCCATTCAATCATCATGACTGTCTAATTCCAAACTCCATCTTAACTCTCAACTAAAGCTATGATACCACACTATCATAACTCACCACCGCTAGGAACCGCTCCTAAAATGGTAGTGAAAATAAGTGTAATTCATGAATCCAACCTCTAATAGTACATAGTTTGTAGACTAGCATTGAGGGTATAAAATAAAGAAATGGGAGGTGTTTCCCTCATAAATCCCAAGAACAGAGATAAACCACCCATCAAATCCATATAATATAAAATAAAACCCAATCCATAATTCATGTGAATTTCATACATAAAAAGGGTATATAAAATAAAATATAAAAAAAATCCTACACCAGTGGCTCTGGCGGTAACTCCTAGCCTCAAGATAGTAATTTCCATTTTGGTAACCAAATCTATCTTGAAAAACTTATAAAAATAATTATATAAATAGGGGTGAGCATACAAGTATACTGATTAGGATCCTTCCCAAAACCTCTCATAAAAATGTGTATGAAATATATTAATGCCTTAGTGAATAAATAATAGAACTAATACACACCAATATATGGTCATATATCACCCAACCTCACCAAGGATTACTCACCCAATATCACATTCAAGTATAGTAACATAATATCAAAAGAATATATATTAATAAATTACCCCACATCCACTTCCCCACTAATTTGGTCATTCTCACACTCTAATGGAATATTTCTTATGCTTCAACCCCTTCTATATAATCTCATAACCATATATCCACACATACACATGTCATAAACACATAAAAAACCATATCCACATCACAAACACACATCATATCCTCATCACAGTATGATATCATGAACATGAAGGACATAAACATCATACTCTCCTCCTACAATGCACAACCCCCACTATATATCCACACTAAATACAGATAATTATGTCAACAAGATTATATATACACCAAAACATAAAATTGTTACAGGTCATATATGTACACCCACTGTGAGCCATTACAACTCATACTAAGTGTGATGGGGGAGAAGGGAAGAGGGATTGGTTCTATATGTGTACCATCTATAACCAAGATATTGAGAAAAAAACTCAGAACCAAAGTACCCATATGGATTTCAATCAGGTTACTCGACTGAAGTGGTGGTGTGTAAGAAAAAATAAGAAAATATAATAAGTATATAACCACACAAAAATCTTTCCTAAGTGTTTACACCAAACTAACACTGCAAAACACCCACGTCAACCACTGCATTGTTACTACCACCCTCTAATAACCACTTCTATTATGATGCCACAAATAATCCCCAAAAAATCACATAAGCATCCATATCAACATAACCAACTTCTCATTTCATTTACCATTATAATTTCTTTTATTTTTATTACCATATGCATTTCAATTGTTAACTATTTTAATGTAAAACTAAACATTAAATCACTACCCACTATAATCCATTCATTAATCATTAATAAAATTTATTCTATATTTAACCCTTTATTAAACATAATTATTCCAATCATTATCATTAATTATTTAGAAAACAATCATTTATCATTTCCAACCCATCACCCATTAATATTTTTATTTATTCCAACCATATTCCATTCCAAAAGGAAACTATAACACCACCCAACAACAGCTAAATTTTCATGACATACAATACCACTAAACACATTCTAAAATCCATAAAACCACTTATTTTCTGCTTAAATATCCATATCATTGCTATCATAACCACACAATAATCCATCCATCACTATCATATTAATTACCACACCACATGCTCCCAACCACATCAATCAACCATCACCCTTATAATCATAGTGATAAATACCCCATACATAGTAGAATGAAAGGGAAAACTTATAATAAATTCACACTAAAAACTCCCCCTTAAACATTCTTTCATATTAAATTATAATTTATAGTTTAAATATAACACTTTAATTATAGATTTCCATACAACCAATTCATTACCTACCTTAAGTGACTAGAAACTTATGAAAGGTGATTATAAAATATTATTAGTAGTAAGAAATTTATTTCACAACATCAAGAATAAATCACATAGCAACAACACAAATAAATCAATAAATATAAAAGAAATATTATGGAACTTCATAAATCACATGAAAAACTCCATCTTCACATTAATTTTATTTAGTGTAATTCATTATAGTATTTAGGTTAATCAGTACTATCCATCCAATAGAAACAAAATAACATGATAATTCCACAATTTAAACATAATAAAGAAGGAGAAATTTATATACCCAACCACAACTAAATATTTAACAAATCTTTCATAATAATGAGAATAATACTCAAATAAAACATGAATTAACACATGAGGGTAATCTAAAAGGCCTATATATGAACATTAACCATTAAAACCATAACAAAAAAACACAAAAACCGAATCAGCATTGTTGTCTATTCCTTCCTAAGAAGAAAGTTCAAGAAGAGAATCAAGAAGAAGAGAAAAAAATTCACCTTAGATTTTAAAGAGGTTGATCTCTTAAAATTTTGGAAGAAACCCAATCAAAGGGTGGCTAAAGATATCCAAATATGCATCACTAATCACCTAGGGTTCTAAGAAAGTTTTTTAAAAAAGAAATAATTTGATATATGGATAAATTTATAACCATTCTATAAAATTAAAGGATAATGATGTGAAAAAGGTCACTATTCCATAACACAACTCTGATCCAAAAACCATGGAATGTTATCCCTTGAATCTATAGGTTCAAACAACATTAAAATTGATATTAATATAATAAGTTCCATGAAACAAACAAGTCAACCATGTCATGGCACTCAAATTATATAGGATCATAGTGTGATCCTCAGCCACCTCCCTCTAACTCAGAGAACCTTAAACCAAACCACAATGCAATAGAAGGTAGTATAGTGAAACAGAACTCAAATGGACCCAATATAAAAAATTACCACCCAGGTTTCTATATCGTAGAAAGGAGAATCATTATACAATACCCCTTATGAAAGATTAACCAAAAGGCTCATGTAAGATGAACTTAAAACAACTTAAGAACATTACACCGCATTACCACCCCTCACAGCACAACTAAGACCGCATAAGATAAACCCAAAAGGGAGTATATCAGATTAATCTAGGGACATCCCTATATAAGAATAACCTAGTGATATTTACACCATGACAAAACTACATCATGCAATTACCAAAATTACACCTCAAAACCTATCCACCAAAAATAAACCTAAAAGGAGAAGTGTGAGATTTACCTAGAGTAGATCACACCCGCGATGGAGGGAGAAAAGAAGCATCGAGTGGCCAGGGAGCCTTCTGCGCTACGTCGGGAGGGGAAGGCGCGACCACCAAAGGGGGAGGTGCACAAGAGGATCCACCAACCATTGAGAAATGGAGGAGTGGGGTTCACAGGGAGTAGGGTCGAGCGGAGAGGAGGAGAAGTAGGGTTTGTGGGGAGGATGATCTATGGAAGGGGTTCGAGGGGGAGGATAATGAGTAGGGATAGCAGTGGAGATCCGACAACAAGAAGATCAGGGGGGAGTGGTCGCAGGGGTACAATACCACGAGAGTTTGAGGTCGTGATAAACAGAGGATACTGTGCACCTGATTTTATAAAATATGGGACTATGGTTTTATCAGCGCTAAAAAAGCGTTGATAAAGGCTACCTTTATCAGTGCTAAAATTTTAGTGCTGATAAAGGTAGGCTTTATCAGGGTTTTTTTAGCACTCATAAAGAGTCACTTATTCAGAACTAAAAAATCACTAATAAAAGGTACCCTTTATAAGCACTAAAATTCTAGCACTGATAGAGGGATTCTTTATCATCACTTTTCTAGAGCTGATACAGGGCTTCTTTATCAGCGCTTTTTCTTAGCGCTGATAAAAGGTGTAACTTACCTTATCCATTTTTGTATTAGTGATTTTAAAATTAATTGTCAATAACCATATAAAAGAAATATAGTGGTCATAGTACTTTCAATGTGTTGTGATATCCATGGAGGATAGAAATTGGGTTCAATATTTTTCATTGGCAGGAGACTAAGGTGATTGTAGGAAAAATCATTCATTGTGGTTTATAAAGAGCATGTGAATATTCAAAATCATATCCTATTTTAGTGTTTCTCTAGGTGTGCATTCTTAGTCCTACTCATCAAAAATCAGAGAGATGATTGAGTCAATGCTCAACCAACTATTTTCAGGGTGATTTTTCCTAGGGGCATCTGTATCATAGTGCTAGTGACCCATACATTGTGTGTATATATATATATATATTACATCTTATTATATGAATATTCATTACATAACATAAATATTCACACCAAAATCATATAGGCCTAGTTTATTTGGAAACTTGGATACATAAACAACTGGTTCATAAGTGAACTACATCACCTCCTAATATGTTCTTCATAAATAGTACCCTTCTTAGGCATATCATACCAAATACCATTATTTATAAACATGGGAAAGGAAACATAATAATGGTGAACTCATATTCTTAGTAAGGGTAAATAAGTGAGATATCAATGATGACATTAGTATAACATGAGAATAAAGGGTGTGAGAACATGAGCTCATCCTTCGAAAGTATTACCCAGCAATTCTTGGATCATAAACATAAGTCATGGAATAAATCACGGAACATAATATGATATATATCATAAAGGAATAAAATAAGATGAACTATGAGAGAATAAAATTGTAATAAGATATAATTTTTTGGAATATTTATAACCATAAAAAATTATTTCCTTAGCATTCAAAGCTCATTGCTAAGAATATCATAGTGGCTTGGGTTCACTTCTCATTCGATTTTAGAATTCATGGTTCACTCTTAATAATATCATAGCGAACATAATACCTTACTAAAATGGATTCACTCCCCATCCCAATCTTATTTATCTCATTAGATATCAATATTTACCCTATTATTTAGAGAGGTAAATAGTTCTAGGAACAACCATCACATAAGGAAAATCATACATATGTTTTCCACAATATCATAAAACAATTATCATATCATAACCCATGAAAATGAAATATATTTCATAAATATTTCATCATTTCATTATAGAAAAAATCATGGAAAAGAAATGAGTTTCATAAATTAATTAACTCATGGGAAAGAAACAGGTTTCATAAACATCATATCTTCATAATCATAAACCATTAAAAAATGAGAAGGTTTTTATAATTGGATATATATAACTAGTATAAATTTATGTACCAAAAAATGATGCCATCATAGATGAAAAAATCCTCTAAAAGATCACATGAAGCATGTATTGAGTAAAATTAAATTTTCAATATGAAATCAATTATTTAAAATGTAAAAATTTCCAAAATATTAAAGAATAAATTTTCCTTGAAAAGATAATTAAAAAAATTATAAAATAATATCCATACCATTTAGTGGTTATGATAGTGGGAAATTCTTTTCACTTCGTATAAGTTAAAAGAAAACATTTCATTCACACATTTAGGGAAAAAAATCAAAAAAGTACCTCATCCAGAAAATGATAACAAGATTCCATTTTAAAAAAATTATAAAAATTAAATAATTGATAAAATTTCGTTTAAAAAAATAATATAATATAAAAAAATTTCTTGAAAACATTTTAAGAAACAAGGATATTAAAGAAGAAAAATTCTGACTCAAGAAAGAAATAAAGTCAATTTTCTTTACAAATGTTCTTTTCGTCTTTTGAGTACTTAAAGTGAGATGAATCGAAGAAAAAAATTCTAAATAAATAAAAATAGGATTATAAAATTCATTTATTTATTTATAATTAAATAATTAAATATCCTCAAAAAACTAAATCATAAACAATCCAAATAAATAAAGAGATTCTAACATAAAACCCTTACCTCACATCCGACTTCCTTTATACATGTTTGAACCTCCTATATTATTAATATATATTTATTATAAATATATTATAGAAACATAAAAATATATATAATTACATATATGATTCAATTAAAACCATTTATCACTTGTTTATTTTTAATTATTCATTATAATCACTATTTTGAGTGATAACAACTTTGTTTTTCATCTATGTTTTAGTTCAGAAGTTTTCATCCTTATACTTTGAAAATAGTTACATAACCTCCAAAATGTTAATAATCATATAAGTTTAATATATATTCAATACACACACACACATATATATATATATACTAACAGTCATACAAAAAAGTATAGACTGAAAAATGAATTATATTGTACATGAAGATAATTGGTCGTACGTACGGATGCACGTTGTTTTCAAAATTTGAAAGATAGAACGAAAGAATGGTAAATAATAATTAAAATTTAAATAATAATTATTATATCATAAAAATCATATATATTCATAAATAAATACTTATTAACATCTATGTGAATCATAAATTAAAATAAAATCACATCGCTTCATTGAGATGGTAGTCCACACGTATGCACAAGTGGAGTTATTATTTTCCAAAGGATTTGAAGGTATAATGGTAGATATATATTATCATTAAAAAAAATAATTATTTCATAAATATAATATATAAATATTAAATCAATAATAATACCCATCCATAAAATATGGTGATGAAAAATGAATTGTACCGCTACGTGGAGACTGTAATCCCTGAAAACACATAAGTGATACTTTCACATACCATATGATGGGAATGAGGATGGATAATATGGGTTTCAAAATCAGAATAAAATTTAATTATATTAAAAATATTTATTCTCTTAATTAATGAAAAATTACATAGATTTGTAGGAGGTAAAATAATAATTGAAAAGAAAGTGATCTATTACGACTATTACCTCTTCTTTCAAAGAACTTATTTTAATAAGGGTCCAAGGATTGGTCTTTTGGGAATATCAGAAACTATAGAATGTGGAGAAATATATTGAGATGATAATTTTTCAGGTTTTGGTCAACATATAAGGCTCAAAGTGGTTAAAAGAAGAGAAATGAGAGTTTCCTTTTTATAATGGAGGGAAAGGACACACTAGGAATTACCAAAAATATTAAAATATAATTAATTAATTCTCTTTAATGATTAAAAATGAGTAAATATTTGAATAAAAATAGTATAAGGTTGAAATAACATCATAAAATAAAATTTATATAGGTTTTTATTTCATTTTAAACATTATCTTTTGTATTAACCTCCTCATTAACTATTTTTTAACTTTACTACAGTTACAACTATTTCAATATCAAAGGGTTAATAATGTTTCCATAAATGGAAAACTGAATCATAAATGGACCATGATTTATATGTTCAAACATATTATATTAATTTGTCTGAAGATAACATATTATTAATTTTACATCATTTAATAAAATATTATAAAATTTCATAAATATCAATTTTTGAAATATTCATCTAATTTAACTTTAACGACACTAAGAAAAAGATGTAATTTGAATTTAATTCTTTGAAACATTACTAATATGTCTTATTTATCTACAAAATTACTGTAACATAATAATTCACTCAAATTATAATAATTTTATTATTTCTTAAAATATTTCTATTGTTTTTCTATTAATTGAATAAATAATGTTTCGATGTTTCATAAGAGTTTAAGGTAATTATTCAATCAGTAAAAATTAGAAATAAATTACTGTGATAAAATATAATCCTTTATCTTCCAAATAAACATTTATAACTAAACTTATTCTCTTTTTACCCTTATGTAAAAACAATTGTCATTAAATTCACGAGAATATCATTTTGTATTTATTCCATTCTAAAATTATTATAATGGTCATAATGAAAGAAATATGTCTCCCCCCCAAGTAAAACATATATTAAATAATTGGATTAAAACGGTTTATCTTAGCTTATCCAATGGAATAAAGTCAAGTCTTCGAGAAACTTTAAATATTTCTCCCAAAGTTTTAAGAGACTTGACAAGTTTTACCCTTACTGAGGTGGTAAAAAACTTACTATGGTTACTATTAATTTTGACCCAAAAAAGGAACTATTTACCAAATTTGATACTCATAATTCAAAATATGGAATCCATTTTTAAGGATTCAATTTCTATAAGAGTTATAAATTCAATTTAAAGTAAGCATAGAAACATTACAAAAACACTATTTAGAAAAATACATTTTAAAAATTAAAACTGAATATATTTTTATCTCATCACTAAAGATATATTAGAAAAATTTTAATACATTTTATTAAAGATATAATATATAAATTTCATTAAAATTACTCACTAATAGTGATCAATTAAATTTTTTAATATGAAAATACATTATGTGTATAAAAACATTTTCTCTATAAAATCATATCTTTTACTTTAAAATGATTTTTAACTTCATTTGTAATCAATTGATATAAAATGAATTATTTTTATACATGTGTAAACCATAAATTTTTCATAATTTAGTTATTCATATTCATACCTACCAATCCAATTGTTAGATGATAACTGACACATTAAATAATAATATTTTAATAAAATATCATGGTTGGTTTAAACATGATCTTGTGTGAAACAAATTCTATCAAAGAAATAAAATATATTTATAGAACAGTATATTCGAAAATCACAGGGTGTTACATTATATTCTCATTATAATTAATTTTTCCCTTTTAATTCCACCACTTCAATACAAAAAAATGAGGGTACCACTATATCATTGCATCATCAGGTTTCCAAGTTGCTTCTTTGAATTTATGATTCCCCAAGAGAACTTTAACCAAGTCTGTAGTCTTGTTTCATACCAATTTATCTCTATGTTATAATAATTATAATGATTTTATTAATAATAAATATAATGATCTAGGGGTAAGACCTTTGAGTTTAGTATATGTGAAGGATCAGGTATGTACATCCTCATGAGACATACATATAACACATCTTGAACTTGACAGAGCCTTGGTGGAAGCACCAAGTGATAAGATTCCATCCCAAATCGATCAAGAATCTTTAAGGGTCCAATATACCTAAGGCTCAAATTTACCTTATTTAAAAATCTCAAATTCATATACCATAGATAAGTTGGCATGTAAAAACTCTCACCAACTTCAAACACCAGATCTCAGTGATGATTATCAGTATAAATTTTCTATCTACTTTGAGCAACCTTGTTGTATTACTGAATAGCTCTAACTTTATTTTACATTTACTCGGCTAGATAAGGTCCTAATATATTTATTTCTATTACTTAATCCTATTTTGTATTTCTACACCACTTTCCAAATAGAGGTTCATAAGGATCCATATTAATTCTCGAGTAAATTTTGTTATTATAAGGAAACCTGACTAGAGGAAGTTGTTGATCCCAATTTCCTTTAAAATGCAAAGAACAAGATCTCAGAATATAATTTAGGGTTTGAATGGTTATCTTATACTGATAATATATCTGAGTATGATACATTATACTAAACCTCAACTCTGTATCTATATCTGATAGAAGACTATTCCAAAAAAAATTAGGTGAGCCTGAGATCCTGATCTGATACAATAGAATGTGGTACTCTAAGAAACCTTTCTAATTCCTTAATTTTAATGATGGTATTCTAATCAAGAGAGAAATATTACATAATATAAATAAAGGGTTATAAATTTATAATTTGATTTACTACAAATAAAATATAATTATTTAATTTACCCATTTTTTGGAGTCTAATGAGAAAATCTAGGGTAATTTTTTCCAATTTCCATTTTGGTATGGGAAATGGTTTTAACATCAATTTAAAATTATGTCACTTAGTCTTAACATGATAACATACCAAGAATCGAGATCTAAAATATCTATCTTTATGTTTCCCCACCAAAAATACTCTTTCATATCTCTATAAATCTTTGTAATCCTAAGATTAATAGAGAATGATGAACTATAATCCTCATCTAATAACTTTTTTAAATCTAGTGTGGATGGAACACATAAAATGTTCCTAAATTGTATCATTCCATTATAATCAAGGTTGGAATCAAGAACAATTTTTACCTTATTTTATAGTTTTTCATCCTCTTTCTGCAACTCTTTAATCCTCACATGGATAGATGGTTGAAAACTTATTCAAGAATGATAATATTTATCATTCTCCTTTTAGATTTCTAGATCTATCCACATCAAATCTATAAATATTATGTATTTTATGATCCTCATCATAAATAATATATCATTATCCTTTTGACATAGATAACCTACCACCTAATTTTCTTTCCCAAGATGTTAATGTAATTAGCAGACATAATCTCTAACAAACTCCAACTATCTTCTCTGTCATAAATTCAACTCTTTATGAGTGAATTTTTACCTAAAAATTTTATTATTAGTATATATATCACACATTTATCTATAAATATAATTCCCCTATATCATTATTGAAATAATTATTGTATCTCACTCCAAATCATCAGTTGGTTAATTTTTCTCATGAACTTCTATGTTTTAATAGGCATAAGATAGAACCATATCATTCTATTGGAGGATAAATCTCAATCCCTTCATCAATGCATCAATATAGATTAGAAACCCTTCTCCGCAATGGGATAATTTAAGCATAGGTATACTGACTAACCTTCTCTTCATTTACTAGAAATTTTCATCACATTCATCAATAAAAAGGAACATATATCCCTTTTGAGTTAACTTTGTTAGTGGATTACATAGTCATGAAACAATCTCTATAAATCACTGATAATATCTAGAAACACCAAGAAAACTAAATATCTTAGTCATAGTGGTTGGTCAGATCCAATGTTCATCAACTTCTGTCTTTGATGGTTCCACTACTATACTCTCTCTTGAGATTATATGACACAAAAATGAAACATTTTATGCCCAAAATTCACACTTTTTAAATTTTTCATACAACTTATCCTTTTTTAGGATCTTTAGTCCAATCCTCAAGTGACCCTCATGTTCTTCATTTTTATTTTAATATATAAGAATATCATATATAAAGACAACCATAAACTGACTAAGTTAGTCTCTAGAGACTATATTCATTAAATCAATCATGATTTATATTGAATTAGTAAGACCAAATAGTATCACAATATATTCATTGTGTTCAAACCTTGAACAAAATGTTTCCTTAGATGTATCAACCTTCTTAATCCTCAATTGATGATATCCATAAGGAAGATAAATATTGGAAAAGTATTTATCTCCACACATTAGATCAAACTAGTCATTAATAGGAGTCATAGAATACTTATTATTGATTATGATCTTGTTAAGTTCTCGATAATCAACACATAGTCACGTTAATCCGTCTTCATTCTTAATAAAAATAATAGGTTCACCTTAAGGGGACACACAAGGTTAAATGAATCCATTTTCAAGATTTTTCTAGATTTTATTCTTTATAATGAGTCTTTGAAATAGGTGTATCACCAAGTCAAAGTTCTATTGAAAACTCAACTTCAATGTTTTTTGTAAGACTAAGAAACTATTCTATAAAAATATAAACAAACTCCCACATGATAGATATATTTTTTTTTTGATTTTCTCTCCGACCATTTAAGATAAACCCCTTATGAAAAGGAATAAAGACCCATATAATTGAGTTAATTGAAAATGGAATCTCATATTTATCATCACACTAATATACAACCATTGGTTGGATCATAATATCAAACGTGACTAGAATTCCTTGAAAATTGATGTGGGATTTAGGTAAATAAACCCAATCCATTCCTAAGATAACATCAAATTCAATTAGAGGTATAATAATGATATTTTCATAAAACAAATTCATATATACATCAATTAGAGAAGAATCGTAGACTTGAGATGTTATTTTAATGTTTAATAATTGAGGTGGTATTGTGATACCCTTAGTAAATTCTTCAGATATGAAAGATTGGATAGATCCAGAATCAAATAATACATTATAAATTATATATTTTATGGTTAGTATAACTTTTACCACTTCATTATCATACTCTACATCAGCAATAGTAATTTCAGGAGATTTACCTTTATCCCTTGTCCTAATAGGTTTATAATGTTGATAATCATCATTAACCTTTAGGTTTGAGAACTGGTTAGTATAATTCCTATATTATTTACATTGGAAACACTAGAGTGTGGGTGGTTCATTTTGTGGTGCTTTTCCTCCATCATTGACTTACTTCTTCCCATTATTATGGTATTTGATTGTCTAACAGACTTTCTTACCACACTAAAAACATTTACCAACCCCTTAAAGAAAATTTCCACCATGTTTTCTTCCACACTTCAAGTATAAATGAAATATCATATTTCTCTCTCTTGGATTTTTATAATTTCATTTGAATTCCATATTTATTTTCTTATCAAAACAATGAGATGTATAGGTAAATCCAATCTCCATTTTCACCTTGATATCACATAAAATGATTTTTTCATATTATTTGATGTCACATATGGCTATCACCCTTTAGAGACTTGGTTTTAAGAAACTAAAGAATCTATAAATCTTACCTTCAAGTCAGATGATAATACCATAATTGTACCTCACAATTCTTGTAAAAGTTTTCTCATAGGTACTAAAAAAACCATTATCCTTATACTTTAACTAAAGAAATTTATTCTATATTTTCATATAAAGAATATGAGAAATAAAAATAATCTCTTAGAATTTTCCAACTATATAGTGTCAATTTATTCCCATTTCATCATATTATTTATTGGATTCCACCATTGTTTTGTATATCCTTCCAAACAATAAAAATCCAAAATAACTTTTTCATGTTTCGAACACTAGATAATGAAAAATAACTTTCCATTAGTACTGATCCTTTTCTCAGAAACTAGTGGATCAATATACCCACTAAAAATCTAGTTGTTTCCTCATTAAAGAATCAATATAATGGGGTCCCCCTATTCTCATTTGAAAGTGTGACATGATTTATAGCTTGATAAATTTTTTGTAAACACTAAAATGATATTTTGTATTCAATATACCATAAAATTTTGTTTCTCATGATGATAATGATTTATTTCTCTATCACATCTATCATTAAGATGGTTCCTTTGAGTTTTATTCATTGAATAAAACCAAAAAGCATAGTGTGAGAAGTAGTATTTATATATAGAAACAACATAATCTCGAAAAATCATTTATATGATGTCTAAATCAAGACATCGTCTCTTAAATCTATAACACCTTAGGTATAACCTAGGTCATAAATGATCATTACCAAAACTTTAGGATGTTATCCTTTACTTAGACCTATCTTCAGGGTTCTCACTAAAGTTTTCTCATCCTAATATCTGAAGGTAATTAACTATTTCACTAATACAAACTGTAATGACCCATACATTTCATATATCGATATGACATCTTATTTGATAAATATTCATTACATAACATGATAATATACAACAAAATTCTGAAGTTCTATTAAATTTGGAAACATTAATACATAATAATAGTTAATAAGTTAACTAAACCATCTCCTAATATTTTTTTTCACAATTAGTACCCTTATTATATATATCATACTTAATACTTTTATTCATAACCTGAGGAAAAGAAACATAAGAAAGGGTTAGTTTGAATTCTCAGTAAGGGTAAACAAGGGAGATATATTTGATTACTTACCTATAATATGAGTGTATTAGAGTGTGATATTATCCTTTGGAAATCATGAAAAAATCTTTAATCATAAACATAAGTCATGGAATAAACTTTTATAGTTCATAAGACATGAATCATAATGGAATAAAATAACATGATACATGAGAGAATAACATTTTCTTAAGATATAAGTTTTTGGCATACACATAAGAGTAGAAAATAATTTCCTTGGTTGTCAAGGCTTACTGAAAATACTATCATAGTGGATTGGTTTCACTCCTTAATCAATTCTAGTATTCAAGTTTCTCTCCCAAGACTATCATGGTGGATAGATTCCCTTAATGAATTGGGTTCACTCCCCATTCTAGTCTTATTTATCTCATGATATATCTATCCTTACCCAATGCATTGGATGGATATATAATTTCAATCCCTCCCATAAAATAGTGAAAATCATATAAATGTTTTCCAAAATATAAAAAAACATAAATCATATCATAAACTATGAAAATTATATGTGTTTCCTAAACATTTCATCATTTCATTATAACCCATAGAAAACAAAAAAAAGTTCCATAACATAATTATCCTTTGGGAAAGAAATAGGTTTCATAAACATCATATCATATTAATCATAAAGCATCATATAAATAATAAGGATGGTATAATTGGATAATATCCCATTAATAAATATAATTAAAATCAAAGGATTTCACCATAGATGAAAAATGCCTTTAAAGATCACTTCAAGCATGTCTTGAAAAAAAATACACTTATCACTTGAAAATGAAATATTTAAAATCTAAAAATTTCTAAAATATTAAAGAAAAATAATTATATTAAAATATTATAAGAAAATTTTAAATTAATATTCAAAACATTAATCTTTCATTATAATATTAAATTTTCTTCATGTCATTTAAGTTTAAATAAAACATTCCTTCACACTTCTGTAAAAAATCAAAAGGTACCACATTCAGAAAATGAAAAGAATAATACTTTTGAAAAAACATTGAAAAAATTTAATAAGTGGTAAAAATAAATTTAAACTATCATGGGATAATATTAAAAACTTTCTTAATAAAATTTTGATAAAACATCTATACATAAGAAAAAGGTTTTTCAACCGAAGAAGGAAATAAAGTCGATATTCCTTAAAAATGTTCTTTAGATGTCTTGAGTACTTTAAGTGAGTAAAATGAAAGTAAAACATGTATTATCAGGAAAAAACCAGAGTATAATAAAGTTATTGAGTTTATTGAGATGTAGATAATGAAATTTCATCATTAGAAACTTAATCATAAACAATCTCGAGGAACAACGAGATTGTAACATAAAACCCTTACCTTGGGACCGACTTCATTCATACCTGTTCAAAACTAATGTATAATACAAATATATTTATGATAAATCCATTAAATAATAATAATATATATAATACCATTTATGAGTTACTTATAACCTTTTTTAATATTTTTATAAATAATTATTTATTAAAATCTATGTTTTCGGTGATAACTGTTATGTTTTTCATGTATATTTTGGTTTGGAATTTTTGGTCCTTGTAAATTGATCATGGTTCCATAATATCTAAAATTTTATTAATTATATAATTTTAATAATATATATATTTATACAAAAAATTAAAAATAGATAAATTAATTACATTGCAAATAGAAATGGTAGACTATAAGTATGAATTAACATTGTCTACATTTTCTAAAAGATAGAATAAGATAAAGGTAAATAATAATTACACTTGAAATAATATATATTATATCTTATAAAACATATATATTCTTCAAATACATCCTTATTATAATCTATGTAAAGGAGGAATGAAAAAATAATCCCATCTCTTTTTAGAGGTGGTTTTCCACACGTACAAACAAACGACGTTATCATTTTCCAACAGATTGGAAAGTAAGAAGGTAGATATGATATTATAATTATAAAAAATAATTATCTCATAAATATCATATATAAAAATTAAACCCATCATAATACCCATCCATAAAATATGGTGATGAAAATGAATTGTATCATTATGTGGATACGGTAAAATGTATGTACGCATAAGCAATACTTTCTCTTCCCATTTGATGGGTAAGAGGGTGTATGTGTAACGACCCAATCTTCTTGAGTAGTATATTAACTTACTCTTAATGATTTAATAAGATGTTAATGGTTAATGCAGAAAGAGGAGTTGATGGCTTCATCCAGTAGACTCGAACCTTATGAATCCCACTTATCAGAGCTTGGGAAGGAGGTGGTATCTTTGGGCTTCGCTTTGGACCAAGCACAAGCGGAACTCCAGCGTGTCAAGTTTGAATGGAAACACCTGCGGGAGAAGTTAAAGTTAGTAGAGATTACTACTAGGGCAATGTTATCTGAGCCTCCCTCGGATTCTCTCACCATAGTACACCTTACACTTAGGTCATATGCCGGTGTTATAAGGGGCTATGTGACGAGACCCTAGCTTCCTTGTGTAATCCTTTGGGATGAATGAATTAAGATTTATTCCTTTAGTGATGTTTGTGAAACTTCAAATGTCCGGATAATTTTAGGATGTATTTTATTGATGAATTTTGAAAAAAGGATATTTTAAAATATTTATGTAAACCCTAAATAATTAATGATGTGTAATGATTTTCAAAAAATGGTCTTCAACAAAAGTGTTCAGTAAGGAATTTGGAGTCTAATAAGATCAACTTAATATTTGATGAATAGTAAATTATGAATAGTGATTTTACACTTAGTATTAGTAATGTGTCCAAATGGATTAGTAATTTCACTCAAATAATGTTTTAATATAATTTAGACACCTAGATTAAGTAATGTCATTCAATAAAATGGGTAAATAAAGGTTTCATAAATTATTAGTCAAGTATTAGTTTTTTCTGGTGAATAGTGTTTCTTAATTAAAAATTTAATTAAAAATGATTAGAAAATTATTTTTATAAAAAGTACTTTATTTTTGAACTCAGAGCATCGATATTATGTTATGGTAATTTCTGGTGAATAGTGTTTTTTAAGGAATTCTTTCACCCTTCTCATTTTTTTCAAGTTCGATTTTCAGGTCAAGTCTTTCAAGTTCCTTTTTATTTTGGGGTATGATATCTATATCTATCATACTGATCTCTTATGATCATATGATGAGAGACCCTATTTGATCCTGTCAAATCATTTTTTTTGAAGTTAAGTAACGCCGTTAGGCTGCCGAATTTTCATAAGAGAAATCTTATTTTTGTCTCACTTCCATGTTTCTTATTTCATATGGTATATCTTTCAAATTTAATTAACATGTTCTAAAATCCCTTATATTCTCTCCCCCTACTGTTTTATGGATCATTTATGAGTGGTTGACCCATGTCCCCTCTCTTTTTAATGTTTTCTAAAACCTTGTAACATAGCCGTTATGCTGCAGAATTTTCGTCTCAAAATGCCTCTCTCTTTTCTCAATATTATTTTATGTTATAAATTGAATACTCAAAGCCCTTATTTCTACAAGGGTATTCACATATATATAAAAATTTTCTATTTTAAATTCTGGAATTTACATACATGAGACACGCGTTCCCTTTCCGTGGGTTTAAAGTTACGTAAATATCATGTCTTTAAAGCAGTTTTTAAAATGTTATGATTATGAAATGAAACCCATTTATTTTATGCTATATGGGTTAATTATGAAATGTTTGATGATTATATATGTGTCTCACGTGATAATAAATACAAATTTAAGGTTGCGCCCTGATAGTGCTCCAATTAATTGGGTAACGATGTAACCACTAGAGATTACAATTTTCACAATACCTTGGTGAATAACCTTGGTAATTTTCAAATGACCCCTTGGGGATGGACCTTGGTGATATGTTAATGATTGTCTATGTTAAATGATGTATCCACATCTTCAAGTTATGAAAAATTTTATTTTTATTATGAAATTCCTCATGATTTCTTTCTCATGCCTTAAAGTTCTTTTCATGTCCTTATTGAAGTATCTCAAGTTCACATGTAAAATGTTCCTCTTGTTTCCCTTACTGGGCCTTCTGCTCACCCTTTCTTTTGATGTATGTCTCCAGGTTATGAGATGCAGTAATGTACCTAGGATGAACTTAAGGATAAGCCTTTCAAGTGTTTAAGAAGAATGCTTTATGTTGTTTTCATGTATTATGTTTCTGGTTTCCAAGACACTAAACCTTAAAGATCCTCAGTTTTGTGTAATGTAATGAAAGTTTATATTATAAAAAGACGGGATGCTATAGTTGGTATCAAAGGATGGTTTAGTTATTTTTGGAAATTAGGATATAAAAACTTTAGGAAGAACCCTATAGAAAAGTTTAAATATAGGGAAACTTCCTGGTATTTTGGTAAGTATTGAGTAAGTGGTTTATGAAACAAATACATCCATGTCTGGATACGAGCAGGTAGAGGCGGCTCTGGCACAGATGTACATAGGGGTAAAACCCGAAAACACTGCTTTGAGCTAGACTCGAATGGGAACTGGTGCATAATAACGGTACTTGCTGCACTCTTGGTTATGACACTCCCAGAGGATATGTTTGGTTAATCACAAGCTTTTTATGAATCATTATGAAGGAATTATAGAGAAGTGTAATTGTCTAAGCATGAAGTCTTAGTTAAAAGATTCATAAATGAAATAATTTCTCACTAAGGTTTTATTATTTTAGAAAATGGAGGGAAATAGGAGGAACCATGCGGATGGTGACCGCAATGCACCATGTGCTGACGACCCTCCGATGGAAGCCGGAATGGAAACATTCATGCGAATGATGAACCAACTGAATCAAGTTATGAGTAATAACTTGAATCAAGCTGAGAGGCCGATCTCACCACGAAGGGAACAACTTTCTGTTGAGTCCTTTATGCGTCAACGACCACCAACATTCAGTGGATCTACTGACCCATTGGTTGCAGAACAATGGATAAGCTCCATTGAAAAGATCTTTTCTGTACTTCTTTGTTCGGAACAAGAAAAAGTCACCCTTGCTGTTTACCACCTAGAGGGAGAAGCTGATCAGTGGTGTTCACTGATCAAAAACACAAATCCACGAGTAGAGATGGAAGCTTTGGAGTGGGAAGAGTTCCGGGGAATATTCTTTAATAAGTATTTCCCTCGTTCGATGAGAACAAGAATGGAGAAAGAATTTCTCGAGCTGAAGCAGAAGGAGAATGAATCAGTTGGAACCAACGAAATGAACTTCACAAGGCTTCCTCGTTATACCTCAAGCTTTGTCATGGACCCTAATGGGAAGGTTTATAGATTCTTTGGCGGACTACGACCTCATCTGCGGAAGAATCTAGCAAAAAGGGACTACGATAGCTATGAAGAAATAGTTCGAAGTGCTATGAAAGTTGAACTAGAGTTTGGGGAGACACAGTGGTCTCACAAATCTAATGAGAAGAAGAGAACTCTTGAACCAAGCCTGGGAAGAAGTTTTGATCAGGAAAGAGGTGGAAAGCATATGCAACATGCCACATGCAATAAATGTGGGAAGAAGCATTCGGGGAACTGCTTGATCGGAAGTGGTAAGTGCTATAGGTGTGGAAAACAAGGCCATATTTCTAGGAATTGTCGTAGTGATGTGAAGCCTCAACTTCCCAACACTAAAGATATAGGAAAGATGGTTCTGGCCCTACCCGAAGTCACATGCTTCAAGTGTGGACAGCTTGGGCACTTTTCTAATCAATGTCCAAATCTGAGGGCAGTGGAGGGGAATCACCATCAACCTCAGCAGAGGCCAAGGGAGCAAGGTCGTGCTTTCGCTATCACAACAACTAAAGTTGAAGTTCCGAATGATGTGGTAGCAGGTACTCTTGTCGTCCTCTCAAAACTAGCAAGTACTTTATTTGATTCTGGTTCTACACATTCCTTTATTTCCTCCAAGTTTGCAAGGAATATAGAATCAATCCCCGAACTGCTAGAGGTAGAGTTGTCAATCAAGACTCCAAGTGGGATTATCCTTGCATCAACAGTATTTAGAGACTCTAGTGTTTACTTTGGTGAGCACAATCTTATCGCAAATCTAGTAGTCATTCCCATGATGGAATTCGACATTATACTAGGGATAGAATGGCTCTCAAAGTATAATGCTAAGATCAAATGCAGAAGTAAGGAAATCTCAGTAGTCTTGAATGAACGTCCTACAGTTATCTTCCAAGGAGAGATATCCCAAACTGATCCCTATCTAGAAGCACCCCTATTGCCTTCTTTATAGAGTTAATCGATGATGATGAAGAAGTAAAATGGAGCATACAAATAGAAGATGTTCCGATTGTTCAGGAATACATGGATGTATTTCCTGAGGAGATACCTGGACCTCCCCTAGAAAGAGAGATAGAGTTCTCCATTGAACTCGTACCTTGGTCTCAACTGATATCAAAGACTCCGTATATAATGGAAAATGTGGAGCGACAAGAGTTAAAGAAACAACTCCAAGACTTATTGGAGAAGGGGTTTATCTGACCAAGTGTGTCTCCTTGGGGAGCACCAGTTCTCTTTGTGAAGAATAAGGATGGATCAATGCGGCTATGTATTGATTATAGAGAACTGAATGGGGTCACAGTGAAGAACAAATACCCTCTTCCAAGAATTGATGACTTATTTGACCAACTTTGTGGGGCTCAATTGTTCTCCAAGATTAACCTTCGATCTGGTTATCATCAACTGAGGGTGAAGAAGGAAGATATTCCAAAGACTACCTTCCGATCAAGATATGGGCATTATGAGTTTACTGTTATGCCCTTCGGCTTGACTAATTCTCCTGCTATTTTCATGGATTTGATGAATAGAGTCTTTAAGGACTACCTTAATAAATTTGTGGTAGTTTTTATTGATGATATTTTGATATATTCAAAAAGTCGTGAGGAGCATGAAGATCATCTGAGGGTTATTTTGAAAACTCTACAGAAGGAGAGGCTCTTTGGAAAGTTCAGCAAGTGTGAGTTTTGGTTACAACAAGTGTCTTTCTTGGGGCACATCGTAACCAATGAAGGAATCTCGGTTGACCCTGCAAAGACAATGGTTGTGGAGGAGTGGCCTCAACCCACAACAGTAACTGAGATTCGTAGTTTCCTTGGTTTAGCGGGATATTATAGGAGGTTTGTGAAAAAAATTTCACGGCTTTCTAATCCACTAACCAAGTTGACTCGAAAAGGGGTTAAGTTTATCTGGACAAAGGAATGCGAGGAAAGTTTCCAAGAGCTGAAGAATAGATTGGTTACTGCACCTGTGTTAACACTACCCTCTATCAGAGAAGGATTCGTTATTTTTAGCGATGCTTATCTGAAAGGGATTGGGTGCGTCCTCATGAAAAATGACAAGGTAATTGCTTATGCATCTCGACAGTTGAAGATTCATGAGAAGAATTATCCTACACATGATCTAGAGTTAGCGGCAGTTGTTTTTTCTCTAAAGATATGGAGGCACTATCTTTATGGGGAGAAATGTGATATATACACGGACCACCAAAGTTTAAAGTATATTTTCACGCAGAAAGAATTGAACATGAGACAAAGGAGATGGTTGGAGCTTATTAAAGACTATGATTGTTCAATTCATTATCACCCTAGAAGAGCAAATAAAGTCGCGGATGCGTTAAGCAGAAAAGATCCTTTTGTTCTGGCAACAATGAGGATCCTAGGAGATCCCTTGATTAAAGATCTAGTAAAACTGGACATGGGAATTATAAGGAAAGGGACATCATCAACCCTATCCCAAATGATTTCTCAACCTTCATTACTAGAGAAGATCAAGAAGGCTCAAAAAAAGATCCTTTGCTGCAGGAGAAGTTTGAGGCTGTAAAGGATGGGAAGTTCCTTGATTTCAATATTGATCAAGAAGGTGTATTGAAATTTCGTACAAGACTGTGTTCCATCTATTCCGGAGATAAAGAAAGAACTGATGGATGAATCTCATAGTTATACTTTCTCTATACATCCGGGAAGCACTAAGATGTATAGAGACCTTAGTGATCATTATTGGTGGGATAACATGAAGAGGGAGATTGTTGATTACACTACAAGGTGCCTGGTGTGTCAACAAGTAAAGTCATAATGACAACTTCCTAAGGGGGTATTACAACCGATACCCATACCAGTATAGAAGTGGGATAATATCATTATCGACTTTGTAACTGGTCTCCCGAAAACATCCAAAGGAAACAATGCGATATGGGTTATTATGGACCGTCTCACCAAGACCGCCCATTTTATCTCTATTCAGGAAGATTTCTCTCTGTATCAACTTTCCAAGATATACATGAAGGAAGTGGTAAGGCTACATGGGGTACCACTATCCATCGTGTCTGATCGTGATCCAAGATTCACATCAAAATTCTGGAGAAGTCTTCAACATGCTCTGAGTACTGAATTGAATTTTAGTACGGCCTATCATCCTCAAACTGATGGACAATCTGAAAGGACTATTCAGACACTCGAAGACATGCTGATATTATGCTCAATGGAATTTAAAGTTGGATGGGATAAACACCTCCCATTAGTTAAGTTCTCCTATAACAATAGCTTCCATTCGAGTATTCAGATGGCACCCTATGAAGCTCTGTATGGAAAGCGATGTAGGACTCCTACTTGTTGGGATGAAACTGGTGAGAGAAAGCTTCTTGGGCCTGATCTTGTGCAAGAGATGACAGAACAGGTTCATGCCATCCAACAACACATAAAGGCTGCTCAGAGTCGGCAGAAGAGCTATGCTGACAATCGTCGAAGGGACTTGGAGTTTGGTGTTGGCGACAAAGTTTTCCTTTGAATTTCTCCATGGAAGAGAGTCATGCGGTTTGGGAAGAAAGGGAAGCTCAGCCCTAGGTACATTGGCCCCTATGAAATCCTTGATCTCATAGGAGCAGTGTCCTATCGTCTAGCACTTCCACCGAACCTAGCTCAAGTTCACGATGTCTTCCATGTATCTCTCTTGAGGAAGTACATACCCGACCCTTTTCTTCTACTGAACCCAGAGGTGGTACAACTGGAACATGACCTCTCTTATGAGGAGCAGCCAGTGGAGATCTTAGACCGTAGAGACAAGGTTCTACGAAACAAGACTACCCACCTTGTGAAAGTGTTGTGGAGGAATCATAAATATGAAGAAGTTACTTTGGAGCCTGAGGAAACAATGAAGCAAAAGCACCCTCACCTTTTCGACTAGGCCTCAAGTATAAATTCCGGGGACGAAATTTCTTAAGGGGGGAAGAATGTAACGACCCAATATTTTTGAGTAGTATATTAACTTACTCTTAATGATTTAATAAGATGTTAATGGTTAATGCAGAAAGAGGAGTCGATGGCTTCATCCAGTAGACTCGAAACTTATGAATCCCACTTATCAGATCTTGGGAAGGAGGTGGCATCTTTGGGCTTCGCTTTGGACCAAGCCCAAGCCGAACTCCAGTGTGTCAAGTTTGAACGGAAACGCCTCCGGGAGAAGTTCAAGTTAGTAGAGATTACTACTGGGGCAATGTTATCTGAGCCTCCCTCGGATTCTCTCACCATAGCACACCTTACACTTAGGTCATATGTCGGTGTTATAAGGGGCTATGTGACGAGACCCTAGCTTCATTGTGTAATCCTTTGGGATGAATGAATTATGATTTCTTCCTTTAGTGATGTTTGTGAAACTTCAAATGTCCGGATAATTTTAGGATGTATTTTATTGATGAATTTTGAAAAAAGGATATTTTAAAATATTTATGTAAACCCTAAATAATTAATGATGTGTAATGATTTTCAAAAAATGGTCTGCTACAAAAGTGTTCAGTAAGGAATTTTGAGTCTAATAAGATCAACTTAATTTTTGATGAATAGTAAATTATGAATAGTGATTTTACACTTAGGATTAGTAATGTGACCAAATGGATTAGTAATTTCACTCAAAGAATGTTTTAATATAATTTAGACACCTAGATTAAGTAATGTCATTCAATAAAATGGGTAAATAAAGGTTTCATAAATTATTAGTCAAGTATTAGTTTTTTCTGGTGAATAGTGTTTCTTAATTAAAAATTTAATTAAAAATGATTAGAAAATTATTTTTATAAAAAGTAATTTATTTTTTAACTCAGAGCATCGATATTATGTTATGGTAATTTTTAGGGATTTTTCTGGAAAAAAACCGAATTTTCGATGAATAGTGTTTTTATTTAAAAATTAAATTAAAATTATTTAGAAAATTATTTTTATAAAATGGAGTTCATAAATGTATTTAGAGCATCGATATTTGGTTAAGTTGAAATTTTGGGATTTTTCTGAGTAAGATGAATTTTTCAGTGAATACTAAAAATGCAGTTTTAGGGTTTCAGTATGTTTAATGACATCATAACTGTGTCATGATGATTTCATGAGATATTTTAAGGGTTTTCCAGCCAAGGGTGATTAATTATTGTTTTGGGGGCCCCATGTGGCCTAACTCCATGGTAAATGCCAAGGGAGAGCACATGGTTTTGAGAAAAGCACTTGTGAGGTGTCCCTTGGCCATTTATGCCTTGTCCACTCACTTTCCCTATAAATACCCACCCTTTACTCCTTTATTTTTCACTCCCAACTCTCCCCCAACGAAGTTCTGATCTCCTTACCTCCCAAGGAGTCCTCCCAAGGTTCCCCCAATCCCTCAAGGTCCAAACCTTTGAGTTTTAAGAGTTACGTTTTAAGGTAAGGGATCTGACCTCTCTCTTTCTTTTCATGTAATCTCTTTTATGTCATTCCTTTTATGCTCCCTATTCTTATGAAAGAGGATGTTCTTTTATATTCCTCTTACTGCCCTTTTCATTTTTATATGATGAGATATCCCCTCTTACTCTCATCATTTCGTTTTATGAAAGTTTAAGTGACGTCGTTAGGCTGCCGAATTTTTAAGGAATTCTTTCACCCTTCTCATTTTTTTCAAGTTCGATTTTCATGTCAAGTCTTTCAAGTTACTTTTTATTTTGGGGTATGATCTCTATATCTATCATACTGATCTCTTATGATCATATGATGAAAGACCCTATTTGATCTTTTCAAATCATTTTTTTATTGATGTTAAGTGACGCCGTTAGGCTGCCGAATTTTCATAAGAGAAATCTTATTTTTGTCTCACTTCCATGTTTTTTATTTCATATGGTATATCTTTAAAATTTCATTAACATGTTCTTAAATCCCTTATATTCTGTCCCCCTACTGTTTTATGGATCATTTATGAGTGGTTTACCCATGTCCCCTCTCTTTTCAATGTTTTCTAAAACCTTGTAACATAGCCGTTATGCTGCAGAATTTTCGTCTCAAAATGCCTCTCTCTTTTCTCAAAATTATTTTATGTTATAAAGTGAATACTCAAAGTCCTTATTTCTACAAGGGTATTCACATATATATCAAAATGTTTGATTTTAAATTCTGGTATTTACATACATGAGACCCGCGTTCCCTTTCTGTGGGTTTAATGTGACGTAAAGATCATGTCTTTAAAGCAGCTTTTAAAATGTTATGATTATGAAATGAAACCCATTTATTTTATGCTATATGTGTTAATTATGAAATGTTTGATGATGATATATGTGGCTCACATGATAATAAAGAAGAATTTAAGGGTGCACCCTGATAGTGCTCCAATGCATTGGGTAATGATGTAACCACTAGAGATTACAATTTTCACGATACCTTGGTGAATAACCTTGGTAATTTTAAAATGACGCCTTGGGGATGGACCTTGGTGATATGTTCATGATTTTCTATGTTAAATGATGTATCCACATCTTCAAGTTATTAAAAATGTTATTTTTATTATGAAATGCCTCATGATTTCTTTTTCATGCCTTAAAGTTCTTTTCATGTCCTTATTGAACTATCTCAAGTTCACATGTAAAATGTTCCTCTTGTTTCCCTTACTGGGCCTTCTGCTCACCCTTTCTTTTGATGTATGTCCCCAGGTTATGAGATTCAGTAATGAACCTAGGATGAACTTAAGGATAATCCTTTCAAGTGTTTAAGAATAATGCTTTATGTTGTTTTCATGTATTATGTTCCTGGTTTCCAAGACACTAAACCTTAAAGATCCTCATTTTTGTGTAATGTAATGAAAGTTTATGTTATAAAAAGATGGGATGCTATAGTATGAGGGTGGTTTCATAATAATAATAAAATTTAATTATATTTAGGTTAATTAATTGAATATATTATGATAAATATCACAAATTTAGAAGAGGTAAAATAATAATTAAAAATAAAGTGATCGGTTAAGGCGATTGCCTCTTCTTTAAAATAACTTCTTTGGATATCCTCTTAAGGATCCAAGGGTTGGTATTTTTATAATAAAATAACCTCAATAATGTGTGTATATATGTTTAGAAGATAATTTGGTGGGTTTTTTTGATATATAAGGCTCAAAATTGGGTAAAGAAGAGAAAGTAGGGGTGTCCATTTATAATGGAGGGAAAAGACACACTTCGAATTACAAAAATTAAAAAAAATATAATTAATACATTCTGAAGATAATTGATTCCAAAAGGATAAACATTAAAACAAAAAGAGTATAAGTATTAAATAACATCATTTAATTAAATATATATAGGTTTTTGTGTCATTTTAAACCTTATCATTTTTATTAACCTCCTCATTAACTATTTTTTACCTTAACCATGGTAGCAACTATGTCAATCCAAAAGGGTTAATAATGTTACCATAATTGGAAAATTAGCTCATAAATGGAAAATGGGTAATAATTCTAACCAAATTCTATTAACTTAAATGAATAATAAAAAATATTTATTTTAAACAATTTTAAAAAATATTATTTATTATAAAATATCATTAACGTCAATTTTGGATCATTTCATTTAATTTTTCTAAAATGACACAAATAAAAAGATTTATTTAAAATAAAATCCTTTTAAACATTACAAATATGTTACATTTATTTAAAAAATTTATGTAGCGCAATAATTTACTCAAATTATATTGCTTTTAATATTTTTCAAATAATTTATTTTTTTCTATTAATTAAATAAATATTGTGACAACATTGCATAAGCGTTGATGGTAATGAATCAATCACTAAAAATTAGAAATAAATTACTATGATAAAAAAATTTACCTTTCAAATAAACATTTATAAACAAAATTATTCTCTATCTATCCTTATGTAAAGAATTTAGATATATAAAATTCAAGAGAGTGAAATTTTCTATTTATATAAGGGGAAGAAATTCATTTTAAAATAAGCATCCTAAATAAGATGAAAATCGCTTTTTAGAAAGAAAATATTTTTAAACATAAAACTGGATTTATTGTTATATCATTCCATGAAACATATTGTATGAATGTAAAAAAATTATTCAATATATATATATATCATTAAAATCATTCATCAGTAGTGATACATTTAATTTATTACTATAAAAACACATTGTGCACATAAAAATTATTCTTTTCATAAAAAACATCTCTTTTACATTAAAATGATTTATATTTCCATTTATAATCAATAGATAACCAATTAATTCATTTTAAACATGTTTAAACCATAAATTTTTATATATTTTATTTATTCTTATACTATCGATCAAAATTCTAGGTGATAACTATCACGTTAAATAATAATATTTTAATAGTATGTCATTATTATTTTAAAATTGGTGTTTCGTGTAATGCAAACTATCAAAGAAGAAAAATTTATTTAAAAAAATATATTCAAAAATATAGGGGCATTAAAATAACCACAAAAACATTTCAACATCTAGAAATAAATGTATTTTCTTGGAAACTAAATGCATTTTCACTTTTCCAAAACATAGGATGGTTTTACACCATAGAAAAACTTATTTTTACAATGGTTTTGGTAATTCTTGGATTAAAAGAATATGAGATAGGGATACCAATATAAAATTTGAAAAACATTAAATTACATAAGGAATATCATAAAAATTATTCCATGTAAATGTATAAGTTGGTCGGAGAATGACTCCACTAAGACTCAAGAGGGGATGAATTGTGTACTTGAAATTTTATTAGCTTAGAAAACCTCTTTCTTTAAGGTATGATAAACTCTGATATTTTATTAAAAAATTTATATATAAGAAATTAAATCATAGATAAAACATATCAATTAACATATATTTTTAGTGGTTCGAGTAATATAAATCTCATAGTTTACTCCACCAATGCTCAAATCTTAGAACTTGGTGATTTTCATTAAACCAGTTCATTTATCAAGTACTGACATTCCTTTTCCCAGGGATTATATGAATGGGTGAAAGTATTTGAAACTTAGTATAATAACATGATATTTTAAAAAGTTACAACAAGGCTTTTATAAACACAACACTTCATGGTTCCTTTACCAGGAACTCTTATAGAGAGAGAAGATAAAAGAGAGATTACAAATGCACCCCATAGTTGTAAGATGAAACTAACAGAAGAGAAGAAATCTCTATGGTAGAGAATAAGAATGAAAATTAGATCAAGGATTGTATTATCAAACAAAAAAATGATGATCTTGATATCACAAATATAGATAACTTATATTTTCTTCTTATTTTTCATGAAATAGAGTGACAACACAAAAGCTTCATGAGAATTAGTTGAGAATGCAAGTGATTTTATTCTTGTGTATATTTTGTGTTTCTATTCATAAACATGCATAAAAATACATTAAAAGAATATATTTTAATTGAACTACATTATATCAATAAAATTTGATCATGGAATTAAATTATATATGTTCTTTTCTGGAAAATACCTTATTAACAATACAGAGCATTAAATTATCCTTGTATTTTTTTCTTCTTATAGTAAATGAAACCTTTTTATAACTGATTTTACCATAAAGAGGTAATCCAATATTTAATAAATTAACAATATCATTAATTTCCATTTAAATTACATCAATAGTAATGAATATGTAGGTTTTATAATAATGTATCTGATCTTGGATCACCACGTAGTCGGATTCCTATGATTTAAATACACATAGCTGAATTCATCCATGTAGTTGTTCTTCATGTAGTTGGTTTCTTTACATATCCAAATTACATATGTTTATTTTCACATGTCCAAATTATTTAGTCACCCTAATTTATCAAGTATCCAAATTTTAAATAGTTTAATGAGTTACATGGCTATTTGGAACCATATAGCTAATTTTGAGATGCATCCAAATCACATATTAGATCATTGCATGTAACTGATACACGTTCATGGTTGATCGTCATAGTTTATTACTCACAAAGGTGATTTCCACATAGAAAATTTCATTACACATCCATTTCATGTAGTCATTTTCTTCACGTATCTTATTGATGTAGTCTATTCATCAACGTAGCTGAATATTCACATAGTCAATTTTTTCACATAAACAATTTTCCAACCTTGGGAAAAAATTCATAATTAAAGAATTTATAAAAAAATTAGTGGAATGGATTAAATAATGATAAAAAATAATGAACACACTTAAAAACAAAATCATCAATAATATATAAAGGGTTTTTTTAGATCACCAAAACATAATGTACTTGGGATATGTTTCAAAACAATTTATAGTCGAACAATCTTCATCTTTTTGATGATCACAGAACCCATTAAACATTAAACATGAAATTTAAACAGATATAATAATTTTTCAAAAATGATATGTGATATATATATATATTTTAAAATGTTGTTTTTATCCATTATTCTCCCCATTAATCATACACGTATACCCACAAGGTTACTTCTCTCTATTTTTGTGTCATTAAAAATGAAGGGTAAGTAAAGGAAAAAAATAAATTTATCACTTAAAGTGATGAGCTAGTTAAATATCGTGCTAAAACTGAATGAAAATTATGGAAATGCAAAATTTCAAAATATACAAAAAATAAAATATTTACAAAGATAAAAAACATTGAATAAAAAAATCACTATGAAACTCATTAAATGAAAACAATCACAAATAAACTCATTTAATGAAAAAAACTTCTAAGAAAGAAACAAGAAATAGATAAAGTGGGAATTCATTGGTTATTTTCATTGGTACAGAAAAACATCCAATAAATACCAAAAAAATAACATATACAACATGCTAGTTAGAAGACCCAGGTTTATGGATGGTGTCAAACTGATATAGAGGTTTATTTAAAGTTGGATAGGTTTGAGAGGTATTAAAAGGGTCCATTAATAGTGTAAAAATTATTTTCTTGGCCTCTACAGTATCACTTTCTTCACTTTCAACTACTGGTCATTACATGGGTCTCCAAAAAAGAATTTTGAGAACACCTTCAAGAATTATGAAAGAAAATTTGAAATCGTAGGAACCTATAAGGGAAAAAATATGGATTATTTTGATCTCCTAAAGGGGAAGCTTTTTGAAAGATCATTTAGTCGCAAGGGAAACATCAACCTTTCATTTCCCTTTCCTATAAATCAATCCCAGATCAAAAACAACATCTACTCTTTTCCTGTGGCCTCTATTAGAATTGGGTGGTGTTGTTCTAAGTGTTCTTCTTCCTATAACATAAAATAGATCATCTATACACATGTCAGTCCTTTTTATGCTATCTGATTTAAATAAATCCGTAATAGCATTGGAAGATTATTTTTGCACTAGTAAAACTTTTTCATGACCATTCATCAGTATTCATTTGAAGAATTCAAGATGAACAGTAGAAAAAACACTGAGGATCACTAATAAGGACAAGAGGATAAGAAAAACATAAATCAACTAAAGGATCTGAATAAAACTTCTTCTTAATTAGGTCTACTGAAGCTTCCAAACTGATCATTCTACCTTACAAATGTGTCATCTTGTGATTTAAATTGCCTATATACTATATTATAACTTTAGAAACCTCCTAAAAGTCACTAGAAATATCCTAAGGAACTAAGGTACTAGTATCAACAATATTATGAGAAATGGTAGAAGGTAAAACATGGTCAGTATTAGATGGTTCCACTAAAGGGATAAGTATGATAGTCTTATAGACAACAATATCCCTTTCAATTGGAGAAACTAAAATATATAGAGTTTCCTTAGACCCTGAGTAACTGGAGGCCTCTTTTTAAGAGTCTGTTTATAGGTTTTAAAATTACTTATATATCCTAACTAGAATATTTGTTGATCACTTATGATTTTGTAGATCCCACTTTGTGTATGGATTGTGTTTGTTTTCAAATAGTTTTCATTGGTTAACAATGGAGTTCAATTAGATAATAATATCTCATTGTGGTCAATATGATGAATTAGTTCTAAAGTTAATGGAGCATGGATGAAGTCCTCGAGTAATGATATTCTAAGAAACATGTGAATGGATTGAAGACTTTGTGCTTTAAGGCAATACCTAGAGAATTGTTATGGATTCACTTGATGACATTAGATTTCATGGTTAAATAGTTATCCTAGTAAAATATCATGATGATTTGGTATTTTTTATTTCAAAAATATTGAATGTTTTTTGGAGAAATTTTAGTTCAATCCTTATAAATGAATCAGGTAGAAAAGGTGTAGCCAATTGTATTTAGGTTTGATTAGAAAGAAAGATATTGCTGGAAGATAGGGAAGTTACAATAATTCCCTTGGTAAATCTGATGATTAAAAATATGATCAACCAAAAGATAAAAATCAAGAAAAACATTGTTCATGATAAAATAAAGTGACCGCAAAACAGTATGGTCACTGTTGCCAAAGAATATTTTAAGGTGGCATCCTTTCCCAGTGTTTCCAAATTTTTTGGCCTCAAAATCAAGAGTTAATTTTTTAGAAAAAGTTGGTTTTATAAAAATTAGTTTATAAAGAATAATTCTTGGATCACGAATCATACTTTGTGGGCCCCATAGGAGGTATGTATAACAGCAAAGGAAAATTAGTAAAGGAAGGATTCTACAAAGTAAATTTATGCGGACCGCGAAGTGCACTATGAAAACCGCATAGGGAAAAACAATTCATGAGATGATCACAATTCATGTGAGGAATGATTTTTGAGGTAAGTATGTTGTTTTCAATTGAGAGGTGGTTATTGTTTGTGGACAGAATCATCTGCCATGGGTAAAGGGTTAAGGTGAAATGCAGACCTCAAACCACAGTTCGCAGTGATGGCTGAACCGCATCAATGTTTTAGGAAAATCCGATTAGTGGGATTTATAGATTTGATTTCCTATATAAAATAAACTAATAACATCATTAATTGAGATATATTTTCATTAGAAAACATCTTAACTTTGAGGAAAAATTCGGTGAGGTATCAAGAGTTTGTGGCGAAGAATTCTGAGAAAGAGAATAAGTTCATGGGGAGAATTATATGAAGGATAGTAGCTTATGAGGAAGAAGATTATAGGAATAAGGAAGTTCTTCATGGAATAGGAGATAGTCATTGGAATCATAGGCTTTCCACATAGTATACATGACATCCTGTGAAGAATAAATATCATGTACACGTGAAGTAAAAATATGTGTGTACCCTATTGATACACAACAAGTAGAGAAGAGAAACCACATATATTTTATTTTTTTAAAGAAAAACTAGACATGCACCGAAGTCTATATTTGTGTAAGGAAGAAATGATATAAATTTATGCACTCTTATGTTGGTATTGAGTATCAAAGAAAGAGAAGATGGGACTTGCTAAAAAATTGCATATTATTGTGTGTCAAGGAACGAGAAGAGAGTGTTCAATCTATATTCAATTATTCTGGCCATACCAATTGTGATTATTCTAAGATACAATGATCTTAATTTATTTAATAATCACAGTAGAATTTTTTGATTCCAACAAGTGGAAGAAAAATATATCTTATTTCATTGGATTTTTTATTGAAGGAGAATGAGAGAAGAATAGAAAAAGATTTGGTGACCAAATTTATATCAATTGTATAAACTTTCTATCAGAGAAAGTTCAGTGTTCATCAGTCCAAAACACATCCATATTATTTTTACTTATAGAATAATTAGTTTATGTATATTTTATTTTGATAATGGGAAGAGATTTAAAAAGAGTTACTTTCATGCTGCTAAGAAAATAACAAGTGAAGAGAAGAATATCAAAGCAGTACTATGGCATCCAATAGGTCTCAACAGGCAGAAGACCTTATTAGTGTTACAAAATTAAATAATGAGAAGACTCTCTTGGTATTTAGTATAAAGATCTAGTCAAGTGTTGTAAAACGTGCATTATTTAATTGATTTAATAGTATCACATCAGTATAATTGTATATCCTACTCGTTGTAACCATATATAAAGGATTTTTTCTAGTGGTTGTGTGGTGAGGATTTTTTAATACCATGCTAAGAACTAGATACTCTTATTGATTAGTGAAATTTGTAAAAATATAATGTATTATCTTTACTAATTTCATATACTTGTATACGATAGGTAAAAGAGAATGAGAATAAATATCCTAACAATTCTAAGAGTTATAGGGATAAAAAGTCACAACTGGATTAAAATGTCCCCAACACGGATTCACCCTTACCCTCTCTCAGTGTTAGGAACATCCAAAACTAGTCCTCTCAATTGGTATAATAGGCAAGGTTCACCTCTATTATATTCTCTATAGTGAATCTATTCTCTTTTAAAGACTTGAGTTTATTTACAAAGTAAAAAATATAGAGCAGTTTTTGTGAAGATTTAGTTACCTCTCAGCAGAAGTCTATATCCAATAGATAATGATGAACAAGGAAAACAAGGTGAAGATAAATTTGAAAAAGAGGTCCTTATTATCTAAAGAATAGGAAGTATATGTTTCTCCATGCCTTTCTAACAATGAAGACATATAATACTTGGAAAGTAATTAGCAGGTGGATGAAGTTTCGATTAGGAAGATGGATAACCTTCCTACCTTTAGTGATAATGAGGTATGTGTTAGTATATTTAAAATCATTCTTGGAGATTAAAATGCTAGAACAAGTAGTGATGATGATCGATCTATAACTTCTAAAGAGTTATCAATTGATATATTAAGAATTATTATGCATGGTATTCTTGAAGAAAGATCATCCCATGTTTGCAGATTATTTCAATGTATGCAGGAAATTATCACCCGGGTGGAATAAAAAACTGATGTTTTGGAGAAGGTCTTGAAAGAAAAAATTATTTAATGTTTAAATATCTCCTAAAAAGTTGGAACCTTTCAAGAAACAAAGAGGGAAACTAAAATAAGTTCCTAAAAATGGATTAAATAAGATGAAGAGAAATAATTTTTCAAAATGGCTCTAGAAGAAAATATCCCATCATTTGAAGAGAAATTGAAAAATTGCAATGATGTCAAGGGTTTACAAACAGAAGAAATATCCATGAAGATCAAGGAACATAACCCTTTGATTTAGAACAAAGTTAATCTAAATGAAGGTGATGTTAAAATAATAAATGAGGTATGTGAAGAGAAGGTGATTATGATTGAAAATCATAAAATTATTCTCAATGTGAAAATTCTAGAAGTGCAAAATCAGATATCCAATTTTCTGAAGTTGCATATTGACTCTTCATAAAATATGCAAATATTTTTCACTGGTAATTAATGTTCACTGGAGGATTATACTACATAAATAACTCCAACAATTGATAATAAGATCATGACTTCATTGAATGGTCTATCATAAGCAGATGAGATGGAAAAGGATCATCCATACCATCTTGTACTAAGGCTTCAAAATCAATTTCCACAAATAGTGCAGGTAAGAAGAAAAATTCAAAAAAGATATGGAAAAATTAAGGTGATAAGATACATACCAACATGTATAGTGTGGATAAGAAGAACAAATTAGATGGTGGTTCCCCAGAAAGAGAACAACAAATCATGAAAAATACCCAATAATCTCATATAGAAGATATCAAAAAATCAAGATTTGTAATTCAATTTTATTGCTGTAATAGTTTTGGGTACTGTGCATTAAATTTTTGGTACAATCCTCAGAATGTAAAAACATAAAGTAATCCCATATTAACATAAATAAATTGAGATAAAAATAAGAAATATTCATAGGTCTATAAGCATCTGTATATTACAAACATATTTTAAATTCTTAATAAAATTTTGTGATGTATGAAATGGAAGTGGTTACAAGGTTGGTACATGCTCATATCAACATTTATCCAAAGTTAATAAGAAAAAAGGATCACAAAATCTAAATTTGAATGAAGAATCATCCTTAGGAAAAATATGAAGAATGTTGTGAACACAAATTCTCTTAAGAATATTTCAAGTAATAATAGTGGGAATACCATGGATTCTAAATCCAAGAAGTTGAAAGGTGGTGAATCCAAAAGAACTACCAAGAGTGATGAAACTCAGAAGAACCCATGTAGAAGATCCAAACTTGATACCACATTTCTTAATGACAAGTTAGATATTTGGCCAGAATACTTGAAAAGAATGAGGAAACTTTAGGGTGTACAAGCTGAGGCTAGTGAAATGGAAATTAAAAGATTCCACTTAATAAAGATAAATTGAATGATAGGTTACATACAAAAGTCAACTCTTATGTTAAAGAAGTAATGTATGTGAGATTTAAGATATTGGTTCACAATGAAAAATTTGTTTAACCATATTACCTGAACAAGCATAATTCTTAAAAATAATTAATGGTCCATCATGCATGAACACTATTACGAATAAAATTTCTCCATACAAAGAAAAATAGGATGTGAAGAGGTCTGCGTTTCCTCAACATAAATCAGAATAGAAGTTCATATGTTAATGCATGAAGACTGGATCTAGTGGAGTAACATGGTTAAGAAAATTATCTCAACCTTTTTATTTATATTAATAAATAAATTAGGATCCACCTTATTCCCTTGAATCTTTTTGTATTGTATTTGTGTTTATAATATATAGAATTGAAGGTAAAGCAAGTTCTAAAGGTAAAAAACTCAAAAGTAGTGAGTGTTTTCAATTCTTGATAGAAAAGCTAAAGAAGTTTCCATCCATGAATGATTTCTCAATTAATATTCAAATATTAATATGATAAAGGATACTAATTGATGAAGATGAACTATGTCATGTTCTATTCTGAAAATCCAAGAAAGAAGATTTCATATTTGTTTTCTTATAATCATGAAGAAAAATTATTATAGAAGACCATCCTTGAGGAGTTTTTGAAAGTTTTCCAATATGGATTGTCACAAGATTAAGTCTCATTCTTCTGTATTCCCCATACTGGAATTTCTTGAAATATTTTATTGATGAGATTCACCATTATAAAGATGATTATAACTATTTTCCATGAGGGAGATACAAATGAAGAAGCTTCCAAAATTATTATTTCAATCAGTATAAAATTTTATTATTTTATAAATTTATAAAAGATCACGTTATTAGAAAAGGTATGTATTTTAATCTCTCATAATTGGTTACTAAAAATAATAAACCTATAATTAAGGGAGAGAAATTGAATTATTCAGTGACATAAGAATAATGGAAGTTCCCCATGGCTACTTATCCTTCATATTGCACTTTAATGTTTTTTTATCAATTTTTTGAAGTGAGTATAGGAGTTCCATGTTGATTATTCTTAAAAATATTCATCTCACATTTAGTAATTTCATCATGGAATGAAGTTAAATAATACTTGAGTACAATTATATGAGTTCTAATTTCTTAAGTTATCATCATCAGTTAGTAATGTAATACTTTGTTGTCTAAGTCAAATAATCTTGTTTTCTACACCGAACACAACTCAAGTAGACTTGGAGTGAAATGTTGGGTGGCACATCACTTAAGTATGAACCGATACCATTTTCTCTACGAACTTTTTATTTCTTATCAATTAGGGGGAGAGAAATCTAACTTAATGTTTTAAAGGTAATGGGGAGAGAGAATATAATAGTTCCACATATTGACACATTCATTTGGAATGGAAATTATAGGTATTTTCAAAAAATACAAAGGGGGGGATTTTAGATCCCAATTTGTGTATGGATTGTATTTTTTGTAAACTAATTGACATTGGTTTGCAATGGTGTTCAATGAGATAAGAAGATCTCATTTTAGTCAATATGATAAAGTTATTCCAAAGTTAATAGAGTTTGGATGAAGTCCTCAAGTATTGATATTCCAAGAAACATGGGAATGGTTTGAAGAATTTGTGTTTCAAGGTGATGCATAGATATTTTTTATGGATTCATTTAATGACATTAGATTTCATGGTTTAATAATTCTCCTACTAAAATATCATGTACTTTTCTAATTTGTATTCAAAAACATCATAAGTTGTTTGGAGAACTTGTGATTCAAGCCTTATGAAGGAAAAGGTGAGAAAAAGTGTTTTCAAGCATATTCAGGTTTAATTGGAAAGAAAGTTGTTGTTGGAATATAGGGAAGTTATAATAATTCCCTTGGTAAAAATAATTATGATAAATAAGATCACTCAAAGGATAAAAATCATAAAAAATAAGGTTTTTTATAAAAGCAAATGACTGGAAATCAGTACGATTGGTGTTTCCAAAGCAGATTTTAAGGTGGCATCATTTCCTAGTGTCTTCCAAATTTTTAGGCCTCAAAATCGAGATTTTATGTTTTGGAAAATGAATGTTTTTGGAAAATTAGTTCATGAAGAACAATTCATGGATCAAAAATCAAATTTCCTGGACCGCATAAGAGTTATGTAGAATGGTGAAAGAAAATCAATTAAGGGAGGATTCCACATAGTAGTGCTCTACGGACCGCAAAGCACATTACGCGAACCACGTAGGGAAAAATAGTTTGTGAGATGATTGAAATTAACTGAATAAATGAAGTTCATGGGAATTATTTTTTTTGCAGTTGATATATGGTGGCTGTTTGTAGATGGAATCGGCCACTGTGAGGAAAGGGTTAAGGCACTATATGGACCGCATAGCACAGTTCATGGTAAATGCATTCCTACATTAAAGTTTTTCATAAATTTGATTAGCAGGATTTGTATATATATTAACCTATATAAAGTTCTTTAATCCCTTAATTAAGTGAGATTGATTTTCATTAGAGAACATCTTCGCTTCGAGAAAGAATTTGGTGAAGTCTCAAGAGTTCATGAGGGAGAATCCTATGAAGGAGAAGAAGACCACAGGGAAAATTCTGTGAAGGATGGTAGTTTTTGAGGAAGAAAATTCGGTATAGGAGGAAGTTGTTCACATAATAGTACATGGTCCATGGAAGTAGAATAAGTCCTTAGAGGAAGAATCGGTCCAAGGAAGGAAAGGCAGTATATGAAGAAAAGGTCATTCACAGAGGAGGGATACTCTACGGAGCATCAATAGTACGCAAGGAATCAGTTGTCCATGAAGCAGAAGAATTTTGTAGAAGGGAAGGTTGTCTATGAATCACTCATTACATGCATTTCAAGGCTATTCTCAGTGGATACATGATATATCGTGAAGGATAAATACCGTGTATAAGTGAAGTAAAACTGTGTGTCTACCCGATTGATACACAACGGGAAAAGAAGAGAAAACACACATAGTTTATTTGTGTAAAGAAGAACCAGAAGTGCACCTAAGTTCATTTTTTCATGAGGAATAAATGAATTAAACTAATATAATTTTTTTTTGTATTGGGTTTCAAATAAAGTAAAGAATACACTTGCTACACAATTGCATATTATTTGGTGTTAAAGAAGAAGAAGAGAGTGGTCAATCTATATTTAGTTATTCGTGCCATAAAAATTATGATGATACTAATCCACATTGATCTTTATTTATTTAACAATCATAAAGGAATTTTTTGATTCTAGTAATAAGATGAAAAGATCTCAGTGCAGTTATTTTTGCACTGAATGAGAAAAAGAAAAGAAGAGAAAACGATTTAGTGACCAAATTCATATCAGTTGAATGTAATTTGTATTAGATAAAGTTAATTATTCATTAGTCAACAACACATTCATATTATTGTGATTGATAGTAGAAGAATATTTTGTAGGTTTTAGTTTTCCACTAGGAAGAGGTAAGTAGTGCTACTTACATGCTGCTAAGAAAGTAACAATTGAAGAGTGGAAGATAAAAGTAGTACTGTGGAATAAAATAAGTATCAACAGGTGGAAGACTTCATTGGTGTTACAAACCTTTAATAAGGAGAAGACTATCTTGGGATGTAGTATAAAGATTAAGCCAAGTTCCGTAAAACACACTATATTTGATTCTTTTTATAGTGCCACATGAGTGTAAGGGTATATCGTACTCGTTTTAACCACTTAAAAGGGATTTCTATCTAGTGGTTGTGTGGTCAAGATTATTTGAAGACCATGCCAAGGACTAGATACTCTTTTTGAGTAGTGAAACTTGTAAAAATATCATGTTCTATCTTTATGCTTCTATATACTTGCATAAGATGGGGAAAAGGGAATAATACAATCAAGATCAAAATAGGTCTAAGAGGTACGAGGATAAAAATTTACAATTGGATTAGAAATTCTCCATCACTAATTCACCCCCCCCCCCCTTAGTGTTAAGAATATCCCAAACTGGTCTTATCATAATTCTGTTTATAAGACTAATCGAATGATATATCATACCTTGAACATATTGAGATTCTCCCAATATTTCTTTTAGTTAACCACCCATGGATTCTTCAAGATATCCAACCATGTCATCCAAATACTAATCATTCACAACATAAAGCTTTATAACAGATTCAACTATATCCTAGAACTCATCTATTTGATCCTTTTTGAACTATTGTTATATAATAAATTTGAGCATATTATGCTATAAAGATTGGATCTCATAGGACACATAATTCAAGTTTAAAGATAGCATGCCAAACTGATTCTGAATGTCAAGAACCACTGAAGGTTATAAGATGGATTACAATTATACTTTTCAAGTTATATAATCCTGCATATTTCTCTGTCTAAAAATTAATAACCTCATTAACTATATCCTGAGATATATCAAATAGAACCATGGGAAGATTTTGAATCATTTCCCTTTAATTTTATATAAGAACACCAAACTTCTTCACCTCATATTTTGTAGTGCATACTCCTATAAGTCTATGTATTTGATCTATAAATACTTAAAATTCTTGATTAAACACATAATAGGATATAGGTTACATAGGATGAATATTTTTTATCAATTCTATTTGAGTGGCTAGGATCCCAATCTAATTGTAAAAATATAATCTAGAAATTGAATTGAATTTGATATATCAAATTTAATCCTTAGTGGATATCATATCCTTTTTCAAACCTTTATAATCTACTTTGATATTATCAAATTAAATCATAATATCTTAGGTAAATATTTTCATACTAGAAATTTCAGGACTCTTACTAAAATATTTTGAATCCCCTTCCACACAGATTGGTGACAGACCAACCTATAGAGTATGGGAGCGAGATTTAGTTTCTTCAAATATTTTATCCCCAACACTAGCTCTTTGAGAAGGTTATCTTGGAGGGATTGGATCACCTATATGATGCTCAACCTCAGCATCAGGTTCAAATTTTTCTTCAACACCTATTATACTTAGCATGGTTTAACTAGCCTCTCCATGTGAGCTACATCATCTGTTAAAAATATAATAACCCAATATTTTCATATATAAATATTCCATTTTCTTATATGAATGTTCAATATATTTAACAAATACATGTCATTGGATCATAAAGGTTTAGTGTCTTTGGAGACTAATTACACAATCTTCTTATTTCATGAAATTTCATCAATATATACTATAAAGATCATCCCATTTAATACTATTTATAGACTTACCCTACTTAAATATTTATTTATTAGAAAACATAAGAAAGGGTGAGGTGATATACTTGGTAAGGGTAAACATGAAAGATATCAATAAATGATCATATGAAAGAATAAGATAAGAATAAGGGTATGTGATTATGAATATAACATAAAAAAGTTCATACCCACTCTATCATGGATCATAAAAATGATCCATGGAATAAAACATGATAATTTAAAAATAAATGAACCATAAGAATGATAAATCATCATAAATAAATCATGGACCATAGTTTAATGTGATATAATTGTATCACCATCATAAGTATAGAAAATATTTCATATGACAATGTTAACAAATAATACCACCAAATCATAATGGATTATGAATGAACAATTATTTCCCATTTCATAATAGATCATGAATCATCACCTATTTTACCTAGTGGATTAATCACATCAATTTATTTTCCATGGATGATCAAGTGCATGGGTTTGTTTCCAATCATTATCTCATGAGATATAAATCTTTACGCAATGAATTAGAGGGAGATATATGTCCCACAAATTTTAGTTTTAAAGATCATAAAACATTCATTATATCATAACACATGAAAAATGAAATGGGTTTTGTAAACAATTCATCATAACATAACTTGAAGAAAAGAAATGGGTTTCATAAACATTTTATCAATTCATCATATCATAACCTATGGAAAATGAATGGGTTTCATAAAAATATTTGCATGATTATGATAAAAATCAGTCATCCAAATAAATAATAAGGATGGTACCATTGGATCATATCCCCAATAAAACATAAGCAACACCAAATTGTTTTGTCATCGATTAATAGAAATTCCAAAAAATATAATTAAAACATTCTTGGAAAAAATATACTTTTCCTTTGGAATCGCTTCTTTAAAATCTAAAAATTTCAAAAATATTAAGGAAAAAAATTTCGTTGAAGAGAAACAAGAAAACATATAAAAGAAAGTTCAAATAATTCATTGATCATGATGGTGGAAAATTCTTCTCATAACATACATATTAAAACAAATATTCCTTTTGACATATTTAGAAAACATTTAATACTTCCTCATTTGAAAAATGATAAGAATATTCCTTTTAAATTATTTTGTGAAAATTAAAACATAGGTATAAATGTATTTAAATAGTAATTGGATAATGGTAATGCTTTATTTATAATCTTTTTATAAAATATGGATATAGAAGAAAAAGGGGTTTTGACCGAAGTGAGAAATAAATACGATTTTTCCTTGAAAATATTCTGTGATAATGTTGAGTACATAAAGTGAGGGATATTAATAAAATAAATTTTAATTAAATAACCATAGTTCAATAAAATTCATGAGTTCTTTATAGATATATAATAATATTTCATCATCAGAAATTTAACCATAAACAATGATATTGTAATATAAAAACTTTTACCACTTTGGGATCTTTTGAATCATAAGAACCATTAAATAACGAACATTAGATGAATATTTATATGTCACAATTTTATGATAATAATCATAAAATTAATTTTTTGTCATTGTATGTGCTACACAAAATAAATAAGTGGTGTATAAAACATGTGTCCTTTATAAATAAAAGTGAGACAAAAATCCCTTACCCCAAGTCTTGATTTTCTTCAGTCGCATTTAAAAATCAATTATAATAAATATAATATTATTATAAATATATTAAATATAAATAATCATATATATCAAACCATATATGTTTTACTTATGACTTTTATTACCCTTTTATAAACAATTCCTTATTGAAATCATGTTTTCGGTAATAACTGATTTGTTTTTTCATGAATGGTTTGGTTTAGTAGTATCATTCATTTTTATTTGAAAATGGTTAAATAATATCCATAATTTTAAACATTAAATAACATCATATATATTCATTATATATTTATTTATATTTTTCCATAAAAGTTATGTATAGAAAAAGGATTACATCTTTCATGGAGATAGTATGTCGTACGTATGCATGAACGCTATTTCCATTTCCTTGAATGATGAAATGAAAGAAAATTAAATAATAATTAACCTATAAAAAATTCAAATTATATAATATATATCATTTATATTAATCAAATATATCAATATTACTATCCGTTTAAAAATAAAAAATAAAAATGTTTCACATCGCTTCATGGAGGGGGTGGTCTATATGTACGCACGAGTGACATTACCATTTTCCAACAGATTGGAAGGTAAGAATTTATGTGTGATATTATAGTTGAATAATTTTAAATATGAAATAAATATTATATATAAACATCAAATACATCATTTTATTCAGTTTTGAGAATTGATGATGGAAAATGAATTGCATCAGTTCGCGAGGAGGTAGTCTATCGTACACAAAATCAATGTTTTTGTTTCCAATTTGAAGGAGGATGAGATGGATATAGGTTATTGCATTAACATAAAAACATATCATCATATGGGATATAATTAGTTTATTATAACATCATATATTAATAATATTTTAAAAATGTTTATGTATAAATAAAATAAAAAATCTTGTTTAAAAATGACACATCTGCTTCATAGAACCTCCTTATATTATCACCAAAATCCAAATTATGAGGTTTTCCAATTAAAAAAAGGCCTATTTGATTTGTGTATAGAATTACAGAAATTATTTGGTTAGTTATTTTCTGATCTAAGAGGTTTTAGAATTTTAAATAGGAGATAATATGGGGTTCGCTTTTATAAGTGTGGGAGAGGACACACATGAAATTTTTTTAATAGAATAAAATGTACCTATATTTTTTAGATACCAAAATGATATAAAATGGATCATTATCAAATTTAAATTGTATAAGGTCTATATATTTCTATAAAATGGTATTTTCATGATTTTTAGGTCATTTTACCCATTATCTTATTACTTTTTATTATTTTTACTATTTATTTTCAAAACAAATAAGTTCAACATTCTATATAATATTAAATTTTACAATTAAAATAAATTAATCCATTTTTATAAATTAATTTCACATAATTAAAAAATTTGAATTTAAAAATAAACCTATAGATGTGATCTAAAAGCAGTTTTCTAATGAGAAATGTTTTATAAGTATAGAAAGTTTAAATATAAAAAGTCAACATAAAATTTATTATAAAGACCTAACTTTTTTTAATAATAACATAATTAAACTTATTTTAATTTTAAAACATTTAAAATCAATATGCAACCTTTTAAATTCTTTAAAAAAGTTAGTTTTAATAGAAATCAATATTTTTTACTATTCACTGAAAAATTAGTCCATTTAGAAAATTTTCAAAATTGAACCCTGAGATAATTTTTAAATTGAGGTTAATTTTTTCAAATACATTCTAAAAGTTTTAAAAAATAATTTTATTATCTATTCCCAAAAATATATACAAATCATTTTTTGAGAAAAAAAGTGTTTCTTAAGCATATAATGTCTTTACTAAAAAATCATTACTTATTTATAAATATATTTTATTTATCTGAAACTTTGATACAAAATTATAAAAATTTGGTTCTTACTTCTCATACCAAAAAAATTAATGATAGTGTTATAAAGGTTAACAATAATATTGTTATTATATCACAGTTTTTTAAAACTCAATATTTTGTTTAACGGAAAATACCGAAGAAATTAAATATATTCTAAAAATGAATTATAAAATCTAGGGGTATTAAATTATACCCCCCTTAAAATTATTTTCACCCTTTAAATTAATAACTCTAATACAAACTAATTAGAATACTTCTACCTCATCATATCCTCGTGTTCCCATATATCTTCTTCAAATTTGTGGTTTCGCCACAAAACTTTGACCATGTTATTGGTCTTGTTTCAAAGGAATTTCTCTTTATGATCTAGAATATCCAATATTTATTCCTCATGATAAATATCTCTCTCCATTGGAATTACTTATAAATCCAATACATGAGAAGGATCTGGTATTTACTTCCTTGGGAGAGATATATTGAATACATCATGAACCTAAGAGAGGTTCGGTGGAAGCACCAAATGATAAGATACAGTCCTGATATGATCGATAATTTCAATGGTACAGATATACCTTGGACTTAAATTTCCACTCTTCTTATATCTCATAACTTTATTCCAAGGAGAAATTTGTAGAAACATATTCTTTGCAACTTCAAATTCTAGATCATGTCGACAATTATTGATATAAATTTGTTTTCAAATTTGTGCATCCCTTATGTGTTTTTGAATAACTATAACCATCTCTATCATTTCTTGATATATATCGGGTCCCAATATATTTCTTTCTCTAACTTCAAACCAACACATTGGGGATCCACACTTCTTTCTATATAAGGCTACATAATAGGCCATTTGAATTCTTGAGTGATATATATTATTTTTTGAAATTTCAACATGAGGAAGGTATCGATCCCAACCACCTTTTAAATACATATAACAAGATCTCAGCATATCCTCAAGGGTTTTAATTATTTTCTTAGACAAAAAATATATCTTAGGATGATATAAAGTACTGAAACTTAACATAATATCTAGGGCCTTTTAAAGGCTTCACCAGAACATCAAGGTAAACCTCGTATCCTAATCAAATACAATTGAATATGGTACTATATAAAAACTTACCACTTATATAATTTATATCCTAGAAAGTTTATCCAAATAGGAATCCTATCTGATTGTGATTAAGTGCACTGACTTTATAAGGTGATCGGTTACAACCCATATATTATAATTGTCTTTAGAAATTTTAGGGATTCTAATGAAAAAATTCATGGTGATGTTTTCCCATTTCCATTATGATATGGGTAATAGTTGTAACATCCACTAATTTTTTTCTCTCATAATTAAGTTACTGATATACCAAGAAATGAAATATAAACTCTGTGATATCTCTCTTCATAAAATCCTACTAGAAATACTCCTTCCAATCCCTATAAATATGTGTACTTCTATGATGAATATATAAGGAATAACTATGAGACTCTTCTGAAAAATCCTTATTCAAATCCATTATGTATAGATCACAAACATGTTTTCTAAACCATATCATTCCATTGAAATCAAGGTCAAACTCAAGAACATTTCTCACATTATTCTATAACTCAAAATATTTCTTTTACACCTATTTAATTCTCACTTATATAAGTGGTTGAACACTGATTTCATAAAAATATGATTTTTCCCATTCCATTAGGATTTCAACATACATCCATTTCAGATCCAAAAATATTGGATCTTTTCTGATCCTCAACATAGATAATCATTCATAATCTTTTCAACTCAAATAATCAGCCTCCTTGTTCATTTTCCCAGGTTGGTAATGTATTTAGAACCCACAATATTTAATCCAATCTACCACCTTCTATAGTGCATATTTAACTCTTTATGTGTGAACGTATACTCTAAAATTTTCTGGTTGGTATATATATCACACTTTTCTTTATAAAGACAATTCCTTCATATAATTAATTCAAAAATTATTGAAGCTAAAAATCAGAAGTTTGTTACCTTTTCTCATCAATGTTCAATTTTCATAAGCCATAAGTTATAAAAATGTCATTATGCATGAGAAAGCATATGAACCCCATCTTGGATGCATAACTATATATTAGAAAAATCCTCCACTATAATTTAATGTAGTCACAGGTGTGATGACTAATTTTTTCTTCGATTCCTTGAAATTTCCCCCACGTTCATTGGTCTAGAGAAACTTGGATCCCTTATAAGTTAACTTGGTGAGTGTATTATATAGTTGTGAGAAATTATCCACAAACCATCGATAAAATCCAACCAAACCAAGAAAACATTGTATATTATTCATTTTGGTTTGTCTAGACCAATTTTTAATAGACTCTCTCTTTGATGGGTCCACCGATATACCCTCTCTTGAGATTATATGACCTAAAATGAAAACTTTTCTATCCAAAAATCATACGTTGTAAATTTTTAATATAGTTTCTCCCTCCCTAGGATCTTCATAAAAAATCTCAAGTGAACTTAATTCTCTTCCTTTATCTTTGAATAACTAATAAATAATATATAAATAATACCAAAAATTGATTAAGGTATTCTATTAGGAATCTATTCATTAAAACCATGAATATAATGGGGGAATTAGTAAGACCAAATGGTATCACTATATATTAAAAGTGTTTATACCATATACAAAATGTTTTTTGGGTATATTATTCTTCTTTAACCTCAATTGATGATATACAGAATGAATCCCAATATTGTAAAAGTTATAAGCTCTATATAATGGATCAAATTAGTCGTCCATATGGGGTATTGGATTGTTCTTCATTTTGATCTTGTTCAAGTCTTGATAATCAATGCATAGTCACATTCATCCATCTTTATTCTTAACAAAAATAACTAGTTTACCCCAACATGACACTCTTAGATAAATGGATCACTTTACATGGCTCTCCTATAGTTTCTTCTTCAATTCCTACAACTCAATCAGGTCCATTATATATGGAGTATTTGAAATGGGTGACACACTAGGTATCACTTCTATTGAGAACTCAACTTCATGATTCAGTGGAATACTAGTCAATTCTTCTAGAAATACATCAATTAATTCCAACACAATAGGTATATCATCAATTTTGAGTTTATCCCCAACCATCTATGATAAATTCCTCTTTTGAATAGTAATCAAAACTCATACAATAGATTTCATTCCCATAGAAAGTTCATATTTATTGTCATGTTAATAGATGATCGTGGGTTAGTTTAGAAGAAAAATATGAATTCCATTCCTTAGAAATTGATATTGGATTTATATACATAAATACAATTCATACCTAAGATAACATCAAATTTAACCTGATAGAAAATAATAATATTTGAAGTAATCATATTCCCATGAACTTCAACTACAAAATAATCATAGACTTAAGATGTGGTCATTTTGCTATTAGGGGTTTTCATAGGTAATTAAATACATAATCATTGAGGATTGAAAATAATATTCCTTGATAATTTTCATTATATAAGGTAATTTATATATCTAACCACAAAAAACATACTTCAATATTTGATCATACCTGTCACCATCCCAACTTCATAATTCAATCTTCAATCCCTTAGTAAAAGAAAAATGGTCAGCCAGAACAGGAGGTATCTTTGATCTAAGTGATAAATCATTTATAGGATATCTAAATAATTGAACCTTATTTTAAATATATCATACCTTAGGTTTAACATAGATCATTCATGGTCATAATCTGTTCAAATCCTTCATGATGGATTATAAAGAGTGTGAATTGCCAATACATATCCCCCAAGAGTGTCACACTAGGTGTGAAACAAGGCCCATTCTTCTTCACCATGTGAATATTGATTCAATTCCCAATGAACCATTTTCATAGTAATTACCCCTAGGTATAACTATACCAAATCCACTTCCACTTTTACTATCCACACTGGTATTTAATTTCTTGGAAACCACTTACTCCACCCTTTACCAAAATTCCATGAACTTTTCCAATACTTAGACTTATCGTTATGGTTCTCACTAAAGTTTTATCATCCTCGTTTAAAAATTTTAACTAAACCTTTGTTTTGATACCAACTTTAACATACAAGACTTTGCATGCAAAAATATTACATCTTCTTATATGAATATTCAATACATTTCACAAATACACATATGAGGATCATAAAGTTTTAGTGTATTTTGAGACTAGTTACACAATATTATTATTCCATAAATGATATTCAACATATCCCATAAATATATTCCCATTTATTACTCTTTATAGAAATACCCTACATAAACCTTTCTCTATAAACTGGGAGAAGGGAACATAATAAAGAGTTAGCTCAGATTCTCCATAAGGGTAAACAAGGAAGATAACAATCAACAATCATTTGAAAAAATAAGATAAAAATAAGTGTATGATATTATTAATATAACACAAAAATTTAATACACACTCTATAATCAATCATAGACATGATCCATGGAATAAAACATCATCATTTAAAAAGACACGAATTATAAGAGAAAAAATTATCATGAATCAATCATGAACCATAAGTTCATGTCATATAAGTATAATGACACCGTAAGTATAGATTAAATTTAATTTTTCAAGGTCAACCACAGGTAAATAAAATCATAAAAGATAAATAATCACTGCTTATTTCCCATTTTATAATGAATCTGGAATCATCACCTATTTCCCATAGTTGATAAATCACATCAGTAAGTTTCAAAAATTGAATCAAGCACGTTGTATTGTTTCCCTTAATTATATCATTAGATATAAATCTTTACACAATTAATTTTAGGGAGATATAGGTCCCAAGCATCACAAAATCCATAAATTTGTATTTTACAGGATCTTAAAACATTCATTATATCATATCACATGAAAAAGAAAATAGATTTCACAAACATTTCATAATATCATAATACGAGGAAAATAAACAGGTTTCATAAACATTTAATAAATTCATCATATCAAAACCCACAGAAAAGTAAAAGGTTTCACAAAAATGTTTTCATCCTAATAATAAAAATAAACCATCAAAAGAAAGAATAAATATGGTACTATTATATCATGTCTTTATAAAAACATAATAAACACCAAAGTTTTTATATTTATGAACAGAAATTACATAGGATATCATTAAAACATTATTGAAGAAAATATATTTTTCTATTAAAATCACTTCATTAAAATATAAAAATTTCAAAAAAATTAATGACAAAAAATTATTTTAAAACAACCTTGAAAATTTTTAATGGATTCTTAAAATAATTGAGTGTTCACGATGGTGAAAAATATCATTCACGTCATTCATGTTAAAACAAATATTCCTTTCACATTTTTGATAAAAAGATAAAACTACATCATTCATAAAACAACAAGATTATTACTTTTAAAAGAAATTATGAATACTAAAACATGGGTAGAAATATCATTAAAAATTATTTTATAATGGTAAAACTTTCTTTAAAACTTTTTCATAAAATATAGACAATGAAAAAAAAAGGGTTTTTGACTAAAGTGATAGATAAATTTGGTTTTTTTTAAGACATTATTTTGGATACATGAGTACATAAATAGAGGAATGTGAAATTAAAACATACATTTTCATGAAATAACCATAGTATAAAAAAAATAATTAGTTTTCTAAGATATATATTATAATATTTCATCATCATGAACTCAACCATAAACAATCTTCATAAACTCTTAGATTGTAACATAAAACCTTTTACCACTTTGTTATCTTTTGAATAATAATCCCTATTAAATAAATAAAATTATATTAATATTTATATCCCATAATTTAATGATAATAATCATAAAATAAATTTTTGGGTAATACATACACCATACAAAAGAAACAACTGGTGTATAGAAAAAAAAAATAGGATTATTATACAAATAGGATTATTATACAGATATTAAATAAAAATACTCATATATATCATAAAATATATGATTTACTTATGACCTTTTATAACCCATTTATTAACAATTCCTTTTCAAAATCACATTTTGGGTAATAACTGCTTCCTTTTCTTGTATGTCTTAGTTTGGAAGTTTCGATCTTTTTGCATTGATCATGGTTCCATCATATTTATAATTGTAAACATGATATAAATATAATATATATTCTTTATATATATTTAGATTCATCCAAAAAAATTAGATATAGAAAATGAATTACATTGTTCATTAAGATGGTAGGTCGTACCTATTCATGAACGTTGTTTCCATTTCCTCGATGGATAGAATGAAAGAAATGTAAATATTAATTAAAATTTAAAGAATAATTATAAATTCATATATATCATTTATATTTACCAAATCTATCCTTACTACCATCAACATAAAAATAAAATGAAAAATGTTTCACATCGCTACATGGAGGTGGTAGTCTACATGTAAGCATGAGTGATGTTATCATTTTCCAAAGGATTATAAGGTAAGAAGGTATGTGTGATTTTATAATTACAAGTTTAAAAATATGTCATAAATAGAATATATTAGCATTAAATCTATAATAATCTATATCTGTGAGAGGCGGTGAGGGAAAACAAATTACCTCATCTCGTGAGGCGGTAATTCATCGTACACACGATAGACTATTTTGTTTCCAATTTGATGGAGGAGAAGATGGATATAGGTTATGAAACTAACATAATGAAATATTATTATATGGTATATAATTATTATTTTTTATAATAGTTTAATAATACTTGAATTATTTATGATAAGAAATAAAATAAAAATACTCTATTAATAATGATACCTCTTCTTCGGACAACCTCTCAAGGTTAGCACCAGAAATATTCTTAGGAGGGTCTAATAATAAAAATAAGTAATATATTACATGTTTATGGAAGTAAGGAAAGTATTTTGGTAGGTATATTCCAAACCAATAGGTTTTAGAAGTCTGAATAGGAGAGGAGGGGGTTCCCTTTTATAAGTGGGGGAGAGAACACACATGGAATTTTTTAAAACAATAAAGTATACCAATTTTTTTCATATGAAAAAAGAATATAAAATGGAACATTATATGAGATTAGATGAGATAAGTTAAAAATATGGAAATAAAATAGGAATTTTATAAGTTTTTAGTTCATTTTACCACTTATACTTTTAGTTTACCCCCCCCCCCCCCCAGTAATCCCATTTTAACATTAACCACAGTAATTAATGTTTACTATTTTTACTATTCATTTCCAAAAAAATAAGTTCAACTTACTATATAGTACTAATTATTTTGATTCCAAATATTTAATCCATTTTACCAAATTCTATTAATATAACTGAAAATTTTTAATTTAAAATTTAACTAACAGACGTGATGAAAAATCAGTTTTCCAAAAAGAAATTTTCATAGGTATAGAGTGTTTCAATATTAAAATTCAATATTAATTTGATTAAATGACATAAATTAGTTTAATAATAAAATAATAAAACAAAAATACTATTTTAAATCATTTTTAAATAATATGTAACTTTGTAAATTCTTTAAATGAAAAGGTAGTTTTTAATAGAAATATTTATTTTTCACTATTCATTAAAAAATTAGACTTTTCATAAACTTGTAAAAATAATTCCTAAGATAATTTTGACATGTTTATTACAAAAAATGAAGTTAATTTTTTCAAATAAATTTTCTAAAATTTTCAAAAATAAATTATATTATTTTTTCACAAAAATTAATAAAAAATAACCCTTTGAGAAAAAATTATTTTAAAAACATATAAAGACTTAACTAAATTTTAATTATTTATCTATAAATATATTTCATTTATCTAAAACCTTTATACTTAATTATTACAATTTTTTATTCATATTCATATAATAAAATTTAATTTCTAGGTTATAACAACCTCTAATAATAATAAAATATCAAGGTTTGTTAAAACTCAGTGTTCCATGTAACACAAGCTCTCTAAGAAATAAAGTTTATTTACAAAAAAATCACAAAATATCAGGGTGTTTCAAAAATAGATGGCTCAATATTTTGAACTGGTTCATTAACTCTAACAACTTCAACTTTTTGGATTCAGACTATCCCTTCTAAAGTAGGTCTGATCTCTACCACATATGGATCTGGTCTAGAAACTACTAACTCCTACACCTCCATAGAAAACATTGTCTCGATAGGTTTTAAATCCCTTTATGGTGCGGTTTGGGATGGATCCCTCTGAGATGATGTAGGAGGTTGTATAACCACCTGATCTGTACCTTTCTATACAATAGAAATTAAGTCATTTTAAGTAGCATCCCAATTATATCCAAAGGTCTTCAATAGCTCCACTAAAAGGGTGTTACTCATCTAATATTTTAAAAATTCTCCCACTTTCAGGTCCACTTACTTATTATTTAGAATAAGAGATTTGAGTCTTCCAAAGTAATAGTAATTCAACTTCCCTTTACATTGATAGTGGTGATCCATAAAACACATCATATACTAATCTAAATTTAGTATAACATTTTCAATCAGGATATATAAGATGTACATGTCCAAAAAAACACCTTTTCTATCTCTCTAACTCTCTAGGAAATCTCATCCCAGATAAACTTATTGAAAACTTTCCATTCAGCTTTTAAGTACTTTATAGCCTTCTTCTCAAAACAAAAGGTTCCAAAAAAACATAAAAACCTCAGTTGGTCTGGGTAAACTTGTACCAATTAGATTTTGGGTAAATATAAACTCAAAATCATGAAAATAGTGAATGAATTCATCCATTTCCACTAAATAAACAATCGTGGATTTCCCATTCACGCTCGGTGATAAAACATCCCATGTTTCACTCAATTTAAATTCCTCATTCCTTATGAATTCATGAACAACCTCCTCAAATAGAAAACATGACTTATTATTATCAAAAATGAACACCCATACATGAAATAGAAATAAATTATTCATAAACATTTTGGTTCATCTTATTCATTCCATATCTGTGGCTTTCACAGCTAATACTCTATGTGGAGCACCACCAAACTTATCTTTGTTAACAGAACAAGAACTACCATCATCTCCTCTCTTATAATTTCTTATCATATAGGGATATTAGACGTTAGATAGAGAATTGAGAGGGGTTAAGAAGGCAAATCATGACAATTTGGATTCTCTTGGAAGGAATATAGGTAAATGGTGAAAGAGTTCAGGGTCATTTTTTTCATTCAAGTATCATACCAAATTCACAAAAGGAATATAATCCTAATTTAGGATTTAGGGTTAATTATAACTTTAAATAAATAATCAAACAAAACCTAAAAACCTTAAATAATGAATACTTTTTATAACACATTTAAATTATTAATAATTTGATAGTAAATATCAACATTAAAACACAACTAAGATAAAATACATTTAACTAAACTAAAAAATCATTAAAATTCAAATAATATCAATACTCTTTTAATAAAATCAAAAATTTCATACATAAGGGTATTAGTAAAAATATCCACTAACTGACTCTTATTAAATATGAATTCAAGTGAGATATTGTTTTTTTGAATGATATCTCATGAAATGATCCCTTAGGTATATATGCTTTGTTCTTTAACAATTATTTATATTCGTTGAAATGTTTATAGAATTAATGTTATAACATTTGATTGAGATTTGAATATAATTTAATCCAAAATCCATTTAGTTTTTTTTCATCCACAAAGCCTATGAACAATAAATAGAATGATAAATAATCTCTCCTTGAGAAGTATATAATGCAACTAAGTATTGTTTCTTACTAAACAATGACACTTGGAATTTTTATAGAAACCAAACTGTTCATGGAGTACTCTTTATATCTATTCTATAACCACCATTTTTGGTATTGGAATATGAAGTAAAATTAAAAATCAAATATTTTAGGAAAAAATAATGAAATAGAAATTTTTCCTTTTAAATACCTTAAAAGTATTTGGGAATATTTCTAATGAGATTCCATGGGACTATAATTAAATTTACCACATAAGAATATTTTAAAAATAATTTTGGATCTAAAAGTAGTTAAATATAACATACTCTCAATTATTACTTTGTATATAATGTTGTCAATTGGTTTCACAGCTTCACCCAAATCGATATTTCATTAGAACTATTAGGAGTGGTATGTACTTTAACTCTTTCAATTCAAAATGATTTATGTAATTAATGAATATATTTACATTGATTTATAACATTCCTAAATCTGTTTAAAAAATCTGAAAACCCAAAAAATAATTTAACCCACCCTCACACTCATTTCAAATTATTTTTTCTAGAGGTTTTAAAATTAATTACACAATTTTTTTGTAGAACCAAAAATATAATCATAAATATATATGTGTGAAAAAAAACATTTAAAGATAAATTTTTCTTGAAAAGAGTATGATATTTTACTCATACTAAAAATCTATTTGATAAATGAAAAGAACATAAATATTCATACTAAGTTCTAAGTGGATGATTAAGTCCATAATGTTCTTTGGTAAGTTTGAAAACTGAATTTAGAAAATGTGCATTTTCCAAACTAAAAGGTTGTTCAAAACTAACTTCCTCCATAAGAAATCCATTTTAAAAATAAGATTTTGCATCCATCTGATATAATTTTAAATTCATGTGTGATTTATATTCTAAAATATTCATAATGTCTTCTAATCTAACTAATAATGAAAATATCACATCATAATATGTATCTTCCACTTGGTTTTAATTTTTTGCTTATATTCTACAATTCTTCCTAGTGATCACACCATGGTGATCCAGTTTATTCTCAAAAAATGTATTCACTTAATAGGATAATCATAGGTTCTATTAACTAATTCCCATAACTTTCTTCTCTTAACTTGTTACATTCTTATTTGATTTTTAAAACCTAACTCTTATCAACTAAGGCTTCTTATATAGTTTTAGGTTTTACTTTAGATAAAATTGTACAAAATTATACAATGTTTTATATACTCCTTATAGTACAAATCCCATACTTTAATCTTCCTATAAATGTTTCTGTGGGATGATTTTTTTGGGTTTTTGGTTTTTTAGGCCGGACACCCTCTAGTTCACTAGTATCCATCCTTTCTGGTATTTTTTCTTCCAAAATAAAGTTCCAAATCATCATCCTTTTATTTTTAAAGAGATTTTAGGTATCACGTTTTTGAAATAATTCGTTATCTCATTAACTTGATTCACTTATCAATCAAAAGGATCACTTTCATCAAATTTCACATGAGTTTATTCATAAAAAATCATTGACTTTTTGTTGAAAACTCTTTAAGATTTGGAAGTGGTAGAATAAAATATGAAGATTCCTTCTTCATCCTTTAGATCAAATTTTCCAAGATCATCTCTGGTGTTCATAATGTAAAAATTCCATCTGAATACTTTGAAGTATATAACTTTTGGATTTCTATTATTCTATAGTTCATAAGGTGTTTTATTTAAAATATACCTAATTTGAACTCTGTTAAGGAAATATCATGATGTATTTATAGCTTCATCCGAAAAATGAGTTGGTAAGTAATATTCACAAAACCTTTTCCTGGAAATTTCTTGAAAAGTCATTTTCCTCCATTTAAAAAAAACTATTTTCATGAGGTGTCCTGGGTTAGAAAAATTATGTTTGATAGTATTTTTTTAACAATAATAATTGAACTAGTTATCTTCAAATACTCTTCCATGGTAACCTCTTAAATAAATAATTTTAGCATCTTTATCTTTTATAACCAATTTTAAAAATCTTATAAATATATAAATTGTTTCCCTCTTAACACTCAAAATGTATACTCAAGTAAATCAATAGAAATCATCAACCAAAAAATAAAAATAAAAGATTTTTTTCTTAGGCTTGTTGTTCTCTATATCCCAGACTAATCCATGTGAATAAGTTATAGGGGTATAGAAGTGTACACCTATTTAATTAGTTTAAAATATGACCTATGTTTCTATCTAATTTTTTATGCATCACATAATTTCTTTTTTTCAAATTAATTTGAGGTAAATATGAAACTAAATTTCTTTTTGAAAATTTTATCAATGAGTAAACATTAAAATGTCAATGTATTATATAAAAAAATACAATATTCATTTATTTTAGCATTTAAATAGTTCTCTTCTTGTTTACACAAATAATTGAGATCTGAGGTATGTACATTTTCAATTCTAGGTACCTTAAATTTAATAATTTTATATTTAAAAACTAAAAAAGAAATATTTAAAAAATCAAAAAAATAACCTTCATCACAAAATGGTGAAATTATTATCAGATTGGTCTTGAATTCTTCAATATAAATAACTTTTTTTATGAGGCCTGAACTTGGATTTCTAACTGATCTAGCTCCCATAATATTTCGTATGAAATTGTCACTAAATGTGGCATATCCTCTATAATTTTTTTTATAAGGAGTGGAAAATATAGAAATACTAACTCTTATTTCTTGAGCATCAAATATACATATACCTTTTATCATTTATGGTCTTATTCCTTCTTACATATAAAGAGAAATAAAACAAGAAATTGTTTTGTTACTCATATTCTCTTGGATCTAGTAATTTTAACAACAAAATATTTAAGAACCCAAATCTATTTTTGTTGTCCATAAAATCGATCACTACATTTTGAAAAAATGATCTAAATTAAAATAATATTTTATTCTATTAAAATTTTGTTTTATTAAACAAAAAATATTAGCATAGTTTCTTAATTATCTATAGTGGAAAAAATACATTTGAAGAGATTTTTATTATTAGAACTAGTCATACATATTTTTCAAAAAAATAGTTTTTTACCTAGGTTTGCTACTCCAATTGTTTTTAGAGATTATTTTTTCCCATAAATTGATTTAAATAATGTTCAATCATTATGAAAATACTTGCAACATATATAAACTCTTAAACATCTTTTAGTAATCTCTTAATCTTGTTACCATGTTTAGTATAGGAAAAAAAGTAATTTTCCATCTTGATTTTCAAATATAAAATTTGTTTATTTAAGATTTATTTTTAATTACATTAACATTTTAAGAATTTTTTAGGGCTTTGTTTTTTTAGGTTTTTATACTTTGTATCAATCATGGTATATTATTCATTTAATTATTCATAAGTGAAGTTTTCATATTTTGAATAATATTTATGGTTAGAAAAATATAAATAATATACCTCATATGAGTGTGCCATAAAATACATATTATCATTTTGATTAGAAATTTAATATTCTGAATCACAATTTTAATCATCACTAGAATCTTCAAAATCACTTCTGGTTTATTTAATAGATTTCTTGGATTTATTATTATATCTAACCTTCTTGTAGTAATTTTTTTTTTATTTCATGATATCTTACAATTGAGGTAAGTTGATCTTGAAGTTCCCAATATTCTTACACTCATAGCATCTAACTTATTTAGAATTTACCTTATGCTTATTATATGTATTAAATGGTTTTCTAAACCCTATTATATTATTATAGAACCTTTTGAACTTTATTAAAAGTTTTTAAAGATTATCATTGAACCTAAATTACTTGATATATCTTCTTAAATAGATGATTTTTAAATTTTTTAACTCTTGGTCTTCTTGTAGTCTTCAGAAGTAGAAAATTTTAATGCAACATTCTCTTTTTTAATCAATCTATTCTACCCATCTTTAGCATCCAACTCTAACCTATACATCAATATAGTTTCAATAAGATATTATATTTTGAAATCTATGATTATTGTTGATTTCCTAATGTAATTAGAGATTCCACTCCATTTATAGGGTACAAATATTAGAAGATTCAATGCTTGATAAGGTTGATAAATTGGTTCTCTAAGAGAAGCAACATTGTTTACAATCTCTATCAAAAATCCATTAATTTGAGTTGTGGTTTCTCCATCAACCATTCTAAAAGTGTAAAATTTAAAATTGGAAATATTATACCTAAGTTGTCTTACATTTTTAGTACATTTTTAAGAAAATGAGATTGTCTCCCACATCTCATAATCTATTTCAAATTGAAAAGATTGGTTAAACTCATCAAAACCTAGTCCACATATTATAGAATTCATAGCATTAGATTTAAGTTCATATTCCCAATCAACAATAGCATCCCACATCTCTAGATCCCCCTTAGGAGTAATATAGGTATTTAAGACTTTTAGATAAATCTTTAAACCAATTTTCTTCCAATAAATTATCATTTGTGTTTTTTAGAAACCATTATTTTCACCATTAAAGTATAGAGATCTGATCATTGACATACCTTCTCAATTTTTATTCATATTAACCATTTTCAAGATGATATTAAGACTTAAACCTTTCAAAGTTGAGAACTCAAAAGTCACTTACTTTGATACCAATTACTGGTTATAGAATGACTACACTACAACTTAGAGGGTGGTTAATTGAGTTCTTAAAATTTTATTATATTAAAAAACTACCCTCTTTAAGTTATGATAAAATCTTATATTTTATTAAAATATGCACACATATGAAATAAAATTCACAAATAAAATAGATCATACACCAAATATTTATAGTGGTTCGGAGAGCATAAATCATCTAGTACACTCCACCAAATCTTAGCTCCTATATATTGGTGATTTTTACTAGTCCAGTCCTTTTATCGGGATATAGAAGTCTTTTTACAAGGAAATAAATGAATGAGTGAAAGAATTCAACACTTGGTATGTTACTAGGATATTTTACCAAGCTTTAATAAGTATTTTACAAACAACATCCTTCAAGGTTCTTTTTCCATAAACCTTTACATAAATAGAGGATAAAATATAGAATACCAATACATCTCACAACTGAATGATGAAATTGAAATAATAGAATAAACATCTAAGAGAGAGAATAAGAATGAAAAATATCTTTAGGGGAGTCTTCTAAAACCCAACAATGATGATCTTGATAGTATGGTTTTATATAACTTGCATCATATTCTTCTTTAGCTTGAAATAGAGTAAAAATATAAAATATTCCTAAGAGATAAAATAGAGTTCAATTACATCTCTACTTGTGTATATTATATGTGTTTTTATTCATAACCACATGCTAAAATACATTAAATTTTTCTCTTTAAATTTCACAACATTAAATCCATAAAATCTAGTCTTGGAATTAAATTCCAGATGTATTTTTCTTGAAAATGCCTTGTTAACATGGAGGAGTATTAAATTATCCTTGTACTATTTTCTTATCTTGGTACTTATATCCCTTTAATAATATATTTTACCATAAACAGGTAATAAAATATTTAATGCATGTAAAAAAGATTAATTTTCATTTAACGTACACTAATAGAAATAAAAATACTGGTTTATGAATGACATAGTATATTCTGAATCACCACATACTTGAATTCCATTTATTTAAATTCACGTAGCCAAATTGATCCACATAGTTACTCTCCAGGTAGTTAATTTATTCATGTAGAAAAATTATATAGTCATTGTTCATGTTTCATAATTATTCACATTGATTTTTTTCACACATAGCCAAATTTCATGTATCTGAATGAGTTACACAACCATTTTTAACCACATGGTAAATTTTTTAACATATCCAAATTATGTAGTTTCTTACACCATTTAATCGATTCACATATTCATTTGATCAATATAGTTGATTTCTCAAATATATGATTCATTAATATAGTTGTCTTCCATGTATCTGATTTCATAATGTATCCATTTCAATTAGGTGTTTTCTTCACGTAGATGATTTATTTAAAACATTTCTCAACAGAGATGAATATATACATAGATTATTTCAACAAATAGATTATTTACTATACTTATTCAAAATTCATCAAACCTTCTCAATTTGCAGAACTAACAATAGAATGAATTAAATTATGATAAAACGTAATGAACATGATTAAAAATTAAATGATCAATAAAATATGAAGGCTTTTTTTAAATCATAAAAATATAAATTACATGGGATATGTTGGAAAAAAAATTATTCTTCCTGTAGTATGTTCCAAAAAAATTGAAATAGGTGATGAATATAACATGAGTCCCAAAGAATGAAAAATGATATGGAAAACCAACTTATGGATTGGGATACAATTCAATCAAAACCACTTGAATGATAGGGCTTAAATGTGACCTTAAAATACCATGAATAAAGGAATTTAAAGATATAAAATCTCAAAAATGTATTATATACACCACATAAAGGAAATTAGGTTCATAATATAAAACATGTCTCAAAGTGTGAAATTTGAGAAGGGAAACCTTAATCAAATATATATTCATTTATACTATTTATAAATATTCATTCTCTATAAAAATTCTAACTAGTTTATACAATAGGTGTTTATATTTTAGATCATTGTACTGGTTTTATAACAACGGTGGCTATATTCATTATTATTACAGATTTAAACATTAATAGGTTATTAATTTAGGGGTTATTTATAATTATTCATCATGTTTTAGATTCCCTTCATGAGTGTTTTAGTCTTTATCCTCGTAGATGAAATCAATAATATTCATTTTTTGATGATTCTTGATGATAAAAGGGAATTTTCTTAATAAATGAATAAAATATTGATATAATATCTCTAGAAGAAAAAACTTATTATCTACAAATTTATATTATATTTTTCCTATTATATTGTTCCCAGAGTCATTCGTGAAATAAATTCATAGTATTTTTCAACTAGGTGGTCAATTTGAAACTGATAAAAACATATCATGATTAATGGATGATTATGAGATGATTTAGTTGAAATATAAAGGAATAAATATCATTACGATACCATTTAGTCTTTATTTGTGTGATATATTATAATTATAAATTAATTATAATAATAAGTAAAGGATGTGAAAATATTACATAGTTTGAATAAAATATTTTCCTTTTAGTATGATTGCTTTAAACAATTTAATTAACAATGATCATTAGTTAGTCATATAATTAATTTGTTATCCAATTTTTCATTCCAAAACCTTAATGTAATCATAAACATAATATGTATCTATGAAACCAATTATAATTACCATCTATGTATGGTGGTGATTAAAATACGAACATAAATTAATTGTTTCATGGAGGCGGTAGTCCACACGTATGGATAGTTTACGATAACATTTTCCATAGTATGGGAGAAAGAAGTAATATGGTTTATTAGTTATAAATTCTAAAATATATTATGAATATCATACTTATTTATTTAATTTATTATTCTGTCCATCCTTTAAAGAAGGTTAAGGAAAATGAAATGTGTTATGTCGTGGAGGCTACAAACTTCACATATGCAAGATTGTTGTTTTCGCTTTTCTTATGGGAAATAGGATTGGTGGAAAGTTATTATTCCCATAAAATAACAACATTTAGTATACAATAAATACTTAATTCATCATATAATATTAGGAAAATTAAATTTTAAATGGAATGAAAAAATGAAAATATGTTAGTGAAAATATTGAACATATGTTGAGAATGAAATATAATTAGAGGGGGAGGAAAATAGGTAGTGGTTCATGATGAAATATAATTTTTATTCTGGTATTTAAGGGTTGGGGTGAGGAACCTTTTATAAGTGGTGAGAATGGAATTTTTGTTAATATTTTAGCTTAATATAAATGGATCACATGTTAAACATTTCAAGTGACTTCAAAAATATAGAAAAATTGAGTATATGGTGAGACAAGGTTAATAATATCTCAACCATTAAATTCTATACATGTTTTTATAATGTTCCAAGACCTTTATCCCTTGATTTGTTACTTTTACCATTCTAAATTTTACCATGGTAACTAGTTTTTACCTTAGTAATCTATCCTTTATGCCTAAAAATAAAATGGACTTTCTATATAATTAGGACCTAATAATTCCAAATTTTAAATCCATTTAAAAATATGATATTTCTAATAGTTTTTTAATTTAATTTCAAAATAATAAATGTATAATTCATTAAAATAATTTTAGTGAAAATGTTGACTTAAGATTTAAAATATCTAATATAGGTTTATAAATTAAACATAATGTTTTAAAATGTATAATGTAACTTATAAAACATATTTTTTTTAAATATAATGGTTTTATGGGTTTTAGTTTATTCTTACATCCTTTTGATTCATAAAATTCATGGTTTTAACAAAAATGGTATTTGCACTATTCACCTAAAAATCAGACTTTTTGAAAAAATATAAAAAAATAATCTTAATCTAATGTCTTTATAAAAAAATTATAAAATGAAATTTATTTTTTTTAAATGAAATTATAATATTTAGAAATTGGACTTCTAAATATACTCATTAATAAAGGCTTTATATAGTGTGAATTATTTTATAGTTTAGGATATGACGCTTACCTACTATAATAAGTTCTGAGGTATTACACTTACAAACAAAAAACTTATCTTTGTTTACAAACTGAGTTTACTATATTTTATGATGTTGAGTATTTTATTTATTTTTTAATATGTATATATATATATTCTTTGTTCTTTTTTTAGTTCTCCCACATAGACTACAGTGATATTTGGAAACTCATTTAAATCTATAACGGAGAGTTCAAATTATAGAAACCATTCTTGTTTACCATTTATCGTGAATAAGGAAACAGACATGGTATTTCTATTATAGATTTGTCCAAAAATTATAATCAAATGATCTAGATGGAGTTAATATGTGAATAAAAGACATAAATATATTGTTTCTAAGTGTGTATAATGTTTTATAACGAGACTATATTCTACATCAATCAGATTGAAGAACTATAATGTACAAAAATTATAATCGATTTGATGGAAGTACTGTGATTTTTTTTCTTTATCTTTTCTATTCTGGTTTTTATTTATATCATTGTATCTTTTATTCTATGCTTCGACTATCATTTTTTCCCTTTTAAAATAAAGTATATATTCTTGGATATACCTCCCCTATAAAAGTTGGGTTTGTTTAAGTTGTGAATCCCATGTAAAATTTACATTTGTCTGTTTTTTAGTTATACCTCTACGTGTGTAAAAGGAAATTGGTGTTATAAAAGGTGGTCACATACTTTCAAAACATTTGGTTTCTTTAGTTTTTGTCATTTCTCTCATGGAGAAGCTATAAGTGATTAATAGACATAGAATTATGTTGATATAAAATAAAAAAAAAATCTAATGTAATTGTTTTATTTTTCCACTGCATTATCTATATTAATATTTTTTCAAGAACCTAAAAAGTATTTGAAAACTATATGTGACTCACTTTAGGTCATAGCTATGTTTATGTTTTGTTATATTTTATCCATTTTTATGTTCTAAAGGATTTCATGAGTTAGGGGTCAAGAATTTAGAGATCATTGAAAAATAGGCCAAGTGCATGATCTACGCACAATTATAAGTAAGCATGTGGTAACTGTGTGGGGTTTATATATAGGTTTCATAGGTTATTTTCATAGTTTAAATATGGTTTTCCTAACCGTGTGAGTGTCCATGAAAATCATTTGGGTAGATAGATTAGTTCCAAAGGTTGAAACATGACTTATTAAACGATTCTTAACCATATATGGTTATTCCCAAGTAATTATGTGCTTCTATTTTCAAGTGGTAGTAGCTACCATATAGTTTTCATTCCTATGTCACCTAACCCTATGACACTTAAGAGTTTCTTAAAATGGAAAAATTACCATGATTCGCTCACTTTATTTAACCATTAATCTTCCTAAAACTCATCATTAGAAAAATATAGCTTCCCCTTGATTCTCTAAGAGGTTCTCCCCTTATTCCAAAGGTAAATCTCTTTCAATCTATATGAATCACTTCTAGCCATGAGTGTTTTTTTGTTTGTTTTATTCTCTGTAGATCTACTTATGATCTCATATATTATCCAAGTCATGAAAACTATTTGGGGTATGATGACATGGTTTATGATTTAAATGGAGAATGTATTGCGTTTATCTTAGATCTAGGCTTATTAGTACCCAATCTCTTCATTTCTAAACACTGTTTTTGAAGGCGAATAGGTTTTCTCTATTGGTGGGGTAGGTGTCTATATAAAATGGTGCTAATTCATTAATTACTCAATAGTCTTATAAATTCCTTTGGTTTATATAGTAAAAATTATTGATTTGATGAAATTATATCTTTTGTGTCATGAAAAGTGTTTTCTAAAGGGTTTTTTCTTCAAAAAGATTTTTTTCACACGATGTGTTCAATGAAATTCTTCAAAGATGATTTTTACTCTAAAATGGATTTTCAAGAATGAAAGTGGTGAATCTTTACTCTGAAAATGGTTTATAAAATCGTGACTATAGTTTATTTGAATGTTTTAGTAGACATCACACAATGGGAACCTTAGGCTCATGAAATTATGGATATATGAAAACCTTAGTGTGTGTGGAAACACTGGGGGTTATTCTAGGTATATAGATAGACTATGTTAGGACTATATATCTATAGGATTTACGATATTCCTAGCTTAGCATTTTTTTCATGTCTCAATACATATTCTCTTAGTCTTGAGGTACTTGTACTCATTTTTATAATTGATAGTATTGTTTCACGTTTGATTTCTCATATATTAAACTTAGGGTATTTCCATGGATATTTCTATTGATTTACCTCTTCTTTATCATTAATATTTATTTCTATATTATTGTGGTTTTGAATATGAAATGTTTTTAGAGGAAAACCAATGGTTATTTAATATAAAATGTTTTCAAATGAAACAGATTTATTAAAATGGTTTTGTTTTTAAATATAGAACTAACTATTTCATGGTGAAATACTTTTTATATATTATTTGGTCATATGCCACTAATATTTAGTGATCACATGCTACATTTTCCATTGGGAATTTTTAGTCATGGTTTTATTGGATACAGGTAAATGTAAGGTGGTCATGTTTCATGGAGACTTCACTTTCTTGATACCACCTTCATAGTGAAATTGGATGGTGGTAAAGAAGAGTCGCATGGAGACTTGGTTTTGGTCTTGTTTTTTTTTATTCTAGGATTATCCCTTTGGATAGTTTTTTATGTCTAGTGGTTGTGTATCTTTCTTTCAGATTATATTATAATTGTTTATATTTATCTTATTATACATGATATGGGTAGTATTATCATTTGGTGTGAAATCATTCCCAAGTTTTTTTCCTTTTATACCCTGGTTCTTGTTGCTAGTTAGTGGTGATTGAGAACACTCTTTAGGCCTTGTGTTGAGCCAGCTCGGGCGACATGTTAGGTTGACCCTAGTTGGTTCATTATAAAATGGAATTAGATCCATTACCCATCCAGAATTATGATGAAAATTCTTGGGTTTGGATTGAGGTCTAGTAAAAATGAGATAGGAATTTGTAGGGGTCAAGGAGTGAATTATGAGTATGTTTTTTATTACCACCATTTATGATGCCACTTGATTTATGATGGGTAGTTAGGATTTAATTTTTATTTCATACATTATATTAGTTATAATTTTATATGATGACCAATGATCCCTATAATCATGTGTTGGTTTCCTTGGGGTTTATCCAAGATCTGGGGTGTAAACATAAATGGTAATCATGTTGTAAGGTCAACTAGGATGTCTTGAAAACCCGTGTAGTGATCAAACACTTGATTTTTGGAAATATTAAGGTGGTTGTGGAATACTTGACCCATTGTCTTCAATAATGTGTCTAGGTCAAGCACAAATCCACATCCCTTTTCTTTAGTTATTTAAATCCCATTATTCTTAGACTCTTTGAGTGACACTCATAGAGGGAAAAATAATTAAGGTGGTTCTTAGAAAATATTGATATCAATAATTTGTTTTATTTGTTTTTATTACATAATTTTGATTTTGTGTGTAGTATAATTGGATTTTTGTGTGAAAATGTATTTCAAGAAAAATTATTTTAGTTTGAAATATGAATATTTCAGGCTTTATTATAAAATGATGCATCATTTATAGCTCATGTTCATAAAAATTGTTATTTAATCATGAAAACATGGGTAAAATTAGTTTTTAAACTGTTTAATGATCTACATGTAATAATTTTACAACCTTGAAAAAATTATTTAATAAGGCCTAAATATTTTAAATAAAATTTTTGTTCACAATAATGTAGTAAAGGGTGAGTTTTTGGTTTTAAGTAAAAAACCTATGATTATTTTCAACATGAAATATAGATGATTATATGGTTTTTAGAGTGGAATTGTAAATTAAAAAAAATTATAAGTTTTAAGGAAAACCAATTTTATAACTTGATGGTTCATAAAAAGTTTTGGGTGTTTGAATGGTAGTTTCTTTTAAATAAAGTGAAACATGAATAATTTAATTCAAGTTAAAAATGAATCATGTTTAACGTTTTGGATAGAAAGGTAAGAGATTTTATTTTTTAATTGAGGTGTTGTGAAATGTTTCTATTTTATATTTTATTTTTGAAAGAAATGAAATATGTTTATTATAAAATGGGTTATTTGTATACATCCTTTTTTAATGGTATCTATAGGTTTTTGAAATAAAAAGTTTTTGAAATTGGTCTTTACTCTCCAGTTGGGATTCTTTTGGAGCCTCTATAAATGTGGTTGTTTGTTTTGATTTATTTTTATGTTTGTCCTAAACCTTTATTTTTTCTAGGGGTTAGATTATGTACCTTCAAGAAAATGACTATATGGATTTATTATCTTATGTGTACTGAGTAAATATTCTAGATATTTTATGAGTTTAAGTGTGATTCTTTCCTTGCGTGTGGCCTTTTTCCTCTTATCTTTAGTCTTTCTCAGACTCCTAATAGAGTGTCGAGTGTAATAATTCCACTTGAGGTTATACTAAAAGAAATTATTTATATTATAATGATTAATGAACAATATATAATTAGTTAGGTAGTCAGGATGGTAAGGACCAGTTCTCTTTTATATATAGTGTTCCTTGGTAATAGTGGAATCTTGGTTGCATCCTGGTATTTATATTATGATTCTTTTTTGTTCTATCTCTATAGTTTCTAAGTGGTCTTGGTTTTAAAATTTCCATGTCTAAGCAAGATCTTTGATATCTTTATTGGGATACTTCATTTAGAGAACTGGACAAATCGAGTTTCTTCATGAATCATTACTTCGTTTCACTCTGTAAACCTTGTTTCCAGGGATATCTTTGTGGAAAAAGATATTCTATGAGTTTTGTATTGGATTTATAGACATGGTGATCCTTGGGTGTGCTCATGGGTAACTAGGTTTGGTTTAGTGACTAAATAGGATAAGGAATCCATAAGAGATATGTGTATCATCAGCAAAACTATGCGAGCCACTGGGTTGAAACCTCTAAACCAGAGTTTCCATGAATACTGTCTCATAGAATAGGACTACTCTTTTGTCATTTCTTGTTGAGGTATGTCATTTTTTGAAACATCTCTTGGTTATGTGAGACTTAGTGGATCTATATTTTTGGCATGTAAATTCTTGATGATCATCAGGGTGGTTCAACCTGATGATATTTTAATCATTTCTTAGGTGGTTTCTTATAATGAAATGTGAAAAATGAGTTATCTTGTCAATGAAAACACATATCTATGAAACTAATCATTATATAACTATTTTATATTGAATCTAAATGTTAGAGATACCCATTTTAGGTCTTTGTTCTCCTAACGTCCTTGGTTTGGATAATTTTTAACCTATGAATCCATTTAAAGGTTGGAATTGAGGTTAACTTCAACTCCAATGTTGATTCATGTTAATCCTAGCTAGGTCTTGACGATGTCACTGTAAAGACTCGAGCATGGAGTTGGGATATGTCTTGATGTCGGGAAATGGGTGATGGATTAAGGATTTATCCAATTACAACATCATAGAAAGAATATATCTCATTGGGACCTTAAGTTACTAGTATTTGTAAATACTCTCAAAACTTAGTTATGTTATTTTTTTGGATTTCATTTTATGATATATTCAATCATAGAATTTTTAAGTGTAACTTTACCCTAATGAATTTTTTGTTATGATGGAAATACTGGGTTAAGTGATTTCATATCTTTGATTTAGATATTGTGCAAAATCTTATAAAAGGAGGTGTGGCCAAAGATGCTTTGATTGGGGAATTTACAACCTGGTCTATAAAGGAATCAAAGGAGGAGGTATCCTTGTTAGACAAATTTTCATAAATGATTTTTTTTTTGTGATTGAAGCTCCAATTCACTCATGTGATTAGCTTGTAAGAAAGATGGTTCTTCCTTGTGGAATTGGATTCAGCCCAGCCAAGAAACAAATTTTATTTAGAAGTGTCTAAATGAATCATTTCATGGTGGGGAGACCTCAATTTTATAGTTTCGGCCTCCTGATAGTGCCTTGCGACTTCATAGGTAGATGTTCATTCTTGTTGATCAAGTCAGGGGTTGAAAGAACGTGAATATAGGTCTAGTTTGTTCATGAACCCTAGGATTACCAGGATGTTTCTTAGTTTGAGGCACTGATGTTAGGGTACCGTAATTATCCAGATGATTAAACATTATTTCATGTTGCTCTACCTAATAGAAAATTTAATACAAACAGAAGATACATGTTGGTTTTTTTTCTTATCTATTCTATTATATAGGTTGGATGAAGGATCCATGGACTATATAACCAGACTACCATAGACTCCTAGGGCGATGAGGATATGATATGGGTGATAATCATGCCTTGAATCTCGATTTTGGAAGCAATTGTTGAATCTGATGGGTTCTCATTCCATTTTGATCATGACATTCAATCATCAGATGGATTTTCATATTAGATGAATCATAAATTTTTTGGGGAAATACGTTATGAATTTTTACTTGATCTTAGTGGATTTTGGATTTCAAATATTTCTTGGTCATTGATTAAGGTTATGTACATTGAAGTTTAATATAGGTGTCCTTGTAGTTATCCTTGATTATCAGAAAGGGTAGGTGAATGAACTCCACTAAAACTGAGTCTTATCCAGGGGTGATGGAGACTGTGTGGTTATCTCAAAAAAGGTTGGAATGAATTATGATCCACGTGAAATATTTTTTAGGCCACTGTATTTGTCTGTTGGAGGTTGTAGTACGTGATTGGGTTTTCCTCAGGGTGTCACCTCAATTTGGATTCCGTCATTTGGGTAAGAAGTGTAAGATGGTGCCAAGGTTTGTTAGCCCATTTGTGATCATAAAATCTCTTAAAAAGGTATCTTATCGATTAAAATTTCCTTATCTCTTGATGTTAATTCATCATATGTTTCATGTTCCCCAACTGAGGAGGTATCAACAGGACCCTTTCCATGTTGTCAAATGGTAGGATGTTGATCTTGATCGCAACACCTTGGTGTTTGAATAGCCAATTCAGGTTATAGATCATTGGGATAATGTGATACATAGTAAAAATATTCCCATTAGTCTATGTATTATTTTAGTGCATATGGGATTTCCATGAGGCATGGGAGAGGTAATCATTGGTGATACTATAGTGGTCTTATCTCTTTGTGGTTCCAGAATCATGAGTGTTTTCTACGAACATAATGTTTCATGGTGGGGATAATTATAACACCATATAGGTCACAAGTTTGTTTGTTTTTGGGTATAGTTTATCCTTTATTAGTTTTTAATGTCGTTTAATTTTTATGGGTTGAGGATTTATATATTTGCAGAAAACCATCTAGGTGCATGGTCTATGCATGGTTAGTAGTAACCGTGTGGGATGGCTCTATAGGTTCCATAGGTAGTTTTCACAGTCTAAGCATGTTTTTTTCTAATTGGGTGGACTTCCATTAAAACATATGGGTCAGTGGTTTGATTCTAGAGGCTATAATATATATTATTCATGGTTTTTTTAATCATTAATATATTTCTAGGTAACCATGCACTTCAGTTTTCATGGTAGAGTATCTACTACATAGTCAACACATATTTTTCTAACTATGTAGAGTAACTATGTATCTCATGAGGGTTTCTTAAATATGAGAAATTAACTTGGTTACCTCACTCTATTTAACCTCTAATACTCTATTAATTTATTATTAAGACAAACCAACATCTCCTTTAAAATCTAAGAGGTTATACACTTGGTCCCACGATGAATCTCCATCGATATATATGAATCCATTCAAGGTATGTGTGTTTTTCTAATTGTTTTCTTCTCCTATTTCTAGATCTACCTATGATTGCTCATATTCTTTATGTTTTTTATAACTATGTGTGGTATGATGACCCATTATATGGTTTTGATAAATAATTGATTTTGTTTCTCTTGGAACTATACTTGTGAGGACCTGATATTTTCATTTTTGATCATCGTTTTTAAAAGGAAATTAGGTTTTCTCTATTGGTTGAGACAGGTGCCTCAATAAAATGGTTAAAACTCATGAATTACTCAACATTCTTGTAAATTCCACGAAATTAGTCTTTCAAAATGATTGATTTTATGAAATTTTATCTTGGGTGGCATGAAAGGGGGGTTTTAAAGGGTTTTTTCTTTAAAACTGTTTTGAGAACATGATGTGTTAGATGAAATGCCTCAAAGAATATTTTTACTCAAAAATTTATTTTCAATCACATAAGTGGTGATGATTTACTATGAAAATGATTTATAAAATATTGAGTGTAGTTTATTTAATTTTTTTGAAAACATAGCACATTGGGTTCTTTTGGTGCATCATATTATGGATATATGAAAACTTTAGTGTGTGTATCACCAGTAGGGGTTATTCTTGTGATATTGATGGACTATGGTAGGACTTGGTATTGGTAGTATCCAAGGTATTCATAGATTTGTACTCCTTCACATGTACAAGTACGTATTCCCATAGTCTAGATCCCACTTTTTCTTTGTTTTATACATGATAATATTGTTTCATGTTTGATTGATCACATGTTAAACTTATCATATTTACAAAAAAAATTATAATTATTTTACTCATTTTTTCATTCAGGTCAATTTCCATATTCTTGTGATTTCAAATATAAAATATTTTGAAAGGATAACCAAAGGATTATTATTTTAAAATGAAATAGATTAATAAAACTGGTTTTTTTTTAAATCTAGAACTAACGGTTGTATGATGAAAGGATTTGTATAGATTCTTTGTTGGTATCTTATTGAGATTTAGTAATCATGCCTTATTTTTTTCTTTGGGGGTATATAGCCATGGTTTTATAGGATACATGTATATAGAAGTGAATTATGTGTAACAACATCCTCTCTTGGTTGATATCACCATCATAGTATAAATGGATTATGGTTACAAATAGTCACATAAATAATTGGTTTTGGTATTATTTTATTTTTCCTCTAGGATTATACTTTTGGGAAATTTTAATTGTGTCCCAAGGTTGTGTATCTATATTTTTCATTGTATTCTATTTGTTTTTATTTTTCCTATTATATATAAAATGGGTGGTGTTTTCTTTAAGGGTGAAATCATTCACAATATTTTATTTCATTAAACACCGAGTGCATGTCACCATCCTGTGGTGGTCGGGAATGCACTTCGGGCCTTGTGTAATTTTGTATTGGTAAACTTTTTAGGTCGACCTAGTTTAGTTTATTACATAGTAAAAGTAGTCCAAACTACTTAGAAATCTACTCTGATATAAATTATATGTTTAAATTGTTAAAAAAATTAATTCACCCCTACCTCCTCTTGACTTATTAAACATCTCTTTCTGAGCCAATAATTTGTATCTTTTCCTTCACCTCTAAATAACTGGTTTTATTCTATTATTTACATTATATTTATTATCTTATAACAACCAACTCCAATAATTAATCCTATAAGAAAAATATCATTTGTAAAATTTTATGAATGAATTATAATGGTGGTTAAATCCCTAAAAAACAACCTCTATTTGGGGTGAATTATTTTGGATACTGGTTAGGGAGGATGTAATATTACATTAAAAAACTAATCATAGATAACTGAATGATAATGATAAAACCATAAAAACTACCTGAAGTTTATTCGAACACTGTTACGTGCAATTATGAAGTATATCATGTCTTAAACTAAAAAATCGTAAATATATTATATTATGTTATAAGATTAAATTTGATTATCCTTGTATCATATTGTAGGACAACCCAATATATTGATATAATTAAATATGTTTCAAACTATGAAACAAACTATATCCATTGTACAAAACTTGGAATGTTATGTGTGGAATCCCAAGACTCTGAAATGGGAGAAGAATAATCTGTGAGCCAAACGTTTCGTAGATTCATGATCATCATAAATGGGATAAGTGCATGATGAGAAGTGTCGGAAAATACAGTGATGGTTTGATGACTGATTCAGTCTCTAGCAAATAAATAACACACTAAAAATATTTTTATAAATGAGAGTAATAATTTCAAAGAGTACACCTTATATGAACCTTTCAATTCACTATTATAAAAAAATTGTGGTGAAAAATATTAAGGATGAAGAGAAATAAAAAATAATGTAATTTAATTTAAATTTAATATAGTAATTTCTTCTAATTATTATGATTTTTGAGTCATAGAAAAGTGATAAAGGTGAAATAACTCACTTTTAGAAATTCATATACAATATAATTAAATGTAAGGAAGGATTCTTGATGTGACCCAGAAAATATTACCAAAAAGACGATCGAATGGAAAATAGGAATCATAGTATTAGTTAATAATGATACTTCAGAACATAATGTTATGATTCAAGGAATAAAGGATGCATTAAGTTAAATTTACAAAAACTAAATTATCCAAGAAAAAACTAAATATAAAAAAAATTATAATGGAGATCTAGTGGTCATATAGAGTTGTATAAAAAATTCATACTAAAGTGATGTTTCTGCATATAAAAAAGAAATATGTTAACTTGTGTCTAATAAATACTATAACTAAATTTGTTAATAGTGATTATATTTATAGTTCTAGTTATGATTCGGATTGTGAAGGATATAGTTTTAGTGAATTCTATGAAGAAAATAAAAATTTATAAAAATTTGTTTTAAATGTAGTTAAATTATACAAAGATCTAAAACGAAAAAATAAAGAACTTGTTAAAATAAAAGAAATTTTCTCAAAAAAATGAGAATATTATAAATACAACATTTTTTTAATGAAAAAATATTATTTATTTGGAGATTTCACAAAAATAGAATGTGAATATTATGAAACAAATTGTTATCTTAAAGAAAACTTTATCAAATTTTGTTCAAGGAAAGCATAACTATGACAAGACAATAACTATGAATAAACCAAATAAAGAAAAAACTAATTTTGGCTATAATAATCAAATACCTAAAATGTAAAAGACATTATTCTTAAAAATTTCTAAGTGGAGGGTTTCTAATATTATATATTTTAGGTCTAGTATTAAATATCATTATTCTAATAAATGTTCATTAAACAATTCTCAATATTTAGGTCATACTAAAACTTTTATCTGTAATAATTTTTCTTATATATTACCCACTAATAAATGTCTAAAATGTTTTTGGAAATCTAAGAGTTTTTTTGTTAATACTGTTAGACCCAATATAGCATGGGTACCAAAATTGTTTTCTACTCAATTTTTCAATAAATATTCCTTAGGTGTCTTAAGGAAATTTGGTACATGGACAAAAGCTACTCTATAAAAATTATTGGTGATTCAAAAAACTTTGAAACTTTTAGTTAATGCGATTAATAATCTTGGAATTTCATAGGCACTCAAAAGGAAATTTCAAAGGTTTTTTGCGGTAGATATCTTTCAAACTTTCATAATTTCTAAGGCATTAGATTTTAAGGTTTAAAACATAATTTAATATGTATTTCACAACTATCTAATGATGTAATGAGTGTTATGCTTGATGATAATAAGTGTTTTGTTTCCATGAATAGATTTTTTTTTTATTTTATAAAAATATAAAGGAAAATATATAATCTATTATTTTTTCTAAGATAACTAATTGTAACGCTAGTTGTAATAATTCTATAAAAACTAATTATGTATTATGGAAGAGGGGACTTGGACATCTTAAATTTGGGTTGCTAAGAAAATTATCGATTCATAGACAATTACTGGAACAATCTAACATTAAAGTAAATAAATATTTTGTTTTCTATACATGTTTAAGAGTAAAAAATCATAAGGAATGATTCAAATCTATTAATGAAGTAAAAACAGTAAGACCGATTTTGTAAGTGGGTTACCTTTTGAGTGGAATAGAAACCTTTTTCTACAACTCATGTTGAGGGTTCAACCCTAAATATCTTTTACCCCAATTAAATTTGGGGTCATGATCAGAATTTCCACCCATGTATGTGGGGGTGTGTTTCCATAGTCTAAAACTAGCCTTGACAGAGGGACGCAACTTCGGGGGAGTGGAATCATTCTCATGCATTGTTTACACATGAGTGACAGTGATAGATACAGGGTCACAAGAAGACACTAATAGTGGTACAATAAGGTGAAATAGAAAGGGTAGGTGGAAATGATCCATGATATACAGTTGATATTTAGGAAAGAGCAACATGGGGACACATGTGTAAGATGATGGCTGACAGAAAGGGTGGCAGGTATGTCGGGATCGGACACTAGTCAGCAAATGGGGTGGCGGGCATGGATAGGAATATCAATTATATATATATATATATGTATTTATTTATTTAATTATTTAATGTTCCTATAGGATCACTTAAGGCCATTAGGACCCCACCTTACATTGGACTTGGGCCACAGGACCTTCGTGTCATGTAATGGGCTACCTCTCAACCCATATAAAAATAGGGATTTCTTTCCTTAATAAAAAAAGGGTATTAACATCAACCTGTTTGAAAAAAATAGTAAGACCAATTAAATTTATTTATCTTGATTTATTTTGGACTTGGTAAAACTGTTAGTTTTGGTGGAAAGAGATATGTTTTTGTGATAATTGATGATTTTAATAGGTCTACTTTGACTAATTTTATGACTCATAAGCATGAAAGTTTAGCTAAATTTACTAATTTTTATTAATTAATTCAAAAAAATGGTTACATAATTATTTCAATTTATAGTGATGCATTTAGTGATTTTTTAATCTATAATTAAAGAAATTTTATAAAGAAAATGTTCATTTTTATAATTTTTCTGGAATTATAACACCACGAAAACTGGTTTTGTTGAAAGTAAGAAATAGAACTATTTTACAAATGAATATAAATAAGCCAAATGAATATAATATACTTAGATAATTTTAGGAATAGTATTTAAATAAATCGTGTTAAATCCTAAATAGAGTTATTATTAGGCTGTTATTAAAGAAACCTCCATATGAATTTTATAAAATAAAGAAACATAAGGTTGGATATTTTATATTTTTGGGTGTAAAGTATTTTTTTTAAATACTAAGGAAAATTTAGATAAATTTGACGAAAAAGGTGGTAAAGAATTTATCTAGTATAAACTAACATTATTAAATATTATAGAGTGTGTAATAATAGAACTATTATAGTTTAATAATCAATTTATGACAGATTTGATGAGAATAATGGGAAACAAAATTCAGATTTAGATCAAAATAAAGAATAATTTAGAGAGTTTAATTTTGGTGTAGATGAACCTCAAATTAATATATTAATTGAGGGGTAGTATATCCCTTCCCAATTTTATCTTACAAATTTTAAAACACATAAATATCTCCCTTCATAAAAACTAATTGCTGATGTTGAATCTGGAATTAAAAATAGAAAATCTATTTAGAATTATTTTTCTAATTTTTCTTTTATTTCAAAATTTTCCCCTAATAATATTAATAAATCCCTAAAAGATTATAATTTTATTTTTTATATGGAAAAAAACATAAAAAATTTACTAGGAATAATTTCAATGATTTAGTTGAACCAATAAAATATAAACATGTTATTATAACTAAATAGATATTTAGAAATAAAATGAGTTAATCTGGATAAATAGTAAAGGATAAATCTAGACTAGTCGCTCGTGGTTTTTGTTAAGAAGTAATAGAATTTTATCAAAAAAATTCACCAATTTCTATGATTTAATATATTAGTATTTTATTAGCCTTTTACATCCTTTAAATAATTTAAATTTTTTCAAGTGGATGTTAAAAGTTATTTTTTAAATGTCCTAATTTTTGAAGAAGTTTATTTTAATAAAGCACTAGGTTTTGAATAGGAAAAATTTCCTAATCATGTTTTTAAATTATCAAAATATTTATATATTCATAATAAGCACTTAAAGATTGGTATGAAAGGCAAACTTTCTTTTAATTAGGAATGGTTTTCAGAAAGGTAAAATTGAACCAAATTTATTTATTAAAAATATTTATAATGATAATTTAATTCTTTGAATCTATAATGATGATATTTTTTTGGGTTACTCTAGTGAGTTGTTATGGAATAAATTTTAATATTTAATGGACAGTGAGTTTGATATGAGTCTTTTGGGGGAGTTAAAATTCTTTTTAAGACTTTAGATTTTTCAAATAGCTGATGAAATATTCTTGAATCATATTAAACATGCTAAAGAGTTAGTTATAATATTTGATCTTGACTCTAGTAAAACTTTTAGATCCTTCGTGAGTACTAATTCTAAATTAGACTTATATGAATGTGGAAAACCTGTAGATATTAAACTATTTATAGGAATGGTGAGTGGTTTACTTTTTTAATAACTATTAGACCTAATATTTTTTTTAGTGAGTGCATGTGCGATAGATTTCAGGCATGTACTAAAGAAATTAATTAAAAATGTTGTTAAAAGAATCATTAAATACGTTTAGGTGATTTTAAATTATGGAATATTCTATTCTAGTAAGAACTATTTTTACTTAATTAGCTATTCTAATTTATATTTTAGAGGTTTTAGGATTGATAAAAAGAGTACATGAAAATTGTTTCATTTTCATGGAAATATTTTAATTTCATGTAGTCTAAAGAATCAATTATTAGTGTTTTATCAACATATGAGACTGATTATATTGTTGCTTATAATTTTTGTGCTCAAATTTTATGTATTAAAAATACATTATCTAATTTTGTTATTTATTTTGATAAAATTACCATTTAGTCTGACAGTTATTCATCAATTTCAATTTCAATGAATCCATTACAACATTATATAACAAAATGTATATATGTTACATTTCATTTTTATGAGACTGTGTTAATAAATAAAATAGTTTTTGGACTTTGTTTCCACGGATAATCAATTGTCTAAAATGTTTACTAAATTTTTTGATATAATTAATTATGAGAAATTTAGACTTGGAATGATGATGATTTATTATTAATTACTTGAGCATGAAATGTTTATTTATATATATTTTTTCTAACATATATGCCCTTATTTATGGGAATTTATTAACATTTTTTATTTTTTTCATTCCTGTTTAAGCATGATATTTAATCAAATATATACTATTTTTTTCAAAATTTTATGTTTTTTTAATAAAAAATTAGTTTTTTATATTTTAAGGGGAGTTAATTTTAAATAAATGGGTAGAGTTTAAAATAAATTGTTAGTTTTTTCAATTTTTGGTTAATTAAAAAAAATGGGAAGAGTTTTTTCTCATTCATCTTTTTACTTTTCAAAAATATAAGATTGTTGGTGTTTAATTATTAACATTGGTAATTTTTTAGGTTTCTTGTTTTGAATATTATAATACTTAATAATTTCAATATTAGATAATTGTAATTCTCACATAATTTCTTATGTTTAAAGCCTATAATGATTATAGAAATAAAATAATTCACAATTCATTATTTATTAATTTTTCATTATTTGTTTTATTTTTTATTTATTTTTTATTTTCATTATTAATTGATATTACTATTTTTCTTACATGTCTTAAGTATTTTTTGGGAAAATAACCACATATTGTGTGTCTTTATAAGTGTTTAAATATATGTATAAATATACTTATAATGTATTATTATTCTTACACATTATAATTATTATTCATTTGGATTCATGGGTATTCCACTTCTTACACATTCTGCTTCATATGACCTCTTCATTTTATGAATTATGCTTGTTATTCATTTTTTCTTCTTATATATCTTGTCTTCTTATAGATTTTATCTAATTGTGTCACGACCCGACCTTACCCGGGCTCGAGCCGCGACTACCCCAAGCCCGCCTCCATAGGCCAGGGGCTGGCGATAAGCGCCGAAGGCTAAACAACTGGGGAGGCCTTTGCCTGAGTACCTGTACACACACACGCAGCCTACTAAATGCAAAAGTGGAGAGTAAAAAGTAAAGTACCAACTGCAATAAATAAACTACACAGTGCATCGACCTCTAAACAGTACAAAGAAAATGCTGAAGGTAAACTAAAAATAAAAGGGGCAAAACACGCGCCCAACCAGTAAAGTGCCACAACCCAGTAATAGGTAAACAAAAGTGAAACAGCTGGGAGAGTCCCACAGCTGGAACCCAACTACAAGAACCGCACGCAGTCCAACCTCCCGAACTCCTAAGATCCTCTGACATCACGACCAACCTGTTCGTCGTCTGCAAGGGCACACCATGTGCGGGCAAAGACCAAGAAGGGGTGAGTATAAAAATACTCAGTAGGATGCCCCAAAGGCTCGAGGGAGCAACAAAGTAGGTACTGAAGAGGTGAGCAGTAGATCGAATAGGTAAAAGTAAAGGATTAAAACCGAGAGTGCAGTAAAGAGTACAGTAGAGTATCAGCTCAACCCAAAAAGAGAAATGAAGAAGACTCTTCCTAACAAAAGGAGCAAGAAACTGTGGGAGGATGAACTTCCCATAGAGTCTTCACTACCTTTAGCAGGAGAGTAGACTCATCCAACCATGAGAAGATAAACACGAAAGGCATGTGGCATACCCCGCACGTCTTCACCTCTCCTGGAAAGAGATTATCTAAAACCCAAGGAGTGGGAACTGGAATAAGGTTTACATATATATATGCTCTGTCAAGAAACCCGAACAAGATCATAAGGGGATCTTTGTCCCGTAGCTCAGCCCATGAAAGTGAGTCGCCAACAGTCCCAGAAGTAAACACCATTGATGCCCATCATCCCACACGTCTACCCTGAACTGCAAGTCAAGGGTCTCAGACCACCGCACCTTGATACTATCCACTTTGGGCGGCACTGACTCGCCCTCATGGTTTTAGGTCGCGTCAAAAGGACATGTATTGGTGGGGAAAGCACCCCTCATCCTTGAGAGTTCAAGGGTAAGTCAAACCACACCACGTCACTTCCAAAGTTGTCACATCACTAACCCGTACAACCAAGGGTCCCGCTCCGGAAGTCACAGAGAAAAAAACCACAGACTAGCCTAGTAGAAAGGACTGAGTCTGAAAAGAGTCGTTGGGTAACCCACTGCCCAGTCTCTACTAGGGGGTAAACCCTAAGAGGTCCTCGGGTAACCCACTGCCCAGTTTCTACTAGAGGGTAAACCCTAAGAATTCAATGAGCAACCCACTACCCAGTCTCTGCTGGAGGGTAAACCTGAAGAAGTCAGTGAGCAACCCACTGCCCAGTCTCTGCTAGAGGGTAAACCCGAAGGATTCAATGAGCAACCCACTTCCCAGTCTCTGCTGGAGGGTAAACCCAAAGAATTCGGTGAGAAACCCACTACCCAGTCTCTACTGGAGGGTAAACCCGAATAAGTCAATGATCAACCCACTGCCCAGTCTCTACTGGAGGGTAAACTCTAAGAAGTCAATGAGAAACCCACTGCCCAGTCTCTATATGAGGGTAAACCCGAAGAAGTCGGTGAAAAACCCACTGCCCAGTCTCTACTGGAGGGTAAACCCTAAACTATTCTGGCCATCCTTACTGGATGGTACAACACTGGCTAACAGAACACGGAGGGGGTATCACGCAACCACCAAACACTAGAAACAAAACACCTAATTGAGTTTTAGCGCTCGTGCCATCACTGGGTGTCACTGGCACCTCTACCATGCGTAGGTTTGGAGTGCGTCAAAGGAACCTCCGACCAATGTCCTTTCATATTTCCATAATTAATAAGATCATGTAAGAGGCTCTGCTTTCTTGAACAGATTACACCAATGTAATCCTCATAGAAAAACACGTGAGATAGACTACTTACTCGCTGGAAATGGGCTCCTGATGAAAAATTTATCTAACACCGCTTCATTCCCATACGGAGTCTCGTTGGGCCCGCACCTCGGTCCTGAGAGAGGTCGAGCGAACTGCACCACCCTGATGCTCTCGGAAAAACACACTAAATTGACTATTCATATCCCCAAACGGACGTCTAATGAAAAATTCATAGTACGTTGTTCATAGCTTAAAATACGACCCATGGTGCCCATGCCTCAACTCCGGTTTCAACGCCTGAAACCACCCCGATTAATTTCGCCTCGATGCCAGGGTCACAACGCCGCTAACGGCGCCTAAAGCAGACTCTGGATGCAGAAGTTGTAATTCTCGCATTATACACAAATGGGACTCCGTTGGGCCTACACCTTGGGCCCGAATTTAAGTGGTCATATTGCACCGTTGCAATACCCTCGGAAAACACTCAGAAACGAGTACTCACACACCCCAAACGGATGACGGGTGAAAAAGTGGCGTCCCACCGTAAAACGTGAAAACTAGGCCATGTGGGGCCCGCACCTTGTATCTAACCCGAACACTTCAAAAAACATCTCAAAAAGTCCACACGAGGACTGGGGTCACGCTGCCATTGACGGCGCGTCAATCGGACATCCCAAGAAGGAGTTAGGTCCGACGCAACATTTAATTAATTAATTTAATAATTAATTAATTATTCACATTGCGTTTCGCCCCGCTGAGCAACGAAACCAACCTGTAAAGGTTCCGAAACAACTTGGAAGGACCGTCTCAGATCCAGGGCCACATCACCTTTGACGGCGCATCAAACGGACATCCGGATCGCGAAGTGCGTCCATCGCGGGCTTTATTTAATAATTTAATATTATTAATTTAAATCTCTCGGGTTACCCGCCTTCGGGAGCATAATCAAATAACCAAAAAACACACTTTAAAAGGTCTGCCTCATTGACACGGTCCCACATCCATAGACGACGCGTCAAACAGACGCGCCGTTTAGAAGAAACGGCCCCCCGAACATGAGGGGGCCTAACCGGGTCGGTTCTCCCCGGCCGGCCCGGTCCGAACCGCCGGCCCGCGGCCCACCCACGGGTCCGACCAGTCACGTTGTAGCCTTCTGGCCACAGCTCGTCTCAAACCACCGTACCCTAGGGTCGGGTTCTTCAAATAGACCGGCCGAAGGCCGGTCTCCCCGCGTCGCGCCAGTAGGACCCACAGAATGCAAGTCCTTGCCTCCTCCGCACGCCCGAGGCGCAGACCACCTCGGGTTCTTCTTACCGACCTCAACAGGTCGCGGACTCCCCCCCGCTCTGCTGAAGCGCGACCGGACGGCGCTGGTTCCCTCAGCTCCTCCGCCTTCCACAGCACACCGCTGCGCGACCCTGAGGTCGTCGTGCCCCGCCGACTACGGCTTCAACACCCATAGCCGCACCACCGCACGCCGCTGCCGTGACCACCGGCTTCTCCTGGCCCCACTCAAGCCAGCCGCACACCCCGGCCTTCATTCACCGGCCCTCCTCCACTGGATCCTGAGCCTCCGCCGTGTTCAAAACTGCAGCCGCCCCGCTCCGTCGCCAGTTCGTTCTTCGGTCGCCGCCCCTCACCGGAGCCGAACCTTTGTCTGGTCCCCTCGACCACTCTGGTGATCGGAAAAATTATCTGACATCGGTTTTGGGATCCCTGGGACCAGATCTTTGCAACGCCTTCCCTTTCTCATCGATCCGTCGAGGTTTGCGCGTGTCCAAAAATTTGGGACGAAGAACATTCAAGAATGAGGAACTAAACGGGGCTCGGGCGTTGGTCGTGTTCGCTCGGCCAATGCCCCAAATTCTAAAAACTATAAAAATTCAAAGACTAAATTGATGGAGAAAATTTAAGAAATCGACGAGGGCATGAAATTCAACAAGATTCTTACTTCGTTGGTATTGTTCATCATTGGTGACGCATTCACTCGATCCTGCCTCGATTCGCGGGAGTCCGCTCCTCATTCCGGCAAAGAACAAAAAAAAACGCTGAAGAACGACGAAAAATCTAGAAAGAGAGAGAGGGAGAGAGAGAGAGGGATGAAGGAATAATGGGGTCTTCCCTCAACACTTAGTGAATTTATAAAAATTCACTAAAACTCTCCCAACGGGGGAAGATACCAAAACCTCTGCGCCCGCCTATTTTTTATCACGCCTAGATAAAACACACCATTTCAAACTCAACGGAAGTCTCGGATTTCCATTCCGAGACTCGGTTTGAAAGTTATTTGAAAGGAACACCAGTGATAAAAACCACTAAGTGGTCATTTCGAAATGACCATTTTTCCCCTGGGTGTCATCTCTCCCAGTAGGCCTGTGCCCGCAACTTTTACACCTCGCCTAGGGTAAACGGCATGCTCCGAACACAACGGTGCCCTCAGTTTTCCCATCTGAACAACCGTTTAGGAGTTACTTGGGTTTGTACTATTAAATTAATAATTTAATTTAATTTATCCATTTAACAATATGCTAACGAGAGAGGGGTCCGAACGTCCTGTGCCGACTTATTTTATGTTGTTCCTAGGGTAAAAATCTCATTTCTGACACATTTGTACACTCATATTTCTGATCTGAAGCACTGTTTATGAGTTATTAAATTTATTTTGCATGCCCAGTGTGAACGCACTAGAAATTTAATTTCGGCCACATCGGGGCTCGGAATCGTACGCCGTCTGAAGGCGCTTCTCTAGAATAATATCAAAAATTTTCCAAAGTCTTTTATAGAAAAAACCGGGTTCTTACAAATTGCACATTTTATTATATTATCATATTTATTTATCTTATGATAATTATAATAATATAAAAATAAAATGATCCTTATGTAAAAATAAAATTATACTTATGGATAAATAAAATGATACAGAAATACAATGAAAAATGATTCTTTCCCAAAACTAAAATCATAATTTTTTTTAAATGATCCTTATGAACTTGAACCTATTTATGTTTACGAACTAAGTTTACTCTCTTTTGTGAAATGAATAATTTTATTTATTTCATTATATATATATTGTACCTATTTTTAGTTTTCCTGAGTAGGTTGTTGTGACTTTTGAATACTTGTTTAGAGTTACAATGGATAGATCAAATTATAGAAATCATGTTTATTTCCATTTAATCATGAATAAGTAAACACTCAAGGGATGAATATGGGATATATTTCAATAAATTATAATCATAGGATCTATAAAGAAGATATATATATAAAAAGAGACATTGATATATTGTTTCTAAGTGTGTTGAAATATTACGACTCTAGCAACTAAATAAAGGGATAACTATGAATAACTACAATATAAAAATGCATATTGAACTAATCAAGAAGTTATAAATATTGTTCTTCATATTTTCTATTTTTTTTTATTTATTTATTTTATTATATATGTAATTTTCTCATTAAATATAAATTTATTTTTTTACCTTTAAATATTGGATTCATGTTCATGGTTATGCCTCTACTACAAAAGGTGTATTTGTTTTCATTCTGACTACAGTGTAAACGGCTGTTTTTTTTGTTTTTGGGTTGTTCCACTAAGTGTTCAAAAGGTCACGTGGGTTGTAAAATATTATCACATCCTTTCAAAAGTTAAGGTCTGTTTAGTTGGATTAATTTCCCTCATGGAGAAGATGGGTGTGAATAGTATATATAGTATCACATTGATATAAACTACTATAAAAAAAATTTCTTGTTTTATTTTTCCATTGCATTAAATATTTTGATATTTTTTTCATGAAATTAAATAATTTTCATAACTAAATCAATGATATAAACTACTTATGTTATTTCTCTAATTTATTTAATTGTTTTATAGATTTAAAAAGATCTATTCACCCCCTACTAAACCTATTCGACATCTCTCTCTACTCCAACGAAAACCACTATAACCCAAAACCATAATAATTGAAATAGGAATAAATATAAAAAATGATTAAAAATTAAAGCTAAAATTACATGTTATAAGAATCAAATAAATTGATACAAAAAATAATGAGTCTATTATAAAAAAAACTAAAAATATAACATGTAATCTCTTACCCATCAGTATGTGGCGCAAAGGTCATCTACCACCATGTAACCTCCTCTAACCAAAACAATACTAGTATGTAAAAACATTACCTCCAATTGGAGCCTTAATTTTACACGTATCGTAAAAAACAAGGTCAACATACACCAAATGGGTGTATGTTGTCTGTGAGTATAAAATCCTTGTAGGATCCCACCAAATACTCTGCACACAACCCATAACGGATAAACCATATCTTTTTAGTTTGAAAAAACATATGAAAGTAAGATTTATAATTTAAATAAGTTAAATAATGAAAAGGAATTAAATTTAAAATAATTTAGAAGTGAGAAATAAAAAAATGAGTAAATCGTAGAATTTGGTTCAGAGTATCATTGTCATATAATGGGAGTAATTCATAGGAATCTAATGTAGAGTAACTAAGAACCATTTTAAGGACATAAATAGAAGTGAACAATATTTACTAGTTAGGGTCTCATTATTCCCAAGCATATACTTATGTCATGAAATACTAAAAAGATAGATATATCCACTAGCTATGGTTTACCAAGTTATAGTGTATTACTATATTTGTTAGGTCTACCAATAACCACTTGGAAGGATGCATTCCATAATACTAGTATGGTATGAGTCTCGATTATCCCTATGTGCCCAAGGATTCCCATGATTCTAAATTTATTCTAAGGTTTTCCAAGTATTTATATTCAATTTTTTATACTCATTTATAATGATGTATTTTATTAAAAGGGAGTAACCCAATTAACACATGAAAAAAACCCTCATAAAATAAATGGTTTTATAATAAAATCATTTTGATAATCCTTTATAATTCAAGGTTAACCACTTCCATAAAGAATTAACAGTAATTCAAAGAAAACATATTAAACTATTTCATTAAATACCGAATATCTTGATTATGAAACCAAGTAAAATATAGACTTTATGAGAGACCCTTCCACTAAGAAAATTAGGTAACCAAAAAAGATCTCAATTATAAATTCTAGTGGTCCTTATAGACTTAAAAACACTCTTTAATATTCTAAAACAATTAAAAAACATCAAGCAACTCCTGGTCAAGAACTAGGAAAAGGAAAAAATGAGTCACCATCCAGAATATAATTATATCATCTTGAAAATGTTTTTTCCCACCAAATATAAGAATATTAGATCCCAAATATTCAATAAATACCCCTATTATCAAGAACCACCCATAAATATCATGGAATCGGGAAGCCCAAGGATGTTATGGCCATGAGGAAAGAAGAAATAAAAAAAGGAAGGGATAAAATTATGAACATAAAAGAGAGGACAGACTTTCATGGAGAAATATTGGTATTTGATAGATAAAAACAACTTAAATCAAGGAGGAGAAGGAGAGTATATGAAATCAATTAAGGGGGATTTTTAAAAGCTATTGGAGAAATGGGGGGTATGAGAGAAGCTTCTCATTTTAACTATATTCCCAAAATATTAAAAATATCAAAATTTAATTATACCACACTATTGTCCTACATGGTCCTATTGGACTATGAGACATCCATGAATTTTCTTCCCCCCCCCCCCTCTAACCAGCACATTCAGTGCATGGACCCTAGGATTGTGCACCCTGACTTTGTAGCCTGGAAAATTCTTCACAGTTTTTAAAAACATAATTTAAACTCCAAAATAAATTAATTCATAAATGCATACCTAAAAACAATGTCTATGGAGTTAAAACTATTCCCACCATATCACTTTCTACCCCCAGAAATTCAACCTGCAGTCTATCAGTCCAAAAAGAGATTGGGTGTTTCTCTATCATTTTATAATCTCAGTTTTATGTATCATGGGAATAATTATCATGCTACCATAAGACCCTAAATAATGGAATAAAATTTACTCGGTATAAATTAGTTTGAAAATCCATAATCCTGGTAGATTTATCATTTATAACTATTCTTCTCTAAGTCTATATCTTCCTATATCAACCCATGGAAATGATCAAGATAGAATTTATTCAATTGAGAAATATGGAATAAATTATGAATTGATGAAATCTAACTAGGAAATATAATAGGTCTGTAACTTTCTAGATATTTTAAATAACCTAAAAGGGTCCCACATAACTTGGTTAAAAATTACCTTTTTTATCAAGTTTTTGGTGACCCAAGTGAGGTGAAACCTTAAATAACACTTGGTTACCAATTAAAAACTAAAATGTTTGATGATGATAATCCACATATTAATTATGGAAACCTGTAATTTTCAACAATTATTTTTGATTAAATAGAATCTTTTGGGTCTCCTCTTGAGAAATACATTATACCACAAGAAAATTCTCACAGACCTTGATCTAACAAAGTGAAAACTGATATGGTAAGCCATATAAATCTTTAAAATTATCCATTCAGATGAAGAATTTGTAACTATTATTGTAAGAGAATTCAACCAATTATATATTGGTGTCCAATAAACCTCAAAAGTACAATACACAAACACAAATCATGTCTTATAAAATTTGGGTTTCCAACTCCATCTTCCCATCCATTTGAATATAGTAATTATTGCTCAACTTCACCAAAAAAACATAGCTTATTGAAGGAATTTATAAAATAAAGATGTAAACTAAGGATCTATGTAAAAAATAATAGTAGAAATAACCCCATGTAACATTACAATTTCACACATATATAACTTCCGAATTCTTCCACTTTCTTATTATCTCTAGTTAGAATGAAATGGGATTATTTAGTCTATAGGTCGATAACACCCCATATATTAAAAAAAATTAAAAGGGGTATGAGAAAACTCAATGATAAAATCCATGGATATATTTTCTCATTTTAATATGCGAATTAGAAGTGGCTAAAGAAAACTAGAGTGATTCAAATGATACACTTTAATATTTTTGAAGGTATATCATCTTGACATGAAATATACTATGTCTAGTATCATCCTTGTCCACCAATATTGGCACCTCATAATATAGTGTCACCTACAGGAAATACACAATGAGAGTGGTGAATATATTTCATCACCACATGACTCATATAATTGAAGTTCCCAGTCTGGATCTAAGTATAACTGAGAGGGGGAGAGGGTGAATCAGTGATATATTTTTCTTTTTCTGTTTCTTCCTTTTTGAAACAACTTTTGCCTCCTATTAAAGAGTTTCTTCTCTTCTGAACAAACACAACCACAAGAACATAAGATTTACAAGGTTCACTACTCAACAAGAGTAGCTACATCCTTGGTATGGTACGGAAATAATCCAGTTCCACACAATCCACTAGAAAACAATCCTTTGATGTGGAAAACAATGAGTAGGATATACCCTTACTCTCGTGTAGCACTTGGAAAACAATCTGAAAGTGTGTGTGCACCCTCTTATCACAAATAGAGAATTACAGTATTTTAGTACTTCTTTACAATTGTTCTGGTGTATTCTCTAAAGTAAAAATATTCAATTTATTACCCAGAAGCTGGTAAGAACTATCATACACACAACTAAATACGTGCAAAGACCCTAAATCATTCCCGCGCCCTTTTAGGTGTCTTGCGTGTAACTTTAATGTCACTTGCGCATGATTTTACTTTTTTCGGGAAACACCTCTTATGTGCAACTTCAATCTTGCGCGCAACTCTCTTATTGCATGCAACTTTTCCTTATTGCACGCAACTCTATTTCTTTCGCGCACTTTCCTCTTCTTAATAATTTTCCTCACCTCAGAGCTCAGGATTTTTCTAAGTGTCGAGCTCACACAGTTTGAGGGGGTCACCACTTATTTATAGACCTCATTGACCCCTACATACAAAAACCCCGATGCATCACACAAGATCCTGATGTCTTGTGAAAAACTCCATCTGATGTCACCTTGGGTGCGTAAGTCACGTGTCATGAAAAAGATCACTTGATGTTGCCCTGGGAATGTAAGTATCTTTCTCTCTAGCCTAATCTTTCGTGCACTTCTTTGAATCTTTCACGCACTTCATGCCTTTACCATTTTTTTAAGTTTGGACCTCAAAACATCCCTCACGCGCAAAACCCCATTTGACGTCACCTTTGGTGTGCAAGTCTCCTTCGCTCCAACCTATTATTATGTGCACTTATTTAATCATTCACGCGCTTCCTTCCTTTTCCATTTTTCAAATTTTGGACCTTGAATCATAACTTACACAAAAGATTCCAAACTACCTTCAATATTGCATGCAAAAACCAATATTGAGCGCAAAACCCCAATCTTTCTCACAATCCACTCCTTTGCTAGATTTTGATGCTCATATCATGGAACACCACTTGCGCGTAACATACCGAGCCATCTTCAAATTTACACACAACATCCTTTTCCAAAACACATTTCTTCATCTCCTGATTTTTAGGCCCTAAAAATTGGCAATCAATGGAAAATAGTGCCACCTTAGAATGTTCTTCTGTGCCGCCCCTAGATTGTCTTTTCCTTTTTCATGTTATCTTTTCACTGTATATCATAACCATTCTTTATCTTTCATCATGAAATCCACTATCGTGATATGTATACTTTGATCGAACAGCTTTAGTATCATCAGATTTTCAATGGGAAGTATTGAAACTTCACTATCTTCCAGCAGCATCATTCTTTCCAATCAAAACATCATATGACTAGCTTCACCTTTACTCCCTGATTATTCTTAAGGCTTACATTACATGTTATCCAAACTTATGATATTTTTGAAATAAAAATCAGTAAATAATCATCTGATTTTTTTTCCTTTACAAAGTGAATTGATTTATCTTCGTTGACAACAAAAGACAACACTCTGTAACAGTAAACTCCTCTTACTTCCTTCTCTATCCAACTTGGTCCCAAAAATAATTTGGCACTGTATATAACTTCGTCAAACAAAATATTACTCCAAGAGTTAGTGACCACTCACTTTTAGTCTCCCAACCATATATAGTTCTCTTAATATACTAAAATTTTTAACCCCCTAATTTATCCTAATGAATAAGATCAAGAAGGGAAGGTTAAATATAATTATTATGTATAAATATCACCTTTTCATATTTAATTACCTCTATGTTAATCTCAAAAAATAGGCTCATTAGGTCCCCCTCATCGCTATATTCCTTCAAGACTTATAAAAATAATTTCTTACTAAGTGAATTTCAAAGAAATTTACTATACCTATTGTATAGGTGAGGTCAAATTTTAATTTTTGAAGATATTAAACCCATGACATTTTCTTGAGGTTAGTATCATTTTTTTAATAAAAAACACCTTAATATTTTATAATCTGTGTACTCTATGAACTTCTCACCTAAAATATTGTACCTTTAATATTTAATATCATACATAACTTCCTATCACTAAAGATCATGGCTCAGATAATTAATTTAAAGGAATGAATTTTTCAAGAACCATATGACACCACATAGTCAATTTTGATGTTCAAAAAATCCACTTCCATTCTTAATAAATTACATAAAATTACATAGACCTTACTAGGCTCAAGTATAAATAGAGTAATGGCTGATGTTAATCACCATTTAAATTCATTGAAGGAATATTAACATTCTGAGCTCAATTGAAAATTCACCCCTTTATATGTGGTAGGGGTCAGGGGTGATGAAATATATGATAATTCCATTATAAAGAACCTATAATAACCTTCTAAACCCATAAAGTTATGTATCTTGTAGAAATTTTTTGACATTTACCAAATCTTAAGGACATTCACCTTGTAAGGATTGGATGAAATTCATCATTTCAATAGAATAAGACCAAATAACTTGACTTATCGGATATAAAACATACATTTTTATAGTTTAGCATAAATTAAAAAATCATAAAGAGTTCCCAAAAAAATCCTTAAGTGATTCTCATACTCCTCTTCAATCATAAAGTAAACCAAAATTTTATCCATGAACATCATTGAAAAAGTGTTGAGGTGTCAATTTAGTTCATAAGGACCATGAATATTTTAGGAGAATTAGCCGGGCTTAATGGAATCAATATATATTCAAATTGTTTTGTACCTTCATTGGAAAAAAGTTTTGGGAATGCCCTATTCATTAACCCTATGCTATTGAAACCCTTATTAGAGGTTAATTTTCAAGAATAACCTCACCCTCATTAACTTATTAAAGTGTTCATTGATACAAGGTAAGGAGTATTGTTATAGTTATATTTTCTAGATTCTTATAATCAAGGCATAAGAATATATTTTTGTCTACCTTTTTATAAATGACTATAGGTAAATCCCATAGAGATACACTGGGATAAATAAATCCCTTTTCATCCATGTCATCCAGTTGGATTTTTAATTCCACCAATTTAGTTGGATCTATTCTATATGAGGTAAATTTAATCATCTACATACCTATTAATTGATTTATGGAGAACATGACTTTCCGCTAAAGTAGAAACCATGATATGTCATCAGGGAACAATTCAGAAAATTACCTAACCACATGAAGAAGATCACTCCTATAAATTCCATCATTATCCTCCCTTGGGAGAGATGATACATAAAATATTATCCTTTACACCAAATAATAGAAGGCCCCAACTAAAAATATCCCGAGTCTAATTCTCCTTGAAATATATGGGATAAATCATCGTGAGTATTAAAGGTCACCCTCTAATGGTAGAAATCAATTTTATCCTCAAATAAGGTCATCAAATCCATCCCAATAATAATATCAAATAGATCCATCACAAGGATATGAAAATCCCATGCTAACCACATTTAAAATATGGAGAGAATATAATTAGGATAACTAAAGACACATTCTCTCTTATTTCTAAGACGTAACAATATATTTATAACATATGACCTGGGATAAAAAAGAAATATTTAATAAATACACAATAAAGGTTGAAATGAATGGATGTTAGGTGACTATATCATATAAATAAGTATCCATAGACAATGAAACAAGAATGGTACCTCCCACTATTATTAAGCACGCATTAGATTCCATAGTGTCTTTCTCCAATGCATGCAACTATCTCACCTCATAGTAAACCTAAAGACTAATTGTGGTTTTAAGTTTATTTCTCAAGTTTATTTTCCCATATAATGAAATTATTTTTCTTCTACACCCGTAATGTTGATGTTAAACTACTTTAGAGGTGTTGGGATGAACTATAGATCCTCATAGAACAGATAGGCCTACACCCTTATTTTATAATATTTTCACTCTGAAAAACCTTCAAAGAGGATACATTATAGCAACCCTAACCTCAGTAGCCCATAGCCAGTGTCTCCTTAATTACATTGGAATAAGATATAAGGAATCGTATCAGGAAGTACTAAATAGTTGAAAAGTATTTCTAAACTAGATACATAGATGATTCCAAAATTACATTTGAAAACACAAATTAAAACATACTTTTTTTCAAGAATAACATTATTCTCTCTAGAATATCCTTTTATATAAATCATAGTACACATAATGGATTCCAAGTAAAATAAAAAAAAAGGGTGAGCTAAAATGCACATTAAGGGTTACTTATAGGATAAGATATCATGAAACAATAATAATAATAATTAACATGGAAAGTTAAATAACTTAACACATATGTCATTTAAATAATTTCACTAGAATAATAAATATGTAAAGGTAAATAACTAAAAAAACACTTCATTTAATCAATAACATGAGTATCATAACTCTATAAGGCATAATCAATATGGAAGTTTAAAAAACTCAAAAGATATGTCATTTAATCAATAAATTGATAATGAAATGAATCTAGAGATAATATCATAGAGAAAATATCATGGATAATAATAACTCAGTTCCTAATTAATTAAATGATTAATTATTGTATTTAATGTTTCCCAACAACATGATACCAATACCATCAAGATTTATGTTAAAAATAGTTTAAAACAGATGGTTAGAAACCCATTTAACTAAGCCTAGCAAGATAATTCATCCCATGAGACTACAGATGCACCAATGGTCTTTCTATAATCTGGCCCCAAACATGTCTTGCATGTCCAAATAATTCCTCAAATATCGAATAAGTTATTAAATTCATAAATAATGTGACTTATCTTCAAATATCTACATAGATTAAATCATACATAATTATCAATATTTCCTCAAATAAATAAATGACTTTCAATGTAGAACACCATATTTGGAAATGATATACCATTTAACAAAATAAACATATCCATTATAAATAATATGAATATTTTTGGGGAATTTAATTTCCAATGATCATGGGAAAGTAAACATTTCAAGGGAAAATATTATTTTTATTTTCAAGGAGAATATTCTTATCAATTTTAAAATCACATTTTAAAACATAAAATAGTTTTAAAATAATTTTATTTGAAAATCACTTTTAAAAAATTATTAATTTCCAAAATATTAGGGAAAATTTTATTTAAAAATATTCGTGTAAATTTTCAATACGATTTTAAAAAAATGATGTTTATGATGGTGGGTAATTTCATACATGTAATACAAGTTAAAAATAACATTTATTTTTCACTCTAAAAAGTTTAGAAAAGTGTATTATTCAGAAAAATACAAGAGTAATCCTTTAAAAAAAATTTAAAAAATAAAAAAATAGGTAAAAAAAAATTCAATAAATCATTTTGAAAAGGATAAACACATTTTTGAAAATATTTTTAAAAAATAAGGTTTTGGAAGAAAACGGATTTCCATTCAAAGATCGAAATTAAGTTAGATTTTCTTAAAAAAATTACCAATTATTTTAAGCATAAAAGAGTGGTAAAATGATAGTATAACCTGAAAAAATCATGAATAACTATAAGATAATATAACTAAATTGGTTTAATAGACAATCGTAAAATAATTTCTTTCAAATAAAATTCAAGAATAAACAATCTCAATTTGAATGAGATTGTGAAATAAACCCTTATAATGATCTTAATGTTGAATTGTAAATTAATCAATTAATAGATTATGTGTATAAACTATACATTTCCATAAAGAGTGTAAATACAACATAATATAATAAAAATTTATTATACATATAATCTTATAATATCGAAGATGATGAATAATTAATATAACCTAATTAAAATAAATTGAATTATGAAATAAATTAGGTGCATAAAATAAATTAGGTGTATAACATTACAATATGTCTCAATAAAGGGAAATTTAGACGAAGTCCCTTACCTAAAGTTTCCTTTTGGTTAAACATATTTAAAATCCTATATAGTGGTTTTTGAACATGTTATTAACATATCAAAGTATGATATTTATATTTATAATACAATATATTATTATTTTATGACATATTATAACCCTTTCATTAATAATCTTTCACTATTTTGATTTTTTTTTAGTTTCAATTGTCCTATTTGGTCATGCATGTTTTATCATGAAAGATATGATTCTTGTATATATTAAATAGTTCCATGATACCCAAAATAATAAAAATGAAATTATTATCATATTTATAAATAAATTATAAATTTAAGACCAATAATTAATGATGGTTTTTAAAAATGAAGTACGTTATGAACATGGATAGGCAAGGCCTTATGTACGCATGAGTAACGTTTTCATTTTTCAAAGACCATTATGGAAAGGATTTAAGTAATATTTTATCTCTTCAGAGTGATAATAACATAATATATATCATATTATTTCTTTAAATAGAATTATATATATCATCCATGTGGTGTGGTGATGAAAAGAGAATCACATCTTTTCGTGAAGGCAGTAGTCCACACGTAAACAAACGATGTTATCATTTTTCAGTATAAAAAAGAAAATGACATATTATATTTTAATAATGATAAATATGATATTAATATAATAATTATAAAAACAATATAACATATAATCATTAAATTTATCCTTATCACCTTCTATTTAAGGTGTTAGTGAAAGACGAATCACAACGTTTCGCAAGGTGGTAGTTCACTATATGCACAAGTGACATTATTATATCCCCTAATAAATGGAAATTAAAATATAATATATGATATAATAAATAAATAGGTATAATTATGTTATAAATATAAAATATATATATAATTTATATCCACCATCACACCAAGCCGTGAGAGGTGGTAATCGAAAAAAATTAATGACATCGGTTTGTGAGGTTGTAGTCCTCCGTTCACACATATGGTGATTTTGTAACCCAATTGATAAAAGTGGAGATGGGTGTAGGTAATTAAATTATTTTAAAAAAAATTAAGTATATTTAATATATTTATGTCATTATATCACCATGGATTAATAATAATTGAGAAATGTAGGGGGAGAAATAAAATAAAAATGCTCGTTGAATAACGTTACCTCTTTGTTGGGTAAACTTCTTAGGTTTGCACCGAACTCATTCCTTGGTTGGATTTAAACAAAAAATAATGATTCTATGATAAGATTATAGAATTTTGGAATTTATTTTTTTAGGTATTGAACCAAACAAAATGGTTTTAAGGTGTGAAAAATAGAGGAGATGAGGTGGCCTTTTATAAGTGAAGTGAGTGGAAAACTTGTAATATTTGGAAACAAAAAGGTATACCCACATTTTTCACATTCCAAAATGGAGTATTATTGATAGTTAGACATTATAGGATTTTAATATTTCTATAAAATATATTTTATACAAGTTTTTATTTCATTTTAAACCTTATATTTTTAGTTTAACCCCCTGATAAATCCATTTTTATCTTTATCGTGATAAGTATTTTTTACAGATTTCACTATTCATTTTAGTCAAAAATTAAGATGAAATTATAAGAAAATATAAATCACTATGATTAGAAATATTTAATCCTATTTTATAAATTCTATTCACATAAATAGAAAAGTTTAATTTAAAATTAATCCCACATACATGATTAGAAAGTAGGTTTTCGAAAAGAAAATTATAGAGACCCAAAGATTGATGTACATAGAAATTACATTACTTTTAAGGAATACTTAATACGTAACAAAAATAGACTCCAAAGGACCGTAATAGTTTAGTTTCTTTGGAAACTTGGAACGTAATCTTCTAATCATGGTGAAAGATCTTCAATATCCCCCATAAAGATCTTCCCCTTTTGGTTTTCTTACCTAAAACCTTTCTTTAAATCCTGAGGAAAAGAAAACATATAATGGGTGAGATCAAATGATCAGTAAGGGTAAGCATGGATAAAATAAAACAAATCATATACATTTGAACTTAAAAACATGAACACAATGTTTAAACATCAAAATCTTGGGCAATGACATAAAACATGGCAGTACATAAGGCATAGATCATAAAGAAGCATTAAACATGATAAAATATAATGGGAATAAAACATTTAATAGTGTAAAACCATTAAGAACATGATATTATTTCCATAGTATCCAAGTAATTACTGCCAAGATCATCTTAGTGGACAAAGTCCCTTTCTGAATCGAGTTCGCTCCTCGTTCCAGTCATGTATTACTGAACTGGATTAACTTACCATTCCATCCATTTCTATCTCATGAGATATAAATCTTTACCCAATGCATTGGAGGGAGATATAGGTCCTAACCATCTCATAATGAAACCATTATTATGTGTGCCAAAAAATCATACATCATAGCATAACCCATGTAATAAAAAATGGGATTCTCAATCAGCATGCCATCTTAACATAATCCATATAAGATAAAAGGACATCATAAAAATAATTCCATCATAACATAATCAATACAATGTAAAAATAGGGATATAAATAGAACCCCATATTATCTTAGATGGAAAATAATTTTGATAAAACACTTGAACTCCATTCTTGAGGAAAATATCCTTTTAACTTCAAAAATAATTTCCTTTCTTAACATGTCATATAATTTTAAAATAAAATAAGTTGATTAAAAATAAACTTGAAAACTTGTAAAGTAAGTTTCATGGAAATAATGTTCTAAAAATACATTCATTCTGTATAAGTTAAAAAAACATTCTTCTCGTACTTTGGCCGGAAAAGTCAAAAAGTACCTCGTACGAAAAACGACAAAAGATTCCTTTCATATCTTTTACTAAAAACTCACTGAAGGGTAAAATTAGATTTAAAAAATTGTAGGAGGATATAAATAATATTACATATTGAGTAAACATGGATGTGGATGATAAATATTCCCCAGTAAATTCTGAAATATACACAATATCGGATAAAAATTGAGATTGCGAGATTTTCCCTTACCTGAGGTCGGATATGCTTTGTACGTATCTGAACCTCCTATAAAATGATTTAAATAATGTCATTTACTTATTACAGAATCATATTCATTTTTATTATGTCATAAATGTTTCACTTATGAATTTATATTACCTGTTCTTTTGTAAATTCCATGTTAAAACATCATTTTGGGTAAAATCTTTTTATTTACCGTACGTGTTTGTACTTGTTATTCTTGATATTATTACTTATATCCTAATTTACTTAATTACAGAATGTAAAACATGATTTATATATAATATATATTCATCATATACATATATATATGATATATCGATAAATGGAATGAAATACACCGTTCATGGAGACGGTAGGTCGTACGTACGCATGAACGCTGTTTTCGTTTCCTTATTGAATTGAATGGAATTAAGTAGATGAAATACATATATATATACATAAATAAAGTATCATTATTTCATATATTTCATTATTACTTATCATATATACTTTATAATCATTCTTGAATTGTTAACATGGAAAATGAATCTCATCACATCGTGTAGACGGTAATCTGTACATACGCACGAGCGATGATATCGTTCCCATATTTATTGAATGGAATTTTAGTGGATGATATAATATATTAGAATCAGTATTATGTTATAATAATAATATATAGTTATTCTTTACACCATTATACCCATCCAAGTAAGGTGGTGGTGGAAAAACTGACTACACCACGGCGTGGAGACGGTATTCCGTAAGTACGCATGTACGGTGATTTCGTTTTCCATAGGATATATAGAAGTTGAAATATGGTTGTTTAGTATTTATAATAATATATCAGTATATAATTAATACTGATTTTATTACTTTATAATGAAACAACTAAAGAAGAGGAAGTAGAAGAATAAAGAAACTTGAGAGAATCAGAAGAAAAGATTACCTCTTCTTCGACGCACCTCCTTTATGCTTCCTCTTAAGGAAGTAGAGTTGGTCTTTTGAGAAGACTAAAACCTTCAGAATTTTTCTAGGGAAGTGGAGAAGATAAATGGTCATGGTTTGGCCTAGATTAAAGGCTCAAAAGGGTGTGAAGAGAAGAGGTAAGGGGTGCCCTTTTTATAAGGGAGGAGAGGGGCACCTTAGGAAAACTTAAAATATTATTTTATAATAAAGTCATATTCGGTTTTTAATAGATCAAAATTTATTTATTTAGAATAAAAGGTTGGTATGGGTCAAAATACTCTCAACCAATAGGTTTTATACAATTTTATGTTACTATTTTATCCTTATCATTTAGATTTAACTCAAAGTTTAATAATTTAACTTTTACCGTGTCTTTTTGTTTTCTTACACTATATGGTTAATAAACTTACTATAACAAGCTAAACGAACCCCAAGTGGTTCATTATTAATATATATATCCTTATCTAAGTAATTTTTATGAACATTATATTTTTAGAAATAAAATAACAATTAATAATATAATATTTGTTTTAAAAACTATTTTATGTCAATTTTGACACTATTTGGTACTTGATTTCTTTGAAAACCATAACAGCATGATTAGTTCGAAAAAAAGTTAATTAAATCAATACTAACATGTCATATTAACCTATAAAATTATTTTAATTCATAAAAAGTCTAAAATTACATTTATTTGGGTATTTATAACATCAATTATGTTAATATTTCATTAATAAGGTAATTACTGTATCATCATTGTGTCATAAATAAATTAAATTATTTAAGGTCTAAAAATTATAAATAAAATAACATTATCTATGAAATCCTTTTATATTTCTAATGAATATTTATAGCCGAATTTATATTATGTATAACCCTATATTAAAAATGATTTACTTATTAAACATTGATTTTAACTATTTTAACCCTTCTTCAAATAAATTAATAATAAATGTTCTAATCTAATCCAAGTGGACCTAAATGGTCATATTTTATTCCTAAGGTTCTTTTTGTTCTAATTACACTTATCCAATAGAATTAAGACATGTTTTAGGGTAATAATAATATCATTTTTACCCTTAATTACCCTATTTACTTTTAACCGTGGTAAATCAAAGTAAAAAGTTACTATTCACCAAAAATTATTTTCATCTCATTGAACCATATTTTAGTACTTGATATTAACCGTGTCTCTCGGATTTTTGAAATTCCACTCACAGAAGCGGTAAAATTAAGTTTTATTTAAATTTTCAAACTCTGCTAGGAGGTGGGTAAAAGACGGTGAAAAGTTCAATAAAATTTTTATATATCGAAAATTATTATAAAATGACTCCAATGAATTACATTGAACTTGTTTAGGTATTATGTATCAATTTTGACCTAAAATAAATTTAACTAAAATAAATAATTATTTAAATAAAAATTCGGTTTTTAAATAGTATCCCAGTGTTTTCACTATTCATCAAAAATTGAAAGTTTTCTGAAAAATACCAAAAATTCACCCTATGCTAATTTCGATATTCTGAATCCAAAAATTAATTCCATTTTGAAGGATAAAATTTATAAAATTTCAAAAAGTGAGTATTACTATTCATAACGGCTAGTTTTAAAAATATTTTAATAGCATATCATTCTTTAGTGAAACTCGGTATTGCGTACAACACACGCTATTGTGGAAGGTTGTGATTACATGTAATGAAAGCCAAGTCCGGGATGCGTGTAGTTCAAGCTCTTTTTGGTGTAGCGTATGACACAAGACATCAATAAAATTAAAAAGAATATTTTTCATAAAATCTTGGGGTGTTACATTCTACCCCCCTTAAAATGAATTTCGCCCTCGAAATTCGTCGGGGTTATAAATGGTTTACTACTCGAAAGTTTCTTTAATAAAAACCCACATCGTTAAAATGAATACCAAAACTTATCTTTAAAAACTAAATTATGAAACGTAATGGTTACCCAAATTAACTAATCACTGGGTTTCCACATAGGATAACATATGTGAAAATATGGATATGGAAGATAAATCTAACCATCATGTTCTAATGGAGAGTGGTAGAGAACATGGCTATGAAAAATCCAACAATCACAAAGCTATAAATTTGTGATGATCTAAGGTACCATCTGATTCATCGAATATAAGGACACTAGGACAACATTTTTTTTTTCAAGATCATTTCCCTAAAGTTGAATAATTTGAATTAGAAGAAATACTTACTTTATTTCAGTATAATCTCAATGTTGTTTGTTCCTTGAACAATTTCCACTTCATCTCTTAAAGAAATGAAGTTGAATTTTTTCATTCGTGAGGTGTTATCAAATCATGTGATAGAATGATGGGTCATTCCATATGTCTCAAACAAAAGGTTAGTAAAAGTTATCAAATATACATAATTCCATCTATGGTGAGTTTAATAGTATATGATTCTAAATATGGACTTATAATTCATCTATCATACTGCTTAATAAAACTAGTTTTACTAACCAGGGACTTCTTGTAGGCCAGTGGTAGACGATAAAGGCCTTTCGCACTTCAGTAGTGGGTTCGATTCCCACAACCTTTTCCGACTCGACGGGTTGTCTCATGTCCTACAGGTTGTCCCTTTTTCTAAAACTACATTATAATAATATTCCTGAAATAAAATAGAAAAAAAATATTATCTTATGTTTAACTTAATTCATTCCAATATTTAGGCTTATACAAAATACTTTTGTCCAAGCTCATAGTATAAAAAAAATGATTACTAGAAATTTCATCTATCGAGCATGTGAATACCATAATTTATCCCCCATATAAGATATATCTTTTTGGTCACATTCCAAACATGTGAATACCTTAATCATGTATTCTCTTGAAAAATAAATACCCATTGAATCTTAGTGAAAACATGAATGCTGTCAAAAGTTAACTCTTTCCACATACCAAAATCCAAAAATTCTATATACTCAAACCATGCTATAACTTTTTCCTTATATCAGTCATGAGCTCATTAATACTGTCAAACATTTCATTTTCTCCTAATCCCTTCATTATGCTTATATCATATTCTTTCCAAAAATATCTCAATCACTTTCCATGGTTACCGGTACCATAAAATTATTGAAAACCACAATAGACCAATACATAAATATTCCAATATTCCACAATACTATATACAATATTATTTTGTAATCTCATTACATAAACACTTAATCATTTTTTCATATTCAACATCGCCAATAGTGATCGCATGTGAATTCCCTTTGTCCTTTTCCTTAAGTGGTTTCTCATGTCGATCATCATTAACACTTGTATTAGGGCATTGATTAGCATAATGCCCCATTTCATTACACTTCAAGCATTGAAGTGTTGGTGGTGCGTTCTCTATAGTCTTTTCTTTATTCACATCATTATCAACCCTTTTTCTATTACTTCGACACTCAACAACTTGATGACATTCTTTTCCACACTTAAAACATTTTCTAGTACCATTAAGACAATCTCCACCATGCTTCTTTCCACACTTTGAGCATAAAGAAACATTTATCTTCTTTTCACCATTGTTCTGAGATTTCTCCTTAAACTCCATATTTCATTTTTTATCCAAACCATGAGATGGATATGTAACACCAAATTCTATTTCTACCTTGATAGCACAATGCACAATTTCTTCATAGCTACTGAAGTCTCTTATGGATAATGCCCTTCAAAGACTTGGTTTTAAGCCTCTTAAGAATCGATTTACTTTACTTTTAGGTTGGATGGTAAAGCTAGATGAATACCTTGCAAGCCTTGTAAAATTCGTTTCGTATATACCAATAGATTCATCATCCTTTTTCTTAAGCTCAAGGAAATCATTTTCCATCTTTGTGAGAAGAATACGAGGGAAGTACTTATGGAAAAATAAGTTCTTGAACTCATCCCATTCCATGGATTCAATTTCATCATGGGGCCACATATTATTAATTAGATTCCACCATTGATCTGCTTCACTGTCTAAACGGTAAATAGATAGAATGAATTTTTCATGTTCCGAACAGAAAAGTATGGAAAATATATTTTCAATGGTACTAATCCATTGTTCAGCAATAAGTGGATCAGAAGACCCACTGAAAGAAGGTGGACGTTTCCTCATGAAGGACTCAATAGAATATTATTCCCTTCTCTGCTCATTTGGAAGTCCAGAATGATTCATTTATTGTGTAAGTATAGCAATAATATTTTTCACTCCATATCCCATAACATTGGTTTGTTCAGGAGGACAATCATTGCATTGTCCATTACATTGATCAACACGGTTCGTTCGGGTTCCAGCCATCATCTAAAACCCAAAAAGAACAGTGTGAGAGGAAAAACTCATGCTAGGAAAACAACATAATAAAGGGGGATGACCTTCAATATATAACATCTTAGGTTTAATTCTAATATTGTTTCCGTAATTCTAGGACTATAACCTATATGTATACTTAACCTTAGGGACATCCCTAGACATACCTTAGAAATATTTCTAGGGATCTCACTAAAGTTTTCACATCCTAGTTTCCAAAGGTTAACTAAACCTTTCCTCTAATACCAACTGTAGATACCCAAAGCCTGACGTACATAGACATTACATTACTTTTGCGGAATACTTAATATATAACAAAAACAGACTCCAAAGGACTGTAATAGTTTAGTGTCTTTTGAAAGTCAGAACGTAATATTCTAATCAAGGTGAAAGATCTTCAACATCTTCCATAAAGATCATCCCCTTTTGGTTTTCTAAAATAAAACCTTTCTTTAAATCCTCAGGAAAAGAAAACATATAAAGGGTGAGCTCAAATGCTCAGTAAGGGTAAGCATGGATAAAATAAAACAAATCATATACATTTGAACTTAAAAACATGAACATAATGTTTAAACATCAAAATCTTGGGCAATGACATAAAACATGTCAGTACATAAGGCATAGATCATAAATAATCCTTAATCATGATAAAATAGCATGGGAATAAAACATTTAATTCTGGAAAACCATTAATCAAATGATATGATTTCCATAGTAGCCAAGGCATTACTGCCAAGACCATCTTAGTGGACAAAGTCCCTTTCTGAATCGAGTTCACTCATCGTTCCAGTCCTGTTTTACTGAACCTGATTAACTTACCATTCCATCCATGTCTATCTCATGAGATATAAATATTTACCCAATGCATTAGAGGGAGATATAGGTCCCACCCATCTCATAATGAAACCATTCTTATGTGTGCCACAAAATCATAAATCATACATCATAGCATAACCCATGTAATAAAAAATGGTATTCTCAATCATCATGAAATCATAACATAATCCATATAAGATAAAACAACATCATAAAAATAATTCCATCATAACATAATAAAAACAATGTAAAAATTGGGATAGAAACAGAACCCGATATTATCTTAGATGGAAAATAATTTTGATAAAACTCTTGAACTCCATTCTTGAGGAAAATATCCTTTCAACTTCAAGAACATTTTACTTTCTTAATATGTCATATAATTTTAAACTAAAAGAAGTTGATTAAAAATTAACTTGAAAACTTGTAAAGGAAGCTTCATGGAAATAATTTTCTAAAAATCCATTCATGTCGTATAAGTTAAAAAAATTATTCTTCTCGTACTTTGGTTGGAAAAGTCAAAAAGTACTTCGTATGAAAAACGACAAAAGATTCCTTTCATATCTTTTACTAAAAACTCACCGAAGGGTAAAATTGGATTAAAAAAATTGTTTGAGTATATAAATAATATTACATATTGAGGAAACATGGATGTGGATGATAAATATTGCCCAGTAAATTCTGAAATATAAACAATCTCGAATAAAAATTGAGATTGCGAGATTTTCCCTTTCCTTAGGTCCGATATGCTTTGTACGTATCCGAAACTCCTGTACAATGATTTAAATAATGTTATTTACTTATTATAGAATCATATTCATTGTTATTATGTCATAAATGGTTCACTTATGACTTTATATTACCCGTTCTTTTGTAAATTCCATGTTAAAGCAGCGTTTTGGGTAAAATCGTTTTATTTATCGTACATGTTTGTACTTGTTGTTCTTGATATTATTACTTATATCCTGATTTACTTAATTACATAATATAAAACATGATTTATATATAATATATATTCATAATATACATATATATATGATATATCGATAAATGGAATGAAATACACCGTTCATGGAGACGGTAGGCTGTATGTACACAGGAACGCTGTTTTCGTTTCCTTATTGAATTGAATGGAATTAATTATATGAAATACATATATATATATACATAAATAAAGTATAATTATTTCAAATATTTCATGATTACATATCATATATACTTTATAATCATTCTTGAATTGTTAACATGGAAAATGAATCTCATCGCGTCGTGGAGACGGTAATCCGTACGTACGCACGAGCGATGATATTGTTCCCAAATTTATTGAATGGAATTGTAGTGGATTATATAATATCTTAGAATCAGTATGATGTTATAATAATCATATATAATTATTCTTTACACCATTATACTCATCCAAGTAAGGTGGTGGTGGAAAAACTGATTACACCACGGCGTGGAGACGGTATTCCGTACGTATGCACGCACGGTGATTTCGTTTTCCGTAGGATAGATAGAAGGTGAAATAGGGTTGTTTAATATTTATAATAACATATAAGTATATAAGTAATAATTATGTTATTACTTTATAATGAAACAACTAAATAATAGGAAGTATAAGAATAAAGAAACTTGAGAGAATCAGAAGAAGAGATTACCTCTTCTTCGACGCACCTCATTTATGCTTCCTCTTAAGGAAGTAGAGTTGGTCTTTTGAGAAGAATAAAACCTCCAGAATGTTTCTAGATAAGTGGAGAAGATAAATTTTCAGGTTTTTTCCGAGCTTCAAGGCTCAAGAGGGTGTTAAGAGAAGAGGGAAGGGGTTCCCTTTTTATAAGGGAGGAGAGGGGCACCTAAGGAAAACCTAAAATATTATTTTATAATAAAGTCATATTCGGTTTTTAATAGCTCAAAATTGATTTATTTCTAAGATAAGGTGGGTATAGGTCTAAATAATCTCAACCAATAGGTTTTATACAAGTTTAGGTTTCTATTTTATCCTTATCATTTAGATTTAACTCTAAGTTAAATAATTTAACTTTTGTCGTGTCTTTTTGTTTTCTTACACTATATGGTTAATAAACTTACTATAACAAGCCAAAAGAACCAAAAGTGGTTAAATATTAATATATATATCATTATATAAGTCATTTTTCCGAACCTTGGATTTTTAGGAATAAAATAACAATTAATAATATAATATTTGTTTTAAAAACTATTTTATGTCAATTTTGACACTATTTGGTACTTGATTTCTTTCAAACTCATAACAGCATGATTAGTTCAAAAAACGTTATTTAAATCACAAATAACATGGAATATTAACCTATAAAATTAGTTTAATTCATAAAAAGTCTAAAATTACATTTATTTGGGTATTTATAACATCAATTATGTTAATATTTCATTACTAAGGTAATTACTTCATCATCATTGTGTCGTATATAAATTAAATTATTTAATTTCTAAAAATTATAAATAAAATACCATTATGTATTAAATACCTTTATCTTTTAAATGAATATTTATAGTCTAATTTATCTTATGTATAACACTGTATTAAAAATGATTTAGTTATTAAACGTTGATTTTAACAATTTTAACCCTTCTTTAAATAAATTAATAATAAATGTCCTAATCTAATCCAAATGGACCTAAATGGTCATATTTTATTACTAAGGTTGTTTTTGGTAGAATTACACTTATCCAATATAATTATGACATGTTTTAGGGTAATAATATTATTATTTGTACCCTTAATTACCCTATTTACTTTTAACCATGATAAATAAAAGTAAAAAGTTACTATTCACCAAAAATTATTTTCATCTCATTGAACCAAATTTTAGTTTTTGATATTATTCGTATCTTAAGGATTTTCAAAATTCGACTCACAGAAGCGGTAAAATTATGTTTTATGTAAATTTTCAAACTCTCCTAGGAGGTGGGTAAAAGACGGTGAAAAGTTCAATAAAATTTTTATATATCGAAAATTATTATAAAATGAATCCAATTAATTACATTGAACTTATATAGGTATTATGTATCAATTTTGACCTAAAATAAATTTAAATAAAATAAATAATTATTTAAATAAAAAGTCGGTTTTTAAATAGTATCCCAGTGTTTTCACTATTCATCAAAAATTGAAAGTTTTCAGAGAAATACCAAAAATTCACCCTAGGATAATTTCGATATTCTGAATCCAAAAATGAAGTCCATTTCGAAGGATAAAATATATAAAATTTCAAAAAGTGGTTATTACAATTCATAACGGCTTGTTTTAATAATATTTTAATAGCATATCGTTGTTTAGTGAAACTCGGTATTGCGTACAACACACACTATCGTGGAAGGTCACGATTGCGTGTAATGAAAGCCAAGTCAGGGATGCATGTATTGCAAGCTCATTTTGGTGTAGCGTATGACACAAGACAACAATAAAATTAAAAATAATATTTTTCATAAAATCTCGGGGTGTTACAAAAATGTTCAAAAGTTTACAAAGTTTTTATATCAAAATTCAGTATGAAAATAATTAAAATGAATTAAATTGGATTAATTTACATAAAATTAAACTAAATTTAATTTCAAAATAATTAAAAATAAAATTTTATATTTTAAATAATATAAATTAAAAGGAATTTTTCATTTAAAATTTAGTATTTCTCATTATTCATTGAAAAATGAAATATTTCAGAAAAATCCTAGAAATTAACCCTAAGATAATGTTTAATATTACGATTTAAAAAATTAATTTAGTTTTATGAAATAAATTTTATAAAATTTAAAAAAAAAATTAAATTGTGTGTGCAAAGCGCGACTAATCAATCTTTTAGAAAAATACAGTTTTTCATAAAACATTTATTTTTCTTTTAAATGAGTTTTATTTTATTTATTATCAATTGATACACATGATTTTAATATTTTAGTTAGTAATATTCATACCCTCTAATTTTATGGATTTTTTGTAATGGTATACTATATTACGGCTAAATTAAGCTATGGGTTTCTTATCCAATAAGTTATTGAAGTGATTAAATTTTCAGAAATATGTTTCTTAGGATATTTAAGCTTGGTGTTTGGTGTCACATACTCTATCAAATAATATAAGTCCCCAAACATAAAATTTATATAATCTTGAGTTTTATCTATTAAAATTACTTTATTTCTCTTTTATGATCTTTTTAGATTTATAGTTTTAGATAATTAGGCCATAAGTATTACCTAAAAACTCAAATATTACAATGTAGACACTTCTACTCAATATACATTTTTTTGAAAATAAAAAATGTTTGAAAATAAAACATGGTTTCTTTTCATGATCAATAATCAAAAAAATTCCCTTAATCTTGTCCTTGTCTCTATTCTCCATTAAATCTTATGAAAAATATTTTAAAACTTAGGATGAGAACAAAAATCTCAAAATGGGATACACAAAGAAGGAAAATTTTTATTCTCTTGAAAACCTGAAAATCCATGAAACATTTATCATAAAGTAAAAATTTTCACTATTAAGAAGTATTAAATACTTTCCTTTGAAAATAAACTCATTTATTACCCTTTTCTTAATCATAATATTACCATAAAACCCATCGTAAGAATAGATAACACATAAAGGTATCATGGAACATAATTATACTTGTTATTCATATAAATGAAATAACCATGTGGTCGACTTCAATACATGTCACTATTATAAATGGAATAACCTTATAGTCTAATTCCATACCCAATGCATTGTAGGGATATCATGGAACCACCCATCATTGTTTTATCATGGAACTAACCATCATTAGTTTATCACGAAACCACCCTTCACGTGTACAAGTACCATTATATAATCACAACACATAGAAGCTTTTAATTTTCAACATGTCACTATTAAAATTTCATTTCCACTTATAAGGAAACATTTAATGTTATTCAAATAATCAATCCATTTCCAAGATTCATTTTCAAAAACAAAATACCCCAAAAAATGGTGAAAAGTTGTTTATTTTTCTTATAAAACATGAATTCTTGTAGAGGAATCCAAATAAAAAATAATTTTCATGATGGAGGAGAATATTTTTTTGTCGTATAAATTAAAAATAACATTCCTTTTGTGATTTGTAAATAAATTAAAAATTTATGTATAAAAACATAAAAACATTCGTTTTTAAAAACCTTTAAATTAAATTAAAATTCAAAGGGTATGTTTATACACTTCATAAAATGAGGTTGGTGTATAACATCAAAATATGCCTCAGTGAAAGGAGATTGAGATGAAGTCCCATATCTTGACTCTGATTCATCACGTATGTACCTTATCATCCAAAATAATAAAATTATTTTAATCATTTACTTTATTTAGAATATTTTTCAATTTTTTTATTCATTTTATAACACATATTACCATGTTATAACAATTACTTAATTATTTGAGTTCATACAGAATGTTTCGATGATATTTAGTACTTAAGTACAAAATGAAATGGGTATGTTGTTAATAGTAAAAGTTTCCATTATTCCACAATCTAAAGAATAATATTCATGACATGATAATAATTTTTATAAATAAATAATAATTTTAAATCAAACCATTAAGTATGGTTATGAAAAATGAACTACATTATAATCATAGAGACGGTAGGTCGTACGTACACATGAGTAATGTTTCCTTTTTTCATAGATCATTTTGTAAAGAAGGTAATTATTATATTATTTTTAAATAGTGATAACAATATAATTAATATCATATTAATCATCTAAATATACTAATATATAAAATTCATTTGATTTGGTGAAAAAAAAGAATCACATCGCTTCGAGGAGGTGATAGTTCACACATACGCATGAATGGTGTTATCCTTTTTATGTGCATGGATAGGTAAGAACATAAATGATATATTATTATTAAATAATGATAAATATTTCATTAATATCAACATTAATTCCATAATTATAACCATTATAGAGATATGGTGACGGAAAATGAATTATATCATTTTGTAGGGTGGTAGTTTGTCATACACACGAACGATTACTTCTTTTCCCATTTTATGGAAGTGGAGATGGATTTAGGTGATGGTATGAAAATAATAAAATCTCAGTATATTTATTATATAGTATTTATTATATCATTATGGAAAAATATTTTAAGGAAGTGGAATAATAAACCAAACTAAAACACTTAATTCAAAATGATACATTTTCTTTAAATAATCTCCTTTGATTAAAACCTTAACACCTCTAAGTATATTGTTATTCCAAATATAAGAGATATAGAATGTGGGCAGAAATGATTATTTATTTTCCCATTTGATGGAATTGGAGATGGATTTAGGTGATGATATGAACATAATAAAATCCAAGTATATTTATTATACAATATTTATTATATCACTGTGGAAAAATATTTGAAGGACGTGGGAAAAGAAACCAAACAAAACCACTTAATTAAAAACAATACCTTTTCTTCAAACAAATCTCTTTTGATTAAAACCTTAACACCTCTAAGGAGATTTGTATACCAAATATAAGAGATATAGAATGTGGATAGTAATTATAGGAAGGAATTTGGGTAGATATTTTCCAAAATAAATAGGTTTTTAAGTTTAAATAAAATAGAACAAGGGTTTCCCTTTTATAATATAAGAGAGGGGGACTCTTGGAATTCTTAAAAATATTAAATTAATATAAATTGATTTTATATTAAAAATGGATCCAAACTGATTTTTTTACAATATAAAATGATTATGTGTGTAAATAAATTCATCAAATGAAAATTATACAAGTTTTTATTAATATTTTAATCCTTATATTTTTGTTTTAATCCTTTTAACTCTTACAATAAAATCAGTTAATTCAAAATTTGAAAGTTAACATAATTACAATAAAATAAAAAAAGACCATTAAATAAGACATTGATGAAATTTTAATCCTTACCTCAATCATCTGGACAAATTTATATTTTTATAAATTTTATATCATTTTATAAAATAATTGATACTTTAAAATATCATTAATGTCAATTTTGACATTATTCATTACTTTACTTTTTAAAAATATCATAAAATAATGATATATTCAAAAAAATATTTTAATAAATCATTAACATGTCAAAGTAATCTATCAGATTCTTGTATGATATTAATTATCTTAAATTATATTTATTTTAATATTTATAACATCATTTATTTGATATTTCCTTTAATTAAAAAATTACATCATCATTATTGTGTAAGACTTTAAGGTAATTATTTCTCCACTAAAAATTAAAAAGAAATTACCATGATAAATATAATCATTTTATATTTCAAAATAATATTTATATTCAAACATATTCTCTATATAACACCATATTAAAAATAATTCACTTGTTAAAAAATGTATGACAAATTGACTTTTATTTGAATAAAATACTATAAATGGCTTAAATTTATACAAGTGGATATAAAAGGGGCCAATTTACTAAATTTAGGAATTATGATTCCAAATATGGAATCCATTTTTAAAAATTTAAAACATATAAGTGGCTAAAAATAATTTGAAATTAATCTCATTGGTGGGGTGATAAAACCGATTATTAAAGTGAAAAATATTCAAAAAATTGAAATGTTTTTATATCAAAATTCAATGTAAAATTGGTTAAAGTCACCTTAATAGGATTAAAATATATAAAATTTATCTAATTATAGTTTTAAAATGATTAAAAATATAATTTAACACAATAACTTATTTGGATGAAAAATCTGTTTTTAATTAAAATGTGGTATTTTTCATAATTCATCAAAACATGAAACTTATCAAAAAAATTACTAAAAATCAACCCAAAAAATTTTGATATTCCACTTTCAAGGAATAACTTTATTTTTCAAATAGAATTTATAAAAGTTTCAAAAACTGGATTTAAAAAAAGTGTGCCATCAAAAGGTGGAAAAACTTCCTTTTTAAAAAAATATAGTTTTCAAACCTAAAACTGTATCTATTATTATATTTTGACTAAAAAATAAATTGAATAAATGTCAAAAAAAATAAATGAGTTTAAACTTATCATATTATTACCTGGGTAGTTACATTCTTACCCCATTTTGGAAATTTCATCCTCACAATTTTATTCACTTGTTAAATAAGTGAGTATGCCTTTAATTCATAACATTTTTAGATTCCCACGTTGAAACTTCAACCATATGGTTTTTCCATAAAAAATTAACCTGATGAATCAACTTATTTCAAAACACTTGTTATCTATGGTTGAGAAACTGAATTGGTAGTTCCTCATAAGAAAGATTCTCTTCCAAATGAACTACTCGGGGGCTTAAAAAATGAAATTAAACCAACACATATTTAATTAACATTGAAATATGAAAAACATTGGGTAACTAGAATAAAATTGGAAGAAAATTCACTCGGTGGACAATTGATACAAATTTATCTCGGATTTTTTAGGTTGTAATGAACTCTGGACTCAACTTCACTTTCTTACCAAAACACATCACACTTTTCCATAGAGAAACTTTGAGAAATACAGGATTACCTACCTATAAAGAAAGATCTTTACTCTCGTTATCTGCATAACTTTTCTGTCTACTATGGTATTTCCTCATGTGTCTCTAAATCAACAAAAATTACTTTTCCATTTTCTATACCAACTCTGGTTCAATAAACTGTCTTTCCCTAAAATCATCCCAAAAATATAGTGTCTGACACTGATTCCATATAATTCCTCAAATGATTCCATTTTTATACTAGAATAAAAACCATTTTTATAAGAAAATCCGACCCAAAAAAACTATGATCTCAAATTCCCTAGTAATCTATTGAACAAACATGCAGAATTTCCTCCAAGGTCTTAATTTTTCATTCTAATCTACCATTTGATTGAGGATAAAAAGTTTTAGTGAAACTTAATTCAGTAACAAACAACTTCGAAAGGCCTTTCCAAAAGTTATAATTGATCCTAGGATCATGATTTTATACAATTCATAGAGGAACTCCATGTAACCTAACTATCTATTTAAGATACAATTGAGAAATTTGATTAATATATAGTTTCTCAAATAGAAATAAAATGTTATGATTTATTTGTTTAATCAATAATAACCCAAATTTAATTGTTACATCGAAAATTCATGGGTAATGCCACTAAAAAACCCATGGTTATATTTTTCCATTTCCACTCTAGCATTGGAAAAGGCTAAGTCATCACCTTCAATAATTTTCATATTGCTTTAACATACTAACAAATCAAACATTTCATGGTAAAGTCAGCAATATATTTTTTCATTCTATCCCATCAGTAATACTCCTGAAGGTCTCCATCTATCTTAGTGTTTCCCAGATGAAAAGAAAATGGAGAACTATAAGCTTCAGTCAACAACTCTTTCCTCAAATTGGGAATCATAACGAACACATAATATTTTACCAAATCATAGAACACCTTCTTCATCAATATTAAAATCAAGATGCTTACCCTCATTAATGGATTGTACCTTTTCATGCAGTGATGGATCAGACTTTTAATACCTCTTAATTATTTATGAAAAAGTTAAACACACTAAAACTTGAAACAAAACAAAGGACACCCCTTCATCCATAACTTCTAATCCAAAATATATCAAATTATTAACCAAAGGGTCACATTACAAATGAAACATGGTTAATTTATCATTACTTTTTTCACTCAAATCACCATCCCCTTTGTTTTCTTTTCTAGGATGGTAATGAATAGTGAAATAATAATCTTTGATTGGTTCTAACCATCTCCTCTGTCTCATGTTCAATTATTTTTTATTGTCTATATACTTCAAACTTTTTTTATTAGTATATATTTCACACTTTAGTCCATACAAACTATGACTTAAAATTTTTAAAACAAAAATAGTTGCATCTAATTCCAAATCACGTGTAGGGTAATTTAACTAATTAGGTTTCAACTGATGTGAAGCTTAATCAATTACCTCATCATTATTTATTATGAAATAACCAATTCCTTTAAATTAATCATCATTATAGACAATAAATTCCCCATTTTTGAAAGGAAGGTCCAAAATTGGTGCATTTACCAATATTTTTTTTTTTGATTCCTAAAAAATCATCATATTTTTTTTCAAATGAACTTAAATTTGTTACATGTCGACTTAGTTAATGTGTTAGATAACTGAGAAAATTTTTCAATAATCTATCAACAATAACCTGATAATCTAAGAAAAATATTAATCTATTTGACATCGGCAGGTCTTGGAAACTCTTCAACAACTTTTGTTTTAGAATGGTGAATGGTTTTTCCATATTTAGAAACAATATGTCCAAAGAATAAAAAAAATTCAACTAAAATTCACTCTTACTAAAAAATCCATACAGTTTATTTTCCTTTAATGTTTTCAAGACAATACTTAAGTGTCATTCATGTTCCTCATATCTTTTATAATATAGAAAAATATCATCTATAAACACAACCAAAAACCTATCCAAAAAACTAATAAAAGACTACATTCATAAAATTCATAAATATATTAGGGGCATTATATGACCCAAACGGCATAACTAAAAACTCATAATTCGCATATATCATCTAAAATGTTGTATTTGTAATTTCATCCTCCTTCACCTTCATCTAATAGTACCCAGACCTCAAATCAATCTTCGATAAATACTGAGCTCCCTGGATATCATCAAACAAATCATCGATATGAGGAAAAGGATAATTATTCTCAATAGTGATGTTATTCAAGGCTCTAAAATCAATAAAAAGTCTCATGGAACTATATTTATTTTTCAAAAAAAATAGGAGCACCCCATGATGAAGTGCTAGGTTGAATGAAACCTATATCAAGTAATTATTCAACTATTTTTTCAATTCCACCAGTTCTACTTTAGCCATTTGATAAGGGGGTTTAAAAATAGGTCTGGCATTAGACACAAAATCAATAGTAAATTTAACTTCCAAATCAAGAACAACACCAAGAAATTCATTTGGAAAAGAATCTATAAATCCATTCCCTACTGGGATTTCATTAATGAGAACTGTTTACTTATTTTTAATAACATGAGCTAGATAATATTCACTACCATATTTAATCAATATCTCAACTTCTTGGTATCTTATCAAAGGTATAAAATCATTGAATAAAACTTTCCTATATTTTTAATCAATTTTATTATGATGAACTGAAAGTTAATCCATACCCAAAATGATATCAAACTCTACTATGTAAAGTTCAACAAGATTTGTAGGAAAGACCGTCCCGCCAATGACAATAGTAATGTTACTATAAATCTTGGATTCTTTAATACTTCCACCTATATTTTTTATCAAAAGTTATATATCACATTCATTATGCGATATTTCCAATTTACTTTTGAATCTCTTAGAAATAAAATAATGTGAAGATCCATATTCAAAAAGAGTAATTTTATAATTTTAAAAACTTATAAAAACCATTCAACACTTTATTTAATGTTCCAAAATAAATGGAAGTAGTAGAATAAAATTTTTCCACACCCCTTTTCTTTTGACCTTGCTGGTTTCCACCATGGATAATCAACTTTGGACACACATTAGAAAAATTTCTGAACTCATTGTAACTAAAAAATCTTATAGTTGGAATTTCATTTCTTTCCCAATCATCTCCCTTGTAGTGAAGAGTGATATGACCAATATTACCACATCATAAGAACTTCCTAGTATTTGAAATACATTCTATAGGATTCTTTTTACAACACTTCTCACAAGATGGTAATTTAGTTTTCTTACCTTCAAACTTTTTTGATGAATTCTTTCTCATTACCTACTAAATGAATCTCTTATTTTTCTCCCTCTTATGTGACACTTGATCATTGAAAAACTACATTTCTACCTTCTCAGCACTTTGAACAAGTTTCTCATATCTTTTGAACTCATGTGAATCTAATACGATTTGATATCTTAGATTCAATCCTCTGTAAAAGGGATTTATCTTACTATCAAGATCCCAGATAAAATTTGGGACATACCTTAGAAAACTATGGAAATTTGCTTCATATGAATCCGCTGAATCATCCTCGTTTTGTACCAATTACAATAATTTTTTTCCACCCAAATTCAAAGAGTCTTAGGAAAATATTTATCAATGAAAATATTCTTAAATTCATCTCATTCCAAGGAATCAATCTCTTCTCTTCCTCTAATATTTTAAACCATTGACCATTACTGATCGACTTCACCTTCAAAATGATAAATTGAAAGAGTTTCCTTTTGGTGAGTTGAACAACCCCTGACGATGAATATCTTCTCTAGGCCTTTAATCAATCCTTTAGCTAGCAAAAGGTCAGATGATCCTCTGAATTATTGGGGATTTTGTCTCATAAAATGCTCTACTATCTTTATATTTATTTTTGGTAGATCTATTTCTATCTTGCATGGAAACCACTACCATTTATATCTTGTTTCAATTAATCCATAATTGTAACAAACTATTCAATTACAATTCCAACCATCTCCGGATATTGATTCAGAAGGATATTTTACTCTTGGTTCCTTACCACTATAACTTTACTATTTTATATGTGGGAAACTATTCTAGAAAAACATAGTTTAGATGAACCAATATGGTAATCTTAAAATTCTATAACACTTTAACTTGGCCATAATGTAAAATATTTCAAGGGAAAGTTATTAATATTACCCTAAACTCTAAATTTATCTAAACCTCCCTCTAATACCAATTATAAGGCCATGTCCTTAAACAATACATAATTTTCAGTTTTAGTCAAGAAAATTACTTTCTTTCACTTTGAGAATCTTTTAAGGTTTATATTTTTATATAATTAGGCCAAAAAAATTACATAGATACTCAAATATTACAATGATGAAACTTCTACTCAATATACATTTTTTCACAAGATAAAAACTTTTAAAAATAAAACATGGTTTCTTTTCATGATCAATCATCACAATTTTTCCCTTGATCTCATCCATGTCTATATTCTCCCGTAAATCCTATGAAAAAAAATTAAAATTAGGATGATCACAAAATCACAATAATGGATACAAAAATAAGGAAAACTATAATTCTTGTGAAAACATAAAAACCCATTAAATTTTTATCATAAAGTAATACTTTTCACTCTTAAGAAGTATTAAATAATTTCCATTAAAAATAAGATCATTTATTACACTTTTTGTAATCATAATATTACCATAAAACCCATATTAATCATAGATAACACATAAAGGTATATTGGAACTTAATTATACTTGTTGTTCATATAAATTGAATAATTATGCGGTCGACTTCCAAACATGTCACTCTAATAAATGGAATAACCACACGTTTGACTTCCATACCCAATGTATTGGAGGTATATCACTGACCCACACATCGTTAGTTTATCATGGAACTACCTATCATTTGTTTATCATGAAACCACCCATCACATGTCCAATTTCCATTATATAATAACAACACATAAATGCTTGTAATTTTAAACATGTCACTATTAAAATTTCATTTCCACTCATGAATATATATTTTATGTTATTGAAATAATCAATGCATTTCAAAAACCCATTTTCAAAAACGAAATACCCAAAAAAGGGAAAAAAGTTGTTTATTTTTCTTTTAAAAACATTAATTGTTAAATAGTCATGATGGTGGAGAAGTTTTTGTCGCCGTATACAATGGAAAGAACATTTCTTTTTATGTTTGTAAAGAAAGTAATACATTTGAAATAAAAGAAATAAGTTTCCTTTTTAAAACTTTTTAATTAAATTCAAAGTCAAACAGGATATTTATAGACCTCATAAAATTAAGTAGGTGTATAACATCAAAATATGCCTCAATGAAAGGAGATTGAGACGAAGTTCCCTACATTGAGTCTAATTCATTAGTATATCCTTTATAATCATGAATAATAAAATTATGTTAATAATTTTCTTGATTGAGAAAATTTTTAAAAAAAATTATTCCTTTTATGTCACTTATTACTATATTATAATAATTACTTAATTATTTAAGTTCACGTCAGTTGTTTCGATGATATTCGATACTTAAGTCCAAAATGAAATTGGTATGTTATTAATAGTAAAAGTGGTCATTATTCCATAATCATAATATTAATATTAATGACATTATTTTCATTTTTATACATCAATTATACTTTTAAATCAAACCATTAAGTATGATTATAAAATATGAAGTACATTATAATCATGGAGACAGTAAGTCATATGTACACATGAGTAATGTTTCCATTTTCAATGATCATTATAGAAATAAGGTAAGTATTATTTTATCTTTAAAAATTATAATAATATCATTAATATCATATTTATAATTTAAATATACATAAATAAAAAATTCATGTGATTTGATGATGAAAAACAAATCACATCGCTTCATGGAGGTGATAGTTCACACGTAAGCACGAATTACGTTATCATTTTTATGTGAAGGGAAAGGTAAGAAAATAAATGATATATTATTATTAAATAATGATAAATTTTTCATGAATATAATAATTAAATACATCATTATAACTAGTCTTGAGAGAATGTGGTGGAAATCAAATTATATCAGTTCATGATGTGGCAGTCCACCGTACACACGAACATTAATTTTTTTCCCATTTGATGGAAGTGGGGAGGGATTTAGGTGATGATATTAAAATAATAACATATTTGTATATTTATTATACTGGAGTTATTATTTTATCATGGTTTAATAATATTTTAAGTAATTGTAAGAATAAACAAAAAAACACTTCATTAAAAATGATATCATTTCTTCGAACATTTTCTTTTGATTAACACCTTAACACCTCTAAAGTGACTGTTCTGCCTAAACTAAGAGCTCTATTATTTTTTTAGGGATTATATGAAGTAATTTAGGTATATATTATCTGAACCCAATAGGTTTTTATGAGTGAATAAAAAATAATACGGCGTTCCCATTTATAAAAGAGGGGAGGGGAAATCCTGGAATTCTTTAAAATATTAAATTAATATAAATTAATTTTCAATTAAAAATGGATTTAAAATATAATATGATTATGGGTTCAAATAAAGTCATCCAATTAAAATTAAACAAGTTTAGATTATTTTTTTAATCCTTATCTTTTTTTTAACCCTTATTTGACTCTATCAACTCTTACCATGATATCATGTAATTTAAAATTTGAGGGTTAATATAATTACTATAAAATAAAAAGAAATCATTAAATGAGTCATTAATGAAATTTTAAGTCTTATCCCAATTATTTGGCCAAAATTTATATTTTTAAAAATTTTATATCATTAAATAAAATATTTGATATTATAAAATATCATTAAAGTCAATTTTTACACTATTAATTACTTGACTTTTTAAAAATATCATAACAACATGATATATTTGAAAAAACTATTTTAAGAAATCTCTAATATCTCAAAGTAATATATAAAAGTTTTGGATGAATTTAATTATCTTAAATTATATTTATTTTAATATTTTTGATATCATAATTTTAATATTTCCTTTAATTAAACAATTAATGCATCATCATTGTGTAATCCTTTAAGGTGATTATTTCTCTCATAAAAATTAAATATAAATTACCATGATGAAGGTAAAAAAAATTATTTTAAAATACTATTTATAGTTGAATATATCCCTTATATAACCCCACATTAAAAATATTTCACTAGTTAAAAACAAAAGTATGACAAAATTGACTTTTCTTTCAATAGAGTACTATAAATAGATTAGAGTCATCAAAGATGCTCCAAGAGATCAAAAAATAGACTCAACGACAGTTTTGGCCTAAAATAACTCATCCTATAAAATTAGGACAAGTTTTTGGATAATTTTATATTATTTATAATATTATTTTTACCCTTATTTACCTGATTAACCCTTAACAGTAGTGAAAACAAATTATCAAAGATACTATTCATATTGTCCAAAAATAAAGGGGGCCTATTTACTAAATTTGTAACTTATGATTCCCAATATGGAATCTATTTTTTTAAAATTAAATACACATAAGTGGCTAAAATTAATTTCAAATTAATCCCATCGAAGGGGTGAGAAAATGGGTTATTAAAGTGAAAAACATTCAAAAGATTGAAATGTTTTTTATATCCAAATTCACTGTGAAATTTGATACAATGACCTAAATTAGATTAAATTATAAAAAATTGACCTAATTATACTTTAACACCACTTAAAAATATAATTTAATTATATAATTTTTTTAGAATAAAAAGTTGTTTTCAATTTAAATGCAGTATTTTTCATTATTCATCAAAACATGAAACTTTTCAGAAAAATACCAATAAATTAATCTAATTAAACTTTTATATTATAATTTAAAATAAGAAGTTTATATTTTAAAATATAATTTATAAAATTTTCAAAAACTATATTTAAAAAAAGTGATCCATCAAAAGAAGGAAAAATTGCCTTTTCAGAAAAATATAGTTTTTAATCATAAAACTGGATTTATTATTATATTATCCCTATAAAATTTATTGTATGAATGTAAAAACACTTTAAAAATTAGTTTAAACTTATTATATCATTACCTAGGTTTTTAAAAATGTAATATTATTTTATAATTTTTGGGAGTTACATTATCTCCTCCTTAAATAAATTGCATCCTCACAATTTAAACTTGATCATGGTAATCAGGGGTTTGATATTTGAAAATTATTTAGTTGGAAACCCACATCATAAATTTTATTAATAAAAATTTATCTTTATAAGATAGAAATGGAGGTAATAAGTTTAAATGGAATATAACACATAACTAGGTTTCTATATAGGAGAACACTGCTAGGAAGTAAATATATGGACACTGAGGAAAAGAGTAAATAATTATAGAGATTGATTAAGGTCATTGATCATGCATGCATGAAATTAAATTCTTATTAAAATGTAAAGGGTGGGTAGAACAAAAAAAAGTGCACATAACAATGGACATAAATGATTCAGGCCCAAATCATCACCCCTAACAAAGAAGTTACAATCATTGGCTAGAGATCCAAGATAGATATACAAAGAGATGACCATACCAGAGTTCCCAATATTGGACAAGGCATCCACAAAAAAAAATCCCTCTCTCTAGGTTTGATTGAAAATTGTATCCCGATCCACCATTGTATATAGTAATAATAATAATAGTCAAGTTCCATGGAGGGTTTTAATTCCCATGAATTATATCAAGGATATATTTAGAGTCAGATTCAACTTCTATGATGCTGATATTCAATTGCCTGCAAAGATTAATACCATTATCCATTTCTCTTGCTTCCACCCCTAATGAGCTACCCATTATACATAAAGAACTGAAACCAAACATTATTGATCCTCTTCATTCAAACACAAGACCTCCTCATTTCATATCCCCAGTCAGGAAGGATCCATCCACATTGAGATTTAGTCCCACTATTGGGGGCCTCCAGCAAACCCACGCACCTTGAAAAAATCATCCATCTCCCAGAGTTTTCATAACATATCTTGGAATCATTGAATATAGCATTAGTTAATAAATACCATTAGGAAGTAGTACCCCCATATCATCCACTAGGGATTTGGTCTATGCCTTAATTAAAATATAGGAGGAGCTGATTACTCCCCTGGATTTTTTTTTTGCACACCCATATAACCCAACAGGTCGCCATAAATAGAATACATTGAGCCTTGATTTCAGCCTCTTATTATGTTCCTTCAAATCAGACCATCAAAATAATAGGTATCAAGAACCCTCCTCTATTGAATTCTGTATATTGATCAAGAAGTTTCGAGATAAATTTTACCTAATTACCTATGAAGAATAAGTGGAAAATAGTTTCAGTACTCACTACAGAGAAACACCAGCATTGTAATTCCAGGTATACATCCTTCTTTTGGATGTTTTTATCCATCTGTATTGCATTATTCCTTACACTCTAGACAATAAAATTAATTTTAGAAGAAATTTTTTTACACCACAATCTCTTTTTCCACTCATCAACCTCATTTCTTATATATATCATCCTCTGAAAATATCTACTATTGAATTTCCCTGAGCTTGACTCTATAAATACATGCCTATCAGGATCATTAACCATGGAAATATTCTCAAGGACAAGTTTGTATTATTATTCTAGAGTTGTTTTAATGATACCATGAAGAGTGAAAGATTCTTTGAATGAAATATTGGGAACATAAAACCCTAGAAAAAACAAGGCCTGGCCAGCCCAGATAACCTTCCAGTAATTAATCTCACCATAGCCAAGAACCCAACGGACTGCTCCTTGGAAACACACCAAGTTCTCAATCATACTTCTATCGAGCCCTGCAAATATTCCCTATACATTTTCCCATTCACTCTAATTCATCCCATACCTATGCAACATGAATCTTTCCCAAAGGTAATTTCCCTCAACAATATATCATGCTAACTTTTCCTATAATGCTTTCTTAGTTTTTGAAATTCTACATAGTTTAATGCCCCCTCTTAAATAGGTTGGTCCATCCTCTTCCAACAATCCCAATGAAATCTTTTATTCAAGTTTTCATCCCATATAAATATAGTCATGATTTTCTCAATACATTCAATAGACCCTTTTAGAGCTTTAATGATGGACAATTTGTGCATTGGAATCGATGTAAGAACACAATTCACCAAAGTTATACGGCCCCAAAATGATAAAAATATATTTTTCCAATTGAGAACATATCCCATGACTTGTTTGATTATATCTTCAAACAAGACCGTGGTAACTCTGACATTCAAGATTGGTGCTCCCAGATACACTATTGGAAAATATTTCCTAGTCATTCCCATCCTACTTTGAGTTAATCTACTTTGATGGATATATCATTTATTTGAAATGAAGACGTTTCTCTTGGGTTTTCTAATTATTTTCCCAACCATAATTTTATAAATATCCATGGTATTGTCAAATCCATTGAATGATTTTATCCTATTAATAATGAAAAATAGGATGTTTTCAGGAAACATCAAATGAGAAATAAGGTTGTTACCCAATTTTTTCTTGTATGGTAGAATGGTTCCCTCCCCCAAGGAATATCTAAGGTTCCTTGAAAGTAAATCTTGGGCCAAGATAAAGTTATTTGGAGACACTATATAACTTTTCATTGATCTTTGAACCATTTTAAATAAGCTAAAATCCTTCCCCTTGATGGAAACGGACATCCATGGAGAAGAGTAACATTTAAACAACAAGTCGCAAATTCATTCTTTAAAACCATAATTCCTCATTACTTATAGAATGAAAATCCTTTCCAGATTATCATATAATTTATCAATTTCATATTTGATGATGATGTTGGAACCAATCGATCTCTTTTTAATATCCTCTACCACATCCTTTTCAATACCCACCGTGCCCTGAATGTTCCTCCCACTAATGAACCCATGTTTTTCATTAGAGATAAGACTTGGGATGATAGCATCTATAATTATATTTATTATCCTTGAGAGAATTTTATACATAAATTTATAGAAAAAATTGTGCCGATGCTAGTTGATTGCACTTGGATACTGAATTTTTGCGATGAGAACCACTTTTAGAGCACACACTACTCTTAATAGTGCTCCTCCAATAAATAAATCTTGAACCACTTCTTTGATTTATTCTTTGATGATATCCTAGGTTTCCCTCAATAAAGAACCAAGAAAGCCATCTGGGTCGGCCTCACTTTCTGGATTCAGGGTGAATACAATCTCTTTGATTTCCTCCTCACCTGGTAAAGCCTCCATCATATCATTTTTTTATCCTCTACCAATATATGAATACTCAGTATGAAATTCAGAGCTTTTGTTGACCCAGGAAATCATACCCTAGAAACTCTTGGACCCACGAAAATATCCTGGAGGTGACCAAGATTAGTTCTTCCTACCACATTGATATGATTTGTAAAATACTCATCTAGAAGTTTGATATTTATTTTTCTTGGAACTTTCTTTTCTTTGATAAATTCTTCAAAGAAGGTAGAATTATGCCCCCCACCCTATTTTAACCAAATGGACCTCTCCTTCTCCCTGTACTACCTTTAAATTTCCAAAATATTGTCTTCCAAACACTTTGTTTCTATAACCTAGTATTGAAATTTTCTTTATCCAATGCATGTTGGAGATTTCTTTCAGGCCTCTCAATATCATTTTGGAACTCCTCAATACTATTTTCAAATACTGGTATATTCCAAATCCACTCCTATATATCCCTCATGATCATCTTGAGATGAAGTGAATGTCTGAACCAGGAGATACAATGAACTATTTGTATCCATGAGTTGGAAACCATTTGAACAAAGCCCTCAGTATGAAGCCAGTTTCTTGAGAAATAGTGCTTTCCAGTCTATTGAGACCTCTTTGAATGCTAACCAAAAAAGGTGCATGATTAGATAAAGAGTGCGTAAGTTGGGAGATATGGGAATTGTAGAAGATTTTCAGGAACTCAAGATTTGATAAGAAGTTATCCAGTTGGCACCTGACATGCTGGGTCCCCTGGGTTTATTACACCAGGTGTATATTCTTCCTATGAAACCTAAGTCTATAAGACTAGTGTCAGCCATAAAGCCTTTAAATTATTACATTACATGGATATAATAGGTCCCACATCATTTTTCTCTGAATAATCTACTATCATGTTGAAGTCACTATCCACAGATATAGAAACTGCAATAAGAAGAATGAATAAAATATGAGAATCCCATTCTATTTTACAACACTTTAATTTCATCCACTCTATTCATAGGTTCCATGATAGCTAAAATAGATATTTTAAAATTTATATATTAACTGAAAATGTATTCACTCTTTAATTGAGCACCCAACCCTCTTAAATTCAAAATCATCACATTAAACATTAAACATTGGAATTAGAGGCCATGCGGATTAAGGATCAAGAATCATTACACACACACTAGAAGAATAGTCTTCTATGTCTTTATCCCAAGTAATATGAACACATCTAAGGGAGGAGAGAATAATTCGAATACATCCATCTCTTTGTACTCTGTGACAACCAAGCCGGTAGAGTTATTTATTAGATCTTTATACTTCTCTATGATGTATGGTGGAGCTTCATGGAAACAAGTAAAACCTTATAAGACCTCCTTTCCCTCAATAAAGGGTGATGGAGACACCTTTGAAGCAGGAGAAAAAAATTTATTACCCATTAATTTCCCCAAAAAAATAGGTCAGAAGAACCATCTCCACTGAGAGGATAGGAAGGAGAAATGGAAAATGAGATAATACCCAGACTCATCTCTGATAATTGACATTTTAGAATTTTCAAAGCAATAAGTTGAAAATAAGACCTTAAAATAGGGTGGGGACCAATTAAATGGTGTTTATGTCTAACAATGGGAGATATATTAGAGGAATATGAGACTGGAACAGGGGGAACAGTTCCCAAAAAAACCAATTTTTAATTTGAAATCTCACCCCTGATTTTTCTGGGGACTACTGGAGTCGACGCCGGAAGAAATCCTGGTGGAGCATCCCCCTCATCCGACACTAAGTCCATACTAACATTTCGGATAGACCAACCAAGTGACGATGCTATTATAACATAACTAGAAGGCGTACTCATGTGAAAGAGTCTACATAAATCCAAGGAATTAGCCTTCTAGAAACAATGGATGCAGAAATGAGGAGAGGCCATAGAGAAGATCCTTTTCCAATAAGAAAAACCCTCACCAGCCCTGATGATCAATAACTTTTTCTAAAAGAAGTTCAGACATATCCAATTCCACATAGATACAAGGAGATCAAACCAAATGTAATCATAGGGTCTCATCATCCTAACAAATAAAATACCCAATAGTGTTTCCAACCATCTTCAGTATGGATTGGGTTTGGAAAGGAAGATTCAAACCAAGAAGACATAAACAAATAGCAAAAACACTCTATTCCCAAACAAAAAGTTATCCCTAAGTCAATCTAGAGAGAGTGAATCTCTAGGAACCACAACTAAGGGAATCCCTAGATCTAGATTTAGTGAAGTCCTCTCTAGAGAATAGATGAGCCCAAAAGGTAGGTCTTGATAAGGAAGAAATTGTGGCCTAATGATGAAGTCCCAATTAAGCCAAAAAAATTCATGAAGAATGTAGGAGGAGTCTTGTCACACCCAAATGTAGCTACCAAGGATAGATTAAGAAAATTTGCATCCTACCTTAACTCTTCCGCCGAGAAATCAACATCCAGACAACCATCTACCATATTAAAGCATTGAGGAACAAAAAAATAGAGGGGTTCTAAGAATCCCTAGATGACCTGGTCCAGGTAGACCTTCGAGCGCCTCCTTGAACAAACATAGATCTTGAGAACCAACCGGAGCCACTATGCCACCCAATAATGAATGAGCGGGATGATAAAGGAGCTTGGAAGCACAAGGCACTAAAGAGAATTTAATAAGATAAAATTATTATTTCAAGATTCTTTTCCCAAAGTTGAGGAATTATTTTACTATCTAAGAATAAAAGGAAATATACTTTCTTGATATGTTTCTATTTTATAAGAACAATTTCATCCTTTGGTTGTGCTTAGATCAATTTCCAATTCATCACTTACTCTAAGAAATTAATATCCAAAAATGAATTTGTTTGCCTAAATAACCAAAATTTACCTTTAATGGATCATAAGATCCATAAAAGAGTGACAGGTCTTTCCATATATCTCTACCTATTTTCTAAAACTAATATGGTTAGGGTAAGTTATCTAATATAATAAATTATTCTCTAAACCCCAAAATTAACACCACTAGTTCATCATTAATATTTATTTTTGAAATATTGTAACTAAAAACAATGACATATTTACTAGGACATCACATAGGTCATTGGTAGGTGTTAAACCCTTTTTTTCCTTTGGTCATGGGTTCAATCCACACATCCTTGCTAGATGTAATGGGTTATCACCCAAATTTTGGGTTGTCTTTTTTCTAAAATATATAAATATAATTCCAATAATGTTCCCAAAAAAATATTATGGACATCTTTGAAATAAAACTAATCATTGTATAACCTTTTTATTAAGTATTTCAATACAATATTTTTTCAAAATGTCAAATAATATTATTTGAATATTATTACAATATCACTAATGATCATATTAACCCTAAAGTTTATCAATACCTCTAAACATATGTCTATAAAACTTAAAGGAATTATTCCTTGAATAAATTTTTCACAAAAACATATACTAAACCAATGGGTTGTATTCCCATAAATGTTTTCCAAAAATATTTTTACGCATTTTATTTTCTTACCACACAAATTTTCAAAATGGGTGTTTAATACTTGGAACTTACGATCAACCTTAAACTCATAACCCATGATGGTGTCCATAACTCTTAAGTAAATGAATTCATATATGCTTATAAATTTTATAACAATACTTATATTTTTCATGATTCTTATAACTAAAATACCATTGGTAAAATACTTATACAATTTAATAATTGAACCACTATACATAAATATTTCATCATTTTTATTTCCACAATTATATTTCCTTGGTATAGTTTATATATTTTATAATTTGGTATTTATTTAGATAATTATCATGTTCTCTACATTTAATACAACAAACAATAAATGGATCCCAGGGATGACATTTATTTCCTTTCATAATTCACTTTAATTTTCCTTGTTATTCTTTTCTTTATGTACTTCCATTCCACACATAAATCATTTTCTAGTTTTATTTATACCCATTCCTAGATTTATCCTTCCACATTTCTTACTGTATGTAAATTGAGACTTCTTTCCTCCATGGTATCCATCACTCAACCTCTTGGAAAACTTTATCCTTCTCCTCTTTGGTGAGTCTATGATTTAGTTAAGGAATATGTTGTTAATCATATTTATAGAAAATTGAGTAATCATAATTAGAATATCAATCACTATAGTCATCATCCCACTTGGTTGTTCACAATCACCACCTTTTCTTTTATATTCATTGTTAATATGACTCCATCAGGTTCCATCACTTGACTAAAACCAAAAAAACGTCAAGTGAGCAAAAATAATCATAGTGGGAAAACCATAAAATCATTTATAGGATGTATAAATCATAACAACTATTTTTTATTATATGAAAAATTATTTTTAACCTAGTTAATTCATTGTCATATTATATTCAATTCCTTTATAATGTTTTGTGAAAAAAATGTGAATTATCCTAACCATATCCTCTGGTATTGTGAAGCACTGGGTGACGATCAAGTCAATCCTAATACATTATTTTGGGAGTTATTACCCTTATGTACATCTATACCAGAACCACATCCACTTGTAGTATCCATATAGGGATGTATCACAAAATGAAAACCACATAATATCTACCTTACCAAAATTTTAACATCTTCATATATAATTATCCTCAAAATCTACAATAGGGTCATTTTCCCTAATATATGTTTTCCTACATTTATTTTCTAAGGTTTATAATAAACTTCATTAATAACAACTATAGTGACCCTAACCCCAATATCCCAGAGCCAGTGTCTGTATTATTAAATTGGCATAACATACAAGGAAGTTCATCCCAAATAAATGTATATTTTTGTAGTCTCAGTAAACTAGATACATACAGGATTCCCATATTATATTTCAAAACAAAAATTAAAATATAATTTTTTTTTGAGAATAAGATTATTCCATCTATCATATCATTGCATAACAATAAAATTAAACTTCATGGATTTTTTGGATAACAAAACAATAAAGGTGATCTCAAATGCTAAGTAAGGGTTACGTAAAATAGAATCTATCATAAAATAATAAGCATAATCAACAATGCATGGTAAATAAATTAACACACATTTAATTTAAATAATTTAGCTATTATAATCAGTATAGAAATGAAAATAACTAAAAAAGATTCCATTTAATCAATTACATGACTATCATAGCTAGATATGGTGTAATAAATATAGAAATGTAAATAACTGAAAACACATTCCATTTAATCAATAAACTAAGAATGAAATGTGTCTAAAGATAATATCATAGAGAAAACCTCATGGATAATAATAACTGAATTCTTTATAAAGTAAATGATTAATTATTATACTTCATGTTTCTTAGGCACATGATACCACTATCGTGAAGATCTATCCTCAATACTGTATAAGACTCATGGGTAAAAACCCATTTAACTAAGGTTATCCCATTGATTTGTCCCATGAGACTACTCATTCCTCGAGGGGTTATCTATAACTTGGCCCCACCCATGCCTTTCATTTCCAAATCATTCATCACATATCTAATAATTTATTTAATCCATAAATAATGTTCTTTATCATAAAATATTCATATTGAGTAAAGAATACGGATTTACCAATATTTCCCTAGATATAAATTGACTTTCAATATAGAACACCATACGTATAAATTACATATAGTTTAATCAATAAAAATATCCATGATAAATAATATGGATATTTAGGGTAAATTTAATTTCCAATGATTATAGGAAATTGAATATTTCAAGGGAAAGTTATTGAAAACAAAAAAGGATCAAGGAAGAGAATGGCAATACTATCCTTGGTCAAAATAATCACAAACCATCCAATGGAAAAATAATGATGGTATCAATACAACATATCTCCAGTTTAGTATATGTAAAATAAAGGGTTTTTTTATGAAAAGAAATTCCATAAAATAACTTTAAAAAATCTTGAGGAAAATATCTTTTTAATTTTTGAAAATCACTTTTTAAAACATAAAACATTTTGAAAATCGCTTTTAAAAAACTATGAACTAACAAAATATTAGGAAAAAATTGTTTAAAAATATCCTTGTAAAATTTAAAAGTAAACATCAAAAAAATGATGGTCATGATAGAGGGTAATATCATACATGTTGTATAAGTTAAAAAGGATATTCCTTTTACATTGTAAAAAAGGTTATAAAAGTGCCTTGTTTAGAAAAAGACAAGAATATTAAATTCAAAACAATTTTAAAAAATATAAAATGGGTAAAATTTTATTTGTTTAATCATCTTTAAAAGTTTAAAAACATTTTTGAAAACATTTTTAGAAACATGGCTTTGGAATAAAATGGATTTATGGCCGAATAGTAAAATGAAGCTAGCTTTTCTAAAAAAATATAAATTATTTTAAGAACCAAAGAGTGGGAAAAAAGGTAATATTACTTGAATATATCACGAATAACCAGAGTATAATAACCATAACATTGTTTCAGGTGTTAATTGTCTTGTTTTCTAATGTGTGTTTTTTCATGAAAGATCTAATTATTTCACATATTATATAGTTCCATGATCCCAAGAATAATAACCATAACATAATTTTCATATTTTTACATCAATTATATATTTAATACCAATCATTAATAATAGTTTTTATATATTAAGTACATTATGATCATAGAGACAGTAAATCGTATGTATGCATGAGTAACATTTCCATTTTTTAATGATATTTATGGAATGGAGTTAAGTAATATTTTATCATTCCGTAATAATCATAATTTTATATATACCATGTTTTTTAATTAAAATAATTTTATATATAATCCATGGGGTGTCATGATGAAAATAGATTCATGTCGCTTCGTGAAGGCGGTAGTCCACACGTACACGAACGATGTTAACATTTTTCAGTGTAAGAAATAAAATGATATATTGGTTTTTAATAATTATAAATATTTTACGAATATAATAATTCTTTTATTTATATAACATATATTCATTAAATTTATTCTCATAACATTCCATGTAAAGTTTTGGAGAAAGAAGAATCGAATTGCTTCGCAAGCCGGTAGTCCGCCATACACATGAGGGGCGTTATCGTATCAACTAAGGGATGGAAAGTAAAAATGGTATATATTATATAATGAATAAAAAAGTTATAATTATATTATAAATATCATATATATAATTTATATCCATTATTGTACCTAATTTTTATATGTGGTATTGTAAAAAAAGAGTGACATTGGTTCGCGAGGCGGTAGTCCACTGTGCACATGAATGATGATTTCATAAACCATTTGATGGAAGTGGAGATGATTATAATTAATAAAATGGTAATAAAAACATCTCATTATATGTAATATATTGAGTTTGTTATATCATAATGATCCTAATAATAATTTAGGGAGGTGGAGTAATAAATAAAATAAAAATGATCATCAAATAACATTACCTCTTCTTCAAGTAAACTACTTAGGTTTGCACCAAAAGACTTACTAGGTTGGATTTATGCCAAAAATATGTATTTAATGATGATAAGATAGAATTTGGGAAGTTATTTTCATTTTGATTATCCAAACCAAAAGGGTTTTAATATTTTAAAAAATATAGGAGAGGGGGTGGCCTTTTGTAAATGAGGTGAGTGGCGCACTTGTAATTATTGGAAAGAAAAAGGTGTACTCACATGTTTAAAATTAAAAAGGGTAAAATTTGAGTATTATAGATAATTATAAGTAATATTATCTAAATATAGTCAAAAAATATATTTTATACAATTTTTTAGTTCATTTTAACCCTTATCATTTTAGTTTAACCCCCAGTAAATCCACGTTTACCTTAATAGTGGTAATTAATTTTTAAATTTTTCGCCATTAATTTTGTCAAAAAATTAAGTTGACCAAATTATAAAATATAAATTTTTATTATTATAAATATGGAATCCATTTTTCCAAAATCCATTCATAAAATTGGAAAATTGTAAATCAAAATTAATCTTGTATGCGTGATGAGAAAGTGGGTTTTCAAATAGAAATCTTCAAAAGTTTACCAAATTTTTATATCAAAATTCAATATTAAAATGATTCCAATAACCTAAATTGGATTATTTTAAATAAAATTATACAAATTTTACTTTAAAATTAATTTAAAATATAATTTAACAATATAAATAATTTAAACGAAAAGACGGTTTTCAATTAAAATTCATCATCTTTCACCATTCAACGAAAAATGAAATATTTCATAAAAATACGAGAAATTATCCCAATAAAATTTTGATATTATGATTTCAAAAATTAAGTTCGTTTTATAAAATAAATTTTCTAAAATTGGAACAAATTAATTTTAAATTATGTGCACAAAGCATTATTAATCCGTCTTTTAGAAAAATGTAGTTTTTCAGAAAATATTTCTTTTTATTTTAAGTGATTCTTATTTTATTTCTAATCAGTAGATAACCATAAGTTTTAGTATTTTAGTTTTTGATTTTTATACCTCCCAATTTAATGGATAGGTTGTAATGGTATACTATATTACAGTTCATTTAGACTCAAGGTTGTGCGTTCAGTAAGCTATCAAAGAGATTAAATTCAAAGGAATATATGTTGTGAGTTATTTAAGATTAGTGTTGCATGTTGAATATGATATCAAATATAATTTTATTATTTTATAATTTCATGGTGTTAAACTCATCCTCTCATAAGAATGGATCACTTTTAGATATTCTTAGTATAAATATTTTTCATGTCTCACTTTACCATATTGATAGAATAAGAGAGGTACCCTTCCCTTTCTCATTAATGATATACGCTTGGATATTCATCTAGATTCATTATCACCACCCATTTTTATCTCATCTTTTTTTATTTTCTTCTCCAAAAAATATTCATCACTTTAACTAGGGAAAAGAGTGGAATCTTTCATTCCAAAAATATTTCCTTGATCTATCTCTACCATCAAGGATTTATCCACTAATTTAGTATTGGTAAATATATTTAGAAAGAAAACTTTAAATAAAATACTTGGTTAAAGGCCCATTTAGAAATGATGATTTCTAAACCTATCATTCAATACCATCTTCAGTACAAATTTAAAAGGCTTAGAAAATTTTTCAACATATTTCATAACCATGGTATTTCATTGTGGGAGGAAAACGAACTCCCAAAACTTTTCTAACACAATAATTTCATAGAAAAAATACTGAGTGAATACAAATTTTAAGTCCTTATACACTAGGTATTCAAATATATTAGCCTCAAAAATAGACTCCAACTATTTACTGATGGGGAATTCAATCAAAAACATGACATGCTTCATATATATATTCATGAGTCTCAAGGAATCCAATTATCCTCTAGATTTCATCTAACTAATCCTTATCTTCTTGAGGTTCCTTACTCCCTCATAAATTAGGGGTATTATGTTCAAAAATTCTTGGGTTTGATCCTTAATCTGAGTTGGCCCATTTTAACTTCCCTATTTTGATCTAGGTTGGTATCAGTCCATATTTTATAGCTTAGATAATATGGATCTCTATCTCAACTAAACTCTGATCAAATAAAGGATTCAGTTGTTTAAATTCATCTTTCACTCCTTTTAGAGGGTTTGTAGGGACTTGTCTTGGGGGGTGGTTCTATATAAGCAACAATAAAAACATAAGATAAAAACACTCCAACAAATAAACAGATTCTTAATCAAGTAAAAGATATCAAATTAAACAATAAATACCCCATATAAAACATAGTATATTTCTAAAAATAATAATAGGAGAAACCATAACAAAAAAACTATTTATGTCATCATTGTATGGTTCCCCTTGACCATGCATCTATCATCGAAGACATAATGGGATCTATAAATTGGGTTGCATGGTCCACACGCATGGTATTCATACCATGCACACAGATTGTACCCCTATAATATTCCCATTGTATTTCATATTTCATCCAATAATACCTTCAAAATAAAATATAAAATAAATTAAAAACTAAAACAATACATCTCAGATATCACCCAACAACTCAAGGATTATTACAATGAGGGTTGGATAAACACTCACTCGTGATCTTCCCCTTGATTAATTTTAATCCCATCTTCTATTTACCATGTCATCATAAAAAACATAAAAAAAGCAATATTTGATACCATTTAGTCACAAATCAAATTGGTATTCTATGACCAAGTACCCAAGTTATATTGTGACAAGTCTTAAAGAGTCTTTAGTATTCCCACAAGTTATTTATTGGTGCCTAGGGACCAATAACACACCTTTGGGAATGATTTTTCCCATCGAACAGTTATAATTAAGGGAATGGATTCATCTGAAGAACCTGATGTAACCCCCACTATACATTCACAAATCATGCATCTAAAAAATTATTTTGTAAAACAATAATAAAAACTAAACAAGTCATAACATAAAAAATTATTCTAGAAAAATATAACATAAAAATGATACAAAACAACCTCCATTACCTTAAAACATAATCATAGAATCTGGTGTAAATATACAAAACTATCAAAAATAAAACATAATGTTAAATGATATGGTAATCCAAAAAGGTGATACAAAAAATAATGAGTATACTAAAAAACCAAAAAAAAAAATTGACGAGGAAAATTTCTAAACATCACTATGTGATACAAAGTTCATATATATCCATGTATCCTCTTCCAGCTTGAGCCATTCTTGCAAGTATGCCCATTTCCACCCAGAATAGACTTCCCTTCATATAAAATATACAAAACATAGTCTACATATTTCTAAATAGTGTATGTAGGTAGTGATTATAAAAATCTAGTCGAATCCTACCAAGTACTCCATGTGAAACCCATAAGGGGTAAACCATAACTCACTATTTTGAACTATAATATATGAAATAAAGTTTAACATTTTAAATAAAAAAATAATGAAAAATAATTACATAAAAAATTATAAGTGAGAAATAAAAATAAATGAGTAAATATTGTAATCATTTTTAGAGTATCATTGTCATATCATTGGAGTAAGACATAGGGGGGCTATAGAAGAGAAACCTTGAGACACCATAAAAACAAAGACTTAAGATATCATTTTATACAAGGTGGAGTCTTATAATCCATTATCATGTTCTCATGTTAAGTGGGACTATAAATATATAGATATTAATTAACCACATCTTACCATGTGCTTTAATGTTCCCATATCAATAAGTTATAATTATATACATCAAGAAGATCACATTCCCTAATCCTATCATGCTATGAGTCTTGGTTCCCCCTAAGTGACAAAGGATTCTATTGGGACACAATCTATTCCAAGGTTCACTAGGGATTTATATTAAAATCATAAAACTCATTTATTACAAGTTATTTTAGTTAATGGGAGTAAAATAATTAACACAATCCAAACATATTTACAAAAAGCGTTTTATCATAAAATAATATTAATAATCCTCTATAATTTTATACAATCCATATCCATGAAGAATATATAATTATTCTAAGGAAAATAAATTAGATAATTTCATCAAACACTTAGTGTGTATCTTTTGACACTAAGGAAAATAGATACTTTTTAAGTCACTCATCCACAAAAAACATTCCATAACCAAAAATGAGCAAAATTATAAATAATAATATCCATCATAAACATCAAAACACACTTTAAATAAAATCAAACAATTTTAAAGCATCAAGAAATTAATGGATCGCAACTATGTGAATACTTATGGATTCTTTTAATATAAAAAATTAAATCCACTTTAAAATGTTTTTTTCACAAAAGTTAGGAATATTGAATCCCAAGAAGATAAGAAATATCCTTATTATTAAGAACCACCCATAAATATCATGTAATTTGGAAGCCCTAGGGCACCATGTTGATGGGGAAATAGGAAAGTAAAAATGAAGGAATAAGATTAAGAAGATTTGAGTGAAGAGAAACTTAATTGGATAAATATGGAGATTTAACAGATAAAACCCACTTGAATCAAGGAGGAGAGGAAGATAAGATGAGGTATATAAAGGGGGGGCTTATTCAAAGATCATGGAGAAATAGGGAATATGAGAGAATCTTTTCCTTTTAACTAAAATCACAAAATTTAAATAATATCAACATTTTAATGTGTATCATGGATGGTTGACATAGTTTAGTCATACTATGAACTGGTCATTCATTTTCTTTTGTCTCCCCCTAACACCCTTCTCGGTCCCTAAGACCATTATCAATGACCATATATCCATGAAAATTCCTCAAAATTTTGATAAATAGATTCCAAACTATAAAATAGAATAAAAAATAAATAAATAAAAAAGATTTAATGTGCGTTACATTTGTTAAAACCCACAAATAAAAACATTTTATACTTTGGGTGATTCTTCTGGTTATAGTAGTTTTATAGAGATTATTTCTCACACCCTGTATTTACACATCTCATGAGTGTATAGTTTTTTTAAGTGGTGATAGAAAATGAAATATACATTTATATATGGTATTTGATGTTAGTAAACATAATGGAGATGGATTTTATATTATTTTTTATCTTTAAAGATGAGATTCTTTTTTTAGTTATCTCAGTAGTACAATTTTTTAACATATACACTTGAGTTTTAGTTACACTTTATTTTAATTTATATTAACATTTATAATTATTTCTATATAGTTTTAAATATTATTGATATTTTTCTTACTTTATTCCACAACTTATAATTATAGAAATTGATTACTTTTTTTATTTATTATGTAATGATCCATTTGTGAGTAAATAACGTCTCAAGTGATTCATCTATTCCATTGGAACTTGTCACTAACCTATGGTGATCGAAGAGTAAAATTAAATCCATGTGGTTTATCACCTTAGTGTCATAGTCATTCCTCGGTGGGATATTACTAAATAGTATAAAATAAGTTTCTTTTATATGATTTTGATACATGGAAAAAATGTTAAAAAGAATACTATAGGATGGAACTTGGTAAGAAAATTGTGTGTATGTGTGCATGCGCGCTCCTATACATTAAAACTTTAGTAGTGATTTAAGTTATCATGTAAGTTTTTGATTATATTGATTGAATTATAAATAAAAATTTTGTTATTAATTTCAACCAGATTCTGGGTGAATAGTGGGTATTCATGCATCATTTTGGCACATCGAGGAATACATGTGCACATGTGAATATGATAGATTTTTTATTTTTTTATAAGTAATTAATTTTTCTTAATTATATAATTAGAAATATAATAATCAATAATTTCCTGAATATATTATTAATAGTAAATTAGTTGAATAAAATAAATAAAGTGAATTTAGTGATGTGGTGTGATTGGTCAATTTTGATTTATTATTTTTGATACATGTATATAGATTGAGGAATTGTATTTTACTTGATGAGAAACTCTAATTTTTGGAAACTAACTAGTGTTCAGATTTTTTAGAATCAAAGTAATTAAAAGGCATGTTGAGGATTCTCATAGGAAAGAGTTAAAGCATGAATGATATGATAAGATTAATTTTAAAGGAGTGACTAAGCATACTCTTCTAGTGTGAGGGTTTGAGATTCCAATTGAGATGATAATTATTGAAATTTTTCTTAAGATTATTAACAAATTAAATAGGATACCTTCTCAAGAGATGGTAGTGATAGTCGATATAGTTTCAGATTTTTGAGCACAACATCCTCCCATATTTAGGGGAGGTGTTGGATCATAAGGTTTTAAAGAGTTTTTGGAAGGTTTGAACAGGATTTTTGATATGATTGATGAACCCAGAAGTAAGAAATTAAATATTTTTATTTTCAATAATTAGTTATCAGCATGAAACTTATGGGATATTCTTATTCAAGTGAAGAGGACCGAGGGTCTGACATGGGATGCATTTTAAGTTTTATTCTTTAATAAATTTTATCAAAATAGGATGATGATGAATAATGACCTATAATTTATGAAGATGTATTAGGGTGGCATATTTGGTATTAGTTATTAATCTAATTTCACATATTTTCCCCAATTTTCTTAAACTCTGGGTGGCGATGAGTTTACTAAGGCTCATTATTTTTTAGTATGGTTTGTAACCAATTATCCATTCATAAGTGTCACTATTTTGATAACTGAAATTTAGGGACATGGAAAAAAACCTTGATTACTAATAAGGAATTGGAAGAGTAAAGAAGGTTATTGGCGGGTCATAGTGGACCAGGAAGTGGCATATAGAGGACAGTCTATCAATGTGAATAGAAAGTTCATTCTCAATTTGAAAATCCTAATTATATAAAGGAATGTCGTTATTGTATAAATATATGGAATATTTAGAGTTTTTATTAGAATGGTATCATAAGAGGGTTGGTAGATATTCAACATCCAATTAATCATCATGTGTTTGGGATAGTTTGCCTCAGTAAAGTTATATCTGGACATCATCAAGGAGGTCTTGTCATGGTGGAGGAAAAGATTCTTGTGGTAATCTCAATAAGGATATATGTATTAGGGTGTTATGTGTCTCATGGATAGGGTCCTGGATCAAAATTATTATTTTTATATATTATGGAGCAAGAACCCACTGATCTTGATTAGGTATCTTTAATTATAATAAGTACAATATTACCCAGTTCAAACATGGTTATTTACTGTTTGATACTAGTGTATCCAATTATTTTATTCCTACTTTATTTATATTTTATTTTGGAATAGATATTGAATTATTACATGTATATATAACTGTAGATACTCTATTTTGGAAGATAAATAAGTCGATAAAAATATGCATAGCTTATGTCATTATTATTAGAAATATTGTCATCTTTTGGACTTTATTATTTTAGAGATGAAGGGACCTGAAGTTTCATTAGGGTAAATTAGTTAATGTGTTTCAGGTATTTAATTTATTACTACCAAAGATGGATGGAATTTTACCCTACAATTAATGAGCCTTATGTTTTCATAGGAGAGTGGGATTATCATTCTTGTCATAATATATTTTATATAGGTAAACTTTGAGTAACTATATATTATATTGTGGAGATGATTATTGAATTATTTGAGGGTATCATTAGTAATTTTTTCTTACATTTTGGTTTGATTTCATAATTTATTTTATAAGTTTTTGTCTATTTTTTTTACAAGGAAGGAAGTAAAGTTTTTTATACACGTGCTACTTGGTACCGAGGTGATTTGTATCCCTTATTACTATATAAATACATTTGTGCTAAAATAATTAAAAAATTTTCTAGATAATCTAGAATCTAGTGGATTCATTAATTTATCATATTAGTGTGCACATGTGAATTTTTTTCCTAAAAAGAACATTGGGATCTTGTAGTTCTATATGTATTGCCAAAGGATGAACTATGTTACTATAAATAACTAATATAAGTTACCATGGATGGATAGATTATTTGATCTATTAAGAGGGGAAAAATAAATTTTTAAAATAAATACTTGTTCAATATATCACCATCTTAGGGTAAAAATTCAGGATATATTGAATACATATTTCCAACTAAATATTTATATTAAATCTACAAAAAAAATGAGATAATTTCCAATACCATTTACAAATTAGAGTCCACCATGTCTTGTCTATAAAAATAATTTTTCCTTTTATTTTATTCTCTCACATTTAAACTTTTATAACTTCAAAAATTCATCCATGATCCAATCACAGCTTACCTCACATGTAAATTCATGTCACTCTTAACTTAATAAAAAATTAATCTAGAGTTATAACCATAATTAGAAAATTAAGGTATAGCTATAAGGTTTTTAAAACTATTTTTTTCACACTATGAGGCATAATATTGTTTTCAATCATAGGTAATTATTCAATGTGATTTTGGTGGACAACGGTTAGTGAGTAGAATCATTAAATAATTTATAGGCTAAAAATATGAGGTTCTAAATCTTAGAAAAAAATTCATAAATATTCAAGTGAAATAATAAGAAATATACCTCACTCAATTATCCATTAAAAAATGTGCACCACACTCTATTTTCTTAACATGGACTGTGATTTGGACAATAAATGAAATGAATGGATTTATCCTTATTCTCCACTTTTTTATCTACTTTATTCATTTCTTTCTTTCATAGAATATAGCAGGATAAAGAAATGTAGTGAAGGAATAACAATTCATTCCCTTTTATTCTTAAGATATCGATGATATATAAATTTAAGTACAATGAATAATTCAATCAAATTTTATTTTTCATTTCTATTTTTATTTTTTCATTCTTTTTAGATAATAGGATGATAAAGAATGTAGTACAACAATGATAATTACTAATGTACATTTCAATTTACAATTCCTAAAATAGTGTCCTATAAATCACACAACTAGTAATGAGATGTTTCCTAGGAGCACAAACGAATTTCCCTTTCCCTATACTCAAACTTGAAATGGTCATGAAAATATATTAAGAATAAAGATAGGTAATGATAGATTGAATTGTAAAGTGGATTAAACTTATAGATCAATTCATGGATTCTAAGGGCTAAATAATGGTCTATATAAAGGGTAAGTCTCAAATTAAAAATGTGGTTTCTATGAAACAATGCCACAAAAATATCAAAAACATTTCATGAACTCTAAATATTTAAAAGGGATATAATCACAAGTCCAAGTATCTCTCAAGAGAGTTAGGGTATTAGGAATAGTGTATGAAAAGTATTTAGAATACATACCAGGAATAGAAAAATATTTTGGTCCAATGATTCATAAACAGGGATTTCAAAAAATGTTTAAAACTCATAAAATTTTTTTTAAAATAAAATTCCAAGAAAAGGTTTCATCTCAATAATCATTTAAAAATAATTTATTTAAAAATCAATCCAACTCTCTTAAAATAAATTTAAGAGCGAAAAATTATAATGAATAGTCATTAAACATCAATGTTCCTAAAAAATGAAAAGGGAAAATCAAAAATGGAAAAACAAATTCTAGGATGGTTAATACTCCCCAAAATTTAAATTTAATTACATGTTTGAATTAAAGTACAGGAAACATCCATACAAAAATTAGGGTATAATTCACATAAGAAGTAAAAAATATGACTTATTTTATTAGGTTGTATGTTCTTTGAATTATTCTACTAGATTTTTTATTCTAAAAACATATAAATAAAAATTGATAAATAAATTATTTAAAAATTAATTTAAGTAGTAAATGTAAAAAAGTAGATATAAATTTTGGTTATCCACCAAGATATGTTGTTTTTTTTACTGCCTATAGCTATGAAGTCTTCTAGTTATCCTCAATCCATAAGAGGATGGGGTTTATTTAGTAATAACCACTAAAAAATTCTTCTATTTATCATCAACATGAATTAGTTACATAGAAACCTATAGATAGTGTTTTTTAATTCCTAACCCATTATTATGAGGTATGGTTTTTATGGTTTGGATAGGAGTAGGTATGGGTCTTCTTTTAGTCTAGTTTCCACTACTGTTGGGTTCTTACTTCAACTTATAGGGCCTTCAAATTTAATATTTCATTAATAATTTTTACCAAAGAGGATTATTTTAATAGATTAATTTCTATGAAATGAAAACAAGATAAATCAATATCAAAATATTCCCCCTTAATTAGGTTATATTTTAGTTTATTTTATTTATGCAAAACCACTGGGTATTCTTCTTTATTCAATTTTAGTACCATAATTTCCTCAAATGTGTCCATGTATTCATTTATTTGAATTTAAAAGGGTGTTTATGCCTTAGAAATATTTACAATTTCAAAATATAGGGGGTTATATTCTATTTCAATAAAAGATAAATCAAGTAAATAGAATCTAATTAAAGTTAAACTCCTTTAGGTAGTTTGGCCTAAAGATATTTCTCTTTTTCTCTACTAATTTACATATGGAATCTTTTTATAAGAGAGGACAATGGGTGTAATATTATTTATTAAAATACCACTATCTCATTTTCTTCATTATCCATTAAGGAAAATGCCATATATTGTGCATATATATCATCAAAATAAAGAGGGGTTATTTTCAAATGAATTTTAGGGAAAGTAAAGAAAAATGAATTTATTATTTGATTATCCTCCTATAAAATTTCATCTAGTATCTATTGTTATTCATGAAGTTCCATTTGAATTATATCTTAATGTTGAGGTGAAAGAGGGTTTTTTATTGTAGCTTTAACCTCATCAATGTATTCTTGGAATGTGGGATGGAGTGGACTATTTGGGTTTCTTTTCCACTTAATGATAGAACTATAGAAATTAGTAAGATAACTTAGTTAGTTCTCTAACCAAGGTGTCCTAAATTTGGTAATCAAGGTCCTATTTAATATCCCTGATGATATTTAATTACACTTCCTCTTTGCAATTTGAGATGGGGACTTCCATATCATTTCTAGAAAAAAATGAATTAATTTTATTCATGTGAGGGGGTGAATTAATAACAGTTTAAATTTTTATTTTTAATGAAAGAAAAGAGAAATATTTATAAAATTTTAATGGTATAAATAGTGATTGGTTGTTTATGTCCTCAAAAAAGGTTCTACATTTTTAATTCACCCATCACAAGGTGTAAAAAATGATATTTATTTTCCAAGTAAAACATAGTGGTCAACTAGGTTTAACTCTCTCTTCATGAGCCTTTGGTTCCAAATCAATCATTATATATTCTAGTCACTTATTATATTTAAAAAAAATATTTTTATAGGAAGAAAAGAAAATGGGGGGTTTTAAAATGTAATGAAACAAAAAAAGTAAATGTATAATATAAAATGCATATGAAATGAATAATGTTATAGGAAAGAAAATACTTCTAAGACAATCACCCTATATGAGCCTTAATTGTATCCTAAATTGTATCATACCAACTCAATAATCACACTATCTTATATTTATGGACATACTCTTCTTTCATGGTTGTTAATAAATAGTGTGCCTGACAATCTCAAAGCACAATTCACATCCACCTACTCCTTTATTATCAAATTAAATGGATCCTCAATCTAGGGGACCCATTAGCCCACCTTCTTAGCATGAAATCAAACACATTCATCACTAAAATATCAAGCCTTTATCATATTCATTGATAATTATGGAAGGTAGGGAGAATAATTTAGAAGAATATATTAAACCTAAGATAACTATAGGGAGAATTCACTATCACCTTTCCATGCAACTAATTATCCTCAAAATATCCTGAAGTGGGCAAGAAATTTTTTAAATATGAATTCACAAGGACTTAGGTTCAATATTTGATTCATTACTCAGGATAACCTTGGGGTAAGTTCTTCACTATCATTATGATTGCATATCATAGTGATAAAGAATAAATAAAATTAAAAGATATATATATAGAGAAAAAACACAAATGTTATTAAAATTAAATGTATAAAATGAATTATATAGGAGAAAAGAATAGTAGAAAACCTATTATTTAATATTTACCTAGCCAATTGGAAATTTATTTGAATATCTTTAAAAAATAGATTGATCATTTAAATATGTATATCATCAGGGTTTGATGTGCATGGGATTTCTTCAAGTGAGATTGGATCAAGTAGTAGGATCGTGTGAGAAATAAGCTCCTGTATTTTCTTCTAGTTTTGAAGTATTTGAAATATTACTTTATATAAATTTAAATTTTATTCAAAGATCCCTTGATCATGTTTCTTTCTTACTACTCATGAAAATATATAGAAAATATTTTAAATGACTGGAAGTGTCAGGAAGGATTTTATACTATAACAAAACTTTTAATTATATAACACCATTAAGGGTTTATTATCACAACGAGCTTCAAAATTATTTTTCTGTATAAGAAAACATCATCCACCACATCATGACTCTATTTTTCACTATGTGAAGCTTTTATTTCTCTAATTTTGTTATGTTTAAATTTACACCTTGAAATCTGGGTCAAATTTCAAAAATTATTAACCATTATAAATCTAAGGGAATCAAAAGAATAACTATTATTCATTCCATTATTCACTAAAATTTGTATTGAAGAGTCAAAATGAATCTTACATATTCCAGGGAGATTCAAAAACACTCTTGAATATCAATTAGAATAACTTTTATATATTCCACAATTTACTAAATTTTTCTTCTATGTTATAACTGAAATTTATGTATGGATTGAACTAGTTTTATGTATTTAATCAATTAAAAATATACTATATAGATACTTAAAAATGGACCTATATATAAACCAATCCATTATAAATAAAATTATTCATCTAATTTCCAGAAGCTATATGTTAACTATTGAACCTCAAATGTGTTATTATGATTACAATGACTTAAATAATTTTTAACCTTTGTGTTTTACTATTTATTGGTTTAAGTGTTTAGATAATTTTATAAGTAACAAATGGTCCAATTGAAGGAATTAAATTAATTAATGGATTCCTTTAAGACCTTTTTGGTCTGCACCCACCGGTAACCCAATACAGAGGCACCGGCTTGTCTAAAGAGGAGACAATAGAACCTACAGTTATGTCAAGCTCAAAAACTAGCTAGTGGGGCTCACTAGCCTACTATTGGAGTCTATAGAAACCTGTAGAGATATAGAAATTGCACTGAATACCTGATGTGTTAGATCCCTATAGAGGATAGAACCCTGAGAGGGGGTGAATCAATGTATTAAAGTAAAAAACAATTCTTCATTGAATGAGGGTCTTGTTATCTGACCTTGAGGAACAAATAAATTTTTATCTACCTTTCCCCTAAATTAAAAATGAAATTATTAAACAAAAAAGGATTTTACTTGGTTTACCCTCTTTCGAATGAATCCAAGGAGAATACATGAAAATATGTCTCTACACTAAATTCATTTAAAAATCACTACTTCAAGTACAATTTGGATTGTTCTCATTGACCCTCCTACTTCTCTTCCATGAATAATTTGAGAACGCACTACTCTCCCTATACAAGGAAATCATTATTACATTTTTTAAACTTTCCTTATCCACATGAAGATAATGTATACACTGAAAATAGTGTTTCTATTCAGTACATACAATATCAAATTCCAATGAGAATAGGACTCCTAGAATGAAACCTTATTCAACCTTCAACCTTCTAGATGAGATCTAGAAAAAACTCTTATAATTATCCCTATGTCACTCTCTACCAATATTTTTTCTTCCAAGAGAAATATCATGTGATTTAGATATGATTCTCTTATTTGGTTAATATCACATGTACTTTAACTTCCATTTTAAGCATCAAAAATGATATTTAAAATCTCCATGTTTATCAGACTATTTTCCATGAACATAAACACAATAGATATTTTCATATCTGAAAGTATAATTGGTTGATAATATATCCATATATATAGTATGTATTTCTATTAAATATTTAAAATTGAATGTGCACCCCCAAAAATCTTGGTCTTTAGTTTGACCCTCCATTTAAGAATAACCGCACACATTAATTGCATTTATTAATAGTTAATAGCTTCCTAAATTATACTCGTATATTCCCACATGTATAATACATTGTATCCATTTCCTTCATGTTTCATCCAACAAGCCATTACGACGTAGTAAATCTTCCACAATACAGTAATCTCTAGATCTTCAGTTTCACCCACTACATATGACATAGATTCTTCTATAAGGAATAGAAATATCTAAAATAGTAGAATAAAATATAATATCCAATTACCTTTGTGTCATATCACATACCTTTGTGGTTCAATTTTATATACTATGGAATTTCCCAATTGTATCTTGAATTCCTTGCCTCTATTGAATTCAAATCTTCTATGATGTAAGGTGAAGCTACGATTGGCATCTCATTATCCATGGGAATTATGTGGTGATGTGTTCATCCATGTGGTGTACCATTACACAACTAGACACCTTTACATAGGTACCCTTTTATAGTCTTATTAACCTTACGCAGGTACCCTTATGATGCCTTATTACCCTTATGCAGGTGTTGTTGGTACCCTTATGCAGCCAGGTTACCCTTACACAAATGTTGTAGCTAACCTTACATAACCTCATTGATACCCTTACACATCCCTCTTTGGTACCATTATATAGCTTGATACACTTATGATACCTTTTTGGTGCCCTTATATAGCCCTCTCTAGTACCCTTACACATCCTGGTACCCTTACACAACCTCACTATAACCCTTACGCAACCCTTATTGAAACCCTTACACATCCTTAACTACCCTTACATGAGCGTTTACCCTTAGGAAATCCCCGTATAACCTTATTTGATCTTTTCTGTTCTTGTATATACCATTAAGTGGATGAATAATACCCTTATATGATCTTGAATATGCATTTACACAAGATTCCATAACCTTAAATAAGTTGCATATACAAATACGCAACCTTTCTACCCTTATGTGAAATACTTGTCAAAAAATAAAAATTATATTGTCAAAATATACACGCCAAACTCATAGAGTTTCAAAAATATACCCCTTTAATTTAGGTGATAATATATCCTTTAAAATTACCATTAAACCAAGTAAACCAATCTCAAATTTCAATTATCCTACTTATTGTCAATAAAATACATGGGGATATTATATATTCTTATACTACCCCAATATATATGAATTAGATAGAAAAATCACCACTTAACACAGGATATAGTAACCAATTCCCTTATCCGACTAATTTTGGGCTTTTTGTAGGAAACAAGAACCTTATTTAACACTTACAGGGCAATCCATGAAATCTTTGCGTTTCAATTCGCAACAGTCTATAAAAAATTGATTAGGATTAAGAACCTTTGATATTCATCACAAATCCCCATGAGTCTTTATCTTTTGAAACCATTTGTGGATACCTCTAGTTGGTTTAAAATTTGAGGGAACCACTTGTTGAAAAAAACTCTAACAATTCATCATCATTTGGAAATATTAAAAAAATAGATGATACCAAAAATCAAACTAATTTCTATAAAAAATGGATAAAAAATTAATTTTTGTGGTTCTTTCTATTTCTCATTTAATCCACTTCAACAAAAATGACACTAATTCATTTTTTTCCTTATTAAATATTTTTTTCATCCCCTATAACATGGGATATTCAATCATAATCAACACCATGGATTGTATCTCCTCCCTAATTTTTCACCTCTACACAAACTGTATAAAACACTAAATCATATTAGAAGAGGGGTTTCCATACTTTAATAAATTAGGTGGATGGATACGATGGGACTCCCAGAGACAACTGATGTTTTTCAAACACTGCTTTGGGTAGTTCCTTGGTCAGTTTATCGGCTACTGGATCTTGTGTTGAGATGTACTCCAATACCATTATTCCTCGCTTCACCTTCTCCATTATGAAATGATATTTGATCTCAATATGATTTTCCCATGAATGAAAAATATTATTTTTTCAAATATTAATCACACTTGAATTTTCACACATGATTGGAATAGGAGAAATCACTTCAATACCCACATCATGAAGTTGTCATTTTATCCATATAAATTAGGTCCATTCTTGAGTGGCAGCTATGTACTCATCCTCCACGTGCTCAAAGATATAAAATCCTTCTTCTTGGTTTTCCATGATATGCCTAAACTCCCAAGATAAAAAGAACCACTTGACATTTATTTTTGTTCCTCTACCAAACTATCCCACTATTCATAAATGAATGCCAAAAAAATTGAGGTGAATCATTGTGATAGAACAATCTATAGTCTGTTGTATGATAAATGTATCAAAGTATTATTTTCAAATCCTTTGTAGATATTTCCTATGGATCAATCTGAAAACAAGTTTCTTGATAAGTATAAAATAAGATATTAGGTCAATTGGAAGTAAAATATAGTAAACTTCTAATGATTTATTGATAGGTAGCTACATCAACCTTATTTCCCTTCTCATCATTTGATGATTTCAATCTTGTCTCCACTAGAGTTTCCATGGTCCATGAATTTTTTATCTAATATCTTCTTAAAACCTACTTGGCATATTTATTTTGTGAGAAAAATATCATATCCAGTATTTTAATAGCCTTCAATCTAAGGAAAATTAAAGTTCACCAATTATATGCATCTCAAAATTGAACCTCCTGAGTTTTTAAAACTTCTTTCATTAGATATGTAACAACCCAAAACTCTATAAATGAAATTACCCTTCATATCTTAATTTAATATAGTATAGATCAAATAAAATCACTTATATAACACAATAAAAACATCATAAATGAAGAATTAATGAAATAATATGTATTCTTAGAAGTTAAGGAACATATACCGATGAAATTTTAACATACCCTTAGGAATAGTAATGTGACCCTTATTAATATCAAATTGGCCAATAGAATATTAACCTCACCGAAGAAAGTATAAACAAAATTTTTCCATTTATAAATGAAATTATGATATAATTATATCATAGTGTAAGTAAATGAATATTTTAAAAATTAATATTTAAGTGTTGGTATTTTTGTAAGTCATAAATATTTAATTAGACTATTATAATTAATAAAATTATTTAAAATAAAAATAAATTTCATAAAAACTATTCATAAATAAATATTTTTTTGTCTTGTGATTTTAGGATAATTTTATGAGAACATAGTTAATTTTTGAAAGTGTTATAAAATCAATTATAAATTTAAAATTGTATTTTCTTTATTAAATAATTATTTAATTAAAAAAATATCATATTTAGAAAATTATTTTTATAAAATTCAGTTCAATTTTTAATTCTACAAGTAAAAAATGGTTAAGGTGAATTTTTGAGATTTTTCTAAAATAGTTGAATTTTTAGTGAATAGTAAAATACATTAATTTATAGTATAAATACATTATAAGAAAAATACACTATTATTTGAGTCATGTATGATGTAATAAACCTTTTTTAAAACTCACATGAACTTATTACTATATTTAGACACAAGAATCAACAATATTTCTTGTATTGAGAAAAATAATGGCAAATCACCCCTCTCATCCACTATAAAAATCACTCCTCAACCCCTCCTCTCTTCACACCTATAAGCCTTTAATATTGTTTAAATTCTACCAAAAAACTCTTCCCTAGTCTGTAACCTCATCCATGAGCTATTGGTCTTTCCAAAAGACCAAAACCCCTTCCCTTAAGGAGGTTCTCAAGGAGGATAATTCAAGAGGTAAATCCCCTTCCTTTTTCTTTTAATTTCATTTTAATTTACTTTCTTTTCATATCCTATCCTCGCCTCCTCTATAAAAATGATCGTGATAACTATATTATAATATATATACTATAATTATATAATTTTAATGTAATATATTTAATTAATCTCATTACTCTCTCTCTCTCTTTTATTTTAAAAATGAAATTATCGTCTAGGAGGTGCCAATTTACAACCTTCGTGGTCGACGAAATTTCATTCTTCAATTTCTACTTCAAATCTGGTCATGAAACCATTTTTTTGTTTGAAAAATATTATAAAATATTTATTATATATTATTTAAGTTTCATTAACCATTTTATTTACATAATATTAAATAATTTAACAAAACTAGTTCATTGTGATCGAAAAAACACTAAAATTAAACTAAATGATTATCAATAAAATGTTATCTAATGATTCATCCTAATATATGGAAGTAAAATAATAAATAATACCAATTACACTTATTGTTTTCATTAATAAAATTTAATTCCAATTTTTTGTAATTATACGCATTTTATATGAACTTCATTACTCATATACAAGTATACTAATTGTGAAAACCAAGGAAACGAATGCTCCCGAGCAATAAAATTGTATCTTATAACTCATAAAAATGACCATAAATTAACTTAATAAAATTATAATAAATCAAATACATGTATATTAGGTTATTAATTAATTATTTAATTTAATTTGATTATCCAAGATGTTAAGGTCACGTGTAAGACATATTCGGACATAAGGTAAGGGTTTTCTACCCGAACCTCCATTCTCTTTCAGGTTACTCTTTTTCTCTCTTTACCCCAAAGAAATTATTAATTATTCTTATTTACTCATCATAAATTATTTTTTAATGTTCTATATATATGTACCAATCACAATCCTTCTTTATTTTATGGTTAGTTACATGTTTTAAAAATATCTTTCTCAAACTCTTCCCGATAAACAAGCCCAATTCGAGGGAAGTTCTTGAATCCTTACCTATTTTCAAGTAAAATATATAGTCTATTTTAATCCATAATTATTTTTATAAAACCACTCATTTTATTATAAAAAACTATATTATTTCACTTCTAGTTTTATAAAAATATTTTTCCAAAATAACTCTTCTTTTAAAAGTAAAAGAGTATTTCTATCAAGTATTACTCGATGATTTTATAAGAGGATTTCCATCTATTTCAAAACTCTTGTTGATTCTTAAGTTTAATTGGGATTATAATTTTATTATATCATCTACCATATTTTATTTAATGATTTATGATTAGTTTGACTATGGATGTTCTATCTTGATATTATTTACTATATTACTCTGAATGGTTCGTGTTTATGTTTACAAATTGGGGAAAGTTATTTAAATTTCATATGTTAGTTTCAAAATGAATGTATATGTTGATTATGATTATCCCCTTTTATATGAGGAATAAATTTTACTTATTAAGTGATGGATGGTCCCTTCTATAGACCGTCGATGCATTGGTAGGTCTCACGAGACAAACCATCCTGGGTTTTTTCCCATTATGTATGGTGTCTAAGACGAGGCCTTAAAGGTATGATTATGATGTCCAGTATTATGCATTCCCTCATTATGAAACTATTAATTGATTGTCCATGTAATTATTCAACTAGTATAATATCCATGGTTATGTTTTATTGTGGAATATTTAATCATCTTTTAATTCCTTCAATTTTATGATCAGGGTTATGTTTTAATGGAATGTGTACTTTTAGTTATTCACCATGATTTATATTTATACTTCCACTGTATTGTATACCCTTATTGAGCTTCTGAGATCACCCCTTTCTTATGTTTTATTTTTCCCCAGTATGAAAATATTTATATTATGAATGACTTTTAAGGATAATCTTGGAGTTATGTATCAATAGTGGTCACTAATCCAAAACACAAAGGAGGAGGAAGGAATGAAAAGTATGGAATGGATGGGTTTTATGGAAATTTTCCTAGAAAAATATTTTCCTCATGAACAACGAGAAGATATGGAAAACAATTATTTAATTTGATGTAAAAGGAGGATGAGAATGTTTCCAAGTATGAATCCAACTTTAAAAGGTTAATAAAGCATGTCGCATACTACATATGTAATCCAAAGAGAAAGATTTATTGATTATTTTATGGTTGAAAACCATTCCTTATAAGGGCACTAGTCTCAAAAAATTTATTATTGTATGAAGATATAGTCTCATGTGCTATCAAGACAGAAAAATAATTCTCTAAGTCATATGACTTAAAATTAACGAAAGAGAATAAGAGGGCCGGTGAACTCTCTGGAAAAGGAAATAAGAAAAATAGAAATAAAGGAAGTGTCTATATTACATCCTGTGATAATTTTTGGAAGAATCACCTCAGTACTTTCCAGATGGCTATCGGTGTCTGTTATAAGTGTGGAGAAAAATTCTACTAATCTTGTGATTGTAATAGAAATAAATAATCTACCAAATTTGAATGATATAATTTCAAATAGATGAGATATTATGAAAATTATTATCCTAGTAATTAAGTAAACTTTCCCCAAATAAGGCCAAGGGAATAAGGAAAATCTTATGCATTCACAACTGCTGAGGTTGAAGTTTCTAATGATGTGGTGGTAGGTACTTTAATCATTTCCTTAAACTTAGAGAATGCTTTATTTGATTTTGGTTTATCGCATTCTTTTATATCATCCCATTTTTTCAAGAAAATTATACATTAACAATTTGATTTAATAAAGGAGTTGTTAGTAAAAACTCATGTGGTAAGTCTCATTGTAACAAATATGTGTTAATCATTCTCCTTTCGGACACATAACATTCTTTAGTTTCTGGCCTTATCATCATACCTATGATTTACTTTTATATAATTCTTTGTATTGATTGACTTTCAAATTATTATGTGTAAATCTATTTCAAGAGGAAGTAAGTTACAATTTCTTATAATGATGTAGAATCTCTTATCTTTAGAGCATAAACCCCTCCATATGATTCTTATCTAGATCGAACCCTAGTTTCTTTACTAAAAGAAATTCTTGGGGAGGATGATAATGCAATATCTATGGGTGAGGAAAGAGATATTCAAATTGAGGATGTACCTACTGTGCAATATTATAATGATGTATTTCCATATGATCTACCTATATATCCTCCAGAGTATGAAGGAGAGTTCTATATCGATTTAATCCCTATTTCAAGACATATATCAAATATTCCTTATAGAATATACATGGTGGAATTATTGGAGCTAATAAAAAAAATAGAGGAATTTAGTGATGAAGGATTTATTCACCCTAGTGTTTCTTCATATGGAGCCCATGTTCTCTTTGTCAAGAAGAAATATGGGTCCATGATACTATGTATTGACTACAAGGAAATAAATTCTATTATGATAAAAAAACAGGTATCATCTTCCTATCATTGATGATTTATTTTATCAACTTCATGCAGCCTAATATTTTTCTAAGATTGACTTTTGATCTGGATTTCATCAACTGCGTGTGAGGAAAGAAGATATTCTAAATACAGTATTTCCAACCAGGTATGGGCATTACGAGTTTACAGTAATGCCTTTTGCACTAACTAATTCACCCTCTATTTTCATGGATCTAATGAATAGAGTTTTCAAGTAATATCTTGATGAATTTGTTTTGGTATTTTTTGATGATATCTTGGTATAATACAAAATTTACAAAGATCATGAGAATTACTTGTGCATAGTTCTAAAGAATCTTAAAAGAAACAAGTTTTATGGGAAGTTTAGAAAGTGTGAATTCTGAATTCAAATAGTTTATTTTCTTTTACATATTACCTCTATGGATGGAATCTTAGTTGATTATATGAAGACAAAGTTGTTTCAGAGATTTCCAATACCAATGAACATAATCTAGGTACGTAGTTTTATTGGTTTTGTAGGTTATTATTAGAGTTTCATTCAAAACTTTGCCTGATTAGCTAAACCGTTAACTAACCTTACTCTTAAAGGGTTTAAGTTTTTATGGATAAAAGAATGTGAATAATGTTTTTAATAATTAAATAAGAGGTTGGGGAATGCTCTAATCATGAATATACCATCAGAAAATGGTGGATTTGTGATTTATAATGATGCATCGAAGAAAGAACTTGGTTGTGTCCTTATGGAGAATGATAGAGTTATTTCCTATGCATTAAGGTAGTTAAAAACTCCTGAACATAACCATCCAACTAACAATATTGAGTTAGAAGCTGTAATATTTTCTCTGAAGATTTGGAGACACTATCTCTATGGTAAAATATCTTAGATATATACGGATCACAAGAGTTTGAAATACATCTTCTCACATAAAGAACTCAGTATGAGGAAAATGTGATGGATTGAGATACTCAAGGATTATGATTTTCCAAAACACTAGCACCATGGGAAGGTGAATAAGGAAGCAGATGCTTTAAGTATGGAGGATCATGGATTTCTAAAAAATGAGGATTGAAAAAGATTTTGTGTAAATGGATCTAGAAAATTTGGATATGGGAATTATCAAGGAAGGTAAAACATCCTTAATTTTTTAATAGGTTTCCCAACAATATATATTGGAAAGAATTAAAATTTCTCAGGGTGATTATGAGAATCTTAAAAAGAAAAGTAAAACTGTGAATGATGTGAAGATTCCAAAATTTATGTTTCAGGTTAGAATTTTGAAATTTGGGAGGAGGTTATGTGTTCCATATATACTCAATTTAAAAAGGGAGTTATTAGAAGATTCTCATATATCAAATTCCTCAATACACCCTAGTATCAATAAGATGTATAGAGATCTAAAGGAACATTTTTGGTGGTATAATATAAAGTGAGAAATTGCTGATTATGTATCAAGATGTTTAGTCTGTCAATGGATAAAGGATGAAATACAACATCCTAGAGGTTTATTGAAATATCTTCCTATTTCTATATATAAATGGGATGACATCACTATTGATTTTTTCATTTTATTAACAAAAACCCCAAGAAATAATGATGAAATATTGTTGATTGTTGATCGACTTACCAAATCTGCACATTTCTTCGCCATATGGGAGAATTTTCCACTAGAGTATCTTGAATGAGTTTATATCAATGAAGTTGTAAGACTTCATGGAGCACCTCTCTCAATTATGTCTAATCATGATCCACTATTTAAATTGAAATTTTATAAAAACATTCAGAAATATTTGGATACTGAACTTCATTTGAGTACTTCTAATCACCCTCAAACTGACAGGCAGTTAGAAAGGATGGTCCAAACTTTAAAAGACTTTTTGAGATCATTCTAACTTGATTATAAAGGTATATGGGATTAGTATTTAACTTTGGTAGAGTTTTCCTAAAATAGTAGTTTCCATTCTATCATTCAAATGGAACCATGTGAAGCATTTTACGGAAAGATATGTCGTACACCAACCTGTTGGGATGAAATTGGTGAATGGAGTCTTGTAGGCCCAGAGCTTGTGGAGGAAGCAATAGTGAAGGTAAAGACTATTCAAACTCATATCAAATCAACTCAAAATAGGCAAAAGATCTATGTCTATAATCAAAGTAATTATTTGTAATTTCAAGTGGGAGATCATGTTTTCTTGAAATTATCTCCATGGAAGGGTGTTATAATGTTTGGGAAAAAGGGAAACTAAGCCCCATGTACATTGGTCCTTTTGAAATTATATAGAGAGTTGGATTTGTGGATTTTTGTTTGTCAATGAATTCTATCCTTTCTAAGGTACAAAACATTTTCCACATATCCTTGTTAAGGAATTATATGCTAGACCCAACACATGTACTCACTTATAATGAAATATAATTCAAACCTAACTTATCTTACTATAAATAGACTATCCGGATTCTGGAAACTAAAGAACAAGTGTTGAGGAATTAGACGACTCGACTGGTAAAGGTACTTTGGAAAACCCAAAAAATTGAAGAGGCAATGTGGGAGTCTGAGGATATTATGATGAAGAAATATCCAAATCTTTTTATGGGGTGAAAATATGGAAATTTCAAGGAAAACAATTTTTTAAGTGGGGATAATGTAACGACCTAGAAACTATCAATGAAATTTTCCTTCTTATGTTTATTTAATATCGTATATATCATATAAAATAACTTATAGAACATAATAAATATATAATAAATGAATAATGGATAAAATAATAGTTATTCCTAGAAGTTAAAAAACCCATACTGATGAAATAGTAACATGCCCTAAAGAATAGTAATGTGACCCTTATAAATATTAAACTCGACAATAGAATTGTAACCCCACCAAAGAAAGTATAAATAAAATTTTTTCATCGTATAAATGAAATTATGATATAATTATATCATAGTGTAATTATATGAATATTTTTAAAATTAATATTTAAGTGTTGGTATTTTTGTAAGACATAAATATTTAATTATAATATTATAATTAATAAAATGATTTAAAAGAAGTATAATTTTCAAAAAAAAAGTATTTATAAATCAATATTTTTTTGTCTTATGATTTTAAGATAATTTTATGAGACCTTATTTAATTTTTGAAAGTGTTATAAAATCAGTTATAAATTTAAAATTGTATTTTTAGAGTAAATAATGATTTTAATTAAAATTAAATTTCACATATATAGAAAATTAATTTCATAAAATGGTTTTCATTTTTTAATTCTGCACATCGAAAAAATTGTTAGGTTGAATTTTTGGGATTTTTATAAATAGTTGAATTTTTAATAGATAATAAAATATGGTAATTTACAGTAAAAATACATTATAAGCTAAATACACTATTCCTTGAGTCATGGATGATGTAATAAAGCATGGTTAAAAATAAAATGCACTTATTACTGTATTTAGTGATAAGAATCAACACTATTTCATGTCTTGAAAAAAATAATAAAATAATGAGAAATCACCCCTCTCCTCCACTATAAAAACCTTTCCTCACCCCCTCTTCACCTCACACCTCTAAGCCTTAAAGCTTGTCTAAACTCTACCCAAATCATATTCCCTGTTATCTACTCATGTCAATTATCTCTTTGTATTTCCAAAATACCAAAACCCCTTCCCTTAAGGAGGTTCTCAAATATGATAATTAAAGAGGTAAATCCCCTTCCATTTTTCTTTTAATTTCATTTCAATTTACTTTCTTTTCTTATCCTATCATTTCCTAATCTATCCAAATGATCATGATAACTCCAGCATCATCTATATAATGTAATTATATCATGTTAATGTAATATCCCTCATCAATATCCTTACTCTCGCTCTCTTTTATTTTAAAAACAAAATCATCGTCTGGGAGGTGCCAATTTACAACCTTCACGGTCGACGAACTTTCATTCTTCAATTTCTCCTTCAAGGATGGTCATAAAACCATTTTTATGGTGAAACCAGATTAAAAAAATATTATATCTTATATAAGGTTCTGGAACCATTTTATATACAAAATATTAAATAATAGAACAAAACTAGTTCATTGTGATCGAAAAAACCACTAAAATTAAGCTAAACGGTTATCATTAACATGTTATCTAATGATTCATCCACATATATGGAAAAAAAAAATTAAACATATGTTTGTTCATTAATAACATGTAATTTTAATTTTGGAGAATTATACTCATTTCACATGAACTTTGTTACTCATATACAAGTATACCAATCATGAAAACCAAGGATACGAAAGCTCCCGAGCAATAAAATTTTATCTTATTACTCATTAAAAAGGAAATAAATGAACTTGATAACATTATAATATATCAAATACATATATTAGGTTCTGAATTAATTAATTAATGGATTTAATTTTATTATCTAGGACATTAAGGTCAAGTGCAGAACACATTCGGACATAAGGTAAGGGTTTTCTACCCAAACCTCCATTCTCTTTTGGGTTACTATTTTTCTATATTTATCCAAATAAAATTATTAATCATTCCTATGTACTCCTCATAAATTCTATTTTAATGTTCTATTTATATGTACTAATCATAATCCTTCTTTCCTTTATGGGGAGTTATATTTTTTAAAAGGATCTTTCTAAAATTCTTCCTAATAAACAAACTTGATTCAAGGGAATTTCTCAAATCCTTACCTATTTTCTAGTGCACTATATATTCTATTTTAAGCCACCATTATTTTTCTAAAATCACTCATTTTATTATGAAAAAAACTATATTAGGTCACTTATGGTTTTATACAAAATATTTTTTCAAAATAACTCTTCTTTGAAAAGTAAAATAGTATTTTTTTTCTCAAGTATTATTCGATGATTTTATAAGGGTATTTTAATCTATTTCAACATTCTTGTTGATTATTATATTTAATTCGGAATAATCATTTATGATATCATATACCAAATTTTATTGAATGATTTATGATTAGTTTGAATGTGGATGTACTATCTTGATACAATTCACCATATTACTCTGAATGGTTAGTGTTTATGTTTACTGATTGGAGAAAGTTATTTAAATTTCATATGTCAGTTTCAATATGAATTTATATTATAGAATCCCGCATTTTTATCACATAAACTTTCATTACATTTTACAAAACCGAGGATCTTTAAGGTTTAGTGTCTTGGAAACCCGGAACTTAAAACATGAAAACATAAAACATTCTTCTTAAACACTTGAAAGGATTCTCCTCATGTTCATCCTAGGTTCATTACTGCATCTCATAACCTGTGAATATGCATCAAAAGAAAGGGTGAGCAGAAGTCCCAATAAGGAAAAAAAGAGAAACATTTTACATGTGAACTTGAGATACTTCAATAAGGTCGTGAAAAGAACTTTAAGGAATGAGAAAGAAATCATGAGATATATCATAATAAAAATAACATTTTTCATAACTTGAAGATGTGGATGCAACATTTAACATGGAAAATCATGAATATATCACCAAGGTCCATCCCCAAGGTGTCATTTGAAAATTACCAAGGTATCGTGAAAATTGTAATCTCTAGTGGTTACATCATTACCCAATGCATTGGAGCGCTATCAGGGAGCACCCTTAAATTTTCCTTTATTATCATGTGAGCCACATATATCATCATCAAACATTCCATAAATAACCCATATAGCATAAAATAAATGGGTTTCATTTCATAATCATAACGTTTTAAAAACTGCTTTAAAGACATGATCTTTACGTCACTTTAAACCCACGGAAAGGGAAAGAGGGTTTCATGTATGTAATTCCCAGAATTTAAAATAGAACGTTTTGATATATATGTGAATACCCCTGTAGAAATAAGATCTTTGAGTATTCACTTTATAACATAAAATAATTTTTAGAAAAGATAGAGAGGCATTTTGAGACGAAAATTCTGCAGCATAACGGCTATGTTACAAGGTTTTAGAAAACATTGAGAAGAGAGGGGACATGGGTCAAACATTCATAAATGACCCATAAAACAGTAGAGGGACAAAATATAAGGGATTTAAGAACATGGTAATGAAATTTTAAAATATAAAATATGAAATGAAGAACAAGAAAGGAAGAAAAAAAAGATTTCTCTTATGAGAATTCGGCAGCCTAATGGCGTCACTTAAACTTCAAAAAAATTGAATTGACAAGATCAAATAGGGTCTCTCATCACATGAAAATATGAGTACAGTATGATAGATATATAGATCATAACCCAACATAATAGAAAGTAACTTGAAAGAATTGACATGAAAGTAGAACTTCAAAATGAGAATGGTGAAGAACCACTTAAAAATTCGGCAGCCTAACGGCGCCACTTAAAACTTCAAAATACTGAATTGAAGAGATCAAATGGGGTCTCTCATAAAATGATCATAAAAGATCAGTATGATAAATTTATAGATCATACCCCAACATAATAAAAAGTAACTTGAAAGACTTGACATGAAAGTAGAACTTTGAAAAAGAGAAGGGTGAAAGAATCCCTTAAAAAATCGGCAGCCTAACGGCGCCACTTAAAACTTCATAAAACGAAATAATGAGAGTAAGAGGGTATCTCTCATTATATGAACATAAAAAGGGCAGTAAGAGGAGTATAAAAGAACATCCTCCAACATAAGAACATAGAGCATAAGAGGAATGACATAAAAGATATCACTTGAAAAGAAAGAGAGGGGTCGGATCCCTTACCTTAAAATGTAACTCTTAAAACTCAAAGGTTGGGACCTTGAGGGCTTGGGGGCACCTTGGGAGGACTCCTTGGGAGGTAAGGAGACCGGAACGTCGTTTAGGATGGTTTTGGAGTCGAAAAGATGAGAGGAGGTCTTGGTATTTATAGGGAAAGTGAGGGGACAAGGCATTAATGGCCAAGGGACACCTCAAAAGTGGTTTTCTCAAAAGCATGGGCCCTCCCATGGTACTTCCCATAAAGTTAGGCCACATGGGGACCCCCACACAATAACTCATCCTCTTTAGTCTAACATCCTTTAAAATATCTCATGACATCATCATGACACAGTTATGATGTCATTAAACATACTGAAACCCTAAAACTGTATTTTTACTAATCACTGAAAATTCAACTTTCTCAGAAAAATCCCAAAATTTCACCTTAACCAAATATCAATGCTCTGATTTCAAAAATGAACACCATTTTATAAAAATAATTTTCTAAATATTTTTAATTTATTTTTTAAATAAATACACTATTCACTAAAAATTCATTATTTTTAGAAAAATCCCCAAAAATTACCTTAACATAATATCGATGCTCTAAGTTCAAAAATGAAATCCATTTTATAAAAATAATTTTCTAAATATTTTTAATTTAATTTTTAATTAAAAAATACTATTCACCCGAAAAAACTAATACTTGAATAATAATTTATGAAACTGTTTTTTAACCATTTTATTGAATCACATTACTTAATCAAGGTGCCTAGATTATATTAATACTTTCTTTAAGTGAGATTACTAATCCATTTGGTCACATTACTAATCCTAAGCATAAAATCACTATTCATAATTTACTATTCATCAAAAATTAAGTTGATCTTTTTAGACTCTAAATTCCGTACTGAACATATTTGTAGAAGACCATTTTTTGAAAATCATTACACATTTTTATTTATTTAAGTTTTACATAAACATTTTTAAAATATCCTTTCTCTAAAATTCATCAAAAATATGCATACTATATTTATCCAGTCATTTAAAAATTCATAAACTTCATCATAAGAAGAAATCCCAATTTTCATTTAAAACAAAGGATTACACAAGGCAGTTATGGTCTCCTTACATAGCCCCTTATTACACCAGCATAGGACCTAAGTGTAAGGTGTGCTAAGGTTAGAGAATCTGAGGGAGGCTCGGCCAACATCGCACGAGTAGTAATTTCTATCAGTTTGAACTTCTCGCGAAGGCGATCTCATTCTAGCTTCACATGATGAAGTTCAGCTTGGGTTTGGTCCAAAGCAAAGCCTAGTGGTGCTACCTCCTTCCCAAGTTCTGTTAGATGGGCTTCGATCGGTCCAAGACTACTGGGTGAGGCCATCGAATCTTCTTTCTATATTAATTAACCAAGATTACTTGTATTTAGAGACAATAATCAAAAGGTTTAGTTTCCAGTGGTCATATTAACCAATGGTCATATAACAGTCAAAAACCAATGGTATCATTTTAATTATACTCATGTTATCAAATGAAACATTTTTTTTGAGTATAAAAATAAAATCAAATAACACATAAAATTAGGAAACAAGATTTATTCAAAATTTCGGGTCGTTACAATCTTCCCCCCTTAAGAAATTGCGTCCTCGCAATTTTTAAAATTAGGTTTTGAAATTTCATTGAAAGTCCCACATCGGAAAAGGAGTCAGTAAAACTATTACTTTAAAAGAAAGAAAGTGAAGTACGAAGGTCACCCGAGTTAGCCCACACTGGGGTTCCATGTAGGAAAACATGGACATGGAAGAAAAACAAAGGGTCAAGTTCTGAGGGAGAGTGATAGAGAACATGATTAGGAGAAAGTTAACCATAAGAAAATCCCAAACTTATGATGTGTGTAAACGGTCATTGATTACCTAGTACAAAATGTAAACCAACAACATTTTTGTTTTACGTTCCTTTTCATAATTTTGAGGAATTCATTTACTACATAGAACAAAAACATAATAAAATATACCTACCTTCATGTAGAGTTTCATCCTTTAATAAGATTCTACCAAAACTAATCTTTTCTCCAAATGATGAGCATTCAAAACTACTTGGTCTCATCAAAACACAAGAATCATCTTCTAGAGAATCACATAATCCACAAAAGATTAACTATCTATTTCTTCTATCTTTAAACACTATCCCAAAAACAGAAAGGGTAAGGTAAAACAAATCTTCAAAAAGAAAGAATCCCATAGGAAGGGAAACTATTTTTAAATATTCAAAGTTCCATGGTACTACCCAAAGTTCATCATAGACCATCCCATAAATAACGGTCCTTAAAATTCCTCAAAATAAACCAAACTAAGATTGAAACCCAAATACAAGAGGGATTTGATAACATAGTCTTCCAAAATAAACTTCATTGTTTATCTCCAAACAACATCAACCACACCTAACATCTTATAACAAAAGTAGCTAACCTAAAAATATTTTACCCAAGATAGGTTAATCATTCCCATAAGTAACCTAAATTACTATAAGTCCACCTTAAGTTCATTGATTATTCAAAATATAAGTCAACCTTACTCAATGAAAATACCGTAGTAATCTATTTACCTCGATCATATAGGGTCCTCAAAATAGTGAATGTATTCCAAAATAATAATCATCTTTTAATCTCCTAATCATCTCTGTCGTATTAATACAGAAATCGTAGCATTTCCTATCACATTGGTTGTTGGGACATGTTCTTCCATTTCCCACAATTAACTAAGAAAAGAAACTATAAATAGGGGCTTAAATACTTAGCCAATAATCAAGCAAATAAACTTAAAGCATATAAGGATAACTTCTAGTTAAAAATTATACCCTAACTTGTGATCCCCTAGGTTCCCATCTAGGTTATCCATGATCATATATTCTTATGTGAAACTTTATTTTATTTTATCTTTGTTCCTTTAACAAAGGTTCATACTAAGATTATGAATTTACCAAAGTATATCCCTGGGGAGTGTCGTAACCAAGAGTGAATCAAGGCCCGTTGTCGTGTACCAGTTCCCGTTCGAGTCTAGCTCAAAGCGGTGTTTTCAGGTTTTACCCCTATGTACATCTGTTTCAGAGCCACCTCTACCTGCTCGTATCCAGATAGAGATGTATTTGCTTGGAAACCCTTTACTCAATAATCACCAAAATACCAGGAAGATTTCCTATATTTAAACTTTTCTATAGGGTTCTTCCTAGATTTTTCATATCCTAATTTCCACAAATAACTAAACCATCCTTTGATACCAACTATAGAATCCCTCCTTTTTATCACATAAACTTTCATTACATTTTACAAAACCGAGGATCATTAAGGTTTAGTGTCTTGGAAACCCGGAACTTAAAACATGAAAACATAAAACATTCTTCTTAAACACTTGAAAGGCTTCTCCTCATGTTCATCCTAGGTTCATTATTGCATCTCATAACCTGGGAATATACATCAAAAGAAAGGGTGAGAAGAATTCCCAGTAAGGAAAAAAAGAGAAACATTTTACATGTGAACTTGAGATACTTCAATAAGGTCGTGAAAAGAACTTTAAGGCATGAGAAAGAAATCATGAGATATATCATAATAAAAATAACATTTTTCATAACTTGAAGATGTGGCTGCAACATTTAACATGGACAATCATGAACATATCACCAAGGTCCATCCCCAATGTGTCATTTGAAAATTACCAAGGTTATTCACCAAGGTATCGTGAAAATTGTAATCTCTAGTGGTTACATCATTACCCAATGCATTGGAGCGCTATCAGGGCGCACCCTTAAATTTTCCTTTATTATCATGTGAGACACATATATCATTATCAAAAATTTCATAAATAACCCATATAGAATAAAATAAATGGGTTTCATTTCATAATCATAACGTTTTAAAAACTGCTTTAAAGACATGATCTTTACGTCACTTTAAACCCACGGAAAGGGAAAGAGGGTTTCATGTATGTAATTCCCAGAATTTAAAATAGAACATTTTGATATATATGTGAATACCCCTGTAGAAATAAGATCTTTGAGTATTCACTTTATAACATAAAATAATTTTTAGAAAAGAGAGAGAGGCATTTTGAGACGAAAATTCTGCAGCATAACGGCTATGTTACAAGGTTTTAGGAAACATTGAGAAGAGAGGGGACATGGGTCAAACATTCATAAATGACCCATAAAACAGTAGAGGGACAAAATATAAGGTATTTAAGAACATGTTAATGAAATTTGAAAATATACAATATGAAATGAAGAACATGAAAGGAAGAAAAAAAAGATTGCTCTTGTGATAATTCGGCAGCCTAATGGCGTCACTTAAACTTCAACAAAATTGAATTGACAAGGTCAAATAGGGTCTCTCATCATATGAAAATAAGATTCCAGTATGATAGATATAGAGATCATAACCCAACATAATAGAAAGGAACTTGAAAGAATTGACATGAAAGTAGAACTTCAAAATGAGAATGGTGAAGAACCACTTAAAAATTCGGCAGCCTAACGGCGCCACTTAAAACTTCAAAATACTGAATTGAAGAGATCAAATGGGGTCTCTAATCATATGATCATAAAAGATCAGTATGATAAATTTAGAGATCATACCCCAACATAATAAAAAGGAACTTGAAATACTTGACATGAAAGTAGAACTTTGAAAAAGAGAAGGGTGAAAGAATCCCTTAAAAAATCGGCAGCCTAACGGCGCCACTTAAAACTTCATAAAACGAAATAATGAGAGTAAGAGGGGATCTCTCATTATGTGAACATAAAAAGGGAAGTGAGATGAGTATAAAAGAACATACTCCATCATAAGAACATGGAGCATAAGAGGAATGACATAAAAGATATCACTTGAAAAGAAAGAGAGGGGTCGGATCCCTTACCTTAAAATGTAACTCTTAAAACTCAAAGGTTGGGACCTTGAGGGCTTGGGGGCACCTTGGGAGGACTCCTTGGGAAGTAAGGAGACCAGAACTTCGTTTAGAATGGTTTTGGAGTCGAAAAGATGAGAGGAGGGCTTGGTATTTATAGGGAAAGTGAGGGGACAAGGCATTAATGGCCAAGGGACACCTCAAAAGTGGTTTTCTCAAAAGCATGGGCCCTCCCATGGTACTTCCCATAAAGTTAGGCCACATGGGGACCCCCACACAATAATTCATCCTCTTTAGTCGAACATCCTTTAAAATATCTCATGACATCATCATGACACAGTTATGATGTCATTAAACATACCGAAACCCTAAAACTGTATTTTTACTAATCACTGAAAATTCTACTTTCTCAGAAAAATCCCAAAATTTCACCTTAACCAAATATCAATGCTCTGATTTCAAAAATGAACAAAATTTTATAAAAATAATTTTCTAAATATTTTTAATTTATTTTTTAAATAAATACACTATTCACCGAAAATTCATTATTTTTAGAAAAAACTTTAACATAATATCGATGCTCTGAGTTCAAAAATGAAATCCATTTTATAAAAATAATTTTCTAAATATTTTTAATTTAATTTTTAATTAAAAAACACTATTCACCCGAAAAAACTAATACTTGAATAATAATTTATGAAACTGTTTTTTAACCATTTTATTGAATCACATTACTTAATCAAGGTGCCTAGATTATATTAATACTTTCTTTAAGTGAGATTACTAATCCATTTGGTCACATTACTAATCCTAAACATAAAATCACTATTCATAATTTACTATTCATCAAAAATTAAGTTGATTTTTTTAGACTCTAAATTTCGTACTCAACATATTTGTAGAAGACCATTTTTTGAAAATCATTACACATTTTTATTTATTTAAGGTTTACATAAACATTTTTAAAATATCCTTTCTCTAAAATTCATCAAAAATATGCATACTATATTTATCCAGTCATTTGAAAATTCATAAACTTCATCATAAGAAGAAATCCCAATTTTCATTTAAAACAAAGGATTACACAAGGCAGTTATGGTCTCCTTACATAGCCCCTTATTACACCAGCATAGGACCTAAGTGTAAGGTGTGCTAAGGTTAGAGAATCTGAGGGAGGCTCGGCCAACATCGCACGAGTAGTAATTTCTTTCAGTTTGAACTTCTCGCGAAGGTGATTCCGTTCTAGCTTCACACGATGAAGTTCAGCTTGGGTTTGGTCCAGAGCAAAGCCTAGTGGTGCTACATCCTTCCCAAGTTCTGTTAGATGGGCTTCGATCGGTCCAAGACTACTGGGTGAGGCCATCGAATCTTCTTTCTATATTAATTAACCAAGATTACTTGTATTTAGAGACAATAATCAAAAGGTTTAGTTTCCAGCGGTCATATTAACCAATGGTCATATAACAGTCAAAAACCAATGGTATCATTTTAATTATACTCATGTTATCAAATGAAACATTTTTGTTGAGTATAAAAATAAAATCAAATAACACATAAAATTAGGAAACAAGATTTATTCAAAATTTCGGGTCGTTACATATATGTTGATTATGTTTCTCCCCTTTCATATGAGTAATTCATAGTACTTATTAAGTGATGATTGGGTACCTCTATAGCCCCTAAATGCATCAATATGTCTCATGATAAAAACTAGCCTGGGCTTTTACCCATTATGTATGGTGTCTTAGTTGAGGCATTGACGGGATGATTATGATGTCCAACATTATGTATTCCATCATCATGTAACTAGTAATTGATTTTCCATGTGATTATTCTAATAGTATAATATCCATGGTTATGTTTTATTATGGAATATTTAATTATATTTAAATTCATACCACTTCATGGTCAAGGTTATGTTTTAGTGGCATGTGTACTTTTAGTTATTCACCATGCTTTATATTTATGCTTTCACTAAATTTATTACCCTTACTGAGCATCTGATCTCACCCATTTCTTATGTTTTATTTTTCCCCAATATGTGAGTATGTATATTATGAATGACTTGCAGAAATAATCTAGGAGTTATAGGAGTTTCTAATGGATTTTCTACATTGTATTTCATTTCATGATGTAATGAAACTATTATATACATATCTTGTTTTTCAATGCTACTAAAATATTTGTTCCTTTGATATAAAAAATCCTTGTAATCATACCAATGTATTAATGTAATGCACTAGATCTAGGATACTAGGTTTAGGGTCCTTGCATGATATCATCTAAGCCTCTAAAAATTATTTCATCAACATATATAAGCACCATCAATCACTATTCATTATTTATATTGATGTGGAGGTTATGATAAAATCCCCCACTATGAAAACCAAACATCTTTAGGCATTGATCTAACTTGCAATATCATACTCTTGGTTCTTACGTAAGTATATACTAATCCTTAATTAGTTAACACACTTTTTCTTCATTTTCATTAAGGGAAAATCCATTTGGTTTCTCAATGTAAACTTTCTCTTTAAGGACACCATTAAAGAAAGAATTTATAACTTCCGTTTGATGTATTTTTAACCCATTATAAATAGTCATGGTTAAGAATAACTATATTGTTTCTATCCAAGCTATGGTTGAAATGACTCATCAACATTTATTCCTTAAATCTGGGAATATTTTGTGCACACAAGTTGTGCCTTATTCCAAATCACTTTTCCATCTACATTAAGTTTATTTGGGAACACCCACTTTGTTCTGGTGACATTATTGTCACTTGGTCTTATAACAAATTCCCTATATTATTGTTCTCTATTTATTCAATCTATTTATTTATATACTTGGTTCAAATCTCACTATTTTTAGCTTTTTAAAAATATTTTGGTCTGACCAATGATAATAGAGATACCAACTTCTAAACCATCATTGTTCTGGTTTGGGTTGAGGTTGTCTAGTTTTCATAATTTTTATTTTAGTAACTTTATCATAGCTCATTTTTCCTTGTGAATTTACTATAATTTAAGCACTTTATTCAAAATATGAGTCTTTATAATATTTTTCCTAATATTTTTAACTCCCCCTAAACCTGATGCTTCTTCATTAGTTTTTGGTTCTGAAATTGGTTCATTTTCATGTGAGATAAACTCATGTTCAGCTATAAGTTTATCACTTTCAACCACCACAATGTCATTTCTCTTAATCATATTTTCAATTATATTTTTTTAACACCTTTAATATTTACTCTTTGATGAGAATCCAAGAAATAGTCCTTCATCACCTTAATCTTAAAAAGAAATCTCTTCTAGTTATTGAGAATAAAACATTTAATTTCAAACACTCAAATGTTCTTGTGTATAGTTTTCATTCCATGTTAAATTTCATATGGATTTCTCCCTTCATTTTCACATAGAAACACTCTATTAGAGATATACACTATTGTAAGAATAGAATATTTCTAGTATAGAAACTTTTCAATTAACATTATTCAGGCTATGTTTTTTATTATGATATTTCTCTTTCCAATGCCTTGTTTTTCTAGGGTGTTATAATAGCTTAAACCTAATGTTGAATTCCATGCACCTATAGATATTTTTCAACTTTATGATTTGTAGATTTGTCCCATTATCAGTTTGTAATTTTTGAATCTTCACACCAAGAATCTTTTTAGATCTATTATAATATATAGTAATGCCTATGTACACCTTGATCTTGTTTTTGATTGGCATAATCCATGATATTTTGATGAATTCATCAATAAAAATCAGATAATACCAATTTCTATCCATTGATTTTGGTGAAATTTGCCTAAAAACATCCACATGCACAATATTAAGAAACCTTGATGCCTTCATCTTCTTTAACTTGTATAAAATTCATATAATATTCCTCTTTTAACATAAATCACATATGTGAGTGTGATCATATAGGATATGGGGAGTATCACATACTCCATTTCTCTTTAACAGCCTCTCCTAAGATATTTGGAAAAAATGGACAAGCTACCTATACCATAGCATGTTCTATTGATATTCGGATAGCATAAAGAATCCTTCTCTAACAAGGTATATATGTCCCTTGGTTCTTCTTCCTTCTAGAATAATTGAACAATAATTAGATTTTACAATACACGCATTTTCATTAAACTCCATAGTATGTTTGTGGTCACGCAATTAGCGGACACTCATAATATTATGACTTATCCAATTAAAAAATAGAACTTTAGTTCACCTGAGATCTTTTCCTCCAATATTGTATTTTCTAAACCCAACAATCTTAAGAAACTCATTGTTCTTAAAACAAACCAAACCATCTTTATTGTGCTTAAAATTAAAAATGAGGCCTTTATTTTCGATCATATGTGATATGAATATACTATAAATTATCCATGATCTTGACTTATTTGTTTCCCTTAAGGAAATATCAATAACATTTTCCATCTCTAAACTTACTTTCATTATCCATGTTAGTGACGAATGTTCATCATCAACATTTTTCTCCATGAACTCTCCTTCTTCTTGAAAAATAAAAAAATTGATTCTTTATGATTTTTCATAAAGGCTATAACTTTTTATTTATTCCACTTTGAGGAATTATTTATGAAGTTATGTGTATTCTTGTTCACAATTGATTACCTTATGCCTAAAACCTCCACAAAAATTATAGTATCCATTAAAATAAAAAGGATGATTATAAATTTTTCTTACTAGTTTGGATTGGTGTTTCTCTCAAAAGGATATCCTAGAAATAGAGAATTCATAGTAAGTGTATCCCAACATTTTTCAGAAAAAACATCCTACTCTTGAAGATTTATAATTTATCTTAGTTTTATGGTTAATTGTGTTTCCAATTGTGTAAATATCTACCTTCTATAGGGTTTTCAGAGCTTGAAGTTTTGAAATAATAACATATTTTCCTTTATCTTTGAACTGCTAAACTTGAGGAAAATATATATGTTCTTTATCATAAATTCATTTTTCCTGACTTGATGATGATGCCTTTATGTTTACCTTTATCATTTCAAGTACCAAAAATAATTCTTAATCTTCTCACTTTTGATGCTAGTTCATAACTTCTTCTTCTAGATCCTTAATTACTTTCACTCTATTGTAGATATTTCTATCCAAACCATAAATTATTTGGGTTTATTCTCAAATTTTGAGTTTCATTTCTACTTCTTTCACTGAGTTTTCTGAATTTCTATATTTTAGTTTTTTAATCTTAGACTTCGCCTCTAATTTTTAACCTTATTTTTGTTTCATGTAGATATTAGAATCATTTAAAAATATATTGGTATTCTTAGCCTTTTCCGACGAAACTTCATATTCTCTAAGGGCTTCCTTAAGTTATACCTATAGATAAACCTTTCTAATGATGCCTCTATTATCATCATCATTATCATCATTTTTTTCCTATTTTTAATAGTCTTTGACACACCTTCGTCCTTATAATTTTAAACTTCTTATACTTCAATTCCTCTAGAACTATCATCTTATTTAGAAATAAAAACTTTCCTTTTGAATGGCATCTATTGGGAATTCCTTGAACATTTGTTCACCTTATTGGGTTTTTTTCCTTCATTATCATCATCATATTGATATTTTTTAGGAAATTTATCCAAAATATGACCCACCTTTAAATATTTGAATCAAGAAAGGGGAATATTACCCTTAAATATTCCTCTTTCTATCATGATATTCGAAGATATAAACTCTAAAACCTCATCAGTTTTTTTCAACATGTGGATTATATTTGATTGAGAGATTATTCATGGAATTAAAGTTTACCTCCTTAGTAATTTACTTTGTTATTTCCTCATTGTCTTCCTTTCTCATCTCAAAAGACATAAGAGTCCAATAAAAACTATCAATTTAAATTGATTTTGGATCTTTTTATTCTAGAACTGACCCTTTCTCATTAAAGTGAGGATGGATTCTTCTCATGATCCTTTTCATGATCTTCTCATCTTTGAGATATTTCCCAAGGCCTTACATATACTAAAAAATAACATTTAGATGGCCAAAAAAGGCATTAACCTTATCATTTGAACTCAATCTCAAATATTTATATTTATTCCAGAGAACTTGAAACTTTTCCTCTCGAACCTTCGAATATCATTCGGAAATATTCTAAAGATTTTCCCACATACATAAAGAGGTTTTTTATGAAATTGAATTTATAAAAATGGGATTTATAAGAGCACTTCATAGAGAATTTATGGATTTAGAATCTTCATCTAATTCTTAATGATGTCTCTCTTTTAAAGCTTTGCTTTCAATATTAGCAGTGGTTTCATAAATGGATGATGTGTAAACATTCATGCCAAAGGATCAGCAATAATGATGCTTCTAGATTTTCAACAACCGTAAAATACTGCCTTTATTGATGGATATAATTTTATGGTTGAAAACTATTTTCATGCTTCCAAGAGAGAAATAGAATAAACAACCCACTGATACCACTTGTTAGATCCTTATAGAGGATATCACCTAGAGGGGGTGAATCAGGGTATTAAACTTCCTTAAATGGGGATATTATTTTCTCTCCATGAGTAACAATTCAATTTATCTCTACCTTTACCCTCAATAAATGATGAAAATAGTAAACAACACAAGGGGTTTTACTTTGTTCCCCACCATTAGGATATGTCCAAGGTGCATACATGGAAATGATCTCCTACACCAAATTAACAAAAATCTTAACACTTTAAGTAAAATTTGGAGTATTATCACTAACAATCCTATTTCACTACAATTAATAATTAGATAACTCACTAATCTCCCTTAACAAAGAACTCAGTGCTCTATTTTCTGAAAATTTCCTTCTTCACCTAAAGATGGTGCATACAATGATGGTGTTTCTCTTTAACACATACAATGTAGAATTCTAGTGAGAATATGAATCATGGAATAACACTTTATTCGACCTTCAAACTTATATGTGAGATCTAGAAAAACCTCCTAGAATTATTCCTATATATATCTATTCCAATTTATTTTCTTCTAAGATAATTTCATGTGATTCATATCTTCGTCTCTTGTGTGGTCATTATCACATGTGTTGTAAATTCTATTTTAAGCTTCATATATGATTTTTAACATATTTATAAGTCTCAAGATATTTTCCATGAATATAAATGCATATAATATATTCATATACATAAAATATAACAGCATGATAATATCTCTATCTACACAGCATGCATTTCTATAAAATATAAGAAAACTGAATATGCATCCACGATGATCATGGTATTCAGTTTAAACCTCAATTTAAGATTAACAGAATATGTTCACAAAATTTTTGGATATTTAAGAGTATCCTAAAGTATGTTCCTATATTCATGCATCACTACTATGAAATATCCATTACCTCTAAGGGGTATCCAAAAAACCCTTGCAGCATATTGAATCTTCCATGGTGTATTACTCTCCAACTCATCAGAACCACCCACTAATTATGGAATAGATTTTTATCTATGGTGTAGACATCTATCAAATAGTATAATAAAATATAATCTTCACTAACCTTTATAGCATAGAAAATTCCTTTATAGTGAAATTTTATATAATACGGTATAGTTCCATTGTACCTTGAACTCCTTGACTCTATTGAATTTGTATATTCTATTGTGTAGGGAGAATCTATAGTGTAGCCATATTATTATCCATGGTAATTCTATGATGAGGTGACCATCCTTGTGGTGTACCCTTAAAAAACTAGCTACCATTATGCAGGAACCTAAACAATTCTTCGTTACCCTTAGGCAGGTACCCTCACACATCCTTATTACCCTTATACAGGTGTCATTGGTACCATTACATAGCCTTGATACCCTTATATAGATCTCTTTGGTACCCTTATATAGCCTCACTGATACCCTTATACAACCCTCACTAGTACAATTACATAACCTAGCACCCTTACTCAACCTCATTGGTAGCCTTACACTACCCTCGCCAGTACTCTTATGAAACCTCACTGGTACCCCTATACAGCCTTGGCTATCCTTACATGATCAATTGACCTTAAATGAGCCTCATTTACCCTTATGTGAGCTTCTATATGTTGGGACTGACCCTTAAGTGGTCGAATACTACCCTTAAGTGATATTTCTTGTTCCTTTACACAAGAATCAATACCCTTACACAAGTTGTATGTTTCTGTACTTAGTTATGCTACCCTTATATGGTTGAATATGCTACCCTTATATGAAATCATTGTTATTAAATCCATATCATATTTTCAACAAATCCACTATAAACTCATATAGGTTCAACACAATGGAATCATACCAACTACCTAGTGGCTTCAATCTAGATCTGTCAAAGAGAATTAATGGTGGTGTATAAAGGGTTGACTCTACTTCTTAATTTCTTGTCTTAACCTAAGGGACCCAAAGATCCAATGATGGGTATAAATAGATATCATTGGATTCTTGGATCTTATCCATGAAAATCTATGAGAAATACTTTCCCCTAAATGACTCTTCATCAATCCAGGACATTCTTTAACAATAGATATCTAAGATCTTTCCCATTATCAAAATGAAAATTAATATTCAGTGAATTTAATCAAATTTATTTTTGTCTATCTTCTTAATACATTTTAATTCTCCCTTTTTGTTATTTTTTAAAGGAACTTCCTCTTCTACTTTTTCTCTATATCTCTCCTGATCATCCATTTTCATTTAAATGTCCTAAGAGAGAATTGAGTTATTTATAAATAGTTTATAAAACAGAACTATACCCCCTTATTATTATTATTTAGGTGATCACAACTATTAAATTGAGGGTTCACAGTTCTTGGTTTCAATTAAAACCAAGGGTCTTTTTTTGGTTCTTGGTCTTTGTTAAAACTAAGGGACTCTTTCCTTACCTCTTTTGGTTATTGGTTTCTATTAAAACTAAGAGGGAAATATAACCCCCTCAAGCCTTCTTGATTAGAATAGACCTAAGGGATTACTAATGAGCTATTGTAGAACTCCTTTATCAAAGTGTTCCTTTTTAATTTCTATAATTTATTCACCTTGATGCTTAAATTTTTAATTTCTATCATAATCGATTTACTTTCATTATTTTATTCTGAAATTGAATACTTGCATGATAATCAGTTTTATTTTACAGCATCATTTTAAAAAAATAGAGGTAATTTACCCCCATGCTTTTCATTTTTTCTCTAAATTATATTAAGTATAAAAGGGATTCATTGTGTTTTTTATAAAATTTCCTTGTTTTTTAAATTTATTTTTGTTTTATAAATCCTAACCGAATTCAAAGTTCAATATTATAAAATAGAATATTTTTCAAACATGCATGGTTCTCCAAAAGAGAAACCTATGGGTTGTGCACCCAATTTTTATGGTTATAATTATATTAATTGGAAGAATCTAAGGTTGGCCTTTATTAGATCTATTGGTTATCTTGTCTAGAAAATTTTTATGTGGGACTATATTCCTACTGGTGTAAAAGAAAAAAATTGACACTTGATGATATTATTAATTTTGAATTAGATAGTAAAGTTATGAATTCCTTACATTGTGTATTAGACAAAAAAATAATTTAATAATATATTTTCATGAAAAACTACTCATGAAATCTATAAACTCTTAACAATTACTCATGAAGGAAAAAATAAAGTTAATGATATTGGGCTTAATATGTATAGAAAATATATTTAAATATTTAATATGAATCCAAATGAATCTATTATTAAAATGATAATGACATTTACTAACAAATAAAATGGAAGAAATTATATTGTTGATACTCTTACTATAGAAAATTTAGTCAAGAAAATCCTTTGGGTTTTACCAAGAAATTGGGAACCTAAATTGAAAGAATTACAAGAATAAAAATACATTAGAAACTTATTAGTAAAGGAGATCATCAGATATCTCAAGACTTATAAGATCAAAATGAAGCTAGAAGATGAGAAGGAATTCAAATAATATAGTGATAGTAAGATGATTTGTTTTAAAGAAATTAATGAAAAATATTATAATAGTGATGAATTATCTCATCTGTATAAGAAGATAAACATATTATTCATTATAAATAAATCCAACCAACTTTCCAAAAATGAGGATGAACAAATTGAACAAGAAGTGACATTATTTGAATGTAAAAAAGAAGGAATGCATAAGGCTTGAATTACCCTTGATAAAAAATAAGAATAATAAAAAGAATAATAAAATCAAGAAAGCATTAAATGATTAAACCTGGAGTGAAATAAATGATTCCCTCTCCTAAAGAAAATCAATAACACATATCACCAAGTGTCTCATGGATCAATTCAAGGTCAATATCGAAGTAAAATATAACTCCACCTGTTTGACCTCCTTAAATTCCTCTTCTTCCTATTCTTATTAAAAAAATATAATATAAAAAGATCTAAAATATGATCATGATAAACTTGATGAATGTTTTCTCAAAATAACTTCAATGTACAAGAAACTTAAAAATAATTATAATAAATGAATAAAGAAAATATTGACTTGAAAATAAAGAATATGAATTATCAAATAAATTGAATACACAAATGAATTCTCATGAATTACAGTCAACTATAAATGATCTCAAAAATTATCCCATGAACTTTACACCATGTAAAAAAATGTAAATAAAATATTTGGTTTAAAATGTCATAAAAGTGATAATTTTTGAATTGTTTTTCTACAAATGAAAGTTATTACAAAAAAACGTTTGTAAAAGGATATTTTTAAAAAAATTGTAATTACTATTGTAAATATGAGCATCTAGTTTATGAATGAAAATAAAAAAAATGATCTATATGGTAGACCAAAATGTACCCATCTTTCATCCTACATCTCATCTCAAAAATCATTTTCAAAATAAATTTTGGTGCTAAAAATCCCTCTTAGTTAACATATGTGAACCCAAAATATGGGTACCAAAAATCATAATTTCTTAATTTTTTTGTAAACATGTCTAAAGAGTAAATTCCTAAAATGAATGTGGTACATGGATAGTAGATGATCTTGACATATGTGTGATAACCTCTCTAAATTAAATCAACTTGAAAAACTCTATGGAGGATATGTAAACTTCAATGAAAATTCAAGAAGTAAAACTATCAATATAGGTATAATTAGTTTTCTCAATTAAATACTTATGAAATATTTTTTATTCTTTAATGGTTTAAAATGAAATTTTATAAGCATTATCCAATTATAAACCAATGTTTTTAAAATATCTTTCAAAAATTGTCATTTAAAAGTTTTTGATTTCAAAGGAAAATTATTATTTACCACTTTTCATTTTTAAAGTGTTTATATTACTGATTTAAAATCTATTTCTACTCAAAATGTTAAATTTTTTAGCATTTTATATAGTGAGCCTTAGATTTGGAATAGACTCATTGGATGCTATATCACACACAAACTCATCAAACTCAACTGACATTAACTAGTATGAGATTTACCAAAAATGCATTTCAAAGATAACATTTTTTGTGAGCCTTGATAACTTGTTAAGAACATAAAACTTATTTTAAAATTAAACAAGAAGTATCAACCTATAAATATTGTGATATTTTTCACCAAGATATTTTTTGGACCAAATAAAGTCAAAATTATCAGAGGTAAATCATATTATTTTGTGATTGTCGATGATTATACAAGATTCACTTTTGTATTTTTCTTGGAACACAAAAATGAGTCTTGTGAAGTCTTCATAAGATTTACCAAGAAGGCTAAAAATGAAAAAAAAAAGAAAAATCATTTCCATTTAAATTTTCCTTGTGGGAGAGTTTGATAATAGAGAGGTTGATGAACTTTTTTCTTCTCAAGGTTATAACCATGCTTTTTCTACTCTTAGAACAGATCAATAAAGTGGGGTTTTAAAAGTAAAAAATCAAAATATTCAAGAAATATCAAGATCTCACTTGAATTATTTAAAACTCCCTCAATAATTCTAGGCCAACACAACCAATATCTCTAGTTAAATAATAAACTATGTTCTCATAAGATCCTTCCTCAAAATGACCCCTTATGAATTATAGAAAAATAAAATTCTAAAATTTTCATTTTTCAATGTGTTTGGATGTAAATATTATATTCTTAACACTAAATATAACCTAGACAACATTGATATAAAATAAAATTAAGTAATATTTCTTGGGTATTAAAACTTAGGTAAATCCAAAAATTCATTCAATAAAAGTACCAAAACTATTGAAGAATACATTCATATCAAATTATATGAAAATATTCTTAAACCAAAATTCCAATTAGATTTTGTGGATAACCTTGAACCTCTGACTTTTAATGGTCCAACTTCTCTGAAGAAGACTATAAAAGTTGAATCTCTTTATATTCATTTAACTAAAGCTTTGAAAATTTCTAAAGACCATCCCTTGGAAAATATTATTGATCATTTTCAAGATGGTACTTATAATAGAATTTATATCTTAAAATTAGTTGATCATTGTTCTTTTATTTATTTTATAGAACCAAAAAACCTTGATGATTACATGAATGATGAAAAATTTTCGTCTTCTATATAGGAAGATCTAAACGAATTAAAATAGAATATTTTTTGGGATCTTATTTAAATACCTAACAGTCATCATGTTATTGGTACAAAATGGGTTTTAATAAATAAATTATATGAGTAAGGTAACATCAAATGTAAAAAAACTAGACTCATGGTTAAAGGTTATAATAAATAATAAGGCATTAAATATGTTGAGACCTTTACACCCATTTCTTTGATAGAATTTATAATAATCTTGTTTGATTTCACCAAAAAAAATTAATTTTTATCTTTTCCAAATGGATGATAAAATTAATTTTTTAAATATTTTTATTTCTAAAAAAATATTAAACAACCACCTCATTTTGAAAATACAAAATTTCCTAATTCCATTTTGAAGTTAACCAAGGCTTTATATGTCTTAAAACAATCCCCTTGAGCTTGGTATAAAAGGTTAAAAAAATTATTTTATTAAATTATTTTAAATGGTAAAATGAATTTCAATTTTATTTCTAAAAAATGTTTCAAATGTTCTATTAATCATTCAAATCTATGTTGATGACATAATTTTTACATCAAAAAATGAATCTATTTGTAATGATTTTTTAAAATATTATGAGAAAATAATTTGAAATGAGTTTTATGGGTGAGGTAAAATTATTTATTGAATTTAAAATATCTTCAAATGGGGGGTGGAACCTTTTTAAGAAAATTAAAACATGCCAATGAAATTATAATTTTTTTTCAAAGATCATGCTAAGGAAATTAGTACATTTATGGGTATTTATTGTAATCTAACATTGGAAGAAACCGGTAAAATGGTTGATAAAAATATTTATAGAAGTATGATTGGGAGTCTTCTTTAACATATAGAAACTTGGTTAGACATTATGTTTAGTGTTTTTAATTAAACTAATTTTTAATCCAATAAAAAATAATTTCATATAAAATATATTAAAAGGAACTTTAGTTTTTTTAAAGGTTTTAAAAATCATGGTTTATTTTATCTTAATAAAACCTATTTTAATCTTTCTAGTTTTTCTGATGCCAATTTTGGCGGATGTTAACAATATAGGAAATGTACTAGTGGTGATTGTCACCTTCTTAGACATTATTTAATATCTTATATTAGTAAGAAGAAAAATTTAGTTTATCTTTCTACAGCTGAGGCAGAATATACAACCGTAGGGAGATGTTACGCCCAAATTATATGGATGAAACAAACTCTATTATATTTTAGGTGAATATTTAGTAACATTACAATCAAATATGATAGTTATAGTTTCATAAGAATCTCTAGAAATATTATTCTGTTTAAACACACTAAGTACATTGATATTTGACATCACTTTTTGAGAGACCACTTTCAAAAAGGATATATTGTGTTATAATAAAATATCATGAATCTTATATTAGCTTATATATTTAAAAAAACCATTTCTTTATAATGTTTTAATTTTATTAAGGGGATATAGGATTTTAATTATAGTAATTAATTTTATTATATATTTTTTTCTTTTTTTCTCTTTTCAAATATTAATTTTTTTTAAAAAAAAATTATTTTCTTTTTTTTAACAACTTGTTCTAATTTTTCAAAATTGTGTTTTTATGATAACATTAATTATTTTTATCTCTTATCTATCTAACAATTTTTCTTTATAATTATTTTTTCTAACAAAAAATGGGAATAATTGTTTTAATTATTATTGGGGGAGAAAATGTTTATGAAGGAGAAAGGTTTAATGTTAAGGGGAGAAACATTTAACAGTTTCAAAAAGGAAGAAGATCTCTAAGAGAAGGATATTATTTAATGGGGGAGAATAATGCTTTCGTTGAAAAGTTATTTATAATTATTTTATTATTTACATCTTCTTCTTCACCTTTATCTTATATCTTATATTTTATTTTAATATTAAATGCATTTTTTCATCAAAAAGGGGGAGTTGTTGAAACTCAAATGTCTTTTCATGATCACAATCACTTAAAGTGTTTATAACCTTTGTGTTTGAGTGTTTCTTATTTATAGTATTCAAATATATTCCTAAGGAACAAATGGACCAATTGAAGTCATCAAATGAAATATGTAGGAATGCCTTAAAGACCTTATTAGTCTAAAACCATCAGTTTCCTAGTACAGAGGTATCGGCTAACTTGTAGAGGATACAGTAGCACCTATAGTTTTTCCAAGCTAATCAGCTTTTCGGTGGAGGTCACCATCTATCCATTGGAGTCTATAAAAAACTAGAGAGTTATATTAAGTGCATTGAATACCCAGTGGCATCAATCCATCTACCCAGTGGCTTCGATATAGATATTTCAAATAGAATTAATGGTGTTCTTTAAAGAATTGACTCCACTCATAAAATCCTTGGCACAGCCCAAGAGATCCTCATCCCATATAAAGTTTATAAATAGACATATTTTAAGGCTTTGATCACATCTATTAACATACATGACAACTACTTTCTCTAAATAATTATTAATCAATCCATGATGTACATTTATAAGATATCTACAGGATACTTACTTTTCTCAAAAGTAAAACCAAGATTTAATGGATTAAATTCAATTAATTTTTTTCTCTCTTCATAATAATGTGTCTTACTCATTTATTGTAATTTATCAAAGTCCCTTCCTCTTCAACCTTTTCCCTCCCTCTCTAAAAATCTTTTTTCTTTTAAATATTTTAAGAGGGAGTTGAGTGCAATGTAAAGGGTCCATAAAAAAACCTATACCACCTTTTTCTTCATATTTAAGTTCTCACCACCTTTAAAGTTAGGGTTCTTGTTCCATGGTTTCTATTAGAACCAAGTGTCTTATTTGGTTCATGGTTTTTATTGAAACCAATATATTATTTTCTTTCCACTTTTGGTTCTTAATTTCTATTAAAACCATAGGAATAATATGACTCTCTCAATAATTCTTAAGGGGTGGATACATAGGGGATCCTTATTGATCTATTACTGAACTCCTTTATCAAAGTTTTAATTTTTTATTTTTTGTAATTTATTTACTGTTATTCTTAAAGATTTAATTTCTTCTATTCTCACTTTACATTAATTATTTTATTCTTCAATCAAATACTTTCATGATAATCGCTTTTATTTTATAACATCATTTTAAAATTGTTTTTAATGGTAATTCACCCCCCCCCCCATTCTATTTTATCTCTAACCAACATTAAATTTTGGGATTCCAAAAACACCATCAAACTTATAGAAAATAATATCTATCCATAAGAATTAATAACATAATAACAATAATAAAATCACTAAAAATCACTTTTAAGTCCATATTTTAAATAAATTATAAAATAATCATATAAAATATATATGATATAGTTTTCATTAAAATATAAATATGGTGTGAATAAAAATCATTGAAATAAAAAGTAAAAATAATGAAAATATATACTCTATTAATTCCCCCAACCATTTTTATATCCTTGATGAATTAGGTATTTAGTTTTATATGGACTCATTTATGATCATATTCATCAATGATATATTAATCTATTCCTAATATTATGAGGAGTATGAGTATAATTTATCTATTATCATTGTGGCATTAAGGGATCAAAATATTTATTCCAAAATATCAAAATTTCATTTCTGGAAATGGGAGGTGATATTTTATAGGCATTTTTTCTCCAAGCCCGGAATATCTTGGGATCCTAAAGGGTAAAAATAGTGATGTATTGGGATATACCTAAGAATGATTTTTAAAATTCAGGTTTTCTTGGGTATTATTGGATATTATCACAAAATAATTTAATACTTCTCCCATTTAGTTATTCCAATGATAATATTTACTAGAAAAAGGGTGAAGTTCCTTTGACATGATATATATGAGGATGTGCTTTAGTAGCTTAATAGAATATTTATTACTTCACCAATTCTTATTTCTCTCAAGTCAAGTAAGAAACATGATAATTATTGTGATGAATCTTGTGTAGGATTGGGGTGAGTTTAGATGTATGAGGTTTAATTTATTTCATGAATTTATTTAAATATCAATATATATGATGAATTATCCTATAGATGATTGTGAGCTATAAATAGTGGTATATATGCTCATGAGTTTGAAGAATTATTTTTCAATGAGAATTTTATTATGTGTATTGATTATAAAATCATGAAATATAATTTCATCCTATGATATTTTAATATTTGATGATGAATAAAATTTTAATATCACTAGTTGATTGATTTAACCTAAAAAATACACCTATGAAATAAAATTTTGACATTTATTCTTTGAGTAGAAAATATTTGGTTGAAATAGTTTAGAAATAAAAGGATGATTGGAAGCTTATGTCTCTTTTATCAAAGTTTTGTCTTGATGTATATTAGTATTATGGTTATATAATCCTATAACCCTTGACTATCACTTACTCATTGATGAATAAACTGGAGGGAGTTTAGATTTAGACTCTAAATGTCTGGTTTTTTGTGATGTAAAATATGGTCAGGAGAAGATGCCCAAATTAACTCGATATGTTGATTCTATTATGTTTTTTCATATTTGGTTTTTGGTTTTGTAGGGTTTATTATAATATGTGATGAAATAATTCCATATTTCTCAATGGAAAATTTATTCATATTTATCCATGATGTACCATAGATTTTGGAAATTCTTTTGGTGGTTGGGGATGAAGTAGGATATGGATATATTTTTTTCAGGTGACTCACCTATCTTTAAGTAAATGAAAAACAAAAAAGTTTTTTCATATTCTTTTTTGAAACCCATAATATCACTTTTCGGTACATAATTTAGTGTTTATTATTTTTATACTTTATTTTTAAATCTTAAGCCAAAATTTAAAAGTTTTGAGAAATTTTACAAACTAAATGGTTTTGGTGAATGATCCCCTAACTGTGATAGTTGACCATATAGGTTAATTTTTAAAGAAAGGAAACATTTTTACAGTATATCCACATTCTAGCTGACCATGTATACAAATAATTCAATTCTATAAAAATTATAAAATTTTCATTTTTTAAAATTTGAATTTTAATGTTAGGATTTTGTATCTCTTCCTCATTCCTCTGTAAGACTTCATGAGAATCCCTTCACAATTTACCCTATAGTCACCTCTATCCCCATATTGTATCTTTGAATATATTCACTCCTTTAATTAAATCATTTAGGCAATTAAACCTAAAACCCTTGTATTTATTTTATTTATCCTATATTTCAAACTTTATTCTCCTTCCATACCCATGGGGGACTAGGGTTTTGTTTTCTTTGAAATTAAATTAAGAGTTAACATTTAAAGGCTTTTGGTTACTTTATAAGGGATTCCTATTAACTCTTATAGTGGAAAAACATCTCTTGTAAGTGGGTTAAATGATTTTTGATAGATTTATATATGTTAAAGCCTTTGTTCTTTGAACCTTATTTGTTTTCCTATTTTAAGATGGTTTTATTGAGTGATTTCAAATCTTTTATTATCCTTTATTACTATTTAGTGTTTATTATATTGGTTTTTCTCTTGGTTTATATTTTTTTTGGAAAAATAGAATTCCTAACATGTATATGACTTAATTTGTATAAATAGATATCATAAAGTATTTTTATGTTTAAAACATGGATTTCAAGGATTTGAGTAAAACTATTTTGTGAAATGAATTAATATGTCATATAAATAATTTACATGGTGCTTTTATAAATAAAGATCATGGATAAAGTGTAAAATTTCATATTTTAATGTACCATTTCTTGGATTACCCCTAGATAAGGATGTTATCATTATAAATAAACTGCACTAATCTATTTAATTATTCTTGAATATTAATAAAGATGGGTGAGTCCATATATTATTTTGGGATTTTTTAAACCATTCACTACATAAAAAACTTCTTAGGAAACACCCCTAGGTACATAGGATGATCACATATACAAGCATAAAGCTAGGTTAGGAGGAAACTCCCCCTATATTCATCCCTCCTAGTCAGGATGGGACTATGACTATCAAGGAATGGTCATGATTCAACTTTTACTAGTTTCATTATGGCTTCTCACTAGTTTAGGAAAATACTATAAATAGTGGCATGTATGTAGTTGGATATGGATTTGAATATAATTATAATTATAGTAATGGTTCTAGATACGGTTATTATGAGGATCATAGGTCTCCCTACCCTAGATCCATTGGTACTTACCCATGATTCTTGTTATGAAACATTTATTACAATTTTATCTTCATTTGAACTTTTATTTATTTAAATGAATTCAATTTACATGGTTACATGATTATTTCAAGATATTAATATACTAGACAATGTTATTTATTTTCCTTTAAGAAATATAATAGTGTGTTCATAGTTTTAGTTCAACCTAGCATGAATTGGTTCACTTTACAAAGGGTTTACATGGATAATTTATTGGAATCCTATAAGATATATCTTTTTCACACCCTACATGAATTATTCGGGTGTATGTAGACTATATTTTGTCTAATAAAAATAAAGAAAAGTCACTTCGATGGTGTACTAGATTCTATATGAATTTTTATAAGTATTTAAGGAGGTGGCAGGTCAAGAAATTATGTTTATATCTTTGAGATGGGTTGAAATTGATGTTGTTTTTTGTTATTATTTGTCATGTTTTATGGTTATTATTTTGTAATTAGTCATATCACCTTTCCATTCCATTATCCTTTAATTTTGTTATACTCTAGTTTTATATATGGATCAGTTGATTTTTATTATTTATTTCGATTATGATTCATAATGTTTTTTACAGTGTTATGTATTCATGATTTTGGGTTATTATGAAAAGTTTATCTAAGATTTATTTCAAAAATTTCTTATTATATAAGTTTGACTCGCCAAATTATAGGATAGTAGTTTTGAGTTTATAAGTGAAACCTATTTTTAATTTTTGTAATTTATTAGGAGAAATCATTCCTAATTGAGTATGTTTTATTCCTAACGCTGGTTTTTAGCTTGTGGTGATCAAGAGCACACATTAAACCATATAATGAGTTGGATATGGTACTAGGATGGGGTAGACCAAGTTGATTTATTATAACTCTAGTATTTAACCATTCAAGAGTGTAACTAGGATGAGTTTACCATGGGTTTTGTGACAGTTTTCCCAAGATCATAGAAGGGTATAGATATAACCTAGTTAATTGATGACTAGTTCACTAAGGTATCATATTTCATACTTATCAGAGAGACTCAATAATTTGACGAGTTAGAAAATATTTATATTTGGGAGATTTTTTGGCTTTATGGGGTACCTGTTAACATAGTATCAGATCATGATGAGATATTCACTTCTCGATTTTGGAAGGGATTGAAAAATTATTTGGGCACTCTAGTGTGGTGGAGTAGGACTTACTATCCTTAGATTACTAGGAAATTTGAGCATCCTCTCATGATTTTTAAATATGTTCTTTTAGAATGTATTCTAGATTTTGTAGAAGTGATAGAAGATCATGTATCATAGGTATAGTTTGTTTATAAAATACCACTACTATTTAGATGTATTTTTTGAGGTAGTATATGGAAGGTTATTTTGATCACCTTTATATTGGATGGAGTCTAGTGACATGTTTATTTAGACCTAACATGGTGAAATAAACTTTATATTATACCTTGATGATTATAATGTGTCTATTTGTATCTTAGAGTATAAAGAAATCATATTATTATAAATGACACTAACCTCTTGAGTTTTTTATTATGGATCATGTATTTCTTCATTCTTGGGCTTGGTTGGGACATTAGTGTTCTGGTAATAAAGGGAAGTTTGATCCATTCTTTATAGGCCCATTTGAGATCCTATAGAGAGTCATGGATGTTTCTTACCATTTATAATTACCTTCAAAGTATATAAAAATGAATAAGTTTTTTAATATGTCTCTGAGGAGGAAATACAAACCATATTTGTCTCATGTAATTCGCAATGATGATATGTAATTGGATATAGATGATTCATATATCAATCATCTAATGTGAATCATTGGTTAAGGTTAAAATAATTTGTAGGGAATGATTTATCCAATCATGTATATATAGTTACAACATGTTCACATATAGGGGGATACTTAGGAATGTAGAGCTAATATGATATAACATCCCTAGACACTATCGGTAGGTAATCCCTCCTTAATTTATCGATGTTATACTTTATTTATGATCTATTTCATGGTTAATGGGGTTTGGGAGGTTTCAAGAAGAATTTGGGGAAAGGGGGGAACAAAGTGTGTTGCAAAAATCACTGGGTAGCTGGTGGATTAGAAGTAATTACCCAGTTGGGCACTTGGATCTACAGGTGGATCTATTAAGGCCACCAGGTACCCAGTGGATTAGCATTAGGTACCTAGTAGACTCCTATGGAAAATTTAATTAAATAGGGGGGAAATTTTATTTAAAATCCTTAATTTAACCCCCTTAACTATATCCCTTGGTATCTTGATTCCATTTGACCATGTTATTGCTTCATTTAGCCTCCTCCTTATCTCTCTACTTCTATAAGTGGCTCCATAATTCTCTCTGGATATAAGGTGTCTCAATGAGTTCCAAAATATCTTCTTCAATGAGGTATGGTTTTGGGTCAGCACAACATCTCTTCTTCCCTTTGTTTCTCATAGTAGTGTTTTAATCATTTTCTCCAAAAATTTATGGATTCTTAGATTGTTCATCTTCTTAAATATTCTATAAATTTGGAATCAATGGGAGATTATCTTAGAAAATAAAAAGGTATTATCATGGTTTCTTTATCTAGTTTCAAATTTCATGTTAATATTCAACAAATCCCTATTTATTTTTTGGTTATAGGTTGATCTAAAACTTTAATTGGTGGATAAATCATCTTTCTTAGACCCCAAGGAAATCATCTAAAAATCAATTAGTTAAATAACGTTTTATCCCTCTCATATTCTTACAGAGTTGGGTTGAAAATAGTTTGAGGCTAAGTGAAGAAAAAAATTAAATGTTTAAAATTATTTAAAAAATTCACACCTTACTTTATAATGAACACAATTTGTTTTGGTGTTTTTTTCTTATATTTTCCAATTTTACATACTCGTGTGATATTCTATTAGGTTTCTTATTATTGGGTTATTCCCTTAGCATGTAGAATGTATTTGAAGTGGTTTGGATATGTGAAATGGAAGCATCTACCATGTATTTGTAGGTTCCCTTTATAGTTAATAAAAATTTCAAACCATTATTAGTATATTATAATCATGATAATTTTTTTTAAGCTTGTTGATCATGTTACCTATAATAAGAATATTGTTTACATGACATATTAGTCATACATAAATTTTTTTCATTATGTTTAAATTTTATTCCATCTTGATTGAAATGTTTATGAGCATGGATCTAAATGAAATAATTTTCTTGTGAATAATTGTTATCTCCTAATTGGAAAGTAATTAATAAAGGTTTATTATGTGATAGAATAAAAGGTTCTCAGGTAAAAATTCATTTAAAAAATAGGTTAATGATATGTGATGGGATTGTGGATCCCTGACTCTTTTATACCCTTTCCATATTATCAAAGGGATGGGTTATAAGATTTCCTTAACTTGATTATAAATGAACCCCTATCACCTATATGGAATGGGTATTGTACCTAGATATCTTCATGATCGTTTAGTAGGAATAGTTTCATTATTTCCTAGTCCCACTCGTCTCAACCACTGAGCAGAGGCTTGGAATAGTTATATCATTTATGGATCCTCCTAGTATAGGTGTTATTTTCTACCATTTCCTCTACATTGTAAACTTCAAGTTATCCTTCTAATTTTCATTATATTTTGATGATTGTTTCATACACTCTAGATTATGACATGATGTTAGAGGTGGGTTGGTGACTGCATACTTCATATGTTCTAATCACACCCTACACATGCCCTATTTAGATGTGTACAAATACTTTAGATCAAGATCCGACCAAAGGTAAATCACAAGAATATGGGAGATAGTTTCATGTTGAGACTTAGATCCTAGATGGTACTTTTTTGGACCTCTTAGTGGGAATTTATAATAAGATCGGTAGGGTTATACTTGATGGATTTTAGGGAGGAGTCACACCAATAGTTCCAATGTGGGGTCTTTAGGCCTCATTTGTCCTATCCTTTTATGTGTGTTTGGGTTTTGTTAGGGTTTCACTTACATATTTATAGTGAGACACTTTTTAATTCATTTGTGATATTTGATGCATGTTTATGTCACATTTTTTATTTTTTACATGTCACATACTTACACTTACTTCTATTATTGGTTGGTTGTATGCTTCACTAGCCTAGACTAAGTTAATCTATACCCTATTTTGTTATGAAAATTTTAATATTATTACATTATCTTCAGGTAAAACCACCTCCCACGTGTTTAAAACTTGACCCTAGCATTTGCACAACCCTCCAGTGACTGGGAGGTGTGTATGAGATATTTTGAAGTCATAGATCAAGTTTCATTCATGTATTTGTTTCATGCTGGTTACAAAATGGTATTAGACACCACTTTAATGGTTCCTAGGTATGGGACTTGAAAATATCAAAGAGATAGGACCATCAAGGCTCAAAAATTTACATAGAAATATGCTTGGATATAAAAAATAAAGTTGAAGATCTATTCACCAAGGGTAGTCTAATATTGATTCATTCTATTTTTTTTTATGTTTTTTTATGTCCCTAATTCCCATGCATCAAACTTGATGTTGATAATTATAAATGAGAATGGAATCATTAAATGATGTGTTATTTATTATATTTTTTATTATATCATTATTAGAACCTATTGACAAGCCATACTAACTAAAATATTAATAATAAATAAGTTTTGTTTCCTTATATATTTATTTTAACCTAAAGGTTAATATTAGTTAACTATTGATTCCTATTATTAATAGTTCTTTGATATGCTAATGGTAGCTAAACTCTTTTATGTTATAACCAAAGCATGATTTTACTTATATTTACATGATTTTTTGCATAACACACCAATATTTTAAAATAATAACATTATGTTTAATAGATTATACAATTCACAACACTAAGCTTAAACGACTCAAAAAATTTATTATTTAAATATGACTATTTTAACCTAGCTATTGAATTAGAGGGTAAAAATAAGATTCACTACAATATGAGATATATATATATATATAAGTGTCCTAATCAATAAAAATTTATTGATTAATTATTAGTAAATAAACACAAAATTTTTAGTAAATTCATATTATGCTTAAGATATATGTTTTCTTTAAAATTGTTTTTTATTGATTTTTGTGCATGGATAATATAATTAATTTCTTAAACTTTCATAAATTTATTTGATAAAATGAAATTATTTTTTGAAACAATAATATGAAGATTATATTATGGTTAATTTTTTATATTTTTCTTAAAAGTTTGATTTTTTAATAAATAGTAAAAAATACTGTTTTTTTAACCATTTTCAAATGAATAATGTATGTCCATTTTAATTAAATAAAATAATCTTAAATAATGAATAATTTAAATAAAATTTAAAGATTATATATTCTAACTATATGAATTTAAATTCATATGATGATGATCAATGGTCATATAGTTAATGTAAGATCATCTTATCCTTGAAAATGCATTCCTTGAAAAATTGGTTTTTTAGATATGTTTTATAGGTTTATTTTAAAATTAAATTATACCACTTCTATGAATTGAATTTTATAAAATATATTTATAATTTTAAATTAGAATAATTAATATTTTTTGGTAATTTCAACTTAATTTTTTCATAATGAATAGTAAAAATTGGTTACCACGGTTAAGGGTAAAACAACTTTATCGGGGGTTAAACTAAAGAGAAAAAGATTATAATAACCTAAAACCTTTCCTAATTTCTATTGGATGTCTATATATTGACCCTATATAATCTAAGTTCTGTTAATTTCCCATTTTGGGTCTATATGGTTATGATTATGACCTTTATAATAATTTAAGTGAAGAAAAAGACATATGTTGATCTCTCAATTTTAAAAATATCTTATGTGTTCACATATGGATAAAAAAGGTGTTATTTTTTGTCATAAGTATTCATTTGAATTATAAATAATTTTTATTTGTCATAGTAATGTATTTATAATTTTTAGTGATGAAATGATTACCTTAAATGCTTACACAACGTCGATGCAGTAATTATTTAATTAAAAGGAAGACAAAATAAATGATTTTAAAAATTATAAAAGTTATATAATTTTAATAAATTTTTGTTTTATACAAAATTTTTAGATAATTATAACATTTTATGGAATTTTGAATGGTATATATTTGAATTCCATATTTTTTAGGATGTTTTTTAGGTTAAATTAAATGAATATTGTAAAAATTGACATTAATGATATTTTATAATAAATAATGTTTTATTAAATGATTTAAAAATATTAAAAATATTATTTTTAGAAAATTAAATGGTATATGGTTTATAATTCAACCATGGTTCATTTATTCTCCATTTTTTAATTTATAGGAACTTTCTTGACACCTAAAGATTAAAAACTTTAATACCACTCTAATTGTTAAAAAAAGTTAAAATCAATTAAAATAAAAAGATAAAGATAAAAATATAATATAAACATGTAAAAATTTTGATAAAAGAGATTATTTAGACCCAAAATAATATTATATTCTAATAGTATCATTTTAGATCCATTTTAATTTAAAAAATAATTTAAATTAATTTAATAGTTTAAGAAATTCCAAGAGTGCCCCTTCCCTCTCTTATAAAAACTCACCTATTATTATATTTTCTTCACACTTAAAAAGAATTTTGATAAAGAAAATACCTACCCCAATACCTTCCTTAAATCCATCCCCATTTCCTAGAATCCTTTTTTTATCATAAAACCGACCTAGGGAAGCATTTGGTGTAAACCTTAAGAGGTTTTCTGAAGAAGAGGTATAGCTCTTAATCAAGCGTTTTCTGTTTTCTTTCTTCTTACACCTCCTTAAAATATTATAAAATTATTATGATATAATAACATTATTATATCCCATATGATGAGATTTTTTTATGTTAATTTCATAACCTATATCCATCTCCATTTCCATCAAATGGGAAACGAAACCATCGTTCATGTGTACGGTGTACTGTCGCCTCCCGAACTGATGTAATTCATTTCCCATAACCACATATTATGTATGTATGTAATGATATATGTAATATATATATAAATACATATATATTAAATTCATTAAAAATTTATTATTATGAAAATATAATATATAATTTACTTTCTTACCTTCCCATTCACTAAAAAATGATAACGTCGTTCACGTGTACAAGTGAACTACCACCTTCACAATGCGATGTGATTTATTCTTCATCACCAGATTACATGGATGATAAATATAATTATACTCAAATAAATAATATGGTATTTATGAAATAGTTATAATTCTGAAAATTTAAAATAATACTTTCCTTATTTTCATAATGATCGTTGAAAAATGGAAACGTTACTCATGTGTACGTATGGTTTACCATCTCTATGATTATAGCATAGTTTATTTTTAATAAAAATATTTCACGGTTGGTTTAAAAAGTATAATTTATGTATAAAATTTATAATTATTTCAGAATTATTATTTTTTATATTATGTAACAATAACCTCTTTTACCATATTCAAACTACCGAAGTCATTTTGGACATGTGAATTGAATATCATCAAACTGTCTGACATGAACTTAATTTATTAAGTAATTAAATATAATATGGTAATAAATAAAATAAAAGGGAAAAAATTAAAATGGTTCTTAAGAATGTAAATAATTAACATAATTTTATTATTTATTAAGATTAAGGACATATGTGGTGATTTGTACCTGAGGTAAGATATTCTTTCTCAATTTCCTATCATTAAGGCATATTTAATGATATGCACAAAATTATATTATATGGCATATATACTGCCACTTTTACATTTTATATCATGAATCCTTCATAATTTGTGTCATTTTTAGTTTTAATTAAAATTATTTCATCCAAGGGGATTTTATTTGAAATTTTCCATTCGATAATGGATTTCATAACTCACTTTTTTCATTGGGTTATATTACTTTTTCATTGTCTTTGATATCCTAGGATTATGTATGTAATGGATTTTGATTATTTTATGTATTATTTCCACTTGTATCATGTTTATTTACATTTACTATATATAATCACTTCATTAATTAATTATTCTTCAACATTATGATCATTGTAAGGTTTTTCATCTCAAATTTTCCTCTTTCAGACATATATTATGTTATACACTTAAATTATTTTACGATGTGTATCCACTACCCATTTGATATTTTATATCAATAATCTATTTAAATTCATTGTATTTAATGTTTCATTTGAAGTTATTTATTTTATGGGTGTCATTATTCAAAATTCATCAAAGTGGTAAGGCTTTATTTCACAATCTCATTATTATTAGGGACTGTTTATGTTTAAGTCTCCACTGGGGTAATTGTATGATATTTCTATTTTAAACCCAAAATATTTTATTATCCTATAGTTATTTTTTAGAAAATTGTAATTTTTCCTTTCATTTTCCTCCTTTATGTTCACAAAATATCAAAAAATGTTTTTAAGAAAAATAAACCTTATTTTCTCTTTAGTGGGTAATTGTTTCTTCCATGTCCCTGTTTTCAAAACCAAAATTCAAAAAATATTTTCAAGAATGTTTTTAATATTCTACACTGTATATTAAATACATTTATGTAACACCCCAAGATTTTTAAAATAAATTTAATATTGAATACATGAAACACTAAGTCTCTATAAAACCCCACTTTGTTATAACCCGGCCAGTAAACATAGTTTTTCCACCTTTGTGATTTGAATTTCGAAAAATTAACATACACGGTTGCATTAAGTAAGATATTTTGAGCCTGATAAGACAAACTAAATTTTTGTAGAACAGAAACATACCCTTATGAATAGTAATATAACCCTTATGAATAGTAACTCATGTTATTATTTTATTGTCTTAAGGTTATAATATAATGAATTCTTGATTAATTTTTCCAAGGTGATATAAAATGAATTATAGTTTTAAAATTATTATTTTTCGAATAAATCATAATTTTATTTAAAAATTAAATTAATAATATTTAGAAAATTATTTTCAAAAGAGAGATTTCATTTTTGAATTCAACACATTGAAAAATAGTTAGGGTAAATTTTTGGTATTTTTCTAAAATACTCGAATTTTTGATGAATAGTAAAATATGATAATTTACTGTATATATATACAATATCAATTAAATTTACTATTCCTATAATCATGGAAAATGTAAGCACACTTTGTTCGAACTCACATGCACATATTACTACTATTGGTCACAAGAATCAATACTATTGGTTGTCTTTAGAAAAATAATAAAATAATGAGTAAAATGATGGGGAAACCCTCCTCTCCTCCACAATAAAACCCCCCTCACTCCCTCTTCTCTTAACTTCTCTAAAACCTTTTGTATTGTCTAAATTCGGTTAAAATATCCTCCCAATATACTCTCCCACACCCATCACCCCTTGGTTGTATAAAAAGACTAAAACCTCTCCCCTAAAGAGGATCTCAACGAAGATATCTTCAAGAGGTAAATTCCTCTTTTCATTTCTTTTATTCCAAGTTCCATTATTTTATTTTTATTTTCTCACCTAATTTCATCCAAATGTTGTGATGACCCCATTACCTTACATGTACTAGAATTTTTTTATGGTAAAGGAATAATTCTTCGTCATCTCTCTTTTCCCATTCCTTTATACTAGAAATGAAAACACCATCTGAGATGTGTTAATTTATCACATTCAAGGATGACGGGTTTTCAATTTCTATTACCACCTTTAATTATTGTTAGGAAACCATTTTCATGGTTTAACTAGAATATAATATATGTATTATAACTTATTTAAGGTTCTGTAATCTTTTTGTACCCATGGTTTTGATGTATAAATAAAAATGAGTTCGTTGTGTTCAAAAACCGCCAATTGACCCATAAGGTTATGATTAAATAATTTAATTAATGATTCATATTCACTTAAAGTAACCAAATGAAATTTATAACCATTTAACATTCTGGATTTTAACTAGTAACATATCTTCAATTATGGAAAACCTTCCTCATTTTACATAATTCTCCATTCATGTATATAAGTATACCGATCATGAAACAAACGGACCTGAACAATGAAATTAGACCTCTTAACCCATCAAAAAAGACATGAATAAACATAATAAGTTTATATAAATAAATTAAATTTACATGAGGTTCTTTAATTATTAATTAATGAACCTAAATTTGATTATTCAGGTTATTAAGATCAATTTAGGAACACCTTCAGACTTAAGGTAAGGGTTTTCTACCCAAAGCTCCATTTTCATTCGGGTTACTCTTATTGTCTGCTTTCCTCAATTAAATTCTTATTGATTCATATGTACTCATCATATATTATTTGATAATTTTTTATATATATGTACCCACTATAATCCTACTTTAATTTATGGGGATTTATTTATTTTAAAAGGATCTCTCAAAAATTCTTCTTGAAATACAAGCCCGGTTCAAGGGAATTTCTCAAATTCTTACTTATTTTCAAGGGAACTATATAAAATGTTTTTGGGAACAATTATCTTTCTAAAATATCTAATTTTATTATGAAAATACTATCTTACTTATCTTCTAGTTTTATACACAGATTTTTTCAAAAAAAACTCTTCTTTTCAAAGTAAAAGAGTATTTATCTCAAGAATTCCTCAATGATTTTATAAGAGTAACTTCATATATTTCAACACTCTTATTGATTATTATGTATTGTTGGGATTAATATTTTATGATATAACATGTCATATTTAATTGAATGTTTTATTATTATTTAAACTGTGGACGTGTTATCTTAAAATCATTCACCAATTTACTCTGAACGGTTAGTGTTTATGCTTAATGTTCAAGGAAAGTTATTTACATTTCATATATTAGTTTCAATATGTGTATGTTTTTTATGTTTATCCCCATTTATATGAGGAATTAATTGGACTTATTAAGTGTTGGGTGGGCCCGTTATAGCCCCTCGGTGCATCGATAAGTCTCATGAGACAAACTATGGTCTTGGCACGAGGCCTTGACAAAATGGATATTTATGGTCTTGGTACGAGGCCTTGATGGTATGGTTATGATTTCTTGAATTATGCATTCACTAATTATGAAACTAGTAATTGATATTTCATGTGGTTCTTCAACTATTATAATACTCATTATTATGTTTAATTATGGCATTATTTATACTGCTCTTATTCCTTCCATAATGTGTTCAATTTCATTTTTAAAGGCATGTGGTTTTAAGTTATTCCCCATGTCTAATGTTTATGTTTATGATATCTTCTGCTTTATTGCTTACCCTTACATAGAATTTGAGATCACCCCTTTATTATGTTTTATTTTCCTAGGACACAAAAAGGTATATTGAATGACATGCAGAAATAACCTAGGAGTTATGGATGTTGATAAAGAAGTTTTTATGTTGTATTTCTTTTCAAGTTGTAATGTTGAACTTATGTATGTATCTTTTTTTCAAAGCTTCTAAACTACTTGTTCCTTCAAGATTCATATTCCTTATTTATATACCAATGTAACAAAATAAGGCACCAACTTCGGGAAACTGGGGTCAGGTCCTTACAGTTGGTATCAAAATAAGTTTAATAGAAAACTTGGATAGTAGATTTAGAAAATGTAAATTAGGGAACAAAACCCTAATATATTCTTTGAGGATAAACATACAAGAAAATCCTAAAATCATGGTAAGGAATATATTATGTTGATCTTTCTAAAAAATACATCCCTACCTGGATACTACATGTGGATGTGGTTCTGGAATAGATTTACCTAGGAGTGAAAACTCCGACAAGGAGTTTCGGGCTTGACCCGGGGTATCCTGGTATATGACAACAATCCTTAATGCATAACTGGTTTGTCGCTCTTGAGAGATATGTTTAAAATAATTCAAATTTTCTTTACAATCCATTATGAATTATTTTAAGATAAATTTTTCCTCAATGAAACCATGTATGTGATTATGGGATTACCCATGCATAGGATTTCAATTTATGCTAAGTATTCTCCTAAGTTGAGATTATACATTATGATTCATAACTTAAACTAGTGTATTCCATTATTTAGAAATGTCTCCTAGTGGAAGAAATGGAAACTACATGAACACGCGTAACCCATATAGGGATTTCCCTATAATGGGACAACTGACTCACGTTATAAACAATAACCTTACCCGTATAAAGCATCTCGATCCACGAAGTGGGGGAGATATGTTAGATTGCTTTATGCGACAACATCCTCCATGATTTAATGGCACAACAAACCCATTCATAGTGTATCAGTGGATAAGTTCATTAGAGAAGATATTTCTATCTTTGGGATGTAACAAAATTGAGAAGGTTATCATGGCAGTTTATCGACTATCAGGAGATGCGGATCAGTGGTGGTCTTTAATCCAAAATATAAAGGAGGAAGAATAAATATAAGAAATGGAATGGAGAGATTTTTAAGAAATATTATTAGAATAATAATTCCCTCATGAACAGCGAGCAGATATGGAAACACAGTTTCTGGTTCTGAGGAAAAAAGAGGATGAGAATGTTGCAAATTATGAAGCTAACTTCACAAGGTTAGTAATCCATGTCACAGACTACATATGTAATACAATGAGAAATATTTATTGATTTTTTTATGGTTTAAAACCATTCCTCTGAAGAGCTCTAGTCTCCCAAAGTTTCCCATCATATGAAGATATAGTCTCAAGTGCTATCAAGATGGAAAATAAATTTTCTAAGTTATATGAATTTAAAGGAAAACTAGAAAAGATGAGGGTTGCTAAAAACTCTGGAAATGGAAATATGGAAATGGGTAAGAATTCAAGAGTTGACCTTTCATCCTGTAGTAATTGTGGGAAGAAACACCCTGTCACTTTCCCGAAGGTAATGGGAGTCTGTTACCAGTGTAGAGAAAAAGGCCACAAATCTCAGGATTATAAGGAGAAGAAAGAATCTACCAGTGTTCAATGTTACAATTTTAGGGATATGGGAGATTATTCACATGAATGTCCTAAACATTAGTTAAACATTCCCCAAAGAAGTCCAAGGGATAAATACCAAGCTTATGCAGTCATAACTACGGAGGTTAAATTTCATAACGATGTGGTGGAAGGTACTTTAATCATTTCCTCAAACTTATCCAATGCATTTTTTTGATTTCGGATCATTGCATTATTTCGTATCTTCCCAGATTTCCAATAAAATTAGATATTTCCAATTTGAATTAATAAGGGAGTTGTCAGTCAAAACTCTTAAGGTAAGTATCATTGTAATAAATTTTTTTCAAGAAGTCCCCATTATAGAATATAAAGGTGCTTTATCTGCTAATTATATTTTCATACCCATGATTGAATTTGATATAATCCTCAATATTGATTGTATTTTGAACCATGATGTGAAAATTTATTACAATAAGAAGGAGGTTACAATTTTTGAGGATGATGTGGAATCCCTTATCTTTAGGGAAGAAACATCACCATCTGATTCTCATCAAAATCCACCCCCAATAGCTCTACTGAATTCAATTATTGGGGAGGAAGGGAAAGAAATAAATATGGGTGAGGAAAATAATGTTCAAATAGAGGATGTACCTATTGTGAAAAAATATGTTGATTTCTTTCCAGAGGATTTACCCAGACATCCTCCAGAGAGATAAATTGAGTTTTCTATTGAGTTAATTTTTTATTCAGGTCCTATATCAAAGACTCTTTATAGAATGGCCACTGTGGAATTAGTATAAGTGAAAAAACAACTAGATAAATTGAGTGATAAATGATTTATTCACCCAAGTGTTTTCCCATGGGGATACCCTGTTCTTTTCATCAAGGAGAAAGATGGATCTATGAGGTTGTGCATTGACTACATGGAGATCAATGTTATAACAATAAATAAAAAGTATCCCCTACCTTGAATTTATAACTTATTTGAACAACTTTATGGTGCCCAATATTTTTCGAATATTAACTATTGATCTAGATATCATAAGTTGCTATTAAGGAAGGAATAAATTCCAAAGACAATGTTTTGAACCAGGTATGGGCATTAAGAGTTTATAGTAATTCCTTTTGTATTGAAAAATGTTCCCTTGATTTTCATGGATCTAATGAATAGAGTTTTCAAAGAATATCTTGAATACTTTATGGTGGTATTTATTGATGATATCTTGGTATACTCCAAAATCTTTTAAGATCATGAAAATCACTAGATCACTATTCTGAGGACTCTTAGAATAAATTAATTATGAGGGAATTTTAGAAAGTGTGAATTTTGGCTTTAGTCAGTTTCCTTTCTTAAACATATTGTCTCTAAGGATGGAACATTCGTTGATCTAGAGAAGACAAAGGTTGTGTGTAGACACCATGAAATGTGCTCCATGCACTTTTTTGTATGAGTAAATATGTTTTCACCATAAAGGAATAAGATTTATGATGGATTTATATGTTCCAAAATACTAACCCATACTGATGGATAAGTGGAATGATTTCCCTCTCTAAGAGTAGGTTATGGATTTCCAAGATCAATGATAAAATGGTGTTGAAGAAAAATTCAATTTTCGAGTTTCTTCCATGAAAGAATGGTGTATTTACCATATCAATAAGTGTATATCACTTTGAGAACTTCAATTTGACTGGTTGTGGAGCCCAAAAGGACTTACGGATCAAAAGTTATGCCACTTGAAAGATAGATAAATTTTACAAAGGGACCAACATGGAAGACCTATGCGTAGGACCTACGCGGAGAACCTACGTGGAGGACCTACAAGGAGGACCTACGCAACAAGAGTTTTTCTATAACCCTACGCAGAATACCTACAAGGAGGAGATATGCGGAGAACCTGGGCGGATAAAACTTCCTTCAACCAGGCCCATCTGTACCTATAAATAGAGCCATTGGGCTCCCCATTTGAGGGACTAAAAATGTTGAAAGACTCTCTGAAGCTTTTATTGTGTAGATTTTTTTCTTAGATCCCTCATTATCTCAGGTAGCTCTCTAAAACCTGAGAGAATAGATAATTAAAAGGGATAAGCATGTTTTTAAAGTCTTTTACAATTTTTTTTCTTAGGTTTGGTTCTCGTATGTGAAACACATTCTTCAGTCATCATTCAAATCTGTGCGGCATACCTGTATGACCTACCTGCATGATATACCTGTGCAATACATCAACACGAGGTACCTATGCAGCATACTTTTGCGTGGTACCTATGCGAAAAATCTTGGTATAAAGATTACATACCAACTCAATTACCCTCTTTAAAATCCATTCATGTCAGGGTATCTCATTCCTTGTTTCTCTTATCTAAAAAGGACTAAGTTGAAGCCTCCACCAAAACCTCTTAACTTATCAAACCTTTTGGAAAGTCACATCATCTTGTCTCCTATTTGGGTTTGTATTTTCACAGTCATAGGTTTCCCAAATTTTTTCACAATGGGGTTAGGATTCTTGGAGTATTTTTGGGTTTGTATATCCATAGTCACATGGACCTTTCTCTAAGAAACAGTGCTAGGAAGTTCCCGATTTTGAGAATAAGGGTTTGTGTTCTGTCCCCCCCCCCCCTTCTCATCTTTAAAAACCCAGAACCTCAGTTCACTGGTCGGGATAGTAATGTTCATACTTAATTTTCTGTATAAGCATAGGAGAAGTCTCCCTCCCATACCAGGATCAATTTTAGGGCAACCAGTTTGGTGTAAGCCCATAGATTTTCTTAGAGGAGGTGGCATCATTGCTCCTCCTCCCTTTTTCGGTGCCAAAGACCAAAGGGGAGATGGGAATAGGGACTCTTGTTACCCTTTCCTTCTCCCATTGTATTTTTTCGCCATGGGTACCCATCCTGGTGTAAGCCCCTAACCTTCATCCCTTCCTCCTTACATTGTATGCTTGTCCAATTTAAATAGAATAGAGGTAAGTCTTGTCACCTCACCCTCTTCCATGGTCGACATGCCCTCTTCCACCAGCAGAGGAGGAAAAATGTAAAGTTTCATTGTTGAATCTCTCACATCCTCTTTTTTATCACACCGAGCATGAATCGCGTGGTATTAGAGATACATGATGGTAACAACATGTGCACAAACACTCATTGAATTTAACTATGAGAACTTTTATTCTTGTTCAAACCAGGATACGTAGGAAGCCTTTTCAGGGTCTGAGCTCACTGGACATCCTCTTTAGGAATCCAACCCTAATTCCTTTAATCTGGTCATCCTCTTTAAGAATAATCCCCAAAATAAACCCCAAATCATCAAGGCATCCTTTTTAGGAAGTAAACCTAAACTCATCTCTCTCAAAGGACCATACTCTTCTATGAGACTCATCAAACTACATGGGATTTGATTACAATCCATATGGGATATGTAGGAAGCCTACTTGAGGTCCAAACTCAACACTTCAAATCAACCTTGTTCTCCTTGGGCTATATTCCCAACAGGGTATGATCTTACTTGGAAACCCATATCCTTTCCAAGTTCCTTGGGAGGCTTTAGCATAAGTCACACACTAAGTTTTGACCAAGCACCTTTCACTTATAGATCCTTATCACGTGACCTTAAAAGGTATGATGTGTCCTATTAAGTAGCACTGAACAATGAGGGTTTCGATTCCTTTCACAAGGATACGTAGGTAGCCCATTTTACAGGCACGATCCCAAGATCAAAACAAACCTTCATCTCCCTAGATGACAATAAATTCTAGAGTGACCCACTGAGTGTCTTAAAAACCAGTATCATCATAATGATGATTAAAAGAATCTCTAATCAGTATATTAGAGGATACCATTTATGGAAAACCATGAATACATATGAGAATTTTCATTAATGAAGAACCTTTAACGCATACTGATGATTCTAAATTTTACCCATGTTAATGAGTGATTGTAAATTCCAAGGGATGCTTATGATATAATTGGTGAATTAATAAGGATTCGTGAAAATATCTTAAATTTACAAAGAGAGTCCTGGAGTAGACAATAATTCCCCCCAAAAGGGTGTGATGAGTCCAAACTCCCATCCTCTTGACCAATGCACATTCTTAAGTATTGTAAAGTTCAAACTTAAAAAATGCATACCTTTGGAAAGTGTGTCCCCTTTGGATAAATAATTGTTGGATGTTTCTGTTTCCATACATAAATCCAATAGAAACCGCCTGGAAATAGTGATTCTTAAAACTAAAACACATGTTTCAAGTAACTATGAAACAAAAATGGTGAACACGACGTGAATCCTTAACCAAGTTAATAATTTTACCCACTTGTTAGACCCCTATAAATTGATTAGGAAGGCTAGAAAAAGGAATCAATCACACATGTATCCATCTAAAAGGATGCTACTTAAATGGAGTTAAATGTGGTTTTCAAGTTTTTCTTCTCAGAATTCCCTTCACTCCAAAATGGAATTCTCCAAGACAACATCTTTGAAATTCTCGACTACTGCTCAAGATATATCTCCATCCACTGGAAGGACATCATCACCAACCCAGTGTCTTTAATGTTGGGTCTTTAATGTGCTAGTAAAGGAATATCGCCAACATGGTACAATCCTGACTTTGGAGGCTGCTCGACAGGACCTCCAGGTCAATAATAATCCTCGATCATGTAGAAAATGACGACTAATGATCGAGAATCAAATGGTTCCAACCACTATTTCCAACCATTTCAGGTCCTTATCCCCAGAATGAAACAATCAATCCCTCCCATACTATGGGGAAGTTGATCAAGAGGTCACTCAAAGCCTCAATTCAATAATGTAGGAGTCTTTCCTGAGGACTCCCACCAGCAGTCACCACTAGAATCATGCGATAGTATACCCCCAACATGATGGGGGTGTTTCCTCTGGAAATTTGGACTAGGTCTCTCAGACCTGAGCACAAAAGATGATCCTCCAGGGAAAACATCCGGTCAACAGGTAGTAAGTTCTCACCTCTTCCTCCTCCAAAGAAGTCCATCAATTAAACTTAATGGAAAACAACGAGCAGTCATATACACTCGTCCATCATAATTTTTCTGCTCAGCAGACTCGTCTAACAGAAACCCACAAATCCCAACAGATAAACCTGGTGGAGTATCTTGAACAGGTACATACACCTTCTTACAAGTTATCAGTCAGTCGGTAGGATCATCTGACTACATTTAAAGAGTCCTGCTAATCTAATATGGTGGAAATTGGTAAATAGGAACATACACCTATTTACAATCACCAATTCTATCAACAGTCTTATCTGCTAGTATTGAAGGAAGTCTATCAACCATACTTGATGGGAAATATCCAGTAGGTACATACACCTACCAGAGTTCATCAAGCTTTCCAACAGTATCATTTGGTAGCACTCGAAGAAGTCAGTATGAAAGCTTCGACGACAAATTTAGGGCAGACCCAACTCTCTTCCCCCATACATGAGTATTGTCAATACCCATTGATAGGAAAAGGAGGACAGGAGAAGGCACATACACCTAATCCATATATGAAATGAATGTATATTCCTATTTTGGCTGCTGAAGTCACTAAACACATTTTATCAATGGTGAAAGGGCAGACGCAAATCCCTACCTATATTCTGGAAGCATGTCGGGATATTTTAACAACTAATTCAGCAGTATTAGGGGAACAGACATATAAATCTGTCCCCACACATGGGATGACACATCGGCATGCTATCCTAGAGCAGATGCATACCTCTGTTTTAGTCTAGGAGGTTCATGGGGCATACTCCCCCATATCAAACAGAAAAAAAGATCAGGAACATACACCCTTTCCAATTGGAGGTAATCGGTTTTCTCTGGTAACCACTCCAAGGAAAGCACATACACTTTCCCATGATAATCATTTTTCCCATCAAGTGTCCCCAACTAAGTATAAGAGAACTTCCAAAAATAAGTCTCACCAAGTAGTGTTAGAAAATCAAGATTCAAGATACGATTTGGATTATCTTAATGTTGGAGTTCTTGAAGCCCTCAGACATTTATCTATTGTAGTACAAGATCATGCCCTCTCATTTCCAAATTATGGGAGTGGTAGTTATAATTATAAAGTTCCTCATCGGACACTTCATCATGAAGGCTTGCTTCCTGAAAATTCAGTTAATCCAGAGTGTCTATCTCTAGATGAGATCCACTACAACCCTCTGTGTGGCCAGAAGACCAAGTAGCAAGAAGATTTATCCCTTTCTGTAATCCATCATGTTGATCCTCCCCATGATGGAATTCTCTGCGAAAATCCTCTCCACATTAGTATTTCTCATTGTCAAGACAATTTCATAATTGAAAATGTAGCGATGAGAAAGACCTCTTATCTCGAGGCACTTGAAAACACAAGGCCTGTCATGTCTGATGCCTTGTCATTTAAAGGTGAAACACTTTCTCAACCAAAACACATCTTAAGGGAATGTTCATTCTCCAAACCTCCCTTAGGTCATTTTTCTTCTAATACAGAGCATCCACTTTGGTTAGAACAAGTGGAGAAACCTCTAGTGAAAGATAATGAAGATGTGTTAAACATGAGGAAACAATTAGCTAAAGGAGAAATACCAGTTATGTTCTGGCCTTTGGAAAATTCTCAGTATGACATTCTAGAATTGATGAAAGAAGATTGCATTTATGACATCTGCCTCAACTTATAGAAAACTCTTCATAATTTGAAAACCAAAGTATTACCATATGATGAATATCATAATCATGTAAAGGTAATATAAGGGTTGCAACTCCAAATTGAATTGCCCTCTCTCTTAGTTTCCCAACATCCAAAGGTTGAAAAAAAGAAGAGAACCCTTCAGTGTGCATGTCTCAATGCTCTAAAAAGAATACACCAGTTAATTTTTGATTCCCCATCTAGTGTTCATATCAGAGGATGGGGTGCATATGGAGCATTGCATTTTACTGCACTCTAAAATCAGCAAAGTCCACCAAAAGTTGTCTTATTCAATGTTATTTCCCATGGTCGAACACAATAAATAGATTTTTTATGTAATAGAATGTACAATAAAGAACAAGCCTCAACCAGTTCTCATCAGAATCAGGCCCAAAGAAAAGAAATTGTTGAGTTACTTTTACATCAAGCATCCGAGAATCTTGAGCAGGTGTCTTGCTTAGAGGATGTCAAGAGTCAGAGATTCAAAATGTCTAAAATAGCACAGCGATTTTCCGAAACAGGCTATTTGAGTGGTTGTCAGATAATGAACCCAGCTAATGTCTGAACCAAAATCTGCAAAATCAGAAGAGCAGTTGCACAAATTTCAGCCATAACAGTTCAAGAATCACCCCAGCTTGAAAGGATGGGGGATAATTTAATTCAACCTTTAAGTTCATTAAACAAAGTTCAAAGATTTGAAGAAGAAGAATAGGAAAAACCCCAGCCTGTAGGGCTGGGGGATTTTTCACATCTGCAATCCCATCCTCAATAGAAGTTAGTTTTCTCCCGATTAGGGAAGAAGCCACAAAGAAAGCGTATAACTGAACTATACGAGAATTCCCTTTAGGTTACTGCCCACCAAAAAGTTCCAGGAAATTCATCATATAAGAGAATGAAGTCTCATGAAGGACACAAAAGAAGAAGATCTTGCAAAAATACTGATATAATTCCATCGATGCATTACGCGTTAGTAAATGTCATTAACACCATTACAGAAGATCCTCCAGAAAATAAGTCCAGTTCAGGGGAATCAAAAGAAGAAGTTCTTGTTTATAATATGGTACACATTGAGGCAAATGAAGAAGGTGTGTGCACCCAAAATCAGAGGCTTACCCAGAATCTAAGTATGCCTTCAAATAACCAACTCCCCCCTATCTGAAAGGTAGAAGTTGCCACAGTCACACTCAAGAAGGAACCTATGTCTGCTTCTACTTCAAGACCTTTATAATACCAAAGGGATCCTCCTCCTGAGAATTAGTAGCAATGACCACCTCATCAAGATGATCAAATATATCAAAGTCAGAAACAGTTTGAGAAATTAAAAAATAAAGTTTATTCTTTTATAATTGAACAAGTTTTTGGTTACTTCGACTCGGCCTTACAAAACAATTTGGTTCAGTTTCCAAGGATGAAGAAACCAAATAAATAAGGTAATGAAGATCTCCCAAATTATTGTCCCTTTCACCAGATGTTAGGGAATCCCATCCAGGAATGTTTTGTTTTCAAGGAACTCCTATAAAATATGGTAGACTCTGGGCAAGTAAAACTGAAAAGTTCATCAGCTCAAGTAGCATGTGTTACTACTACTGATCCAAAAGAAGAAGACAAATGGAAAGAGGTAAAAAGTAAAAATGTGCAGAAATATGATGATTGGATGATCAGGAAAACAATCAACTAGACTCATTCCATTTTACAAACACAGTTGAAACAACTGATTGTTTCTTTTTCCACTCCTTCCACAACAAATCCACCATCATCAAAATGTCATTCCTTAATAAAGCAAAGTAATTATAAGGAAAAAGAGAATTTAGAAGAAGATGAGCTCAGGTTAAGGACAAAGTTGTCTTTGACCCTAGTAGATTTTATGCCATCTATTTAAAAAGCACGAGCACTGCCCCACCAAATGGCACAACCAGAATTAACCTGTCAACAAGAATATTCACCAGATAAAGAATTAATCTTTGGTTTGGTTAATGTTGTCCATTTAACAAATCCTTATGCCAATGATGATTCTGATTATAATGAGCCAGAATTCCTTATACCTAATTAGGGAATAATAGGAAGAAGCCAAGGTTGAGGATACAGGGGAAGAAGTGGGAATTCTAGAAACCACCATTTTAACTCTACCCCTACTCAAACCTTATATGCGGAAGAAACTCGTGGAAGAGCCCTTCTGTGGGTTCAACAAGAACAAGAAGTTTCTTCCATGAAAGATAGGTTCGGTTCTGAAAAAATTATTTTGGAAGACTAATTAGAAGTCACACCATCTTCTTCTCAGCAAATGAATAGACCTAGTCAGTCTAATTTACAAAATCCAGGAGTATTTCTAGCTTCTTCTCCGACATAGAGTACATCAACATCAGAAGTATCAACTTCCAAAGCATCTGCAAAACCACATCTCCATGCTGGGAAATACAGACCTTTGGATCAAAAGTATGATGTCTTGAAACAATTTTCCCAAGTAACACCCAAGTTATCAATTTTGAATGAATTGAATCTGTCAAAAGATCTTCATGAAGTACTCATTGAGGCTTTGTCAAGTCCTCAAGAGTTTGAAACTGAAGTTACTGCTGCTGAGGTCTACCATATAGAGAATGATTCTACAGAATGTCTTCCAGTCATATCTTTTATATATGAAGATGAAAATGATGTTTTGTATGGGAATATCAGACCCTTGTATTTGTATGGCAAGGTCAATGACGTAGACATCCGACGAGCCTTTATTGATAATGGCTCTGAAGTCAACCTCATTCCTATTTGTACACTTAGTCGATTGGGCATGACTAAATCTGAGTTGTCTCCTTCAATTTTTATGTAGCAATCTTATGATAAGAGAGAACACGAACCTCTAGGAGGGATTACACTCAGAACTTAGTTTGGATATCTTGTGTCTAATTCAGATTTCATGGTTGTTCATCAGGACACATCCTTTAATATTCTGCTTGGAAGGCCTTGGCTGCATTAACATGCAGTCATACCTTCTTCATACCACCAATGTCTTAAGTACTGTTTCAATGGTCAAATCAGGTCATTGTATGGTGATAAAGATCCATTCAAAACATGTGAATCTAAATACATTGAGGTAAAAGTTTATCACACAAAATGAATGAAGCCCATGAAAAAGGAAATAACTGGTGTCAATACTTCAAATGGACTGGAAAAGATCCCAACAAATCCATTTATGAATTTGAGTATAGATTATGTGTTACCCATCAATCAAATTGAAAAGGTAAATCCAAATCTGGGAACTTTTCCAGTAACTTCCATAATGTCAATTACCGAAATTGAGATTGACAACATGGAAGAAACTACTGATCCACTAAGCAATGATGAAAGCCTAAATGGGGATGTTTTCATTTCATCCACTGAACTGCAACAAGCCTCTACTTCATCAACCAGAGTAGAAGAGACTATAGAAATTATAGATAAAGGCAAAGATTTTGATTCTCAATCCATCAATCCCTCTTTATTACCACAGGAAGACCCTTCATCGTCAGTAGGGTCAGATATGGTGGCCTCTTCTTCGGGATGTTCAAATACTGATTTCCCCTCTAACTCTAGGAGTTTTGCCTCGTCATCTACTATGAAAATGGAAATAGAAGAGGTAACATGTAATGAATAAGAAGAGGAAGATCTCATGGATGCTCCTCTGATATTTGAGGAAGGTGTCTCTACCACTATGGATGAGCTCATAGAAATAAATCTCGGTATAGAAGAAGATCCATGCCCGACTCTAATTAGTGCGACCATGACCTCTGAAGAGCGAGAGGTGTATAGTTAATTTCTAAAGAAACATTGAGATATATTTTATTAGAATTATATATAAATTCCAGGTCTTAATCTTGATGTAGCCACCCATTATTTGGGTTTTCCAGAAGAACATCATGGATTCAAGCAGGTAGTAAGAAGAACACACCCAACTCATGCCTCTAAAATTGAAGTTGAAGTTGATTAGCTTATAAAGGATAACATTTTTAGGGAAGTTCGGTATCCCAAATGTTTGGACAATATTGTCCCAATGAAAAAGAATAATGGGAAAATTCGAGTCTGCATTGATTTCAGTGATCTTAACCGGCATTGTCCTAAAGATGATTTTCCAGTTCCTATTATAGAGCTTCTAGTTGATGAAATGGCTAGCTATGAAGCTATTTCCTTTATGGATGGATACTCTAGGTATAATCAAATCCGTATGGCCTAAGAGGATGAAGAATATGCAGCCTTCAGAGCCCCTCAAGGTGTGTTTTGCTATCGAGTAATTCCCTTTGGCTTAAAGAATGTAGGTGCAACATATCAACATGACATGCACCATTTCTTCAAACCCTTCTTAGGGAAATTTATTGAATGTTATGTGGATGATTTGGTGGTAAGATACAAACAACTTTCCAATCACTTGGATGATTTGGAAACCATATTCCATAAACTTCAGCAACATATTTTGAAGATGAACCCCTTGAAATGTGCTTTCGGGGTAACCTCATGAATGTTCCTTGGCTTCGTTGTATGCCATCGTGGTATCGAAGTTGATCCTGAGAAAAAAAATCAATACTTGGTATTTCACCTCCTTGTAATTTTAAAGAATTAAGAGGAATCCAAGGAAACTTGGCCTATATTTGGCGCTTTATCACCAATTTTGCAGGCAAGTGTTTTCCCTTCACCAAATTAATGAAGAAGGGATTCACCTACCAATGTACTGAAGACTGCCAAGAATCATTTGATACCCTCTAGAAATATCTCTTGATTCCACCAATATTAATTCCACTTATTGAAGGAAGACCACTTATTCTCTACATGACAGCTTTAGAGTGATCAATAGGTTCCTTCCTTCCCCAAAAGAATGATACCGGGAATGAAAACAGCCTTTACTATCTCAATCAAACTATGGTTGATGTGGAAACTCAATATTCAAGTATTGAAAAGTGCTGTCTGGAATTAATTTTTTGCAGTTCATAAATTGAGGCACTACCTATAATATCATGAGGTCCAATTGGTATCTTACAATAACCCGCTCAAATTTATCCTCAGTCATCCAATGCTCACAGGGTGTCTGGCACAGTGGTCAGTTATTTTGCAACAGTTTGATATCCAGTTTGTGCCTCAAAAGTAAATAAGATTCCATGCTCTGGCTGATTTCCTTGTTGAGCATCCATCTGCAGAAGACACATCATTTAATACTAAACTTCCTAATGAAGAGGTCTTCTCTATTCAAGATAATTCCAAAACATGGGAAATGTACTTTGATGGTTCTTCTAGAAGTCCAATAGGGAAGAGAATGGAAAACCCTAAACTCAACAAATTTGGGTTAGTAATTGTCCTTATTTCCCCAGAAAAGGTAGTATCGCCTTATTCCTTCTTGTTATCAGAAGTTGGTACCAGTAATGAGGCATAATATCAAGCTCTCATCACAGGTTTGGGATTGACCCTTCAAGTGAAAATGGATCATTTAAAGGTGAAAGGTGATTCAGAATTGGTAATCAAACAAATCAATGGAGAATATTCCATCAGAAAAGAAGAGTTAATCCCTATATGTGATTACGTTAAAGGGTTAATGGATTAATTTCCCTCAGATCTAACATTGTCTTATGTCCCATGATCACAAAATGCTCAAGTAGATGCACTGGATAATGCAGCTACAGCCTTGGAAGATCCAAATAAAGATAAGACAGTCATTATCATAGCCCATACCCATGTGGTCTCACCTTTTTTTCAAACCAGAATGGAGAAAATTAATGAAATTTTCCCTATTTCTGAACCATATGGTCATACCACGGTATGGATAACATCCATCATGTAATATCTTTAAAATGGGGGTACTTCCACCAAATAGGGCTGAGAAAGAACAGATTCAGCAACGAGAGGCAAATTTTACTCTTTATAATAGTCCAAACCACCAAAAGATCCTCTACAAGTGAGGCTCTGATAGAATCATCTTCATATGTATTGATGGAGAAGAGACTGCAGTTATCATTAAATAAGTCCATTAAGAAGTTTGTGGTCCCCGTTAGTCTGGGAAAAGACTCTATGATCAGATCCAAAGTCTTGCATACTTTTGGCCTTCAATGACACTGGATTGTACAGATTTCACTAAAAAAAATCATATCTTCCAAGTGAATGCCAACTTCATTCATCAACCCCCATAGTTTCTACATATAGCTAAATACTCCTGGCCATTTTCCACATGGGGAATGGATGTAGTAGGTCTATATCCTCCAGCCACAGCTAAGCAGTTCAAGTATATTCTCACTACTACAGACTTCTTCTCTAAATGGGCTGAGGCAATACCTCTCAAGGAATTCGAAGACAAAATAATTGTTAGTTTTTTCAAAACTAATATAATCACCAGATTTGGTGCCCCTCAAACTATTTTTATGGACAATGGCACCATTTTTTGTTCTTCCGAGGTAAAAAAGTTATATCAGAAACATAATATCAAATCCAACCATTCATCTCGCTATTATGCAGTGGCCAATGGACAGATAGAGGCCTTCAAAAAGACCCTATAAAATATACTCCACAAAATTTTGGATAAAGAGCAGAAATAATGGCCTAATAAACTTTTGAATTCTTTATGGGCTTATCATACAACTACCCATACTACTGCCCAAGAAACTCCTTATTCATTGGTATATGGAACTGAAGCAGTTTTTCCAATTTAAATGAAATTTCCTTTACTCAGATTTGTAATCTATGATCAGTCATTTATAGATGAGAGGTCTCAGAAATGGTTCAATGAGTTGGAATGATTAGAAAAGAAAAGATTTCCTACTTTTCATCATTTAGAATCCTATCAGAATAGAATAGCATGAGATTTTAACAAGAAAGTTCACCATCATTCATTTCTTCAAGGAGAATTGGTATTGGTCTCTAGGACTCCAATGATACCAGGAAAGAAACCTCCAAAACTTGATCAAAAGTGGGAAGGAACTTATTCCATACATAAGGTCTATTCAAATGAAGCTTATGCCTTAATTTAAATGGATGGAGAGCTTATTAAAACCCCAACCAATGCGATATTCTTGAAGAAATACTTTTTGTAGTTATGCACATTCATCCTCACTACAAGACTTTAAATTGCACAGTACAACGTCCTCCCTATAAGACTTTAAACTACACAGTACCATGTCCTTGCTACAAGACTTAAAACTACACAGCCCCCATGTCCTAGTTGTAAGACATTAAACTACATAACAATCATAAGAGTCCACGCTGCATGAAAGTAAAATGCGTAGAATCTTCATCCTTGTCGCATGATGTTAAACTACATGACATCATTTGTATAACTAACATTTTCTCTATTTTGACGTTAGAAGCTTCCATAAGAAAACATCATTGACTTAATTACTACTCCTTAGTAGTATATGAGTCCCTCTCTTTCCTATTTCTGAGTCATATCTACATAGAGACCTTGTTTTGAGAACTATACATGGCTTGGTTCTCATTTTCCAATGAGATACATAGAGACGCCTAAATTTCCAATTTTGAGCCCAGCCACAATAACAAAATCTTTTTATTTTCTTTTATCCTACTATATATGAATCAGATCTATGCATAGTATTTTCTTAAGATATATGATTTGGTCCTTATACCATTTTATGCCTTAACATTTACCAATCTCCCAGAATGTGTCAAAAGTCCCCATTCTTCATTTCAAACTCGATTAGCATGAGAAATGATTGTTTTGAGAACTACATATGACTTGATTCTCATTTTACAATGAGATACGTAGAGATGCCTAAATCTACAAGTTTGGTCCCTGCCACAATCACAAAATCTTCTTATTTTCTTTTATCCTCCTGTATATGAATTAGATCTATACAGAGTGTTTCCTTAAGATATATGATTTGGTCCTTATACCATTTCATGTCTTAAGATTTACCATTCTCTCAGAATGTGTCAAAAGTTCCCATTCTTCATGTAAAACTTGATTGGCATGAGAAATTATTGTCTTAAGAACTACGTATGGCTTTATTCTCATCTTTCAATGAGATACATAGAGACAACTAGATCTCAAATCCTGGGCCCAGCCGCAATAAAAAAAACCCTTTATTTCCTGTATAATAATCAAATCTATATAAAGATTGTTTTAAGAACTATGTATGACTTGATTCTTTCTCTAGAAAAGACATATAGTGACACTTGGGTTTTATCCCTTCACTCGGTTACAATATGTTTTTTCCTTTCACATTGATTCATCTTCGTCCTTACCACATGACGTTAAACTGCATGGAAATATAGAATCCCTATTCTTCACTTGTGTCACCTTTTCACTATAAAATAAACCCTTAATGCTCCTTATTTATCACACCTAGCATAGCTCACTTGGGCTTAGGAATTGGGTAAATTGATTCTTTATATAAGTAAGGTGTTTCAATTTCTTATGGGGGTGAAAATGTCCTCACTCCATGACTTAAAACTGCACTAAACCATATTCATTCATAGGAAACAAAGAAAGTATCCATTTTACATATGAGTTAGATCTATGTAAAGGACATCAAACTTATGGTCAATATTGATTCAAACATTTCTCATGTCTATTATGAAAAACCCCCTTCCATATTCCACACTCTTAATCTTTAATATTTCCAAATCCTCATAATATTTCTTATGGTTTCTGGTGACAGAGTTTCTAATACCTGAGATCTCTTTTTCGTGACTATGCAGTACGTTCCCTTAGGTAGCCTTACATAAGTTTCCAACATAACAGGACTGTTAGTCAAGAGATTCCATTATTTGTCTATGCATCATATTCCCCAGTTAGCCCTGCATAATATAGCCCCCATAAAAAGTTTTTCAAATAATGGTAACTTCGTTCTTGGTTATGGTATCTTTGTCCCCTTTATTCTTTGATGACAGTATACAAGAATCTATATTTTAAAACAGTCATTCAAGTATACTTGTCTCGTTATATTTTTCACAATCTAAAATTCTTAAATACCATGGTTTACAGATTTCCCTCACCATGTGTTAAATATAATATGAAATAACCTCGAAATCACTTGGCCACATATAATATATTGTTTCCATTTCTGGTCCTAGTTGTATGACCTAAAACTACAGACACCATAACTCTTATGTTTGAGTCAGACCTTCGTAAAAGCCCTATTCCTCCAATTCTTTGGACATCTTGGGTGGAAATACCCTTTCCATATTCAGGTACCTTTCTCCATAAACCAAACTCTGTGCTTCGGAAAATCTGAATCTCTATAAACTTTATTCAACTTTTAGCAATAGAACATCAAACTTCTAAGATATCTTTTGTCTGATTATGCAGCACGGCCCTTAGGTGGTCTTTCATAAATTTCCTACATAACAGGACTATTAGTCAAAAGATACCACTATTTGGATATGTAGCATATGCTTTATTTGTCCCTGTATAAGACATCACTCATAAGAGGTTTGTCAAATAATGGTAACTTTGTTCTTGGAAAAGACTTCCTCTAATGATGTTATCCCCTTTCCCATATCATTCCTTGGTTCTAGAAATTACCAAATCAAAGTTTACGATTTTCCCTTCCATACCTGAACATGATAGTATATTTCCAAACAAATAATCAAGAAATTGGGAGAATCTCATACCTTTGGTCAAAGCTAAAGACTTTAAATTAAAGTCACCCAATGTCCTCACTGCATGACTTAAAATTTCACAGTACCAATGTTTTCAGTGAATGACTTAAAACTACATAGTACAATTTTCTCACTAAAAGACTTAAAAATACACAATACCAGTGTCCTCACTACATGACTTAAAACTGCACAATATGATATCATAAATTCCCCTTTCTGATAAATTTTAACCATTACTCATGCACCAAATTTGTATAGAAATGTTTTTTCTATTCATGACTTATGTCTGTCTAAAATAGCCCTTTTTCATTCTTAAATTTCCTTTCCATGTAAAAACCACCCACTGTGGTCTTGAGTCACCCAAATCTTATTTTCCCATATCTATCAACAGTAAAATGTTAAACTTCAAAGATCTCTTTTGTTTGACTATGCAGCACGTGCCCTTAGGTAGCCTTGTATAAGTTTCCGACATAATAGGTCTATCAGTCAAAAGATTCCACTATTTGGCTATGTAGCATATTCCCTAGTTGGCCCTACATAACACAACCCCCATAACGGGTTTTTCAAATAATGGTAATTTCGTTCTTGGAAAAGACACCCCTTATGTTGACACGAGTTTTAAATTTAGTGACCATAAAAATCATGGCTCAAGATTCCCCTTGGAAATATTTAAATAATATTAAAGAAATTCTTATCCACAGAGTTTTTTTTGGGATCTAATTTCAAAATTTATGGTCAAAGATATTCAACCTTAAATACTATCCCTTTATAATCTAACATGCATGACTCTAAACTAACAACAACAAAAGACATGGTACTCACTAGATTCAAACTTGTAAAGGTATCTTGGGAAAAAGGTCAAGTCTCAGCTCACTAAACGTACATTTTTGTATGGTTTTGGTAATATTGAGCAATAAAAGTCAAAATAAACAATTTATGTAGGGTTATCCATATGGCCCTAGCAATATTCAAACTATGCTCACTAGGACCCTTGGCTTAGGTAAAAATTATAGAATCCTTTCAAACTTGATGTAGCTCAAAATCTAACCAAATGACATTGGAATGCATTAAAGTTCCCAACTTTTATTATAGAACAATATTATTTTTGTTCCGAACGAATCAAATTCTAAGGGGAGATTTAATAGACACCATGAAATGTGATCCATTCACTTTTTAGTATGAGTAAATATGTTTTCACCATAAAGGAATAAGATTCAGGATGGATTTATATGTGCCAAAATACTACCCCATACCAATGGATAAGTAGAACGATTTCTTCTCCAGGAGTAGGCCGTGGATTTCCAAGATCGATGATAAAATGGTGTTGAAGAAAAATTCAATTTTTTAGTTTTTTCTATGAAATCATGGTGTATTTTCCATATCAATAAGTGTATATATCTTTGAGATCTTCAATTTGACTGGTCTCAGAGCCCAAATGGACTTACAGATCAAAAGTTATGCCACTCGGAAGACGGATAAATTTTATAGAGGGACCTACGCAGAAGACCTACACGTAGGACCTACGCGGAGGACCTACATGGAGGACCTACCCGACAAGAATTTTTCTATACCCCTATGTGGAAGACCTACACAGACAAGCTGTGCGACGAACCTATGCAGATAAAACTTCCTTTGACCAGGACCATTTGTGCCTATAAATAGATCCCTTGTGCTCTCCATTTGAGGGACTGAAAAAGTTGAAAGACTATCTAAATCTCCCATTGTGTAGCTCTTTCACTTAGATCTCTTGTTGTATCAGGTAGCTCTAGAAAATTAGATATAAGAGATAATTAAATGGGATAAGCATGTTTTGAAAGTCTTTTATGATTTTTTTTATAGGTTTGGTTCTCTTATGTGAAACACCTTCTTCAATCATCATTCACATCTGCACGGCATAGCTGCGTGACCTACTTGTGCGATATACCTGCATGGTACATCAACATGGGGTACCTACACGGAATACTTGTGTGAGGTACCTACGCGATAGTACTTAGTATAAATCCAACATACCAACTCAAGTACCCTCATTAATATCCATTCATTGTAGGGTATCTCTTTGTTTCCCTTATCTGAAAGGGACTAAGTTAAAGCCTCCACCAAAACCTCCTAATTTATCAAACCTTTGGGAAAGGAACATCAGCGTGTCTCTTATTTGGGTTTGTATTCTCACAGTCAGAGGTTTCCCACATTTTTTCACAATGGGGTTAGGATTCATGGAGTACCTGTGGATTTGTATATCCATAGTCACATAGACCTTTCTTCCAGAAACAGTTCTAGGAAGTTCCCGGTTTTGAGAATAAGGGTTTGGGTTCTGTCCTCCCCTTATCGCCTATAAAAACCTAGAACCTCAGGTCACTGGTAGGAAAGGTACATTTCACACTTACTTTTCCATGAAAACATAAGATAAGTCTCCCTCCCCTACCAGGATCAATTTTAGGGAAACCAGCTTGGTGTAAGCCCCTAGATTTTCTTGGAGGAGGTGGTATCATTGCTCCTCCTCCCTTCTTTAGTGCCAAAGACCAAATAGGATATGGGCACAGGGACTCTTGTTACCCTTTCCCTCTCCCATTATGCTTTTTCACTATTGGCATCCATCCTAGTGTAAGCCCCTAAACTTCATCCCTTCCTCCCTAAATTGGACCCTTGTCCAATGTAAATAGAATAGAGGGAAGGATCTTCACCTCGCCCTCTTCCACAATCGACGCACCCTCTTCCATCAGCAGAGGAGGAAAAGTGTGAAGTGTCATTATTGAATCTCTCACATCCTCTTATTTCTCACACTGAGCATGACTCATGTGGGCTTAGAGATACGTGATCATTACAACATGTGCACAAACACTCATTGAAATAAACTACGAGAACTCTAATTCCTGTTCAAACCAGGATACGTAGGAATCCTTTTCAGGGCCCGATCTCACTGGACATCCTCTTTAGGAATCCAACCCTAATTCCTTTAATATAGGGATCCTACTTAGGAATAATCCCCAAGTTAAACCCCAAATAATCAAGGCATCCATTTCAGGAAGTAAGCCTAAACTCATCTCTCTCAAAGGATCGTACTCTCCTATAAAACTCATTGAACTATGTGGGCTTTAATTCCCATCCATATGGGATACGTAGGAAGCCTCCTTGAGGTCCAAACCCAACACTTCAAATTAACCCTATTCTCCTTGGGCTATATTCCCAGCTGGGTATGATCTAACTTAGAAACCCATATCCTTTCCAAGTTCTTTGGACTGCTTTAGCATAAGTCCCACACTAAGTTTTGACCAAGAACCTTTCTCTTAGAGTTCCTTATCACATGACCTTAAAAGGTATTATGTGTCCTATTAAGAGGCACCGAACTATGAGGGTTTTAATTCCTTTCACAAGGATACATAGGTATCCCATTTTATGGGCATGATCCCAAGATCAAAACAAACCTTTGTATCCCTGGATGACAATAAATTCCAGAGTGCCTAACTAAGTGGCTTAAAAACTAGTATCATCACAATGATGATTAAAATAATCTATAATCAGTATATTAGAGGAAACCATTGATGGAAAACCTTGAATACAAACAGGTATTTTCATTAATGAAGAACCTTGAATACATACTGATGATTTTAAATTTTACACATGTTAATAAGTGATTGTAAATTACATGGGATACTTATGATATACTTGGTGAATTAATAAGGATTCATAAAAATATCTTAAGTTTAAAAATAGAGTCACAGAGTATACAATAATTCCACCCAAAAGGGTGTGATGAGTCCGACCTCCCATCCTCTCGACCAATGCACGTTCTTAAGTATTGTAAAATTCAAACTTAATGAATGTCTACCTTTGTAAAGTAGGTACCCTTTGGATAAATAACTATTGGAAGTTTCCGGTTCCATAAATAAATCCAATGGAAACCTCCTGAAAATAGTGATTCTTAAAACTAGAACACACGTTTCAAGGAACTATGAAACACTATGCAATAATGGCATACTCCAACAAACATAATAGAGGTACGTAGTTTTATTGGTTTAGCAAGTTATTATTGGTGTTTCGTTCAGAACTTCATCTGTTTAGACAACCCAATGACCAAGCTTACATGTAAAGTGGTTATTTTTCTATGGACAAAATAATGTGAGGAATGTTTTGAGTAATTGAATAGGATATTATTGAATGCTCTGATCTTGAATCTACCATCTAGGAATGATGGGTTTGTGATCTATAGTGATGCATCAAAGAAAGGACTTGGTTGCATCCTTATGCAGAATGATATAGTTATTACCTATGCATTAAGGAGGCTAAAAATTCATGAACAAAACTATCCTACTCATGATATTGAGTTAGAATTTGTAATCTTTTCTCTAAAAATATGGATACATTATATCTATGCTGAAAAATGTGAGATATATACAGATCATAAGAGTTTCAAATATATCTTCTCACAAAAAGAACTCAACCTGAGGAAAAGGTGATGGTTTGAACTAATTAAGGATTATGATTGTTCCATACACTACCACATAGGAAAGGCAACCAAGGTAGTTGATGCATTGAGCAGGAAGGATCATGGAGTTCTCAACAAAATGAGGATTGACAAGGATCCTTTGTACATGGATATAGTGAGGATGGATATGGAAATTATCAAAGAAGGTAAAGCATCACTACTTTTTCAAATGGTTTCCTAATAGTCTTTATTGTAAAGAATTAAAGATTCACATTATAATGACAAAAATCTTCAAAAGAAAATTAATGTTGTGAAAGATGGGAAGTTTTCTAACTTCATGTGTGAATATGGAAATCTAAAATTTGGGAAGAGGCTATGTGTCTCATCTCTACTAGAGCTTAAAAGGGAGTTATTGGATGATTCTCATAGCTCAAATTTCACTATACATCTTGGTAGCACTAATATGTATAGATATTTGAAGGAACATTTCTGGTGGAACAACATAAAGAGGGAAATTGTTGATTATGTATCAAGATGTTTAGTCTGTCAATAAGTAAAGGTCGAAAGAAAACATCCTAGAGGAGTCATGCAACCTATAAATATTTCTACATGTAAATCGGATGACATCACCATAGATTTTGTCACTAGATTACTTAAAACTCCAACAAAAAATGATGCAATATGGGTAATTGTGGATCGACTTGCAAAATTTACACATTTCCTCGCTATAAGGGAGGATTTTCCAATAGATCGGATTGCACGACTCTATATCAATGATGTTTTAAGAATTCATGGAGCACCTATTTCAATAGTGTCTAATCATGATCCTCGATTTACATTGAAATTCTAGAAAAATATTTAGAAATATTTGGATACTGAGCTTCGTTTGAGTGTTGCTTATCATCCTCAAACTGATGGGCAATCAGAAAGGAAAATACAAACCTTAGAGGACATGTTTAGATCATGTTCACTTGACTTTCAAGGTATGTAGGATCAATATTTACCTTTAGAGGAGTTTTACTACAATAATAGTTTCTATTAAAGTATTAAAATGGAACCATATGAAGCATTGTATGGAAAGAGATGTCGTACACCAACTTGTTGGGATGAAGTTGGCGAAATAAATCTTTTGGGCCCAAATCTTTTGTAGGAAACAACAAGGAAGGTAAATACTATTCAAGGCAATATCAAAGTGGATCAAAGTAGATAAAAAATCTATGTTGATAACCGAAGGAATTATTTGGAGTTTCAAGTGGGAGATCATGTTTTCTTGAAATTATCTCCATGGAAGGGTGTTATAAGATTTAGGAAGAAAGGGAAAATGATCCCTAGGTACATAGGCCCTTTTAAAATTCTATATAGAATTAGAGCTGTTTCATTCGTTTTTCTATACCACCTAGCCTGTCTAAAGTACACAATGTGTTCCATGTCTCATTGCTGAGAAAGTACATGTAAGATCCAACACATGTCCTCACTTCTGAAGGTATAGAATTAGAACCTGGATTCTCTTAATGTCAAGAGCCTATCTGGATTATGGACACTAAAGAACGGGTGTTGAGTAATCGTACCACTCAATTGGTAAAGATACTTTGGAAAAATCATAAAATCAAAGACGCAACATGGGAGCGTGAGGAGATTATGATGAAGAACTACCTAAATCTTTTTGTGGGTAACATTCTGGTAATTTTGAGGAAGAAATTTTTGTAATGAGGGGATATTGTAACACCCCAAGATTTTCCAAAAAAAAATTAATATTGAATGTATGAAACACTGAGTCTCCACAAAACACCACTTTGTTATAACTTATCCAGTAAACATAGTTTTTCCACCTCTATGATTTGAATTTCCAAAAAATGACATACATGGTTGTGTTCAGTAAGATATTTAGAGTATTATAAGACAAACTTAATTTTTGGTGATTAGTAACATACCCTTATGAATAGTAATATGACCCTTATGAATAGTAAATCATATTATTATTTTATTGTCTTAAGGTTATAAGATAATGAGTTCTTGATTAAATTATCCAAGGTGATATAAAACAAATTATAGTTTTAAAATTATTATTTTTCAAATAAATTATGATTTTATTTAAAAAATTATTAATAATATTTAGAAAATTATTTTCAAAAAATGGATTTCATTTTTGAATTATACACATTGAAAAAAATTTAGTGTGAATTTTTGGTATTTTTCTGAAATACTAGAATTTTTTATCAATTAAATTCATTATTCCAAGAATCATGGATGATGTAAACGCACTTGGTTAGAACTCACATGCACGTATTACTATTCTTGGTCACAAGAATCAATACTGTTGGTTTTTTTTTGGCAAAATAATAAAATATAAGTAAAATAATGGGAAAACCCTCCTCTCCTCCACTATAAAACCCCCCTCACTCCCTCTTCTATTCAATCCCCTCAAGACTTTTTTATTGTCTAAATTATGCTCAAATATCCTCCTAAGATCCTCCCCCATGTCCATCATCCCTTGGTCTCATAAAAAGACAAAAACTTCTCCCCTAAAGTGGCTCTCAAGGAAGATAACTTCAAGAGGTAAATTCCTCTTTTCATTTCTGTTATTCCAAGTTCCTTTCTTTTATTTTTCTTCCACACCTCCTTTGATCCAAATGTTGTGATGACTCCATTACCTTAAATGTAATATAATTTTTTTATGATAAAGGAATAATTCTTCATCATCTCTTATTTTCCCTTATTTTATACTAAAAATGAAAACACCATCCGAGATGTGTTAATTTATCACATTCAAGGACGACAGGTTTTCAATTTCTATTACCATATTCAATTCTAGTCATGAAACCATTTTTATGTTTGAAAAAGACTATAATATATGTATTATAAATTATTTAACGTTTTGGAATCTTTTTTTACCCATGGTTTTGATGTATAAATAAATATGAGTTTGTTGTGTTCAAAAACCACCAATTGACTCATACGGTTATCATTAAATAATTTATATAATAATTTATCTTAAATCCAAGTAACCAAATGAAATTTATAAACTTGTAACCATGTATATTTTCACTAATAACATATAACTTAAATTCTATACAACCATCCTCATTTTACACGATTCTCTATTCATGTATATAAGTATACCAATCATGAAACAAACGGACCCAAACAATGAAATTGGACCTCTTAACCCATCAAAAAATAAATAAATAAACATAATAAGGTTATAATAAATAAATTAATGTATATTATGTTATTTATTTTATTAATTAATGAACCTAAATTTGATTATTCAGGTTATTAAGATCAAGTGAGGAACACCTTCAGACTTAAGGTAAGGGTTTTCTACCCGAACCTCCATTTTCATTCGGGTTACTCTTATTGTCTACTTACCTCAATTAAATTCTTATTTATTCATATTTAATCCTCATATATTCTATGATAATTTTATATATATGTGTACCAACCATAATTATACTTTCATTTATGTGGATTTATATGATTTAAAAGGATATTTTAAAAAAATCGTGAAATACAAGCTCGATTCAAGGGAATTTATCAAATTCTTACCTATTTTCAAGGTCACTCTATAATATGTTTTTAGAAACCATTACCTTTATAAAATATCTAATTTTATTATAAAAATACTATCTTAACTCACTTCTAGTTTTATACAAATATTTTTCCAAAATAACTCTTCTTTTCAAAGTAAAAGAGTATTTATCTCAAGAATTACTCGATGATTTTATAAGATAATCTTCATCTATTTCAACACTCTTGTTGATTCTTGTGTATTATTGGGATTAATATTTTATTATATAATCTACCATATTTAATTTACTTTTTTATTATTATTTTTACTATGGATGTGCTATCTTAAAACTATTCACCAATTTAATTTGAATGGTTAGTGTTTATGCTTAAAGTTTAGAGAAAGTTATTTACATTTCATATATTATTTTAAATATGAATGTATATGTTGTTTATGTTCATTCATTTTCATATGAGGAATTCATTGGACTTACTAAGTGTCAAGTGGGTCCCACTATAGCCCCTCGGTGCATCGGTAGGTATCATGAGACAAACTATAGTCTTGGCGCGTGGCCTTGAAAAAATAGATATTTATGTTCTTAGCACGAGGCTTTGATGGTATGGTTATGATGTCCTGCACTATGCATTCCCTCATTATGAAACTATTAATTTATATTTCTTGTGGTTATTATACTATTTGAATACCCATGATTATGTTCTATTATGTCATTATTTATTCAGCTCTTATTCCTTCCATAATGTGTTCATGTTCATTTTTAAAGGCATGTGTTTTTAAGTTATTCACCATGCCTAATGTTTATGTTTTTGATATCTTCTGTTGTATTTATTACCCTTAATAATAATTTGAGTTCACCCCTTTCTTATGTTTCATTTTCCTAGGACATTAATAGGTATATTATTAATGACGTGCAGAAATAACTTAGGAGTTATGGATGTTTTCGAAAAAGTTTCTATGTTGTATTTATTTTCAAGTTGTAATGTTGAACTAATGTATGTATCTTGTTTCCAAATATTTTATACTACTCGGTCCTTCGGGATTCATATTCCTTGTTTATATTCCAATTTAACAAAATAAGGCATCGACTTCAAAAAATTGGGGTTGGGTCCTTACAATTTAACCATGTTTCACTTTTACAAAATGGTTTAAAAGGAATCCTATTGTTATTTATAGAACAAGGTGATTTTTGAATTTTCTTACAAAATTTTAAAAGGATTATTTGATTTAATATACTCATCCTAAACGAAATTTTCCACCATCTTGACCACCAAATTCTTCGATTGTTCTTTTAAAATTTTGTAAGGTTATTTTCAAAGAAATTTTTCTCCTAATATTCTAGAAATTTTTAGTTTTTAAAAGTTATTTTTAAAGTGAAATGAGTATTATCCTTAATAATGAATTTAATGATATTTTTATATAATTAATATTTATCAATGGAAACAAATATTTATTTTACTCATACTTCACTAAGGATATGTTGTAATGATACCATCCTTATTCTTTCTATTGGTATTTTATGATAAGTTTTATTATGGTAAATATTAACATTTCATAAGCTAATTTTTTAATACAATTGTTTATTTTCATTATGTATTGAATTTTTATTCTCCTATTTCATATGATGAATACATTAGATATAGTAAGTAATGGATGGGTCATTCTATATCCCCTCAATTTATCGATAGGTATCATGATTTAAACTAGTTTGGGTATTTGGTCAAGGCCTTACCCATTTATGTATGATGTATTGGAATAAGGCCTTGATGTTAAGTTTATGATGTCTAGAATTATCAATTCCGTCTTTATGAGATTTGTTATTGATTTACATGTGATTGTTTTTATATTTATGATATCCTTGGATTAGTTTCAAACTTATTTTATTAGTTATATGGTATTATTTGATCATTAATTATTCCTTCTATATAATTATTTATGCTCAAGTTATTTATTAAATGGAATTTTTTTATGTTATTTACCTTTCCATATTCATTATTCCTTATTTATATTATATTTTCTATAACCCTTACTAAGAATTTGAGCTTACACTTATTTTTTTCTCTTCCTTGGGATATAAAGAATGAATCTTTTAATGAGTTCAAGGATTTAGAATATTTACTTTCACTATGTTGTATTTTATGTTTTAAAATGTAATGTGAGATTTAAGTATATATCTAGTTAATCATGAAAACTAAACTATTAATCCCTTTGGGATGTGATATCATGTATCTTATACCAATGTAATAGATTTACCACCATCTATGAGCTATTGGGATCAGGTTATTTATGATTTCAGTATGTGAAACTATTTTAAAATAATTTATAAAGTGTTCAATAATAAAAAGTGCTTTGGAAAATGAAAGTGAGGAAGAGAGGGAAAAGTTACTCCTGAATTATATGATACAATTAGTGTCTTTGGATTATTATTTATAGATTTAAAGTATTGATATTATTATCTAATTTATTATAGAGTATCACACATAGAAGTCCACCACTTACCGATAATGAAGGGACATATGAGCATGTGTTTCACGTTAAAACTTCAGTTGATCCATGGTTTTTTTAGGGGATTTTTCATTTCATTCATCTAGTAAGACAATGGGATCCAAAAAAATATATGATTGCCTCAAATTTCATGATGTGTTTTCATTTTCACCATACTCTAATGTTTTAAGGTGATGTGTCATTGCAGGAGGTCTATGATTGGATTAATTATCTCCAATATAACTTTCAAAGTATCAAAACACCTTAGAAGCACTATGTTCAGTAGACCACCTTTATTCAAGAGGGAGTGGAACAGCAATGCTTAGATGTGATACTTGAGGCTAAGAAAGATTATGGCCTCACCTAGGAAGAGTTTTAATAGATTTTATTGGAATAATTATATCATGATTATCTACATAAAGTGAAGATAAATGAGTTCATGAACCTCCAATAAGGTTCGATGTAAGTGATGGGGTATACCTCTACCATTATTGAAAATTTATACATCACTCCTTATATGATAAGGGATGAGGAGTCCAAGGAAAAATGCTTTTATATGGTCTTAAAAGAGCCACTGAAAACATAAGTAACACTCTTCAACCTGTTTAGATTTTTTGATGTGGTGAAGAAAGTCATTCTAGCCACAGAAGGGTAAAAGGGAGACTATAGTGTTGATGGAATAGTGGTAGGATAGTCCACTTGGGATCCCTCATCTAGAGGCTAAAAATAATGGTAGTATGTGGAAAGTATGCAAGGCTCATTCTAGGGGACTCAAGGAATAGTGTCACTACCACCCATTTCTAAAATACCTTTTGTTCAGTGACACCTCTGTGGGAAATGGGGTTGTATCAAGTCAAAATGTACCATTGAGGCAAAGAAATTATATACATATAGCCAATATGGTAACCTTAGAGTTTTTTTATCATAGTGTATTAAGGAGCATCGGATAAAAACCTTAGTCAGCCTAAGAATTATAGGCTCAGTCGGTTGCATATTCTACTAGGGGTTTTCATCCACCGTCAGGGAGATTGGTTCAAGGAGTTCATCATGGTACTCAGGTGCATATAGTAGCTACGCAGGCTTTTGAATACTAATTCCTTCCTTAGGGTCGGTATGAGGGTTTCGGTTGGACACCACTGATGGAATATTTCTCTATTGATGAGAGTATCAAGCCTTCTACTATAAGAGGCACTATTTTAGTATCTTTTATATTGCCTTTGATTTATTTGATATAGGTTCATTGAATTATTTCATATACAAGTAATAATGTATTACCTTAAGCTTAAAGTGGAAGTACCCTCCTTTTACATGAGTCTTAATACCCCTTTAAGGAATATAATCAACTAAATCGATAATTTTTCATCTTTTTATTTAGTGGTAAAGTCTTTCTAGAATTTTTGGGATTCTATGGTGCTAGATATTGAAATATTGTAACTTAATTATTGGTATTAAATGGTTAAACTAATTTTGAGACTCTATTGATTGTTATCATAAAATGGTTTCATACTCTTCACCATATATTTTTTATAATATTCTCTATAGGTAGTGGGAATTTCAAGTTGGTCGAGAGGGACCTAACCAAAGAAAAATTAGTTCTATCAAAGAATATATAGTGAGCCTCATTTTTAGATTAATTATATCTAAGGATTGTCAGATTTTACCTTCTTTTGTGTATCTATATCAAGAAATTTTCTCTGGATATTTTTTAGTCTTACCTTATCAATGAGAAATAGAATTTATCATTGGTATCCTACCAAGAAATAATACAATATCGATTCCTCAATACCTTATAGCTCCCACTAAGCTATGTGAGTTGAAAGGCTAGTTGGCAGAGATCGAAAAAATTAGGTTTATCAAGTCAGCCACTTCTACAAAGGGTGGTTTGGTTCTCTTTGTCAAAAAAAATATTATGGGAGTTTATGCCACAGTATAGGATATAGGATATTGAATCAGGTGAAAACTATGAATTGTTTCCCATTTACTTTGATTTATGATATCTTTGAAAAATTAAATGGAGAAAAGTGTTTTTATAAGTTCAATCTCTACTCAAGTTATAATCATCTTTGAGTAGATATTTAGAATATTCTATAGAATAATTTTCAAATATAGTATATGAATATTGAGTATCAAGCCATGTTTTTTTAATTAACAGATTCCACTATCATGTTTTTTGAATTAATGAATTGAATATTCTATCCTTTTCTAGACTCCTTTTTTTATTTTTGTGGATAAAATTTTAGTTTACTTGAGGTATTAGGAAGATCTTGGGTGACATTTTTTATTTTTATTTTGATACATTATGGGAACATCACCTTTATGCTAAGTTATAAAAAATTTTATTTTGGATTCAGTAAGTCAAGTTTCTTGGGAATGTAATATCATAAGCTAAAATTTATATGGATCCTGAAAAGGTAGAGTTGGTCATGTTATGGAATGTTCCCTATAACTTGTTTGAGGTTTAGCGGTTTCTTAGGCTTATAGGATATTACTAATATTTTATCTAGTAATTTTCTAAGATTACTACCCCTATGACGTCATTGACTAAGAAGGGGGTTAAATTTTCATGTTCTGAATGGTATGAGGAAGCATTCCAAGAGTTGAATAAGAGTATAACTATAGAACTAGTATTGATACTTCCATAGACAAGTGTGGGTTTCTAGGTTTACTATAATGATTCATATATTACCCTCATTTGTGTTCTTATATGGGATCGGTGGATAGTATCATATAGTTCCAAGAAGTTTCACCTTCATTAATGGAACTTCCTTACCCATGTTATGAAGTTGGATACTATTTTTCATGCACTAAAGTCTAGGAGGAACAATCTTTTTAGTAAAATATTTGTGGTTTTAACCAACCACAAGATCCTAAAGTACATTTTCTCCTAACATGATTTAAATATGAGGAAATATTTATCAATGACACTGTATATCTCCAATATTTAAATTTTAATATTCAATATACATATATAATAGGAAATTAAGTTTATACTGCTCTTAGATTTACTATTCACCATTAAAGGGAACTGGGGGAAAAAAATAAGTGGAGTTTGATATACCTTATAGATGAAATCCACCTATATTTAGTTGAAAATCATGAGGTATTACACTTATATTAAATCAATATTTTCTCGTCCATCATGGATCATGTCAAGGACTCCCAATTATATTAGGTGAATTACATCATTATTTCAAAAATTATCAATACAGGGGAGATTATTAATGGTTGGTATCAGGATTCTTCTTAATTTTTTTACATATATGGGAGGTTGGTAGTTTCTATCACCTTGAAGGAGATGGTTTTAAAATAATTTCATGGCTTGAAGTGGGAATTCCCCCTTGGAATCACCAAAATATATCATGACCTGTATCATCAATTTGGGTGTCCTGGGTTAAATAGGGACATCATGGGATTTATTTATAGGCGTATGACCTATTGGTGGGTTAAATTACAATATTAAAAGCATAAATATACCCTTCAAACACTACCCACACCAGAATAGAAATGGGATGAGATCACGATGGACTTCCCAATCATTCTTTCTCAATCTCCCAGATGTCGGGATACAATATGGGTAATTATAGACCATATAACTAAGATAATAGACAATTTACCTATTAAATAGTCTTTATAAATCATGAAATTAGAGAAGTTGTGGGTCATAGGGATTATCAAACATCCTAGGGTTTATGTAGGTATCATCTATGATAGAGATCACATATTTATATCTTGGTTCAAGAAAATTCTTTAGTAGGAATTGGGTTCTCAAGTGAAACTAAGTACCACTTTCTACCTATGGAATGATGTCTAGTCTAAGAGGACTATACATATTTTAGAGTATATTCTCCAGTCCTATGTTTTTGACTTAGGTGGCTCATGGGATATTCATCTCCCTTTAGTTTAATTATCGTATAATAATATTGAGCATCATCTATCCAAATGTCTCATAATGAATATTTATATGGAAGATTGTGTATTTCTCCTATGTGATGGGTATAAATAGGTGATTTATCCATGATTATTATTGATATTGTCTGAGAGATGACTAATAAAGTGAAATTTATTTGAAATCAATTTCTAACTTCTCAAACTTGGAAAATTCCTATGTCAGTCAGTGAATGTAAACTTTGGAATTAAAGGTTGGTGACCATGTATTCATTCATGTATATCTGAGATTGAGTTTTTATTCAATGGGAAAATAATAAAATATAAATTTTAGGTATGTCGGACCATTTGAGATACTAGATCGGGTTGATGAGGTAGATTGTTAGTTTTCTCTAACTTTGACATTCATCTTTTTGTATAACACTTTTCACATATCCCCACTCATAAAGTATGTTTGTGACCCATTGAATGTGATTCGATGTGATTATATTGAGATTGAGGCTGATGTATCTATATGATGCATCTGCTATGTATCATTAATGATATTCAAAAGGTTTTATGGATCATGGTTATTCCTCTAGTTTGAGAGAAAAAAAATCATAGCCAGCTCCAAGATGAGACTTGGGAGAGAGAATCCAAAATGAAAATCCAATTGTCAAACCTATTTCCTTAGGAATTTGTACTAGTGTTGGAGAAATTTTAAATTCCCCAACCACTATAGGTAGGTATACCCTTTAATTTATTAACATTATACAACATTTTTTATCTATTTTTAAGGTTAAGCTGGGGTTGGAATGTTTTGGGAGGTTTCAATAGGAATTTGGGGGGAAAGGGGAAGGTGTGTTCTACAATAAGAACCGAGTATCAGGTGTCCAAGTAACAAGTACCTGGTGGGTCACCTAGGGTTTTAAGTGGATTTTTTAGGTCCACCACATACCTGGTGTCTTTGTACTGATTTCTCGATAGCCTCCTGGGAAACATTTCCATAAAGAGGGGGAAATTACCCAATTACATAATTCATTTAACCCTCTTAACTCTACCCGTTGATATTTTGATTCCATTTTTCCATGTTTCAGATCCCTTAAACATCTTCATTCCCTCTCTACATATTTATATGGAACCAACCTTCCCTCTTTATCCAAGGTACCTTGGTGGGTTGTGGAAGATCTTCTTCAATGTGGTAAGGTCTTGGGTTGCCTCTAAAATTTTCTTCCCTCTGTTTCTCATAGTAATGTGAGTAATTATTTTCACTAAATATTTAAAGCTTTTTTGATAGTTTATGTTGTTCAATATTATTTTAGTTTAGTGTCAGTGTGAGGTTATCTTGGATAATACCAAGGTATTATCATGTTTTCCTTCCCTAGTTTCATATTTCATGCTAATATTGGACCAAAACCTATTTCTATTTTGGTTTTAGGTTGATCATAAAATTTAGGTGGTGTCTAAATAATCTTCCCTAAAACTTATGAATATTTTCTATAAATTAATTAGTAATTAAACCTCTTATACCTCTCATATTCTTATATATTTCAGTTAGAAATTTTTTAGGGCTTAGAAAAATAATAATAAATGAGATGTTTGAAATTAATAAAATGTGTCAAACCTTACTCTATAAAAACCTCAATTTGTTTTGATGTATTCTTCTTATATTTTATAATTTTAAAATATCATGTGATACTCCATTAGTGTAATGGAACATTCCAACCCACAATCATGATATTTTCCACTTTGGGCCTAGCCCGCACTGTTTTACTTTCCCTAGGCTCTGGCCCTTAGGCATCCCCCAGGAAAAGACTTCAAGATGGGATAGGTATACATACCAACATATAAAGCGGTGCTTCGTGATCCTACTCCTTTAATGTGGGATTTACATAATCCTACCCCCACCTAAAAGGGCCCAACGTCTTCACTGGCACGTCGATTGGAAACTGGATCCGATGCAACTTGTAATGGCCCAGTCCAACCCAAGATCATGATATTTTTACTTTAGAACCATAACCCATAGGTCCTAGTATCAAAACCTAACTCTGATACCACTTTGTAACATCTTGACTCAGGTGTCACACACTGGTGCCCTGAGTCGATTAGTCACACAAACTCAAGCATGCCTCCCTGTATACCAGAGGCTTATGAGTAGTAGCGAGGGTCTGATAAGTCAATCATGGGGAGACTATACCCTCTTTTAGCAAAGTAATACACCAACAGAAATAATAAATAATAGAGGAAGAATATATAACCATAAAAATACCAATATCTCAATATTTTCAATGCAGGAAAATACAATATCCAACTAAAGTAGAAACATTTCATGTTAATTTATGTGTCAAGTATCTAAAATGAAATCCCAAAATAAAGACATTTATGAAGCCCAAAAAGTCCCAAACCACATCTAGTTCCCTCAACCATGTTCCATCCCCAAATCAGCCATCTAACACAGGGTCTTTTCCCTTAACATGTCCTATAACAATAAAGTCTATTCGGGTGCCAATTAGAAAACCCAAGTAAGGTGTGAGTACAAATAATTAGGCTATCACCAATGGTGGCTAAAAAAAATCCAGTCAATAATAGGTGTATGCAGCTATATAAAGAAATAATTATAATGCATAAGTACATAGTTATCTCATTATCAATTAATATTTATTTAACCACATGAACCACAAGGTTCTTGGGGACACCCATACCTCAATACCTGCTTCATCCCGCATTAGAGTCTCAAATATTTCACATATTCAATTTTGTAACACCCCAAGATTTCATAGTACGTTGTCTCTTTAAAGTAATTCAATAACTTGCACAACACGCAACATCGAGTTTGAGCGCACCACAACTTACCAAACTAGCCGTTCAAAAAGCGGTTATGAATAGTGTTAACTGAATTTTAAATTTTATATACTATATAAAATTTTAGAATCCATATTATGTGTTTCATAAACATAATATAAGAATAAATTCATTTTTTCAGATAAAAGAAGTATTTTTCAAAAAATGCAATTTTACCGCCTTTTAATGAAGAACCCTTTTTAAATCCAATATTTGACACTTTTATATATTAAATTTGATAAAGTAAACTTCTTATTTAGAATCGGGGCATAAAAATTTAGTTTTGATAAAAAAAATTTGTTTTTATGATAACTTTCATATTTGGATGAATAGTGAAAATTACTAAATTTTAACAGAAAACAACTTTTTTAATCAAAAAAATTTATAGCATTCAATTATACATTTGAATGTTTTGGAAGTATAATTATATTATATTTTTTATCATTTAATAAAATTTTGGTCATTATAAATAATTTCACATTTAAATTTGACATAAACACATGTCAATCTTTAGATAGTTTTTACTTTTTTTAAAAACCCACTTTTTGGTTTTGACAACGGGAATTAACTTTAAATTAATAAATGAAACTTATATATTTTTAATTTGGTAAAATATACTTCATTTATGAATTCGGAATACCAAAATTAGATTAGGGTGAATTTTTGGTATTTTTATGAAAACTTTCAATTTTTGATGAATAGTGAAAAACACTACATTATTGCTTAAAACCAACTTTTTATTTAAGTAATTAGTTATTTTATTTTATTTTATTTTATGTAAAAATAGATACATAATACCTATATATGTTCAATGTGATTCATGGGAGTCATTTTATAATAAGTTTAGATATATAAAATTTTATTGAACTTTTTACCGTCTTTTACCCACCTTCTAGGAGCATTTGAAAATTTACATAAAACTTAATTTTACCACTTCTATGAGTTGAATTTCAAATATCCGAGAGACACGGTTAACCTCAATAAGTTAAATTTGGTTCAATATGATGAAAATAATTTTTGGTGAATGGTAGCTTTTGACTTTTATTTGCCTCGGTTAAAAGTAAATAGGGTAATTAAGGGTAAAAATGATATTATAATTACCCTAAAACATGTCCCGATTATATTGGATAAGTTTAATTCGACCAAAAACAACCTTAGGAATAAAATATTATCCTTTAGGTCCACTTGGATCAGATTAGGACATTTATTATTATTTAATTTAATGAAGAGTTAAAAGTGTTAAATTTAAGTTTTCATAACTAAAACATTTCTAATATAGGGTTATACATAAGATAAATTCAACTATAAATATTCATTAAAATATAAAAATATTTCCTAAATAATGGTATTTTATTTATAATTTTTATACATTAAATGATTAAATTTATTTATGACATAATGATGATGCAGTAATTACCTTATTAATAAAATATTAAAATAATTGATATTGTAAATACCCAAATATATGTAATTTGAGACTTTTGATAAATTACACTAATTTTATAGGTTAATATGACATTTTAGTGTTGATTCAATCAATTTTTTTCAAATTAATCATGATGTTATAATTTTAACAAAAAACAAATGTCAAATAGTATCAAAATTGACATAAAATTGTTTTTAAAACAAAAACTATATTATTGGTTGATATAATGTTCCTAAAAATATAAGGTTCAAACAAAGGGATTAAATAATATTATATATGTCATTAATTAACCACTTTAGGTTCTCTTGGAAGTTTATAGAAATTTTATTAACCATATAGTGTAAGAAAACAAGAAGACACGGTAAAAGTTAAACTATTTCACTAAGAGTTAAATCTAAAAGATAAGGTTAAAATGGTAACCTAAACTTTTCTAAAACCTATTGGTTGAGATTATTTAAATCCATAACCACCTAATACTAGAAATAAATTTATTTTGAGCCATTATAAACTGAATATTATTGTATAATAAATTAATACTTTAATCTTTTCCAAAAGTGACCTTCACCCCTCTAATAAAAGGGTACTTACCCTTCTCTCAAAATCACACCTCTAAATCCATTTGGATCGGCCAAACCCTACCCAAATATCCTAAAAACTTCCCTCAATTAAACCTAGAGTCCTTACATTTATCATAAATCCTACCTAAGGATCCCTTTTGATCAACTCAAAAGGAAACACCTGAAGAAGAGGTAATAATTTCACCACCCTATTTCAAGTTCTTTTCTTCTTCCACTTCTTCTTTATTTGTTATTACCATACCAGAATAATAACCCCAGTACCTTGTACATAATGTTATGTTATTATAAATATGGCACAACCATATTCATTATTCTATCCATCCTATGAATGATAATGTCACCATACGTGTGTACGTACGGCTTACCATCTCCACGTGGTGGTGTAATTTGTTATTCAACACTATGTTATTTGGATGGATATAATGATGAGTAATATGTAAGTAAATAATGAAAATAACATGATAATTTTTCTTTAAAATTATTATACCATCCAATTCCACACCTTTTAATCATTAAGGAAATGATATCCTCGCTCGTGTGTATGTACGGATTACCGTCTCCACGACGCGATGAGATTCATTTCCAGGTTCACCATTCAATGATGATTATAAAAATATATATTATTAATAAGTTTGTAATATATGATATAATAATTTTACTTTAGATATATATATATGTATTTATGTACTTACATATATCTTATTCACTTACTTCTGTTCAATGCGATATGAAAACAGAAACAGCGTTTATGCGTACGTACGGCCTACCATCTCCATAAACGGTGTTTTCAATTTCATATATCTATCTATTATAAATATTTATATTCTAAATATATATGATATATAAATCAATTTTATATTCTGGAAGTATTTAAATCGTGATCTAAATGATACGATCAAGAATAACAAGTTAAAACATGTACGATAAAGAAAGCAATTATTACCCGAAATGTTAATTTAACATGGAAATCATTATTAAATGGGTAGTATAAAGTCATAAATTAATAATTTATAATATAATAAATATTAATATGGTTCTTTTATAATGTAATAACATACTATGATCATTATATAGGAGGTTAAGCATACCCTCGACCAAAGGAAAGTGCAAGGTAAGGGTTATTTCCTCAATCTCATTATTATCTGAGATTGTTCATGTGTAAGTATTTTCTGGTACATGAATATCATCAATACCCATATTTCATAAAAAAATAAAAGGAATATTTTAAGGTTTTATGGGAGGGTCTATTTAACTAGATCATCATTTTAAATGTTTTAAAGATTTATCTTTCTAAACCCTTTTAATTAATGTCCATGTTTTTAAAATGATTTTAAGGATTTATTTATATGGACATGAATATTTTGAAATGATAATTCTTTTAAAAAGTTTAAAAGTGGTATGGGACACTTTGATTCAAAAATCTCTTTTAAATGACTTCCTTTATAAATTGTGAGACTTTTAAACGATTTCATAAAAAAGGGGTATTTCTCTCAAAGTATTTTATTGATCATTTTCATATATGTCAACATAATTTGATGGATTTTAAACTTGTTTAAAGTTGATTTATTATAGATACAATATTCCATATTGTATTGAAGGTTTTGTGATATTTTTTACTATAGATGTTCTATTTTTATACCATTCACGGTTCATGGTTAAAATATTGACATTTCATATACTAGTTTTAATAAGAATGTTTATGTTATGTTTCAACCTTTTCATATGAGGAATGAATTGGACTTAGTAAGTGACGGGTGGAGCCCGGTATAGCTCCTCGATGCATCGGTAGGTATCATGAGAAAAACTAGTGTCTTGGAACAAGGCCTTGGCAAAAAAAAATATTTGTAGTCTTGGCACGAGGCCTTGACTATGTGGTTATGATGTCCGACATTATGCATTCCCTCATTATAAAATTAGTTATTACATGTGACTATTTGACTAGTATAATATCCATGTGCATGTTAATATGGTAATGTTTGATTTATTTTTTCTATATTATGTTCAAGTTTATGTTTAAAAGGCTGTTGTTTTTATTACACATCTTGCCTTAGAATTTTATAGCTTCCGCTAAATTATTTACCCTTACTGAGCATCTGAGCTCACCCCTTTCTTATGTTTTATTTTCCTAGGATTCTAAGAAGTGTTTTATGATTGAGATCCTAGGTTAAGTTAAGGGAAAAATGGTGTTCTCAAAGGATTATTTATGATATGTTGTATGTTAGTAAGTGTAATTTAATGTTCATGTATGTAATCTATTTTCCAAGACTGCTAAACCGATCGGTCCTTCGGGACTTGATTCCTTGTATTCATGCCAATGTATTAAAGTAATGCACTGACTCTGGGTAACTGTGGTCGGGGTGTTATAGTTGGTATTAGAGGAAGTTTAGTACAAACTTTGGAAACTAGATTTATAAAAACTCTGATTATAGAACACTACCCTAAGATAGAATTTGGGGATTAGTATAGAAGAACTTCCTAGAATTTTGGTACTGTAGAGATTTTTTGATTTTTCCGAGCAATACATCTCTATCAATATACAAGTAGGGAGAGGTGACTCTGGCACAGATGTACCTAGGGGTAAAACCCGAAAACACCTCTTTGATCTAGACTCGAATGGGAACTGGTGCACGACAACAGGCATTGCTGCACTCTTGGTTATAACACTCTCAGGGGATATGCTTAGGATAATTCACATTTTTATTACAAGCCATTATGAAGGATTTAGGAGTAAATACTTCCTCAAAGAAAACATTTTTATGATTATGGAATATATCCATAAACTGTTCAATTTACTTTAGTTATTTTACAAGTCTGGAATTATGAATTACGATTCATAAACTAACCTATTGTATGCCATTATTTAGAAATGACGCCCAGTAGAAGGAATTAGAACTCCAACAATACATATGATCCAAAAATTAAAGAAGGATAATATCTTTCATGCTATTAAGACAGTATTTATAAGGGAAATAGTCTCCCACGTATTATCAACATATGAATAAATATTATCATTTGTTAATAAGATAAGTAAATAATTCTCTGGGTCATATGGCTTTAAAGGGAAGCAAGAGAAGAAAAGGATGGTAGAGAGAAAAATGGATAAAGGGAATAGGGGAAAGAAGGATTTTCCCACATGTGATAACTGTAGAAAGAATCACCTTGGTAAATGCTTGAAGGGAATGTGAGTTTGTTATAAGTGTAGAGAAAAAGGACACCAAGTACGTGATTGTAAGGGAAAGAAAAAGGTTTCAAATGTAAAATGCTTCATCTGCAAGGAGTTACGACACTATGAAAATCAATGTCCCATCCATCAGAGTATACTACAAATGATGCTATTAGATAATAATCAAATTATGATACTACCACAGATGAAGATGAATGAATAGTGTTCTTATGTTGTTATTAAATAATTATTTCATTTCAGTGTTTAATCGATGATATACCAGTTATATGAATTATAGAAATAAATAAGGATTGTACTGCAGTACTATTTCATTGAGGATTTGAGATTATATGGTTCTATGAAAAGTAACTCAACAATAAGATGAAATTTTTGGAAAATACATGGTTAGAGGATTGATAAAACTTAATATGGTCCTGATATTGAGGTAGTAATTTTGGAATAAGAGATGGTTGATTTGGATAAATTATATTGGATATTCTTGACTACATTGGAACTGATTAATGGTTTGTTTATTTCATCATTGTTGAAGTATTCAAAAAAATTGGATATAAGAAATATATCTAGAATTATATAAGGAATAAGAGAGAATGAATTTAATCAATAAGGTATTATGGTAATTCAGGGTGTTACCATGTTTTAAAAGAATACATGATGAATGTATTCACATGTTATTACATTGAAAAAAAAATCTTCATTGTGTTTACCTTCTTTATAAATTTTGGATTGTATGTTTGGACAGAAGTATTTTGGATAAGTCTAAAGGTTGGAATGGATTATGTTTTAAATTGTATACTATTGTTAAGGTTAAATCATTTATTAAGATTTTTTTTTTTTGGATTGTTATAAAAAGGACAACCCAGAGTTTGGGCAACAGCCCGCCGCATCCGGTAAGGCCGCGAGACTTGAACCCGCAACCGAAGGGCGACAAGGGTGCATCACCTACCACTGGCCTACGTGATGTCCTGTTTTGTGTAATGTAGTTTTTTTTAAATATTCTCACAAATTAATTATAAATTCATTATTTTTTGAACCCTATACGATTATGATAAAACAAATATTTTTGACTCCTAATATCTTTTAGAGTGAAATATGAGTTTGTGGTAGGAATTAGTTGAAGGATGATACTCAACTTATCAAGTATATTTTCTACCACTTATTCTATGAATAAATTAATTCTTAAACTTTAAGGAAGGGATATTAAAACCAAAAATTTGTTATCCTAATCCCTTATATTTTGTTGAACCGATGGTATTTAAATCATCATAGATTTGTGGATTTGAGGCCCTCAAAATTCCATTTATTGTTCACTTGTTTATGATTGATGACCTCAATAACTCCCTATAAATATTTATGTTTTTCCTCCAATTATGTGTCTATAATTTCCACCAATGTTATCCTATTCGAAACCCTAATTTTGTGGTGACTTTTTCATTTCTCTTTCCCTCTTATTAAGTCTAATTTTTATTAACCAAATTTCTAATGTGGGTTTTCCACAAAGGTATTTTCTATTTTTAACCTTTTATTTTTGAAGAACAATTTAAAATTGCGAGAACGCAATTTATTAAAGGAGGGTAGAATGTAACACCCCAAGATTTCATAGTACGTTATCTCTTCAAACTAATTCAATAACTTGCGCAACACGCAACACCAAGATTGAGTGCACCACAACTTACCAAACTAGTCGTTCAAAAGGCGGTTATGAATAGTGTTAACTGAATTTTGAATTTATATACTATATAAAATTTTACAATCCATATTATGTGTTTCTTAGACATAATATAAGAACAAATTCATTTTTTCAGATAAAAGAAGTATTTTTCAAAAAATGCAATTTTACCGCCTTTTAATGGAGAACCCTTTTTAAATATAATATTTGACACTTTTATATATTCAATTTGACAAAATAAACTTATTATTTAGAATCAAGACATAAAAATATAGTTTTGATAAATTTTTTGTGTTTTTCTGATAACTTTCATAATTGGGTGAATGGTGAAAATTACTAAATTTTAACTGAAAACAACTTTTTTAAGCAAAATAATTTATAGTGTTAAATTATACATTTGAATGGTTTGTAAGTATAATTAGATTATATTTTTATCATTTAATATAATTTTGTTCATTATAAGTAATTTCACATTTAAATTTGACATAAACACATGTCAATCTTTTGATAGTTTTTACTTTTTTTAAAAACCCGCTTTTTGGTTTTGACAACGGGAATTAATTTTAAATTAATAAATGAAACTTCTATGTTTTTAATTTGGTAAAATAGACTTCATTTATGAATTAATAATATTAAAATTATCTTCAGGTGATTTTTTGTTATTTTTCTGAAAACTTTCAATTTTTGATGAATAATGAAAAACACTACGTTATTATTTAAAACCGACTTTTTATTTAAGTAATTAGTTATTTATTTTAATTTAATTTAGGTAAAAATAGATACATAATACCTATATATGTTCAATGTGATTCATTGGAGTCATTTTATAATAAGTTTAGATATATATAATTTTATTGAACTTTTTACCGTCTTTTACCCACCTTCTATGAGCATTAGAAAATTCGCATAAAATTTAATTTTACCACTTCTTTTAGTTGAATTTCAAAAATCCAAGAGACATGGTTAACCTCAGTAAGTAAAATGTGGTTCAATAAGATGAAAATAATTTTTTGTGAATAGTAACTTTTGACTTTTATTTACCATGGTTAAAAGTAAATAGGGTAATTAAGGGTAAAAATGATATTATAATTACCCTAACATATGTTCTGATTCTATTAGATAAGTGTAATTCAACCAAAAAAAACCTTAGGAATAAAATATGATCCTTTAGGTCCACTTGAATTAGATTAGGACATTTATTATTATTTAATTTAAAGAAGATTTAAAAGTGTTAAATTCAAGTTTTCATAATTAAAACATTTTTAATATAGAGTTATACATAAGATAAATTACACTATAAATATTAATTAGAAATATAAAAATATTTCCTACATAATGGTATTTTATTTATAATTTTTAGACATTAAATAATTAAATTTATTTATGACACAATGATGATGCAGTGATTACCTTATTAATAAAAGATTAAAATAATTGATATTGTAAATACCCAAATAAATGTAATTTGAGACTTTTGATAAATTCCACTAATTTTATAGGTTAATATGACATGTTATGGTTGATTAAATCATTTTTTTTGAAATAATCATGCCGTTATGATTTTAACAAAAAAACAAATACCAAATAGTGTCAAAATTGACATAAAATAGCTTTTAAAACAAAAACTATATTATTGGTTGATATAATATTCCTAAAAATATAAGGTTCATCAAAAGGGATTAAATAATATTATATATGTAATTAATGAACCACTTGATGTTCTCTTGGAAGTTTAGAGTAATTTTATTAACTATATAGTGTAATAAAACAAGAAGACACGGTAAAAGTTAAACTATTTAACTAAGAGTTAAATCTAAAAGATAAGGTTAAAATGGTAACCTAAACTTGTCTAAAACCAATTAGTTGAGATTATTTCGACCCATAACCACCTAATTCTAGAAATAAATTCATTTTGAGCCATTATAAATGGAATATGATTGTATAATAAATTAATACTTTAATCTTTTCCTAAAGTGACTCTCACCCCTCTTATAAAAGGGCACTTCCCCTTATCTCAAAATCACACCTACAATGCCATTTGGCTCAGACAACCCCTGCCCAAATATCCTCCCAACTTCCCTCACTTCAACCTAGAGTCCTTACATTGATCAGAAATCTCACCTAAGGATCCCTTTTGATCAACTCAAAAGGAAACACCCAAAGAAGAGGTAATAATTTCAACACCATATTTCAAGTTCTTTTCTTCTACCAATTTCTCTTTCTTTATTATTACCATAACAAAATAATAAATAAAGTACCTTATAAATACTTTTATATTATTATAAATATGGAACAACCATATTCATTATTATATCCATTCTATGAATGATAATGTCACCATGCGTGTGTATGTACGGCTTACCGTCTCCACATCGTGGTGTAATTTGTTATTCAACACTATGTTATTTGGATGGATATAATGACGAGTAATATGTAAGTAAATAATGAAAATAACATGATAATGTTTCTGTAAAATTAGTATACCATCCAATTCTACACCTTTTAATCATTAAGTAAATGATATCCTCGCCCGTGTGTACGTACGGATTACCATCTCCATGACGCAATGAGATTCATTTCCAGGTTCACCATTCAACGCTGATTATAAAAATATATATTATTAATAAGTATGTAATATATTAAATAATAATGGTACTGAATATATATATATATATATGTATTTATGTACTTACATATATCTTATTCGCTTACTTATGTTCAATACGAAATGAAAACGGAAACAGCGTTTATGCGTACGTACGGTCTACCATCTCCATAAACGGTGTTTTTCATTTTATATATCTATCCATTATAAATATTTATATTCTAAATATATATGATATATAAATCAATTTTATATTCTTGAATTATTTAAATCATGATCTAAATTATACAATCAAGAATAACACGATAAAGAAAGCGATTATTACCGAAAATGTTAATTTAACATGGAACTCATTATTAAATGGGTAGTATAAAGTCATAAATGAATCATGTATAATATAATAAATCTGAATATGGTTATATTATAATTTAATAACATACTATGGTCATTATATAGTATTTTAAACATACCCTCGACCAAAGGAAAGTGCAAGGTAAGGGTTATTTCCTCAATCTCATTATTACCCAAGATTATTCATGTGTAAGTATTTTCTAGGACATACTTATAATCGATACCCATATTTCATAAAAATGTTTTCAAAAGGAATCTTTTAAGGTTTTATGGGAGGGTCTATTTAACTATATCATCATTTGAAATGTTTTAAAGATTTTTCTTTATAAACCCTTTTAATTAATTTCCATGTTTTCAAAATGATTTTAAGGATTTATTTATATGAACATGAATGTTTTGAAATGATAATTTTTTTAAAAGTTTAAAAGTGGTATGGGAAACTTTGATTCAAAAATCTATTTTAAATTACTTCCTTTATAAATTTTTATACTTTTAAACAATTTCATTAAAAAGGGTATTTCTCTCAAAGCATTGTACTGATTATTTTCATTTATATCAACATCCTTTGTTGGATTTTAAACTTGTTTGAAATTGATTTATTATAGATAAAATATTCCATATTGTATTTAAGGTTTTGTGATATGTTTGACTATAGATGTTCTATTTTTATACCATTCATGGTTCATGGTTAAAGTATTGACATTTCGTATACTGGTTTTAATACGAATTTTTATGTTCTGTTTCAAGCTTTTCATGTGAGGAATGCATTGGACTTAGTAAGTGACGGGTGGAGCCCGCTATAGCTCCTCGATGCATTGGTAGGTCTCATGAGACAAACTAGTGTCTTGGCACAAGGCCTTGGAAAAAAAATTATTTGTATTCTTGTCATGAGGCCTTGACTATGTGGTTATGATGTCCAGCATTATACATTCTCTCATTATGAAAATATTTATTACATGTGATTATTCGACTAGTAGAATATCCATGTGCATGTTAATATGGTAATGTTTGATTTATTTTTTCCATATTATGTTCAAGTTTATTTTTAAAAGGCTGTTGTTTTTATTACACATCTTTCCTTAAAATTTTACAGCTTCCGCTAGATTATTTACCCTTATTGAGCATCTGAGCTCACCCCTTTCTTATGTTTTATTTTACCAGGATCCCAAGAAGTGTTTTATGATTGATATGTCGGGTTAAGTTAAGGGAAAAATGGTGTTCTAAAAGGATTATTTATGTTGTGTTGTATTTTAGAAAGTGTAATGTAACATTCATGTATGTAATCTATTTTCCAAGGCTGCTAAACTGATCGGTCCTTCGGGACATGATTCCTTGTATTCATGCAAAAGTATTAAAGTAATGCACTAACTCTAGGTAACTAGGGTCGGGGTGTTACAAATTCAAATTTCATTATATCACATTATATTACATTATCCATGTCACTTCAACTTCTTTATTACAACCACTTGTAACCATAGTCTAATGTTAATGTTTTGGGTGTAAAACTCCATGTCTAGCTCCATTTATTAATCATTCATATATATCATGGGAATACAATGTCATGTCTATCACCCCAATTCTAAATCATACATATATATCATTGGTATAGATCATCATGTCTATCACTCATTTATCAACCATGAATACATATCATTGGAATAGATCATAATGTCTAGCACCTCATTTATCAACCGTGCATATATATCATTGGCATAGATCATCATGTCTAGCACCCCATTTTATCAATAATGCATATATATATATATATATCATTAGCATAGATCTTCATGTCTATCGCCCCATTTATCAACCATGCATATATATCATAACATATCACAATATCACATCAATCATAATTAATCAACATTGATTATTTTATCATAATAAACAATTAATTAATAAATAAGTAAATTAATCCAAGTCCATTAATTAATTCAACAATTAATTAATCACAATGGTTTCCTTTAATTAAGTAAATAATTAATTAATCATATATATCCCATTAATTAATTCTCTAATTAATTAATCACACCTCTTTCGTTAACAAATTCAACAATTAATTAACCATATAAATTCTATTAATTAATTTGAAAATTAATTAATCATTTAACATCTCAACATTGAATAATTAATTCACAATTAATTATTTCTAAATTCACAGTTCAACATCCCGATAATTAACTCAACAATTAATTATCATTAATCCCACAATTCAATATTCTGATAATTAATCTATCAATTAATTATCCCAATTTCACAATTAAATGCTTTGATAATTAATTCATCATTTAATTGTCTTAATTCCACGGTTCAATCATTCAATAAAATCCCTAATTCCTCCATTAATTAATTGACCACATTAATTAATTCAATTTAAGAATTTCCAATTGTTAAAAAACCCTAGAAATTCAAAAATAGCATACATGAAATTAAAATAACAACTATGAGATTTGATTGTTAGACCACCTACCTCGATTTTTTGATGAAAAATCACCTAATGGAAATCCCCAAAAATTGAGAAGTATAATGTTGTAGATCGGGACTGGATCTAAAACCCTAAATCAAGATTAATCGAAACTATATATCTTAATTATAGATCTAGATCCACAAGTATAGATCTAGATTCACCAAATCTAGATCTAGATCTATAAAAAATAAGATTACTTCCCACTAAAAGAATAAGAAAATGAAGGGGTTGAATGGGAAAGCAACGAGATAGAATCCACTTACCAGGAGAGAAGAAGATCTATGATCCGGGTTTTGAATCATAAAGAACATAGAATAAACAGCCTTGGAATACCTCATAAAATATCTAAAATCATCCAAAATCATAAGGGTCCATGTTTGGGTAGAAATGGGTGGGTTTGGGGGGTTTGGGAGAATTAAAAACTAATTTTTGGTCCACTTTAAAAATCATGCATGGTTTCTTGGGTAGGGGTGTATGGTTTTCCCTAACCATGCGCCTGTTATTTTAGGGGTGTGTAGTTTCACCTTTTAGGGTGCATGGTTTTAAAAACCAGGCACCATCCGTGTGAACCCCCATTGTCTTGGGTTGCACGATTTTCTGGGCTGGGATGCACAGTTTTCTCTAACCATACGCCAACCATGCATAGCCCTTTTTTGTTCATTTTTCTCAAAATTCCACCCAATCACACCCTAATTTATAAACCAAATAAAGAAGTAATCAAATTAGGAAAAAATAGTACCTAAAAACAATCCCAAGTAAACTCCAAAAAAATTTAGGATCTTACAATTGGTTTTTTATTAGTACATTTGTAACACCTTGAGATTTTAAAATAAGAACACCATATTCGATAGCGTGTATGGCACATAACACCAAGCATAGAAAGGAATATAGAATACTAATACTTTATTATATAATTACTATTTTAAATAATTTAAATCTATTATATAGCTCACAATTCAAGAAAACATGGAGTTTATCTTGTGTTACAAGCAATAATGAGTTTCTTCAATATCTTGAGTTACACAGAAGACCGAGTTTTACTGAACAATAATATACTATTAATATTATTATTTAATATGATAGTTATTGTCTAGCCATTGGAATGAAGGGAATGGATAGGATTAACTAAATTATGAAAATATATATTTTAAACACATTTATTGGTTATATATTAATTATAAATAATAATAAGAATCATTTAAATGAAAAAGAAATGTTTTCAAAGAAAATGTATTTTCATAAAAGACAGTTTAGTCGTATTTTACAAACATAATTTAAAATTATTTTTTGACAATTTTATAAAATTTATATTAGTAAATAAACTTAATTTACAAAATAAAAATACCAAATTATATTAGGGTGATTTTTTTGGTATTTTTCTGAGATGTTTCATTTTTTTATGAATAGTGAAAAATATTGGATTTTAATTGAAAACTATCATTTCATATAAATAATTTATAAAGTTAAATTAAATTTTTAATTGTTTTTAAAGTAAAAATAGTTCAATTATACAAATATAATTCCAATTTAGGTCGTTTTAGTCATTTTCATATTAAAGTTTTATATAAAAACATTGTAAAGTTTTGAAATTTTCACTTTAAAACCCCACTTTCTCATCACATCAATGGAGTTAATTTTAAATTAAATTTTTCCACTTATATGAGTTTAATTTCAAAAAATGAATTACATATTTGGAATAATAATATATATATATATATTATCTAATAATTTTAGATTAATTTTTAACTATAATGATTATTGAGAACAGTTAAAATTAATTACAGTGATTAAGGTAAAAACGAGTTTACTTAGTGGTTAAACATAGAATATAAGGTGTAATAATGAACCAAATATTTTCAAAAACCATTGGATGGCCATATTTATACCTTATACCATATATTATATAGTTTTGTACATTATTGGATCTTTTTGGTAGGTAAAATATTGGATACACCTAACCCTTTTCAAAATAATTACAAGTGTTTCACCGGCCTCACTTATAAAAGGCCACACCATATCCTCTCCTTCACACCTTCAAACCACTTTGGTTTAGAAAATACCTATCCAAATAACTTCCCAACTTCACTCCAATCATCTTATAATCGTTATTTTGGGAATAAATCTATCCTGTGAAGGCTTTAATGAAAATTTAAGGAGGATACCCGAAGAAGAAGTAATATTCTTCAACAAGCATCTTTATTTTACTTTTTTATCCACCTCCTTAAATTTCTATTATACCAATATTATATAATAAAAACATTATTTTAAATATAATTATATGTTTTTATGTTAAGTTTAATCCATATAACCTCACACACTTCCATCAAATGGGTTATGAAATCATCATTCATGTGTACGGTGGACTACCGTCCCGCAAACCGATGTCGTTCATTTTCCATTACCACCTCTCAAGGTTGGTTATGATAATGGATATAAATTATATATAAATTATTTAAAAAATTATTATACCTATTTATTAATTATATAATATATAACTTATTAATTCCCATTCCATGGGGGACACATTAACATCGCTTGTGTGTACAGCGCACTACCGCCATGTGAAGTGATGTGATTCGTCTTTCACTAATATTTTACATGGAAAGTGATAAGTAATAATGTTAATAATTATTTGTGATATAAATAAAATAATTATAATATTAATGACATATTCATAATTAGGGAAATATAATATATCATTTTCTTTCTTACACTTGAAGATGATAACATCATTCATGTACATGTGGACTACTGCTTTCACAAAGCGATGTGACTCTCTTTTCACCACCACACCACATGGATGATATACATAAGTGTATTTAAAGAAATAATATGGTATATAAGATATTATGGTAATTATTTAAAGATAATATATTACTTAATCCCTTTCCATAACAATCATTGAAAAATGGAAAATCTTACTCTTGCGTACATACGGCCTACCATCTTCATGATTTTAACATGCTTCATTTTCATAACAATATTTCATGATTGGTTTTGAAAATATAAATTATTTATAAATGTGATAAATATTTCATTATTATTATTCTTGAGATGATGAAACTATATAATATGTTTAATAATAGGATTTTTAATGGCAAAACATACATAAGAAAACAAGGCAATTAACACACGAAACAATGAAAATAATGAAAGATTATTAATGATAGGGTCATAAATTGTTATAAAATGATCATATATGATATTATAAATATTAATATGGTTATTTTTAAAGTTAATGAAATGTTTAAAACCACTATATAGTATGTTAAATCTTATTCAACGAAAAGGAAGCATGAGGTGAGGGATTTCGTCTCAATCTCATTTCATTGAGGCCTATTGTAATGTTATACACATAATTTCTTTTATATTGTGAATATACTATCCATTTGAAATATAATATTATGAATAATTAATTATTAATAGTATTTTAGGTTTCAATTTGAATTATTTAATATAAGTGGATTTAACTTAAAAGTTACCAAGTGGTAAGGGATTTATTAACTCAATTTCCATTCATTGGGTTAAACTTATACTTCATTGATTATGCCATTATAATATTATGTATATAATTACTTTTGATTACCTTATTATGTATTTATACTTGTTTTATGTTGGTTTAAAATTGATACAAATAATTTACCCATTGATTAATTCTCACTTCAACATTATGATCATTTTAAGGGTTTATTTCACAATCTCATTCTAATCCAGATTATTTATTCTTGAATAAAAGTTGAAGGAAATTACTTGAACACTTCCAAATAAACCCATTAATTTTCTTATTCTCTGTTTATTAATTAATTTTTCAAGTAATAGTACCATTTTTCTACTCTTTGGTACTGAAATTGTTTTAGAAAATGTTTTTAAGAAAGTCTGACTTCATTTCTCTCTTTGGTCGGAAATATGCTTTCTTCCAAACCCATTTTTTCTAAAAATGATTTCATTTTTTTTAACCTTTTAAAAATTATTTATTAAATTTATTTTCACCCATTTTTACTCATTAAAAAAAATAAAAGGAATCTTATTCCATTTTCAAAACAATGCTTATTTGGATTTTACCGAAAATATAAAAGGAATCTTCTGGTCACTTTCTACACAAGGCACTTTCTTAACCCTTTAATAGTGAAAAATAAATGTTTTTTTAATTTTATATCATGTATATAATTACCCTCCATCATGGTCATTATTTTTTTTAAGTTTCCTTTACAATTTTAGGAGGATATTTTTAAATAAAATGTTTTTAAAAATTATTTTCAAAGAAAAGGATTTTCAAAATGTTTTTCAAAAAGAAAAGGATATTTTCCTTAATAATATTTTTAAAGATATTTTCTTGTTATTTATATTCATCAATGAAAATGGCCTTTTATTCTTAATATAATAGGTATATGTTTATATCATCCTTATTCTTCCTCTAGATGGTTTATGATTATTTTCATCAAGGAAAATATTGACATTATCTTCCTTAATTCATGTTTTAGTCATTAACTTTTCCTTGAATTATTCACTTTTCTGTGGAAATTAAATTTCTTATAAATTTCAATATTATTTATCATATATATGTTTATTGCCTAAACCATATACCATTTTTACATACCATGTTTACTTTGAAAGTTATTTTATTAACTGGGGAAATATTACTAAATATGTATCCTTTACTTAATAAGGATATTTAATAATAAGGTACATTTTTATAGGAATTAAACTGATTATTCGATATATGAGGAATTATTTAGACATGAAATACATGAGTTGGGCACCATTTAATATAAGTCCCCCGATGCATCGATAGTCTCATGTGATGAATCAGTTGTCTAGCCTCAGCTAAGTGGGTTTATATCTAGTATGTTTTAAATTTTCTTGAGGGTATATCTTGATATTAAAGGTATCATGTGCATGGGAAACATGACATCCGATAATTAAGAATTTCATTCTTTAAACTTTATTATTATCTAAGATATTTTCATTATGATATTATATCTAGATTCGTTTTATTTTTAGTTTATTGACTAAATGGCATGTGTTTTTAGTTATTTACCTTACCATATTGGTTACACCTTATCCAATAATGATAGTCATGTTATTGATTGTATGAAATGTGTATTCAGCTATTACCTTTCCATACTTATTATGCTTATTGATTCATGAATACTTATGTTTTACTTAACCCTTACTAGGAATTTCAGGTCACCCTTATTTTTTTTCCTTTACCTAGGATTACCATATGTTTACTTTGATAGATATAAACGAATATGATAGAGGGAATAAAGTTATTCTCAAAATTAAAAAAAAATATGTTGTAATTTTTGTATTCATATGTAATGTAATACTCAATTTTGTATCTAGTTTACCAATACTATTAAACTGGTCGGTCCTTCAGGATGTGATTCCTTGTATCTTATGTCAATGCAATAAGTATGAACTGACTCGAGCCTACTGGGGTCAGCATCACTACAGTTGGTATCAGAGGAAGTTTATTAGAAACATTGGGAACTATATTTAGGGAAATGTAAATTATAGAACATAACCCTAAGATAGAATTTGAGAATATGTATAGAAGAACATCCTAAAGTTTTGGTAAGAAAAATATTATGTGGTTTTTCTAAGAAATATATACATTTATGGACAATAAAAGTGGATGTGGTTCTGGAATAGAGGTACCTAAGGGTAATAACTCTGAAAAAGTCATGTTGGGCTTGACTCGAGTGTTTTCTAGTACCCAACAACAGACCTTATTATACACCAGGTTTGACACTCTCATGGTATATTCTTAGGATAATTCATATTTTTTTTACATAAATTTATAAGTATTTGAATAGATAATGAAAATTAATGGATTAGGATAAACCCTAGACCAAATAAGGACTAAGTGAAAATAAAATGGATAAAGTATTTGTGTATTGTGATTCAAGAATTAAATTGTTGAATCGTTTTACCAAAGGTATTTTGGTTAAAGAATTATGAAACATCTAAGGATTCTGTTAAATTTTATCAGCAATTGTGCATTCATTAACAAAAAGAGTTATGGATACCATCATGGGTTAATGAATTAAGATTAATCATAAGTTCAAATTCTAAAACACCACTTTTTAGGTTTTATGTGGTAGGAATGTCATAATATTAAGGATATTTTGGGAGAATTTTAGGGAAAGATAGTGGAGAATTTATTTTAGTAATAATACCTTAACATTTTATAGACATAAGTTAAAAGGTATTATTAACATTTAGGGTTAATATGATCATTAATGAAATTGAAATAATAGTCAAATAAAAGTATTAGACTTTGTAAAAAAATTGTGATGAAATCCTTAGTAAAAAAGGTTATTTAATAATTAACTTTATTTCAAGGATGTATATCATATTTTTTGGGACTGTTATAGGGATTATATTAATATTGTTTTAGAGGACAACCCATATGTTGGGTGACAACCCATCACATCCGGTAAGGTGGTGGGGATTGAACCAGGGACCAAAATATGATAAGGGTTTCACACCTACCACAAGCCTATATGATTCCCTAGATAATATGTCATTATTTTTAGTTAAATAATTTGATGAATAAATATTAATGATAAACCAGTGGTGTTACTTTTGAGGTTTATAGATTAATTTTTTATATTAGATAACTTTTGATAACCATATTTGTTTTTTGAAATATTTAGAGACAGATGGAAATTCTTGTCACTCTTTATGGATCCTCTGATCCTTTAAAATTGAATTTTAATGCTTCATGCATAAAAAATTCATTTTTTGGATATTCATTTCTTAAAGTAAGGGATGAATTGGAAATTGATTAAAGCACAACCAAGGGATAAAATTGTGTTTCTAAAATAGAAATATATAAAGTTATAATATTTCCTTATATTCTTAGGTAGTAAAATAATTACTCAACATTAGGGAAATGATCTTGAAACAAAAAAAATTACTATAATACCTTTATTTATATTGAATCTATGGTCTTTTAAATCATCCTAGATTTATAGTTTTGAGCCCCTTAACTTTCCATTGATAATTCAATAGCTTTTGATCTATGACCTCAATCACTCGATATAAATATTTACACTTTTCCTCTATGTTCATATCTTCACTTTCTACCAATGTTCGCCTACTTAGAAACCTAGTTATGTGTTATTCTAGATGACTTTCATATTTCCTTTTCTCTCTTATTAAGAAGATATTTTATTAACCCTTTTATGATGTGGGTTTTTTAACTATGGTATTTCAAAATGTAAAACCATTGGATTCCAGGAACAAGTTTAAATTATGAGGATGTAATTTATTTAAGGTGGGGGAAATTTAAGACCCCGATATTTTAAAATATAAACATCATATTTGATAGTGTGTATGAAACAAAACACCAAGAATAGAAAGAAATATAGAATCCTAATAATTAATGATATATTCACTATTTTAAATAAATTCTATAAATTCTATATCTTGAAATTCATGAAACACTAATATAATCTTACATTACACACAACAGTGAGTTTCTTTAATAGCTTGTGTTACACACAAGGCTGAGTTTTACCAAACAACTATACACTATTAATATTATCATTTAATATGATAATTATCGCTTAGCCATTGGAATGAAGCAAATAAATAGGAATAAATAAATTATAAAAATATATATTTTGAAAACATTTATTGGTTATATATTGATTATAGATAATAATAATAATAATCATTTAAAAAAAGATGTTTTTAGAGAAACTGTATTTTCCAAAAAGACGGTTTAGTGGTGCTTGGAATCTATAATTTAAAAGTAATTTTTAACATTTTTGAAAAAATATATGAAAAAAAAAACTTACTTTTTGAAATTGGGATACCAAAATTATCTTAGGTTGAATTTTTTGGATTTTTCTGAGAAGTTTCATTTTTTGATGAATAGTGAAAAATACTGGATTTTAATTGAATTTTGTCTTTTCATCTAAATAATTTATAATGTAAAATTATATTTTAAATTGGTTTCAAAATCAAAATAGTAAAATTATACATATATAAATTCAATTTATGTCATTTTAATCATTTTAATATTTTATTTTGATGTAAAAAACATTGTAAACTTTTGAACATTTTCACTTTCAAAATCTGCTTTCTCACCACATCTATGGGTTTAATTTTAAATTAAATTCTACCACTTATGTGATTTGAATTTTTTTCAAATGGGTTAAATATTTGGAATTATAATAGTTTATATTATATAATAATTTCAAATTAATTTTTTACCATAATGATTAGTGAAAATAGTTAAAATTAATTATAGTGATTAAGGTAAAAATGAGTTTACTGAGTGGTTAAACATAAAATATAAGATGTAATAATGACCCAAAACTTTTCCAAAACCCATTGTCTATCCATATTTAAACCTTATACCTTTTATTATATATTTTTTTAGATTATTGTAGCCTAGTTGTATATAAATTATATATATTTTATTTAAAAAGTTATTATACCTCTGTAGTTATTATATAACATATAAATTATTACTTTCTATTTTGTAGGAGACATGTTAATGTCGCTCATGTGTATGGCAGACTACCACCTCACGAAATGGTGTGATTAATCTTTCACTAACACTTTTCATGGAAGGTGATAAGGAATAATCGTAATGATTATATGTGATACAAATTACACAATTATGATATTCATGACATATTCATAAGTTAATAAATATAATATATCATTTTAATTCTTACACTTAAATATGATAACATCGTTTGTGTATGTGTGGACTACCACCTTCACGAAACGATGTGAATCTATTTTCCTCACTACACCACATGGATTATATACATCAGTATATTTAAATAAATAATGTGTTATATATGATATTATTTTAATTTTGTAAAGATAATATATTTTTACCCCATTTTCATAATTATCATTGCAAAATGGAAAACCTTACTCATGTGTATGTGCAGCCTACCATCTCCATGATCATAACATGCTTTATTTTCATAACTATATTTAATTATTGGTTTTAAAAATATAATTGATTAATAAATATGATAATTATGTCATTATTATTATTCTAGTGATGATGAAACTCTATAATATGTGCAATAACCAGATCTTTAATGACAAAACACGTATAAGAAAACAAGGCAATTAACACCCTAAACAATGAAAAAAATGGATGGTTATTAATGAACGTGTGATAAGATGTTATAAAGGGATCATATATGATATTATAAATATTAATATGGTTCTATTGTAAGTTAATAATATGTTTAAAACTACATGAGGTTAAGTCATGTTCAACCAAAAGGAAGTGTGAGGTAAGGTATGTCATCTCAATTTCATTTCATTAAGGCATATTATATTGTTATAAACATAATTTATTTTATATGGTGTATATACTTCCCCTTTGACATGTAATATCATGAATAATTCATTCTTCATGGTATTTAAAGTTTCAATTTGAATTATTTTATCTAAGTGGATTTGACTTAAAAGTTACCAAGAGGTAAGGGATTTCTTAACTCAATTTCCATTCATTGGGTTAAACTTCTACTTAATTGATTATATCATTATAAGATTATGTGTATAATTAATTTTTATTAACTTATGTTGTATTTACACTTGTTTTATGTGGTTTTATATTTGATACACATAATTTATTCATTTATTAATTCTCACTTCAATTTTATAATCATTTTAAGGGTTTATTTCACAATCTCATTCTAATAAAGATTGTTTATTCTTGAATACCAGTTGAAGGAAATTAATTGAACACTTCCTAATAAACCCTTTTATTTTATTATTATCTGGTTATTAATGAACCCTTTAAATTAATAGTATCATTTTTCCACTATTTGGTACTTAAAATTTTTTAGAAAATGTTTTTAAGAAAATCCAACTTTATTTCTCTCTTTGGTCATAAATATGTTTTCTTCCAAAACCATGTTTTCTAAAAATGTTTTCAAAAATGTTTTTAGCCTTTTAAAAATAATTTATCAAAGGCATTTTCACCCATTTTTTAACCTTTGAAAAAAAATAAAGGAATCTTATGACATTTTCAAAACAATTCCTATTGGATTTTATTGAAAATGTGAAAGGAATATTCTTCTCATTTTCTACACAAGGTAGTTTACTAACCATTTTATAATAAAAAGGGAATGTTTTTTACTTTTACATCAAGCAATAAATTACCCATCATCATGGAAATCATTTATATCAAGGTTCCTTTTCAATTTTATGAGGGTATTTTTAAATAAAATGTTTTAAAAAGTGATTTTAAAAGAAGGTGATTTTCCAAATGTTCTTCAAAATGAAAAGGATATTTTCCTCAATAGTGTTTTTTAATATATTTTATGGTATTTATATTCATAAATGAAAATGATCCTTTATTCTTACTCCAATGGGTATATGTTAATACCATCCTTATTCTTCCTCTGGATGGTTTATGATTATTTTAACCAAAGAAAGTATTGACATTTGCTTCCTTAATTCATTTTTTAGTCATTAACTTTTCCTTGAATTATTCACTTTCTTATGGAAATTAAATTTTCCATAAATGTAAATATTATTTATCATAGATATGTTTATTTACCAAACCATATACCATTTTTACATACAGTGTTTACTTTGACTGTTATTTGATTAACTGGGGAAATATTAATAAATCTGTATCCTTTACTCAATATTTATATTTAATGATAAGGTACATTTTTTCATGAATTAAATTGATTATTCGATATATGAGAAATTTTTTGCACATCCAATACATGGTTTGGGGATTGGTTAATGTAATCCCCTTGATGAATTGGTAATCTCATGGGACGAATTAATTGGCTAGACTTATCTAAGTGGGTTTATACCCAGCATGTTTTAAATTGTCTTGAGGGTAGATCTTGAAAGTAAAGGTATCATGTTTCTGGAAAATGTGACATCTAAAAATTAAGCATTTCCTTTATTAAGATATATTATTATCGAGGATACTTTCTCTATCAAATTATCTCTGGAAGCATTTCATTTTCATTTTATTGATTAAATGGTATGTGTTCAGTTATTTACCTTTCTATATTGATTATGCCTTATCCAATTATGTAGTCATGTTATTTAATATATGTCATGTGTGTTTGGTTATTTCCATGCCATATTAATTATGATAATTCATTCATGAATGCTTCTGTTGTACTTAACCCTCACTGGGCATTTGAGCTCATCCTTATTTTGTTTCCTTTCCCAAGGATTCCATGAAGTTTACTATGATATATATGCAAGAATGCTATAGAGGGAATAAATTTATTCATAAAAAAATATGTTGTGATTTTTTTATTCAAATGTAATGTAAGACTCATGTATGTATCTAGTTTTCCAAGATTACTAAATTGATTGGTCATTCAGGATGTGATTCCTTGTATCTTATGTTAATGTAATAAAGTAGGCACCGACTCCAGGCTACTAGGGGGGGGTCTCTATATTTGGTATGAGATGAAGTTGAGTAGAAACCTTGGGAACTATATTTAAGAAAACATATACTAGGTAACATAACCCAAAGATAGAATTTGAGGATATTTATAGAATAACATCCTAAAGTTTTGGTAAGAAAAATATTATGTCATTTTTCCTAGAAATACATCCCTATATGGATATTATAAGTGTACATGGTTCTGGCATAGAGATATACCTAGGGGTAATGACTCCAAAAAATGTGTGTCAGGATTGACTCGAGCATTACCCGGTACCCGAAAATGGGCCTTATTACCCACCTGGTTTGACACTCTCAAAGTATTTTCTTAGGATAATTCACATTTTCTTTACAAACCATTATAAAAGAGTAGAATAGATAATTACAATGAATGGTCTAGGTTAAACCCTATACCGAATAAGGACCTAAGTGGAAATAAAATGGATGAATTATTAGATTATTTTTATTCAAGAATTAAATTATTGAATCATTTTACCAATGGTATTTTGGTTAGAATAATCATGAATCATCTACAGATTCTGTTAAATTTTAGAAAAAATTATGTATTCATAAACATAAGAGTTATGGATACCATAATGGGTTAATGAGTTTAATATTTATCATAAGATAAAATTCTTAAACACTACTTTTTTAGGTTTTATTTTGTAGTAATTTCATAAGATTAAAGATATTTTGGGAGAAATTTATGGCAAGAATGTGTTTTAGTGGAAAGGGTATTTAAGGAATAATGAATTTACATTTTATAGACATAATTGTAAATTTATTGATAAAATTTAGGCTTAATATGATCATTAATTAAATTTTTATAATAGTAAAATAAAATTATTAGACATTGTAAAAAATTAAATAAAAAAATTATGTTGAAAGCCATAGTAAAAAAAGGTTATTTAATGATTAAATTTATTTCAAGAATGTCCATCATATTTTTTTGGGAACATTATATAAATTATATTAATATTGTTTTAGAAAAAGGAAAACTCATATGCTAGGTGACAACCTATTACATTCGTCAAGGTGGTGATTCTTAAACCAATGGTCGAAGGACAATAAGGGTTTCATGTCTGCCACTGGCCTACATGATATCCTGGTTTATATTCCATTTTTTTTAGTTAAAAAATTTTATGAATGGATATTAATGATAAACCAGTGGTGTTAATTTTTCAGTTTAGAGATAAATTTATTATATTGGATAACTTATGAAAAAAATTGGTTTTTGAAAATATTTAGAGATGGACAGAAAGACTTGTCTCTCTTTATAGATCTTAAGACCCTTTAAAATTTGATTTTAGTGCTTCATGAATAAAAAATTAATTTTTTTGGATATTCATTTCTTTGAGTAAGGGATGAATTGTAAATTTATTGAAAGACAATAAAGGGATGAAATTGTGTTTATAAAATAGAAATATATCAAGTAAGCATATAGAAATCTTGGTTTTTCTTATATTACTATTACATAATTTTAAAAATAAACAATATAATAGTGTTACAAAACCTAGATTCAAAGGTTTAGTGTCTTGGGAAAATTGGGACCAACATAAAATTTATATAACAAAACATTAAAATAATTTAATTCATTATTCTCTAGCTTTTTAGTGGCCCTCGTGTACTCTTTATTATAAGTAATCACTTGAGAATATACATCAAAGAAAGGGGCGAGGTAACATCCCAGTAAGAGGAAAGATAAAGACATGAATCAATACAACATGGGTGAGAATAATCATCATCGTCATAACATAATAATAGGATCATCATCATAATCATGAGAGGAAATATTAGTTAAAGTCATGGAATGTGGAAATACATAAAAATAAAACATCATCTCTTAGTGGTTAAACACCACACATAGTTGTGAACAAAGGTATCATTTTGTTCACATATAACATATGTGCATAATAATAACATCATTATTGTTAAAAAATATAGCATCATGTTCATGAATATTTCACATTATCTCATTAGATACATCACATTACCTAATTCATTGGAGCACTATATAATTTTGGGTGCACCTGTCACGTCATAACATTTACATAATCTTGTATTCCACTTAGAATGTATATCAATCTTGGAAAAAAACTAACCCATGGAAAGGAATGGGTTTTATTTCATAAAGCATAAATTCATGAAAAAAATTGGGGTCCCAAAAAGGGAATAACATACTATTATAAGAATCATCAATCTTAGGTGAAGAAGAAACAATCTCAAGAGAAGTAAAAGATGTTTTTTTAGAAAGAAGAGTTATTTTGGAAAATCCTTGTATTTTTCATAAAACCATATTTGAAACATGTATATACTTGAAAATAAAAAAAAAGGACAGTGCATTTGTGTTTTAAAAATATTATAAGAACATCCACACTAAAATTTGGAATGAAATAAGAATAACCAAAAGAAAAGGAGTTGGGTTCGAGAAATCCCCTTACCTTATGTCTGAATGTTTGCTTCACTTTAATATCTTGGATAATAAAATTAGACTCATTAATTAATAAATAAAAAACCTATTATACATTTATTTGATTCATTATAATTTTATTTAGTTCATCTATTTTCATTTTGATGAGTTATAGTGTTCGATTCCATCATTTGGGGGTATTCGTTTCCTTGGTTTCCATGATCGTTTCACTTGTATACATGTATGGAAGATTCTGTAAAATGGGGATAATTATCAAAAATTGAGATTATAAGTTATTAATGAACTTCCAGGAGTATAATTGGTCTTGTATATTATTTTTTCCATATATTATAATGATTCATTAGATAAAATGTTAATGATAATCATTTAGATTAATTTTGGCAGTTTTCGATCACAACAAACTCATTTTGCTTTATTATTTAATATTATATATATGTGTTAGTTATAGAACATAAAAAAATATTATAAAATAAATTTTACAATTTATTTCAACAATTATAATGTTTTTATGACCATCCTTGAAGGCATTTAAGGAAAATGAAAACTTGTTGTCCTCGAAGTCGATAAATCAACACCTCACAGACGACGTTCTCATTTTAAGAATAAAAGGGAGAATAAAAGAGGTTTGATGATGGATTATTAAATTAACATAATAAAATTACAGTATATATAAGATACTGTAGTTATCATTCCACTTGGATGAGGGGAGGTGAGTAGATAATAATAAAATAAAAGAACTTGAAAATAAATTAAAAGAAAATGGAAGAGGATTTTACCTCTAGAACTTCTTCTCCTTGAGAACCGCCTTAGGGAAATTAGATTTGGTATTTTTTGCGACCAAAGGATCTTGGATGTGGAGGAAGTTCTTGGTAATATTATTTGGAATAAATTAGATAATATTAAGTTCTTGTAAGTTGTGAGGAGAATAGGTGGTGAGGGGTGGTATTTATAGGGGAGGAGAGAAGTGTTTTTTGATTATTTTATTCATTAGTTTATTATTTTGGCTCAATACTATGAAAAATTTTGATTCCCATGAATAAATATATTAAAAGTAAAAATAGGGTTCTATATTATGGTCTTACATTATTGAAACCTCATACATGACTCAAAAATTCATGTATTTGTTAAATACTATAAATTACCATATTTCACTATTCATCAAAAATTCAAATATTTTAGAAAAATACCAAAAATTCACCCTAAAAATTTTTTAAGTTTATAATTCAAAAATGAACTCTATTTTATGAAAATAATTTTATAAATATGATAAATTTAATTTTTAATTAAAATCATCAATTATTCAAAAACTGCCAATTTTAAAATTATAAATGATTTTATAACACTTTTAAAATTTAATTAAGGTCTCATAAAATCATATTATATTCATAATATAACAAAATATTAATTTATTAATCTATTTTATAAAAATAAATTTTCTTTTAAATCATTATATTATTTATAAAATTGTAAATAAACATTTATGTTTCACAAAAATATCAATGCTTAATTTATCATTTATAAAAAAATTATTTACCTATATTATGATGTAATTATATCATATTATCATTTATAAGATTCCTAAATTTTATTTATACTTTTATAGGTGATTTTACTATTCTATTGTTCGGGTTACTATTCTTAATGGTCACATTACTATTTCAAAGGTCATGTTACTATTCTATTGGTTTAGCTTCCTTAATTTATATAAATATCACTTATTTCATTATTCATTAATGAGAATAAAGTTTTTATTAGGATCTCTATGTTATGTATGTGTGTTATAACATATAACATAATTATAAGAAGGAAAACAATTCTATTTATAAAAGTTTGGGTCGTTATATTTTTTCCCTTTTGAAATTTCACCCTCGAATTTTTGTTTTATATAAACTGGTGAGGGTATTTCTCCTTCATCACTTCCTCTAGTTCCCATTTTTTTCTCTTAATACTTATGGTTCCAACATAATACTTTGACTAGGTGAGTAATATTGTTGAGTATAACTTTATCTCTATGTTCCAAGATCTTCACCAGTTTCTCCTCATAAGAGAGATCATTTTCCAACTGTATCAACTCTGGATTCAGTACATATGAGGGATATGGTATGTACTTCCTTAAGAGGGATGCATGAAATACATCAAGTACTTGATACGTGATAGGTGTAATTAGTAGTAGATATTTCATAGCTCTGACAAGATCAAGAATCTTGAAGGGGTTTATGTACCTGGGACTCATCTTTCCTTTCTTCCCAAATCTCATTAGCCTCTTCTATTGAGATATACAGAGTAATACCATGTCTCCAACCTCAAACTCTAGGCCCCATAGATGATTTTCTATAGAGATATTCTTTTAAATTTGGGATTCCTTGATGTGTTTCTTAATGGTTTTCACCTTTTCCACCATTTCTTTGACCATTTCAGGTCCTAACAGCTTACATTCACTGACTTCATCCCAACATGTTGGTGTTCGGTATATTTTCCCATAAAGGGCTTCATATGGATCCATTTGGATGCTTGAGTAGAAACTGTTGTTTTAAGAGAACTCGTCCAAAGTCATATGTTGGTCCCATCCTCCTTTAAAGACTATATAACATGCTCTCAACATGTCTTTAAGTATCTAAATAGTCCATTCAGATTGGCCATCAGTTTGAGGATGATAAGATATATTGAAGTTCAAATCAGTGTTTAGAGCATGTTGGAGACTTTTCTAGAACTCAGAGGTGAATCTCAAATATTAATTGGATGCAATTTATAGTGTTGATTTGTGCTACGTATATTCATACAAGTTGATCTAGTGAGAAGTCATATTGAATTGAGATAAAGTGAGTTGTTTTTTTGAGATGATCCACAACAACCCATATAGCATTATTTCCTTTAGATGTATTTGGAATTCTGGTGACAAAGTCTATGGTGACTTTTTCTCATTTCCATTTTAGTATGAGTAATGGTTGCATCATACCCTTAAAATTTTCCCTTTCATCCTTCACTTGAAAACATACTAGTCACTTTGATGTATATTCAGCAATCTCCTTCTTCATATTATCCCACCAATAGTTCTTTTGGAGATATCGATATATCTTTGTGCTCCCTAGGTGAATAAAGAATTTTTATCTATGTTTTTCACTTAAAATCTATTTCTTTATCTCTAGATTAGATGGTACACATAGTCATGACCGAAATCTTACAAATCCTTCCTCTATAATTTTAAACTTTGAGAATTTACCCTTTCTCATTGCTTCCATCTTCTTCTAAATCTCAACATCATTTCTTTGAGAATTATTTATTTTCTCTATGAGGGATGGTTGATCAATCATTTGAGAAAGGATTGGTGATGTTCTTTCTTTAATGATTCTCATGTCCATCCTTTTCAAATATAAGAAGATTGGATCCTTCTCAATTCTCATCATTGATAATGTTACAGGATCCTTTCTACTTAGAGCGTCTGCCACATTATTTGATTTACTGAGATGGTAGTGGATTGAGTAGTTGTAATCCTTGATGAGATCTAAAAATATTCACTGATTCATATTATTCTCCTTCTATGTGAATATATATTTTAGGCTCTTGTGGTTAGTATATATTTCACACTTCTCCCCATATAGATAATGCTTCCAAATTTTCAACATGAAGATCATAGATGCCAACTCTAGATCATGCATGGTATAGTTTTACTCATGAATTTTTAACCACCTTGAGGTGTAGGGTATCACTTTATCATTTTTCATTAGTAAATATCCTTAGATCTTATTTAAATTATCATTGTATACCACAAAGAGTTCCCCATTTTTCAGAAGTGTGAGTATTGTTGCAGTGATGAGCCTCTTTTTTAACTCTTTTTAGAAGTCTTCACATTCACTGGTCCAGAAAAAATTTTCTAAATTCCAATTATTCTTTATTATTTGGTTTTACGATCATGATAATTTCTTCAGAAATCACTGGTAATAGCCAGATAGACAAAGGAAACTATGGTTCTCCGTTAGAGATATTGGCTCAGGCCACTCTTCGATTTCCTTTATCTTGGAAGGGTCCATAGATATTCCTTTGTTGGTGATAGAATGACCTAAGAATGATACTTCCTCCATCTAAAACTCACATTTATTGTATTTTTCATAAGGTTTCACCCTTCTCAAATTCGTTAGCATAGTATTCAAATTCTCCTCATGATCCTCCTTGGTCTTGGATCATATCAAAATATCATCAATAAATACTACCAAAAAAAATTCGAGGTAATCTACAAAGACTCTATTAATTAAGTCCATGAATATTGATGCAGCATTAGTGAGTCCAAAGGTCATCACTATAAACTCATAGTGTCTATACCTCATTCAAAAGGCGATCTGGGAATATCTTCCTTCTTCGCCTTTAATTAGTGATATCCCGGCTGAAGGCCCGCCTTAGATAAATACTTGGCCCCACATATCTGATCAAACAAGTCATCTATCTATTTCAGGGGATACTTTTTATTTATCTTGATTTTGTTGAGATCATGATAATCAATTCAAAGGTTCATTGATCCATCCTTCTTCTTGAGGAAGAGGACTGGTGCACCCCATGGTGAAGTAATTCTGCATATGAAACCCTTTTCTAGACTCTCTTGAAACTGCCTCTTCAGTTCTTCCAACTTAATGGTTTCCATTATATAAGGTGTATTTGATATAGGTAGAGATCCAAGAATAATTTCAATTGATAACTCAAAATATCAGTTAGGAGGAAGACTAGGAAAATCTTCAGGGAATGCATTGGTGTAGTTCCTCAAAATGGGAATGTCTTTGATCATGATTTTATCCTTTATCTTAATCATTTGAGCTATATATTCTTTCTCATAAGGAAATAATATCCACACTTGATATGATGATTTCGAAGGATATTCATCCTTATCCTTACAATTATACAGAATTAGAGTATTCCTTAAGATGTGAATAGTGATCTTCCTTTCCTGAAATTTGATGTTGGTTTTGTATAAATATATCCAATCCATGCCCAATATTATATCAAAATCCACTAAAGGAAGTAAGATAAGATTTTCTGGGAGGTTTGGTCCACAAACATTAACCAGGGAGGAGTTATATACTTTGGATACAATAATTTTCCTATTTTATGTTCTCGTGAATAACTCAACCTTCATATTTTGAGGTTTTGTTTGAATGGTTCTACTAAACTTGCAAGATATGAAAGAATACATAGAACCAAAATTAAATAGTATGTTTGTTATTATTGAATGAATAACCAGCATACCTTTCACCACATCATTCTCAGGCTCCACCTTAGTAGTATTGATGGCATAAGATTTCCCTTTCTCCTTTTTCTTTGGTGTCTATTGACACTTATTACCCTCAAGGACTTAAGGTTTAGTGCACTGGCTTGCATAGTTCCCTTTCTCCCTACATTTGAATAATTGAACAATGGATATTTCTCTCCTTTCCTCCACCACATTGTCCTTCTTATTTATTTTTATTCAACATTCGTGAGAATGGTGACCTTCTCTCCCACACTTGAAGCATTCCCTTATCCCTTTGAGGTGATTCCCACCATGCTTCTTCTCACATTTTTGACATGTGAGTGGTTGAGTTTTCTTTCCACCTTTTTCATTCAAACCTCCATCTTGAAACTTCATCTTTTTTTCTTATCTTCATAGCCATAGGACCATTCTCCAAAATCTATCTCCACTTTGAGATCACATCGAACAAATTCTTCATAAATCCCAAAGCCTCAAATTGCTTGAGCCTTTCGAAGGTTTGGTTTTAAACCAATAGATAATATATCAATTTTTCTATCATTGACGATAAAAAAACCTGAGGCGTACCTTACAATACTTGTGAAATTTTCTTCATAATCCATGATAGATTCACCTTATTTTTTATTGATATTTATAAATTCTTTCTCCATATTTGTCCAAAGAGTTCGAGGGAAATACTTATTAAGAAATATTTCTTAAATTCTTCCCACTCTATCTCTTTAATTTCATCCTTTGGCTTGGTGTGTAATGGCTCAGACCTCTCCAATCCATTCCTTTGTGAAAATATGTTGTTTGAGGTGTTCTGGGAGGTCAAGGTGGCTTATTTCTAACACTTTCCCAAATTTCCAGTTCTATGAATAGTATTTACGATATGGTAGGTCATCTATCGATAGGTCATCTATTAGTAGGTGCACAAGGTTTCCAGATTGGTGAGTCATCCAATGGTCGGTAAGTCACATCAGTGATTCGAATCGGTGAGTCGCATTGGTGACTCATGTTGGTGAATCACATCAGTGACTCCCATCAATGACTCACGTCGGTGAGTTGCGTCGGTAACTCGTGTCGGTGAGTTTTCAGTGAATAGTGTTTCCAGCTTACTACAGTTTCACCCCTTTGACATTATCTTTGATGTAAAATGCATTAAAATTTTTGTTTTAATGGATTTAAGGTCAATTCAAATCCCATAATTCCTATTTAAATTTTCCTAAGGGTTTGGGTGTCTTTACTCATTAAAAATGCGTAATCTCGACCAGATATTCCTTTAATGGAAAATCTAAACTACTACTCCATCTAGATTTTCAAAAGGCCAGGATACCTTCCTCCCTTGTTCTTTCTTCTTTTTTTCCTTAGTACAAAACACCCATATTTCTTCCTCTTATAGGAGTTATGTGATCAAACTAAAATCCTTGGGTCGTTTTCCCTTGGAGTTTTTCTGCTATATGTGCACCCCTTGTTTTGGTGCAACTAGGAAATGTCGATCTGTCTTCGATATAAGGTATGTTCTACCTTTGTTCTTCTAGTTTCCTTGATATTTTTCCTCCCATTATCCTTTCCATGTTATGGCATGTGATATCCATGTTTCTAATGGATCTTTCTTGGGTATTGCCTGATGTAGTTGTGTCGCAGCATCCTTGGGTGGATGTAGTCATTGCGGGAGAGGTGATTTTGATCCATTGTGTTGGCCCATTCTCATAAAAAGAATGCCGGAAACCTTTTGAGGTAGGGGATTCATGGATTCTCTGTTTTATTTATGTGCAATTATAGAGTTGGCATGGTTTAACCCTTGGATCACAAAGGAATTAATATAATAAATATTGAACTAGATTAAATAATTGGTATCAATTGTCTAGAGATGTTATTGCCTCTTGACTTTCTAGATAGTGTGATATCTATTCTTTTCTTTTTTAGCATGTCGTTCTTGATGGAAATTGGTAAATAATGTAAAGTTGGGGTTAATTGTAAATTAATTGGATAAAGATAAAGAGTCATGGTTAATGAATCTTGTTGTTGTTATTGTGATTCAATGATAATCAAATGGATGTAGTTATGCATGTTTAATTGAATTGACTGATAAAACTGAAGTATGTTGATACTTGTTGATTAAAGTCATGTCAAATTAATTGTTTAATTAATTTTTTATTGCTTGAGATAGATAGTTGTTTAATTTTACTATAGTTGGAACCTATGATAATGAATCGGTTAATTCAAGATGGAATAAAGAACAAGTTGTGTAATAAATATAATTCCTTATTGGGACTGAGTTACCTTCTTGATTGTAAATTCCAAGTGTCTTATGCTTGGAGCTGTGAGAGATCGTTATGTGTGAAGTCTAAATGCCTTTTTTAGGGCCAAGAGCCCAGTTTCTTTGTTGTTTCCTGCTGCTTGTGATGCGATGTGAGCCTGGATGGTTGTTGTGGTTGTAGAGGCAAGTAGGCCTGGATGTAATGTGAGCCTGGGATGGCTGATCCTAGAGGGTTATTTCGGTATATGGGGGTATGTAGGATCAGTGTTTGTGGTAGAAGTTGATTCCTAGAGTGGCGAGATGCATCGTTTTATGCATGGGTGTTGGGGAGGACACTGGAGATGATGAAATGGGTTGAAGTTGGGCTTACCCGTTGATGTGAAAGTTGGATGCTTGTGGAATCTATTTTTTTCTTATCTTCTTTAATTTCCCCATTACTTGATGCATCTAGTCTTTCTTACCCTCCTTCTTAAATAGGCGAATACATGTGGGGTATGTCACATGCTTTTCATGTTTAGCTTCTCAAGGATGAATGGGTATACACTCCTTCTATAGGTGGAAAATACTTGATGGGTAGTTCATCTACTCACCATATTGATCCCCTTGTGTTTTGTATCTTAGAATGCTTTCTTAGAATACTTGTAAATATGGGAAAATGGTAATTTTTTTAAATAAATGAATAGATGATGTTTGACCCATGGGGTTGGAGCTTGCTGGGATGCAATGTTGAGGTTGTGACTTTAAGAAGCCATGGAATCGGTTTGGTTATTACTGGAGGGCATGGAACTTTGTTATGATGATAATAAAATGTAATATGGAAATGATAATAGTTAATTAATGGTTAAAGAATTAATTAACATAAAGTGAAACAGATTAAAAGGGTTAAGATGACTTAATGTATCTCTTTAAATGGTTGTGTACTTATAGGATATCTAGTATTAATAGTGGAAGTTGGGAGTCTAAGAGATGTTAGATGCAGTTTAGTCTAAGACTAGGTTTTTCCATTGTGTGGTTGTGAGCTATATTATACCATGTAATTTTTTTTGTTTCAATACACTACCCCACCCTATCGGTTAGGGAGACTCACATCCTGGGGATTCAGATCCCTGGGGGGTGTTTTCCCAAACATACCGGTGGGAGGATGGATGGATGACTACCCCATTTGACCCTGCTCTCTTCTCTTGGTAGTTACTTGTGATGGTATACACACTGGTTATTTTTTCCCATATATGTGTGTAGAGGGTTTTAATGTCTTGTTGTTATTTCACACACATATATTTTGGATATAGTTTCCTAAGTGCTACTATAGGTATAACATGTATAGGTTATGATGGATTGAGGATCCTTACTTGGTGTATGGTTTGTAATGGCTTAATGTATAATACCCGATGTATGATACACATTATGTGGGATATGGTGGCACCTGGAAACTACCTGGATACTTTTGGTCATGTGGTTGTGGTGGTGAGTTGCACGAGGTGCTTATTGTGGTGATCTTCCCAAGTGTCTTTGGGATAACCTTTTTGGAGAGAGATGCTCATGACGTGTTATATTGGGGGAAAGTGGAAAACTTGTGGGTAAGTGGTAGTGGGGTACCCTTGATATCCTTTATTATATTATATACTCATGTATGCGATACTTGTTGATAGTATCCATGGTGTGGTTGGTAACTTAGCATACCTATTTAGGTGATGAGTTAGTTTCACTTATTGTTCACTGTGCTTTAGCATGCTTTCTTTACTTTTACATGAGAGGATCTGGGGAGGATCCTACTAAGTGTATTTTTATACTCACCTTAAGTTATATAAACTATTTTTTAGGTCACTTGTATCAATTTGGATATTAGGCTGGTTTTTACTAGCTTGCAGGTTTTGTAGGAACTTTTTGGGCTTCGTGGTCACTGTTGTTTTATTTTATTTTGGTACTTGCAGTTTTCCATTTCATTTGTCGTATTATTTGCATGAAATTACATATGTGTACTTGGGTTTTCTTTTATATTGTATTCTGAGCATGATTTGGTTGGTGTTTATCTTATCTCTCTCTTTTGTATGTGTTATCTTAGAGGGTAATTCCTCCTATCTGTATGTTTGTTATACCCTCGGTGCTAATCACCAAGTCGGGGCCTACTGGAGGTTGTACTTGGGGGATCATTATCTCTCTTCTCAAATTGTCAGCCTAGGAAGGGTACACTTTGTGGGGAGGGGGTTGTGACATGGTGTCTTAATCAACACCCACCATTGATTAGCCTCTCCATCTAAACAATAAACGACCATAGTCGCCTTCTCTATCTTAGAACAGCGAAGCATAGAAAAAAATTTCTCCATTGAGTTGACCCATTGTTCTTCAACTAGTGGATTGGAAGATCTAATAAATTTCAGTGGTCATTGCCACATAAAAGGCTCGATATCCATTTTATCCCTCTTATGTGAAAAAGTATGTTCCGTGTTATTCAGGTTATTGCTCATAGCCTAATACAACTGGGTAAGAATTTCCATGAAATTTTGAACTCCACCTCCCAAGGCATTGGGGATGTCATTCAGGTAATCGCTTCATTGTCCCTCACATGGGTTATTAGCCTGGTTTCTCATAGTTATCACCATTTTCTAAAATATAAAATGTTTGAACAAAACATAAGTCAAAAAGTCATGAATAAATTATTTATTACTTTTTAAAATTTACTCTAAAGGAATATCTTGTGGGATCCCTATGTTTAGCATTTTTCTACAAGAAACCTTCATGGGTACTTAAATATACTTACTCTCATACTAAGGGTTTTCCCTAATGTTCTATAATTATACTTCCAAAATTAACTAAACTATTCCCTGATACCAACTATAGAGTCCCTGTTTTTTCTTACATTACTATTACATCATTTTAAAAATAAAAAATATAATAGTTTTATAGAACCATGATCCAAATGTTTAGTGTATTGTGAAAATTAGGTCCAAACATAAAATTTACATAAAAAAAATATAAATAATTTAATTCCTTCTTCTATACCTTCTTATTGGCCCTCATGTTCTCCTTAGTATAAGTAATCACCTGAGGATATAAATCAAAGAAAGGGGTGATCTAACAGCCCAATAAAAGGATAGATAAAGACATTAATCAATATAACATGGGTGAGATAATCATCATCATCAAAACATAATCATAGTATCATCATTATAATCATGATAGGAAGCATTATTTAACAAAATGGAATGTGGAAATGCATAAAAATGAAACATCATGTCTTAGTCAAATACCACACATAGTTGTGAACAAAGCTAGTATCATGTTCATGCATAACATATGTTCATAATCATAACATCATAATTGTGAACAAAGATGGAATCATTTTCACACATATTTCACATTATATCATGAGATACATCACATTATCGAATTCATTGGAGCTCTATATAATTCTAGGTGCACCCGTCACATCATAACATTTACATAATCATGCATGTCACTTAGAATGTATATCAATCTTGGACATAAAATAACCCATGGAAATGAAAGGGTTTTATTTCATAAACAATACATTCATGAAAAAACATTAGGTTTCCAAAAATGTAATAACATAATGGTATAGGAATCATCAATATTGAGTGAAGAAGAAACAATCACAAGAGAAGTAAAAGATGTGTTTTTAGAAAGAATAGTTCTTTTATAAAATATTTGTATTTTTCATAAAACTAGATTAGAAACATGTATATCCCAAAAATTAAAAGGTAAGAAAAAATAAATTATGTTTTATGGATATTATAATAACATCCACACTAAAATTTGTAATAAAAGATGAATAACCCAAAGAAAAGGAGTTGGGTTCCATAAATCCCCTTACCATATGTATGAATGCTTTCTTCACTTTAATATCCTAGATAATCAAATTAGATTAATTAATTAATAAATATTGAATAAATTATACATGTATTTTATTAATTATAATTTTATTAAGTTCATTTATGGCCATTTTTATGAGTTATAGTGTTCAATTTCATCATTCGAAAGTGTTTATTTCCTTGGTTTTCATGATCAGTTCACTTCTATACATGTATGGAACATCATGTAAAATGATGATAATTATATAAAATTGAAATTATATGTTATTAATGAACTTATATAAGTTTAATTGGTCTTATATATTATTATTTTCAGATATGAGGATGATTCATTAGATAAAATGTTAATGATAATCGTTTAGATTAGTTTTGGTGGTTTTCGATCACAACGAACTCATTTTATTTTATTATTTAATATTATATATATATGTTAGTTCAAAAACATAAAAAAGGTTATAAAATACATTTTAAAATCTTTTTCATCCATTATATTGTTTTTATGATTATCCTTTAAGGCGGCAATGGAAAATAAAAACTTGTCATCCTCAAAGGCGATAAATCAACACCTCACGAACGACGTTCTAATTTTTAGAACAAAAGGGAGGGGAGAAGAGATTTGATGATGGATTATTAAATTAACATAATAAAATTTCATTATATATAATATATTGGGGTTAAAATTCCACTTTTATGAGGGGCGGTGAGGAGAGAATAATAAAAGAAAATAATGTGAAAATAAATTAAAAGAAAACGTAAGAGGATTTTACATCTTGAACTCTTCTCATTGAGAACCTCCTTAGGGAAATTGGATTTGTTATTTTTTTGCAACCAAAGGATCTTGGATGTGGGTGTGGGGATTGGGAAGTTGATTGGGCAGAGATTATACAAGCTTTAAGGCTTGAAAGGTGTGAGGAGAAGAGGTGGTGAGGGGTGGAATTTTTAGGGGAGGAGAGGGGTTTTTTATTATTTTATTCATTAGTTTATTATTTTGGATTAGGACAATGAATATTTTTGATTCCCATGAATAAATATAGTAAATGGATAAGGATAGTTTGATATTATGGTCTTACATCATCCCTACATCATACATGACTCAAAAATTCATGTATTTGTTAAATATCGTAAATTATTGTATTTTGCTATTCACAAAAATTCAAATATTTTAGAAAATTACCAAAAATTAACCATAACCATTTTTCAAAATCTAGAATTCAAAAATGAACTCCATTTTATGAAAATAATTTTATAAATATGAGAATTTTAATTTTTAATTAAAATCATCATTTATTTGAAAAATAATGATTTTAAAATTAAAACTAATTTTATAACACTTCGAAAATTTAATTAAGGCCTCATAAAATTATATTATAATAATATGATAAGAAAATATTAATTTATGAATCTATTTTATGAAAATAAATTTTCTTTTAAATTGTAATATTAATTATAAAATTGTAAATAAACATTTATGTTTCACAAAAATATCAATACTTACTTTATCATTTTTAAAACATTTATTTACTTGTACTATAATATGATTATATCATATTATCATTTATAATATGCCTAAATTTTATTTATACTTTCATTGGTGAGGTTTATGACTATATTGGTTGAGTTATTATTCTTAATGGTCACGTTACTATTCCAAAGGTAATGTTATTATTCTATTGGTTTGGGATCCTTTATTTCTGTAAATATCACTTATTTCGTTCTTCATTTATGATAATAAATTTTTTATTGGGATATCTATGATATGTACGTGTTTTATACCATATAACTTAATTATAATAAGAGAAACAATTACATTGATAAATGTTTGGTTCATTACAAAGAATATTTATTTATATTCTTAGATAGTAAAAGAATTACTCAACATTTGGAAAATGATCTTGAAACAAAAATGTTATCCTAATACCTTTTTTATATTGAAATAATGGTCTTTTAAATCATCATAGATTTACGGTTTTGATCCCCTTAACTTTCTATTGATCATTCACTTTCTTTTGATCAATGTCTTCAATCACTCTTTATAAATATTTACACTTTTCCTTTATTTCCATATATTCACTTGCCACCAATGTTATCCTACTTAGAAACCTAGTTATGTGTTATTCTATATGACATTCGTACTTTATTTTATCTCTTATTAAGAGAATATTTTGTTAACCATTTTATGATGTGGGCTTTTCTACAATGGTATTTCCAAATTTCAAACCCTAGACTTCCAATATCAAGTTTAAATTGTGAGTACACAGTTTATTTAAGGTGTGGAAAATGTAACACCCCAAAATTTGAAAATATGGACATCATATTCGATAATGTACATGACTCACAACACCAAGTATAGAAAGGAATATAACATCATCATAATTTATAATATATTTACTATTTTAGATAAATTCAATCTATTCTATAGATTTAAATGCATGAAACACTGAGTTTATCTAGTGTTACATGAAACAACGAGTTTCTTCAATAGCTTGTCTTACATGCAAGACTGGTTTTTATCGAACAACATTATATTATTGATATTATTATTTAATATGATTGTTATCACCTAGCCATTATAATGGGGGGAATTAATAGGGTTAACTAACATATTAAAATATATATTTTACACACATTTATTTTTTATATATTGATTATAAATAATAATCATAATCATTTAAAAGAAAAGAAAATGTTTTCAGAGAAACCCTATTTTCCAAAAAGACAGTTTAGTCCTTCTTGGCGCACATAATTTAAAATTACTTTTTAAAAAATTTAGAAAATTTATATGAAAAAATAAACTTCATTTTCGAAATTGGGATACCAAAATTATCTTAGGGTGAATTTTTGGTATTTTTCTGAGAAGTTTCATTTTTTTATTAATAATGAAAAATACTGGATTATAATTTAAAACTATTTTTTCATATAAATAATTTATAAGGTTAAATTATATTTTTAATTAGATTTAAACTAAAAATAGTTCAATTATACATATATAAATCCAATTTAGGTCATTTCAATCATTTTAATATTGAATTTTTATATAAAAACATTGTAAACTTATAAACATTTTCACTTTTAAAACCTTCTTTCTCATCACATATACGACATTAATTTTAAATTAAATTATACCACTTATGTGAGTTGAATTTGGCCAAATGGATTATATATTTTAAATTGGAATAATTTATATTATCTAATATGGTCAACTTAATTTTTTGAACATTATGATTAGTGAAAAGAGTTAAAATTAATTACAGTGATCAAGGTAAAAATAAGTTTACTTAATGGTTAAACTTAGAATATAAGGTGTAAGAATGAACCAACACTTTTCCAAAACCCATTGTATGGATTTATTTTGATCTTATACCTTATATTGTCATTTTTTTCTATTATTGGATCTGATTGGTAGGTAAAAAACATGGATACACCTAACTCTTTTCACAAAAATTACAAGTGTGTCACTCACCCCACTTATAAAAGGTCACCCCCTCTCCTATCCACTTCACACCTTCAAACCACTTTGTTTTAGACAAGAACTAACCAAATAACTTCACATATTCCCTTACCTCATCCTAAAAGCCTTATTTTTTTAATAAAGTCAACTTTTGAAGGCATTAGTGTTAACCTAAGGAGGATACCCGAATTAGTGGTAATGTTCTTCAACAAGCATCTTTATTTTACTTCTTTATATTCCCCCTTAAATTTATATTATAACATGATTATATAATAACCACATTATATTTAATATGATTATATTTTTTTATTTTAAGGTTACGACCTATAACCACACACACTTCCATCAAATGGGTTATGAAATCATTGTTCTTGTGTATAGCGGACTACCACCTCGCGAACCGATGTCGTTCATTTTTTCATTACCATCTCTCAAGGTTGGGTATGATGATGGATAAAAAATATATATGTGATATTTAAAAAATTATTATACCTCTGGATACATTATATCATATATAACTTATTACTTTTCATTTCATAGGAGACACGATAATGTTGCTTGTGTGTACGGCGGACTGCCGCCTCCCGAAACTATCTGATTCGTCTTTCACTAATGCTTTACATGAAAGGTGATAAGGAATAATGTTAATGATTATTTGTGATATAAATGAAATAATTATGATATTAAGGACATAATCATAATTCTGTAAATATAATATATCATTTTATTTCTTACACTTAAAGATGATAACATTATCTGTGTACTTGTGGACTATCGCTTTCACGAAGCGATGTGACTCTCTTTTCATCACCACACCACATGGATAATATACGTAAGTATATTTAAAAATTAATATTGTATTTATTATATTATGGTCATTATATAAATATAATATATCACTTATCCCTTTTTCCATAATGATCATTGAAGAATGGAAAACGTTGCTCTTGCGTACATACGTTCTACCGACTCCATGATCGTAATGTGCTTCATTTTCATAACTATATTTAATGATTAGTTTTAAAAATATAATTTATTTATAAATATTATAATTATTTCATGATTATTATTTCATATATGATTAAACTCTATATTATGTGAAGGAACTGGATCTTTAATGAAGAAACACGTATAAGAAAACAAGGAAATTAACACCTGAAACGGTGAAAATAATGAATGATTATTAATGATCAGGTGATAAGATGTTATAAAAGGATAATATATGAAATTATAAATATTAATATGGTTTTATTTTAAGTTAATTACATGTTTAAAACCACTATATTGGAGGTTAAATCATGTTCATCCAAAAGGAAGTGTGAGGTAAGGGATTTCATCTCAATTTCATTTCATTGAGGCATATTGTAATGTTGTGCACCTAATTTATTTTATATTGTGTATATACTACCCCTTTGACATGTAATATCATGAATAATTCATTATTCATAGTATTTTAAGTTTAAATTTAAATTATTTCATCTAAATAGATTTTACATAAATGTTACCAAGTGGTAAGGGATTTCTTAACTCAATTTCCATTCATTAGGTTAAACTTATACTTTATTGATTATGTAATTATAAGATTATGTGTATAATTAATTTTGATTAAATTATGTTTTATTTACACTTGTTTTATGTGGGTTTACACTTGATAAACATAATTGATCCATTGATTAATTCGCACTTCAACATTATGATCATTTTAAGGGTTTATTTCACAATCTCATTCTAATTGAGATTGTTTATTATTGAATATCAGTTAATGGAAATTACTTGAACACTTCATAATAAGACCTTTAATTTTATTATTATCTTGTTTTTAATCAACCCTTTCAAGTAATAGTATAATTTACCCACTCTTTAGTACTTAAAATGTTTTAGAAAATATTTTCAAAAAAATATGACTTCATTTATCTCTTTGGTCAGAAATATGTGTTCTTCCAAAACCATGTTTTCTAAAAATGTTTTCAAAAATGTTTTTACAATTTTCAAAATGATTTAGAAAATAAATTTTTACCCATTTTTACTCTTTAAAAAATGTTTTCAAAGGAGTCTTATGTTGTTTTCAAAAAAATTCTAGTTTGTATTTTACTGAAAATGTGAAAGGAATCTTCTTGCCATTTTCTACAAAAGCCACTTTCCTAACCCTTTTATAGTGAAAAATGAATGTTTTTTTATTTTTAAAACATGTATGGAATTACTCATTTTCATGACCATAATTTCTTTTAATCTTCCTTTTCAATTTTATAAGGAGCTTTTTAAAAAATATTTTTAAAAGTGGTTTTCAAAGAGAAGGGTTTTCAAAATGTTTTTCAAAATGAAAAGGATATTTTCTTAAAGAATGTTTTTAAAGATATTTTTATAGTATTTATATTAATTAATGATAATAACCCTTTATTATTAATCCAATGTGTATATGTTAATATCATCCTTATTCTTCTTCTAGATGGATTATAATTATTTTGACCAAGGAAAGTATTGAAATTTGCTTCCTTGATTCGTTTTTTAATAATTAACTTTTCCTTGAATTATTCACTTTCTTGTAGACATTAAATCTAACCTAAATGTAAATATTATTTATCATGGGTATATTTATTACCTAAACCATATACCATTTTTACATGCGGTGTTTACTTTGACAATTATTTGATTAACTGGGAAAATATTCATAAATCATTATCCTTTACTCAATATGGATATTTAATGATAAGGAACATTTTTTGATGAATTAAATCTATTATTTGATATATGAGAAATTCTTTGGACGTGCAATACATGGGTTTGGGACTAGTTAATGTATTCCCCTCAATGCATCAATAGTCTCATGGGACGAATCAGTTGGCTACCCTCAGCTAAGTGGGTTTATACCCAGTATTTTTTAAACTATCTTAAGGATAGATCTTGAAGGTAAAGGTATCACATGCTTGAGAAACATGAAATTCAATAATTAAGAATTTCCTTCATTAAGATTTATTATTATATAGGAGATTTTCACTATGACGTTGTCTTTGGATGCATTTCATTTTTAGTTTATTAATTAAATGGCATGCGTTTTCAATTATTTACCTTTCCATGTTGATTATGCATTATCCAATTATGATATTCATGTTGTTGATTGTATGTTGTGTGTGTTAGGTTATTACCTTTCCATATTTATTATTCTTATTGATTCATGAATGTTTTTTTGTACTTAGCCCTTACTAGGAATTTGAGCTCATCCTTATTTTTTTCCTTTACTTAGGATTCCATGAAGTTTACTATGATAGATATGCAAGAATATACTAGAGGTAATAAAGTTATTCTCGAAAGAAAAAAATTACGGTGTAATTTTTGTATTCAAATGTAATGTAAGACTCGTGTATGTATCTAGTTTACCAAGACTACTAAACCGATAATTCCTTTAGGATGTGATTCCATATATATTATGACAATATAATAAAGAAGGAACCAGCTCCAGACTAATGGGGTTGGGGTCATTAAAACATTATTCCATTATAATGTTGAATGAATTTGAAATGTTTTTGATACGTGAAATAGAAACATTTTCCTTGTATTTTCTATTACCCTTCATAGTTAAAAACAATTTTAGACCTTGATTAGCATAATATACTCTTGATAATTGCTTGATAAGCATGTTGATCATGTTATGTATTATAACCATTTAGTTTTCATGACATCTTAGTCATGCATGAATATCTCTCATGATGATTAAATTTTATTTCAACTTGATTGAAATGTTTATAAGAATAACACTAAATTCAATAATTTTGAGTAATTGTTATCTCTTGATTGGAAAGTAAGTAAGAAAGGGGTATTATTTGATAGAGTAAAAGGTTCCCATGAATACTTTCATTTGACATAATAGGATAGGCTGACAGATCCTTGGCTCTTTTATACTCATTTCTCATTTCTGAAGGGACGGGCTATAAGATTTCCCTAACTTGAGTATACACAATCCCTTGTCCCCTATATGGAATAGGTATTAAACATGAACTGCTTTATTCCCTTTTAGTGGGAAATTATACAAGATTTCATAATCCCACTCATCTCAAACACCAATCCAAGGATCGAAGAAAGTATGGAAAATATAGATCCTCCCGGTATATGGGTTATTTTCGATTGATGACACTACAATGTACATTTCTCATTATCCTGGTAATTTCATTAGCTTTGGATTGCTACTATATACACTCTAGCTTATGATATGATGTTAGAGGTGGGGTGGGGAGAACATACTGGGTATGTTTTACTCACACCCTACATGTGCCTTGTTTGGATTTGTGCAGATACTTTGTATCGAGATCTAAGTAAAGGTAAAGTACTCGCATATGGGAGCTAGTTCCACATGGAGTCATAGAGTCTGGCTGGTACTTTTTTGGACCTCTTGGTGGGTGTTCAAATCAAGATCGTCAGGGTTGTCCCGGATTCTTTTTTGGGGTGGAGTCACACCTAGAGTATCGATTTGGGGTCTTTAGGCCTCATTTGTCCTATCATTTTGTGTGTATGGATTTTTTATATAGTTTCACTCTCTTGTTTATAGTGGTCACTTATAGAGTCATTTGTGATATGTGATCAATGTTCATGTCATGTTTTCTATTTCTACCATGTTGGATACTTACACCTACTCCCATTGTTGGTTGGATATATGATAGACTAGCCTTAACTAAGTTAGGTCATACCCTATATAGCTACACACCTCTACCAATTATTACTTTATCTTTAAGGAAACCCACCACACACATAGTTAAAGCTTGACCCCCAGTGTTTACGTCAACCTATGGTGGTTGGGAGGTGCATCTGAGGTGTTGTGACATCGAGAATTAGGTTATGTTTGGGTATTCAGGTCATGGTTGTTATATATAATGTTTCAATGCTCATAGTTATTTGTTAGATATTCTTAGGGTTACTTCTTGAGAATCAGGAGCCCTATGGTGGGGAATTTGTAACAAATTTTGGGTTTTAGGTGCATAACTATTTTGATTTTAGTTGAATTTATTTGTATGTGTGATTTTTGGTTCGGAACTTGAAGTTTTAGGTGAAAAGAGGAAGGAATTGGTGAAGATACAGGTAGTGTTGCTAAAAAAATAGTAAGTGGAACCACCAGGTATCCAATGAGGGGGTATCAGGTAACCTTTTTGTGAGGCAGAGGGTGTTCGGTAAAAACCAAGTAGTTGGTGGTTATCTACTAATTACTTGGTGTGTTACTTAACCTCTTTTTTAATAAGGGGCATTTTTATAGTTTGGTTATCATGAAATTTTGAATAAAACTGGTTTTCCATCTTCTAGAAATCAGTATAATGGGATTATATCCCTATAAACTATCTAATTTTCTCTTTATCTTTTCTTAGTGATATTTCCTCTGATTCTCGATGGATTTGTGATCCAAGAGTTTTTTTATGGTCGTGGAGGTAAAAACTTCATTTACTCAATAATTTTATTAGATGGTTATGACTTTTCATTATTGAAATATTCTAATTTATCTTATATCCTATAGTTTAATGGAATTATGGATTTATAATTTTTAAATAGGAATCAAACATCCATTTTTGTATGATTTAATAGTTTAATGAGAGGTAGGTGAACGACTTCATTTTCTTGGTGTTTAATTAAGTATTTTTATGTTAATTATGAATTGAAATTTGTGATTTTAGCAATGGGAGTGCTAAATGTGTTGGGGTTGAATTTAATCTAATGAGAAGAATGTTGAATGAATTGATAAGAATTAAGCATGTGTTTTATCGTAGGAAATATATTCTAACATTGAAATAATGTTGAATGCGTGGGAATTTATGTGATAAAAAATAAGATAAAAATTTTATCATTATTGTAGGTAATAATAATGAGGTTTTGGGAAACTGGGGTTTGGCCTTGTGGTTAAGGAACCCCGTTAGACAACATCAATCGAGGGTTCGATCCTTCATTGGCCCTATTATTGGGCAGTGGTTTTGTTTTGAAACAAAGGAGGCCAAGGGAATCTGTTGATGTCAGTGCGGGGGGAGAAAAGGGCAGCAACAGTGTCGTTGTCCTCTAACGTGCGGGAGGAGTGCGGGGGATCCACCCTCAATGACAAACGAGGCACAAGCGACAGTGGTGGTATCCTCCTTCGAGGCATGGATGGAGATGGTGGCAAGGCCTAGGGATTAGGAGATGACGAGACATTCGGTGACGATGTTGGAGGTGGTGGTGGCGGTGATGAAGGATGGTAGTGCACGTTGATGGTCAGGAAACGACACAAGCTAACGAGTCAAGGCAACGACACACATGGGCCTTTGGGCCAAGTTTGACCTATGGTTATGAGTCTACATGCCTAATGTATTGAGGTTTAATGTCCACTGGGTATACAAAGGTTGTCTAATGGGATCTCTCTACCCAGAATAAAAAGAGAGATTTATTTCAATAAAAAAAGGGGGACTTCCCCCCTACTTGTTAAAAATGAGGTTTTGGTTCCTAGAAATTATGTTTTACAATTTAATGATGTAGTAAAGTGTCATATGCGATCATTTAATTCACAGTTATATTAATTGTGTGAATTTATGTGAATAATTAAGAATAAAATAAAGAGAAATTACATGTTATGAGTCATTAGATTATGCTAAAAAGGTATTTTTTTACTTCTTGAAAATATATGTTTTTGAATAAAACTCATGTGATTAAGTTGAATAAATTAGTGATTTGGTGTTAACTAAATAAGGAATGATTTATGAAGTGTAAGGTGAAATTTTAAAGGTGAAATTATTTTCATAAAATTTGAGTTTAAAATACAAGAAGTGTGTTTGGGAATTGATTAATTGCATGAGAAATTACAAAGTGAATGGGTAGATTTTTTGTTAATAAAAAGGGAATAAGCATAGATGCATATGATGAAAATGAGTTATATTGTTGGATTATGATAAGAGTTGATGTCGAACATTGGGATTTTAATTTCCAACTTGGTGTTGGATGATGTTGAATTGATGTGATGATTGTTTGGATTTTTGTTGATGAGGTGGATTTAATAAAGTGGCATATGATATTGTGATATATTAACAATTTTTTTAAAAGAGCTGTTAGTTTGTATGACATGCAAGGAGGCCTTGAGTTAGGCTATGATATATAGAGATCCATGGGATTAGTAAAGTCTTGTGTTGTGTCTAATATAAAATAAGTGTCTTGTGTTTGACAATGTTTGGAAGAGGTGTTTTATGTGTCATGTGTTTGGTAGGGATACCATATGTGTGTCACTGTTTGGTAAGGATATTAATCGAGTAATGCATTTGGATTCAATATACATTAGCAAACATTTAGAGTGCTCACCAACACTCGTAGTAGCGGGTATATGTGGCATGAGGGTGTCTTGGTTAACACCTGACCTTTTTTATGCGTGTTGTTAATAGTTTTTAAAACTCATTTAACAGTATTACATCACTCATATAAGAACATGTTAAACTTCAAATGATGCTTGGTGTCATAGTGATTTCTACTAAGATTATTTCTCTCACCTTTTATGTACACACCACATGTGTGTAAAATTTTATACTTGGTGATGCAAGAAAAGACAAGGGGGCTTTATAATGGTGGGTTAATATTGGTTATCATCATAGAGATGAATTTCATATGATTTTAGAGTCTTAAAGGAGCTGATTTGCTATTACTTTCAGATTATTTCAGTTGTATTGTTTTGTGCCTTATAAACTTGGGTTGTACTTGCACTTTTCTTAGATGCATGTTATCATTTGACATATTTGGGATATAGTTTTAGAGTTTATTGATAATTTTAATACTTTATTTTAATGCTTATAATTATTTAAAATGATTATTTTGATTTATTATGTGATGATCCATATAGGGGTAAATTGCTTCTCAAACAATCCATCTAAACCCTTCGAATTGGTCATCATCCTTTAGTGATTGAGGAGTGCACTTGAGGTCGTGTAACATCACATTAGTAGCTTGGTTGAGTCAGAGTGGTTAGATTGATGATGAAATTAAGGCCAAATTTCTTAAAGTCATTTTTTACTTTTAAGAATGCATTGTGTGCACATCTATGTTTTCATTAAAAATTCACTTCTACACAAACGGGTTTTTGTGGCGCTACCCTTTAACCGCACTAAAAAAACGCTGATAAAGACGGTAGTTTTATCAACGCTAAAAAAAGCATTCATAAAGATACACCCTTTATCAACGCTTTTTTAGCGCCTTTAAAGGGACCCTATTTATCAATGTTTTTTTTAGTAGCGCTTATAAAATGAGGTCTTTATAAATGGTATATTTCAAAAAAATCATTAAAAATAATATATTTATATATTTATATATTTATATTTATATAAATATAATATATATGTTTTAAATATGTTTTAGATAAATTTAAATAGACATTTACACTTAATATATAAGATATTTAGTAAAAATGACTTATAAAAGATTTTAAAAAATGTTATTAATTAATAATTTGCTAATTATTTATCGAGTAATAATGGTTTAATAACAATTTGAAAACACAAAAAATTTAAAAATTAATAAAAGATCTAAAATAAGTTGAAAACCTAACTCAAACTTCAAACGATCATAATTTTCCATCCAAGTGTATGTTTGAGGTCTATCACATATCAAATCGAAGTTTGCGACGAGTTCCGCGTACTAGTGACACACAACAACCCTCTGTCGCATTTTTCAAGGCCAAAAAGGCCCAGAAAACCTCAAAAAGTAAGTTTTTAATCGGTATAACCAATTTTTTTAACATTCGATGGAATTTCAGCATCGTTTAAGGGGGTCTTTTTGCCCTTTTTCAATGAATATTGAATTTATTCTCAAGGGTTGCATTGATATTGATATTATGGCTTTGAAATTTTATCATTTTTCATAATATACTGTTATTTATAATTAAATATATAACAATATATACATATTTTTTTATATTCACGCATAAAAATTATATTTTATAAATAATTAATTAAACATATTTACATATAAAATATATTTCTCAATATATAAGTCTTGTCTAAATAAAAACTAATATCCATTTTATTTAAAATACAAATATATGAACATTTATATACATATACAATGTGTATGTGTGTGTATTAGTATGTGTTTGTATTAACAAACTAATATATATTATCTATATATTCTAACATATGAATCTACATATTAATATATAATATATGTAAATATATATAAATATGTATAATTATACTTACAAAAACACACACATATATATATATATATAATATATACATGTATATAATTATACTTACAGAAGCACGTATATATAATATATATACATGTGTATGTATGTTGTATATATGTATTTATTTATTTATTTATACACACAAAAAAAAACATATTTTATAAAAGACTCTTTTAATAGTACCTCGATTATCAGTGTTTTATTAGCGGTGATAAAGACTTTTTTTAGCATTAATTAAACTATGTTTTGTAGAAGTGATTAACGCGATGATTATTGAATCATTTTTTACATGTATGAACCCATTGGCTGTGTCAAACATGCATAAATTGACCAAAAGTGAGAAATTTATGGTTTGTCGTTAAAGTTTAGAACAATTATCGAATCATTTGTGACATGTTGGAACAAACCGCGCATAAATCCAACATTAAATATGTCAAGTGTGATGAAAGATACATTTTAAGCACTAATATTTCTTTTTTAACATTAAAACGAGTGTCGGCAGATCAAAATTGAGCTAAATTGACCAGTTTATCATCGAAATATAGGGCAACGATTCTGAAGCCAATTGCGACTTATAAGAGCAGACCCTATATGACTTCGAAATTCGATGCGATCTGAATGATCGAAATTGCTTTTTAATTATTAAAGTTGATTTTTAATTGTAAAACGACTGTAAAATGTTAAAAATGTTCAAACAAACATGGTTTGTTATGAAAAAATAATAAAATAATTCTTGAGTCATTTATGATCGAAATTAACAAAAGGTGCATGAAATTGGAAAATGAAAATGCTAAAAATGATTGAATGTAGGTTTGTCAAATATTCACACTATTTTATAGTTATAAAATGTGTATAAAACAAACCCAAAATTAAAAAAAAAAAAAAAAAAAAAAAAACGGAGCTGGTAAGCTTGTTATGCCGCGGAAAAATAGTACAATGATTCCCAAGTTTGCTGTGACCTGTAGAAACCAACCCCTGTGAATATGATGTCAGAGGTGCTCATTATGATCTAAACAAGTGGTGGGTTTGATATTTTAGTTTTTCCGTAATTTATTTTTTATGTTGCAATATAATTAATTTTTAAATGTAATTATATTTTATTTAATGAAATTAACTATTTAAAATATAAAATGATAATTGAAGACTAAAATTACAAGTTCATTGTAATAAAAAATCGAGATATTTATAGGCACGCCTAGAAGAATAAAAGGTCTGTAACAGAGCAGTGTTTTGATTATCTTTTTTCCCGTTAAAGAGTCCCACTATTTTCATTCGAATCCCTCCCACCCCGCGTGTTGACGTTGACAGCAAAGCAGTAATGTGATTTGCCCGCCGTTGCTTGGACTAGTAGTTGCAGGGGGCACAGCATGGGCAGGCTTCCCCATTTTGGAAGCCCCATTTATTTAAGTTAATTATTATTATTTATTTTGTAGTCGTGGATTGATTTTATTTGTATTTGTCTCCTCCTTGAACTGATGTAAATATATTTTAAAATGTTAATGAAATTGTAAAATGTATTTATTTAATTTGATATACATTAATTTTAAATTTATAAATAAATTTTAAAATTGTGTAATGAAATATCATTTATATCAATCAATTAAATGGATAAGCCATGTTGCCGGCTGACCATTCCACTTTTTATATGGGACTTTTTTAGTGGTTTTCTAATTTAAAAATAAATATAAAAAAAGGGATGGGTTTTATGGTATTTTAAAAAATGGATCTTAATAGACGTGAACTCGGCGCTTCTTTATTTGACTAAAAAATGTGAACAGGGTTCACAGTTTCTAGCTGCGGCGAAAGAGGCGTATATAATTAATAATTATTTAGTTATGTAATTAATAATATAATATTTATTATTAATATTAATTTATTAGAATAATATTTATAAAATTTTAATTATAAATCTTTGTTAATTATTTTGTTGATATAATTATTTGTAATGTATTAATACCTAAAATATTTATTAATTATCAATTGTAATATTTATTATTAATTAATAATATATTATCATGTTTTTAATATAATTAATAACATTATGGCTAATATTTAATGTATAATAATATAAATAAAATAATTTGTATTTAGAAAAATATTTACTAGCAAATAATTATATTATTTTTAACATATTATGTCGTATTATTAATTAATTAATTATATAAGAAGTGAGATAATATTTATTATTAATACTGATAATATTTATTGAATTCAAAATAATATTATTATTAATATTTAATAATAAGTTGAAGAATATTATTTATTATACATAATATGGATAATAATACCGAGAAGTATTAAAATAAATAACAAATAGTAATTATTATTTTTACCAATTTAGTTATTAATATTAATGTTTCTTATTCATTCAAAGATATTTTTATAAATTTCCAATTATATCAATTGATTGATTTATGCAACATTATGTAGTATATCTATATGTTTTTAAATAATGTTAAAAACATACAACATTTATCAATTTAATTCTTGTCGGTGGTTTGGATGCTCCTCTCTGTCACAACCAAGTGTATATATAATGTGTTCATGTCATGTTTGTCTATGTCTTTACTCTAACGTACGTTACTCCTGTGTATCATCTATGACACTTACCTTCACATCATCCTGTGTGACAAGCGGTGGATCTATAGTCTTGCCGCCTGTACCCTTTCCTAACTCCAACAATACTGTTCGCAGGCTGAAACTCTCCCCAAAATGTAAAGAAGATGACAGTTGTATAGCGAATATCTCCGGATCAGAGGTTAATAATGAATGCAACACAGACCAATCAACGTTTATATCTGCAACAAAATATGACATGCTAACAGACCGTGTCTGTGTTTGTGCCTCTAAATGTGGCTTATATGCAACAAAAGTTGGATGATCATCTGGCTGATCATGATGAATACCCTCCTCTTGTGTCGCATCTGCATCCATAATAGGGTCATTACCCCACTAACACATCTACATTAGGCTCAACACCCTCAGCATCATCTGACACATCAAGGAAAATCTCATTATAAATTTCATCCATGGGAGGAAGCAACTTTGTCACACCTCTATGAAAACATGTATGATCAAATGCTTCTCCCTCTACGAGGTCAGAGATGTGAAGAAGATGAGTGATACAAGCATCCTGCGAAAACAAATTATGCAGTTAACTAATGTTAATAAAAAAACTGTTCAACATTTGAAGAAATAATTATTACCAAGTCATGATAGTCTCATCCGTGTCGCATAAGATATCTCACTGGGGATATGTGGTACCAAGACACATATTCCAACAGATCAAATAAATGCATGTGTACTATATTGGCCCCTCGTAATCGGGACTCATGTCGTTTGTCTCACATCTCAATATATCTTGCATGATATATCCTTCAGTCAAAGTCTTGATTCCCTAACATTCTTAGGGAATTAAGTAAAGATAATTGACTACGTGGTGCATGAATGAGCTGATAGAAGCCGAACTGCCTCATAACTCTATCAATCTGATGCCATTCAACAATATGAAAATAAATCATAGAAACGACGCTTGAGTCGACATCAGGCATTGTCATACAGTATGGTGAGAGATTATGAATGATAGCCTCAGTATATAACATCTATAAAATTGAAAAAAAAAACAGATAACCAATTAATAAATGAAGACATCTAATGTACACAATAATGGTTTAACTATATAATTAATAACTACTTACGTCATTCGGTTGAAGACTGTCCAACATAAATTTGTAAGCGTGAACATCGTGTCTGACTATATCTGAATGTTGATGTGCCTGAATCCACTTGTAGATAACATTTTTATACTTATATTTCGTAATAGAAAGTTATATATATTTTATTTTAACAATAGAATGAAGGAATAACATGTCATCGTTCACATGGAGATTCTACTATAATATAAGCATACAATAGCGTGTGTATGGAATATGATATTACACATATATTTTTAAATAATTTTTAAATATGATACTTAATATAACTATTATTTTTTTTAATAATATAATTTTTATAAAATATTTAGCTAATTACCAATGTGTATGGAATATTATAATTTAAATTTATGTTACTTTAAATATAATATATATTATATACATATAAATCTATTCAAATTTAATCACTCACCATTTAAATTACAAACATATATATTTTTTTAAACAATAATATTTACCTAAATATAAATAATATTTTATACATAAAATTTGAATTATATACACACCATATTTAAATTTCCTAAATCATTCAATTTAAATTAAATCATGAAAAAAAAACAATAAATCATTTAGAAATTAAATCATACAAAGGACAATATTTTATACATCCATACATCCATACATCCATACGTCCATACATTCATATATCCATACATATTAAATAAATAAATCATACGAAAAAAAACAATTAAATAATTTAAATTTTTAAATAGAAATTTTACCTTCTTAAAAGCTGAAAATAAATGTTGAGAAAGAAACCCAGTAGGGCATCGCTGGAAAATACAAAGCAGAACAATTGAAAATGGAGGGGAAAACCACTCTATTTGTAATTTTTTCATGGTAGGAGGTGTGAACCTCATTCATACCTCCTTTGTAAGACTTTCGAAGGAAGCGTGAACTAAGTTCATACTTCCTTGGTGATAAAGAGAAGCGTGAGCCCCGTTCATGCTTCTCAGTGAAATAAAGAAGCGTGAATGAGGTTTACGCTTCTCCAAACCTTTTTTTAAATACTTGAAACCCTATCCCATAAAAAATAAAAAAAAATTAAAACCCGTTAAAAAAACTCTTTTATATGCCTTAAATTTAATGCACAACCCATTTTATACATAACCCACCGTCATTAGACCTGCAGGTTAACAAGTAGTTTGCTGTTAAGAATTGAATTTACTTGTTTGATAAAAAAATTACAGCTTTATTTTTGAATGTATAGGGAGAAGAGTGGTAATAAAAAACGTATGGATAAAAGTTGGATTAATTAATTTACCTCAAAACACACCTCATTATGCTATGCGTTTGAAAGAATTTTTATTTTAGGCAATTGCAAACCAATCAGTGGATGGTAGAATAAAATGTAAATGTATTGATTGTAAATTCAAGCGATGATTTAATAAGAATGAAGTATATAAACAATTGATATTGAAATAGTTTCTCGCTCGATATATATGTTGGATTTGGCATAACAAATCAAATGTTATGGAAAGTCAAAACAATGACTATCCTATCAAAGAAACACAAAGTGACCCCCAGAGGAGAATTTAGTTTGAAATCTGATAAATGAAACATTTGTATTTTTAGGATAAAATGACCAATATTTTAATAGATCAACATAACCTTCAGTTGACCCCGAGCAGGTTAATATTTCTCAAATGTTAGTGACCAAAAAAATGAGTTGTATGAATTATTTGAAGATGAGAAATAAGAACCCTATGAAGGGTGTGCCAATTATTTGAATCCGCCTTTTATACTTACATTGTATCATATCACATGTCTCTGTGGAATTACTGACAAAGTAGTTCCCATGATTTTGGAGTTACTTCATGATTTATTTATCAAAGTTAAGATCTCTGCATCATTCTATGAGATAAAGACAATCATTAACAAAACTGGACTTGATTAAACACATATACATTTATGCCCTAATGATTTCATGTTTTATTTGGGAGAAGATTTTGATAAAGAATAATGCATAAGATGTCATACAAGTGGATATAAATCAATGGGAAACAATGAGAGTATAAATGAATTCAATACTAAGAATAAGTAGAAAAATAGAACTCCTACAAAGTTATTGAATTACTTTCCACTGAAACCATGCTTACAAATATTATTCATGTCATTTATTACTATATATAACACAAAGTGGAATTCTTAGGATAGTAAAAACAATGGATTGATGAGAGATCCAAAATATTCAACAACATGGAAGGTGTTTGATTCATTAAATCCACATTTTTCTTTAGATCACAAGAATGTAAGTTTGGGATTATCTTCCGATGGTTTTAACCCTTTTGGTACGTTAAGTACTAATTATATCATATGGCCATTTATTTTGATCCCCTATAATATTCCACCATGGATGTGTAGAAATAAGACTTCTTTCGTTATTTTGATGATTTTTCTAGGAAATAAAAGCCTAGAAATAAGATTGTTGTATACCTTCAACCTATGATCAAAGATTTGAAATAATTAGGGGATGATGACATGGAAACCTATGATGGTTCAATAAGAAAACTATTCAAAATTCACGCTACTTTAATGTGGACAATTAGTGACTTTCCTAAACTAGGAAACTTATCTGGTTAGAACACTCATACCGGTTTGGATTGTCCAATTTTTAATTTTGATTTTGATCCTCAATGATTACCTCGTAGTAAAAAATGGTGTCTTATGTGTCATCATAAATTTCTTAATTCATCACATAAATTTAGGTTTAACATTACATGATTAAATGGATATATTGAATTGATAAAGTCACAGAAGGTGTTATCTGGTTCAGAAATCATGGGACAATTAATTAATGTCATCATACAGTTTGGAAAATGTAATAAGTTTAAAGTGTTGGGTTTTCATTTTCCATCATTCAGACATGGTAGCAGAAGAAAATCCCAAATATATACACTTTATATTTGACTGAATCAACGTGTAATAAATGAAAAACATAAATGTGTGTACCTGGATAGCCAATGCAGTACTTTCCAATGAGTTTTCTTGATGAAGATCATTGGAGAAATAAACAAATGCTTCCTACCTTCGAGGTATTACACCAGACAATGAATCTTGATCTATGTTGGAGGAATCCCATGCACTTAAATAGGTGCTAGCATCTTCACCAAGGGTGATAAACAAGCTACGAGAAGGAAGAGAGCCTTAAGAGGCTTTATCAGAAATTGGTTGTGTCAATAGGATGGATCATATCCCTTTATATAGTCATCCATGATGAGTTTCATTTAATGAAATGTAATGGCCATATACATGTACATTTATTCCAATTTTCATTAATTCATTGAATCCTAACCAATGAATATTCAAGTCATTTAATCTATAACATATTATTATCAATGAAACCACATGGAAGATAAATATACCAAAATTCATATTCCATTTAATTATTTTAGTGCATATTTAACAATATCAAACTTGCAATAAAATCTATAAGGACTCTGTGAAAAAATTCACAACTCTTTATGAATTCATCGAAAAATCATTTTACATACAGTTTCATCATAATCTCTTCATTTTGAAACAAACACTTTTTCTAAAACTTAATCCTTATCCAGAGGCCAAACTGTGTGACCCTACATGCCTTTTCAATGTTTACAATAAATATAAAATCTATATTTCATAGATGTAATCAAATAATGGACTCTAATAAAACATCATTGCAACTCAAGCCACTAAGGGGCTAGGTATGATCTCCATCAAACATACACATATATCTATATGAACATGTCCACCACTAGATGTTTTATATAAATCATATGTATACCTATATAATCCTTTTATCCCTGACATCGAGTGGCCACTAGACATGGAACATGTTAATCTAGTATATCCAACTTATCTTTTCTTGATTCATAGAAATATGCTTACCAAGTCAATGAATATATCACATGTCAGTCCTTTAATAGATGAGTACATCACATGCCCCTCATCCAAGTAGTTGAACACACCTCCTATGTTTCAACTAACTATGGACATGCATTTCTTCAATGTAATTCTATCAGGGGAAAGATATATTCTCTTGCCATACAAGTGAAAAAATCCCATCTTGGTTACACTCCAACCAATGACATGATCATCAATATACCCAACCACCCCCGTATTAGCTAAGTTCATATGTTGACTTCTAGAAGTCGGGTATCAAAGTACGAAGGACCTCATGCTAGGTATCTCTCCAATATCAGGTAAGAAGGATATATAATAAGCATACACCCCTAAGTATATCTATTACTATATGAAATTCCATGATATATACATAACAATTCGGTCCAAGTAATAAGTCTATAATTATTACCTCATGAATCTATTCTTCGTATCTCGTATACTATCATTTATAATGAGTACAAGAATATATTCATGTTAATGTTAACATATTATCAATACCCATAATACTCTATGATAATCGTTTATTAAAGAAAACACAAATTTTGTACTTGAAGGGGATATTTATCATTCTACCATTCATGTAAAGTAAATTATAGCACACATGAATGAATAATAAATGGACATTACCTTTATTATAAATACATGATATTTTTAAAACCATAAAAACCAATCTATTATGTGTTAAACACATAGATATATAACATGACCCACACGTGCTTATTGTAGTAATGTATTTTATTTTTAGACATTGCATCCATATGTAATTCCTATCATATCCCAACATGAACATTTAATAAAATTCTCCCACTAACCTTTTAGTGAGTAACATTTATGAAGAAAACTAGTTTGAATAATGGTGAGACTTAGGAATCATATTCCCTAAGTTCAACTATTTGAACTTGTATTCAAACTCTTTAACTTCACAACATCAAATGTTATGATGTTAGATTCTGTTTTTTACATAGAAATCTTTCTAAATGCATCATCATCATCCTTGGAACCCTTTCCAACAAACCTTTCCTTGAAATATTTTGTAAATAATGTAACTATTTACATTATCACTTTACTAGCACATTCTAAGCTCTTTTAGGATAAAGTGATATCCAATTCATTATGGTAACTAAGGTAACTATTTACATTTATTTTTACCACCATATCCTAAACTCTTTTAGGATACCAAGTGATACACTTTGTGCATTGACCAGTGTAAAATTTTAGGGAATAGTGATGTTCACTTGTTATGGTAACTAAATGTTTCACTTTACATTTTTCATTACCATCACATACAATATATTAAGTAAATAATCCCTATAATCTTAGACTGATATAATCCTTTAAGAAATAGTGATATTCATTGTCATGTGGTAACACAATGCAACCTTTTAAATTATTATCACCTCATATCCTAAACTCATTTAGGATATAAAATGAAAAATAACTTAATATTTATTTGTTAACTTTGAACTTCACAAATCCCAACCATACTTTCACTGGTCACTAATACATTGTATCCTTCTAAGAATATCTTGCTAAGATTCAAAAAAAACATCTTTATGTTAGAAAATAACACTTATTTCATTTTAGTTGGTCTATTTAACAAATAATATATTATTTACATATCTCATATGAAATTCTATGTATTAATATTATTTTATTAAAAAATAATATTTATTCATTAAAATACACCATTATTGTGCGTGAATTAAATTACATCATCTTTTTACAAATAGTAAGATAAACACTTTATCCTGGATAAAACAATTTTATCCAAATCTTCATCTAAAAACATGTTATTGAATCTAATGAATCATAAACCCAATTTATACAATTAATCATCTCATTATGTTCATAATAAATATTTTTTAACACCTCTTATAATATAAGATAAGTGAGATGAAGATACACTTCGTTTACTTAGATTCATCAAATCTTGATAAACATCACTACATTCAAATTTTTGATGTTGAAACTGTTTACTTCATCACTTGAATGTAAACTACAATCTCTTTCAATTCTTCCTATGATTTTAAACTCTTATATATTTAAAATAATTTTAAAACATATACTCAGTATCACATACCATTCAAAATAAAATAATCAATTTCTATAACATTAATACTTGATATGGATATTCCATGAAATTCCCAAAACCCCTTTATGTATTCTAGATAATCCCATCATATGGAATCATTAATCCTTCCTGATAGTACAATCAAGTTTCAAATAATCCTAATTGGATTCTTGAAGAAATATTGTTAGACTTTCCAACTAAATTTATTATCATGGTTTGAACCTTTACCCACCTGTACTATCTACACAATACATGAATCCAAACATCATATATTGATTTCATTTATTCTCAACACTTTTAAAAATCTTAGGTAAACTTTTCTCGAACTAATTCATCTTGTCAAAATATGAAAAAAGAATGAATTCGTAACCAAAATAAGCCTTTTTTTATCTCCAATTAATTATCATATTTAATCATATTGAATATTATTAGCATACCCAATAATATTTAGTATATGAGCAGAGTATAAAATTCCTTAGGTCATTTTGCATTAAATTCCTTTAAAACCCCTAGTGAATATTTATATATTCTACAAATATTAGGGTTTATTTATTGAACAACTTCAATAATTTGTTACTCAAGAAGGAAATTTTCTAACACATAGAATATTTATTTTGCTCAAGAACTTTTCTTAAGCCACCGGTCTTATGAGTTACTTAATTTAAGCTTCTAATTTTAAGGATTAATTTTAATGTTTAGTTTGATAATGATGATGCTTTTATCTACAAAAAAATTGTTTATCAGATGAATATCTTATATTATATCTTTTCATTAAGGACTTGTAATGATAGTTACCTTACTAAAATTGATGAACCCATACATCATATCCATTTAGTGATCCAAGATATATATTTCACTAAGCAATGACCCCTATTTGGTATGAAACTAATTACTTTAGTTATTTAGGTAGGGATTCATCCCAATAACAATAGTTTTGATTCTTTAATGGTTTATAAGATAAATCTTTATCCAAATCCATCATATGGATTTACTCAACTCTATTTTTCTGGTATCCCAGACCTTTCAGTTTCCCAGTTAAGCGTAACCCAAATCAAATTTCAAAAACAAGAAAACACAAGACAATCCAGGGGCACCCCGCTTGAGCATGAAACTACACATTGAATAATCAAAAGTCACTCATTACTTTCTTTACTTACAAAAAATAATCTAGGGGCACCCTTCTTTGGTGAGAAAATACTTGGTTAGATGATTGAAACCTTGACAAGTGTTTATTTGGAAGTAATCTCACACTTAGTATTAGTGGGGTTTTATTTTAGGGTCACACTAATTTAATATACATCACATGAACATTAAATTCATAATTATTAAATCTTATATAATCATTATCTCCTCATGTTTTATTACTTTTTTTGTATGCATGCTTCTAATTATTTAGTTTTGGAATCCTTATTCCAACCACAAAATTAATGCGTTCAAACCACATTAATGTGAAACTTCCACTTAACCCATAATTTTGTGTTAGTCACCTAAAAATAGAAGCTAAAAATATTCATACATATCTGAATGCATCATATTCATAAGGCACAAGAACATTTCATGTCGAGGCATAGAGAAAAATGAGATTGATAATATCCACTTGAGTAATGCTAGAGTGATAGATAGCCAAACCCATTCACCTTTATATATAAGGCATAAGCCTTTAGGTCAGTAGGTGGTCCGACCGCAAGTTCATCTACCCAAGGAGAATTTACCCGAGTGGGAATTCAATTCATGATTTCAATAAATCCTAATATACACAAACTATGTCTAACAACTAAATCCATGCTAATAACTTCAATTACCAATCGAGGTTATGGTAGATGAAAAATAAATTCTAGAGTCATACCTAGCATGTAATGCAAGGATCTATCTTCTAGAATAATTTTAATAGTTAAACTAAAGCATAAAAATTCATAATATAAACAATTTATAACTATGAATAATGGGGAATAAACTATAAATAAATGAATAATTCAAAAATTTAAACATGACATATCCATTTATGAACAACTCATAAACAAAATCTATTTATAAATCCTTTTAAAAATTATCTCACATTATGGATATTCCATAATTTTGAATATAAAGTCTTTTATACTCAATTCAATATGAACTCTTTCAGATTATTTATTCATGTGGATTTATTATTTAAACCTTTAATCAAATCAATAATTAAAATCTTATTTAATGTAGATTAAAAAATCTTTAAATATGGCCCCTTTTAATTTGAACAATTTCAAATTAATTAATTAGGAATAATTCATAATTATAAATACAAACACCTTTTATATTTTGACTTTACTTATGAAATTTATTAACTCTTTGATAAATCATTTTTATAATCCTTAAATAAACACTTTATTTAATGATTACAATGATGCCATATAATTTAAGATAAAAAGGTTTTAATATCCTTTATTATGATTTATAACTTTCATAAACTATATTAATGTGAAAATAATATTTTTAATAATACTCTTTAATATTAAAGGGATATTTTTAATAAATTATTCAAAGATATTTAAGTGATTAACCATAAAAATTTTATATTTTATTATCTTATAATACTCTTTTTATAAATTTTACAAATGTTACATAAAACCTTTTAGTTATTTATAAATAAACTAATGCAGTTATTAATTGAATTTTATTTATAAATAATCAAATTATTTATTTACCAAAATATTTTTGATAATTACTTAAAATAACACACCTTTTAATTTGAACAATTTCAAATTAATTATTTTTGAACAATTCATAGTTTCAAATATAAACTTATTTATATTTTAGTCTTACTTAATAATTTAGAACCCTTCACAAATTACCTTTTATGTATCTTAAATAAAAAGTTTATTTTTAGATCAAAAGGCATGTCAAATAATTTGGTAAAGGGTATTTTAAATATTATAATTTAATATTTGGAAATATTTTGTTGAAAAATGTTTCATATAAATTTATATAATTAATTATAAACAATCTATAATTAATTAATTTATAAACCTTTTATAAATTAAAATATTCCTAAAATACCATTTTCTATGACTTATAAACATTTTATAAACCATACATATTTGTAAAGTATTTATCAATTAACCATAAACATTTTATTTTTAATTAATTTATAAAACACTTTTATAAATTTTATAAATATTTTAAAATATCTTTTCCATTATTTATAAAAAAATTATAAATAATATAATTCAATTTTTATTTGAATCTTATGATTATAATAATTACTTTATTTATTTTCATAAACAAGAGTAATAAATATGAACTTTTTATATTTGACCAAGGATAATAACAAAAATTTTATTAATCATATATATTTAATGTTATTCTTATTTTATAAACCATTCTATAAACATGAATAACATAAATAAATAAATAAACATTTTATTTAATTATTAAATATAAATATGAATTTTCATATTTATTTCCAAGCTTGAAATACCCTATTTCACAATTTGTAAAATGTGTTCTTCATTAAATAATAAAATGAACATGTTGATTCACCAAAGAAGCCTACCCTTTGACACCACTGTTGGGTTTTTTGTTGTCTATTAAATGGGCATAAGAGTAGAAACCCAAATATATATGATCTATTTTTGATGGAATCAATGTGTAATAAATGAAGAACATAAATGTACATACCTGGATAGCCAATACAGTAATATCTAATGAGTTTTCTTGATGAATATCACTGGAGCAGGAAACAAATACTTCTTGCCTCTATGGGATTACACCAACCTGTGGATCCCAATCTCTATTGGAGGACTCCCGTGCACTTGAAGAGGTGTTAGCATCTTCAATTAGGGTTATAAAAAAGCTACAAGTAGGAAGAGATCTTTGGCTAAAAATTGATTTTGTCAATAGAAGGGATCACATCCCTTTATATAGCCATCAATGACGAATTTCATTTAATGAAATGGGTTGGGAATATTTAATATATCCATATACATTTATTCCCATTATCTTTAATTTATTGAATCGTATTCAATGAATATTCAATTCATTTAATCTATAATAGATTATTATCAATGAACCCTCATGGAAAATAAATGAACATAAATTAAATTTTCTATTTAATTATTTTAGTGAATATTTAACATAAATAATTAGGGAAAAGGGTATGAGGTATAATATTTGAAGTAGTTGAAAAAAATAGTGGAAGAAAATGAAAATATTTTTTAAATTTATTTATTGGGAGTTTAATTTTCCTTGTTATAATATTTACATAATATATATTGAGAAGAGTATTTGGGACAATGCAATTTTAATATTTCTTAATGAGCAGGGTAAGTCAAAGGATCACCTTAATGCTTTTAAGGATTTTTAATCAATGAATATAAAGTGTGGTTTGTGGGAAAATTAGAATGAAAAGTATCCTTCAACTATTTTTACGATAAAAAATCATGTGAAATATGTATTCCCTTGAACTCTAAAGAATATAAAAGTGCTAGGTAGATATTCAAGACACATTTCAAGGTGCATTGACATAAACATCAAAATTTACATGTATTTAAAATTCATGAATAAAATATTATGAAGGAGTAGTTGTTTTCATTAGTATTTCATAACACATTATCAGAAAAATTTATTAGAGTTCTAGTTGATTTGTGCACCTTCTTTATATATCTTTGTGGAAAAACTCTAAATCCAACTGAACTTGAAAAATTGAAAGAAATATTTTTTTTGAAACATTGTAACATGACCTGACCCACTGAGGTCCAACCCATGACTACCCAAAGCCCACCTCCAATAGGCTAAGGGATGGCGACTAGCACTGAGTAAAGATATCCCACAAATGGGAGGCATTAGCCTAAAGTAACTATACACACGCACAAATATCCAATCCCACATAATGATAAAATGTAAAATAACTGAAAAAATGCATGCATACATCTAAAATTACACAATAGAGCACGACGGTAAAGTATTGAATGCAGAAAAAGGGGCCAAATAAAAGCCCAACCAAAAAACTATAAAGAGTCCAACCTGCTCCAAGGGCGAGGACTAAGTCAAATGAAAGCTCCCGGTAAACAAATCGGCCTGACAATCTCTAGATACACTCCACCTGCTCCTTGTCCACCCAATACACCATCAAATGGGTTGTTGTTTGCATAAGATAAGATACGTGTGGGCACATCCCATATAGGGGTGATTATAACAATACTCAGTAGGACACCTCAAAAACACTAAACATGAAGCACCTAGTACAGTCAACTCAATACAATATATAAAAATTAATGTATAATAGAAACACACAGCTATACTTAGGAAAGACACCACGCCTCTAGGTAGTCATAACCAACTTTCAGCTACAAGATTCTGCTCGAAGAAATTCTCATTCTAGGAGAATCCACTCCATGAGTCTTTCCATCATCGAAGACACTTGAAGAAGAGGCCTAGCTCATTGGGCCCCACCCAATGAAATCTCCCTAGTCTAAGAATACCTTGATACATAGATAGGGGGTCATGACCAAAGCCGTTGGGGGACACCACAAACCCAATCTGGATCAACCTACTATGTATGGGATCACATGTCAATGATTACAAAAACCCTAGCGACACAACCTGCTAGATGGAGGATCAAATACCTTCTTAGGGAGGTCACACTGATTCCAAAAACCCCATTCAAGGAACATAAGTGATAGAGGATCGCACTCTAGTCTCATAGAGGGACTCCACAACTTTATCTAAGACTTGACCTCTATAGGGGATCACAATCCTATGATGTGGATGTAATGCCATACTGTATCCTCAAGGGAAAGGACAAAGGGAACACACTCAAGCTATACTAATCCAAACTAAGTAAATAAAGTGCTATAAACACTCTTGAATGGGGTAAATGAAATGTACCAGGGAGTACACGACATGTACAGTTATCCCCATGCCTTCCTCTGTGGAAGATCCTCACAAGACATGCAAATCTCCATATAAACGGTATGTAGAAGAATTACAAAGTGTGTAGATACACAAACTATACTGCCCATGTTGCCTTGCAATGCCCATGTATGGTAGTTGTGTATATGCATTGGCCCGTGTATTCCAAGTCATGTTCGTGTCCAAGTACACGGTGCATCCTCTCACCGTGTATGTTTTCCCATGTCCGTGTACACTTTTATGTACACACCGAGCCACACAGAAGGGTCACATGGCGTGTGACCGAGTCACATGGTGTGTGATACTTAACTATGGCTGGAACCCTAGCACTGCAACCATAGGGGCCCACATAACATGTAACACTGGATTACATGTCGTGTTGCACACGATTTCTAGGTCTAATTCTACACCATCCTGCACCTTACCAAAGCCGCCGCCCCTTCCAAAACCTATAGATCATGGTTTGTTCGGGCCTCTATTCACCATATTTCAGGATTTTGGGTTCCAAATCTGCTCATAGAATGATCCGTCGAGAAAAAGCATAGTCGTTCATCAAAACTAGGAAGAATGGGAACCACAAATCAATCCGTTCAACTCCCAATTATCCACTGCCATTGTTGCACCTTGACCGCACCGTTGATCAAGAACCGCACCTACGGTATCAATCTGTTGCATCAAATAATGATCACGCAATGATCAAATATTAGGCATTTGTCGAACTGTGGTCCAAAAGAAAACACCCATGATGAATGTGTGAAGAACGGAGGGACAAAACCACAATCCATAAAATGTGAGGAACGAACCACAACCATTGTTTGTTTGGGATCAATTCATAATAATATAAAAGATGAATGAAGAGGGATAAACCAATGAACAAATAACAATTCCATCAAACTATTTCTGCCAATGATGCACGTATCAATTCTACTGGTGTAATTGATCAGTGTTCGTCAAGGATTAAGGAATGTGATGGAAATCAAAAAGAAAAACATCCTACATAGAGTTTTTATTGATCTTTGAAAAAGAACAGTTGTGTTGTTGTCATTGATAAGATCCATGGACTCCATTAGCGCAACAATCCACGATTCGATCCCGATTCGGTGTCGTTCTCCAAGAAAGCTCTCCAATGGTTGTCTGTGTTGGAACCATGGTCATCTATGCATGAATTGGAGAATGTTTTGTTTTTATTGTCAATCCTCAGTGTAATTTTAGAATGTGTACTAGAAAAGTGATCATACAGTTCAAGCAGACGACAATATTGAATGTGGCGTCTTTTCCCAGTGTTTGCCAAATTTTTGGGCCTGAAAATCGACAAATGGAGAAAAGTGTTTTTGGAAAAGAGACTTGCACACCATGTACTTGAAGGAGAGGAAATTTGCGTGCCATATGTTTTTCAAGATCAGAACATTGAAAAATGGCAAAGGGATAAGGGTCGCGCAAGTATTGGTGTGGTCGCGCAAGTGACCTGCGTACTGAGGAGGGACTTACGCGTCGGTGCCTAGGAGGTCTGGAAACTCACGGGCCTATTTTTATTCCTGTTCAGAACATCAAAATATGGCAAAGGGAAGTGGATCGCGCAAGTATTGGTTTGGACGTGCAAGTGAGTTACGCGATAGAGGCTAGGGAAGTAGGAGCTGCGCGCCAGGACTTACGCGCCGTGAGGACACTTGTGCGCCACCGCGCAGGGGGTCCAATTTGCCTATAAATAAAAGACCACCCCTCTTCATTCGACATGAAGTTCAAGACTTAGAGATTTTTCGAGCTCTCGTCGCGCAAGTGGTTGAGTCGCGCAAGTGGTTGTTGGGTCGCGCAAGTAGAGGCTGCGCGCCGGTTGTTGGGTGAGTGACCAAGGCGGTTTGAAAGTTAAAGGTGCATAGTCGTGAAAGTTTGGAGTTGAAGGAGGCAGTGTCACACAAGTGTGCTGGTGTCACCTGCGCGCCGATTTTGTACCACGCAAGTGACTTGCGCGCCATTCTTGAAACTTGCACGCTGGTCTTGGAGAAGCACGCCAAGTGAGGTTGTTGTATTCCAGACCTTTTGGAGCCGCACGACATCTGGAAGATTTACCGATACCTTTGGTGCAAAGTGGGAATTGTATACGAGTGAAAGTTGGACTTCAATAGAGCATCTACATTCAACAGAGGATGCATTATTTTGCAATGATGAAGATACCTTCACGTCTATAAACTGAGTGAGACTTCACCAAAGGCAGCGAACCAGGGGGAGTCAACAGGAGTGATCTAAGGGACGCAATGAGCTATCCCTAAACTTTTGTAAAGGTAGTGATCCTGGGACAGAGTGACTATTCCCGAACCTTTGTAATCCACAAATAGTGAAGATTAGTGGAATTTGGTACGACCGAAAACTTGTCGGAGTATGCTCCTTGGACGTAGCCCTTAGCGGTGAACCAAGTAAAAATTGTTGTGTCATCTCTTTGCATGTGAATGTTTAATTACTGATCATATTCATCATAAAAGTTTAACTAGTTCCTACCAACGTGGGAACAAGATCCTTGTTTTTAAAAGAAAAATTTGACACCCTGATTCACCCCTCCCCTCTCAGGGTGCCCCGGGGTCCTACAGTATGAAATCTCTAGGGTTTTAGTGGTCAACCCTGAGGAATTTCTATAACTGTACATTTAAAAGCGAAATAGCCACTACATCAAAACTAAAATAAATAAATAAATTATTTTATTTAATTACACCCACAATGATGTTTTCACAAACGGATAGTGATGAAAAAGGTTATGTCATGCCTAAAATAAAACCCATGTTCTGAACTCAACAGTGACCTATGATTTTTGATATGGGACCCCATTCAAGATTTATTCCAATTTTCAAGAAAAAAGCACATGCGTGTTATTTAATATATTTCAAACATTTCTTCTGAGAACACTGGGCCTCATAATCGCACACTGTCTCAGCACCTGGTCTCAAAAACAATACATATAATATCTAAAAATAATAAATGTAAAATCAGAGTCATTACATTCTCCCAACCTTAGGGATTTTTGTCCCGAAACGATAAAAAACCTACTCCAAAAGGCAAGGATAATTGGATCGCATATGGGTCTCCCACTCACAGGTTCTCTCCTAAAGACTCCCATGCTACCAATGGACACACAAAATGGGAATTGATCATCCATGAAGGATCCTCTCTTGTCGATCCTCAATCTCCACCAAATACTTTGCAAAGGTAGCTCCATACTCGATGTCCAGCTCGCCCTAGTTGATAACATGCGACAGGTCATGCAGATACCTTTTCAGTTGCGACACATGGAAGACATCATGTATTCGGTCCAACTGTGGCAGTAGAGCTAAGTGGTACACCACCTCACCAACTCTACAAAATATATGGAATAGACCAATGAATTTTAGAGATAACTTTCCATTGAAACCAAATCTACTCAATCCACATCGAGGTGAGACCCTCAAGAACACATGGTCTCCCTCCTCAAACTCTAATGGTCTTTATCTCTGGTCTTCGTAAGACTTATGAAAAATCTATATAGTCCTCATATTCTCCTGGATGATCTAAAACTTCTCTTTAGTAGCTCGCACCAACTCTGGCCCCATAAGTGTTGACTCACATGGATCAGTCCAACAAAGTGGTGACCTATAGGTTTTCTCATAAAAATCCTTGAATGGTGCCATACTAATGGTGGAATGGTATATGCTATTGTAATAAAACTATACCAAGGGTAGTTGATCCTCCTAATTATGGATAAATTCCAACATGCAAGCCCACAACATTTCCTCCATGTCTTTGGATGGTCTACTCTATCTGACCATCAGTTTGGGGGTGAAATGTTGTGCTCAAACATAAATGAGTCTCAAAGGTTTCCTATAATCCTCTCCATAACCAAGATATAAAGAAATCATCATGATTAGAGAAAATTTCCTAGGAAACTCCATAGAGTTAGACTATCTCTTGCACGTAGATGTGTCTCAAGCTATCTACTGAACTCTACTCTCGAGTAGCTTGGAAGTGAACTCACTTGATGAGTTAGTCTATGATCACCCATATGAAATCGTATCCCTTAGACGTACATGGTAAATCCGTCACAAAGTCCATGAAAATATCATCCCACTTTCACTCAGACACCTCAAGGTGTTGGGTTAAACTCGCTAGAACCTAGTGCCATGTCTTCACATGTTGACAACTGAGGCATCGAGAGACAAACTATGCAACTCCCTTCTTCATTCTTGGACACCAAAACTGATGTTGGAGGTCTTGGTACATCTTTAGCACACTTGGATGTATCATCAAAGGGGATGTATGAAACTCTCACAAAACCTCATCCCACATCATCATAGGTACCATCATTCGTCCTTTGAAAAGGATAGCATGCTCCCCACCTTCAAAATATCCATCAGGAGCATGTTTAGTGGATATCATAGTATTTAAGGTCCACTACGGCAAAAAAGTCATTTAGTGGCGGTTTGGTTTTACGTTTCGTGGCGGTTTAAACCGCCGCGAAATCGTGCGTCAGGAAACTATTCGCGGCGGTTTAAACTGCCTCTAAATGATTTGGAGGCGGTTTTTTGATTTTTTTTGATTTTTTTTGATTTTTTGATTGATTGATTGATTGATTTATTTAGTTATTTATTTATTTTATTTATTTCGTATTTATTTATTTTATTTATTTCGTATTTATTTTATTTATTTTATTTCGTATTACTTTATTTACTTTATTTATCCATGCATGCACATCCCATGAACATTCCCATGCACATGCCCATGCAATATAAAGAAATACTACGTTTGGTGAGATTTGAACCCCTAACCTCTTGCGTATTTTCCAAAGACTTTACCACTCCAACAAGCTCATCATGTGGTTAATAAACAGAATTTAATATACTTATATATATTAATTGAAAAAATAAATAATACATAAATAATAGATATAAACTCAATAATAATAAATAATAAATAATAAATAATAAATAATAAATAATAAATAATAAATAATAAATAATAAATAATAACTAATAAACAATAAATAATAAGTAATAAATAATAAATAATAAATAATAAATAATAAATAATAAATAATAAACAATAAATAATAAATAATAAACAATAAATAATAAATAATAAATAATAAACAATAAATAATAATAAATAAATAATAATAAATAAATAATAATAAATAGTAAATAATAAATAATAAATGATAAATAATAAATAATAAATAATAAATAATAAATAATAAATAATAAATAATAAATAATAAATAATAAATAATAAATAATAAATAATAAATAAATAACAATAAACAGAAAACAATAAACAATAAACAATAAATAATAATAAATAATAATAAATAATAATAAACAAATAATAAAGAATAAAGAATAAATATTAAATATTAAATATTAAATATTAAATAATAAATAATAAATAATAATAAATAATAAATAACAATAAATAATAAATAATAATAATAAATAATAATAAATAATAAATAATAAATAATAAACAATAAACAATAAATAATAAATAATAAATAACAAATAACAAATAATAAATAATAAATAATAAATAATAATAAATAAGAATAAATAATAATAAATAATAAATACGAAATAAAAAAATATTTAATAATAAATATTAAATAATAAATAACACATAATAAATAAAATATTATTAATAATAAATAATAAATAATAAATAATAAATAATAAATAATAAATAATAAATAATAAATAATAAATAATAAATAATAAATAATAAATAATAAATAATAAATAATAAATAATAAATAAATATAAATAATAAATAATAAATAATAAATAACCAGTAACAAATATTATTATTAATAATAATATTTTATTATTAGTAATAATAAATAATAAATAATAAATAATAAATAATAAATAATAAATAATAAATAATAAATAATAAATAATAAATAATAAATAAATATAAATAATAAATATAAATAATTAATAATAAATAAATATAAATAATAAATAACAAATAACCAGTAACAAATAATAGATAATAAATAAATTAAAGTATATTATAAATAATAAATAATAAATAATAAATGAAACACATGAAAAAGTATGAAAAGACGTGATAAGGGATGAAAAATCATGAAAACGCATGAAAACGGATGAAGAAGCATGGAGAATGAGGCATTAGAAAGAATGAGAATGCATGAAAACTCATGATAACTCTAGAAAACCCCTTAAGAATTCAACATAATCATCATAATAACCCACAAAAAACCATCGATAAAGATAATAAGTCATGGAAACCCAAATAAACAGTAATAAATGGTGCAACCGTTAAAACCCGTCAAAGCGGTCATAAAGTGACAAAAACATTGGACTCACATTAACAGAGATAACTTATGATCCGAGAGTCCATTTCAGATCCACGACTTGTCAAATCAAATATCCTGAAACGATCTTCGACCTGATAGGTGAAAGAGTCCAAATGGACAGGTGGATCAGAAGTTACGACCATTTAAAAAAAAGCTGACGGGGAACAAGTGCTAGAAACGAGGCATCGAAAAACATAACAAACCCGATATCCACTAAAAGGCCATAACATATGATCCAGGAGTGCATGTGGGCGTCGTGACTAGTCAAACTGAAGCTCATGGAACAAGCTACGATCTGGCAGGTGGAGGAGTCTGAACTGACACGTGGATCAAAAGTTAGGTCAGTTTGAAGACAAGTTCGACGGGACACCGGTGACAAAAACGGGGTTTTGAAGGCCTTCAGAGGGGTTTTTGGGGTCGAAAAACATGATAGAAGCTTTCTTCTGTCGAACTGGTACGTATCTCTCTTCGCTGGCTTCGATTTGATATGTGGTAGAGCCCAAACGGACACCCGGAGCGAAAGTTATGGCCGTTTGAAGTTGGAGAACTTTTTTCAGCTTTCTTATAACTCGCATATCTTCTGTACCTTTGATATTCTGATGGTTTTGATTATACGTGCCCTTATATCTCTTCATGAGCTTCGATTTGACTGGTCGTGGCGCTTCAACGGACGCCCGAATCAAAAGTTATGGTTGTTTTAGTGATTTCGGGGTTTCTTGTGTTTTTTTATTTTTTTCCTTTCATTTCGCAGCGGTTTTACCCAAACCGCCACTATTTCGTGACAGTTTTTTAAAAAACTGCCGCTAACCCTTGAAAAAATTTAAAAAAAAATTAAAAATAAATAAATAAATAAATAAAAATTTAAGGCATTTCGTGGCGGTTTAAAAACCGCCGTGAAATGGAGGCCCGAAACACGTTTAGCGGCGGTTTTTAAAACCGCCGTGAAAAAACCACCGCTAAACGACCATTTTCCTGTAGTGGTCTCACAATTAGTATCTCCTCCCCGATAATTCCAAACATGATGTGAGAGCAGTGGGGTAACAACCATCGACTAAAGATATGAAGCACTATTCTTGTCTACAAAGTATAACTACAATGATTGTAACTGCTCTAACGTCTTGAAAAATAACTGAGAACAAGATCTCTTGTTGAGAGCATTTTCCACCACATTACCCTTTCCAAGAGTATAGAAAATCTCGAAGTCTTAGTCCTGGAGGAACTCTAGTCATTGAATCTATGTCAAGTTAAGATATTTATGCGAGAAGATATACTTGATACTCTTTTGGTTAGAGTAAATGATAAACCACTCACCCATCAGGTAGTGTCGCCACATCTTCAATGTGAAGGGTACCACCAATAACTCAAGATCATTAGTCACATAGTTCTACTCATGCGGTCTAAACAAACGTGATTCATAGTAAAAAACTATCTTCCTGTACATCAGAACATAACTAAGTTTGGTCTCTAATACATCGTAGAGCACTACGTACTCAACTCCCACCTCTGGTAATCTCAAGATGGGATTACTTGTTAACCTATGCCTCAACTCTTAAAAGCATTGTTGGAACCTTTCTATCCACAAGAAAGGCTTACCCTTCCAATTCAAAGCTATCAAGGGTGATTCCACTATGGAGAAGTCTATTCCAAACCTCTGATTGTACCTTGCTAGCCCAAGGAAACTCCACACCTTAGTAACACTCTTCAGTGGCTCCAAAGAAAGCACTGCCTCAACTTTTTCTAGTTCCACTATTACTCTGTCCTCTAAGATTAATGTCCCATAAAGTGGACTTCTTGAATCCAAAACTAACACTTTGAGTTCTTCCTATAAATCTGGTTCTCTCGGAGTGTGTCCAGGACTATCCTCAAGTGTCTTGTATACTCCTCCTCAGAAACTGAATAAACTAGGATGTCGTCAAAGAAGACTACCAAAAATAGGTATAGTAAAGGCTGAAATATTCAGTTCATGAGTCCCATAAACACTATTGGGGTGTTCATTATTCTGAACAATATCACCAAGTACTCATAGTTACCATAGTGAAATCGAAATGTCATCTTTGGTATATCCTTATCCCATACTCGTAGCTGGTGATAGCCTGATCCAAAGTCAATATTTGAGAACCATAACGCCCCTCTCAACTGATCAAAGAGGCCATCGATCCTCAATAGTGGATACTTATTCTTTAAGGTTACCTGATTCAAGATCTTGTAATCCACACATAAACTCAATCTCCCATCTGCTTTCTTGGAAAACAATACTGGGGATGCCCAGGGGGAAACACTGTGTCTCACAAAGCCCTTCTCCTGTAAGCCTGCCAACTACATCCTCAAATCTCAAAGCTCTGCGGGAGCCATCCGATATGTTGGTGCATATATTGATGTCGTCTCGAGATGAAATTCAATGCAGAAGTCTATCTGTCAGAGGGGAGGTAAACCCGATACTTCCTTAGAAAATACGTCATTGTACTCCACCAATACTACAGGAAAATGATGTCCCAAAGTGTCCATTGATTCAAGTGTCATGCTATAAAACTGGTGAGTAATTGGCTACACTCTTCTATGTCTGAGCTCATCCTACTCCGCCAAGGTTTCCTTTTCACCCAAAAAGGAAAACCTCATTCCGTCACTACAGACACATCGTATCCTCCTCCTAAAATAGTTAATATGGTAATAAACAGTGGTTAGCCATTCCATACCTAAGATGACATCGTAAGGCCTCATTATTTCTACAAAGAGATCTCATACAAAACTCTCACCTTCAAGCGTCAGATCGCACTATCGACACAAGTGCACAATCATTGAGTCACCACCTGTCAGAATCTATAATCATAAGGGTTGAGCCAATGGCTCAACCAGAATCTCAAAGACTTGAACTAGATAAGTGGAAAGGAAGGAATGACTAACACCTATATCTATCAATATTGTAGATAAATTAGAAAAGTCACAGATCGTACCTTATATCATTCCTAGATCCACGAGGTTTTATGCCTCCATAGCTTACAGTTGTCCCTATCCCTACCCACCATCTCTATGAGCCTAGCGTGGACCACCTGAGGGTGTTGGTGGTAATAGATCGAACCTACGACCACCTCCTACTTCCCACTGACCCCTCGACCATGTCCACTAACCTGCAGAACACATTGATCTTTCCTTTATCTCTATCACAGAGGTCCCCCAACTGTCTCATGATTAGTTGTATGATGGGTTAGACAATCCCAAGTCAGATGTCCTTGACCGTCCTAGGAGAAACACTACATTTCCCTCAGTTGATTTGAGCCACCTTGAGTGCCCTGCACCACTAGAACCGAGTCATGGGATCACCTCCTAAAGCACCTGGCACACTTGGATCCCTATGACTTCCATCATCTACCTACTGCTAAGTACTTAGCTACTCAGTGCCCACTACTAGCTCCCACAACTGGTGTCTACTCTTCCAGAAAGTTCTCCACCAATAAGGCTCGATCAAGTACCCCAAAATAGGTGGAAATGAAAAGGGATACTACTGAAGTCCTGATTTCCCAGCACAAGACCTTCTCAAAGGTTCGAGCTCTAAATAACTGATCCTGCACCATATTCAAGGAGTAATGTGAGAGATCAGTAAACCTCAATGAGTACTCTGTCATGGTCATACGGCCCTACTGCAGATGTAGGAGCTTATGTATGCATACCGATTGCAACATGGCCAGATAGAACTCTTCCCTAAAGATACATTCAAAGTATGTCTATGAGAGAGTTGTCTCATCATGTGACCAAGTCACCAAGCTCCACCACAACCTTTCAGAACCATTAAGAAGACTCTCTATTAGGAATGCCATCTGTTCAGATGGTTTCCTTATTTGGTGGAAAACACGAGTGACTATCTCTAAATAGTACTTATACACTTGAGGTTCCAACTCACCTCGAAACCTAGGAGGTCATTGCCTTTGAAACTCATACAGTTCCCTTAGATAATGTCTATACACAGCTAGTATTTCTAGTGCTAGCTGCTGCTCAACGAGTGGTGGTATAGCTGGTAAACCACCTATAAGTGAAATATCTGGTATATGCCCCTGTGACGATGCCTCCTCACTAGGAAAATCATCCTTGTGTTCACGTAGTGGAATCCTGGATGGCTATATGTGTAGAGGCATATTTTAATAAATCAAGATATACCATAGTCAAAAGAGTATATCTGGGGATCTGACTCAAGAAATAAATAAAAAACAAAACCATTCATATATGATTCATGTACCAAATATTTTTCCTTTCAGCCAATGTTTACATGTACCGAGTCAAAATTTAGGTGATTAGAGTCCTAGTGTATGTATATGTTAGTCGCCGTACCAATACTGGAATCCCTAGCCAGAAAGATGGACTCAAAGCACAAAATATTGTTGCCTCAACCCAATCTCACTGACTCCAGTCCTAAGGTAGAACCGAGCGATCTGATACCACTCTATCGTGACCCGACCCGCTAAGGTATGACCCGTGACTACCCTAATCTCATCGCCAATAGGCTAGGGGCATACAACTAACACCGAGTTGGAATATCCCAAAAATTGGAGGTATTAGTCTAAAGTACATGTACAGACGTACACATCTCCAAGCCCACACAATGTTGAAATGTAAAATAATCAAAACAATACATGTATACATCTATGTTCCCACAATAGAGTACGAAAGAAAAGTACTAAAAGCAGAAAAAGGGGACAAATACAAGCCCATCCAAAAATTGTGAAGAGTACAACTATCTCCAAGGGTGAGGACTAATCCAAACGCAAGATCCCAGTAAACAACTTGGTCTTACAAGCTCTAGTTGTTCTCTGCCCACTCTTTGTCCTCCTAGGACACCTTCAAATGGGTTGTTGTCTACATAAGACATGAAATGTATAAGAAAATACCATGTAGGGGTGAGTATAACAATACTTCATAGGACACCCCCAAAACACTAAACATGAAGCACCAAATATTGTAAGATTAGTACAATATATAACAATCAATTTATAATAGAAAAACTTAGATAAACTTAGGAAAGACACCACACCACAAGGTAGTCATAACCAACTATCAGCTATAGGATTTTGCTCGAAGCAACACTCATTCTGGGAGAATCCACTCCATAATCCTTTCCATCATCAAAGACACTCGAATAAGAGGTCTAGCTCATTGGGCCCTGCCCAATGAACACTCACTGGTCTAAGAAGACCCTAATACATAGATAAGGGTTACATCTAGGACCACTGAGGGATGCCACGAACCCAATTTGGATCAACCCACTGCATAGGGGATTGTATGTAAATGATTCCACAAACCCTACTGATACAGACTACTAGATGGAGGATCAATGACCTTATTATAAAGGTCACACTGATTCCACAAACCCCATTTGGGGAACATTGGTGATATTGGATCACACTCCAATCTCATAGAGGGACTTCACAACTCTATCCGAGACTCGACCTCTAAAGGGGAACACAATCAAGTGATGTGGATGTAAAGCCCCACTATAACCTCAAGAGAAAAGACCAAGAGAACACACTCAACCTATACTAGCAAAAACTAAAAAAAGAGATGAAAACACTCTTGAAGGGGGTACAGAGTGTGTAAAGCTATCCCCATTCCTGCCCGTGTGGAAGATCCTCACACAACATGTAAGCCTCCATATACATGAAGTGTAGAATAAGTAGACGACATGTAGTGACACACGATATCCTACCTGTGTTTCTTGTCTATGAACATGTATGGTTTCTATGTCTGTGTACTAGCCTGTGTATGCCAAGTTGTGTCCATGTCCAAGTACACAACATGCCCTCTAGTTGTGTACATTTTCCCATGTCTATGTACTCTCCTAAGTACACACCAAGCCTCAAAAAAGGGGTCACACAATGTGTGACCAAGTCACATGGTGCGTGATACATAACTCTGGCTAGAACCCTAACAATACAGCCAGGGGAGCCCACATGGATTGTACACCTAGATTACACACACATTGCTCGTGATTTTCATATATGCTTTTTCCCCATCCCACACCTTGCCGAAGCTGCCGCCCTTACTAGAACCTATAGATTAGGGTTTGTTCAGGCCTCAAGTTCCCAGATCTTAGGATTTTGGTTTTTAAATCCACTTAGATAATGATTCAATGAGAAAAACCATCATCAGTCATCAAAATAGGAAAGAACAAGAACCACAAATTTTTCTGTTCCTCTCCAAATTATCCACCACCATCATCACATGTCAACTGCACTGTCAACCACAAAATGCACCCATAGTATCGATCTGTTGCACCAAACAATGGTCGTGAAACAATTGAATACCGGGTATTCATCGAACCATGGGATAAAAGTAAAATTCCTATGATGAACATGTGAATAATGAAGGGAGAAAACCACAAGACATAAAATGTGAGGAAGAATCCACAATTGTTGTTCATTTTTACTCGATTCATTATCATAGAAAATATTAATGAATATGGATAAATCAATAAACAAATAAAAATTCCATCAAATTAATTCTACCCACGATGCATGTATCAATTTTGTTTGTGTAATTGATCTGCATTCATATGAGATTAAGGAATGGGATGAAAATATCAAAGAAAAACATCCTACCTAGAGTTTGGAACAATCATTGATGAATAAAGGTTTATTTTACATCATTAATGAGATCCAAAGACTTAATTAGTGCAACAATCCATGATTTGATCCTGATATATTGCCATTCTCTAAGAAATATCTCCAATGGTTGTTTGAAATCTCTAGGGTTTTAGTAGCCAACCCTGAGGAATTTCTATAAATATACATTTAAAGGAGAAATAGTTGTTGTTCTAAAACTAAACAAAATAAATAAATTATTTAATTTAATTTATTTAATTATTCCAGTGATGATTTTTTTACAAACGGTTCACGCTGACAAAGTTTATGTCACACCTAGGGTAAGACCCATGTTCTAAACTCAATAATGACCTAAGATTTATGATCTGGGCCTCTGTTTGAGATTTATTCTACTTTTTTAAGAAAACAGTGTGCATGTTCTATTTAATATATTTAACATATTTCAAACGTTTATTACAGGCACACTGGGCCTAGGAATCGCACACTATCTCAGCACCTGATATCAAAAATATTCCATATAATATCCAAAAATAATACATGGAAAATCCAAGTCATTACACATTGTTATTTGGAGATGTTATTTCCCCTTCATTTTTCACAATCATGGTTCATTTGACTAATCATTTGGTTGAAGAAGCTAAACTTGGTAGACCGGTGCACTATTAGTGGATATATCCAATTGAGAGGTGCATTAATATTTTTTTTATTTTCATTTATGAATTTAATTTTTGAAAATCAGTGTGTAAATTTTTTTATTACATTTCTTATATTTCTTTCATCAAGTACTTATGTCATTTGAAATCATATGTGTGGAATAAAACTCAACCATCAGGCTCTATTATTTAAGGTTACATAGCCAAAGAGTGTATGAACTTCTATTAAATGTATTTGTATGGGATTGAGACTAGATTAAATCATGTTGGATCTACATCTATAATAATTCTCATTTTGAAAACCAGTCATCTATATTTCCGACTATTGGATGACCAGTTGGAAAGAGGTCAAATTTTACACAGACTGAATTGGAGTTACAATAAGCACATAGATATGTGATACTCAATAGTCTTATTATATAACAATTTATTGGAGAATTTAAATTTAAAATAAATATATAACTAAGGGGTTGATTTCAAAATGAGCCAAAATTAATAAAAGTTATTAATAAGGATATTGTTGAATGTTTCGCCTATCGTGTAAGTATATACTCAAACTCATATTCATATTATTATTTTTGTAGTTATTTTTTCTATGTTAAAAGTAATACCTTAAATCTTATTTTCTAGATAATTAATTTTGATAATTGAGTTAAAATGTCAAATGATTTCATGTTCTTGGATCGAGATGCTTTAAGGCAGGCAAACGGATTCAATTCCTACAATATTCATGGACTCAAGTTTAATACAATTAATCATGAAGAAGGATTAAAAAATCAAATTAGTAGTGTATTTACACTTGTAGAGGTGTGATACTATGGAAATATAATTCATATAATCAAACTAAAATATAATGGTCAATTTTTAGTTGTCTTATTCAAATGAAAGTGGGTCAACATTAATAGGGGTATAATGAATGATTCATTTCATTTTATTTCTATCAACTTCTCATTCTTGATCCATATTATGAGCATAAAGACCATGAACTATTTATCTTGACTTCACAAGAAAATATGGTTTATTATGTGGATGATGATGTATATGAAGTATGATAACCCTTATCTTTAATACACCTTAATTCATGATTTATTACATAAGGATACACATAATACAATCATAGAAGATCATGAGGCATGATGTCTTTGGGAAATTAATTACATAGAATATTAACATGAAACATTGGTACAACAACATTATTTAAGAACTACAAAACATTACCTCATATTACATCAATATTCTAACAATACACAGGATAAAATGAGGTTGTACATAAGAAAAAGGTGAAATATAAAGATTAGTAAGGGAATAATAAAATAATAATATGATTAAAGTGATACATGTTAGTCAAGAGGCATATTAAGGTGACATAAAAGGGGTGAGAATCATAAACCTAATCATCAAATAATAATATAAGATGATGACATCAAGGTAATATAGGAATGTGGAAACAACATGAAACATGACATTATAAGTATAAGACAAGGATAACTACCAAGTTATCATAACAAAGTGTGATTATGATAACCAATACCGCACCATACATAGAATACCATGAGATAAAAACATTCCCTAATGCATTGGAGGGTTATATAATTATGATCCCACCCGTCACATTCATATCATGTACATACATTTGTGTGCAACATATATCTTACAACATAAGAAGGTATTTCATAACTTTTAATCCCAAGATTAAGGAGTGTCGGTTATATACATGGAAGTAAATAATAAATTAAGGATAGTTCTGTCACGACCCGTCCTCGGGGCCCGTGCCGTGACTACCCCAAGCCCGCCTTCCATAGGCCAGGGGCTGGCGACTAGCCCCAAGGCGTAAATCCCAACAAAAAGGGAAGACATTGCCTTTGAAAAGTAAACAAGCACCATAGAGTAAGCAAGCGGAAAAGTAAACACTAAGTAAAAACTGTACAAGCTGTGCTGAAAGTAAAAGGGGCCGGAAATACAAGCCCAACTGTAAAGTACAACTGAAAGGAAAAAACAGCAACTGAAAGGAAAAACTGCAGCATCGAGCCGTCCTCTGGAAGTCCCACCTGAAGGGTGGGTACAGATAGCCTCCACTGCTCCTCGGGTCCACCTAACCGCTCCGAGTACGTCCCGCCCAGTGGTCCACCTCCAGGTACTGTCCTGCTCCGCACGCCTCCTCCACGATCAGCGCTGTCCGTCGTCTGCAACCAACACCACGAAGTGCGGGCATAGCCCGTGCAGGGGTGAGTATAAGCTACTCAGTAGGGACCCCGAGACCCCCGAAGGTCTCCCGAAATCCACAAAGGATAAATCACGAAGAAGAGATACAATCATGAAGTAACATCTGACACGGCTTAGGTGTATGCCCATACATATACCTAAGTCTTCAATTCCCCGATCGGCTCCAACGTCCGAGCCCTAGCACAACCCAGTCCACACAGGAAAGCCAAAACGCATACCCACGCAGGATAGAACAATGCAATCCACAAGGGAGAGTAAACAGTAAATCCACACAGGATGACTCAATACAATCCACAAAGGAGAGAAACACAAGATTCAGCTCACACAGGTATACTTCTTCGGATGACGATAAGGATGATCACTGAACCATCTAAGTCGTCGGACCCACGAAGGATCGATAGGTACTAACCTTGCAGTGACCCACACAGGATCAGACCCACACAGGATCGGGCCCACACAGGACCGGGCCCACGCAGGACCTGTAGGCGCTGGCTCACACAGAACCGCTGAGCGCTGACCCACGCAGGATCGGACCCACACAGGATCGGGCCCACACAGGACCGGGCCCACGCAGGACTTGTAGCACTGATCCACGTAGGATCGCTGAGTGTCGTAGTCGTCGCAGTCCGCTGAGGATCTCTGCACAGTCGTCGCCGCAGTCCACTGAGGATCTCTGCACGGTCGTCGTCGGAGTCCACGGAGGATCTCTGCACAGTCGTCGCCGCAGTCCACTGAGGATCTCTGCACGGTCGTCGCTGTCGAAGTAGCAGTCGCAGCCAGCCTAGGGTTCCCGCACACAGCAAGCTCGTTCGGGAGGGTCCGCTCCACGAGCCGAGAGGCTGATACATCAACTGTCACGAAGTACGAAGTTGATGTATCCAAAAGTTCCGTATCGTCAACAGGAACTCAACGTCGCAGACGGCGCGTCAATCGGACGCCCGGTCTGAGAGATATTGGCATTTTCGTCCCAGAGGCCCGGTTGGTTTTTAAGGCAAAACCAACCCGTCCGCACTCCACCTGTGTCCAAACCTCGGGCAGAGTATTCCAAAAGATCCGTCTCACTTAGAGGAATTCAACAAAGCTGACGACACGTCAATCGGACGTCCGTAGCTCAAGATATGAGCGTTTCCGCTCTGAGGGCCCGGTTGGTCTCGTGTACGAACCAACCCGGCCGAACTCAAAGTATTCCGAAACCTTGAGTGCGATATACCGAAATGACCGTCTCGATCCAAGGATCGCGTTGCCACTGACGGCGAGTCGTTTGGAGGCACGAAGCTCAAGTTACGGGCGTTTGAACGAAAATGTCCGAAGAAGGGGGGTACGGGCCTGGGCCGACCCGGCCCGACCCGCCCTGGGTCGGCCCGAACCGGGTCGACCCGACCCGGGTCCGACCCGGTTGGCCCGGCCCGGCCCGGCCAGGGCCGGTCCGGCTCGGCCGAGCGGCGCGGGTGGAAGCCGCGAGCGCAGCCCCGCGGTCGAGAGAGAACCGCGGCCCGCGTGCGGGCCGCGCTGGTGAACCGCGGACGCGGCTGAGCCGCGTCCCGCCTGGGCGAACCGGACCCGCGCGACCGTGGGTCTGTTGGCCGCCACCGCCGCGGCGGCCTCGTCCGGCGGCGCGCCTGGGCGCCGCCGGCAGCTTCCGCGGGCCGCCGGCGTCGCTCCGGTGGCCCGTTTTCCTTCCCGTCTGCGCCGTTGCTCCTCCCGGGATCCGTTCTTTACTTCGGGATCGCCAAACATCCGCTGCGGCACGTTCCGTCGTCTTCCGTCAAATCCGCACAAAACGAAGAACGGCGGAGGGTCGTCGGGCCATGTTCGTTTGGCCCGCACCCTCCGCGTTAGAGATAAACAACCGGGAGAAATTTATTCCACACATGAAACAACAATTTTTAATAAGATTAGAAATTGTTCACAAAACAGTTCTTTAATTTCTTTAAAGAAATATTGACGGGAAGAAAAATTAAAAAGGGGGGTAATTCTCATAATATAAAATCCCTACCTCGTCGATCGTCGCGCGCGGGTGTTCTTCGCAGAAAAGATCGTCGCGGAAGAGAGGGATCGTCGCGTCGTCGCGGGGAGGCGTCGCGTCGTCACGGAATCCGGCGTTGAGTCGGCGAGCTCAACGAACCAAGAACAACAGATTTAAATTATTAATATTTAAATCTGTGTTTCGTTTAAAACCAAAAGAAAAGAACTTTTGAGAGGAATTCCGAAATCACTCACCTCAAACGGTCGGTGATCGGAGATCGGAGCGTGGAAGAACGTCACGGACGGAAGCGTCGTCGATTTCCGGGTTCGGCGTTCTTCGCGTTCTTCGCGTTCTTCGTGTTCTTCGCGAGGGAGAAGAAGCAAGAATCCTCTCAAACCTTCTCCAAAGATTTTGGGTTGGTCTTATTTTATTAATATGCCAACACACGAAAACAAGTTTAAGAAACGATTGAATTAATTCGTTTAATTAATTCAACGAAAGAAACATGCCATTTAATTCACGAAAGAAACAGCCCATTTAATTCACGAAAGAAACAGCCCATTTAATTGGTCTGTTAAGAATTTAGAAAACGCGTCAGTTGACTTTCATTAAGACGGGTTTTCACGAGTGCGTTTCTTAGCGGAAAGAAACGGCGGAGCTCGTGCGGGCCCCACCCCACAAATATCCTACCAAGGGGGTAGGATATTTCTGGATAGCATCCTATCCAGTTCAACTCAGTTCAAGCCGCCTTTAAGTGGCTTCAAGTGGCTTCCAAGTGGCTTAAGTGAAATAAAATAAAGTTGTCGCAAAATTATTTTATTTCTTAACTTTAAGCCCGAAAATTAAAAACCACACCTGAGCAAACGCAACTCCGGAAGAGGCGTTTCTAAGCGAATACCGGCGCTGCGATTTCATCGGTGCCCTCAGAATTCGATTCCGGGCACCGGTTCAAAAGTTAGAAAAACCCGCTCGTCCGTTCACTGAACGTACCCGAGCCAAACTTTGGAAAATGATTCCGGGCACACCGGGCCTCGGAATCAGGTGCCGTCAGAAACTGCGCTCTTGTAAAATTCCAAAGAAAATTAAGAAAAAAAAATTTCCTTGAAATTTACGGGTCTTTACAAGTTCCATCTAGGTGAATACCATTGAGTGGAAATGGGGATGGGTATTCACAATATAAAAGTTTGGCATAGAAAATCATGGGATAATTTTAGAAGCATAACAGGTGTACATATAGGTTCATAGATTGGATTAATCAAAGTGAAAGGTGGACTCACATTAATTGGAAATCATAATTATAGTAAAGGTATTATTAAAAAAACATTATAATATGAACAATTGGAAATAAAAAGGCTTAGTACTAAGAAAGTACTTGAAATAAAAAGGAAGAGGAGAGGATCCCTTACCATGAGAGGAAACTTCTAAAAGCTTGAGAGGAGCTTATTATGAGCTTGAGAACATATTTAGTGGTTTTTAGAGAGGTAGGGGGATATTAAACTCTTCTTAAATGGGTTTTGAGTGAATAATAGTGGGATATTTTGTGGATATTTATAGCAAAACATAGGGTAATCCTTTATTAATTTTTAAACTTAGGTTTTGGACTCTATAATAAAATAATCAAAACCACAAACCTTACCATGGTTTTATTCTCGTGGATCAATCCAAAGAGGAGAAGTTTTCAATATTTTATAATTCTAAGAACTTAAATAATTAAAATAATACCATTGGAAATGTGGAAGCGAGTCATGTTCATACAAAATTTATATTAAAACCATAAAATATAATATAGGTTATGGAGGATTCATTAAAGGATTATAAAATCAATCAAATAACTTCCAAAGCACATTATTTTAAAGTGGAAAAAAAATTTTATTCATGTATACTCCTTATTATTTATTACATCACTTTTGGGTTATTATGTTGTCATAATATATATTGTATATTTATATCATATTTAGTTTTTACCCAAAAAATCGCCTATCTCAGAAAATTATGAAAAATTCACCATTAGATAATTTCAATGTGATGATTTAAAAAATAGTATTTATTTTATTAAAATAATCCTACAAACATGAGAATTTACACTTTAAATCAAAATCCACATTTATTGAAAAATATTGGTTTTTATGATGATAACAATTTCAGACACTTATAAATATTATATTGGAATTCATTAAATAATAATATCATTTATATTTAAATAAATATTATTTAATAAGAATATTTCATGAAAATATATTTTTTTTCAAAAATTATTGAATTTATAGAAAGATTGTATTAATAGAAATTAAATATTTCCCAAAAATACAATTTCAATTTATTCATATTAAAATCTATTTTTTTATCGAACTCATTACTCATTTATAAAGTAATAATAAAAAAGGATAAATATAATCATTATTTCATTTAAATGAAAATATAAAAATTCATATTGTTGGGGTCTAAATACATAACCCCTTATTACACCAGTGTATGCCCTAAGGGTAAGGTGTGTGATGGTGACACTTTATTGGGGTGGTTCGGCAAACATGGTTTGGGTCGTGATCCCGATAAGCTCAAACTTTTCCCATAAAAAATTTCACTCAAACTTTAGTTGTTGGAATTTTATAGGTATTGTTTAAGGTAAAATCTCACTAATTCCATCTCCCTTAAAAACTATAATAAATGGGCTTCATAAGATACAATCCTACTGGTCGAGGTTGTCACTTATTCTATCTGTGTCAATTGGACTTTATCATAACCCTTAATATACTAATCTTAATTTTTATTGTGTAATGGATATATTATCAATAGTTATAATGCTTGGAAACATTTTAAATATGATAGGATATAACTTATGATGGTCCAAAATAACCAAATTAGTGCATGTGTTTTCTATAACTACATTACTTAATACGGAATTTATTCATTTAAAAGGCAATTTCATCTATAATAGTTTGGGTCATTACATTATCCACACCTAAATAACTTTCACCCTCATTTTTTTTTCAGACACTAAAATAGATGAGGGTACTTTTGTTTCTTCGCCTCTTCTGATTCCCCTACACCTCCTCAAACTTATAGTTATGCCACATCACTTTAACCAAGTGAGTTGTTTTGTTTCACATAACTTTATCTCAATGATCAAAGATCTTCACTGTATACTCCTTTTATGAAATCTCTTTCTATAAGGGTACCATATCTAGATACAATACATGTGAGGAGTCTAGTATGTAATTTCCCAAGGGGGATACATGGAACACATCATGTACTTGAGATATGTTTGGTGAGTGTACTAGTTGATAGGCTACGTCTTTGATGCGATCAAGGATATCAAAAGGTACAATGTATCTTGGACTAAGATTTATCTTCTTCCCAAACATCATGACTTTATTCCATAGCGATATATGAAGGAACACTATATTTATGACCTCAAACTTCAGGTCTCATCAATGATTATCCACATATATTTTCTATCAACTTTGTACAGATTTCAAATGAATTTTAATGGTTTGAATGTTTTATTTCATTTATTGGATATGAAAAGGTCCCATAAGATTCTTCTCTCCAACTTCATCCCAACATGTTAGAGTCTGAAAGCCCTTCCCATACAGAGCCTCATAATGTTTCATTTGAATGTTAGAATAAAAAAAAAAAATTATATGAGAACACTACAAGGGTGAGGTGTTGATCCTAACATACTAATAAATCCATATAACATGATTGAAACATAACCTCTAGAATTTGAATGGTTCTCTCATAAATACCATCTATCTGAGGGTGATAATTAGTACTAAAACTCAGCTCTATATCTAACTCTTGCTGAAGGATTCTTCAAAACCTCGAGGTAAACCTCATATCTCAATCAAATAAAATGGAGAGTGGAACTCAATGCAGTCTTACAACTTCCCCTGTGTATATCTTGGTGAGTTGGTCAAGATATAAATCTTCCTTGATAACAATTAAATGTGCTAACTTGGTAAGTGGATTGACTACCACCCAAATAATAGTATCACCTTTAAGTGTCTTGGGGAGTCCTATGATTAAATCCATAGTTATTTTTACCATTTATATACTACTATGGTTAATAGTTGCATCATACCCTTAGATATCTATCATTCAGCCTTAACTTTTTGGTATACCAATCATCGAGAGACAAATTCTGCAATGTCCCTCTTTATGTTATCCCACCAGAATTTTTGCTTCAAATATTTATACATCTTAGTGATTTATAGAAGAATAAATAAGGATGAGATATGAATATTATCTAGAATCTCCCTCTTTAGTTATGGATTTTATGGGACACATATTCAGTTTCCAAACCTTTTAACTCCATCTTTAGAAAAGTTAAACTCAGGAATATTCACTACATTTTTTATAGAATCTCATCATATTTTTGGGTCACCTTAATCCACTAAAGAATAGATTGTCAAGAAGATATTTTAGTAGAGTAGGATGGATATTATTTTATTATTCACATGTCTAAGAAGATTGGTTTCCTTTCAACCCTCATCATGGATATGATTGCAAGATCCTTTCTACTTAGAGCATCTGCCACTTTGTTCTCATTTGCAGGATGAAAATGGATTGAATAATCATAATCCTTGATCAAATATAACCACATTTTTTTACTTATGGGTTTTTAAAATTTTATTATGGGACATTAGAGATGGATTTTTATCACTACAGGAATCCATCGCTAATGGTGCATCATAGTAAACGATGTCATAATTAGATTTTTTTATTATGACACATCAAAAATAAGAATTATTTTTTATGGAATATTAATCCATCGTAAATAAGTTCATTATTTTAAAAAAATTGTGAAAAATAAAGTAATCTGTCCCAATTGATTATTTTTTTTAAAAATTAAAATTCATTTTTTTAAATTAATATGATAAAAACAAGCTTAATATTTTCACACACAAATTTTTTATCAACCCAAAATACATAATAGTCATAAAAACAACTAAGCATCAACTAGTATCAAGTGGAGGAGGATCACTTGAAGGATTAGGGAGAGGAAACTCCATACTAACACCACACACAATCCATTTCATATACTACAACATCAGCTCATCTCTCTAAGACTGATTCTCACACTCCACCTCCCTCCCTCTCTACATACACTATATCATATCATATTGAGATCTCAACCTCTCCTCATACTTTGTAGTAGACGAGTAAAACTTTGCAGTTGCCTTTAAGCTGACTGATGGAATCACAAATGTACCATAATAACTAGTAGGTGTTAGTCGTGAACCAATACCAATCACCCAACCTTTCTCAATGTAAGAACCCGGTTCTTATTCTTGAGGTAAGAGTTTCTTCTTTTCCTTTTCCTTTAATGTTTTTGAGAATATAAGGAAAATGGGGAAAAAATCCCAAATTTATGGGTACACGCCGTGTACTTTTCTACACGCTGTGTACTTTGGCCGTGTGGGATGAGAATGTAGGGCATGTAGGATTGTTAGCAATTCAGGGTGTAAAAACTAACTACACGCTGTGTACTTAGTAATACACTCTGTATAATCAGTTGGAAAGTGAACAGTAAGGCGGTGAAGAGAATCCACCTGATGAACAGTAAAACAGATAGTACACACCGTGTACTTAGTATTACACACTGTGTAATCAGTCAGCATATGAACAGTAAGGCAGTGGAGAGTTGCCGCCAGTGAACAGTTAAAAAGAAAGTACACTCCATGTACTTGAGAGTACACACCGTGTAATTGAGAGTACACATCGTGTATTTATGTTTTTTTATTAAAAACATGCAATAGCATCCTCATTCGGCATAAGAGGTAGAAAATGCGTTAGGAGCCCAGGAGAGGAGGCCGAAGCTTGGAGGAGATCCCGAACGCTCATTGAGATTCCGATTCTTCTTCCGACGATCTCATTTGAACCACGTGGGTAAGGTCTTTCCTCCCCTTGAGTCTTTCCTTCCAATTCTTTCCCTAAGGAAAGTTATTTGAGTTTGAATGGATAAATGTTAATCCTAGATCTACGTCCTTCTCAGTTGTTTTGGGAGGCGTTGTTCACGTATATCAATCAGAGGAGATCGATGTAGGTGGTCTGGTGTTTATTTCCAACTGTTGAGTTGTTTTTGTGTACCGTTGTGCTACGCGCCCATGTTTGGGGTGTCGTATGGATGAGGCCTTATCTGATAAGATATCTAGAATTGCATAGATAATCTAATGATAAATATAAATTGCTGACTGGGATCGTTTCTTGGATCCAGGGCCACCCCGTGGGTGCGTTTACTTTGTTTAGCCATTTGGCCAGGATACGTGTGGGTATGCCGTACTGATAGCATGTTTTGGGTTTTCTTGAGAAGAAACATATGTATTACTTGCTTATGCATTGGGATTGGCCTGGTTACTTGCTTAGCCTGAGGGCAGTGTTTTTCTTAGCCTGAGGGAAGTGTTTTGTTTAGCCTGAGGGCAGTGTTTCGTTTAGCATGAGGGAAAATTTTCTCATGCCTATGGGCAGTAGCTTCTGTGCCTATGGAAGACATCTCGTATGCCTAAGGGAAATATTTGTAATGCCTGAGGGCAATCACCTGAGGGTTTTGATTCTGGTTACCTGAGGGTAAGGATTTGCATGTCTGAGGACATAGTTTACTTTGAATATTCACTATGGTGATTTATTATATTATACCTTCCAAGCTAAAACATAGGCTTGGTATTGTTATTACCTTCTACTTTTTAGATAGCCTATTGTGGTTTTTGTTACGGCACTGTATAAGAGATTTTCAACCAAGGCTGAGTCTTGGGAAAGATTATAATTCAATTATATTTGAATTGTTAAATAATTATTAAAATGGCAATATAACTAGAAGGAATGTTTACTTATGAGTACTTCCTAGCTTATTGCATTTCATTATTTCATACTATTGTTGCACATTTTCACTGACAGTTGGGCATAGGCCTTTGGTGGTTTCCTACTGGGATTTATTTCTCACACCCTTTTTGGGTCATGTCTTGGGCTCAAACAGATTATATTGCTACAGGTGTCGATAAGGGCAAGGGTCCCTATACTGGTACATGATTATTGCAGAGGAGTAGGAGAACATGGGACCGAGCTTGGGCTTGCGATGCTATTGAGTTCCTATTGCACTGTTTTAGTTTGCTTTGCTATACTTGGTACCTTGTACTGTATTGTATTTGATTTTAGTGTATCCTGTTTTGACTGCATTCTTAGAAATAGGACATATTGCATCATATATATATATATATATGATTTTTGGTTGTCTTTTGCTTCAGTACCATTGTCCTTTCAACTTTGTATTGTTTATTGCTTCTGCTTTTTGTATGTTTATATTTTTCTATTGCACTACAATTTGACAAATGAAGGCATAGTTTTCCCACTATCAGAACTAGGCCCTCACTGCTAGTCGAAAGCCTTTGGAATTTGGGGAAATGCTCTTGAGGTCATGTGACCAACCGGGTTCAGGGCACCCGTTGAGTGGCACCCAGATCCGGGACGTTGCAAAGTGGTATCAGAGGAGTTTTCTTTTCTCTGAGTTATTTTATTTTTTGGTGACAATGGGAAAGAGATAGATTGTTAAGGGATTCAGTAATAAACTGTGCCCAGGAGTAGCTACCCCATGTTTTAGTAAAGACCAGATTTCCTCGAATTAAATTGTGATTTTCTGTTTATGATTATTACTGTTGATTTTATTTTCATTGCTGGGTGACACACTTGTGGTGTGCTATTTATATTTTTATACCTGAGTTCTATTTAGTTTCAACTCGATGAGATGAGGGTATGCCATATCATGCATCATTTAGGAACATGTTAGAATCACATGCCATGCATAGTTTACATGCTATGTAGGTGCATTAGAAATTGCATGTTGTTGTGATAGATGATGTGCTAGAAAATGCATGCTATTGTGATAGGTACCTTGTTAGATATGACTACTATTGATAGGGTATTGGTACATGTTATGGTTAGGTTTATGGAAGCTAAACTTTGGTTCCTGAGAAGTATGGGATCTCTTGGACCAGAATTTAGTGGATCATGATCCAGCTTTTCGTTGCATTTTGTACTATAATGTGAAAGGTCGGGTGCTAAACTTTGGTTCACGGGGAGTATGGGCCCCCACAGATCAGAATTTGGCATATCGATGCTTGAAATTTAAGGGAAAAGGGGCCCCAAAGTAGTTTATGAGGTCTACTGTCCGGAAACCCAAACAACACGGTGTGTGGTTCTATAAACACATGCTATATACTCTTCTGTTCGGGAAGAAATGAAAAAAAGTTAAGTACACGCCGTGTACCCTATGTACACGCCGTGTAGTTTCTAACCGTGTCATAGGACGTGTAGGCAGAAACATGGGATGGGGAAACTCTAGAGGGAACACGTCGTGTACCTATTGTACACGCCGTGTCATGTTGACCCTGTGTCTGCCCATGTGACTAACAACACAGATGGATAAATCTTCGCTTAAACACACCGTGTCACTTTTGAACCCGCCGTGTATTGTAATCTGGGAATCTGGTTGTGTAACTAACAACACGGGTTGGTGTTACCTCTTCTTGTACATGTCATGTCCGTGTGGAACATGCCATGTAGTGTGAGCCATGTATCTGGTCGTGTCACGAAAAACACGGGTCGGTGAAGCTTGTCTAGTGCACGCCGTGTACCTTTGGGACACACCTTGTAGTCTTGACTGGTAGGAGAACGTGTAGACTTGTCTATGTGGATGGGGAGACGGAGTGGTGTACACGCTGTGTACCGAGGGTTGAGACACGCCCAGGCCAACATCAGAACATGACCATGTAAGTTCTTAAGGGCACACTCCATGTAGACCTTATACACGTTGTGTAGTCTCTTTTTTCCAGTTTTTGTGGTTTTTGTTTTCCTTTTCATTATCACTCTTACACAGACAAAAGAACCTCGACAGTAAATTAAACTAAGGCATGTGTTTGACCTTGTAGAGACATGTCACCGAGATGACCATCGGTTGTTCTCCAAGATAGCGACAATGATTATACTCCAGAGATGGTAGGCCATGGCCTACCAGTGGATCCTTCAGTAGTTCCAGGTGCAGTTCCAGCCGTTATACCAGACGCAGGCACAGATGCACAGTTCTGTGAAGGTTTCATGTGGTTCATGCAGACCTTCCAGGAAGCACCACCAGTTTCCACATCTATGGCAGAGCTGACACGTATATTCTAGCAGAAGCATTCAACTATGTTTTCAGGGTATGGAAAACCATAGGCTGCAGAATCATGGCTGGGTTCTATGCATATGATCTTTGAGAATCAGGAGATGCCTCCTGGGAGGAGGGTCAAGCTCGCTACTTACATGCTGTGTGATTCCACCAAGAGATGGTGGGATGTTACCACCCAGTCTGAGCATCACCGAGACATGGCGTGGGAAGATTTTCAGGCATTCTTTTATGAATTTTTCTTTCTAGAGACACTAAGGGAAGATCAAGATTGAGAGTTCATGAATCTGCAGTAGGGCGCCATGTCAGTGATGGACTATTCTACCCACTTCACCAAGCTACAACATTTTACACCTATTCTAGTGGGTGATGAGATGCTGAGGGCTAGATTCTTTAAGGATGGTCTTCGATATGACATCCGTGTGTTGGTGAATGTTTTTAGGTTGCCTACAGTGCATGCTATTGTGAATCAGACATTGATTACTGAGAAAAACCTGTGGGAAGCTAGTGGTGCAGACCAGGGCGGTTCGACACCGGTCTTTGGCACTATTTCTACTGGCAAGAGGAAGAGGCAGATGGATTTCTCCCATGGTGGTAGTACTAGCCAGAAAAAATTCTTCAGGTGGCCAAGTGATGTGCTACCAGTGTGGTAAAGAGGGGCATAAGAGACCTCAATGTCCACATGACCCAGTGGAGTGCCGATCTTTCGGCAATATGGGTTATCTTCAGCATTTTTGCAGGATGTTTCCACCAGTGACTAGCGAGAGGGGTTTTGTGCAGACTCCGTGTGTAGGGGTCGGGCCAACAAATTCTTACCAGTCAGGGAATTGGAATATTTCAGGACGTTGAGGCCGAGGTGGTGGTCATGGCCGTGGTATCCAGACACCAGGATCTCAAAGACAGAAGGGCGGGTTAACTCAGGGTAGCCAAGCTGTGTCGTAGGGCAGCGACACTGGGCATGCATATGCAGAGCAACATACCCAACATGAGCAGAATCCCAGACCATCCACTATCAGAGGTACTATTCTAGTTACTTCTATTTTATCTTTGGTAATTTTCGATACTGGTGCTACACATAGCTTTAATTCTATGCCTGTTGTGGGGAGGCTTGGGCTCTGTGTTTCTTTTTCTTCGGATATCATGACGCTAGACACTCTATTGGGAATTAGAACGGCAGGTGTGCATCAGTGCAGGGATTTCCCCCTAGAGGTTAGTGGGTGTCACTTTCTATGGGACCTCTATGTATTAGAGATGATGAGCTATGATGTCATTCTCAGGATGGACTCGTTGGTACCCTTTCTAGCATTTGTAGATTTCTATCATTGCATGGTGAGTTTCACATCACCAGAGGGCAGAGTGTTTCTATACAAGGGAGAATGGGATGTCCAGGCGAGCCGAGATGGACACGAGCATCGTGGGCGAGGTGGAGTGACAACCCAGATTGTGAGTTTATATCTGGATGAACATGGAACTTGTCCAAAGGATTTTTCTCCAGTGGTTAATCGTTTCGGGGATGTCTTCCCGGACAACTTTTCAGGTCTACCTCCCGAGTAAGAAGTGGACTTATCTTTTGAGCTTGTGCTAAGAGTGACACCGGTTTCCATTACTCCTTTTAGGATGGATACACCAGAAACGCAGGAGCTCAAGAGGTAGTTAGAGGAGTTACAGGCAAAGGGTTTCATCCGACCCAATACTTCTCCTTGGGGTTTTTTTGTCCTATTTTCCAAGAAGGCGAACGATACCCTCTGACTTTATATGGATTATCGGAATCTGAACCAATTGACAGTCAAGAACCGATATCCCTTGCCAAGGATAGATGATATTTTTGATCAAATTTTAGGAGCACGAGTGTTCTCAAAGATTGACTTGAGATCCAGATATCATCAGTTGTGCGTTAGACCATCAGACATACCGCTTACAGCCTTTCAGAGTAGATATGGTCTATACGAGTACTTGGTCATGCCGTTTGGACTCAAAAATGCGCCAACAGTTTTCATGGCTCTAATGAATAGTGTGTTTCACCCATATCGGGATTCTTTTGTGGTAGTTTTCATGGGTGATATCTTGGTGTACTCTCACACTCAACATGACTATGCCACCCTTATTTAGATTGTACTGAGTACACTAAGAGAGCATCAATTATATGATAAGATCTCAAAGTGCCACTTTTTGATGGACTAGATACACTTCTTGGGTCATATTATCTCAGAGGCAGGAGTTGCAGTAGACCCAGAGAAAGTGAGAGTAGTAGTTTCCTGGGAACAACCTAAGAATGTGTTTTAAATACAGAGTTTCTTGGGGCTTAATGGTTACTATAGGCACTTTATACAAGAATTCTACCACTTAGTAGAGCCATTGATGAGTTTGACTAAGAAGGGTATGAAGTTCGTTTGGTCAGAATCTTACGAGACAACCTTTTAGGTGCTGAAGGGAAGGTTGACATCAGCAACAATCTTGATACTTCTAGAGAAAGGGAAGATCTATATAGTTTATTGAGATAAATCAGGTATTGGGATGAGAGCAGTGTTGATGCAGGGTGATCGAGTATTTGCGTACGAGTCTCGGCAGTTGAGGCCACATGATAGGAATTACCCGACACATGATCTCGAGTTGGCTGTAGTTGTTCATGCGTTACGCTGTTAGAGACATTATCTTTTGGGATAACATTTTGTGGTGTTTACAGACCAAAAAAGTCTGAAATACATCTTTACCCAGCGTGACTTGAACTCAAGAGAGTGAAGGTGGGCTGAATACCTTTATTACTTCGACTTTGAGCTTGCCTATACACCAAGTAAGGGTAACACAGTAGCTGATGCACTGAGTAGGAGGACTCAGATACAAGTAGTGCAGGAGGCCAGTGGTGAGTGGCAGTTTATGGCTTTGTTCTCTAAGATGCATTTAGAGGTGCAAAATAGTCAGGTGAGAGCCTGTCTTTCATCCTTAGCTATGATTTCTACCCTCCTAGATAGAGTGAGGATGAGACAACTATCAGATTCATAGGGCCTAGTTCTACAGGAGTCGGTGGCAAGTGAGGACCCTCCTCCTGGTTGGACGATAGGCAATGACGAGGTACTGCATATCCATGGACGAGTGTGGGTTCTAGTGGATATACGCGAGGAGTTAATGCGGGAATTTCATTCTTCAGCTTGGGCAGTGCATCCTAGAGTTACCAAAATGTACCATGACTTGAGACGTCAGTATTGGTGGATGGGTATGAAAAGGGAGGTAGCTGGATTTGTTACGAGATGTTCCACCTATCAGCAGGTGAAGGCAGAGCATCAGAGGCTAGCTGGACTGTTACAACAGTTACCCATTCAGGAATGGAAATGGGATGATGTCACGATGGACTTCGTGACCGGGTTGCTGAGGTCACCTTGAGGCAATGATTCTGTATGGGTTGTTGTGGACCGAATTATGAAGGTTGCTCACTTTTTACTAATTAAAGAGACCTTCGGTGTTGATGAGATCAGGAAGTTGTATATCCGAGAGGTTATACATCTTCCTGGGGTCCCTCGTTCTATCATTTCAGATAGGAACACCCGTTTTACGTCTCGTTTCTGGCAGATTTTTCAGAGGGCACTAGGTACACAGGTGCTTTTGAGCACAACTTACCACCCTCAGATCGATGGCTAGTCAGAGCGTATGATATAGGTGCTGGAGGACATGATTCATGCATGCATTCTAGACTTTGGGGGATCTTGGGAGAAGCACATACCCCTGGTCGAGTTTTCATATAATAATAGTTTTCAAGAAACTATAGAGATGGAACCTTATGAGGCTTTATATGGTAGGACATGTCGATCACCCTTATGCTAGTTGGAGGTAGGTGAGACAACTTTACTGGGACCATGTCTCATGCAGGAGACTTCAGATCAGGTCCAGTTGATTTATAAGTGGATGGCTAGTGCACAGTCTCGTCATAAATCTTATGCTGATCACCGCAGATGACCCTTGGAGTTCATGGTCGGGAATCAGGTTTTCTTGCATGTTTCACCAAGGCTGGGACACAGGCGGATCAAGAGACAGGGTAAAATCTCACCGAGGTATGTGGGGCTGTCTGAGATTTTGGAGAGAGTCGGGCCAGTTGCCTATTGGTTGCAGTTACCACAGAGGTACCAGGCCATGCAGGACGTCTTCCACGTATCTCAGCTGCGCCATTATCACTCAGACCCATCTCACATTTTTCAGCTTGAGGAGGATGAAATCCAGGTTGATGCATCCTTTGAGGAGAATCTGATTCGTATTGTTGATAGGAGCACAAAGTTTCTCCAAGGCCGGCCAGTTCATCTTGTATGGGTGCTATGGAAGCATGGCCAAGTGCAGGATAAAACCTGGGAGCGGGAGACCGATGTACATGCTTAGTGGCTAGAGTTGTTCTCAGCTTTATCTTCACCACCCTTGGAAGGGAAATTCAGGGACAAATTGCTTTAAGTGGGAAAGTTTTTAAGAACTCGGTTCTTATTCTTGAGGTACAAATTTCTTATTTTCCTTTTCCTTTAATGTTTTTGAGAAAATAAGGAAAATGGAGGAAAAATTCAAAATTTATGGGTACATGCCATGTACTTTTCTACACACTATGTACTTTGGCTATGTGGGATGAGAATAGGGCGTGTAGGCTTGTTGGTGATTCAGGGTGTAAAAACTAACTACATGTCGTGTACTTAGTAATACATGCTGTGTAATCAGTCAGTAAGTGAACAGTAAGGTGGTGGGGAGAAGCCACCAGTTGAACAGTAAAATGGATAGTACATGCCGTGTAATTAATATTACACACCGTGTAATCAATCGGAAAATGAGCAGTAAGGCGGTGGAGAGTTGCCACCAGTGAACAGTTAAAAAGAAAGTACACACCGTGTACTTGAGAGTACACGCCATGTAGTTATGTTTTTTTGTTAAAAATATGAAGTAGCCTCCTAATTCAGTAGAGGAGGTATAAAATGCATTAGGAGCCCAGGAGAGGAGGCTAAAGCTTGGAGGATCTCTCGAATTCTCACCAAGATTCCGATTCTTCTGCTGACGATCTCGTTTGAACTGTGCGGGTAAGGTCTTCCCTCTCTTTGAGTCTTTCCTTCCAATTATTTTCCTAAGGTAAGTTATTTGAGATTGAACAGATAAATATTTATCCTAGATCTATGTCTTTCTTGGTTGTTTCGGGAGGCGTCATTCACATATATCGATCAGAGGAGATCGAGGTAGGTGTTCTGGTGTTTATTTCCAACTGTTGAGTTTTTTTGTGTAATTTTGTGCTACGCGCCCACGTTTGGGGTGTCATATGGCTGAGGAATTAACTGATAAGATATCTAGAATTACATAGATAATCTAATGATAAATATAAACTACTGTTTGGGATCGTTTCTTGGATCCAGGGCCACCCCGTGGGTGCGTTTCCCTTGTTTAGCCATTTGGCCAGGATACCCGTGGGTATGCCGTAATGATAGCATATTTTGGGTTTTCTTGAGAGGAAACATATTTATCACTTGCTTATGTGTTGGGATCGGCCTGGTTACTTGCTTAGCCTAAGGGCAGTGTTTTTCTTAGCCTGAGGGCAGTGTTTCGTTTAGCCTGAGGGAAACTTTTCTTATGCCTGTGGGAAGTTGCTTCTGTGCCTGAGGGAAACATTTTGTATGCCTGAGGGAAATATTCATAATGCCTGAGGGCAATCACCTGAGGGTTTTGATTCTGTTTACCTGAGGGTAAGGATTTTTATGTCTGAGGACACTTTTTACTTTGAATATTCACTATGGTGATTTCTATTGTTATACCAACCAAGCTAAAACACAATCTTCTTATTGTTATTACCTTCTACTTGTTAGATAGCCTATTTCGGTTTTTGTTGTGGCACTGTATAGGAGATTGTCAGCCGAGGCTGAGTATCGGGAAATCTTATAATTCAATTATATTTGAATTGTTAAATAATTATTAAAATGGAAATATAAATAGAAGGAATGTTTACTTTTGAGTACTTCTTAGCTTACTGCATTTCATTATTGCACACTACTGTTGCACATTTTCATTGACAGTTGGGCACGGGCCTTTGGTGGTTGCCTACTGGGATTTATTTCTCACACCATGTTTGGGTCATGTCTTGGGCCCAAACAGATTATATTTCTACAGGTGTCGATAAGGGAAAGGGTCCCTATACAGGTACATGATTGTTGCAGAGGAGTAGGAGAGCATGGGATCGAGCTTAGGCTTGCGATGCAGCTGAGTTCCTGTTGCACTGTTTTAGTTTGATTTTCTGTACTTAGTACCTTGTACTGTATTATATATGATTGCAGTGTATCCTGTTTTTACCACTTTCTTAGAAATAGGACATATTGCATCATATATATATATATGACTATTGGTTATCTTTTGCTTCAGTACTATTATCCTTTCAGCTTTGTATTGTTTACTTCTTCTGCTTTTTGTATGTTTATATTTTTCTGCTGCGCTACACTTTGAAAAATGAGGGCATAGTTTCCCCACTATTAGAACTGGGCCCTCGCTTCTAGTCGGCAACCTATGATGTTTGGGGAAATGTTCTTGAGGTCATGTGGCCAACTAGGTTCGGGGCACCTGTTGAGTGCCACCCGGATCCGGGACGTTACACTCAACACCATGTATAATCACCCATATCCAAGCCCCCTCGTCCAAACCTGAATTGTAAGTGGCATTTTCTTTTCTCTTATATTGAATCTATCATGAATGAGAAGTCACAATATCATAAATTTAATTTAAATATAATTATAAATTAGAATAAAAATAAAATTAATATCCGATTTTTTTTTAAAATACAATCCACAAGATGGCACGATCTTTCACCAATAAGTTTTCCTATACGAGAATATATGTACGTCTTATTGTAAATTTTAAACTCTATAATAGAGGGGTAAATAGAGTTGTATATAATATAACATACATTTTACATTTAAAGTATATATACATTAATAAATAATATTATTTTCTATAAGTAATTGGTGTGTACCAAATTTATGACTCTTGACCCTATGTGTGACCTCCTGCCTCCCTCAGTTCTAACACCCAGTTATTTAACTCCTCCTAAAATTCTCTCATATCTAGTGGGATCACAATTCGTCCCATAACTAAGCTAAGATATATTTGGGTCGATGGGAGAAGAAATATTGGTTAAAAATAGTAACATAAGATTTATCCTTGGATCACTTCTTAGGTTGTGTAAAAACTAATGAAAACGTTCTCATATACAAATCTCTCATGCCTCCTGAATAGGATCTATCAAGATATCATCAATCAGAGAACATAAATTCTAAAATAAAATTAAAAAAACATGTTTCTAATTAAATAAATATAAAATAAAATATATTATTTAATAACTTACAATCTATTGGTTGAACATCTACAGACGAACGACAATGGGAACCTGATTCCATGACACCCATGATACAAAAAAATAATTTCTTAGAATCTCACCAACTTTCCTAACAACTAATGTGAAAAAATATGAAAACAAAATAAGTAATCATAATATTATTACTAAAACTAATATAAAATAAATACCTTAAACAATAGAATATACCTCTATAAATGAGGATCAAAATCAATATATGGAAATCTCTCTAGAACGGAGTCCCGAATTATCAATCGAGTAGGGCCACATCCCCTCATAATAGGTGTAACATCCTACAGATCAGATGGATCAAACTCATTATCAGGAAGTATGACATTAGTGAGAGAATGAAATAGATCATCGGGAGAATATCTAGTCATCTGAAACAAATAATCTTACTTGTAATTTTTTAATACATATATAAAATATAAAAAACTAATAAATAGCATAATATGATAATCTTACTTGTAAATAATTGTTAATAAAAATATAAAATATTAACAACTAATAAATTCCAAAATACAATAGTTATGTATAAATAAATACCATAATATAATAATCTAACTAGTAGATATTTTTTAATATAGATATAAAATATAAAAAATTAATTAATACCATATAGAATATAATATTATTACTGGTCAATATTATTAATATAGATATCAAATATAAAAAACTAATAATTATTGGAATCAATGAACAAATAGAATAGATCATTAACACTATCTATCTAAAACAAACAATATTACCTATAAATAATTGTTAATACAAATATCAAATATAAACAACTAATATATACCTAAATATAATACACATTTGTTATCTTCTTCCTCATCTTCGTTGAGGATAATGTCTTCATCTTCATTTTCAATATCATAAAATTCCATACAACTTTCATTTTAATAACCCCTTATTATTTCATTAACATTATCAATATCATCAGCCCTTAACTGGGGGGAGGGGCTTCATCATCGATATTTATATCGCTTCGGGTAAGAGATTTATTTGGGCATGTTTCTTAAAATATTTCAATATGTATCACCTCCATAAAACCATTTTCATTTTCAATATTCTGATTGTCATGAGATTTCATTTTTATTACACTCAACCTATCATTAAAATCTCTCAAAACATCATAATAATTTACATAATAAACTTGATGTTATTTATGTTTCAACATGAATGGTTAAATTGATGAAAGAAGACTCTTATATTTAATTTCAAATACTCTCTGTCATGGATGAACTCAAAACCCTCAATCAATATAAAACCAATAACATTTAAATAATATTACATAATTTGGTTCCAGATAACACGAATCAACTATTTCATCCATCATACTATAAAATTCAACTTCACTTTATTTATAGTGAGATACTTTCAAACAAACATCACTATTCATTGATTTCTTATATTCACCATATATTCATGTATGTAATCTAAATCCATCAACCAAATACCCATTATAAAATTTTACTAATTTTGATGGAAGGTTTTTGAGCACGCATAATTGACTATCAATTTTACTTTCTTATTGTGTGTCCTACAAACAATAAAAATTATAAATAATAGATATCATTAAAAAATAAATTTAATGTACCATAGAAAGCAACTTAACTTACCATTCTTTGAATCCAATCTGAAAAATTCTATTGATGATGTTATTCAAGAGCAGTTGGGGTAAATTGTATAATTTTTTTAAATGGTATTCATATAGTATACAAAAAAAATAATGTAAATAAATGTATCTATTATAAAAAATTAAAAAAATTATAAAAGGTATTACTTACTTCACAAAAAGTGTCATTTATTCATAATTCAGTAAAACATATGTATGAGCTCTATGCAGTTCTTCATTTAAAATCCATTGTTCATGATAACCACCAAAACCAAGATCGGGCTGATTAAAAACTAACAATTTATGGTTTGTGACATTATCAACATTTTCCTCATTGTAAGCCATGTGATTTTGTTTTGAAGGATATTCCGATTGAAAATAATAATAACATAAATTTGAAATTTCCTTCTATAAGTATGCTTATGCAATTAACACTTCAATTGATGTTTTGTTTCGTTATTTCTTATTTAATTTTTTCATACATACCTAAAATGGTTATATTCATTGAAATTGTACCAGACCTCCATATTTAACTTCATATGGAAAATGCAATATCAAATGTTCTATTGAGTCAAAGAAGTCTTGTAAGAATATTTTCTCTAATTTATATAAAATTTAAACAACATATTCTTGAATCATACTCAATACATCATAATATGATATTTCCGCATAGATATATCAGAATAAATATGTTATTTTGGCCAACACATCATAGATTGAAGATTTCAATAGCCCTCCAAGACCAACAAGTAGTAATATTTCCATTATGGCATGACCATCATGACCTTTTAACTCGATAATATATCTATTTTTGACACAATGAGATAAATTAAAATCATAACCATCTACTAACATCAAATCTCAAATCTATTGACATAATAATAAACGATTTTCTTTAGAAATCATATAAGCTACTTTTGGATTCATTAATTTATGTGATATTTCATCTTTAAATAATTCAAGTTTATGAGGTCAAAAAATCTTGGAAAGATCAAATCATTACTTTAAATCATCTTTGGTCTTATTAGGTGTGTAACACCCCAATTTTTTTATGGTATGTCTTTTTTTCCTATATAGCTTATGTTTTACACAACAATGAGCTTAAACAAACAACTAAATATTATTATTTAAATGTTACCATTATAACCTAGTCATTAAATTAGTAGCTATTAATAGTAATAAATAACCTATGAAAATATATGTTTTATAAAAATATAAGATTAATTCATTGGTTACCAATTAATTAGAAACAAAAATATAAACCAATTGAATATAAAGGAACTATTTTTATTTTTATGATTCCAAAGAGGTTTTGTCTTAATAAATTAAATTTATTACAACTATTAAATGATATTAATGAAATATATATGTTATATATTCAATAAAATATTTTTTATATTCATACAATAGATTTTATAGTCATAAGACATGAACAAAACCAATTTTATACATAAAACCTATATTTCTCCAATGGAAATTTTACCGTCTTTTAATGGCGAACCTATTTTAAATAAAAATTTTGAAACATTTATTTATAACATTTGAAAAAATAAACTTTCCCTTTTAAAGTTTAATTTAAAAATTTACTTTGATTAATTTTTTTGCATTTTTATGATAAGTTTCGTGTTTTCAATAATAGTGAAAAATACAAAATTATAATTAAAAACAACTTTTTTCATCGAAATAATTTATAGTGTTAAATTATAATTTTTATTGGAATTAAAGTATGATTGTATTATTTTTTTATCATTTAATTTAATGTATGTCATTGGAATCAATTTCACATTGAATTTTGATATAAAAACATTTTGATCTTTTGAACTTTTTCACCTTTAAAACTTGTTTTCTCTTACCTTCAATGAGATTAATTACTAAAACTTTTATGTTTTTAATTTTTAAAAATGGATTTAATATTTTTAATCATTGGGTAAAAATTATATAAATATTTTTATTTTGTTTTTGGGCATATGAATAGTAAATTTATAAATACTTTAACCACTACAGTTAAGGGTAAATCAGGAAATTAAGGGCAACAATAATATTATAAAATTACCCTAACACATGTCTAATTTTATTGTATGAGATATTTTCAACCAAAATCATCCTTATGTCGATTTTATTTCCTTTTGGAGGCACTTGGATGAATTTTAGTATTTTATATTATTTTATTATTAGGGAAGTCCAATATGTCACACTCTTGTTTTAATAAGTATTACATTTTTTTATATATGGATATTTGGAGGATAACCTAGAAAATAAATAGTAATTTGAAAGATAAAATGTTTGCCTTAATTATGGTAATTTATTTATAATTTTTAGAAAATAAATAATTAAATTAAATAGTTACATAATGATGGTGTTGTCCTTTTTAAAAAGGGAATTCCCATGTGTGGCCTTTTCGAACCCTCCACACATGGTAACCCCCCTCCCCGACAAAGGGGTCACTGACCTGAGGTAGAGCCCCAGCTGGGGAAAGAGTTGTTGCCAGCCAAGATGACAGAGTGTCCCGGAGGATGACGACCTGATCAGTGATGGTTCGTCAAAGCAATCTATCAGCACAGTGGACTACACCTCATTTTTGCCCGCCCAGTCGAGACCGGGCGACCCGACAAGACGGGTGGATCTCGGGGGAGAGGCTCATCCCAAAAGCAGACTTCGGGGATTTGAACTATGAACCTCCCAAATAACGGCGTTGTTGTACCACTCACCTTCACCACCATTCCACCACCGAAGTGGAAACATAATGATGATGTTTTAATTGTTTAATTAATGTAAGAATCAAATAAATGATATTAAAAATATTAAAATAGATATAATTTGATAAAATTAATGCCATAAAATGATTTTTATAAACTACTTTGAAATATTAAGAATTATTTAAAAGAGTTGATTCAAATATATCATGTTTTTATGATATTTTTAAAAAGTCAAGTATTGAATAGTGTCAAAATTGACACTAATGATATTTTAAAATAAATAATATTTTATTAAATTATATAAAATTTATAAAAATATAAAATTAATCCAAATTATTGGGAGGAAGTTAAATTTTTTATAAATGGTCCATTTATGGATCGTTTGGCATTTTAGAGCAACTATATTAACCCTTAAAGAGTAAAAATCCAAGTTGTCATAGTAAGAGTTAAAGGGTTTAACTAAGGGTTAAATACAAAAGATAAGGGTAATAATGTGACCTAAACTTGTCTAAAAATTAACGGTTGATATTATTTAGAACCATACTTATCTTATATTATAAATAACTCATTTTGGATCCATTTTAAATATAAAATGAATTTATATTAATTTAATAGTTTGAGTACTCGTCACCTCAATTATAAAAGGGAACCTCCTCTATCACTTCCTCGCACCACTTTTAGCCTTCAAGATCAACTAAAACTTACCCAAAAAATATACCAAAGTCTATATATTTATTTTAGAATCCTCCATTTGGGAATAAATCCATCTAATTAATCCCTTTTGTGCAAACCAAAAGAAGTTACCCAAAGAAGAGGCAACATCTTTCCTCAAGCTCTTTAGTTTTATTTCCATTCTCCACCCCTCAAATATCATTATTCCATTATTATATAACAAAAACAGTATCCTAAATGTATTGATATGTTTTTATACTAAGTTTTAGACCTATAATTACACAAAATTCCATCTAATGGGCAATGAACACGATGTTTATGTGTACGAAGAACTACCACCTCAAGAAACAACGATTGTTCACTTTTTTCCTTTACCAACTTTCATGGTTGGTAATTATGATGAAAAAAATATTTATATATGTTATATATGATATTTATTATGTCTTTATGCTTCTTTAATTATTTTATAACACATAACATTATGCATTCAATTTTATATAAATATGATAACATCATTTGTGGAAGTGTGGACTACCGCCTCCTCAAAGCGGCGTGATTCGTTCATGCTATACATGAAATGTATAAAGGATGGTTTTAATAATAATATGTAATTTATATGAAATAAATATGATCCTATAATTATAATATACATATATATCATTTTATTATCATTCTTTTGATAAGAAAAAGAAATGAAAGTAGTATGCATGCGTATACACGACCTACTGTATCCATGAACGATGCATTTAATTTCTTATCTAAAAATATTATGAGTAATTATAAATACATATATAATTTATATATATGATAATAAAATCAGTTTTTAAGTTATTTATATGATTAAATCATGATCTAAGTAACGGGAAGGACAAATAACATGTCAAAACTTACTTGAGAAACTAGGCAATTAACACAAAAAATAGTGAAAATTATGAAAGACTATTAATGGGTGATAAAATAATATAAAAAGATAATATATGATATCATAAACATTAATAAGGTTCTTATTTAAATTAATAATAGGATTTAAAGCATTATACACGAGTTTAAAGCATGTACAAATAAAAAGGAAGTGTGACATAAGGGTTTTCTCATCTCACTTTTACTTCTGGGAGATATATGTGTTGTTTACCACTTATTCCTTGTGTGTGGTGTATGTAATACCCTTTTATATATCATACCTTGAATCTACATATTATCATGATATTATAAGTTTCATTTAATTTTATTCCATCATAGGGATTATGATTTAAATATCTCAAAGTGGGACGAGAAACTTTAGAATGTTTAAAGATTATTTTCCTCAAGAATTTTTCAATGGTATCATTTAAAAGTATCTTCATATATTTCAACATCCTTTATTGAATCTTCAAATTCATTGAGGTTTATCTCTTATGATACCATATACCATATTATATTTAAGGGTTTACGATTAGTTTAACTATAGATGTTCTATTTTGATACCATTTTTCACGACCCACCTTCTTCAAGATGAGGTAAGGGACAACAAAGTGTTATGACCTTCCTTATTAAAGGTGAAGGAGAGATAATGACCCCCGAGTCCCACCTTCAATAGGTCCCAGAGTGGAGAATAACACTAAGCCTATAAAATCTCACACAAAATGCAAGGCATTACCCTTTTTAAGGAAAACCGAATCAGGATATAAGACAATAAAAATCCCAAAAAACACCAAAATTTTATATAAAGGAAACCAAAATCCAACCCATGCATGATTTAAATGTAAACTACGACAAAATTACAACCAAAGCCCTAAAGAAAGTACCAAAAGAAAGAGACTAAGCAGCGACACAACAAATATCCTGACTCCTGAGCTAGTAAAGTCCAACATAGTCCTCAAAGTCCTCCTAGAAACTTGAAAATAATTTTATAACACAGGGTGAGAATACAAGTATGATGAGTAGGGGGACCAAAGTCACTCGTGCACAAGTAGGAGAAGCATATTAATGCCCCTGTGAAAACAATAGAAACGAACCACACCTACCAAGGAAAGATACTAAATAGCACAACCTCAACAAGTCATTATCACCAAATAACACAAGTCAAGTGAAGTAATAATATAATCACATCAATGAGTTGGGTACCCCACACCACTTTTACCACTGGTAAACTGCTCATTCCTAATGGATAATGTCTTGACGCTACTGCCCTTACCCAAATTCAATCCTACTACCACAACTTCCCGCACACACCTGGGCCACAAACCAAACATATCCCACTTACAGACAAATTGGTCACAAAAATCACACCTTTCACCCCAAAACACCTAGGCCTCACCCCGAAGACACCTGGGAGACAAAACTGACCCGCAAAAACTTAGGCCCCTCTGTCACAACACAACCTGCCCAAAGGATCTTGGGATATAGTAAACTTCAAGACATTATAGATTTCATGAATACGCTAGAGTGATAAGAACCCAGAAGGGGGTGTGAGGAAGAAGGTCAGTAACCAACCATCCATCCTCCCACTGGGATGATGGGAAAGACATCCTCCCCCATGAAATGGGGGTGTTCGGCACAAAGTGATCAACATGGGTTGGATACGTATTGAAAATCACAAGGAAATATAATTTATACATATAGGTAAATAAGCACTCAACCCAACCTATGGGTTTTCAAACAAAAAACCATCCCATAAAAAATTACCTTTGCTGCTACCCCTATATGCACAACCACACAACAGCCACAACCAAAGCAAAAACCCAACCCCTTTTTCATTTAATCACTGGTCACTCTTTATTAGGTAGTTCATTGTAATTAATTCTATCACTACCTAGGAAACCACTATCTATAACCATTCTCAACATAACAAGAAAGTCAAGCTACAGTCCCACTGCACAAACAACACATAACCACATTGCAGTCCCACTGCACAATGTCACTCGATGGTCACAACACAAATGAAGGAATCCCCACTACCTAAAAATTCATCCATTCCAAAATTAATCAATATCTCAACCTGATATTCCATCACACCTCCTATACCACCCCTTACACAAATCCCATAGCAAAAAACCACCAAACAATATCTCCACTACACAAACAATCCATACGCCAATAAAAAAGTTATTCCCTCTGTCCACCCTCGTACCAGAAACAAGGATACCAATAGTAACTTCACACAACCCCCACTAAGTAAAAAACCCAACCAAACATAGCACACAACCACACCATTAAGTCAAGCATATTCAAATTTAGCAAGAAGGGTTGTTTAATTACACTTTAAATAACATAGGTGATCATAGAACATGTTTGATCCTGGGAAATCAATTTATTTAACCAAGTTTACATGATTAAATGGATTGATATTTGTGATTATTCACAGAGTATCAACAACAAGAATAATAACATCACTAGTGCACAAGAAAAGGCCACTAACAACCAAGATTTTCAGAAGGCCTTACAGCCACAAAAATTTATAACAGGAAAACAAGGATAATAAAATAAAACAACTCCCAACATTTATCCATCTTAAATTCCCTTCTTGTTATCATAAAAGGTCCTATTATATTTTTATCATCAACCTCCTCCCCTAATTATTACTCTTATTAAAGAAAGAATTTAGTCATTCTCTTTTAAGAAGCATTACTGCACTCACCCCGCATGATACACAATTCAAGAGAGACGAAGGAAAATCCCTACTTGGAAAAATAGATGATTAAAGTTCATCTTTGCGCCAAGAACAAGGGGTCATGTGAGAAGTAGGGGACTCTAAGAAAACCGAACAGGGAGGGTGTTATAGCCCAGACACATGACTCTTTTAAGAAGAGGTACCCTAAGCGTAATAAGAGAGAATGAAAGAGTCTAAGGAAATAGGAGATCTTGGATCAAGAAAGAGAGATATCCTAATAAACAGGGAGATGATTTTAAAGTGCATGAAAATCGGATCATGGTTTGACCACGTGGCTAGGTAATTACAAGGTTTTCGGGGCGTTACAGATATTGATAATTTAATTATTGTCCTCGAAGATGGTGGAAAGTGCATTAAAAGGGTTAACAGTTGATAGGTTCTCATTTAATGATGAAAAACATGAAAGATGGTAGAAACTAGAAAGAAACATGAGAAAACTGGAAATGACATCGACGATGATGATGACACTGATGGTGAAACTGAAAACGAAACCGACATCGACACTGACGCCGATACCAACACCGATGTCGATCTTGACGCTGATGCCAACACCAACGCTGACACTAACGCTGACACTGACACCGATGCTGATGCCGACACTGATGCCGACATCGATGCTGATGTCGACGTTGATGATGATACCGACGCTGACGCTGATGCTAACAGTAAAAAATGACTCACCAACACCGATAATACAAAAATGACTCACCGACACTACAAAATGACTCACCAACACTGGCATTGCAAAATGACTCGCTGACACCTATAGTACTAAAAGGACTCACCAACACTGATAGTACCAAAATGACTCGCCAACACCGATAGTAAAAAATGACTTGCCAACACCGACAGTACATAATTACTTGCCAACATCGATAGTACAAATTGACTCACCGACACCGACAGTACAAAAAATGAATTGCAGACACTGGCAGTACAAAAATTACTTTTCGACACTGAAAGTACAAAAATGACTTACCAAAACTGACATTACAAAATGAGTCACCAACACCAACAGTAGAAAATGAATTTCCAACACCGACATTAAAAAAATGACTCACCAACACCGGGCACTAAAAAATTGACTCATCGACACTGATAGTACAAAATGACTCTCCGACATTGAAAGTACAAAAAATGACTCGTCAACACCGACAATACAAAAATGACTTGCTGAAAAAAAAACTGGATTTTTTCAACAAACATTGGAAATGAGTCACTGACACCTCCTAGAACACCCTATACACTAGATTTTCACAATGGAAGGGTCTGGAGAGGTCTGAGTAATGAAATCAGATACCTCTCAAACTATCCTCTCCCTCAATAATTCAAAACCAAACGAAAGGAAAGAGGGGTCCAAACAACCACCCCATAAGAAACCTCTCTAGGACAAACCACCCTATATTGTTCCAAAACTGGAGTGAAAACCTCAACATCCAAGAACACCTCCCTGAAAGATACCACCCTAAACAACCACGGGAACCTGAAAGATCACACTATCCCGAAACATTGATTAGGGATATCCTTCCTCCATTTTAAGATACTATCCTATTTGGGCAACACTAACTCACCCACACAAGTTTAATCACATCCGTATTAATGTTTCTTGATTAGGAATTAGGTCCTCCCCTCCTTGTATATAGGGACTTATCACACATCAGAGAAAAGGAAACAACTCATTTCATAGCAACAAGGTCAAGCATTAAAACATAAGAAAAGCATAAAGCAAAACACAAGATAAAAACTCAGAACAGCTCTGGGTATTGGGTATGCATTTGTGCCTCATGCTCCCAAGTACTCTCCTTAAGGCCACCATGCCTCCACAACACATGAACCAAAGGAATGGTTTGTCTATGAATCACATTATCCTGATGGTCCTGGATCTCTAATAGCTGCTCCATGAACATCACGTAGTCCTAGATATCAAACTCTATCCTATCAACGACATGGGAGTCATCGTGTAGATACTGACAAAGCAGAGAGACATAGAAGATGTTGTGGAACCTATCCAACTAAGATGGCAATGCCAGCTGATATTCCACCTCACCAGCTTATCCCAACACTTCAAAGGGTCTGATGAACCTGGGATAAATATTACTTCCCTTACTGAACCTCCACCACCCACATCAAGGGAAAACCTTCAAGAACACAAGGTCCCCAACCTCAAACTCCAATGGCATCCTCATGTGATCGACATATGACTTATACCAGTCCTGATTCACCTTAATCCTCTCAAACACAAGCTGAACCTTCTCTATCATGATCTGCACTACCTCTAGTCCAAGAAGGGATGCTTCCCCAACCTCTATCCAACACAAGGGTGAATCAAACAACCTTCCATACAAAGCCTCAAATAATGTCATGCGAATGGTAGAGTGATGGATATTATTGTAGGAAAACTCTACTAGAGGAAAGTATCGCACACACGATCCTATGAAGTCCAGAACACATACCCAAAGCATATCCTATAACATCTCGATGGTCCTCTTCGTTTGAGGGTGGAAAGTAGTGTTGAGTCATAACTGGGTGCTGAAAGCATATTGTAATCCCCACTAAACTCATAAGGTAAACCCCACGTCATAATCTGAGATTATGGATCTCATAACCCCATGTAGCCATAAAACCTCATCCATATAACTCCTTTCCAAGGAATCCACTGCGCTTGAATCCTTGATCTCTAGAAAGTGAGCTAATTTCATCAGCTTTTCCACCAATATCCAGATAGCATCATATCCCCCTAAGCCCTGTGTATCCCTGTGATGAAATCCATAGAGAATTCATCCCTCTTCAACTTGGGGACATCTAAAGGTCGCAACAAACCACTAGGAACATGGTTCTTAGCGTTCACCTATTAACACACCAGGCACCTTACCACAAACTTTGCTACTTCCTGCTTCACCCCAGGACACCAAAACTATTCCCTCAAGCCTCAATATATCATGGAAACTCATGGGTGTACCACTAGAGATGAGCTATGGAACTTATATATAACTCCCTCGTGCATCGCCACTAGGACAGACAACTTCTCACGGAAGAGCATCTGATTCTGACCATCCTCTGACCTTCCCTCCGAAACATCACACTAGTCAACACGATCACACATCACTTTAGTCTCTAAGTCTCTCCACTGAGACTCCTCCACTTGCCACATTAAGGAAGACCGTACTATCATCTGAAACAGATACCCTCTACCACTATCCACCCTATCATCTAGGTGCATGGTATCAAACTCCTCCATCGCCTTTTAAGCATCCATAGATTCTCGAACCACTTCCCTCTACGACTTCCTACTCAAGGCATTCACCACATCAATTACCTTACCTTCAATGTAAGTGATCTCGAAGTCATAGTCCTAGAGAAAATCCATCCACCTCTACTACTATAAGTTTAAGTCCCACTAGGAAAATATGTACCTCAAGATCTTGTGATCTGTGAAGACCACAAAGAACTCCCCGATGAGGTAATGTCACCACAACTTCAGCAAAAACATGATTCCTGCAAGATCTAGATCATGGGTGGAATAGTTAAATTCATGGGGATATAATTGCCTAGACCTATAAGAGATAACTCATCATTACTGCGTTAACACACACCCCAAACCTAAGTTGAAGAAATCATAGAACACCTCGAACACCACCCCTTCCTCCAGTAACCTGAGCACTGGAGCACTGACCAACCTTCCCTTTAGATAGATGAAAGCTACCTCAAACTACTCAATCCACACAAAGGATCGGTATTTCCTATTAAATTATTTAAATAGAGTTGTAACTCGTGATAATTCAGGTATAATCCTCTGGTAATAGCTCTACAGACCCAGGAAGTTACGAACCTCTGCCACATTCTTGGGTGCTGCCCAAGAAACAACCACTTCGACCTTTGACGGGTCCACTAATATCCCTTTCTGAGACAACACATGTCCAAATAAGTGCACCTATAACATCTAGAACTTGCACTTGGACAACATCCCATAGAGATGGTGGTGTCATAGGATCTCCAAGACAGTCCTCAGATGATAAGCATTCTCCTCCTATGACCTTGAGTAGATCAGGATGTCCTCAATGAACATGATGAAGAACTAGTCCAAGAAATCATGAAAAATAGAGTTAATGATCCACATGAACACGAATGGTGTGTTCGTGATGCTGAATTACATAACCACAAACTCAAAGTGCCCATACCTGAACCTGAAAGCAATCATCAAGATGTCAAACTCCTTCACCCTCAACTGGTGATATACAAACTGTAGATCGATCTTAGAAGACCAACCTTCTCCCCTTAGTTGGTCAAAAAGATCACCTATACTTGTAAGGGGGTAAAGGTTCTTGAATGTTATGTGATTCAGTCTCTGCTAGTCGGTGCACAACCTCATACCACCATCTATCTTCTTTGAAATCAAGACTGGAGCACCCCACGGTGAAACACTGGGTCATATGAATCCCTTACTCATCAGATCATCGATCCTAATCTGCAACTCCTGCAACTCAGAAGTCACTATTTGATAAGGAGACATCAAAATAGGATGGACACTGGGTTGCAAGTCTATTCCGAACTCAATATCATGTCGATGGGGTAGATCCACAACCTTTCTTGGGAAGACATCCAGAAACTCTCTCATAACCCCCGAAACCTCCAAAATCTATGTATATGCTAATTCTACTAACAGATCATCCAAAAAAGAGAGAATAGGTTACACACACTGGTTTTCTACCTGATAGCTCCACTCACCAATGAAAGCTATGCACTATCCATCCATATATGAAAAAATGACTCTTCTCTGGAAGAAATCAATAACAGCGTGCACAAAAAAACCAGTAGATGCTGAGGATGACATCGTATGGATGCATATATAGTAGAAGAATATCCCCACTGGACTGATGTGGCTCCAACATCAGTCCACATCCCCAGAAAACATCAAAAAACTGGCATGACTTTCAACTAGCATGCTTAATACCAGGGGAATGAAAAGTCTACCTACAAATAGTCCTAAATCATGGGATAAACTAGGTGAAATGAAGGAGTGAAAATATCTTGAATCAAATAATGAACAATAAAGAGCGATAAATAGACTGATCGTACCTCAAACAACCTATGACCCCACTAGAACTGCTACCTTGGCGGTGTGAAACTACCCACACCCAACTCCTCTACCCCTCGGCTGTCAGCTTCCTCCCTGACCATGCCCTGGTCAAGGACCTTGGGGAGAACCCTAAGGTCAGAATCCTCCTGCACCATCTTCCATTAGTGGAATGGGAGCCTACTGTCCCTACTGCTGAAAAGGTATGGCCATCAACTATTGCTGAGGTGGGTGCTAAACCTGCCCACCTTCACTGTACTGAGCTCAAATTGGTCACCAGATTTGAATATTTCCACAACCTCTATAGAAAAATCACCTCAATCCCAATCCCATGAGGAAAGGGAGAGGACCAGGAGACCAGAACTAGAACTTATGAGGCCTGCTCCCTACTATCCAAAACCTGGAAGGACCTGATGTCGGAGATTTGCTACTGACTGACTCCCCCTTTGATGAAATTGGTTGGCTCCCCTCTCATGGTACACCTCCTCGTGAGTTCATACTCTCCACTACCTCATCCTTATTCTGAAACTCTAAGCATGTTGGTAGAGTGAAGGGGGTAATGACATACTGAAGAGAAGGTCGAAGGTCCTCCTACAAACATCTCGCTTGTGAATATTCATCCAAAAAGAAGTTTGGGGAAAACATAGGAGATCCTTGAACTTGATCCCCAGTTCTCTCACTAAAATACACCCCTACTGAATGGAGAGTAGCTACTATCTGATCTCGGCCTTCATCATCGAGGATAGAAACTCAACTCGAAACTCCTTCTCAAAGTTGTCCCATTAAACATCGGTCTACTTCCTCTCTCCGAGGTAAAATTTCCACCATTGATGCACCTCTAACATATAGCTCACCGCTAGAGGAACATAATACTCTCTTGGATCCTGGATCAATGTAAAGGATATCAAAAGCTCCTCGTGCCATCCTCCCATCTCCAGGTCTGAAACAACGCCTTCTTACTTCCCCAAGGTTTTCCACTAGAAATCATGAAGGGTATTCTGCTACAAGTCATATTCCTAATCTCGATCAACCATCCTCTGATCAACCAGGTTAGCCTGTTATGCCTCAACTTCTCATACCACACATGGGAAACATCCTGGTGCCACAGCTGAAAAGGTAAACAAGGAACTCCTAATCCAGGGTAGTATAAAATAAAATTTTAAGATTTATTTTGACTATTTATTTATCTTAATTTCCCAAAACACCCAATGACGCACAAGAACACAAGTCATTACAATGCATGTACCTTTCCTAGGGTCTCTACCCTAAAATCAATGTAGCATCACTTTGTTATTCGGTAGGCCCAGAGTCTTTACATCGAATCACGGGGGGGGGGGGGGGGGGCTAAAATCCTGTGTTCTAGGTAGTCTTCTCTAGCCTATTTCACACGCCAAGATTTCCTAACACTATTTCCCTACCATACCATGCAATCCTCACTGTTCCTAACTCTGAAATCTATCCTATATCTCAACCATCACCTAAGATATCATTCTATCATGACCCACCTTATTCAAGATGAGTGAAGGGACTAAAAAGTGCCACACCCTTCTTTATTCAAGATGAAGGAGAGATAATGACCCCCAGGTCCCTCCTTCAATAGGCACCAGAGTGGTGACTAGAACCAAGGGTATAGAATATCACAAAAAATGGAAGGCATTGACCTTTTTAATGAAAACATGATCTGGAGATAAGATGGTAAAAATCCCAAACAACACCAAACTTTTATATAAAGGAAACAAAAATCAAATCCATGCAAGATTTAAATGTAAACTGTGAAAAAAGTACAACCAAAGCACCAAAGAAAGTACCAAAAGAAAGAGACCAAGCAGCAACACAACAACCACTACAAAATATTTCACTTTTTTCAATGGTGGAATATATGTTGGTAAAAGTTATTTTTTCTATTGGTAAAACATTTTACCAACATATATGTCCTTGTCACTAAAGGAAAGGTCCATGAATGCAATTCACCCACTCAATCATGATATCATCACAATGGTGGTGATCATATATTGAAGAGCATGAGGTGTGCAACCATAATTTTAGAAGTAGATGGTTGGAAGCAATCCCCTATAGATAAAACAACATCAATCCCAGGTTTTAGTAGGAAAAATGACATAAAATTAAACATAGAACATAATATGATAGAGAAAAATTAGAATGAAACACTGAAATTTACTCCCCTAATAAGTGATGTATTTTCCTCCCAATAGAGTCAATGAAATCATCCACCTATATATTGAAAGATATGACATGGTTTATTACTTCAATAAACCTACCCAACAAAGATGATGGAAAATATTAATTTTTTTACAAAATGAAGTGTGAATTGGAGACCAGTTCACAATTCTTAAAAATTAATTGAAACAAAAATCGGGGTATAATGTTTGTACAAGGTGCAATGAGCTTACTCGAGCATCAATACAATAGGAAATGACAAAAAAATGATATCATCCTAAAGAAGATCTATTGTATCAATTTTGAGTAGAAATTCATCTCTTCACTGAAAACATCCATTCTGAAGCATCCAAAGAACCTTTGCACCAGATATCTGTAATCTCCAAGGTTCAGAATTCTGTCATAAGTACATTGAAAAAACCAAGAATCTAGAAACACAACTTCATTAAAATAAAACATTCTTGAAAAAAAACCCAACTAATTTATAGAAAATGTAAGAACCAATGAGTGGACAACAAGTGAGACAACAAAACATCAAATCCACCCTCTAACAAGTTTTATCATTACTACAGCTCATGGTTTCACACTAAGGTTACAAGTCCTAGTATCATTCTTATCTCAAGGCTACACCACCAGTTATTCCATGTGCCACGCTTCACATATTTTAAACGGGATCCTTATAAAAGGTAAACAACACTAGAATAGAACAAACCAAACCCCCTATTTCTTTAGGTGTCAAAAAAACCTCTAAAAAATTATATTTTTCAACATATGAAGAAATAAGAACTACCAAACCAGTTAATATCCAAAAATCTACCATCTGATTCAAATAACAAAATACTAGCAGAAAAAAAACTTCATGGTTGATCATCTCTTATCACGATATATCGTTCATGTAATTATAAGGATGTTCCTATAGCACAATCAAAGAACCAAATTTCTTGACTACAAGCTATGAAATTTTATTAAAAAATATGTATATAAATAATTTTAGGAATAGAATGCACCGACCTGAATGTTGTTTTCATGTTCTTTTCTAGGAAGATCGGTCAATGTTTGCAAATATTTATTTTTCACAAGAAATGATCTCCTTATAAGGTCTAATAACAATCACATAATCTTGAATATAGTAAAATTAAACATCATAAATGATATCATAATATGTTGATAATACGAACTCATATAAGTAGATTCCTTGCACTTGTGGATGGAAGCGTTTCATTCCCAATCTCACACTAACAAAAAAATAAAATGAATATAAAATAAAACAATAATAATAGAGTAGATGGATATAAAATAAAGAAAAATAATGCATACAAACACTAACACATCAGGAATGCACACACAAACAAATTGATCTGAAATACTAGCTAGAAGTTTCATGAAAAACTACAACTACCTTTCACAATAACGACCTCATGTCTTCTAAGTCCATTTTTTCCCTGAAGAATCAACCTTATATCAACTGTTTCCCAATTATAATGATTTTTATTGGTGTTCATCTTTATAATTTTCAAGATATGGTTATAAATCTCTTGAGCCCCATTATCAACCAAATTCTTCATAGAATAAATTATTTTTTAAGAAACACAACAAACCCATTGTCACATTGAAAACTCCTATGACATACTAGATGCTTTAAGAATCAATAAAAATATTAAATTGGATCATTAGAAGCATCATAAAGGTAATTAAATCAGACACACTGACAAAACCTTATTATCATCCATATTGTGCACCTTCAAATAGCTAACATGAAATTACTTTTCCTATGCTAAATAAGAAGCAGACAGTCAGACATCATCATCTAAACATTTTTATGGAACATGGAAAACAGAAGGAAAAAATAATTGATCACAAAGTATAAAAGTACAAGCAATAAATCATGATCTAATAAAATCGTGCTTCTTTCTTAGAAAGTTCAAGAATAAAAATCATAAGTTATAATTTCATTCAATCATGTAAAACATATAGAAAATTCAAAAAAAACTAGGGCTTGATTGTAATGAAAGACAAATTTTGTTTCTAAGGTTGCAGAAGAAGACAATAAGTCGTGAACCAAAAAATAAAAATCATGATGGTTGAACTATATTAGTTTCTAATAAATCCAAGCATCCACATAATATATTATGTCAGTGCTTTTAACAAGAATCCACAATACTTTGGATCTCTTGACCCATCTATGTAGCCACAAGACAGTGTCTATGCATTGTGTTGAGACACTCCCCATACAGAGAATCTATTGTAATATTTACCATAAATAAAAAAACATAATTCACTCCCAATACATTGAAAATTATCAAACAAATAAGAATCAAGATATCAAAGATGTTAAATGGAGACACAAATGGTTCACTTAAAGACATTTAATTATTACCTGATCCCCCCAAACCCCAACACCTGGCCCTAACTTGAATAGTGTTTATGAAACTTAAAGCTAAGTGTTTTAGATTGCCTACTGAAAACTATTTTCCTGCCACTAATTCAACTAATTTTTTAGTGTGTCTATCATAAGTGAAAAGTGTTAAAGAAATATTTGATAAGTGAGTTAAAAAAAAACCTAAATTATTTAAAAATTAAATACATTAAAAAAATATATGATAATGAAATGTATCACAAATAGACATGATAATGTGCATCCACAAAATTCATCCCTAATAGTTTTGATGATACATATGCACTTATTTGTTATTTGGTCAATGGAATCAACTCCAGCAATCGTTTCGGCTGATTGAGAATTGGTATTATGTTCCACAGAACCTTCCTTTTTGAATATTCACAAAATATTCCCAGAAACACTTATCCCATAGGCTATTTAATAGAGAACTACAATCTACAATCTTGTTTTTGGAATGGTCTTATCTCTATCTAATCCATACAAAGAGTTTGGCACTTTGAACATGCCTTCTAGGTGTTTATAACATAAAAGATGATATTGATTACCGAATTACTTATATATATATATCTCATGTTTCTACTTTTTTGGTAACATCCAATACTATAATCTGGATTAGAATTAAAAAAATTGATTCGTACAATTACAAAGGCCTTACTGAGAAAACTAGAGCATCTACAAAGAAGTATGCAATTAGTATCCTAACCCCCACCCAAAAAAAAACTCATTTCATAAGAATTTCACTGAAACCCTAACTGAAATTCATTTCAAACACTAGATACCCATGACTTTAAGTGCTTAAATAGTGAATAGAATAAGTACATACCTGATAAGAGGCTCAAACATCGACTGATTGAATGAGAAATGGGTTTAAGTACTCCAAAACATCATCTATGTAATATAAATAGAAGAAAAACAATCTAACATTAGTATATGGAGAGGTATAGGAGATCAGGGAGAATTAAGAGTGTGGGTGTGGGTGCAAGCAACAATCATGAACCAAGAATTTGAGTGTAGGTAGAGATTGTAGAGAAATAAATGGCATAGCAGCTATGCACTAAAATTGCAATACAAAAAATACATTTAACTGAAGTGGATGCAGAGAGTCATTCAATTAGCAACCAAAAATCACCAGGAAAATAAATGAAAACAAAAACCAAAAAACACATTTCATCTGAATTTCACTAAAACTCTAACTGCTACTCCATTCAAACCCAAAAGCCCAAGAAATCAAAGGATTAAAACTTGAAGAGAAAAAGTTCATACCTTATAAGAGGCTCAATCATAGATCTTTTTAATGAGAAATGGGTGATACTTAATATTTTTAATTGAATGTGGAAAATTGAATTGAGCGTCGGTTTTAGTACCCCCAGTTTGAGGTATGTGGCCTTTTTTTATGCATCTTTATGTGTTTAAAGTGCATGGTATGAGTTGGGAAGAGGTTGGGAGAGTTAGGAATGATTTTGGATGAGTTTGGAGGCCTTTAAAGGGGTGCACAGTTTGAGCACAGTTAGTGGAAACCGTGTGGGTTCCCCAGGAAACCGTGCAGACCCTTGTTCTCGAGACAGTAAGCCTCACATGACCTGCGCGTGGTTTTCCAAACCATGAAAGGAAACCGTGCGGACCCTGGCTCTCGAGGAAGTGGCGTGCTCACGGTTAGCGCATGGTTTTCCAAACTATGCGGGCTAACCCTGCAGACACTTAAAGTTTGGGTTATAAGTTCCGGGCTCACTCGGGATTGCCTCATTTAAATCCAATCTTCCTCCCACTCGAGCCTCACTCAGGATTTTGGGTTCTCAGGGGTTAAGGGTGCTCTCCCACTTGATTTGGAAATGTTTCAAAGAGGATTCAAGGTGGTTTGAAGGTGATTGCTTCTGGGTAAGTCTGTCCTCTTGCTTCTCATGTGTTTTCCTCTAGATCTACATCCCTCTCTTTCGTGGTTTTCTAGATCTACACTTGTTGGGTGTATATCTAGGGTTGGGGTTGCCTTGGATGTTAATTTTAAGGCTTGTGATGGTTAGGGAAGGTGATCTAGAGAGGTTTTGGTGGTGCGCGCGCCGATTTGGAGGTGCGGTTTCTTGTGGGTCGATTTCTTGGGAACCCTAAAGGTAGGTGGCTTCTCTCTCGACTCCACTTGGTTAGAACTTGTGGTTCCTTGTTACAATTAATTTTTGTGCTGAAAATTAATTATGAATTGTTATGTGAAATTTGTTGGAAATCCTTTGGGGATGTTTTGGGGATATTTGGAAAAAGGGGGTTTTATGGTGAAATGATATTCTTGTGGATTTTAAAATGAATATTTTAAAATGGGATGCTATGGTTGATTTGTGAAAATGATTTATGGAAAGGGTTTTCAATAAAAAGGGTTGTTTTATTGAAATGTTTTTGGCATGGAAAATGGTTTTCAATAAATGGATGATTTATTGAAATGGATTGATATGAAATGGAATTGGTTGATTGCATGAGGTTGTGACCTTGGTGGGTTATATGCTTGGTTTGTCTTGTTTCAAATGTTTTGTGGAAGTGGAAAGAAGTACCACTATAAAAAGGGGATGAATAGTAGATAGAAGGTCCACCATTAATGGTAAGTGGATGGGAAGTGCCGCTTAGTGTAAATGGGTGAACGGGTTGGACGGAAGCTCCACTGTTTGGTTGTTTGGTTGTTATGGTTGTTTGTTGTGCATTGCTTGAAAGTTGGAAATTGTTGTGCTAATGTGTGGATGGTGAAATGGCTTGTGTCATGTTTGGTTGGCTTTCCCTTTGTTACTTGGTTTGGGTGTGATGGCTTGGTAAGGGCATGTTTGGCTTATGAAAATGGTTTCACTTGTGATTTATTTTATGTAAACTATTTTATATAAATGTGCTAACGGTTTTATCCTAGTGGCGTGTGTAGGGAAGTCATTTGGGGAAAATCTAATGAGTTTTAGTACTCACCCCCTGATTTGGCATGTTGGTGTCTTTTCAGATGTCATGTACCGTGACGTGGGAAAAGGTAAGGAATCAACCTCCTTTAGTGGTGCATTGTGATGTCTTGGTAGATCTTGGAGCTTGGAGTTGGGTGTGGAGCTGTGGAGGTGTCATGGCTCGTGGTTCTTTGGTTGTTTAGTTTCTGCTTGTACTCTGATGTTGGTGGACATGTCTAGTTGTATTGGTTTGGGGTTGTATTGTGGAACAAATTGGTTGTTTTTGGGAATACATGTTTGGGTGTTTTCTTGACATGCATCATATAGTGGCTGTTAGTGGATGGTTTGGTTGGTTTTGTCTTAGGGGAAAATCATTCCCCAACTTGATCTTGTAGCCCTCGGAATTTATTGATAGCCTTTGGCGTCTTGGGAATGTCTCTTAAGGCCAAGTATCCCTCACCGCCTCCTTAAGCCAATGAGTAGGGGCGGGGTGTTACATCGGTAGACATGGGGTGTAGGTGATGCTGAATAATTGAGGGGCATGTGGTTGTGGGTGCGGTCGATGGCGATGAACCATGTTTGTGAGTGTAGACAGGGATCATTGGTCCGGGAGGCGACACTAGTGGGAGACAACGTTGTGGGGATAGCAGAGGAATGGGGTGAGTGCAACGATGAGGGAGGGGATGTTACTTATTTATTTACTTATTTATTACATTCTATTCTTTTGAAATGTATTTAAAATATGGTTTTAATTATATTTTAAATATAATATATATTGGAATAAATTTAGAATTTATTCCAAATATTTATAATATTTGATAATAACATAATTTTTTGTGATTAAGTTATAAATTAGTCTTACGAGTATTTTTATTTTTGTTAATAACAATATACCTTTTTTTAGTAAACGGTTAACTAATAGTTGCAAACATTTTTGTTGTTAAATTATTTATTTTTATTAAATAAATAATGGCTAAAAACTTGTATGTTGAAGAAAATTATTGGTAATAATGATTAATAATTACAAATTAATTTTTTGTTAAAAATACTGTTGGTATTAATATGATAATGTAACAAATTTAATTATTGGTAAAGTGTTTGTTGGTATTAAACAATTAACACCAATATATGTATGTGTTGGTCAAAATATGTGTTGGTATTTAAATTTAATTACAACAAAACTTGATATCTATTGGTATTGTTCATTTTTACCAACATATATGATATATGTCACTAAATTTATGTTGGTAAAAGTAATTTTTTTGTAGTGAACTCTCCCGACTCCCAAGCTAGTAAAGTCCAACATGGTCCTCAAAGTCCTCCTAGAAACCTAAAAACAGTTTTATAACATAGGGTGAGTATACAAGTATACTCAGTAGGGAGACCAAAGTCACTCGTGCACAAGTGGGAGAAGCATACTAATTCCCTTGTGAAAACAACAGAAACTAACCGCACCTAACAAGGAAAAATACTAAGCATCCCAACCTTGACAAGGCCCACTCACCAAATAATGCAAGTCAGGTAAGGTAATAATATAAGCACATTAATGATTTGGGTACCCCACACCACTTTTCCCACTGGTTAACTGATCATTCCTAATGACTAACATCTTAACGCTACTGCCCTTCCCCAAATACAATCCCACTGCCACAACTTCCCACCCACACCTGGGCCACAAACCACACATATCCCACCCACAGACACCTGGGTCACAAGAACCACATCTCCCACCTGAAAACACCTGGGTCACATCTCGAAGACACTTGGGAAACAAACCTAGCCCGTAGACACCTGAGGCCCCATGTCACAACACAACCTGCCCAAAGGATCTTGGGCTATAGTAAACCTCAAACCATTATAGCCTGCCCAGATACGCTCGAGCAGTAAGAACCCAAAAGAAGGTGCGAGGAAGAAGGTCAGTAACCAACCATCCATCCTCCCACCAGGATGTTGGGAATGAAACCCTACCCCATGAAATGGGGGTGTTCATCATGTAGTTCTCAACATGGGTGGGATGCATATTGAAAATCACACAGAACTTAAATTTATACATATAGGTAAAAAATCACTTAGCTCGACCTATGGGTTTTCAAACAAACAACCAGTCCATATAGAACCACCATTCCTACCACCCCTATATGCACAACCACACAACAACCAAAACCAAAGCATAAAACAAACCCCTTTTTCATTTAATCACATGTCATTATTTATTAAGGAATTCACTATAATTAATTCCATCACTACCCAGGCAGTCACTATCTGCAACCATTCTCAACACAACAAGAATTCAAGATGCAGTCCCACAACAAAAACAGTACATAACCACATTATAATCCAACTGTACAATGTCACTCGATGGCCACAACACAAACAAAGGCAGTCCCAATGCCTATAAGTTCATTCATTCCAAAATCAATCAATCTCTCAACCTGAGATTCCATCACACCTCCTCTACCACCCCATACAAAAATCCCAAAACAAAACACAACCAAACAGTAGTCCCGCTGCACAAATAGGCCATACCCCAAACACAAATTTATTCCCTCTGTCCACCCCACATCCATAACGAGGCTACCAACAGCAAATTCCCACAACCCCCACGAAGTAGAAAACCCAAACAAACACAACACAAAACCACACCATTAAGCCAAGCAAATTCAGATTTAGAAAAAGGGGTTCTTTAATTCCACTTTAAATAATAGGGGTGATTACAGAACAAGTTTGATCATGGGGAATCCATTTATTCAACCAAGTTTATGTGATTAAATGGATTGAAATTTGTGATTATTCACAAAGTATCAACAACAAGAACAAGAACATCACTAGTGCGCAAGAAAAGGCCACCAACGACCATGATTTTTAGAAGGCCTTAAAACCAAAACAATTTATAATAGGATAACAAGGATAATAAAATAAAACAACACTCAACATTCATACATCTTCAATTCCCTTCCCGTTATCATAACAGGTCCTGTTATCTTTTTATCATCATCTTCCCCCCTTATTTATTACTCTTTTTAAAGAAAGAATTCAGTCGTTCTCTCCTAAGAAGTATTACTACACCCAACCCGCATGATACACAATTAAATAGAGATAAAGTAAAATTCCTACTGGGAACAACAGATGATCAAAGCTCCTCCTTGCACAAATAATAAGTGGTCTCATGAGCAACAAGGGACTCTAAGAAAACTGAATAGGGAGGGTGCTACAACACAGGCGTATGACTCTTTGAGGAAGAGGGACCCCAAGCGCACCAAGAGAGAATGAAAGTGTCTAAGGAAATAGAAGATGTCAACTTATGAAGGAGAGATATCCTAATAACTAGGGAGATGTTCTCAAAGTGAATAAAAATTGGATCGTGATTTGACCACAAGGATAGGCAGTTACAAGGTTTGCGGGACATTATAGATATTGGGAATTTAATTATTCTCCTTAGAGATGGTGTAAAGTGAATTAAAAGGGATAAGAGTTGATAGGTTCTCATTTAACAATGAAAACACGTAAGAGGGGGAAAATGAAAAAAAACCCTAAGAAAACTGGAAATGATATCGATGTTGACATAGATGTCAGCACCAATGCTGATGCCGAAACCGATGATAATGCTGATGCCAACTCTGAAAATGATGCTGACACTAACGCCGAAGCAGACACTGATGCTGATGCTGATGCTGACACTAACGCTCATGCTGACGCCGAATTCAACATCGACACCGACACTGACACCGACACCGACAATAAAAAATGACTTTCCAACACTAACAATATAAAATGACTCGTCGACACCGACAATACAAAAATTATTCGCTAACACCGATAACACAAAATGACTCACCAAAACTGAAAGCACAAAAAAATGACTCATCGATACCGAGAGAAAAAAAAGACTCGCCGACACCGACACAATGAAAATGTCTCACCGACACCGAAAATACAAAAATAACTTGTCGACATCGACAGTAAAAAATGACTCGCTGACACCGACAGTACAAAATGACTTGCTGACACCAACAGTACAAAATGACTCATCGACACCGACAATACAAAATGAGTCACCGACACCGAGAGTAAAAAAATGACTCGCCGACACTGATAGTACAAAATGACTCGCTGACACCGAAAATACAAAATGACTCACCGAAACCTATAATACAAAATGATTCGCCGACACTGACAATACAAAAATGACTCACCGATACTGACAGTACAAAAATGACTCACCAACACCGACAATACAAAATGACTTGCTGACACTGAAAGTAAAAAAATGACTCACCGGCACCAAGATTAAAAAAATGACTCACCAACATCAACAGTACAAAATGACTCACCAATATCGATAATAAAAAAGGACTCACCGACACCGATAGTACAAAAATGACTCACCGACACCAAAAGTTTAAAACAACTCACCAAAACTGACTGTACAAAATGACTCGCCGACACCGACAGTAAAAAAATGACTCCCTGACATCGAGAGTAAAAAAACGATTCACCAACACCGACACTACAAAAATGACTCACTGACATCGATAGTACAAAAAATGACTCACCGACACTGAAAGTATAAAAATGACTCACCGACACTGAAAGCACAAAAATAACTCACCGACACCGACAATACAAAATGACTCGTCCACACCGATAGTACAAAATGACTCACTGGAACCAACATTACAAAATGATTCTCCGACACCGACATTACAAAAATGACACATCGACACTGACAGTACGAAAATGACTCGCTGACACTGACAGTACAAAATGAATCACCGACACCGAGAGTACAAAAATGACTCACCGACACCGAGAGTACAAAAATGACTTGCTGACACCAACACTACAAAAAAGAATCGCTGAAACTTATAGTACAAAATGACTCGCCCACACCAATAATACAAAATTAATCACCGACACCAACAATACAAAAAATGACTCGCCGACACCGACAGTACAAAAATGACTCACCAACACAGATAATAAAAAAAATAACTCTTCAACACCGACAATACAAAATGACTCACCGATATTGATAGTACAAAATAACTCACCGACACCGACAGTACAAAATGGATTTATGACACTAAAAGTAATAAAATGACTCATCAAAATCGATAGTACAAAAATGAATCGCCGACATTGAAATTAAAAAAATGAATCACCGACACCGATGGTACAAAAATGACTCGCTAACACTGACAATACAAAATGACTCGCTAACACTGATAGTACAAAATGCATTTCCGACACTGACAGTAAAAAAATGACTCGTCGGCACCAACCCTAAAAAATCGACTCGCCGACACTGACAGTACAAAATTACTCACTAACATCGACAACACAAAAAATGACTCACTGACACCGACAATACAAAAATGACTCACCAACAGAAAAACTAGATTTTTTTTGGAAAACTCTATAAATGAGTCACCGACACCTCCCAGAACACCCCCAAAACTAGATTTTCAAAAAGTAATGGCCTGGAGAGGTCTGAGTCATGACATCAGATACCTTTAAAACTATTCTCGCACTTGAGAATTCAAAACCAAACCAGAGGAATGAGGGGTCCAAACAACCACCGCGTAAGATACCTCTCCCGGACAAACCACCCTATGTTGTTCCAAAACTGAAGTGAAAACCTAGACATCCAAGAACACCTCCCCAACAAATACCACCCTAAACTACAATGTGAAGCTCAAATATCACACTATCCCGACACATGGATTAGGGAGCTCCGTCCTCCAATTCAAGATACTATCCTCTTTGGGTGACACCGACTCGCCCGCACAGGTTTAATAACATACACATTAATGTTTCTTGATTAGGAATTAGGTCCTCCCCTCCTTGTATGTAGGGACCTGTCACACATCAGAGAAAATGAAACAACTCATTTCATAACAACAAGGTCAAGCATTAAAACATAAGAAAAACATAAAGAAAAACACAAGAGAAAAAATAAGAACAACTTTGGGTACTGAGCATACATCTGTGCCTCATACTCCCAAGTACTCTCCTCAAGGCCACCATGCCTCCACAACACAAAAACCAAAGGAATGGTCTATCCATAAAGAACCTTTTCCCGATGGTCCTGGATCTCCATCAGACACTCCACGAACGTCGCATCATCCTCAATATCAAAGTTTACATTATCAATGACACATGAGGCATCATTTAGATACTGATGAAGCTGAGAGACATGAAAGACATTGTGGACCCTATCCAACTGTGGTGGAAACGCTAGCTGATATGCCACCTCACCAACCCATCCCAATACTTTGAAGGGTATAATGAACCTAGGATAAAGATTTATTTCCTTACCGAAACTCCACCGCCCACATCAAAGGGAAACCTTCAAGGACACATGATCCCTAACCTCAAACTCCAAGGTCCTCCTCATGTGATCAACATACAAATTATTCTAGTTCTGAGTCAATTTCATCCTCTCACACACAAGATGAACCTTCTCCATCATTCTATACACTACCTTTGGTCCAAGAAGGGCTGCTTCCCCAACCTATGTCCAACATAAGGGTGAGTGACACAACCTTACATAGAAAGCCTCAAACATTGCCATGACAATGGTAGAGTGATAGATATTATTGTAGGAAAACTCTACCAGATGATCCTCTGAAGTCCAAAACACATTCTTGAAGCATATCCTATAATGTCTCGATGGTCCTCTCTATCTGCCAATCTGTATGAGGGTGGAAAGGAGTGATAAGGCATATCTGGGTGCCTAAATAATATTATAATCCCATCTAGACTTGTGAGGTAAACCATGAATCATGATCTGAGATGATGGATCTCGGAACCCCATGTAGTTGCACCACCTCATCCACATACCTCCTTTCCAAGGAATCCACTGTGCTTGACTCCTAGATCTAAAAAAAGTGAGCTGATTTCGTTAGCTGGTCCACCACTACCTAGATAGCATCACAGCCTCCCTAATCCCTAGGTAACCCTATGATGAAATCCATGGATATTTCATCCCTCTTCTTCTCAGGAACATCTAAAGGCTACAACAGACCACTAGGAATACGATGCTCAATCTTCACCTATTGAAAGACTAGACACCTTGCCACAAACTCTGCTGCTTCCTACTTCTCCCCAGGCCACCAAAATTGTTCCCTCAAGCTATGGTATATCTTGGAAAATCATGGGTGTAACTATAGAGATGAGCTATGGAACTCACGTAGAAATCCCTCGCGCATCTCCACTGGGAAAAACTGCTTCCCACAGAAGAGCATCTGATTCAGACCATCCTCCGACCATCCCTCTGAAGCATCTCCCTATTCAACGTGATCATGCAACACTTTAGTCTCTAAGTCTCCCCACTAAGACTCCTACACCTACCGCATCAAGTAAGACCATACTATATTCTGAAATAGATATCCTCTACCTCTATCCACCCCATCATCCAAGTGCAAGGAAACAAACTCCTCCACCCCAGTATCCAGGTGCAAGGATTTTCCCACATGTGATAATTGTGGAAGGAGACACCATGGTATATGCTTAAGAGGAAAAATGAGTTTTCTTCAAGTGTGGAGAAAAAGGAAACCATGCTCATGATTGTAAGGGAATGGAAGAATTTTCCAATCTTCAATACTTTAACTGCAAGGATATAGGGCACTAAAAAGGATAATGGCCCAAGCTTCAAAGGAATATGCATCAAAAGAAGCTAATGGATCATGGTAAATCTTATGATATTAACACATATGGAAAGAAATGATGTATGGATTAAATAGTTATGTTACTTTAGTGTTTTATCAATGATATACTGGTTATAATAATTATGGAAATAAATAAGGATTTTACTTTAGTACTTTTTCTTTTAGTATTTGGAAGAATGAAAATTTTTATTAAGGTTTTTAAGGTGATAAAATATTTGGTATGAGAAAATAATAGCTACATGACATTATTTAGAGAATTTGATGTTAAGATTGATTTTGGAAATTTAGAGACCTTTTTGGACTATTAATTTGGACAAAAATATTTTGGACGAGTCTCAAGGTTGGAATGGATTAAGCTGAACATTAGATATTATTGTTTGTGGTTAAAAAATTTCTTTAATGTTTAATATATTAAGGGTCTATTTTGAGTGTTATAATAATATAGTTTTAGAAAAATGACAACTTGTAGGTTGGGAGAAAACCCATCATATCAGAAAAGGCCATGAGAATTAAACCTGAAACTGAAGGGAGAAAAGGGTGAATCACCTACCACTGGCTTACTTGATGTCCTGGTAAGTATAAAAAAGTTTTATTTATTTAAATGGTGTGATAGATGAAGTATAAGTTCATTGTTTAAACCCTATACTATCAAGATAAATAGAATATTTTTGAATTTTATTATCTTTTAGAGAGAAATATGAATTTGTGATGAAAATCTATTTGTTAAGTAAGTATGTTTCCTTGTGTTCTTAGTCTATGAATTAAATGAATTCTTTAACTCTCACTACAAGAAAACTGCCGTTTAGCGGCGGTTTTTAAAATCGCCGCTAAATTCGTTTCAGGCACCGCCGCGAAATGCCAATTTTTTTTTTAAATTTTATTCAAGGATTAGCGGCAGTTTCGGTAAAACCGCCGCGAAATGAAATGAAAAAATAAAAAAACACGAGAAACCCTGAAATCACTAAAATGACCATAACTTTTGATCCGGGCATCCGTTGAAGCACCACGACCAGTCAAATCGAAGCTTATGAAGAGATCTAGAGGCACATATAATCAAAACCGTGAGATGGTCTAAGGTGTGGAAGAAATTAGAGTTATAAAAAAGTTGAAAAAAGTTCTCCAACTTCAAACGGGCATAACTTTCACTTTGGGTGTCCGTTTGGGCTCTACCACATATCAAATAGAAGCTAGCGAAGAGAGCTGCGCACTAATTTGACAGTTTTTCGACCCCAAATTCCGTCCGAAGGCCTCCAAAACACCGTTTCCATCACCGGTGTCCCGTTGAACTTGTCTTCAAATAGACCTAACTTTCGATCTGCGTGTCAGTTCGACCTCCTCCACCTGCCAGATCATATCTCGTTCCATGAGCTTCAGTTTGACTGGTCGCGGTGCCCACATGCACACCTAGATCATATGTTATGACCTTTTTAGTGGGTATCAGGTTTGTTATGTTTTTCAATGCCTCGTTTCTAGCACCCGTTCCCCGTCAGGTTTTTTTAAATGGTCATAACTTCCGATCTGCCTGTCCATTTGGACTCTTTCACCTTTCAGGTCGAAGATCATTTCAGGATCTTTGATTTGACAGGTCACGGATCTAAAACGGACTCTCGGATCATAAGTTATCTCTGTTAATGTGATTCCAATGTTTTTGTCTCTTTATGACCGTTTTGACGGGTTTAACGGTTGCTCCATTTATTACTGTTTATTTGGGTTTCCATGACTTGTTATCTTTATCAATGGTTTTTTGTGGGTTATTATGATGATTATGTTGAATTATTAAGGAGTTTTCAGAGTTGTCACGAGTTTTCATGCGTTCTCATTCTTTCTAATGCCTCATTCTTCATATGTTTCTCCATCCTTTTTCATGCGTTTTCATGATTTTTCATCCCTTATCACGTCTTTTCATACTTTTTCATGTGTTTCCTTTATTATTTATTATTTATAATATACTTTAATTTATTTATTATCTATTATTTGGAACCGGTTATTTATTATTTATTATTTATTATTTATTATTTATTATTAGTATTTATTATTTATATTTATTATTTATATTTATTATTTATATTTATTATTTATATTTATTATTTATATTTATTATTTATTAATTCGTTATTAATTATTAATTATTAATTATTTATATTTATTTATTATTTATATTTATTTATTATTTATTATTTATATTCATTTATTATTTATTTATTATTTATTATTTATATTTATTTATTATTTATTATTTATATTTATTTAGTATTTATTATTTATTATTTATTTATATTTAATTATTATTTACTATTTATTATTTATTATTTATTATTTATCATTTATTATTACTAATAATAAAATATTATTATTAATAATAATATTTGTTACTGGTTATTTATTATTTATATTTATTATTTATTTATGATTTATGATTTATGATTTATTATTTATTTATTATTTATATTTACTTATTATTTATTATTTATATTTATTATTTATATGTATTATTTATTATCTATATTTATTTATTATTTATATTTATTAATTATTTATATTTATTTTTTATTTATATTTATTTATTATTTATTATTTATATTTATTTATTATTTATTATTTATATTTATTATTTATATTTATTTTTTAGTATTTATTATTTATTATTTATTACTTATTACTTATTAGTTATTATTTATTATTTATTATTTATTATTTATTATTTATTATTTATTATTTATTATTTATTTATTAGTTATATTTACTTATTATTTATTATTTATATTTATTTATTATTTATATTTATTTATTATTTATATTTATTATTTATATTTATTTATTATTTATTATTAATATTTATTATTAATATTTATTATTTATATTTATTATTTATTTATGATTTATGATTTATTTATTATTTATTATTTATTATCTATAATTTATAATTTATAATTTATTTATAATTTATATTTACTTATTATTTATTATTTATATTTATTATTTATATTTATTATTTATTATCTATATTTATTTATTATTTATTATTTATATTTATTTATTATTTATTATTTATTTATTATTTATATTTATTTATTATTTATTATTTATATTTATTTATTATTTATTATTTATATATATTATTTATATTTATTTATTTATTATGTATTATTTATTATTTATTATTTAATATTTATTATTCATTATTTATTAATTATTAATTATTATTTATTATTTATTATTTATTATCTATTATTTATATATATTATTTATTTATTATTTATTATTTATCATTTATTATTTATATCTATTGTTTATTTATTATTTATTATTTATTATTTATTATTTAATATTTAATATTTAATATTTATATTTATTAATTATTTATGTTTATTTATTATTTATTATTTATTATTTATTATTTATTATTTATTATTTATTATTTATGTTTATTTATTATTTATATTTATTTATTATTTATAATTTATATTTATTTATTATTTATTATTTATTATTTATTATTTATTATTTATTATTTATCATTCCTTATTTATTATTTACTATTTATTATTTATTATTATTGAGTTTATATCTATTATTTATGTATTATTTGTTTTTTCAATTAATATATATAAGTATATTAAATTCTGTTTATTAACCACATTGCGAGCTTACTGGAGTGGTAAAGTCTTTGGAAAATATGCAAGAGGTTAGAGGTTCAAATCTCACCAAACGCAGAATTTCTTTATATTGCATGTGCATGCATGTGCATGTGCATGTGCATGTGCATGAGATGTGCATGCATGGATAAATAAAAAATAAATACGAAATAAAATAAATAAATAAATAATAAATAAATAAATAAAATAAATATGAAATAAATAAATAAAATAAAATAAATACGAAATAAATAAATAAAATAAATATGAAATAAATAAATAAACCGCCGCTAAATGCCTTTTTTGCCGTAGTGTCTTGGGAAAGGATCTTGAAACCAAAAATGTTATCATAGTACCTTCTTTTTCTATGAATCAAATGGTCCATTAGATTATTTCAAATTTATAGGTTTGGGATTGTTAAATTTCTCCTAATGATATTCTATATCACTATCCATCAAAACTTGATGGTTAGATTTCTTTTCTATATCCATGTTTTCCTACATAGAACCCTAGTGTGCGTTATCTCTTATGACCTTTGTACTTCCCTTTATTTTAAAGTGGATGTTTTATCGACCGTTGTTTTGATGCGGGATTTCAAGAAACGTATTTTGAATAGTCAAACCTTAGTTACCAAACTTGAATTCAAAAATTGAGAGGATGGAATTTATTGAAGGAGGAGAGAATGTAACACCCCAATATTTTTTATGGCATGCCTTTTTTTCCTTAATAGCTTATGTTTCACGCAACAACGAGCTTAAACAAACAAATAAATATTATTATTTAAATGTTACCGTTATAACCTAGTCATTAAATTAACAATTATGAATAATATTAACTAACTTATGAAAATATATGGTTTATGAAAATATAAGGTGAATTCATTGGTTACCAATTAATTAGAAACAAAAATATAAACCAATCGAATATAAAGGAAATATTTTTATTTTTATGCTTCCAAAGGAATTTTGTCTTAATAAATTAAATTTATTACAATTATTAAATGATATTAATGAAATATATTTGTTATATATTCAAAAAAATATTTTTTATAGTCATCCAATAGATTTTATTGGCATAATACACAAACAAACCTAATTTTATGCATAAAAACCTATATTTCTCTAAAGGCAGTTTTACCACCTTTTATTGACGAACCTATTTTAAATCCAATTTTTGAAACATTTCTATATTATATTTTACAAAATAAACTTCCTATTATAAATTTAATTTAAAATTTTAATTTGATTAAAATTTTGGTATTTTAGTGATAAGTTTCATGTTTTGAAGAATAGTGGAAAATACAAAATTTTAATTAAAAATAACTTTTTTCATAAAAATAACATATATTATTAAATTATAATTTTTATTGGTATAAAATTATAATTATATTATTTTTTATCATTTAATCCAATTTATTTCATTGTAATCAATTTCAAATTGAATTTTGATATAAAAAATATTTCAATCTTTTGAATGTTTTCAATTTTAAAACTCATTTTCTTGTTCTATAAATGAGATTAATTTTTAGATTCATTATTGAAACCTATGTGTTTGGAATTTTAAAAAATGGATTTCATATTTTAAATAAGTGGTTCTAAATTATGTAAATATTTTTATTTTATTTTGGGGCATACGAATAGTAAATTTAGTAATATTTTAATTACCACAGTTAAGGGTAAACCTGGTAATTAAGGGTAACTAAAATATTATAAAATTACCCTAAAACATGTCGTAATTTTATTGGATAAGATATTTTAGAACAAAATCATACTTATGTAGATTTCATGGCCTTTTTGAGCCTCCTGGATGAATTTAAGTCTTTTATATTATTTTATAATAAGGGAAGTCCAATATGTTACACTCTTATTTTAATAATTATTACATTTTTTATATATGGTTATTTAAAGGATACCATCGACTATAAATAGTAATTTAAAAGCTAAATTTTTTATATTAATTATGGTAATTTATTTATAATTTTTATAAAATAGATATTTATATTAAATGGTGACACCATGATGATGCAATAATTGTTTAATTAATGGAAGAATCAAAGAAATGAAATTAAAAATATTAAAATAAATATAATTTGATAAAATTAATGTCATCCAAGAATTTTATAGACTAATTTTATATATTAGGGATGAGTTATAAGAGTGTTTTCAAATATATCATATTGTTATGATATTTTTAAAATGTCAAGTATTGAATAGTGTAAAAATTGACACTAATGATATTTTAAAATAAATAATATTTTATTAAATGATAAAAAATTATTAAAAATATATAATTCAGACAAAATATTTTTAGGAAGTTAAAAATTTCATAAATTTTCCATTTATGGCTCTTTAGGCATTTTATAGTAACTAAATTAACCCTTAAAGAGTAAAAAGCTAAGTTGTCATGGTAAGAGTTAAAGGGTTTAACTAAGGGTTAAAGCTAAAAGATAAGGGTAATAATGTGAAATAAACTTGTCTAAAAATTATTGGTTGAAATTATTTAAACACATATTCATATTATCATATAAATAACTCACTTTTGGATCCATTTGAAATAGATAATGAATTTATATTAATTTAATAGTATGAGTACCCCTCACCTCAATTACAAAACGTAAACTCCTCCCTCACTTCCTCACACCACTTTGAGCCTTCTAGATCAACAAAACACGGACCAAATAATATAAAAACCTCCATATATTCATCATATAATCATTACTTTGGGCATAAATCCATCCAAGGAATCCCTTTGGTGCAAACTAAAAGGAGTTACCCAAAGAAGAGGTAACATCTTTCCTCAAGCTCTTTAGTTTTATTTCCATTCTCCACCCCCTAAACTCTAATTATTTGATAATTATATAAAAAACAGTATCCTCAGTATACTAAGATGTTTTTATACTAATGTTACAACCTAAACATACATACAATTCAATCTAATGGGTAACAAGTATACTGTTTATGTGTAAGGCAAACTACCGCCTTACGAAATAATGATTGTTTGTTTTTCCTCTACCACCTTGCATGGTTGATAATTATGATGGAAACTATGTTTATATATGTTATATATTATATTTATCATGTATTTGTTCTTATTTAATTATTTTATAAGTCACACCCTTATGCTTTTCATTTTTTATAAATATGATAACATCGTCTGTGGAAGTGTGGACTACTACCTCCTCAAAGTGACACGATTCATTCATTCTATACATGGATTTTATAAAGGATGTTTTTAATAATAATATGTAACATATATAAAATAAAAACTATAATATAATTATAATATATATATAACATTTTCTTTTCATTCTTGTAGTATGACAAGGAAACGAAAGTAGCGTTCATGCATACGTATGACCTACCATCTCCATGAATGTAACATTTCATTAATTATCTCCAAATATTATGGATTATTATATATATATATATATATACTGAATATATATGATAATTATATAATGTTTTATATTATGGATATTATTAAATTACAATATAAGTAATAGGAAGGACAAATAACATGTCAAAACTTACTCGAGAAAGTAGGAAATTAACACCAGAAATAGTGAAAATAATAAAAGACTATTAATGGGTGATAAAATAATATAAGAAGATCATATATGATATAATAAACATTAATAAGGTTTTTATTTAAATTAATAACATGATTTAAATCATTATACAGGAGGTTAAAGCACATACAACTAAAAAGGAAGTGTAAGGTAAGGGTTTTCTTATCTCACTTTTACTTCTGTGAGATATATGCATTGTTTACCACTTATTCCTTATTTGTGGTGTATATACTATACTTTTATATATCATATCATTAATATCCTTATTCTCATGATATTATAATATTCATTCAATTTTATTCATTCATAGGTATTATGATTTAAATGTTTCAAAGTGGTATGAGACACTTTGGAATGTTTAATGATTTATTTCCTTAAGAAATTTTCAATGGTATCATTTAAAAGTATCTTCATCTATGTAAACATCATTTGTTTAATATTTTACTTTACTGAGATATATCTCTTATGATACCACATACCATATGTTATTGAAGTTTTTATGATTATTTTGACCGTGGATGTGCTATTTTGATACCATTCATGGTTTATGGTTAAAGTATTCACATTTAGTATGCTAGTTTTTCAATATGAATGTTTATGTTTCCCCAAGAGGAATTAATTGGACCTATTAAGTGATGGGAAGGGCCCAATATATCCCCTTGATTCATCATTAGGTCTCATGAGATGAAATTATTTGGCGAAAAACACTTGTTATTTGTTTCCAAGTAGTTTTAAATTGTCATGAGGATAGATCTTGACACAAATCAGACAAGTTCCTACCCACAGGCTTAAACTGTCACAAGGATATATCTTGATAGTAACTATCTTGGGGATATATATTGATAGTGAATACACCCAACATTATGAATTCCATCGTTATTATTATGCCATATGATTATTTGATTATTTATAATATCTATGGTTAAGTTTCCTAGCACATGTGATTATTTAAATGGCATGTGTATCAGTTATTTACATTTCTATATTGTTTATGTCATATTTACCCATAGATTCCACTATAAACTTACCCTTACTGATCATTTGATCTCACCACTTTCATATGTTTCATTTTTCCCCAGGATTCCAAGAAGTATATTATGACTGATATGCAGGGTTACATAAAGGGTGAATAATGGAAGTCTTAATGAAATTACTTGTGTATTTTATGTATCAAAATGAAATGTAGATTAAAATTATGTATCTAGTTTACCAAGAGTACTAAGATATTAGATCCCATGGGATGTGATTCCTTGTATCTTATGTCAATATATTAAAATAAGGCACCAGCTCCGGGCTATTGTGGTCGGGGTCATTACAGGGTGTGTCTAACACGGTATAAAATATGTTATCAAAAAAAATATTTTCAATATGCATTACATATAACATGTGAAAAACCAAAAAATTAGATCAATATGGTGGTTACCAAAAAATATAACATTTCATCCAATTATGATCTCTCCCAAAACCATTTATTTTTTGTTTGTTTATGGTTGGTACAAAAGTAATAGGAGGTAATGCAGAGATGATAGATTTTACCTGAATACTTGAGATCATTATTTAATATTCATCTCTTTCAATTCAAACTTTTTAAATTATTTCTATTCCTTCAAAAATGGTGATTCGTTGGAAGAAATCTCAAATGACAATCAAAATACCTATTCATTATCCCATTACTAATAATAAATTATTTATTCTATCCATGTAGTATGGACATGATTTTAGTCCATGTGTACTCTATCCAAATAAAATGTCATACTCCAGAAAGTCACAGATCATCCACATTAATTCAACCTTCTATTTAAAATTATGGACTTTAACTATATCAAATACAGTTACACCATTGTTCCATAATGAAATTAACTCATCAAATAGTGGCTTCTAATAAAAATTGATGTTCTTATTCAGATGTCCTAGAATTAATAAAACCATATAAATATATGGTTCCCTCATCAGAATCAAAAGATGTAATTAGTATAGAGTAATAAAAATAGACCAACTAGAATATTGACTATTGTAAGTACTAAATGGAAAAAAACAATCAGTAGAAATACTCAGCCGTATGTTATGAGGTTCTGAAGAAAAATGAAATATTTTTATGATCAAAGTGTTTCCAAGAATCAAAATCAAATGGATGATTTATTCTTAACTGATAGAAATATTTTATTTATGCCATGTCATCAATGTAGCTATGTTGTGAGACATAAATAAATGCTATAAATGGAGTGTAATTAGAAAATACCTCAATTTTTTCATAGGAAATATGGAATTTCCTTGTTGGTCCTTTTCATACCATGATTCTCCACATGTTTTACAATTAACTAATGATTTATAATTTTTATAATATAAGATGGATTCATTTGAACATGCATGGATCTTCTGATAACTAACACCCAAATTATGGACCAACCTCTTATTTTTATAGAAACCTATAGGTAATGTGTTTCTATCAGTAAACAACGATTTAACAGAAACAAAATTGATAGAAGAAACTTTTTGACATTCCAAATTCTGATTTAATATCCATAAATTTGTAAAAGCTTCAAGTTTTCTTATATTCAATCCTGAATAAAAGATCTTCTCAACAGATTTCAACAAACTATAAAATTAATAAGGTTCTGATTCATCATTTTTAATATCATTCTGAGTTGTTTTTTCCTGAATAGATGGGTCAACACCCACACATTTTAAATTCTAAAATGATGGATTTGAAAAAAAAATTGTATTTTCTACTGAATTTCATTCACCATGTTCATACCAAAAAATATAATCTTTCCTAAAATTGAAACACAGTAGATGAAGTCAAATGTTGTAAAAAATTTAAAAACTCATAAGATTACATTTTTTACATGGATATTTAATTGTTTATTCAAAAACAAATTTTGAATTTGATGATGAAAAAATATAAATATTTCAATAAACTCATTATAGAAAAGACTTATACCATATTCATTATGATTATTTTTGATGATTTATCCAATCACGATCATGTAATAGAAACTGATGTACTCTTTTTGAGTCCATAATTATCTATAAAAACAATAGAAATAATAATAATCATTACTTATTGTGACTAATTAAAAAAATTTAGTATATTTTAATTATATCTAATTAGTATTTATATTTTTTTACACAATTTATTACAAATTATAGTAATTTGATAATATTTTCAAATTATTAATGATTATTACCAATTATTTAAGCTATCACTATATTTTTAATAATCACTAATTATTGTGAATTTTTAATAATTGTTTTTATTTTTTATATTACATAATTTCTTAATAAAATATATTTACATAAAATATATTTTTACACATATTTTTAAATAAATAAACATATCGAATCTATATATACATACATACATATATATATATATATATATAAACTTAAACATTTTTTAAATGTTTTATATATATATATATATATATATTACACGATTTATTAATCAAATATCTTTTTACATGTTTTTTTAAACAAATATACATATAAAAATATATAAACATACAATCTATATATAAAAAACCCTACACATTTTTTGTAAACATTTATATATGTATATTCACATATTAATATATATATATATATATATATATATTACGTGATTTCTCAATCAAATATATATACATCAAATTTATTTTTGCACATCCTTTTAACAAATATACATAAAAAATCTATACATACATACATACATACATACATACATACATACATACATACATACATACATACATATATATATATATATATATTATCAAAAATCTTTCAAAATTTTTTAAAATGTTTATATATATATATTACTTGATTTCTTAATCAAATATATATACATAAAATATTTTTTAATACATCTTTTAAACATACATATATATCAAATCTATATAAACATGTATATATATATATCAAAAACCATACACGTTTTTTTAAAACATTTATATATGTATATTCACATGTTAATATATATATATATAGTACAATTTCTTAATCAAATATATAATCATAAAATATATTTTGTAATGTTTTTTAAACCAATATATATATCAAATATATGCATACATATATATCAAATATATTTTAACATGCTTTTTAAAATAAATATACATATAAAATCTATGCATATATATATATATATCAAAAGTCTTACACATTTTTTAAATGTTTATATATATATATTCACATGTTAATATATATATATATATATATTACATGAAATCTAAATCAAATATATATACACCAAATATATTTTGACATGTTTTTTAAATAAATATATATATCAATTATATATATATATATACACACACACACATAAATATATATATATATATATATATATATATATATATCAAAAATCATACATGTTTTTTTAAAACATTTATATATGTATATTCACATGTTAATATATATATACACAAATATTTATAATACTATATTTCCACATTTTAAATAAATTAAAACCAATCATAATATAACAATCAAATATGGTATAACATCACAACCACAATCCAAGCATTATCATAATTTATCAAAAATTATATCTCCATAAGCTTTCAATACAATTAACCAATTAAATAGATTTATATAAACTTTTTTAGTATCAAATATCCCTAAATAATTTCCATAATAATCATATTTCAAACAATAACATAAAAAACAAACTTTCATTAACCCTAAATACCAAACAAAAGAATCTATTAAATATAAAGGTTAAACAAAGAGGAAAATACTTCAAATCAATTGAAATCAACTCATGTGGAGTCAGTGGACACCCAAATAAGGAATAATAAAATTGTAATTACATTAAATACCAAAAAAAATCATAAAAATTGTGTAAATTTTATGACTAAGGGTTTGACCAAACCAATTTCAGTAAGATTGAATTAGAAATTGAAAAAAGAACAAAATAGCATAGAAGGGGAGTCTATACTTGATGTATTGGAACTCAAATCTACAAGAAATATGGTGTGATGGAAGATCTTTTGGAGAATTTATCTGAGGGTTGCACAATGAGAGCGATGAGATAATTGGATGATAAAGAGGAGGGGAGTAGAAAGGGGATCATGTGATGTTATAATTAATTTTTAATAGCAATGTTTTAATAGAGAAGAATTTTAATCCATGAATAAAGGTAATTTTCAATCTGTTTTTGAGATGAATTTAATTATACATCACTAAAGTTAATTTTTGATCTCTTTTTTGTGATTTATTTTATTATCTATCACAAAATTTCTTGGAGGTATTACCTGGTGTGCATGAATTCTAAATCTATTTGTGATGGGGGTAGATTTTTCATTGGAAATAATTATTATTTTTAACAGAAATGGTCGTTCTTAAAAATAACCAATTCTACTGTACTATTTGCAATGGGTTCATTCTCTATTAGAAATAACCCATCATAATAACCCATTTTTATTATTTTGTTTGGTGTATAATGAGATCCTTTTTTGTGAATATATACTTTAGGATTTTATGATTTGTATATATTGACCACTTCTCATTGTAGAGATAATGTCACTAAATCATTTATGAAAAGATCACTACAACCAATTCCAAATCATGAGTTGGGCAGTTTGACTCATGAATCTTTAATTGGGAGGAGGCATAGGCCATCAATTTGTCATATTGCATGAATACATAACCTAAGTCCTTTTTGGATGCATCACTATAGATCAAAAATCTTTTACCATTAGTGGATAATGTGAGCATTGGTGTAGTGATTGACCTCTTCTTTAAATATTCAAATATCTCCTTACAATAATTATTATAGACAAACATAACTGAATTCTAAGTTAGCTAGGTTAGTGGGCTTGAAAATCATGAGAAGTTTCTCACAAATTAATGATAATACCCAACTAATCTAAGGAAACTATAGATTTCCATCACATATGTTAGTCTAGGCCATAATTCATTTCCCCCTATTTTCTAATGTTCCATTGATATCACTTTGTTTGGGATAACATGCCACATGAATGTTACTTTATCTATCCAAAACTCACATTTATTTTACTTTACAAATAAAATTTCATTTCATAAATTCTTCAGCATATAATTAAAATTCTCCTCACGCTCCTCCTTACTTTTGGAGTAGATAATAATATTGTCTATATAGAATACCAATAATTTATTAAGGTAATCCCTAAAGACACAATTCATTAAGTCTATGAAGATATCTAGAGCATTACTAGGTCCAAATGGAACCACTATAAACTCATAGTGTCTAAAACTTATATGAAAAACAATCTTGGGGATATCCTCCTCCTTCACCATTACTTGAAATGTCCCGAATGAAGATCCAACTTTGAGAAGTACTTGGATCCATATAGCTGATGGAATAATTAATCAATCCATGATAGATGATACTTGTTCTTTATCATGATATATTTGAACTCATAATAATTAATACAGATGCGCATTGACCCATCCTTCTTGATGAAGTGGAGAGGCGCACCCTCCAATGGCCCGAAGGCCTTCATTTTTTATTGATTTTCGATAATCCACCTTTCAAGGGGTGAGGTGGAACCCTTACAAGGCCGAGAGGCGCACCCCATGGTGAAGAAATTGGGTGTATAAACCCTTTATATAGGTTCTATTATAGTTACTTCATCATCTCCTTAAGTTAAAAAATGGTTATTCTATATGGAGTCTTGAATAGTATCAAATATCTAGGTATAAGATCATTTTAAAACTTAAACTCATGGCTTGGAGGAATACTAGGTGATTCTTCGGTAAACACATCAACATATTCCCTTATAATGGGTATGTCATCAAGGATGATATTTTCCTTAGTCTCAGTCATTTGATCTAGATACACTTTCTCATAAGTCAATAGTATCTATGCTTGATATTATGATACCAAAAGATATCCATCCACCTTCTTGAACTTGTATATAATTAGAGGGTGATTTTTTTCTCTTGAAAATTTATGTTTTCTAAATTCAAATAAATTCAATCCATACCTAGAATAAAATAAAATTATATAAAAGGGAGTATCACAAGGTTCACCAAGAAATTCAACCCATAAATCTGGATAAGGAATGAGTTATATGTTTAGGATGCAATAATTTACCCATTTTTCATCTTCATCGATAACCTAAATTCCATGTTTTGATGTGATTTTTAAATATTTCTATTAAACTTGTGTGATATGAAAAAATGTGTAAAACTAAAATAAAATAGTACATTAAATATGCTTGAATAAATAACTAGAATATCTGTTACCACCTTTTTTTTCAGGATCCACCTTAGTAGTTGTGATAACATAAGCTCTCCCTTTCTCTCTTAGGGTTATTGTCATCAGTTATCGTTAAAAAACCTTCTCTTAGTATATTGATTCACATAGTGTCCTTATTCATTATAGTTGAAACATTATACAATAGGCTAAGGTTCAACTATATTATTCCTTTCTTCTATTACATTGGTTGTTTTCTCCTGTCGGTATTCATTAGCTAGGTGTATTTCCTCTCGTACCTAAAACATTTCCTTACCCCCTTCAAGAAACTTGTGGGATGCTACTTCCCACAATTTTAACAAGTTCTGTGTCATACTTTATTTCCCCTATGATATTTCTTAATTTCACCACCATAATTAAAATCAATTATCTAATTCCTATATCCTAGACCTTGAGACTCATGAGATTTAGTGATCTCCATTTCAACATTGATATCACATCAGGAAATTTACTCATAGATTTAAAAGTCTTGAATCGCTAAAGCCTTTTATATAATTGATTTTATCCCACTAAATAAGTGGTAAATTTTTATTTTAGGGTCAATGAAAAATCTAGAGAAGTATCTTGCAAGCCTTGTGAAATGCATATCATATGCCCCGATGGATTCATCTTCCCCCTTCTTGAGGATAAGGAAATACCTCTCCATTTTAAGTTGAAGAGTGTGAGGAATTTATTTATCTAATTTTTTTCTAGAATTATTTCCACTCCATCACTTCAATATATTTTTCAATATTTATATTTTTTATAAATTTCCACCATTGGTCGGCTTCTACCTCCATAAAATAAACCACCAGAATGAACTTATCTTACTTAGATAATTAAAGTTTGGAGATGATATTTTCAATGGATTTGATCCATTTTTCTATGATTAAGGGGTCATAAGATCCACTGAAATTTATATGTATTTATTATATAAAGGTATCAATCTCAACTTTCTCTTTATTAGGGGATGTGGGTGTTCCTCTCGAGTCCAGTTTTATTTCAAAACGTGAGTTGGTTGAGAAATTACTGTTATGAGGTTCTAGATTCTTTCTCCCATCTGGTTGGGAATCTCATTTGGGAAGTCATTACATTTCCCCTCACATTGGTTGTTGACTCGGTTCCTCCTATTTTCATCCATTAACTTAAATAAAGTGACAATTAGTGATGAGAATTTTTAAACTATTAATCATATAAAAATTTAATTAAGAATATAAACGGGATAGCTCATAAATGTCATACATTCCTTATCATATGAATTTATAGGTTTCAATATAAGTTATCCATGATCTATTTCCTAACATTAAATTTTATGGTAATTTTTTATTCCCTTCATAATGGTTTGTAAATAGCTTGTGAATTTACCAAATCATGTCCCTCGGGAGTCTCAAACCTAGTGTATAGAAAGGAATTTTTTTTCATGCACCAATTGATGATTGTATCAATTCCCAATGTTTCATTTTCAGGGTTATAAAAACTAGGTACTACTTATTGGATTGATAACAATGGAAAGAAATACTAGGGGTGAATAGTTGTTTAAATTTTTTTATTAAAAATAAATCAGAGTTAATAAAATAATGATCTATAGTGAGTGATGTGTTTGTGAAATTAAGTGTAGCGGAAATAAAAAGGAAGAACACCAAGATTTATAGTAGTTCATATCAATAAGATCCCAGTCCATTCCTCAACCTTCTCTATTACATGAGAAGATTATTATCCATTAAGAACCTCCCTTTTAAACTTGTGAGAACCTATTATATACTTTTCCTTTTACAAATACTCTGAGGCACAACCCAATTTTTTTATAGGAGACTAAACCTAGTCTATGACCAGAATTTTGATTGGGAGTCACGACCCAGACTTCCTTTTTGGTGGTGGAATAACCAGACAAGGCAATACTTCCTTTTGATTAGGATAATCACAAACCATACCTAAACAATTATAGATAGAAGAAATAAAATATAACAAAATAAAAATTAAATTAAATGATCCGATTATCAAATTATGTCAAAGATGATGAATCTCAATGATCATTGATCACTTCCTTAGAACAAGGCCAAACATTGAAGTTATTCTATGATCACAACTAAGGAACAAAATTCATTGAAGTTTCTTTATGGAATTAGAGCATTATTAATTATGTCATAATAGTCTATCTAAGTATTTGAATAAAATTTGTTATGACAATTGATGATATTTATAATGAAATAATCTCACTTTATTAAAATAAATATCCTCTCTGAGTGTTTACATATCCAATAACTCGATGCCACGAGTTAGCGTATAAAAAATATAATATAACAATTACCTTTGTTTACAAAATTTGTGTTGAATGATAAAAGAAATTTCATGATCGTTATTTCTTCATGAAATGTGAGTATAAAAATTCCAACATGATTATTAGAACATCAATATCTAATAAACATGAATAAACTACAAGTTTATAAAAATATTAGAAGTTTCATAAAACAAAGCATTGTAAAAAAATTCAACTACAAATATATATGTGTATAAAATATGATCAAAATTATTTTTACACAACATATAATTGTATTTTAGAAAAATATAATAAAATATTTATCAAAATATTTATTCTAATTATATAAATTAAAAATATAAGAAATATAATTTTTGAAAAATTATTTAAACTAACTATAGATCGAAATACCTGGCTGAAGCATGGTGTTGCTACTGTGGACAAGATACCATCATATTGATCTACTATTTTTGTCAAACGGTAGAATGATCTACCATTAAGTATCATGATCTACCATTTCTGCATGGAACAAAAGATCTACCATTATCCAATGGTAGATTTTTCAACCATTAATAAAAATTGATCTACAATTTTCCAATGATAGTTTCCTTTATTATTGGTGCAAAGTGATCTACCATTATGGATGCATAGTACAACCATCATGCATAAAGATGTTGCTGTGAAGAGTAGGTTCTACCATTATTGGATGGTGAATGGTTAATTATTGATGGATATACCATTAAACATAGAGGAACAGTTGAATGGTGGTGCGTTCTACCATCAATATGAGATCTATCATCAATTTGTGATCTACCATTGAGAAACGGTAGACTGATCTACTAGTGATTGAAGGAGTAACCTGTTGAAGTCTAGTGATCAACCAATGTTGTTAAATAGTGCTTGAAATAGTACTTGAAATAGTACTGGAGAAGAGTGTCAAACTGAATGACCTGAATGATGATGATAATGAGTATGCAGACATTTTTCTTTGGATTATTAGTATACATACATGTGGTTTGAATAACCTGGAATTAATCCATAGGTTTGAACAAACTCAATTCATCCATCATATCCATGATAAGAAGAGCTTCAGTGAACTCTGGAGAATAATAAAACTTTGAATAATTCTTGAGGAAGAAGACTAAGTATTTCAAAAAATGTGAAGCATGGGAGATCGAACAATGTGTGTGAGATTAGATGGCCCATGAGAAATGGATCGGACGACGGATCACATATCTATATCTTTGAAATGGACGAATAGTGACACGCCATCCATTTTACCACATCATAAATCCACAAGTGCTGACCTAAAGTATATCACACAACCTATGCCATAGCATTGTTGAGCTTCCAATGGGGTATCAACACCCACACACCCTTATTCGTTTACTTGGGCTTCAGCCCATCGGTATAGTCATCCCACTCCGTGCGCCTTATGGTGATATCTCTCAAATATTATACATAGGCACACTACTGCCACTATGGTTGTCCCTTGGGGTTTATCTCCCATGGGATTGACCTGTTGTGTCACCTATGTGGTTAAGGGAGGGATCAGGTTAGCCATGGTTGGATAATTTTTTAACCAATGGCCACCAAAAAAACCATAAAATTTGTACTTAAAATAATGTGATGATATGATTAATAAATAGAAAATAAAAATAAAAAGATTCATTGAACATTAATACATTCAAATAAGAAATTATTATTTAATTTTTTTTAAAAAAATTTGAATTAAATAAAATTAAGGAGGTAGTAATTTATCAAAAAAGCTGTTAAATAATTACAGAACGGGCTCAAACTCTAAAAATATTCCATTTTTTATAAATTAAAAAACTCATATTTTATAAAAATTTCAAAAGAAATTATAATTTTTTTTGAAATTTATCAAAAAATACATTAAAATAAAATCTTTAAAACAATCTTCCTCTTAAACAGTATAAACTACTTAAAATTAACAGATAAGAAATATTTTAGAAATAATATCATTTAGTTATAGTAAAAATGTAAACAAAATATAAAACAGAGTGTAATTTTATCAAGACAATAACTATAATAAAAAAATATTAAACTTCAATATACCGAATTCAAACTTCATTTTCTAAAATTTGATAGAATTTGATGTTTTTGTGAATATTTCATCTAATTGTTTTTTAGTAGGAAAAAATTCTAAACATATATCACCTTTATTTACATGTACCTCATAAAATGAAATCTAACATCTATATATTTTTTTTCTAGAGTGTTGTAGAGGGTTTTTATTGATTAAAACTTCACTAGAAACATCACATAAGATTGGAACTTTATCTAAAAAAATATGAAAATCACACATTTTTTGTTTCATCCATAAACTTTGTGAACAAAAATTAGTAACAACAACATATTCTACCTCAGTTTTAGATTGTTTTATAAAAATATATTTCATTGAACTCCAAGAAATTAAACTTTCACCTAAAAAATTACCCATACCTATAGTGATTTTCTGGTCAAGTCTACAACCTCTAAAATCAGAATCAGAGTAAGATAGTAAATAAAAACATTTCTCACTAGAATATAACAACCCCTTATGAACAGTACCCCTGATACATCTAATTAATCTATTAATAGCTTTAAGATAAATTTCATTAGGGTTGTACTGAAATCTAGAACACAGACAGACTGAGAACATTATGTTTGGTCTATACACAATGAGATAGAATAAGTTACCTATCACGCCTCTATACAGTTTAATATCAACTAACATTATAAACTCATCTAAATACAATTTTTAATTAGAAAAAAATATGTGTTTCCATAGTTTTACTAGAATCAAGCCCATGCATTTTAACAAGTTATTCATCATATTTAGTTTAATTTAAGAAAATGTCATATTTTCTTTGATTAATTATCATACCAAGAAAAAAATTTAGTTCTCCCATTAAGATCATGTCAAATACACTAGTTATTAGTTTATAAAAATCAATACATACTAAATCATTTATTGAAACAAATATTATATAATCAATATAAATATGTATAATCAATATATCATTAAAAACATTATATGTAAATAAGTTAGGATCAACCTTACCTTTAACAAAATCATTTTGTAATAAAAATTGAGTTAGTCATTCATAACAAGATTAAGAAGCTTTCTTATGACTATATAAAGCTTTATTAAGTTTTAAAACATGATTTGGAAGTTTATCATGTTTCAAATATATGGGGTTATTTAACATAAACTTCCTTTGAAATATTCCATTTAAAAAATCACTTTTTACATCCATGTGAAATAATTTGATATTTTGAAAATAAGAAAAGGCTAATAGAATTATAATTTCTTCCTGTTGGATCTGAATCTACAGATTATACACAAGAGGGGGGGGGGTGAATTGTGTCTTTTGCAATTTTTCGATAACTCTTTTCTTGAACTAGTTCTATCCTTTATACTTTATCAGATTTGATCGTGAAACAGAATAAGTAAAATCAAGAACACAAAGATGTATAGTGGTTCGGGGAATAAAAGGCCCCTAGTCCACTCCACCAACGCTCAACTCCATGATCTTGATGATTTTTACTATCTGGTCCTCTTTTCCACAGACCTGTTCACAACTAAGTACAGGCAGTTAGCACCTTTATAATCCAAGGAAAAACAAAGCCTTATGGTTCAAACATGAACCTACACACCTTAGAACGAGAAGCTAGTTACTCAAGAATAAAAAGAATTTCAAAAAGAAATTTTCCAGTTGATCTTCACAATTGCAACAGAATGCAATTGACAATAGATGGATCAAAGTCTCTAGAAATATTGATCTTCAAGATGAAGCAGTTCTAAGTTGATCCAGTTGCAGTAGATATAGAGATATAGTTCACAACTTCAATAGTAGTAGATCCACAGTAGATATTCGATGTAGAACAGGTGAATCTTCTATCGAGTTCCTTTTTCTTGAAAGAACAGAGCTTTGACGCTCCTTTTTGAATCAGCAGATCAATCGTGAATTTCCACAGTCTCTATTTTCCACTTTTTTAATAATAGATCAATCACATACATTCCTATACCTGGTGTTTCAGAGATAACATATATAATAAAGCTTAGCATATCTCCTGCACATTTAGATCCATAAAAGTCTCCTTCTGATTCACAATATTCAAAAATTTAAATTTACAGAGAGGACGTAACTTCCCTTAATACTCGGCATAAAAAGCTCCTTTTAATTCGATCTTAAATCCATTAATAAAATGGATTTGAATTAGTCAAAGTCGTACTTTAAAAATGACTTTAAATCTGGCTTGAAATCCACCCAGAAATCAGCTTACTGATTGTAACACCCCAGGTAAATAAAGAATATGACATTTTCATATTTATCCATATTTGTGAATAAAATATTAATATTACTTTAAAGGGGATGCAATGCTCGATGGCGTACCCAACACGCAACAATGAGTTTCTTGGGAATCTTATGTTGCACTCAAATAATAAAATAATATTATTTTAAATGGTAGTTAACATGTAGCCGTTGTATTGGCGGGAATGGATAGAAATAACTAAAATATGATTATATATGTTTTTTAATGTTTTTTTTACATTTATCCAATAAATGCTAAAGGCTTAAAATACGGAAAGAATTCAATTTTAGGCGTATATGCCCTATTTTTTCACTAAAGGTTCATTTATCACCTTTTGATGGCGAACTGTCCTTAAATATAGTTTTGATCACTCTTATACATTATTTTGGACCAAATAAAACTCTTCTTTAGAATTTGGACATCAAAATTTACTTTGTGTAAATTTTTGGTATCTTTCTGATAAAGTTCATTTTTTTAATGAATAGTATAAAATGTTGTATTTTAATTCAAAACCACTTTTTAATCTAATTTATTTATATGATTAGATTATATTTTGAATTGGTTTTAAAGTGAAATTAGAAAATATTTTTACCATTAAATCCAATAGTGGTCGTTGGAATTAATTTCACTTTGAAATCAGACTTAAACTAGTGTCAATCTTTTGATACTTATTGTTTTATAAAAACACGCTATTTGTCATGACAGCGGGAATTAATTATTAAATTAATTAATTTGACTTATATGTTTTGAATTTTGTAAAATGGACTTCATTTTTGAATTCGGAATATCAAATATAGCTTAGGGTGAATTTTTGGTAATTTTCTGAAAAACTTCAATTTTTGATGAATAGTGAAACCACTAGGTGGTAATCAAGCAAACTGATTTTTCAGTTAAATGAAAGTTTACCACTAATGTGTATTGAATTTTAAAAATCCGACATACATGGTTGTCATTAAGAAGTAAAATGTGGTTCAATGGGATAAAAATAATTTTTTGGTGAATAGTAACTTATTAAGTTTTTAATCGCGTTTAGTGGTAATTAGTGTAGTTTAAGGTAAAAATAATGCTTTAATAAAATGAAATGAACTTGAAACATGTCCCAACCTCATTGGTTGTGTCATGGCCGACCATGAAAAGCCATGGGTCAACTTGGGGACCCCATGGATCCACTTTTGTTGGGAAATGACATAAATTACTTTTTATTTAATGTTGAAGTGTAAATGACACAAACATAATATGTTTTACGAAAACAATTTTTAAGTGGGGTTATACAAGTCCAAATTTTGATTATAAATATTCATTGGAAAGATAAAAAGATTTACTACATAATAGTAGTTTTTTTATAATTTTTATACATTAAATAAATTATATTATTTATGACATAATAATGATGCAGCGATGACATCATTATTTGACGATTTAATTAAAATGGAATGATAATGAAAAATCTACAAACTAAACATGGCCAAAACCAATTGGATGAGTGGATTTCGATGCCTTATCACCTTATCCAAGAATTATATCAATGTGGGACCTTTTGAAACCGAAACACATTTTCAAATAAAGTAATATTTCTTACTTTCCAAAACTGCCCCTCCTCTCCTCTTATAAAAGGCCCCCACCTCTACCTCTTTTCCCACACTCCTCAAGCCTTTGGCTCGGCCAAAACCTGCCAATTTACTCTCTCCACATTCCTCCCCTCATCATAGAGGTTTCCCTTTTGGCAGAATTTTTACTAAGGAAGCCTTTAGGCTCAAATCAAAAGGAGTTACACTTTTAAAGGTAATCCATTCTCTCAGGTTCATTTGTATTATTTTGCTTCTCCAACCCCCTAAACTCTTTTTATTTACTTCTTTTGTAACAACACCAGTATCTTCAATATACTAGGATATTGTTATAGGATTTATTTGAGCTACACTCTCACACAACTACATCAAATGGTTAAAGAACATACGGTTTCCGTGGATGGCGAAATTCTGCCTCCCGAAACGATGATTGTTCAATACTCATTTAACACCTTCAAAGGTGGTAATTATGATGTCACTATTTTTATATATGATATATAATATGTTTATGTTTTACTTATGCTTCTGTATTTTTCATTTGTGTCTTACCTTTATGGTTTCCATTATGGGTAAACGCGATATCTTCATTTAAGGAAGTGCGGACTACCGCCCCCTCAAAGTGATTTGATTCGTTAAATACCATATGTGGGACTTATAAAGGATGGAAATATGATATTATATATGATATTATACTGTAATTATAATATACCTTTATATCATTATTATTCCATTCTATAAAATATGAAATACAAATGAAAGTAGCGTTCATGCGTACGTACGGCTTACCATCTCCATGAACGGTGCATTTCATTTCTTACCTCCAAATGATTATGTAATGTTATAAATGCATGCATGTACTGGATATATATGACATATATTATATCTACATCATGAATACAATTCTGGATATAATAAACATTTGGCCACACGAACAACATGTAATTGTAAGAAGTCCACTTTCGACTTAAGAACCAAATATCGACAAAACAATCATTATTAACTTAATGATTACATAGTGTTTATAACAAGAAAATAAGTGATATAAAAGGAATAATAAGCTTGAAAAAGGTTCATAATCAAGTAGAAATTAACTCAAGTTTATTATTCAGGAGATTAAAGAACGATCGAGTCAAGTCGGACCCGAGGTAAGGGATCCTACTCCTCTCTTTTTAAGTACACTCTTTTATGTCATTCCTTCTAAGCTCATCTTTCTTGTGATTGGGATGTTCTTTTATATTATACTTACTGTAATTTTTATGTTCATGTGATGAGGGACCCTATTCTATCTCATCAATCCATTTTTGACGTTTTGAGTGGCGCCGTTAGGCTGCCGAACTTTCGTAAAAGATCTAACCTCTCTCTTTCTTTTTAAGTACTCTCCTTTACGTCACTTATTTTAAGCTCATCTTTGTAATATTGGGGGATGTTATTTTATATTACTCTTGCTGTAAATTTTATTGTAATGTGATGAGATACCCTATTTGATCTCATCAATCCATATTCGGAAGTTTTATGTGGCGCCGCTAGGCTGCCGAGTTTTCGTAAGGGATTTTTTTTCATCTCACTTTTATTCCCGTGAGATTTATGCTACATTTGCCACAAATTCCATTGAGTGGGGTACGTACTGCCAATTATTCTACTCCTTGTGTAATATACTTTCATTTATGAGTATTTACATCAATGATCTATTGTCCTTTCATGGGGTGTATGTTTTGAAAGATACCCAAGTCGGTAAGGGAACCTTTCACCCTCCTCTTTTTTTTAAAAGACTTCTTTTGTTGGGTCTTTTAATTCACATATTGTTATGTTGGGATATGTTCTCATATATCCTTATTGATGTAAATTTTATGTCCAAGTGATGAGATACACTTTTTATCTCTCATCAACTCATTTTGATGTGATGCTGTTAGGCTGTCAAGGGAACTTTTTAACCCAATTTCAATTTCTTTGGGTTCAACATGTAGTCATTGAATATGTCATCCATTGAATATGTGTGAATGACCTTTTATTGTTTTACACTTAATATCCACTTATATCGGGTGTATTTATATTTGTCACACATATTTTTGAGATTGATTTGTCCTTAATTTAAGGATACCTTCTTTATAAGGGATTTCATCACATTTGACATTTCTATTGAGGGTTCATTGTTGTTATGCACCAATTCACTCTTATATGGTGTATATACTGTCCTTTGGAGTATTATATCATGAATCCATTTATTCTCATGATATTATAAAGTTCTGACTAAATGTTATTCCTTAATTATTGTATTCAAGTGTCTCTGATTTTGGTAAAACCCCTTTAACCAAAATATTGTTTTAAATGTTTTAATTATTTGTTCTTATTAATATCCATGTTTTCAAAATGGTTTTAAGGATTTATTTATATGGATATTAATGGTTTAAAATTTTAATCTTCAAGGTGGTATGGGACACTTTGATTCAAAAATCTCTTTATTAAATGTTTTAAATGGTTTTGGAAATGGTTTCTTTTTGAATGGATTCAATATTTCAATATACTAAAATGTTATATTGTGATTGAAATATGGAAATGTTATGTTTCCTTTATACATGTTTTATGTGACACATTTATGTTATGGTTCTTGGGCATTGTTATGAAAATGGGTGGTTCCGTGATAAACTAAGGGCGGATGAGCCTGTTATAGCTCTCCAATGCATTGGGTAACGCGAAGGAGTGAAACGTTAAGGTTTCTCCGAAGAGATTTAGGGAATATAATGTGATGGGTATTACAAACGTAACCAAGAGGGTTACTCCCTACATAAGAATGTTATGAATGCCTCAAGTTACCTTTATGTCTTATGATTTCTATGATTAATTCATGATTTTATGAGGTATGTTAAAGTGCCTATGTTTTATGGGTAAATTATGATTTCATTCTTATGTATATATGAACTCATGTTTCCTTTCCATATTTTTATATCCCTTACTGAGCTTTTTATGCTCATCCAAAGTTTTTGAAATGTTTTTCAGGTCAAGGTAAAGGTATATGATAAGATTATAGAGTCAAGGATGTGTTAAGAGAGAATCCATGTTTTATTTTCAATATGTTTCCGTTGATGGGAATAATGAATACGGTCTTTTATGTAACCACTTTGTTTGAATGTGGAATGTAATGCATGTTTCATGATCTAATTCTCTAAAACTCTAAACCTGAAAAGATCCTCAATGTTTAATCTTGTAATAACTCACGATTAAGAAAGGTTTAGGGCTGGGGCCTTATAGTTGGTATCAGAGGTCGGTTTAGATAACTTTAGAGGTTAGGGTATTCTCTAAGCACAAGTGACATTACCATAATGGTTAGGATTTCAGAAAGAGTACTAGTTTTAGATAAAGTGAATGAGAAAGTATATATTATTGTTTATCTTACTCATTAGTACATGATGGTTATGTTGATATACTCACACTGACCTTTTTGGTTTTAGTAAATGGCTGGATCTAGCAGGCACCAATGTGACAATGGGTTTGAAGGAAACTGTGGTGGTTCTCTGATTAAGAGACTGGATGAGATGGGAGATTCAATGAGGAATCTCATGGTTGTTATAAACCAACTATCAAGGAGTCATGATCAACCACTTCAACCATGGTGAGTTCTCTAATGCATCATGTACGAGATGGCCAACTCGATGTGGAAATTCAGGTAATAATTATTAAGGTAACCATTAGGGTTTATATGATCCTTACTTTTGAGGTAATTATGGGTTATTATATGATATGATGGAAAATGAAAGGCATGAGATAAACTTGAGGTTAAAATATGTTATGATTATTCTTGAAGATTTTATCTCATTTTGGGGAATGTTTTAAGAATTATATAGTTTTGGAAAAAGGACAACACGCAGACCGTGTGACAACCCGTCGCGTCGGACAAAGCTGCGGGAATCGAACCCACAACCAAAGTGCGACTGGTATTTAACGCCTACCACTGGACTACGTGAAGTCCCTGGTTAGTTTGACTGGTTCTTTTTGGTTATATGATTTTATGAATTAAGAGTAATTTGATTTGGGGTTATTTATAAAAATGATTAACCTATCATGGAGGATATGTGATTAGGTTAATTACTTTTCAATGCGAGACTTTAGAAGCAACTGATGTTGTTTGGAGATAAATGTTACGATTTAACTTGGAAGACTATGTGACTAAATAATTCAAATATTTGGGTTTCAATCTTATATTGGTTTACATTGAAGAATTTTATGGAAAAATTGTTTATCGGATGGTCCTCGTTGAACTTTGGGTTTTGTTGGACAAATTTTGGAGATGAAGAATAGATTTTCTTTTTATAAAGGGTTATCCTTTTCTGGATTATCTGATCTTGTACTAGCCTTTTTGGTTTTGGTTTTGGTTAAAGTCTAATGACATGGGAAGTATATAGTTCTCTTTTGTGGATTAGGTGATTCTCTAGAAGTTGATTATAGTACTCTTAATGTGAACAAGTCTTCCTAAATACTCGTCTTTTGGAGAAAATATGAGTTTGTGTAAGGAATCTAATAAAAGTTGAAAGTCAACATGATAAGTGATTATGTTTCCTTATGAATAATTTCCTCATTAAAAAGTAACTTAAAACAAAAATGTTTTCTATTAACTTTTCCTACTGGGGAATCGAATACCGTTTAACCCATCACAAGTTTGTGATTTTCTCGTGGTTTACTTTCTCCTAAACGTGTTTTCTATCACTCTCCATCAGAACATGACCCTTTGTTTTTTCCTCAATGTCCATATTTTCATACTTGGAATCCTAGTATGGGTTAACTCGGGTGACCTCTGTGCTTATCTTTCTTTATTTTAAAGTGGTTGTTTTACCGACTCTTCATCCGATGCGGGACTTTCAATGATGTTTCCAAGCCCAATTTTTTTAAAATTGTGAGGACGCAATTCCCAAAAGGGGGGAAGGATGTAACACCCCAGGTAAATAAAGAATATGACATTTTCATATTTATCCATATTTGTGAATAAAATATTAATGTGACTTTAAAGGGGATGCAATGCTCGATGGCGTACCCAACACGCAACAACGAGTTTCTTGGGAATCTTATGTTGCACTCAAATAATAAAATAATATTATTTTAAATGGTAGTTAACATGTAGCCGTTGTATTGGAGGGAATGGATAGAAATAACTAAAATATGATTATATATGTTTTTTAATGTTTCTTTTACATTTATCCAATAAATGCTAAAGGCTTAAAATACGGAAAGAATTCAATTTTAGGAGTATATGCCCTATTTTTTCACTAAAGGTTCACTTATCACCTTTTGATGGCGAACTGTCCTTAAATATAGTTTTGATCACTCTTATACATTATTTTGGACCAAATAAAACTCTTCTTTAGAATTTGGACATCAAAATTTACTTTGTGTAAATTTTTGGTATCTTTCTGATAAAGTTCATTTTTTTAATGAATAGTATAAAATGTTGTATTTTAATTCAAAACCACTTTTTAATCTAATTTATTTATATGATTAGATTATATTTTGAATTGGTTTTAAAGTGAAATTAGAAAATATTTTTACCATTAAATCCAATAGTGGTCGTTGGAATTAATTTCACTTTGAAATCAGACTTAAACTAGTGTCAATCTTTTGATACTTATTGTTTTATAAAAACATGCTATTTGTCATGACAGCGGGAATTAATTATTAAATTAATTAATTTGACTTATATGTTTTGAATTTTGTAAAATGGACTTCATTTTTGAATTCGGAATATCAAATATAGCTTAGGGTGAATTTTTGTTAATTTTCTGAAAAACTTCAATTTTTGATGAATAGTGAAACCACTAGGTGGTAATCAAGCAAACTGACTTTTCAGTTAAATGAAAGTTTACCACTAATGTGTATTGAATTTTAAAAATCCGACATACATGGTTGTCATTAAGAAGTAAAATGTGGTTCAATGGGATAAAAATAATTTTTTGGTGAATAGTAACTTATTAAGTTTTTAATCGCGTTTAGTGGTAATTAGTGTAGTTTAAGGTAAAAATAATGCTTTAATAAAATGAAATGAACTTGAAACATGTCCCAACCTCATTGGTTGTGTCATGGCCGACCATGAAAATCCATGGGTCAACTTGGGGACCCCATGGATCCACTTTTGTTGGGAAATGACATAAATTACTTTTTATTTAATGTTGAAGTGAAAATGACACAAACATAATATGTTTTACGAAAACAATTTTTAAGTGGGGTTATACAAGTCCAAATTTTGATTATAAATATTCATTGGAAAGATACAAAGATTTAATACATAATAGTAGTTTTTTTATAATTTTTATACATTAAATAAATTATATTATTTATGACATAATAATGATGCAGCGATGACATCATTATTTGACGATTTAATTAAAATGGAATGATAATGAAAAATCTACAAACTACACATGGCCAAAACCAATTGGATGAGTGTATTTCGATGCCTTATCACCTTATCCAAGAATTATATCAATGTGGGACCTTTTGAAACCGAAACACATTTTCAAATAAAGTAATATTTCTTACTTTCCAAAACTGCCCCTCCTCTCCTCTTATAAAAGGCCCCCACCTCTACCTCTTTTCCCACACTCCTCAAGCCTTTGGCTCGGCCAAACCCTGCCCATTTACTCTCTCCACATCCCTCCCCTCATCCTAGAGGTTTCCCTTTTGGCATAATCCTTACTAAGGAAGCCTTTAGGCTCAAATCAAAAGGAGTTACACTTTTAAAGGTAATCCATTCTCTCAGGTTCATTTGTTTTATTTTGCTTCTCCAACCCCCTAAACTCTTTTTATTTACTTCTTTTGTAACAAAACCAGTATCTTAAATATACTAGGATGTTGTTATAGGATTTATTTGAGCTACACTCTCACACAACTACATCAAATGGTTAAAGAACATACGGTTTCCGTGGATGGCGAAATTCTGCCTCCCGAAACGATGATTGTTCAATACTCATTTAACACCTTCAAAGGTGGTCATTATGATGTCACTATTTTTATATATGATATATAATATGTTTATGTTTTATTTATGCTTCTGTATTTTTCATTTTTGTCTTACCTTTATGGTTTCCATTATGGGTAAACGCGATATCTTCATTTAAGGAAGTGCGGACTACCGCCCCCTCAAAGTGATTTGATTCGTTAAATACCATATGTGGGACGTATAAAGGATGGAAATATGATATTATATATGATATTATACTGGAATTATAATATACCTTTATATCATTATTATTCCATTCCATAAAAATATGAAATATAAATGAAAGTAGCGTTCATGCGTACGTACGGCTTACCATCTCCATGAACGGTGCATTTCATTTCTTACCTCCAAATGATTATGTAATGTTATAAATGCATGAATGTACTGGATATATATGACATATATTATATCTACATCATGAATACAATTCTGGATATAATAAACATTTGGCCACACGAACAACATGTAATTGTAAGAAGTCCACTTTCGACTTAAGAACCAAATATCGACAAAACAATCATTACTAACTTAATGATTACATAGTGTTTATAACAAGGAAATAAGTGATATAAAAGGAATAATAAGCTTTAAAAAGGTTCATAATCAAGTAGAAATTAACTCAAGTTTATTATTCAGGAGATTAAAGAACGATCGAGTCAAGTCGGACCCGAGGTAAGGGATCCTACTCCTCTCTTTTTAAGTACACTCTTTTATGTCATTCCTTCTAAGCACATCTTTCTTGTGATTGGGATGTTCTTTTATATTATACTTACTATAATTTTTATGTTCATGTGATGAGGGACCCTATTCTCTCTCATCAATCCATTTTTGACGTTTTGAGTGGCGCCGTTAGGCTGCCGAACTTTCGTAAAAGATCTAACCTCTCTCTTTCTTTTTAAGTACTCTCCTTTACGTCACTTCTTTTAAGCTCATCTTTGTAATGTTGGGGGATGTTCTTTTATATTACTCTTTCTGTACATTTTATTGTAATGTGATGAGATACCCTATTTGATCTCATCAATCCATATTCGGAAGTTTTATGTGGCGCCGCTAGGCTGCCGAGTTTTCGTAAGGGATTTTTTTTCATCTCACTTTTATTCCCGTGAGATTTATGCTACATTTGCCACAAATTCCATTGAGTGGTGTACGTACTGCCAATTATTCTACTCCTTGTGTAATATAATTTCATTTATGAGTATTTACATCAATGATCTATTGTCCTTCTTTCATGGGGTGTATGTTTTGAAAGATACCCAAGTCGGTAAGGGAACCTTTCACCCTCCTCTTTTTTTTAAAAGACTTCTTTTGTTGGGTCTTTTAATTCACATATTGTTATGTTGGGATATGTTCTCATATATCCTTATTGATGTAAATTTTATGTCCAAGTGATGAGATACACTTTTTATCTCTCATCAACTCATTTTGATGTGATGCTGTTAGGCTGTCAAGGGAACTTTTTAACCCAATTTCGATTTCTTTGGGTTCAACATGTAGTCATTGAATATGTCATCCATTGAATATGTGTGAATGACATTTTATTGTTTTACACTTAATATCCAATTATATTGGGTGTATTTATATTTGTCACACATATTTTTGAGATTGATTTGTCCTTAATTTAAGGATACCTTCTTTATAAGGGATTTCATCACATTTGACATTTCTATTGAGGGTTCATTGTTGTTATGCACCAATTCACTCTTATATGGTGTATATACTGTCCTTTGGAGTATTATATCATGAATCCATTTATTCTCATGATATTATAAAGTTCTGACTAAATGTTATTCCTTAATTATTGTATTCAAGTGTCTCTGATTTTGGTAAAACCCCTTTAACCAAAATATTGTTTTAAATGTTTTAATTATTTGTTCTTATTAATATCCATGTTTTCAAAATGGTTTTAAGGATTTATTTATATGGATATTAATGGTTTAAAATTTTAAGCTTCAAGGTGGTATGGGACACTTTGATTCAAAAATCTCTTTATTAAATGTTTTAAATGGTTTTGGAAATGGTTTCTTTTTGAATGGATTCAATATTTCAATATACTAAAATGTTATATTGTGATTGAAATATGGAAATGTTATGTTTCCTTTATACATGTTTTATGTGACACATTTATGTTATGGTTCTTGGGCATTGTTATGAAAATGGGTGGTTCCGTGATAAACTAAGGGCGGGTGAGCCCGTTATAGCTCTCCAATGCATTGGGTAACGCGAAGGAGTGAAACGTTAAGGTTTCTCCGAAGAGATTTAGGGAATATAATGTGATGGGTATTACAAACGTAACCAAGAGGGTTACTCCCTATGTAAGAATGTTATGAATGCCTCAAGTTACCTTTATGTCTTATGATTTCTATGATTTATTCATGATTTTATGAGGTATGTTAAAGTGCCTCTGTTTTATGGGTAAATTATGATTTCATTCTTATGTATATATGAACTCATGTTTCCTTTCCATATTTTTATATCCCTTACTGAGCTTTTTATGCTCATCCAAAGTTTTTGAAATGTTTTTCAGGTCAAGGGAAAGGTACATGATAAGATGATAGAGTCAAGGATGTGTTAAGAGAGAATCCATGTTTTATTTTCAATATGTTTCCGTTGATGGGAATAATGAATACGGTCTTTTATGTAACCACTTTGTTTGAATGTGGAATGTAATGCATGTTTCATGATCTAATTCTCTAAAACTCTAAACCTGAAAAGATCCTCAATGTTTAATCTTGTAATAACTCACGATTAAGTAAGGTTTAGGGCTGGGGCCTTATACTGATCGTTGCACATAAATATTGTCTGTCAAAATTTCTGACGCCAAACGTAAGGTTGATGATGTGGCCTCAAAACGTAGGGTTAATAACATAGTCTTAAAACGTAAGGTTAACAACGTAAGGTTGAACACAAATATAGGGTTGACAACATAAGGTTGAACACAAACGTAGGGTTGATCATCCATACTTTTTCTTCAACACTCAAACGTATGATAAATGATCCATAATTTTACTTGATCCATAATTTTCAAGAATGTATGGTTGTTTACAAAAGCAAGGTTGATGAACCATACTTTTGGGAAACAAACGTAACGTTTAGAATTTACGTACGGTTCTCCTTCTATACTTTGCTGATAACCAAAACGTAAGGTTCCTTCCTAACATAAGGTTCTTCTTCCATACTTTTCTGAAAACATATGGTTGTTTAACCATACTTTTCTCTGATCTCAAAAAGTATACACGTTTTTCATCCTTATGCTATATTTATCCACGTATGGTATGAACAGTGATTCCAGAATGTTCTAAAGTAGATTCCACGCTATATTTATTTATGTAGAATATGAACAGTGATTCCAGAACGCGCTAAAGCAGATTCCGAATAAGTAATAAATTCTTGTTATTTCAAGAGTAAAATAAATTAATAAATTCCTGCACAATACTAAATAAAATCATTAGAAAATAACTAAGGGTATTTGTGAGCAGCAAAATTATCATAAAGAGACAGAGTATTATTTTCAATAATCTCCCCCTTTAAATAACATTAACATGTATTGTTGAAAACAATACTTTTCTCAACAATCTCCCCCTTTTTGATGATCACAAAACTCATAAAATAATTAAAATTATTTAAACAAAATTAACTTTCAAAATTCATTATAAAGTTTTAAATAAAAAATTCTCCACCAAAAAGATAATTATAAATTCAAATTTCTCATTTAATTCTCCCCCTAAATAAAATGTTGAGGTTTTGATGTTGTGTTTATCCAAATTCTCCCCCTTTTTGTGATATAAAAAAGAAGGAAAAATCATGTATTTTAACACTTTTAATATTGCACTGAACTGTTAGTAAATGCTATTATGAACTGTTTATCAATAATTAAATCTGGAGTACTAGCATATTAAAAATAAAGTCAGTAAAACAAATAAATAAAGAAAAAAATAAACAATGAAGGAAATTTTCATTCAAAAAAAAGCAGTATATACATGACAATGATATACACAGGAATCAAGGTTTGGGTAAGATATGCAACAGGGTCTATCTCCTATGGATTGCAGACTTGATTTCTGTAAATTGTTCCCGAAGTCTCTTCATCATCCAGTCTCCAAGCTTGATAATGAGCTCTATGTTCTCTTGAGTCATATGAATATCCTTAATTAAATTGACTCTGAAAAACTCATGCAACCTTTCCTCTTTTTCAAAAAATACTGACAGCTTCTCTGATAACTGATTTAACAGAATTCTGACCGATGGCTCACTAGATGTCAGTTGATCCACTAAGAACTTCTGATTGTCCAGCAACACTAACAAAGGAGCACTGTTACATTGAAGATATTGTAACCTGTCATTCATGTTTCTCATCACAGTTGTGATTGCTTGAAATCTTCTGATTAAATCAGGTGAAGTACCTGATCCACTAGCAGCATTATTTGCAACTGATGCAAATTGGTTCTCTATAAAAAACTTCAAATCTGATAAATCTGACTTCATAACCATTTCAGATTTCAATTGTGTAATAGCAGTCATCATATCCTCTTTAAAAATTTCAACTTCTTGCCTTGAAACTATACACTCCTTCAGCTTTTGAAACTTCAAATGCTCTAAGTCTAAGGCATTTATCAGAGAAACATTCTCAGATTCCAACTAAGATACCTTTCTGTACAGTTCTTCAACTTCTTCTTTCCTTGAATCAGATGCACCCTGTGCTTGATTCACATTCTCAGGTTGATGCAACAGTACCAAAGGCAATGATTCCGCATCAGATTTTTCTTTTTCTTTGTTCTGAGAAGGTTGGTCCACAGATTTTTTCTTAGAGTTTTCAAACTCCTCCATAGAAAAATCCTCTCAAAGCACCTCTGTTTGAGCTTCAGAAGAATGATCATCACATTCATCTGCATCATTTTCTTCTACTGGAATTTCAAGAATAATATTTTCAGAAGTTTCCTAAGGTCTGACAACTTCTTCACCAGGCACTGCCTCCATCTCTTGTTCCTGTTGAAGTGCAACTTCAACATCATCTACAATCTGTTCCTGATTCTCTCTTTGAGCTTATTCTGTAACTCCTGATCCCTCTACTGGTTCTGTTCTTTCAGTAACATCTTCCATGGGCTTATCAACAATAGCTTCCCTTACAAAAGAATAAGAAAATAAAGCTTATGTGGTTGTTTCCAAAGCAGGGGAAGTGACTTCCTCATTTACTGGTCTCTTTTTTTTGATTTAAGTCCCTCCCGACTTCTGTCTTCCTCAACATCTTCCACTACAAAGTGAATCCTTCTTGCTACATTGCTGACTCTGGATTCATCTTGTCCCTCCATGGACTTAGCAGGTTGAGCCTAAGCACTCTCTAAATCTTCCTCAGCTCCTAATGGAAAATTTTTTCCTTTAATTGTGCTCCATAAATATCCAACTTTCCTCAAAGTTCCAGCATTAAACGTATTACTGTGATGACAGTTAACTCGAGCATCCACTAATCTCACCATGTCTTTCTTAAACAATAGTTTAGAAATAAATCGACCAAAAGGGTAGAAATTCATTCGGGCCTCGCTTTGACAGCAGTATCTGAGATACCATATCAAGTATCTTGGAAAGGTTAACTTAATATTGCTTAACAAAAGAAACATTATATACATATCTAGGTAAAAAATCTTTTCCATTTTTGCCATCCGTGGAGCTATTCCAGTCTGAATAAATTTGACCAAAATCTTCTGATCAGACTCCAAATCCTTGACAAACATTTTCTTTATTGTCTTAGTACCAAAAATAAAAGACATGATATCTTCAGATTTATGCACAGAATCTCCAATATTTTTCAAATCGAAATGAAAAACTCCCTCATGAGGGCAGTTGAGAATCTGACTAATCTCTACTGATGAGATTGAGAAATCCTTATCCTCTATCTTAGCCATCATAATGTCTTCGGTATCTCCCAGACTAAACTGTACAGATTTGAAGAAGTATCTAAGTTCTACTTCATACAGAAATTTAGTATTTTCACTATTTAACATCTATTCAAGATTCTGAAACGACAACGCTTGCTTAAACAACAGATTTGTCTGAAATAACCAGTCGAGATCGATTACCTTGCCCTATATGATTTTTCTTCCCTCGGTGCATTGTCTCTTGGCATTTCTTGGCTCACCTTCACTGGCTCTTTTAGTCCTTACCATTTCTGCGAGAGTCTCTGAAGGTTTGAAGGTTAGGGTTTCAGAGGTTCGAAGGTTAGGGTTTAGGAGAGAAAGTGAAATTTTTGGATTTCTAAAGGGTTTCGATGGAAGTGAAAGGGTTTAGAAGTCGAAAAGGCTCTGACATCCTTGATTCCCTTGTAATCACTAATCATTACATATATTTAAAACAAATAAAGTTTTCATATGGAGAAAGAAAGAAAATATTAAACAGTATTCAATAAACAAAATAAAATTTACATAAATAAATAAAAGTAAATAAAAATAAAAATTATTTAAAATTAAATAAACCTATCTCCCCCTTAATAAAATCAAACCTTGCAGTGGGAAGTGGTTTAGTAAAAATATCTACTAATTGAATTTCAGTATTTATAAATTCTAAAAATATATCTTTTTTAATAACATGATCTCTTAAAAAGTGATGCCTTATATCAATGTGCTTAGTTCTAGAATGACTAATAGGATTTTTTTTGAAATATTAATTGCACATGTATTATCACATAAAATAGGTGTATTATTAAAATTCAATTCAAAGTCCATAAGAGTGTTTTTCATCCACAACACTTGTGCACAACAACTGCCAGCAGAAACATATTCTGCCTCAGCTGTTGACAGGGTAACTGAATGTTGTTTCTTACTAGACCATGATACTAAGGACTTTCCTAAAAAGTGACATGTACCTGATGTGCTTTTTCTATCTAACCTAAAAATTCCAAAGTTATCATCTGAATATGAAATCAAATTGAAATCAGAAGTTTTAGGATAAAAAAAAGATTGAAAAACAGTTCCTTTTAAATATCTAAAAACTCTTTTAACAGCAGTTAGATGAGATTATTTAGGACTTGATTGAAATCTAGCACAAATACATACTAAATACATTATATATAGTCTGCTAGTAGTAAGATATAACAAACTACCAATCATACCTCTATATAACTTGTTGTCAACTGATTTCCCAATTTCATCCATATCAAGTTTTATATTAGTACACATAGGAGTTGTAAATGGCTTGCTGTTTTCAAGTCCAAATTTATTAAGTAAATTAGTAATGTATTTTCTTTTATTTAAAACATTTCAAAAATCTTTTTGAAATATTTGAAGACCCAAAAAGAAATTTAATTATCCCATCATACTCATTTAAAATTCTTTTTGCATTAATTTTGAAAATTCATGACAAAGAGTTTTATTAGTTGATCCAAAGATTACATCATCAACATAAATTTGAACTAATAAAACATTATTTTTCATAGTTTTCTTAAAGAGTGTTGGGTCTTCCATTCCAATAGTAAAATCATTTTTCAAAAGAAAAGAACTTAATCTTTCATACCAAGCTTTAGGTGCTTGTTTAAGGCCATAAAGAGCTTTAATAAGTTTAAAAACAGAATCAGGTATTTGAGAGTTCTCAAAACCAAGAGGTTGATCACAATAAACTTCCTCCATTAAATAACCATTTAAAAAGGCAGATTTAACATCCATCTGAAATAATTCAAAATTCATATAAGATGCATAAGCTAAAAGGATTCTTATGGATTCTAACCTAGATATAGGTGCAAAAGTCTCATCATAATCTATTCCTTCTTCTTGATTATATCCTTTAGATACTAATCTTGCTTTATTTCTAGTTATTGTGCCTTGGTCATCCTGTTTATTTCTAAATACCCATTTGGTTCCTATTATAGGATAATTATTAAGTCTTTCCACTAATTCCCAAAATTCATTTCTTTTAAACTGGTTTAATTCATCTTGCATTGCTATTACCCAAATTTCATCATCTAAAGCTTCTTCAATAGTCTTGGGTTCTTGTTGAGATAGGAAGGCAGATAATTCCACTAGGTTTCCTAAGTTTCTTCTAGTTTAAACACCAGTTTTTAGGTCACCTATTACAGTTTCTAAAGGGTGATTATTTAGGGTTCTAGACTATATAGGTAATATATTTAAAGGTTCTTCAGTATCATGTTCCTCTGAAATGGACTGAATTTATTTTATATTATTTTCAAAATCATTCTTTAAGTTCTCAAGTCTCATGTTATCATTAGAGTCAAGTTCATCCATTTGTTCTGTCCTTTTCTCAAAGGGATCAGATTCATCAAATTTCACATGAACTGATTCTTAAACAATCCTTGACTTCTTATTATAAACTCTATAAGCTTTGGAGGTAGCAGAATATCCTAAGAAAATACCTTCATCAGATTTTGGATCAAATTTACCAAGATTATCCTTGCTGTTTATGATGTAAACCTTACATCCAAAAACTTTAAAGTAATTTAGTTTAGGTTTTATGTTATTCCATAGTTCATAGGGTGTATTTTTCAAAATAGGTCTAATTAAAACTCTATTAATTATATAACAAGCTATATTCATAGGTTCTACCCAGAAATATATAGGTAGGCTATATTCATTTAACATAGTTCTAGCCATTTCTTGAATTGTTCTATTTCTTCTTTCTAGAATCCCATTTTGTTGAGGTGTTCTTGGTGCAGAGAAGGTGTGTTTAATACCCATACATGAGCAAAAAGAATTAAATTCCAGATTCTCAAATTCTCCACCATGATCACTTCTCAATAATATTATATTGAACCCTTTTTCATTTTGAACAGATTTGCAGAAACTTTCAAATAAAGTAAAAGCTTCATTTTTAAATTTCAAGAAGAAAATCCATGTAAATCTTGAATAGTCATCAACTAAAACATATACATATAATTTATCAGCTAATATTGCTACTCTTGAAGGTCCAAACAAATCCATATGAATAAGTTCTAGAGGTTTAGATGTAGCAACCTTCTTAACTAATTTGAAGGATGATTTGTGTTGCTTGCCAAGTTGACATGCATCACAAAATCTGTCACTTTCAAATTTGAGACTAGGTAAATCAGAAAATAAATGTTTCTTAGATAACTTATGTAAAAAATGTACATTGCAATGACCAAGTCTTCTATGCTAGATCTAGGATTCACTTACTTTATCAGTCAAGCAGTTTACTTGTTGTTTATAAAAGGAATTTAAATCCAAAGTATAGACATTTTCATTTCTTGGTGCTTTAAATTTAAACAGTTTATCTTTAGAAATAGTAAAAACAATTTTTAGTAAAATCAACAGTATATCCATCATCACAAAGTTGAGAGATACTTATCAGATTGTGTTTTAGTCCTTGTACATAAAGTAATTTGTTGATTGAGACTGTTTTTTGATCTCCAACAGTTCCAATGCCAATGATTTTTCCTTTGGCATTGTCACTAAATGTGACAAGTCTTCCTTCCTTTTGAGTGAGTGAAGAAAAATTCAATGAGTTTCCACTCATATGTCTTGAGCAGCCACTATCCATGTACCATATATCTTTTCTTCTCTGGTGACCTGCTACCTGCAAAGACATTCAAACAAATTTCTTTGGTACCCATATTTTTTTTGAGTCCAGGGGTGTTAGCTAGCAATGATCTGGGTATCCAGATTTTCTTTGTTCTTTTAAAATTAGCTGAATCATACAAGTCTTTTGAAACATAGGCTTACTTAATACCACAAATTTGAGGTTGTCTTAAGAAACAATTTTTAGCTACATGTCCCTTTGTCCAAAAAAAATTAAAATTAACCTTTTTAAAGCTAGGAACAAAATATTTTTTATATAGCTTTTTTTTTCTCCTTTACTGCCAATTCCAAATCTCTTCTTTTTAATAACAGTTTTTCCAAGAATTTCATTTATTGAATTCTATCCTTTTTTAAAAACCAATGAAGCCTGTTTGTAAGATTCTACTTCATCCTGCAGTGTTTTTATTATTGATTCAAAATTAATATAGTTAGTGTTAATCGAATTGTATTTATCAGTTAATTCCTTATGTTGTTTCAGCATTGTATCTTTTTCATCTGAAAAGGCTTTATGTATATTTTTTAGTGACTTGTGTTTCTTAAATAGCGAGTCATATCTTTCTTCAAGCATATTGCAGTAGGCTGCAAGTTTTTCATTTGTGTAGCTTGATTCAGAATTTGATTCAGAGGAGTAATATGAGTGTACCTCATCAATTTCTACCATAAAGCACATGTTTGCTTTTAGATTGATTTCTTCTTTCTCTGAGCTAGATTCATAAGAGCTACTAGAGTCTTCAGATACACTCCAAGTGGATTTCATAGCTTTCTTGTCTTTCTACTCAAAGTCATTTCTTCTGAATAATTTCTTCTTCTTTGCATCCTTCAACTGTGGGAAATCTGGTATGATATACCCCATATTTTTGCATTCATAACATCTTACTTCCTTATTATCTCCCTTAAAGGATTTTTTGAAGCCTCTTTTCTTGCTATAGAATTTTCTAAATTTTCTGGCCAGCTGAGCCAGTTCTTCATCTGAGTTGGATGAGTCAGAGCTTTCTAATTTAGCTTTGACTTATTTGTTCTTCATCTTTCTATTCTTTTGTTGTGAAGTTACCTTAAAGGCAGTATCTTCTATTTTGATAACCACTTTATGTTCATTGGCCTCATCTTGCATTTCAGCTTCATACATCATCAGTGTACTAATCAGCTCTCTCATAGTTAGATCTTTCACAGGTGTTGATTGTCTGATTGCAGCAGAAATACCATTCCATCGAGTATGAAGTAATCTCAGTACTTTTAATGCTTGATCAGCCTGCTTGATAGGTTCTCCTAGAGCTATTATGTTATTGACTATTTCTGTCAATCTCCCATTCATTTGGGTAATGCTATCACCTTCAACCATTTTGAAAGTATCAAATTTCAATTTGAAAGTTGCATATCTCATTTGTCTCACATTGTCTGTTCCTTAATATTCCACGGCTATTGTTTTCCACATCTCATATGCTGTCGGGCACTGAGATACTCTGTTAAATTCATCTGGTCCTAGACCACAGATAATTGCATTCATAGCCTTCAAGTTCATATCGTACTCTGCCTCTGTAGCAGCACTCCATGTCTCAGGATTTTCAGGAATTTCATAAGGAGTCAGAATCTTTGAATATACTCTATATCCGAGGTTTTTCAGATATATTATCATGCACGATTTCCAGCAACCATAGTTGTCTCCATTAAAATTTGGTACTCTGACCATCGAAATCCCTTCTCTTGTATCAGTCAGGATTCTCTGTTGTATAATCCTTAAATGCTTCTATCTTTCTAAGGCTCTATCAAAAGATACACCTCTGATACCAATTTTTGGATCTGAATCTAAAGATTATACACAAGAGGGGGGTGAATTGTGTCTTTTGAAATTTTTCGATAACTCTTTTCTTGAACGAGTTTTGTCCTTTATACATTATCAGATTTGATCGTGCAGCAGAATAAATAAAATCAAGAAAACAAAGATGTATAGTGGTTCGAGGAACAGAAGGCCCCTAGTCGACTCTACCAATGCTCAACTCCATGAGCTTGATGATTTTCTCTATCTGGTCCTCTTTTCCACAGACCGGTTCACAACTGAGTACAGGCAGTTGACACCTTTACAATCTAAAGCAAAACAAAGCCTTCTGGTTCAAACACGAACCTACACAGCTTAGAACGAGAAGCTAGTTACTCAAGAATAAAAATAATTTCAGAAATAAATTTTCCAGTTGATCTTCACAATTGAAATAGAATGAAATTGACAGCAGATGGATCGAAGTCTCTAGAAATATTGATCTTCAAGACGAAGCAGTTTTGATTTGATCCAGTTGTAGTAGATATAGAGATATATTTCACAACTTCAACATTAGTAGATCCACAGTAGATATTCTATGTAGAACTAGTGGATCTTCTATTGAGTTCCTTCTTCTTGAAAGAATAGAGCTTTGACGCTCCTTTTTGAATCACCAGATCAATCGTGAATTTCTACAGTCTCTGTTTTCCAATTTTTTAATAATATATAGATCACATACATTCTTGTACCTGGTGTTTCAGAGAGAACATATATAATAAAGCTTAGCATATCTCCTGCACATTTGGATCCATAAAAGTCTCCTTCTGATTTGCAATATTCAAAAATTTGAATTTACAGAGAGGTCGTAACTTCCCTTAAGACTCGGCATAAAAAGATCCTTTTAATTCGATCTTAAATCCATTAATAAAATGGATTTGAATCAGTCAAAGTTTTACTTTAAAAACGACTTTAAATCCGGCTTGAAATCCACCCAGAAATCAGCTTACTGATCGCTGCACATAAATATCGTCTGTCAAAATTTCCAACGCCAAACGTAAGGTTGATGACGTGGCCTCAAAACATAGGGTTAATAACATAGTCTTCAAACGTAAGGTTAACAACATAAGGTTGAACACAAATGTAGGGTTGACAACGTAAGGTTGAACACAAACTTAGGGTTGATCATCCATACTTTTTCTTCAACACTCAAATTTACGGTAAAAGATCCATACTTTTACTTGATCCATACTTTTCAAGAACGTATGGTTGTTTACAAAAGTAAGTTTGATGAACCATACTTTTGAGAAATAAACATAACGTTTATAATTTATGTACGGTTCTTCTTCCATACTTTGCTGATAACCAAAACGTAAGGTTCCTTCCTAACGCAAGGTTCTTCTTCTATACTTTGCTGAAAACGTATGGTTGTTTAACCATACTCTTCTCTTATCTAAAAAAGTAAACACGCTTTTCATCCTTACGCTATGTTTATCCACGTTGGGTATAAACAATGATTCTAGAACGTGCTAAAGCAGATTCCGAATAAGTAATAAATTCTCGTTATTTCAAGAGTAAAATAAATTAATAAATTCCTGCACAATTCTAAATAAAATCATTAGAAAATAACTAAGGGTATTTGTGAGCATCAAAATTATCATAAAGAGACAGATTATTATTTTTAATAATCTCCCCCTTTAAATAACATTGACATGTATTGTTGAAAACAATACTTTTCTCAACACTTCCATCCTAGTAATAGGATAAAAAGAATCTTAAAATTAAATTCCATGTTCCTAGAAATAACATTGAGCAACTTGTCTTACTTTATTTTTAACTATTTTTCAAGCTTCATCAAGCCTATTTTGAAAAACCCATTTAGTTCTACTACAAGTTTATCTTTTGGTAATAAAAATAAATTCCACACTTTATTTCTTTCAAATTTATTTAACTCATAATGCGTATAATTAATCGAATTTGAATTAATTAAATCATTATCATCATTGACAGGGACAAAATCAACAACAAAATCATAGTTTTCACAGTAAAGTAAAACATATTTTTTGGTTTGTATACCATATTCTACATTTCTAATAAATTTTTCAATTATATCATCTTTAATTGTTTTCCATTATTTAGGATCAGTTTGAAAAGAGATATTATCCTCCTCAAGTGATAAAATCTCATTATATTGGTCATTATTTTTACAAAAATTGAATTCCTTGGATTCATTATTGTCTTTGTTTGAATTAGAATCCATCTTGTTAGAATTATTGTCATTAAACTTAACATGCATAGACTCTTCAACAAATAAATTTTTCTTATTGAAAACTCTATAATATTTCCTAGTATTATAATATCCAAAAAATATTCCTTCATTAGATTTATAATCAAAATTATCAAACTTATCTTGTGTATTTAAGACATATAATTTACAACCAAATACCCTAAAATATCCAACTTTAGGTTTAAACCCTTTAAAAAATTCATAAGTGGTCTTATTTAAAAAAGGTATAATAAAAAATATATTTAAAGAATGTCAAGTTGTATTAAAAACTTTTTCCCAAAAGTATTTAGGTATACTAAATTCTATTAGCATCGAACAATCCATTTATTAAATAGACATTCTTTATTTCTACCACACCATTTTGTTGTAGTGTCCTAAGGGCTGAAAAATAATGTTTATACCCATTTTCTTCATAGAATTTATAAAATTATAAATTGAAAAATTAACCACCTCTATAACTCTTGATAGATATGATTAAAATATTTTTGAAGTTATTAACAAGCTTAGAGAAGGCATAAAATTTTGTTAATGTTTCATTTTTATAGGATTAGAAATAAATCCATAAGAATCTATTGTAATCATCTAAAATTAAAAATAAATAGTTCTTAGCACCAAAATTAACATTTTTTATAGGTCCAAACAATTCAATATTTAATAGATTTAAATGTATAGCAGTAATAAATTTTTTTATATATTTAAATCTTTTTTTGTGTTACTTACCCTTTAAATATGAATCAAACATAAACTACTTACTTGTAAGTAATTTTTGAAATTACAGAAGTTGTTCATGCTTTGTAAGTTTGTGTAAAAATATAAAAAAAAATATACCCAAGCCACCTATGCCACCAAATTTCATCTGCTTTTACATCATTCAAACACATATCCTTTTTTAGTTAGATTAATTAAATCAATAGTTTAAAAATTATATTTTCTATTTACAGAAAATAAAATAGATTTATTTTTCAGAACTGTACATTTATCATTTTCAAAAATAACATTTAATCCATCATCACACAACTATTATATACTTATTGTATTATTTTTTAAAACATTTACTTATAATTCTTTTGAAATGATAACTATTTTAGAAAAACTAACTTCCCCAATACCTTTAATATGACCTTTAGAGTTGTCTTCAAATATGATAAGGCCACAATCACATGAATTGAAGGATTTTTTTTGAAATATCACATTTAACGTGTTTGGAATATCCAATATCTAAATACCATGAGTCTATGCAACTTTTAAGGTATATTTCCAAAAATTAAACAATTCAAACATACTGTTTTGGTACCCACACTACCTTAGGTCAAACTGGATTACTAGCAGGAAATTTCAGAAAAAAAATTTATTTAAAAAATTTATTAGTGGGCTATTTAGAAATTAAATCTATAGCAATTAAATTAATAGAATTTACTGATTATTATGTAAATATCAGTGAACAATCAATGGCATAATTCCCTTTTATTATATATTTAAAATGGGTTACACTGTAAATACTTCCTTTTGAGATTTTAACAAAGTTATTCTTATTTAACCTTGGTGATAAACTATTATAACCAAAACCATTTTTATTTTTGTTTAGTTTAATTAATGAAATAATATTTTCATATTATTATTTACCTTTAAAAAATTTATAGAAATTCTCTTTAATATTGATAAATTCATTTTTCAAATTTATATTCTCTTTTTGAATGGTATTTACATTTGTATAAACTTTCTCATTTGGTCTAGAATATATGTTTCAAAATATCTTATTTTCTTGCTTAAGTTTCTTACTTTTATTTTCATTTTTTTAAATAATCCAGAACTAAATTAAATCTTATTCCTTGATCTTTATCATTCAACGCTAGAATTTTTCTTAAAATATTTAATTTTACTATTTGAGTTTTAATAACATCAAATCAAAATTCTCTATAGATTTATCATTCCAGGAAATATAAAGTTTCATATTTTTACATTCACCTTTTATTTTCTAATTTTATTTAATCAGATTTTTTTTTTATTTCAATATAATTTTCAATTATCCTAAATCCATTATTTATTAATTATTCATTTTCATTAAGCAATTTTTTAACATTGTAACTCACAGATTCAGAATCAGTACATTAATCAGAATCAATTTCATTTTCAAATAAATAATTATTATATACATTAGAATGATTAAATAATTTAGTGAAAACAGAATCAATTACCTCACACTATACACTAATAAAATAAAGGTTCCCAGTTTCCTGTTCATCTCCAGAATTACTACTTGAATCAGAACTATCTAAGCAATCCAAACCTCCGAACAAAGCATTCTTTTCTTTTCTTCCACTCTATTTATCTTTATTAGGATTTTTATTTTGGGGAAGTTTGTTCAAATGTGAACTTTACTCCCAAACTCATGACATATTAATTCTGAAATATCTTCATTATTACTTGAATTAACTTTCTTGTAGTCTTTTTTAATATTAATCTGAACTGTCCCTTTCCACCTTTTTTCATGAACTTAAAAAACTTTTTGCTAAAGTGAGATATATATTTGTCACATTCCTAGAACTTGGATTTAGAAGCATTATATATTTAATTAACATTATAATTGAATGTTATGCCTTTTCTCTTTATAGATTCCTCATCGATGATATTTTTCAACTCTAACTCATATTTTTATAGGGATTCTATTAGTTAATATAAGGTTTAATATTTAATATTCTTACTCTCATTGATGGACACCTTTTTTGAATGAAAAATTTTTGGGTGACCTCTCAGTACTCTTTCCACCTGTTCCACATTGTCCAAAACTTCTCCAAGAGCACTCATACCAATAGTTATACTTGTAAATAGATGGAACATCTAGTAGGCTGATTCTTCACCCCCCATCTTGAAGCCCTAGTATTCTACTCAGAGAATTCCAAGCTTAGTTCTCTTGATATTGTTAGACCCAAAGTGATTCACTTGAAGTATTCTCCATACATCTTGAGATGTCTTACAAGATGATAAATGGATATGAACACTTATACTTACATCATAATACAAAATATTGTTAACTTTATAATTCAAAACATATTATACGATGTTATTTCCTACAAGTTTATATAGATCAACTTTTGGTGGTTATTATGTCTTATTCGTGATAGTCTAGTGATCCAAACTTAACTGTTTCAGATTGTCTCCCATTCTTTCATTCCAGTACCCATAGTCACTTCTATCAAAGAATGGGGGTTTTATGAAATTCATCCATCATTTTCATTTATAACTTACATCTTATAATAAACTTTTTATTTTATTTATTAGATTATTAATTCTATGATATCAGGTTAACATATGGTTAATAAACAACATAAACAATCATAGACTCTAAATATCCTTTGAAGGAATAACCACCTCTGATAACAATTATTGGATCAATAGAGATGATAATAATGAATAAAGAGGGTGAATATTCATTTAAATTTTTTTATTTGAAATAAACTATATTTTATTAAATAATCATCTATAATGAGTGATATGTTTTTGGAATAAAGTTTAGAAGAAATAAAAAGGCAGAACACAAAGATTTATAGTGGTTTGGATCACCATGATTCTAGTCCACTCCTCAACATTCTCCACTCCAAGAGAATATTGGTATCCACCAAGAACCTCAACTTTAAAGGTGTGAGAATCTATTACAAACTCTACCTTTTATAAATACCCAAAGGCTCAAATTAGACTTTTTATAGTAGAATAAACCTAGTATATGACCTTAATTTTGATCGGGATTCACAACCCAAACATCCTTTTTGGTGGTGGAATTACCAAACAAGGAAAAACTAGCTTTTGATTGGGAAAATCATAAAATAAACTTGAACAATTAAAAAAAGAATAAATAAAAGATAACCCAAAGAAAAAAATAAAAAGAAACCATTAGATGATCAAATGATGTCAAAGATGATGAATCTTGATGATCATTGATCACTTCAATGGAATAAGGTCAAATGTTGAAATTCTTCTATGATAATAAACAATGAATATAAGCCATGGAAGTTTCTTAATGGTATAAGAGCATAATGAATTGTGTCACTGTTGAAAATATAAAGTTATGAACAAAATTTGTTATATCCCTTGATGATATTTGAAATGAATTAATATCTCTTCATTGAAACAAAGATCTTATCAGAGCATCCACATAACCAATAGCTGGATGCCATGAGTTAGTGCATAAAAAATATAATATAATTGTTACCTTTGTTTGTAAAAGATGTTCTGAATAAAAAAGAACTTTCTTATATTTATTTCTTCATGAAATTTCAATATAAAAATTCTACCATAATTTTTGTAACTATAATATTTAATACACATGAATAAACTACTAGTTAATTAAAATATTAGAAGTTTTATAAAAGAGAGCATTGTAAGCAATTTCAACTGCATGTATATATGTGCATAAAATATGCTCAATTTTTTACACAAAATATAATTAAATTTTATAAAAATATAATAAAACATTTATCGAAACATTTATTTTAATTATATCAATTAAAAATAAAATAAATATATTTTTAGATTTTTTTGAGCTAACGGTAGATATAAATACTTGGCAGTAGAACTATGTTGCTACTGTAGAAAAATACCATCATAATAATCTATCACTGGTGTCAAAAGATAGAATGATATATCATTAAGGAACACGATCTACCATTGTTGCATGGAAGAAAGGATCTACCATTGTCCAGTGGTAGATTGTAACATCCCAAAAATTATAAGCTTATTTTATATTTTATATAAATATTTTATGAAATGAAATAATTTATAATTGAAATGAACTAATAAGATGAATTTCAGTTTTTTGATGATTTATTTCATCAAAATAAATATTGAATATAAATTAAGTTAAAATAATCCATTTATGAATAAGATTTTTTTTTAAAATTAATACTTAAAATCATTAAAAAATATATTTTTTAAAAGTAATGTGGTAGTATTTTGTTGAAAAGAATATTTTAATGTAAATATATTTATTTAATTATTTTTGGGAAAATAAATAATTAAATAACAAAATCTAAGATTATAAATTATAATAGAATTTACATTTTTAATAAATGAAGAATATTTTAAAGGATGAATATTCATAAAATTTCTTAAAAAATGATTTATAATTAGGAATACTTAAGTTCATATTAAATTTTAAAATAATGTTAAAATAATAAGATTAATAATGATAATAATAATATTTAAAAGAGATACATTAAAAAAAGAAAATTATTATTATTTTCAATGTAACATATTTTTATTAATCTTTTTATAAAATTTTGAAATTATTAAATATATAAAACTAACATTATTACGATAATTCAAAAAAAATGATATATTAAACTGTTAAAATTAGTTTTACATGATATATATTAATTTATTTTATTTTAAATGAATATTATTATTATTTTTACAATATATATATATATATATATATGTTTTATTTTATAAAAAACGATGAAATGGAATGAATAAAAGAAAGAAAGAGACGAAGAAAAAAACAGGGATTCGTGTTTGAGAGGTACATGCAGGGCTGAGTGAGGGATCTATATTCAAGGAGGATGAGTACGGAACATAGAGGATTTTGACCTCATATGAAGTTTGAGCACAATTCGACCTAACCAAATGGTATATTGAGTCTGAAGGGCAACGCGAGCGAGATGAAAGCTGAGTGAGGAGGAATTGATCTTAGAATAACTGAGGGATTCAGATTGAGTCTGGATCAAACTCCATCGAGCATTATTTTCCAGATCTGATCCATATTGGGGTTTTGTGCAAAGAGAGGAGTAAATTGAGCACATATCTTTTGGAAATCCCGTCATCTTCAACCTTTGAGTTTGATTTGCAAAGGTAAGTGCATATTAAATTTAGGGTGTCTGAATATGGTTGGTGATTTTGTGCTTTCTTTTTCCCATTTTTCTTGATGTTATTCTTAAATGATGATTTTCAATATATCTGAATCTTTTCAATCAATGATCTATTTTGGAGATGGTCTATTTTAATTCCTTCTTCCTTGTCGAATCCAACCAATATCGTAAATATTTATATCTACGGTGCAATATTTTTAGGAGAATATATTCATTTCATTTAATGATATATATATATATATATCATCTTTATTAATTTATTTGAACTAATATTTTGATTTAAATGTTCTCTAGAACCAAAAATATATTTTTATTTATTTTTCTTTCACTGATTTGGTCTTTAGAATTTCTTCTAGTTGGTTGAGAAGTTTGGAACAACATCTTATCCTGTTCTTAGGACAATAAATTTCATCTGTATGCTCTATTTATTTATTTTTTTAAGTGTATAAATAATGGTGTTCAAAGGACGGGTGAGGATAGTCTTTATGGAGAAAGGTAAAGGTTTGAATCCCTTGTTTTCATTCTTTTGTGTTTTTTCACTTCTAAGAGTTTGAGAGATAGTGTGAGAGAAAGTAAATGAGTAGTATTCAAAAAATAAGAAGAATAATTCTCCTGCAAGTAAAATGTAATGGGAAATATATTACTTAAAAAATCAATTTTCATATGTATATGTTTTCAAAATATATTTTTATAAATTCTTTGTAAGAGATGTTGTTATTTCCTAAAATTTAGGTATATCAAAATTATGATTTTGATTAGAAGGATATTTAATTATTTTAAAGTTTATAAAATTTTATTTATGGGAGATATTTCATGTATATATCTATTTTCAAATTCAATTGTAAGAAAGAAATTATTTTCAAAAGCTTATGTTTTCAAAGAAAATCATATTTTTGAAATAAATATTCTTATTGAAAAACTTGGTTATAATAAAATTATATTTTATATTTCAAATTATTCAGTTTCTAATAATTTATTTTGATGATTGATGTCATATTTATTATTTTTAATGAAATTTTCTTATCAAAATAAGCATATTTTATATTTTCATTTTATGTGAATATTTTAATTTCAAATAAACATGGTCATGCATCATGCATAACATTCCATATATTAAATTATACAATTGTATTTAATTTAATTATGAGGTGTGTTTAATTTCATACTTTGAAATTATTAAATTCATAGATTTATCCAAATTTTAAAAGTGTTTTATGAAAATATAGTTTTAAAAAATAATAAAGTATAATTATTTTTTTCTTTGGAAATAATTTATGTAGTTTTGAAAAGTGTTTTGATGGGTTATGATTGATAAAGGTGGATATTCATAGTGTTTTCTTAAAAATTTGATCCGGCACTTGGGTATCATGTGGGAGAATGAGGAATGGTGAGTGAACCCACAACCTCACGGGATATTGTCATACCGATGATATTTCATATGGACACACGATTTTCATAAGATATGTTAAGTATCAAAATAATTCTTAAAGAAATTAATATTTTTTAAAATGATTTAAAAATAGAAATCCAATTGTTTTCATAGAATTATTTTTGAAATGAATTTTCAAAATTAGTATTTTTGAAAGGTTTTTATTTATATCAAATATTTATATTTGATATAAAGTATTTTAAAATAGTTTTAAAAGAGTTTTTATGAAAGAATTTTATACTAGTTTTAAAACCCCTTATTGTAAAATTTAATGCTAATCCCATGTTTTAAAAATATTTTCCCAGGTTTTTTATAAGTTTTAAAATGGAAGAATTTACATTTTGGAGATAGCACTCGTAAAGTAAATAATTATTTTATTTTATTTTTGTAAAACTCTAATTAAATTGTAAGGTGTTGTCTAATTCACGAGATTCTAGACCAGAAAAGTTCCTAGAATGTAAAATGTTCTCTGTATTTTTTAGTTTCCTTTTATAAAAAAATACACTGTATATTTATGTACTGAATCTGGAAGTGTGAGTTTGGGGCTTTACATTTGGTATCAGAAGAACTTTCTAGACAACTTTGCATATTAGATGTTGTCTTTTGAGGAAAAATCAATGAGATAAAATTTTCTTTTAGACTTTTAGGTAAATAAGTTTCCTTAAGAATATATAAGTTTTAGTTTTATAAATTATGAAGATGAAAATTTAGAATTTCCATAAGTCCAACAAATGAATTATGAGAGCACAATTCATTTAGGGGGGAGAATGTAGCATCCCCAAAATTATAAGATTATTTTCATTTTAAATAAATATTTTATTAAATGAATTTATTTATAGTTGAAACAAATTAATATGATAAATTTCAATATTTTGATGCTTTTATTTTATCTAAATAAATATTGAATATAAATTAAGTTAAGATAATCCATTTATGAATAAGGTTTGGTCTTAAAATTAATACTCAAAATCATAAACAAATATTTTGTTAAAAAATTAATGTGGTGTTATTTTATTGAAAAGAATATTTTAATATAAATATATTTACTTAATTATTTTTGGGAAAATAAAGAATTTAATAACAAAAGTTAAGGTTATAAATTATAATAGAATTTACATATGTAATGAAATGGAAAATATTTTACAGGATTAATGTTAATAAAATTTCATAAAAAATTCATTTATAATTAGGAATACTTAAGTTCATCTTAAATTTTTAATTAAAGGTAAAAATAATAAGATTAATAATAATAATTATTACAATAAAGACAAATTTTTAAAAAAGAAAATTATTATTATTTTTAAAGTAATATATTTTTATGATATTTTTATAAAATTTTGAAATTATGAAATATATAAAGTTAAAAAAATTAAGATAATTAAAAAATGGATATTATTAAACTTTTAAAATTAGATTTACATGATATATATTATTATTTTATATTTTATATGAATATTTTTTTTATGGTATACATTTATATGTTTTAGTTTATATAAAAATTATAAAATGAAATTAATAAAAGAAAGAAATAAACCAAGATAAGGAGAGGGATTCGAGTTCGATAGGGGTGGGAAGGGCCGAGTGAGGGGTCTGAATTTGAGGAGGTTGATCATAGAACTAAGAGGGTTTCGACCCTAGAAGAAGTTCAAGAAAAAATTGAGCTGGACGAAGGGGATATCGAGTTTGTAGGCCATCACGAGAAAGATGGAGGCTGAGCAAAGATGAACCAATCTCGAAAGAACTGAGGGCTTCAGATCTAGTCGGGATTAAATGTCGATGAGTGTCACTAGAAAAATATGATTTGCATTGGGGTTTTGAGCGAAGAGAGGAGGAAATTGAGTATGGATCTATTATAAATCACACAATCTTCCTCCTGTGAGCATGATTTTCAAAGGTAGGTGCATATTGAATTTAGGGTGTCTAAATCTGGTCAGCAATATGATGTTTTCTTCTTCCCATTTGTTTTGATGTTATTCTTAAATGTTGGTTTTCAAGGTCTGAATCTTTGTTTTCAACGATCTAGTTTAGATTTGGTCTATTTTAATTCCTTCTTTGTTTTTGAAACCAACCTATAATAGAAAACATTTATATCTATGGTGCATCATTTTTAGGCGAATCTGTTCATTTAATTTGATTATATATATATATATCACTATGATTTATTCATTCCACCAAATTTCTCAGTTGAAATGTTGATTGGAATAAAAAACAAATTGACATTTATTTTTCTTTTGCTGATTTGGTCTTCAGAATTAGTTATAGTTGGTTGAGCAGTTTGAAACAATGAATCATTCTCTTTTGAGGCCCATAAATTGTGTATGTAAGATCTATTTATTTGTTTTATTGAATTCATAAATAAGGGTGTCCAGAGGGATGGTGAGGATATTCTTTTTTGAGAAAGGTATAGGGCCAAAGCCCTTGTTTTCATTCCTTTAAGTTTTTCACTTCTGAGAGTTTGAGAGATATTGTGAGAGAAAGTAAATGAGTCTTTTTCTAAAAAAATAAGAGGAAGTCTTCTGTAAGTAAAATTCAAGGGAAAATTTATCATTTACTAAATTAATATGTATATGTATATTTTCTCTAAAATTAATTTTTAGAAATACTTTTTAATAGATGTTATTATTTCCAAAAATTTAGGTATATAAAAATTATGATTTTGATTAGCAAAATATTTAATTATTTTAAAGTTCATAAATTTTTTTTATGGGAGATATTCCATGTATCCATTTATTTTCAAATTAAACTGTAAAAAAGAAATTATTTTCAAAAGATTATGTTTTCAAAATAGTTATATTTTTGAAATAAATATTTTTATTGCAAACCTTGGTCATGAAAAAATTATATTTATAGATCAAATTATTCAGTTTCTAATAATTTATTCCAACAATGAAAGTTATATTTATTATTTTTAAAGGAATTTTCATAGAAAATTAAACATATTTTATATTTTTATTTTATGTGAATGTTGCAATTGAAAATAAACATGACCATATATTATGCATAATTTTCCATACATTGAATTGAACAATTGTCTTTAATTTAATTATGAGGTGTATTTAATTTCAGACTTTGAAATTATTAAATTCATGTATTTCTACAAATTTTAAAAGCGTTTTATGAAAGTCTAGTTTTAACAAAGAATCAAGGAAGTATTATTTTTTTCTTATTTGGAAATAATTCAAGTAGTTTAGAAAAGTGTTTTGATGGGTTGTGATTGAGAAAGCCAGATCTTCAAAAAATTTCTTAAAAATTTGATTTGAAGATTAGGTATCATGTAGGTGAATGAGGAATGGGGAGTGAACCCATGATCTCATGGTAAATTTTCCTACTGATGATATTTCTTATGGCCACACATTTTTTATAAGATCTATCAAGTATCAAAATAATCCATAAATAAATTAATATTTTTAAAATTGTTTTCAAAGGATAAATCCAATTGTTTTTAAAGTATTTTTGAAAGGTTTTTATATATATCCAATATTTATATTTAATATAAATTATATTAAAAAAGTTTTAAAGGAGTTTTTTGAAAAATCATTTTCTACTAGTTTTAAAACCCATTTCTAGGAAATTTAATGCTCATCTTATGTTCTAAAAATATTTTCAAAACTTTTTTAAAAGTTCTAAGACAGAAAAATTCTCATTTTAGAGTTAGCGCATGAAAAGGAAATAGTTATTTTATTATATTTTTGTAGAACTCTGATTAAACTTTAAGGTATTTTCTAATTCTCCCGAACATATATCAGAAAAGGTTTTGGAATATAAAATGTTTTATGTATTTTTTAGATGTCTTTTATAAAAAAAATATACATTATTTTATGAACTAAATCTAGAGGTGTGAGTTTGAGGCTTTACATAGAATGGTTTAACATTGGTGCAAAATGATCTTCCATTGACTAGAGGTAGATTGATATACTATTGGTGAAAAGTGATATACCCTTTTGGATGCACAATACAAGCATAATTTATGGAGAGTTGTTGTGAAGAGTAGGTTCTACCATTGGAGGATGATGAATGGTCGACCTTTGATGGATTTACCATTGAAAATGGAGGAACGATCGAATGATGGAGTGATCTATCGTCAACTCGATATCTACCTTTGATCCTTGATCTATCATTGAGCAACGATATACTGATCTATCTATTATGCAAGGAGCTACTTGCTAAAGTCCAATACAACCATCATGCATCAAGATGCTGTTGTGAAGAGCAGGTTCTACCATTGGTGGATGATGAATGGTCAACCATTGATGGATTTACCATTGAACATGGATGAATGGTCAAACGATGGGGTGATCTACTATCAACCTGAGATCTACCTTTGATCCTTGATCTATCATTGAGTAACAATATATTTATCTAAAAATGATGCAAGGAGATAAATGCTGAAGTATACTGATCTACCAGTGATGTTAAAGAGTGGTCAAATCAGTACTGAAGATGATCGTTTAACTGCATGAGTCAGACAATGCTGACAATGAGTATGAGGATTGTGTTCTTCAAATTATTAGCTTGTATGAATCTAGTTTGAATGACCTTGACTCGAACCTTCAATATGAACACACTGAGTTCATATATGGAATCCTTGATAAGAGAATCTTTCGTGAACTCCGAATAATAGTAAAAATTCAAACAATGCTGGAGGAATAAGATGAAGTATTTTTAGAAATTCAAAGTGTAGGAAATCGAAAAAAGCATAGGAGATCAGACGACTCATGAGAAATGGATTAGAAGGCGGACCACATGTCTGTATCTTTAAAAAGAATGAATAATGACTTTCCACTCACTATTCCATATCATAAATGCACAAGAACTGGCCTCCAGTGTATCAAACAACCCATTCCATAGCATTGTTGAGCTGTTATCATGGGATCAACACCTGTACACCCTTATCCACTTACATGGGCTTTGGACCGTTGTCATAGCTATCCCACTCCATGTCCCTTCTGGAATTATCTCTCAAGACTTGTACATATTCCCACTATTGACATTGTGGCTGGACCTAGGGTTGGCTCACCCATAGGGTTGACCCATTGGGTCTCCTATGTGGTTGAGGGATGGCCCGTGTTATCCATGGTTGGATAAATTTTTAACACAAGTCCACCAAATGAAAATAAATAAAATATGTTATTAAAACTATTTAAATAGATGAATAATAAAGAAAAAATAATAATCATTAAATATTATAAACATTTATATATTGTAACATGAAATTATTATCTAATTTTTAAATATTATTTGAATTTAATAATAATTAGGAGATAATAATTTATCCAAACAAAACTGTTAAAAAATTAAGGAACATGTTATACCTCTAACAATAACCACAATAAATCTTTGTGTTTTGTATTTTTTATTTATGATGCACTTAATTTATAGAACACCATACTCACTATAGACCATTATTTTATATACTTTGACTAATTTCTTATCAAAAAATTTAAACAACTATTAATCCACCCACTAGTCATTATTTTAATCGCCATCGATCTAACACAACTATGTTAGATCCACATCTACTTATAATATCTATACATTGATTTTGTTTCTTGTAAACCACTTACTCTATACTTATCCATAATTTATTAATGTTTTCCTAGGTTTAGTATTATCCCTGAGGATTTCACTAGAGTTTTCTAACCTTAATTACCAAGAAAAATAGACTTTCCTTCGATACCAACTATGAAAAACCATATCTTTAATACACCTTAATCCATGACTTATTACATAAGGACAAACATAATATAATCCCAAAATATCATGATGCCTAGTGTATTTGTGAAATTAGGTACATAGCATATTAACTTGAAACATGGGTATATCAACATTATTTAAAAATTCCAAAATGTGCCCTTATATTCCATCAATCTTCTAATACTTCATGGGACAACATGCGGATGTGCATAAGAAAAGGGAGAACAATAAAACCTAGTAAGGTTATAGCCAAATCATAACATGATTAAAGTAATACATGTTATTAAAGAGGTATATTAAGGTGAAAAAATGGGATGATAATCATAAACATGATAATCAAAGCATAATATTTGATGATAAAATTAAGTCAATATAAGAATATGGAATCAACATAAAATATTACATCATAAGAATAATTCAAGGCTGACTACCTAGTTAGGATAACATAGTGTGCTTATTATAGCCTCTTGATCACTATTCAAGGAATCACATGAGATAAAAAAAAATTACCCAATTCATTAGAGGGCTATATAATTTCTAGCTCACCCATCACATTCATATCATGTGCATGAATTTGTGTGGCACATTGATCATATAATATAAGATCCTATTTTATTACTTATAATACCATGATTAAGGTGTGTGGATTATATAAACTTAAGTCCACAATATATGATGTATATGTCCATCTAGGTGAATACCCTTGATTGGAAATGGGGATGAGTATTCATAATACAAAATTTTGGCATAGAAAATCATGGTATAATTTCTGAAAATTAATTGGAATATATAAATGTTCATGGATGGGATTAATGAGAGAGAAAAGTAGCCCATCATTACCTAGAAATCATAATTATAGAAAATGGATGTGTAAAAATAAATTACAACAAGAACAATTGGAAATCAAAAGGCTCATTACTAATAAAGTACTTGAAATAAAAATAGAAATATGAGAGGATCCCTTAACTCAAGAGGATGATTCTAAAAGCATGGAAAGATATTTTTAAGAGATTTGAAACATCATATAAGGGTTTTAGAGAGGGTCAGGGAGAGTAACTTCATGAAAAATGGGTTTTTAATGAAGTGGTGTGGGAGGGTTGGTGAATATTTATAGAAAAATAGAAGGGAATTATTTATTAATTTATAAACATAGGTTTTGGACTTTATATAATAAAATAATCAAAAACACAAACATTACCATGGTTTATGACTATGGTTTCTTCCAAAGAGGAGTGTTTTTCAATATTTTTTAAGTCTAGTAACCAAAATCATTAAAATAATGTCATTGGTGATGTATAAGTGAGTAATGTTCATAAATAATTGATTTTAAAACCTTAAAATATAATATAGGTTTTGTAGGATTCATTAAAGGTTTAAAAATTTAATCAAATAAATTCAAAAACATATTATTTTAAAGTTGAAACACAATTTTGGTCATGTATAATCTTTATAGTATTCATGAAATATAACGACCCGAACTTTTTAATTATATTTGTTTCATAAATTGTGTATTATTTTATTGTATACTCTACAAAACTATATCCTTTAATTGATGAAGTGGGTATAATTAAAATGAGACCATTGGGTTTCGACTGTTATATGATCATTGGTCAATATGATCGTTGGTCAAAATGACCGTTGGTCAATATGACTGTTGGTCAATATGACCATTGGAAACTATAATATTAATGTTGTGTTTTTATAAATATAGTTATCTTGGTTAATTAATACAGAAAGAATATTGAATGACCTCATCCAGTAGACTTGGGCCATATGAAGCCCATCTGTCGGAGCTTGGAAAGGAGGTAGCATCATTGGGCTTTACTCTGGACCAAGCCCAAGCCGAACTTCAACATATGAAGCTTGAACGGAATCGCCTAAGGGAGAAGTTCAAGCTGATAGAAATCACAACTCTAGCAATGTTGTCCGAGTCACCCCAAGATTCTATCACAATAGCACACCTTACACTTAGGTCCTATGCTGGTGTTATAAGGGGCTATATAACGAGACCTTAGCTACTTTGTGTAGTCCTTTTATATAAATAAAATTGTTATTTCTTATTATATAAAATTTTGTGAATTTCAAATATCTGGATAAATATAGGATGTGTATTATTAATGAATTTAAGGGGAAAAAGGGGTATTTTAAAATATTTTTGTATTATTTAAATAATTAATAATATGAAATGATTTTCAAAAAATGGTCTTCTACAGTTGTGATCAGTGAGAAATTTAGAGTCTAATAAGATCAACTTGATTTTTAGTGAATAGTAAAGTATGAATATTAACATACCCGTATAAATAGTAATGAATAGTAAATTGGCCAAAAAATAGAAACTTCACCCATGAATTTATAAATACATTGTAGACATCTTAAAAGTGAAAAAACGATCATAGTTTAAGTTTTGGTATTTTTGTATGTCATAAATATTTTATTTACAATTTTATAATTAATTTTATAATTTAAAATGGAAATTTATTTTCATAAAATTTAATCATAAACTGTTACTTTATTGTTTTATAGTTATGAGATAATTTTATGGGACCTTGATTACTTTCTTAAGGTGTTACAAAATGAGTTATAGTTTTAAAGTTGTATTTTTGGAATAAATAATGATTTTATTTAAAAATTAAATTAAAAATATTTAGAAAATTATTTTCATAAAATGGAGTTTATTTTTGAATTCAAAGAATTGATATTAGGTTAGAGTGAATTTTTTGTATTTTTCTGAAATAGTTGATTTTTCGGTGAATAGTAAAAATACGGTTTTGAGTTTCATGTGTTTAATGACATCATTGATGATGTGATCATGCTGTAAATAATCTGGTTGACTTTTAAATAGTAATATATGTTATGAGGTTTCCCAATTGGCCAATACCATGGGCAAATACCATGGGCAAGCCCAAGGTTTTGCAAATACCACCGATGAGGTGTCCCTTGGAAATTAATAATTTATTCCCTCACTTTTCCTATAAATACCAAGACATTTCCCTCTTTCATTTCATTCCAAAATACTCCTCAACAAATTTCTAGTCTCCTTACCTCCCAAAGAGTCATTCTATAGTGCCCTCAATCCTCCAACAGTCCTGACCTTCAAGATTTCGAAGTTACTCTTCAAGGTAATGGAACCTTTCACCATCCCCTTTTAAGTCATGACTTCCTATATGTTATGTATTATAGTTCCATTTTATTATGAGGGGGATTTTTATTCTATATCTTTACTACTATCCATTTCATTTCCAAATGACGAGAGACTCTTTTCTCTCTCATCAATTGATTTTCTGAATTTTTATGTGACGCCGTTAGGTTGCCGAACTTTCATAAAAGAAATCACACTTTCTCTTTCCTTTCAAGTTTCCTTTTCATGTGGTGTGTCATTCAAATGTACACAAAATGATATTATTTATTTTTATTATGTCCATATACTTCAAAATGGTTCATTTATGGATGGGAGACCCTTTTCCCCACTTTTTTTTATTTTCTAAAACCATGATATATAGTTGTTATGCTGCATAAATTTTGCCTCAAAATTTCTTTCTCTTTCTCTATTGTTTTATTAATGTGAATACACAGACCTATTTTGTTTCTATGGGTGTTCATAAATAAAAAATATATATATATTTGATTCTAGAATTGACATATATATAACCCTCACTCCCTTTCCATGGGTTATAAAGGACATAATGATCTTTTTTTTAACTTTTATAACGTCACAATTTTGAACTGAAACCCATTTATTTTGTTCTATATGGGTTATTTATAAAATGTTTTATTATGATATATGTGGATCACATTTAAATAAATAAATATTAAGAGTGTTCCTTGATAGCGCTCTAATGCATTGGGTAAAGAATTAATCTCTAGAGATGACAAGTTTCACGATACCTTGGTGAATAACCTTTGTAATTTTTATGACACCTTGGGGATAAACCTTGGTGATATGTTCATGAATGTCTAAATGAAATGTTGTAGCTATATATTCAAGTTATGAATAAATTTATTTTTATTATGATATTCATATTCTTCCATTTCTCATGCCTTTATGATTTATATCATGTTCTTATTAATATTGCTCAAGATCACATGTCAACTTTTTCACTTGTTTTCCTTACTTAGCATTCTGCTCACCCTTTCCTTTGATGTATGTCTCCCGGACATGAGATGAAATAATTTTACATAGGATGAACTTATGATTAATCCTTATGAGTGGTTTATAATAATTTTTATGTTGTTTTCAATTATTATGTTCCTGATTTCCAAGACACTATACTTTAAAGATCCTCTGTATGTAAAATGTAATGAAAAGTTATGTAATAAAAATGTGGGATGCCATACTTTTGGGCTATTATGATATCTTAATAAAAAAAATTATATTTATACTGTATTTATTTTTTACCAAAAATTTTTAGTATCTTAGAAAATTAGGAAAATTAACCACTAACTAATTTCAACATGCTGATTTCTGGATTTTTTTTATAAAAATAATTCTATAAATATGATAATTTACCATTTTAAATAAAAATATCTATTTATTAAAAAATACTGGTTTTTACAATGATAACAGTTTTATGACCCTTATAAGGATTATATTGGGCTTCGTTAAATAAAATTATCATTTATATTTAAATAAATATTATTTAGTAATAATATTTCATGAAAATAACATTTATTTAAAAAATTATTATATTTATAAAAGGATTATATTAATTGAAATTATATATTTCATAAAACTATAATTTCAATTTCTTCGTATCAAAATCTAATTTTTTTCAAACTCGTTAATCATTTATAAATTAAGAATAAAAAAGGAAAATTAACATCATTATTTAATTTAAAATAAAATATAAAAATTCATACTACTATGGTCCAGATACATAACCACTTATTACCCCCAACGTACACCCTATGGGTAAGGTGTGCAATATTGAAACCTTCTTGGGGTGGTTTGGTGAACATTATTTGGTTTTTGATCCCAATAATATTTAACTTTTATAGTAAATAGTTGCACTCATTCTTTAGTAGTTAGATATTGTGTTAGGATTGGTTTAGGAAAAATCCTAATGATTTCATCTCCCTCGAAAGCTTTGATTAATGGGATTTATAAGGTATGGTCCTATTGGTTGAGGTCATCACTTCTTCTATCTATGTCAATTAGAATTTATCATAAGCCTTAATATACTAATATTAATGGTCACTAAAAAAAACTATAATATAAATGGTTATGTTTCTTAACAGTCTTTTAAATATGATAGGGTATAAAATAGAGATACTTGTATGATATAGGTGATAAAGGTCAATTGATACTTTGTGACAATGGACCTCATCAACAACAAAACATTCAATAGTTTTTCTCTCATAATATTGAAACAATAGATCTTACGGAAGAGGGTGAAATTGACGTACTCTTCTCAATGAAGTTTTATAATAATGAAGACAATGAATATCCAGATAATTGAATGTATAAATTAGTAATGAAACTATATTATAATTTATCATTTATAAACATTTCATGCATATATACATTATTCTATTTTATCCATTTTTGTAAAAATATTTTACTTTTTTTACTTTAAATATATTATAAACCATTTGAATTATTGTAATGTTGAGAAACAAACTGAGATCTTAATTGATCATCATCACATAACACTCCACCTCTACCATCAACTTCATTATATCCTAGTGATTTTTCTATAATAGAGACTTGTATCAAGCCAGTAGCTTCCCCAAATACTATTGGTATCTCACCATTAGATACACTTATGATAATGGAGAAATTCGCCAATCCTCTATCTAGGGGATACTGGTAAGTTACCAATACTGACATGTATGTCAGTATATATATATATATATATATTATTGATTGTTTAATTCATTTGACATGCGATGTGCTCGAAATGGCTCAATAAACAGTTAAAAAAAATCAAAGTCTTTAAAAATATGCGTTAGGGGGTTAAGAACCAAAAAATGATGTTAGAGTTTCATATAATCATAAGAAAATTTCTGTAGATTTATTCTTGAAATGCAGGAACCAGATTCACATTAATACAAGTTTTGGTTTTCCTGGGTTGATAATAAACACATTTTTTGTGTTTTTAAACACTAAAATAAATGTGTAACAGTCAAAATCATATAAAAGAACCTCATATTGATGTGAAATATTAATAAAAACACCATATAATCATTTTTTAATTATAGTAACTGATGTTATATAAATTATTTTAAATCTATTTATTGACTAATTTCAAGTACACCGCATGCTGGTTTAGAAATTGATTAAATTATTATAAACTTATCCCTTTTGTGTTACAATTACAGAATAATATCTTAAATTGGTAAGTTTAAGTTTTAAAAGTGTTATAGAATATATATTATTTTTTTTATATCAAAATTTCATCTATTTGATTAATAAAATAAAAAAATTTATGTAAAAAATTACAAATATATTTTGTCTATATTTTGTTTTGTATTCCTTTTCTAAAATATTCTTATTTTTGTTGTAGGTGAAATATGTTGGCAGTAAGTAGGAAGTTGAATGTTCTAATCCATGAAACTCTTCAAAATGTAGTAGTGATGGCTTACAGTTTTTGTGTTATGGTTAAATATCAATAATGATTTCAATTTAATTATTATTTATTGTGTTCAGTTCTGATTTTTATATTTTTTTGTTTCAATTTATGGAATTATGTGGTTGGAATCACATATGGTGACTCTAGCTATGGAGGAGGTTGGATACAGTGGATGTATTGAGATGGATGTGATGGTCATGGGTTGATGTTGGATGTTGGAACTATTCTATCTGTATATGAATATTGAGTTTATGGTTGACTTATGGTTGTATATATATGACTGTAGATATATGAATGACAGTTAGGTATATATGATTATGGATGTATGATCGAGTTTATTATATATTTATGGTTGAGTTTATTGTATATTTGAGTTTTTTTGTATGTATAAGTTTTAAAAAAATATATTAAAAAATTTATTTAATACTTTTGTCAGCGGTTATTAAAAACCGCCACTACAATATTTAGCAGCGATTCATCTATTTGTTTTGAGGAAAAAAAATAAACCACAACTATATTAATTAGCAGTGGTTATTTTATTTTTTATCAGTTTATTTTATTTAAAAAAAATTAAAACCACCACCAAAATAATAAAAACCCACCACTAAATAAACAAAAATGACACTTATAAAAGCCACCACAAAACCAACTAGAATCATCGCTAATTAATTACTAATTTTAAAATACACAGGAGTTAATATAAAAACCACTAAATCAACTAGTGGTGGTTTAAACTGTTTCCATTGGTAAAAAAAATATTCTACTACTTATCATCTTTCCTATAATGAAAAGGGGATCATGAAAGGAGGATAATTATTTTTTCAACATATTTCTTCATGATATTTCAAAAATCATAGCGAAATAAACATGGATTATTAGTAGTAGTTCCCAAAACCCACACTAAAAACCAACCTTTAAATATAATAATTGTTATCATGGATAATTTTCTTTCCTACCTTGAGGGACCACTAGTTTCTCCTCTTGATCATATTGAATTTATGCCTTGTTCTACGTGGGAAAATTAGGTTTAGAGGAGTTAATTACCTATTTATGGAGAAATTTTACCACAATACTCTTATAAATTCATAAACTTTAAAGCTTAAATTTTCAGATCTTTACAAGTAATATATTATCAAAAAAACATAAAATAATTATATTTCATGCATAACTAAAATGGTGGGTTATGATTTTCCAACATGAGTTGTAATTTAGCATGAGTGATGTTTTACACTATTGGGTTTTTTGTGTCCATTATATGGTAATCGCAGCGGAACAAAAACCCAAATATAAATGATCTATCTTTAATATAATCAATGTGTAATTAATTAAGAACATTAAATTATGTACCCAGATAAACAATGTAATAATATACAATGATTTTAAATGATGAAGATTATTGTAGAATCAAATATAATTTTCCTGCCTCTGACGAATTACACCGGACTAAGGATACCAATCTCAATTGGAGGACTCTCATACACTTGATGAGGTGCCAATGTCTTCACTGAGAGTGATGAATAAGCTATGGTAAGGAGGAGGGCTCTGAGAGCCTTACATTAAAATGTGTTATGTACAATGAGAGGGTTCACAACACTTTATATAGACATCCAGGATGCGCTTCATTTAATGAATTGCATTAGCCATATTCAATGTATCTATATATATTTATTCCCATTTTCTTTAATTCATTGAATCATATTCAATGAATATTTAAGAAATTTAATCCATTCATAATGGATTATTATCAATGAAACTACATAGAAGATAAATTCACCTAAATTAAACATTCCATTAATTATTTTATTACTTATTAAATAATCTACCACTTAAAATAAAATATTTAAGGACTTTAAGAAAAACTTCAAAAATAATTCTGAATCCCTTCAAAACTTTTTTTAGATATAGTTTCATTATACTCTCTTTATTTTAGAACAAACACTTTTCTAAAAACTTAATCCTTATCCAAAGGCCCAACCATGTAACCTTGTGGGCCTTATCAGTGTTGAAATTAAATATGAAATCTATATTTCATATATGTAAGCAAAGAGTGACCTCTAGTAATTCATCAGTTCTACTCAAACTTCTAAGGGGTCAGGTATGATCTCTATAAAACATTATCATATATCTATGCAAACATTTTAACCACTATATGTATCATATAAATCATATATATAACTATATAATCCTTTTATCATGACATCAAGTGACCACTAGAAAAATAACAGAGTGATACATGCTTTTCATACATATATATCACTTCTTAATATATGAATATTCATTACATAACAAAATGATCTATGCCAGAATTGTATAGGTCTAGTGCCTTTGGAAACTTGGAAACTTATAAGACTAATTCATAAGATAACTACATCATCTCCCACATATATCATCATAAATATAACCATTATTATACATATCATACATAAAACCTTTCTTCATAACCCTTGGAAAGGAAATATAAGAAATGATTATATCAAATTCTCAGTAAGGTTAAACAAGGGAGATATCAATGATCACATAATCATAACATGAGACTAAAGGTATGAGAATATGAGAATAAAATTTAAATTCCATACCATATATATCAAATATCATAACCTTGATTCATGAAATAAATCGTGGTAGTTCATATGGCATGAATCATAAAGGAATCAAAGAATATGATCCATGAGAGAAAAACATAGGCAAAACACATGGATTTTTGGCATACACATAAGTACGAAAAATCATATACTTGGTATCCAAGGATAATTACAAATGCTATCATAATGGAATGGGTTCAATCCCCAAACTATGATAGTTTCCAGGTTTCACTCTCAAGACTATCATAGTGGACAAAGTCCCTTACTAAACCGAGTTTACTCCTGATTCCAATCCTATTTATCTCATGAGATATCATCCTTTACCCAATTAATTAGCGGGAGATATAGGTCGCACCCATCACAAAATTAAAATCATATATACTTATTCTAAAATATCATAAAACATTCATAATATTATAACTAATTAAAAGAAATAGGTTTCATAATCATTTCATCATGGCATAATCCATAGAAAAGAAACAGGTTTCATAAACATTTTAGCTTTTAATCATAGTATAATATGTTGAAAAGTAAAAGGTTTCATAAAAATATTTTCATCAAAAACATAAAATATCTAGATACATAATAATTATGGTATGATTAGATCAAGATTTAGTAACATCAAAGGATTTCATCTTATATGGAAAATGATTTTGAAAGATCACTCGGGACATTTCTTTAGGAAAATATCATTTTCACTTTGAAATGGATTATTTAAAATCTAAAATTTTCCCAAATCTTAAATAAAAAAATTTATTTTAAAATAATTATAAAACTTAAAAAATAATCTTTAATTCATTGAGTGGTCATGATTGTTTAAATTATTGTTCATTCCGTACATGTTAAAACAAAGATTATTTTCACATTTTTGGTAAAAATTCAAGATTAACTTGTTAGAAAAACAATAAGAAGATTCATTTTAAACCATTTTTTAAAAATTAAAAAATGGGTAAAAATGATTTTAAAGAATTCTTGGATAATAGTGAAAACTTTATTTCAATAATTTCTAGAAAACATGGATATGGAAGAAAAAATATTTCCAATAGAAGAGATAAATGAAGTTGATTTCACATAAAAACATTATTTTTATATCTTTAATCCTTTAAGATATTGAAATTAAAAGAAAATAGGTATTCTTAAAAAATAACCAAATAAAAATAAAATTCATGAGTTTATTGAGAGGGAGATCATAAAATTTCATCATCATAAACTTAGTCATGAACAATCCCATTAATTAAAGAGATTGTAACATAAAGCCTTGAACGCTTTGGTAACTTTTGAATCATAAGTACCATGAAATAAATAACCATATATGGATATTTATGTACCATTATTTTCATTAGAATAATCTTAAAATATATTAATGGTTAGTACATACACCACAAAAAAAAGAAATAAGTATTGAATATGGCATGTGTCTCATAGAAATAAAAGTGATATGAAAATCTCTTACCTCAAGTCTTGACCTTCTTAGTACATGTTAGAACCTAATATATAATAAATATAGGTTTATTATAAATATATTATATAACCATACTCATATATATCATACCATATATGATTTACTTATAACCTTTTACCATCTATTTATTAACAATTCTTTATTTAAAGAAATTATTTTGTGTGATAACTACTTTGTTTTTTATATATGATTTAGTTTGGTAGTTTTGGTCCTTGTACTTTGATTATGGTTACATAATTTTAAAAAATATAATCACAATATAAATATCATATATACTCCTTATATACAAGTTTATATTTATCCATAAATGGTAGAGATAGGAAAACTAATTACACCGCTCATGGATACGGTAAGTCATACGAACACATGAACGTAGTTTACATTTTCTCAAAATATGGAAGAAATAAAGAAAAATATGAATTCAAATTTCAATAATAAGTTTTATATCATACATATCATATATATTCCTGAACTATATCCTTATTACCATCCATGTCAAAATAAAATGAAAAATTTATCACATCGCTTCATGGAGGTGGTAGTCCAGTCGTACGCATGAGTAACATTATCATTTTACAATGGATTAGAAGGTAAGAATGTATTTGTAATATTATAATTAAATAATAATAATAATTTCATAAATATCATATATATAATTTAAATCCATCATTATACCCACCCATGATAGGAGGTGATGGTAAATGAATTACATCGGTTTATAAGGCGGTAGTCCGTCTTACACAGGTTGATGGTTTCGTTTCCCATTTGTTGGAAGTGGATATCGATGTGGGTTATGCCATAAACATAATAACATATCATTATATTGGACATATTTATTTTATTATATAATCATAGTTTAGGAATATTTTTATTTGGTGGAAGAATATATAAAATGAAAACGCATGGTTAGGAATTACACCTCTTTATTAGAGAACCTCATTAGGTTTATACATAAAAAAATATTATAAAGGTTAAATAAACAAAATTATGCTTATAAGACATGGGGAGGTAATTAAATAATGTATTTGGGTAGGTATTGGATAAATCAAACAAATTTTTAAGAGTATAGAGGAGAGGAGAGTGGGCTCTCTTAAATACGTTGGGGAGAGGACACACTTGGAAATTTTATAAAGAAAAAGTTATAACCATGTTTAAAAAATTCCAAAAGGATCATTAATGGATAATTATAGAACCTTAGATGAGATAAGTTCAAAATATGGTCACAAAATATAAATTATAAAAGTTTTTAGATGATTTTAACCCTTATCTTTTTAACCCCTAATAAACCTGTTTTAACCTTAACTGCGGTAAATAATTTTTACTATTATTTTCAACAAAACTTAAGTCAAAATTTTTACTTAATATTAATTATGATGATTAAAAATATGTATTCAATTTTTTTAAATTTCACTCACATAAGTGGAAAAATTTAATTTAAAATTAAACCTATAGACGTAATCAAAAAACATTTTCTAAAGAGAAAATTTTCATAAGTATAGAATGTTTTAATATAAAATTTGAAAATTAAATGGATTATAATAACCTTAAATATGTAAATTATAATATAATAGAAATAATTTTAATTTTAAACCTTTTAAAAAAACATAACTTTGTAAATTATTTAAATGAAAATGAATTTTTCAATACAAATCAGTATTTTTCACTATTCATTAAAAAATTAAACATTTTAGAAAAATACAAAAAATTAACCATAATATATCTTGGATATGTTAATTAAAAATATGAATTTAATTTAAAATATATTCTATAAAAGAGTAAAAAAATAATTTTTTTTCACATAAAATAATAGAATTTATTTTTTGAATAAAATATATTTTCAAATCATATAAAGAATTTAATAAATAATTATGTACTTATTTATAAATTTATTTTCTTTATATAAAAAATTTATACATAATTTTAAAAATATTGTTATTACTATTCATACCACCAATTTTAACAATTAAGTTATAACTTTCATGTTTAAATGATAAGGTTAATAGTAAACCATGATTCATTAAAACTCGGTGTTGCATGTAACATGAGCTATTGATGATATTAAATTTATTTGAAAAAATTTACTTCAAAAAATATTGGGGTGTCACATTATAACCCCCTTAAAATGAATTTCTCCCTCAAAATTCTGTCAGTTTTATACTAACAAATTAGGATACTTTTGCCTCATCATTTCCTTAGGTTCCCATATATCTTACTCAAACTAGTGGTTTCACCATAAAACATTGACCAGTAGAGTGGTCTTGTTTTGTAAGAATTTCTCTTTATGATCCATAATCTCTCTATGTTGTTCTTCCTAGGAAAAATTATGATCCAATGGAATGACCTCTGATTTTATTACATGTAAAGGATCAAGTATTTACTTCCTTAGGAGAGATACATGGAGCACATCATGGAATTGAGAGAGGTCCAGTGGGAGCGTCAAGTCATAAGAAACCACCCATACTAGATTAAGAATCTTTAAAGGACCAAAATACCAAGGTCTAAGCTTTTTTTTCAAAATCTAGTAACTTTATTTGATGTAGAAATTCATATAAAATCCCTCTCACCAACTTCAAACTCCAGATCACACCGATGATTATTAGCATAACATTTCTATCAACTTTGAGTTGCCTTGATGTGTTGTTGAATGGATATAAATTTCTATATCATTTCTTATAATTTATCAAGATCCAATAGCTTTATTTCTCTAACTTCTTCCAATCATGTTAGAGTTTTATACTTATTTTCATAGAGTCCCTCATAAAGAGTCATATGAATGCTCGAGTGAAAACTATTGTTGTAAGAAAACTCAATTAAAGGAAGGTATTGATCCCAACCACCTTTAAAATCAATATAATATGATCACAACATGTATTCTTGGGTTTTATTATTTTATCTCAGACTGATCATCTATATTAGGATGACATAAAGTGCATAAACTTATCTCCATGTCCAGGGCATGCTGAAAACTTTAGCAGAACATCAAGGTAAACCTCATATCCCGATCTAATAAAATAGAATGTGGTACTCCATGAAACATTACCAATACTTTAATATATATTCTAGAAATTTTTTCAATAGAAAAATCTTCACTAATTAAAATTAAGTGTCCGAGATTCATTAGGAAATCGACTACAACCAATACAACATTATTACCTTTAGATGTTTTGGAGAGTCTAACAACAAAATCCATGGTGATTTTTCCTATTTACATTCTAATATGGGTAATGGTTGTAAAATAACATTATAAATTTGTCTCTCAACCTTAAATTACTAACATATCAAGCACTGAGATATAAAATTTGCAATATATCTCTCTATGTTGTCCCACCAAAAATTCTCTTTCATATCTATATACATCATTATACTTCTGGGATGAATAGATAATGAAGAACCATGCACCTCATACAATAAATCCTTTTTTATATCTAGTATATATGGAACATATAAACATTTATTGAACCTTATCAACCCATAATAATCAAGGTTAAACTCAGGAATATTTCTGACCATCCTCCGTAGCTTTATATATTCTTTTTACAACTCTTTAATTTTTACTTGGATAGATGGTTAACAATCATTTGAGAAAGGTAATATTTTCCCACTTCCTTTGTTATTTCCATATCCATATTTTGAAAATCAAGAAATATTTTATCATTTATGATCCTCATCATAGATAATCTAGCATGATCCTATCGACTCAAAGCATCAACCACCTTGTTCGATTTCCTAGGGTGGTAATGTATTGAGTATTCATAATCTTTAGTTAGATCCAACCATCTTCTCTAATGCATGTTGAAATATTTATATGTGAATATATACTTTAAAATATTATGATCAGTATATATATAACACCTTTATCCATGAATATAATGCCTCCATATCTTTAATGTAAAAATTACTCTAGCTAATTCCAAATCAGAATTTGGGTAATTTTACTAATGAAACTTCAATTTTTGAGAGTCATAAGCTATAACCATGTCATTCTACATGATAATGAATCATATTACCTTCTTCAATTCATCACTATAGACTGCAAACACTTCTCTATTATAGGGTAATGTGAGCACATGTGTGTTGTGTTGTCCAATAGAATAGATAACTAAAAACTCAAGAGGGGTGTGAATTGAGTTCCTAAAATTTTATTTACATTAAAACTACCCTATATAAGGTATTTGATTTCTGATCTTTCTTTTAATATAAGTAAGAAAAATATATATAAAATCTTAGTGAAATATCTTGAAAAAAAGATATTTAAATTAGTTTGGGGAAAAAAATCTCTTAATCCACTCCAATGATACCCTACTCCATGAGTTTGGTTATTTTCATTATGAATACCTTTTTCTTGGGGTCTCCCAGCTAAGTAGAAGTAGTCACTACTTGTTAAAAAGGTACAAGAGGTTTCAAAAATAATGTAACATCCCGGATTCGGATGCCACTCAACTAGTTCCCCATACCCATTTAGCCACATAGCCTCAATCGCATTTCCCCAAATGCGAGAGGTTGTCGACTAGCAGTGAGGGCCTAAGGTGTGGTAGTGGAGAAACTATGCCCTCGTTGGCAGAGTATAACATAACAGAATAAAAAATAATAAAATAGTGGGAATAGTAAACAACATACAACTAAAATTAATAATGGAAGACTAATTAGAAACCAAACATCAATCCATACCAAATACGATGCAACATGTTATGTTATAAGAAAACAGCCAAAACAGGTACACTGCAGAAATCCAAAATATATGTTCCAAAAGTATAAAATTACAAAGGAATCTAAGAAGCATCAAAATCCTCATATTTGTACCATGCTCTCCTGCTCCTAAATAGAAAATCAAGTACCAGTAGAAGGGTGCTTGCCCTAATCAACACCTGCAATCATATAATCTCTTTGGGCCTAAAAGCATGAGCCAAACAGGGTGTGAGAATATATCTCAGTAGGAAACCACCAAAGGTATGTGTCAATATATTAGTGAAAATATGTATTAGCCAATGTAAAATAGTAAAAGTAGAAATATTTGGTATTCAAAAGTAAGCACAATAGATGTATTAGAAGATAATGTAATCAAGTATTGGTGAAGACTGAATCCAATCTTGTGCTTTGTCTTGGCAAACAATTCATTAGTCATTTCATTTCATTATTCAATTTATAACCAATTCTGGTCATGAAATCCAAATTTAGAATTCAAGTATCACTCCTGGTGTGTTTAACCCAAACCATATAACCATGGTATAACATATCACCAAACTCGATCAAAATAGATATATAACCATTTCAGCAGTCAATCATGGTTGAAACTCAGTATATAAGCATTTAATCATGTTCTAGGGTCAAAAGCCAGTATATAATCATTTCAGCATGTATCAGGGCCAAGCCCGATGTATAATAATTTCAGCATGAAAACAAGACATGTAACTTACACTATTACATGGTTAACAACATAATAACTCACATGGGTAACGCATATCACAAGACTAACATTTGAATTAAACTATCACAAGGCATAACCATTTATTATCTCATGGGGGAAAATAATTCAATTAACCAATTCCATTTTTAATAACCCAAAAAAAGAAAAGAAATGCATTCCCATAGGCATCCTAAGACAAATGGCTAAACGTTTGTCATCCAAGGGAGAATGCACCCACGGGGTGGCCCTCAATCAAGGCTAATAATCTCAAACATGCCTTATAATCATTTAATTAATTACCTAATCAACATTAGGTAATAACATAGGTCAATATTAAATTAAGAAACACCCAAAAATGGGAGCGTAACACTATGGAACATATAATCAACTTAACAATTTGCGAAAGGAATGAGACCACCTACCTCGTACTTGTATGACTCCTCGTCCAACGTAGAGCATTGATTTGACCTAGAACAGAGTAGATCTACAAATTGAGAAAGAATTATCAACCTTTGAAAACTCGATTGAGAGACAAAGTCATGAAGAAAAAATCAAGAGGAAATAAGAAATTACTGATTGGGTTTAAATGGATCTAATTATGATTGAATCGGAGTTCAGATAGAGATTCGGGAGAAAAAATCTCGTCTGGTGCTGCTGTTTGCGTAACGAGGTGATCCCTTTGTCCGTATGATGAAACACGAAGCTACTTCCTATTTTATCCAAGAAAATAAAAAGTACATAGTGTGTACTTAAAACTATATGTCTTGTAGTGCCTTTTTCTATATAGGACTTATCCAGACTGTTACACGGTCATGTACTGGGATCATACAGCGTGTAACCCTCCTTACATAGCATGTACTTAAAAATACATAGTTTGTAAGTTTCTTTTTTCTCCATCTAATTAAGTACAAATTGAAAAAAAGTGTCCCTACCTCAAAGAAAGAACAAGGTTCTTATAAAATTACCCCCTTAAAGCAATTCATCCCTAAATTTTCCTTCTAAGGGTGGTGAAGAAAATATCTAAGTACAACTCTGGCCACTACGATTGTACATCAGTCTCCCTCTCCCAAGTCTCATCCCATACTCAACGATGCTACCATAACACCCGTAATTAAGGAACAAACAGGTCATGGAGAAAATTTGTGCTGCGATCCGCAATATGAAAAGGATTCTACTCAAAGGAATCATCTACTTGGAACTCAACCTCCTTGGGTTGAAAAGTGGAAGACAGATTTGAAAGGTAACGCCGCAACTAAGAAGTGTGGAAGACATTATGCATAGCCTTATTCCTATGAGGTAACTGCAACCAATAGGAAACCAGCCCGACTCTTTTCAAAATTATGAACAACCCGATGTATCTTAGTGAAATATTACCCTATCTATAGATCCTCTTGTGTTCCAAACTCAGAGAAAAATATAGGAAAACTCAATCCCCAACCTTGAACTCCAGAGGTCATCTGCAGAGATCGACATAAGATTTATGAAAATTCTACGAAGTAGCCACCCGCTTCTCAATCACCTGAACCTGTTCTGTGGTCTCCTAGACATGATGAGATCCGAACATATCTACCTCTTCTACCTCCAACCAACACAAGGGTGATCAGTATGGTCTACTATACAAAGCCTCATATGACGCCTTATGAAAAGTATCCTGAAATCTATTGTTATAGGTGAACTCAATAATGGGTATGTTTATCTCCCAAGAACCCCCAAAAATTCAGGACGCATGCATGAAGCATTTCCTTCAGCACTCGAATCATGTGTTCTGACTGGCTATCCATCTAGTAGTGGTAATATGTGGTCAAAAACACTTGTGTACCCAGCACCCTTTGTATCCCTTACCAGAAACAAGAAGTAAACCAGGAATCCCTATCTGAAATGATAGAATACAGAAACTTGTGTAGTCATATAATCTCATGGATGTAAAACCTTCCAAGCTCATCAATACTGTAGGTTTCCTTGATTGGTAGAAATAGTGTAACCTTCATGAGTCTGTTAAGAAAAAAACAAACAACATCATTACAACAACACCTCCACCATTGGAAAACTCCACCATTCACACCCCTAAGCATTCTAGCGATGCTTCTGGCATGATTTTACTTTAACTGGGAAAATTGTAACATAACTAGGGTCATAACAGTGGACTCACAACAAATAATAGTCAAACCCTAATCGAAATCATCAAAATCTTTCACACAACATTTCCTCAAAATAAATTGTAGAATTTTACAACACACCCACCTTAAAATGACAGAGTGTTTAAATTGGTTCATTGGAACCAAACACAAAGAACAAGAAGAATAACGAGTCAAACCATGACTCGATGAATTTTCTCAGAAACACCCAGCTTAGAAGGACAACATATTGTAATAGAAAACAACACATACTCCCAAGGCACCATACACCCACAATGATCCCATTAATTGAAGCTCATACTTGTATCTCGGTGATGCTCTGTTGTCAAGCCATCCCTTGATCATTTAAAAGGTCACGCCACAACATGAGTAAAAGCGTAATTCCATATCCATCCCATTGGAACCATTACCTCTTTTTAAAACATCAAATTGGATCCTGAAAATAAGCTTGAGATAACCTCAGATTCACCAACCTGGAGTCTAAGGAACTCACCAAGGTGGTCCATAATCCCCATTACATGTGAGACTTTGGTACTAGGCTGAAAGCCCACATAATAACACTGGATGAACCCAGATTGGCATCTTCCTAGAGATCATGTCGAAGAAAAAGGCAGGCATCCCTGAGTCCATCCAATGAATTACTAAACGGGAACCCAAGAATCACTTAGGATTAACTAAGCCTCATTTAAAACCATGCATCCAGCGCACAACATAGAATGAGATCATGAACTAGCCCAATGGATTTCAACTGTAGCATGACATATAGTCGACACTCTCTTAGTGCATCTATGATGACATCAAGATATGGGACATGTTCATATCTAAAAGAAGAGCACACTAAGAGGATTTCAAGGATTACCAAAAAAGGATAGTCAAACTATTACTAGTCGACACCCTGAAAGAAACACGACTTCACCTACTGACACCTCCTCATTTAACTGATCACAATGCCTTTATCCCCAAGGAATTTATGATATCTTACGCTTAACCACTGAGGTCCATCCATGATCATTGGTTCCTCACAAGCATTAAAGTAGAAACAACCATTTCCAAATGGTCCTTGATTGTGATCCTTCTACCTGGGAGTTCACTTTTAAACGCATGAGTCTCGTTCCACCAACCACGATCACCACATCATATCACTTGGCATTAAATCCAAAATCAAACCAACTGGTGTGTCAAAACATAAATATCATAGAAAGTCCTCCCAAGTAGTGGGGTGAACTGGGTTCCAAAACATTCATGTCACTCTACTCCGAAGACAATTGAGAATAGACATAACAGCTCAAATATCAACGATTTAACCAAACTCGACGACACGTTTTTAACATTTAACACTCGATGGGTACCTCGTATGCAAACATATACTACCCTGAGTTTACAAGAATAAACGGCACATTTTGGGTACTAATCATTGGATTTATATCCTACGCATCCTAGTACCAGATGGATCATGCAAGAACTATCTCAAAAGCACACCATTTAACCAACCATTTACATAGATGATGATGTTCGAAGTCACCCATAACTTATGGAAAGAGAGGTTCACATGACCTCCTAAGTAGCTGACCATGCTCGAGGAATTTCTACCTGGCTAAACCAAGCATTCCCCAATTCCCATTCCCATATCAAGGGTTAAGATACAAGGATCATTCATCCGAAAAAGAGTGTCCCCTCTAAAAACCAAACGTCCTACCAGGGACCATGACACCTAAATGACACCAAAGTCAGAAAGATCATAGAAGAAAACAAAACAATAGGATTTAAGGGTGCTACCTACCATGGACTAGCCCCTTATGAAGCATAAGCGTCGACTCCCAGTACCAGGACATGTAAAAAAAAGATTTTCTCGGCTCAAAATCACCTTTTCAATTATGCCAAATCTAAAAAAACTATTGCACCCCCAAACACTTCATGGTATGTTTCTCTTAAATACATTCTAGTTATAGCCTATGTTTCAAGAATCACTAAGCCTGTATAGAACAAAACATGGTTACTTATAGGAGATATCCATAACCTAGCCATTAAATTTAAATTTTCCAACTCTACGATTTGAATTTTAAAAATCTCACATACACGGTTGTGTTCAAGATGATATTTAGAGTCTGATAGAATTAACTTAATTTTCAGTGAATAGTAACCTACCCTTATGAATATTAACTTACCATTATGAATAGTAATATGACTTTTATGAATGGTATCCATTCTCTTGAAGGTATAAATGAATTTAGGAACCTTAAAAATAAAGATGAATATTTTAAGTGTTTATATTTTTCGATAAAATAATTATTTTAACTAAATATTTGATTAATCATATTTAGAAAATTAATTTTGAAAAATGGACTTCATTTTTGAATTCTAAACGTCAAAAAATGGTCAGAGTGAATTTTTGGGATTTTTCTGAAATACTTAAATTTTTGATGAATAGTAAAATGCGATAATTTACGATAAATGCTAAATAAGGATTTTATTGAGTCATTGATGATGATATGCTGATGTAATCCCAATTGGTTAGAAGTCACATGCATATATTACTATTCTTGTTCATGGAATACTCAGTATTGGTTGTCTTGAGAGGAAATAATAAATTAATGATTATAATATTAAGAAAACTCTTCTCCCCTCCACTATATAAACCACCCTTCACCCCCTCTTCCTCCCACACCAATCAAGCTACAAGCCCTGCCTAAATTTTTCCAAATACTCTGCCCAAGCCCTCTACCCACGTATAAGACCTTCTGGTCTCACCAAAAGGCCAGAAAAAGGCCTTAAGAAGATTCTCAAAGAGGAGTACTCAAGTGGTCAACCTTCCTTCTCTTTTCTTTCATTTTCTTTTACAAAGTTCCATTATTTTGTTCTTCCTTATGAACTCCCATCATCCAAATTCCATGATAACTTAATTACCTTACATGTACTATATTTTCATTGTGTTAATGTAATATTAAATCATAATCTCTCTTTTTCCCATCCTTTTATACAATAATTGCAGACACCGTTCGAGATGTGTAAATTTATCACACTCAAGGAAGACAGGTTTTCAATTTGAATTACTATATTAAATAATGGTCATGAAACCTTTTAAATGGTTGAAATAGGTCATAATATATGTATATTATCTTGATTAATGTTCTGGAATCTTTACACATTCATAATATGGAATAAAAATACAAAACATATTTATTGTGCACAAAACCGCCAAGCCAAATCCAAGAATTTATTTTTAACTCATAGAATGAGTCATCCTCATGGTATATAAACACAATAATTATAATATCATTTATACCTATTTAATGTCACTAATAATTTATATTAACAATTATGGATGTTTAATCACATTTCAAATGAACTTCCATTCATGAATACAAGTAAACAAATCATGAAACCAAGTAAGAAAATGATTCCAAAACAATAAAATTAAATCTCTTAAACCCATAAAAAATGCCATTAATGAACTTAATAATGTTATAAAATATCAATTAAATGTTTATGAGTTTCTGTAATTATTAATTAATGAATCTAAATTTGATTATTCAAGTCGTTAAAACAAACAAGAACACCTTCGAGCATAAGGTAAGGGATCCTCTCTCTCACTTTTGTTCAAGAATCTCTCCTATGTCTTTCCCTTTTATTTTTAATTCCTAATGATGGGGTATGTTTTAAAAACTCCCCTATAATTCCCTTGTGACATATAAATAATCTAATACCCCTTTAACTCTCATTAATCCCTCGTAGTAACACTCGTTACCATGCCGAAATGTTTGTAAGGGGTTTCTCATCTCACTTTAATTTCTGTGAGATTTTCATTGTTCGCCACTTATTTCTTGTATGTGGTATATGTGTAATGCCATTTGATATATAATAACATGATTATATTTATATTCATATTATTCAATGATTAATTTGAGGGTTATTAAGTTCTGGTCATATGATTCGACCGATTACATTGTGGTAAGAGACCTTGTCTCAACTACTATTTTGTTGTGACTAACTTTGTATTGTGAACCTAATAATCCTTATGTGGTGTACCTACTACCCATTTGAGATCACTTTTCATTTGAAATTTTTATTTATATTAAATATCCATAATCTCAGGTCATGGATATGCTTTTTTCTAAATCTTATACCATTTTACATACGGTGTTTATTTGGAAAGTTATTTTAATTATGGAAATATTGATGAATCTGTATACTCTACTCTATAAGGATATTGAAAAGGCATATTTATCTTGTATTGAATCAATATATAAATAATTATTTGGACATAAAGTGCCAGGTGGGGCCCTCTATAGCCCATCGATGCATCGGTAGGTCTCCTAAGACAAATCAGTTGGCGACAAACCCTTTGAGTTTGTTTCCAAAAATCAGACTGGTTTCTATCAAAAGAACTAAACCGTTTTTATAGTATTATGGTTTCATGTACCTGTTACATGACATCCAATTAATAAGAATTATCTTTATTCATTATTAGTTATTATTATTATCCATGAGGTTTTCACTATGACAAAATCTATGGATGCAATTTCTTTCTCAGTTTATTAATGACAGTATTTTTTCATTTATTCACCATGCCATATTTATTATGTTAGATTGACTATGATTAACTTATTATTGTATTCATTCTTCTGATATTTGTAACCCTTACTGAGCGTTTGATCTCACCCCTTTCATTGTTTACCCTCAACATGTGATGAAGAGAAGGTCATTTATTAAGTTCATGTGGTTGCAGTTTTTAGTTTTGTTATGTATTGTATTCTGTAACCTTTTTCAATGTAATTTGTGTTACATATATGTATCTAGTTTCTTCCAGAATAGTAAAATGATTGTTCCTTCGATATTTTTCATTCCTTCTAACCATGGAAATATCCCAATTAATGCACCAGCTCCAGTCTAGAGGGGTTGGGGTGTTACAGTTGGTATCAGAGGAAGTTTAGTAGGAAACTTCAAAACTAGAGTATGGAATATATAGTAGGGAACAAAGACCTAAGGTAGTATTTGAGGATAAACATACAAGAAAGTCCTGGTATTTTGGTAAGGAATAGATTATGTGGATCTTTTAAGAAATATGTCCCTGTCTGGATATGAGCAGGTAAAGGTGGCTCTGGAATAGATGTATCTAGAGGTAAAACCCAAAAACACTGCTTTGAGCTAGACTCGAACGGGAACTGGTGCACGACAATGGTCCTTGTTGCGCTCTTGGTTATGACAATCCTAGGGGATATACTTAGGATAATTAACATTTTCTTTACAAGCCATTATGAATGAGTTTAATGTAATGTTTTCCTCAGATAAACCATGTTTATAAGATTTTCTATGCATAGAATTTCAATCTATGTTGAGTGATTTTCTATTTAAGATTCATAAACTAATCTAATGTATCCCATTATTTGGAAATGGAATCTAATGGAAGAAGGGGAATCAATACTCGTGGGTAAGGTAGGGATCTCCCTACTGAGCAAGTCAACACAGTCAATGTTGGAGCAGATCAGATCATGACCATATTAGGACAACTTACTCAGGTAGTAACGAATAACCATTACACACCTGTGTTGGATCGTTTCATGCAGTAGAAGCCCCCATCTTTTAGAGGGACTACTAACCTAGTGGTTTCTGAGCAATGGATCAAGTCCCTTAAAAAGATGTTCATGGCATTAAGATGCAATGAAAATGAAAAGGTAGTACTGGAAGTATATTGTCTCAAGGGCAACACTGATCAATGTTGGTTCTTGATTCAGAATACCACAGAGGAAGAAGAAATAGAAGATATGGAATGGAGGACTTTTAAGGAAATATTCTTTGAAAAATATTTCCCTCGTGAGCAATGAACTGAAATGAAGAGGAAATTTCTTAGCTTAAAACAAAGGGAAGAAGATAGTGTTGCTGATTATGAGGCTACTTTCAAAAGGTTTTCCAGGTATGCCATATATTACATACATGAATCGGTAGACATGATTGATCATTTCTTTCAAGGTCTTAAGCCAAATCTTCTAAGGGCACTGGTTTCTCAATCATTTTCATCATATGATGAAATTTTATCAAGTGCCATCAAAATAGAGAAGGAATTTTCTAGATCAAATCTTTTCAAATGAAACCAAGATAAGAAGCGGTACTCTGATAACAAAGGAAAATGAGAAGCACCAAAGAAGAGTAAGGGAACAAAGCTATCCCATTATGTGAGAACTATGGAAAGAATTATCTCGGGAAATGCTTGAAATTCATGGGAGTCTTCTATAACTACGGAGAAAATGGCCATCGATCTGATGAATGTAAGGGTAAAAAACAATTCAATGATATTCAATGCTATAATTTTAGAGAGATGGGACACTATGTAAATGAGTGTCCTAAGTGCCCAGGAAACATGCCTCAGAAAAATCCAAGAGAACAATGGAGAGCCTATCCGATTACAACCTCGGAGGTTGAAATTCCTAATGACGTGGTGGAAGGTACTTTAATTGTTTCCTCAAACTTAGCCAACACATTATTTGATTTTGAATCATCGCATTCATTTATATCTTCCCAGTTTTCTAAGAAAATTAGATATTTCCAATTTGATTTAATATAGGAGTTTTCAGTCAAAACTCCCATGGGATGTATCATTGCAAGAAAGGCATGCTGACTAGTCCCCCTCCAGAAACCAAAACATGATTTCATTGTTAACCTTATCATCATACCAATAACTGAATTTGATATAATTCTTGGTATGGATTGGCTGTAAAATTATGATGTGAAGATTTATTATAAGAAGAAGGGAGTTACATTTTTTAAAAATGGTGTAGAATCCCTTGTCTTTAGGGAAGAAACTTCACCACCTGATTCTTATCTAGAACCACCCCCAGTAGTTATACTGAATGCAATACTTGGAGAGGAAGATAAAACAATATATATAGGCGAGGAAATAAATCTTCAAATTGATGATGTGCACATAGTGCAAGAGTACATTGATGTATTTCCAGAGGATTTACTTGAACATACTCCAGAGCAGGAAGTTGAGTTCTCTATTGATTTAATTCCTGGCGCAAAACCTATATCAAAGACTCCATATAGAATGGCCACTATTTAATTAGTTGAGCTAAAGAAAAAACTATATTATTTGAGTGAAAAAGGATTTATTTGACCTAGTGTTTCTCCCTGGGGATCCCCTATCCTCTTTGTCAAGAAGAAAGATGGATCCATGAGGCTTTGCATTGATTACAGGGAAATAAATGCTATTACAATAAAGAATAATTATCATTTGTCCTAGATTGATGATTTATTTGATCAACTTCATGGATCTCAATACTTTTCGAAGATTGACCTTAGATCTAGATATCATCAATTGCACGTGAGGAAGGAAGATATTCCTAAGACAACATTTCAAACCAGGTATGGGAATTACAAGTTTACAGTGATGCCTTTTGGACTAACAAATGCACCCTCTATTTTCATGGATTTAATGAATAGATTTTTCAAGGAATATCTTGATAACTTTGTTGTAGTATTCATCGATGATATCCTAGTATACTCAAAAAGCTATGAAGACCATGATAATCACTTGTGGGTTATTCTGATAACTCTTAGAAGAAATAAATTATATGGGAAGTTTAACAAGTGCGAATTCTGGCTTCAATCAGTTTCTTTTCTAGGCCATATTGTCTCTAAGGATGGAATCCTAGTTGATCCTGCAATGACAAAGGCAATCCAAGAATGTCCCACACCAAGAAACATAACTGAGGTATGCAGTTTTATTAGATTAATAGGTTACTATCGGCATTTTGTTCAGAATTTTTCCTGATTGGATAACCCACTAACAAAGCTCACACATAAAGGATTTAATTTTGTGTGTACAAAATAATGTACAGAATGATTTGAATAATTGAAAATAATATTTTTCAATGCTCCAATTTTTTCTCTTCCATCTAGAAGTGGTGGATTTGTAATATATAGTGATGTATCAAAGAATGGACTGGGTTGCGTCCTTATGAAAAATGATAAAGTTATTTCTTATGAATCAAGACAGTTAAAGACTCATGAGAAAAATTATCCAACTCGTGATCTTGAGTTAGCAGCTGTAGTCTTTTCTCTGAAAATATGGAGGCATTATCTATATAGAGAGAGATGTGATGTTTATACAAACAAAAAAAGTTTAAAATACATTTTCATACAAAAAGAACTCAACATGGGGAAAATGAGATGGCTTGAGTTACTTAAAAATTACGATTTTTCAATACACTAATACCCAAGAAAGTTGAATAAGCTGGTAGATTCATTAAGCAATAAATATCACAACCTTTTGACTCAAATGAGGATTGAAAGAGATCCTATATTCATGGATCTACTGAAGATGGATATGGGAATTGTTAAGGAAGGATAAACATCACTCCTCTTTCAAGAGATTGCTAAACCATCTTTACTAGAGAAGATAAAAGTCTCTCATTTTGAAGATGAGAATCTACACAAGAAAATTAATGCAGTTAAGGATGGGAGACTGGCTAGCTTCATGTATGAAGAAGGAGTTCTGAAATTTGGGAAGAGGTTATACGTTCCATCAGTACCTGAGCTAAAACGGGAACTATTAGAGGATGCTCATAGCTCAAATTTCTCTATACAGCCAGGTAGCACCAAGATGTATAGAGATCTGAAGGAATATTTTTGGTGGGATAATATGAAGATGGAAATTGCTGACTACGTGTCAAGATGTCTAGTTTGTCAACAAGTGAAGGTAGAGAGTCAACATCCCAAAGGAGTGATGAAACCTCTACCTATTCCTATGTGGAAGTGGGATAACATTATAATGGATTTTTTCACTAGACTACCAAGGACACCTAGAAGGAATGATGCAATATGGGTAATTGTTGATCAGGTCACAAAATCAGCACATTTCCTTCCTATAAGATGAATTTCCACTTGAGTTCTTGGAAAAACTTTATATTAATGAAGTTTTAAGACTTTATGGTACACCTCTATAGATTGTGTCCAATCGAGATCCTTAGTTTACATCAAAATTCTAAAAAAGTCTCCAGAAGGATTTGAATACTGAGCTTCATATGAGTACTGCTTATCACCCCCAAACTAATGGATAGTCTGAAAGAACTATTCAAACTCTAGAAGACATGCTGAGGTCATTCTCTCTTGACTTCTAAGGTATGTGGGATCAATACATGATTTTGGTGGAATTTTCCTACAACAATAGTTTCCATTCTAGTATTCAAATGTCTCCATATGAAGCATTATATGTAAAGAGATATCGAACTCAAACTTGTTGGGATGAAGTTGGTGAGAGGAAACTTATAGGCCCATAAATTATTGAAGAGACCAAGACAAAGGTGAAGACAATCCAAGCCCGTATTAAAGCAACCCAAAGTAGGCAGAAGAGTTATGCTGACAATCAGAGAAAGGATTTGGAATTCCAGGTGGGAGATCATGTCTTTATGAACGTATCTCCACGGAAGGGTGTCTTAAGGTTCGGTAAGAAAGGGAAACTGAGCCCCAGGTATATCAGACCATTTGAAATTCTGGAAAGAATCGGAGTTTTAGCTTACCATTTAGCGATGCCACCAAAACTCTCCAGAGTTCATGATGTGTTCCATGTGTCATTGTTAAAGAAATACATGTCATAACCAACACATGTACTCACATATGAAGAAATTGAACTGAAACCTCATTTTTCATAGTGTGAAAAGCCTATCGGGATTCTTGACACAAGGGAGAAGGTATTTAGAAATTAGATAAATCATCTAGTAAAGGTTATTTGGAGAAACCAGAATATGGAGGAAGCAGCATGGGAACCTGAGGATGTTATGAAAAATAATCACCCACATCTTTTTAGTGAGTTTCATACATAAACATTTTGAGGATGAAATTTTTGGAGGGAATAATGTAGCACCCCAAACAATTCATGGTATATTTCTCTTAAATACATTCTGGTTATAGACAAAGTTTCATGAATCACTGAGCCTGTATGGAAAAAAACATGGTTACTTATAGGATATATCCATAACCTAACCATTAAACTTAAATTTTCCAACTCTGTGATTTGAATTTTAAAAATATGACATACACGGTTGTGTTCAAGATAATATTTAGAGTCTCATAGAATTAACTTAATTTTCAGTGAATAGTAACCTACCCTTATGAATAGTAACATACATTTATGAATAGTAACTTACCCTTATGAATAGAAATATGACTCTTATGAATGGAATCCATTCCCTTGAAGGTATAAATGAATTTAGGAACCTTAAAAATGAAGATGAATATTTTAAGTGTTTATATTTTTCGATTAAATAATTATTTTAATTAAATATTTAATTAATCATATTTAGAAAATTATTTTTGAAAAATGGACTTTAGTTTTGGATTCTAAACATCAAAAAATGGCTAGGGTAAATTTTTTGGATCTTTCTAAAATACTTAAATTTTTGATGAATAGTAAAATGCGATAATTTACGATAAATGCTAAATAACGAATTTATTGAGTCGTTGATGATGATATGCTAATGTAAGACCAATTGGTTAGAATTAACATGCATATATTACAATTCTTGGTCATGGAATACTCACTGTTGGTTTTCTAGAGAGGACATAATAAATTAATGATTATAATATTAAGAAAACTCCTCTCCCCTCCACTATATAAACCACCCCTCACCCCCTCTTCCTCCCACACCACTCAAGCTTCAAGCCTTGCCTAAATTCTGTCAAATACTCTCCCCAAGCCCTCTTCCCACATCCAAGACCCGCTGGTCTCACCAAAAGGCCAAAAACAAAGGCCTTAACCAGATTCTCCAGGAGGAGTACTCAAGAGGTGAACCTTCCTTCTCTTTTCTTTCAATTTCTTTTACAAAGTTCCATTATTTTGTTCTCCCTTCTCACCTCCCCTCATCCAAATTCCATGATAATTTTAGTACCTTACATTTACTAGATTTTCATTGTGCTAATGGAATATTCCATCATAATCTCTCTTTTTCCCATCCTTTTATACAATAAATGCAGACACCGTCCGAGATGTGTAAATTTATCACACTAAAGGAAGACGAGTTTTCAATTTGCATTACTATATTCAATAATGGTCATGAAACATTTTCAATGGTGGAAACAGGTCATAATATATTTATCTTATCTTGATTAATGTTATGTAATCTTTACACGTTCATAATATGGAATAAAAATACAAAACAAGTTTATTTTGCACAAAACCGCCAAGCCAAATCCCTGTGTTTATTTTTAACTCATCAAATGAGTCATCTTCATGGTATATAACCAGAATAATTATAAGATCATTTATACATATTTAATGTCACTAATAATTTATATTAACAATTCTGTATGTTTAACCACATTTCAAATGAACTTCAATTCATGAATACAAGTAAACAAATCATGAAACCAAGTAAGAAAATGCTTCCAAAACAATAAATTTAAATATCTTAAAACCATAAAAAATGACATTAATTAACTTAATATGGTTATAAAATATCAATTACATGTTTATGAGGCTCTGAAATTATTAATTAATGATGCTAAATTTGATTATTCAGGCCATTAAAACAAACAAGAACACCTTCGTGCGTAAGGTAAGGGATCCTCTCTCTCACTTTTGTTCAAGAATCTATTCTATGTTGTGCCCTTTTATTTTTAATTCCTAATGATGGGGTTTGTTTTCTAACCTCCACCATACTTCCATTGTGACATATAAATAATTTAATTCTCCTTTACCTCTCATTAATCCCTCACAGTGACACTCGTTACCATGCCGAAATATTTGTAAGGGGTTTCTCATCTCACTTTCATTTCTGTGAGATTTTCATTGTTCATCACTTATTTATTGTATGTGTTGTATGTGTACTATCATTTGATATATAATAACATTATTTTATTTATATTCATGTTATTCAATGATTCATTTGAGGGTTATTAAGTTCTGGTCATATGATTTGACCGACTACATTGTGGTAAGAGACTTTGTCTCAACTACTATTTCGTTGTGACTAACTTTGTATTATGCACCTAATAATCCTTATGTGGTGTACCCACTGACCATTTGAGATAAATTTTCATTTGAAAATTATATTTATATTAAATATACATAATATCATATCATGTATATGTTTTTTTTCTAAACCGTATACCATTTTATATATGGTGTTTATTTGGAAAGTTATTTTAATTATGGAAATATTGATGAATCTGTATACTCTACTCTATACGGATATTGAAAAGGAATATTTATCTTGTATTGAATAAATGTATAAAGAATAATTTGGATATGCAGTGGTGGTTGGGGCCTGATATAGCCCCTCGATGCATTGGTAGGTCTCCTGAGACAAATTAGTTGGTAACAAACCCTTCGAGTTTGTTTCTAAAAATCAGATGGGTTTCTACCCATAGAACTAAACTGTTTTTTCGATATTATGGTTTCATGTGCTAGATACATGATTTCCAACTAATAAGCATTATCTTTATTCATTTTTAGTTATTATTATTATCCATGATGTTTTCACTATGACAAAATCTATGGATGCAGTTTCTTTCTCATTTTATTAATGGAATTAGTTTTTCATTTATTCACCATGCCATATTGATTATGTCAGATTGATGATGATTCACTTGTTATTGTATTCTTGTTTCTGCTATTTGTAACCCTTAATGAGCATTTGAGCTCACCCCTTTCATTGTTTACCCTCAACAGGTGATGAAGAGAAGATCATTTATTGAGTTCATGTGGTTGTAGTTTTTAGTTTTGTTATGTATTTTATTTTGTAACCTATTTCAATGTAATTTGTATTACATCTATGTATCTAGTTTCTTCAAGAATACTAAACTGATCATTCCTTTGGGATTTTTCATTCCTTATAACCATGCTAATATCACAAGTAATGCATCGGCTCCAGTCTAGAGGGGTTAGGGTGTTACCGAAACAGCCTACATATGATCTCTCATGTCTTTGTTTCAAGGCATAACTCCAAACAGTTGAAATACCCTTACACAAGGGTCTCTATGTATACACAAAACTCATAGCTCAAAATAATAGATATCAAAACGGGATAGGTTAACACCTTCCTCTAAACACTCACCCCTCTGCCTAACCCATGGGTCAGGTATGGGTGTAAAAAAATGAGAGAAACTACCAAAATCCCACTACTAAGGTCATATTTGGTCAATTCAAATACTCAGAGGCATCCTACGGTGGGGATCCTCACAAATAATACCCAACAGAGGGAACCTTCAAGGGACTCCCTTGAAAAACATAGGTCACAAAAGATATCAAACAACTCATCTCAGATCATAGGCCTTAATTAGGTTGGTCCAAACACCCAACCAATCATTCACACCATGTTCACCCTTAGGTGACAACTGAAAATGGTAACTAGAGGAAGAACATATCCATTTAGATAAAATCCCCATAACACCCATTAGGAGTCCTTAGAACACTCCACGGGTTTCACCATCATGATCAACGTGGAAAACTACTTAGAAAGGACTACCCATTGGTCCAAAAATGACAACAGGGGATAAAACATGCAAAGACTCTTAAAGGGTTCCATAAAAAGTACATGGTGTGTAGAAACCACACATGAATTGTACCCTCAATCCCTTACATAGGCATGTACTCCTGCCTTCCTAGGTGTGTAAACATCCCCAGTACATGCCATGTCATCCCGACACACAACATGTCCCTTTAAACTCTCACATGGGCGTGTAACTCTACCCACCTTGGTCATGTAAACGTCCTAAGTACACGACGTGTACTCATGTATTCCCTCCTAGACATGTACTTTTACTTGGCTAGAGCCACATGAGGTCTTCCTCTGTTAAACTTCATGGTGTGTATCTACCATACATAGCGTGCACTGACCAAAAACCAAAAACCCATGTTATCTCTCACACGGCTGGACACATGGTTAAAAACCACATGATGTGTACTTAGAGTACATGGAATGCACTTAAAAAGTTCTTCTGTTCCCGAATAGAAGAACTTATGGCATGTGTTCATAGCATCACATGTTGTGTTATCTAGGTTTCCAGAAAGTAAGCCTCTAAAACTTCTCCAGAACCCCTGTTTTTGAAAAGTAAAGCAATAGTGTGCCAAATTTCGATCTATGGGGGGTCATACTCCCTGCTAATAAAAGTTTGTCATCACATAATAATAACAAAATTTCATCTCATGGTCGAAACATGATCCACCAAATTCTGATCTGAGAGGGCCCATACTCCTCATGGATTAAATCTTGTCATCAATCCAATTCGAACCATATCACATATCAATACACCTATCACAATAGCAGGTATTCCTATCATTGTACCTATCACAACAACATGCATATCTAGCACAACATCTATCAAAATAGCATGCGATCAATAATGATCCTAAATGTTATGGCAAGAATTCATGGCATCTGATTTCTAATAAGTGCCTATATGATGCATGAGATGGAATACCCTAATCTCATTGGGTTGAAACAAAATAGAACTAAAATAATCTCAATAATAACAAAAAAACAAGTGTGTCACCTAATGGTGAAATCAAATCAACTGTAATAACACAAAATCCAAAAAACACAAGTCAATTAGAGGCAATTTGGATTTTCCCTATACACGGGGAAGCTAATCCCGGACACAAATAACTACCAAATTCCATTTCTTTTATATCTTCACCAAACAGTAAAGAAAAGTAGGAACGAAATGCTCTGATACAACTTCGGAACATCCCAGATCTGGATTCCACTCAACTGGTGCCCTATAACCGGTTGACCACATGGCCTCAAGCACATTTCCCCAAATACCAGAGACTACCGACTAGCAGTGAAGGTCTAGGGTGTGATAGTGGGGAAACTATGCCCTCATTAGCATAGTGTAACAACACATAATAAATAATAATACAATAGAGGAAATATTATACAACATACAACTAAAATTAATAGCGAAAGACTGATTAGAAACCAAAAATCATTCCATACAAAAGATGATGCAACATGTTTTGTTCTAAGAAAACAACCAAAATAGGTACACTGCAAAAATCTGCAATATATGTTCTAAAAGCACAAAATAACAAAGAAATATAAGAATCATCGTAAGTATCACCTCGGTCCTATTCTCTTCTGCTCCTAAACAGCAAATCAAGTACCTGTAGAAGGGTGATTTCCCTAATCAACACCTATAATAATATAATATGTTTGGTCCCAAAATCATGACCCAAATAGGGTGTGAGACTAAATCCTAGTAGGCAACCACCCAAGGTCTATTCCAATCTATCAGTGAAAATATGTAATAGATAATGTAGAATAGTGAAAGTAGTAAACAATAGGTACTCAAAAGTAAGCATGATAGATGTCTCAGATGATAATGTAATCAAGTATAGGTGAAGACTGAATCTAATCTTGTGCTTTGGCTTGGCAGACACATCATTAATCATTTCATTTCATTATTCAATTTATAACTGAGTCTAGTATTGACATCCAAAAGTGTAATTCAAGTATCACTCCTAGTGTTTTTAACCCAACCCATATAACCATGGTATAACATATCACCAAACTAGATCAAAACTAGCTATATAAGCATTTAAACCGTCAATCTGGGTCAAAATCCAGTATATAATCATTTCAGCATGTGCTAGGGTCAAAACTCAGTATATAATAATTTTAGCATGTATCAGGGCCAAGCCCGATGTATAATAATTTTAGAATGAAAACAACATATGTAACTTACACTATAACATGGTTAACAACATAATAACTCACATGGTTAACTCATATCTCAAGCCTAACATGTGAATTAAACTATCAAAAGGCATAAAAATATATTATCTCATGTGGGAAAATCATTCAATTAACCAATTCCATTTTTAATAACCCAAAAAAAGGAAAAAAGGCATTCCCATTAGCATCCTTGGACAAATGGATAAACGCTAGTCATCAAAGGGAGAACGCACCCACGGGGTGGCCCTCAATCAAGGCCAAAAATCTCAAACATGCCTTATAATCATTTAATCAATTACTTAATCAACATTAGGTAACAACATAGGTAAATATTAAATTATATGACACACAAAAATTTTCACACGGCACTCCAACTCATATAATCAAATTGACAATTTTCAAAAATGCATAAGACCCCCGACCTCATACTTGTACGACTCTCCTCATCCAATGTCGAGATTTGATTCAACTTAGAACATAGTAGATCAATAAAAAATAAAAAACACTCAACATTTGATAACTCAATCGATAAAGGAAATCATGAAGAATGGCTTAAGAGGAATCAAGAGCTTACTTATTGGGTTTAAATGCCTCTAATGGCAATAGAATCGGAGTTCAAATAGAGATTTTGGAGGAAAATCTCATTCAGTACTTCTGTTCATGTAACGGGGTGAGCCCTCTGTTCGTCTGATGAAACACGAGGATGATACCCCTTTTATCCAAAAAAAATAAAATTACACAGTATGTACTTAAAACTACATGTTGTGTAATGCCTTTTTCCATACAAGTCCTAGATAGACCGTTACATGGTAGTGTATTGGGATCATACGGTGTGTAAGTTTCTTTTTCCTCTATCTCATTGAGTACAAATTGAAAAGGAAGGATCCAAAACTCAAGGAAAGAACCAGGTTCTTACACAAAATCTCCCTTTACAAGACTTATCCATAGTCTTAACACACTAACATAGAATAAGTGTAGATAAAATCAAAGTGAATGAACTTTAAATAATTATTGTAGCATATAGTTACAAGCAGCAACTGAGAGAAGATAACGATTCATCGTGAGAAGATGATGATCTTCAAAGCACAACTCTGGATGATTTTTGGTTGAAAATGATAAACTTGTAATCACAACACACGTTGTATGATATTTTGTTTATTTACATGCGTTCTTTTTTAGTGTTATTAGATTAATCATATGTATGTGTGCAACTCAGTATCTCTGTGTATTTTACATGTAGAAGTTAACTATACCTATTTATATATCTTCTTTGATTTTGAACTCAAGATTACAATATAATCAAAACCATCAAGTGAATAATCCTATGAAAAGTTGATGAGGTAGGAGCTTAATTGAATGTGTACATTCTTTCCAAATATGGAATACACTTCTGTAATGAAAATTTTAGAAATCTTATTCTTTGGATCTTTCCAATCCTGAAAAAATGACACTTTATAAAAATTAACCTTTCCTTAATTATAATAATCTTTTTTTGAAATGATTAGAAGCATGAAACTAATTATCAAGAGACTATGCTAACATTATAAAACAAATCATGATGATCTACACAAAAATTTGTTCTTCATAAGATAACAATTGTTAAAATTGTCCTTTTAAAAATAAATTTATGAGAGGCTTAATATGATAAAATAGGTCTTTCACTTTTATTGTGTATAAGATAAACTGAATTCATCATTGCATAGAATAATTATTCTTTGTAAGATAATTATGTTACTGATGTGTGGTACTTAACTCTTACAACTTATCTTGGTGCTCATAAGATAGTCCTTTTCAAATATCCTTTACGTAATATAAGTAATTTTCATAAAAACACTATGACTAAAATATCTGATTCACAACATGTTGTAGATAATCTAATTTCTTCATAAGACAATATCTTCTATAGTAAGATAAATATTCAATACTAGATTTTACGACTCTAAGAAAATAAAAAATAAAATTTCAACACTAAAATACCACAAAATAAAATACTTTTCCACAAAATTGAACATTCTTCTCAGTATAAGATAATCATTTATATTAAGCATAGAATAAACTCCTTTAAAACAAATATCTCATATCTTAAAACATATTACAATTTGAAACACTTAAGATAAACTAATTAAAATAGAAATATATATTTTTTGAATCATGAAAACGTTTAAGAACTAAGATATATTGGAATAACATAAGTCTATCCAACAATGCTCCTCTTTTTGATGATAAAAAACCCATTGAATAATAAATTTAATGAAAGAAGCTTTAAAATAAATTTTAATTTTTTTATTATCTTTTTTATTCTCCCCCTTTTATGATATTAAAAGAAAGTAGGATAAAGAAAAATAACACAGTCAATATAAAAAATGAACAATTCTAAATAGTTAATATTACTAAATGGGAATATAATTTTGTATAAATTTATATTGACAAATGTATTGAGTACTAGAAATAATTAAATAATTAAAGAAGATAAATGAAGAGTAAATAAACATAAAACAGGAGTAGTGAATAAATTCTAAGAATATATATCAAAACATTGAGAAAATAGATAATTGCATCCAGTATAAACTTTAATAATAATGAAGGAAATAAGGGAATTAAAAACATGCAATATATTCATGCTCATATTAAAAAAATAAAAACACCATTCAAATGTTGGTGAGGTTCCATTCAACTATACAAGAAAATATTAAAAATATGTCAATTCTGAGGTGTGAAACAATTTTTTGGAGGGGTAGTTTATATGATTGTGGGTGGTCAATCGGTAAAGAGGATGTAGGCACAAGATCATAATCACTTTCCCAAACAACATCATCCAAGGATAGTAAATATCTTCTGATTCCATCTCTATCAACTCAACCAATCCTTACTAAGGTGGAATGACTTTTGGGAATAGTTTGTTGTGCTATTTCCACATCATATTTATCTTCAAGAAAAAATGTAATCTTTAAAGATAGTTCCAGTATAGGAAATGAAACCTCTTTTAAAAACCTGGGATTTTCCCTGAAATATATTTCAGCTAGGTTGAAAATCTCCTTGAATATCTGAGATGTAGAGGCACGATGGTCAGAAATTTGAGGTCTAGAAAAACAACTGCCTAGAATTTAAAACAAATCCTTCATATGCATCAATCCTCTTCAACATATAATTTTTGAAATATTCTAGGAGAGTCATAAAACCATTCGAGGATCTTTCTGAAAAATTAAAAAAAGATTTTGCAAATCTCCTTTTCTAGAACAACTCACAACTAACTTCTTCAATGATTCAAACTAATTTTCTAACAAACCAACTTGACAATTAGTAGGAATTAGCTATTTTCATTTTGTGTATACTTGTGATCTTGATGTTCATTAAACATAACTTCTTATTATTATTATTATTCTTCAAAATATTCTTCCTTTAAATTGTTTCCTAGAAACTAATGAAGATTTTTAAACTTATTCTCTAACACTTTGAAATGATTTTCTAACACTCCATTCATTATTTGCAACCCTATGACGATAAATATGATATAATTTTTCACTTGAACTGAAAGGTTATGAATTTATGGTACTTTTTTCATTATTTAGGAACCAATTTCCTTTTGATATTGATCTATAGAAAAGATAGAGCTTTGGGAAAATACAGGCATCCTTATAAATTTAGTAATCACATCTGTTTGAAGGTATTTTAACATATATATAGAAATAATTTCAAATTGCATGAAAGCAATAGTGGAAGTCATCTTTTTTATAGCTTGAGTAACTCCTTCAAATTTTGATTATATATCATGTTGATTTGAATATTATCCAGTACATTCTTTAAAAAACTTATCCAAATATGATTGAACTAACACCTTCAATTCACTAACATCATATTTGGAAACAACTTTCTCATGAAGAGTCCTAATTCCACCTATAGACTCAACTAAATGAATTTTTAAAGAATTCACTTCAGAAATAAATTTAGAATAAATATCATAGACTCTTTCATTAGCAGTATTCAATTTTACTATGGGGATTTATAAGATTGTATGTGATGTATGAATAGGAGAGAATCTGTCCTGATGACATTCTATACTCTGATCATAAACCTTTAAATTTTTACCAACAGCAAGTACTTACTCCATATGGGATGGTTCTCCCAATTCTGACATGTCTCTCCTTCTAACAACAATGTGAGTTTTATCTTCTGGTTCTGCTTCTTCTCTACAATTATCATTTTGATTTACAAAACCAACCGATTCTACTATGTTTTTTCAACTTTTCTCCATATATAGAGATACTTCAAAAAGATGGATAGCACATGATACTATTGATATGGTCTTTTACATTCCAAAACTAACCATTCTAGTAATTTCTAAGGCTAATTCTTCTCTAACATAATAAATAAGACTGACAACAGATTGAACTATTGTGAGAGGAAGGGATAAAATAACTTTAGGAGAATTTCCTTCCTTGGATTGAAAAATAACTCTCATTATTCTTAACCTTTTAATGAGAGTTTCATTTTCTAGAAAATCCCTTACATCCATTATTTACACAAGTTCTTCCTTAGAAATAAGAGAATTTATAGGAGTTTGAGCAATAATCTGACTAGAAACTATCATGTAGGATGAATCCCCTTGAGCAGTAGTGGGATCTATCTCAATTTTTTCTTTCGAACTAATGGGAAAAATCTTATTCAAATACAAAATCCAGTAAAAAATACTTTCTATTAATACACTTTCACTCAACACTATTATTACATGACAATGTTTTGTAGCAATGTCATCCATAAAACACTAAATTTACAAAAAAATAAGGTCAATATCTTTATAAATCACAAACAGATATAATAACATAACATCTTGAAAATGACTTTTTCAATCTCACCATCCCATTGCGCAATAGAAAACTAGATGAATTTTACAAGAACCTTCATCTCAAGATATAAATCTTTCACTGACTTATTTTTAACATTGGTCGTTCTGAACAAAGACTTCATTATTTATAGAAAAATTGCCTCATATATAGTAACTAGAGAAGTACTAATGTCATCATAACCTTCATGGGTACATTTAAAAGCTTCATCATTACCAATGATGTTATCCAAAAAAAATTCTGATTCACATTCATTATAACCAGATCTTCTTTGTCACCAAAATAAAAAACAACCATATCATAAAACTCTCAATATTCTTTTTAATAAACAAATTCAGTTCATTTTTCATCAAAGATTAATTCCCAACATTTATGATTTATGACCTTATTAAGTAACATATATATAATATCCATCCAACTGAAATCTATGGCTCTTACACTCAAATTTTTTTGGAGGTCCTTAGACATTAGATTCTACTAGTTGTAGCACCACCATTTCTTTTAGATTTTACTATTTTTTAAAAGGGTTTGAAAGACTGGTGGGTTAGGGCAGAGTGGTTTGTATATAAAAGATACAAAGATTCAGAGTTTTACAAGGGTTTCACATATAGAACTAACTTACCTTCTTTTATTTTAGAGTAATCGAAGGGTCATGTGATGTGATCTGTAGAGTAATAAAAAAAACTAGGTTACATGTCCTATTTTTATGTGACTAATACTTAAAAATTATGATGAAAAATATTAAAAATAAAATATTTACTTAATTATAAATTCATTCTACTAAATAAGTGATATTGAAACAAAATTAGCCAAAGTTAAAAAAACCTAATTCTGAATTGATAGAATCAAATCTTTCAGCACACAACGGTTTAGTCAAAATGTATGATAATTGATTTTATATGAAAACAAATTATAGAGAGATATCACCATTTTGTGCATATTTTCTTAAGAAATAATGCCTTAAGTCAATGTTATTTTTTCTAGAATGGTTTATTGGATCATTTGAAATTTTAATAGCATTATTGTTATCACATTTGATTGGAACACAATTAAAATTGAATCCAAAATCTATTAGGGTGTGTTTCATCAACAAAAATTGTGCATAGAAACTTCTTACTATAATATATTCAGCTTCAGCAGTTGATAATGCTACAAAGTTCTGTTTCTTACTTGACTATGATACCATAGATTTACCAATAAAATGAAAATTTACTAAGGTGATTTTCTTAGTCTACGTCCACCAAAATCATTACCTGAATGTGAAGTTAAATTAAAATCATAGGATTTTGAAAAAAGTATAGAAAGGGAAATAGTTCCTTTTAAATATCTTAAAATCCATTTGGAAGCATTTAAATTATATTCCTTTGGATTGAATTGAAATATTTCACAAAGGAATACCCAAAACATAATTTTTGTTCTTCTAGCAGTAATTTAAACTAAAAGTCCAATTATTCCTCTATTAAACTTGTTGTTAAATGGTTTTCTAGCCTCATCCCTATTGAGTTTAATATTGGAGTTCAAAGGATTTGAATAAGTATTTTTTTTTCAAGTCCAAACTTTTCAAGTAAATAAAGTATGCATTTTCTTTTGTTTAAAACATTTCCAAGATCTTTTTGATAAATTTTAAATCCTAGAAAGTAGTTTAACTCACCCATAATACTCATTTCAAATTACTTTTTCATAATTATTAAAAAAAAAATTACACAGTTTTTGGTTTGTTGACCCAAAAATGACATCATCAATATATATTTGTACCAAAAAATATCCAAAGCTGAATCTTTTTTATATAATGTAGGAACATGATTTCCTACTAAAAACCATTTAATAAAATAAAATATCTTAATATCTCATACTATGCTCTAGGTTATTATTTAAGTCTATAGATAGATTTGGTATGTTTAAATTAGAATTTTTAAAGTGAGGGTCTTCAAAACAATCAGGTTGTTCAAAACAAACTCTCTCTATTAAAAATACATTTATAAATATAGATTTAACATCGATCTAATATAATTTAAAATTCATATAAGATATATATTCTAGAAGGATTCTAATTGATTCTAACCTTTATATAGGGGAAAATGTATCTTCATAGTCTATTATTTATTCTTGATTATAACCATTTTCAATTAATCTAGCTTTATTTCAAGTGATCGCACCATGATCATCTTGTTTGTTTCTAAATACCCATTTAGTTACAATAGATGGATAGTCATAGGTCCTTTCAACTAACTCCCATACCTTTCTCCTCTTGAATTCATCTAACTCATCTTGAATTTATAAAACCCAACTTTCATTATATAAAGCTTATTCCATAGTTATAGGTTCTAGATGAGATAAAAAAGAAAATAATTCTACTAGATTTTATATATTTCTTCTAGTTATAGCTTATTCGTCTAAAATTTATCTAATTTCTTCTATAGGATGGTATTTAAGGTTTCTAGGTTTTCTAGGAAAAACACTTTATGGATCAATATTATCAACACTTATAGGATTTGGTTCAAGATAATAAAGTTTCAAATCATCATCCCTATTTCTGTTAAAGAGAGGTTTAGATCTCATATCCTTAATAAAATCACTCAACTCACTAGTTTGAGTCATTTTGTGATAAAAAAGATCACTTTCATCAAGCATCACTTGAGTTGATTCTTCAACAGTCCCTAACTGTTTTTTGAAAACTCTATAATCTTTATAATTAGTAGAATAACTTAGGAAGACACCTTCATTATCTTTTAGATCAAACTTAAAAAAATTTCCTAGTGTTTAATATGTAAAACTTGAATCCAAATACTTTAAAGTACCCTTCCTTAGGTTTTTTATTATTCCATAACTTATAAGGTTTCTAATTTAATATAGCCCTTGTTAGAACTCTATTAATGACATACCATGGTGTATTAAAAGCTTAATCCCCAAAATATGTGATATTTTATATTCACATAACATTTTTTTAGAAATTTCTTGCAAGGTATTATCCTCCTTCCAACAATACCATTATTTTAAGGTCTCTTAGGGGAAGAAAAAGTATGTTTAATACCTTATTTTGAGAAATATTAATGAAATTCATGATTCTAAAATTATCCTCCATGATCACTTCCCAAGTATTCAATTTTGGAATATTTTTTATTTTTCACAAGCTTATAGAAGTTAACAAAAATAGAAAAATCTTCACTTTTAAGTATCAAAAATCAAACCCATGTAAATATTGAAAAATAATCAACCAATACATAAAAAACTGATTTTACTGTAAGGAGTGTGGTTCTAGAAGTTCTAGACATATCCATGTGGATAATATATAGAGGTTTAGATGTATAAACTTTTTAAATTGGTTTGAAATATGACTTGTTTTTCTTGCCCATTTGACAAGCATAACATAATTTATTTATATCTGTTAAAGATCAGGAAAATCATAAATCAAATTTCTTTTAGATAATTTTTTCAAGGAATAATCATTAAATTGTCCAATAATTATATGTCAAATCCATGATTTATCAATTTCAACATTCAAATAATTTACATTTTGTCTACACAAAGAATTAAGATCTAAGGTATAGTCATTATTTATTCTTATTTATTTAAACTTGAGAGATATTTGTTTGAAAATTTAGCATGAATTATTATAAAAATAAACTGAAAAACCATCATCACAAAGTTGAAAAATACTTATTAGGTTGTACTTTAATACTTTAACATAAAGTACTTTGTTTATGAGAATAAATTCAGGATTTCTAACTGATCCAATTCAAAAAAAAACCTTTTTTATTATCACTAAATGTGACATAGACTTTATCATTCTTGAATAATGAGTGAATATTCAAGAAATATATTCTCATATTCCTTGAATAACCACTTTCCATAAACTATTTTTCATCATTATTAATGTTATTTTTCCACTACACTGACAAATTAAACAACAAAAATTTTTAGTAACCAAATTCTCTTAGGTCCAGTAATGTTATCTACAAAATACTTATGAATTAAAATCTATTGGTGTTTTCTATAAAAATCTGATGCAAATTTTGAAAAAAAATTGTAAGAAAATAATTTTTATTTCCACAAAATTGAGGATGTTTTAGATTAGAAATATAGTAATAATTTTCTATTTCTCTATAGTGGTAAAAATTAACCTTTGAGAGTTTTTTTATAGATAAGAAAAAAAATAGATTTTATAAAATTTAGGCCTTTCACCTTGAATTTATATTCTAAATATTTCATTTTTGAGTTTATTTTCACTAAGAATTTTTTTACGGTAATACTCGCCCTTAGTCTAAAATCTTGTGGAATCTTTGATGTTTTAAACCTCCTTTTATTGGTTCTCAATTGTGATAACCTGTTCAGTATATGATGTTATATACTTTTCTAATTGATATTTCAAATATGAAATTTATTTTTTAAGTCCTACCATTGTTTAAAAATATTGTTATAGGAATTCCAAAGAGATTTGTTTTTCTTTTTTAGGATTTCATACTTAGTCTCTAACATGGTAAAATATTCATTTAATTATTCATCTGGGTAATTTTTATTTTCTCATTCACACTCATGATCAGAAGAATAATAAGAATATACCTCATATAAATGTGGCATGAAACAAATTTTGTCCCTTTGGTTAAGGGATTTAGCTTCCAATTCTAAATATTTACATTAACTAGAGTCTTTATATGCACTCCATGTGGCCTTCATAAACATTTGGGTTTTCTTCATGTATCTGGTTTTATTGAATAACTTTTTATCATACTTTTTATTTTCATGTAATTGTGGAAATTTGGATTTATATTTCCTAGATTCTTACACTCATAGAATCTTAGTTATTTGGAGTTGTCATCATGATTCTTGTACTTGTTGAAGGATATTCAGAAACCTTATCTCATGTTATAGAACTTTTTGAAGTTCCGAGAAAACTAAGAAAGTTCATCATTTGATCTAGAATTTATTGAGGAATATTCTTATTAAGTTGTTTCATATATCTATATACCATTGTTATTTTTGTCATATTTAGAATTATAAACCTTTAAAGAAGAATTTTATTTCTTGACCATTTTATATTATCCAGCTTCAGCCTCTATTTCTTCTTCACACATAATAAGAGTTCTAATGAGATGTCTTTTGTTAAAATTCTTGACCTTTATATATTTTCTAATGGTTATAGAGATTCCACTCCACTTGGGCAATAAAACTCTTAGAACTTTTAATGATTTCTTGGACTTAGTAATTGGTTTTCCTAGAGTAGAAACATTATTTACAATCTTAGTTAGTCTTCCATTCAAATGAGTAATGATTTCCCATTAAATAATTTTGAAAGTATAAAACTTAAGTTTGGATGTATCATATCTAAGGGCCTTCACATTTTTTATACCCTCATAAGTAACTTTTATAATATTCCACATTTAATGTGTTTTTTGACATTGGGAAACTTGATTAAACTCATCTAGGCCTAGTATGCATTTCATAGACTTCATATATTTAGAATTTATAACATATCTTGCTTCAATATCATAATCCCATGTTTCTGGTTGTGTCTTTGTAATTTCATAAGGTTTCAATACTTTAATATAAAACTTTAAGACAAGGTTCTTCAAATGGATAGTTATTCATGCTTTCTAATAACTATAATTTCCACCATTAATGTAAGGATATCTATCTACTGATATGATTTCTCTATTATCATCTGTAACATCCATTTTAAAGTAGATCATTAGACTTCAACCTTTGACAGTTGTGAACTCAAGAGTCACAAGCTCTAACACCAATTTTTTTTCATAGAATGGATAACAAAAAACTCAAGAGGGGGTGAATTGAGTCCCTAAACTATTTTTTACTTTAAAACCACACTATTAAAGGTATGTGAGTTCTAATATTTATCTTAACAAAAGTAGGGAATGAAAATATAAAATATTAGCGGAAATATATTGAACAAAATAGATTTATAGTAGTTTGGGGAATAGAAATATCCTTGTACATTCCACCAAACTCTACACCAAGAGTTTGGTGATTTTCACTATGGAAGACCTTTTCTCATGGGCTACCGGCTGAGTATAAGTAGTTGTTACTTGTTTCAATGGTACAAGAGTCTAAAACTAGGCTCTACCTTTACCAGAATTATCCACAGTCCTAACACACTCACTTACAATGAGTATAGATAAAATAAGAATCAATAAACTTTAAAGAATTATTAGAAAATATAGTTTTAAGCAGCAACTGACAGTAAATAAAGATCTTTCCTGAGAAGATGATGATCTTTAAAGTGAATCTCTAGATGATCTCTGGTTGTAACTGATAAACTTGTAAGCATAGTATGAATCGTATTACATTTTTTCTATATATTGTGTTTTAATTAATGTTATCATAGTAATCATATGTATGTGTGAATCTTTATCCCTCTATGTATTTTACATGCAGCGACTAACTCTCCTTATTTATATCTCCTATTTGATTTTGAACTTAAGCATACTAGATAATCTTATTGGTTGAGTGAATAAATTTTTGAAAATTTGATGAGATGGGATCTTAATGGAATGTGTCCATTTTCTACAAATATGGAATACACTTCTACAATAGTGATGTTATAAATCTTCTTCTTTAGATCATTACATTCTTAAAAAAATGACACTTTATAAAAATTGACCTTTACTTGATTACATGACTCCTTTTCTGATATGACTAAAATCATGAAATGACTTACCAAGAGACTATGCTAACATTATAAAAGCAATCATGATGATGTACACAACATCTTATTCTTTATAAGATTAAAAGGTGATAGTATTGTCCTCATAAAATAAGTTTTTGAGAGGATTTATAAGATAAAGTAGATATTTAACTTCTATGGTGTGTAAGATAAACTAAATTCAATGTTTCATAGAACAATTATTATGTGTAAGAGAATTATGTTACTGAATTTTGAAACTTAATTTTCACAACTTATCTTAGTGTTCGTAAGATAATATTTTGTAAATATCCATTATATAAGATAAAGACTTTTAATCAAAACTCTCTAAATTAAATATCTGGTTCTAAAAATGATCTAGATAATATAATTTATTCTTAAGATAATATCTTTCATAGTAAGATAAATTTTCAATACTGAGTTTTCAAGCTTTGAGAAAATGGAAAATAAAATTCTCGCACTAGAATATTATAAGACAAAATAATTTTCCACATATTTGACCATTTTACTCAGTGTAAGATAATAATTTTTATTAATAATGGAATAAACACATTTGAAACAAATAATTCATATCTTATAATAGAATACATTCTGAAACACTTAAGAGAAACACATTAAAATAAAAGTATGTATTTTATGATTCATCAAAACACATAAGAATTAATATATGTTGGAACAATATAAGTATGTCCCATATGCCAACTAATATTCTCTTCAGTTTCTTGAAATTTTCCTTACATTTATATATCTAGAGGAACTTGGATCCCTTCTGAGTTAACTTGATCAGTAAATTAGATATTTATGAGAAATTATCCATAAATTATCGATAATATTCATACAAACCAATAAAACTTCATGATTCAGTCATAGTGGTTGGTCTGGGCTAATGTTAAATAACTTCCATCTTTGATGGATCCACATATATACCATATATGGAGATTATATAACCCAAAAATGAAACCTTTTATAGCCCAAATTCACACTTATTAAAATTTTCATACAGCTTACCCTTAGGGTCTTTAGTACAATCCACAAGTGATCTTCATACTCTTCCTTACTCTTCGAATATATAAGAATATTGTCTATAAATACTACCACTAACTAATCAATGTAATATATTTTGAATCTATTCAATAAATCCATAAATATAGTTGGGTGTTATTATGACCAAATGGTGTAACTATATATTCATAGTTTCCATACCTTATACTGAATGTTTTCTTAGGTATATCCTCTTTTTTAAGCATTAGTTGATGATATATAGAAACAAGGTCAATCTTATAAAATTATTGAGCTCCATGAAGTTGGTCAAAAAAATCATCAATGCATGGTAGATGATACTTGTTCTTGATTGTGATCTTGTTCGATTCTCAATAATAAATTTTAGTCACATTGTTGCATCTTTCTTCTTAATAAAAAGGAAAGGTGCGCCCCAAGTTGATACGCTTGGATGAATGAATACATTGTCAAGACTATACTAGACTTGCTTCTTTAATTCTTACAACTCAATTGGGTCCATTCTATTTGGAATCTTTGAAATTGACATTTCATCATGTATTACTTCTACTGAGAACTCAAATTTATTATTCGGTGGAAGACTAAGAAAATCTTCTAGAAATACATCAAAATACTTACTTAAATTATGAATATCATCAATGTTGAGTTTCTACCCAAAAATATAAGATAAAAGAACCCATTTTGAATAGGAATCAAGACCCATAAAATAGGTGCAATTTCCATTGTAAGTTCATATTTATCATCACACTGATAGACGATCATAGGTTAGTTTGGGATATCAAATGTGACTTCCATTCCCCAGAAATTAATGTGGTATTTATACAAATAAATCAAATACATTCCTAAGATAACTTTAAATTCAACTAGATTGATAATAACAAGATTTTTAGGAAGCACATTCCCACATGCATCAACCGGAGAAGAATCATAGAATTTAGATTAGATCATCATTCAATTATGGATTTTCACTTCTAATTTAACATATAATCATTGTGGTGAAATTTTTATAACCTTATAAAATTATTCAAATTTAAATTAATGGGTATATCTATATTCAAATAATTCATTAATAGTTCTAGAGTGAATGGTAAGTGTACCTTTCACCAAATTATTATCATACCCCTCTTCAGAAATAGTGATCGCATGAGATTTCCATTTGTATATTGTATTAAGAGGTTTGTAATATAAATCATTATAATTAACCTTAATATTTTGGATCTGGTTAGAATAATTCCAATACTACTTTCATTTGAAACATTGGAGAGTGGGTGGTTCATTATGTAGATCTTTCTCTCTATTCACATACTTATTTATCTTCTTCTCGCCACTTTGTCATTTAATTTCCTAACAATATTCCTTTCCACAATTAAAATATTTACCAATCACATTAAGATATTATCCACCATTTTCCTCTCAAACTTTGAGCATAAGGAAATTATCATCTTCTTATATCTATGGTTTTTATAATTTCCTTTGAATTCCATATTTATTTTATTTTCAAAACCCTAATATCGATGGTCAAATCCAATATCCATTTCCACCTTGAGAGCACATAGAATGATTTCTTCATAGCTACTGAATTCCATTATATATAACACCCTTCAAATAAATGATTTTAAGACAATGATGAATTAATCAACCTTACTTTCAAGTTGGATAATAATTCCATAAGTGTACTTATAAGTATTGTCAAATTTTCCTCATATGTACTAAAAAATTCATTATCCTTCAACTTAAAGGATATATTCCTATATTTTGATTATTCTTATACTTATAATTAGAAATATCCTTAAACATATCCCTTGGGATATCACTAAATGTTTCTCATCCTAGTTTCCAATGGTTAATTATACCTTGATCTAATATTAACTATAGTGACTCATAATTTTTATACATATATACCACGTCTTAATAGTAGAATATTTGTTGTATAAAAAATGATCCATGCCATAATCATATAGATCTAGTGCCTTTGGAAACTTTAAAACATAAACAACTAGTTCATAAGAGATCTACATCATCTCCCACTTATATCTTTATAACTAGAACCCTTCTTAGCCATATCATATATAAAACCATTCTTCATACCATGGGGAATGTGAACATAATAAATGATGAGATCTGATTCTCAGTAAGGGTAAAAAATAATGATATCAATGATGACATAAGAGTAATAGGAGAATAAGGGTATGAGAACATGAGAATAACATTTAAAAACCATACCCTATGTCACAAACCAACCCGGGTACCCTAGTAACCCGATAACTGAGCCAACTCTAACTTAGCTCGAGGGGTGTTACTGATCCCCATAGGTCAGCCACTAGCACCTAGTTTCATACAATATGCAGGTAGGGATAAATTTTCAATAAAACATACTGGAAGAAAGACAAGCAAGTCAATATGAATAAAAAAGAAACTCCACTGGGAGTAATTTACCAGAAGTTAACAAGGCATTAAATCCAAAAGTACTAAAACCCAAGTACCAAAATAGAGAAAAAACCCAAGTCCCTAAGGAAATAACTCACTATGTCCAAGGTTCAACACCTGGATCCACCTCCAAGAGATCATTTCCCCTTACTCGAACCTGGAAGAAGATAATCTTCAGACACCTAAAGGCACAAGTAGGGTGTGAGTTAAAAATCCCTTTAGGGACTCACTAAGGATTCCATATCAGATTCCAACAATATATTAATGAAAGTAATGCTTTCAATTTTAAAATTAACATGTTTGGAATTTTAAAGCATATTTAAACAAATCATGGTATAAGATTCAAATGATATAAAATACTTTAAGAAAAGGTATTACAATGATGGAGTATTTCTAAAAAAATGGATTAGATAAAACAATTACATAAAACGGTTTATGTAAATTCAGAAGGCATGTAAATAATTTTTACAAGATCGGCACACATTTATATATCAAATATGAATAACAAGCTAACAACATGGTCATCTATAAAATAGGTATAAAAGTTCCAAGCTATGGAATCTGCACTCTCTAAGTGATCACAAAAATATGTGTATACACATTTCCCTTTGGCATTGGCCAAAGGAGACTCGTTACCATCCCATAGGGTACATGACCTCTTGTATTTATATTTTAGAGAATTTTATAAGAATAGAGAGTATCCAAATAACTTACAAACTATATAAGGATTTAATTTTATGTTACACAATGAATGATGTGAAATTTATTTTAAGACTGGTTAAAATATAATTAAATTTCATTCCCACATTTAAAATTCCAATTTTCTATTTAAAAACCAAAAGGTATTTTAAATCAAAATTATGCCTCTTTAACAAGATAAAACCATTGGGTTTCTATCAGAACATTTTAATCCATTTTCACAAGTTTTAAATCATTTCAAAACCAATTCCATCAATTTTTCAATCCATTTCCATAATTAAATTAAAATTTTTAATTGAAATGGATTTCATAAAATTTACAATTTAAATTAAATAATTTAAATCAACCAATTTCCAAAAATGCTCTCTAATTCAATAGAATTGGGGGTTTCCCCAATTTTCATGCCAAAACCATTTCAAATCTCCTAATTAACTAGAATTGGTTTTTATCCAATCAATTGAAAGAAAGATTTAGTAATTGAATTTAAATCAACAATTGAAATAAATCAAGAAATTCAAGGTTAATAAATTTGGCCAAAAGAGATTGAATCACCTACATTTTTCCTAAAACGCAACACTCGCAACGACACCCATCAATGAGAATGAAGGTGTATAATACCTTGAAACAAAACCTAGAGATGAGATCCAAAATTCATGGAGCATAGATCCATCATTTCTTGGATGATTTATTGAAATACCAAAGGAGAAGAAAGAGATAAAGATGAATAATGAGGAAGAAAGATTACTTGGGAATCACGCCACTAATGCAACAATGATCGAATGCTGAATGAGACGATTCGGAAGGTTTGGAGAGCTTCAAGATCGCCTAGGGAAGGATTTGGGTCAAGAGGAGTGAAATTGGTGAGGAGGGGAAAGGACATCTTTGTCATGATGCCAATTTGAAAGAAAACTATAGTTGAGGTATTACATGACATGTTATCCCACTACACGCCGTGATATAATTATTCTACATAACTGCCAAAAAACATGTCACTTTAAATTGGAAACTATTCATTAAATAACTCATGACGTGTAAAGGCCTGTTAGGATATATAACCTTTAAAAATGCGAATCTTTTCATGACATGAATCTTCTCATGATATGCTCCTAAAGACCATTACACATTGTGTAACCTAGTTACATAGCGTGTAACCCTCGGCTTTCCTGTAGAAAAGGCTTGTTAAAGATAAGAGTCTAACAAATCTCTTACTCCACCATTATAGGTATCCTCTCAACTCATTATCAACCCTTCATGATCAATGAAAATACAAAAACATGATAAGGTTAAATACATACCTAACATATTGGTAACGGTATGTTACAACCTCCCCACCATAAAAACTTTCTGTCCCTAGAAAGCCTATAAAGAATCTTTCATTCCAAAAAGATGAGGCCATTAGTCTCTCATCAGTGCCTCACATTCCCACATCTCATAATTATCAAAACCATTCTATCATAGTACATGAACCAAAGGTATCATCCTCCCATGAAGTACGTTGGTCTCATAATCAACTATCCTGACTGGCCGGTTAGTCGAACATAAATAAGGTTCAATATCAACATCAATCTATCTCAAAACGTGAGATGGATCAAATAGATACTTTATCAACTATTATACAAGAAATATATTATGTATCAATTTCAGCTATGGTGGAAGTGATAAATGGTATTCAGCTTTCCCCACCTATTATACGACCTCAAAAGGTCCCAAAAAATAAAGAGAAAGTTTCCCTGGACTCTCAAGTCGTCAATGACCCAACCGGGGTGAAACATTAAAGAAAACCTAATCACCAACTGAGAACTCCAAAGGTATACAGTGATGATCAGTATAAGACTTATATTAGAACTGTTCCCTCAACATTCTATGAATAATTAATTGAATCTTTTTTGTATTCTCTTACACCAATCTTGGTCCAACCAAGAAACATTCACCAATCTCTGACCAACACAATAGAGATTTACAAGGATGGCCATAAAATGCCTCAAAATGATCAATTATGATTACAGACTGGTAACTATTATTATAAGAGAATTCAACTATCCCCAATTGATCATACCAAGCCCCATCATAGTCGAGAACACAAGCGTGAATAAAATTATCAAGAATCTATAGAGATCTTTCTTTCTAGCTATCCGATTGTGGATGGTAGGCCATACTGAAATGATCCTGAGATCTCAGTGCCTCTTAAAGGCCTTTCCAAAAGTGATATGTTAACCAAGGATCCCTGTTAGAGTCTATATCATATGGAACTCCATGCAAATGAACAATATCTTTCATGGATATATTTCATATCTTCTCAACATTGATTGTATCACGAATGGGTATGAAGTGAGCCGACTTGGTCAGCCTATCGATCACAAACCGTATTGAATTATTCTTTCTCTAGGTATGAGGTATCCCAACCAAAAATTCTATAGATATTCATCCCACCTTCAATTAGGTACTCTAAGTAGCTAAAGTGAACTCTAAGGTTTCTAGTGCTTGGCCTTAACCTGATGGAATGTATAACAGTAGGAAAAAAACTTGGCAACGCCATGTCTCATAACTGGCCACCAGAACTACCACTGCATATCACAATACATCTTAGTGGTTATTGGGTGAACAACCCACTAGGAATTATGATAATCCCCCATCATAGCTTTTCCTACTTTTAATGGAACAATGAAGTAATCATGGTAGCATAGAACCCCCTCTTTGGAGAAAGACCACTGGGAAATTATCTCCCCACCATAAAGAGAGTCTATAATTCTATGGAATTCATCATCTGGATCTTGATCCCGAAGAATCATTGAGAGAAGAGTGGAACTAAACTGAATCTATCTAAAGAAACATCATCCTCTTTCTCCTGAAATCTAATATGCAACTGTGAAAAGTGAGCTATCAAATTCCACTCTTCCGAATATTCCTTTACTACCTCAATTGGAATTTTCCTACTCAATGAATCAGCAATGATGTTCCCTATCCCTGGCATATAGGTGATGTCAAAGTTGAAATATTTCAGGTACTCCACCCAATGCCTCTAACAAAGATTCAAATATTTTTTAGAGAAGATGTAACTCAAGGTTTTGTGGTCTGAATACATAGTAAACTTTTATCCGAAAAGGTAGTGATGCAAACTCTTTAGTGTGCACATCATTGTTGCAAGTTCAAGGTCATGGGTGGGATAATTTTTATCATATGGCCTAAGATGATGAGATCAATAAGTAACTACATGATCACCCTACATAAGAACGTAGCCCAAGCCTGAACCCAATGAATCACAGAAGACCACATAGCCCTGCTCAGCCTTTGAAAGAGTAAACACTGACACAGTAGTCAAAATACATTTCAAGAGAATAAAAGAACACTGATATTTATCATTCCAGGAAAACATCACCCCCTTCTAAGTTAGAGTAGTCCTCAGAGAATCCAACTTCGAGAAGTCTTTCATGAACCAGCGATAATATCCAGTTTAGCCTAATAATATCTGAATCTCAAAGACATTATGTGGTTTCTCCCAAGTCATAATAGCCTTTACCTTATCTGGATCAACTAATATGCCTTTTTTAGACACTATGTGTCCTAATAAATTCAATTCCTAAATCCAAAAATCGCACTTTGAAAGTTTGGCATAAAGTTAGTGATTTATCAGTAGAATTAGAACTTTTCTTAGATGATGAATATGATCCTCCTCAGACTTGGAGTAAATGATAAATTCATCCATAAAGGATACCACAAATGTGTCTAGATACTCGTGGAAAATTTTGTTCATCAAAGCCATGAAAATTGTAGGATTATTTGTTAGACCAAATGGAATAACATGGTAATAATAATGGACATACCTACCCTAAAAGGTGATTTTATGAATGTTAAATTCTTTTATCCTCAACTGATGGGAACCAGATAGAAGGTTAGTCTTAGAAAACCACTTCTCCCATTTCAACTGACTAAATAGATCATCAATATGTGGAAATAGATACTTGTTCTTTACTATAACTCAATTGATCTTTCCACAGTCAACACATAATTGAAGAGAACCATCATATTTATTAGTGAAGAGAACTGGTGCCTCCCAAGGTGAAACACTCGGGTATATAAACCCTTTCTCAAGAAGATCATCCAACTGGGACTTTAACTCTTTCATTTCTTCTAGATCCATGCAGTAAGAGGTAATAAAAACTGAATGAGTGTCATACATTAAGTCAATAAAAAATTAAACCATCCTTACCAATGGAAAAATAGAGAAGTCAGAAGGAAACATGTCAGGAAACTCAATGAAAAATGGATGGAGATCACCTCTTAAATATTCCTACTCCAAATCAAAAGAAAACATTGATATTACTTTCCCCAGCTTTGGATAAGAAGGTCCGGCTCTGTTCGACCATGGGTCCCATCTTCCTTGAAAGACAAGATACACAACACTGGGTGTAGTAAGGTATACCTGATGAAGATAACAATAAATTTGAGATTTATTGGTAATGATCCAATCCATTCCAAAAATGAATACAAGAGATTTCACATCGAGGGATAAAAACCTCCAAGCCAGCTTGATATCTGATAGGGAGAAGACACAAGTGGGACTATGGAGACCCTGCTATTTCATTGTTCCAAGGGGTGTAGTAATATCCATTGCACAAGATAAAAGATCTATATGAAGATTTAGTATATTAATAATACGGGTTGAAATAAATGAATGATATGAACCAGTATTAAATAGAGCAGTCACTAATGATAAGGATATAATAACAGTACCTCTCACAGTTGCTGGACCCATGTCTACTTTCTCAAGAGACTCCTCCACTGTGTGAAGTTGCTTCGTTCCAGATGGCTATGGTTGGAACCCATTTATACATGAAGAATCTGATTGCCCTATAATTTTAATAAGATCTGGTGATCTTGTTTCACTATTCATAGTAGGAAATATATGGAATAATAAGTGTCTTGAACATTTGCATGAGCTATAGTTCAAGGGTGCCTCAATGCAAACCCTCTTAGAATTTCCTAGATTTCCACATCGATAGAAAATCAAAGGACTTACTCTTGGAGATGTAGGAGGTAGGGAATGACCATTCTGTCAATAAATACTATGAGAATGATCATGCTTATACTTTACCTTTAAGGAACTGACACTTCCACTCAGAGGAAAAGTAACTCCTGCTAACCCTAACTTTTGAGCCAGGTCCATCTCAACCATCATCTCATTATCCAACACATCAATATAAGTAGTCATCTTAAGTAAAAAACCTAAGAATTGATATTTGATCGAAGTACCAACTTCAACTGTTACATCCCAAGCTTCCACGGTACGCTTCTCTTTGAATAATACAGTAGTGTGTGTTGTACGCAACTTCGAGTTCTAACACACACCACAACCAATCAAACTAGTCGTTATGAATAGTAATACCCACTTTTTTAAATTTTTTAAATTTTATATTTCAAAATGGACTTCATTTTTGGATTCAGAATATCGAAATTAGCTGAGGGTGAATTTTTGGTATTTTTCTGAAAACTTTCAATTTTTGATGAATAGTAATAAAACACTGAGTTATAGTTTAAAACCAAATTTTTATTTAAATTATTATTTATTTAAATTTATTTTAGGTCAAAATAGATACATAATACCTATATAAGTTCAATTTAATCCATTGGATTTATTTTATAATAATTTTAGATATATAAAAATTTTATTGAACTTTCACTGTCTTTTACCCATCTCCTAGGAGAATTTGCAAATTCACATAAAACTTAATTTTACCACTTCTGTGAGTGTAATTTTGAAAATCTGAGAGACACGGTTAATATCAAGGAGTAAAATGTGGTTCAATAAGATAAAAATAATTTTGGTGAATAGTACCTTTTTACTTTTATTTACCGCAATTAAAAGTAAATAGGGTAATTAAGGGTAAAAATGATATTATTATTACCCTAACAAATGTCATTATTCTATTTGATAAGTATAATTTGACCAAAAACAACCTTAGGAATAAAATATGAACCTCTTTGGTCCACCTAGATTAGATTATGACATTTATTATTATTTAATTCAAAGAAGAGTTAAAAGAGATAAAATCAAAGTTAAATAACTAAAACATTTTTAATATAGGGTTATACATAAGATAAATTCGATTATAAATATTCATTAGAAAGTTAATAATATTTCCTACATAATTATATTTTCTTCATAATTTCTAGACATTAAATAATTTAATTTATTTATGACACAATGGTGATGCAGTAATTACCTAATTAATGAAATATTAAAATAATTGATATAATAAATATCAAAATAAATGTAATTTGAGACTTTTTATGAATTAAACTAATTTTATAGGTTAATATAACATATTTGGGTTGGTCATATGAATTTTTTTTAAGTAATAATGCTGTTATGAATTTAGAAAAATCAAAATACCAAATAGTGTCAAAATTGACATAAAAGAGTTTTTAAAACAAATATTATATTATTAATTCATATTATATTCCTAAAAATATAATATTTGTCCAAAAAACTTATATAATGATAGGTGTATCATTAATTAACCACTTGGGGTTCTCTTGGAAGTATATAGTAAGTTTATTAACCATATAATATAAAAATACAAAGAGACATGGTAAAAGTCAAACTATTTAACTAAGAGTTAAATATAAATGATAAGGTTAATATAGTGACCCAAACCTATCTAAAATATATTGGTTGAAAGGATTTAGACCCATCCCCACCTTAGCCTAGAAATAATTCACTTTGGATACATTATAAACAGAATATGAATTTATTATAAAATAATATTGTAAGTTTTTTCTAAGGTGCCCCTCACCCCTCTTATAAAAGGGCACTTCCCCTTATCTCTAATTCACACCATCAAAGCCTTTTGGATCGGACAACCCCTGCCAAAATATTCTCTAAAATTCCCTCAATTCAACCTATAGGCCTTAGTTTGATCAGAAAGACAACCTAAAGATCCCTTGTGATCAAATCAAAAGGAAGAACTTGAAGAAGAGGTAATGTTTTCACCACCCTCTTCCAAGTTCCTTTCTTTTTCAACTTCTTCTTTATTTGTTATTTCCATTATAAAATAATAACTCCAGTATATTATATTTAATTTGATGTTATTATAAATATGGTACAACCATATTCAGTATTCTATTCATCCTTTGAATGACATGTCACCATACGTGCGTACGTACGGCTTACCATCTCCACGTTGTGGTGTAATTGTTATTCAAAACATTATTATTTGGATGAGTATGATAATGATGTCTAATTGAAATAAATAATAAATATAACATTATAATTATTATTTATATATGATATAACATCCAATTATATATTATTTTAATATCAAAAGAATGATATTGTTGCTCGTGCGTACGTACGGACTACCGTCTCCACGAACGCGATGTGATTCATTCCTCATCGTATCCATTCAACTATAATTCTCATTTTATGATTAAAAATAATGTTTATGGACTTGATATCATTCTTTATATGAATAATATACAACCTATCCATAACAAACACAACTTATGTAACAAAACATATAAAAGAAAACGAGTAAGTTAACACCCAAAACGATGATAGTACTAAGATATTATTAACAAAGCAATGTTAAAAGATCATATATGATATCATATTAATGTATAAAATTATTGTATAATTTAATAAAAACTATTTCACCATTATATAGGAGGTTAAACAACCCTCAACCAAGGAAAAGTACAAGGTAAGGATTTATTTCACAATCTTTTCATTATCCGAGGTTGTTATCTACTGGGACCTCTTTATCATCCACATCCATGTTTCTTAAAAATGTATTTCAAATCATTCTTAATATTTTACAGACTATGGGTTAAAGTCATTTATACCCTTTTTGACTTTTTTTAATAAGTTTACAAAGGAATCTTTCTGTCGTTTTCTAAACAAGGTCATTTTTAACCTTTTCGACGGAATTAAGGTAAGAATGTCTTTTTTTAACTTATACGGCGGGTGCGGCTATTTTCCACCATTATAAAATCTTCAAAGATTCCCTTACAAGATTATAATAATATTTTCAAATTAAATGTTTTATTTTATAATTATGTGACTTTTAAATGATTTAAAAAAATAGATATTTCTCTCAAATAGTTTTGATTTCATCTATGTCAACATCCTTTGATGGATTTTAAGCTTATTTGAAGTTGATTTATTATGATACAAAACTTCCATATAGTATTGAAGGTTTTGTGATATGTTTGATAGTGGATGTGTTATTTTTATATCATTCATGATTTCAGGATAAAGTATTTACATTTCGTATGCTAGTTTTAATATGGATGTTTATGTTATGTTCAAACCTTTTCATATGAGGAATGCATTGGACTTAATAAGTGATGGGTGGAGCCCTCTATATCTCCTTGATGCATCAGTAGGTCTCATGAGACAAACTAGTGTCTTGGCACAAGGCCTTGACAAAATCTTATTTGTAGTCTTAGAACAAGCCCTAACTATGTGGTTATGATAGTATGGCATTATGCATTCCATCATTATGAAAGTGGTTATTGATATTGCATGTGATTATTCAACTAGTAGAATATCCATGTGAATAAGTAAATGGAATTATTTCAATTTATTTTTTTCCATATTATGATGAAGTTCAAGTTTAAAAGTCTTTTATTTTATTTATACATTGCCTTAAATGTTTATGGTTATTTATGAAAGCTTTCGCTATATTGTTATCCTTAGTGAGCATTTGAGATCACCCCTTTCTATGTTTTATTTTTCCCAGGATGTGAAGAAGTATTTTATAAATGACCTGCAGGGATAGTATGAGGGTATATGAGTGTGGTCTATGGAGACAGGATGTTGTTGTAGTTTTTTTTCACTTTATTATGTAATGTAAACTTTATGAATGTATCTAGTGATTTCAAGGCTACTAAAATAATCGGTCTTTCGAGACTTGATCTTTTGTGATCATGTCAATGTTATGTAATAATGCACCGACTCTGGGTAACTGGGGTCAGGGCGTTATATGAACCGTCGAGCCTTGATCCTCTCATTAGATACAATCTTAGGTGCAAACTGCACCAGCTCAACAAATCGATTTGAATACTCACTTAAAATTCTATCGGCCCACTCAAACTTGAAAAACTCCACATCCTTGGTCAACACCATTGAGTCTGGATAGAACTGTTTGGTGAAAAGAACCTTAAAGTCATGCCACACTAAGACATCCTGTTTTTTTCTTAACCACCATAATGTCCCATTATCTCTAGCTTGGTCCTTCCATCATGAAGGTGGAACATTTCACCTTGATCTCATTCGGTGTCTCCAAGAACTCAAACAGATGTTCTATCATACCCAACCATTCCTCAGTATAGTGAGGATCAGTGGATCATTTTAAAATTGATGGATTCTGGTGAAGGAACTCTTGAGAATGATTCCGAAGAACATCCCCTTGAGGATCCACCACTAGAGCCTAAATGAGAATCGGAGGTGGTTCCAGTCTGAGAGCTTGTACAGTGCGCACAATCACCTCAACTAGATTAGGGTACACTAGTGGATTTGATCACTATGGCTCAGTAGTAACTTACTCTTGGATTCAATTTTCATGTCTTCTTAGAGGCATGATGCTACATAACATTATCATACAACAAGTAATACATCAAATTAACACTCAAACTGAGCAACAAGGGAAATTAATCCCAACATATAAAACCAACAGGATTTTGATTTCACTCTATTAAAATCAAAATAGGGAAAATATTATAAATAATACACAAGATACCTTTTCCTAAACACCCCTGGTGACTTAAGGTTCATTGTGGTGAGATATCACCAGGCACTCAATCGCAACTACCATGTAAGTCCCAACAAGATTACTCAACAGCATGCTGACTTTAAGACAAAAGCTCAATAGCCTCATCTGATACCATTTTGTCATGAACCAACCCGGGTACCCTGGTAACCCAATAACCGAGTCGGACCTGACACAGCCTAAGGGGTGCTCCTGATCCCCATGGGTCGGATACTAGCACCTGACATCATACAACATTCAATTGGAAACTAATTTTCCACAAAACATAGAAAACTAAAGACAAGGAAGTCAATATGCATACAAAAGAAACTCCATTATAAGTAATGTACTAGAAGTCAATAAGGCATTGAATCCAAAAGTACTATAACCTAGGTACCAAAATAGGGAAAAACAACCCATGTCTCTAAGGATACAACTCACCACATCCAAGGTTCAACACCTGGATCCACCTCCGAGATATCATTTACCCTTTCTTGAACCTAGAAGGAGATAATCTATAGATACCCAAAGGAACAAGTAGGGTGTGAGAAAAAAATACCAGTATGGTATCACCAAGGATTCCATATCATATTCCAACAATATATTAACCAGATAAATGTTTTCAATTTTAAAATAAATAGGTTCTTAATTTTAAAGAATATTTAATCAAATCATGCTATATAATTAAAATTATGGAAAATAATTTAAGAAAAGGATTTAAAATGATAGAATACTTATAAAACAATGGGTTAGATAAAACAGTTTCATAAAATAGTTTGCGTAAATTCAGAAGGAATGTAATGAAGTTTTAAAACATTGAAATACATTTATATCTCAAATATAAATAAAAAGAGAGCAACATGGTCATCTTCCAAATAGGTATGAAACATACAGGCAATAGGACTCCACACTCTCTAAGTGATCACGAAAATATGTGTTTACACACATCCCTATGAAACTGGAAAAAGGTGAATCTTCACCATCCCATCGAGGATGTGACCTACTGTATTTATGTTTTAGAACGTTGTATAAGCATAGAGTGTGTCCAAATAACTCACAAAATACCTAAGGATTTCATGTTCTCTTACACAATAAATGGTGGGAAATTCATTTAAGACTACTTAAAATACTATTAAATTCTATTCACCCATTTCAAATACCAATTTTCCATTTAAAACCCAAAATGGGGTTTTAGTAAAAAATTATGACTCTTTAAAAAGATAAAACCACCGTGTTTCTATCAAAACATTTCAATCCAATTTCACAATTTTAAAATAAATTCAAAACCAATTCCATCAATTTTGCAATCTATTTCCATAATTAAATTAAAAAAATTAATTGAAATACATTCCATCAAATTTACAATTTAAATTAAATAATTTAAATCAACCAATTTCCACAAATTCTCCCTAATTCAATAGAATTGGGAGTTTTCCCAATTTTCATTCCAAAACCATTTCAAATTTCCTAATTCACTGGAATTGGGTTTTATCAAATCAATTGAAATTAAGTTTGAGAAAATGAATTTAAATCAACAATTGAAATAAATCAAGCAATTCAAGGTTAATCAATTTGGCCAAACAGGATGGAATCACCAACCATTTTCCCAAAACTCAACACTCACAATGACACATGTCAATGAGAACGAAGGTTTATAAGACCTCAAAAAAACCTAGAGATGATATCCAATATCACGGAGTATAGATCCATCAATTTATCGTTGATCTATTGAAATCCCAAAGGTGGATAAAGAGAGAAAGATGAAGAATGAGGGAGAAATATTACCTAGTAATCACACCGCCAATGCCAAGATGATCGAATGATAAAAAAGAGGATCTGAAAGGGTTGGAGAGATTCAATATCACCTAGGGAAGGCTTTGGGTTGAGAGGAGAGAAATTGGAGAGGAGGGGAAAATATATCTCAGTCATGCTACCTATTTAAAAAAACTACAGTCGGGGTATTACATGACGTGTAATCCCACTACACAACGTGAAATAGTTTAAGTTTCATAACCATAAAAAAAATCGCTTTAAATTAAAAAATATTCATTAAATAACTCACGATATTTAAAGGGTAGTCACGACGTGTAACCTTTCACAATGTGAATATTTTCACGACATGAATATTCTCATTGTATGCTCCTAGTGATCATTACACATCCTGTAACCTAGTTAAATGACATGTAACCCTCTAGTAGCCTACACAAAAGGCCGGTAAAAGCTAGGATTCCAACAAATTTCTGACTCTATCATTATAGGTATCCTCCTATCTCATTATCAAACCTACCTAGTCAACGAAAAGAAAAAACATGAAAATGTTAAAGACATACCTATGAGATTGGTAATGGGATATTACACCCTGTATATTAAAGATCATAACCTTAAGTCATGGCATAAAACATGGAAGTTCATAAGACATGAATCATAAAGGAATCAAAGAACGTGATCCATGAGACCATAACATGGGCATAATATATGGATTTATGGCATACACATAAGAATAGAAAATCATTTCATTAGTAGACAAGACTTATTTACAAGTTTATCATAGTGGAATGGGTTAACTCCCTGAACCATGATAGAAGTCAAGGCTCACTCTCAATACAACACAGTAGACCAATTCCCTTACTGAACTAGATTCACTCTACATTCTAGTCTTGATTATCTGAGAAGATATTAACATGTACCCAAGGCTTTATAGAGAGATATAGGTCCCACCTATTATATAAGGAAAATCATATATATGTGTTCCACAAGATCATAAAAAATTCATCATATCAAAACCCATAAAAATAAGTAGGTTTCACAAATATTTCATCATGGAATAACTCATGGAAAATAAATAGGTTTCATAAACATTTCATCTTTTCATCATAGAATAAATCATGGAAATGGAAAGGTTTTCATAAACATCTTATCATCATAAATATAATCCATGTAGGGAAACAATAAGAATGGTATCATTGGATCATATCCATATTAAAACCTAATTGACATTAAAGGATGTCATCTTAAATGGAAAATGATTTTGAAAGATCACTTGGAAAATTTCTTAAGGAAAATATCCTTTTCAATTTGAAATCACAGATTTAAAATCTAAAACTTTCCCAAATATTAAATAAAATAATTTCTTTTAAAATAACCTTGAAATTTGTAATGTAATCTTTAAATAATTGATCATTAATGAAATTAGGAATTATTGTTCATATCGTACATGTTAAAAAAACATTCCTTTTACATTTTCGATCAAAAGTTAAGAGAGCCTTATTCATAAAATGAAAAGAATATTCCTTTTAAGCTATCCTATAAAAAATCAAAAATCGGTAAATATTTCTTTAAAAAAAGTGTAGAATAGAAGGAAAAAAATCTTTAAAACATTTTTAGAAAAAAAGGACATGGAATAAAATGGATTTTTGACCAAAGTGATAAATAAAGTCAGTTTTTATTAAAAAAACATTCTTTGGTATCTTTTATCCTTAAGATAGGGAAATGAAAGAAAAATATGAATTATCCAATAATAACTAGAGGATAAGAAAATACATGATTTTATTAAGAGGGTATCATAATATTTCATCATCATAAACTTAATCATGAACAATCTTGATAAATAAAGAGATTGTAACATAAATCCTTTACCATTGTAGGGTCCTCAAATCTTTGCAAAGGGAAGAAAATACTCCCACAATCACTTTGCAGAAGGAAGAAATCATTCTAGAAATTCTAGTAAAGAGAATGGATGTAAATTGAGTTTCTAACTTTGTAAGAAACTTGAAGGAATTGAGTTTCTCAAAGATTTTTAAGTGTCGCACTTACTATCACTAGGAAGGGTTCATGGAACGCATGAACCGTGAACCACCAGTACGCAGAACAACCCACGAGGCGCTGGCCCATAAAGAGATGGTCGGGAAACCTAAGAGCCCATAAACCACATTTCTAGCGGAATCAAGCTTGCAAAGGACATCTGAACCAGACAAAGAAAATCGGCAGGGTTCTGTGAACCATGACTCACGAACCGCAGCCTCCAAAAACCCCAGTTGATCGATTATTATGCAGATCAAGATATATTTTCATGAGATTTCGAAAATAGTTCCACATTCCTATAGATATGTTAGTCCCAATTCTCTATAAAAGGAGAAAATATGGAATTGAGAACTAATAGACTAAGAAAGCACGGAGGAGACTCCAAAGGTTGGAATGAAGTATTCGGAGAGGATTTTGGCTTCGGTTTCAAATCATAGATGAAGTATAAATCTAAAACCATGTTTCTGTAGGTATAACCAACCGCAAAACATAAAAAGGAGAAATTTAATAATAATAGGAAAACTTCGGACCTAATTGGTGTAATCGAGAACCACACATTCCTGCAGATGAACTCCCCGCAAATAACAGGTTCCATGACTTTCCTTAAAAATGGTGCTCCGCATAGTGTATCATTGTGCAGATTAAACCCGACACTATGTAATGAATCAGTACATGTATGAAACCCAAAGCGATGTGGCGGACCACATCTAGGACTGCGTACTACTGTGGTGAACAGTGTTCCATGCCCAAGCCCGTGTACTACTTCAGTACATGAATGACCCCTCAACCCGCATACCACTATGGTATGGGGAGCTCTCCCCATCCCGTATGAGAAAAAAATACGTGGAATGGGGAATCTTTGGTTGTTATTACCTCTAGATCTAATCTCGCCCCTCTTTTACCATCCAGTCCTCCATAGCCCCTCTACGAACCAGTCCCCCAACATTAGGCCAAAGCCTCCTCCGAAGCCATTGGAACTGTATGATCAGATCACCGGGAACATCAGCATTCCCCTTTGAGTCTATATACCCATGTTAAGTAGAGTCACAAAGGATCTCTCCACAACGGTTCAGACTCCAGGGATGTCTATAAGTATATATTCCCATGGTTACTCGGAGTCCAACCTTGGGATGCTAACGTGAACCTCCCCATTCTAGGTATTAAGAGTGATCACTTTATTTTCCATTCAATGAGGAAAAGTTATTAGTTGAAGGAATCATATTTTCTTCTTATTTTAATGAGAGGTGACATCCCCAATTCCCAAAACACATTTTGGGGAACTCCCACTAAGGTAAGTCCCCAATCTTCTGAGGGCTGAGCTACATGACCTCTAATGTCATCCCCCATTGAAAGGATCATCGCTCCGTTCCCTCACCCACCACCGCTCTGGCTTATTCCACCGAAGTACCACCCTCTTTCATCAGTTGGAGAGGAGGTTTTGTGGTTGGTTGGATCTCTCACATCCTATTATTTCTCAAACTGAGTATGACTCATGTGGGCTTTGAGATTTTTGACAATGACAAAATCCACACAACTAAGTCATCTTGAACTATGAGAACACTGATTCCTATTCAAACCAGGATACGTAGGATGCCTACTTGAAGGCCTAATCTTAAAATTTTTCCCTTCAAAAAGGATTAACCCAATCATGTCCCCTCAAATGGGCAGCTCTCATGCGTAAGCCCCAACCCATCCTAAACTACATGGGATCTAATTCCACTCCCGAGGATATATAGGAAGCCCATATTATGGGTCTGATCCAAACATCAATACATCTTCCACCCCCTGGGTGACGATAAACTTAAAACCATATTATTTCATGGCTTAAGTCAACATTTCTCCCATGGCATCAAATTCATGTATGCCTATGATGATCCTTCAAATTAGGGGTAGCCTGTGGATACACTCATAGGGAAGAAACCAAGGATTCATGATCATACAAACATGACTTAAATATATAAGAGAGTCCCAGAATAGGCAATAATTCTCCCCAAAAGGGTGAGATGATCCCCACCACCCATACTCTCGACCAATGGAGTCCTTAAGTGTTTTTGGCCAAATCTTCATCAAACGAGCACCTGCCTTTGGAAATTAGGTCCATGAATCATGGATACTAGGGTCGTTGGGTGTTTCTGGCTCCACGAATAAACCCGCTAGAGACCATCCGAGGAAGTTATATCCTAATAGGATCGATTTCACAAATACTTGACCCTATAAAATCTCCCACTGGGACAATTTGACTGTGGAACCTCCTTTGTAATGCAGAAGGGATAAAATGCCCTATCCCTGTAGGGTCAATCTAATCCTCCCTTAAAGTATAATGATATTGATTGGGTCGAAATAAAGATGGTCGTGGGAAAGTCTCTATAATAATGGATGAATTCTCGTCACCCATCGGACCATTATTTTCATTTTTTCCCAAACCTGTTAATGCACCGCCTCAGGGGCCGAAACAAAAATGGTGAACCCAACGTGAATCCATAACCAAGGTAATGGTCTTACCCCACTCCATCCCCTTCACCTCACAACAAAAAATGGGGGAGGAGGCCAAGATGAATCATCAAATATGCATATGTTAAAGAGATTCTACTTTGATGGGGTTTTGTTATCTGTATATGTCACACAGATATATATATATATTGCAAGTGCCCGAAGAGCAACCTTTGATCCGAATGACATCCTAACAACTAATGAAGACGCGTGCCTCAGCAATCCTATAGGCGTTCGGGGCCTCGATGAAGAGTAGGACCCCCTCGCCTTCCTAGAATATTCTAACACTGGGTATCCAACATGCTGATCAAAGAGTACCACCAAAATGGTACTCTCTCTATAGTGGAGGCTGCAAGACAAGCCCTCCTATCTACAAAATCTCACCAGCTACCTCCTCAGTCACGGTCAGTGCCCTAGAACAAGGTAGTCCCAATGGTTGTCTCGAACCATTTCAGGAGCCTATCCCTAGAATGTGACAAGAAGTACCTCCATTATATTAGGTAGGTAGATGAAATCGATGTTGATAACTTCATCTCAATTGTACAGGAGTCCTACTCACAGGACCCTACCAGAGAGCATCACTTCCAACACTAGGTGACCAAGTCTCCTCACTCTGAAGAGGACCTTATGCTGAGGTCACCTGCTGAAGTCCAGAAGACCCAAGCCCCTTGGGCTACCCGCCAAGGGCGGACAATATATAATCAGAAACAGGATATCACCCTAGTTCTTGAGGAGTAACTCCATCGTACAAATACGGTGAAATTCAACAGGAATACATATAACTTTTCCCCCTCCAGTCAATCCCACCGTAGAATTAGGGTGTCTCAATATGAGAACATGCACATTACTGCTAGTGCTAACTGGTCCCACCATACAGACAGAGCGGAAAATTATAGGTAGATGCATATATCCACTAATGCACAAGAATCCCATCTTCCAAATAGGATGAAAAATAGATACACACATTCACAAACACCTACTGATGTATATCAAGCCCACCATCCAAATAGGGCAGAAAGAAAATATGAGTAGAGTCAAATTCTTACAGATGTATACAAATACCTTAAGACAAATACAGCAGAAAGCAAGAAGATAAAAATTCTTTCTCATAAATATGAAGCCCACTGGTAAAATATGGTGTCAACTAGAGAAGACAACTGGAAGAAAACTCATTCCTCTATCCCGGTATAAGAGAAATTCCAGTATCTATTGGCAACCCATAGAGGATCGGAGTAGGAACAAACTCCTGCTTCGATATTTAAATGAGCCTTCATACCTATTCCATCCAAAGATGTGTCTCAGTACATCCTGAAAATTATAAAAGATCAAACATTGATTCCATACCATATCCTCCAAACATGCCAAGATATCATTGCATCAGCGGAAAAGGTGAGGAACCAGGCCCAAGACCTTGCTTCCTCGAATGGAATGACTTAGTCAAAAAATGGGTTAGTCACTCCGAAGTAGTTATGAATCCCTACTACATTCTAGTAGGGTCGATAACAATATCTTGTGATACATAGACAACCGGATCAGGAACAAATACCCATTCCAACTGGGGGACACTGGTCTAACATGGTAGCCACTCCAAGACAAGAATATATCACTGCCAAAACTCAAGATGTCCTTCAGCTTATACCAGTGAAATCACAAGACCCAACAAGATAGGGACCCGTATATAAAGGTTGTTACAAATAGCAGGTGGCCTTGGTTATCCGCAAGAGAGTGCCCAAAAATAAAATGCACCAAAGGAAAGAGGAAAATGAAGAGCACATACATGATCCTGCTCTACTGGAAGCTAGGGTTCTTGACACCCTCGAATATGTATCAATAAAGGCTAGAGACCCTATTAGTCCATTACAAAATTATGAAAGTGACATTAGTAGTTACGAAGGTGCTCCCTACAATGTTGCTACCATTAGCTCTGAAGGTCCTCCCCAGGGCACCCACGAGGGCTAACTCAGTGGGTCATAAATGATCGATCATGAGAGACTATCTGCTAATGCCTGTTAGGGTACCCCTCCCCTTGAACTGAAGATCGAATAGCAAGAAGGTACTCCCCTTACTATCATCCGCGCTAATAGTCCTCCTCAGGGTATTCATTGTAGATATTCTTCTCCCTGTAGTCAGACGTTGAGTCATGATGTTAGTCCTCTCCATGATGGCAATCATTGCAAAGGCCCTCCCCACAATGGCAGTTGTTATGAAGGCCTTACCCATAGTAACATCTAGTAACAAGAAGGTCCTCCCTTCATTAAAGTACACCCGTAAGGCCCTCCCCAGGAGGTACACTGTAGAAATTTTTCCTGCAGCCAGATATCAAGATATGATAGTAGTCCTCACCATCATAGCAGTCATCGAGAAGGTCCTCCCCTCAGTGACATGAAGCATTAAGAAGGTCCTCCCCTCACTGTATCCCACCCTGAAGGTCCTCTCCAGGGTATATGCTACAAGTACACTCCCCATAGTCAGGCATCAAGTTGCAATGGTAGCCCTCACCATTGCGGCACTAATTGAGAAGGTCCTCCACATAATCAAAATTCATACTGGAAAGAAGGACCACCCTTTGTCGGAATAAATGTGAGAAATCCCTCTTATGTTGAGGCACTCAGAAAGATAGATTCGGACATATAAGACACTCCATCTATGATGAGTGATATCCTTTCTCAACTTGAGGATGGTCCAAGGCCAAGCTTATCTTCTAAGACACACTCGAGCCATTCACATATCCATGAGACTCCCACCAGCTCGACTGCTTGGAATGAAATTATTAAGAAGTAGTCGAGTTGGGTATATCAGATAGAGGAGTCCCCATATGAAAAAAAGGATATGTTTATCATGCGAAGACATCTAGCTAAGTATAATATACCAATGATGTATTGACCTATAAACACTTCTCACTTTAACATACTAAGGGAGTTGTATGAGGAATTCATGCATGACATTCACCTCAATGTGTGGATGAATATTTTATAGCTAAAAGAAAATTTATCTCCCTGTGAAGGGTATGCAGACCAGGTCAACATATTAGGGGAGCTTTTCCATATAATTGACCTAGAATCCCTCTCATCTTCATGGAAACCACAATTAGAAAGGAAAAAAGAAAAACCTTGAACTAGCTTGCCTCCATGCACTGCACAAGTTGTGTTGCCTCATTGGAGACGCCCTGTCTAGAGTTCATATTCAGGGATGGGGAGAACATGGAGCTCTATACTTCACCCCACTTCCTGTCTAGTAGACCTCATTATAAATGACATCTTGCAATGTCATTACCCAAATGTATCAATCAAATGAAATTCCTGCTCGGGAAAGATGGAATACTCAACAAAAATCAACTCGGAGTAAGTCACAAAAGCATTAGGTTAGATTAGATCAATCCATCAAAAGGCTTCTGATCTAGGAAACCAAGAAAATCTAACAGGATTCCCACCTAAGGAAAGTTGACCAGCAAGCAGTGCTCATGTTTTCAAAATCTTGTAAATCTTGTGCGGGCCCAGTGCCATACTTGGGTCACACCCACGCAGGAGTGTGTGAAATCAAAAAGATGTAAATAGAAGCGGCTACCACCGTAATGTGGGAACAACCCCATCCCACATGTCTAGATTCATTTTTAACTCAAAATTCCCTCGTAAGACCAACAAATCCATGTCGTAGTTCATCAATAGAAGAATGGGAGCAACCCTAGCCTGCAAGGCTAGGGGAATTTTTACTTCAAGTACCTGCACAATAGATGTATGTATTCTCTCATCTAGGAAGAACGATGAGTAGAGAAGTCACCCATTCCACCATGTCTCATGGTTTACACCCTCTGAGATGAAGGCATGTTATGGGGTCAGATCAAGGCTCCCTTTGGGTCATTTTTTTCCAAGAAACCCGAATAACACCGTAGAATGAAAAGAGATAGTCCAACAAAGGATGCAGAGAGATTTCCTACCATTCGGCACTAGGTAGACCACACCCAATGTGGTATGCATCAGTGAACTTGGTAAACATCAACTCCATAGATCTCACATGAAATGATACAATGTCTGATTGTGCAAGGGAAGGTGGTTCCCTCCTCAAGGTATCCCACACCGAGCCTGATGTTATGCATACACAAAACCCGAGAGAAATCTTAAATTTGGGCACCCCCTTAGTTAATCTATCATTACCACCCTCAAAAAACCCCAAAAAGGAGAATAATAAATCATAGGTCTTCTATGACCCACCTCCTACTCCTTTGAGAATGTTTCCCTCAATCTTGAGGAAAGATTCACTGAGAAGGAGGAAAAAATGAAAGAGCTCAAGAAAATTATTGTCGAGTTTCATCAAGGGAACTATCTTTCCAGATGTGTTACCCCAACGGAACGTCAACAGGTGTTCCTAGAAGAGGTTCCCTTTCCATCGGCACTCATCTCAGTAAATGAAGTCAAGCTTGGATGCCCATCCAACCCAGCACCGAGACCATAAAACAACTTAAATACAGCGCCAGAAGTACATCAAGACTTCCCTCCACTGGGAAAGAAGCCGGAGTATATTCAGGATAACCCTCAAAGGATACCCTCAGCTAAGTATCCACCCCAAATTCTAGAAGCATTGGCATGTACAGCTTTGGCCCCTGTTGCACCCGCCCAATCTCATGTTTGGTAGGATATGAAGTTAAGAAGGTAGTTGTGATGTTATAATTATATAATTATAATTATTAAATAAATAACATATATATACTTTAAATCCATCATTATATCCATCAAAAATATGTGATGATGAAAAACAAATTATATCAGTTCATGAGGTGGAAGTCCGTCGTACACACGATCAACAGTTTCATTTCCCATTTGATGGAAGAGGAGACGGATGTGGGTTATGTAACTAATATAATAACATATCATTTTATAAGAGATAATTATGTTATTATATCATCATAGTTAAAGAAAATTTGAATGATGTAGAAGAATAAATAAAATGAAGACTCATGGTTAATAATTATGCCACTTCTTCAGAGAACCTCTTTAAGTTTATACCTAAATACTTCTTAGGAAAGGTAAATAATAAAACTAAGGAATCTAGGAAGTTTTAAGGGAATTAAGGAAGGTATTTGGGTAGGTATTTTCTATACCAAAATGCTTTGTAGGTATATAGAGGAGAGGAGAGGGGGTTCCCTTTTATAAGTGGGGGAGATGATACACTTAGAGGTTTTTAAAAGAAAACATTATACCCACATTTTAAACATGAAAAAATGATAAAAAATAGATAATTATAAAAAATTATATGATATAAGGTCTAAATATTCACATAAAATAGTACTTGAATAAGTATTTAGTTTATTTTAACCCTTATATGTTTATTTTAATCCCCCAGTAAACTCATTTTAACCTTAACTGCGTTAATTAATTTTTACTGTTTTTATTATTAATTTTGAAAAAAAATAAGTTGAACCAATTATACAATATTAAATATTATGATTACAAATATTCAATCCATTTTCCCAAATTTCACTCAGTAAGTAGAAAATTTTAATTTAAAATTAAACATGCAGACGCGACCAAAAAATGGTTTTTCAAGGAGAAACTTTTCATAAGTATAGACAGTTTTAATATCAAAATTAAATATTAAATTAATTATAATGACCTAAAGTGGGTTAATTATAATATACTTTGACTAATTTTTCTTTTAAAGCATTTTAAAACAAAATATAACTTTGTAAATGATTTAAATGAAAAGACAGTTTTAAATAAAAATCAGTATTTTTCACTATTCATTAAATGATTATACTTTTCAGAAAAATATCAAAAATTCACCCTAAGATAACTTTTAAAATTTTATTCTAAACATGAAGTTAATATTTTCAAATATAATTTCTAATAGTGGAAAAAATAATTTTTATTATTTGAACACAAAAATCAGTAAAAACATTTTTTCTGAGAAAAATATATTTTCAAAGCATATAAAGACTTTAATGAAAAATTAAGTACTTATTTATAAATATATTTACTTTATCTAAAAAATTATAATTAATTTTAAAAATATGGTTATTCCTACTCATACTTACAAGTTTAATGGTTTGGTTATAATAGTTCTGTTTAAATAATAATATTAATAGAAAATTGTGGTTCATTAATACTCGATGTTACGTGTAACACAAGATATCAAAGAAATTAAATTTATATAAAATATTTTATAAAATATGGGGGTCTTATAGAACATTTAAATCTATCATATTCATATCATATTTTCTTTATTCTCCAAAAAAACTGACCAAGTCAATGAATATATCTCATGTTATTCATTTAATGGATGAGTGCATCACATGCCCCTCATCAAAGTTGTTGAATACATAATATGTGACTCAACTAATCATGGAAATGAATTTCCATGGTATTTTTTAATCAAGTTACATATGTATTTTCTTTTTATACATGTGGGAAAATCTCATCTTGGTTGTACTCTAACCGATGACATAGTCGAAAATATACCCTACCACCCTTGTATTAGCTAAGTTCATATATTAGCATATGTAAGTAGGGTATCAAAGTATGAAGGTTATCATTCTAGGTATCTCTCCCACATCAAGTAATAATTATTGATAAAAAGCATATAAACCTAAGTATATCTATGATTGTATGACATTCCATGATATATACTTCTGTGGATCAGTCTAAGTAATAAGTATCTAATTATTACCCTAATAATATATTCTTCATATCTCATATAAAACACTTTATAATGGATACAATAATCTATTCAAGATAGTGTTAACATATCATAACAACCAATAATACTCCATTATGATCATTAATTAGGGATAACTTAAAGTTTATACTTTGAGAGGATATTTATCATTTGACCATTAATGTAAAGTGAAGTTGTTGCACACATGAATTAATGATAAATAGAGATCTCCATTATTATAATACCTGATACATTTACAGCCATAACATAAATCTCTCAGGTATCCAATACCTAGATACCTAACATGACCCTCATGTTATTGTTTTAGTAATGGTTTTTTAACATTACATACATATATAATTCATATCACGTTCCTATGTGGACATCTGATAAAAAACTCTCACTAAGCTTTTAGTGAGTAACATTTATGAGGAAATCTAGTTTGAATAATTGTGAGACTTAGGATTCATATTCCTTATGTTCAACTCTTTGAACCTATATTCAAACTCCTTAACTTCACAACATCAAATGTTACAATGTTTTCTTCTTTTTTACTTATAACGCTTTCTAAGTATATCATCATTATCTTTGGAACCCTTTCCATAAAACATTTTCATGAAATATTTTGTAAATAATGTAAATATTTACATTATAACTTTACCAGCAAATCCAAGACTCTTTTAGGATAAAATGATATCCAATTCATTATGGTAAATAATTTAACTATTTAAATTTCTCTTTACCACCATTCCCTAAACTATTTTAGGATACCAAGTGGTACACTTAGTGTATTGGTTGGTATAAACCTTTATAGAATAGTGATGTTCACTTTTTATGGTAACTAAATGTAAATACTTACACATTTATTTTACTATCACATATCCCAAACTAAATTAGGGTGTTAATAAAATAATCACTATAATCTTAGACTCATTTTTAATGTGTTAAATCAATTAAACCTTTTATATTATTATCACCACATATCCAAAACTCTTTTAGGATGTAAAATGAAAAATAACTTAATATTTATTTATTAAATTTTTACTTATCTAAGTCCAACCATACTCCCAATAGTTTATTCAACATTATATCCTTATAAGGATATCTTTCTAAGATTCAATAAAAACTTCTTTGTGTTAAAAAATAACACTTGTTTTCTTTTAGTGGGACTATTTAACAAATAATATATTGTTTCCATATCACATATGGAATTTTATTCGTTTAAAGTGTTTTTCTTTAAAAATAAGATTTTATTTATTAAAATACACCATTATTGGGTGCGAAAAAAATTCCATCATAGTTTAAAAAATAGCTAAATAAACACTTTATCATGGATAAGACACTTATATATATATATTCTTCTCAAATTATGCTATGGAATTCAATGAATCATAAATCTAGTGTATACAATTAATCATATCATGCTGTTTAAAATAACTCTTTGCTAACAACTATTATCATATAAGAAAAATGTGATGAATATACACTTCCTTTACTTAGATACATACAATCTTGATAAATATATTTACATTTAAATTTTTGATTTAAAAACTATTTACTTCATCACTTGAATGCAAACTATACACTCTTTTAATTATTCATATGATTTTGAACTGCGGTATATTTACATCACTTTTAAAATATACCTCAATATCACATGCCCGTCAAAATTAAAGAATAAATTTATATAACATTAATTTTCATGACCTGTTGTGATGACCTGACCCTAGTTACCCAGATTCAGTGCATTATTACAGAACATTGGCATGATCACAGGAGATCAAGTCTCGAAATACCGATTAGTTTAGTGGGCTTGGAAGTACTAGATACATGCATAAGTTTTACATTACATCATGAGATACAAACAACAACAACATTTTTCCCATTTGAACACACTTATATCTCATAGCCTATCCCTGCAGGTCAACCATAAAATACTTCTTCACATCTTGGGAAAAATAAAACATAGAAAGGGGTGTGCTCAGATGCCCAGTAAGGATAACAATATAGCAGAAAATTCATAAATAAGCATAAACATTTAAGGTAGTGTATAAAACTAAAAAAAAGTCCTTTAAACTTAAACTTCAGAATAATATGGCAAAGATAAATCAAATAATTTCATTTACTTATTCACATGGATATTCTACTAGTTGAATAATCACATGTAATATCAATAGCTAATTTCATAATGATGGAATGCATAATGCGAGACATCATAACCACATAGTCAAGGCCTCGTTCCAAGACTACAAATAATATTTTGTTAAGGCTTTGTGCCAAGATATTAGTTTGTCTCATGAGACCTACCGATGCATCGAGGAGCCATATAGGGATCCACCCATCACTTACTAAGTCTAATGCATTCATAATATGAAAAGGTTGAAACATAACATAAACATTCATATTAATACTAGCATATGAAATGTTAATACATTAACCATAAACCATGAATGGTATAAAAATAACACATCAATATTCAAACATATCACAAAACCTTCAATAGAATATATAATATTTGTATCATAATAAATCAACTTCAAACAAGTATAAAATCCTTTAAAGTATGTTTTAATAGATGAAATCAAAACTATTTGAGATAAATATCTTTTTCTATTTTGAAATCATTTAAAAGTCATATATTTATAAAAGAAAACATTAATTTTGAAAATATTCTTATAATCTTGTAAGGTATGCTTCAAAGGTTTTATAATGGCGGAGAATAACTACACCCATTGTATAAGTTAAAAAGCATTCTTACCTTTGTCTAAAAGGTCATAAAGTACCTTGTTTGGAAGACGATGGAAAGATTTCTTTCAAACCATTTTATAAAAATTCAAACAAGGGTATAAATTATTTTAACACATATTATAGTAAATAGTAAAAATGTTTTAAAATAAATTTTTAATAATCATATATGTGGATGATAAAGATGCCCCAGTAGACACTTACGTAAAAAAAGCCTCGGATAATAAAGAGATTGTGAAATTAACCCTTATCTTGTATTTTTCCTTGGTTGAGGGTACGTTAACATCCTATATAATAGTTAAATAATTGTTATTAAATTATAAAAGAACCACATACATAAATATAATATCATATATGATCTTCTAATATTTCTTTGTTAATAATATTTTAGTAGTATTATTGTTTCGAGTGTTAACAAGTTTGTTTTTCTTTTATATGTTTTTTTACATAAGTCATGTTTGTTATGGATAGGATGTATTTTATTCATATAAAGAATGATATAATGTTATTAAATATTTTTTTTAATAATAAAATGAAAATTATTCTTGAATAGTTATTCTGGGGAATGAATCTTATCGCGTTCGTAGAGACGGTAATCCGTACGTACGCACAAACGCTACTTCCATTTCATTTTTTTATTTTAAAAGGAAATAAGACCAAATGATACATAGGTATATTATTATTCTGGTAAAATATAATATTTTATATACATTACATAAGCTTATTTTCACCATCCTTTATATGTTCCATGTACGGTATGAATGAGTCATATCACTTTGAGGGGGCAGTAGTCCGCACTTCCTCAAATGAAATCTCGTATATATAAAACATGAAAAGAATAAAGTATTATATAAAAGAAAATTAAAGAAGATTATAAATAAAATAAATATCATATATAATTATAGTGTCATCATAATTCCCACCATAAGAGGTGGTAGTAGAAGATTGAACAATCATTGTTTCGTGAGGCAGTAGTTCGCCGTCCACAGAAACATTATGTTCTATACCCATTAGATGGAGGTGTGTGTAAGTGTTGTTCAAATACTTATCATAAAAACCACTTAGTATATTTAGGATACTATTTTTGTTATAAAATAAAGGAGTAAAGATATTTTAGAGGGTTGTAGAAGTAAAATAAAAGAAAATAACTTAAGAGGAGATGTTACCTTTAAATCGTGTAACTCCCTTTTTTTTAACCAAAATGCTTCCTTGAAGTGTCGTCTACCTATGGTAAGGCTTCTAAGAGGAAGATAGGGATTTAGGAAGTTTAATTGGGAAGATTTTGGATGATCCAAGGGGCTATAGAGGTGTATGAAATTGGTTAGAGGTTGGGACTTTTTAGAAGAGGGGGAGGGGCTCTTTAGGAATGTTTGAAAATAATATTTTATTATATAATTATTTTCGGTTTATAAAGGTCCAAAACTCATTAAAGTTGAATATAAGATGACTAATGTTCTAAATAAAATCATTAAATAATAATTTGGAAGGTTTTGGATATTGTTTTAATTTTTATAATCTCATTTATTTAAATAATTCTTTAATTAGGTAAACGCTACATCATTATTGTGTCATAAAATAATTTTATTTATTTGATGTCTAAAAATTATAAAAAAATACCATGATGTAGGAAATATTTTTAAATTTCAAATGAATATTTATAGTTGAAAATATAACTTATATAACCCCTTGTAAAAATTATTTTACTAAAAGATATATGTTTATGTCATTTTTTTCTTTACTTTAAATTAATTAATATAAAGTGTCATTATCACTCTCAAGTAGCTCCATGGGGTCCCAAAATCAACCCAAGGATGAACATGGTATTAAATGTATCAACCAATAGGAATAGGACACATTTTAAGGTAATTTAATATTATTATAATAATATTTGTTTACCCTTATTTACCAGATTTACCCTTTAACCAAGTAAATAAAATATTTACTGAAGTAAATATTCATAATGTCTAAAAATAAAATTTACCTATTTACACAATTTGGACCTCATGATTCCAAATATGTGATCAATTTTTTCAAATTCATAATAGATAAGTGTAAGAAATTAATTTAAAATTAATTCCCATTGTCAAAACAAAAAAGTGTGTTTTTAAGAAATAATAACTATCAAAAGATTGACACTTGTTTATGTCCAATTTAAATGTGAAATTACATCCAATGACATGAATTATATTAAATGATAAAAATATAATCTAATGATACTTTAAAAACACTCAAATTTATAATTTAACACTATAAATTATTTCGATTAAAAAAGTTATTTTTAATTAAAATTTAGTATTTTTCACTATTCATAAAAAATTGACAGTTTTCATAAGTGTTCAAAAATTCACCCTAAGATAATTTTGATATTCCGAATCCAAAAATGAAGTCCATTTTAAAAAATAAAATTTATAAAATTTCAAAAAATGGGTATTAATATTCATAATAGCTAATTTGATTGGTCGTGGTGTGTTAGAATCTCGAAGTTGTGTACATTGCAAGCTATTGCATTATTCAATGGAAAACGTATCGTAGAAGCTTGGTGTGTTACACTATTCCCTCCTTCAAATAATTTTGTCCTCAAAATTTCTATAATACTACTATATAAAAAGATTTGGGTGGTTCTTCATCATAAGTTCCTTGGGTTCCCACGTTGCATCTTCCATCTTATGATTTCTCCATTGAACTTTTACCAGACAAGTCGTCTGGTTTCTCAACACTTGTTCTCTAGTATCGATAATTCTGATAGGCTTTTTGCAATAAGATAGATCTGGTTCCAGTTGTATTTCTTCATAGGTGAGTACATGTCTTGAGTCAGTCATGTATTTTCTCAACAGTGATACGTGGAACACATCATGAACTTTGGATACACTTGGCGGAATTGACAAATGATAAGCTACAACTCCAATTTGTTCTATAATTTCAAAATATCCAATGTACCTGGGACTTAATTTTCCTTTCTCACTGAATCTTATAACACTCTTCTATGGAGATACCTTCAAGAAAACATGATCTCCTACTTGAAATTCCAAACCTTTCCTTTAGTTATCAACATATCTCTTTTTCCTACTTTGAGCTTCTTTGATGTGGGTTTGGATAACCTTCACCTTTTCTATTGTTTCCTCAACAAGTTCAGGGACTATGAGTTTTCTTTCACCAACATAATCTCAGTAAGTTGGTGTGAGAAATCTCTTTCCATATAATTCTTCATATGGTGCCATCTGAATACTTGAATAGAAACTGTTGTTATAGGAAAATTATACAATAGGTAAATATTGATCCCACATACCTTGAAATTCAAGTGAGAAAGATCTCAACATGTCTTTCAATGTTTGAATAGTTCATTCTGATTATCCATTATTTTCAGGATGGTAGGCAGTGATCAAACGAAGTTCAATATCCAAGGCCTTCTGAATATTTTTCAAGAATCTTGATGTAAAATGGGGATCACGGTCAGAAAAAAATTGATAGGGGTACTACATGAAGTCTTAGAAATTCATTAATATATAGTCTCTAAAGACGTTAAAGTGGTAAATCTTCTCTTATAGTAAGAGAATTAGCTAACTTGGTAAGATGATCAACAATGATCCATATTGAATTATTCCTTCTAGGACTCTTTGGTAGCCCCATGAAAAAGTCCATCGTAATATCATCCCATTTCCACTCAGGTATGGGAAGAGGTTACATAACTCCTCTATAATGTTGTCTTCCAAATTTCACTTGTTGAAAAACCATACATCTTGACACATAATCAGCAATATCTCTCTTTATGTTGTCTCACAAAAAACGTTGCTTCAAATATCTATACATCTTAGTGCTACCAGGGTGTATAGAGAAGTTGGAGCTATGAGAATCATCCAACAATTTCCTTTTTAGATCAAGTATATCAGGAACCCACAAAGTCTCTTCCCAAAATTCAAAATCCCATCTTCATATATGAAGTCGATTAATCTCTCATTGTTCATAGCTTTAATTTTATTTTGATACACCTCATCGTCAGTCTGAGAACTTTTTATCCTTTCTAGTAAATATGGTTTAGCAACCATTTGAAAAATTATTGATGTTTCACCTTCCATGATTATTCTCATATCCATCTTTACTAGATCCATGAACATAGGATCTCTTTCAACTCTCATCTTGTTCAAAACTCCATGATCCTTTCTGCTCAAAGCATCTTCCACCTTATTTACCTTCCTCAAGTGGTAGTGTATAGTGAAATCATAATCCTTGAGTAGTTCAATCCATCTCCTTTTACTCATGTTGGGTTATTTTTGTGAGAAAATATACTTCAAACTCTTATGATCGGTATAAATCTCACATTTTTCACCATAGAGATCATGTCTTCGTATCATCAGAGCAAAGATTACAACTGCTATCTCAAGATCATGAGTGGGATAGTTTTGTTCATGAATTTTTGGCTTCCATTATGCATAGGTAATAACCCTATCATTGTGCATAAGGACACAACCAAATCCTTTCTTTGAAGCATCACTATAAATAACAAACCCATCATTCCCCAATGGTAGAGTTAATATAGGATAATTGACTAATCTTATCTGGATTTATTCAAAACATTCTTCACACTCCTTTTTCCAAACAAATTTAACCCCTTTACGTGTGAGTTTGGTTAATGGGTTAGCCAATCAGGAAAAAATTTGGAGGAAACACCGATAATAACCTGCTAAACCAATAAAACTGCATACCACAGTTATACTTGTCAATGCTGGACATTCTCGTATTTCTCTTGTCTTATAAAGATCAAAAAATATTCCATACTTAGAGACAATATATTCACGAAAACAAATTTCCTGGATCCAAAATTCACACTTTCTGAACTTCCCATATAATTCATTTCTTCTTAGAGTCTTTAAAATAGTGGGCAAGTGATTTTCATGATCTTAGTAGCTTTTGGATTATACCATGATATCATCAATAAATAACACAACAAAGTCATCAATATATTCCTTGAAAACTTTGTTCATTAGATCCATGAAGATAGAGGGTGCATTAGTCAATCCAAAAGGCATTGCTGCAAACTCGTAATTCCTATACCTGATTTGAAATGTTGTCTTTGTAATGTCTTCCTTTTTCACATATAACTAATGAAATCCAGATCAAAGGTAAATCTTTGAAAAATATTGAGCTCCATAAAGTTGATCAAATAAATCATCAATGCGAGGTAGGGGATACGTGTTCTTTATTATTATAACATTGATCTCCATGTAGTCAATGCACAACCTCATAGATCCATCTTTATTCTTAACAAAAATAACAGGGGATCCTCATGGAGAAACACTAGGGTGAATAAATACCTTATTACTCAATTCCTCTAGTTGTTTCTTTAGTTCCACTAATTCCACAGTGGCCATTCTATAAGGGGTCTTCGATATGGGCTTTGAACTAGGAAATAAATCAATGGAAAACTCAATTTATCATTCTAGAGGATGTCCAAGTAAATCCTATGGAAATACATCAACATATTCTTATACAATTTTTACATACTCTATTTGAACATTCCTTTCCTCACCCATAGTCATTTCACTCTCTTCCTCTCTAATAATTGAATTTATTAGAGCTACAGGGGGTGGATCTAAATAAGAATCAGATGGTGATGTTTCTTCTCTAAAGATAAGGTATTCCTTATCATCATCAAAAATTGTAACCTTCTTCTTATTACAATAAATTTTCGCATCATAGTCCAAAATCCAATCCATACTGAGGATTACATCAAATTCAATCATGGGTATGATGATGAGATCAGCGGATAAAGAACATTTATATGCCCTAATGGGGACTGATTCATAAAACTTTGTTGCAATGATACTTCCCTTGTGAGTTTTGACTGATAACTCCCTAGTTAAATTAAATTGGAAATATCTAATTTTCTTAGCAAACTGGGAACATATGAAACAATGAGATGATTCAGAATCAAATAAAGCTTTGGCTAAAATTCAGGAAACCAATAAATTACCTGCTACCATGTCTTTTGGAGCTTCAACCTCAGCATTAGTGATTGAAAAAGCTTGGCCTTTCTCACTTGGCCTTTTTTGAGGTAAGTTTCCTTGGAAATTAGGATATTCATTTGAATAATTCCCCATTTCTTTACAATTGCAGCATTCAAAATTAATATCCTCTTTATTTCCCTTACAATCATGAGATTAGTGGCCTTTTTCACCACACTTGTAACAGAATCCCATTCCCTTCAGGCAAGTACCAGGGTTTTTCTTCCCACATTTACCACATGATAGATATTCAACTTTTCCCTTCTTCCCCTTATTTCTATTTCCATAGTGTTTAGCAGATCTCTTATTCTCTTGCTTTTCTTTAAAGTCATAAGACTTAGATAATTCATTTTCTGTCTTGATAGCACATGAGATAATATCTTTATAAGATGAGAAGGATTGTGAGACTAAATCTCGACAGAGAAATGGTTTTAACCCATCAAAGAATCGATCAATCTTACTCCTTGGGTTACGTGTATAATCTGCATCATGCCTTGCTAACCTTGTAAAGTTAGCCTCATTCTCATCCTCCTTTTGCCTCAAACTCAGAAATTATCTTTTCATATCTACTTGATGGTTATGAGGAAAGTATATTTCTAAGAAAATATCTTTAAACTCCCTCCATTACATATCTGAAACTTCTTCATCCTCTTTTTTCTTTTTAATTAATGACCACCATTGATCTGCATCTCCTGTGAGGCGATAAACTACCATGACAACTTTTTCCCATTCGCTGCTCCCCAAATCATGAAATATTTTCTCTAAGAAACTTATCCATTGATCATATACAAATGGATTTGTAGTCCCATTGAATGTTTGTGGTTTTTTCCTCATGAATCGGTCTAACATTGATCCTTCGCATTGTGGATCAGGGTGCTCCATATGGGTAAGGTTATTATTCATAACCTGAGTGAGTTGTCTGAGTATGGTGATAAGATGATCAGCACCAGTTTCATCACTAGATCCACTATAATTATCTTGAGTAAGAGGAAAATCCCCACCTAGATTACGCGCGTTGATACGGTTCTCATTATTTCTACTAGGCTCCATTTCTAAACAATGGAATACACTACATTAGTTTTTGAATCGCAATACATAATTCAAAACTTGTAAAACACTTAATATAAATTGAACAGTTTATGGATATAATCCATAATCATAAAAATGTTTTCTTTAAGGATGTATATACTCATAAATCCTTCATAATGGTTTGTAAATAAAATGTGAATTGTCCTAAGCATATCCCCCATGATTGTCATAACCAAGAGTGCAGCAAGGCCCGTTGTCGTGTACCAGGATACCCCAGGTCAAGCCCGAAACTCTTTGTCGGAGTTTTCACTCCTAAGTACATTTGTTCTAGAGCCACCTCTACCTGATCGTATCCATATAGGGATGTATTTCTTGGAAAATACAAAAAATCTTTACATTACCAAAATTCTAGAAAGTTATTCTATACTAATCCTCAAAATCTATCTTAGGGTAATGTGCTCTAATCAGAGTTTGTCTAAATCTAGTTTGCAAGGTTTGTACTAAACTTCCTCTAATACCAACTATAACACCCCAACCCTAGTAACCCAGAGTTGGTGCATTATTACATAACATTGGTATGATCACAAGAGATCAAGTCTCGAAATACCGATTAGTTTAGTAGCCTTGGAAATACTAGATATATACATAAGTTTTACATTACATCACGAGATAAAAAAAACAACATTTTTTCCCCTTTGAACACACTTATATCCCTAAGCCTATCCTATTTGGTCAACCATAAAATACTTCTTCACATCCTGGGAAAAAATAAAACATAGAAAGGGGTCAGCTCAGATGCTCAGTAAGGATAACAATATAGCAGAAACATCATAAATAAGCATAAACATTTAAGGAAATATATAAAACTAAAACAAAAGCCTTTTAAACTTAATATTCAGAATAATATGGAAAATATAAATCAAATAATACCATTTAATTATTCACATGGATATTATACTAGTCAAATAATCACATGTAATATCAATAGTTAATTTCATAATGATGGAATGCATAATGCCAGACATCATAACCACATAGTCAAGGCCTTATGCCAAGACTAAAAATAAGATTTTGTCAAGGCCTTATTCCAAGAAACTAGTTTGTCTTATGAGACCAACTGATGCATCGAGAATCTATAGTGGTCTCCACCTGTCACTTACTAAGTCCAATACATTCCTCATATGAAAATGTTGAAACATAACATAAACATTCATATTAAAACTAGCTTATGAAATGTTAATACATTAACCATAAAACATAAATGGTATAAAAATAACACATATACAATCAAACATATCACAAAACCTTCAATATAATATAAAATATTTGTATCATAATAAATCAACTTCAAACAAGTATAAAATCCATTAAAGGATGTTGACATAGATGAAATAAAAACTATTTGAGATAAATATCTATTTCTATTTTGAAATCATTTAAAAGTCATGTAATTATAAAAGAAAACATTTATTTTGAAAATATTATTATAAGAGTGTAAGTGAAGCTTAAAAGGTGTTATAATAGTGGAGAATAACAGCACCTACCGTATAAGTTAAAAAACATTCTTACCTTAATTTTTCGAAAAGGTCATAAAGTACCTTGTTTGGAAAACGATGGAAAGATTCCTTTCAAACCATTGTATAAAAAGTCAAACAAGGGTTTAAATGACTTTAAATCATAGTCTAGTAAATATTAAAAATGTTTTGAAATATATTTTTAAGAAACACGGATGTGGATGATAAAGAGGTCCCAGTAGACACTTACGTAAAAACAACCTCGGATAATAAAAAGATTGTGAAATTAACCCTTACCTTGTACTTTTCCTTGGTTGAGGGTATGTTAACCTCCTGTATAATAGTTAAATAATTGTTATTAAATTATACAATAACCACATACATAAATATGATATTATATATGATATTATAATATTTCTTTGTTAATAATATTTTAGTAGTATCATTGTTTCGGGTGTTAACTGATTCATTTTCCTTTATATGTTTTGTTACGTAAGTCATGTTTGTTATGGATAGGATGTATTTGATTCATATAAAGAATGATATAATGTTCTTAAATATTATTTTTAATAATACAATGAAAATAATTCTTGAATGGTTATGATGGGGAATGAATCTCATCGCGTTTATGGAGACGGTAATCCGTACGTACGCACGAACGCTACTTCCATTTCATTTTTTTATTTTAAAAGGAAATAATACCAAATGATACATAGGTATATTATTATTCCATTATAATATAATATTTTATATATGTTACATAAGTTCATTAACACCATCCTTTATACATTTCATGTATGGTATGAACGAGTCGTATCACTTTGAGGGGGCGGTAGTCCGTACCTTCTCAAATGAAATTATCGTCTATATACAACATGAAATGAATAAAGGTATGATATAAAATAGAATTAAAGAAGATTATAGATAAAATAAATATCATAAATATCATATATAATTATAGTTCCATTATAATGGCCACCATAAGAGGTCGAAGTAGAAGATTGAACAATCATCGTTTCGTGAGGCAGTAGTTCGTCGTCCACAGAAACATTATGTTCTATACCCATTAGATAGAGGTGTGTATATGTGTATTTCAAATAATTCTCACAAAAACAACCTAGTATATGGAGGATATTGGTGTTTTTATAAAAAATAAAAGAATAAATATAGTTTAGGGGTTTCGAGAAGTAAAATGAAATAAAATAACTTAAGAGGAGATGTTACATTTAAATCGGGTAATTCCCTTTGGTTTAAACCAAAAGACTTCCTTGAAGTGCCTTTTTCCTAAGGCAGGGATTCTAATAGGAAGAGATGGATGTAGGGAGATTAATTAGGTAGTGGTTGGACAATCCAAGGGGCTTGAGAGGTATGAGAAATGGGTTAGAGGTGAGGGTTTTTTATAAGGGGGAGGAGGGGCTCTTTAGGAATGTTTGAAAATATTATTTTATTATATAATTATTTTTGGTTTCTAAAGGTCCGAACTCATAAAAGTCGAAGATAAGATGACTCATGTTTGAAATAAAATCATCCAATAATAATTTTATAGGTTTTGGATATTTTTTTAATTTTTATAATCTCATTTATTTGAATCATTATTTAATGAGGTAAACACTACATCATTATTGTGTCATAAATAATTTTATTTATTTGATGTCTACAAATTATAAAAAAATACCACGATGTAGGAAATCTTTTTAGCTTTCAAATGAATATTTATAGTATAAAAGATAACATATATAACCCATTGTTAAAATTATTTTACAAAAATATGTATGTTTATGTCATTTTTGTCTTTACTTTAAATCAATTAATATAAAGTGTCATTATCACTCTGAAGTGGCTCCATGGGGTCCCAAAATCGACCCAAGGATGCCCATGGTCATACATGTATCAAACAATAGGAATATGACACATGTTAGGGTAATTTAATATTATTATAATAATATTTGTTTACCCTTATTTACCAGATTTACCCTTTAACCATGGTAAATAAAATATTTATTGAAGTAAATATTCATAATGTCTAAAAATAAAAGTTGCATATTTACACAATTTGGACCTCCTGATTCCAAATATGGAATCCATTTTTCCAAATTCAAAACACTGAATTGGAAGAAATTAATTTCAAATTCATTCCTATTGTCAAAACAAAAATATTATTTTTGGGGAGGGGGTTACCATGTGTGGAGGGTTTGAAAAGGCCACACAAGAGAATTCCCTTAAAAAAAAGAATAATTATCAAAAGATTGAAACTTGTTTATGTACAGTTTAAATGTAAAATTACATCCAATGACCTAAGTTATATTAAATGATAAAAATATAATCTAATGATACTTTAAAACCTCTCAAATGAATAATTTAACACTATAAATTATTTCGATTAAAAAAGTTGTTTTTAATTAAAATTTCGTATTTTTCACTATTCATCAAAAATTGAAAGTTTTCAGAAGAGTACCAAAAATTCACCCTAAACTAATTTTGATATTCTAAATCCAAAAATGAAGTCCATTTTCAAAAATAAAATTTATAAAATTTCAAAAAGTGGGTATTACTATTCATAATGGCTAGTTTGATTGGTCGTGGTGTATTTGAATATTGAAGTTGCATACAACACAAGGTATTGCTTTATTTAAAGGGAAACATACCATGGAATCTTGGGGTGTTACACCAGTCCCAGTGGGGATCATGTCGTGACTACCCCAAACCTACCGCTGATAGGTCAGGGGCTAGTGACTAGTGTCGAGTAGGGATTCCCCACAAATGGGAGGCATTAGCCTAAAGTACCTTTAGACACACACACATATCCAAGCCATACAATGCTGAAATGTAAAACAACTGATAGAATGCATGCATACAACTAAGATCCCACAACAAGATTATATTAGAAAGTAAAGAAAATGTAAATAGTGCCAAATATAAGCCTTCCATAGAGTCTGTAACACAAGTCTAAGTGAAACTATATAAGTCCAACCTACTATAAGGGTGAGGACTAGGTCAAAGGTAAAATCCTGGTAAACAACTCAGTCTGCCTAGATCTAGGTATACTCCACCCGCTCCTGGTCCTCCTAGGACACCATAAAAAAGGGTCGTTGTCTGCACAAGACATGATACGTGTGGGAAAATCCCATGTAGGGGTGAGTATAACAATACTCAGTAAGACACCCTTAGAACACCAAACATGAAGCACCAAGTATAGCCAGATCAATACAAGATGTAACACTATATAACAGATACAAGAAGAAAAGAAAACCCCAGGTATACTCAGGAGTGATACTATGCCATCAGGCAGTCATAACCAACTGTCAGCCGTAGGATTCTGCTCGAAGCAATGCTCATTCTGGGAGAACTCACTCCTCAAGCCATGATATCATCAGAGACACTCGATGAAGTGGTCTAGCTCATTTGGGCCCCGCCCAAAGAAAACACATTGGTAAAAGAATACTATGATACACAGATAGGGGGTCACACCCAAAACCACTGGGGGACACCATGAACAAAATCTAGATCTACTCACCGTGTAGGGGATCATATTCCAATGATTCTACAAACACTATTGATGTGGCCCACTAGATAGAGGATCAATGCACTGCTCAAGGAGTTCACACCGATTCCACCAAATCCACTAGGGATGATAGAAGATCATACTCTAGTCTGGAAGAGGGACACCACAACTCTATCTCATACTCAGCCTCTAGAGGGGATTAAAATCCAATGATGTGGATGTAATGTCGCACTGTACCCTTGAGGAAAGGACCAAGGGAACACACTCAACCTATACCAGTAGAAACTAGCAAAAATAATATCCTCAAATCCAAAAAAGGTGACCAAAATTCATCTTGAGTCGGTTGTCTTAGAATTAGGGTCATGTTGTCGCTAACGGTATGTCGTTTGGATGCTCTATTTTGGAGTTATGACTGTTTGAATGAAGCTGCTCGTAGACCTGCCTCAGTCGGTCCACCTAGCACCCCAGCCGATCCCCCGACCACCGTAGTCAGCCACCCGTGGACTGACCATCATGATTATTCCACCAAGACAACCCCATTTCTATTTCACCCCATAGAAGCTCGAGCTTCCACGACACCATGGTTGACTAAAACCTAACTTTGCCCCGGATCTGACTCGGGTCAACCTCATCTGGCCTGTACCACCGGCCTGACCCGACCCACCTAGCCCGATCTGCTCTGAGTCCTCCACTACTCCCATGTAAGCCAACTCCATCCCGCATTCACCACTATGTCCACCACACTGATCATTGCTGCACCCCTTGTGGCGTCGCCACCGAACCCGTCCGTACATAGCTTTTCCGCCAGCATGCGGACCGTCGACGCGTCTGCCGTGCAGCGGTGGTCACTTCCATGGACTAACGCACCTCCTATGATGCCTGAAAATTGAAATGATCATAGATATGAGCTCTTTAGATCCCGATCTACACTAATCCAGCCTCGTTGGTCAATTATCCATAAATCCTAGTGTCTGATGAAGTTCTGAACCACCTAGTAACATCGAGTTGGGACCATGGGGATCCAGTAGTGAAGAACACAAAGAACTGAGGAAGAAATGCTCATGAACAAAGGTTTATCATTGTTTTCCAAGAGTTCTTGGCCAACGATCAAGAATGATGGATTTGGTTTTGAAAACCAGATCAAATAATTCATGATAAACCCGCAAAATAATCACATCCATCAAATAAGATCGATCTGAGGGTTAATCTATTTGTGGATTAGTCCATGTTCATTATAGGAATCAAGAATGAAGAAGAAAAGATTAAATCAAAATCCCTACCTATATTTAGATTTATCACTAATGAAGAATGAAGTTGCGTCACTGTTGTTAGTGAGATCTGTTAAGATCAGTATTCGTCAATTTATGATTCAAAGTTTCATCATCACTGGCTCAAGAGAATTCTTCAGATCTCACTCTCCATGGTTTCTAGAGGATTTTAGGGTTATTAGATTAACCCTATATTTTTTAAAAATGGTTTATTAAAGATAAACCTATCATTTCATCACTGCATCGATGAATAAAATAAAATAAATTTTTCTTAAATTATTTTATTCTTTTAAAATTCATGAGACGAATTTCCACAATCGACTTGCACCGACCAATCTTAGGTCGTGCCTAGGGTAAAGCCGCTATAATAAATAAAACAGTGCCCTCGTATTTTTTATTCGGGCACCTTTTTAGGATTTATTCCACTTTTTCAGTAAACCACATACCCTTGCTATTAAATATTTTAATACTTTTCAAACATTTGATCTGGGCACACTGGGCCTCGAAATCGAACATCGTCTCAGCACTTGGTCTAGAAATCAAACCATATAATATTGAAAAATAATGCTTAAAAAATCTGAGACATCACATTCTCCCCACATTGGGGCTTTACATCCCAACAAGGGATACTCAAACAAATGAGGGTATTGAGCATGAATCTGAGCCTCCCGCTCACATGTTCTCTCCTGGAGATTCTCATACTGCTACCTTGTAATATTCCAAGTAATTATAGAATAATACATTTTCATATCTATTAATATTTATGAATAAGATATTAATTTTATATTAAAGGGGTTGCTTTTTCTGATAGATTACCTGACACACAACAATGGGTTTCTCCTAAATATAACGTCGCACACAAGACTGAGTTATATTGAAAAATAATACATTATTAATATTATTATTTTAAATGGTAGTTAACACCTAGTTGTTGTATTGGAAGGAATGAACAGAACTAAATATATTATATTTATACATGTTTTTTAAATGTTTTTTACATTCATCATATAAATTTTAGAGGCTTAAAATGATAATAAATCTAATTTTAAACATAAAATACTCTAATATTTTTATAAGGTTCTTTTACCGCCCTTTGATTGAAAACCCTTATTAAATCTAGTTTTTTTTCACTTTTATATGTTCTATTTGACAAAATAAACATTTTATTTGGAATTGGGACATCAAAATTTACTTTGGTTGAAATTTTGGTATGTTTCTGATAAAATTCTTGTTTTAATGAATAGTGAAAAATACTGTATTTTAATTCAAAACTGCCTTTTGGTCTAATTTATTTATATTGTTAAATTATAAATTTGAATTGTTTTTAAATAATATTTATATTATTTTTTTATTATTTAATCCAATTTTGGTCATTATAAGTAATTTTACATTGAAATCTGACACAAACACAGTCAATTGTTTTTATGGTTTTTACTTTTTAAAAACTTATTTTCTCGTTCCGTCAACGGGATTAATTTTAAATTTAATTTTTCCACTTCTGCAAATTTAATTTTCAAAAACTAACATATATTATTGTAATTATTATGAAAAATTTGGTTTAATAGCATCAAAATAATTTTTGGTGAATAATAACTTTAGTATTTTATTTACCACAGTTAAAGGATAAATGAGGTAAATAATGGTAAAAATAATATTATAATAATATAAAACAATCCTAAAACTTATCCTAATATTATTGGATGAGTTATGGCTGACCAAGAAAACCCTTGGGATGAAATTTTGGCCTTTATAAGCCACTTGGGTATGATTATGACACTTATAACATTAAATTTGAAGTAAAGGCAAAAATATCATAAACATGACTCTTATTACTAAAACAATTTTAATATTTGGTTATATAAGTGATCTACTACACTATTAATATTAATTAGAAATATAAAAAAATTACCTACATCATGGTATTTTATTTATAATTTTTTTGAATTAAATAATTAAATTTAATTATGACACAATGATGATGTAGTGACTACCTTATTAATGAAGGAATCAAATAAATGATATTATAAATATTAAAATAAATCATATTTGACATAATTTATGTGATACAAAAAAATTATAGGTGAATATGATATGTTAAAATAATATTCAATGGTTTTTTTGAAGTTATCTATATATTGGATTTTATTTAAATTCAATAAATTGAATAGTGTCAAAATTGACATAATTAATTTTTTATAAAAATAATATTTTATTAAATTATTTAAAAAGAATAAAAATATTTAAAATTTAAAAATTGATTATAATAAGGTATAAAAGTACATAAATAATTCATTTATGATCAATTGACCCCATAAAAGTAAAATTTACAGCCTCTTAATATTTAAAATATTGTTACCACAATTAAAATCAAAAGATAAGAATTAAGGCTAAACTGAAAAGATAAGGTTTAGAATAAAATAAATACTTGTCTAAAAAATTATTGTAGAATATTATTTTAAAATATAATCATATTTTATTTTAAATAAATGAGTTTTGGACTATTTGAAATCTAAATTTAATTTATATTAATTTATTACTTTTAATAATTCCAAGGGTACCCCCCTCCTATAAAAGGCACTCATTCCTCTCTATTACTCAAACTTTCAAAGCCTTTTGGTTTGGAACATTTCTCTCCAAAACCATTCCTAGAATCCTTATCCACATTCTCGAATAATAACTTTAGTTAGAACACCCTCTTTAGAGGTGTTAAGGTGTTCTTCAAAGGTGATCAACCGAAGAAGAGGTATCGTTTTCTTTAAGTATTTCTATTTTATTTATTATTCTGTTTCCTTAAAATCTCCTCAAAAAGTAATGAGATAATAAATAAAATATAAAAAATATAATTATATTTTATTATGATAATATCATCACCCAAATCCATATCCACTTCTATTAAATGGGAAATGAATTAATCATTCGTGTGTACATGTGAATTATCACCTCCACAAACCGATCTGATTTGTTTTCCATAACCATATCTCCTGAGTGGTTATAATAATTTAATTAATGTTCATATGTGATATTAATTACATATTAATCATTATAATATAATAATATATCAATTACGTTCTTACTTCTATGCGCACAAAAATGATAACGTCGTTCGTACGTACATGTGAACTATCAACTCCATGGAATGATGTGACTCGTTTTTATTCATTATATCACTTGTATGATAAATATAAGTATATTTAAATTATTAATTTTATATTAATTATGATATTATCATTATGGAAATATAAAATAATAATTACCTTACTTCCACAATGATCAATGAAAAATGAAGACGTTACTCAAGCGTATGTATGACTTATCGTTTCCAGGAATATAATGTTGTTAATTTTTCATAACCACACTTCATGGATTGATTTAAAGGTATAGTTTATGTATAAAAATAATAATTATGTCATGAATATTATTTTGGATATTATGTACTTATGACCGTATGAACTAGTGACATCATACCATGTTCATTTTCAACCCAAGTATCGAATATCGACAAAACTTCCAATATGAACATAAATAATTATTATATTGTTATATTATAGTAGTAAGTTATATAAATAGATCAATAAAAATGAAAAAGGTTCTCAGTAAATTAGAAATTAATTTTATTTTATTATTTAGGAAGAAAAAGAAACATACGTTCCAAATCGAACTCAAGGTAAGGGATTTCATCTCAATCTCCTATCATTGAGGCATTTCTTGATAATATGTACCTTTATTCTTTTATAAAGTATATATAAAACCACTGTGACATTTTATATCCATATTTTATCTATAATAATGTTATTTAATATTTTGTTAAATTTATTAATTCACATATATTAAGATTTAAATGTTCAAAGTGATATGGGACACCTTGAACATTTAAAGATTTAATTATCAAATATTTTTCTTCATGATATTAATTTACATATTTATTTATATGGATATAAAAATATTATATAGGAAATTTTATATATATCATGAGTTTCATTAAAAGTTTTCAAAAGGAATATTTTTATATGAATCATTTTACTTTCTTTGAAAAATGACAAAGGGAATGTTTTTATTGTATATGGAGACAATGACTTCTCTGCCGCCATAACCGTTATTTGATATTTGGATTCCTATATAAGCCTTCATGTTTTTAAAATGAAAAAGAAAATCATTATTCTATTTTTGGGTGTTTTGGTTTTGAAAATTGTTTTGAAAGTGGATTGACTATTTCAATATCATGAAATGATTTCTTGTGATTGCAAATGAAATTTTATAAGTGAAATATTGATATTTGAAATATTTTTTTGTGTTATGATTATATAATGGTACTTAGACATTTTATAGGAATTTATATGATAAATCAAAGATGATGGGTTACATGATAAACCAAATATGGTTAGTTTCGTGATAAACCAAGGACAAGTGGTTACATTATAACCTCCAATGCATTGGGTATGAAATTCGGTCATATGGAGATTCCATTTGTAATAGTGATATGTATGGAAGTTGACCATATGGTTATTCCATTTAAGTGTGATTATGTCCTAAGATACTTTTATATCTTATATATTACTTTCTATGGGTTTTAATGTATTCTTTTGATTATGAAAAGGGTATGCAAGGAGCTTATATTAAGTGAAGTGTAATTACTACTTTTTAAAGGTGAAAAGTATTACTTTATGATAAGGTATTCATGGTTTACATGTTTTCACAAGATTAACAGTTTTACTTCTTTTTTTATCCCTTACTGAGATTTTTATTCTCATCCCTGAATTTTTTTTCACAGGACTTAAAGAATAATAGAGTCAAGGATGGTCAAATAAAAGATATGCTATTTAAACATGAAAAGAAACCATGTTTCTTTTAAAAAGTTTTTGTTTTATGGAAAAATGGCTAGTGAGTAGAAGTGTTTACTTTGTAATATTTAAGTTTTTATGTGCGAGTTATAACCTAATTATCTAAATCTCTAAACCTGAAAAGATCCTTGAGTAAATTAAAGTTAAATTATTGACTTATCTTAAGATAATGTAATGTTTAAGGCTAGTTACTTATACACCTAACATGAACTAAAAGAATCGATCGACCCAAAAGTATCATCTCATAATGATCCTCGATCTCCACTGGGTACTTAGCAATGGTCTCTCCATCCTTGATGTCCAACTCACCCCAATCGATAATGTGTGATGGGTTATGCACATAACTCCTCAGGTGAAACACGTGGAAGACATCGTATACCCAGTCTAACTGTAAATGTAGAGCTAAGTGGTATACCATATCTCCAACTCTATGCAGTATCTCAAATGGGACAATGAACCTCTAAGATAGCTTGCCACCCTGGATGAATCTTTATAATCACTGTTGAGGTGAACCCAGAAGGAACACATGGTCTCCTTCCTCAAACTCCAAAGGCCTTCATCGCCTATTAGAATAATAATTCTAATTAATCTGTGCTGTTTTCATCCTCTCCCAGATGATATTCACCTTCTCTATAGTAGCATGAACCAAATCCTGGACCACGAGTGCTGACTCTCTTGGGTCCGTCCAGCAAAGTGGTGACCTGTAGGGTCACCCATACAAATCATCAAATGGTGTCATACTAATGGTGAAGTGGTAACTATTGTTTTATGAAAACTCCATTAGTGGTAGGTGATCCTTCGTACTATGGCCAAAATCTAACATAAAAGCCTACAGTATGTCCTCTAGAACATGAATGGTCCACTCATTCTGGTCATCCTTCTGTGGTTGAAACACTGTGCTCAAGTGTAGATGGGTCTCAAACACCTCCTGTAATCCCTTCTACAACTAGGATGTAAAGTAAGTATCATGATAAGAAATAATCATTTATGAAACTCCATGGAGTAGAACTATATTTTGAACATAGAGGTGTCTCTTTCTCTCTACGGAACTCTGCTCTTGGATAGATATGAAGTGGAATGACTTGGTGAGTTGATAAACTATCACCTGGATGGAATCATGTACCTTGGATGTATGTGGTAAGCCCATCACAAAGTCCATAGATATCTCATCCCAATTCCATTCTGGCACCTTAAGGGATTGAGCTAATCCTGCTGGAACCTGGTGCTCAACCTTCACTTGCTGACAAGTAAGGCATTGAGAAACAAATTTTGCAACCCTTTTCTTTATCCCTGGACATAAAAATTGATGTCAGAGGTCTTGGTACATCTTCACCACACCTAGATGTACTGCCAAAGGGGATGTACAGAACTCTATCAAAACCTCCTTTTATAATTCCATTGGTATTACTGTGCATCCTCTGAAAATAATGGCCTACTCCCCACCTTTTGAATATCCATCAGGATCATGCCCTATAGACATCTAAGCATGTAAGGTCTTGCAGTCAGTATCCACAATTTGTGCCTCCCCAATTCGCTGCAAGATTATAGGGGTGAAAACCATTGATTATAGGTAAGATGCTCCATCTCTATCCACAAAGGATAACTATAATGAGGCCAACTACACTGATGCAACATTCAAAAAATGTGAACTGGATCTCCTACTGAGAGAATATACCGCCACGTTCCCATTCCCAAGAGTATAGACAATATCAATGTCATAGTCCGGGAGGATCTCTAGCCATCATCTCTATCTCAAGTTAATATATTTTTGAGAGAATATATACTTGAGACTCTTGTGATCAGATTATATGATAAACTGCTCTCCCATCAAGTAGTGTCTCCACATATTCAATGTGAAGACTACCACTGCTAAATTGATATCATGGGTTGTATAGTTATTCTCATGTGGTCACAACTAGCATGAACCATATAAAATCATTGCTTTCCTCTGCATCAGGACACAACCAATTTGATTCCCTGATGCATCACATAACACTATGTACTCTACACCTTTTTTTGGTAACCTAAAGATGGGAGCGCTCATCAACCTCTACCTCAACTCTTGAAATCACTACTGGCACTTTTTTTCGCACAAAAGTCTTCCCCTTTCAAGTAAAAGTTTTCAAGGGTAATACCACTATATATAATTCACGTACAAACCTCTGATATCACCCTTACAATCCAAGGAAACTCCATAACTCAGTAACCCTCTTGGGTGGCTCCCAAGCAAGCACTACCTCAACCTTTACTAGATCCACTGCATCTCCAGCCTTTGAGATAATGTGTCCTAGAAAATGGACCTCTCAAATCTAGAACTGAAACTTTAATAGATTTTCATAAACTTGGTTCTCTCATAGAGTGTCCAGAACTATCCTTAAGTGTCTTGCATGCTTCTCCTTGGATGCCAAATACACTAGGATTTCATTAATGAAGACTACCACGAACCATTATAAGGATGAAAGATCCAGTTCATGGGTCCCATGAACACTGTTGGGGAATTCATCATGCCAAAGTAAATCACCAATTACTCATAGTGGGTGTAACGTCATATGAATGTCGTCTTTAGTATATCCTCATCCCATAATTTCAGTAGGTGATAGCCTGATCTGAGGTCAATCTTTGAGAACAATCGTACTCCTTTCAACCCATCAAAAAGGGAGTCAATCCTAGATAATGGATACTTTTTCTTCAAGGCCACTTGTTTTAAGAATTGATAATCCACACATAAACTCAAGATCTTGTCTGCCTTCTTGGAAAACAAAACTGGGGTTGCCCAGGTTGAAACATTGGGTCTCACGAAGCCCTTCCTCTACAAGTCCTCCAAATGTATCCTAATCTCATGAAGATCTACGAGATCCATATGACATTCAAGTCTAGATATCAGTGTCATCCCGAGGTGTAGGTCAATGCAGAATTCCACTTCTCGGTAGGGAGTTAAACCTAAAACATCTTCAGAAAATATGTCCTCATACTCTACTACTACTGCAATAAACTGAGCACTCATAACATCTATTATGTCAAGGGTCATGCTAGACAACTAATTATTAATCAGTTACACCCTCCTATGTGTGATTCCATCCTAATATTCCTGAGTTTTCATTTTACCAACAAGAGAAAACTTGGTTCCATCACTACGAACACACCACACCCTTCACCAAAAATTGTCAATATGAGCGTGAACTGTGGATAACCAGTCCATACCAAGAATGACATCGTAAGGTCTCAATGACACGGCCAAAAGATAAAAACCAAAACTATTTCCTCCAAGAGTCTGGTCACACTATCAGCACTAGTTTGTGATCATTGAGTCTCATTTAGTAATAAACGTAAGGTTTGAGTCAACGGTTCAACTGGAATTTCCAAGTCTTGAACAAGATTTGTGGAAAGAAAGGAATCACTCACACCTATGTCTATCAAAACTAAAACTAAGGTGGAAAAGGCACAGATTATACCTTAAATCATCCCTAGATCCTCAAGTTCATAATCCTCTATAGCTTGTATCTGGCTTCATCCCTGACCACCAGCTCCCTGAGCCTGGTTTGGACCACTTGGGGGTGGTGGTGGTGATAGGTTGAACCTCCAATCACCTCCTGCTACCCTACTTGCACCTATATCATGTCTACCTCCTTGTGGACCACCCTACTCTTTTCTTTGTCTCTATCTCTATCTAGTCAGTCCCTTGGACATCTCTTGATCTGCTGTATGATGATTCGGGTAATCTCATGTCAGATTTCCTCAAACACCGCGTGAGAAACACCGCAAATCCCTTGGATGATTCAAGATGCCCTGGGATTCATGCACCACTGACCCTGAGTCCTGGGATCGCCTCTTAAAGTACCTAACCTGCATAGATCCTTGTGACTAGCATCATCTACCTACTACCGAGATCTTAGCTATTGGGCTCCCATTGCTAACTCCCACTTCTGGTGTCTGCTCTTCCAGAAAACTTTCCACTAGCAGGGCTCGCTCAAGCACCCCCGCATAAGTAGAAATGATAAGGGAGACCACTGATGCCCTAATTTCCCAGTGTAATCCCTACTTGAAGTTTTGATCCCTAAAGAAATTATCTCATACAATATCCAAGAGTAGCATGAAAGATCAGTAAACTTCATTGAATACTCCTCCATGGTCATACTACTCTGTTGTAGATGTAGAAGCTCCTATATTCATACTGATCACAATGTGGCTGGATAGAACTCCTCTATAAAGAGAGCTCTAAGTTTGTATAGGATAGAGTTGTTTCGTCATTTTATGGAGTCACCAAGCTCCACCATCACGTCGTAGATCCCTAAAGAAGACTCGTGGAAAGGACTATCGTCTAGTCGGTAGGTGTCCTCACGAGGTGAAATACACGGGTGATTGCCTCTAACCAGTCCTCAGCCATCTAAGGGTCTGGATCACCCTGAAACCTAGGATGACACTGACTTTGGAACTCATCCAATGTACTCAGCCTGCGTTCATCCTTAGCTAGTAGTGATGGTAGTAGTTAATGCTTGATGGGTGGTGGTATAGCCGGTAAACCACCTGGAGGTGATATCCTTAGAATAGGCTCGTGTACCAATGCCTATTCATTAGGAGGATCATCCTCATGATCATGTAGTGGAATTCTAACTAGCTATCTACATGAAGGAATACTAAAATAAAATAACATGTACCACGGTCAACAGAGTATATCTGGAGAGCTTACTTAAGAAGGACATGGAAAACACAATCATTCCTATATGATTCATGTACCATTATTTTTCCTTCAACTAGTGTTTTCATGTACCGAGTCAAAAAGCAGGTGATCAGAGTCTTGTTGTATGTATATGTCAGCCACCCCACTAACACTGGGGTCCATAGCCTGAAAGCCGAACTCGAAACACTTAACACTGTTTCCACAAAACAACCTCATAGACTCTTGATCCTAAAGTAGAACCGAAAACCTATAATAACAGTCTATCATGACCGGTACTCGAGGGGCCTATGTCATGACTACTCCAATCCCACCTCCGATAGGCCATGGGCTAGTGACTAGCACCAAGTAGGAATTTCCCATAAATGGGATGTATTATCCTAAAGTACCTACACACAAACACACATCTCCATGACACACAATAATGAAATGTAAAACAACTGATATAATGCATGAATACAACTAAGATTCAACAAGAAGAGTACAATAGGAAGTATAGGAAAAGTAAACAGGTCCAAATACAAGCCCACCATAAATAGTATGTAACACAAATCTAATTGAAACTGTAGCAGTCCAACCAACTCCAAGGGTGATGACTAGGTCAAAGGTACACTCATGATAAACCTCTTGGTCTTTCTAGCTCTATCAATGCTCCACCCACTCCTAGTCCTCCTAGGATTCCATCAAAAGGGTCGTTGTCTTCACAAGGCATGACACGTGTGGGTAAATCCCGTGTAGGGGTGAGTATAAAAATACTCAGTAGGACACCCCGAGAACACCAAACATGAAGCACCAAGTATAGTAAGCTCAATACAGGATGTAACACTATATAACAGATAAAAGAAGTAAAGAAAAACCTAAATATACTCAAGAGATATACTATACCAGTAGGGGTCATAACCAACTTCCATCCATAGGATTCTAATCGAAGCAATGCTCGTTCTAGGTGAACTCACTCCTCGAGCCATGATACCATCGATGACACTCAACGAATAGGTCTATCTTATTTGGGGCCCACCCAAAGAGAACACATTATTCAAAGAAGACTATGATACACAAAGAGGGGGTCGTGCCCAAAACTGCTGGGGGACACCACAAACCCAATTTGGATCAACTCGTCATGCAGGGGATCATATGCCAATGATTCCACATACCCTACTAATGTATCCTTCTAGATGGAGGATCAACACCCTACTCAAGGAGGTCACGACGATTACAAAAAATCCACTAGGGATGATAGAGGATTACACTCCACTCTCAATGAGGGACACCACAACTCTATGTGAGACTCGACCTCTAGAGGGGATTATAATCCAGTGATGTGGATGTAATTTCTCACTGTACCCTTGAGGAAAGGAGCAAGGAAATGCACTCAACCTATACTAGCCAAAGTAGGAAAAAGAAGAGCCCAAAATCTAACGAAGGTACCCAACATTGGTCTTGACTCGACCATCTTAGAATTAGGGTCACGCTGCCACTGATAACATATTGTTTAGACACTCTGTTTAGGAGTTATGACCATTTGAATGAATCTGTTCGCAGACCTGTCATGGCCTGCAGACCTACAGCAACGGTTGGTCCACCTACCACCATGGTTTATTCACCTACCTCCACAGTCGGCTGCCTGTGGACCGACCATCATGGTCATTCCACCTCTTGAACCTCACCAGCCGCTGCGGTCGACTGCCCACAGACCAGCCGTGTGGCCACTGTGCCTCATGGCATCTCGAGCTTCCATGACACCACGATCAATCACCGCAGTCGACCGCCACCAGGCTCCACCCCAGTTTCCCCAAATCCGACCTGGGTCCACCTCATCCGGCTCGGCCCACCAGCCTAACCCAACCCACTTGGCATGACTTGATCCACGTCCTTCACCGCTCCTGTGTCTACCACCGTCATCCCGCATCCACTACACTGATCGTTTCCACACCCTGCGTGTCTCTTCTACCAACCCGACCGCACAAGGCTCCATCGCCCGCAAGAGGACTATTATCGTGTGCCGCCTCCACCCACCATACTATGCTATCACGCATCGGTGGTCCCTTCTGTGGACCATCGTGCCTCCTCCAATGCCCAAAACTTGAAACGATCATAGATATAAGCTCATTGTGTCCCGATCTACACTGATCTAGCCTTAATGGTTTATTTTCCACAAATCCAGGTGTCTGATCGAGTTCAGAACCACCCAGCAACATTGAGCTAGAACCACAGGGTTCCAATGGAAAATAACATGAAGTACAGAGGTATAAATGAACATGAACAAAGGTTTATAATCATTGGAAAAACTTTCTTGGTCAACGATCAAGAACGTGGAATTTCAGTTAGAAAACCAGAATAAATAAATCCTAATAAACACACCAAATAATCTCATCCTGCAAATATGATCGATCTATGGGGTAATATTTTCATGGATTGGTACTCATTCATCATTGGAATCAAGAACAGGGAAAAAAATTAAATAAAAAGACCTTTCTTGATTTGGATTGATCACCAATGAAGAACAAAGTTGTGTTGTCGTCATTAGCGAGATCCGTCAAGATCAGCATTCTTCAATTTCCGATTCGAAGTTTCATCGTCGTTGGCTTGAGATAATTCTCTGGATCTCTCTATTAAGGGTTTACAAAGGATTATAGGGTTATGAGATTAACCTTTTATTTATAAAAAATGGTTTATTAAAGATAAACATATCACTGCATCATTGCGTTGACAAATAAAATAAAATAAATTTTTCTTAATTTATTTTATTCTTTTAAAACGCCCAAGATGACTTTCCATAATTGACCTATGCCGACCAATTTTAGGTCACACCTAGGGTAAATCTGCTATTATGAATCCAATGGTTCCCTCATATTTTTGATCTAAGAACTCTTTTGAGAGTTATTCCACTTTTTAAAGAAAAAAATGTGTGCGTGCTATTAAATATTTTAATATTTTTCAAAAATTTACTCTGGGAACACCGGGTCTCAAAATTACACACTGTCTCAATTCCCAGTATCTAAATAAAACCATATAATATCAAAAAATAAAGCATGGAAAATCATATATGTTATATTAAAAATTTACACGAATATTCCATAAAGTTACTAAACTCGTTCGGGTATTCTAGATAATCCTATCAAATGGAATCATTAATCCTTCCTGATAGTACCCTCATGTTTCAAATAACCTTAACTGGATTCTTGAAGAAATTTTATTGGACTTTCCAACTAACCTTTTTCTTTTGGTTGAAACTTTTACATATTTTTACTATTATCATAATACAATAATCTAAAAATAATATGTATAGTTTATTTATTCTCAACACTTTTAAAATATCGGGTAATCTTTTTCTCAAACTCATTAATCTTAATGGAAGATTACCAAAGAATAAGTTCCTTAACCATAATAATCATGTTATCCTATTCAATCATAATGAATATCATTGACATACCTAATATTATTGAGTATGTGATCAGGGTATAAGGTTTCATAGGTAATTTTTCTTTAAATTCCTTTGAAACCTAAAATGAATCATTACATGCTTCCATAAGCATTTTAATTTTCTTACTGAACAACTTAAACACATGGTTACTCAAGAAGGAACTATTCTAACACATAGAATATTCCTCTTGATTAAGAAATTTTCTTAATCTAATAGTATTATGAGTTTCTTACATTAAGATTCTCATTTCAAGGATTAATTTCAAATTTTAGTTTGATAATGATAATGCATTTTTATATAATAAAAATTTATCAGATGAATATCATGTTTTTATATATTTTCATTAATTACTTTTAATGACATTTCTACCACTAAAATTGATGTCCTTATACTTCATATCCATTTAGTGATCCAAGATTCATATTTCATTAAGAGATTATCTTGCTATTAAATTTCTATCACTGCATAGTTATTTAGGTAGGGAATTATCCCAATCACAACAGTTTTGACTTTTAGATTTTTGAGTGGATAAATCTTTATCCAAAACTATAATATGGATATACTCAAATCTATTCCTCTGGTAACCTAATTCTATTTGGGACTCCTTACTAGTGTAAACCAAATAAAACACCAAAATTTATTACAGGGAGGGAAGCCCTGGAGACACAAAAATCTCCCAAGGTAAGAGGCGGTGTGACATGATCCACCACATAAAAAAACAAATAAGATCTGAGAAAAAATAATTCCTAAAAAATATATATTCATCTAAAAAAGTAGTACGAGGGTCACAACATCATACAAAACACCACTACAAGAATAATAAAGAAAATATAGCACACAAGTTTACATGGTTTGGACCTTTTATTCCCACTCCATGATAAAAAACCACTTAAACCCATTTATTATTATTAAGAAAAGAAAACCATAGAAACATAAAATATAAATTTTAAGGAAGAAAAGAAACAAGAACATAAAAAATTAACCATGGTGAAAAACTCTCATGTGTGCAGAAACAAACAAGAAAAAATGAAACCAGGGAAAACTTCAAACAAAAACACAAAAAACCATGGCTAAACCCCCTTACCAGAGTCAACCTCGCCTATAGAAGAACCATACAAGAATTGTTGAAGCTGATTAATTCATTGTAAGAAGTCGTGAACCATGATCTCTACGCCATAATAGTATTCCCAAAACCACCCATTTATTACATCACCAATCAGATACACCAATGAGCTCTCCCTCTCTAAACAGTATCCTTACCCTTCAATTTCTCTTAGTTTCACCCTATGATATTTCTATTTTTTTGACCTCAGCATAAGAATGGACATCAGGTACTTAAAAAAGAAGGAATAAAACCCTCAAAAAATATTCAATATCTTCGAGACACATGGTTGGTTAAAAATATTTCGGAAGAATCTGTTGAAACAAATATTCAATTGTATCAATTTTTTAAATGTCCACCTAAGTTTCCCACATAAAGGTAACCCTAACGTGCTATGTAAGGTTTACTCGACTGCTAAATGAATATAGCTCACCTACTATATAAGGTTCTTTTACACTGTATAAGGTTAGTGCACCCACAATGTAAGGGGACTGCTAACCTTGTGTAAAGGTACCACTCCAACACTCCACCTTTGTAATGGTTAATTCACTGATGAATAAAGGCAAACCACTCCAACCCCTTTCCATGTAAAGGTAAGCCCGATAAAAATTGAGGTTGTGTAAGGGTACACCAACCCCTATGTAAAGGTAACCCTAAAACTGATAATCTTATGTAAGGGTACAAAACCACTTACATAAGGGTAATAGAAACCTTAGGTAAGGGTTGTATCACCCCTGGTTTCTGGTGTGTAACCATTTATTTATTATTTTTAAGTATATAAGGTGGTTAGGTGAAGTTTGGAAGAGTTTGAGGAAGTTTTAAAGGGTTTGGGGGGATTTTATATAGGTGTATGGGTGGGGCATGGTTTGTGGAAACCATGCAACACTTGCAAGTAATTGTGCACAGTGAATTAGGGGAAAAGGGGGAGGTGCACGGGCTGTGCACGGTTTTTCCAAACTATGCGGAATCCTAGGAGAAACCATGCAGTGTAGTAAAAATGTTGGAGAGAGAGATTTTTCATGGTAGGCATACAGTTTGGAATCTATGCGCACCAACCATGCGAGGTCTTTCTTAAGACAGAAGTAGGAATAGGGTTAGCACATGGTTTATCTAACAGTGCGACCAAACCATGCATGAGTCAAAGTTAGATCCTTAAAAAGTGGATCTCACTCGTTTTACCCTCTAACCCACTCTTTTTTTTCAAAAACGGCTCTAACTCAGGATTTTGGTCGATCAAAGGTTATAGAACTACTCCCAAGAAAATTGGAATCGATCTGGAGCCTTTCCTTGGTTCTTTGAAGCCTGATTCTCATGGTAAGTCAATGTTCTTGATTGTTCTTGGTGTTTTTCTTAAATCTACTTATCTCTTTCCCATGGTTTCTTATATATACACCCATTGTGAGTATATCTAAGGTTTTGGACCCCAAATATGATTATATTTTTATTGGTTCTTGATAGGGGAATATATCTAAGGTGGGTTTATGGAGGTTCAACCTATTTTGTGATGTTTTCCATTCCTTTTATTGTTTTCACCAAAACTCTTGAGGTAGTTGGATTCACTCTCGAATCCTCATGCTATAATTGATTGGATTAGTTTCAAATTGATTTAATTGATTGAAATTGATTTTGATATATTGGTTCAAAGCATTATATAAATCCTCTTTAGTGACGATTTATGGTTTTTGGTGAAATTATGGAATTGTGGAGATTTGTTGTGAAAAGTTATTTGGTTTCTTGATTTTAAAATGTTAGTTTTAAAATATGGATTTTATAGAATTTTGAAATGGGTTATTGGAAAAGTGGGTTTTAATAAAAAAAATATTGAAATGGTTTTGGAAAGTTGGTATTGACATAGTTTTCAGGAATACTTGGTATGTGTGTTCATATTTCATTTATGAGGCTTGGTTGAAATAAGACCTTGTACTTGATGCCAAAGTTGTAATGGAACATGGGATATAATTACTTAGTGATGACTTGATAGATTTAAAAGAAACCACTCATGAGTATGGAACTGTCATAATGAAGCATTCATGGTTGGTGGTGCGATTATGTGGAATGGAATGGTTATGCCAAGTAGAACCTGTGAAATGGTTTTAAAGCATTTTTTGGTTGTTTTCTTTGAAAATGGATTTTTTTGGAAAACTATGTGATATGGTACTTGTTTATATTTAGTTATAAAATGTTTTGGAAGTTGTTTTATATAAATTTTTTTATATAAATTTTGCTAAATGTTCTATCCAATTGGTGTGAGTAAGGAAGTCATTAGGGAAAGCCTGCTGAGTTTTAGTAATCACCCCTGCTTTGGCACTTTGGTGATTTTTCAGATGTCATCTATAGAGACATGGTTAATGGTAAAGTATCACACATATTTATCACTACATAATGATACTTGGGAAATTTTGTGGAGATGGATCATAGAGAATGTCTGGAGCTTGGATTTGTTATTTTTTGTATTTTAATTATGTTTGTCATGTAGTCTTTCGCTATTTACTTTGATATTGTAGTCTTTCATTGTGGTACTTGTTTGTGGTAAGATTTTGATATATGAAATTTTGAGTCATCTTTCATGGTTATCAAGCATCATATAGTGGTATGTTTAGTTATGGATTATTAGTTAGTTATTTTATTCTTTAAGGGAAAATCATCCCCCACTCATTTAATGAATACCTTCTACATTTATTTCTAGCCTTTGGTGCCTTGGATATGTTTCTTAAGTCCTAGTAATTTCTCACCGCCCTCTCAATCCAATGATATGGGATGTGATGTTACAAATGGAATCATTTTTGTTCAGTCCAAAGGTCTGTTTGAGACAAAAGGTATCAGCTTGTTCAGTCCTTTTCTAACAAGTAGTCATCATTTTTCTTGATCTTGGAGTTAAATTAATTCTTGTCTATTCCTTGTGTTGGGATCTTATAAAGGAGTGGGATTATCGAGACTTAAAATTTAGAGCATAAAAAGACATAGCTAACCTTTTTATGTTGAACTTCAAGTTACTAGAGAGTATGGTATATAAGTGTTTTGGAGACACTTATAGGATTTTGAAATCTTATTATCATGGGTTTATCCAATGAGAGGAGCATGACATGGATTAAAGGAATGAATTCTCACTAGGATTTCATATCCGATTTTGAGTAATGATATATGATTTAGTTCAATGTAATGATTTTTGAAAATGGTTTGATTATCAAAATAAAGTTGAAATTTTTCAAAAATGATTGAACGTGGAAAAGCTTAATTTTGGAAAGCAATTTTTGATAGTTGATGTGATAGAATTTTAAATGATAAGCCATCAGTTTCTAGAGAGTGAGACTTATGGAATGTTGTTTATTTAGAAAATGGCACCTGGTAGGAGTTATAGAAACCAACCGAAAAAAGCTGTGGAGAATGTGGTTGTACCTGAGCCGCAGGTGAACCAACAAATGGTTCAGAGTATCGTTCAAGCATTACAAGTTGTGGACACAGGGAACTAGAGGGATGAGCCAATAAAAGTGGATCATTCCATCCAATTATAGAAGTATAATCCACCCATATTTTGGTGTTATTATAAACAAGAAAGAGAAGAGGAATTGTTGAATAGGATAAATCATATCTCGATTTTATCAGTACACCAGTGGAACTGTAATTAAAGCTGGAGACATACATACTCGAGGATCTAGCACGCAGGTGGTGGGAACTAGTGGTGTAGGCTAAAGTGGGTGAAGGTATTGGCTGGTAGGATTTTGAATAATTGTTTAACACATAATTATATCCTCACACGTTCAAGATTTAGAGAACAATGGATTTATTCATCTTAAGTCAAGAAAATATCTTTATCATAGATTATGTATCTAAATTCATGAATTTAGTGTACTTTTCACCTGAGGTTGTAGCTAGTGCAGCCTTGAAGGCATGCATCTTTTAATTGGAACTAAGTCAGGAGATTCACTTGAACATTTTTGTGCTATGTATTACTAATTATACAGAGATGGTCAATAGAGAGACGGTGGTTAAAAGGAATATCTGAGGAGCTATGGGAGGAGGAAGTGTGTTGATACCCATGGGAACTAGCGATAACTCTAATATTGTGAGAAAAAGGAATAGGTAGACCTACTTCCAAGGTAGGAGTATGAATCAGAATCAGATGGTGGGATTGATAAATCTTCCTCTGAGACCCACGATAAAAGTGAAGTTACCCAGTCAGGATTAAGTATCATAGAGAGGGGGAGGGGTTGAATCAGTGATATATTTTTCTTTTATGTTTCCTTACATATGAAACAACCTTCACCTATTATTAATTATTTATTTCCCTACGTAACACAATTCAACCACACAACCATAGGAACCAAAGAATTTACAAGGTTCGCTACTAAACAAGAGTAGCTATGTCCTTGGTATGGTTTGGAAACAATCCAATATCACACATTCCACTAAAAAAATAATTTGATATAGAATACAATGAGTATGATGTTCCCTTACACTCCTGTAGCACTATAAAAATAATACAATACTATTTGTGCTTCTTCTTTCACAAAATAATGAAAATAAATATTTTGGTGCTTCTTGATCGGCTTTCACAAATTTTATCTTTTAAAAAAATTCTTCTCTTTCCTATCTAGAAGCTGATAGGAACTTCCTTGAGTATTTAGCAAACTTTCATGCTTCCTCTGAGAACTACATGTATCCTCCTTGAACTGAGTTTCACCGCATAGCATGAGTGCTTCGCAAACCACCTCTTCTTCCATGGACTGTCTTTTCTATGCATACCGTTGATGATCTATGTACCGTCGATGCCCCATGTACCACCTCCTTATACCGAATCTGCGTATTGCCTCTGCGTACCACCTCTGCATACCACCTTTGTGTACCAACTCCACATACTGCCTCTACTTCTATGGAATTCCTTCTTTCTTGGACTACTTCTTCCTATTCCATGAATTGTTTCTGCTTCCACAGACAACTTCTTCCTTCGCGGAATCTTTCCTCCATGAACACTTCTGTACTTAGCCAAATTCTTATTTGAAGAGAATATGTTCTCTTATAAAAATGAATCACCCCTATGGAAGGGATTAAGGTTATTTATATAGGTAAATATGTCCACAAATCTCACTAATTTGATTTACCCAATTTTTCAATGTGGTATAGTCTTCACTCTGTACTGCGTGCGTCCTGCGAACTGTTTTCCCTACACAGTCTACATACCACCTTTCTTCCTTCATGAAAGCCTAAACCATCGCCTCCATTCCACAAACGATATCCTTTTCCACAAACTATTAGCCTCCCACAAACTGCAAGCCTCCCACAAACTGCAAGCCTCCCTCAAATTGTGATCTACTCGCAAACCATTTCTTTTATGCGGTTTGTATACCGTGCTTTGTGGTCTGCATAGCACTACTATGTGAAACTTATTCCTTTTTTGATCTCCCATAACCACTATGTGTACCTCATATGAATTCCACAAACTTTCCTTCCCTTTCCATGAACTGTTCTTCGTGGAAATTATTCCTTTTCCAAAAAACAAACCAAACTCCTGATTTTGAGGCCAAAAAAATTTGGCAAACACTGGGAAACAACACCACTTTAAAAACCCACTTCAGAAAATCTAACCATAATGATTCACAGAAATCTAATTTAAACAATAACTTCATCTATCATTATTTTTTATCTTTGATCAATCATTTCTATCATCGTCATATTTTCAGAAGAAATTATTAAAACTTACCTACCTTACAGCAATATCTTTCTTTCTGATCAAACCTGAATATGACTCACAACACCTTTACTCCCCCTTTCCTTTATAAGGCTTGCATCACAAGTTCTCCAAGAAACTTATGATATTTGTGGGAAAAAATAAGCATAGAATTTTCATATTTACCAAGGCTTTTACAAAGTGAATTGATATATCCTTTTTGAAAACAAAAGACATTACTCTTGAAAACAACCTTTTCTTACTTTCAAAAACTTCTCTAGCCAACTTTGTCCCAACCAAAAAGCAGGATGTTTCTAATTTGGATCCTTCAACCACATGAAGTGGGAGTGTAAAACACCACTAATATCATACCATAATTTAAACAAGATGGGAAATATTAAGTCTATTGTCATAGTGCTCTGAGGTTAGGTGCTCGAGACACTTATCAGGTGTTGCAGGCATCGTATGCTTCGACAGGGTGAGGGAAGTAGAATCAATCTCACTAATAGAGTAGATCTAGACATGGTGATTCTAGGAATACCATGAATCCTCTACAAGGGAAATCTCAACAAGTAAACAAGGATCAAAGTTAAGCAATGAAGAAATTATATGGAGCTGAGTAGGTGATTGTAGATGATCAGGCTAGACTATCTATAGTGAGAGGTACGATTATTTTGAATTATAACATTATGAAAATGTTGTTTGATACCGGTGCATCGTATTCCTTCGTTTATTATCATATTTTTTATTTTATAAGTTTAAATATTTAGATAATTCCCTTTGTGATAAAACAACAAACTCCTCTTAGGAAAAAGAGAATGTAGATCCTTTCTATGCAGAGCATGTTCTATAGTGGTTGATGGAGCTAAGATGGAATGGGATTTCTCTATACTGAAGATGGATGTCTATAATATAATCCTAGGTATGGATTGGATGACAACATTCAAGGCTCATGTCAACTGTTATAGAAGAACAGTTAGTTTCACAACTAAGGATGGGAAAAAGCATCTCTTTATAGGAGAAAATAATATAAAGATAGGCGAAATGGGTTTGTTGGCACCAGCAGTGGGAATTATCTCTCACCAGTTGACATATTTTTCTTTCTCATCGATGGAAGATATTGAGAATACCAGTTTTCAGTAGTGGTTGACTAGTTTTCCAATGTTTTTCCTGAAAATTTCTCAGGGTTTCCACTCGTAAGTGAAGTTGAGTTTAAGATTAATATACTTCTGAGGACAAGTCTCATATCACTTATGTATTATATGATGGAACCAATAGAATTAAGGGAACTAAAAGTGTAGTTGGAAGAGCTGTAAATCAAGGGTTTCATTCGGCCAAGCATATCTTTATGGCCAGAACCAGTCATGTTTGTAAAGAAAGTAGATGGAACCCTAAGGTTGTATGTAGATTATTTTAAGCTTAAACAAGTTACGATAAAGAATCAGTATCCACTTCTATGCATTGATGATATATTTGATCAATTGAGGGGGGATTAGTGGTTCTATAGAATTGACTTGTGATCAGGATATCACTAATTGAGAGTTTGTAAGGAAGATATTCCAAAGATAGCTTTCATAAGCAGATATGGTCATTATGAATATGTGGTAATGTATTTCAATCTTATGAATGCACTATAAATCTTTACGGCATTGATTAATTGGATATTTTAGCGATATATTGATTATTTTATTGTGTTTTTTGTCAATGATGTCTTAATGTATTCAAGGACAAGATCTAAGCATGAGAAACACTTGGAAATAGTGTTGGGAATCTTAAGAGACCATCGTTTGTATGTCAAATTATCAAAGTGTGATTTTTGGATATAAGAGGTACGCTTTCTTGGCCATGTAATCTTGGAAAGAGGTGTTTCAATGGATCTAGAGAAGATATAAGTTTTTATCTCTTAGAAACTACTGAAGAACGTCTTTGAAATATAGATTTTCCTTGGTCTATATGGTTATTATCAATGATTTGTTCATGAATTATCATGAATATCTTCGCCTATGAAAGCTTTGACAAATAAGAATGTTCAATTCCAATGAAATGAGGAATTTCATAAGTATTTCCAAGAGCCAAAGGTTCACTTTACATCAGCACCTATCTTGATTTTTCCAGAATCAGGACAAGGGTACGTGGTGTATTGTGATGCTTCAGGATTAGGGTCGATATGTGTTCTCATCCAATTAGATCATGTTTCTGCTTATGGATCAAGGAATTTATGAGTGCATGATAATAATTACCCAACACATGATTTGGAGATATCTAATATAGTATTTGATTTGAAGACTTGGTGTCATTATCTATTTAGTGAGAAATTTATTATGTTTACATATTATAAGATTATGAATCATATTTTATCACAATGGGATTTGAATTTGAGGCAAAATATATGGATGGAGTATCTCCAAATTTTTTACTTTTACTTGATGTATACATCGGGTAAATGAAATTAAGTGGCTGGCACACTAAGTAGAAATTCATATGCTCAGTTGGTAAAAGAAGCTTCAAATGAGTGGTAGTTAATGTCGGTCCTAGCCAATATGCATGTATAATGTGAAGATCGAGGTGATTTTGTAGTTTCCTTTCTAGTTTCAATTGTTCCTAATTTGGTGAATATGTTAAAAGTGGTACAGACATCTGATGCAGAATGTGTTGCAATGAGTTAAAAACTCAATGGTGGGGTGACCATTAATGGATGGAAACTAGATGGGAATTTAGTTTGGTGGTTTTGATATCATATAGTTTTACCTGTGTATCTTCAAGAAAAATTTCTTCATACTTACCACCATTCGAGATGGGTTGTTCATCCTAGAATATAGAATATGTATAAGGAATTGAAGGTACAGTTTTGGTGGGTCTCCATGAAATGGAAGGTGGCTGAGTTTATTTCAACGTTCTTAACTTTTCAGTAAGTTAAAGCAGAGAATCAGTGACCAGCATGTATGATATAGTCTTTACCTATCCCTATTTGGAAGTGGGAGCATATATTCATGTATTTTGTAATAGGTATCCCAAGAATAGTCTGGAAACACGATGCCATATGGGTGATAGTAGATCGGCTTACTAAGTCAGCTCACTTCATCCCTATTCATGAAACTCATATGATGAAGTATCTATTCAGAATCTATATCTGATAAGTGGTAAAGAGACATGGAATACCAGTTTTGTTCATGTCATACAGATATCTGAGGTTCATATATCATTTCTGTAAATCCTTATACAAATCCCTTGGGACTCATTTGACTATGAGTATGGAATATCATTTCTGTAAATCCTTATACAAATCCCTTGGGTAATGTATTTTGGTGGATCATGGGAAGAGCACAAACCCTTTGTGGAGTTATCATATAACAATAGCTATCAGGACTCAATACATATGGCTCTGTTTGAAGCATTGTATGGGTGCCCCTATCATTCTCCACTTTGTTGGGTGGAAACATGTGAGACTTCACTATTTGGGCTGAGCCCTGTATAAGAAACAATAGAGAAGATTCAGTTGATCAGGAAGTGAATGGAGACGGCGTAGAGTTGTCATAAATCATATGTGGATCATATTCGATGGTCATTGTCGTTCACGGAGAGTGATCATGTGTTCTTTAAGATATCTCTAGGTCTTGGAAATCATCATTTTGGGAATCAGGGAAAGTTATTCCTCAATAAATAGGCCATTTTGAGATACTGGAACGAGTTGGAGAGGTGTAATATCAGTTTCCATTAACACCATGGTTCAGTATGGTGCATAATGTGTTCCATGTATCCCAATTGAAAAAATATCAGCATGATTCTAACCATGTGATCATATGGGATCACATTGACCTAGATTCAGATTCTTTGTTGGTACATATCCCAATGCAAATTTTGGATAGGCAAGAGAAAGTCTTGCATGAAAAATCATTGAACTAGTGTGGGTTTTGTGAAAACATGGTCATATTTAAGAAGAGACTTGGGAACATGAGAAGGAAATGAAAGACTAATGGTTAGAACTCTTTTAGGGAAGCAATGGTTTTTTACTTTCCATAAATGGAAAATACCAATGGTGGGGATAATGTAGCAACCCCGTTTTTTGGTATGTAACCCTTTATTTTTTTTTTAATGTATATAAGGTGGTTGGGTGAAGTTTGGGAGAGTTTGAGGAACTTTTAAAGTGTTTTGGGGGATTTTTTAAAGGTTCATAGGTGGTGTATAGTTTGTGGAAACCGTGGAACACTTGTAGGTAACCATGCACAGTGAGTCAGTGGAAAAGGGGGAGGTGCACGTTGTGCATAGTTTTTTCAAACTATGCGGAAGCCTAGAAGAAACCATGCAGTGTGGTGAAAATTTTGGACAGAGAGATTTGAAACAATTAGTGCATGGTTTGGAAGTCATGCACACCAACCATGTAATGTCTTTCTTAAGACAGAAGCAGGTTCATGGTTAGCGCACGGTCTATCTAACCATGCAACTAAATCGTGTGCGAGTTAAAGTTAGATCCTTAAAAAGTGTATCTCGCTTGTATCACCCTCTAACCTACTAATTTTTTCCCTAAATTGGATTTAACTTGGGATTTTGGTCTCTCAAAGGCTGGAGAACCTCTACCAAGAAAATTTGAATCGATTCGGATCCATTCCTTGGTTTTTTGAATCCTGATTCTCATGTTAAGTTATCATTATTGATTTTTCTTGGTGTCTTTCTTAGATCTACTTCGTTCTTTCCCTCGGTTTCATATATATATGCCCACTATTGGTAGATATAAGTTTGTGGATGCCAAATATGATTAGATTTTTCTTATTTCTTGATAGGGTAAGATATCTAAGGTGGGTCTATGGAGGTTCAACCCATTTAGTGATGTTTTTTGTGCCTTTTATTATTTTCACCAAAACTGTCGATGTAGGTGGCTTCACTATCAAATCCTTTTGCTAAAATTGGTTGTATTAGTTTTAAATTGATTTAATTGATTGAAATTGATTGTGATATCTTGGTGAAAATTATGATATAAATCATCTTTAGGGGTGATTTATAGTTTTTGGTGAAATTGTGTAATATTAGAGATTTGCTGTGCAAAGTGATTTGGTTTCTTGATTTTAAAATGTTAGTTTTAAAATATGGATTTGCTGTAATTTTGAAATGGGTTGTTAGAAAAAGGGTTTTCAATAAAAATATAATTTTATTGAAATGGTTTTGGTATGTTGGTATTGACATGGTTTTTGGGAATACTTGGTGTGTGTGTTCATATTGCGTTTATGAGGCTTGGTTGAAATATGACCTTGTGCTTAATGCTAAAGGTGTAATGGCACATGGTATATAATTAACTTGTGATGACTTGCTAGATCTATGAGAAACCACTCATGAGTATGGAACTGTCATAACTAAGCATGCATGGTTGGTGGTGTGATTATGTGGAATGGAATGGTTATGCCAAGTGGAACTTGTGAAATGGTTTTAAAGCGTTGTTTGGTTATTTTATTTAAAAATAGATTTTTCTGGAAAACTGGGTGATATGGTACTTGTTTATATTCAGTTATAAACTATTTTGGAAATTGTTTTATATAAACTATTTTATATAAATGTTGATAACTCTTCTATCCTAGTGGCGTGAGTAGGGAAGTCATTGGGGAAAGCCTACTAATTTTTAGTACTCGCCCCTACTTTGACACTTTGGTGCTTTTGCAGATGTCATCTACCAGGACATGGTCAAAGGTAAAGTATCACACATCTTTATCACTACGTCATAATACTTGGGTGGTTTTGTGGAGATAGATCATAGAGCATGTATAGATCTTGGAGTTGTTATTGGTTGTATTTTAATTCTGTCGCTCTTGTAGTCTTCCCTTATTTACTTTGATATTGTAGTCTTCTATTATGGTACTTGTTTGTAGTTTGATTTTGATATATGAAATGTTGAGTAATATTTCCTGGTTAGCATGCATTATATAGTGGTATGTTTGGTTATGGATTGTTAGTTGGTTGTTTTATTCTTTAAGGGAAAATTGTCCCCCACCCATTTAATGACACCCTCTAGTATTTATTGTCAGACTTTGGCACCTTGGAGATATCTCTTAAGGCCTAGTAATGTATCACCACTATTTCAAGCTAATGAGAAGGGAAGGGATATTACAAGGGTAAAATAAACCTTATTTAAAGGTAAAAAAATAATCCTAAATCTTCTAGAATAAATTTTAAGTAAAATAAAACTTAAAACAAGGTAAAAACATGAAAAAATGATATTATTTATGAAATCTACAAATAAAAATCATAACATTTTATTTTGTAACAGAAAAACATGTCAAATTTAACAAATCTTCACATTAAAAAATAAAATATAAAAAGAACAAGGTTGATGTTCTTGTAGGCCTATATCATCCTAACATATTTTTTGGTCTAGACAGTCTTCACTAATAAAATACCATATATGCTAAAACTTGAACAGCCTAAACTAACCAACTACCTAGCGTATACCACAGCGGTACATGTCTTCCCATACCAACACAACTAATGTTAACAAATTCTAAAACATGATCATAAAAACCAATAATCTGAGAAACACCATTAACGAGAACTCTTACCTTCACTTACCTGATCCTCCACATCAAATACCTGCAACCAGATGAACACATGACATCTGAGGTCATGGTCAGATCTCATGTGCCTACATAAAACCCAAAGAAACTAGGGAAGTATCCAATTCCTCTAACAAAAATAAGTACATGGAAAAACAACAATGCTAAGTATGAACCATCTCATAAGTGAAACAGTTCTAAATTCAATAAGTAAAAGTAGCAAAAAAACACATAGCAAGATGACAAGATACAAGTCTCCACCTGAGGCCAAACAACTAAAAAACCAGCCTTAGCCTCACACACTCTTCCAACTGGGAGTCACCTACAAATCACATGCAAATCCAGTCTTATAAACACATAAAAACAAAATAAAAACTAGAGTTACATATACTCTATACTAAGGGATTCTTAAAAGACTCATAGAACCTAGACACTATCAAAACTTGGGTATACCACATTTTTATAGGCCATATTATCCCTAGACGTATCCTCAAGGAGGTGTCTCTTAATTTATCTAATATTTTCACACTTATAGAACTTAAACTTCTTAAACCTTCTACCATCCTTATATTTTATTTTAAATTTATATTGACTATTCACACTAAGAAACTCAAGCCCAAACCTTACCCCATTAACCTCCACCTTCAAACCATGAATATGGAGATCTCTATACAAGAATTCTAACTTCACTTTTTCAAAAGTGTTAGAATCCCTACCATAAATCATGGAATATCTAACTGGATTAAAAGATTCATTTAATTAATTTAGAAACAAACAATCCTTGTACTTATTAGAAATATCATCATCCACATTGGATAAATCTAACACCAACTTATTAAAGATATCTAAATGAGTCTACACATAGGTTTTTGGGATCATTTTGAAATTATAAAGATGAATTTTCTTTTATAACCTTCCTAAAAGAGGCCTATTCATGTAAAGATGCTCTAGCTCAACTAGATTATGCTGAAAGAAGACTCATGGACCACTTCTCACAAAACCTTATCACCTAGGGTCAATAATAATATTTAATGGGATTTCTTTAAAATAATGTGTTCAATATCCTCATAAGTAATAGATGCCTCTTGTTTAGAATAGAAAATTATTATATTTATCTTAGCTCCTGCCAAAGCTTCTTTAATTCTATTGTGGAAAAGAAGAGCACACATCATAACTCTATAAATTGAAATCATTCTCTTCATCGAACTTATCGACTTATAATTTAGTCAAAGTCATATTTAAATCTGATAAACAGCCATTTATACCACTTGTTTTGGGGAGTGCATCCATAGAGACACACAAATTTCCTAAGGTAGGAGACAATGTCACACAACCCACCACACAAAAAAATGAATAGGATCCTGAGTGAAAGAAATACTTAAAAAAAGAGATATCTAATGAAATAAAAGTATGAAAATGGGCACAATAACATACAAAACACTATAGCGTGAATAATAAAACTCTAGAAAGAAATGAGAAAACAAAAATTTATGTTGTTAGAACCTTTTGTTCTTACTCCATAGTAAGAAAACCACCCACACCCCTTTATTACTATTAATAAAAGAAAACCATGGAAATTTACAATAGAAATTTTAAGCAATAAAAACAATAAAAACAAATGAAATTAAACAGAGGAGCAACCCACTACCACACACATGGGAATAAACAAGCAACAATAAAAGAACTTGGGAAAACTTTAACCAGGAACGTGAAAAATTAAGCTTGAACCCCTTTACTAGGGTTGGCCTTACCTGTAGAAGAACCCTCTAAGAATCATTATAGTTGATTGGTCCACCACAAGAACTCAAGATCCAAGATCTCAAAACTAGAACAATATTCCTAGAACCACCCAGGTATGGTGTCTCCAATCAAATCCACAAATGATATCTCCTTCTCTGGATCATCTCATTCCCATTTGATTTCTCTTGGCTTCACCCTCTGAGATTCTGATTCTATCTCTCTTAGTATGATAATGGACATCAAGCACTTAAAATTGAAGGAATAAAAACCTCGAACAACCTTAAATAGCTTTGAGACATGTGGTTAGTTGAAAATATTCTAGAAGAAGCTATTAAAACAAATCTCAAACAACCGTATTTACATAAAGGTCCACCTAAGTTTCCCCGCATAAGGGTTTCCCTTGTGTTCTACGTAAGGCTCAATAAAATTCTGCGTAAAGGTATCTGGCTTATTGCATAAGGGTCTTCTACACTATGTAAAGGTAGTGAATTCTCTATGTAAGGGTCCTACTATCCTTGTGTAATGGAACCACTCCTACACTCCACACATTTAAGGGTTATAATACACCAATGCATAAAGGTTAGACACTCCAACACACTGTCATGTAAAGGAAAACCCAAGAAAAAAGGAGGCTACAAAGGGGTAAATCAAACCCTATGTAAAGCTAACCCTAAAACTCAGAAGCTTGTATAAGGTTAAAATACCACTTGCGTAAGTGTAACAGAAACCTCATGTAAGGGTAAAATAAACCTTATGTAAAGGTAAACAAAACATTCCAAAATCTACCAAGATAGATTCTAAGAAAAAAACTTAAAACAAGGGTAAAAATATGAAAAAAGGAGATTATTCATGGTATTATCAAATCAAAAACATAACATTTTAATTCATAACAAAAAAACATGCAAAATTTAACAAAAATAGGCTAATAAGGGTCAATACAAGGGAACCTATCTATGGTGTGACCTACATAAGTATGTTCCAATATCACTAATTACATGTTTTTCTTACACAAGATAATCCATGGGCACCCAACTATGGAATGGCCTACCAAATTGGATAATCAAGGTCTTAACAAGTGTCTCTTTGAAAGAAATCTCATAATTAGAATTTTAGGGGTTTTCTTTTTAATGTCTCGCTAATTTAATATACAATGTATGAATATTAAATTCAAAATTATTATATATTATGTAATCATTATCTTCTCATGTTTATTCCTCTTTTTGTATGCATGGTTCTAATGATTTAGTTGTAGAATCCCTTTTTCAACTACCAGATTAATATGTTCATGTTGGAGTTGGTGCCCTAGAACCAACTTTTGTGTACTTTATGATAGCATGTATTCATAGTTTTGAGTAGTAATAAAATCATTATCACATCATGATTGTTATTCAATGTAACACATTATGTGATAATTTTATAATATTATTTTTTGCACTAAAATATCATAGTAGTTCCCTACTAGGGTTAGAACCCGCAAGTGCCACGACAGTATTCTTAAATATATGTTCTATGGCTTCATGAAATCATTTGAAGGATAAAAATTATTTGGGCTATAATGGGTGGAGACTCACAGGACTTTAAGCCACTTTTTCATGGTGTTTGCCCTTGGTAATATCCAGTGTAGGATATTATGAGAATGAGACCCGCCAATAGGAAATCCACATTTATATGTGTCATTGGATGTTCCTATTTTCAGATGTGTGTATTTATCCTTACACTTTAATACTATTATTAATGAGTATTACAAGTTATATACTTTGACGTATTGACAAAAAATGTGATGATATATGTTCATGGTGAGGTAGGATACGTTGGGTGCATCAGGAGTAATATTGGATTAATGAATAATGTGAGAAAGGATTTTTATCTTTTGTTCCATAATGAAAGTTGATATCTCAGGCCATTTGATAGAAATGATATGGCCTTAATAAACCCATGGTCATGGTGTTCTATATGCAAGTTTGATTACTGGAAATTCAAAGAAATAATCATCGATCACATAGGTTGATGGCACCAACATGCAACCTTCTTGATTAGAGATATCATTATAAAGGAATTATATGACATAGTAAGCATTAGTATGAGATATTATTTCATTTTAGCATTAACTTATTTCTCTATGGGTGTCTTGGTGTGTTGCTAAATGCAAGCCTTGAACTTTAGGATTCTTCGCCTAATGCCACTGAGAAAGAGGTCTAGAGGGTCACACACTAAGTGTATCTTGAATATCAGTTAAATAATATCTTATTATTTATTATTTAAAATTTTGAATAAATATTATTCCCTCACCTGGTTTAATAATTATTCATTTTTTTATCACATATATTCCATCACCAGTTATTTTAGAAAATATTATGTGAGCAGAATATTTAAGAAATATTTATTTCCTATTTAGTGAATATAGTATTTATTTATTTATTGGTGAATAATGTAGTGATATTTAATTATTAAATAAATATTAGTTATTCAAGGCCTGATAAATATTTTGGTGTAATTATGATCCAAGTTTATAGGTCCAGTGAGAAATAATATAAATTAAATATTATTTTAATAAATAATATTTAATTTTAATTCACGAGTTTAGTGCATGTTGATAAATAATAATATTATTATTATTATATATGTGTGGTTTTGTATAGATTAAATAAATATTAAAGGAAAATTGTGTAATTACTTATTTCTAACCCTAGCAGTATATAACCAAATTATATTATTTTTCAAGAGAGCTGATTCATCTGTTTTTATTGTGCACAACGAATTTGGAGAGTCCTCTTAAGTACCTAGAGAGCTCCTTTCTCTGAGAATGCTCCCAAGAATGGAGATCAATCTTCCTCCATCTTCCACTCTTGAGTCTAGAGAGATCAAAGAGATCGCTTTGGAAGTGATTCTCGTGGAGATCAAAGATGAATGATGCAAGTGATAGGATCTATTGTGCTAGCACCTATAGATTCCTACAGTGACATTTAGAGATTTGTGGAACACGTGTGGATCACTGCTAGAATAAATATACTCTTGACTACTACAATGCAATGGTGGTACAACATAGATCCTTTGTTAGATCCATCAACTAAGAAATAATTTCTCACAAGGTAATTCTTTAAAATAATTAAATTAATTATAAATAATATGTGATGATCTTGTTCTATGGTTCCAAAATTTTATCCATTGTTTGTCTTCTTTGATTCAATTTTGTTGACCATGACATTTATTTTCATGTAAATCTCGTATTTATCATCAATTATGAAAAAAATCAATGTTCGGAACAACCCATCACACATTTTTGCTATGTTCGAAAACGCCAAGTGGTATAAGAGCGATCACATAATTATTTATAATTATTTAAATATTGTTGATTGATTTAAATATACGTAATTTGTTTTCAATTCCATTTTAATCATTCTTTAACCCGAATTGAGATATATGCTTCTTTCTATTTGTTTCTCATAAATATAATCAAATTAATTAATTTTATAAATGAAATACATTCAAAGATATCATCCAGAGGTATCAAGGATTATGTCTAGATAACACAAGAGTACATGCCATGTAACCTTGGGGTACATGTCCTGTACTAGTGTTCAATGTACCAAGAATTAATTTATAATTAGTTCAAGGCATGTTAATTTATTACACATGATGAATTTAATTATACATCATGTGTTGACTTGGCTAGACTGGCACACAATTAGTTGGAGTACATGCCATTTAACTTTCGAACACAGCGTGTAGTCCTTTAGTCATAGGCAGGTCGTGTATATTCTTACAAGACCTACCTAACTGGTGACCATGTAACTCAGAGACCACATGGTGTGTAGCCTATGTACACATTGTGTAATCCAACTTTTTATATGGCACGGTCACACACAGAGTCCCTAGGCGTGTGTTATGGATAGATGGTGAGAAAACATACACACCATGTAGCTCCAATGTACACATTATGTACTTTTACCAAATTATGTAGAATTAAAATTAATTTATTATACTGTGCAAACCTTATCAACATGTACTTGTGCATGGTCATTAAGTTGATAGGACACACCATGTGATGGGTTTTAACATATATAAATGTTTAATTAATTTCTATGTAATGTTCGGATCTGTATATCATGTATGCCATGTATTAAATTTATTACTATACATGCATTGAACCATAACATGTGACAGAAAAATCATGTAATTTGTGTAATCATTAATTTGATGGTACACGTCATGAATGTTTGTGATAAGTCATGTATGCCACATGTTGCAAGAGTAAACAGTATATGGGTATAATACATGTTGGGCAGTTCAGATGGCTACTCATTGTGTTACCTCCAAGGTACATTTATGTACACAGTTAATTTTAAATAAATTTATTTAATTTATTTAAAATTATTATGAATGAGAATCTCAAGGAAATTTGGATGAGAATTAAGATAAAATAATTGATTAATTAAAAAATATTATTAATTGATTCAAGTATGATTTATCTTAAATAAGAATGGTTGAGAATTGAATACTAATTTTATTCAATGCACAATTCATTTCATGTCTATGGATGATCATGAGCTTGGATGAGACCTTCGAATGGGATTGGTTTATTTTAATTTGTTATTAAATTAAATTATTGGTTTGTGTGTCATCTCTTCTTTTATTATGTAAGGGTCTATGTGCCCATGGTTTCTTTTATGTAAATCCCTTCCCATCACCTACATGTGATTAAAAGCATATGTAACAGATGGATCTTACAAGCTAGTGGAGGTGGTTTAAGTTTGGATCTAAGGAAAAACCAATCCAAGAGATATACATAGGTAGATAGGTGGAAAACTAAAACACAAACTATAAACAGTTCAAAGTGTTTTCCCTCTAAGTTGATGGTTAGTTTATCAACAACTAGATAAAATAATCATTAGTAAAATCTAATGATCATACCAATTTATTATTTTATTTTTGTTAAGTTTCATGGTTATTTTATTATGGATGTTTTGTCGTTATTATATGAATTAATGAATTAACAAGCATGCAATATAGAACTAAAATAAATTTTCTTAGGCATAAATATTATCTAAGATATAGTTAATCACTTAAGTAAATCCACATAATATTAAAAACAATGTAATAAAGATAATAATTAGAAATGTGTGCATAAAAGATAAAATCCCTCAATTATAAATATTAAGTCGTTATAGTCTTCCACTACTTTAGTTAAAATTTAATCCTAGTTTAAAGTTCTTGACCATCCAAAGTTAGGGTGCTTTCAATTATGAGGGAATTCTTACATAAAGTTTTGGGTTGACTTAACTTAGTTCACATCAAGGGTTGACTATCGAAGGACTTGGTCTAAATGAGAGGAAAGGGTTGAGGAAATCCAATTTAAGGATTTCAGGATTGGAGAGTTCACTCAACAGATTAAAGAACTATGAATTAATACAATTGGCATTAGGAATGACTACTTAAAACCCTTCAAATTTCTTTACCAACCAAATTTGGGGTAATGATAAGGGGAATATGGATCTTTTCCACTAGAATTTCCAAGCAATAGGATATTCTGAAGCCAGTGATGAGGGTTATTGGGTTTTGATAAAATAGTGGGAGATTAATAAGTATAATATTTATTTTTTTGTCCAAATTTTATCATATAAAGTACTAAATCTTTGATCATATTATTTTTAAAAACAACAATAAATGGTTTCAAACATATCACTATGATCCATACTTGAGAAGGATAACCTTCTCACTGATATAAATTTCCAAGAGTGTTAAAGGCACTTTCACGTTATCCTACATCATGAAAGGAAATTATATGTGCTTTAAGAACTTATTCTTGATGCACCTGGTAATGAGGCTAGTGAGGAAGAGTTGTCTCACTGTGAGAGACATTTGAACGATGATACAAATGTTCAATGTTTCATGATATCATCCATAACCAATGATATTTTGAAGCAACATGAGGACATGGATACATATAGAATGGTGTTTCACCTTCAAGATATCTACCAAGAAAATATGATATAAGAGAGATATGAGATCTCCAATGCTTTGTTTACAACTAAGCTTGGAGAGTTCGCACCATCTGGTCCTCATGGAGTCAATCTGATTGGCTATATTGAATGATTATACATCTTAGGGATTAAATTTCCAAATGAGTTGCGCACAGATTTTATACTTTCATCACTACCAAAACCTTACCTATTTTTATTTTTAATTATAACATGAGAAATAATGAGAAGAGTCTTTCATAACTTCTTACTTTTATTCACCAAGTGGATAAGGATATGGTTCATGACAAACCCATGGTCCTTATGGTGAATAAGAAAAGGAAGGATGAGGTGAAGGGGACCAAGATGCATAACAAGTCTAAAAATCTCAAGAACCATTCTTCCAAGAAGATGAAGATCCATAGGCAGAGTAAGGAAAAGGAGGCAGTATGCTTTGCATGTGGAAATCAAGGCCACTTGAATAAGAACTTCACCTAGAATCAAGTGTAAGCTAAAGGTTCATTTGTTATCGAGTGTAATCTTTCAATATCTAAAAATTGGGTATTAGATATAGCTTATGGTTCTCACATCTTTATCAAAATGCATGAACCAAGTAGATTTTGAAATATTGCTAGAGGGGAGGTGGATTTGCGAGAAGTCAATGATGTGAGGTTAGATTATTTATCCATTTGTGAATACCACCTTTTATTTCCAACAGGAATGATATTGGTTTTAATGGATTTTTATTATGTACCAACTGTTACCAAGAACATAATTTATGTGACATGCCTAGATGTGGATGGTTTTATTTTCACAATTGGCAATAAAAGTTTTTTATTTTATAAAGATAGCATATGATATGGTGTTGTGAATTTGAATAATGATATTTATGTATTAAATTATGAAAACCATGTATTGGCAATAGATAATGAATCATGTTCACGTGAATCATATAACAGTCAGCTACGGAATCATCATCTTGTTCATGTATACGAGAAGTGTTTGACAAAGCTCTTCCAAGATGGTTATTTAGACTCTTCTGAAATAAAACCACTTGAAATATTTTATGCTTGTTTATAAGGAAAAATGACCAAATCACCATTTTCAAGATAAGGTGAAAGGTCCATAGAGCTTCTAGGATTGGTACACACTGATGTGTGTGGACCATTTCCAATAGAAGATGGAGGTGGGTATTCTTACTTCATAACTTTTACTGATGACTTAAGTAGATATGGCTATGTCTGCTTAATGAGGTATAAGTCCAAACCCTTCAAGAAATTCAAAGAATTCAAGAATGAAGTAGAGAAACGACCTGGAAAGGAGATAAAGAAGCTTCGATCGGATCGAGATGGTGAATATCTTAACCAAGAGTTTATCAAATTTTTATGGCAGTTTGGTATTTTATCTCGACTCACTCCACGTTACACACCACATGGGAATGGTGTTAGTGAAAGGAGGAATCATACCATGTTAGACATGGTAAGGTCGACGATGATTCATGCAGATCTTCCATTATCCTTTTGGGGATATTCATTACAAACTGTGGCATACACACTAAACTGAGTACCAACTAAATTGGAAAAATGAATTCCCTTTGAGTTATAGTTTGTAAAGAAACCTATTTTTTCACACACATGTGTATGGGGTTGAGAGAAGTTTTTAAGGCCTTTTTAGTAAACAAACAAACACATTGTTGCACAAATTGTATCATTATAAGATATCCTAATAAAATAAAGGGATACTACCTATAAAACCCTTCATACAAGAAAGTGATTGTCGCCAGACAAGTTGTCTTTATTGAGAGGGATCACATCTTAAAAAAGGATAGTGGGAGAAAGATTGAATTGGATGAAGTTGACGCTCAAGATACAAAAGAGTTTGTACAGGAATAGATTCTGCAGGTCTGCATGGAAAATGTAGTTCCTGGAATACAAGTACTGTGTATGAGCACTAAAGAGGTAAGAGAACAAGAAATATACGGTTTTCTTGTTACCAAAGATGGTGTCTCATTATTGGAGGACAATGATAAACATATCTCCTATAAAGATGCAGTAGAGATATCATAAGATGCAATATGGAAATAAGCCATGACTTCTAAAATGGATTTCATGCATCAGAACCATGTTTGGGTTTTGGTCGATGCACCAGTTGATGTAAAGCCCGTAGGTTGAAAATGGGTATTCAAGAGAAAACTAGACATGGAAGGTAAATTAAATACATATAAAGAAAGGAAAGTGGATAATGAGTTTAAACAACATCAAGGAATTGACTATGATGAAACCTTTTCATCAATTTCCATGTTTAAATCCATCAGAATTCTACTTGCTATAGCAGCTTACCATGGCTATGGAATTTGACAGATAGACATCAAAACTGATTTCCTTAATGGTAATCTTTAGGAATATTTCTATATAACACAACCAAAAGGTATTGTGACTATAGATGATGCCAAAAGGATTTCAAAGATGCAAAGATTCATTTATAGATTGAAGCAATCATCTAGGTCATGGAACATTCGGTTCGATAAAGCTATAAAAATGGTTTTATTAAGAATGAATGTGAATCATGTGTTTATAAGAGGTTTAGTGGAAATGTAGTTGTTATCCTAGTAGTATATATTGATGACATATTACTTATTGGAAATGACATACCAGTCTTACAACCTGTTAATGATTGGTTAAACAAGTGTTTCTCCATAAAGTACCTAGGTGAAGTAGCCTATATTTTGGGGATCAAGATCATTTGTGATGGATCTAAATGGTTGTTTGGACTAAGTCAAAGTACATACACTTACCAGATACTAAATTGATTTAGTATGGAACAATCCAAGAGGATATTGGTTCTAGTGTTTCTTGGTATACATATTTTTAAGAAAATGTGTCCTTAGACACAATAGGAGAAAGAGAGAATAAGTAAGATCTCATATGCTCTAGCAATAGGATCAATAATGTATGTCATGTTATGTATTAGACTTGATGTTTCCTATGAATTGAGCATGGTAGGTAGATATCAAGAAGATATAGGAGAACAACATTGGTCTGTTATTAAGGATGTCCTTGAGTATTTGAGAAGAACTAAGGATATGTTCCTGATGTATGGAGGATATGATGAGCTAGCCATCAGGAGTTATACTGATGCTAGTTTTAAAACAAATCATAATGATATAAATTCACAGTTAGGATATCCTTTCAATCTCAACAGAGGAGCTGTGAGTTGGAAGAGTTCAAAGCAGTCAATTGTTACTGATTCTACCGCACATTCCGAGTATATAGCGGATTATGATGCATCAAAATAAGTCATTTAGATACTAAACTTTATCAAGAATATTGATTTGGTTCCTAGCAGTAAAAACTCTATCACATTGTATTGTGATAATACTACAGTGGGGATCTTGAAAAAGAGTCAAGGTCATGCTAGCGGACAAAGCACATACTTTGAAAGTATCAACTCTCGAGGGATTTTTCTTTTACAGGTGAAGTTGCAATAAAAAGAGTTCCCATAGAAGAAAATGTAGTAGACCCCTTGACTAAAGTTCTATCTTAGTAGAAGAATGAGTATCATGTGAGAGCTAGTAGACTAAAAGTTGTTAGTAGTTGGCTCTAATTCAAGTGAAATTATGTTGGCATTGGTGCCCTATGTAGGTTCCGGGCACAGCGGAAGCACGTTGGTGGGTTTGCCCAACTTTAATTTTAATGTTAAACAACATTAAATCCGAGATCCGTCACGATATAAAACGCCGAATCTTTGGAATAGAACGAAGAACGAAAAGAAAATAAGAGTCTCGGAACCCTTGAGGAGGATCATCATATGTTGATTATAATTAATTTAATTAATGCATAATAATTACCTCATTGGAATTCTTTCTTCGTTGATGTGTCCAGTCACAATTCGGTGATCCGTCGTTGCGTCGTAGAATCCAAGTGTAGGATTCCTCTAGTGATGATCCACACGTGTGTCACGTATCTCCGGACATCGCCAAAGGGATCTCTGGGTGCTAGCACGGAAGAACCTTCGCTTGCGATGTCCGCCTTCGACCGCCTTGATCCGGTGGAGGATCTTGCTCTCGTAACTTGAGGGTGTTTTTGGTGGAAAGGGAATTTTCTCTTGGCTTGAGAGTATTTCCAAATTCGTTGTGCACAACCATGGCTCTTCAAAATGTTGGGGTTGCAAGGATATTTATAATCGGGTTTGAGGTTAATAGAGTTATGACAGTAAATAAACGCGTTACGCGTTTTATTTATTTCATTAACTCTTATTGAAAACCTCCATGTCGAATTATTAATTCCTTGACATGAGCCCACACTGATTATAATAAATATCATTTATTAAAACAATATTAAATCCTTAAAATCACAACTGGAAAAACTACACGGCGTGTAATAATTAATACACGGCGTGTACTTGTTTTCCATAAAACTACACGGCTTGTATATTTAATACAAACAGCGTGTACTTTTATTTTCCATTTTTCTCCACCACATTTATTACACCTTGAGTAATTACTATTTATTTCTTAAATAAATGTAAATGCATTACTCGCTAATAAATATATTATTTCATCCACAATATATTCACTCGAATAACTAGTGTCAAAATAAATGTGATCAGACATCCTTAAATAATTATTAAACCACAATCGGGAATAATATTTATTTAACTTGTTAAATTAATATTTAACTAAGATACATGGACATACTTACTGTGTGACCCTCTAGGCCTCTTTCTCAGTGGCATTAGGCTGAGTCTACCTAAAGTCCAAGGTTAGCTTCTAGCAACACGCCAAGGCACCCATAGAGAAAGAAGTTAATGCCGCAATGACGTGTCGCCTCCTACGAACGCTTACCGTGTAATATAATCCCTTTGTCTCGATATCTCCAATCAAGTGGGTTGCATGCTAGTGTCATAAACTCATGTGCTTGATTATTATTTCTTTGACTTACCGGAATTGAACTTGCCCATACCTTACCATGGCCATGGATTTATTTAGGCTATATCAATTCCATCAAAGGGCTTGAGATATCTACTTCTGTTATGGAACGGAAGGGAAAAATAATTTCTCACATTATCTATTAATGCGGTATTACTCGTGACACACCCAACGTATCCTACCTCACTGCGAACAGTGTGTCGTCACAGTTTTTGTCAATACATCTAAGTGCGTGAGTTGTAATACCCATTAATAATAATCTTAAAGTCTAAGGACCAATACACACGTCCGCAGATAGGAACATCCAATGACACTATGAAATGTGGATTTCCTACTGGCGGGTCTCGTTCTTATAATATCCTCCTGGATATTACCAAGGGCGCACACCATGAGAAGGTGTCTCAAAGTTTTATGAGTCATCACCCCTAATGACCTGTATTATTTTTGTCCCTCAAATAATATCATCCGGTCATAGAACATACATTCAAGAACAGTGTTATGGCACTTCCGGGTTCTCATAATAGCAGGGATCCGCTACGACCCTTTAATGCAACAACTGTCCTTAGGACATTATCACATGACATGTCACGCAGAAGAACAATCAAGATGTGATAAGGATTTTATTTAATGAATAAAGTACAAAGTAGTTGGTTCTAGACCACCAACTCCAACAGAATCCCACTTGGACTAGATCCAACTGCTAACAACCTTTAACCCGCTAGCTCTCACATGATATTCATGCTTCTGTTGAGATAGGCCTTTAGTCATGGGGTCTACCACGTTCTCTTCTGTGGACACTCTGCTCACTACAAATTCACCCCTTTGATAGAAATCCCTCAAGAGGTGATACTTATGGAGTATGTGCTTTGTCCGTTGATGTGACCTTGGTTCTTTTGAAAGAGCCACCGCTGCAGTATTATCACAATACAATGTAATAGGATCTTTACTGCTAGGCACCACATCAAGCTCCTGGACAAAGTTTCGAATCCAGATGGATTCCTTGGATGCATCAGAAGCCGCTATATACTCGGACTCTGCTGTAGAATCGGTGACAACTGGATGCTTTGAACCCTTTCAGCTCACAGCTCCTCCATTGAGACAAAAAACATATTCAGATTGCGACTTCAGATCATTCTGATCTATTTGAAAACCAGCATCAGCATACCCTCTGATGACAAGCTCCTCGTCTCCTCCATACACCAGGAACATATCCTTAGTTCTTCTTAAATACTTAAGGATAGTTTTAACAGCAGTCCAATGTTGTTCTCCTGGATCTTCTTGATATCTGCCTACCATGCTCAGTGCATAGGCAACATCAAGCCTGGTATATAACATGGCATACATGATGGATCCTATAGCAGAATCGTATGGGGTCTTGCTCATCCTATCTTTCTCTTATTGTGTCTAGGGACACATTTTCTTAGAAAGATATAAGCCATGTGACACTAGAACCAATCCCCTCTTAGATTTTTCCATACTAAATCTCTTTAGTATCTGGTCAATGTATGTACCCTGACTTAGTCCAAGCAGCCTCTTGGATCTGTCACGAATGATCTTGATCCCTAGAATGTAGGCTGCTTCTCCTAAGTCCTTCATGGAGAAACACTTGTTCAACCAGTCCTTAACTGACTGTAAGGCTGGTACGTCATTTCCAATAAGCAATATTTCGTCAACATATACCACTAGGATGACAACCACATTCCCATTAAACCGCTTATAAACACATGGCTCACATTCGTTCTTAATGAAACCAAATTCTTTTATGGCTTTATCAAATCGAATGTTCCATGACCTGGATTCTTGCTTCAATCCATAAATGGATTTCTGCAACTTGCAAACCCTTTTGGCTTCATCTGGTGTCACAAACCCTTCTGGTTGTGTCATATAGACATTTTCCTGAAGGTTCCCGTTAAGGAATGCAGTTTTGACATCCTCTGTTTGAAGCATTGTATGGGTGCCCCTATCATTCTCCACTTTGTTGGGTGGAAACATGTGAGACTTCACTATTTGGGCTGAGCCCTGTATAAGAAACAATAGAGAAGATTCAGTTGATCAGGAAGTGAATGGAGACGGCGTAGAGTTGTCATAAATCATATGTGGATCATAGTCGATGGTCATTGTCGTTCACGGAGAGTGATCATGTGTTCTTTAAGATATCTCTAGGGCTTGGAAATCATCATTTTGGGAATCAGGGAAAGTTATTCCTCAATAAATAGGCCATTTTGAGATACTGGAACGAGTTGGAGAGGTGTAATATCAGTTTCCATTAACACCATGGTTCAGTATGGTGCATAATGTGTTCCATGTATCCCAATTGAAAAAATATCAGCATGATTCTAACCATGTGATCATATGGGATCACATTGACCTAGATTCAGATTCTTTGTTGGTACATATCCCAATGCAAATTTTGGATAGGCAAGAGAAAGTCTTTCATGAAAAATCATTGAACTAGTGTGGGTTTTGTGAAAACATGGTCATATTTAAGAAGAGACTTGGGAACGTGAGAAGGAAATGAAAGACTAATGGTTAGAACTCTTTTAGGGAAGCAATGGTTTTTTACTTTCCATAAATGGAAAATACCAATGGTGGGGATAATGTAGCAACCCCGTTTTTTGGTATGTAACCCTTTATTTTTTATTTTAATGTATATAAGGTGGTTGGGTGAAGTTTGGGAGAGTTTGAGGAACTTTTAAAGTGTTTTGGGGGATTTTTTAAAGGTTCATAGGTGGTGTATAGTTTGTGGAAACCGTGGAACACTTGTAGGTAACCATGCACAGTGAGTCAGTGGAAAAGGGGGAGGTGCACGAGTTGTGCATAGTTTTTTCAAACTATGCGGAAGCCTAGGAGAAACCATGCAGTGTGGTGAAAATTTTGGACAGAGAGATTTGAAACAATTAGTGCATGGTTTGGAAGTCATGCACACCAACCATGTAATGTCTTTCTTAAGACAGAAGCAGGTTCATGGTTAGCGCACGATCTATCTAACCATGCAACTAAATCGTGTGCGAGTTAAAGTTAGATCCTTAAAAAGTGTATCTCGCTTGTATCACCCTCTAACCTACTAATTTTTTCCCTAAATTGGATTTAACTTGGGATTTTGGTCTCTCAAAGGCTGGAGAACCTCTACCAAGAAAATTTGAATCGATTCGGATCCATTCCTTGGTTTTTTGAATCCTGATTCTCATGTTAAGTTATCATTATTGATTTTTCTTGGTGTCTTTCTTAGATCTACTTCGTTCTTTCCCTCGGTTTCATATATATATGCCCACTATTGGTAGATATAAGGTTGTGGATGCCAAATATGATTAGATTTTTCTTATTTCTTGATAGGGGAAGATATCTAAGGTGGGTCTATGGAGGTTCAACCCATTTAGTGATGTTTTTTGTGCCTTTTATTATTTTCACCAAAACTGTCGATGTAGGTGGCTTCACTATCAAATCCTTTTGCTAAAATTGGTTGTATTAGTTTTAAATTGATTTAATTGATTGAAATTGATTGTGATATCTTGGTGAAAATTATGATATAAATCATCTTTAGGGGTGATTTATATTTTTTGGTGAAATTGTGTAATATTAGAGATTTGCTGTGCAAAGTGATTTGGTTTCTTGATTTTAAAATGTTAGTTTTAAAATATGGATTTGCTGTAATTTTGAAATGGGTTGTTAGAAAAAGGGTTTTCAATAAAAATATAATTTTATTGAAATGGTTTTGGTATGTTGGTATTGACATGGTTTTTGGGAATACTTGGTGTGTGTGTTCATATTGCGTTTATGAGGCTTGGTTAAAATATGACCTTGTGCTCAATGCTAAAGGTGTAATGGCACATGGTATATAATTAACTTGTGATGACTTGCTAGATCTATGAGAAACCACTCATGAGTATGGAACTGTCATAACTAAGCATGCATGGTTGGTGGTGTGATTATGTGGAATGGAATGGTTATGCCAAGTGGAACTTGTGAAATGGTTTTAAAGCGTTCTTTGGTTATTTTATTTAAAAATAGATTTTTCTGGAAAACTGGGTGATATGGTACTTGTTTATATTCAGTTATAAACTATTTTGGAAATTGTTTTATATAAACTATTTTATATAAATGTTGATAACTCTTCTATCCTAGTGGCGTGAGTAGGGAAGTCATTGGGGAAAGCCTACTAATTTTTAGTACTCGCCCCTACTTTGACACTTGAGTGCTTTTGCAGATGTCATCTACCAGGACATGGTCAAAGGTAAAGTATCACACATCTTTATCACTACGTCATAATACTTGGGTGGTTTTGTGGAGATAGATCATAGAGCATGTATAGATCTTGGAGTTGTTATTGGTTGTATTTTAATTCTGTCGCTCTTGTAGTCTTCCCTTTTTTACTTTGATATTGTAGTCTTCTATTATGGTACTTGTTTGTAGTCTGATTTTGATATATGAAATGTTGAGTAATATTTCCTGGTTAGCATTCGTTATATAGTGGTATGTTTGGTTATGAATTGTTAGTTGGTTGTTTTATTCTTTAAGGGAAAATTGTCCCCCACCCATTTAATGACACCCTCTAGTATTTATTGTCAGACTTTGGCACCTTGGAGATATCTCTTAAGGCCTAGTAATGTATCACCACTATTTCAAGCTAATGAGAAGGGAAGGGATATTACAAGGGTAAAATAAACCTTATTTAAAGGTAAAAAAATAATCCTAAATCTTCTAGAATAAATTTTAAGTAAAATAAAACTTAAAACAAGGTAAAAACATGAAAAAATGATATTATTTATGAAATCTACAAATAAAAATCATAACATTTTATTTTGTAACAGAAAAACATGTCAAATTTAACAAATCTTCACATTAAAAAATAAAATATAAAAAGAACAAGGTTGATGTTCTTGTAGGCCTATATCATCCTAACATATTTTTTGGTCTAGACAGTCTTCACTAATAAAATACCATATATGCTAAAACTTGAATAGCCTAAACTAACCAACTACCTAGCGTATACCACAGCGGTACATGTCTTCCCATACCAACACAACTAATGTTAACAAATTCTAAAACATGATCATAAAAACCAATAATCTGAGAAACACCATTAACGAGAACTCTTACCTTCACTTAACTGATCCTCCACATCAAATACCTGCAACCAGATGAACACATGACATCTGAGGTCATGGTCAGATCTCATGTGCCTACATAAAACCCAAATAAACTAGGGAAGTATCCAATTCCTCTAACAAAAATAAGTACATGGAAAAACAACAATGCTAAGTATGAACCATCTCATAAGTGAAACAGTTCTAAATTCAATAAGTAAAAGTAGCAAAAAAACACATAGCAAGATGACAAGATACAAGTCTCCACCTGAGGCCAAACAACTAAAAAACCAGCCTTAGCCTCACACACTCTTCCAACTGGGATTCACCTACAAATCACATGCAAATCCAGTCTTATAAACACATAAAAACAAAATAAAAACTAGAGTTACATATACTCTATACTAAGGGATTCTTAAAAGACTCATAGAACCTAGACACTGTCAAAACTTGGGTATACCACATTTTTATAGGCCATATTATCCCTAGACGTATCCTCAAGGAGGTGTCTCTTAATTTATCTAATATTTTCACACTTATAGAACTTAAACTTCTTAAACCTTCTACCATCCTTATATTTTATTTTAAATTTATATTGACTATTCACACTAAGAAACTCAAGCCCAAACCTTACCCCATTAACCTCCACCTTCAAACCATGAATATGGAGATCTCTATACAAGAATTCTAACTTCACTTTTTCAAAAGTGTTAGAATCCCTACCATAAATCATGGAATATCTAACTGGATTAAAAGATTCATTTAATTAATTTAGAAACAAACAATCCTTGTACTTATTAGAAATATCATCATCCACATTGGATAAATCTAACACCAACTTATTAAAGATATCTAAATGAGTCTACACATAGGTTTTTGGGATCATTTTGAAATTATAAAGATGAATTTTCTTTTATAACCTTCCTAAAAGAGGCCTATTCATGTAAAGATGCTCTAGCTCAACTAGATTATGCTGAAAGAAGACTCATGGACCACTTCTCACAAAACCTTATCACCTAGGGTCAATAATAATATTTAATGGGATTTCTTTAAAATAATGTGTTCAATATCCTCATAAGTAATAGAGGCCTCTTGTTTAGAATAGAAAATTATTATATTTATCTTAGCTCCTGCCAAAGCTTCTTTAATTCTATTGTGGAAAAGAAGAGCACACATCATAACTCTATAAATTGAAATCATTCTCTTCATCAAACTTATCGACTTATAATTTAGTCAAAGTCATATTTAAATCTGATAAACAGCCATTTATACCACTTGTTTTGGGGAGTGCATCCATAGAGACACACAAATTTCCTAAGGTAGGAGACAATGTCACACAACCCACCACACAAAAAAATGAATAGGATCCTGAGTGAAAGAAATACTTAAAAAAAAGAGATATCTAATGAAATAAAAGTATGAAAATGGGCACAATAACATACAAAACACTATAGCGTGAATAATAAAACTCTAGAAAGAAATGAGAAAACAAAAAATTATGTTGTTAGAACCTTTTGTTCTTACTCCATAGTAAGAAAACCACCCACACCCCTTTATTACTATTAATAAAAGAAAACCATGGAAATTTACAATAGAAATTTTAAGCAATAAAAACAATAAAAACAAATGAAATTAAACAGAGGAGCAACCCACTACCACACACATGGGAATAAAAAAGCAACAATAAAAGAACTTGGGAAAACTTTAACCAGGAACGTGAAAAATTAAGCTTGAACCCCTTTACTAGGGTTGGCCTTACCTGTAGAAGAACCCTCTAAGAATCATTATAGTTGATTGGTCCACCACAAGAACTCAAGATCCAAGATCTCAAAACTAGAACAATATTCCTAGAACCACCCAGGTATGGTGTCTCCAATCAAATCCACAAATGATATCTCCTTCTCTGGATCATCTCATTCCCATTTGATTTCTCTTGGCTTCACCCTCTGAGATTCTGATTCTATCTCCCTCAGTATGATAATGGACATCAAGCACTTAAAATTGAAGGAATAAAAACCTCGAACAACCTTAAATAGCTTTGAGACATGTGGTTAGTTGAAAATATTCTAGAAGAAGCTATTAAAACAAATCTCAAACAACCGTATTTACATAAAGGTCCACCTAAGTTTACCCGCATAAGGGTTTCCCTTGTGTTCTACGTAAGGCTCAATAAAATTCTGCGTAAAGGTATCTGGCTTATTGCATAAGGGTCTTCTACACTATGTAAAGGTAGTGCATTCTCTATGTAAGGGTCCTACTATCCTTGTGTAATGGAACCACTCCTACACTCCACACATTTAAGGGTTATAATACACCAATGCATAAAGGTTAGACACTCCAACACACTATCATGTAAAGGAAAACCCAAGAAAAAAGGAGGCTACAAAGGGGTAAATCAAACCCTATGTAAAGCTAACCCTAAAACTCAGAAGCTTGTATAAGGTTAAAATACCACTTGCGTAAGTGTAACAGAAACCTCATGTAAGGGTAAAATAAACCTTATGTAAAGGTAAACAAAACATTCCAAAATCTACCAAGATAGATTCTAAGAAAAAAACTTAAAACAAGGGTAAAAATATGAAAAAAGGAGATTATTCATGGTATTATCAAATCAAAAACATAACATTTTAATTCATAACAAAAAAACATGCAAAATTTAACAAAAATAGGCTAATAAGGGTCAATACAAGGGAACCTATCTATGGTGTGACCTACATAAGTATGTTCCAATATCACTAATTACATGTTTTTCTTACACAAGATAATCCATGGGCACCCAACTATGGAATGGCCTACCAAATTGGATAATCAAGGTCTTAACAAGTGTCTCTTTGAAAGAAATCTCATAATTAGAATTTTAGGGGTTTTCTTTTTAATGTCTCGCTAATTTAATATACAATGTATGAATATTAAATTCAAAATTATTATATATTATGTAATCATTATCTTCTCATGTTTATTCCTCTTTTTGTATGCATGGTTCTAATGATTTAGTTGTAGAATCCCTTTTTCAACTACCAGATTAATATGTTCATGTTGGAGTTGGTGCCCTAGAACCAACTTTTGTGTACTTTATGATAACATGTATTCATAGTTTTGAGTAGTAATAAAATCTTTATCACATCATGATTGTTATTCAATGTAACACATTATGTGATAATTTTATAATATTATTTTTTGCACTAAAATATCATAGTAGTTCCCTACTAGGGTTAGAACCCGCAAGTGCCACGACAGTATTCTTAAATATATGTTCTATGGCTTCAAGAAATCATTTGAAGGATAAAAATTATTTGGGCTATAATGGGTGGAGACTCACAGGACTTTAAGCCACTTTTTCATGGTGTTTGCCCTTGGTAATATCCAGTGTAGGATATTATGAGAATGAGACCCGCCAATAGGAAATCCACATTTATATGTGTCATTGGATGTTCCTATTTTCAGATGTGTGTATTTATCCTTACACTTTAATACTATTATTAATGAGTATTACAAGTTATATACTTTGACGTATTGACAAAAAATGTGATGATATATGTTCATGGTGAGGTAGGATACGTTGGGTGCATCAGGAGTAATATTGGATTAATGAATAATGTGAGAAAGGATTTTTATCTTTTGTTCCATAATGAAAGTTGATATCTCAGTCCATTTGATAGAAATGATATGGCCTTAATAAACCCATGGTCATGGTGTTCTATATGCAAGTTTGATTACTGGAAATTCAAAGAAATAATCATCGATCACATAGGTTGATGGCACCAACATGCAACCTTCTTGATTAGAGATATCATTATAAAGGAATTATATGACATAGTAAGCATTAGTATGAGATATTATTTCATTTTAGCATTAACTTATTTCTCTATGGGTGTCTTGGTGTGTTGCTAAATGCAAGCCTTGAACTTTAGGATTCTTCGCCTAATGCCACTGAGAAAGAGGTCTAGAGGGTCACACACTAAGTGTATCTTGAATATCAGTTAAATAATATCTTATTATTTATTATTTAAAATTTTGAATAAATATTATTCCCTCACCTGGTTTAATAATTATTCATTTTTTTATCACATATATTCCATCACCAGTTATTTTAGAAAATATTATGTGAGCAGAATATTTAAGAAATATTTATTTCCTATTTAGTGAATATAGTATTTATTTATTTATTGGTGAATAATGTAGTGATATTTAATTATTAAATAAATATTAGTTATTCAAGGCCTGATAAATATTTTGGTGTAATTATGAGCCAAGTTTATAGGTCCAGTGAGAAATAATATAAATTAAATATTATTTTAATAAATAATATTTAATTTTAATTCACGAGTTTAGTGCATGTTGATAAATAATAATATTATTATTATTATATATGTGTGGTTTTGTATAGATTAAATAAATATTAAAGGAAAATTGTGTAATTACTTATTTCTAACCCTAGCAGTATATAACCAAATTATATTATTTTTCAAGAGAGCTGATTCATCTGTTTTTATTGTGCACAACGAATTTGGAGAGTCCTCTTAAGTACCTAGAGAGCTCCCTTCTCTGAGAATGCTCCCAAGAATGGAGATCAATCTTCCTCCATCTTCCACTCTTGAGTCTAGAGAGATCAAAGAGATCGCTTTGGAAGTGATTCTCGTGGAGATCAAAGATGAATGATGCAAGTGATAGGATCTATTGTGCTAGCACCTATAGATTCCTACAGTGACATTTAGAGATTTGTGGAACACGTGTGGATCACTGCTAGAATAAATATACTCTTGACTACTACAATGCAATGGTGGTACAACATAGATCCTTTGTTAGATCCATCAACTAAGAAATAATTTCTCACAAGGTAATTCTTTAAAATAATTAAATTAATTATAAATAATATGTGATGATCTTGTTCTATGGTTCCAAAATTGTATCCATTGTTTGTCTTCTTTGATTCAATTTTGTTGACCATGACATTTATTTTCATGTAAATCTCGTATTTATCATCAATTATGAAAAAAATCAATGTTCAGAACAACCCATCACACATTTTTGCTATGTTCGAAAACGCCAAGTGGTATAAGAGCGATCACATAATTATTTATAATTATTTAAATATTGTTGATTGATTTAAATATACGTAATTTGTTTTCAATTCCATTTTAATCATTCTTTAACCTGAATTGAGATATATGCTTCTTTCTATTTGTTTCTCATAAATATAATCAAATTAATTAATTTTATAAATGAAATACATTCAAAGATATCATCCAGAGGTATCAAGGATTATGTCTAGATAACACAAGAGTTCATGCCATGTAACCTTGGGGTATATGTCCTGTACTAGTGTTCAATGTACCAAGAATTAATTTATAATTAGTTCAAGGCATGTTAATTTATTACACATGATGAATTTAATTATACATCATGTGTTGACTTGGCTAGACTGGCACACAATTAGTTGGAGTACATGCCATTTAACTTTCGAACACAGCGTGTAGTCCTTTAGTCATAGGCAGGTCGTGTATCTTCTTACAAGACCTCCCTAACTGGTGACCATGTAACTCAGAGACCACATGGTGTGTAGCCTATGTACACATTGTGTAATCCAACTTTTTATATGGCACGGTCACACACAGAGTCCCTAGGCGTGTGTTATGGATAGATGGTGAGAAAACATACACACCATGTAGCTCCAATGTACACATTATGTACTTTTACCAAATTATGTAGAATTAAAATTAATTTATTATACTGTGCAAACCTTATCAACATGTACTTGTGCATGGTCATTAAGTTGATAGGACACACCATGTGATGGGTTTTAACATATATAAATGTTTAATTAATTTCTATGTAATGTTCGGATCTGTATATCATGTATGCCATGTATTAAATTTATTACTATACATGCATTGAACCATAACATGTGACAGAAAAATCATGTAATTTGTGTAATCATTAATTTGATGGTACACGTCATGAATGTTTGTGATAAGTCATGTATGCCACATGTTGCAAGAGTAAACAGTATATGGGTATAATACATGTTGGGCAGTTCAGATGGCTACTCATTGTGTTACCTCCAAGGTACATTTATGTACACAGTTAATTTTAAATAAATTTATTTAATTTACTTAAAATTATTATGAATGAGAATCTCAAGGAAATTCGGATGAGAATTAAGATAAAATAATTGATTAATTAAAAAATATTATTAATTGATTCAAGTATGATTTATCTTAAATAAGAATGGTTGAGAATTGAATACTAATTTTATTCAATGCACAATTCATTTCATGTCTATGGATGATCATGAGCTTGGATGAGACCTTCGAATGGGATTGGTTTATTTTAATTTGTTATTAAATTAAATTATTGGTTTGTGTGTCATCTCTTCTTTTATTATGTAAGGGTCTATGTGCCCATGGTTTCTTTTATGTAAATCCCTTCCCATCACCTACATGTGATTAAAAGCATATGTAACAGATGGATCTTACAAGCTAGTGGAGGTGGTTCAAGTTTGGATCTAAGGAAAAACCAATCCAAGAGAGATACATAGGTAGATAGGTGGAAAACTAAAACACAAACTATAAACAGTTCAAAGTGTTTTCCCTCTAAGTTGATGGTTAGTTTATCAACAACTAGATAAAATAATCATTAGTAAAATCTAATGACCATACCAATTTATTATTTTATTTTTGTTAAGTTTCATGGTTATTTTATTATGGATGTTTTGTCGTTATTATATGAATTAATGAATTAACAAGCATGCAATATAGAACTAAAATAAATTTTCTTAGGCATAAATATTATCTAATATATAGTTAATCACTTAAGTAAATCCACATAATATTAAAAACAATGTAATAAAGATAATAATTAGAAATGTGTGCATAAAAGATAAAATCCCTCAATTATAAATATTAAGTCGTTATAGTCTTCCACTACTTTAGTTAAAATTTAATCCTAGTTTAAAGTTCTTGACCAGCCAAAGTTAGGGTGCTTTCAATTATGAGGGAATTCTTACATAATGTTTTGGGTTGACTTAACTTAGTTCACATCAAGGGTTGACTATCGAAGGACTTGGTCTAAATGAGAGGAAAGGGTTGAGGAAATCCAATTTAAGGATTTCAGGATTGGAGAGTTCACTCAACAGATTAAAGAACTATGAATTAATACAATTGGAATTAGGAATGACTACTTAAAACCCTTCAAATTTCTTTACCAACCAAATTTGGGGTAATGATAAGGGGAATATGGATCTTTTCCACTAGAATTTCCAAGCAATAGGATATTCTGAAGCCAGTGATGAGGGTTATTGGGTTTTGATAAAATAGTGGGAGATTAATACGTATAATATTTATTTTTTTGTCCAAATTTTATCATATAAAGTACTAAATCTTTGATCATATTATTTTTAAAAACAACAACAAATGGTTTCAAACAAATCACTATGATCCATACTTGAGAAGGATAACCTTCTCACTGATATAAATTTCCAAGAGTGTTAAAGGCACTTTCACGTTATCCTACATCATGAAAGGAAATTATATGTGCTTTAAGAACTTATTCTTGATGCACCTGGTAATGAGGCTAGTGAGGAAGAGTTGTCTCACTGTGAGATACATTTGAACGATGATACAAATGTTCAATGTTTCATGATATCATCCATAACCAATGATATTTTGAAGCAACATGAGGACATGGATACATATAGAATGGTGTTTCACCTTCAAGATATCTACCAAGAAAATATGATATAAGAGAGATATGAGATCTCCAATGCTTTGTTTACAACTAAGCTTGGAGGGTTCGCACCATCTGGGCCTCATGGAGTCAATCTGATTGGCTATATTGAATGATTATACATCTTAGGGATTAAATTTCCAAATGAGTTGCACACAGATTTTATACTTTCATCACTACCAAAACCTTACCTATTTTTATTTTTAATTATAACATGAGAAATAATGAGAAGAGTCTTTCATAACTTCTTACTTTTATTCACCAAGTGGATAAGGATATGGTTCATGACAAACCCATGGTCCTTATGGTGAATAAGAAAAGGAAGGATGAGGTGAAGGGGACCAAGATGCATAACAAGTCTAAAAATCTCAAGAACCATTCTTCCAAGAAGATGAAGATCCATAGGCAGAGTAAGGAAAAGGAGGCAGTATGCTTTGCATGTGGAAATCAAGGCCACTTGAATAAGAACTTCACCTAGAATCAAGTGTAAGCTAAAGGTTCATTTGTTATCGAGTGTAATCTTTCAATATCTAAAAATTGGGTATTAGATATAGCTTATGGTTCTCACATCTTTATCAAAATGCATGAACCAAGTAGATTTTGAAATATTGCTAGAGGGGAGGTGGATTTGCGAGAAGTCAATGATGTGAGGTTAGATTATTTATCCATTTGTGACTACCACCTTTTATTTCCAACAGGAATGATATTGGTTTTAATGGATTTTTATTATGTACCAACTGTTACCAAGAACATAATTTATGTGACATGCCTAGATGTGGATGGTTTTATTTTCACAATTGGCAATAAAAGTTTTTTATTTTATAAAGATAACATATGATATGGTGTTGTGAATTTGAATAATGATATTTATGTATTAAATTATGAAAACCATGTATTGGCAATAGATAATGAATCATGTTCACGTGAATCATATAACAGTCAGCTACGGAATCATCATCTTGTTCATGTATACGAGAAGTGTTTGACAAAGCTCTTCCAAGATGGTTATTTAGACTCTTCTGAAATAAAACCACTTGAAATATTTTATGCTTGTTTATAAGGAAAAATGACCAAATCACCATTTTCAAGATAAGGTGAAAGGTCCATAGAGCTTCTAGGATTGGTACACACTGATGTGTGTGGACCATTTCCAATAGAAGATGGAGGTGGGTATTCTTACTTCATAACTTTTACTGATGACTTAAGTAGATATGGCTATGTCTGCTTAATGAGGTATAAGTCCAAACCCTTCAAGAAATTCAAAGAATTCAAGAATGAAGTAGAGAAACGACCTGGAAAGGAGATAAAAAAGCTTCGATCGGATCGAGATGGTGAATATCTTAACCAAGAGTTTATCAAATTTTTATGGCAGTTTGGGATTTTATCTCGACTCACTCCACGTTACACGCCACATGGGAATGGTGTTAGTGAAAGGAGGAATCATACCATGTTAGACATGGTAAGTTCGACGATGATTCATGCAGATCTTCCATTATCCTTTTGGGGATATTCATTACAAACTGTGGCATACACACTAAACTGAGTACCAACTAAATTGGAAAAATGAATTCCCTTTGAGTTATAGTTTGTAAAGAAACCTATTTTTTCACACACATGTGTATGGGGTTGAGAGAAGTTTTTAAGGCCTTTTTAGTAAACAAACAAACACATTGTGGCACAAATTGTATCATTATAAGATATCCTAATAAAATAAAGGGATACTACCTATAAAACCCTTCATACAAGAAAGTGATTGTCGCCAGACAAGTTGTCTTTATTGAGAGGGATCACATCTTAAAAAAGGATAGTGGGAGAAAGATTGAATTGGATTAAGTTGACACTCAAGATACAAAAGAGTTTGTACAGGAATAGATTCTGCAGGTCTGCATGGAAAATGTAGTTCCTGGAATACAAGTACTGTGTATGAGCACTAAAGAGGTAAGAGAACAAGAAATATACGGTTTTCTTGTTACCAAAGATGGTGTCTCATTATTGGAGGACAATGATAAACATATCTCCTATAAAGATGCAGTAGAGATATCATAAGATGCAATATGGAAATAAGCCATGACTTCTAAAATGGATTTCATGCATCAGAACCATGTTTGGGTTTTGGTCGATGCACCAGTTGATGTAAAGCCCGTAGGTTGAAAATGGGTATTCAAGAGAAAACTAGACATGGAAGGTAAATTAAATACATATAAAGAAAGGAAAGTGGATAATGAGTTTAAACAAAATCAAGGAATTGACTATGATGAAACCTTTTCATCAATTTCCATGTTTAAATCCATCAGAATTCTACTTGCTATAGCAGCTTACCATGGCTATGGAATTTGACAGATAGACATCAAAACTGATTTCCTTAATGGTAATCTTTAGGAATATTTCTATATAACACAACCAAAAGGTATTGTGACTATAGATGATGCCAAAAGGATTTCAAAGATGCAAAGATTCATTTATAGATTGAAGCAATCATCTAGGTCATGGAACATTCGGTTCGATAAAGCTATAAAAAATGGTTTTATTAAGAATGAATGTGAATCATGTGTTTATAAGAGGTTTAGTGGAAATGTAGTTGTTATCCTAGTAGTATATATTGATGACATATTACTTATTGGAAATGACATACCAGTCTTACAACCTGTTAATGATTGGTTAAACAAGTGTTTCTCCATAAAGTACCTAGGTGAAGTAGCCTATATTTTGGGGATCAAGATCGTTTGTGATGGATCTAAATGGTTGTTTGGACTAAGTCAAAGTACATACACTTACCAGATACTAAATTGATTTAGTATGGAACAATCCAAGAGGATATTGGTTCTAGTGTTTCTTGGTATACATATTTTTAAGAAAATGTGTCCTTAGACACAATAGGAGAAAGAGAGAATAAGTAAGATCTCATATGCTCTAGCAATAGGATCAATAATGTATGTCATGTTATGTATTAGACTTGATGTTTCCTATGCATTGAGCATGGTAGGTAGATATCAAGAAGATATAGGAGAACAACATTGGTCTGTTATTAAGGATGTCCTTGAGTATTTGAGAAGAACTAAGGATATGTTCCTGATGTATGGAGGATATGATGAGCTAGCCATCAGGAGTTATACTGATGCTAGTTTTAAAACAAATCATAATGATATAAATTCATAGTTAGGATATCCTTTCAATCTCAACAGAGGAGCTGTGAGTTGGAAGAGTTCAAAGCAGTCAATTGTTACTGATTCTACCGCACATTCCGAGTATATAGCGGATTATGATGCATCAAAATAAGTCATTTAGATACTAAACTTTATCAAGAATATTGATTTGGTTCCTAGCAGTAAAAACTCTATCACATTGTATTGTGATAATACTACAGTGGGGATCTTGAAAAAGAGTCAAGGTCATGCTAGCGGACAAAGCACATACTTTGAAAGTATCAACTCTCGAGGGATTTTTCTTTTACAGGTGAAGTTGCAATAAAAAGAGTTCCCATAGAAGAAAATGTAGTAGACCCCTTGACTAAAGTTCTATCTTAGTAGAAGAATGAGTATCATGTGAGAGCTAGTGGACTAAAAGTTGTTAGTATTTGGCTCTAATTCAAGTGTAATTATGTTGGCATTGGTGCCCTATGTAGGTTCCGGGCACAGCGGAAGCACGTTGGTGGGTTTGCCCAACTTTAATTTTAATGTTAAACAACATTAAATCCGAGATCCGTCACGATATAAAACGCCGAATCTTTGGAATAGAACGAAGAACGAAAAGAAAATAAGAGTCTCGGAACCCTTGAGGAGGATCATCATATGTTGATTATAATTAATTTAATTAATGCATAATAATTACCTCATTGGAATTCTTTCTTCGTTGATGTGTCCAGTCACAATTCGGTGATCCGTCGTTGCGTCGTAGAATCCAAGTGTAGGATTCCTCTAGTGATGATCCACACGTGTGTCACGTATCTTCGGACATCGCCAAATGGATCTCTGGGTGCTAGCACGGAAGAACCTTCGCTTGCGATGTCCGCCTTCGACCGCCTTGATCCGGTGGAGGATCTTGCTCTCGTAACTTGAGGGTGTTTTTGGTGGAAAGGGAATTTTCTCTTGGCTTGAGAGTATTTCCAAATCCGTTGTGCACAACCATGGCTCTTCAAAATGTTGGGGTTGCAAGGATATTTATAATCGGGTTTGAGGTTAATAGAGTTATGACAGTAAATAAACGCGTTACGCGTTTTATTTATTTCATTAACTCTTATTGAAAACCTCCATGTCGAATTATTAATTCCTTGACATGAGCTCACACTGATTATAATAAATATCATTTATTAAAACAATATTAAATCCTTAAAATCACAACTGGAAAAACTACACGGCGTGTAATAATTAATACACGGCGTGTACTTGTTTTCCATAAAACTACACGGTGTGTATATTTAATACAAACAGCGTGTACTTTTATTTTCCATTTTTCTCCACCACATTTATTACACCTTGAGTAATTACTATTTATTTCTTAAATAAATGTAAATGCATTACTCGCTAATAAATATATTATTTCGTCCACAATATATTCACTCGAATAACTAGTGTCAAAATAAATGTGATCAGACATCCTTAAATAATTATTAAACCACAATCGAGAATAATATTTATTTAACTTGTTAAATTAATATTTAACTAAGATACATGGACATACTTAGTGTGTGACCCTCTAGGCCTCTTTCTCAGTGGCATTAGGCTGAGTCTACCTAAAGTCCAAGGTTAGCTTCTAGCAACACGCCAAGGCACCCATAGAGAAAGAAGTTAATGCCGCAATGACGTGTCGCCTCCTACGAACGCTTACCGTGTAATATAATCCCTTTGTCTCGATATCTCCAATCAAGTGGGTTGCATGCTAGTGTCATAAACTCATGTGCTTGATTATTATTTCTTTGACTTACCGGAATTGAACTTGCCCATACCTTACCATGGCCATGGATTTATTTAGGCTATATCAATTCCATCAAAGGGCTTGAGATATCTACTTCTGTTATGGAACGGAAGGGAAAAATAATTTCTCACATTATCTATTAATGCGGTATTACTCGTGACACACCCAACGTATCCTACCTCGCTGCGAACAGTGTGTCGTCACAGTTTTTGTCAATACATCTAAGTGCGTGAGTTGTAATACCCATTAATAATAATCTTAAAGTCTAAGGACCAATAAACACGTCCGCAGATAGGAACATCCAATGACACTATGAAATGTGGATTTCCTACTGGCGGGTCTCGTTCTTATAATATCCTCCTGGATATTACCAAGGGCGCACACCATGAGAAGGTGTCTCAAAGTTTTATGAGTCATCACCCCTAATGACCTGTATTATTTTTGTCCCTCAAATAATATCATCCGGTCATAGAACATACATTCAAGAACAGTGTTATGGCACTTCCGGGTTCTCATAATAGCAGGGATCCGCTACGACCCTTTAATGCAACAACTGTCCTTAGGAAATTATCACATGACATGTCACGCAGAAGAACAATCAAGATGTGATAAGGATTTTATTTAATGAATAAAGTACAAAGTAGTTGGTTCTAGACCACCAACTCCAACAGAATCCCACTTGGACTAGATCCAACTGCTAACAACCTTTAACCCGCTAGCTCTCACATGATATTCATGCTTCTGTTGAGATAGGCCTTTAGTCATGGGGTCTGCCACGTTCTCTTCTGTGGACACTCTGCTCACTACAACTTCACCCCTTTGATAGAAATCCCTCAAGAGGTGATACTTATGGAGTATGTGCTTTGTCCGTTGATGTGACCTTGGTTCTTTTGAAAGAGCCACCGCTGCAGTATTATCACAATACAATGTAATAGGATCTTTACTGCTAGGCACCACATCAAGCTCCTGGACAAAGTTTCGAATCCAGATGGATTCCTTGGATGCATCAGAAGCCGCTATATACTCGGACTCTGCTGTAGAATCGGTGACAACTGGATGCTTTGAACTCTTTCAGCTCACAGCTCCTCCATTGAGACAAAAAACATATTCAGATTGCGACTTCAGATCATTCTGATCTATTTGAAAACCAGCATCAACATACCCTCTGATGACAAGCTCCTCGTCTCCTCCATACACCAGGAACATATCTTTAGTTCTTCTTAAATACTTAAGGATAGTCTTAACAGCAGTCCAATGTTGTTCTCCTGGATCTTCTTGATATCTGCCTACCATGCTCAGTGCATAGGCAACATCAAGCCTGGTATATAACATGGCATACATGATGGATCCTATAGCAGAAGCGTATGGGATCTTGCTCATCCTATCTTTCTCTTATTGTGTCTAGGGACACATTTTCTTAGAAAGATATAAGCCATGTGACACTAGAACCAATCCCCTCTTAGATTTTTCCATACTAAATCTCTTTAGTATCTGGTCAATGTATGTACCCTGACTTAGTCCAAGCAGCCTCTTGGATCTGTCACGAATGATCTTGATCCCTAGAATGTAGGCTGCTTCTCCTAAGTCCTTCCTGGAGAAACACTTGTTCAACCAGTCCTTAACTGACTGTAAGGCTGGTACGTCATTTCCAATAAGCAATATTTCGTCAACATATACCACTAGGATGACAACCACATTCCCATTAAACCGCTTATAAACACATGGCTCACATTCGTTCTTAATGAAACCAAATTCTTTTATGGCTTTATCAAATCGAATGTTCCATGACCTGGATTCTTGCTTCAATCCATAAATGGATTTCTGCAACTTGCAAACCCTTTTGGCTTCACCTGGTGTCACAAACCCTTCTGGTTGTGTCATATAGACATCTTCCTGAAGGTTCCCGTTAAGGAATGCAGTTTTGACATCCATCTGTCAAATCTCGTAGTCATGGAAAGCTGCTATGACATGTATGATTCTTATGGATTTTAACATGGAAAATGGTGAGAAGGTTTCATCATAGTCAATTCCTTGACGCTATCTGAATCCTTTAGCCACTAGCCTTGCTTTATAGGTTCTAACTTGACCTTCCATGTCCAGATTTCTTTTGAATACCCATTTGCATCCAACAGGCTTTACATCAACTGGCTCATCGACCAGAACCCAAACTTGGTTCTGATACATAGAATCCATCTCAGAATTCATAGCTTCTAACCATCTTGTAGCTTCTGAGCTTTCAACTGCTTCCTTGTAGGAGAGAGGTTCATCATTGTCCAACAATAATGATTCACCATCCTCAGTGACTAGGAAACCAAATCTCTCTGGTTCCCTTACCTCTCTTGAGATCCTACGCAATACTTGTGTTTCTGGAACCTCTTCCACGGGGACCTGTGGAACTTGTTCCTGTACCAACTCCTGTGTATCTTGAGCATCAACTTCATCGAAGTCAATCTTGCTCCCACTATCCTTCTTGAGTATGTGCTCCCTCTCAAGAAAGATGGTTTGTCTGGCGACAGTCACTTTCTTGTCTTGAGGGTTATATAGTTAATATCCTTTCGTTTCCTTGGTATATCCTATAAAGATAAACTTCGTGCCATGGGGTGCTAGTTTGTTTCCTGAGAAGGCCTTAACAAACACCTCACATCCCCATACACGTGTGTGCGACAAAGTGGGTTTCCATCCATTCCATAACTCGGATGGAATTCCATTTGCTTCCTTAGTTGGTACTCGGTTTAATGTGTATGCTGCAGTTTGTAATGCATATCCCCAAAAGGATAATGGAAGATCCGCATGACTCATCATCGACCTCACCATGTCCAATAAGGTGTGGTTCCTCCTTTCACTAACACCATTCCACTATGGTGTATAAAGAGGAGTGAGCTGAGATAGAATCCCAGACTCCCGTAGAAGATCAATGAACTCTTGGTTCAGATATTCTCCACCTCGATCCGATCGAAGCTTCTTTATCTTCTTACCAAGCTGATTCTCTACTTCATTCTTGAATTCCTTAAATTTCTCTAAGGCTTCTAACTTATACCTCATTAAGTATACATAGCCATATCTACTCAAATCATCAGTAAAAGTAATGAAGTAAGAATATCCACCTCTAGCTTCTATTAGAAATGGTCCACACACATCCATGTGTACCAATCCTGGAAGCTCTGTGGCCCTTTCACCTTGTACACCAAAAGGCAACTTGGTCATTTTTTCTTGTAAACAAGTGGGACATCTATCAAGTGGTTTTAGCTCAGTAGAGTCTAAATATCCATCTTGGCAGAGTTTTTTCAAACGCTTCTCGTTCACATGACCAAGGCGGTGATGCCATAACTGGGTGATGTATGAGTCATGTGAGTTTGTTTCATTATCGATTGCCAACACTTGGTTTTCGTAATTCAATACATACAAACCATTATTTAAATGTGTTATACCATAACATACGTTGTTCTTATAAAAGAGACAACCCTTATTTCCAAATTTGAAAACAAATCCATCCATATCCAAACAAGATACAGAAATTATGTTCTTGGTAAACTAGGCACATAATAACAGTTATGTAAAACCAAAATCATCCCAGTCGGCAATGAGAGGTGGTAGTCGCCAATAGCCAATGCATCTAGCCTTGCGCTATTGGCAGCTCGAAGATCCACCTCTCCTCTGGTGATCTTTATAAATCTACTTGGTTCCTACATTTGAATACAGATGTGAGCCCCACAAGCTGTATCTAATACCCAATGTGTAGAAATAGAAATATTGCACTCGATAACAAACTCACCTTTAGCATCCTCACGCTTCTAGGTGCAGTTCCTCTTCCAGTGGCCCTGCTTGCCACATGCAAAACACACTGTCTCTCGTTCCTTGCCCTGCCTCTGGATCTTCCCCTTTTTGGAGGGACGGTGCTCGGGGGCTTCAGACCGTTTATAAGTCTTTGGCCCCTTTTTCTTGTCCTTCCTTTTCTTGTTCACCATAAGGACCGTGGGTTTGTTATGCCCCATGTCCTTATCTACCTGGAGAATCAAGGTCAGAAGCTCCGATAGACTCTTCTCATTGCCGCTCATGTTATATTTGACAATGAAGCTAGAGAAGGTCTTGGGCAGTAATGATAGGATTAGATCTGTACGCAACTCATCCAGGAATTTAATCCCTAAGATGTCTGGGCGTTCAATGTAGCCAATAAGCTTGACTACATGAGGCCCAGCTGGCGCAGACTCTCCAAGCTTCATGGTAAACAAAGCATTGGAGATCTCATACCTCTCATATCTCGCCTTCTCTTGGTAGAGATCTTTAAGGTGAGACATCATGTTATACGCGTCCATGTTTTCATATTGCTTCAAGAGCTCATTAGACATGGCCGATAGCATGAAACACTGGACATCTGTGGAATCATCCATGTGTTTCATGTGGAGAGATAATTCCTCATCACTAGACTCTTTCCCAGGCACAACTGGAATAGGCTCTTCCAGCACATATAATTTCCTTTTGTGGCGAAGGACGACGCGTAAACGCCTCTGCCACTCTTGGAAATTGGTGCCGGTGAGAAGGTTTTCTTTTTCGAGTATGGTGCGCAATGATATGTTTGAAGTCATTTTCTTTTCGTTTCTACAAATTAAGATGAGCAAAGGTTTAATACTTTATTACAAAAATTGAGACAAATAAATTAATTAATACTTATTAGTCTCCCACTATTTTATCGAAATCCAATAGCCCTCACCATTGACTTCAGAATATTCTGTTGCGTGAATATTCTAGTGGAAATGATCCATATTGCTCTTCGCATTACCCCAACTAGGGTTGGTCAAGCAACTTGAAGGGTTTTAGGTAGGCATTCCAAATTCCAACTGCATTAACTCGCAACTCCTTGATCCGCTGAGTGGACTTCCCAATCCTGAAATACTTTTTGGATTTCCTCAACCTTTGCCTCTTGGTCACAGCAAGTCCTGCTGTGGCAGTCAAACCTTGATGCGAACCAAGTCAAGTAAACCCAAAACCTTGAATTAGAATTCCCCAATAATTGAAAGCACCCCAACTAGGGTTGGTCAAGCACTTTGAACTATGGTTCGATTCTAACCAAGATTATGGAAGGCTCTGCCGACTTAATATTTATTTTGAGGGATTTTATCCTTATACGTAAATTGTCATTTTATTATCTTTGATTACATGCTTGTTAATATTAAGTGGGATATACTTAAGTGATTAACCACGTCTAAGATAATATTTACGTATAAGCCGGTTTTATTTTAGTTTCATCTTGAATGCTCGTTTAATTCATTAATTTTGTGATCGTGACAACACACCCACGATAAATAAACCATGAAACTGACAGAAATAAAATAAATGGTATGATCATGAGCATCTCTATTGGTTAGTTTATCTAGTGGTTGATAAACTAACCCAAGACCTAGGGGAGAAACACCTTGAACCTTTCGAGTTCATGTTTACAGCTTTCCACCTGTCCACCTTTGTATCTCCTTGGATTGGTTTCACCTTGGCTCCTAACTTGAGCCGCCTCCACTATCTTGGGAGCTCCATCCATTACATATGCATTTATCTCACACGCAGGTGAGGGGTAAAAGGGGTTTTTACATAAAAGAATCCTTGGGCGCGCGGGCCTTACATATTAATGAGGAGATGGCTCGCATGCCAACAAATTTAATTTAAATAAATAAATTAAAAGGAATCCATTCACATACAAAGGTCTCGGTCTAGCTCATGATCATCCATACATGCAATGATATTTACGCATAAATAAAACTAGCATTCAATTCTTTAATCATTCTGGTTTAAGATAAATCACGCTCAAATCAATTAATTATCTTTAATTAATCAATCCTTTTATCTTAAATCCCTTTTCTGAATTTCCTTGAGATTCTCATCCATCATTATTTTAAAAAAATAAATTCATTTAAAATTATCCTTGTACGTAACTTGTACCTTGGAGGCAACCTGGTGAATTCTCATTTATTACGCAGATGTTAAATTAAACACATATATATAAAACACCTATCACGTGTTGTGCCTCAGCTTTACGTCTGCACCATGGTACACGTCTCAAGGGTTTGTATAATATAATAATAAATTTTAATAAATCTGCGTAATTTGGGTGAGTACACGGCCTGTAGTTCCGACTACACGGCGTGTACTTTTCTTCACCGTCCATCCGAAGTACATGCCCGGGGACAGGGCGTGTTAATGTACTTCAGAAATTTTCGGAGTACACGGCGTGTACAGTGGGACACACGCCGTGTAGTTTCCGCGTTACACGGTTTCCAGCCGGGCAGGCCGTGTACGGAGTACACGACCCAACCCTAACCCGAAGGGACTACACACCGTGTTCATTGGACCGCGCGGCGTGTATTCCAGAAACCGTGTGCCACCTGTTTCTGGTCAACACACGGTGTCTTAAATTCTTAGAAAGAATCCAATACATGGCCTGATTTGGCGGATCAGTCAATGCATTGAACCTAGACTACACGGCTTGTACTTCCGAATACACACTGTGTATTCTGGTGTTATACGGCCAGAAACGTTTGGCTCCTCTGGATGAGTTCCTCTATTTTATTTTAATCAAAATTAAAAGAAAAATTCGTTTCTGTGAGGTGAACGAGAAACGAGGGAGGAGGAATAGATCTCGATATTCAGATTTCCGAAACGATTAAACTTGAATTGAAATAACTAAATTATTAAATGCGTAAATTACCAACGAAAAACTAAATAATTATAATCAACGATATGACCTCCTCTGATACCACTTGTAGGTTCCGGGCGCAGCGGAAGCGCGTTGGTGGGTTTGCCCAACTTTAATTTTAACGTTAAACAACGTTCAATCAGAGATCCGTCACGATATAAAACGACAAATCTTCAGAATAGAACGAAGAACGAAAAGAAAAGAAGAGTCCCAGAACCCTTGAGGAGGATCATCATATGTTGATTATAATTAATTTAATTAATGCATAAGAATTACCTCGTTGGAATTATTTCTTCATTGATGTGTCCGGTCACGATTCGGTGATCCGTCATTGCGTCGTAGAATCCAAGTGTAGGATTCCTCTAGAGGTGATCCACACATGTGTCACGTATCTCCGAATGTCGCCGAAGGGATCTCCGGGTGCTAGCGCGGAAGAACCTTCGCTTGCGATGTCCGCCTTCGACCGCCTTGATCTGGTGGAGGATCTTGCTCTCGTAACTTGAGGGCATTCTTGGTGGAAAGAGAATTCTTTCTTGGCTTGAGAGTATTTCCAAATCCGTTGTGCACAACCATGGCTCTTCAAAATGTTGGGGTTGCAAGGTTATTTATAATCAGGTTTGAGGTTAATAGAGTTATGACAATAAATAAACGTGTCACGCATTTTATTTATTTCATTAACTCTTATTGAAAACCCCCATGTCGAATTATTAATTCATTGACATGCTCCCATGCTGATTATAATAAATATCATTTATTAAAACAATATTAAATCCTCAAAATCCCAACTGGAAAAATTACACGGCGTGTAATAATTAATACACGGCGTATACTTGTTTTCCATAAAACTACACGGCGTGTATATTTAATATACACGGCGTGTACTTTTATTTTTCATTTTTCTCCACCACATTTATTAGACCTTGAGTAATGACTATTTATTTCTTAAATAAATGTAACTGCATTACTCGCTAATAAATATATTATTTCGTCCACAATATATTCTCTCGAATAACTAGTGTCAAAATAAATGCGATCAGACATCCTTAAATAATTATTAAACCACAGTCGGGAATAATATTTATTTAACTTGTTAAATTAATATTTAACTGAGATACATGGACACACTTAGTGTGTGACCATCTAAGCCTCTTTCTTAGTGACATTAGGCTGAGTCTGCCTAAAGTCCAAGGTTAGCGTCTAGCAACACGCCAAGGCACCCATAGAGAATTAAGTTAACGCCACAATGACGTGTCACCTCCTACGAACGCTTACCGTGTAATATAATCCCTTTGTCTCGATATCTCCAATCAAGCGGGTTGCACGCTAGTGTCATCAACCCATGTGCTTGATTATTCTTTCTTTGACTTCCCGGAATTGAACTTGCTCATACCTTACCATGAAAATGAATTTATTTAGGCTATATCAATTCCATCAAAGGGTCTGAGATATCTAATTCTGTTATGGAACGGAAGGGACAAATCCTTTCTCGCATTATCTATTAATGCGGTATTACTCGTGACGCACCCAACGTATCCTACCTCGCTGCGAACAGTGTGTTGTCACAGTTTTCGTCAATACATCTAAGTGCGAAAGTTGTAATACCCATTAATAATAATGTTAAAGTATAAGGACCAATACACACGTCCGTAGATAGGAACATCCAATGACGCTATGAAATGTGGATTTCTTACTGGCGGGTCTCGTTCTTATAATATCCTCCTGGATATTACCAAGGGTGCACACCATGAGAAGGTGGCTCAAAGTTTTATGAGTCCTCACCCCTAATGACCTATATTATTTGTGTCCCTCAAATAATATCATCCGGCCATAGAACATACATTCAAGAACAGTGTTATGGCACTTCCGGGTTCTCATCATAGCAGGGATCCGCTACGACCCTTTAATGCGACAATTGTCCTTAAGACATTATCACATGACATGTCACGCAGAAGAACAATCAAGATGTGATAAGCCTTTTATTTAATGAATAAAGTACAGAGTAGTTGATTCTAGACCACCAACTCCAACACCCTAGAACCGACTTATGAGTACTTTATGATAACTCATATTCATAGTTTTGAATATTAATAAACTCTTTATCACATCATGATTGTTCTTCTGTGTAACATAGTATGTGATAATGTTCTAAGAGTAATTGTCGCACTGAAAGGTCATAGCAGTTCTCCGCAATGATGTGAACCCACAAATGCCACGACAGTATTCTTAAATATATATTCTATGGTCGGATGAAATAATTTGAAGGACGCAAATGATTTTGGATATCAGGGGTGCATACTCGTAGGACTTTGAGGCACCTTCTCATGGTGTACACCCTTGGTAATATCCACTGTAGGATATTATGAGAACGAGACCTACGAGTAGAAAATCTACATTTATATGTGTTATTGGATGTTACTATCGTGGATGTGTGTATTAATCCTTAGACTTTAAAATTAGTATTAATGGGTATTACAAGTTGCGTGCTTTGATGTATTGATGAAAACCATGATGATATATGTTCACGGAGAGGTAGTATACGTTGGGTGCGCCACGAGTAATATTGTATTATTGAATAATTCGAGAAATTATTTGTTCGTTTTGTTCTTTAATGAAAGTTTATATCTCATGTCCTTTGATGAAAATGATATAGTCTAAATAAATCTATGGGCATAGTATTCTATAGGTAAGTTCAATTATCAGAAATTCAAAGAATGAGACGGTGAGCACATAGGTTGATAACATCAGCAATCAACTTGATTGATTAAAGATATTGTGATAAATGGATTATATTACATGGTAAGCATCCATATGAGGTATTTTGTCATTGAGACATTAACTTCTTTCTTTATGGGTGCGTCGACATGTTGTTAGACGTTAACCTTCAACTTTAAGCTGCTTCACATAATGTCACTGGGAAAGAGGTCATGATGGTCACACACTAAGTATATCCAGAATCTCAATTAAATAATATATTATTATTTATTATTTAATAAGTTGAATACATATTATTCTCTCACATGGTTTGATAATTATTTATGTTTACTTGATTGTATATATTTAGTCACTAGTTATTCGAGTGAATATAATGTGAACCGAATATTTAATAAATATTTATATGATATTTAGGGAATTTAATATTTATTTATTTATTTACGAATAATGCAGTGATATTTATTTATTAAATAAATAGTCATTATTCAATGTCTGATAAATATTGTGGAGGAATGACAAATCAAGTTTATAGGTCTGATGATAAATAATATAGATTGAATATTATTTGAATAAATAATATTTAATTTTAATTTGCGAGTTTAGTGTGTGTCCAGAAATGATATTATTATTATTATTATAGACATGGGGTTCCATAAAGATTAAATAAATATTAAACTGTACTTGTGCTATTATTTATTTTTAACCCTAGCATTATATAAACACAATTATATTATTTTTCAAGAGGGTCAATTCATTTATTTTTGTTGTGCACAACGAATCCATAGAATCCTCTTGAAGCCCTAGAGCGCTCTCTTCTCTGAGAACACTCCCAAAAACAGAGTGCAGTCTTCCTCCATCTTCCACTCTTGAGTCTAGAGAGATCAAGGAGAACACTTTGGAAATGATTCTCATGACGATTAAAGGTGAACGATGCAAGTGATAAGATCTATCGTTCTAGCACCCGAAGATTCCTATGACGACGTTGCGTCCGAAACCTTCAATTTGAACCATATTAATGTGCAACTTTTACACAACCTGCATGTTTATGTTACTCACTCAAAAAATAGAAGCTAAACATATTAATACATATCTAAAAGCATCATATTCATAAGGTATATGAAATTTTCATGTAAAGGCATAGAGAAATATGAGATTGATAATCTCCATATGAGTAAGTTTGGAGCGATAAATAGTCAACCTCATTCGTCTTTCTAGACAAGGCATAAGCCTCTAGGTTGGTATGTGGTATGATCCCAGCCCCTCTATCCGGGAAGACTTTACTCAAGTGGTAATCTAATTCATGATTCCTCTAAAATCTAATATACATTAACTATACACAATAACTAGATTCAAACTAATAACTTCAATTACAAATTTGAGGTCAAGGTAAATGAAATCTACATTTTAGAGAGTTGTACATAGTATGTAGTGTAAGACTCTATTTACTAGAAACATGTTAATAGTTAAATTAAAGTAGGGAATAAAATTTAAATAAATTAAAAATTCAAATATTTAATCATGAGATGTCCATTTATGAATAATTCATATATAAAATCCGACTATTAACCCTTTTATAAATTAGCTGATATTATGGACATTCCATAATTTTGAATGTACTCTTTTATACTTGACCCAATACAAACTCTTTCATATAATTTATTATATGACATTTCAAGTTATTATTTAATCCTTTGATCAAACCAACAATCAAAACATTTTTGATGTAGTTTAAATAACATCTTTAAATAAGGTTCTATTTTAATTTGAACGATTTCAGATTAATTAATAATGAACAGTTCATAATTATTAATATAAATACATTTTATATTTTGACTATATTTATTAGATTTATAAACTCTTTTATAAATTAATTTTATAATCTTTAAATAAACTCTTTATTTAAAGATTACAAAGATGCCATAAAACCTTTTCATTATTTATAAACAATTTATAAATAATCTAATTCAATTTTGTAATTAAATTTTATTTATAAATAAACAATTTTTTTATTTACCAAAACATTTTTGATAATTACTCAAAATAAAGCCTCTTTTAATTTGATCAGCTTCAAATTAACTATTTATGAACAATTCATTATTTCAAATATAAACTTCTTTATATTTTGGTATTACTTTATAATATGTAACACTGTATAAATTACCTCTTTGGACTCTTAGATAAACATTTTATTTTAGATCACAAGACATGCCAAATAATTTGGTAACAATTATTTTAAATATTAACATTTAATATTTAGAATATTTTGTTAATAAATGTTTCGTAAACATTTATATAATTAATTATAAACAATTTATAATTAACTAATTTATAAGCCATTTATAAAATAAAATATTCTCAAAATACCATCTACTATGATTTGTAAATATTTTATAAACCATACATATTTAAAAATATTTATCCATTAATCATAATAATTTTATAGTTAATTAATTTATAAAACACTTTTATAAATTTTTATAAATATTTCAAAATATATTTTCCATTATTTATAAATCATTTATAAATTATATAATTCAATTCAAAATTGAATTCATTTGGTTAAGATAAATACTTTATTTATTTAATAAACAAGAGTAATAAAAACGAACTTTTCATATTTAACAAAATCTAATAAAATAAATTTTATTAACCTGACATTATTAATGTTATTTCCGATTTATAAACTGTTTTATAAACATGAATAACATAAATAATTAAATAAACCTTTTATTTGATTATTAAAAATAAATGAGAAATTTCATATTTATTTCTAGATTTGAAACATCTCATTTTCACAATTTGTAAAAGGAGTTTTTCATAAAATAATAAAATGAACACATTAATTCATCAAATCCAACCCTCTAATACCATTGTTAGGTTTTCATTGTCATCATATAAACATGACTGCAGAATCAAAACCCAAAAGCATGCGACCTATGTTTGAGAGAATCAGCGTGTAATAATTGGAGAACATGGATGTTTGTATCTGGATAGTCAATGCAGTAATCTCCAACGAATTTGCATGATGTAAAACACTGAAACATCAAACAAAATCTTCACACCTTCGAGATATTATATTGGCTTGCGGATTCCGATCTCAATCAGAGGACTCACATACACTCGAAAAGGTGTTGGTGGCTTCACCAAAAGTGATGAACAAGCTAATCGAAAAGAAGGGAGTTCTGAGTCTTGCAGACAAACGGGCTATGTACGTGCAACAAAAGAGATCACATCCCTTTAATGATACACATTGTTCACATTCAATATATTTATATACATTTATTATCGTTGTCATTAATTCATTGAATGTTATTCAATGAATATTCAAGTCATTTAATATTTATAATGAATTATTATCAATGAAACTACATGAAATATAAATGCATCTAAATTAAATATTTCATTAATTATTTTAATGCATGTTCAACACACCCATCGTATATAATACAAGATGAAGGATTTGTGTTTCATATTTTGTTGGAATAATTTTTTAATTTTTTCTTTTCAAGACTTTGTGCGCTTCAGCATTTCGTCTGTTTTTGGTAAAAACGAGCAGTTGGAAATGGGAGCGCGATGGTGTGTCAGTGAAGAGGTGGCATCATAATGGCCTACTGCCGCCCCTCCCTAATACTGTACACTCCTAACCACTTCAATGCCGCCCCAATGACAGCCGAGATGTTTATGACAGGTAATCATGTCATTTTCAGACCCCACTTACTGCAGTTCGTTACCTTTCAAATCGACTCACACTTATTTTTTAATTACAATACACCGAATATAAATTAAAATTAATTGAATACCAAATAATACCGGAAATTACAAAATATCAAATACGATACCCTATTATTTTTCGAGATTTGTTTATAACTCGGCTAGTCAGTTATTGAAATAAAACTATACAAATGTAATATGATTTTTTTTTTATGTGGAATAAATAAGTGTGCGTGAAAATTCAATATTCCCACATAATATTCATTTATATTTTATTTTTGTTAGGAAAAATGTTTTAAGTATGTTTGGGGCTGTTTCTGTGTGTCATGATTGAATAAATTGTTTCATAGGCAGTATAGATCTAAATGAATAAAGGTTTTTTTTCCTTGAATGCTATATCACAATATGAAATGCAATAAACTTTTTTTTTCTCTATATAAACATATATGAAACGTAATTATTAAATTTACCAAAGGATTATTAATAAAACTAAATACAATGACGGTAAATTTTACGTATTTTTTGCTACGTTATATTATGAAAATCAAATGCGAGAAATATTTACGTATTTTACGTTTTTTTTTTGCTACGTTAGAGAAATATTTGAATGTATATGCGAGGGGCTTGCTTTGACTGTAGGGTTTCTCGATTCAAGATACTTTCTCATCGGGCTTGTGAATGAATCAGATTTTCCTCTACCACTCCAAATTAAACTATATTCAGGATTATCATTTATCAGTGTTAAAAAAACATTGAAAACTCTGGTGATTACAGCACGGATAAAGACCAACTTAAATAGTGCAACAAAATATATATATATATATATATATATATATATATATATATATATATATAGATATAAATATATATGTAAATATGTATAAATTTTATATCTAAATATACTATTGTTTCCTCTGGAATTGGGGATGACCTCGTTGATTGAAGGTTCAAACATTCCAATCGGTTTCTAACGGGTTTGTTCGTAGAACCGGAAACATTCAATGATTTCATATCCATTTGGACCTATTTTCCAAAGGTAGGTGCTCATTAGTTGTGGACTGATGAGGTTTAGGAATTTGCATTGGTCGAGAGGATGAGATGTCGGACTCATCACACCTTTTTGAGGGAAATTATTGTCTACTCCCGGACTCTCTTTATAGATTTAAGTTATGTTCGTGAATCCTTATTACATTACCAAGTATAAAATGAGCTTTCCTTTAGATGTGACAATCAATGATTGAATATGTAGGAAATTTAGAGAATCTTTTATATGTATTCGAGGTTCTTCATCGATAGAGAATCATCTGTATTTGTTAGAGATTCTTAATTGATGGTATCCTTAAATACATAAAAGTCTCTTGGTCATTATGATGACCATACTGGTTTTAAAGCCACTCAGTGGGGCACTTGAAGTTTATTGTCATTCAGGAGGACTGGGATTATTTCAAAGTTGGGATTGTACCCGCTGATGGGCTACCTACGTATCCTTTGTTTTGGAAAAGGAATCAGAACCCACGTAATTCGAGTAAGGGAGTACGATGTTTCTGCATGATTGATGGCTCAAAGGAAGATGTCATGATTACTTTTACGCTCTAAGCTCACGTGAGTCATGCTCGGTGTGAGAAACAAGAGGTATTGGTGAAACCAGACAATTGTGCCATGCAATGATGTGAGGCTTATGTATGTATGACTGCCCAAATAGATGAGGATTAAGATTTACTTCAGGGAAGAAATCCATGAACAGGGTCCATAAAGGTATATGTGCTTCATTGAGATTTGGATACTTTAATCTTGGGGCTTACTCCTGAGGAAGATGCCAAGTTAGGAGGGGACTTATGATTGATTTTTACTCCTGAGAAGGAAGCTCAGATCAAAAGGAATTATGACTGGTTAAGAGAAATTAAGATTGGGGCTTATTCCTAAGGAGGATACCCAGGTTAAAGGGATTTGAAAATTAAGGGACTTGGGGCTTACTCCCAAAGAGGATGCCCATATTTGAGACTGTGGCTTATTCCTAAAAAGGAGGTCCAGGTTAAAGGAATTAAGTTTTGAGGCTTACTCCTGAGGAGGATGCCCATATTTGAGACTGTGACTTATTCCTGAAAAGGAGGCCCAGGTTAAAGGAATTAAGGTTTGAGGCTTACTCCTGAGGAGGATGCCCAAAATTTGGGAAATTATGACTGAGGCTTACTCTTGAAAAGGAGACCCAGGTTAGGGGATCTGGGGCTTACTCTTGAAAAGGAGGCTCAGATTTGAGACTGGGGCTTATTCCTAAAAAGGAAGCCCAGGTTAAGGGTTCTCTCATCTTAAAGGATGAGGTTGAATGAATGAAATCTCTGACCTTAGTGACATAGAGATGTGTAAATCACTAGGTTTTGAGTGATGTTCCACAGAATTCCTTTCAGATAAGTAAGTTAATCAAGAAAACATGCCATAAATGGCTTTGAAGAGTGTCTTGAAGACTAAATCTTGAATAGGAGAGGTGGAATGACATAAGAGAGGTTAAATGGGTAGGAAAGACACCCAAAAAGAGAGGGGGCGCGCAAGTCCCAGCAGGCGCGCAGGTACTACGTGGACTTGCAAGTATTGATCGCACAGGTATACCTGCGCGGCTCATGGGTACTTGCGCGATACTTTCCCTGTAGAGTAATACTTGGGTGGTTTTTGATCAAAGCCTTTAGAATCATCCTGAGGAACTTCCAGAAGAGTGACGCGCAAGTTTCAATGAATAGGTAAAGAGGCGCGCAAGTGTGTTCATTTCCCTTAAGGGTAAAAACACTTAGTCGCGCAAGTGTTAGTGAATTTTAACACTTAGAACTTATTCCTCCTGTTTATACCTTCCATTCTAGGTAAAGAATTACCTTAGAAGTGTTCAGAAGACTTGAAGAAGAGACTTGGGCATTCAGAACTCTCTATCTGAATTCTGGAAATATTTCTCCCGAAATGGGGGGCCCACCGGGGGTATTTATAGACTGGAGAAAACCCAGGGCAGTTTTCAAATAGGGCGCGCAAGTCACTTGCACGACCATTAGGCGGCGCGCAAGTGTACTTGCGCGGCCGTAAGGGAACTTGCGCGGTGCAAGGTCCTTTGGCTCCTTTTTCATTTCTTTGTTGATTTTTGATGTTTTTTTCAAAGGCTGAAACAATTTGTGTTAAGTCATTTCCCTTTCCATTCTTTTAAACAATGTGACGAAAAGGAGCATCAACAACTATATACAGACATATTTTAAAAACGTATTCAAAAATAATTATGCAAACATATATAATTATATGAATAAATAAATAAATAAATATATTATAAAATATTAAACAAATCTTGATGATGCAGTAATAAATACATTAAACTTGAATACATAAATCAGAGGTTCAAATCCAATCACGAACAAACCTGAATGGGCGTAAAAAATGTTGATAAAGGGGGTGGGCTCGAGCAAGGTTACGAGGTGGTTGCACGGGGCACATAACGCTGATAAAGGCGGGGTGAGAACACTAGTAAATGGAGTGGGTTGAACGATTTTTAAAAAAAAAAATTATCAACGCTTTATTTTAGCGTTGATAATGACCATTTTTAGCATTGATTGGCCGAATCTCACCAAGTCCAAAGCCATGCGCCTAATCGACGACATCTTGTTTTCCCTTTTCCAATGGTCCTACTTGTTCCACATGAATCGGGACCCCTCAACCATGACAATCTAGATAATATTTACTAGTTTACCCCTTCCCTTCCAAAACCCAGCTATTATGCGTCTGCTTGACAAACTAGTTGGTAGTTTCATGAGATTCGATAGTAGGACTAAGGCACTATCTCACCTCATCGCTTCACGCAATTTGCGTCGAGGTTGATGTTTCAAAGCCTCCAGAGGAATCCTTGTGGATTGAGGTTGAAGATGAGTTCAGGTGTTACCAGGTGGTGCACTTTGAGTCCTAGTGTGGGTACTACTCTTCTTGCAACCAGTTGGGTGACCTCAGTTAGGTTTACCGATGAGGTTCAATGAGGGTATTCGAATTGGTCAATCTCGAAGCAATTGATCCTAGTAACAATTGTTTCAGAGGCAATTTGATTTATGGGCATTCAATATCACCCTCTATTGTCTCGAGAGTGACCTCACAAGTTGGCATGTGGGTTAGGGTCTACAAGGATGATCCCTCCTCCGAGTCTGGATGCAAGTGTCCTAAGAATTCAATCTTTTTATGATAATCTTATGCGGCCTGTCTAGCTCCCTCATTGTAGTCTAAGGGTAAATGCCACACCATTTTCCCCAAGAGTTGTGTCACAAACCGACTCGGGTAACCCGTCTAAATAGCACCCGAATCAATCCCGACACGACCCGAAAGGTATTCTCGATCTCTGCAAGTTGATGACAAGCATCTAGGCATCAAGAACGATCAAGAGGGAATGATTTTTACCACAAGAGTAACACAAAAAGACAAAAAATAGATATGCATCAATATACAATCAATATGTGAAAAACTATGAGTGAGAAGTACCACAAACGGCACATCAACCAAAGTTGTTGGATAAAACCATCAAGACATCACGAAAAGATCTCCATGGAGCAAGTGGATCGTATGCTCCACTGGTCACCACCGACTCCCAAGGTCCCACTGATTAAGAACATTCACCACCTCAGAGTGGTGTTTTCCCTTTTCCTGGACTTGACAGAAGAAAATCTATAAATACCCAAAGACAAAGGTAGGATGTGAGCAACAATAGCCCAATATGATCTCATCAAGCATTTCATAATCAATCTATATCAAATAAACTGAATATGTTTAGTTTTAGATAAAATAAGGCATGATGATCTTTTCACAATTCAGGTCAAAACAAGTTTTTCCAATACATTTCAATGGCAAGTATAAAATAGATACAAAAGTGCATTTTCATCAAAATAGGTATATATATGAATGTTTGTCAAAATGCTCATGAATAACTCATTTCTTCAAAACAGGCTTGAATAACTCATTTATTAAAAATTGACATGTAATAATCATGTCTAATCGTAACACCATGGTTATAAGCCTTGAGGATTAGTTATATCGCGTCACAAGGTACCACACAATCTTGGTGAAATACGACTCCTAGTGTGCACACATCCCTAAGACTCATGCTTAGGGGGGAATAGGAATCCATCCCAAAGATTGAACTCCCTACTCTCATGAAGTTTAAACATCATTGTTATCATCAAATCATTTTTAGGTAATCAGTTTTACCTAGCGTGCATACCCTCCTTGTAACATCCCCGCCCAACTCATTTGCTTGAACCAGGTTGGAGGTGCTACTAAATTTAAGTGAAATTCCCTGGACACCAAATACAGACAACAAATACTAAGGGTTTATAAACACAAGAGACATGGGGGTAATGATTTCTTGGATGTGCAATAAAATGTACATGCATGTGATGCATGTACACATGCATATGACGCCTGAGAAATATATACATAATATATGATATTATATATATAGTGTACGTTTAATATACGATATGCGTGTTATGTATGAATATAATGAATTATATATATATATATGATATCTATATTATTTATTTCTCTCGAATGGTTTACTCATTGGTTACAATTCATTATGTTTTGATTAATTGTTTTGCATTTATTTATTGAAATGAATTCAATAAATAAATACCCAATGGGAAGTAATGCATGATATGTGTTATGAATTTGAGATGCTTCTGGTACTACCTATATAAGTGGATGATATCCTTGGGTGTGGATATTGCAAGCTCTCTTCCTCCCATACCGCTGTATAATTTCATAATTGAAGGCGCTAACACCCCTTCAACATTCGAGTATCCTCATAATACGATCATGGATCTAAGATTTCGATGTATTCCCTTAGAGGAAGGGTTCTTGCATTCATTGATCCTTATGTTCTTCCTCAAACATTCTTTATGAAGGAAGATGTAAATCATTGCTATTCAAAAATTCCAGGTACTTTGTTTTTGTAGTATTATTTACACATCACTATTCTTAAAGATAGATCTACTGTGTTTGGGCTATCTTCCACTATTTATGATCATATGATGTTCATACAAAACCTACTAGTGGTTTCAAATGTAGTTTCTACAAAATTTTAATGTGTTTGAATCACTGGTTTTCTAAGATAAACGAAGAACAATGTTTTTCGTAAAACTGGAAACCGATTTCAAACCCTTACATGAGATGCATAAGGGTAAATTTTGATTTACGCTTATGCAGGTAGGCTGCGTAATGGTAGATATACAGTTACCCTTATGCAGGACGTTGTGTAAATATATATATATATATATATATGTTGTCACCCTTACACGATACCATTACGCAAAAGGTCTACGTAAGAGTTGAAAGTGCCTAGACATGATGATTATATCACTGAGAGGGGGAGAGGTGAATCAGTGATACTCTTTTTCTTTTATGTTTCATTTCAATTAAAACAACCTTCAACTTCTGTTAAAGATTCAATTCCCTTCTGAAAACAAATCAACCACACATCCAAAGGAACACAAATATTTACAAGGTTCACTATTTAATAAGAATAGCTACACCCTTGGTATGGTTTGGAAATGATCCATTATCACACAATACACTATAAAAAAATACTTGGATTACAATGAGTAGGATATACCCTTTAACTCGTATAACACTTTTAAATCAATCCACAAGTGTGTGCGCACCCTCTTAGCACAAATAGGGTAATACAATTATTATGTAACAACTCATGTTACCTGTGCTTATTTTCAGTTCAACAAATGTATTCAACTGAAATACAATTCTTCAATTCTTTACCAAGAAGAAAGGTAAGAACCTCCTGGTCTTTGTTATGAAAAACTGAGGCCAATTCTCTGGGTCCAATTTTCCTAGTCTGATTCCACTGAGTACAATTCTCCCAAAACAATTCTTCCAGTCTGATTTTATGATATAATACAATAGAAATAAATTGGAACCACTTCAATACCTGAGTATAATAAAACTCATTACAATTCTTCCTTAGTCCGAGAAACCCAATATGGAAATACCGAAGATAATTAATCTATCCCGATATGATGATCAGTCGAATACAATTTTCTCTTCTTCGTCAAAACCTCTTCAACAAAAGGTTGGTACCAAGACTTATTCTATCTAAAACTCAGAGCTTCCCTATATAATATGGTGAACAATAATTCATCATCAGAAAAGTACCATGTACTTTCTACCTTTTATAGGTCACCCAAAATAGGTTTGGGCGGGAATCCAAAAAACTTTCCTGCTCACTTAAATTCACTGAAATTTGAATTTCCCCTAAAATCTCGAAGTAATTATGAATTCGTCAATGATTCTCGAAACTTCTCGATTCTTATTCAAACTTCATCTCCTTATTCAGACTTTCATTTGAATCATCAGTACGATTTCAATACAAGATTCCAATTTTTCTCAATCTGATTTCTTTAATACAAAGCTCCGTATCAATTAAAAAAAATGTATGAAGAAATGGATACCATTATGATTTGATGAATATGACTCTCATAACCGATTTGAATGAAAATCCTTCATTTGAATGTACATCTCCCTCATGACAATTCATTTAGAATTCTCCTTCTCTTTTCTTTTCTCTTGATCCACTTGTGATTCAAAACTTCATCTTGTCCTCTTCTCTTGACCCAATTTGAAACCTACAAAGTAATTCAACCCTTTTGAAATGGTTAAATACATTATTGATCTCATTTTCTCCTCCTATTCTCTTGACTCACTTAAACAAAACTTCTTCTTCTCTTCTTGTCTTGACCCACTTGGAAAACACATCACCTCCTTAATTTATTTCTTTTGACTTACTTTATAATTCACTTTATTCACAAAACTGTGCTTGTATCATGGATTCCTTCATGACTTTAAATTCATTTGAGAACAACTTTAGCATTGTCAGACTTTGATTGGAAAGTATTGTAACTTTCCATTCATTCCAGCTTCTTTCTTTTCTTCTCAATATGAGTATGATCTTTTCTGAATACAATTGGTCTGGTTATGATCATCCCGGGTATGATTATTTTGGATATGATCACTCTGAGTACGATTGTACTGGATACGTTTTTTAAAATACAATATTTTATGGGTACGATCATTCTAAATATGATCATTCCGAGTAAAAAAGGTTTATGGATTGTCTGATGGAAAACTAAATGCTACAGTAAACTGGTACCAATTTTTCTCTTCTTTCACCCAGATACTATTATTTTGAAAACAATCAGTACCAATTGTTTCTATCTCCGCCACCTAGATATGATAAATTTGGGTATGATATCTCTCTGATTGTCATCATCTCTTTCACCTGACACCACCTTTTCAATCGGCACCACCATTTTAATCGGCACCAATTTTTCAATCGGGATCACCTTTTAAAACAGAACCACCTTTTAAACTGACACCACCTTTTAAAATAGAGCCACCTTTTAAAATGACACCACATTTTAAAACAACACCACTGTTTAAAACAACACCACCTTTTAAAATGATACCACATTTCATTTCACTTCACCTTTCTTTCATCAAGATTGCATCACAAGTTCTCAATTCAATTTATGATTTATATAAAATACAAATCGACAAAGCATCGTCACAATTAATTCAATCGTATCCATAGAGACTTTGATTCAAATCATCCACTTCATTCACATCAGTTCTAGAGTGAATATGATGAAATTTTATTCTAGAAAGATTCATTCTCCATGTGATTGATTCTCTATTTCCAGATAATGATCAATTCCTCATTAAGATCTTCTCCCATTCTAAACCCAAGACAAGTCCGATCAAAACCTTTTCTTTCAAAAAAGCTTCTCCTCATTACGATGGATGAAGTGAATCTGACTATACAGAAAACATGAGTCCAATTTTTTTTTGAAAACATGGATCCTATTCTTTTAAAAACAAAGATATGATTATCTTGAAAAAATGGATATGATTCTTTTGAAACCAATACAATTATTTCTAAAAATAAAGTGATTCAGAATTTCTTTCTTCTTTCCTAGAAAAACTTCTTTCTTATTACGATGGGGAATTCAGTTTCCAATAGTTTTTGACTTCTTATCAATATCCCAGCATGATATACTCTGAATCTAATTAAAAAATTTATTCAATCCCTTTCAATCCAAATTCCCATTCATCATCTTTCTCATCATCCTTTCTTTCTTCATCATACTAATCTATTGACAACTAATAAAAATAAAACACAACTTGGGCCTAAACCCCCCCCCTTTGTATTTCTTTTCAATACCCACTTCAATCACTTCAACCACATGGAACTTTCATTCCATTATTGCTCCCTCGATTTCTTTTATTTCTCCCCCTTTCTCTTATATCCCCTATTATTGACAATCAAATTCAAAGGGTATATCATGATAAGTTTATCACTGACTGACAAATGATATCCATTTATAGGGTTGTAAGTTTTCTTCAACCTAGGTATCACATGAGTTTCTTAACAAAGAACCTTTAACTAAACAACTCTAAGTCTACGTGGGTGAACCTAGTGTAGAAAACAATAGTGTATAATCAATATGATCAATATTGTTCATAATACAACTTTCATGTAATACCTTTTCATGTGTCTTCTATCATTCTCATGATTGGGGAAATTCTTGAGAGAACTTGTTTAAGATAAAAGAAACCTGCACCAATCTCAACAAACACATCAGAAAGTTTAGGTGTATAAAAAACACAACTTTTCAAAAACTCATATTTTCATAACCTCATTACTTTCTTTTGTAACAATAGTAAGAGACTCATTAATTATAGCTTCCTTATTTTCACTCTTTCAATTCCCTACAAGTTATCACATTTATAAAATGATTTTGGGAATAAGGAGGAACCTCGATTGTTCCTTAGAAACAAAAATTATACTGAGATTATTCTCTCAGTCTTGGATTCTTCTTCTCTTTATTGGATTTTTCATTGGATTTTATTTGTTCCTTCTATTCATCCTTCTCAGGTTTTGTAGAAAATTTTTCTTTATCTGTAGAATCTTCTAATGAAGATGTCAAATTTTCTTCATCTTCAGGAACATCTTTGCTATAATCATTTTATAACATTTTCTCCATGCTTGTCTTTTCTTATGGTAAGATAGTTAAACAAATTTTGATATCATGCCTCAATTTCTCATATCCACAATATTTTGATAAATTTTTATCAACATTTCTTATTTCATCAAAAGTCTATTTATTACTATATTCTTTCACTTTCTTTTCTGCTTCCTCCAATTTCCTATCCAAGTCAATGTGTTCAGTCCAGACAACTAAGAACTCTTTCTTTTTAGACTTAGTTGATCTATCTTTCTTAACTTACAAAATATCCAACTTTTGAGATTTGTTTAAAACATTTTTTTTGTGATGGAAAAAAATAATAAATCCTTTTGCAAGGTGTCCAGATTGATCGCATATTTCACAAATAGTTTCCAATGGTTGAAACCTATTTTCAATCTTCACTTCATTCCTCTCATGTTTCTCCCAAACAAACTTCTCAGACTTATTTCTTTGATGAGATTGAATCCCTCTCAACCTTTGACTTTTATAACCTATAGGATAAAATGAATGTTGTTGGTTCAACCAACACATATTTTCTGTATGTTTGAATCTACCACAATACCAGCAATAGCCATAAAATGAGTATTTGCCTTTGAAACCTCTATACTGACCAGAATTATGAGTACATTTTTCAGTCAACTTATTTTAATTTTCAATTGAATTCTTCTTCTTCTTTCCATCCTTCATAGGATCAAAAGTATTTCAAACTTTTTCAGATCCTGATAAAACTTTTTTAAACTCAGGATGTTTTGTAACTTCTGAGTTCTTCACTTTGGCCACATACATAACTTTCCCAAAAATCTTCTTTTCATAAACAATTCCATTATTCTTCTCACACTTTGAAGGAAAATTTTGTTGAACCTTATTAGTTTTATCATTACGAGAATATTCATTAACTTCAGAGATAGAGTTTTGGAAACTTGTACTTTTCCCTTCGGCTTTAGAAAGTTTTTGTTGGATAAGTTCTAACTCTTTTTATTTTTTATTTCAATTTCATTTCCAGATGCTCATTATGATTCTTTTCTTACTCAAGAGATTTTTTTTTCAAATCATAAATCTCTACCAGCATTTTTTTCTTCTCCTCTGAAAATATTTCTTGAATTGTTGAGGAATATTCATCTTTGAACCCCTTGTTTTGATTTTCATGTCTTATGATATTTATCAAGAATTCTTTCAAATCTTCTTTAAAATGCATTTCAAGTTGATTTTCTTCTTCATAATAGCTACTACTTCTGAATTATTAATCATTCATTATTTCAATAAAAGTATTTTCCCCATCATGCTCAATAGATTTTTCATATTCAGCTTCACTTTATTCTTTTTCTTCTTCAGAACAACTACTTTTACTACTAGAAGAACTTTCCTCATTATATATTTCAATAAACATGTTGTATTCACCATAATTTGTAACATCCTCACTATAATATTCCTTTGAAAAAAATATCCTCCTTTAGGATTTGGAGAACTTCTTATCTTCCCTCTTGGAATGGAATTTTTCTTTATCACCCTTTTTCTTCCACGATCTTCTTGGACTTATTTCTTCTTTTTCAATTTCTTATCCATTACTCTATTCTTAATTATCTCTTTGAGGAAAATTGGAAACAAAATTCCCAACAAACCCACATAAAAAACATTTAAAGGGAAGTTTACCTTTAAATATTCCTATATATCTATTCACTTTTTTAGAAAACAAGGATAAAATATCATTAATATTTTTACATACCTCGTATTTGGAGTCAGGAAATCAAGCTTATTCTTCTTCAAGAATCTTATTTTCTTTCTTGGAAGCCTTGAAAGAAATTTCTCTATCAAATTTAGTTTTCCCTTTTATAGCATTATCTATTCTCATTTCATAAGTAATAAGATTCCTATGCAAATCATCAAGAGATAATGTTTCAGGATCTTTGTCTTCCAATGAAGAAAATTTTTCATCGAATTTGTCATGTAGGATTCTCAAGATATTTTCAAAAACTGTATATTCATCTAGATTTTTACCAAGACATATTATAGTACTCACTATACCATTCACCCTAGTAAAGAAGTCCCCAAAAAATTCATGCTCACCCATATTCAAGTCTTCATAATTCAATCTCCATATTTCTAACTTTGACTTCTTCACTTTTGTATTGCCTTCGTATATGTTTTTCAATTTATCCCATATACCTTTGGCTATGGAAACTACTTTTACTCTCAAGAATTAAATTTCATAAAGTGATGAAAATATAACATTCTTTTCCCTTCCATCATTCTCAAGATGCTTATTATCAGTAGGTGTAAGTGGAGCTTTATCATCAATGGGAGGAAACCCAACTATTGTAGCTTCAAGAACATCATAACTGATAGACATAAGATATAACAACATTATATCTTTCCATATATGATAATTATTTCTATAAAAGACCAGAATACCTTTATTGTTCACATAATTCATATTCTCCATCAGTAAAGAATAAACGAAAGGAACCTACGCTCTGATACTACTTGAAAGTTCCCAAACAGGATGATTGTATCACTGAGAGGGGAAGGGGGTGAATTAGTGATACTCTTTTTATTTTATATTTCATTTCAATTGAAAAAACTTTACCTCATGTTAAAGATTCCATTCCCTACTGAAAAAAATCAACCACACATCCACAGAAACACAAAGATTTACAAGGTTCACTATTCAATAAGAATAACTATGTCCTTGGTATGGTTTGGAAATGATCCAATACCATAAAATCCACTAGAAAAATATCCCTAGATTACAATGAGTAGGATATATCCTTTCACTCATGTATCACTTTGAAATCTATCCACAAGTGCGTGTGCACCCTCTTAGCACAAATAGGGTAATACAATTGTTATGTAACAACTCATGTTACCTGCGATTATTTTCAATTAAAAAAATATATTAAATTTAAATAAAATTCTTCAATTACTTACCTAGAAAAAGGTAAGAACCCCCTTGACTTCATTATGAAAAACTGAGTCTGATTTTCTGGGTCGGATTTTCCCAGTCCAATTCCACTGAGTATGATTTTCCCAAAACAATTCTGCCAGTCTGATTTTTTGATACAATACAATAGAAATGAATTGGTAACACTTCAATACCCGAGTATAATAAAACTCAGTACAATTATTCCTCAGTCCAAGAAACCCAATACAAAAATCTCGAAGCTGATTAATCCATCCCGATATAATGATCAGCCAAATACAATTTTCTCTTCTCCATCAAAAACTCTTCAACAAAAGGTCAGTACGAAGACTTATTCTTCTCTCTAAAAATAAGAGCTTCTCCTATACTATAGTGAACAATAATTTTTCATCAGAAAAGTACCATGTACCTTCCACCTTTTATAGGTGTCCCAAAATTGGTTTGGTCAGGAATCCCGAAAACTTTCCTGCTCACCTAAATTTACACAAATCTGAATTTCCCCTAAAATATCTGAGCAATTATTACTTCGTCAACGCTTATCGAAGCTTCTCAATTCTTCTTCAAACTTCATCTAATTCTTCAGACTTTTATTTGAATTGTCAATACGATTTCAATACAAGAGTTTGATTTTTATCAATCTAATTTCTTCAATACAAAGTTATGTATCAATTAGAAACAAATATATGAAGAAATTAATACCATTCTAATTTTCTCAATACAATTCTCATAACTGATTTGAATAAAAATCATTCATTTTAATGTATAACTCCCCGATGAAAATAAATTCATCAATATCCTTCTATTTTCTTTTCTCTTGATCCACTTGTAATTCAAAACTTCATCTTCTCCTCATCTCTTGACCCGGTTGGAAACCTACAAAGTAATATTACCATTTTGAAATAGTTGACTACATTGTTGATCTCATTTTCTCATTCTCTTCTCTTAAACCACTTAAACAAAACTTATTCTTCTCTTCTTCTCTTGACCCACTTGGAAAACACATCATCTCCTTCATTTATTTCTTTTGTCTCACTTGACAACTTTATTTACAAACCCATGCTTGTATCATGGCTTCCTTCACAACTTTAAATTCATTTGAGAAAAACTTTAGCATCTTCAAACTTTTATCAGAAAGTATCGTAAATTTCCATTCATTCCAGCTTTTTTATTTTCTTATAAACCCAAGTATGATCTTTTCTCAATACAATTGGTTTAGATATGATCATCCTAGGTATGATTATTTTGGATATGATCATTCTGAGTATGACTGAACATGATACGATTTTTAGAATACGATATTTTTTTTGGGTATGATCATTCTGAATACGATCATTCTGAGTACAAAAAGTTTATGGCATGTCCGATGAAAATAAAATGCTACAGTAAACCAGTACCAACTTTTACTCTTCTTTTACCTAGATACGATTGTTTTGAAAACAATTGGTACCACCTCTTTATACCTCTACCACCTAGATATGATAAATCGGAGTACGATCTCTTTCTAATCAGCAATATATCTTTTACATGATACCACCTTTTCAATCAACACCACCTTTTCAATCGGAACCACCTTTTCAATCGGTACCACCTTTTAAAATAGAACCACCTTTTAAAACAGAACCAAATTTTAAAACAACACCACCTTTTAAAACAATACCACATTTCCTTTCGCTTCACCTTTCTTCCATCAAGATTTCATTACAAGTTCTAAATTCAACTTATGATTTATATGAAATAAAAATTGACATAGCATCATCACAATTAATTCAATCGTGTCCAAAGAGACTCTGATTCAAAACATATACTTCATTCACATTGGTTCTAGAGTGAATATGATGACATTTACTTCCAGCAAGATTTGATTCTCCATGTGACCAATTCTATCTTTCTAGATAATGATCAATTCCTCATTATGATCTTCTCCCATTCTAAACCCAAGAGAAGTCTGATCAAAACCTTTTCTTTCAAAACAACTTCTCCTCATTATGATAGATAGAGTGAATCTGACTGTTCAAAAAACATGAGTCCAATTATTTTGAAAACATGGATCCGATTATTTTAAAAAGATAGATATGATTCTTTTGAAAATATGAATCCGATTATTTTGAAACTAATAAAATTATTTCAAAAAATAAAGTGATTCAGAATTTCTTTCTTCTTTCCCAACAAAACTTCTTTATGATTATGATGGGAAATTCAATTTCCAATAGTTTTTGACTTCTTATCAACATCCCAATATGATATACTTTGAATCTGATTGAAAACCTTATTCAATCCCTTTCAATCTGAATTCCCATTCATAATATTTCTCAACATACTTTCTTTCTTTATTATATTGATCGATTGACAAAAAATACAAAAAAACGTAGTCCTAACAAGAGTAACCTCATTATTACCTTTATGCACATGTGTTGTATAATGGTAATATCCTTATGTAGAAGAGTTTATGTAAGGGTCATCATCTTTTTACCCTTATGTGTAAAGGTATTAGAGTTGCATAAATGTGCTGGATGATTTACTTTACATGACATAAGAAATAATTAGAGCACCCTTACAAAATGGCATTTCATAAAGGTAATGCCTTTGCATGTGGGAGTTGTCAAAAGGTAATATACACATTACCTTTATACAGTGGTGTTCAACCGAGCTGCTTAAAGGTAATATTTAAGTTGCCTTTATAAATGAATTTGAAAACCTCAGTTACCCTTATACAAAGTGTCTGTGTAAGGGTAAAAGGGTGATACCCTTATACATAATAAGGGTGCTTCATAAGGGTAATCAAAAAATTGTTAATTTTTTTTAACAAATTTAATGTTTTTTTATGATTTATAAATTGTTTATAAGTATCGTTAAAAAGTATTTTGGGAATATTTAATTTATAGGGAATTAATTAATTAATTAATTATAAGTTGTTTAAAATTAATTAAATAAATTTTTATGGAATATTCTTTTTCTAAAATATTAAAGGTTAATATTTTTTTAAAATACCCTTTGACAAAAACTAAATATAATTCCTTTTCATGACCCTATCTCGCAAGAGGTACCTCTCCTGTGTCGATAATTAGGGAAGAGAGATAATAACCCCTAAGTCCCACCTCTAGTATGCCTTGGGTTGAAGATAAGCACTTAGGGTATAAGAATCTCACAAATAAGAGGCATTATCTTCTATAATAAACACGATCGAGAGATAGGATAAACAACCTCCAAGAAAATCTAGTATATATAATAAAAGTAAACCAAAATCCATACTACAATGCTTGAGAAATGTCAACAAATACAAATAAAAGTCTCCAAGAAAATACCAAAAGACAATTACTACAACAATGAATCAACAAAAACTCAAAAAACCAAGCTAACAATGTCCATCTCAGTCCTCAAAGTCCTCCTGAAAACCTAAAAAACTATTTATATACATAGGGTGAGTATACAAGTATACTTAGTAGGATCATACCCAAGGTTTCTAGTGAACATGTGAAAAAGAGCATAATAATGAACCAGTGAATAAACAATATAATCAATAAGCACCTAAACAAGTCAACTAACTGATCCAAGCCTCACCATGGCCCGCTCACCAAATCACACATCCAATAAAGTAATATAGAGTCAGAAACATAATGAAGGTTCCCCACTACCACTTCCCCATATATTTTACACTCCCATGCCCCGAAACCAAATGTCTTGTGCTCTCATCCATTCCATACATATCACACCTCACTCAATGACACCTGGGAAATAACATAACATAACAAGAGTAGTAGGATACCATGAATGTGAAATACATCGACCTCATGCCATCCTCCTACTGTGCATAACCCCAACCACATATCACATCCTCATCACATCACATCACATCAGTGCTTGGTAATCTCCAACACCAACCCATATCATCACTACTGAAGGAATAGTAGGGAAGAGGGGCTAGATAGCCATATATATCACCACCATCTTGGATTTTGGGGAAAAAACCGAAACCCAACACCTTTGAGCATTGGTAAGGTTATCCAACTCAACTTGGACACATATAAAATAACATAAAATACATGATATATAGATAATACACAATACCCAACCTATGGGTTAACAACAAATGCACTAGCATACATCACCACACCACTAATGCACCACACATAAACCATCACAACTACTGCCACCACTAAATGAAACACACTACAAAACCACTACACAAATCCACACACTATCACTTTAAAAAATTAGGTTAAAGGGCTTGAATTACTTTACTTTATTATTTAGCATTACTATTATCACACAAACCATATTTCCATGGGAAACAAATTATGATCCATATATAAATTCTTATCCTTTTAATTCAGAGTGAAATAAACAAAAAAACACAACAAGGGTCACACACACATATCTTCTACAACACAATCAAGACTCCCAATAGTTACAATTTCTAGAATTTGAAACAATAATATATAATCTCAACAAAAATATCATTAAAGTAGTAAAAACATTTGATTAATCCCCATACTTATCAATTTCAAAATTTAAAATTCATTATATTTATTAATACAACCCTCACTACCCACCTAATGGAAAGAAAAATTATGTAATCCCACACATGTACTTAAATAGGGAGAGAATAGGGATCCCCTACCTTAAAGCAGCTTTCCAATTCACTAAAAACAATAGGGCGAAGGAGAAACAACCCAAAAAAACACAACCACATTATGAAACCTTAAATAAACTTAAAATATACTAAGGGAACATCAAAACACATCCCAAACATACCACAGAATAAAACAACATCACCACTATGAATCCTTGAAAGAAAAACTAAAATAAACAAGGGGATGAAGGGAAAAAATCACCTATGATTTCCAATAGTCAACCTCCAAAATCCAAGGATTGAAATAGGAGGAAATGGGATAAAATGTACTCCAAAAGCACCTAGGGTTCTCCCAAAAAATAGAGGGAAATTAGTGGAATGAGACATATCATATGAACCATCAGGATTATAATAAACTGGAAAATTCCTCATTCATGATGTGAATTACAGATTCACATCGTGAGTTTTCACATGGCCTCCCATTACAAACCTTGAATCAAATTCAAGGAATGAATTTACCATACCTCAAACCTCCACTGAAATTCATGGAACTTTGACCCTGATTTAATTCTAGTTGTAAATTCACCTTTCATGTCATGATTTATTTCTAAATAGGACTCCTCACCTAAACACAATTCATGAATCTCTAGATTCACATGCCTTAAAACACAAACTTACATCATGAATTTCATATTCACATCATGAACTACCTGATGCAGTTTTATTGTAGGTCCAACCTCATCAAGACCCTCCTTAAGCCTCCTCTGAACACCTCCAACTCCCAAACTAAAAAATTATTGGACTAAGAAGGCATAGATCATTACATGCCATATGATCTAGAAATAAATGGTTTATTTAGAAATCATAAGAGGATATTTATAAAGTGTTTATAAATTAAAAAATATATGATATTTAAATTATATATTTTTTTATAATAGATATTGAATTATAAAATGTTTATAATTCATGAAATATCATATAAAATCCATTTAATATATAATATGAATGGGTTTATATAGAATAAAATCTAAAATTTTCATCTTATTTCTAAATTACAAAGTGTTTATAAATAGAATTTATTTATGAGTAGTTCATAAATGTATCATGTTTTTAAAAATAAATAAATTATTTATTTATTTTTTAAATTTCCTCAATATTCATGTTTAGTAAATTGTTTATAAAATATTAATATTGTGTATTACCATTTATATGATAAATTAATTATAGGATAGATCCTTACATATCATGCTAGGTTTGGTGTCATAATTCTTTTATCGATCTTAACCTTAGTTTTTAATTTTAGTTATGATCTTGAGAATAGTTATTGGGAATAGTTTGTACATATTAAGTGTTAGAGTTTTCATGAATTGAATTATCTATTATGTAAAGTCTCCCTGGGTAGAGGAACCTGGGTTGGACCACCTATTTTCCTAGAGGCTTTCCTTAGCTTAGAAAGTGAATAGGGTTTTCTATTTTTCACTCATGACTTACTCAAGTGTATTTTTTCAATCACATATAACTCTATGCATTTACATGAAGAATTCATGCAACTTATGCATATGATGAATTTTTATATGTATGAATATACATGAATTATATTTTGGGTGATTAAAATAGACTTGTGGGTTTTGTAAAGAGTTACACATTAATTTTGTGCGAACAAATTGATTTGGTGATTAGAATAGGGTTTTCCAAAACTAAACCATTAAAATAATGAATACAAAAAAGAAAATGAAACATGAAGATAAAATAATATGTAATAGTTTAATATTAATATGATGTATATTAAATTGATGAGACTAAAACCCCCTCAAATACTAAGTGTGAGATTCCATCCAATTTTTTTTAAGACCCCGATCATCCAAATGGGTAGTTTCATGCCAAAGAATGATACCCTTGGATTATCTTTTGTAAGGTAATAAAATAATAATTGACGTTGGATTATCTTAGAGGGTAGTTTCATTCCAAATATGGGTGCCCCTAGATTGTTCTTGGTTAGCTTATTTTTGGTGTTTTCTTTGGGTTAAACTACTTGTGAAGATATAGTGGTTAAGATACCATAAAAATAGAGTTTAGTGAATCTATATGATGGATTTGGATAAGCGGTTATCTAATCAATTATCCAAGAGTCACAATTGTTGTGATTGGGATGATTACCAACCCAAATAACTAAATAGTAAGATGGAATCCCAATAAGAATCATTGCTTAGTGAAATATGGATCTTTTCCCACTAAATGGATATGATATACGAGGTTATCATTTTAATGGGAGCACTTTAATTTAAATACCTTAATGAAAATATATAATACATGATACTCATCTACTGATATGTATTTGTTATAGGTTATTTCATACTTCATACTAATCATATAGATATCATTCATAGGTATGACCAATAAAAAAATTGAAGATTGGTATCTAGGATTGAGATTTTTTCTCAAGGAGAAACATTCATAGTACCCAAATATGAATTTTAATGAAATAAATTTCACCAAATATGACTCGTGGGTAGTAGATATTGGGTGTGTGTCACACATTTATGATGATAAATAAAGTCTCATAAATAGGAGGTTATTAATTAAGGGTGAAGTATATCTTCATGTTGATAATGTAGTAAACTTTTTTGCATTAGAGGTTGAAACTTATGATCAAATTTTACCAAGCGGATTGATCGTAGAATTGAAAAATAGTTATTATGTTCTTACCATAAATAGGAATTTGATTTCTGTATCTTGTTTGGAAAATATGGAATTTTAATTAATTATTAAGAATAAGAGTTGTTCTATATATAAGAATGAAATTTTTTATGACATTGGTTCTATAATGAATAATTTATATATTTTTGATATGGATAATACTGTTTATAATATTAAGAATAAGAAGGGTAGGGTTGATTCTAATCCCACTTACCTTTGGAATTGTTTCCTTGGACATATAAATTAGAAATGAATTCAAAGACTCCATATTGATGGATTGTTGAGATAATTTGATTATGAATCATTTGATATATGAGAATCATGTTTATTGGAAAAAATGAAAAATTCCTCTTTTGGGGGAAAAATGTGAGAGGGATAGTGGACTATTGGATCTCATACATAGAGTTATATGTTAAATAATGAGCACTCGAGAAAATGGTGGTTCTATTTACTTCAATACTTTTATCGATGAATTTATTTTGTAAGGGTATGTTTTTTTGAAGAAAAAGAATTATGAAATTTTGTAAATTTTCAAAGAGTTTTATAAAAAGTATAAAATCAATTGGGAAAAAGTATTAAAGTCCTCCGATCAAATCAGGGTCAGGAATAATTGATCAAGAAGTTTATAAATCATATGAGATATTGTGGAATCACTTCACAAATCACTCCTCTCAGAATACCATAATGGAATGATGTATCAGAAAGGAGTAATCATACCTTGTTAGACTGATGAGTTTATATTACCTCACTATAGGAAAATGAATATTTTGTGGTGGATTCAAAAAACTACCGCTAAATTGTGTGTCGACATACAATACGCGGCGATTTACTTGATTTAGTGGGGGTTTATGGTAACCGTCATAATGGATGCATTTAGTAGCGGTTTTCTCGTTGAAAATCTATTTTTTTAGCAGCGGTTAAAACTGCCGCTAAAAAAAACCAATTTTGCTGGGAAAACCACCCCTAAAACCAAGATAACCGCTGCGAAATAATAAAGGAATATGAAAACTATTTAGTAGCGGTTTTAACCCTCACTGAATTATTATCCGTAGAAATGGTTTTAAACTCCACAGATAGTAAAATACTAAAATTATAGCGATGGATAAAACTGATGCTAAATATAATACATTTATTTTGTGGTGGTTAAAACCACTGCTAAATCTAGATTTACAAAAAAGAAGCTGATTTTGCATCCCCAGTACTAGTGCCCTGAAAAGAAAAACCATTCCAATTTCACATTCACATACATCCCACATACAAAAGAATACTAGAAAACCAACATTTTCATAATAATCACATGATTGATACTTGAATAATAGGTTTAGTATGATTTGGGTACATAAAATTTATTCTAAGTACATGAAGTGTCACGTTTGGATATAGTGGTTTCACAATCAGGGATAGCAGTTGATCTCGAGTATGTTGATGTATTTGTGTATCTGTCATAACTGAGGAATGTAATTGATATTTGATGTTTTATTGGATTGTATGAGAATTAAAGAAGAATCATTTTGGAGATCTCTCACTTATCATTTCCAATTACCATAGTTACCAAGAATGGATTCACATTTGACTGTACATACTAGTGTTGTAACGACCCAAACCTTTGTTAATGAAAATCCCTCTAGATATAATTAAATGTATTAATATGTGAAATTATTATACAACATATGAATTTTTTTTTGGATTTTAAAATAACATTAAGAATTGTGACCGTTTCTTTTTTAGCTGTTGAAAAGTGATCACATGATTAGTATAAATAGGGCTTTAACAAATCTAATTTACTCAGACAAAGGAAGCGATGGCCTCATCCAGTAGAATTGATCCATACAGAGCCCATTTGTTGGAGCTTGGAAAATAGGTGGCATCATTGGGCTTTTCTCTTGACCAATCCCTAGCTGAGCTTCAATAGGATAAGCTCGAATGGAACCGCCAACCGGAGAAATGGAAGTTGATAGAGATCACCACACGAGCAATGTTATCCGAGCCACCCCAAGAGTCTGTCACCATCGCACACCTCACCCTTCGGTCTTATGTGGGTGTTTTAAGGGGTTATTTAACAAGACCCCAGTACTATGGATATGTACATTTTTTTATATAATAATGAATATACTTTCATTTTATTATTGTTACCTTGTAAATAGTTTTTTAAAGCACAAATAGTATTTTTAGTTATTGTTCAACTAAGAAATCAATTTTGATGAATTAATGGATTTTTGTATTAAATAATATTTTAATAAAATAATAATAATAATATTATTAAATTAATTTTTATTAAATATAAATGATCGTATAATTTTATGAATGAAATTATTTTTATTAAGGTTCGAAATCCATTTTTGTCAAAACCCGTGAATTTTCGATAAATGTCGATTTTTATTTTAAAAGTGAAAATTAACATATTTATAAAATTATTTAGATAAAATAAATATTATTTATGGAATTAGAATGTCAAAATTATTCAACGGTGAATTTTTTATAATTTTATGAGACAGTCAAATTTTTGGGTAAAAGTTAAATACCATTTAAATATATAACGTGTTTTATGACATCATAATGACCTAATAGTGATGTAATAAAATACTATAAGATTTATGTTCAGCCAATATATGTTTTACCAATAAATTAATGTGATTTTGGGTGTGTTTGACTTATTTTACAAATCATTAATGGACCCTTTAAGACTTATTAAACATCTTGTCTTTTTAAATTGTTTTCCTTGGGAGTGTGACTCACCTCCACATAAGAAAACTCATTATTTTAAGAAGTTAGGACTTTGGCCTTATTAAATATTTTTTTCCAATTACTTTTGCCAAAAACCATGGGATGGTTTGTGGTTTGTATTAGTTTAATGTGAGGTGTCTCAAACCTAAATAATAAAGAATTCCCTCACCTTTCCTATATAAACCCACCCAAACTCCCACTTTCTCCTCACTCAAAGCCTTTGTAGTTCTCCCAACCTCTTCCCTCCTATCTCTAGAATCCTCCAAAGGTGCCCCAAGCTCCCAATAAGCCTCTCTCAAGCCTCTCTCAAGCCTTTGGAAGCACACTTCCAAGTAAGGGTTTTTCTTCCTTTCTCATTTTTGTCCAATTTTCATTAAGTTGTTATGCTCTTTTAATTTCAATTATAAATGTTGGGGTATGGTTTAACACCTCCCCTATACTGCCCTATTTATGTTTTAATTATGGGATACCCCTTTATCTCTCATTAAATTCCTCCCATGTACACCCGTTACTATGCCGAAATTCCGAAAGGAATTTCTCTCTCCTCATTTACATTCAAGCAATTATTTTGTATCATGAATCTAAATTCCATTAAATTTGTTGGGACATGTATCTATATGACCCCCTTACTGTACATTTCATGTAAATATGATGATACACCCCTTTCTCTCTCATCAACCATTTTTATAAGTTCTTATGTCACACCATTATGCTGCCAAAATTGCACCGCGTTTTTCCAAGCCAAAGTTACTATGTAGTGAATACCATGCCTATTTCTCTATCAAGAGTATTCACCTTTTTGCACATTTACTTATTGTTTAAAGAGTTTCATGTATTTATTCCATATTCTTTTATCTTGGAATAAATTATTATGTTGAATGATTCAATGTTTTATGATCCATGTGGCACATATATGCATGAAAAGAAATGTTTAAAGAAGGGTGCGCCCAGATAGCGCTCCAATACATTGGTTAAAGTATAGTATCATGATACATTTTGTGAAATGAGGGTTTACTCATGATAATTAAAGTGTAATGAGGGTTTACTCTTGCTTCATGTGCAATTAGGGTTTACTCATGCTCTATGTGCAATGAGCCTTGGCTCATGTTAATTCCATGTTAAGTGTTGTTGCCACATTTCCATGTTATGATTATCATGCTTTATCATGACTTTATGTTTATGCTTCTCTTTTTCTCTATTAATATGCCTATTGTCTAACATTTATTTTATTCCTCATGTTATTCTATGTTTATTCCCTTATTGGGCTTTATAGCTCACCCTTTTCTTATGCATGTCCTCAGGTTATCCCATGCAATGATAAGTACGAGGGAATGTAGTGGTCATGTAAAGGAAGTTTTCAATAAAGATATTGCATGTTTTGTGTTATAAGTTGTTATGTAGTAATCCTAATCCCCAAATACACTAGACCTATCGATCTTCTATGTTGTATCAAGTGAAGGTTTTATGTAATAAATCAGGTTTAAGTTCGTAATAAAAGCAGGGTTGTCATAGTTGGTATCAGAGGATAGGTTTAGTTATTTTTGGGATTAGGATTAGAAAAACCTAATAAAGCCTTAGATATAAGAATAGTATAATAAAAACATCCCTAAGTTTTGGTGAGTATTGAGTAAGTGTTTTATCGAGCAAATACATCCTTATCTGGATACGAGCAGGTAGAGGCGGCTCTAGCACAGATGTATCCTAGGGGTAAAACCCGAAAACACTGCTTTGAGATAGAATCGAACGGGAAATGGTGCACAACAATGGGCCTTACTGCACTCTTGGTTACGACACTCCCAGGGGATATGCTTTGGTAGATTCACGAGCTTAGTATGAACCGTTATTAAGGGACAAAAAATCCCATAAGAATATAAGTTAAGAAATAGATTGAGGATAACCTAGATTTAAACCTAAGAAATCACAAGTTAGGATATAATTCTTCTTTATAAGTATATACTTTTATATTCAAAGTTTCCTTTTCAGGATCAATGGCTAAGTATTTAAGACCTCTAATTATGCATTCTTTTTCTTAGTTAATGGTGGGAAATAGAAGAACACGTTCCAACAACCAATGTGATAGGAAATGTGAAGATTGCCCTAATGATATGCCTAATATGACGGGAGTGGGTACTCAAAACTTCATGACAGTACTTGATCAGATGGCTCAAGTTATGAATAATAACTTGAATCAGGAGGAACTCCCTCCTCCTCCATGAAAAGAGCAAGTTGCCGTATAATCCTTCATGTGGCAAAGGCCTCCCATGTTTAGCAGATCTTTTGATCCCCTCCTCGTGGAACAATGGATTAACTCTATTGAAAAGATATTCTCCGTCCTATAGTGCTCGAAATAGGAAAAAGTTGTACTGACAGCCTATCATTTTGATGGGGAAGCTGATCAGTGGTGGACACTGATCAAGAATACAAAGTCCCAAGAGGAAATTGATTCCACGAATTGGGTGGAATTCAAGAGGATGTTTTTCAAAAAATATTTTCCTCAAACCCTCCATCTCAAGATGGAAAGAGAGTTCCTCGGACTCAAGCAGAAGGAATATGAGTCCATCAGGGCATATGAATCAAGCTTTACAAGGCTTTCAAGGTACGCCACTGGCTTTGTCATGAACACCGCAAGCAAGGTGGATCGCTTCTTTAGTGGACAAAAGACGAGTCTATGAAAAGAATTGGTGATTCGAGAATTCAACAGTTATGAGGATATTTTCCATTGTGCCCTCAAGGTTGAAATGGAGATTGGAGACTCTCAGTGGTCTCTTGGGCCCAATTAAAAGAAGCAGAAGATGGAGAACAACATGGGTGGTCCATAAAACAAATTCCATGATGTAAAGAAGCCTAATTTTTTCCCTTGAAAAAATTGTGGGAAGAAACATCCTGGTAACCGTCTCAAGGGAACCAGGAATTGCTTAAAATTTGGAAAGTTTGGTCATCTGGCCAAGAACTACCAAGGGGATATGAGAAATCCCACTAATATTGAAGAAGAAAGGAAGGTTCAGATCAACACTCACCTAGAAGTGCAGTGTTACAACTGCAAGGAGCTTGGGCATTCTACAAACCATTTCCCTAAGCCAAGGGTTGTCAGAGGCAATCAACAACAACCTACAAGGCAACAAGGAAAGGCCTATGCTATCACTACCACTGAGGTGGAGCCGGACAATGATGTGGTGACAGGTATGCTAGTTATTCATTCAAAAATAGCGAACATACTATTTGATTCTGGTTCTATGCATTCTTTAATATCTTACAAGTTTAGTAGAACAATTCAAACACCACCTCAAAATTTGGAGGAAAATTTATCTCTGAGAATAGAAAATGGGGCAATCGTTGCGTCCATGGTTTATAACTCCTCCCTAATAACGTTTGTGGACCAAACCTCCCAGAAAATCCCATCATACTTCATTTAGTAGAGTTTGACGCTATCTTGGGCATGGATTGGCAGTCTTTATACAAAGCCACTATCAACTGCCGAGAAAGGGAGATCACTCTTCACAATCCGAAGCATCCTCAAATTATTTACAAGTGAAATGAGAGAGATGAATCTCTTTTCGAATCATCATCTCAAGTGTGGATATTTCTGACTTTTGAGCATGCATATCTAGCTCAAATGATTGATACAAAGGAGAGAATCATGCTTGAAGACATGCCCATCATGCGGGATTACACTGATGTATTCCCTGAAGAGTTTCCTGGGATTCCTCTGGATAGAGAGGTTGAGTTCTCAATTGAACTTATCCCTGGATCTCTACCAATCTCAAAGACACATTATAGAATGACCACCGTAGAGCTGGAAGAGTTGAAGAAGCAGTTATAGGAGAATATGGAGAAGGGTTTTATATGCCTGAGTGCTTCACCATGGGGTGTGTTGGTCCTCTACGTCAAGAAGAAGGATGGATCAATACACCTCTGAATTGATTATCGTGAGCTCAATAAAATCACGATAAAGAACAATTATCCCCTACCACAGATAAATTACTTGTTTGATCAGCTTTGTGGGGATAGTTATTTCTCTAAGGTAGACCTTCGGTCGGGATATCACCAATTAAAAGTGAGGAAGGAAGATATTCCCAAGACTGACTTTCGAACGAGGTATGGACACTATAAGTTCATAGTGATGCCCTTCGGACTCACTAATGCTCCGATAATTTTCATGGATTTAATAAATAGAGTCTTTAGAGATTACCTTGACAAATTTTTGGTAGTCTTTATTGATGATATTCTGATATACTCCAAGATCAAGGAGGAACATGAGGATCATTTGAAAACAATGTTAAAAACTTTGCGAAGGGATAAGTTGTATGCAAAGTACAATAAATGTGAGTTCTGGATGGAGGAAGTATCATTCTTGGGGAATGTTATCAACAACAAAGGGATATCTGTGGACCCTACCAAAACAAAGGCAATTGAAGAGTGGCCCAGGCCAACTTTTGTAACGGAGATCCACAGCTTTTTGGGTCTAGTAGGGTATTATCGATGATTTGTGAAGAAATTTTCATGATTGTTAGGCACAATGACTATGCTGATGTGGAAGGGAGTAAAGTTTGTTTGGACACAAGAATGTGAAGACTGTTTCAAGGAGTTGAAAAAGAGGCTTATCACTGCGCCAGTACTCACACTCCCTATAAGTGGAGAAATATTTGCGGTGTATAGTGATGCTTATAAGAAGGGATTATGCTGTGTGATGATGAAAAATGATAAAGTGATAGCCTATGCCTCAAGGTAGTTGAAAATCCATGAACAAAACTATCCAACGCATGATCTGGAGTTGGTGGCTGTGATCTTTGCCTTGAAAATCTGGTGGCATTATCTCTATGGGGATAAATGTGAGATATATACTGACAAAAAAAGTCTCAAATATATATTCACACATAAAGAGCTTAATATGTGCCAGCAAAGATGGATAGAGCTCATCAAGGATTATGACTACTCAATCCACTACCATCCCGGTAAGGCAAACAAGGTGGTGGATGCTCTAAGTAGAAAGGATCCTGCATCTTTATCAATGATGAGAATTGAAAAGGATCCAATCTTCTTAGATTTGAAAAGTATAGACATGAGAATCATTAATGGAGGAACATCATCAATCCTTTCTCAAATGATTGCTCAACCACCCCTCTTAGAGAGAATAGGGGATGCTCAAAGAAAAGATGTGGAAATTCAGAAAAGGGTGGAAGCTATTAGAAATGGGAAATCCTCTGATTTCAAGGTTTATGAGGAAGTATTTGTAAGATTTGGGATGCAAATATGTATACCATACGATCGAGAGATAAAGAAGAATCTATTGAATGATTCACATAACTCAACCTTCTCTATCCACCCAGGGAGCACAAAGATGTATCGAGATCTTCGAGAAAACTTTTTGTGGGACAATATGAAAAGGGAGATTGCCGAATATACATCAAAGTTTCTGGTATGTTAACAAGTGAAGGCTGAGAGACAAAATTCTAAGGGGATGATGTAACCACTACCCATACCGGTATGGAAGTGGGAGAACATTACCATGGACTTTGTCACTGGACTACCAAGGACATCCAGAGGAAATAATTCCATATGGGTCATTGTGGATCGTCTTACAAAGACATCTCACTTTATCGTGATTTGAGAGGACTTCTCATTAGTTTAACTTGTACAGATTTACATCAAGGAAGTGGTAAGGCTGCATGGAGTACCACTATCTATTGCATCTGACCGTGATCCTATATTCACCTCGAAGTTTTGGAAGAGTCTTCAACATGCTCTGGATACTGAGTTGAACTTCAGTATGGATTATCATCCTCAAACTGATTGCCAATCCGAGTGGACTATCCAAACACTTGGGGACATATTGAGAGCGTTCTCAATGGAATTAAAAGGAGGGTGGGATCAACATCTTCCTCTGGTTGAGTTCTCTTATAATAACAGTTTCCACTCAAGCATCCAAATGACACCTTATGAAGACCTGTATGGGAAGAGGTGCAGAACACCAGCATGTTGGGATGAAGTTAGTGAGCGTAAGCTACTAGGACCTGAAATGATCGAAGAAAAGGTGGAGAAGGTGAAAACCATTCAGCAGCATATCAAGGTAGCCTAGAGTCGACAAAAGAGTTATGCAGATAACCGTCAATGAGACCTTGAATTTAAAGTAGGGTACATGGTATTTCTACACATATCTCTGTGGAAGAAGGTCATGAGGTTTGGAAATAAAGGGAAGTTAAGTCCTAGGTACATTGTCCCCTTTGAGATTCTTGATCGTGTCGGGGATGTAGCCTATCGATTATCACTTCCACCTACCATGGCCAAAGTACATGATGTATTTCATGTATCCCTCTTAAAGAAGTACATACCATACCCTTCACATGTACTCTCTTCTGAGGTGGTACAGTTGGAGGATGATCTTTCCTACGAGGAGCGGCCAGTGAAGATCTTGGATCGTAGAGACAAAGTTCTACGCAACATGACTACTCATCTGGTCAAGGTACTATGGTGAAATCATAAGTACGAAGAGGAAACATGGTAACTGGGGGAATAAATGAAGTAAAAGTACCCACATCTTTTTGTGGCCTAGAATGTAAAATGAAAATTTGAGGGTGAAATTTCTTAATGGGGGGAGATTGTAATGACCCAAACCTTTGTTAATGAAAATCCCTCTGGATTTAATTAAATGTCTTAATATGTGAAATGGTTATACAACATATGAACTTATTTTGGTTTTGTATTTTAAAATACCATTAAGAATTGTGACCGTTTCTTTTGTAGCCGTTGAACAGTGATCACATGATTAGTATAAATATGAGCTTTAACAAATCCAATTTACTCAGACAAAGGAAGCAGTGACCTCATCAGGTAGAATTTATCCATACGAAGCCCATTTGTCAGAGCTTGGAAAAGAGGTGGCATAATTGGACTTCACTCTTGACCAATCCCTAGCCGGGATTCAATAGGTTAAGCTCGAACGGAACTGCCTATGGGAGAAGTTGAAGTTGATAGAGATCACCACACGAGCAATGTTATCCGAGCCACCCCAAGAGTCTGTCACCATCGCATACCTCACCCTTCGGTCTTATACGGGTGTTTTAAGGGGTTATTTAACAAGACCCTAGTACTATGGCTATGTAAATTTTTTTATATAATAATGAATATACTTTCATTTTATTATTGTTACCTTGTAAATAGTTTTTTTAAATCACAAATAGTATTTTTAGTTAATGTTCAACTAAGAAATCAATTTTGATGAATTAATGGATTTTTGTATTAAATAATATTTTAATAAAATATTATTATTATTATTATTAAATTTATTTTTATTAAATATAAATCATCGTATAATTTTATGAATGCAATTATTTTTATTAAGGTTCGAAAGCCATTTTTGTCAAAACCCGTGAATTTTTGATAAATGTCGATTTTTATTTTAAAAGTGAAAATTAACATATTTATAAAATTATTTAGACAAAATAAATATTATTTCTGAAATAATGACATCAAAATTATCCAATGGTGAATTTTTCATAATTTTCTGAGACAGTCAAATTTTTGGGTAAAAGTTATATACCGTTTAAATATATAATGTGTTTTATGACATCATAATGACCCAATAGTGATGTAATAAAATACTATAAACTTTATCTTAGACTAATATATGTTTTACCAATAAATTAATGTGATTTTGGGCGTGTTCTACTTATTTTACAAAGCATTAACAAACCCTTTAAGACTTATAAAACATCTTGTCTTTTTAAATTGTTTTCCTTGGGAGTGTGACTCACCTCCACATAAGCAACCTCATTATTTTAAGAAGTTAGGAATTTGGACTTATAAAATATTTTTTTACACTTACCTTTTCCAAAAACCATGGGAAAAAACCATGGGATGGTTTGTGGTTTGGATTAGTTTAATGTGAGGTGTCCCAAACCTAAATAATAAATAATTCCCTCACATTTCCTATATAAACCCACCCAAACTCCCACTTTCTCCTCACTCAAAGCCTTTGGATTTCGTCCAAACTCTTCCCTCCTATCTATAGAATCCTACCAAGGTTCCCCAAGATCCCAAGAAGCCTCTCTCAAGCCTTTGAAAGCACACTTCCAAGTAAGGGTATTTCTTCCTTCCTCATTTTTGTCCAATTTTCTTTAAGTTGTTATGCTCTTTTAATTTCAATTATAAATGTTGGGGGTATGGTTTCGCACCTCCCCTATACTTCCATATTTATGTTTGAATGATGGGAGACCCCTTTCTATCTCATTAAATGCCTCCCATGTACACTTGTTACTATGCCAAAATTCCGAAAGGAATTTCTCTCTCCTCATTTACATTCAAGCAATTATTTTGTATCATAAATCTAAATTCTATTAAATTTGTTGGGATATGTATCTATATGACCCCATTACTATCCATGTCCTTTAAATATGATGAGACACCCCTTTATCTCTAATCAACCATTTTTATAAGTTCTTATGTCACACCGTTATGCTGCCGAAATTGCACCGTGTTTTTCCAAGCCAAAGTCATTGTGAAGTGAATACCATGCCCATTTATCTATCAAGGGTATTAACCTTTTTGAACATTTAATTATTGTTTAAATTGTTTCATGTATATATTCCACATAATTTTATCATGGAATAAATTATTATGTTGAATGATTCAATGTTTTATGATCCATGTTGTAACACCCAAAGCTTCCATGGTACGCTTCTCTTTGAATAATAGAGCAGCGTGTGTTGTACGCAACCTCGAGTTCTAACACACCACGACCAATGAAAGTAGCTGTTATGAATAGTAATACCCAAATTTTTAAATTATATAAATTTTATATTTCAAAATGGAATTCATTTTTGGATTCGGAATATCGAAATTATCCTAAGTTGAATTTTTTGTAATTTTATGAGAACTTCCAATTTTCTATGAATAGAAAAAATACTTAAAAACAAATTTTTTAATAAAAATAAATTATAGTGATAAATTATACTATTGAGTGGTTTTAAAGTATAATTAGAATATATTTTTACCATTTTATCCAATGGTGGTCATTATAATTAATTTCACTTTGAAATTGGACATAAACAATTGTCAATCTTTTGATTGATATTGTTTCTTAAAAACACGCTATTTGTTTTGACAATGAGAATTAATTATAAAATTAATTAATGCAACTTATATTTTTGGAATTTTGTAAAATAGACATCATTTTTGAATTCAGAATATCAATTATAGCTTAGGGTTAATTTTTGGTATTGTTCTGAAAAACTTCGATTTTTGATGAATAGTGAAACCACTAAGTGGTAGTTAAAAATACTGATTTTTCGTTTAAATGAAATTTTACCAACTCTATGATTTGAATTTCCAAAATCTGACATACATCATTTTCATTAGGAAGTAAAATGTGGTTCAATGGGATTAAAATAATTTTTGGTGAATAGTAACTTTTAAGTTCTATTAATCGCGATTAAAGGTAATTAGTGTAATTTAAGGTAAATATAATGTTATAATAATATAAAATTACCTTTACACTTTTCCTACCCTTATTGGATGAGTCATGGCCGACCAATACAATCCATGGGTCAACTTGGGGACCTCATGGAGCCACTTGGGTAAGAAAATGACATTAATAACTTTTTATTTAAAGTAAAAATAAAATTGTCACAAACATGTGTTGTTTTACTAAAAAATTTTTTATAAGGGGTTATAGAAGTCATATTTTCGACTATAAATATTAATTGGAAAGATAAAAATATTTCATACTTCATAGTAATTTTTTTATAATTTTTAGGCATTAAATAAATAAATTTATTTATCACACCATGATGATGCAACGATTACCTCATTAATTAACGATTTAAATAAAATGAAAAGATACTGTAAAATCTAATACTTAAACTTGTCAAAAACCTATTGGATGAGTATATTTAGAACCCTTATCACCTTATCCTCGAAATATATAATTTTGGGACCTTTTAAATCCGAAAATCACTTCATAATAATGTAACATTTCATGACTTTCCAAGAGTGCCCCTCTTCTCCTCTTATAAAAGGCCCCCACCACTACCACCTTATTAACACCTTCCAAGCCATTTGGCTCGACCAAAATCTACCCAAATACTCTATAAAATTCCCTCTCTTACTCCTAGACTCCTAAATTTGGGAATAAGTCTTCCCAAGGAAGCCTTTGGATCAAATCAAAAAGAGTTACCCGATTTTAAGGTAATGTCTTCTCTTATGTTCTTTTGTATTATTTTGCTTCTCCAACCCCTTAAACTCTTGTTATTACTTTATTTTGTAACAACACCAGTATATTCAATATAATAGGATGTTGTTATGATAAATATTCAATCTACACTTACACACACCTCTGTCTAATGGTTAAGGAACATACTGTTTCCGTGGATGGCGAATTACTGCCTCACGAAACGATGATTGTTCTATCTTCTCCTACCACCCCACATGGTGGCCATTATGATGACACTATATTTATTTATGATATATATTATATTTATTTCCTCTCTATGCTTCTGTATTTTACATTTAAAACATACCTTTAAGCTTTTCATGTTGTGAAAATGCGATAATTTCATTTGAGGAAGTGTGGACCACCGCCCCCTCAAGTGATGTGACTCATTCATGCAATACATGGAATGTATAAAGAATGAAATTAATGAAATTATGTGACCTATATAAAATATATATTATAATATAATTATAATATATATATATATCTCATTTATTTTTAATTCCATTAAATACGAAATAGAAATGAAAGTAGCGTTCATGCGTACGTACGACTTACTGTCTCCATGAACGGTGCATTTTATTTCTTACCTCTAAATGTTATGTAATATTATAAATGAATTTATATACTGGATATATATGATATATATGATATCTACTTCATGAATATAATTCTGGATATAATGGATATTTTACCACATGAACAACTTGTAATTATAAGAAGTTTATTTTTGACTCAAGTACCAAAGATCGACAAAACGACCGTTATTAACTTAAATAATTACATAATGTTAATAACATGGTAATAAGTGATATAAAAGGAATAATGAACTTTAAAAAGGTTCTTAAGCAAGTAAAAATTAACTCTAGTTTATTATTCAGGATATTAAATAATGATCGAGTCAAGTCGGACACGAGGTAAGGGAACTTCTTAACCCAATTTCCGTTCTTTGGGTTAATCTCCTACTTGAAAATTATGTCATGATATTATTATGTCCTATCTTGTATTTGTAATTTCTTTATGCTTACTTATAGTGAATACACATAATAGATATATTTTATTTAAAAAAATAATCTTTTCAAGCGGCTTCATCTCAATCTTCTTTCATTGAGGCATATTATGTTTTAATACAAGACTTTTTTTATACGGTGTATAAACCCCTTTGACTTTTACGTTTATTCAAAAGGAATATTTTTATACGAAGAATTTTAATAAATGAAATAATGGAATGTTTTTTTTGTCGTACGTATGCGGTGACAATGACTTCTCCACCGTCGTGACCATTATTTGAGTTTCGGCTTCCTCTACAAGCCATAACTTTAAAAAAAAATGAAAAATAAATACCATGTTTTACTTTTCTTTTATTTTGGTATTGAAAATGGTTTTGATAATGTTTGTATTATATCAATGTGTTGTATTGATATCTTGTGATTGAAATGTGGAAATGTTATGTTTCCTTTATGCATGTTTTATGTGATACAATTATGTTATGGTTTATGATATGTTTAAACCTTTTCATATGAGAAATGCATTGGACTTAATAAGTGACGGGTGGAGCCCGCTATATCTCCTCGATGCATCGGTAGGTCTCATGAGACAAACTAGTGTCTTAGCACGAGGCCTTGACAAAATCTTATTTGTAGTCTTGGCACGAGGCCTTGGATACGTGATTATGATAGTCTGGAATTATGCATTCCATCATTATGAAAGTGGTTATTGATATTGCATGTGATTATTCGACTAGAAGAATATCCATGTGAATAAGTAAATGGCCTTATTTCATTTTATTTTTTCCATATTATGATGAAGTTCAAGTTTAAAAGGATTTTGTTTTAGTTATACATTTCCTTAAATGTTTATATTTATTTATGAAAGTTTCTGCTGTATTGTTATCCTTACTGAGCATCTGAGCTCACCCCTTTCTACGTTTTACTTTCCCAGGATGTGAAGAAATATTTTATGAATAACTTACAGGGATAGTCTTAAGGGGATATGAGTGTGGACTATGGAGACCATGTTATTGTAGTTTTTCACTTTATGATGTAATGTAACATTTAAGAATGTATCTAGTGTTTCCAAGGCTACTAAACTAATTTTTCTTTCGAGACTTGATGTTTTGTGATCATGCCAATGTTACGTAATAACGCACTGACTCTGGGTAACTGGGGGTTGGGGCATTACAGTTGGTATCAGAGGCTGTTTAGTACTAACCTTGGAAGATAGATTTAGAAAAACTCTGATTAGAGCACATATCCATAAGATAGACTTTGAGGATTAGTATAGAAGAACTTCCTAGAATTTTGGTATTATAGATATTTTGTGAGTTTTTTGAGAAATAAATCTCTGTTTGGATACGAGCAGGTAGAGGCAACTCTGGTACAAATGTACTTAGGGGTAAAACTCTAAAAAACCGCTTTGAGCTAGACTCGAACGGGAACTGGTGCACGACAACGGGCCTTGCTGCACTCTTGGTTACGACACTCCTGGGGGATATGCTTAGGATAAATCTAATTTTCTTTACAAACCATTATGAAGGGTTTATGAGTATATACTTCCTCAAATAAAACATTTTTATGATTATGGATTATATCCATAAACTGTTCAATTTATGTTAAGTGTTTTACAAGTAGGGAATTATGTATTTTGATTAATAAACTGATCTAGTTTATGCCATTGTTTAGAAATGGAACCTAGTGGAAGGAATGAAAACTGTATCAATGCATGCACTCCATATAGGGATTTCCCTCCTGCTCAAGATAATTATAGTGGAGTTGGTGATACAACTAGTGCTGATCAAATTATCACCATACTAGGAAAACTCACTCAGGTTATGAATAATAACTTCACTCGTATGGAGCACCCTGATCCGCAACGTGGAGGATCAATGTTAGATCGTTTCATGAGGACACAACCGTCAACATTCAATGGGGGTACAAATCCATTAGTAGCTGAGCAATGGATAAACTCCTTAGAGAAAATATTCCATGCCTTAGGGAGTAGCGAAAGGGACAAAGTTGTCATGGCAATTTACCGCCTCACTGGAGATGCTGATCAATGGTGGTCGCTGATTAAAAACACAAAGGAAGATGAAGAAGTATCAAGTATGGAATGAAGGGAGTTTAAGGAAATTTTCTTGGAAAAATACTTTCCACATGACCATCGAGCAAATATGGAAAGGCAATTTCTGAGTCTGAGGCAGAAGGAGGATGAGAATGTCTCAAAGTATGAGGCCAACTTTACAAAGTTAGCGAGGCATGCTACAGATTATATACGTAACCCAAGAAGTAAGATTGATCATTTCTTTGATGGGTTAAAACCATTTCTCCATCAAGTTTTAGTATCACAATCCTTCTCATCGTACGAAGATATTGTCTCGTATGCTATCAAGACAGAAAAGAAATTCTCTAAATCTTATGACAATAAAGTAAAGCAAGAGAAGAAGAGAATGGTGGAACAAGAGACAGATAAAGGGAAAAAGGGAAAGAAGTATTTTCCATTATGCGATAATTGTGGGAAGAATCACCTCGGTACATGCCTAAAAGGAATGGGAGTTTGTTATAAATGTAGAGAAAAAGGTCACTAGGCTCGTGATTGCAAGGGAAAGAAAGAGGCTATCAATGTTGAATGCTACAATTATAGAGAAATGGGGAATTATGAAAATGAATGTACTAAGCGTCAGAGAAACTTACCTCAGAAAAGGCCAAGGGATCAAGGCCAAGCTTATGATGTTACTACAGATGAAGTTGAATAATTATTGTATTTTTGTTTTTGGACTCAAGAACTATATTATGTTTATAAGAATAATGTGAAATATATATAATGATTGTACTACAATACTTGTTGTTTTAATTAAGGTTTTAATATGATGAAGGTAATCATATTTTTAGTATGTGACAATAAGAGAAACTTTACTTTATTCAGGGAATCTGATGTTACAATTGATTTTGGAATTTAGAGACCTTTTAGAGAAAGTCTGGACAGAGGTATTTTGGATAACTATAAAGGTTGGAATGGATTAAGTTGAACTTTGGATAGTATTTTTTAAGGTTAAAACATTTCTGAAGATTATTTTTGGAATATTATAATACTATAGTTTTAGAAAAAGGACAACCTGCAGGTCGGGGGATAACCCGTCGCGTCAGACAAAGCTGCAGGAATCGAACCCACAACCATAGTGCGATAGGCCTTTATTACCTACCACTAGCCTACATGAAGTCCCTGGTTATTACAAAATAGTTTTCCTAATCTAAATGGTATGTGTTAATATTTGGAACCTTGTACGATTAGGATAAATATAACATTTTTGAGTTCTATTATCTTTTTGAGTGAAAGATGGGTTTGTGGTAAAAATTTATTAAAGAATGAAAGTCTACACGACAAGTATGTATATTTCCTTACGTTATTAGTAAATCTCCTAAATAAATTCCTCAACTGTATGAAAGTTAACTTAAAAAAAATGTTGTTAGTTAACTTTTCCTACTGGGGAATCAATGATCGCTTAACCAATCACAAGTTTATGATTTTCTTGTAGTTAACTTTCTCCTGATCCTATTTTCTAAAACTCTCCATCAGACCTTGATGGTTTGCTTTTCCTCCATATCCATGTTTTCATAGAATCCTAGTATGGGCTATCTCGGGTGACCTTTATACTTATTTTTCTTTCTTTTAAAGTTATATTTTTATTAACCCTATATCCGATGTGGGTTTTCCACAAAGGTATTTCCTATTTTAAACCTTTTATTTTCAAAGAAAAATTTCAAATTTTGGGGACGTAATTTATTGAAGGAGGGGAGAATGTAACACCCCAAGCTTCCATGGTACGATTCTCTTTGAATAATATAGCAGCGTGTGTTGTACGCAACCTCGAGTTCTAACACACCGCGACCAATAAAAGTAGCCGTTATGAATATTAATACCCAACTTTTGTAATTATATAAATTTTATATTTCAAAATGGACTTCATTTTTGGATTCGGAATATCGAAATTATCCTAAGTTGAATTTTTTGTAATTTTCTGAGAACTTCCAATTTTCTATGAATAGAAAAAATACTTAAAAACAACTTTTTTAATCAAAATAATTTATAGTGATAAATTATACTATTTAGTTGTTTTAAAGTATAATTAGAATATCTTTTTACCATTTTATCTAATGGTGGTCATTAGAATTAATTTCACTTTGAAATTGGACATAAACAATTGTCAATATTTTGATTGATATTATTTCTTAAAAACGCGCTATTTGTTTTGACAACGGGAATTAATTATAAAATTAATTAATGCAACTTATATTTTTGGAATTTCGTAAAATAGACATCATTTTTTAATTCATAATATCAATTATAGCTTAGAGTGAATTTTTGGTATTGTTCTGAAAAACTTCGATTTTTAATGAATAGTGAAACCACAAAGTGGTAGTTAAGAAAACTGATTTTTCATTTAAATGAAATTTTACCACCTCTGTGATTTGAATTTCAAAAATCCAACAAACATATAATTAGGAAGTAAAATTTGGTTCAATGGGATTAAAATAATTTTTGGTGAATAGTAACTTTTAAGTTCTATTAATCACAATTAAAGGTAATTAGTGTAATTTAAGGTAAATATAATGTTATAATAATATGAAATTACCTTTACACATTTCCTAACCCTATTGGATGATCCATTGACGACTAAGACAATCCATGGGTCAACTTGGGGACCCCATGGAGCCACTTGGGTAAGAAAATGACATTAATAACTTTTTATTTAAAGTAAAAATAAAATTGTCACAAACATGTGTTGTTTTACTAAAACAATTTTTATAAGGGGTTATAGATGTAATATTTTCGACTATAAATATTCATTGGAAAGATAAAAGGATTTACTATGTCATGGAAATTTGTTTATAATTTTTAGGCATTAAATAAATAAATTTATTTATCACACCATGATGATGCAACGATTACCTCATTAATTAATGTTTTAAATAAAATGAAAAGATAATGTAAAATCTAAGACTTAAAATTGTCAAAAACCTATTTTATGAGTATATTTTGAACCCTTATCACCTTATCCTAGAAATATATAATTTTCGGACCTTTTAAATCCGAAAAGCACTTCATAATAATGTAACATTTCATGACTTTCCAAGAGTGCCCCTTTTCTCCTCTTATAAAAGGCCCCCACCACTACCACATTATTCACACCTTCCAAGCCATTTGGCTCGGAAAACCTCTGCCCAAATACTCTCTAAACTTCCCTATCTTACTCTTAGAATCATCAATTTGGGTATAAGTCTTCCCAAGGAAGCCTTTGGATCAAATCAAAAAGAGTTACCTGATTTTAAGGTAATGTCTTCTCTTATGTTCTTTTGTATTATTTTGCTTCTCCAACCCATTAAACTCTTTTTATTCCTTTATTTTGTAAAAACACAAGTATATTAAATATACTAGGATGTTTTTATGATAATTATTCAAGCTACACTTACACACACCTCTGTCTAATTGTTAAGGAACATACTGTTTCCGTGGATGGCGAATTACTGCCTCACGAAACGATGATTGTTCTATCTTCTCCTACCACCCCTCATGGTGGCCATTATGATGACACTATATTTATTTATGATATATATTATATTTCTTTCCTCTATATTCTTCTTTATTTTACATTTAAAACATACCTTTATGCTTTTCATGTTGTGAAAATGTGATAATTTCATTTGAGGAATTGTGTACTACCACCCCCTCAAGGGATGTGACTCATTCATGCAATATATGGAATGTATAAAGAATGAAATTAATGAAATTATGTGACCTATATAACATATATATTATAATATAATTATAATATATATATATATCTCATTTAGTTTTAATTCCATTAAATACAAAATAGAAATGAAAGTAGCGTTCATGCGTACGTACGACTTACCGTCTCCATGAACGGTGCATTTTATTTCTTACCTCTAAATGTTATGTAATATTATAAATGAATTTATATACTAGATATATATGATATATATGATATCTACATCATGAATATAATTCTGGATATAATGGATATTTTACCACATGAACAACTTGTAATTATAAGAAGTTTATTTTTGACTCAAGTACCAAAGATCGACAAAACGACCGTTATTAACTTAAATAATTAAACAATGTTCATAACATGGTAATAAGTGATATAAAAGGAATAATGAACTTGAAAAAGGTTCTTAATCAAGTAGAAATTACTCGAGTTTATTATTTAGGAGATTAAAGAACGATCGAGTCAAGTCGGACACGAGGTAAGGGAACTTCTTAACCCAATTTCGGTTCTTTGGGTTAATATCCTACTTGAAAATTATGTCATGATATTATTATGTCCTATCTTGTATTTGTAATTTCTTTATGTGTACTTATAGTGAATACACATAATAGATATATTTTATTTAAAAAATGATCTTTGTAAGGGACTTCGTCTCAATCTTCTTTCATTGAGGCATATTCTGTTTTAATACAAGACTTTCTTTTATACGGTGGATAAACCCCTTTGACTTTTACGTTTATTCAAAAGTAATCTTTTTATACGAATCATTTTACTAAACAACAAAATGGAATGTTTTTTTGTCATACGTATGCGGCGACAATGACTTCTCCGCTGCCGTGACCATTATTTGAGTTTCGGCTTCCTCTACAAGCCATAACTTTTAAAAAAAAATGAAAAATAAATACCATGTTTTAATTTTCTTTTATTTTGGTATTGAAAATGGTTTTGATAATGTTTGATTTATATGAATGTGTTGTATTGATATCTTGTGATTGAAATGTGGAAATGTTATGTTTACTTTATTCATGTTTTATGTGATATAATTATGTTATGGTTTATGATATGTTTAAACCTGTTTATATGAGGAATTAATTAGACTTAATAAGTGACGGGTGGAGCCCACTATAGATCCTCGATTCATCGGTAGGTCTTATGAGACAAACTAGTGTCTTGGCACGAGGCGTTGACAAAATCTTATTTGTAGTCTTGGCACGGGGCCTTGGCTACGTGGTTATGATAGTCTGGCATTATGCATTCTATCATTATGAAAGTGGTTATTGATATTGCATGTGATTATTCGACTAGAAGAATATCCATGTGAATAAGTAAATGGAATTATTTATTTTTATTTTTTCCATATTATGCTGAAGTTCAAGTTTAAAAGGCTTTTGTTTTAGTTATACATTGCCTTAAATGTTTATGTTTATTTATAAAAGTTTCTGCTGTATTGTTATCCTTACTGAGAATCTGAGCTCACCCCTTTCTATGCTTTATTTTCCCAGGATGTGAAGAAATATTTTATGACTGGACTACAGGGATAGTCTTAAGGGGATATGAGTGTGGACTATGGAGACCATATTATTGTAGTTTTTCACTTTATGATTTAATGTAACATTTAAGAATGTATCTAGTGTTTCCAAGGCTACTAAACTAATCAGTATTTTGAGACTTGATCTTTTGTGATCATGATAATTTTACATAATAATGCACCAAATTTGGGTAACTGGGGTCAGGGCGTTACACATGTGGAACACTTATGCATGAAAAGAAATGTTTAAAGGAGGGTGTTCCCTGATAGCACTCCAATGCATTGGGTAAAGTATAGTATCATGATACATTATGTGTAATGAGGGTTTAATCATGCTAATTAAAGTTTAAAGGGGGTTTACTCTTGCTTCATGTGCAATGAGGGTTTACTCATGCTCTATGTGCAATGAGTCTTGGCTCATGCTAATTCTATGTTAAGTGTTGTTGCCACATTTCCATGTTATGATTATCATGCTTTTCATGACTTTATGTTTATGCTTCTCATGTTCTATATTGATATTCATATTGTCTAACATGTATTGTATTCCTCATGTTATTCCATGTTTATTCCCTTACTGGGCTTTATAGCTCACCCTTTTCTTATGCATGTTCTCAGGTTATCCCATGCAATGCTAAGTATGAGGGAATGTAGTGGTCATGTAAAGGAATTTTTCAATAAAGATGTTGCATGTTTTATGTTCTAAGTTGTTATGTAATAATCATAATCCCCAAAGACACTAGACCTCTTGATCTTTTATGCTGTATCAAGTGAAATTTTTATGTAATAAATCAAGTTTAAGTTGTTAATAAAAGAAGAGTTGTCATAAGTGTGAAGAAGCTTCCATAGTGTTGAAGAATTAGTTGTTGTCAGCTCTGATCCTAAGCATTCCTGAGTCTAACGTTGGACATGTAGTAAAATGTGATGAATCTGGTTCTATCTTATGTTATGTTATGGTGTAGAGTGATAAATTAGTCACTTTGGGTTTCATCAGCTTTTAACCCACAATATGAAACACTCTAATCCTATATTTTAGTTTGTAGTTGCAGTCCATGCATTGAAATGATCATGACAGAACCACTTGGGAGATAGATTTGCTGGGTACTTTGGCACCTAGAGTGCATATAATATTTTCTCATTGCATGAAAATAATCCTTAGCAGATGAATTTCATAGAGTACTTGTATATGTTTGAAATTGATAAATAGTATTCAACTAGAAATGGAAATGTAGTAATAAATTTATTGGGCTAGAAAATGTAGGAGACAAGAGAATGGATTTCATTAGCTGAATAGAAGATCTTATCTTCACTATAAGACTAGTTGGTGGGTGTAGTTGAGGGTTTAAGTGAAGAAATGTGAGTATCCTTAGAGATAATGTCTTCATTGGTTAAACAAGTAAAGACAAGTTAGAATATTTTTCTATAATGTATCATGATGTGTGATATGTTGGAAGAATGTGAAACTATTTCCGGATTGAATTTTGATATACATGGAGTGTTTATAGTTCGTAGCATGGTAATTGTCACATGTTCCATGAGATATGAGTTTATGAGATCCAATAATGCTTTTAAGTGGTATGTTCACCCAAGGCCAACCATGATTTATAATAATGAAAAGTGGATGTTCTGGTGGCCCTCCATAGTAAGAGACAACGAAGTCTTTGATTCCCATTGATTGAATTGTCCAAAAATTATCACCAAGTGTCAGAGTTGATAGTTGAATTGGAATGTTCACCCAAGGCTGACCTATTTTATCTCATAGTTTTGGTAATTATAATAGAAGTCTATGAGTAGATAGTTGAAGTTGTGTATAACCTTTTATCCTTAAATCGATGAGCAGTTAGGAAGGATGATACAAACCATATAGAGCATGATTCAGGATTTTATTATAGATTTTGGCCACCAGATGCATCTTTTGGGGAGATACAAATTCTGGTAGTATAAGACACTCAAGTGTTCAACAGATATTTGTAATTTCTACTATTAGTTATGTGGACAGTCCCTCTACCTTAATAGGATCAAGACATCAAGTGTTCAACATATATTTATAAATTTTTATCAAAAATATTTTGAATAAGAGGAAAGCATAAGTGGGAGTGATCACATGTCAACTATAAAACATGAGAATAGAATACTATAAAATTTGAAGAAAGAAGGGACATCTATTAAAAAAAATTGAAGGGAGTTACAAAACTGGATATTCCCAAGAAAATCAATAAGAAGGTTGATCTTTCATCCTTGGGTAACAAACCTAATAAATTTAGGAAAAATGAATCATAAAAAATGATTCATGATAATAAATAATCGACATATATGGTGCATACCACACTCGATAAATTTAGACATAAAAGGAAACATCATAAATCAATAAAATACATAAAAGGAAACATGAGAAATCAAGAAAATGTTAGGTCATGAAAATGTTTGGTGGCAAATATGTTCCACACATGATACATATACAAACTGACTGTTAGCATATTTGTCCAACATATTAACAATACAACTAATCACAGTCCGATAATGAACACAACTCATCACCCTCTACACCTCCATCTCTACTTCCTACTACCAACTGTAAGAACATTATATTGAAAATTAAATATTGTTGTATATTTATATTTAAAATTAAAACCAATAAAAGTTTTCAAACAAAATTATTTTGAATTTTTTGATTTACCGACTCACCACCAATCAATGCAATACCAAAATGGGCAGATTCAGTCGTCTTCTAATACAAATCAATCAATTCTTTCTGCAAAGCAGATATCTAAGCCCCTGGTCTTGAACTGTGGTTAGAAGAGAAACAATCTCTCTCTAAGTATCTTAGGGTATGGACTGAATACAACCTGGAGTAGTTGTAGCTGCAATCCTCGGTGGCCTTCCAAAGACCTCAGATGGTACGGGTCCCAAACCCATCCCGCGCACTCTACTGGGATGCTTCTTCCTAAGGAATTTAGCAATCGGGTCATCCTGGGAGACTGAGTAGGACTGCGCAGGATTGACATCCCACAGTTCTTTAATTTTTACCTATAAATCAAATAACAGTCATATTAGAAGCAATATATATTAACATAGTAACAACTGTTAATAAGTTATTACAATGAAAAATGAGTTCATACCCCAACTTCTATAACAGGCTCATTAACAAAACATCCATCAGTTTTTTGGTGAACATTCAACCACACTTTTGTTCTAGATGCTTCATTCCCTAAACTCTGTTACATTATTAAACAAACATAAATAAAAAAATTAATATATTAAATACATAATATTTTCTTATAAATATTTAAACTAATGAAAAGATTACCAGAGTAGATCGGCTTCTAGAAAAACTCTTTGACCCTAAAGTGTGAGGGATGACCTGCTTAGCCCGGCTTGATGCATTCTTTCTTGAAAGATCCTAAAATAAATAAAATGAAATTTAATAGTAATGCATTCAATGTAATATTTTCTTTATATATATGTATAAATGTAAAATGAGATTAATATAGTAATATATATTTAAATACCATCTGCTTCTCATCATGATGTCTGTTAACAAAAACTTTCCATTGCTCTTTGGGTACCCCATTAGGTAGCTTGTCATACATCTATTGGGTGGTCAATGAAGTATCATTGACATCACCCCATAATCACCATTTAAAGAGTTTCGATTTTTTTTCCAAGATTTTTCAATTTCTACTTTCGTGTTATAACATCAACAACTGTAAAGTGGAAAAACATATGTACACAGAAATTCATTTTGAAAATATTAATAACATGACATTCAATTAAACCATAATGTATTAAAATTACCTTTATTTGGGAATAAAAAACTTCATTTTTCCAACTTGGAGAAATATTCCTCTAATCATCATACAAAATAGGAAGGGAAATGGGCTCCGAGGCTAGCTAGCCTAAAATATGGCCAAGTAATCCCGTGGTGTCATCTGTAGAGACCCCATATGAATCAAATAGGATAACTATATTATATTCAGTTAGATTCCATACATATAAACTTTTTATATTTTCCTCCACACTTGCATTGTTTCCATATTTAATGAACAAACAGTTAGTATAAAAAAAATTGCAATAAATTTATTCATATTAATTTTTTTACCTATAACAGTCATACTACAATATCTCTATGAGGAACTAGAAGTGGTGAATCGCTCCCCCACTACTGAGGCTCCTGAAGTGGGAGGAGGCAACTGAGATACTGAAGGGACAATCATAGAGGGTGTGAGAGATGGTGCATGGGGGCAAGCAGATGGTGGCTCAGATGCCATAGGGATGGAGACAGATGGATCGTTATCTGTTGCAGTGGTCAATAAAACAATATATCACTTCCTCCTTGGCATTACAGTCATTTAATCAAATAAAATTAAGTTTAGAACATATATTTCAATAAAATTATGCAGAAAAAAATTAAAAATGATAAAAGATGCACAATAATAACAAACCAAATATACATAACAATGATAATGAATGATTTCCCAAATGAAATGAGTGGTTTCTAAATGAATGCATAACTGTACATACAATCATTTTATACTTCAATCATGTTGGTTTCCTGCTCCATTAATTCATCCACTTCATTCATCCTTGATAGAATAATATTTTCAATATCATTATGGACAAATAATTACGATTCTTGTTGTTGATAAGATTCAATGTCAGAGGTCAAATATTCCACTTCATCACCCAAATTATACAAATCTCTTTGTTTTATGTGAGAAAATACACTCCACCCTTCATCCAAAACATCATTCACATAATATACCATTTTTGATTTAGATGATAAGATATATGGATCATGAAGCTCATGATCACGAACATCCATCAAGCGAGAGAAGTTCATAGAAGTAAATTGAAAGGAATCTCTTTTAACACCTCTGATAATATCGACCCAATTGAATTTGAATAAAACAACTGAAAAATGACCGTGGTAGTTTAATTCAATAATATCTATCAACTTTCCATAGTATCCTACTTCAAAAAATGTAAATATTCCACTATTCTGTGTTTTAAAACCCTCTTCTCGATTGACTGTATGAAATCTAAAGCCATTCACATTGTAAGCATCTTACTTTCTAACTTGTTTTAGAGGACCTCGAGCAAGAAACTTCAAATCTTCTAACAAATCTTCTCGAGTATCAATATTCATGATCTAAAAAAATAAATATACTTTATTATAATTAAAAAATACATGTGTCAACCTAATATTCGTATTTATTGCAATATTTATGAACTTACACACCGTGAAAACCATTCTACAAGATCTTTATTAACATATTTCATTATATCTTTCTCATTTCATGTTCGGCCACTCATTCGTCTCTTTGTTTGTATCATCAACTCTTCAATAAATGAATATGAAATTTCACTACTCAACAGCACATATCTATGTGCCTGTAATAATTCCATTTCTGTCAGTGTAACATTTGAGATCCTCCCAACTGATCATCCAATAAAAAGAAATATTTTTTATTTCCCATGTATTTGAAATTGATTCAATGTGTCCTCAACATGTCCAAATTGATTAAATCTTGTCTCAAAATTATCCAAGTATCTAGAACAAAAGGTAAGACACTCCTCTACCAAATAGACTTTAGTAATAGAGACTTCTAGTTGAGCTTTATTTCTCATGTATGATTTCAAATGCCCAAGATATATGTTAAATAAAATAAACATAATTATGCATTAAATTAAGTGAAAAATTGTTTAATTGATTTAAAAAAATATAAATAAAGTACCTCGCAATTGGATTCATCCATCGATAATGAACGGGGCCTCCTAATTTAGCTTCCTCAACCAAATGCACATTTAAATGCATCATGACAGTAAAAAAAGATATAGGGAAGATCATATCCATTGCACAAAGTGTAATTAAAAACCTCTCCTAAAGGTTTTCAAGATCAAATGGATGTAGAGATTTCTCACATAGTTGTCTGAAAAATGTGCAAAATTGGAGTATAATATCAGTAACTTTTTTAGGTAACAATGTATGTAATGCCAATGGTAGTAACTACTGTAACAAAATATGTGAATCATGACTTTTCAATCCATGTAACTTACAATTATTTAAGTCAACACACCTCGATATGTTACTTGAATAACCATAAGATACTTTAACATGCCTTAAAATTCGAAGGAATGTATGTAACGACCCGAAATTTTGAATAAATCTTGTTTCCTAATTTTGTGTGTTATTTTATTTTATTTTTATACTCAACAAAAATGTTTCATTTGATAACATGAGTATAATTAAAATGAGACGGTTGGGTTTTGACTGTTATATGACCATTGGTCAGTATGACTGCTGGAAACTAAACATTTTGATTATTGTCTCTAAATACAAGTAATCTTGGTTAATTAATATAGAAAGAAGATTCGATGGCCTCACCCAGTAGTCTTGGACCGATCGAAGCCCATCTAATAGAACTTGGGAAGGAGGTAGCACCACTGGACATTAATCTGGACCAAACCCAAGCTGAACTTCATCGTGTGAAGCTAGAACGGGACCGCCTTTGCGAGAAGTTCAAACTGATAGAAATTACTACTCGTGCGATGTTGGCTGAGCCTCCCTCAGATTCTCTCACCTTAGCACACCTTACACTTAGTTCCTATGCTGGTGTGATAAGGGGATATGTAAGGAGACCATAACTGCCATGTGTAATCCTTTGTTTTAAATAAAAATTGGTATTTCTTCTTATGATGATGTTTATGAATTTTCAAATGTCCGGATAAATATAGTATGCATATTTTTGGTGAATTTTAGAGAAATGATATTTTAAAAAATGTTTATGTAAACCTTAAATAATTAAAAATGTGTAATGATTTTCAAAAAATGGTCTTCTACAATTATGTTCAGTACGAAATTTAGAGTCTAATAAGATCAACTTAATTTTTGATGAATAGTAAATTATGAATAGTGATTTTATGTTTAGGATTAGTAATATGACCAAATGGATTAGTAATATCACTTAAATAAAGTATTAATATAATCTAGGCACCTTGATTAATTAATGTGATTCAATAAAATGGTTAAATAACGGTTTCATAAATTATTATTCAAGTATTAGTTTTTTCTAGGTGAATAGTGTTTTTTAATTAAAAATTAAATTAAAAATATTTAGAAAATTATTTTTATAAAATGGATTTCATTTTTGAACTCAGAGCATCGATATTATGTTAAGGTAAATTTTGGGGTTTTTTCTGAAAAAGTTGAATTTTTAGTGAATAGTAAAAATACAGTTTTAGGGTTTCTGTATGTTTAATGACATCATAACTGTGTCATGATGATGTCATGAGATATTTTCTGGGTTGGCCGACCAAAGATGATGAATTATTTTATTGGGGGCCCCATGTGGCCTAACTTCATGGGAAATATCTTGGGAGAGCACATGGTTTTGAGAAACCCACTTATGAGGTGTCCCTTGGCCATTAATGCCTTGTCCCCTCACTTTCCCTATAAATACCAAGCCATTCTCTCATCATTTGGACTCCAAAATAATTATCAACGAAGTTCTAGTCTCCTTACCTCCCAAGGAGTCCTCCCAAGATGCCCCCAAGCCCTCAAGTTCCAAACCTTTGAGTTTTAAGAGTTACGTTTTAAGGTAAGGGATCCGACCTCTCTCTTTATTTTCAAGTAATCTCTTTCATGTCATTTCTTTTATGATCCCTGTTATTATGTTGGAGGATGTTCTTTTATATTCATATTAATTCCCTTTTAATGTTCATATGATGAGATACCCCCTCTTGCTCTCATCAATTCATTTTAAGAATGTTTAAGTGGCGCCGTTAGGCTGCTGAATTTTTAAGGGATTCTTTCACCCTTCTCATTTTCAAGTTCTATTTTCTTGTCCAGTATTTCAAGTTCTTTTTTATTATGTTGGGGTATGATATATCTATCTATCATACTAATCTTTTATTCTCATATGATGAGATACCCCATTTTATCTCTTCAATTCAGTATTTTGAAGTTTTAAGTGGCGCCGTTAGGCTGCCGAATTTTTAAGTGGTTCTTTCACCCCTCTCGTTTTGAAGTTCTACTTTCATGTCAAGTCTTTCAAGTTCCTTTTTATTATGTTGGGGTATGATCTCTATATCTATCATACTTATCTTTTATGATCATATGATGAGATACCCCATTTTATCTCTTCAATTCAGTATTTTGAAATTTTAAGTGGCGCCGTTAGGCTGCCGAATTTTTAAGGGATTCGTTCACCTTTCTCATTTTTCAAAGTTCTACTTTCATGTCAAGTATTTCAAGTTCCTTTTGATCATGTTGGGGGTATTATATCTATATCTATCAAACTTATCTTTTATGTTCATATGATGAGATACCCTATTTGATCTCTTCAATTCATTTTTTGAAGTTTAAGTGACGCCGTTAGGCTGCCGAATTTTCATAAGAGAAATCTTATTTTTGTCTTCCTTTCATGTTATTCATTTCATTTGGAACATCTTTCAAATTTCATTACCATGTTCATATATCCTTCATATTCTTTACCTCTACTGTTTTATGGGTCATTTATGAATGTTTCACCCATGTCCCCTCTCTTTTCAATGTTTTCTAAAACCCTGAAAAGTAGCCGTTATGCTGCAGAATTTTCGTCTCAAAATGCCTCTCTCTTTTCTCAAAATTATTTTATGTTATTAAGTGAATACTCAAATCTCTTGTTTATACATGGGTATTCACATATATATCAAAGTTTTCTATTTTAAATTCTAGGATTTACATACATGAAACCCGCTTTCCCTTTCCGTGGGTTTAAAGTGACATAAAGATCATGTCTTTAAAGTAGTTTTTAAAACATTATGATTATGAAATGAAACCCAATTCTTTTATGCTATATGGGTTGTTTATAAAATTATTGATGATGATATATGTGTCTCACATGATAATAAAGACATGTCAAGGGTGCGCCCAGATAGCGCTCCAATGCATTGGGTAAAGACTTAATCTCTAGAGATGACCTTTTAGACTGATACCTTGGTGAATAACCTTGGTAATTTTTAATGACACCTTGGGGATGAAACTTGGTGAAACAAAATTATTGTCAATATTAAATTTTGTAGCCACATCTTCAAGTTATGATTTTTTTTTTATTATGATATGCCTCACTATTGCTTTCTCATGCCTTAAAATTCTTTTTCATGACATTGTTGAAGTATCTCAAGCTCACATGTAAAATGTTTCTCTTGTTTCCCTTACTGGGCCTTCTGCTCACCCTTTATTTTGATGTATGTCCCCAGGTTATGAGATGCAGTAATAAACCTAGGATGAACATGATGAGAAGCCTTTCAAGTGTTTAAGAAGAATGTTTTATGTTTTTATGTTTTAAGTTCCCAGTTTCCAATACACTAAACCTTAAAGATCCTCGGTTTTGTAAAATGTAATGAAAGTTTATGTGATAAAAAGGCAGGATTCTATAATTAGTATCAGAGGATGGTTTAGTTATTTGTGGAAATTAGGATATGAAAACATTGGGAAGAATCCTATAGAAAAGTTTATATATAGGAAATCTTCCTGGTATTTTGGTGAGTATTGAGTAATGGGTTGCCAAGAAAATACATCCCTGTCTGGATACGAGAAGGTAGAGGTGGCTCTGGAACAGATGTACATAGGGGTAAAACCCGAAAACACCGCTTTGAGCTAGACTCAAACGGGAACTGGTACACAAAAACGGGCCTTGCTGCACTCTTGGTTACGACACTCCCGGGGGATATGCTTTGGTAAATTCATAAGCTTAGTATGAACCATTATTAAAGGAACAAAGATAAAATAAAATAAAGATTCATATAAGAATATATGATCGTGAATAACCTATATGGGAACCTAGGGGATCACAAGTTAGGGTATACTTTTCTTCTACAAGTTATCCTTATATGCTTTAAGTTCCTTTTCATGATTATTGGCTAAGTATTTAAGCCCCTAATTATACTTTCTCTTCTTAGTTAATGGTGGGAAATGGAAGAACATGTCCCAACAAACAATGTGATAGAAAATGCGACGATTGCCATATTAATATGATAGAGATGATTAGGGGACTAAAAGATGATTATTATTTTGGAAGACGTTCACTATTTTGGGGACCCTATATGATCGAGGTAAATAGATTACTACGGTATTTTCATTGAGGAGTAAGGTTGACTTATATTTTGAAGAATCGATGAATTTAAGGTGGACTTATAGTAATTTAGGTTACTTATGGGAATGATTAACCTATCTTGGGTAAAATATGTTTAGGTTAGCTACTTTTGTTATAAGATGCTAGGAGTGGTTGATGTTGTTTGGAGATGAACAATGAAGTTTATTTTGGAAGACTATGTTATCAAATCCTTCTGGTATTTGGGTTTCAATCTTAGTTTGGTTTATTTCAAGGAATTTTAATGATAGTTATTTATGGAATGGTCTATGATAAAATTTGGGTAGTACCATGTAACTTTGAAGATTTAAAAGTAGTTTCCCTTCTTATGGGATTCTTTCTTTTTGAAGAGTTATTTTATATTACCCTTTCTGTTTTTGGGATAATGTTTAAAGATAGAAGAAATTGATAGTTAATCTTTTGTGGATTACGTGACTCTCAAGAAGATGATTCTTGTGTTTTGATGAGACCAAGTGTTTTTGAATGCTCATCGTTTAGAGAAAAGATTAGTTTTGGTAGAAACTTATTAAAGGATGAAACTCTACTTGAAGGTAGGTATATTTCCTTATATTTTTGTTCTATGTAGTAAATGAATTCCTCAAAATTATGAAAAGAAACTTAAAACAAAAATGTTGTTGGTTTATGTTTCCTACTAGGTAATCAAAGACCGTTTACACACATCATAAGTTTGGGATTTTCTCGTGGTCAAATTTCTCCTAATCATGTTTTCTATCACTCTCCCCCAGAACTTGACCTTTTGTTTTTCTTCCATATCCATGTTTTCCTCCATGGAATCCTAGTATGGGTTAACTCGGGTGACCTTTGTACTTCCCTTTATTTCTTTTAAAGTAATAGTGTTACTGACTCCTTTTCCGATGTGGGACTTTCAATGAAATTTCAAAACCCAATTTTAAAAATTTCGAGAACACAATTTCTTAAGGGGGGAAGATTCTAAAGACCCAAAATTTTGAATAAATATTGTTTCCTAATTTTGTGTGTTATTTTATTTTATTTTTATACTAAAAAAAATGTTTCATTTGATAACATGAGTATAATTAAAATGAGACCGTTGGGTTTTGACTGTTATATGACCATTGGTCAATATGACCGCTGGAAACTAAACGTTTTGATTATTGTATCTAAATACAAGTAATCTTGGTTAATTAATATAGAAAGAAGATTTGATGGCCTCACCCAGTAGTCTTGGACCGATCGAAGCCCATCTAACAGAACTTGGGAAGGATGTAGCACCACTGGGCTTTTCTCTGAACCAAACCCAAGCTGAACTTCATCCTGTGAAGCTAGAACGGGATCGCCTTCGCGGGAAGTTCAAACTGATAGAAATTACTACTCGTGCGATGTTGGCCGAGCCTCCCTCAGATTCTCTCACCTTAGAACACCTTACACTTAGGTCCTATGCTGGTGTGATAAGGGGCTATGTAAGGAGACTGTAACTGACTTGTGTAATCCTTTGTTTTAAATAAAAATTAGGATTTCTTCTTATGATGATGTTTATGACTTTTCAAATGTCCGGATAAATATAGTATGCATATTTTTGGTGAATTTTAGAGAAATGATATTTTAAAAAATGTTTATGTAAACCTTAAATAATTAAAAATGTGTAATGATTTAAAAAAAATTGTCTTCTACAATTATGTTCAGTACGAAATTTAGAGTCTAATAAGATCAACCTAATTTTTGATGAATAGTAAATTATGAATAGTGATTTTATGGTTAGGATTAGTAATGTGACCAAATAGATTAGTAATCTCACTTAAACAAAGTATTAATATAATCTAGGCACCTTGATTAAGTAATGTGATTCAATAAAATGGTTAAATAACGGTTTTATAAATTATTATTCAAGTATTAGTTTTTTTGGGTGAATAGTGTTTTTAATTAAAAATTAAATTAAAAATATTTAGAAAATTATTTTTATAAAATGGATTTCATTTTTGAACTCAGAGCATCAATATTATGTTAAGGAAAATTTTGGGGTTTTTTCTGAAAAAGTTGAATTTTCAATGAATAGTAAAAATACAATTTTTGGGTTTCGGTATGTTTAATGACATCATAACTGTGTCATGATTATTTCATGATATATTTTATGGGTTGGACTACCAAAGGTGATTAATTATTGTATTGGGGGCCCCATGTGGCCTAACTTCATGGGAAATATCTTGGGAGAGCACATGGTTTTGAGAAACCCACTTATGAGGTGTCCCTTGGCCATTAATGCCTTGTCCCCTCACTTTCCCTATAAATAACAAGTCATTATCTCATCATTTGGACTTCAAAATAATTATCAACGACGTTCTGGTCTCCTTACCTCCCAAGTAGTCCTCCCAAGGTGCCCCCAAGCCCTCAAGGTCCAAGCCTTTGAGTTTTAAGAGTTACGTTTTAAGGTAAGGGATCCAACCTCTCTCTTTCTTTTCAAGTAATCTCTTTCATGTCATTTATTTTATTCTACATGTTCTTATGTTGGAGGATGTTATTTTATATTCATCTTAATTCCCTTTTCATGTTCATATGATGAGAGACCCCCTCTTTCTCTCATCAATTCGTTTTAAGAATGTTTAAGTGGCGTCGTTAGGCTGCCGAATTTTTAAGGGATTCTTTCACCCTTCTCATTTTCAAGTTCTATTTTCTTGTCAAGTCTTTCAAGTTCTTTTTTATTATGTTGGGGTATGATATATATATCTATCATACTGATATTTTATTATTATATGATGAGAGACCCCATTTTATCTCTTCAATTCAGTATTTTGAAGTTTTAAGTGGCGCCGTTAGGCTGCCGAATTTTTAAGTGGTTCTTTCACCCTTCTCGTTTTGAAGTTCTACTATCATGTCAAGTATTTCAAGTTCCTTTTTATTATGTTGGGGTATGATCTCTATATATATCATACTTATCTTTTATGATCATATGATGAGATACCCCATTTTATCTCTTCAAATCAGTATTTTGAAGTTTTAAGTGGCGCCGTTAGGCTGCCGAATTTTTAAGGGATTTGTTCACCTTTCTCATTTTTCAAAGTTCTACTTTCATGTCAAGTATTTCAAGTTCCTTTTGATTATGTTGGGGTATGATCTCTATATCTATCATACTGATCTTTTATGTTCATATGATGAGATACCCTATTTGATCTCGTCAATTCATTTTTTTAAGTTTAAGTGACGCCGTTAGGCTGCTGAATTTTCATAAGAGAAATCTTATTTTTATCTTCCTTTCACGTTCTTCATTTCATATGGTACATCTTTAAAATTTCATTACCATATTCATATATCCTTCATATTATGTCCCTATACTATTTTATGGGTCATTTATGAATGTTTTCCCATGTCCCCTCTCTTTTTAATGTTTTCTAAAACCCAAAAAAGTAGCCGTTATGTTGCAGAATTTTCGTCTCAAAAGGCCTATCGCTTTTCTCAAAATTATTTTATGTTATTAAGTGAATACTCAAAGCTCTTATTTCTACATGGGTATTCACATATATATCAAAGTGTTCTATTTTAAATTCTGGGATTTACATACATGAAACCCTCTTTCCCTTTCCGTGGGTTTAAAGTGACATAAAGATCATGTCTTTAAAGCAGTTTTTAAAACATTATGATTATGAAATGAAACCCATTTCTTTTATGCTATATGGGTTGTTTATGAAATGATTTATGATGATATATGTGGCTCACATGATAATAAAGACATGTCAAGGGTGCGCCCAGATTGCGCTCCAATGCATTGGGTAAAGACTTAATCTCTAGAGATGACCTTTTAGACTGATACCTTGGTGAATAACCTTGGTAATTTTTAATGACACCTTGGGGATGAACCTTGGTGGAACGAAATGATTGTCAATATTAAATGTTTTAGCCACATCTTTAAGTTATGAAAAAATGTTATTTTTATTATGATATGCCTCAGGATTGCTTTCTCATGCCTTAATGTTCTTTTTCATGACATTGTTGAAGTATCTCAAGTTCACATGTAAAATGTTTCTCTTGTTTCCCTTACTGGGCCTTCTGCTCACCCTTTCTTTTGATGTATGTCCCGAGGTTATGAGATGAAGTAATGAACCTAGGATGAACATGAGGAGAAGACTTTCAAGTGTTTAAGAATAATGTTTTATGTTTTTGTGTTTTAAGTTCCCGGTTTCTAAGACACTAAACCTTAAAGATCATCGGTTTTGTAAAATGTAATGAAAGTTTATGTGATAAAAAGGCGGGATTCTATAATGTATCATTATCCCTATTTTCATTAAAAAAATTACCGGATCATACTTTTCATTCTCATCTAGCTAGAGATCATGTTTTATGTTCATTACTTATAAGTCTTTTCGAGCATTGAGATTATTCTTCAACTTTCCATGCTAATTAAGAAATGTGAAGATCAAATTTTCATAGACATTCTTCTCAATATGCATCACATCAAAATTATGCCGCAACAAATTAAATTCCCAATACAGAAGTTTGAATAATATAATTTTTTTCTTCCATTGTTTCATTCTGATTTCACTTGAAAATGCACTTCAAACCCATTTTCTACTTTCATTCAAATGATGAACCTTTCCAAATTCTATTTCAACATTTCCAAGTTGTTTCAATATTTTAGAACCAGTTAAAAAATTTGGGGGAGGTCTACGATCAATGAAACCATTCAATTTTGATATGTTCAACCGAAATTTATGAGATACATCGAGAAATCTTTGATGGCACAAGAAGCACCATTTTCTACTATGAGGTAACCATTTGGGCTCAAAATCAAAGTTACAAATAGGACAGTCTAAACCTGTGTAAGTGTTTTAACCAGATAAATTCCCAAGCCCAGGGAAGTCACTAATGGTCCACATTAAAGCATCTTGTATTTTAAATGTTGCTTTAGAATAAACATCAAATTTCTCAACACCGTTGCTCTATAACTTTTGTACTTCTTCAATTAAAGGTTTCAAGTATACATCGATACCATTTTCAGGAATTTTTTTCCAAAAATATTCATTGAAATGATAAAAGAAGTTTGTTTCATACACATCCATGGAGGCATATTGTAAGAGATCAAAACAACTGTCCAAATGCTATAACTGGTACTCAAAGTACCAAATGGGTTGAATCCATTGATAACCAATCCCAATCAAACATTCTTAGGTTCAGATGATAAATCTGGATATAATGAATCAAATGTATTCCATAATTGTGAATCTCGTGGATGTCGCATTAACCCATCATTGTTATTATTTACAGAATGCCACTTCATGTGTTCGACAGTTTTTGATGACATGAATAATCTTTGCAATTGAGGCTTTAAAGGAAAGTAACAAAAACCTTTGCAGGTGTGTTCCTTTTCTTCTTCTTCATGGTAGTATGTTGATTTAGACTTCCAAAATCACCCATTGACTTCCATATATAAGGATATTTTTTTTTCAATCTTGTCTACTTGAATCCTCTCACCAATAAAGCATACAATCATTGTGACACACATGTATTTTTTTTATAATTTAAACCAAGCCTATTAACAATTTTTTTCATATCATAAAAAGCCTCGAGGATGTTTGCTTCAGGAAATGAATCACACAAAAATTCCAATATCATGGACATTGCCTTATTTATAATTCCACATAGACATTTGGTATGATATAACTTCAGAAGAAAATAAATTTTTGAATATTTCAAACATCCATTATAAAACTCTTGATTTCCATCATCAAATAAATCATGAAACATATTTTACTCAGTGAAGTTTTCTCTTACATTAGTCTCCACATAATCAAGAAAAGGATCCACTGATATGTTACAATCTTAATCTGGTTATCCTACAATCTCATATCACTTGTCATTTTGCTATTTATAGAACCCTTATCCGGTTGTTTTGATATGTTTTGATGTTGATGTTGGTATCTTGCAGTGCTAAATGCATCATTTATAAGGTTTTGAATTTCATTTTCTATTGTCGATGATGTTGGGAGTTCATTCTGTGGATTGACATCAGTGCTAAACCTTTTTGTAATGTTCGATTCTCCATGCCAAATCCAACACAATTATTAACCAGGGAATTTATTCAATATTAAATGTTCATAAACTTCATATCTCTTCAACCATCTTCTAAATCTACATTTAGGACATGGAAATATTATTCTCCCTTCAACATATCAATTAGAAATTGAAAATTTTAAAAACTCTTCCAAACCCTTAACATACTGAGGTGTGTTTCTCAGTAATGTGATCCATATTTTATCCATGAATATCACAACATTCCTACAAAATATTAAAAAAAATTAAAGCACATAACTGTTGGTGTAAACCATGAATATCATACATATAAATCAAAACACACCTAATTGTAAAAACACCTCCAAATATCATATGTGGATCAGATTTTATCTTCCAATCTAAATACCATACATGAATTCTAAAAAAACACACCTAATTGTAAACACACCTCCAAATTTTGAGCTAGGTATGCAGCTTATTGATTACTTGAGAGGTTAGCTAAGAGATAATTCTATGTTGTGATACAAGGTGTAAATATAGTATTTTCTATGTTTAAAATTTTTTTGTGTGTTTGTCAAATATGATCCTATGTATGTTTTTTTGGAATATCATCCAAGTTTCAATGGGGCAATACTCATGGGAGTATGAGCCTTGTTAAATCATTAGGTGATATGGAGTTGTACGAATGTTAAATTTGTATGAGAACAATATGGATAGTGGATAAGAACCTAAGTGAGATTTATTTGTAGAGATCACTTCTTCTTGGAAGGGTAAGAGTGAGCGTTGGTATGGAACTTCAAGAAAAGTCTTAACGTGTGAAAGAAACTATACATTGGTTATATGTGATTTCTATTTTTTTTGCAGAGTATTGGAGTGGGTATCCCACCCCTCCCTGGACAGACCACACCCCCCACACCCCTGCACCCCCTACCCCCCCTACATCCCCCTGGATATCCCCCCACCTATAGACCCTCCACCCCACCTGGACATCCCACCCCAACACCCACCTAGACACCCCTCCTCCTTGGAAATCCTACACCCCTCCCCCACCTGGACAACCCACCCCAACCCCCTTGAACATACAAACCCTGGAAATCCCACACCCCTCCCCCACCTGAACAACCCAAACCCACCCCCTAGAAAGCCCACACCCCCTCCCCCACCTGGACAACCCACCCCACCCCCCCTGGACAACCCACCCCCTCCCTAGATGTTTGGGGTGAACTGCTATGGTGCAAGGATATTTTCTAAAAGTTCAATTTGATGGTGTGGATGGTTTATAATAATATACTTCCAACTGATGAAAATATCATATGCATGTGTGTGAGTATGGAATCTAGGTGATACTGTTATAACTGGAGGATGGAATAAGAATAATAAGGATGATATTGAGGGGCGGCGAGAAGGGTCGAGCGACGCCACGGGTCAGGACCTGCAGCGAAAAGGCGAGATAGGGCTTCAAGGGGTCGGCGACGATGGGTGGCGAGGCGGTGAGGCATGTTGAGGGGAGGCATAGGGCTTCGAGGGTCACATGAGGGGGGGGGGTCGCGTGGGGGTTAGGGGGGATAAGGGGGGTCTCATGGGGGTCGGGGGGTGGTGTCGGTATTGAAAAAAAAACAGTTTAGTGGTAGTTTTTAATAAACTGCCGTTAAATCATTTATAAAAAAAGTACCAGTGGTTTAGTAAATTACCATTAAAAACCACCGAAAAAAGTATATTTATGTTGTAGTTCCTTCTTATCTCATTTTGGGGTTATTCCGTGTAAACTGTTGCATTCTTACTAAACTACCTTCCATCTAAAGTAGTCATAAAGTCACCATATGAGATATGAACTGTTAAACATCCCATCATGACTTTTATGAGTATTTTTGGTTTTTAAGCATTCATACAATGACTAGATTCAGAAAAAATTGATCCTATGTTTGATAAGTTCTTATTTTCTAGTTATCCCAAGGGAACTAGGGGATATTACTTTTACAACCCTACTGAACACACAGTGTTTGTGGCCCAACATGCTGTTTTTTTAGGAACAACATATAAATCAAGAAGTTAGTGGGAGGAAATTTGAACTTATATAAGTTCAAGACCAACAAATAGGAAGCATTCTTGAGATGTAGGTTGATCCAATTTCACAAAGATTTATATAATTTGAACTAATTAAAGTTACACAAGAACCTCATAGGTTTGGTAGGATTTTTCAGGAGCCCATGAGATATGGAATTTTCATGGCTAATGATGATGAAGCAACATTCATAAAATAATAACCAAAATCCTACTGATAATCCATTAAGAGTTTTGATTATGATAATGGGTTAAAATCTATGGAATCTGAGATCTACTCCATGTACACTAGCCATGTTTTGGAACTTGGTGGATGCACCTAAATGTGCGATACCCATATAGTGAAAGTGGGTTTTCCACAAGAAAACTAACATGGATGATAGATTTTATACCTATAAATAACACTTAGTAGAAAAGGGTTACAAATAAGTTCACGATATTTCACTATAAAGAGACATTTTCACTTGTTGCAATGATAAAGTCCATTCATATTTTTCTATCCATATCATCTCATTATGATTATGAGATATATTAATTGATGTAAAAACCAAATTACTTAATGGTAATTTAGACGAGGACATGTATATAATACATCATGAGGGTTTTGAAGTTCCAAATGATAATGCTAAGGTTTTCAAGTTGCAACGGTATATTTATGGACTAAAGAAAGATTCTTAGAGATTGAATATTCATTTATATGATGCAATCAATGATTTTGGTTTCATCAAAAACATAAATGATTCCTACATATAAAAGAGACTTAGTGGGAGTATAATAGTATTTATAATACTACATGTAAATGAAAACCTGCTTATTGGAAATGACTTCCCGATATTTCACTCTATGAATATGTGGCTGGGTAAATGTTTCTCAATAGAATACACGGGTAAAGCATATTACATACTTGGCATGAGGATCTATAGATATAGATCTAAGAAGTTTCTTGGTCCGATTTAAAACACATATATTGGTAAAGTGCTAAAGAGGATTAACATAGATAACTCTAAGAAGGGGTATTTACAAGTGTTTCATGGCATAAATATTATGAAGATTCAATATCTTTATAAAGAGCTATAAAGTATGGATATGATTCCTTATTCATCTTCCATACGATCTATCATGTATTCTATGTTGTGTACTTGAACTGATTTCTCATATTCCTTATTCATCTTCCTATCCTGATGAGATTCATTGGATTGCTATGAAGAACATAATTATGTACTTGAGAAGGACTAAAGATATATTCTTGATATTTAGAGGAGAGAATGATCTCTATGTAAAGGGTTACAAAAATTTGAGTTTCCAATCTGGAAAAGATGATATGAAATCTCAATCTGGATTCATGTTTTTCTTGAATGATAGAGAAATAATTTGGAATAATTCTAAACAAGACACCATAACAGACTCGACAATAAAGGAAGAATAAATCACTAAATTATATGATACTAAGGAAGATTTTTGGATCAATAAGTTCATTTCCGAACTTGGAGTGGTTCCTAGAATTGAGGGAGAAATCGAGCTATATTGCAATAATAATGGTACTATTCCTCAGGCTAAGTAACCCTAGTCTAATCAAAGGACCAAACACATTCTTCACAAATAAAATATCATACGAGAGATCATTGAGAGGGGTTATGTAAAGATCAATTGGGTGTCTACATAAGATAATGTAGAATATCCATTGATGAAACCATTATTACAACAATAACATGAGGGTGATGTAGAATCTATGGGTGTTAAACATATGAGAGATTGTTTGTAATGGTTATAAACGCATCATGTTATTATAATAATAGAAATATTAAATTATCATTTATTATTGTGTGATATAATTTTATTTAACATGATCCATAAAATGATAACATTCCCTCAAATTATGACTTTGAGTTGTCCTTAACTAATGATAATTATAGAGTTTTATGGATTGTAATGATATGATAAGGTTAGCATAAATATAATATTGTATTATTTGTAAATATTCATATATGAGATACGAAGAATATATTCAAAAGGTAATAAGTAGATAATCATTAAGTGGATGGTTCTGCTAATGTATATCTCATATAATTCCATACAGTAATAGATATAATTAGGAATGTATGCTTATTATCTATCCTTTTTTACCTAAGGTTGGTGATATACCTAGCATGAAAACCTTCATAATTTGATATTCTACTTATGAAAGTCAATATATGAACTTATCTAATTAGGGGGTTGTTGGGTATGTTGTTGATCATGTCATCAGTTGGAGTGTAACCAAGATGGGATTTTCCACTTGTATGATAATAAAAAACATCTGACCATTGAGTGAATTAGATTGAGGAAATGCATGGCCATGCTTAGTTGTTTCACATATAATGTGTATAATGACTTGGATAAGTGACATGTGATGTGATTATTAGATAGATGAATGACTTGTGATGTATTCATCCACTTGGTCAGTCTTTTTTGGAGAATCAATAAATGAAGTGAGGAAAATACTAGAGTAACATGTTCCATGTATAGTGATCACTCTATGTCATGGAAAAAGGGATTATGCCAAAAAAATATCAAGGCCTAGAATAGACCCTAGAATTTATTAGGAATAAAAAGTAATAAATAGATCAAGAGTTTCAAGTATTTTTACAAATTTGAGAGTGGGTCACACCTCGTATATCATCATAAACATTCAAAGAACAAAAATTTGGCATCCGAAAAGACCATATAGAGCTCATCTCTATAACCGACCTATTGGATAGAATATCTGCAACCTGATTAGCCTCTATATATGCACATGAGACTGTCAAGTAAATACATGTGATGCTGAAAATAAATTTAACTTATAAAGGAAGCACCTTACAAGGTATGGTCCTAGTTCTAATTCTCAAGGATTCAAAAGTAAGCATGGAGTCAAATTCAACCCAAATAAAGTACCAATCTTGACACACAACAAAATTGATATCTTTGATGATGACCCATAACTCTGACTCATACACCATCCCAATGACAATGTAATGGGAGAGTCACCCCTTGAAGAAGCCATGATGTGTGTGGAAGATGCCACCGTACCCTGAGGGACCAGGCGTGCCAAAGGCATTACCATCCACATTGACTTTAATCCATATATTTATTGGTGGAATACAGTGAATATATTTCAGAACAATGAGTCTCCTTTCCCTTCCATTAAATCCAAGATTCTAAAAAAAATACAAAGATCAGAAAAATAGTTTCTCATTAAACCTGTATGAGCACGTGAGGCATCCAAGATATCCCAATGGAATGCCATCATTCCGGCATGTAGAGAAGGAAACTGGTTCTCAAACACTACTACATTCCTTACTATCCATATGTGTGCATTAATAGAGATATGAGTATGTTTGATGGAGATCACACCAGACTCCTTAGTATTTTGAGTAGCACTGATGTTTTTCTAGAGGTCGTTCTTTTCTTATATATATGAATTATGGATTTCATAGTTGTTTTAAATGATTCCAAGGCTCGTAAGTTCAAATAGATAGGCCATTTAATAAGGATAAAATTTTGGACAATTGTTTTCTCAAAATGAAGAGAGTTTGATGAAAAAATATCTACAAAAGAGTTTGGATGGATTTTCAAAGAGTTTTGAAGTTTTGAATAAAGTCCTTATTGGATTTTAGTGTAAGTGGGAGATTTTTGTATGTGTACTAAAATAGATATTCATGTGATGCATAGAAACATGAATGTGATTCATGAACACATGTATGTGATGAATGAACACATTCATGTGATGCATGAACACATGCATATGATTCATGAGAAATATATATATATATATATATATATATGATATTATGTATATAGTGAACCTTTAATATTTGCATATGATATGTCGTTGATGCATGAATATAATGAATATAATATATATATGTATGATATATATATATATATATCATTTATTTCTCCTGAATTATTTACTCATCAATTACAATTCATTATGTTTGGATTAACTCCATTGAATTTATTTCTTGAAATGAATTCAATAAATAAATACCCAACAAATAGTAACACATGAGATGTGTCATGTATTTGATATTATTTAAGCATTGCCTATATAAGAGGATGAGATTCTCTTCTGTTGGGTGTGAACATTACAAGATCTATTCCTCCCATACTATTATTAATCATTTTATAAATGAAGGAAGTAACACCCCTTCATTATTCGAGTATCCTCACAATATCATCATTGATCCAAGTTATTGATGTATTCCCTTGGAGGTAGGGTTCTTACATTCACTATTCCTCATGATCTTCCTCAAACATTCTCTAAGAAGGAAGATAGAAACCATAGATGTTCACAAATTTCAGGTACTCTATTTTTATAGTATTATTTACATGTTATTATTCTTGAAGATTGATCTCATGTGTTTTTATTGTATTCCACTATTTATGATCATATGATGTTTATAGAAAACCCGTCATGGTTTACCCTTTTAATGCATACATTAAACACACATAACATTACATGAATAAGTAAAACCATAGACATCTATATAAATAATTCATGAACCAAAAATCAATAATAATAACAAATGTAACCAAAAACCATAATAAATAATGAATTAAATACAAACATTAGAGTAATAAAGAAACAATATGAAATAGAAAACTAAAAATACAAAGAAATAAAAGACTCAGGCATCGAGGTAGCACCACTCCTGAACAAGACACAAAACACTCTAAACTCCATCACCAAAAATTATGACAACAACATCAAAGAGTTCCACTAGAGAAGTAAGAAACGTACCCCCTTCTTGTATCATGAAAAACAACATCTGCATACTCACCAATGTTCATATATACGGGGTCACTACAAGAGAAATTCCGTTTAGTGGTGGTTTAAACCGCCGCTACATGGTTTGGCAGTAGTTTCTGTAAACCGCCGCCTAATACGGCGTCACCAATCTATTATCAGGGGTTATTTCCATTTTGCGGTGGTTTAAGGAAAGCGTCATAGCTGTCTCATTTCGCGGTGGTTTTACTGAGTTTAGTGGCAGTTTTTACGAGCCCTTGACACCAGTTTATTCGTGGCGGTTATAACTACCACGAATAAACTCAAATCCAATGGCCATAAAACCGCCGTTGAAGTCACGAGAACCACCACAGAATGAGCAGATATGATGTGACTATGTAGCGGCGGTTAAAACTACCGCGAAACGTAATTTTTTTACATTTAGCAGCGGTTTTTACCATTTAGCGGTGTTTTAAACCACCGCCAATGTACATTTCGCGGCGGTTTAAACCGCCACTAAAAAATAGCCAGAATTTTTTTTTACTTCCACTGGACCACTACCCTGAAAGAAAAATCAAACTAGAAATATCATATTGTACATACCAACAGAAAACAAGAAACATCAACCTAGGAAATTGGTATAGAATAAATTGAAAAAATAAGTAAACATTGACATGCTATATAAGAATGAACCATATTGTACATACCAACATACAACAAGAAACATCAACCTAGGAAATCAGTATAGAATAAATTGAAAGTAATATATGATAGAATCAACTATAAAACATAGGTCCATTATTTGACTACGCTCCAAACATACATCTAGACAATCCTTCTTGATCCCCCATAATATATATCACTTGAAAATGAAACATTAGATCTACATGTTTGTCGGTGTTCCCATATAGGGAGTGAGCATAAAACATAGTTAGATTTACCATGTGTGGGCCTCCTACTTGGTTTAATACCCCAAATATACCATCACCACACACATCTACTATACCAGGTGTCTTAGAGAAGCTCGTGTGTTAGCCTCACTCAATACCTTATTGTGCACTTTTATGTAACACAACTAATCTTCTATTAACTTATTTCTTAAAAAAATCATGATACAAAAAAACATTATGTTCTATTTGATCATAATTTAAAATAATTATTGAGATACATTATAGTAATCACCTTCTAAACCTGGTAGGATGACTCTAAAATTCATTACACATGTCATTTCAACACAATTTTAATCTACGATGAATCATGTCACATTACCTTAAAATGCATGCCTTCAATTATATTGTATTTTATTCCTCTTAATTAGGATATAATATATTCCCCTCTGAGGTTCAATCCCAACATCAAGAAACATGATATTATTCTTATGCGATAAGAATAATATGAATCACTTTTACAAAATACCATAGTTAAAGACTCTAGTATTAGATTATTTATATAGTCCTTAATTTTAGATACCCCTCCTAGTATCACAATATCATATCCACCTTCAAGTTGTATGCCCCAACCTCTTAAGCATTCATCCATTATCATCATACCAACATATATGATATTGAAAACAATATATGGGCTCTCTAATAGGTGTAATCCACAACCATACCTTCTCCAAATTAGTCATTGAAGACCAAGATGAAACTGAAATGGAAACTCATGATAAATTCAAACACTATCTATTTCTAGGTACCTTTCACAAAGTGTTCCCCTTCACAAAAAGTTAAGATTCTTGAAATATTTTTATTTAAATTGAACATAAATGGTATGATGTATCCTACTAATCATTAATAAACTATGTGTGTTAAGATTCTATTTATATAGATTCATATGATGCTCATCGCATGGGTCTGATCCCAACAATGTAAACAACTACGACCTCTTTGTATGGGAGAAAATGAATAATTTTCTAACTATGTGGCCTTAAACAAATGAATCATAAACATGTATTATATGTATGATTAACCTAAAAATCATACATTTTCATATCTACACAGATTCATAGAGATCATAGGAATAGGGGTAACTCGTTAAACACTAGTATTTTGATATTATTCATTAAAAAATCATAAATATATAAGGGAATACAATAATTCAAATGATTCCACCCAAATAATATTTGATGATCCCAAAATCTCACACCTTTTACCAATACCTATTTTGAAGAATCTATAGTATGAATCACTAGTGAACACCTTTCATTGTAATTTAGTTCTAAGAGGACATCCATACCAAATATTCATACACATGGAAGCCCATTGGAGGTTCTCATCAAAAAATAGATAACCTAATGTGAATCCATTAACATGGAATTGGATTGATAAAGTATGAACTCTTACATTTGATGATGTTTTGATGGGTTTCTTCATTGTGTTTCCTTTTCAATACCTTCATCACATCCTTCAATTAAAATTGAATCACCAAATGCCCCAATTATGTTCAAGACCAAAAACAAGATGATAGTACCCATAAGGAACACAATGGTGAGGCATGAAAACAATTGTTATGTCATACATATGACTCAATTTCTATGAATATATATTCCCCATACCCTGACATACATTGTCTCCTACCCTTTTAAAATGAGTTCATGATGGTTCACACCTTATTTCATGAATACCATCTAAATGGATCTATCCTGACATTATATGACACTCATAGTAATTTATAGGGAATAATTCCCCACAGGTTGTCCAACAAAAAATATTCTATGGAAAAACCATTGGTCCATAATCTCACATCCAACCTTTTTTTATCCTTTCAATATATCATGAGAACACGTTCTTCTCTTATCATATTGATTTGGATAAATATGTCCACCATAAAGTAAAAATTACCTTATAACTTCATTATGAGTATCATGTTCACTATAGCCATTTTTATTAACATGTGACCTTGAGTACTCAAGAAGATATATAGGGTGTTTTTCCCTATTGTCTATACTCAAGCATCTAAAAGTTGATCCCACTGGGGATATCCAACCACTGACACTCAAGAGTATATTTATACCCCTACTAGTTTAAACACCCTTGAGGCCCATTAGAATATCTAGATAATATACTAGGAATGGTTACAATGATCGAATATCTAAAAGCATTAGAATCTATCCTAAGCGGCCTTTGTGAATATAAAATTACAATGGAAAACATAACCCACATGGGTGGGGGAATTTTTTTATCATTTTTTCCTCACGGTCATCTCCAGTATCATTCATCCTATGGGATCACACCCGAATCAATGATATCCCTATTACAATGTAAATATGTGTTTCCTATTGGTGGTAACACATTAGTATATTTCTTCAACGTTAACCCAATTGATGTTGGGAAACATGATTCTATTGAGTATGAAACAGGTGTGGATGAATCCACTACCCCCTCACCAATAAAAAATAGTAAAACCATCTCAACACAAGAGAATATTACTTAGTTCAAATTCAAAATAGTATAACATGTGAAAATCAATATTAAATTTCTATAGGGAAAAACCCATTATGTATGGTGATTTGGTTGATGTTATCATACCTCATTTATCTAATATTATATAATAATAGTAGATTAATCAATCAATAAAGGTGAATCTGAGATGTCCAACTTTATTAGGATCAAATAAATTGATGCAAATTACCACAACATTAATGTTTTATCTATAGTTACCTTCATGAGGTATATATCTCAATTAATATAAGGAAATTATCCCAATGGTATTTTAGGATGTAGTATCTTAGGAGTGAGTGGATTCCTTCACTTCTCATATGGATTCCATTGAGTTTTGATGTGAATTAGTACAACCTTATTGGAATTCATATCTTGAGTGTGTGGATTCAAATCCTATACCACCCATATTTGTAACCTCCATCTTATTGATATTCTATATAATGGCGGATCTATATAAGTATATTAGGTGTTTTTAATCCCAATGTGTCACAATGTTTGGTTCCCTAGAACAAAGACATGATTCACTACAAGAGAAACTCTGTTTAGCGGTGGTCAATTACCACTCACAAGGTCCTCCCAGTAAGACAAATTACAAGGTCCTCACCAAAGTGTCCACAACACTATCCCCTTGATCACTATGAAATGACCCAATTTTTTCAAAACATCAACAATGGGTTTAACTTCTATTCATCCAAAATCTCAACTACCAATTCAAACACATGCCTAAATGGAATGATGTATACCACACTTGATAAATCAAGACATAAAAAGAAACATCAAAAATCAATAAAACGCATAAAAGGAAACATGAGAAATCAAGGAAATTTTAGGACATGAAAATGTTTGGTGACAACTTTGTGCCACAAATGTTACATATACAAACCAAATGTTCCCATATTTATTCAACTCATGAACAATACAACTACTCACGGTCCGATGATGCATCATCACCCTCGCCACCTTCATCACCACTTTCTACCGTCACCTGTAAGAACATTATATTGAAAATTAAATACGGTTGTATATTTATATTAAAGCTTAAAACCAATGAAAGTTAGAAAACTAAATGATTTTGATTTTTTTTGATTTACCTGCATACCACCAGTCGATGTACTACCACCGGGGGAATATCTGCTCATATGCTGATGTATTTCAATCAACTCTTTCTGTAAAGCAGATATCTGATCCCCCTGTAGGTGAATTGTGTTTTGTAGAGAAACAATCTCTTTCTGAGCATCTCTAGGTATGGGCTGACTAAATCCAGGTGTAGATGCAGCTGCCATCCCTAGTGGCCTGCTAAAAACCTTAGATGGTATGGGTCCCAAACCCATCCCACACACTCTACCAGGATGCTCCTTCCCAAGGACTTTAGCAACCGGGTCATCCTGGGAGACTGAGTAGGACTGCGCAGGATTGGTATCCCATAGTTCTTTAATTTTTACCTATAAATCAAATATCAATATACATTAACACAGTACAAAATGACAATAAGTTATTATAATAAAAAATTGACTTCATACCCCAACTTCTTTAGCAGGCTCATTAACAAAACTTCCATATGATTTTTTGCGAACATCCAACCACAGTTTAGTTCGGGATGCTTCGTGCCCTAAACTTTGTGACCACATTAAGCAAAGATAAATCAAAAATTCAATATATTAAATAGATAATACTATCTTATAAATATTTAAACTAATTAAAATATTACCAATGTCATTCTGCTTCTAGAAAAGATTTTTGAGCCCGTAGTGTGAGGGATGACTTGCTTAGCCCGGTTTGACGGATTCTGTCTTGAGAGATCCTGAAATAAGTAAAATGCACTTTAATAGTAACGTATTCAATGTCATGTCATCTCCATACACATGTATAAATGTAAAATGAGGATAATATAATAATATATATTTCAATACCATCTGCTTCTCATCACAATGTCTATCAACAAAAACATTCCGTTGTTCTTTCGGTACCCCACTGGGTAGCTTCTCATACATTTTTTGCACAGTAAACAAGGTATCGTTGACATCACACCACAATATCCATTTTAAATCTTTCCATTTATTACCTAGATTTTTCAACGTCCAATTTCGTGCTATCATATCAGCAACTGTAAAGTGGAACAACATCCGTATACAGAAATTCATTTTGAACATATTAGTAACATGACATTCAATTAAACCACAATGTAATAAATTTACCTTTATTTGAGAATCAAAAATTCATTTTTCCAGCTTGGAGGCATATGTATCCAATCATCATCTGAAATAGGAAGAGAGATGGGATCCACTGCCAGCTGGCCTAGAATCTGGCCAAGTAACCCCGTGGTGTCATCCGTCGGGACCCCATTAGAATCAAATGACATAACTATCTTTTCTCTAGTCATATTCCAAACATCTGCACTTTTTATTTTTTTCTCCATAGTTGAATTTTTTTCATCTTCAATGAGTAAACAATTAGTATAAACAAAATGAAATAAATTTATTTTATTAAAATTTGTACCTATGACAGTGACACTCCAGTATGCCCGTGATGAACTGGAAGGGGCGTGTCGCTGCCCCACTACTAAGGATCCTGAAGGGGGAGTCGGCGACTCAGTGTGGCATCCCACCTTTTTATAACATAACTTTCATAACATTACACAAAACTGAGGATCTTTAAGGTTTAGTGTCTTGGAAACAAGGAACATAATACATGAAAACAACATAAAACATTCTTCTTAAACACTTGAAAGGATTCTACTTAAGTTCATCCTAGGTTCATTACTGCATCTCATAACCTGGAGACATACATCAAAATAAAGGGTGAGCAGAAGGCCCAGTAAGGGAAACAAGAGAAACATTTTACATGTGAACTTGAGATACTTCAACAATGTCATTAAAAAGAACTTTAAGGCATGAGAAAGAAATCATAAGGCATATCATAATAAAAATAACATTTTTCATAACTTGAAGATGTGAATATAAAATTTAACAAATAAAATCATTTCCTTTTCACCAAGGTCCATCCCCAAGGTGTCAATATATATTACAAAGGTTATTCACCAAGGTATCAGTCTAAATGGTCATCTCTAGAGATTAAGTCTTTACCCAATGCATTGGAGCGCTATTAGGGCGCACCATTAAATTTGTCTTTATCATCATGTGATCCACATATATCATCATCAATAATTTCATAAACAACCCATATAGCATAAAATAAATGGGGTTCATTTCATAATCATAACATTTTGAAAATGGCTTTAAAGACATGATCTTTGTGTCACTTTAAAAACCACTGAAAAGGAAGGTGGGTCTCATGTATGTAAATCCCAGAATTTAAAATAGAAAAACTTGGTATATATGTGAATACCCATATATAAGAGAGAGCTTTGAGTATTCACTTAATAAAATAAAGCAACTTTAGAAAAAGAGAGAGACATTTTGAGACAGAAATTCTGCAGCATAACAGCTATGTTACGAGGTTTTAGAAAACATTAAAAAGAGAGGGGAAATGGGTCACCCACTCATAAATGATCCATAAAATAGTAGGGGAATATAATATAAAGGATTTAAGAACATACTAATGAAATTTTAATGACATACCATTTGAAATGAAAAACATGGAAGGAAGACAAAAATTAGATTTCTCTTATGAAAATCCGGCAGCCTAACGGCGTCACTTAAACTTCAAAAAAAAAAAAAGAATTGACAAGATCAAATAAGGTATCTCATAATATGAAAATAAGAGTTCTGTATCATAGATATAGATATCATACCCTAACATAATAAAAAGGAACTTGAAAGACTTGACATGAAAATAGATCTTGAAAATGAGAAGGGTGAAAGAATCCCTTAAAAATTCGACAGCCTAACAGCGCCACATAAACTTCAACCAAAAATGAATTGAAAAGATCAAATAGGGACTCTAATCATATTAAAATAAGAGTTAAGTATGATAGATATATATATAATACCCCAACATAATAAAAAGGAACTTGAAAGACTTGACATGAAAGTAGATCTTGAAAATGAGAAGGGTGAAAGAATCCCTTAAAAATTCGGCAGCCTAACGGCACCACTTAAAACTTCAAAATACTGAATTGAAGAGATAAAATTGGGTCTCTAATCATATGAACATAGAAGATAATTATGATATATATAGATATAATAACCCAACATAATAAAAAGAAACTTGATATACTTGACATGAAAGTAGAACTTTGAAAAATGAGAAAGGTGAAAGAATCCCTTAAAAATTCAGCTTCCTAACGGCGCCACTTAAACATTATTAAAACGAATTGATGAGAGAAAGAGGGGGTCTCTCATAATATGAACATGAAAAGGGAAGTAAGAGGAATATAAAATAACATCCTCCAACATAAGAACATGGAGCATAAAAGAAATGACTTAAAAGAGAGTATTTGAAAAGAAAGAGAGAGTTTGGATTCCTTACCTTAAAACGTAACTCTTAAAACTCAAAGGTTTGGACCTTGAGGGCTTGGGGGAACCTTGGGGGGACTCCTTGGGAGGTAATGAGACCAGAGATTTATTGGGGGAGAGTTGGGAGTCGAATGGATGAGAGGATGTCTTGGTATTTATAGGGAAAGTGAGGGGACAAGGCATTAATGGCCAAGGGACACCTCATTAGTGGTTTGGGCAAAACCATGGGCTTGCCCATGGTATTTGCACATGGTATTGGCCACTTAGGACACCTCATACATTATATTACTATTCACAAGTCGATTATTTTGATTACATACTTAATACATCATTTAATGATGTCATTAAACACCCGTAACTTAAAAACAGTATTTTCACTATTCATCGAAAATTCAACTTTCTCAGAAAAATCCCAAAATTTCACCTTAACCAAATATCGATTCTCTGATTTCAAAAATGAACTCCATTTTATAAAAATAATTTTCTAAATATTTTTAATTTAATATTTAAATAAATACACTATTCACTGAAAATTCATTTTTTTCAGAAAAATCCCCAAAAATTACCTTAACATAATATCGATGCTCTGAGTTCAAAAATGAAATCCATTTTATAAAAATAATTTTCTAAATATTTTTAATTGAATTTTTAATTAAAAAAAACTATTCACCCGAAAAAACTAATACTTGACTAATAATTTATGAAACCGTTATTTAACCATTTTATTGAATCACATTACTTAATCAAGGTGCCTAGATTATATTAATACTTTCTTTAAGTGAGATTAATAATCCATTTGGTCATGTTACTAATCCTAATCATAAAAACACTTTTCATAATTTACTATTCATCAAAAATTAAGTTGATCTTATTAGATTCTAAATTTTGTACTAAACATAATTGTAGAAGACCATTTTTTGAAAATCACTACACATTTTTAATTATTTAAGGTTTACATAAACATTTTTTTAAAATATCCTTTCTCTAAAATTCACCAAAAATATGACTACTATATTTATCCGGACATTTGAAAATTCATAAACTTCATCATAAGAAGAAATCAAAATTTTTATTTAAAACAAAGGATTACACAAGGCAGTTACGGTCTCCTTACATAGCCCCTTATCACACCAGCATAGGACCTAAGTGTAAGGTGTGCTAAGGTGAGAGAATCCGATGGAGGCTCAGCCAACATCGCACATGTAGTAATTTCTATCAGTTTGAACTTCTCGTGAAAGCGATTCCATTCTAGCTTCACACGATGAAGTTAAGCTTGGGTTTGGCCCAGAGAAAAGCCCAATGGGGCTACCTCCTTCCCAAGTTCTGTTAGATGAGCTTCGATTGGTCCAAGACTACTGGGTGAGGCCATTGAATCTTCTTTCTATATTTATTAACCAAGATCACTTGTATTTAGAGACAAAAGTCACAACATTCTGTTTTCAACGGTCATATTGACTAATGGTCATATAATAATCAAAACCCAACAGTCTCATTTTAATTATACTCATGTTATCAAATGAAACCGTTTTGTTGAGTATGAAAAATAAAATAACACACAAAATTAGGAAACAAGATTTATTCAAAATTTCGGTTCGTTACAATCTTTCCCCCTTAAGAAATTACGTCCTCACAATTTTTAAAATTGGGTTTTGAAATTTCACTGAAAGTCCCACATCAGAAAAGGAGTCATTAAAACTATCAATTTAAGAGAAATAAATGTAAGTAAAAAGGTCACCCAAGTTAACCCACACTAGTATTCCATGTAGGAAAACATGGATATGGAAGAAAAAACAAAGGGTCAAGTTCTGAGGGAGAGTGATAGAAAACATGATTAGGAGAAAGTTAACAACAAGAAAATCACAAACTTATGATGCGTGTAAATGGTCTTTGATTACCTAGTAGGAAACGTAAACCAACAACTTTTTTGTTTTACATTCTATTTCGTAATTTTGAGGAATTCATTTACTACATAGAACAAAAACATAAGGAAATATACCTACCTTGAAGTGGAGTTTCATCCTTTAATAAGTTTCTACCAAAACTAATCTTTTCTCCAAATGATGAGCATTCAAAACACTTGGTCTCATCAAAACACAAGAATCATCTTCTAGAGAATCACATAATCTACCAAAGATTAACTATCTATTTCTTCTATTATCCCAGAAATAGAAAGGGTAAGATAAAACAACTCTTCAAAAAGAAATAATCCCACAGGAAGGGAAACTTCTTAAAATCTTCAAAATTCCACGGTACTACCCAAAGTTCATCATATACCATTCCATAAATAACTGTCCTTAAAATTCCTCAAAATAAACCAAACTAAGATTGAAACCCAAATACAAGAAGGTTTTGATAACATAGTCTTCCAAAATAAACTTCATCATTCATCTCCAAACAACATCAACCACTCCAAACATATTATAACAAAAGTAGATAACCTAAACATATTTTACCCAAGATAGGTTAATCATTTCCATAAGTCCACCTTAAATTCATCGATTCTTCAAAATATATGTCAACCATTACTCCTCAATGAAAATACCATAGTAATCTATTTACCTCGATCAAATAGGGTTCCCAAAATAGTGAACGTCTTCCAAAATAATAATAATCTTCTAATACCCTAATCATCTCTGTCATATTAATACGAAAATCGTCACATTTCTATCACATTGGTTGTTGGGACATGTTATTCCATTTCCCACCATTAACTAATAAAAGAAAGTACAATTAGGGGCATAAATACTTATCCAATAATCATGAAAAGGAACTTAAAGAATAAAAGGATAACTTGTAAAAGAAAATTATACCCTAACTTGTGATCCCCTAGGTTCCAAACTAGGTTATCCATGATCATATTTTCTTATGTGAATCTTTATTTTATTTTATCTTTGTTCCTTTAATAATGGTTCATACTAAGCTTATGAATTTACCAAAGCATATCCCCTGGGAGTGTCGTAACCAAGAGTGCAGCAAGGCCTGTTGTCGTGTACCAGTTCCCGTTTGATCCTATCTCAAAGCGGTGTTTTCCGGTTTTACCCCTATGTACATCTGTGCTAGAGCCACCTCTACCTACTCGTATCCAGATAGGGATGTATTTTCTTGGCAACCCCTTACTCAATACTCACCAAAATACCATGAAGATTTCCTATATTTAAACTTTTCTATAGGCTTATTCCTAAAGTTTTCATATCCTAATTTCTAAAAATAACTAAACCATCCTTTGATACCAACTATGGCATCCCACCTTTTTATAACATAACTTTCATAACATTACACAAAACTGAGGATCTTTAAGGTTTAGTGTCTTGGAAACAAGGAACATAATACATGAAAACAACATAAAACATTCTTATTAAACACTTTAAAGGCTTCTACTTAAGTTCATCCTAGGTTCATTACTGCATCTCATAACTTGGGGACATACATCAAAAGAAAGGGTGAGCAGAAGGGCCAATAAGGGAAACAAGAGAAACATTTTACATGTGAACTTGAGATACTTCAACAATGTCCTGAAAAATAACATTAAGGCATGAGAAAGAAATCATGAGGCATATCATAATAAAAATAAAGTTTTTAATAACTTGAATATGTGGCTATAACATTTAACAAATACAATCATTTCCGTTTCACCAAGGTCCATCCCCAAGGTGTCAATAAAAATTACCAAGGTTATTCACCAAGGTATCAGTCTAAATGGTCATCTCTAGAGATTAAGTCTTTACCCAATGCATTGGAGAGCTATCAGAGTAAACCCTTAAATTTGTATTTATCATCATGTGAACCACATATATCATCATAAATAATTTCATAAACAAACCATATATCATAAAATAAATGGGTTTCATTTCATAATCATAACGTTTTAAAAACTGCTTTAAAGACATGATCTTTGTGTCACTTTAAAACCCACAGAAAAGGAAGGTGGGTCTCATGTATGTAAATCACAGAATTTAAAATAGAAAAAAGTGGTATATATGTGAATACCACTATAGGAGAGAGATATTTGAGTATTCACTTAATAAAATAAAATAACTTTAGAAAAAGAGAGAGACATTTTGAGACGGAAATTCTGCAGCATAACGACTATGTTACAAGGTTTTAGAAAACATTAAAAAGAGAGAGGACATGGGTCAACCACTCATAAATGATCGATAAAACAGTATGGGAACATAATATAAAGGATTTAATAATATGGTAATGAAATTTTAATGACATACCATTTGAAATGAAAAATATGGAAGGAAGACAAAAATTAGATTTCTCTTATGAAAATCCGGTAGCCTAACGACGTCACTTAAAATTCAACAAAAAATGAATTGACAAGATCAAATAGGGTCTCACATCATATGAAAATAAAAGTTCAGTATGATATATATAGAGATCATAAAATAACATAATAAAAAGGAACTTGAAATACTTGACAATCTTGAAAACGAGAAGGGTGAAAGAATCCCTTAAAAATTCGGCAGCCTAACGGTGCCACTTAAACTTCAACCAAAAATGAATTGACAAGATCAAATAGGGTCTCTAATCATATTAAAATAATATTTAAGTATGATTGATATATAGATCATACCCCAACATAATAAAAAGTAACTTGAAAGAGTTGACATGAAAATAGATCTTGAAAACGAGATGGGTGAAAGAATCCCTTAAAAATTCGGCAGCCTAACAACACCACTTAAAACTTCAAAATACTGAATTGAAGAGATCAAATAGGGTCTCTCAAAATATGAAAATAGAATATCAATATTATATATATAGAGATCATATCCCAACATAATAAAAAGAAACTTTAAAGACTTGACATGAAAGTAGAACTTTGAAAAATGAGAAAGGTGAAAGAATCCCTTAAAAATTCGGCAGCCTAATGGCGCCACTTAAACATTCTTAAAACGAATCGATGAGAGAAAGAGGGGGTCTCTCATAATATTAACATGAAAAGTACAGTAAGAGGAATATAAAAGAACATACTCCAACATAAGAACATGGAGCATAAATGAAATGACTTAAAAGAGAGTATTTGAAAAGAAAGAGAGAGTTTGGATCCCTTACCTTAAAACGTAACTCTTAAAACTCAATGGTTTGGACCTTGAGGGATTGGGGGGACCTTGGGAGGACTCCTTGGGAGGTAATGAGACCAAAGATTCGTTGGGAGTCGAATGGATAAGAGGATGTCTTGGTATTTATATGGTAAGTGAGGGGACAATGCATTAATGGCCAAGGGACACCTCATTAGTGGTTTGGAAAAAACCATGGGCTTGCCCATGGTATTTTCCCACGATATTGGCCACTTGGGACACCTCATACATTATCTTACTATTCATAAGTCTACCACATTGATTACATACTTAATACATTATTTAATGATGTCATTAAACACCCGTAACTTAAAAACTGTATTTTCACTATTCATCGAAAATTCAACTTTCTCAGAAAAATCCAAAAATTTCACCTTAACCAAATATCGATGCTCTGATTTCAAAAATGAACTTCATTTTATAAAAATAATTTTCTAATTTTTTTTAATTTAATTTTTAAATAAATACACTATTCACCGAAAATTCATTTTTTTTTTCAGAAAAATCCCCAAAAATTACCTTAACATAATATCGATGCTCTGAGTTCAAAAATGAAATCCATTTTATAAAAATAATTTTCTAAATATTTTTAATTAAATTTTTAATTAAAAAACACTATTCACCTGAAAAAACTAATACTTGACTAATAATTTATGAAACTGTTATTTAACCATTTTATTGAATCACATTACTTAATCAAGGTGACTAGATTATATTAATACTTTCTGTAAGTGAGATTAATAATCCATTTGGTCACGTTACTAATCCTAAGCATAAAATCACTTTTCATAATTTACTATTCATCAAAAATTAAGTTGATCGTATTAGATTCTAAATTTTGTACTGAACATAATTGTAGAAGACCATTTTTTGAAAATCTTTACACATTTTTAATTATTTAAGGTTTACATAAATATTTTTTAAAAATATCCTTTCCCTAAAATTCACCAAAAATATGCATACTATATTTATCCGGACATTTGAAAATTCATAAACTTCATCATAAGAAGAAATCATTTTTTTTAAAACAAAGGATTAAACAAGGGAGTTACGGTCTCCTTACATAGCCCCTTATCACACCATCATAGGACCTAAGTGTAATGTGTGCTAATGTGAGAGAATCCGAGGGAGGCTCATCCAACATCGCACATGTAGTAATTTCTATCAGTTTGAACTTCTCGCGAAGGCGATTCCATTCTAGCGTCACACAACGAAGTTCAGCTTGGGTTTGGTCTAGAGAAAAGCCCAGTGGGGCTACCTCCTTCCCAAGTTCTGTTAGATGGGCTTCGATTGGTCCAAGACTACTAGGTGAGGCCATCAAATCTTCTTTCTATATTAATTAACCAAGATCACTTGTATTTTGAGGCAAAAGTTGCAACATTCAGTTTTCAATGGTCATACTGACTAACGGTCATATAATAGTCAAAACCCAACAGTCTCATTTTAATTATACTCATGTTATCAAATGAAACAGTTTTGTTGAGTATGAAAAATAAAATAACACACAAAATTAGGAAACAAGATTTATTCAAAATTTCGGGTCATTACAATCTTCCCCCCTTAAGAAATTACGTCCTCGCAATTTTTAAAATTGGGTTTTGAAATTTCATTGAAAGTCCCACATTGGAAAAGGAGTCAGTAAAAATATCACTTTAAGAGAAAGAAAGGGAAGTACAAAGGTCACCTGAGTTAACCCACACTAGGATTCCATGTAGGAAAACATGGATATGGAATAAAAAACAAAGGGTCAAGTTTTGAGGGAGAGCGATAGAAAACATGATTAGGAGAAAGTTAACAACAAGAAAATCACAAACTTATGATGTGTGTAAACAGTCTTTGATTACCTAGTAGGAAACGTAAACCAACAACGTTTTTGTTTTACGTTCCATTTCGTAATTTTGAGGAATTCATTTACTACATAGAACAAAAACGTAAGGAAATATACCTATATTCAAGTAGAGTTTCATCCTTTAATAAGTTTCTACCAAAACTAATCTTTTCTCCAAATGATGAGCATTCAAAACACTTGGTCTCATCAAAACACCAGAATCATCTTCTAGAGAATCACATAATCCACCAAAGATTAACTATCTATTTCTTCTATTATCCCAAAAATAGAAAGGGTAAGATAAAACAACTCTTCAAAAAGAAATAATCCCATATGAAGGGAAACTTCTTTAAATCTTCAAAATTCCATGGTACTACCCAAAGTTCATCATAGACCATTCCATAAATAACTGTCCTTAAAATTCCTCAAAATAAACCAAACTAATATTAAAACCCAAATACAAGAAGGTTTTGATAACATAGTCTTCCAAAATAAACTTTATCGTTCATCTCCAAACAACATCAACCACTCCTAACATCTTATAACAAAAGTAGCTAACCTAAACATATTTTACCCAAGATAGGTTAATAATTTCCATAAGTCCACCTTAAATTCATCGATTCTTTAAAATATATGTCAACCTTTACTCCTCAATGAAAATACCATAGTAATCTATTTACCTCGATCAAATAGGGTTCCCAAAATAGTGAATGTCTTCCAAAATAATAATCATCTTTTAATTCCCTAATCATATCTATCATATTAATATGGCAATTGTCACATTTCCTATCACATTGTTTGTTGGGACATGTTCTTCCATTTCCCGCCATTAACTAAGAAAAGAAAGTACAATTAGGGACTTAAATACTTAGCCAATAATCATGAAAAGGAACTTAAAGCATAGAAGGATAACTTGTAGAAGAAAAGTATACCCTAACTTGTGATCCCATAGGTTCCAAACTATGTTATCCATGATCATATATTCTTATGTGAATCTTTAATTTATTTTATATTTGTTCCTCTAATAATGGTTCATACTAAGCTTATGAATTTACCGAAGCATATCCCCCTGGGAGTGTTGTAACCAAGAGTGCATCAAGACCTGTTTTCAGGTACCAGTTCCCGTTCGAGTCTATCTCAAAGCGGTGTTTTCGAGTTTTACCCCTATGTACATCTATGCCAGAGCCACCTCTACCTTATCATATCCAGATAGGGATGTATTTGCTTGGCAACCCCTTACTCAATACTCACCAAAATACCAGGAAGATTTCCTATATTTAAACTTTTCTATAGGCTTCTTCCTAAATTTTTCATATCCTAATTTCCAAAAATAACTAAACCATCCTTTGATACCAACTATGGCATCCCGCCTTTTTATAACATAACTTTCATAACATTACAAAAAAATGAGGATCTTTAAGGTTTAGTGTCTTGGAAACAAGGAACATAATACATGAAAACAACATAAAATATTCTTCTTAAACACTTGAAAGGATTCTCCTGAAGTTCATCCTAAGTTCATTACTGCATCTCATAACCTGGGGACATACATCAAAAGAAAGGGTGTGCAGAAGGCCCAGTAAGGGAAACAAGAGAAACATTTTACATGTGAACTTGAGATACTTCAACAATGTCATGAACATGAACTTTAAGGCATGATAAAGAAATCATGAGGCATATAATAATAAAAATAAAGTTTTTCATAACTTGAAGATGTGGCTATAACATTTAAGAAAGACAATCATTTCCGTTTCACCAAGGTCCATCCCCAAGGCGTCAATAAAAATTACCAAGGTTATTCACCAAGGTATCATTCTAAATGGTAATCTCTAGAGATTAAGTATTTACCCAATGCATTGGAGCGCTATCAGGGCACACCCTTAAATTTTTATTTATCATCATGTGATCCACATATATCATCATCAATAATTTCATAAAAAACCCATATAGCATAAAAGAAATGGGTTTTATTTCATAATCATAACGTTTTAAAAACTGCTTTAAAGACATGATCTTTGTGTCACTTTAAAACCCACAGAAAAGGAAGGTGGGCATCATGTATTTAAATATTAGAATTTAAAATAGAAAAACTTGGTATATATGTGAATACCCCAATATAAGAGAGTGATTTGAGTATTCCCTTAATAAAATAAAAGACCTTTAAAAAAAGAGAAAGACATTTTGAGACGGAAATTCTGCAGCATAATGACTATGTTACGAGGTTTTAAAAAACATTAAAAAGAGAGGTGAAATGGGTCAAACAATCATAAATGATCCATAAAAAATTAGGGGAACATAATATAAAGGATTTAAGAACATGTTAATGAAATTTGAATGAAATACAATTTGAAATGAAAAACATGGAAGGAAGACAAAAATTAGATTTCTCTTATGAAAATCCGGAAGCCTAACGGTGTCACATAAACTTCAACAAAAAATGAATTGACAAGATCAAATAGGTTCTCTCATCATATGAACATAAGAGTTCAGTATCATAGATATAGAGATCATACCCTAACATAATAAAAAGGAACTTGAAAAACTTGACATGAAAATAGTTCTTGAAAACGAGAAGGGTGAAAGAATCCCTTAAAAATTTGGCAGTCTAACGGCGCCACTTAAACTTCAACCAAAAATGAATTGACAAGATCAAATAGGGTCTCTCATCATATGAAAATAAGATTTCAATTTGATAGATATAGATATCATACCCCAACATAATAAAAAGGAGCTTGAAATACTTGACATGAAAATAGATCTTGAAAACGACGCCACTTAAAACTTAAAAATACTGAATTGAAGAGATAAAATAGGGTCTCTCATTATATGAACATATAAGATCAGTATGATAGATATAGAGATCATACCGCAACATAATAAAAAGAAACTTGAAAGACTTGACATGAAAGTAGAACTTTGAAAAAAGAGAAAGGTGAAAGAATCCCTTAAAAATTCGGCAGCCTAACGGCGCCACTTAAACATTCTTAAAACGAATTGATGAGAGAAAGAGGGGGTCGCTCATCATATGAACATGAAAAGGGAAGTAAGAGGAATATAAAAGAACATCATCCAACATAAGAACATGGAGAATAAAAGAAATGACTTTAAAGAGAGTATTTGAAAAGAAAGAGAGAGTTTGGATCCCTTACCTTAAAACGTAACTCTTAAAACTCAATGGTTTGGACCTTGAGGGCTTGGGGGAAGCTTGGGAGGTAATGAGACCAGAGCTTTGTTGGGAGTCGAATGGATGATAGGATGGCTTGGTATTTATAGGGAAAGTGAGGGGACAAGGCATTAATGGCCAAGGGACACCTCATTAGTGGTTTGGGCAAAACCATGGGCTTTCCCATGGTATTTTCCCATGGTATTGGCCAATTGGGACACCTAATACCTTATATTACTATTCATATATCGAACATATTGATTACATACTTAATACATCATTTAATGATGTCATTAAACACCCGTAACTTAAAAACTGTATTTTCACTATTCATCGAATATTCAACTTTCTCAGAAAAATCCCAAAATTTCACCTTAACCAAGTATCGATGCTCTGATTTTAAAAATTAACTCCATTTTATAAAAATAATTTTCTAAATATTTTTAATTTAATTTTTAAATAAATACACTATTCACCGAAAATTCATTTTTTTCAGAAAAATCCCCAAAAATTACCTTAACATAATATCGATGCTCTGAGTTCAAAAATGAAATCAATTTTATAAAAATAATTTTCTATATATTTTTAATTAAATTTTTAATTAAAAAACACTATTCACCCGAAAAAACTAATACTTGACTAATAATTTATGAAACTGTTATTTAACCATTTTATTGAATCACATTACTTAATCAAGGTGCCTAGATTATATTAATACTTTATTTAAGTGAGATTACTAGTCCATTTGGTCACGCTACTAATCCTAAGCATAAAATCACTTTTCATAATTTACTATTCATCAAAAATTAAGTTAATCTTATTAGATTCTAAATTTCTTACTGAACATAATTGTAGAAGACCATTTTTTGAAAATAATTACACATTTTTAATTATTTAAGGTTTACATAAACATTTTTTTAAAATATCCTTTCTCTAAAATTCACCAATAATATGCATACTATATTTATCCGAACATTTAAAAATTCATAAACTTCATCATAAGAAGAAATCAAAATTTTTATTTAAAACAAAGGATTACACAAGGCAGTTACAGTCTCCTTACATAGCCCCTTATCACACCAGCATAGGACCTAAGTGTAAGGTGTGCTAAGGTGAGAGAATCCGAGGGAGGCTTGGCCAACATCGCACGTGTAGTAATTTCTATCAGTTTGAACTTCTCGCGAAGACGACTCCATTCTAGCTTCACACGATGAAGTTCGGCTTGGGTTTGGTCCAGAGCAAAGACCAGCGGTGCTACCTCCTTCCCAAGTTCTATTTGATGGGCTTCGATCGGTCCAAGACTACTGGGTGAGGCCATCGAAACTTCTTTCTATATTAATTAACCAAGATCACTTGTATTTAGAGACAAAAGTCACAACATTCAGTTTTCAACAGTCATACTGACTAACGGTCATATAATAGTCAAAACCCAATAGTCTCATTTTAATTATACTCATGTTATCAAATGAAACAGTTTTGTTGAGTATGAAAAATAAAATAACACACAAAATTAGGAAACAAGATTTATTCAAAATTTTGGGTCGTTACACTCAGACTCTAACGGGACATCCAAATATGGTGTGAGAGATGGTGCAGGGGGAGATGGTGCTGGGGTGTAGGCAGCTGATGCCTCAAATGTCATGGGGAGGGAGCCAGATGGATCGTCATCTGTCGTAGAACTAGATGAAATAGTGTACCGCTTCCTCCTTGGAATTCCTGTAATTTAATAAAATAAAACTAAGTTCAGAATATACATTTCAAAAAATTATGCAGAAAAAAATTAAAAATGATAATAGATGCTCAGTACTAACAGACAAAATATATATAACAATGATAATGAATGACTGCAGAAATTAAACAAGTGGTTGATGAATAAATAAATAATTATACATTCAATCATTTTCCACTTCAATCATGTCGGTTTCCTGCTCCATTGCTTCATCCACTTCATTCATCCTTACTAGACTAATATTTTCAATATCATGATGGGAAAATAATTCTGCTTCCCATTGTTGATTAAATTCAATTTCAGAGGTCAAATTTTCCACTTCATCACCCATATCATACAAATATATTTATATTATGTGAGTAAATACACTCCACCCTTCATCGACAACATCATTCACATAATATACCATTTTTTCTTGCGATTCTAGGATATATGGATCTTGCAGTTCACGGTCACCAATATCCATCAGGCGAGAGAAGTTCACAGAAGTAAATTGCAAGGAATCTCTTTTAACACCTCTGATAATATCAACCCATTTTCATTTGAATAAAACAACAGAAAAATGTCTGTGGTAGTTTAATTCAATAATACCATGCATATTTCCATAATATTCCACTCCATCAAATGTAAATATACCACTATTCTGTGTTTTCAAACCCACTTCTCGATCGACTGTATGAAATCTGAAACGATTCACATTATAAGTGTCGAACTTTCTAACTTGTTTTAGAGGACCTCTAGCAAGAAACTTCAAATCTTCTAACACCTCTGCTCAAGTATCAATATTCATGATCTGAAAAAAGAAATATACTTTATTAGATTTAAAAAATGTATGTGTCAAACTAATATTCATACTTATTGCAATATTTATGAACTTACACATAGTGCAAACCATTCTACAAACTCTTTGTTAACAACTTTTGTTATATCTTTCTCATTTCGTGTTCGGCCTCTCATTCGTCTCTTTGTTTGTATCCTCAACTCTTCAATAAATAGATATGCAATTTCACTATTCAGCATCACATATCTATGTGCCTGTAATAATTCCAATTCAGTTAGTGTCACATTTAAGGTCCTCCCAACTGATCGGCCAATAACAGGAAATATTTTGGATTTCTAATGTATTTGAGATTGAGTCGATGTGTCGTCAACACATCCAACTCGATTAAATATTGTCTCAATATCATCCAAGTATCGAGAACAAAAGGTAAGAAACTCCTTATCCAAATAGCCTTCAGTAATAGAGCCTTCTGGTTGAGCTTTATTTCTCACGTATGATTTCAAATGCCCAAGATATCTGTGAAATAAAATAAACATAATTATGCATATAATTAAGTACCAAAAATTGTTTACTTAACTGAGAAACATATAAATAAAGTACCTCTCAATTGGATACATCCATCGATAATGAACAGGGCCTCCTAATTTAGCTTCCTCAACCAAATGCACTGTTAAATGCATCATTACAGTAAAAAATGATGGAGGAAAGATCATATCCATTACATAAAGGGTCAATAAAAACCTCTCCTGGAAGTTTTCAAGATGAAATAGATGTAGAGATTTCTCACATAGTTGTCTAAAAAATGTGTAGAATTAGAGTACAACAGCAATAATTTTTTTAGGTAATAATGTACGCAATGCCAATGGTAGTAACTATTGTAACAAAATATGTGAATCGTGACTTTTCAATCCACGTAACTTACGATTTTTCAAGTCAACACACCTCAAGATGTTACTTGAACACCCATTAGATACCTTAATATTCTTTAAAATTTGAAGGAATGTATCTTTATCCCTATTTTTCATTGCAAAAATTTCCAAAGGATACTTTTCATTCTCATCTAGCCAGAGATCGCATTTTATGTTCATTGCTTGTAAGTCTTTACGAGCATTGAGAGATCCTTCGACCTTCCATGCTCATCAAGCAATGTGAAAATAAAAATTTTGCAGACATTCTTCTCAATATGCATCACATCAAGATTATTCCACAAAAAATTAAATTCCCAATATGGAAGTTTTAAGAATATAATTTTTTTTCTTCCATTGTTGCATTTCGATTTCGCTTGACGATGCACTTCGAACCTGTTTTCCGCTATCATTCAAATGACGAACCTTCCCAAATTCTGTTTCAACATTTTCAAGCTGTGTCAATATTTCAGAACTAGTTAACAACTTTGGAGGTGGTCTACAATCAATGGAACCATTAAATTTTGATATGTTCAGCCAAAATCAATGAGATGCATCAAGAAATCTTCGATGACACAAGAAGCACCATTTTATACTGTAAGGTAGCTATTTGGGCTCAAAATCAAAGTTACAAACGGGACAAGCCAAACCCGTGTATGTGTTCCAAACAGATAAATTCCCAAGCCCAGGGAAGTCACTAATGGTCCACATTAAAGAAGCATGCATTTTGAACATTGTTTTAGAAGAAGCATCAAATGTCTCAACACCGTTGCTCCATAACTCCTGCAATTCGTCAATAAAAGGTTGAAAGTATACATCAATATCATTTCTAGGAATTTTTTTTCTAGGAATAATCATCGAAAGGATAAAAGATGTTTGTTGCATACACATCCATGGAGGCAGATTGTAAGGGATCAAAACAACTGGCAAAATGCTATAACTGGTACTCAAAGTCCCAAATGGGTTAAATCCATCAGCAACCAATCCCAATCGAACATTCCTAGGATCAGCTGAGAAGTATATATGTAATGAATCAAATGTCTTCCATTATTGGGAATCTCATGGATGTCTCATTAACCCATCATTGTTATTATCTACAGAATTCCACTTCATGTATTCAGCGGTTTTTGATGACCTGAATAATCTTTGCAATCAAGGCTTCAAAGGAACGTAACGAAAAACCTTTGCAGGTGTGTTCCTTTTCTTCTTCTCTATGAAATTATGTTCATTAAGACTTCCAACATCACCCTTTACCTTCCATCTAAAAGAAGAACATTTCTTGCAATTCTGTCTACTTGAATCCTCTCCCCAATAAAGCATACAATCATTAGGACACACATGTATTTTTTTATAATTTAGACCAAGCTTGTTAACAACTTTTTTCATATCATAAAAAGATTATGGGATTTTTTCTTTAGGAAATGCATCACGAATCGATTCCAATATCATGGGAATTTCCTTATTTTCAATTCCACATATACATTTGATATGGTACAACTTCAGCAGAAATAAAAGCTTTGAATATTTCAAACACCTACTATACAACTCTTGATTTCCATCGTCAACTAAATCATGAAACACATTTTACTCAGTGAAGTTTTCTCTTACATTTGTCTCTATAGAATCAAGAGGAGGATCCAATTATATGTTACAAGCTTGATCTGTTTGTGTTACAGTCTCAAAAACATCACTTGTCACGTTGAAATTTGTAGCACCCTCTTCTGGTTGTTCTGATATGTTTTGATGCTGATAGTGGTGTCTTGCAGTGCCGAATGCATCATTTATGAGGTTTTACAGTTCATTTTCCATTGTTGACGAACTTGGGACCTCATTTTGTGGATTAACATTAGTGCTCAATCTCTCTGTAACGTTAGATTCTTCATACCAAATCCAACACAAATATTGACCAGGGAATTTCTTTAGTATTAAATGTTTATAAACTTCATCTCTCTTCAACCATGTTCTAAATTTACATTTAGGACATGGAAATTTTATTCTCCCTTCAACGGATCGATTAGAAATTGCAAAATCTAAAAACTCATTCAATCCCTTAACATATCGAGGTGTGTTCCTCGGTAATGTGATCCAACTGTTATCCATGTATATCACAATGTTCCTACACAAGAATAAAAAAAATTAAAACACATAGTTACTACTAAATAGAGAAATATATTCATATATATGATATTATAAGATTACAAAAACATAATATAATAAAGATGAGCCCCTGATTTAGATATGAACCCTCTAGTGTTTGGGATAGGGGAAGTTTATTTGGTAAAGAGAAATAGTGTTCTAACAACATGGTATCTACTTTTCCATGAAAACCAAATCACATTGTTAATTTGGAATAACCCCAACCTAAGTTATCTATAGAGTCTTCATATAAAACTCTAATATCGAATAAATCTATTATAAATAATGTTTATGGAAAAATTTATGATGCTTACAAAACTCAACACATTGTTAATTTGGAGTGACAAGAACCACGTGAGGGATGGTAGTCTTGAGGCATGATAAGTGGTGGTGTTCATGGAAATTCATGATGAAATAACTTGGGAGATCAGGTTTTGAGGTTCTACGAACCTTCTGTGGATTGAATTCCTAGACATCTCTTTGGTGTATTCACATAGAAAAGAGTGGTGGTGTGACTTGAGGGTGATTTGGATCATATATGTGTTAGTGCTTATGAGTGGAGAATTATGGTTAAATGGGACGATTGAGGATCTGACCATGGAGTTGAACTAAGAGTCAGATTCAGACTTCGGTGTGGGCATTGAACATTTTTGTTATTCCTTGAAGTGGCCCAATATTTATGGGGAGATATGATCCATGGGGTGGATGTGCTAATAAAGTACCTGTTATTCAACTAAAGGAAGAACTGATTAAATCCAAAAAATGCATTAAATAAGTGATGTAATAATTATTTCAAGTCTAACTTGATATAAAATATGATCAAAACATGTCATGGATGATCATGAATCAGCAAGCGGTGTTAAGAAACCACTTTTTTTCATCAAAACTTGATCTATAAGTTTCATGCTGAAGTAAAGTCACTTGTTGAATCTAGAAATACATAAAAAAGGGATTATTCTAGAATAAAAAGAGGTTTCCAAGTCTTAACTAAGAGAATCAATGATGTCATATTGAATATGTTTTATAACAAGGGATATCAAACACTGAATTTAGTAGAATTAGACCACTAATAAGAAGAAAAATTTAGAGGAAGTAGTTATTCCCTTACTATCATTAGTGTGGTTTCAGTGTGATTGGTAAGTTGTTATTGACATGATAAATCTAATTTTGAAGTTATATTGATATTGTGCAATTTGATTATGTGGATGATAAAGACACCGCTTACAGTTCTATTACCTAGGTATCTCACCCCTACCTAAGGGATAAATGTATGTCAAGGGCCACATTACCAACTCATAAGGTTTGAGAACCTATCATTATCCATATAGTCCATATTGATTACTCATTGATCAAAGGAACCTAACTTGGTTCCATACTGGGTCATTCATATGTTCTCATAGATTATCATACCATATATGACCATTACCACACCATCCTATAGCCTCGCCCCTAGACATTTCTTTAGGAGAGAATAAATTACCTAAAAAAAGACCTTTATAGATAACTTGACCCATAAATACATGATGGACAGCCAATTGGGGTTTTAATTTCCCTATAGTTAAGCCTCTCACATATATAACATAGCCATCAATGGTTGTATAATCACTGCATTATACTAAAGGGAATTCTATGAACCCAACATGAATCTCTATCCTCATGTATCATAAGGTAAATAACTAATGGATCCCATTCATGTCACATACCCACCTACATGATATTTCAATCCACACAATAAATTCATAACCATACCCTATAGTAATATTAGTCATAAACTACCTTGACCATAGAGTTATCCCCTTAAGAAATCTCATTCCATCCTCATCAAAGCCGTTTCTAGGAACCAACACCATATCAATCCCCTAACTCATAAAATTAAAACATATATTATAAATAAATAATAATTAATTAAGATAATTAATAAATATTAATCCAATTAGTCACACTTTAGGGACATCTCATCAATTATGTATCCTCACTGTAACTTCAAGCAATGGGGTATGGATCACTCTTGGAACACCTCTGAGCTCATTTCTAAACAAAATCCAAATATATGAAGTCAATCCATTAAATGAATTCATCCAAATTTGTTGATAAACTAAAATAAATTATGGAAATGACTCAACAATAATGAAACTACATAAAACCTTATGAATTTTTCCTCTACAAGATTCCTCTAACCATTACACACACAAAATCCACCGTAACAGGATGATCCCACCGACGATAGGAGAGGGGAGAATACCTAGGTTACGAACTCGATGGGGTTAGGGGAGAAGCCGGTGTCACGGGTGTTGGGGGGAGAAGTGGGGTCAGTAGAGACCAACGAAGAGGTCACCGGTGGCACGTGAGGGCAGCAGAGGGGACCGACGGTAGGGTTCACGATCGTCGGGGTGAGAAGCCTTGCGGGGTCGGTGTTGGCTTGCGTGGGGGGGGGGGGGGCAGTGTCGCCGATGTAAAAAACTAAATGGGTTTCACCATGGTTTTTAATAAACCGCTGTGAAATCTTTTTAACGAAAGGTTTAACGGTGGTTTTGTAAACCGCCGCTACAAAACCATCGGTAAAGGCATTTTCTGTTGTAGTGGGTGAGTAATCAAACCCATTAGGAAACCCCAAGAGAATTTTTCCAAATGAAACTAAGACTAGAAATATATTAGATCACATGATTATAAAATGGTAAGAGATAATATCAAATCAAGTAAACTATTTTCCACAATAATAATAAAAAATGAACAATTTTTAAAAAAAATAAATATATCAAATGCCATGTTTTCATTTCTATAAAATAGGAACAAATCATTAATTTTAAATTTGGAATAATTATCCATTTTCAAACACACACACACACAAATGCATGTCAAATGAAATCCCTATGCTTGCGAACAATGATACTTTCTCCACCAAGACATCACTTGTTTGAAATTCCTTCTTGTAAATTTCCATTTATCACTGAGAACCATGTATATTCCACAAGGATATAACATCCCGGTTCCGAAAGACACCCAGAGGCGCCCCATAATCTATTGGTCATATGGCCTCAAGCGCAATTCTCCAAATGCCAGAGGCTACCGACTAGCAGCGAGGGCCTTGGGTGTGAAAGTGGGGAAACTATGCCCTCATTGGTAGAGTAACACAACAGAAGAGATACAAATACACAATAGTGTAAGCAATAAATATACAAAAATAGTAAACAACAGAAGACTGAGATATTAAACAACTGAAGCACATATATATAAAATTATGCATGGTACATATATCTAGGAAAACAGCCAAACTAGTCACAACGCTGAATACAACCAGTACTAAACCAAAGTATAAAAGAAAAAGATAAACAACTCCTCAGCATCGCAAGCCTAAGCTTGGTCCCATGCTCTCCAACTCTACAACAAGTCAAGTGCCTGAAGTAGAATGGTGCCTACCCTTGTCTATACATATAACAATATAATCTGTTTGGGCCCAAAATCATGGCCCAAACAGGTTGTGAGATGAATCCCAGTAGGCAACCACCACAAGATCTGTGCCTAACAGTAAGTGAATATATGGTAGGTAAAAGTACAGAAAGCAGTAAACATGAAGCACTCAACAAAAAAAATACAATCCACAGTTTCAAAATCAATTAGCAGCTAAGTAAGTAGCTAAACACAACAGGTAACCCTCTGGGCCGTACTCACAGCCTAACCCCTCTGGTTCAACCCAACAAGTACCAGAAACCCTCTGGGAAGCACACACAGTCTCGCCCCTCTAGTTCAGCTAAAGTGTAGACTCTTTGGGGAAGCACTCACTGTCAATCCCCCCTATAGTCTTGTATCGTACTAAAGGCACTACAGGGAAGCACTCAATGTCAATCCCCCCCTGTGGCCCACATCGAGGAATTACAGACACTCTGGGGAAGCACTCAACATCAATTCCCCCTGTGGTATCGCATCGTAAAATTATAGACACCCTAGAGAAGCCCTCAACGTCAATTCTCCCTATGGTCTATACACCAGGTTCTCACAGACCTGTGTAAGTGAAGCAAGAGTAGCAGTGCGTAATAACTAAGGTAAACCTCATGAACTACTTGGCTAGCATTCTACAGCATAACAGAACAATAATCAAACCATCCTACCATGCTAGGCATGGGAAAGTAAATAGTTTCCTAATAGGAAAACAAGACCCAAATGTCAAAACAGGAAAAACATGCATGGGAAACACATATAAATCCCAATAATTCACCCTATTCACAATCAATAACCTCTACTCAAGCATACAATAAAAAAAGACAACCAATAGGGTTAAAACGGTAAACACGCAATACCCAGTTCATGGGTATTGGGAAAATTTGCACATAAAACTCAAAGACTTTCAATAGAAAGGCACAAACCACCTACCTCGGGGTTAGAAGATCAATATAATTGAACCACGAAGCTTGAATCCCCTTAGAATTCCAAAGATATACAAAAATTTCTAAAACATCCAATAAAGGATAACTTGATAAAGAGGAGGAATTAGGAAATGAATCTCTAGGATAAGGAAGAGCTTACCGAGGCGATCCCAATGCAATCAACGATGGTCTATTCAGAGAACGGGTGCTCGATCGGGGGCTCAGAGAAGTTCTGTGGCCGTACCCTCACTCTCGGACGAACCAAACCTAGAAGGAGTCGGTTTTTTCCGTCAGACGTGACCCCAATGCGCTTAGTGAAAAAAAAATAAAGTACACGGCATGTACTTTTGAAGTACATGGCATGTAATTGCCTTTTCTATACTCCAATTTAGGTGGCCACTAGGTCATCACACATGGCTATGTGCAAGGCCGCTACATGGCCAGCACATGGCTACCTATGGTAACCTAGTACAGAGCATGTACTCATAAAGTACATGGATTGTACTTCAAAAATTTCCAGAAACTCCTCTTTTTTCAAAAACTCTAGGGAAAATAAAAATATACCTGAAAAGAAGATTCAGGTTCTTAAAAACTTCCCCCCTTAAAGAAATTCGTCCCTAAATTTCCCTAACAGGGTTTTGTAGAAGAAGAAACCCCAAACAAATCTGGACACTGTGATCATACATCGGCCTCCCTCTCCCAAGTCTCGTCCTGCACCTGCCCATGCTGCCATAGCGCTTGTACAAAGGGAAGAAACCGTCCACGAAGAACCATTGTACTGCAATCCATAATCCAGATAGAATGCTCCTCAAACGAAGCATCCACTTCAAGCTCAATCTCCTCTGGTTGGAAAACATGATATGGGTCTGAAAAGTAACTTCGAAGTTGAGAAACGTGGAAAAAATTGTGCATAGCCCGATACCTCTGAGGTAACTGCAACCGATAGGCAACATGCCCAACTCTTTTCAGTAGCTCAAATGGCCCGACATAACTCAATGAAATCTTACCCTATCTCCTAATCCTCTTGTGTCCCAAACTCAGTGTGACACATAAGAAAACCCGATACCCGACCTCAAACTTCAGAGGTCGTCTCCACTAATCAGTATAAGACTTATGTCGAGACTGCGTAGTAGCCATCCTCTTCTGAATCAACTCTATCAGCTCCGTGGTCTCCTACACAAGATGAGGTACCAGCAAAGCTGCCTCTCTTTCCTCCAACCAACATAAGGGAGATCAGAATGACCTACTGTACAAATAATCATAAGGTTCCATCTGTATAGTTTCTTAAAAACTATTGTTGTAGGAAAACTCTACAAGAGGTATATGATTCTCCCAAGAATCTCTAAAATCCAGGATGCATGCTCAGAGCATGTCCTCAAGCACCTTGAATCGTACGCTTAGACTGGCCATCTGTCTAGGGATGGTATGCTATACTCAAAAGTACTTGTGTAACCAAAGCTTTCTGAAGTCCCTATCAGACCTGAGAAGTAAAACATGCATCTCTGTCTGAAACAATGTAGTGTGGAACTCCATGAAGACGTACGATCTCTCAGATGTACAACTGTCCCAGCTCATCAACACTGAAGGTCTCCTTGATTGGCAAGAAGTGAGAGAACTTCATAAGTCTGTCAATGACAACCCATACTGCATCATTCCCATGAGGTGACCTCAGTAACCATATCACGAAATCCATCGCGATGTCGTTCCACTTCCACTCAGGAATGGGTAACTACTTTAGAATCCCTACTTGTTCCTGGTGCTCCACCTTCACCTAATGATAAGTGGAACACCTCATGATAAAACCAGAAACATCCCTCTTCATACCTGGACACCAATATTGATGGTGTAGATCAAGATACATCTTGGTGAAACCAGGATGAACTGCCCAAACTGAGGAATGAAAATCCCGCATCAGCTCCTCGCGTATATCTGCTGACACCCATACACGCCCATAAAAATGTAAGATCTCATCCTTGCCTACAGTCCATCCAGGAATAGGGTCCTTTACTGATACACTTTCCTGTAGGACTAGGCCTTATGAATTTTATAGCTGCCTCATTCATATTCGATCAAGAAGGGTAGAGGTAACAACTACAAAAGAAATAGTGGTCTTCCCCTGTCTGTTGTGCACCTCCAAATGCATCTCTGAGAACAGGGCCATCAGTTGCCACTCACTACTGGCCTCCTGAAATGCCTATATCTAAGTCCTTCTGCTCAACGCATCATCCACTGCATTGATTTTACCGGGAATATAGGAAAGCTCAAAGTCAAAGGATCATAGGTACTCAACCCACCTGCGCTATCTCAAATTCAGATCATGCTGAGTGAAGATGTACTTGAGACTATTGTGGTCAGTGAAAACCACAAAGTTCTTTCCGAGAAGATAATGTCTCCAACAACATAGGGCATGAAAAACAGTTGCCAAATCCAGATCATGCGTTGGTTAATTCATCTCATGTGAACTCAACTACCGAGACCTGTACACAATGACTCCATCACCCTAAATAAGCACAACTCCCAGCTTGATACCTGAAGCATCACAATAAATAGTATAGATCTTTCCCGGCTCTAGGAATACTAGTATCGATGATGAAGTCAACCTCCCTTTTAGCTCTTGAAAGGCTGAATCACAAGAATATGACCATAAGAACTCCACACCCTTCTTAGTCAAGCTTTTCAGTGGTGTTACTAAGCGTGAAAAGTCCTTAATGAAATGTCTGTAGTATCAAAATAGCCACAGAAAACTCCGCACCTCAAAGATGTTATTCAGTTGCTCCCAGGAAACTATAGATCTCACTTTCTCTGGGTTAACTGACACTCTTATCTCTGAGATAATATGACCCAAGAAGTGAATCTGATCCATCCAAAAGTGACATTTTGAGAGCTTATCATATAACTAATTCTCCCTCAGTGTACTCAAAACAATATCAAGATGGGTAGCATGGTTGTGTCGAGTGTGAGAGTACACCAAGATATCATCCATGAATACCACTACGAAAGAGTCCAAGTATGGATGGAACACTCGGTTCATCAGTGCCATTAAAACTGCAGGCACATTCGTGAGACCAAATGACATAACCATATACTCGTATAGACCATACATGCTCTAGAAGGATGTAAGAGGTATATCAAATGGTCTAACGTGCAACTGATGTCAACCAGAACTCAATTCAATCTTTGAGAACACCCAGGCTTTTTGAAGCTGGTCAAAGATATCATCAATCCTAGGCAAGGGATATCGATTCTTGACCATAAACTGGTTCAACTTACGATAATCCATGCAAAGCCTGAGAGTACCAACTTCCTTCTTCACAAACAGGACAGGTGAACCCCAAGGAGAAGTGCTGGGTCGAATGAAACCCTTTTCCTGTAACTCCTCCAACTACTTCTTGAGCTCCTACAACTCTGGTGTAGCCATCCTATAAGGAGGAATGGACACTAGTGCTGCTCCTGGCATAAGCTCAATCGAAAATTCCACCTCGTGCTCTGGAGGCAAACCTGAAAATTCCTCTAGAAAGACATCTCTGAAACGATCCCCCACTGAAGGAAAGTCTAATTGTGAAGTCCCCTGGTCATCCAGATAAAGACTAGAAATTAGGGCTGTAACTGCTCCCAACCCATGATGCTCTGGACCTGCTCTGCTCACCTGGACATCCCACTCACCCTTATGAAGAAATGATCCACCCTCTGGTGATATGAAACTCACCCTGTAGTGATAACAGTTGAAAACTACATGGAAGGTAACTAGCCAGTCCATTCCAAGAATTAAATCATATCCTATCATATCTAGGACATAGAGATCCAAAAGGAAGTGACACCCACCAAAATAAAGAGGACACTCCTTGAACTGACGTACAACAGATGTTCTTGTCCCCAACAGAGTGTCTAGTGTCAAAACATCGGTAGAAGAAAAGATACCAAGCCTAAGGATCTACACAACAACGAAAAATATAAATTTATGCATAACACCAATATAGAAAAGAGATGAAGATAAAACTGAGGCAACTAGGATCATACATCGAACTGTAGAAGGTCCAAGATCTTGCTCTTGTTGGGTCTGCTCCACTGCAAAGGTATGGCCTACTCCACAGCCCTGAGACCCTGCCTGACCACTCTGAGCTGATCCACTCTGCTGTCGTTGAAAGACTGGTGACTGACCACCACGACCATGACCTACATCTCAGCCTGAATGGCCAGAAGAACTTCAGTTCCCTAACCGATGAGAAACTGGTGGTGATGCTCCCGAACGCGGAGTCATATAAGAACTCCAGTCACTGGCTGCTAGTGAGAAGACCTGACAGAAATGCTGATGGTGTACCAAATTTCCGTAAGATCGGCACTCCACCAGGTCTCTCTAGAACTACGGCCTCATATGCCTGCTTCTCCCGCACTAGTAGCACATCACCTAGCTACTAGAAGATGCATCCTGCCTACTCGGATCTCCCCGTGTAGTCTCCCTACAGCACTTTCGACTATCATCTGGCGAAGAAATAACCCTGGATGTTGATCTGCCCTGGCTCACAACTCCAGATTCCCTTAGATTCCACTCCGTGATCAGTGCCTGGTTGATGATGGAAGTGATGGAAGTCAACCTGAAGATATTCACCTGTGAGGGGATGTCCTGTCTGAGGCCATCCTCAAACTTCCTTTCCAGGAATAACCCATCTCCCCCCAAGAAGGGTGTGAAACACTGAAGCTCGGTGAAACGAGAGGAATACTCCATAACCGATAGGGTACCCTACTCAAGGCTCATAAAATACTAGGCTCAGTCGGCCCTCAGGGTCTCTGAATAGAAGTAGTCATAACAGATGCGCTGAAACTCCTCCCAAGCCATAACCCACGGATGACCCACCTGTAATATCACATCCCACCATCTCTTGGAAGAATCTCTTAGAATATAGGTAGTGATCTTTAATCTCCTCTCTAGAGGCATCTCCAGGTGCTCAAAGATCGTCAGCATGGCTTCTAGCCATGAATCTGCAACCTGAGGTCCTCCTTCCCCTGAGAAGGTGGGAGGATGCTGCTACTAGAATACCCGCGTCAAATCAGCCTTCGAAGGGGCAGGAGGCGACACTCCCTAAAAGTTCTGCATCATACTCATGAAGCCTTCCCTAAACTGTTCATCAGTATAGGTAACAGGTATAACTGCTGGTGCCAAGGCTGGCATAACTTGAGGATCCGATCGAAGTCCCTGATCAGCCGTATCCGGCGTCTGATCACTGCCCTATAACTGGCGGACATCCAGAGGACATCTTGGTGGCATGACTCTGCAAGGTCAAGCACACACCTTAGATCAGGATTAACAGGGACTGAAACAAGGATGTGTAAGAAGAGAAAAAGATAAAGAAACATTTAAGTTTTAAAAAACATGACTACATGGGGTGTGCACTTCCTACATGGCGTGTTCCCTGAAGTCATTCACATGGGCGTGTACTCCTGCCTAAACTGGTCATGTAACACCCCAAACACATGGCGTGTTGTCTTAACACATGTCATGTACTTGAATCCTCTTTCCCTGACCAAGTTCTTCTACACGGTTATGCCACACATCTTTCCTAAAATCAGACTACACGGCGTGTTCAAGATAGACACGTCATGTACTAGACAAGCTTCACCTGGCCCGTGTTGTTAGTGACACGACCTGACACACGACTTGACACTACATGACGTGTTCCGAATGGATACGGCGTGTTCGTGAAGGGATAACACCGACCCATGTTGTTTGTGACATGGCCGGGTACCTGGGTCAGACTACATGGTGTGTTCAATGTGGAAACGGTGTGTATAGCTTAAGGTCTTATCCGTCCGTGTTATTGGTTACACGGGCAGACACTGTGTCAACACTACACGGTGTGTTTGACAAGGACACGGTGTGTTCCCACCAGACTTTACCCATCCCATGTCTCTGCCCACATGACCTATGACACGGTTAGAGACTACACGACATGTACATAAAGTACACGGCGTGTATATAAAGTACACAGTGTGTACTTAAAAAAATTAGTTTCTTCCCGAACAGAAGAACACTTTCCATGTATTCAAAACTACAAGGCGTGTATTCTAGGTTTTTCTGGACAGTAAGCCTCAGAAACTACTCTGAAGCCCAGAAAAACACTGAAACAAACATTAATGGTGCCAAATTTTGATCCACGAGGGCCCATACTCACCGCGAATCAAAGTTTGTCATCTTTTACTTGCTATAACAAAGAAAACAATGCAATGATCCACCAAATTACGGTCCGTGAGGGCCCATAAAACGTCAAGAACCAAAGTTTGGTTTCCATTCAAGAAAAACCTTACACAAAACAATACCTTATCAAAAAAACATGTATTCTTATCATGGAATCTATCACAGTAGCATTCATATTCTACACAACATGTATCACAACAACATGCAATCACTGATACATCCTAAATGGCATGGCAAAAATTCATGGCATGTGATTTATAACAAGTGCTTATATGATGCATGAGATGGAATACCCTCATCTAATTGGGTTGCGATAGAAATAGAACCTCAATAACATCAACGGTAACTGCACAAAACATGTGAATCAACCAATGGTGAAATCGAATCAACTGTAAAATCACAAACCAGAAAAATTGAAATAACGAGGTAGATTGGCTTTTCCTTGTACACGGGTTAGCTACTCCCAGGAAAAACTTATTACTAAGTACCTATTCCTTCCTATCCTTGGCTAAAGGCTCCAAATAGTAAGTAAATAGAAAAGAATCCTCTAATACCACTTTGTAACATCCCGATTCCAGAATCTACCCAAAGGCTCCCTGTACCTGGTTGGTCACATGGCCTCAAGGGCATTTACCCAAATGCCAGAGGATGCCGACTAGCAACGAGGGCCTTGGGTGTGACCATTGGGAAACTATGCCCTCATTGGTAGAGTAACACAATGGAAGAGAAACAAATACACAATAGAAGAAGCAGTAAATATCCAACAACATTAAATAGCAGAAGACTGAGATATTAAACAACTGAAGCACATATATATAAAATGATGCATGTAAATATGTCTAGGAAAACAACCAAAGACATCACAAAGATGAATATAACCAGTAATAAACCAAATTATAAAAGAAACATATAAACATCTCCTCAGCATCGCAAGCCTAAGCTTGGTCCCTTGCTCTCCAGCTCCACAGCAAGTCAAGAACCTGAAGTAGAAGGGAGCTTTCCCATGTCTATTCCTGTAACAATATGATCTGTTTGGGCCCAAAATCATGGCCCAAACAGGGTGTGATACTAATCCCAGTAGGAAAACACCACAATATCTGTGCCTAACATTCAGTGAATATATGGCAGGTAAAAGTACATAAAGGAGTAAATAGGAAGAACTCAAAAAAAAAAAAAATACAATCCGCAGTTTCAAAATCCAGCAATAGCTAAGTAAGTAGCTAAACACAACAGGTAACCCTCTGGGCAGTACTCACAGCCCAACCCCTCTGGTTCAACCCAAAAAGTACCAGAAACCCTCTGGGAAGCACACACAGTCTCACCCCTCTGGTTCAGCTAAAGTATAGACTCACTAGGGAAGCACTCACCGTCAATCCCCCCTATAGTCTCGTATCATACTAAAGGCACTATAGGGAAGCACTCAATGTCAATTACCCCTGTGTCAAATGTCAAGGAACTACAGACACTCTAGGGAAGCACTCAACATCAATTCCCCCTGTGGTATCTTATCGTGAAATTATAAAGACACTATAGAGAAGCCCTCAACATCAATTCTCCCCATGGTCTATACACTAGGTTCTCACGACCCTGTGTAAGTCAAGCAAGATTAGCAGCATGTAACAACCAAGGTTAACCTCATGAACTACTTAGCTAGAATTCTACAACATAATAGAATAATAGTCACACCATCTTACCATACTTGGCATGGGAAAGTAAACAATATCCTAACAGGAAAACAAGACCCAAAGGTCAAAACAGGAAAAACATGCATGGGAAACACATAAAAAGCACAACAATTCACCCTATTCACAATAAATAACCTCTACTGAAGCATACAAGGAAAAAATACAACCAATAGGGATAAAATGGTAACTGCACAATACCTCATTCATGGGTATTGGGAAAATTTGCACGTAAAACTCAATGAATTTCAACAGAAAGGCACAAAACACCTACCTTAGGGTTTTAATATCAATATACTTGAACCTCGAAGCTTTGAATCACCTCAGAACACCAAATATCTACAAAAATGTCTAAAATGTTCAACAGAGGATAACTTGATAAAGAGGAGGAATCAGGAAACGAAGCTATAGGAGAAGAAAAATCTTAACGAGGTGATCCCAACACAATCTACAATGGAAGATTCAGAGAACGAGTTCTCAATTGGGGGCTCAGAGAAGTTCCGCATCCGTACCCTCACTCTCGGACGAACTGGACCTAGAAGGAGTCAGTTCTGTCCATCAGACGCGACCTCGATGTGTATAATGAAAAAAATAAGGTACACAACGTGTAATTTTGAAGTACACGGTGTGTAATTTCCTTTTCTGTACTCCACTTTTGGCAGCCTCCAGGTCATCACACATGGCCGTGTGCAAGGCCACTACACGACCAACACACGACTACCCACGGTAACTGAGTATACTATGCGTACTCATAAAGTACATGGCGTGTACTTAAAAAATTTCAATAAACTCATCTTTTCTCAAAAACTCTAGGAAAAAGAAAAACATACCTAAAAAGAAGATCCCGGTTCTTACAAAGGCCTTGTATAATGCAATCATGAACACACACACACCAAGACCATCCTTTTTCAGTCAACACCCACAATCCAGTTATTCCAAGAATAAGTGTTAAAAACATATTACATTTAAGATAACCCATTTAAACAATTTAATAAACACATTATGGGAGACACCCACAACCTAGTTTTAAAATAAAACTAATGTGAGATAATTTTAGAAGAGTTTCAAAAGGGTGATTTTATTCAAAAGTAGAATAGAAAACTTTAATACACCTTAAAGCTTTCACATTCTAATAAAAGTGGAAATAGGGAAAACTACCTACCTAGAATAGTTAGTCCACACTTACCTTTAAAATCCTTTACAAACCCTTTGATTCCCACTGATCAAAGCCTGATGATCTAATGGAGTAGATTTATGGATTAAAGGGATCCTAAAAGTTTTCCTAAGGAAGGGACAAAGTTTGATAGAAAAGGGATATCAACTTATGAGAATCATGGGGCATGAAAATTAAATAAAACATTTGAGAAAGTACCAACAGATGATGTGAGTTGGGTATTCACATCATGAATCTTTGGGTTTCCGTATACACTGAAAAAACCATTGCCATAGTTTAAAATCCTGAAAAACATTACACTTCATGAATGGATCTTAGACATGAACCAATTCTACCTAGAAACTCATTCAAGCCTTGAATGAAATTCATGGAATCTGCCCAAAACACCTTCATGTCATGAATAAACATTCACAACATGAACTGTTCCTATAGAAATATTTTATATTCCATTTTATTTATTAATATAAACTCCTCCAACAATCTTTCCCAACCACTCTAAATATAAAATAAGCATAAAATGATGATGTACCTCAAACCAGGAGTGAAACATTATACCCACCATTATGCTTTTTGTCCTTAGGATATTAGAGGTCCTTAGAAAAATTAAAAAGATAAATCAACTTATCCAATATAAAATTATATCCTTAAAATGTTTATTCTTAGATATTACCATGCGAGCATAATATCCAAACTAGATAAATAGATCTCCCTCACAACTTTTTATCTTATCAATCCAAAATATGAACTAGTTCATAGATAAACGTCATATCTTACTAAAGAGTAACATGGTCTCAAATGATCACATGACTGGGATTCATGTGGTACTTCTTTAGTTTAGAGATGTGAAAAACATTATAGATAATACTAAATCTTTGTGGAAATTTTAACTGATATGAAACATTTCTCATCAGTTTTACAATCTCAAATAGTCCAACATACCGTGGGGTCAACTTACCCTACTTTCCCAAGCACTGATGAACAAATCCCAGTGAAACTTTCAAGAATACATGATTAATCACATTTAAAGATAAATATCAGTGTTGATGATCTATATAAGATTTATATTGGTTTTGATCCATATCCATCCACTTCCAAATCATCTAGGTCTTCTCTATGGTCTTATAAACTAGACAAGGTCTAATTAGTGATGTTTCTGCTATTTCCACAAAATATAGTGGAGAAAAATATGGTTGACCATATAATTACTCAAATGGGACCATATGTATCCTCTCCTGATAGTTGTTATTATAGGAGAATTCAACCAAAGCCATATGATCTTCCCATGACCCACTAAATTCCATGAAACAAGCTCAAGGAATATCCTCCAACATTTGAACTGTGTGCTCTGATTTCCCATTCACCTAAGGATGATATGTTGTGCTCATGGTCAACTAATTTCTAAGATACTATTACAATGATCACCATAATTATAATGTGAATTGGGAATCTATTTCAAAGAAAATCAAAAGTATAACTCCATTTAACTTAAAAATTTCTCAAAAATATAACTTTGATAATTACTCTACCATGTTAGACTCTTTGATTAGGAGAAAGTGTGATGACTTGGTGAGTTGATCCACTATCACTAAAATATAATTGTGCTTCCAAAGTGTCCCCGGTAGACCTATGATAATGTCCATCAAAAAATTCTCCCACTTTCATACAGGTATAGGCATAGCTTGCCTCATACTAGTTGGTTATTGATGTTCAGACTTGACCTACTGACAAGTTATAAATTTCATAAAATAATATGAAATCTTGTATATTATTCTTAACCACGAAAAATGAGTTTTCATTTCCTTATAATTTTTTTTAGAAACTCAGATAAATAGCCCATTTCAAATGGTGATACACGAAAAACAACTGTTACTATAAAGATTGTGGGATGGTGATTCAATTTTAAAAGTTTAAAAATGAGTTTGTGTCCTCTATCCATATATAAGAAGCCTCCCCACCATTTAAGTTTAACCTAATAGTGGTGAAATTAGGATCTAGATTTTGATCCTCTTTTACAAAATCTGCAAAGTCAGGAACAATAATAACTGGAAAGAAACCAGTATTCAAATTCTATTAAACATAATCTAGATTTATGTCAGCAACGATACTCATCAACTTCCATGAGTCATGATTCTTCCTAAAAACTTCTTTATATGACTTTTAACTCAAATCATATACCTTATAATTCCATTTCCATGGTGTAACACCCCAAGTATTTAAAAATAAATTTAATATATAGTGAGATGCATGAAATACAGAGTCTCTATAAAACAAAACTTTGTTATTTATAGGAGATATTTATAACCTAGACGTTAAGCATAAGTTTTCCACTTCTATTTTTTGAATTTTAAAAAATGGGCATACATGGTTGCAATCAATAAGATTTTTAGGGTCTGATAGGATCGACTCACATTTTTGGTGAATAATAACTTGACCCTTTGGAATAGTAATGTACCCTTATGAATAGTAATATAGTAAAATCACTCATTAATGTATTGATTCCAAGTGTCCTTGAAATTGGATGAGCCTATAAGGGGATTCGCGTTGCTAGGTTTTCCCTGCCACCGCCTTCCTCTCCACCATCTCAGGACGACTGTGGTTCTCTCCCTGGTGCATTTGTTCGACGCGTTCGCGGCGTGAGATCTCTTCCAGTGGTGGTGTCGTGTGAGCTCAGCATCATTAGCGAAACTCATCAACAGCTGACCTTCTTCTCACCCCAACCTTCGAACTGGATAGGGTTCCCCATGGTGGTGCGGTGTTGGTCGAGGGTGCGAGTTCTAATTTCTACAGGATGGGAGTTAACGTCGCGTTTAGTGCCGTATTTGTGTGTGTAGGGGGGATATGGTCTCCGAGTGTGGTTTTGAAGGCGACATCGGTATCTGGATCTGCTTCTCCAGTTTGCGAAGGGGGCTTCTTCCGACGATCTAGGATTTAAGAGGTTCCTTTTTCTGGTTTGTTTTGTGTTTTTTGAACTTTTGTCTGCAATTTTTGGTTTTGGGGGTTCAATGTTCTTGGTGGCGCGCGATGTTGATGATGTCGGGATCCACCTTCGGTTCCGGTGACCGGTGATGGATTTTCGATGTTTGGGATTTTGGTTCGGGGTGATTTGTGCTGAACTAGAGAGATTGAAGCCGATTTGAGTCAAGCTATCCATATTTGAAATGGGATCAGTTGAGTTGTGTGCGGTTGATTGTGGATTTTTCATTGAAGACCTTATGGATTTCATGTTGAACATGATTGAAGCCGATTTCTTGTGCGCACCAAGTGAGTGATCTCACTTGGTAGGGGAGTATTGACATTAGTGGTATTCTGTCTTGACAATGGTGGTTTTCTGGATGTGATATTGTTTTTTGCCTCGGATGGCTGTGACTCAAGGGATTCTACAACGTTTTCTTCCAAAATTATGCTTCAGATGAGGTTTAGGGCAAAGAGGTTTCGCTGTTTCATGGATTTTCGGATTCATAAGTTTGAGAGTGTATGGATTTGGCCATTGGTACCATGATCATGCTCTTTAGCATGGGTCAGCTAGCCGTGCTGCGATGAGACAATGGAAGCTGGACTTTATGGTTTTTAGTTACTGGGAGGAGCTTCACTTTTGTGGCGAGCATTGCTTTTGAACTTGAGTTTTGGTATTTGGAGACTTTTTTGTGTTTAAGTCTTGATGTCATGGGTTCTCACTTACCCTTAAAAGTGTTTGGAAATAAAAAATTAATTTTCAATCACTCATTAATGTATAAATAAAATTTAGGCACCTTATAAATGAAAGTATGATATAATTATATCATAGTACAAGTAAGTGAATATTTTAAAAATTAATAATTAAGTGTTGGTATTTTTATGAGTAATAAATATTTAATAATTAATCAATTGATTTAAAAGAAAATTAATTTTCATAAAAATTATTCATAAATAAATATTTTGTTGTCTTATGATTTTAAGATAATTTTATGAGACTTTAGTTAAATTTTGAAAGGGTTATAAAATCAGTGATAAATTTAAAACTATATTTTTTTGGGTAAATAATTATTTTAATTTAAAATTAAATTTATTATATTTAGAAAATTATTTTCATAAAATGGTTTTAATTTTTGGATTCTATGAATTGAAAAATGGTTAGGGTGATTTTTTGGGATTTTTCTAAAATATGTGAATTTTTGGTGAATAGTAAAATATGATAATTTACGATAAATGATAAACACATGATTTATTGAGTCAAAGGTGATATTTGGATGATTTAATAACCCTTGGTTAGAAATCACATGCAATTATTATTGTATATATCCACAATAATCAATACTATTGGTTGTTTTGAGCAAAATAATAAAACAATGAATGGAATATTGAGAAATCACCCCTCTCCTCCACTATAAAAATCACCCATCACCCCCTCTTCTCCTCACTCCTCTAAGCCTTTAATATTGTCAAATTTATTCCCAAATAATCCTCTCTAGTCTATCCCCATGTCTATGAGCTCTTGGTCTTACTAAAATACCAAAACCCATTTTCTTAATGAGGTTCTCAAGGAGAAGTATTCAAGAGGTAAAAACGTCTTCATTTTCCTTTTATTTTTTTCCAAGCTCTTTATTTTATAATTCTCTCATCACCTCTTATGTAAAAATAATAATTAAAACCCTATTCTAAATAAAAAACAATAATTATATAATTTTAATGGAAGAACCATCATCAATCTCCTTACTCTCCCTCTTTTATTTTAAAACGAAATCATTGTTCGAGAGGTTCTAATTTACAACCTTTGTGGATGACGAACTTTCATTCTTCAATTTTTTATTCAAGGCTAGAATGATACCATTTTTAATGGTTAAAATATAATATAATATATTTATTATAACCTTTATTATGTTCTGGAGGTAACAAATTTACATAATATTAAATGATCAAACAAAAAGAATTTTTTATGACCAATAACCGACATAATAATGTAAATGACTATAACTAAATGTATTATCTAATGATTCATACTAATACCATATAAAATATTTTATAAATAACAATTTATACTTATATATATTAATTAATATCATATAAATTAAATTATGGATAATTATACCCATTCCACATGAACTTCCATACTAATATACAAGTATACCGATCGTGAAAACCAAGGAAACGAACGCTCTTGAGCAATAAAGTTGTATCTTATAACTCATAAAAAAGCTATAAATAAACTTAATAAAATTATAATAAATAAAATACATTTATATAAGGTTATTATTTAATTAATTAATGTATATAATTTTATTATCCAGGATGTTTATGTCAAATGCAGAACACATTCGAACATAAGGTAAGGATTTCTACCCGAAGCTCTATTTTCTTTCAGGTTACTCTTTTTATCTCTTTACCCCAATTAAATTATTAATTGGTCTCATTTAGTCCTCATAAATTATGTTTTAATTATATATATATATGTACCAATCATAATTATTCTTTATTTAACAGTGAGTTACATGTTTTAAAAGGATCTTTCTCAAATTCTTCTTGATAAACAAGCCCCATTCAAGGGAACTTCTCGAATTATTACCGATTTTTAAGTGTAATATATAATCTATTTAAGAAAAAATTATTTTTCTAATATCAATCATTTTATTATAGAAAAAATAACTTAGTTAAATTATGGTTTTATACAAATATTTTTTTCAAAATAACTCTTCTTTTCAAAGTAAAATAGTATTTCTCTCAAGAATTACTCAATGATTTTATATGAGTATTTTCGTCTATTTGAAAACTATTGTTTATTATTCTATTTAATTGGTATTAATATTTTATGATATCATATACCATATTATATTTAATTTTTAGTTTGACTATGAATGTTCTATCTTGATACCATTCACCATATTACTCAGAATGGGTAGTAATTATGTTTAGAGATTGGGGACAGTTATTTACATTTCATATGTATATGCTGTTTATGTTTAAACACATTCATATTAGGAATGAATTGGAATTATAAAGTATTGAATGGGTCCATCTATATTCCCTCGATGCATTGGTAGGTCTCATGAGGCAAACCAGAATTGGGTTTTGGCTGAGGCCATACCCTAGTATTTTTAGACATCTTGGACGAGGCCTTGAGAATATATTTCAGATGTTCGAAATTATGAATTCCGTCATTATTATATTATAAATTGATAAACCATGTGATATTTAACTAGTAGAATATATATTACTAAGGTTCATTCTCTTATGATCAGTTATATGGATTTATTTACTCATCTTTCATTCCATCCATATTATGTTCAAGTTTATTTTTAAAGGCATGTGTTTTTGTTATTCATCATACCTAATGCTTATTTTTATGATAAATTACGCTCAATTACTTAACCTTACAGAGAATATGATCTCAATCATTTATTATGTTTTATTTTTCCCATGATACAAAGATGAATATTAATATGAATTACTTTTAGAAATAATCTAAGAGTTTATATGTGTTTCCAATGGAGTTATAATGATTTTGTTTTCAAGTTGTAATGTAAATATTATGTTTGTATCTGGTTGTCCAAAACTACTAAACTATTTGGTACTTTGGGATGAAACATCCTTGTAAACATACCAATATATTAATATAAGGCACTGGATCTGGGAAACTAGGGTCGGGGTCCATACCGAAGGCATGTAAATAAAGTCATAGTCAAACATCTAATGATACAATATCTATTTTCATTGCCTCAAGTTCAATTATCATTGATATAAGATATATTTTGAACTATTATTGCCAGTGAAGACTGTAAAATTTTCCCAAAAGATCTAGTGGTTCCATTTTTTTAAGTCATAGACCACTACAAATAATTTCAATTCATACATCAGATAATTCTTCTAATGTGTTTGTAATTGCCTTAAACTATAGGAAAAAATATGATCTCCTTGCATGAGTAAACAACCAAGACCCAATACAGATTCATCACAATATAACATATAGACATTAAATGGTTTTTGAAATATCATGATGGTTTTATAAGTGAGACATGCATTAATCTCTAGGAATAATTTCTAATAGTTATTATTCTAATTGAATGGAACACCGTTTTCTCATCAGAGTAGTCATAGGAGAAGAAATTCTTGAAAAAACCTGAACAAATCATTGATAATATATTGTTAATACCAGAAAACTACATATCTCAAAAAAATATATCGGGTGACTGAAAATATATGAGTGCCTAAATCTTAATAGGATCAGATGATATACCCTCTGTAGAAATAACATTCCCAAGGAAATAGACTTCCTGTATCCATAAGTCACTATAAGGTCCTGACCTTAAACATTATATAATCTAGTAAATTATTTTAGAATTACATTTATTAAATTCTCAAACATTTTTTTGGTTTATATTTTTAGATAATTAGGAAATAATTCATACATATCAAAACACATCATCCATGATGGTGTTAAATCGACACATCATGGACAAAGTTTTCATTTTTTAGAATAAGAGGAGAAGAGGAGAGGTTTGATGATAGATATTACATTAACACAATAAAATTATAGTAGATGTAAGATAATATAGTAACATTTCACTTGTATAAGGAGATGTGAGGAGAGAATTAGAAAATAAAATAAATTGAAAAGAAATTTAAAAGAAAAGGAAAGAGGATTTCACCTCTTGAAATTCTTCCCCATGAGAACCTCCTTAAGGCACTTGGATTTGTCCTTTTAGTGAGACAAAAAATTATTGGATGTGGGGAAGAGTCTTGGGAAGGTAATTGGGTAGAAATTAAAAAATATAAAAGACTTTGCAGGTGTGAGGAGAAGATGTGGTATTTATAGTAGAGGAGAAGGGTGTTTTTTGATTATTATATTCATTATTTTATTATTTTGGCTCAAGTCTATGAATAGTTTGAAAATTATCACTAAATTTATTAAATTAATGAAGGAGGGTTATATACTTTGGGCTTACATTATCTAAACATCATCTATTAATCAATAATTCATGAATTTGTTAAATACTGTAAATTACCAAATTTCACTATTCAAAAAAATTCATCTATTTTAAAAAAAATCTCAAAAATTCACCATAACCAGTTTTTAAATTGTAGAATTCAAAAATAAACTCTATTTTATGAAAATAATTCTCAAAATATGATAAATTTAATTTTTAATTAAAATCATTATTTATTTAAAAAATACTAATTTTAAAATTATTTCTTATTTTATGACACATCGAAAAATTAAACAAGGTATCATAAAATTATGTTATAATCATAAGATAAAAAAATTTTAATTTATGAATCTGTTTTATAAAGATAAATTTTCTTTTAAATAATTATATTAATTATAAAATCATAAATAAATATTTATATGTCACAAAAAATACCAACACTTAATTTATCATTTTCAAAACATTTACTCAGTTATTCCCTGATATAAATATATCATATTTTTACTTATAAGATTTATAAATTTTATTTATAATTTCATAGGTGAGTTTACTATTTTATTTTATTTGTATAGATTTCTTAATTTCTATATATATCACTTATTTCATTATACATTTATAATGAATTTAACTATTTAATTCCAGAATGAAAACAAATTATTTTATAAGTACCTAGGTTGTTACATTCTCCCCCCTTCTAGAAATTGAATTGTGATAATTTTTATTCACTTATTTAAAAAGTGAGGATACCTTTCTCTCATAGAATTTTCAAATTCCCATGTTTCTTCTTCAACCATGTGATTTCTTCACAAAACCTTAACATAACGAATTACCTTATTCTGCAATACTTGATCCTCACAATCAAGAATCTGAATAGGATTTTCCTCATACGAAAGGTTCTCTTCCAGCTGAACTACTTTGAGGCTCAAAACATAAGATGAACATGATACATACTTTCTTAAAATAAAAACATGAAAAACATTATGTACCTGAGATAAACTTAGAGGCAAAGCTACTCGGTTGGTAAATAGTCCAAATTTCTCCAAAATTTCATAAGTTCCAACAAACCATTGAATTAGATTTCTTTCCTTACCAAAATGCACAACACTTTTACAAGGAGGGATTTTGAGGAAAACATGATCACCTATGTCAAAAGAAAAGCATTTCCTCATGTTATATTCATAACTTCTACACCTACTCTGAGCTATCCTCATGTGTTGCTGAATCATATTCACTTTGTCAGCCACTTCTTCTACTAATTTTGGTCCCATAAACTTACTTTTCTTTGACTTCATCCCAAAATGATGGATTTTGACACCGTTTTCCATATAATGCCTCTAAAGGTTCCATATGTCTATTAAAATTAAAACTAAAATTATAAGAAAACTCAACTAAATAAATACGCTACTCCCAAATTCCCTGGTAATCCATTAAACAAGCACGTAACATATCTTCCGATGTATGAATTATTCACTTTGTCTGTCCTTCAGATTGAGGATGAAAGATTGTGCTGAAATTTAATTCATTTCCCAATGACTTCTAAATGCCTTTCTAAAATTTAAAATTGAATCTAGGATCACATTTAGATGCAATAGAGTGAATTAATCCATGTAACCTGAAAATATTTTTGATGTATAATCAAGAAATATGATCTAGAGAAAGAGTGTATCGAATAGGAAAGAGATGTGCATATTTAGTAAATCAATCAACAATAACCCAAATTATATTATTAACTCAATAATTCTTTAGTAGTCCCACCAAGAAGTCCCTAGATATATTTTCCCATTTCTATTCTCGTATCGGAAAATGTTGAAGCATCCCCTTTGGTAGTTTTCACTCTACTTTAACCTATTGACAAGTCAAACATTTCATTGTAAAATCATCAATATCTATTTTCATTCCATCCCACCAATAATAATCTTAAAGGTCTTTATACATATTAGTGCTATCAGGATGAACTGAAAATGGAGAAATATAAGCTTCACTTAATAATTATTTCTTCAACTAGGAATCACAAGGCACACGCAACCTCTTTCCAAATCTCAAGGAACAATATTTATTAACATTAAATTCAGGAAACTTACCTTCCTTAAACCAATTCTAACTTTTTCTATAACTCATAGTCTTCCTTCTACGCTTTCTTAATTCTTTCTAAGAGAGATGACTACACTAACACCTGAAACAAAATATTGAAATTTCCTACACCAACATCTTCCAATCCAAAATGCGTCAAATTATAAAGCAAGGAGTCATGTTCCAAATGTAACACAGTTAATGATGCATGATTCTTTTGACTTAAGGCATATTCGATTTTGTTTTCTTTTCCAGGATGGTAATTTATCCTGAAATCATAATCCTTTAACAGTTCTAGTCATTTTCTATCCCTCATGTTCAATTCCTTATGAGTAAATATATACTTTAAACTTTTATGGTCAGTATATATTTCAAATTTTTCTCTATGTAATGATGTATCCAAAATTTTAATGTAAAAACCACAACTGCTAATTCCAGATCATGTGTGTGATAATTTAACTCATGATTTTTCAGTTGTCTTAAAGCATAAGCAATTACCTGATCATTCTGCATCAGAACGCAATAAAGTCCCTTTAGTGAAGAAACATTGTAGATGAAAAATTCTCCATTTATAGAAGGTATAGCCAAAACTATATCATTCACAAATATTCTTTTTAGTTCCTAAAAACAAAAATAAAAATCTTCTATCCAAATAAATTTAACCCCTTTTCACGTTAAATTAGTTAGCGGGCTAGATAACCATACAAAGTTTTTAACAAAACATCAGTAATAGCCTACTAATCCAAGAAAACTAGTAATATCTATAACATTTTTAGGTCTTTTCTATTCATCGACAAATTTTGTTTTAGCAGGATCAACTATTATGGTATCCTTATTTATAATGTTCCCAAGAAAACAAATCTGTTTCAAGAAAAAAAATCACATTTTCTAAATTTCCTGTATAAATTGTTTTCTTTAAGAGTTTGAAGAAAAATACTTAGATATTTCTTATAATCCTCATAACTTTTTTAATAAAAAAAAATATCATCAATAAAAACAAAAAAACTTATCCAAATATTCATAGAGGATTCTATTAATATGATCCATAAATTCAATAGGTGAATTTTTCAAGCCAAAAGGAAGAACAAAAAAAATCGTCATTACCACATCTTGTTTGGAATGTTGTTTTCAGAATGTCACACTCCTTCACATTTTGTTAATGGTACCCAGATCTCAAGTCAATCTTAGAAAAATATTAAGCTCCCTGGAGCTTATCAAACAAATCATCAATATGAGGAAGTGGATACATATTCTTAATAGTAATGTTATTCAAAGCACTATAATCAATGAAAAGCCTAATAGATCCATATTTATTTTCAAAAAACAAAATAATATTACCCCTTGGTGAATTTATATTAATAATTAATCCTTTATCAAGTAACTCCTACAACTGCTTTTTTTAATTCAAGAAGTTCCACTTGAGCCAATTGATAAGGGGTTTTTGAAATTGTCTTAGAATTAGGAACTAAATCAATGGTAAATTCAACTTCCTAATTAGGTATAACACTGGGAATCTCATTAAGAAAAACATTCATGTATTCATTTACCACTGACACATCATTAATCTAAACTGTTCCCTAATTTTCAAAAATATCTACAGGATAACTTTCATTTCAAAATTTTAATAGTTTCTCAGCTTCCTGATATGAAATCAATGGTATTGGTTCATTCTTGTATACAAAATTAAATTATTTCTAAAAAATATATATTTAACTCTACAATCAATATTATCACGATAAAAACAGAAATCCAATCTATACCCACAATAACATGAAACTCTACTAGGTGAAAATAATAAGGTTTCCAAATAATTTATTTTCACAGAAAACAATAGAAAGGTTCTTATAATTCCCTTTTTTATTTAACAATTCCCATTGGTGTTTTAACCATAAGTTCTAGTTTCATTTATCAAGGTGAAATTTCCAATTTACCAAAAAAGTTCTTAGAAATAAAGGAATGTTTGGACCCCGTATCAAACAAAACATTAGAAAAATATGAGTAAACAGAAAATGTACCTGATTTCACTTCATTAGATAGACAAACATTTTCCGATGTAGTCATAAAGGATTTCACTACACCTTTCTACTTATAATCTTACTGCTTTCCATCATTCAAATTTTTCTTTGAGTAGGTATTTTCATAATACCCCATCTCCCCACATTTGATACACTTTACAGTTTTCTTATCAGAATTAAACATACCTACACTAAGGTAATTTTCATTATAATCTCTGACCTGTATGTCCAAAATTACCACATATAAAATACTTCTCATATTTTTTAAGGAATTCCCAAGGGTTATTTTTACCACACTTCCCGCAAAATAAAAATTAGATTTTCTCACCTTCAGATTTCTTTGATTGATTCTTACCCATTTCTTTCCATCTGGACATTTTCTTTTACTCTTTGTAAAATTATAGGTGATAATTAGAAAACTCTATTTCTACCATCTTAGAACACTAGTAAAGTTTATCATAACTTTTTAATTCACGAGAGGCCATTTTCCTTCAATATATTGGCTCCAATCCTAAGTAAAAATGACTGATTTCACTATTAAGACCCTGAATAAGATTTGAAGCGTACCTTTACAATCAAGTGAATTTTTCTTCATAAATGACCAATGAATATTCCTTATTTTGTTTCAATTCTAGGAATTTATTTTCCATCCTAAGTTGAAACAAATTAGTAAAATATTTTTCAAGGAACAAATTCTTAAATTCATCCCATTCTAAGGGATCAATCTCCTCTCTATCCATGATATTCTTGACTATTGACCACCACTAGTAATCTTCAAATTAAAAATGATAAATATCAAGACTAAAATTTTGATTATATTGACACTTCATGATATTGAATATATTTTAAAGGGTTTTAACCCACCCTTTGTCCACTATTGGGTCATAAGATCAACGGAAGGCAGGAGGGTGTTTCCTCTTAAAATGTTCCACTATCATCATGTTACTTTGTGGTAGATCTGGTTATTATCTTACATGGACGATTCTAAAATTTATATCATATTTAAATTGATCCATTATAGTCACAAATTTCAAAGTTTCAATTCCCACCATTGCAGGCTGTGAATTCAAAAAGAGATCATCCTCTCGGTGCTTTCCTACTTCATATTCCCTATTTATTTAATGGAAATCCATTCTGAATAGACATATCTTAGATAAAGAAACATATAAATTATTAAATTATTTATTATTTCAACTTAAACTTAAGGTAAAAATAATTTATGTTATTCTATTAACATAATCCTAACCCTTAAAGTTATCTAAACCATTCTATGATAACAACCATAAGGTCCTGACCATAAAAATTACATAATCTAGTAAATTCTTTTAGATTTTACATTATTACATTCCTAAATATCTTTTAGATTTATATTTTTAGATAATTAAGACATAATTCATACATACCAATCCACAAGAATATATAGTGGGTACTAATAAAACAGTATCCATTTATTCTATAATATAAAGTTTTTAATAAAACATGAAATTTTTTCATGAAAAATCTCCACAACATTTAGCTTGGGTTATTCTTTTATCTTACCCATACTTAAAACTTGTGAAAAATATTTTAAAACTTAGGATGATAAAAAATATCTGTAATGGAAATAAAAGAAAGTAACTGTTAGTCCATGAATGATTATAATATATAAAATCATTTTCACAAAGACATACTTATCACCTATAAAGTATCATATACTTACCTTGTGAAAACAAGAGATTTACATAAAACATAGAAATAATAAATAAACCATTTAAGTAACTTGGGTAATTAAATACTTAATATTGTAACCCTCATGGATACTATATGATTTGTAACCCTCACAGCTACCTTATAGTTTAACCCTCATAACTACCTTATGATGTAACCCTCACAGCTTCCTTATGGTGTAACCATCGTAGTTACACTTGGAATAACCATTATATTCAATTTCCATCATAACCATACCCAATGAATTGGAGGGATATATAGATACCACCCTTCATCATAAACAATTACCAATAACAATAACATAATCATAAAACATGAACACTTTCATCACAAAAACATTTATTGAGGAAAATCACTTATTTTAAAAGAATACTACGCAAATATAAAAGAAATAATTTTCTAAGTAAATAAACATGTAATATTGTAATGAAATATCAAAAAATTAAGGTGAAATGAAATTGGTATAATCCTATCATTCCGTATAAGTTAAGATGAAACATTCATTTTGAATTTTGTAAAAAGAGACATTAAAGAGGATTTTTAAAAGGAAAGTCTCATACCTTGGGTTTGACTTCCTTAAAATGTGTTCAAAACTACTATATAATGGTTTAAAGAGTGTTATTAATTTATTTATTAACTATATTTATATTTATAATACTTTATATGATCATTTTATAATATATTTACACTCATTTATTGATAATATTTTGTTATTTTTGTTGTTTCAGGTGCGTTTATTTCATGGTTTCCATAGTTGGTTTATTATGAGTTTTCTCATGGAATGAAAAAAAATTACAAAAGTGGAAATAAATGGTATTAATATGTTTCAAAAATTTTAAATTATTTCTTATATCATTTTTTTTATCTTAAATGAGGATGATTCATTAGATAAAACTTTAATGAAAATGGTTTAATTTATTTTGGTGGTTTTTACGTCTATCATGAACTTATATCATTTTATTTAATATTATTTTTATATATTGGTTCCAAAATATTATATAAATTATAATATATATAATAAAATCTAATTTAACTATAAAAATTATTTTATGAAAATTCTTTAAGGTGGTAAAATAAAATGAAAATACATTGTCCACGATGACGGTAAATCGATACATCACAGACAAAGTTTTAATTTTTTTGAATTAGAGTAGATGAGGAGAGGTTTGATGATGGATATTCAATTAAAAAAAATAAAATTACAGTATATGTAAGATTATGGGGTTATCATTTCAATTGAATTAAGGTAGGTGAGGATATAATAAGAAAATAAAATAAATTGAAAAGAAATTTAAAAGAAATTGAAAGAGGATTTTACCTCTTGAACTTCTTCTCCTTGAGAACCTCCTTAAGTCACTTGGTATTGGATTTTTATGAGACCATAAGGTCTTGGATGTGGGGAATATGATTTTAAAGGTAACTGGGCATAAATTAAACTAACTAAAGGATTTTTTAGGTGTAATGAGAAGAGGTGGTGATAAGTGGTATTTATAGTGGAGGATAAGAGTATTTTTTGATCATTATATTCATTAGTTTATTATTTTGGCTCAAGACTATGAATAGTTTTAACCTTATCAATAAATATATTAAATTAATTAAGGAGAGTTTTAGATTTTGGTCTTACATCATCCATACATAATCTATGACTCAATAATTCATGAATTTGTTAAATATCATAAATTAACAAATTTCACTCTTTACAAAAATTCAACTATTTTAGAAAAATACAAAAAAATAACCCTTACCATTTTCTGATGCTTATAATTCAAAAATGATATCAATTTTATAAAAATATTTTTCTAAATATGATAAATTTAATTTTTAATTAAAATAATTTTTTATTTGACAAATACCTATTTTAAAAATATAACTGATTTTATGATACTTTGAAAAATTAATTAAGGTCTCATAAAATTATCTTATAATAATAAGAAAAATATATATTAATTTATGAATCTTTTTTATGAAAATAAATTTTATTTTTAAATCATTATATTAACTATAAAATTATAAATAAAAATTTATGTGTCACAAAAATACCAACACTTAATTTATCATTTTTAAAACATTTACTTACTTATTCCATGATATAAGTATATCATATTTTCACTTATAAGATTCATAAGTTTTATTTACACTTTCATAGATGAGGTTACTATTATATTTATATATATTACTTAATTTCTATAAATATAAATTATTTTATTATACATTTATAATAAATTTATCTATTTAATTCCAGAATGAAAAAAATATTTTATAAGTACCTAGGTTGTTACAATCAAACTTAGAAAACATAGAATATAAATGGTGATTATGAAATGTGATTAGTAAAAATTATAATTTCTCCCCATGGCCATTCCTACTTTGAGAATAAACCAAAAATATCATAAAAAATACTATAATGAATGAATTGTGGTACCTGTGGAAGATATGATTCATCCAGGCCATGAAGACTGTAGGTGAATTTGTCAGACCAAATGGAATGATGATATATTATTAATGGCTATATCAAGTTTTTAATGATGACTTTTGAATATCCTTGTTTATGAATCTAAGATGATGATATCTGAACCATATGTCAATCTTTGAGAACCACTTTTCTCCCTTTAATTGATCAAACAGATCATTGATGCAAGGAAGAGGGTACTGATTTTTTATTGTAACTTGATTTAATTCACAATAATCAACTCAAAACTAAAGGGCACCATTTTCATTCTTCAAAAATAAAACCAATGTTGACCAAGCTGATATACCAGGCCTAATAAAGCATTTACTCTCCAAATACTCTAGTTGGACCTTTAATTCCTACAAATCCATTAAATTCATTCTATATTATGGGAGAAAAATGGGTTTTTTTCCTGATATTATATTGATATAAATTCAATTTCCCCACTCTACCTGTATTTATATCCCAATACCTCTTGAACACATGAAGAGTTCCATCTTGGGATGTGAATTTCACTTGCCGAGAATAGAATTCAATATGGGATTTAAATTCCACTAGCCAATATATTATAATGATTGAATAAAAAAAATCAATCTCTAGGAGCACAAACTCCTAGATAAATTAGTCTACATCATTGGTAGTGAGACATGCTGGTCATTTTAATCTTATACACTCTCTCTTTCTAAGTGGTGTCTTGATACTCATGGTGCGATGAATCATTTACATGTGTAATCATAATTATTTAACAACACAATAATCAATTAAAGAATTAGATTCAACAGTATCAAACCACACATGTATAAGAGTCAAGTTAAGAAGGATGGTACCTCACACTATGTAGGGACCATATAGCCCTATCAAGATATCCTTATTTAATCCATATATTTTTCAATAATCTAGATTAGGATAAGTCTTTATTCCTTACTGAGGTGTCAACTGAATAATAAAAGTGTTTATAGAGGTATCCTGGGCCTTATGGTTCTATGGAAGATAACCAGTATGATAGGATTATTCTGTCCAAGAATAAAAATCCAAAATATTATTTGAGATAGTTCCACCTGTTAATTTTAGAAGTTTATGACAATAATTCTTTAGATGCCCTTTCTTACCACAATTGTTGCAATTCCTCAGTGGTACAATGCATTAATGTTTTCTATATTCAAGTGAAACACACTATAAATAGGCTAGTTCACTATTGTGTGGGGGTAGATTAGAGACTCACCTCATGGATTAAGTTTTTTTTTACATTTCTTCCCTATGATTAACTTTTAATCTTGTATTTATTTCCTGTGATGAAGTTTCCACCAACACCCAGATCGAAAGAGGTGTACCCTCTACTGGGATTCCCTAAAATTTATCTCTCTCAAACCAATGTATTATTCACCATATTTGTATAGTCAGTAATATAGAACATGACCACCTTGAACAAACCTTAGTTTAGAGTCTCACCTCAAAGATTCAAGCTTCCAATCACTTTCTCGAAGCTACTTTCGTTACAAATAAAAAAAGGTGAGTGAATTTAGAATCATACCCAGCCATGGAAACAATTCCTTATTCTAATTTAAATGAAGTATGTTATCTTAACTATTTGGATGGTTCTTATAAATAATTTGTTATTAAATATTTCCAAAAATCCTTTCCAATAGAGGTCTAAATATAACTTGTCTTGAATACATAAGTTCCACCATGATAGTGTTAGGTCCTAAAGCATATATATTTCTAGATTTACTATTATTTCATCTAAAGTCCCAAATAATTAAACAATATTAGTCATACTAATCATCCATACGTCTTCTTTCTCAGGACCAGAACCACCATGAAATGTTGGTGGGTTATGCTTTAGAAATTCTGTAGAGTGATTCACTTGATGAGGTTACCTCATCCTAGGTCCCTTTTCAATAGATTCAAAGTATTTCACTATACTATTAACCAAATATAGGTTCCCTTGAGGTTTGGGTGCAACCACATTCGTAGCATCCCCCTATCATTGGTTCTTTTTCTCCTTATTGGTGGAATTTTCATTCTATAAACAATTTCAATAGTCAAAAACTAAACATTATTATTGTTCATATTTTCATTATAGTGTACATATATCATAAAAAAATCATATAATCATAATATCAAAAATAAAATAACCATATGATAATTTAATCTTATTGGGAATCCCCTAAAACAATACATAGTACCTAACACTCATCCGCTAAACCCATGATGATGAGTTGACAATGCGTCTAGAAGTGATTAATAACACATTTGTACCCAGAATTCCTTGGTCACTTAATGGTCAACATAAAAAGGTTAACTATGAATTATTACACAATACATTTCAAGTTCTGAAATTATTATCTCTGTATGACCATCCCCAGATGATAGACTGACCAAGAATGATACAATTTTTAACATCACTTCCAAACCCATTAGCTTGGGCTAGGTCCGAGGTGATACTGAACTTAGGTCAAATTCACCGAACACTAAAGTTTGATAATAAATTCCAAGGGTTTAAACACAAGATATACATGGAAATGATTTATCCTTTTAACACACACACTCAACACACATAAAATTACAATAATAAGTAAAACCATATACATATATATAAATTATTCATGCACTAAAAATTAACAATAATAAATATTGTATCCAAACCCAACAATAAAAAATGAATAAAAGACTAACATAAATGTAACAATATAACTATATAAAATATAAAACTAAAACTCTAAATCAGTAAAAGGCTTAGGAACTGAGGTGGAACCACTTTTAACCAATACAAAAAACTCTCCAAGATCCATCTCTCCCAAATATGACAATGACAGGAAGGAGTTCCCCCAGAGAAATAATAAATGTGAACCATTCATATTTCATAAAAAACAACATCTACATATTCACCAAAGTGAATATACAGGGGGTGAGTAATCATACCTAGTATAAATACCCCAATATAATTTTCCAACATGTCACTAAGACTAGAAAAATGTTAGTTCATAAGATTATAAAACAAGTCGAGGGAATATCAAAACAATTAAAACAATTTCCACAATAATAAAAAACCAGATGAACCGGTTTTCCAAAAAGTAGTATAAAAAATTATGAGTTCTCCTTTCCAAAAAAAAAACAATTCATTAATTTACCATTTGGAATAATCAAAATTTATCTCTCTCCCTCTTTTACACACACACAAACATTCATATTTAATGACATATCTATTCCTATGAATAATTATAGGTCCTCCACCAAGTTGTTGATTGGTAGAAATTCCTCCTTGTGCCTATGCAGTCAATAATGAGCACCAAGTCTATTCTAACAAACCCTCCTACAATGAAATCATGAACACACACCAAACCTGTGCCTTTCCAACTGACACCCACAACCCAATTTTTACAAGAACAAGTGTTAAAAACATATTCTATTTAAGAAAACATATTTAAACAATTTAACAAAAAAATTATGGGTGACACCCACAACCTAGTTTCCAAATCCAACCAGTAAGATAAAATTTCATCAGATTTTCAAATTGGAGATTTCATTCAAAAGTAGGAGAGAAAAATTTTATAAAACTAAGATCCTTTACATTCCAATTAAATTGGAAAGAGGGAAAACCACCTACCTCTAATGGTTGATCCAAGATTTCCTTAACAATACTTTACAACCCTTTGATTCCTATATATTAAATCTTGAATATCCAATGGAGTTAGATTATAGATTGAATAGATCCTCAAAAATTTCCTAAGGAAGGTCTGGAGTTGTAGAGAAAAGGGAGAGAGACTTACAAGAATCATAAGGCATGAAAATTAAATAAAAATGATGGTACACCCTAATTCACAATGTGAAATGGGGATTTATATCATAATTTTTTGAGTTTCCATATGCAAAAAAACTCTTCACCTCCACTTAAAATCCTAAAAACCATTTCACATCATGAATGGATCTCATTATGTGAACCTATTATGACCATAAAAACATTAACACCTTGAATTAAACTCATGGAATCTTCCCAGAACCAATTCATCCCTTGAATAACTATTCACAGCATGAACTGTTCATGTTTCTAGATTTTAGATCAATTTATATTTATTCATTTGAACTCCTCCCATAAACTATCCTAACCACTCCAAACATAAAATAAGAAGCATAAAAGAATGACATACCTTAAACTAGTGGTTATACACTCCTCCCAACTAACTAGGATCTCATGTTATTCAAGGTAATAAATATACAAGGGGATATCATTCATTTCAATGTGTCACAAATCATTTCAAACAATCATTTTAATTGTCCCCAAGGTCAAGTTTCAAAATAATCCATTTAATTTCCTAAACCAATCATCAAATGGTTTTCATTAATACCAATTAATTTCAAATTAGTTTGCTTCATTTAAAATAATAGAATATTTAGTACCTTTTCTTATCAATAAATATCATAAAAATCATGCTTCATATTATTCATTTCAATTCAAGATCATTTTTCAAAAACCGACTCTGTGTTTCAAAAGCCATTGTCAAGTGATTTCACCACACACACTATGCCATTTCAAAATAATTTATCAAATGTCTCAAATCAAACTCTAGAAATAAAATATAAATAAATTTAAAATCAATAAGAAATAGAGGTTTCAATTGATATGAAAGACTTATAGAACCACATACCTCAATCAATATCAACAATCACTAAACAAAGGATCCACTAATAAAGAGATGAGGGACATAAAGATAATGGGACAACCAAAATTACCAAATCAAAACCCAATTCCAAAAATATATCAAGATATCATATCTCTTGGTAAGGTAGATAAATTAAGGGGAAGGTAATACATAAAAATATCTGAGACACACTCATCGATAGAGATTAAATGCTTCAAATGACACTTAGATCCATGAAGAATCAAATTTGGAAGGGAAAAAATTGCCTCAAGAGGGTCTCCATAATGGTTAGGGTCAAAATGGGTTTAAGGGATAATATATTAGAAGTAAAAAAAAGATAAAAAGAAAAATAATTATGATTCTACCCTACCATTTCTCAGCCACATATGCATAACTGACTTAACTCAAGATCCCACTTACTATTTGGTGGCACCAAGTATAATTATTACACCACTAGCCATCCAACCAACTATTCAGTGTCTTCCACTAGCTGGCCAATGGGATTCTTAAAGGAAATCACTCATAAAATCCTACCATCGGCTGGCCAGTGAACCTCAAAGGCTAGGAGATGGACCTTCTATGGCTAATTTGGCTATAGACCCTTGTCTGGTCTCAAGATAAAATTCCCAAGCACTCCCCAGACTCTAAAACTAGAATCAAAATTCACCCCTGACCCCTCAAAAGGATCAAATAAGTGGAAATAGCCAAGTATCCAAAAGTACAACTGATAATCAATGGAAAAAACCAGATAAAAACATGAAAATAAAGATAATCAAAGACAAAGCATGGTTATTACCTAAAATAGAGTGTTGATATGTTACAATTTTCCCCACTATAAATTCTTTATACCCCTAGAAATCCTATTAAGAAGAATCCATATCAAAGTGATGAGGACACTAATCTGTCATCAACACCTAATTCTCCCATGTCTTGTGAGAATCAAAACCATGTTTATATAGAACCCATACTAGTGGTATAGAATTTCCATGAATAACCTTTATCTGAGATTCAAAAATCCAAATAGACAACTCATTCACACTTATATCAGGCTCCAAACCAAGATTCTCCTAAATCAAGATATGATACAGATTTGAAAGATATCTTTTATATAGCGACTTGACTCCATAATCCTGAATCCAATGTCTCATATCAATTACATTGGAATGATTACAAGGAATCAAGCCTTGAAGGACTAAAGAGTTTAGTAGTCTTGTTAAGTCAGATACATAAATGAGTTTTCTATTACAATGAATATACTAATTATAACTTATTTTTCTTCATATTTTTAACAAATAAATAACTTCAAGGATAACTATAATCCATTTAGTAAATCCCTGCACACATTTCAATGTAATATTCTTGGATTCATAGGGAAATAAACATGATAAGGGCGAGATCAAATGCACAGTAAGGGAAAAATATAGAGGAATCAATAATGAGTCAATAATAATAGTAAAATGGCAAGGTAAATAACTAAACACACATACCATGTAATCAATAAACAGAATAGAATTATGTAAACAATATGGAAAGGTAATAAATATAAATACATTACATTCAAATAACTAGAAAAGAAAAAATAAATATGGAAAGGTGATAAACTAAAACACATGCAATGAATCAATGAATTGAGATGAACTATATCCATAGATATGTCAATGTAAAATCTCATGGATGAATAATAACTAAAAATAATACGAGGGAAATGATTAATTGTTGGACGTCATGTATGAGGGACATGAAGACCTCTACCATCAAGACCTTTCACAATATGGTTTAAAAATAAGGGTATAAACTCATTTTCACAACTATTTGTCTAATAAGAACATGTTGATGCATCGAGGAGCTATATAAAGTTCAGGATCCACCCATCGTTTCTAGTCCAAAACATTCCTCATATTGAATAATTAAAATAACTAATATTCCTTATCAATTAATAGTATTAAATTAGAAATACAGATTTATCAATAATTCCCCATTTAAATAATGTATGCAAAATGATATACGGTTTAGGAAATAGTAATATCCATGTTAAATGGTATGGTTAATTAAGAGAAATTCAATGCTCAATAATCATATGAAATTTGATATTTCAAGGGGACATAGAGAATGAATCAAGGAAGTGAATGTGAATACTATACTTGACCAAATAAATCTTAAACCATCCAAAGGAATAATAAGGATGATATCAATATAATAAATCCCAAGTGGAGTAAAAATAGAGGGTTGTTGTCATTGATGAAATAAAATAATAAATTTTAAAAATAATGATGAGGAAAATATCATTTTCTTTTGAAAAATATTTTGAAATATTTTTCTTTTAAAATACCTTTTAAAAACATTTTATTTAAAAATAAACCTTTTAAACTTGAAAAGGTGTATTCAAAGAAATGATGGTGGATAATTCTATACATGTCATACGAGGTAAAAAGAATATTCCTTTTGTATGGTAAAAAGGTAAGAAAAATTCTTGTTTGGAAAGTGATAAGAATATTCCATTGAAAGCATTGGTAAAATAAAAAAATGGAAAAAATTTATTTATGAAATAATTTTTAAAAAAAAATTGGAAAACATTTTATTAAAACATGATTTTTAGAAGAAAATAGGTTCTCCAACTAAAGAGATAAATGAATCCAGGTTTTATTAAAAACATTTTCTAAAACACTTTGAGTACCATAGAGTGGAAATATGATACAGTTACTTGAAAATTACTATGAATAACTATATGAGAATGAGAATATTTATTGAAAAATGGTCATATAATTTCCTCAAATAGAAATACCATTGAAAGATCATTAAAATTATTATCCTGAAATATAATCTTTAAACATTCCAAAGTGTCCCATACCAAGTTGAATTTTTTTAAATCATAATCCTAATGAAGGAATAAAATTTGAATGAAATTTATAATATCATGAGAGTAAGTATATTCATGATATATAATGTGAAATGATAGTATATACACCCTATAAAAGAAACTAGGTGCATGAAAACAAATAAGTCTCAATAGAATGTAAATTGAGATGAAATCCATAACATATAAATCAAAAGAACCAAAAGTAGTAATCATCAATTTAAACATATAAATACCATTAATATAAAATAATTCATGATATTACATGTCAGTGTGGAAGTATGTACACTATATATAAGAAATTAAGTGCACAACAATAAAGTATGCATCACTGAAAGAAAAGTGAGACAAGAATCCCTTACATATGAGTTGAAAGACCCAAAATTAATAATCATTAATTGAACATATGAATGCCATGAAGATAAAATAATTCATGATATTACATGTCAATTTTTCAGTATGTTCACCATATATAATAAATTAGTTACACAACAATAAAGTATGCCTCATGGAAAGAAAAGCGAGACAAAAGTCCCTTACCTTGAGTTTCATTTTGGGTGAATGTCCTTTAAATTATTATATAATAAACTTAAGTTAATTTTCTAATTTATTTAGAACCTTTTTAATGTTTATAATTAATTTTATTTCACTTATTACTAAGTTTTATAAAACTAGTTAAACAATTATGTTTATATCAGGTGTTTTGACTAAATTCGGTTTATGTGTCAAAACCAACTTTGGTAAGTTAACTATAGTCAAAGGGGTGAATATATAACATATATAGAATAATAAACATGAAATAATTATCACATTTATATATCAATTATAATTTTAAAATCAATAATTTAATATGGTTATGAAAATGAACCAACATTACACTCATGGAGACGGCAAGCCTTACGTACGCATGAGTAACATTCCCATTTCTCAATGATCCTTATGAAAAGAAGATAAGTAAAATTATATATTTAAAAAATTATAATTATATCATAAATAAAATATTATTTAACCATATATACATATATATATAATTTTTTGATTTAAAAATAATCACATCATGTCGAGGAGGCGGTAGTCCACACATCTACGAATGATGTTATCTCTTTTAAAGTGTGTGAAAGGGTAATAAAGAAAATAATATATATATATATATATTTAAATTTTTTAATTATTTAATGAATATAATATATATGTTTTTTAGGTCTCATATATTCAATTATAATCACCCTTTATACATTCCATGGACCGTGTGAACGAATCACATCATTTTGAGGGGGTGGTAGTCCACACTTCCCCAAATGATATTAACATATTAACACAACATAGAAAGTATAAGGGTATGTGTTGTAAATTAATTAAATAACATTAAATACTTAATAAATACCATATATAATATATATAAATAGTTTTTCCATCATAATTTCCAACCATGAAAGTTGGAAATGGAAAAATGAACAATCATCATTTCGTGAGGAATTAGTTCTCCATACATAGTAACAATATGTTTGTTACCCATTAAGTGGGGGTATGTGTAAGTGTAGGTAAAAACCATAAAAAATACTTGTATATTTATGATACTATTTTTTTATTTAATAATATAATAATAAAAGTACAGTGAGTGGAGAACAGAAATGAAACTAAAGAGATTGAGAGGAGATGTTACCTCTTAATCGGGTAACTTCTTTTGGTTTGAACCAAAAAACTTCCTTGGAAATATTTCTTCCCAAAGAGAGGATTCTAGTTATAGGAAAGGGATGTTGGGAGACTATTTGGGTAGATATTTTCCAAGATAATTTGTCTTGAGAGGTGTGAGGAATGGGGAGAGTTGGTTCCCTTTTATAGGGAAGGAAAAACACTCGCTTGGAATTTTTGGAAACAATTTAGGTGTACACAAGTTATTACATAAAAAAGTCATAAAAAACCAAAAAACACAATAATGGAAGGTTAATGTATTAATTATGGACATCCAATTTGTTTTGGACAAGTGTTTAGGTCATTTGGGCCCTGAAATATAAAGTTTAGTCCATTTTAAGCCTAATTACACCGTAATCACTGAAATTAATTTTAATTACTTTCACTAATCATTTTGGTCAAAAATTAAGTTTATATTATTAAACTAAAAATATAATATTTATTAAAATTGTGTGCATCCATTTTTTTAAATTCAATTCACAGAAGCGGAAAAATTAAGATTAATGCTAATCTCGTAGTCGAACAAATTAACTCGTTTTAGTAGAAAAATGTTCAAAAGATTGTTAAGTTTTTATATTAAAATTAAATGTGAAATTGATTATAATAAACTAAATTGTATTAATATATGTATAATTGATCTAATTTGACATTAAAAAAAATTTAAAATACAATTTAACACTAATAATTGTTTAAATGATGTGACAATTTTTAACTAAAATGTAGTATTTTTCACTATTCATAAAAAATGAAGTTTCTTGGAAAAAAAGAAAAAATTAAACATAGGATAATTTTGATATTATTAATTAAATAATTAAGTTTATTTTATCAAATTAAATTTATAATAGTGTCAAAATTAATATTTAAAATAGGTTCACCATTAAAAGGTGGTAAAATTGCCTTTATTAAAATATTGGTTTTTATGTGTGAAATAGGGTTTGTTCTTATCTAATGAATATCCAACCTAATGGAAAAATCTAAAAAATATTTGATTAAATATATATAATATATGTTTCATTAAAATCATTCACTAATTTTAGTTAGTTATGTTTATTATGGTAAAACTCCTTTGGAAGAATAAAAATAGAAAAATTTCTTTTAATATGTTATTGGTTATTATTTTCATTTCTCATTAATTGGTGACCCATGAATTCATTTTATATTTATATAAACCATACATTTTCATAATTTAGTTAATACTATTCATAACTGCTAATATAATGTCTAGGTTATATCATATTATATTAAATAATAATAGTTTAATATGACAATGTTATTTGGTGAAACTAATCCTTATATGTAACACAAGATATTGTGGAAAGACACTATTGTGGGTAACATAATATAACTCACTATTTCATGAATTACAATATTTATCACGTATCAAATTTATTTGAGATAGTAAATATATAGTAGAGTCTTGGGATATTATTTTCCCCTACGTGATTAGTGTGGCGTGCCATACATGCTAGAAAATATAAGGTTCTTACTTTAAAATTTTAGGGTGTTACATTTTAAGAAAATATATGTGGAACATGTCACATGAGGTGGAAAAGATAATTAGTAATCAACATTCACAATCCGATCAATAACCTTAAATGATCCCATATATATCAGTACAAACTTCCTATATTTTATAAGATTTCTGTGACCCAACTAGGTTTAAACTATAAAAAACACTTGGTCACCAACTGGGAACTCTAAAGGGTGATGATGATGATCAACATAAGATTTATACCAGCTCTTTACCATTATCAGTCTCTGATGAATCATTTGAATCTTCATCATTGTCTCATAGACAAAAAATAAGTATCACAAGGGAATCTTTACCAATCTATGACCAAAAAAGAAGAGTTCTATATGGTCATACATACAAGGTCTCAAAGGGTTCCATTTTAATGGATAAATTATAGTTTTTATTATAGGTTAAATCTATTAGTCTCAAATTGAAATCCCAAACTCTCTTAAAGTTAAGGATACATGAACAGAGCATGTCCTCCAAATTTTTTATTTCCCATTCTATCTAACTATCCATATGAGGATGGTACATCATGCTCAAATTTACCTTGGATCTTATCACCTACTAGTGGCCTCTCCAAAACTAAGATGTGAACCAGGGATCCCTATAGGAAACATTGGATGACATAATACCATGCAATCTAATGATCACTTGCACATATAGATCACCCATGTCCTCAACTTTTTTATATGATGAATGTGAATAAAGTGATATGATTTGTCCAATAAATCAATCACAATGCATATCACATTATTTATTTGATCCATAAATAGAAACCCAACAAAAAATTCCATCAATATGTCACCCCCCTTCTAAGTTGGAATTATAAGGGGATGAAGCAAATCTAAAGGCTTCTGATGCTCGACCTTAACCTGTTGAAAGGTATAACAACAATAAAAAAAATAAAAAATCTCCTATTTCATACCTAGCCACCAAAATTGATGCATGATATCTTAAAACATATTCATATTCTTTCATTAACTACCCAATGGGAATGATGACAATATCCCATCACTGCCTTCATAGTGGGCATTGAAATAAAAATCTCAAAAGAAAAGGATACCCTCAGAAGATATAAACCATTCATCGATGGTATCCCTACCATATAAATAATCCATAATGCATTAAAATGAATAATAAAGATTCCTATCCCATAAAATCATCTCAATAAGTGAGTATTTATACCAAAAATTTTCCAAAACAACCTCAATGTCATCCTTATGGACCTAAATATGAATACAATTAAATATATCCATCATGTTTTATTTTTATTTTTCTTTCACAGCATGGGATATAAGTTTCCCACTCAAATAATTTGTGAAAATGTTCCATTTTCTAGAGGTGTAATAAATATCAATGTCAAAATACTACAGGTACTTCACCCATTTCCTCTTCTGAAGGTTTATATATATATTTTTTATCAAAGATGAAACTCAATCTTTTATGATCAGATTCAATGGTAAACCTTTCTTTGAAAATGCAATGTCACCAAATATTAAGAGAATGCATCATAGATGTGAGTTTGAGATCATGTGTAAGATAGTTCTTTTCATAAGGCTAAGGTTGATGATAACCATAATATACCACATGATTATTATGAATGAGAATGTAACCCAAACCTAAACCTGATGCCTTAAAAAAGAATGAATTTGCCTACCTAACCCCCAACTGAGTCAACACAATAGAAGAAGTCAAATGACATTCTAATTCATTGAAATAATTCTAGAATTTTAAATCCCCAAAAAAATACACTCCCTTTAAAGTGAGAGTGTTCAATAGAGAAGATAACTTTGAGAAATCCTTCATGAAATGATGATAATACCCTAAAAATCCCAAGAAGCATTGAATCTCAAAGATGTTTTGTGGTTCCTACCAATATATGAAAACTTTAACCTTCTCAGGATCAACTAAGATAACTTGTTTAGAAACCACATTCCCTGAGAATGTGAATTATTTGATATAGAAATTTCATTTTAATAGCTTTTCATAAAGTAAATGATTTATCAAGATGTCTAGAACTACCCTCAAGTGACTCACATGATCCTCCTTTGTTTTATAGTAAGACAAGATGTCATCCATGAATACTACAACAAAGGAGTCTAGGTATTAGTGTAAAACCTTGTTCATCAGTTCCATAAACATAGAAAGAGAATTGGTTGAACTAAAAGGAATACCAAGGTACCTGTAATGGACATACTTGATCATGAAAGTGGTCTTAAGGATATCATAATCCTTGATCTTATTCTAGTGATAATCAAACAAAATATTAATCTTTGAGAACCACTTCACCTCCTCCAAATGATAAAACAAATCATCTATATAAGGAAACAAATATCTATTCTTGATCACAACTCAATTGAGATTTAAATAATTATCACAAAAGTGAAGGGTTCAATCAACCTTTATAGAAAATAACATGGGTTCTAGCCAAGGATACACACGAGGTCGAATAAATACTTTGGACATCCATTATTCTAATCAAGAATTTAGTTCCTTTAGTTCATCTAGTGCCATTTGATAAGAGGGAAATTATATAAGATGGGAACCTAACACTTAGTCAATAGAAAAATCCACCTCTCTCACTAGTGTAAAACTAGAAATGTTTGACGTAAAGACATCAGGAAACAAAATAGCTACCAATGAGAGATCACCCCTAAAGATTATTACTCCTGATCAAAAGAAAACATGGATATCACCCAACCAACTGTAGAAGAGGAGTTCCAACTCGGATCTACCTTAGGTCCCATTATCTCTAAAAAACATGGATCTCCCCATTAGAGGTAGTAAAGAAGACCTTTTGAAGATAACAATCAATTTGGGCTTTATAAGTAATTGAACAATCCATTTTGATAATGGTAACCATAGGTTTCATATCTAGAACCAAAAGTCCCAAAATAGATGGATTTTTGAAAATGAGAAAGTAAAATAAGGGAATCATATACTCTAATCTCTCTTTATCCTGAGAGGCACAAAAATTTCCATCACATACGAGCATGAAATGCGTAGGAATATTAAAAAAATCCACAATACTGGTAGACATTAAAGAATGGAAGGCATCGATATAAAATAAATCAATCACCAAAGATGACATATTAGTGATGGAACATCTCACTATCATAGGACCGACATCAAATTCTACTAGAGAACCATTTAACACATGAAGAAGTTTTGTTCTTGATACTTACGGTTGAGACCCATTTGTTCTTAAAGCATCTGACTTCTCTATAGATCCTCTCAATACTAGAAATCCCATACCACTATACAGAGTGGTAAAAACATGTAAAACCTATAAAAGTGACCCAAGTATCCAAAATATCTATAGATATTCATTTTCTCCCTATAAACATTCTTTGATTGTATAACTTTGACACATTGTAAACAAGTTAGTTAGACTTTTCTAGGTACTACAGTTAATTTAGAGAAAGTTTTCTGTTGAGGGAAATCACTATTTTTCCCCTATCAGACTCATTCTGCTTACATTTACCCTTTTAGGGACCACCTAAACTTCCACCTGGAGTAGGAGAAACTTCTGTCAAACCTGACTTACCAACCAAGTAAGTTCTTCCATTATATATCTATCCAAAGCATTAGCATATAAGATAAGATTCAACATAAATACCAATGATCAGATATTAGATCAAAGACCCATATCAAACCTCCGGGACTTCAGCTTCTCATTTTACACCACCCAAGGTTAAAACATAGTGAATTAGATAAAGTGATTGAAATACTGATTTACAGCCTAATAACCCTAGTGAAGGTTGAGAAATTCCATGGACTTAGCCAAAATAAATGATTCAGGATATAATTTATCTATGAAGATATCCTTAAAGTTTGTAACGACCTGGACCCGGCCATCCACCCAAACAGTGCCGAAATGGTCAGGTGTTACTACCTTAGGCGCACCTCCCCTGAATGCCAAAGGCTGCCGACTAGCAGCGATGGTATGAATAGGTATAGTGGGGAGGCTATACCCTCTCCGAGGAATAAAATGGTACTAGTCCGAGTATAAAACTAAAATATGCAGCAGAAATAAATGACTCACCAGACTCGAACCAGACCCGTAGAACGGAAGCAGATCAAATATCGATAAACTAGCGGAAGCAATATTTAAACAACAGCCATGGAAAGTAAACATAAAATCATGCCAGCAATCAACTGTAATAACTACTAAAACAACCAAGCATGCATCCAAGAAAGTCATACAAATCAATATATATATATATATATAATGGCGCCATTGGCTAACCAGAAGTGGCTACAATATAAAGTAAACATACTGATGCAAGAAAAAGAATACTAAACAAGTAACTCCATTACGACACGACCTCAAGGTCCATGTCAATCTCCATGTCAATAGCACTAAAGTCCAGCTCCTAAGGCTGACCCTCTACCTGAACACAATTTCATAAAGTCTACACGCGTCCCGAAGGGCCCGTGTAGGGTGGGAGACAAGTCTCAGTAGGATATCACCCAGAGGTGCATACCTAATATAAGTGTTTAGGCAGACATGCTTATATAAGAAAAATAGTAAACAGTCCAATGCCCAAAAGTAAACAAAGACTTCACTAGTGCTCAGCAGCCACCAGGAAGTGTCACCTGCTTTGGCCAATGCCGGAATCTCTGGTCTGTAGCCCGACACCTCGGCCCACCTGACACCATGTGTCTTAAGTATCAACGGCCCGAAGGCACACCCAACCGTCATAACCCAACTCGAAAGACCATCCTTACCATGGCACAACATCTGGATGAACAACGATACCTGTCCTCAAATAGTAATTAGAGGGACAACGATGTCTGCCCTCAAATCATGCCAAGCCTCTGCCCCGAACCTGACCACCTCAAAGTTATCTCCCGAAGGCTACTCACCATCCACGTGGATTTCTATGGCAAGCAACCACAAACCAAAATACCTAACCAAAACTATCGGGGGCTCTACCCGGCGAGTGGCCATACCACCTCATCTCGGAGTCTATCTGTGTGCACACTACTCAAAAGTACCCGGTGAGCGGTAATAACCTCATCATGTCCCAAGAAACAACACCTCTGACACCTCGTGTCCCTACGAACTTGTCACTGAAGTCTGATGGTCTTTTCATCCAAGTAACCTGGGCCAAGCCCAACCTGACAGTCCAACTGCCTCAACCGACGTCAATGAAGCCCAAACCCATGGTAGCAACCACCCAATGCAACCCGAGCCAAAGCCCCAACTTGTGATCCTCATAAATCAACAAATATCTGGGTCATTCCCAACACAACGAGAAGTTCAACATAGATAATATCACACATTGCGTAACTATACTCAAGAAATACTTGAAATAGGCAATTACTAAACAACTAATTGCACTAACTTAAGCCAATACATACCAGTACCTAAAGTCTTAAATTCCTTAAACAATTACTAGCATGCTATAAAAAATAAAACTCAGAGTTTAATCCAACATCAACAAAAGCAGTCTAAAATCAGTAGTTTAAATACTGGTCCAAAACATACGCATTTCAGAACCTCTGACCGAATTGCCACAAACGATCCATGATCTCTCGCATGACCTTGCTCTAGCACAACAAGGGCCAGGGTATACCCAGAGTCATCCCAAAATGAAGATAATTAATTAAAAACAAATAAACAAGGTTTTGCTCAACACCCGACATCGCGCCCGGAGGTTTCAACCCCAAATTTTCTATAAAAACATGAATGAAGGTATGCACCACCCACCTCGTACTCGTACGATGACACTCCTTTGATTTCAGCCTCTAAATCAGAATGAATCGCGGTAGATCTTCATTTCCGTCAAATATGACAATTCCATTCGGATGGAATATGTGGAGGAATAGTTGAGGGATCAAAGACGAAGAAGTGTGCGTGGGGTTATCCTTTCTGATGCGGTCTCGCTGCCACCGACGGATCGAAGAACGGAGGTCGTATGACGATTCTGGAAGGGTTTGTGTTTTTCGAAGGTTCTCGGATGAACCATCCATCAAATGGGGAAGAAGAATGGATTTATGGGAATGAGACGCGATGACGTCTCGATCACTCAAATAAAAATAATTGTACACAACATGTATTTCCAAAGTACATGCCATGTAGATGTGTTTCTGTACTCCGACTTAAGCGGAGTCCAACACACGGCTTGGACCGTGCACATGGTCAACACACGGCTAGGGTCTCGACCTCTATAAGGGAAAAAGGTACACGGCATGTCAAGGAAGGCTAAACACCGTGTAGATTGAAATTCACACCTAGGCACCACACGACATGTACTTGGCCTCGCACGGGTAAGGGATACACGACGTGTCTATAATTACACGCCATGTAGTAAGAAACTTCTACACGGTCTTTACACGGTATGTACTCGGAGAGCACATGGCTGGTCACTCGGGTAACTCATACACGGCGTGTACTTAAAGTACACATTGTGTAGTCTAGAAATTTCCAGAAACTGCCCAGATTTTCCAGACTTCTCAAAAACCAGTCAAAAAGTTTAAACAGGGTCGGAATTTGACCTGTTTCTAAAAAACCCGGGTTCTTACAAACTCCCCACCTTAACGTAGCTCGTCCTCGAGCTACCAACCAAAAACAGAAGATGGAACCGAACACGCCCATCCCGGTCAAACAACCTTGACTACCCCGGTCCTAATGTTCTGGCTAAAATCCTAAAGGGGCTCCCCACCTTATGAATTGCCTACTCGGTCTCAACCCGAACAAAGATCAAAGAAAATCGAATAAACAAGAAAGGACCAACAACATATTTCCCGGACCCATGGTCCTACCGTGAAGCATCCTCACCCATGAACCTCCTTGGTGCTCACGTGTCTCTTCCGACACCCAACGTAACCCTCACTGCATCGGTGTTCGCCTCCCTGAGGTCCTGCATCTAATAGATGCTCAAATCAAACCTGGTGCCATGCACCTCAAGTAACCCACGTCCACGATGCCCCGACACCCATGACACCTCAAGTAACCTGCATCCTTGATGCTCCTGATGCCACACATCTCAAATATATAATAAAATATAGAACACATCTGATATGATGCGAACCCCACTAACTAGTCTCTAGTCAGTCCACAAGTAACCTGTGAAACTCGTGCACTCAACCAGACACGCCTCAAGAGGCCATGAAAAAAGAAAGTAAAGAAACTCACGGCCACACCCATGGTGTACTTTCCACCATCGTCGGCTCTCCAACCTGCTCAATCCCTGGCATCTCCACAACGTGCACCTAGCCTGAAGCACGACTGCCCGATGCCTGACCTCTCTACAATGCTGCTCTAGTCACCGGCCACTGACCCCTCAGCTGGGTCCCGCTATCCCTGTAATGTCCTCCACCTGCAGCTGAACCTCGACTACCTTCTCATGGTATCGAACCTGAACCATCACCTGATGCCATAGTCTATCCTGGTCCCTACTTGTCGGCTGTCTGAGAAGGCTGCCTGCAAAACCTCTCTAGATGCCCGACCTGTCCACATGACCGACACTCCTTCGGGGGACTATCACACTGAACCTGAACATGTCCCTGCTATCCACACTGATAGATAACCACCGTTGAACTGCCACGAGGTGGTCTAGTTGAGTCCTTGGCCTGCCCGCCCTGCTGGAACTCATCTATGCCTCGCTTCCTGCTGTCTGAACCGTCACCTGGGGTTGTCACCCTGCCAAAGCGAGACTTCTCTGTCTCATTTCCCTCTGCTATAAGCGCCTGGTTCACCACCTCAGAGAAGGAACCCAGCCTGAAGATATTTACCTGAACCCGAATGGCATGTCGTAAGCCATCCTTGAAGCGCCTCACCCTAACTGCGTCATCGCTCACCATACCAGGTGAAAAAGGGGACAACTCTGTGAAAGTAGCTGTGTAGTCCATGACGTACATATCTCCCAGCGGAAGACTCAAGAAATCTAATTCTCTCTCCGCCCTCAGCATCTCCAGATAAAAGTGCTTGAAGAACCTGTCCTCGAATTCCTTCCAAGTGAGTCCCTCGTTCCTACGAGCCTTTACCTGTACGTCCCACCAATGCTTCACCGGTCCTCTCAGCATGTACGTCGCCAACTTGACCCTCCGCCCTGGAGGCATCTCCAGATACTTGAAGATCATCTGCATGCTCTCTATCCAGTTCTCTACAACATGTGGACCACCCTCACCCTAAAAAAGCGGTGGGTGTTGCGACTAGAACTCCCACATCAGATATGCCATAGAAGGCTCTGCACCCTACGCGCCTCTGTCAATCCCCTAAAAGACACATACCAGGCTATCTCAGAGCTACTCGTCAAGCCACGATCTTAACGCTGCCAAACCCAGCTGCTGCCCTGCCTGTACTAGATCCTGAACCTGATCTTGTCCTTGAGCCTGTACCTACGGCTCATGCTCTACCTGCACCGGATTCTGAACCTGATCCTGCGGCACTGTATCATCTCTTGCCTGATGCCCCATCGTGTCGTGAAGGAGTAACTCGCTGAATACCACAAATGGTCAGACAACACACACATATATATAAAAATATATTCTACGCAGATAAGGAAAGCAGTAAAAGGCAGTGCATAACAAATACCCTTACTCCCCCTCACCGCAACCCTTGCCCCATGGCATCCCGGCCTCATGGCCACCTTACCCGTCCTCAACTATAAGGACCTGACCCCAGTTTCCTAGAGTCGGTGCCTTATTTGATTACGTTGGCATACATACAAGGAAAACGAATCCAAAAGGACTGAGTAGTTTAGTATTCTTGGAAACAAGTTACAAACATAAGTTTAACATTACAACATGAAGGGAAACAAAACACTATTTTAATCCACTAGAAACATCACGTCTCCTAGATTATGCTTGCAAGTCATTCATAAATTACTTTTTCACATACTGAGAAAATGAAACATAAGAAATGAGTGAGCTCAAACACTCTGTAAGAGTAAGCAATATATCGGAAGATAATATAAACATTTGACATGGTGAGTAATTGAAAACACATGCCTTTAAAAATGAACTTGAATACATTATGGCAGGAATATGAGCTGAATAAATAATTCCATAATAAAACATAATCATGGGTATTCTACTAGTCAAATAACCACATGAAATTCAAATACTAGCATCATAATGAAGGAAGTGCATATTCCAGACATCATAACCATACCATCCAAGCCTCGTGCTAGGACCATAAAATAATCATTTTGTCAAGGCCTCGTGCCAAGACCATAGTTTGTCTCATGAGACCTACCAATGCGTCGAGGGGCTATAGCGGGCCCCACCTGTCAAATAATAAGTCCAATGCATTCCTCATATGAGCGAGGATCAACATAAAAAACATATACATTCATATTGAAACTATTATATGAAACGTAACTAACTTTCACCAATTATTGAACATAAACACTAACCATTCAGAATAATATGATGAATGGTTTTAGGATAGATCATCCACAATAAAGTTAGTCATAAAACATTAAATAAAATATGGTATATGACTTCATAAATGATTAAACCCATTAATACCAAGGAATCAATAAAATCATTGAACGAAAATACTCTTATAAAATCATTAAGCAATTTTGAGATAAATACTCTTTTACTTTGAAAAGAAGAGTTCTTTTGGAAAATATTTGTATAAAACCAGAAGTTAAGTAAGATATTATTTTCATAATAAAATGATTATTTTTAGAAATATATTTTTTTCCAAAAACATATTATATAGTGCCCTTGTAAATAGATACAATTTTGAGAAATTCCCTTGAATCGGGCTTCTATTTTGGAAATAGTTTTGAGAGCTTCTTTTAAAACATGTAACTATCCATAAAATAAGTAAGGGATCTGGTTTGTAAACATATATATGATACCCACACATAATATATTATGAGTACATAATAATACATAATAATTTCATTCAGATAATTAGACAATTAAAGTAACCCGAATGAAACTGGATGTTCGGGTGAAAAACCCTTACAACTTTGTAATCAATTGAATAGTATGCCCCAAAATTAATGATCATAAAATGATAAATTGAATATCATGAAAATAAAAATATTCATGATATGAGACAATAATGGGCAGTATACATACATCATACAAAGTAATAGTAGTGATTACGGAATATCTCACAAAAATGGAAGTGAGATAAAGAAACCCTTACCACAATGTAATTAGTCGAATCAGATGTCCAAAACTTAATGAACATCAAATGAATAATTGAATAACATGAATATAAAGAGAATCATGTTATTATATATAAAATTGTAGTACACACATACCACATACAAGAAATAAGCGGCGAACAATGAAAATCTCACAGAAATGAAAGTGAGATGAGAAACCCCCTACCTTAAATCCGAATGTGTTCTCCTCTTAAACTTAAGGTCCTGGAATGTGAAATTATAAATATCAATAACTTATTTCAGAACCAAATAGACATGTATTTAGTTTATTATAATTCAGTTTAATTCATTTATGTTATTATTTATAAGTTATTATATTGAATTCTGTCGTTTCAGGGTGTTTGTTTTCTTGATTTTCATATTCGGTTCACTTGCTTTTAAGTAATGAATTTAAATGGATGTAAATATCCAGAATTAAAATTATATATTATTTATGAACATACAGAATTGTTAATGTCCATTTATTTCATTTGGTTACATGGAATGAGGTTGAATCATTAGATGGAAACCACTTCGATTATTCGGCGGTACTTGGATTATTATGAACTAGTTTTGTCATATAACTTAATTATATGTACATATTTGGTTCCTAAATATTAATTAGGTTATAAAAAATATATTATAGTCTGGTTCAACCATAAATATGGTTTCATGACCAGTAATGAAGAAGAAATTGTAGAATGAAACTTTGTCATCCACGAAGGTTATGAATCAGAACCTCATGGACATCGATTTCATTTATAAAATAAAAGGGAGGGAGTAAGAATATTTAAGATGGTTCTTCCATTCACATGATATAAATGAAGTATATAGATGTTACTAGAGTTATCATGATCATTTTTATAGAGGATGTGAGGAAAGAATAAGAAAATAAAGGAATCTTAAAATGAAAGAAAAGTTGCTGAATTTCTCACGAAAATTCGGCAGCCTAACTGCGCCTCTTAAAATTTCATAAAAACAAGATTGATGAGAGGAAGGGGATATCTCATCATTAATATATAATATGTACAGTAAGGGGAAATATTTAATGAAATATCCCAACGCAAGCCAAAAGTAATGGAAGAGAATAACATAAAATAAAAGAAAAGAAAGAAAATAAAAGAGGTTGTTTACCTCTTGATCTCTTCTCCTTGAGATCCTTCTTAAGGGATTTGATTGTGGTCTTTTTGGGAGACAAGAAGCTCTAGGATGTGGGGAAGAATATTAGGGAGGGAATTTGGAATAATTTAGACAATTCTCAAGGCTTGAGAGGTGTGGGAGGTAGAGGGGAGTGAGGGCGGTATTTATAGTGGAGGAGGGGAGGTATTTTAGATTATTTTAATCATTATTATAATATTTTTATCAAGACTATGAATAATATCAATGCAGGTGTCCCTAAATTGTAATAATATCATGTAAGTTCGAACCAAGTGGCCTTGCATCACTTATGATGTCATAAATAGTGAATTTTATAGATAATTTGATTATACGGTATTTTATCGTATTTCACTATTCATAAAAAATTATTGAATTTCAGAAAATTCCCAAAAATTTACGCTAACCATTTCTCAACGTGTAGAATTCAAAAGTGAAATCCATTTTTCAAAAATAATTTTCTAAATAATATTAATTTAATTTCTAAATAATCCCATAGTTAATTCGAAAAATAATAATTTTGAAGTGCAGTTAGTTTTACGTGACATTGAAAAATTAGTTAATATCCCATTATCATATTTCCTTAAGAAAATAAAATAATATTATTTTTTACTATTCATAAGGGTCATATTACTATTCATATTACTAATCATAAGGGTATATTACTATTCACTGAAAATTATGTTTGTTCCATCACACTCTAAATGACTTATTGAATACAACTCTAGATGACTGTTATTTGAAATTTTAAACACAAAAGAGGGAAAGATGTGTTTAGAGGCTAGATTGTATTCTATATTTATTATCAAAATCTTGGGGTGTTACATCAACAGATCCAAGTATCAATAGTGCTTCGGGCCATGCCCGTCCTGACAACCAAGTTTTCTCAAACCCGACGACCGAGTCGCCCAATCCTGACAGTTACACTGCCTCACCCATAGTACCTTCCTGCTCTCATAAGAGCCAGACCCAAATATCCTGCAGATGCAATTTTACAAAATACAAAGCATGGCATACACATTGCAATAAAATAGAAATTCTATCAGGAGTTTCACCTATTCACATTTTAGAGCATACCTAGCATGACAATTGATTTTTATTCACATGGTATTATCACTTCACAAAGCATACGTGGAGTTATGAAATTGAAAAATACTAAAATGTGCCTTTCAAAAGCCAAGAAAGAAACCCTTGCCATACCGGCCAAGGTTTACATATCAAAATCAATAACATCACACACAAAAGTGAGCCACCAAGGTGGAAATCACATAAACCATAATCTGAGAAAGAATAAACAGAAATTCCCACCCACGAAAACTCAATCCATCCCTCGTACATGGGGATCTAGGAACCCAAGAACGATTTCAAAATTCAGTTCCAACAACCACCTATCTCCAGTCTACCATATTACAAATGGTAAGACCAGTAGAAATAAAAGATAAGTCTCAAACTCATTAGTAGTCGGCAAAGCAATGCTACTAAATCCTGGTAAAAAAATCCTCTGATACCACTTTGTAACGACCCGGACCCGGTCAGCCACCCGAACAGTGCCGAACGGGTCAGGTATTACTACCTTAGGTGCACCTCCCCTGAACGCCAAAGGCTGCCGACTAGCAGTGAGGGTTTGAATAGGAATAGTGGAGAGGCTATACCCTCTTGGAGGAATAAAATGATACCTGTCTGAGTACAAAACTAAAATATGCAGCGAAAATAAATGAATTAGCAGACTCGAACCAGACCCACAGAGCGGAAGCAAATCAAATATCGATAAACTAGCAGAAGCAATATAGGAACAATAGAAGCAGAAGGAAACATAACATCATGCTGACAATCAACTGCAATAACTTCTCAAACAACCAAGCACATATCCAAGCAAGTCATAAAAATAAATATATATATATATAATGGCTCCAATGGCTAACCAGCAGTAGCTACAATATAAAGTAAACATGATGATGCAAGAAAAATAATACTAAACAAGTAACTCCAGTACGACACGACCTCAAGTTCCATGCCAATCTCCATGTCAACATCACTAAAGTCTATCTCCTAAGGCTGACCCTATACCTGCACGCAATTTCATAAAGTCTACACAAGTCCCGAAGGGCCCGTGTAGGGTGTGAGACAAGTCTCAGTAGGATACCACCCAGAGGTGCGTACCTAATATAAGTGTTTAGGAATACATGTTTATATAAGAAAAATAGAAAACAATGCACTGGCTAAAAGTAAACAAAGACTTCACTGGTGCTCAACAGCCACCAGGAAGTGTCACCTGCTTTAGCCAATGCCAGAATCTCTGGTCTGTATCCTGGAACCTTGTGCCACCTGACACCATGTGTCTCAAGTATCGACGTCCCAAAGGCACGTCCAACCATCATAACCCAGATCGAAAGCTCATCCTTCCCATGGCACAACATCAGGAGGAACAATGATACTTGTCCTCAAATAGTAACCGGAGGGACAACGATGTCTGCCCTCAAATCAAGGCGAGCCTCTGCCCCCAACCTGACCACCTCAAAGATGTCTCACAAAGGCTCCTCACCTTCCATGTGTCTTCCTATGGCAAGCACCCCCAAACCAAAATACATAACCGCAACTATCGGGGGCCTCTACCTAGCGAGTGGCCGTACCACCTCATCTCAGAGTCTATTTGTGTGAACACTACTCAAAAGTACCTGGTGAGTGGTAATCACCTCATCATGTCCCAAGACACAACACCACTAACACCTCGTGTCCCTACGAACCTGTCGCTCAACTCTGATGGCCTTGCCATCCAAGTAACCCGGGCCAAGCCCAACCTGACAGTCCAACTCCCTCAACCGACGTCCATGACACCCAAACCCGTGGTAGCAACCACCCAACGCAATCCGAGCCAAAGCCCCAACCTGTGATCCTCATCACTCAACAAATATCTGGGTCACGCCCAACACAACGAGCAGTTCAACACAGACAATATCACACATTTCATAACTATACTCAAGCATTACTTGAAACAGGAAATTACTAAAAAACTAATTGCACTAACTTACGCCAATCCATACCAGTACCTAAGGTCTTAAATGCCTTAAACAATTAATATCATGCTATAACCAATCAAACTCAGAGTTTAATCCAATAGCAACAAAAGCAGTCTAAAATCAGAAGTTTAAATACTGGTCCAAAACATACGCATTTCGGCACCCCCGGCCAAATTTCCCCAAACGAGCCATGACCTCTCACTCGACCTTGCTCTAGAACAACAAGGGTCAGGGAATACCCAGAGGCATCCCACGATGGAGATAATTAATTAACAACAAATAAACAGGTTTTCGCACAACACCCTACGTCGCGCCTGGAGGTTGCAACCCCAAATTGTATACGAAAACACTAAAGATGGTATGCACCACCCACCTCGTACTCATACAATGACACTCCTTTGATTTCATCCTCTGAATCGGACTGAATCGCAGTAGATCTGTGTTTCCTTCAAATCTTGCAATTAAGTTCGGATGGAATCTATGGAAGAATAGGTGAGGGATCAAAGATTAAGAAGGGTGCGCGAGGTTAGCCTTTCCGATGCGGTCCCGCTGCCACCGACGGATCGAAGAACGGAGGTCGTATGACGATTCTGGAAGGGTTTGTGTTTTTCGGAGGTTCTCGGACGAACCATCTGTTCAGCGGGGAAGAAGAAGGGATTTATGGGAATGAGACGCGATGATGCCTCGATCGCTCAAATAAAAATAAAAGTACACGACATGTATTTCCAAAGTACACAGTCGGTCACTCGGGTACCTCATACATGGCGTGTACTTAAAGTAAACGGCGTGTAGTCTGGAAATTTCCAGAAACTGCCCAGATTTTCTAGACTTCTCAAAGACCAGTCAAAAAGTTTAAACAGGGTCGGAATTTTACCCAATTCTAAAAAACCCGGGTTCTTACAAACTCCCCACCTTAACGTAGCTCATCCCTGAGCTACCAACCAAAACCAGGAGATGGCACCGAACACGCCCATCCCGGTTAAACAACCTGGACTACCCCGGTCCTAAGGTTCTAGATAAAATCCTAAAGGGGCTCCCCACCTTAGGAATTGCCTACTCAGTCTCAACCTGAATAAATCTCAAAGAAAATCGAATAAACAAGCAAGGCCCAAGAACCTATTTCATGGACCCATGTTCCTCCCGTGATGCATCGTCACCCCTGCACCTCCTTGGTGCTCACGTGTCGCTTCCGACACCGAAAATCACCCTCACCACATCGGTGTTCGCCTCCCTGAGGTCCTGCATCTAATAGATTCTCAAATCAAAACTGGTTCCATGCACCTCAAGTAACCCGCATCCACGATGCCCCGACGCCCATGAAACCTTAATAAACCTGCATTCTTGATGCTCCTAATTCCGCACATCTCAAATATATAATAAAATATACAACGCATCCGATATGATTCTAAACCCAATAACTAGTCTCTAGTTAGTCCACAAGTAACCTGTGCAACTCGTACACTCAACCAGACACACCTCAAGAGGCCATGCCAAAAGAAATAAAAGAAACTCAAGGCCACACCCGCGGTGTACCTGCCACCGTCGTCGGCTCTCCAGCCTGCTCAATCCTTGGCAGCTCCACAGCGTGCACCTAGCCTGAAGCACGACTGCCCGATGCCTAACCTCCCTGCGAGGCTGCTCCAGTCACCAGCCACTGACCCCTCAACTGGGTCCTGCTATCCCTATCACGTCCTCTGCGTGCAGCTGAAACTTGACTACCCTCTCCTAGTACCGAACCTGAACCAGCACCTGACGCTATAGTCTATCCTGGTCCCTACCTTCTGGTTGTCTGAGAAGGCTACCTGCAAAACCTCTCCAGATGACCGACCTTTCCACATGCCCGACACTCCTTCGGGGGCCTATCGCACTGAGCCCAAACATGTCCTGGCTGTCCACACTGAAAGCAAACCACCGCTGAACTGCCACGAGGTGGTCTACATGAGTCCTTGGCCTGCCCGCCCTGCTGGAACTCATCTCTGCCTCACTTCCTGTTTTCCGAACTGTCACCTAGGGTTGTCACCCTACCAAAGCGAGACTTCTCTCTCTCATTTCCTTCTACTATAAGCGCATGGATCACCACCTCAGAGAAGGAACCTAGCCTGAAGATGTTTACCTGAACCAGAATGGCGTGTTGTAAGCCATCCTCGAAGCGCCTCACCCTAGGTGCATTATCTCTCACCATACCAGGTGGAAAACGAGACAAATCTGTGATAGTAGCTGCGTAGTCCATGACAGACATATCTCCTTACTGAAGACTCAAGAACTCCCGAGCTCTCTCCTCCCTCAGCATATCCGGATAAAAGTGCTCGAAGAACCTATCCTCAAAGTCCTTCCAAGCGAGTCCCTCGTGCCTACGAGCCTGTACCTGTACGTCCCACCAACACTTCACCGGTCCTCTCAGCATGTACGTCGCCAACTTGACCCTCCACCCTGGAGGTGTCTCCAGCTGCTTGAAGATCGTCTGCATGCTCTCTACCCAGTTCTCTACCGCCTGTGGACCACCCTCACCCGGAAAAAGCAGTGGGTGTTGTGACTGGAACTCCCGCATCAGATATTCCATAGAAGGATCTGCACCCTGCACGCCTCTGTCAATCCCCTGCAAGACACGTACTAGGATAGCTCAGAGCTACTCGTCAAGCCATGGTCCGAACGCTGCCAAACCCGGTTACTGCCCTATCTGTACTGGATCCTGAACCGGATCTTGTCCCTGAGCCTGTACCTGCGGCTCATGCTCTACCTGCACCGGATTCTGAACCTGATCCTGCAGCACTGTATCATCTCCTGCCTGATTCTCCATCGTGTCGTGAATAAGTAACCCGATAAATACCACAAATGGTCAGACAACCCACACATATATATAACAATATATTCTATGTATATAAGGAAAGCGGTAAAAGGCAGTGCATAACAACTCCCCTTACTCCCCCACACCGCAACCCATGCCCCATGGCATCCCGGACTCATGGCCTCCTTACCCTCCCTCAACAGAGCCAAGTATCAATTGTAATTCGGGCCATGCCCGTCCTGACAACCAAGTTACCTCAAACCCGACGACTGAGTCGCCCAATCCTGATAGTTACACTGCCTCACCCATAGTACCTGCCTACTCTCATAAGAGCCAGACCCAAATATCCCGCACATGCAATTTTAAAAAATACAAAGCATGGAATACACATTACAATAAACAAGAAATTCTATCAGGAGTTTCACATATTCACATTTCAGAGCATACCTATCATGGAAATTGATTTTTATTCACATGGTATTATCACTTCAAAAAGCATACATACAGTTATGAAATTGAAATACACTAAAATGTGCCTACAAAAAGCCAAGAAAGTAACCCTTGCCATACCGACCAAGGTTTACATATCAAAATCAATAACATCACACAGCAAGTGAGCCACTGAGGTGGAAATCACACAAACCATAATCTATGCAAGAATAAATAACAATTCCCACCCACGACAACTCAATCCATCCCTCGTACATGGTGCTGTAGGCACCCAATCACGAGTTCAAAATTTAGTTCCAACAACCACCTATCTCCAGTCTACCATATCCCAAATAGTAAGACCAGCAGAAATAAAAGAGAAGTCTCAAACTCATTAGGAGCCGACAAAGAAATTCTACTAAATCATGGTCAAAAACTCATCTGATACCACTTTGTAACGACCCAGACCCGACCAGCCACCCGAACAGTGCCGAACATGTCGGGTGTTACTACCTTAGGCGCACCTCCCCCGAACGCCAAAGGCTGCCGACTAGCAACAGGGGACTGAATAGGTATAATGGGGAGGCTATACCCTCTCAGAGGAATAAAATGGTACTGGTCCGAGTACAAAAATAAAATATGCAGCAGAAATAAATGACTCAGCATACTCGAACCAAACCCGCAGAGCGGAAGCAAATCAAATATCGATAAACTATCAGAAGCAATATAGAAACAGTAGCAGTGGAAAGCAAACAGAACATCATGCTAGCAGTCAACTGCAATAATTGCTAAAACAACCAAGCACGCATCCAAGCAAGTCATTCAAATCAATATATATATATATATATATAATGGCGCCAATGGCTAACCAGTAGTAGCTACAATATAAAGTAAACATGTTGATGCAAGAAAAAGAATACTAAACAAGTAACTCCAGTATGGCATGACCTCAAGGTCCATGCCAGTCTTCATGTCAACAACACTAAAGACCATATCCTGAGGCTGACCCTCTTCCTGCATGCAATTTCATAAAGTCTACACGCATCTCGAAGGGCCCGTGTAGGGTGTGAGACAAGTCTCAATAGGATACCACCCAGAGGTGCGTACCTAATATAAGTGTTCAGGCAGACATGCTTATATAAGAAAAATAGTAAAAAGTGCAATTCCCAAAAATAAACAAAGACTTCACTGGTGATTAGCAGCCACCAGGAAGTGTCACCTACTTCAGCCAATGCCGGAATCTCTGGTCTGTAGCCCGGCACCTCGTGCCACCTGACACCATGTGTCTTAAGTATCGAAGTCCCGAAGGCACGCCCAACCGTCGTAACCCAGCTCGAAAGCTCATCCTTCCCATGGCACAAAATCCATAGGAACAACAATACCTGTCCTCAAATTGTAACTGGAGGGACAACGATGTCTGCCCTCAAATCACAGCGAGCCTCTACCCCCAACCTGATCGCCTCAAAGATGTCTCCCAAAGGCTCCTCACCTTCCACGTGGCTTCCTATGGCAAGCAACCCCAAACCAAAATACCTAACCACAACTATCGGAGGCCTCTACACAGCGAGTGGCTGTACCACCTCATCTCGGAGTCTATCTGTGTGCACACTACTCAAAAGTACCCAGTGAGCTGTAATCACCTCATTATGTCCCAAGACACAACACCTCTAACACCTCGTGTCCCTACGAAGCTGTCGCTCAAGTCTGATGGCCTCACCATCCAAGTAACTCGGGTCAAGCACAAACTAACAGTCCAACTGCCTCAACCGACGTCCATGACACCCAAACCCGTGGTAGAAACCGCCCAATGCAACCCGAGCCAAATCCCCAACCTGTGATCCTCATCACTCAACAAAATATTCAGGTTACGCCCAATACAACGAGCAGTTCAACATAGATAATATCACACATTTCATAACTATAATCAAGCATTACTTGAAACAGGAAATTACTAAACAACTAATTGCACTAACTTACGCCAATACATACCAGTACCTAAGGTCTTAAATGCCTTAAAAAATTACTAGAATGCTATAAAAATTCAAACTCAGAGTTTAATCCAACAGCAAAAAAAGCAGTCTAAAATCAGTAGTTTAAATACTGGTCCAAAACATACGCATTTTGGCACCCCAGACCGAATTTCCCCAAATGATCCATAACCTCTCACCAGGTCTTTCTCTAACACAACAAGGGTCAGGGAATACCCAAAGGCATCCCACAGTGAAAATAATTAATTAACAACAAATAAGAAAGGTTTCGCTCAACACCCGCCGTCGCGCCCGGAGGTCGCAACCCAAAATTGTATACGAAAACATGAAAGAAGGTATGAACCACCCACCTCGTACTTGTACGATGACACTCCTTTGATTTCAGCCTCTGAATCTTACTGAATCATGGTAGATCTGCATTTCTGTCAAATCTGGAAATTCCGTTCAGATGGAATCTACCGAGGAATAGGTGAGGGATCAAAGAAAAAGAAGGGTGCACAGGTTTAGCCTTTCTAATGCGGTCCCGCTGCCACCGACAGATCGAAGAACGGAGTTCGTATGACGATTCTGGAAGGGTTTGTGTTTTTTGGAGGTTCTCGGACGAACCATCCATCCAACGAGGAAGAAGAAGGGATTTATGGGAATGAGACGTGACGACTCCTTTATCTCTTAAATAAAAATAAAATTACATGGCGTGTATTTCCAAAGTACACGCCATGTAGATGTGTTTCCGTACTCTGACTTAAGTAGAGTCCAACACATAGCCTGGACCGTGCACACGGTCAACACACAACTAGGGTCTCAGTCACTACACGAGACAAAGGTACACATCGTGTCAAGGAAGGCTACACTCCGTGTAAATTGAAATTCACACCTGGGCACTACACGACATGTACTTGGCCTCGCACTGGTAAGAGATACACGACATGTCTATAATTACACGCTGTGTAGTAAGAAAATTCTACACGGTCTTCACTCGGCATGTACTCAAAGAGCACACAGCTGGTCACTCGGGTAACTCATATACGGCGTGTACTTAAAGTACACGGCATGTAGTCTAGAAATTTCCAGAAACTGCCCAGATTTTCCAGACTTCTCAAAAACCAGTCAAAAAGTTTAAACAGGGTCGGAATTTGACCCATTTTTAAAAAGTCCAGGTTCTTACAAAGTCTTTCCACCCAAATCATTTATTCTTCTCTAACATTATGAAAATATCCAACCAAATTTTCCTAGGACATTCAATCTTAAAGGAGGCACATTTTAAATTAATGGAATCTATCATCTCTATGAATTCAAAGAGTAGATCAACCTTTTTTAACCAATCCTCTACCTCCTGAGGATCATTTGAGTCTTGGAAGGATGGTAGTTTCTATCGAATAAACTCTTGATCCTGATCTCTACTATCATCCCTTAGAGGTTACATTGATAGAGTTTAAATGAAAATGGGTGTGGATACATGGCCTATTTCTTGGACCACACACACCATTATATCAATGAGGTTTTGTTTAACTATAGGATTCACTTTTTGTGGTTCACCAGTAGATCTCTACCAAAGATTTTTCATACATATTCGTAGGGGAATGGTACAAAAAACAATAAAAAATAACAAGGATACATCTGTCAAGAGGTATGATATAATCAATTCAATCATCATGGTTCATTTGAGAAAAACAAATATTAGATCAAATCTTGGGAAAAGTTTAGAATCAGATAAAAAAACTCCGCAAAGAAACTTTTTCCCCATATCCTATAGTAATGTAAGGCATTTTATGACATGATTTGTCCATATAGTCACTCATAACCTACCCCTTACGTTTTTACAGTCCCATATCCTATTTACCAAGACACCCCAAATTGGATACCGACATCAAGAAAAAGATTCAACCACATTTCATACCAATTTGTCACAAACCAGCTCAGATAACCCACCTAAATGGTACCCAAATTAATTTTGACATGATGTGAAGGGAATTTCCAATCCTCATAGGATAGAAGAAAGTGTATAAGCATAAATAAAGATCAAGAATGAATCATTTCACCATAAGAGTTACATAAAAAGATAAAACAATGGATAAGAATAAATAAATAGTCATTATTCTAAACACTCTTCATGAGAGAAGTAAAAAAAAAGACATATACAAGTCCCAAAATGGTATTTCAAAAAAATTAGTTAGATAAAACTGTCAAGATAATATTTATGTGAAATAAGTGGATCACATGATCCATTGGTCACCACCTACTCCCAAGGTCCCACTGATCAAGAACATCCACCATCTATGAGTGGTGATTTCCCTTTCCCTAGACCTAGTATATGAAAATCTATAAATTCCCAAAGGTAAAGGTAGGGTGTGAAAAAAATATCCCAATAGGATCTCACCAAGAATTCCATAAGCAATCCATATAAAATGAATTTAATATCCACAATTTTAGATAGAAAAGGCATGGTAATATTTTGACAATTCATGTTAATATAATCTTTTCCCAAAAAAATTCAATGAGAATTATAAAAAACTTACAAAAGATAATTTCCATAAAAAAATGTATATATAAGAATATTTTTCAAAATTGGCATGAATAAATCATTTCTTTATAAGAGTCCTGAATAACTCATTTCATTAAAAAATGAATATAATAGTCATTTTCAATCATAAGAACCATGGTTATAAGCCTTGGGGATTAGTTATGTCGAGTCATTAGGTTCCAAAAAATATTAGTGAAATATGACTCCTAGTGTGCACACATCCTTAGGAAATAGGCTTAGGGGGAATATGAATTTATCTTAAATAATGAACCTCCTACCCTCATCAAGTTTCAGTATCTTTTTTATCATCAAATCATTTCTAGGTAATTTGTTTTACCCAACGTGTATATCCTCCTCCTAACAAACTAGGATATCATATGGTTCAAGGTAATAAACATACAAGGGGATATCATTCATTTAAATTAGTCACAAATCATTTCAAACAAGCCTTCCAATCATCCCTAATAATAAGTTTAAAACATGCCATTTCATTTCAAAAAACAATCATCAAATGGTTTTCATAAAAAGCAATTTCTTTCAAATAAATTTGTTCCATTTCAAATCATAAAAATATTTAGTGCCTCTTCTCTCAAAAGGAAACACTGAAATCATGCTTTAAATCATTAATTTCAATTAAATATCATTTTCTAAATATAAACACTTTGTTTGAAAAGCCTTTTCTAATAGATTTCATCACACACACTGTGCCGTTTCAAAATCACTTTGCAAGAGTCTCAAACAAATAATTGGAAATCAAATATACATCCATTTAAAATCAACAATAAACAGATATTTAAAGTGATTTTAAAGCCTTATGAAACTAATTACCCCAATCAAGATCAACAACCACCCAACACAGAATCCAATAATAGAGAGATGAGGGATATAACGATCAAGGGATAATACTAAAACCATAATTCCCAAATAAAAACTAGATTCTAAAATAAAACCTTTGATATCATATCCATTGTTAAGGAATAAAAAAATATGGAGAATAAAATTCATCAAAACATCTAAGGCACACTCACCGAGATAGATCGAACGCTTCAAATGACACTTCAATCCATGAAGAATCAAGTTTGTAAGGTCCAAAATCACCACAAGAGGGTATCTAAATAGGTTAGGGTCAAAATGGGTTCAAGGGAGAATAACTTATAATTTAAAATAATATTAAAAAAATAAGAATTATGATTCTAATCTACCATTTCTTAGCCACATCAGCATCATTGGCTAGCTGGTGGCATCATTGGCAAGCCAATGGACCTTATATAGCCAATTTGGAAACATGAGATTGTCTAATCTCATACTGAACTCTCCAAGCACTCCCCAGTCTCTAAAAATAGAATCAAAGACACACCTCGACCACTCAAAAGTCTCAAACAATAAGTAAAAACCAAGAATAAATAGGTAAAATAAAAAATTAATGAAAATAACTAGAGCTCAAAATGAAAACCAAGAGATTTAAAGAAAAAATTAAGGTTTTTAACTAAAAGTAGGTGTCAAGATGCTACAAGACAATAACCTATATGAGATTAGTGTCTTCAATAGATAAGAAATTGTGATCTCTAAGATGCTATAGGTGGATACTGAATAACAGAATATAGATCATATCATACTCACAAGGATGCTTGGAAATGGGTTGAGGAAACTCATTCCTAATACTTTAAATATTGGTTTAACTTTTTCCTAAATCGCCAAGCCTAATAAATGGTGTTTTGATGATAAAATCTCATTCATGAGTTTGGGATGATCAAATTAGGATACCCTTGAACTATATCTATAATAGGTTTTGAGGACTAGAAAATAACTGCTCAAATAAAGAATATAGTGAATAAAAGCTAATTAAATATAAGAAAAATGAATTTTTTAGAGCTGTAGACTCACCAAAAGAATTCTAATAGGATGATGCTCAAACAATTGAAGTAATTCCCTCTTTTGAGGTTGCTTTAGATGATGACACATCCCCTCTGTTTTAATCATCACACAAAGATGAATTTCATATGAGAGATCTATACTAATCTAAAAAAAGAACAAAGTTAAACCTTCATGTGAGAAATTTCTTGGTGAACAAAGGGAATAAATCCATAAGTCACAATGATTAATCATATCTATTGAAAACAATAGTGAATAGATCAGTGAGAAAGTCTATAAATTTAAAAGAGCATGGGAGAAAATGTACTAAATGAGGATAAGAAAAGTAATAGGGTATTCCATCCCAATAAGAGGGTCACATTTTAGTGTTCAAGGTTATATAAGAATAGGGTAAACTAGGGAATAAAGTGTAACACCCTAATATTTTAGTTTAAAAAGAATAATATTTTTGATTTTGTGAACATCACATAATACTTAGATTAAAATGAACTACGATTTATTATTAAAATATTATTATTTAAATACGATCGTTATTACCAAGCCATTGGTTTGGTTGGTATCAAAAAAAGTAACAACATTATGAAATATATGTAGGGAATTTTTATTTAATTTACAAGTATTGATTAATGAATAGGAAGTAAGAATGAATTTTTTTAAAATATCATTTAAGATTAAAAGAGATATTTTTCAAAAAACTATTTTATGTCTGTAAAGCATTTTTATCAAACTAAATTAAGTTAATCACTATAGATGAATGATTTTAATGAAATTTATAGATCACATATTTAATAAAATAAATGAACATTCAAATAATGGTGGTTACTAGATAAGTAATGAATAAAAATTAATTTTATACTTAAAAAAACATTTTCTTAAAAATGAATTTTATTACATTTTATACATATTTATTATGATTAATTTTTAAAAAATCATGCCAAAATAATCTTAAAATAATTCTATGGGATTTTTCTAGAAAAGTTAATTTTTGGGTGAATAGTGGAAATACTGATTATAAGAAAACCATCATTTATTATCTTTTAATCATAGTAATTTCAATATTCCATTTTTGTTGTATTTGTTTGAAACTAACATAAGTTTCATTTTATTAAATAAAATTCAACTAATTACATGTGAATAAACATTAAACATGATTTTGGTATAAAATCAATTTTATACTTAAAATAAGTTTTTTTCTAAAAATATTCTTTTTGTTTTTTATGAAATTATAATAAAATTAATTTCCACAATTTCAAGAAATTGTATCATGAAAAATTTATTTCATATTTGGAATTAGGTGGTTCAAATATAGTCATGAGGTTAATTACAAAATGTCACTCTCTCACTTATTATGTTGTTATAAAATGGATATAGATAAAAATGATATATGAATGAATATAGATGATAAAATTTAATATGAATAAATTATGTTTCTTTAATTTGTAGTGATGGTATAATTAACTTGACCATTTATGCAACACCGACACAATAATTGTGCAAGTAGTAGAAAATGCAAGTAAATTATTTTTAAAAACTTTTAAAGTAATATGTTTTGTATGAATTTTTGTTTTGTTTGAAATTATTAGATAATTATAATTTATAAGTGATGGTGAATATGTTTATATTCGCATTAAATTTTTGTATTTATATGTTTATAGTCAATTTTTTGGAATAGTATGAAAAATGACTTTAAATGGTATTTAATGTTAAAATATTATTTTTAAATCATTATAAAATCATAAAAATACTATATTAACTCAAATGGATGAGATTGTTTCTATAATATCATTAATGGTTCTTTTATGTTCCCCTTTTCATTTTAAAAATTAACTTCACACCCTTAATGATTGAAAAATTTGTCACATCGATTACAATTAAACATGGTTAATGAGGGGGTTAAACCAAAATATAAGGTTTAAAATGAAACTTAAACTTTTATAAATTTTATTTTTTGAATTTATTTCAACATAAATCCACTTATTTTATAATATATATAACGTTTGATACATTTTACAATGTTTAGACACATATTATTTATTAATATTTCATGTATTTACAAGATTTCCATCCACCTCACATATAAATAGGAACCTCCTATCCTATATTCCTAAAAAATATTGAGTCATTTTTCTCAAAATATATCTTCAAAAATCCCTTACAAAAATTCCTCCACTTATCCTAGAGGTTTTTCTCTAAAACAAATACCAACCTAGAGGGCTTAAGGTGTAAGCCAAAGGAGGTTTATTAAAGAAGATGTATAACTCTTAAATATGTGTTATAATGTTTATTTCTTCTTATTACTCATCTAAATATTCCAAAAACATAAATATATAATAACTTAAGTATCCTAAATATTTTAAAATGTTATAATTTTTGTGACAACTATTTTTAATCCCCTTTTCCATCCTATGGGAAATGAAAATATCACACGTGTGTACGTGTGGACTACCACCTCCAAGAAGCTATGAGTATCGTTTTTCATCACCAGCTCACATGACTGGTTAAAATTATGAATTAAATGAACCTATATAATATTTGTAACAATATTATGAATATATATGGAAAATATATCACTTAAATTCTTACCCTTTTATCCAATGAAAAATGATAACAAAACACATGCGTACGTGTAGACTACAACCTCCATAAAGCGATGGGATTCATTTTTCTTGTAAAAATTATATGGATGGTTCTATTATTTTAATCTATAAAAAAATCATGATTAATATTCTGTATATGATTTAAATATGTTCTCTTTGACCATAACCTATCTATCAAATTCATTTTGGACTTATAAACCGAATATCTTCAAAATATACTACGTGAACTTAACCATTTTTGTAACTAAATAAAAAATGATAAAAATGAAATAAATGAAATAATGATAATGGAATGAATATAAAAATTTTTCTTAATAAATTATTAAACTAATATAATTTTATTAATTATGAGGGTATACATAGGAACAAAAGGATTCAAGAATCAATGAAAGAAACTTTCTTTGAAAAATATTGTTTTAAAGTTTTCCTTCCAAATATTTTTATTACATGGTAAAGTTCTTTTAAATGTATCAAGAAAGATATTATATATGATTAAATTTTATATAAAGTTTAGTTTTTTTTATATTTTTGACTTTATTTACAAATTACTTAAAAGGAATATTTTCAATATTTTTCCTATGGGTTATTTTTAACTTTTTATTGAAGAATAAAAAATGCTTTTTAACAATTATTACCTGAATTCCCTTTCCTAACATCATTAATGATATTTTTTATCAATATTCCTAAAGAATTTAACATGGGTTTTAAATTATTATTTTATTCCTTCTTGTTTTGTAATTTTTAGTTTTAAAAATATTTTTTAAGAATTCTAAAAATTATTCTGATATTTATGGGATAATGAAAAGTATTATTTCTTAAAATCTTGAATTTCCATTAATTTTATTTTTATGGTTAATATGAAATATATATGTGTTTTATTCATGCTATGGTTATGGGAAATGTTATTGTAATGTCATGTGATCTTGGTATATATCTAATGATGGGTGAGTTCGATATTTCTCTCCAATGTATTGGGTAAAATAATGGAGCTTACCGATGGTAGGTGGCTCCTAAGAGATGTGGAAATTATCCAGTTGGGTGATTAAATTGTAAGGGTTATTGTAAGTTTTAATGTAAGGATGATTTACCAAGGTACCTTTATGATATTCTTACAATAGTAAATAAAGGAAATATATTGATTTCAAAAGGTAATAAATTGACATTATTTTTTTAAGGAAAGTTCATGGATTTTTTTAAAACAAAGGCGAAAGGATTTTTTTTCAAGGAAATGTATTTATGAGTTTTAATGTTTTCCATGAACCTTGTATGGTTATGATTTTTTTCTTTATGATTTAATTTTAATTTTTTTATGAAATATATTGAGAAATTAAGTTATTTTTTATGAAAAATTTAATGTATATTTAACCTCAAATATTTATTATGTAAAGAAAAACTTTGTTATATATTTTTCATGTTTACAAATGGATTAATGGAATTATTTTATTTTATTTCCCTTACTTATGTTTGTTTTTATTATCCCATATTTTCATATGTTTTTCACAGGGCTTAAGGATGAGTTGGCAATATATCAAGGTCTATCTTTCCCTTATGGGGATTCAACTTAAATGAAGAAGACAAGTTTTAAATGAAATGAGAGTTTAATTTTAAGAATCATCTTTTGTGAAAAAATATAAATTGAGTGGAGGTGTCCATTTTTTATTATAACGGTTTGATATGTAATTTTTTTTCTAAATTATTTAAAAATCTAAACCTAAAACATCACATTAATGAAGTAAAATTCATTCCTTCCTACTAAACTCACAATTATTGGTTGATTAATGCATGAGTCATTATTTTTGGTATCAGAGAAAGGGTTTGGATAATTTTAAAGGTTAGAAAGTCATAAATTAATGCTAATTTAATATTTTTAGAAACATAATGGGTCAAAAAGTCTAAGGTTGATCACATGTTTAATAAAATAGATACCCCTTTTTAGGTTTCATGTGATAGGAGTACTTTGGGAGACATTTATTGAGTTTTAATTAATATTTGAGGCATATATAACACTTCAATTTAACTTGTGTTGTATTAAAATGTTTTTAGTGATCTTTTTTTCTCATTTTAAGACTTTGAAATATATTATAAAAAAATTTCAAATCAAGACATTGATACAACAGAAGATTACAAGGCCCAGTGATCCTAGAATTGATATTATATAAATATTATAAAAATATCATATAAATATTAATATCACATGTGTTTATTTTTTAAAAAATAATGGGTTCCCTTCCAAAAGAAGAATAATATTATAAACATGAGAACATATTTGAATATGAAACATAAGGTTCACCCTAGGAGTAACCGAAATATGGTCAGCATTGGTCGTTTAGATGAGGCTTCCATTGGTGGATACGTTAAGTGGATTAATTAATTAAATTATTAAATTAATGAACTTAATACCCAAAACTAAATTTCCTCTTTATAATTTCTACTATTGAAATTCACAATGGTTAGCCACATAACCCTGGGAACTTTGAGAGGAGATTCAGAGTATTATTTATTGGTGAATTAGAATCGAATGATGGATAATGATCAGATCGAGGTGGATTGATAAAAATCGAAACCCGATGGATCCCTACATCACTAGAGAATTCGTTCATCACCATTGATTGACACATAATTTAGTTAGGACCCTTAAATTGTGGTTTTTGACCTTGATTAAAAGTTTGATCATGGATTTTATCTGAATTCATACCCTTTACATGAGCAAATTTGAATAAAATAAATCATTGGATCAATTTATTATTCTTTTTTTTTCGAGATAAAACCCTTGGTTTCCCCGATATTATGATCATTATCCATGATTTCTTGACCAATGATGGTTATACCTTTTTTATGTGCATTTATCCCCCATTATTGATGCTCTTTTCTGAATTTCTAAAGAGTCATGGTTCAATATTTTTGGATGGGTTCAAGAGTTATCGAATCCCCATATTGAGAATGGATTGGAGAATGATGATTGAGTAGATGATTTACAGAAGAATCATGATGATTTTTGGGATACAAGTGATGCCTTTTTGGATTTGAGATTCAATTTGGTAATAAGAGTGATTGAAAATTAAGGGAGATCCCGTTGAGTGTAGAGGTGGCTGGAATTCATCCACCCAAAATAGATTGGGTGAAAACATCCCAGGATCCACACTCCCTAGTGAGATTCAAGGTAGAATCAGTAGTGTAAAATTCAGATAGAGAAGTCATGTTGGAGATCTAGAATTTCTATGGAACACACAGCTACATGCCATCTTGTGTAGAAGAAAACATGAAGTGTTCTTTGGATTTTGAGGCAGCTAGGGTTTTCAGTTGAGTTAATGATCACACACTGTGTGACTAAGCCCACATATGGTGTGAACCACCCCAGGAAGCCATACCGTGTGCCAGCTGCTCACCCATAAGACCCCATGTGGGAGGAGAGGCTTATTACTCTAGGAGTACATGGGAATTATCCAGTACTTGGGCACAACCTAGTACATGGACATGGATCGACGAACATGGGGATGGACATGAGCACATAAGTAGGACCTGAGTGGATAAAACATGTCATGTGGCCCCCTTACACACCCTATATAGCAACATGATGTCTAGGACTTGTCCAAAGGATAACACAACCTAGAATCATATCGGGACCACAAACCATGTGGGTATCATACACACCATTTACCCCCATTTTGATAAATCTATAACTTCAATATCCCCTTCTCGTGGAATCAGATTTTGGAATGAGAGTAGCCTATCCTGAGTAATTTTCTCTGTAGAAGGCGATGATAGAATTTTTATTGGCTTTTAAGATAGTAAGTGGATTTTTTTGAGTGTTACACTTATTTAAGAGATGTTTTACGATGATATTGATATTACAGGATCATTAGAGAGATATTGGGGTTGGAAACTCCCCTATTGTTTTAGGAGGTAGGTCCCCTATACTCCTTGCACTAGTTCGAGTGGCAGCCCTAGGCACCAGGGCATGATTCCTCTACCTGATAAGTTGAAAACCCCTATGGAACTAGGGTGCGGGCCCTCCATGTATGGAGTGGCATCCCCTACCATTCTAGGGGTGATTCCTCTATTTATACTTTTTGAGGGGCACCCCCATGGTACTAGGGAACATGTCTTCTATACATTGAGTAGTATAACCCTAATACACAAGAGAATGAGTCCTCTATTGATACCTACCAAGTGGAACCCACTATAATTCTAGAAAATGTGTCCTTTATAATTATAGTTTCATCCTCTATTATACCAGAGAATGGGTCCTCTATGCTTTCTCTAAGTGGAATCCTCTATCGTACTAGGGTGAGAGTCCTCTTTATATTAGATATTATGCCCCCTTGGGTTTTTTAGTAGTGGTGAGGTTTGGATTAACCTCCTAAATTATTTGAATAGACACATGAGATGCTGGGCAGTGATGATGGGCCTTTAGAGATGTAGAAGGACTCATCGTCCTGAGATGGGTTGTGAGATGGAGATCCTCTTTCTCTCTCATCTGAGTTTCTTTTATGAGAATATATCTACATTGTAAGGTTTTTATTACCTCTATATTTGAGTTGATTTGAATACTTTTTTCATATATTCTATTTCTCCCTCTTCAATTTTCGAGGCATCCTACTAGGTATGTATATAATCACCACTTCATGGGTTTTAGAAACATGTTTCATGTCTTATGTAGATGATGATAAAATCAGTAATGATTTTAGAGAAGCGTAGGGATACTCGGGTGCATAGAATTCCTGTGGTGGTCAGTCTTAGAGATTAGGATCAGGGCTCCCTCAGATATTTTCTATTTTAGTTGTTGTCAGGTTGGGATAACTTTTCTAGTTGGGTGTTTATTTTTTTCCTTTATGATTTGGTTGTTTTCTATCATATTCTGATTATATTCCCTAGAGTTTTTCTCATGTATGATTTTACTCTATATATCAACACCCATTAAATTATTTTTATGCACTATTTTGTGGAGATGGTTGGGGTGTGTGTGTATAGGTACATTTAGAAAAGGCCTCCCATTTAGTTATTCCTTCTCAGTGCTCGTATCCATCCCCATGACTATGTAGGTGGGCTCGGGGTTGTGGAGGCCTGATATTCTAACGAATAAGAGGGCCCCGATGGTTCAGGTTATAAAAAAGTTTACATTAGGAATAATTATTATATTTTTTTGACATAAGTAAAAATTTATTGATAACTTTTTGGGTTAATATGATCTTTGATGTTTAGGTAATTATGTTTAATTAGTATAAAAGGGTTATTACATATTGGGAATATATGATCTATCATATATATAAACATGGGATTTAAATTTTTTTGGGGACTAAGTGATTAAATTTATTTTTTAAGAAGTTTAATATATTGGGAACATTATATAATTAAGGTAAATGGAGATATTATTGGCTCAGATGTGATTTTATTTGATAAATAAAGGTTTAATTATCTTTTAGAATCATATATAATTTTATTATAGATTTATGGGGATTTAGGTTATTTATGAAAATATTATAATATTTTATAGATTATATGATTAGGTAATATAAATTTTTGGTATGTGAATTTAGGAGTGATTGATATTATTTGGAGATAAATATTAAGTCTATCTTGGAAGAATATGTGATCAAATCATTATAATCTTTGGCAGTCAATTTTGGTCTAGTTTCTTTTAATTAGTTTTAAGGTTAGTTATTTTTGAAATGAATTAAGTTTAACGTTGGGAATTATTTTTGATGTTTTAGAGATTCAAGTTTCATTTCTTAATATTGGATACGATCTTAACTTATGCCAACAATTTTTAGTTTTGGTTAACTGATAAAATTTGGAGGAATAAATTTTCATCCATTTATGGATCTTGTGATCCCTTGAAAGTTAATTTTAGTGATTTATGAATGAAAAATTAATTTTTAATATTCAACACTTGGAATAAGAGATGATATATAAGTGAAAACTGATTAAAAAAAATAAGGATTTAATTCCACTTTTTAATTTTAAAGAAATCACGTACGTATATTTTTATAAAATATCAATCTTGATGGTAAAATATTTTCTCAAATATTTAAAGTCTTATGCAGAAAGTAACACTAAAATATTAGGGTATTATTTTATAAAATCATATTCAAGTATGATTCTTATAGAGGCATTTTATTTTATGAAATAATAATTTTCCCAATCTTGAACTAGAAAATAAAGTTCATGATAAAATATATATCTTATTTTATTACTATGTTATGAAATATTCATTTTGAGTGAATAAAATTAAAAATACAATGAATAAATTTCTTTAATGAGGGGATAATTTAACACTTCATGATTTTAGTTTAAAAATAAAACTTTATTTGATTATGTGTACCACATGAAATACTGATATTTAAACAAACTGTGATATACTATTAAATTATTATTATTTAAATATGATTTTTATAACTTAGCTATTAGTTTGGTGGGTATGAAAATGAGTAGCCACATTATGAAATATATGCAGGTAATTTTTATTTAATAAAAATGTTTTGATTAATTACTTGGAAATAAGAATTAATTTTTTTAGAAGATCATATAATACTAAAGGAGATATTTTTTACAAAACTATTTTATGTCTCTAAAGCATTTTTATGAAAGTAAATTAAGTTAATCACTATATGTGAATGATTTTAATAAAATTTATAGAACATATATTTAATAAAATAAATTATCATTCATATAAGGTTTTTACTAGAAAAGGAATGATTTTAAGTTAATTTTATACTTCAAAAATACATTTTCTTTAAAAATGGTTTTTATTTCAATTTGTGCGTGGATAGTAAAATTATTTTACATAAATTTTATAAATTTAATTTAATAAAATGGAATTAAGTATTTAAATCCTCATTGGAAAATAGTATTATGATAATTCTATGGTATTTGTTTTTTGAAAAAGTGAATTTTTGGAAGAATAGTGAAAATACTGATTTTGCAAAAACTATCATTTCTTATCTATTAATAAAATTAATTTCATTGTTCAATTTGGTTTTGGATTTATTTTTTAGTCACATATGTTTCATTTTATTGAACATAATTTTAATAATTTTATGGTAATCGACACCATACATGATCTTGGTATAAAATCATTTTTATGCTTTGAATAAGTGTTTTTCTAAAAATAGTTTTCCATTGCGTCATGCGAACTTATAAGAAATGTAATCTTAAAAAATTATGGAAATTGTATATGTAAAGACCTGAAAAATTCAAGGAATTTTTTTCTTAATTTTCTTGGGAGTTTTACAAGAACACAGTTTCTGACGGCACCTGATTCTGAGGCCCGGTGTGCCCAGAATCATTTTCTGAAGTGTAGCTCGGGTACGTTCAGTGAACGAACGAGCGGGTTTTTCAAAATTTTGAACCGGTGCTCGGAATCGAATTCTGAGTGCACCGATGGATTCGCAGCGCCGATAATTACTTATAAACACCTTTTCCCGAGTTGAATTTGCTCGGGTGTGGTTTTTAATTTTTGGGGTTAAGTTAAGAAATAAAATAAAAGTGGTACGACAATTTATTTTATTTTTACTTAAAGCGGCTTAACCTAAGTTAAGTGGATAAGGTGGGACCCATAATATCCTATCCACTTGGTAGGATATTTGTGAGGTGGGGCCCGTATGAACCCCACCGTTTCTTTCCTTCTATGTAACACAAACGCACCCCCCTTTTTAATGAAGTCAAACCGTGCGTTTATTCTGGTTAAGAAACACCTCAGTAATTTGGGCGGTTAAATCGTTACAATTAATTCATTGAATTAATTGTTCATTTCTTATCTTTTTAATTTCAAATTCATAGGTTATGTTAACAAAATAAGTGTGGAACTTATTTTATTTTGTTGGAATTCTAGTTGTGGAAGTCTTTGGGAGAAAAAGAGAGGTCTTGAGGATTCTTCGTTCTTCGATGAAGAACGCGAAGAACCCACCGCCGCCGCCAAAGAACGCCGACCTCCGACAACGGACGACGGCGAGAGACGCCTTCCTCGAAGATCACATAACGCCAACGACGTTCCTTCCGCGATGTCTCCTTCTGTGACGTCTCCTTCCGCGATGGTTAATTCCGCGATGAACTCTCGTTCGACGACAACGTTGAGGCAGGGATTTATTTTATTTGTTAGTTCGTGAATACTTCCATCGAGTTCTTCCTTTCTTTGGAGCCACCTGATATCTCAATAACGAGAGGAGGTCGGACCGCACGAACATGGCCGACCGTCCTCCTCCCTTGTTGGTTTGATTTTGATTGCGGCACGAGAAAGGCAACGCGGTGCCGAAGCACCGCGCGAAAAATATTAAAGAAGGGGAAGAAGCGCAGCGCCGTCGCGCCGCGCCAGAGAACTACGAAAGCACCGCGGCCGGAGCGGAACCGCGGCGGAGGGGCGTGGCACCATTGCACCGCACCGGACGGACAAAGGCCATGATCGGTTTCGGGCCGCGGCGGAGCAGGGGAACCAGCGGACGGGTCCGGGCCACCGGCATCGGAGCCGGGGGACCGGCCTTGCCGGTCCCGTGGCGGCAGAAGCCGGCCGGCCGGAGCGGGCCGGCCGGACCGTGGAAGAACCGGGGTTTGAAACCCCCGGATGGTCGGACATGAGCGGACCCATTATGGGGTCGCGGTTACAATGAGCGGGAGGCAGCGCCCCCCCCCCCCCCCCCCCCCCCGCATCCCGAACGGCTCGGCCGTTCGGCCGAGCCACCTGGCCAGCGCGCCGGGCCGCCGAGCCCGGCCGCGCCCAGGCCGCGCCGCGCCCAGGCCGGGTCGGACCGCGCCGGCCGGGCTGGGCCGCGCCCAAGCGGGCTGGACCCAGACCCGGTTCGGACCGACCATGGGGGTATCGTGCTGGGTCAGACCGAGCCCGAACCCGTTAATTACAAACCTCTTTCGGTCCGTTGCCCATAACTTGAGCTACAAACCTCTGATCGATGCACCGTTAGTTGCATAGAGATCCTTGTATCGAGACGGTCATTTAGGTATATTACACTCAAGGTTTCGGAGTACTTTTTGTTCGGCTGGGTTGGTTCGTACACGAAACCAACCGGGCCCTCAGAGCGGAAACGCTTATAACCTGAGTTCCGGACGTCTGATTGACGTGCCATCAACTTTGATGGATTCCTCATAGTGAGACGGACCTTTTGGATTACCCCGCTCGAGGTTTGGACACAGGTGGAGTACGATCGGGTTGGTTTTGACTTAATAACCAACCGGGCCGCTGGGACGAAAAGGCCAATAACTTTCAGACCGGGCGTTCGATTGACGCGCCGTCTGTGACGTCGAGTGCCTGTTGGTGATACATAACTTTTGGATACATCGACTCCGGGCTTTGTGTCCGTTGATGTATCAACCCTTCGGATCGTGGAGCGGACGCTCCCGAAAGAGCTTGCTGTGTGTGGGAACCCTAGAGCTGGCTGCGACTGCGACGACGATGACGACTGTGCGGAAATACTCCGTGGATTCGACGGCGACGACTACAGCACTCAGAGATCCTACATGGATCAGTGCCACCGGTCCTGTGTGGGTCAGATCCTGTGTGGGTCAGCGCTCAGCGGTCCTGTGTGGGCTAGCGCCTACAGATCCTGTGTGGGTCCGATCCTGTGTGGGTCATTGCGGGGGTTAGTTACCTATCGATCCTGTGTGGGTCAGATCCTTTGTGGGTAAGTGCGGGGGTTAGTTATCTATCGATCCTGTGCGGGTCAGATCCTTTATGGGTCATTGCGGGGGTTAGTTACCTATCGATCCTGTGTGGGTCAGATCCTTTGTGGGTCATTGCGGGGGTTAGTACCTATCGATCCTTTGTGGGTCCGACGGATTAGATGAATCAGTGGCTATATCTGATCATCGCTATTGTCATACGAAGAAGTATACCCGTGTGAGATGAATCTTGACTTGCTTTCCTATGTGGATTACGTTATGCTTTCTTATGTGGATTGGATTATGGTTTCCTGTGTGGACTGGGTTGTACTTGAGCTCAGATGTTGGAGGCGAACTAGAATTGATGACTTAGGTATATGTATGGGCATATACCTAAGTAGTGTCGGATGTTACTTCGTGATTGTATCTTTCCTTTGTGGATTATGGGAGACCTTCGGGGGTCTCATGGTCCCTACTGAGTAGCTTATACTCACCCCTGCATGGGCTATGCCCGTACTACGTTGTGCAGGTTGCAGACGACGGACAACGCTGATCGTGGTTGAGGCTTGCGGAGCAGGATGGTACCTAGAGGTGGTCCATTGGGCGGGACGTTCTCGGAGCGGACGGCTGGACACGAGGAGCTGTGGAGGCTATCTGTACTCACCCTTCTAGTGGGACTTCCAGTGGATGGATCGATGCTGCGGCTTTACTTTTTTGTTGCTGTACTCTCTTTCTAGTAGTACTTTAATTTCAGTTTCTATTTTCCATTTCGAGTTGTACTTTACTTTCAGTTTGGGTTTGTATTCTGGCCCACTTACTTTTCCGCACTTACTGTTGTACCCAGTTTTTACTTAGTGTTTACTTCTGCTTTCTTGCTATGTGGTGTTTTTTTACTTTACAAAGGCAATGACTTCCCTTTTTACCAGGAATTATGCTTTGGTGCTAGTCGCCAGCCCCGGGCCTATGGAAGGAGGGCTTGGGGTAGTCACAGCACGGGCCCCGAGGACAGGTCGTGACAAATTGGTATCAGAGGAGTTCAGTTCTACCACAAAACTTTGGACTCTAATCTTTTTCTATGTGAAGAAATAATGTTAAGGTTATTGGGTGTGGTTATCAGTCCAGGGAGTGCAGTTTTGGTGCGCCGGCCGACGTATCCGTACACCAGGACCCTGACTTCTGATTTCCGACTTAATGCATGAAAACATTGATTGCATGTGTGTTGCAAGTTTTCTTTGTGATTACTTTGTGTCATCTCACCAGGTATACTGTTCTGACCGTGGCACACCTGTCTCTTTTCAGGATGGCCCCACGACGGCAGCCAGCTAGGGTTCCGAGAGTTGTGTGTGACGACAGCCCAACGAGCGACGAGGCCACGGTACATGGCCCTTTTACAGTTGAGGCACCGACGATACCTCTACCCGCCGAGCCACTGATGCTACCAGCCCCAGCTGCTGATGATGCACGTCGCCTTAGTGCACTGTACGAGATTCAGTGACAGTGACCTCCCAGGTTTCGCGGGGAGATGGACCCCCAGGCAGCCGAGGATTGGATGAAGGCAGTTGTACGGGTTTTCAACTTAGTGAGGACACCAGCAGACCTCATGGTGATCCTCGCAGCGAGTCTACTGCATACGGCAGTATGCAGATGGTGGAGCCTGATGCTCCAGGTGCATGATGAGGCATCTCTTCTATGGACGGACTTTGAGAGCCTCTTCTACTCGGAGTTCGTCCCGACCACCCTCCGTGCGGTGCGCATCGAGGATCTTCTACAGCTGCGGCAGGGCAACTTGACGGTCCCCTAGTACTCGGCGAGATTTACTAATCTCTCGCGCTACTTGATAGACATGGTATGAGACCCATTCTTCCAGGCCCGGACCTTTGAGCAGGGATTGAGGCATGAGATCAGGGCATCGCTGATCTCCCTAAGCATTCCGACTCAGGAAGGAGTACTGGAGCGAGCCCTTTTGATCAAGAGCTTCCTTTCTGAGCCTTCATCAGCAGCGAGACCTACCGCGGGGTGGCATGTAGCAGAGTCTTCTATAGCAGGCAGTCGATGGATGACTCATGGGTCTAGGAAGACCAGACCCCAAGGCAGACGACCTCAGGACACTGGGTCAGCAGTGCGGGGCACACAGCGCAGAGCCAGTCTTTCGAGAGGCAGACAGTGCTACACATGCGGCGGGTAGGGCCACATGGCTCGTGACTTCCCGACCCGCCATGCCGAGGAGCAGCAGACGGTAGATGGACCACCCAGGCAGAGGCATAAGGTCGACCGTGGTGGCCCGCGGGGAGCAGGAGGATGAGGCAGAGGAGCTGGCCGAGCAACAGGTGGTGGGAGACGCTTTGAGGCTCTACCACCACCACCACTAGGAGGTCCACCCCGACCACAGGGAGCTGGCGGGCAGAGATAGGCACAACTCCAGGCAGCAGAGGCCTAAGACCACGGTGCGCCCGAGATGATTCGAGGTACTATCTATGTCTATTCCACCCTTGCTTCAGTTCTTATAGACATAGGAGCGATTCATTCTTTTTTAGCCGCTGCCCTTGTTCAGAGCTCGGAGATTCCGACAGAGCCGTTGGCTCGATCCTTACGGCGAGAGACTCCTACGGGAGCAGACTCGACGATTACGCACTGGTTCCGGTAGTGTGAGATTACTATAGGAGGAGAGAAATTCAGCTGGGATCTTCCTATAGCGGCGTCGAGGCCTTACGACGTCATCTTGGGCAGGGATTGGTTATTTACAGTCCATGCTCAGATTGACTGTATTAGGCGCAAGGTGCGATGTGTACGCACCGACGGGAGCAGGTTCACCTTCACCGGCGAGAAGGGAGCCTTTGTAGCACAGGATGGAGTCTCACAGAGGAGAGGAAAACCCATCACTCATCAGTTGGCTAGCCTCATCCTAGGAGCAGTTGACGTGCGAAGTCCTAGTTTTCCTGCAGTGGTGGATCAGTATGCGGACGTTTTTCCCGACGACTTTCTAGGACTACCTCCTGACAGAGAGGTAGACTTTTATATTGATCTATACCCTGCGAAAGCCCCAATATCCACCCCAGCATATTGGATGGATCCCTCTGAGCTTCGAGAGCTACGGGTACAGTTGGAGGACTTGTAGGGCAAGGGATTCATCCGACCCAGTGTTTCACCCTGGGCTTCCCCGATATTGTTCGCCAAGAAGGCAGATGGGAGCTTGTGACTTTGTGTCGACTATCATCGCCTGAACCAGGTGATAGTGAGGAACTATTATCCACTACCGAGTATTGATGAACTCTTTGATCAGCTCAAGGGAGCACGGTGGTTCTCAAAAATAGACCTCAGGTCAGGCTATCATCAGCTCAGAGTTCGGGACGAGGACATACAGAAGATGACTTTCAGATGTCGGTATGGCCACTATGAGTTCTTGGTTATGCCCTTCGGCGTAACCAATGCTCTAGAAGTGTTCATGGGCCTCATTAATAGGACCTTTCAGCCATACCTCGATCGATTTGTTGTAGTCTTCATCGACGATATTTTGATTTACTCGACAACTGAGGAGGAGCACGCCTACCACTTGCGGGTTGTACTTGACACACTCCGAGAGCACTAGACTTGTGGAAATCTCTCGAAGTGTCAGTTCTGGATACGTGAGGTCCACTTTTTGGGACACGTCATCTTTGAGGTGGGAGTTGCAGTGGATCCTGTGAAGATCGAGGCAGTGCTAGCTTGGGAGCCACCCATGAACGTGATGGAGGTGCAGAGTTTCTTGGGATTAGCTAAATACTATCCGAGATTTGTGACAGACTTCTCCAAAGCTGGGAAACCACTCTTAGATCTGATGAAGAAGGGGAAACCCATTGTGTGGTTAGAAAGATGTCAGAAGAGCTTCCAGGAGCTGAGACAGAGTTTGACCAGCGCACCTATCTTGAGGTTTCCAGAGGAGGGAGTAGGGTACGTAGTCTACTGCAATGCATCAGGGACCGGACTCGGATGTGTCCTGATACAAGAGCAGGCAGTGATTGCCTATGGATCACATCAGTTGAGACCGCATGAGAAGAACTAAGATACCCATGACTTGGAGTTAGCATCAGTGGTCTTCGCTCTGAAGATGTGGTGACACTATCTGATGGGCGAGCGCTTTGCAGTCTATTCTGTCTATTCTGACCATCAGAGTCTTAGGTACATCTTCTCGCAGAAGGACCTAAACCTGAGACAACAGCGATGACTCGAGTTCTTCCAGTACTATGACTTTGAGATCGTCTATACTCATGGAAAGGGGAACGTAGTAGCCGATGCTCTCAGCAGGAGGACAGGCATTCAACTACTTGAGGAGGAGACAGAGCAGCTAGCCGCTTTGCAGATATCCTTCGTGGATAGAGAAGGAGCAACCTTCCTTCAGTCACTCACAGTCACTCCTCCACTACTACAGCGGGTCAGAGAGGCACAGTGTGGGGACGCCGACTGTGAGACGCGGCGTGCATAGATATCCTCAGGACAGGCACCTGATGGATTCTCCGTAGGAGGAGAGCATTACATCCTTTTCATAGGACGTACCTTGGTACCAGTTGCTTTGCGGGAGGAGGTGCTGAGAGATTTTCACACTTCCCCTTTGCCGGTACATCCCGGAGTGGCAAAGATGTACCAGGATCTCAGACGACAGCACTGGTGTCCGGGCTTGAAGAAGGCTGTGGAAGAGTTCGTTTCTCGAGGCCTCACCTGACAGCAGGTGAAGGAAGAACACCAGGTACCAGCAAGCTTGGTACAACCCTTGGAGGTCCCAGAGTTGAAGTGGGACGACATATCTAGGGACTTCATTTCTGGACTTCCACTCACTTCTAGAGGTCACGACTTCATTTGGGTGATTGTCGACTGACTCACCAGGTCGGATCACTTCTTACCCATTAGAGAGCAGGGCTTAGTGGAGAGCTTGGGACGTCTCTACGTTCAGGAGATTGTATGGCTTCACGGTGTGCCATCATCTATCATCTCCGATCGTGATGCTCGCTTTATTTCCCGACTTTGGAAGGGGTTGAGGGAGGCATTCAGGATGCAGCTACATCTAAGCACCTCCTTTCACCCTCAGATGGATGGTCAGACGGTGAAGACCATTCAGACTCTCGAGGACATGTTCCACACATGTGTCCTCGACTTTGGTCGCAGCTGGGAGGACCACCTACCCTTGGTGGAATTTGCGTACAACAAAAACTACCACTCCACCATCAGGATGGCACCATATAAGGCGTTGTATGACCGACTTTGCAGATCACCGCTGTGCTGGATAGACCCTGGGGAGTCAGCACTTGTTGGACCGAAGATGGTCTAGGCCATGACAGAGAAGGTCCAGGTCATCCAGGAGCGGATGGGGACAGCTCAGAGCCGGAAGAAGTCTTATGCTGAGAGAAGGCGGAGGCCACTGGAGTTTGAGGATGGAGACCACGTCTTCTTGCGGGTCTCACCTCGACGTGGATTACGGAGATTTGGCCGAGGCGACAAGTTGTCTCCATGCTTCATCGGACCATTCCAGGTCCTCAAAAGGATTGGAAAGGTGGATTATCGCCTGGCTCTACCACCTCAGTTGCACCGGGTGCACGAAGTCTTCCACGTATCTCAGCTGAGGAGATACGTTCATGACCCGACCCATATCATTGACCATGGGGAGCTGGACTTTGATGATGGGGAGACTTTTGCGGAGGTCCCGGTGGAGATTGAGGATCGACAGGAGCGGGTCCTACGTGGACGGTCAATTCCTCTAGTGCGCGTCAGATGGTAGCACGGGAACCTCTAGGAGAGCACTTGGGAGCGGTAGGCTCAGATGCGTGCTCAGTACCCACATTTGTTTCCCTAGTTTTTGATGTATCTTTACGGGGATGTAAAGACCTAAGGTGGGAGTGATGTAATGACCCGAAAAATTCAAGGAAATTTTTTTCTTAATTTTCTTGGGAATTTTACAAGAACACAATTTCTGATGGCACCTGATTCCGAGGCCCGGTGTGCCCGAAATAATTTTCTGAAGTTTAGCTCGGGTACGTTCAGTGAACAAACGAGTGAGTCTTTCTAACTTTTGAACCGGTGCCCGGAATCAAATTCCGAGGGAACCGATGGATTTGCAGCACCGGTAATTGCTTATAAACTCCTTTTCCGGAGTTGTGTTTGCTCGGGTGTGGTTTTCAATTTTTGTGGTTAAGTTAAGAAATAAAATAAAAGTGGTGCGACAATTTATTTTATTTTTACTTAAAGCGCCTTAACCTAAGTTAAGTGGATAAGGTGGGACCCACAATATCCTACCCACTTGGTAGGATATTTGTGAGGTGGGGCCCGCACGAACCCCACCATTTCTTTCCTTCTATTTAACGCACCAGCACCCCCTTTTTAATGAAGTCAAACCGTGCATTTATTCTGGTTAAGAAACGCCTCATTAATTTGGGTGGTTAAATCGTTATAATTAATTCATTGAATTAATTATTAATTTCTTATCTTTTGAATTTCAAATTCATAGGTTATGTTAATAAAATAAGTGTGGAACTTATTTTATTTTGTTGAAATTCTGGTTGTGGAAGTCTTTGGGAGAAAGAGAGGTCTTGAGGATTCTTCGTTCTTCGACGAAGAACGCGAAGAACGCACCGCCGTCGACGAAGAATGCCGACCTCCGACGGCAGACGACGGTGAGAGACAAATTACTCGGAGATCACCTAACGCCAACAACGTTCCTTCCGTGATGTCTCCTTCCACGACGTCTCCTTCCGCGATGGTTAATTCCGCGATGAACTCTCGTTCGACGACAATGTTGAGGTAGAGATTTATTTTATCTGTTAGTTCGTGAATACTTCCATCACTTTCTTCCTTTATTTGGAGCCGCCTGATATTGAAATAATGGGAGGAGGTCGGACCGCATGAACACGGACAACCCTCCTCCCCCCTTGTTGGTTTGATTTTGATTGCGGTACGAGAAAGGCAACGCGGTGCCGAAGCACCGCACGGAAAATATTAAAGAAGGGGAAGAAGCGCAGCGCCGTCGCGCCGCACCGTTGAAAACGAACCAAAGATGAGGCTCCGTCGCGCTGCACTAGAGAACTATGAAAGCACCCTGGCTGGAGTGGGGCCACGGCGGAGGGGCGCGGCGCCGTCGCGCCGTGCCGGACGGACGAAGGCCGCAGCCGATTTTGGGCCGCGGCGGCGCAGGGGAATCGGCGGCCGGGTCCGGGCCGCCAGCATCGGAGCAGGGGGACTGGCCTTGCCGGTCCCGTGGCGGCAGAAGACGGCCGGCCGGAGGGGGCCGACCGGACCGTGGAAGATCCGGGGGTTCGAAACCCCAGGCTGGCCGGACGTGAGTGGCCCCATTATGGGCAGCGGTTACAACGAGCGGGGGGCAGTGCCCCCCCCCCCGCATCCCGAACGACTCAACCGTTCGGCCGAGCCACCTAGCCAGCGTGCTGGGCCGCACCCAGGCCGGGCCAGGCCGCGCCCAAGCATGCCGGACCCAGACCCAGTTCGGGTCGACCCAGTTTGGGCCGACCCTGGGGGTATCGGGCTGGGTCGGACCGGGCCCGAACCCCTTAATACCAAACCTCTTTTGGTCCGTTGCCCATAACTTGAGCTACGAACCTCCTATCGATGCACCGTCAGTTGCATAGCGATCCTTGGATTTAGACGGTCGTTTCGGTATATTAAAATCCAGGTTTCAGAGTACTTTGGGTTCATCCGGGTTGGTTCATACACGAAACCAACCCGGGCCTCGGAGCGGAAATGCTTATAACCTGAGTTCCGGACATCCGATTGACATGCCGTCAAATTTGATGGATTCCTCTTAGTGAGACGGACATTTTGGCTTACTCCACTTGAGGTTTGGACACAGGTGGAGTATGGTCAGGTTGGTTTTGACTTAAAAACCAACCGGGCCCCTGGGACAAAAAATCCAATAACTTTCAGACCGGGCGTCTGATTGACGCGCCGTCTGTGACGTTGAGTGCCTGTTGGCGATACGGAACTTTTGGATACATCAAATCTGGAATTTGTGTCAGTTGATGTATCAGCCCTTCGGCTTGTGGAGCGGACCCTCCCGAACGAGCTTGCTGTGTGCGGGAACCCTAGAGCTTGCTGTGATTGGGACGACGATGACAACTTTGCAGAAATCCTCCGTGGATTCGATGACGACGACTACAACACTCAGCGACCCTACATGGATCAGTGCCACCGATCCTATGTGGGTCGGATCCTATGTGGGTCAGCGCTCAGCGGTCCTGTGTGGGCCAGCGCCTACAGATCCTGTGTGGGTCCGATCCTGTGTGGGTCATTGCGGGGGTTAGTTATCTATCGATCCTGTGTGGGTCAGATCCTTTGTGGGTCATTGCGGGGGTTAGTTACCTATCGATCCTGTGTGGGTCAGATCCTTTGTGGGTCGTTACGAGGGTTAGTACCTATCGATCCTTTGTGGGTCCGACGACTTAGATGAATCAGTGGCTATATCTAATCATCTCTATCGTCATACGAAGAATTATACCCGTGTGAGCTGAATCTTGACTTGCTTTCCTATGTCGATTACGTTATGCTTTCTTGTGTGGATTGGATTGTGGTTTCCTATGTGGACTAGGTTTTACTTGAGCTCAAATGTTGGAGCCGAACTAGAATTGATTACTTAGGTATATGTATGGGCATATACCTAAGTAGTGTCGGATGTTACTTCGTGATTGTATCTTTCTTTTGTGGATTCTGGGAGACCTTCGGGGGTCTCGGGGTCCCTACTGAGTAGCTTATACTCACCCATACAAGGGCTATGCCCGCACTACGTTGTGTTGTTTGTAGACGACGGACAACGCTGATCGTGGTTGAGAATTTTGGAGCAGGACGGTACCTGGAGGTGGTCCATTGGGCGGGACATTCTCGGATCGGACGGCTGGACCCGAGGAGCTGTGGTGGCTATCTGTACTCACCCTTCAGGTGGGACTTCCAGTGGACGGCTTGATGCTGCGGCTTTACTTTTCAGTTGTTGTAATCTATTTCCAGTTGTACTTTACTTTCAGTTGCTGTTTTCCCTTTCCAGTTGTACTTTACTTTCAGTTTGGGTTTGTATTCTGGCCCACTTACTTTTCCACACTTACTGTTGTACCCAGTTTTTACTTAGTATTTACTTCTGCTTGCTTGCTCTGTGGTGTTTGTTTACTTTACAAAGACAATTCCTTCCCTTTTTACCGAGAATTATGCCTTGGTGCTTGTCACCAACCCCTGGCCTATGGAAGGCGGGCTTGGGGTAGTCACGACACCGGCCCCGAGGACGGGTCGTGACAGTATAATTAAAAATGGATTTAATATTTTGAGTTATTTTGTTAAAATTTAGTAATTAGGTTAATTTCTTTTTTTCTCATAATGAATAGAAACCATGGTAAAAATTTATCCCCACAGTAAAGGGTACAATAGTTTAATTTAGGTTAAAAATTATTACAAGGTCCCAAAATATAATCCTAATTCTTAATGAATTAGATTATTTTGAATCCTTTCTATCCTATCCTACAAAATATGGAGTTTTGGCACTACTTTCATTTGATTTTAACCTTTATATTATTTTAAGTTAAGAGTAATTACAAAATTTCATTCTCTCTCAAGTATTATGTTTTCATAACACAAATATAGATAAGAATTATATATGAATGAATATAGATGATAAAATTGTATATGAATAAATTATGTTATTATATAATATTTTTTTAATTTTTTGTTATGGTATAATTACCTTGAATGCTTACACAACGCAGACGCAACACTTGTGCATAGAATAGAAAAAATAGGAAAATTATTTTAAAAAACTATGTAAGTAATATTTTTTGGATGAATTTTGGTGTTCAATTAGTTTATTGGATAATTATAATTTATAATTGATGGTGAAATATTTTATATTAAAATTACATTGATTTATTTTTATGTGTAAAATCAAATTTTGTGAATAGTCTCAAAAATGACTTTAAATGGTATTTAATTTTTTAAAAAATATTTTTAAATATTTAGAAAATCATAAAAAATACTATACTAACTGATATTTCTGGGAAATTTTCTAACCTATCATTAATTTTTCATGTATTACTTTTTATTTTTAAAAGTACTTTAATGACACTCAACGATTGAAAAATTTGTTATAAAAGTTAAAGTTAAACTTGGTTAATGAGGGGGTTAAACTAAAAGTTAAGGTTTAAAATGATACTTAAACTTGTACAATTTTATTAGTTGAATTTATATAGAACTTATAATAATTATATTTTAATATATGGAAGTTTGGATCCATTTTACTTGAGTTAGAGACATATTATATATTAATATTTTATGTATTTATAGGATTTCCACCCACCTCACTTACTAAAGGACATATCCTATCCTCTCTTCATCACACCTAGTGAGTCATTTATCCTAACCAATAATTTTCCAAATACCTTCCAAAAATTCCTACCCATGTCTGATAGGTTCTTATATCAACAAAATACCAACCTAGAAGTCTTAATGTGTAAGCCAAAGGAGGTTTTTCAAATGTGGTATAACTCTTAACTGAGTGTTTTAATGTTTATTTATTATTCCAACTCTTCTAAATGTTCTATAAACATGATTATATAATTACATTTTTATATTAAATGCAGTGAAATTTTACTATATTTATGAAACAAACATTTTTCATCTCCATTTCCATCCTATAGTAAATAGAAACATTGCTCATGCGTACGTGTGGACTACCACCTTCACAATGCGATGTGCTTTGTGTTTCATCACTAGAACATATTTAAGGATAAAATGATGAATAAAATGAATATATATATATAATATATTAAAAAATAATTATTATTATATAATGATAATATATATCTTAACTTATTACACTTCCATCTGTTGAAAAATGATAACGTCTCTCATGCATACAAATTACCACCTCCCTGAAGCAATGTGATTATTTTTTCATGTTCAACTTCCATGGATGTTTCAAAAAATGTTTCTAATGTATAAAAATAAATATTTTTCCATGATTAAAATTATATAGATATTGTAACCATGACCACTCTTACTTTAGTGAATGTAAAAAATTCATTTTGGACTTATGAGACGAACAAACTAAGAACGTCTATTGCAGACTTAATCATGTTAGTAGTTATATTAATCATGGTAAAATAAATAAATAAATGGAGTAATGATAATGGAGTGAACATGATAATGGTTATTAAGAAAGTATAAAACTAATATAATTTTATTACTTACAAGGGTAGATATATGCATGAAAGGAGGCAGGACTTGAAGTATGAGTCTTTATTTTAAAAATCATGTTTTATAGTTTTATTTCTAACTCTTTTTATTAGAGGTTGAAGTTATTTAAATTATTTTAATAACGTTCTTATTAATGATTCAATTTTTTCAAAAGGTAATTTTTAACTATTTTTTTTTCTTGACAAAGGGTTAATAAGGATTATTTTCAATGTTTTCCATATGAGTTATTTTTTAAATTTTAAAAAATTAAAAAAAGAATTCTTTTTAACAAATAAAATTTAATATCCCTTTCCCACCATTATATACATTATTCCTTATCAAAATTACTGTACAAGTTAATATGGTTTTTCAAATAAGATTATATTCCTACTCTATGATGGCCCAATCCTTTTACACATATTATTACATGATTTATAAACAGAAATATCCATTAATACGATACAAGGACCACAAAGGCCGAGTGTATTTGGAATAAAAGGTTCATAATACATAAAATCAAGAGTAATTTTTTTATTTTATTCCACATTAATATCTCTTAAATCCTTTCGATCTCATAAACTACATCAGATAACCTAGGGAATATATGGACAAAAGGGGTGATTTAAGAAGGCTAGTAAGGAAATAAACATCATAAGAAATCATAACATGTGAGTTATAGATATAATATGACAACATAAAAAAATATGGAACATGAGTAATCACATGTAAGTATAACATAAAGAACATGGTATCATAATATTATGGTATCATAGTAAATATTTTAGCAATATATAACTTTACATAAACATGATTCAAGGATAACTACCTAGACCATATCACATAGTGGAAAAAGTACCATAATGTATTAGGTTCACTTACTAGTCTAATACCCAACTCCTTATTGGACTAATGATTTATCCAATGCATTGGAGTGCTATCTGGGTGCACCCATCATAACATGTTTATGAAATATTTGTGCCACTTAAAGAAATCAATAATAATTCATAACATAATAATTACACATGGAAAGAAAATGAGTTCCACAATCTTGATTCATATCATCAACAAAGGAAATTTCATAATTGAGGTATTTGAGAAATGATCATAAGGAATGTATTACCCCTTCAAAGAAAGGGATAATAAGATAGGTATATATTTGAGATACATATATACATAATTTAGAATAAATCCTTAACATAAAAGTTATTATCATTGATTAAAATAATTTTAAAAATATTAAAAACATTCTTGAGTAAAATGACCTTTTCACTTTGAGTTACACCAAAGGATGCCATCTTAGATGGAAAATGATTTTGAAAGATCACTTTGAGCCTTTCTTGAGGAAAATATCCATTCCATTTTGAAAAAAATTATTTAAAATATTAAACTATCTCAAATATTAAATATATTTTTTGAAAAAACCTTTGAAACATAAAAAGGAATATTTAAAAAATTGAGTGGTCATGATGACAGAAGAGTTCCGTTCATGATGAATACATAAAAAAATAAATATTTCTTTCACATTTTTGTAAGAAAAGTAAAAAATTAAATTATTTATAAAATAATAGGAATACTAATTTTATTTTTTTAAATCCAATTGATGGTAAAAATTATTTTAAAAAATTATATAAAAACATTTTATAATTTTTTTAGAAAAAATGGATTTGGAAGAAAATGATTTTTGATTAAAGAGATAAATGAAGTCAGATTTTCTTAAAAAAAATTTCTTAAATAATTTTAAGTACCAAAAAGAGGAAAATTATATTAGTACTATAAAATTTTATGAATAGCCATATTCGAAGAAAATTAAATGGGTTTATTATATAATTATCAAATAATTTCATTCAATATAAATTCAAACATACAATCCTGATTATAAAGGAGATTGTAACATAAATCCTTACCTATTTAGTAACTTTTGAATCATAACATCCCATGAATGAATTAGATGAATTGTAAATTAAAATATTATTAAGTAGGAAGGATTAGTGATATAGTATGTACATGGGAAGTATATACCCTATTTAAAATAAATAAGATTCATAAAAGAACATATTCCTCAAAGAAGGAAGTCTGAGATGGGACATTTACAAAGTTTGTATCATTTAGGAGAGAGTTAATAAATTTGGTAATTATTTGTAACAAATTCAGATCTAAAAAAATAAATAAATCATAAATAAATCAAAATTCATTTCACACATAATTTTTTCATAATATAATCATTGAAGTAGTTGTATAACCCAATGAATGGAAATTGAGTTAAGAAACCTCTTACCTCACGCTTCCCTTTAATTGATAGTTATTTAAACTACTTTATAGTGGTTTTAAAAATGTTATTAACTAATAAAAAAACTATATTAATATTTAAAATATCATATATGATCCTTTTACAACATATTATCACCCGTTCATTGATAATATTTCATTATCACCATTGTTTCGAGTGTTAATCTCTTTGTTTTATTATGCATGTTTGGTCATGAAAGTTATGAATCCAAAACATAGGATATATTAAAGTTATATAAATAAATATATTAATGTTATAAATATCATTTTTTATTATATACATATTTATATTCATTATTTAATTTTTAACATGGATAATGAATCACATCACTTTGTGGAGATGGGAGGCCGTACGTATGCACAAGTGACGTTATCATTTCCTTAATGGATGAAATGGTAAGGAATTTGATTTTATATTAATTTTAAATAATAAATAGCTTTTCATATATATCACATATATTCTTTAAATTTATCCTTTATTACCTTCCATGTAAAACATTTGGCAAAAAAATCACATCACTTCATGAGGTGGCAGTCTGCCATACACACACACACACACACACACACGACGTTATAATTTATTCAATGGATGGAAAGGTAAGAAAGTATATAATATAATTATTTTATATAATGATTAATATTTCATTAATATAATATATCTGCATAAAATTAATCCTTATTACCTTCCATGTAAAATGTAAGTGAAAAATGAATAACATCGTTTGGAAATACTGTTGTCCACTATACACACGAGTGACATTATCAAATTCTCTAAAGAATATAATGTAAAATGATATATATGATTTTATAATTATATAATTATAATTATATCATAAATATAGTATAAAAAAATTATATAAATCCTTATATATAACCGTGATAATTAGTGATGGAAAATAAATTATGCCAATTCGTGAGGTGGTAGACCACCGTACACACGATCAATGATTTCATTTTCTATTTAAGATAGGAGGAGCTAGTTGTAGTACATTAACTAAAAAACATATTAATATATGTAATATTATGATGATATTAAATCATCATGGTTTAATAATATTTTGAGGAGGTGGGGGAAGAAATAATATAAAACGTTTGGTTAATGATGTTATCTCTTCTTCTGAAAACTTCTTTTAGTTTGCACAAGAAGCATTCCTAGGTTGGATTTATGACAAAAAAAGATTATAATATGAGTGGATGAAATTAGGGATTTTATTTTGGTTGGTATCATCTGAAACAAATGGTTTTATAACCATGTAATGTAGAAGATATGGGGTGTCCTTTTATAGGTGGGGGAGATGAGACACTAGGTATTTTTGAAAAGAAAACATTACACCCAAATTTTTCTCATGAAAAAGACCTTAAAATAGACCATTATAGAACCTTAGATTATATAAGATCTACATATAACCATAAAATATCAATTAGAGAAGTTTTTAGTCATTTTTAACCCTTATCTTCTAATTTTAACTCCTTGGTAAACCCGTTTTTACCTTAACTGCGGTAAATATTTTTTACTATTTTCACTAATAATTATGGTCAATAATTAAGCTGAAATTATTAGATAATATAAATTATGATTATTCAAAATATGAAATTATTTTTCCAAATTCAACTCACATAAGTGGTAGAGTTTAATTTAAAATTTAACACATAGTCTTTTTGAAAAATAGTTTTCCAAAAGAAAAACTTTCAAAAGTTTAAAATGATTTTATATCAAAATTCTATATTAAATTGATTATAATGAACTAATTTTGAATAATAAATATTTAACTTAAATAATTTTAATTTTAAAACCCCATTAAAATAAAATGGGTCTTGTAAATTCCTTAAAAATGAAGTTTTTAATAAAAATTAATATTTTTCACTATTCATAGAAAAATAAAACTTTTTAGAAAAATCCAAAAAAACAACCTTAATATAATTTTGATATTAAGATTGTAAAAATTAAGTTAAAATTTTAAAATAAATTTTCTAATAGTTTTAAAAATTAATTTTAAATTTTGTATACAAAGCTTGACTAAATTACCTTTTAGAAAAATGCAATTTTTCAGAAAACATTTATTTTTTATTTTAAAAGATAATTATTTTCTTTCCAATCAATAGATAATAATTGAATTTATTTTATATATATTTAAAACATATAATTTTTATAATTTATATATTTCTATTTATACTCACCAATTTAATGTCTAGGTTATTACAGTTTATTTTGATTTGGGGTTTCATGTTTTACAAGCTATCATAGTGATTAAATTTATTTAAAAAGAAATATATCATAAAGTATCATGGTATTACATTATATTATATGATTTTTGTTTCATGTCATATATACTATAGAACATGATGTTCCTCTTTTAAAATATTGGGGAGTTACACGATCTTTTGAGATTTTTTAGTTTTGATAATATTTTCCAAGGAGACAAAATTATCTACTCATATTTACGAGATTAATAAAAGTGTTATTGTTTATGGGATTGAATTATATTTCAAATAAGTTTTTTGATTAAATTGAAATTTATACGTTTTTATTCATTCTATGGTTCTTGTAAATTTTAATGAATTAGTGGTGAGACCAATATATCTTTGATAATGGTTGAGCCCAATATATTTGTAACGCTTGACCTGAATCACCAGTCAGGACTGGAGAGCTACATTATCTCATGAACACCTCCCTATATGCAAGAGGTTTCAGAATAGTAGTGAGGGTCCAAACACTTTAGTGGTTAGAATATTCCATCAATATCAAAAACCATACATGAAAATCATATATTGAAAATAATAATAACACAAAAGGTCACAAATGACCTAAATAATATCAATGCTATAATAGATAACATGTCAGGTAATTCTGAGTCCTACAAGTAATAACCAGGGACCCCCAACATGGAAGGAAAAACTATAGTATAAAAATAAAATAATAAAAATAAATAAGCCACCACAACATAAATATGGATCCTACCCAATATCTCATTTAAACACCATGCTCCACCCCCTCAACTCTTTATCACCGACCCCTTTCCCTTTCTCGGATCCCTGATCATGAAATCTTACACATGCACCAAGATTTTTGTTAAGGATGTGAGTATAAAAACCAATATGACACCACCAATTAACCCTTAACACAAGTTCATATATACATATATGGTGTATTCCATAACTTTAAAGTAATGAAAAAGTATACAATCAACCAAAAAAGTACTGGGTCATCATGTTATGACCAAGTTTCTAAGAATCCTAGCACAAACTTCTTCAAAACTATGTCTGTAAGGATTCCAATGTCATTATTTAAATGTAATGAAACATGACACAAGATCTAAACATCATTTTAATACTCTATTACCATAATTCATATGTCTACATTCACCTTCAAAAAAAACTTCACACCCCACCCTAAGGTAGTTATCTGTCGTTGCATGATGGTACAACCACCAGAAATGAATGAATAATTGGATCACAAACACCATTTCATGGTATTTCTCACATTTATGAATTCTAAAACGTTTAATACACTTCAACCCTATATGGTCCACTCACACTTTCATTAAACATGTTCATGATATCTGAATAGTACCACAAGCAAGCCATGTCCTTGGACTTTGTCACAACACCAACGCTCTCCCTCAAAGGGTTCGTCTAGATAATTCCAATCAACTAACCATATTGATAACTAAATTAAATTTTCACATTCTATACAACACCCAAAACCAACACATATCAATAATGGGTCTCAATTCACATGTGTATATACCATCAATTCATGCCAACAACCATATACATGGGCCCTATATTGTAAGGAGTATCCTAAATCAAGCATGTTAATTCCAAAATCAAAGTTCTAGAAAGGATTTAATCACCTGTATCACACCAGAGAACTAATCAAAATAATCCCACACACCAAGGATTCACAAGAACCAACTCTAATCCATCACAATAAGGGTTTTAGAATGATATTCAAGAATGGAAACATGGAAAGAGGGAAAAGTCACATCAACTTACCCAAAGAGATTCCCCATCAATGGTGGATCTATATATTATTAAGGGTGGATAAGAAGTGGCCAAGATCCCCAAGATACAAGATCAATAATAACTAGCATAAGAAAGAAGGAAGCTTTAGAGGCCATTTATTATGAAGGAATAACTTCCTAAAATCTTATCTACAATTACTTGGATAAGAGAAACTAGAAAGTGGAGGATGGAAAATTGACTAATAGATGGAATAATGGGTAAATAATCCATTAAACAACCCCTATTTATGATCAACCACATCTTAATTAAGATGTGTAAATTCCTCAAAAATATCAGTGGTTGAATAATGCATTTCAATTCTAAAACCACTTTCATAATAGCATGGTAATTCCCACCCCAACCATAGTTGCCTCAATCACACCAAGCCCAAGCAACTAGATACAACGACCCTTCAAGATGTGGTGTTGAAACCATTTATATTTTGGACTCACCATTCCTTCCACCATTATGTGATGATTTCAGTTTGGCTGTGGATCAAAAGTGGAATCACAATGCAACACACCCAGCCGTGGGAAATTTGATCAGTCCATTTTTCATAGGAAGGTTCTGGGTATAAAATAACCTATGCCACAACATGGTTCTACCTATAGTGTTGTATAAAATTTCAAAAACCCTATTTAAGACCCCGAGAAATATATAAATAATACCAAACCAATTTTAAACATCATGAGGTGAAAAATTACATACCTTTAAAACTAAGGAAGTTACAAATAAACCCCTCTAATGAAGTCCCATCCTAGATAAGTGTCTTTAGAGGTATGATCGACTAAATTGGGCTAGTGAGACCACACATCCGACTCTCACTCCCAAGTTTCATCTTAGATCTGACCATGCTACTACAGAACTCAAAAAGTGGGACTATCTTCCCCAAAACACTCTCTAACTATGGTTTACAATCTTTACTAGTCACTCTACAAATGATTCAAAATGTTTTAACTTGACATCCTTGATGTCAATAACATGGACATGATTAGGATCATAACTTCAAAGTTGGGAGACATAGAAAATATTATGAACATTTAAATTTCATGGAGGATGGTATAGTTGGTAAGACACTACTTACATATGATCAGTGATCTCAAATAGTCCCATAAATTGCAGCGATAACCTACCTTTCCTCCACAAATAATGATTCCCCAACTAATGTGACAATTATAAGAAAACTTGGAAACCCACAGCGAACTGTGAAGGTCATCTCATCTTATCGACATATGATCATTGTACACTCTGAGTAGTAATCATTTGATTTCTGATTAACTAAACCATTTTCATGTCCCAACCTAGATACCCATACAATTAGGATTCGAATCGGACTATGATAATACGCTACGAGAATTCTTTATTCCCATGGGTTTGTGACTAGAACAAAGGCATTGAAAAACAAATATAGGGAACAATTTCTCCCAACCCAAAATAGGATACACGATATATATATATAACCAGAAAAAATAGGCCATAAACCAAAGAGTTTCAAAGCTTCACTATTAGAAAATGGGACTATCTCCATGCCTCTATACTAATGGTTTACATGAACCGTTGGTATAGAGTTCATGGATAAAGCTATACCAATGGTTTTTTAAAAACCATTGGTATATGTTGGGATACACAAACATTTTTTTAAAAACTATTGGTAGAGAGTTTTCACAAATCCCATTAGATCCTAACCTCCCCCATTCACCCATGATCCCTAATTTACTTGAGCAAGCAGTGAATTATCTTCTCCTCCAGCATTCTCTCATTATTCAAGGATTTTTTGATTTGAATATTCTTCAACATAATATTAGTGAGTTTTGAATCCTTCTTATCTTCTTCTAATTATTGTTTTCATTTTTATCTATGTATCAAAACCTAACCAAGATATTGTTAGGTTATGAGTATTTCTGATTACTTGAAAAAAGGTTTGTTTATATTATTTTTTATATTATTTCATAATAAATGTGATTATAATAGATTTATGTGTTTTTTAAATTTAGTTATCCTCTACTTTTACACATGTCAAATATAATTTTTTCTATAATATATATTAATTTATCATGTAATCAATTAATATAATAATTTATTTGTTTTATTAATGTATTTGGGGGTTATTATATGTGCTATGATTATATAGAATAATTTATGGGAGATAACTTGAATACATTGGTGGTAAATTAGGATGGATACTTAGTTAGTCATCTATGTTAAATTAGGTTTGATATGATTTAAATTATTATGTGGAGTATTATGAAGAGATTTCACTATCATGGAGTAAATAATCTAGGGATGTAGTTCTATCATAAAAATTGAATCATATGGGCATGGTTCTCCCATGAAAATACACCATGATGATATTGGAATCCAATGTAAAATGAACTACGTGGATATGGTTCTCCCATAAAAATACAACACACAGACATAATACTCTAAAGGATATCTAATGTTTCCTAGAATTATCTCTTTTAGTACTTACCCATGATCCTTATTGTGAAACTTTATTATGAGATATTCTTTTAATATATCCTTATTTCATCTAATTCTTCTCACATAATCTTATTTTTCATTATTATTTTTGGTTACTGATGTTCATCATAATGGTATTATTGATTATTAATTCTTGTAGTTTTTATATTCACTATGTATTTATATGCAATTGAATTAAAAAGATATTTTCATTTTTTATAATCATGTTTATTAGCTATAAGGTGATTTTTTATTTGAAATTATTATTTCCATTTATCCCAAAATTGTTTAATATGAATGGAAATTTGATTGTTGTCTCTTGATATTTTATTAATCCTCATTAAAATTTTATTTACAAGACACTTTGGCTCCACATAAATTAAATAAAATTCATTTCTATGTCCACCTTTCATTGAATATCAAGAAATAGATTGATATATATGTTTTAAAATTGGAAAAATTGAATTTATTAAAAGAGATGAAAAAGATGCCTTATTTGATGCTTCTAATTCTTTATTGAAAACTAAAATATTATTTTAATAGTTTTATTTCAAACTATAATAGCATGGATTATATTATAATGGTTAAGAACATGGGTTTTAATGTAATCTTAGTAGAAGTTATCATTTTCACAATTTATGTACAATCTATGTGTATGTAGACCTAATTTACCTTGATGTTGGAAGTTAAAAGATACTGTTTGAGTTAGTGGATGATCATTGGATATCATTTGGATTTATGAAAGGATACACATGATTCATTTTTTATTTCCACTTATAGATGAGTAATTTTTTCTAACAAATTTTTTATTGCTTTTAATATATCATAAAATTATGGGTTTCTATTTTCTTTATTACATTTTGGATATATTTTTATTTTTGTATAAATATAAATTTCTATAATATTAGGATCGTATGATTACTTATTTATACCAATAATGGTATAATTTCCATGATATTATTATACCATTATTTTATGGTTTTTATGTTGGGTGACACATTGTTGTTATTATTTGGTAAATGTTTTCTATCTTAATGATAAGTGTATTTAATTAGATTAATGTCATATTCAAAACATGGATGTTTTAAAAATAATAGTTTCATAAGGAAATATGTATTTGATTGGGTTGTGTAATATTTGTTTCCCATTCAATGTCTTATACTTTGGTTCATTATTTATAGGCATCACTTATAGCATATGTTATTTATCTTATTCTTTATTTCACTATCTACTAGTTTTCTTTGATGAAATTCATATTATAATTGGTTGTAGTTAATTTTTTAATTATGGTTTACATTTTATAATTGAATTTAACTTTTTTCCTTTAATATAATGGATAGAATATGGATGTATCATACCGATATTATTTAAATCGTGTTTCATAAGAATTTGGATATTTTTTTAGATTTTTCATTTAACAATGCTTCAAATGGAGGTCATATACAATGTCCATGTTATAATTGTGTTTAAATACCATGTTAAAGTTCGTAAGAAGTTGGCTATAATATAAAAAATTTAGATTTCAAACAAACTTGTAAAGACCCTTAAATTTCAAGGAAGTTTTTTTCTTAATTTTCTTTGGAATTTTACAGGAGCGCAGTTTCTGACGGCACCTGATTCCGAGGCCCGGTGTGCCCGGAATCATTTCCCGAAGTTTGGCTCGGGTACGTTCTGTGAACGGACAAGCGGGTTTTTCTAACTTTTGAAACGGTGCCTGGAATCGAATTCTGAGGGCACCGATGAAATCGTAGCGCCGGTATTTGCTTAGAAACGCCTCTTCCGGAGTTGCGTTTGCTCGGGTGTGGTTTTTAATTTTTGGGCTTAAAGTTAAGAAATAAAATAAATTGTTCGACAAACTTTATTTTATTTCACTTAAGCCACTTGAAGACGCTTGAAAGCCACTTAAACTGAGTTGAAATGGATAGGGTACTATCCAAAAATATCCTACCCTCTTGGTAGGAAATTTGTGAGGCGGGGCCCGCACGAGCCCCGCCGTTTCTTTTCCGCTAAGTAACGCACCCACGAAAACCCGTCATTATGAAAGTCAACTGACACGTTTTCTTAAATTCGTAACGCACCATTTAATTGGGCGGTTTTATTCATGAATTAAATGGGCAGTTTCTTTCGTTGAATTAATTCTGCGAATTAATGGGTCGTTACTTACCTCTTATTCGTTTGTTGGCGTAATAATAAAATAAAACCAACACCGACTTTTGGAGGATTACACGTTGAGAGGTTTTTGACAGAAGTTCTTGTGCCTTCACCCTTCTTCGCGAAGAATGCGAAGAACGCGAAGAACGCGAAGAACGCCAGCCTCCAACGAAGAACGCCGAACCCGTGGAAATCGACGACGCGACGCCGTGTGCTGTGACGCCGACGTTTCCTCTCCCGCGACGTTCTTCGGCGACGTTCCTTAATCCGCAACAAAAACCTTCGATCATCCGTTGAGGTGAGAGTTTCAGATTTCTTTTAAATTTTCCTTGTGGTTTTTAACTCAAGAAGGATTTAATTATTGTTAATTAAATATGTTTTTCTTGAACCTCGGAGTTCGTCGACGCACACCGTTTTCTGTGACGACGCGATGCTCTTCCGCGACGACGTGACGCCTTCCGTGACGCGACGATCGCCTCCTTCCGCGGCGATCAATTCCGCGAAGAACGCGCGTACGACACTTGACGAGGCAGGGTTTAGTTTGGTTTTATTGATATAAAATTGTTCTCGTCTGTCATTAAGTTTTATTTCATTCGCTTGGACCGCTTGATATCGTAATAATGGAAGGATATCGGACCGCACAAACACGGTCGATCCTCCTTCCCACCTTTCGTTGACCTTCGTTGTTGTTAAGGAGAAGGCGGCGCGGTGCCGTTGCACCGCCCAGAAATCACGAGGACCATGGCCGGAGAAGGCCGCGGTGGTGGGGCACGATGCCGACGCACCGCGCCGGAGAATCCGAGGGAGGCAGCGGTCGGAGCGATCTACGGCGGAGGGGCGCGGCGCCGTCGCACCGTGCCAATAGAGCAAGGGCCGCGGCTTGAGCCGCGACAGAACTAGAAGGGGTGGCCGGAAAACCGGCCGCCGCCGGATAAGGAAGAGCCGCGGCGGAGCAGCCAAAGGCGGCTGGCCTCGCCGGCCGCCGGAGATCAGGAGAGACGCGACCATCGGGCCGCCGCGAAATGGTGGAAGGCGGCCGGCCGTGCCAGCCGCCGGTTTGCAAAGGAGGCGGGACCCGTGGGTCCCGCGTGTGATAAAAACGGCTGGCCTAAGGCCGGCCGTGATCCATAAATACCGGGGATTGAATTCCCCGGTTTTCATAGAGGTGGGCCCCCCCCACGTGGAGGGGGGGCGTTTTATTAAAAGGCGCGGCATAATGCCGCACCGCCCTTTTGAAACAAAGGGGGGGCCTTGCCCCCGCGTCCAGCGCACACGCGACACCTAGGCCGCGCCGCCGCGCCGGACCGCGCCGGCCCGCGCCGCCGCGCCGGCCCGCGCCGCCGCGCCGGCCCGCGCCGCCGCGCCGGACTGCCGCTGGGCTGGACCGAGCTGCCGGACCAAGCCGACCAGGTGGGACCGGGTCGGGTCAACCCGGTTCGACCGACCCAGGGGGGGTCGGGCCGGGTCGGCCCGGGCCCGGACCCCCCGTTTTCGGACCATTTTCGGTCTTTTGCCCGTAACTTGAGGTACGGGCCTCCGAACGACGCACCGTCAGCGGAAACACGATCCTTGGATCGAGACAGTCGTTTTGGTATATCACACGAAAGGTTTCGGAGTACTTTGGGTTCGGCCGGGTTGGTTCGTACACGAAACCAACCGGGCCCTCGGAGCGGAAACGCTCATATCTTGAGCTCCGGACGTCCGTTTGACGTGTCGTCAACTTTGTTGAATTCCTCTATGTGAGACGGATCTTTTGGATCACTCCACCTGAGATTTGGACGCAGGTGGAGTTTGGTCGGGTTGGTTTTGCCTTAAAAACCAACCGGGCCCCTGGGACGAAAAAGCCAATAACTCTCAGACCGGGCGTCCGATTGACGCACCGTCTGCGACGTTGAGTTCCTGTTGACGATACAGAACTTTTGGATACACCAACTTTGGACTTTGTGTCAGTTGATGTATCAGCCTCTCGGCTCGTGGAGCGGACCCTCCCGAACGAGCTTGCTGTGTGCGGGAACCCTAGAGCTGGCTGCGACTGCGACTTCGACGACAACGACTGTGCAGAGATCCTCAGTGGACTGCGACGATGAAGAGTGCTGGTCTTGTATCCTATGTGGGTCCCAACCGTGCTGGTCTTGTATCCTATGTGGGTCCCAGCTTAGATGATTCAGTGCTGGTCGTGTATCCTATGTGGGTCCCAGCGTAGATGAATCAATGAAGAGTGCTGGCCTTGTATCCTATGTGGGTCCCAGCCATGCTGGTCTTGTATCCTATGTGGGTCCCAGCGTAGATGAATCAATGAAGAGTGCTGGTCTTGTATCCTATGTGGGTCCCAGCCGTGCTGGTCTTGTATCCTATGTGGGTCCCAGCTTAGATGATTCAGTGTTGGTCTTGTATCCTATGTGGGTCCCAGCATAGATGAATCAATGAAGACAGCTGGTCTTGTATCCTTAGTGGGTCCCAGCTTAGATGATTCAGTGCTGGTCTTGTATCCTATGTGGGTCCCAGCATAGATGAATCAATGAAGACAGCCGGTCTTGTATCCTCAATGGGTCCCAACTTAGATGATTCCGTGTCTATATCTGATCATCCCTTTCATCTTTTCGGCGATGTATACCAATGTGAGTTGAATCCTGTGTTACTCTCCTTTGTGGATTGTGCTGAGCTATTCCTGTGTGGATTTACTGTTTACTCTCCTTTGTGGATTTTGTTGAGCTATCCTATGAGGATTACTTTTTCTCTCCTTCGTGGATTGTGTTGTGTTATCCTGTGTGGGTTTATGTTTTGTTTTCCTGTGTGGACTGGGTTGTGCTTGGGCTCGGGTGTTGGAGCCGAACGAAAATTGATGACTTAGGTATATGTATGGGCATATACCTAAGCAGTGTCGGATGTTACTTCATGATTGTATCTTTCCTTGTGGTTTATCCTTTGTGGATTTCGGGAGACCTTCGGGGGTCTCGGCGTCCCTACTGAGTAGCTTATACTCACCCCTGCACGGGTTATGCCCGCACTTCGTTGTGTTGGTTGCAGACGACGGATAACACTGATCGTGGTGGAGGCTTGCGGAGCAGGACGATACCTGGAGGTGTACCACTGGGCGGGACGTACTCGGAGCGGACGGCTGGACCGAGGAGCTGTGGTGGCTATTTGTACCCACCCTTCAGGTGGGACCTTCAGAGGACGGCTCGACGCTGTGACTTTTCTTTTCAGTTGCTGTTTTTCCCTTTCAGTTGTACTTTACAGTTGGGATTGTATTTCCGGCCCCTTTTTCTTTCAGCACAGCTTGTTACAGTTTTTACTTAGTGTTTACTTTTCCGCGTGATTACTCTGTGGTGGTTGTTACTTTTCAAAGGCAATGCCTTCCCTTTTTTTTGGATTTACGCCTTGGTGCTAGTCGCCAGCCCCTGGCCTATGGAAGGCGGGCTTGGGGTAGTCACGGCACGAGGCCCGAGGACGGGTCTTGAAAAAACTAATATGTTTGGTATCATAATAGAGACATGAGACAATCTTTTACGGTTTATGAACATAAAGAAAGAAGTGGTGTAAATAGTTTGATATTTGATTGATATCCATTTGTGCGTCATCACAAGAGAGATATTATGATAGTGTAATAATACAATGATATCAATACATGTGAGGAAAATAATGAAAATGATGATGTTGAGAGAGTAAAAAAATTAATGAATGATGCCAATACTCCTATATATCAGGAATATAATAAAATATAAATGTAAAATTTTTAATGTTTTTATATTATGGAAAACCATGTACGGAATTTATAATACTAATATTGATTATATTCTTACCTTTTTTGAAGGAATTGCATCCTGATGTACATATATTCCCTCAAATAATTATATTTCGCTGAAGTTAATTAAGAATCATGGATTTTCTACTAATGAAATTCATTATTGTATAAAATATTGTAGTTTATTTTGGGAGGAAATAATAGAACTTAATGACTATAAAGAATGTGGTACATCTTGATGGAAGGATAATGAAGATGGAACACATCTCACATGCCACAAAAATTTATTCGACACTTTCCATTGATTCCCAGGATTCAAAATATACTCATGTATGTAGAAATATCTAAAAATATGTGATAGAATGGTTCTAATAAAATTAAAGATAATTATGAGTTGGTTCCTTCTGTAGATAGATTATAATGGTGAATATTTCATGCCCAACATCGTAATTTTGTAGCTGATGTGCATAATGTCAGGTTGGGTATATCCTGTGATGGTTTTAATCCGTTTGGTCAGATGATTACTTCACACAACATGTTGACAATTTTTATTCACATTTATAATCTTCCTCCATGTATGTGTATTAAAAAACCTTTCACTTTATTGATTATAATAATATCTATAAGTTAAGATGTTGACAATTATATATACGTATACTTGAAAAATTTAATAAGATATTTGAAGCAGCTTTGGGATATGGGTGTGCACACATTCGATGCTTCTTCAGAAAATATATTTCAAATGCATGTTTCCCTTATATAGACTAAAAATGATTTCCTTAATTATGAAATGATGTATAGTTGGAGATAAAATGGAAAATAATAATTTCCTATTTTTATGAATAATACATGATCTAAAAGACTTAAATATTATTATAGTTTCAGTTTCATGGGGAATCGACGATTCCTATCAATGGATCATCAATACAGGAAGAATTATAAGAGGTTTAATAATATTTTTGACAATGAATTTACATCTCAACGTATGCCAATAACTGATTTTCTTAATGAATTGAAGGATTTCATTTTTTCATAAGGTAAAGGCCGGATTAAATCTAAAAAGAGGATGAATGTTGACATTGAATCCACCTATAATTAGAAAAAGAAAATCATATTTTTTGAGTTTCTATATTGGTCAACCAATTTGTTGCATCATTGTTTAGATGTAATTCAAATTGAGAAAAATATATATGAAATTCTACTTTAAATTATTTTAAATATCAAGGGAATAAAAAAGTTGACATACGATCTTAACGAGACTTGTTGGATTAAGGTATTTAACCAGAATCCATCCTGTGTATATCAGTGAAAATTGATGGAAAGTTCCCTATGATTCTTATGTTACGGGACCTTTATAGAAAAATCAATTTCTTCAATTATTTTTTAATATCAAGATTTCTTATGGATATTCTAGAAACACATCTAAACGAGTTAACAGAATGGTGTTTAAACTAAAATCCCTAAAAACTAATTATTATCACATGATTCTTCATGAATTGATTCTAATAAAAATCCAACATTTACTATCTAATAATTTTAATGTTACAAGGACTCTATTTTCCCATTTTTATAGAGACCTTTTTCTGAAAGGATATCCAAGTCTTTCTTGATAAAAATATAGTAATTAGCATCATAAATTTTGTGTGAGTTAGAGAAAAATTTTCCTCCATAATTTTTTACTTCCATGATATATTTAACAATTCATATTTTAACTGAAACACTTCTTGGGGGTCCCATTGATTTTTGGTGGATTCATCCAACTGAAAGAAATATGTGCACAATGTAATCTTATGTACAAAATAATAATCATCATTAAGGTTCTATTATGAGAGGTTATTTGGCACAAAAATGTATGGTTTTTTATTCAAAGTAATTATATGATATGAACACAAGATATAACCGGATAATGATAAATAAAGATGATAAGTATGGGGAAATTTATTCCTTATTTCCATCTCTTCCTCAAATAGGGGGACTTTTTGTATCATGATCATTGGCTGCATTGAGCCTTGAAGAGTAGGATATGGCACATCCCACATTCTTGTTTAACTATGGTGTGTTCGATGACTATATCATATAATTAATGGGAATATTTATATTTTATCCTATACTATGTCATTTCACATTCACCTAAAACATTTATTATCCTTTTATATAGGGAATATAAAAAAATTATAAGTAGAGTTCACTGATTTTTTCAATTAAGAAGGATAAAGGGTTTTCAGATAAAAGAGTTTCCCACTTTGTTGAAATAAAAAGTATAAAAATTACTTTAATTAAATTAAAAATTATATATTCATTTAATTGTATTATTCAGAAATATTTTAGGTATTGAGTTTACCTTTTGATTCCGTATCTTAATGATTAAGTGTGTTGGATTTTGGTTCCAATTCTTTGGTTCATGAATGCAAATGTTTAATAATCAATGGGTATAATTTTGTTTACAATTGATCGAGTAGTGAATATGAGAACACAGTATGATAAAATTATATTAACTAAAAAAATAGACTGTTATACCAATTCATCATATAACAGGAATTGATATGAAAATGTGTCGTGTTTTAGACATGTTGAGAAAATATTTCTATTGGATTACTACACTCATATCTGGGTCACTATGATGAAATGTTAATGATTTTATTCAATGAAAAAACATGGTACATTAATTTATTATTGTGGATTTATAGTTATTTACATGATTAATTTCTTATCTACTAATGAACCATATATTTTGGAATCAATGGCAAAGTAAGTGTTTAATGTGAAAGATCATATGTGACCTGAATATGGTGTCATTATTGAAGTAATTCCAAGAGATATTTTTTCATGATGGTGGGGGAGAAATTAACACCATTGATTCAACCATTGGTGTTGAGAAAAATATTATATTTGATGGTTCAAATTATGAAATTGTGAGAATTTATGTTAAACTATAATTAGTGGTGAATAATATATAAAAGTAACCTTATATGTTCACAGTTCATTCAATTTACCTAGACATGGGTTTCTTAGGCTGGTACTATTATAATTACTTTAATTTTGTTTTTTTGTAATGATATATTTTTTTAGTATATTTTTCATTTTATTTAATAATATTTATTTCAATTCATAAATCTTTTTTTAAATTTTTTTTTTAAAAAATGTATAACTTGGTTTTGAATTATAGTTTCTAAAAAATGTGAAGATATTGTTTATGACGTCTTTGAGTTCTAAGTTTCATGAATTTTTTATAAAATATATTTCTAAAAAATATAAATTTCCTTCTTATGAAGATTATAAAATATATTTAAAAAATTTAAAGGAAGATATTATTTAATAATGATGGATTAATGCGCAAACAAGGGATGCCTCCTATGGTTACATTAGTGAGTATAATAATTGTAATATTTTTATTCTTCATTAAATTTACTATCATGTTATTATTTTTTAACAAATTTTTTGGGGACATTCATCTGAATGAGTGTTGAGTTCTTCCTAGCCTACTAGTATGGGTCTGAGTGGAGATGATCCCAGAGCTACAAAGAGCACCCATTGTACTCATTCACATCAAAAAATTCTTGTGGACACCCCATATACCACACCTTTTCATCCAACACTTGATCCTTCAGGGATGTTCCCACCCATTCCTCTATCAACATCTTATTTTGGATCTACTTCTCATACCATGTATATGCTACCTCCAGGGATGTTACCATCTTTATCATATCCATATCCTATGATTTATCCCTATCCATTCTATCCTTACCCTACCATGTTTATGCCAACTCCATTTCTTACTATCCATCAAGGATCCAATGATTATGATGTTTCAACTTCCACTCCACTGCATGCATTGGAATAGACACATCCTTTCGAGGCTACTGATCAAGGGAAACCCCTAGATCCATCAGATCCTAATGATCAACTAAGATATAGCTTTTTATAAGTGTGTCAAGTTATATACCATCATTTTTTATGGTTATATTATGAGTTAATTATATTTTTTTTATTTTATATTACTCAGTAGGATCTTCTAATAGCCAACATGGGTGAACCCATATGCATGAATACTAGAATCATCAAACACAAATAATGGTAAATCACAATGAAGAAAATAAAATTATAGGTAAAAATTCAAGACAACGTAGAAGTTTTATGGAAACATTATCCAAGAACAATGATATCCTTATGATGCAACCAATATCATGGAGGAATATCGGTAATAAAATCAAAAAGAAATCAGGGCTGGAGATATGGGTAATAATTTTTTTAATTTGAGATATATATTATTATTTTATTTATATGAAATAACATATTTGTTGTAGTGTCATTTTAACTTTCTCAATGGTGAAGCTTCTAAGGTCACACAATTGATGGATCTTGGGAAGTTATGGTGATAATATAAGCATGAGTTATATGTTGGTTGGAAGAGTAGAGTTGGATCTGATTTAGAGAGTTTACCAATATTAACCAACTTTCCAACAACATAATAATAAGAAATGATCACATATTGGAAGAGTAATGAGTTTAAGGTTCTCTTAATCTTCAATGGTTTGTGTTGAACATTTAATTCTTTTCAATTTCATTGAAATTTAGTTTTCATGTGGCGTCAGAAAAAATAAAATATAACTAGGATTCTATGATTTATATGAATTCTTTTGTGAACACTACAATTACAGGGCATGATAGGAACTATATACTTTAATATGAGTAGAAATAATATATATATTTATATTGTTACTTAAGTCTAAGGGACTTATTTGAGGAATTTAAAATTTGGGGGGATCTGTCTATTAGACAGACTATACTATTTTTCATATTGACATTGAACTAAAATAGAATATTTTAGATATTATAAAACATTGAATAATAATACCAACAATCAAGTTCCTTATTCCCAAACTTATAATAGTTCAACCAATGATCTTCAATTTTTTTGTTCTTTTGATTTCTTATTACCTAGATTTTTCAAAACTAGATGCTTATTGTTTTGAGATGTTCTCAATAACAAGTTGTACATACTTTGGGGAGCCAATACTTTTATAAATTCTTTTATTCACTAATGATATTATTGAATTAACCACATTTGTTCTCCTTTCATTCATCTTATCTCAACTTGAGTCTTTTGGGTTCATTATATTCAAATTACTTTATTTTTGTATAATTTTGTAAACAATAAACTAATTTTAATAAATATTTTTCATGTAGACTATAAAAACTTATTACATGTAATTTTTGATAGTCCATTCAAATCTACCAAACCTTAATTGAATAGAATCAAACCAACCTATAGTGGTCATTTCATTTTATTTGTTCTTTTAGGAAGTATAAAAACATAAATAGTCATATAAAGTATTTAAAATTCAATAAAATAGTATTAAAATAGTCCTAAAACAAACTCAAATAGTCCTAAAATTAATGTTTGAATATTAAACATTAATACAGAAGGTTGGAAATGATCCATTTAGTTAAATTTTCATTCTGAAATTTAATTTTTATTCTCATGAATCCCTTTTAATACTAGGATGTAAATTACTATTTAATATAGAATTTATAGTTTAAATGAATTTCTCCCACTCCCTATAGGTTTTTCTAACATTACTCTTATAAACATGTTGAAAGTTGTATTGAAATCAAAAAATAAAATCTTGTTTTTTTTAATTTAACTCATCAATGATGATTCAAAAATAAATCAAATGACCTAACCCAAAATAAACAAAATGACCTAACCCAAAATAAACCGAATAACCTAACATAAAAAAGAGGTAACTTAAAAATGAAAAAAATAACCTAACTTAAAAAACCTAATTGAAAATGAAGAAAATCACACAACTAAAATTAAACCAAATAACTTAAACCCAAATAAACCAATCGGTCTAAAAAAAGAATGAACAAAATACCAATTGAACTAACCAAAAATTACATAACCCTGAAATGAACCAAATGACTTAACCCAAAATAAACCAAATGACCTATCTCAAATATGACATAACCCAAAGATGAACCAAGTTACCAAACATGAAAAGACCTAAACCAAAGTGAAAAAATAACATTTCCATAAATAAACCAAATTTTAGAACTTAAAAGTGACTTAAACCAAAAATAAAGAAAATGGTCTAACCCAAATCAACCAAAATGACCTAACTTAAAATGAACCAAATGATCCATCCAAATGACCAAATAGAAATTTTTTCTAAAATAATTGACCCAAAAATGAACAAAATGACACAACTAATTAATTAAAGAAACACCCTTAACCAAAATGAATCAAAATACTCAACCAAAAAATATGAAAAAAATACTATAACCGATTGACCAAATGACCAAATGACCAAATGACCAAATTACCTAACACAAAATAAACCAAATGATCAATTGAAAAAAATAAAAAAGTAACCAAATAACCAAAAAAACACAACGCAAATAAAATTGGACCAAAATGGACATACAAGAGGAATCTATATCATACCCATGTTTAGTATGATAATTAGAATGTATTGATTTTATTATTCCATTAGTATTAAATTTATAATTAAATGTATATTTATCTTCCAAAGTAAGAAATTGAAAATATGTAAAATATGTTATGGAAGATAATGTATAAAAATTATTCCTTCGTTAGATATATGATAATTCCTCCTTTTGTGTCCCTTATGAGTACTGATGCACACTATTCTGGCTATTGATGAATAGAGACCATGTAATTAACTCATATGATATTCATTTATGAATTATATCATATAATCTAGTTAGTTCATAATGGGGGGGAACTGATGGATAAAGACAGCATGGTTAACTGATATGATCTTCATTTATGAATTATAGCATATGATCTAGTTAGATTCTTCTTCATTTTATAGATTTATTCAACAAAGAAAATTTTAAGTCATTTTAGGTTGTGTTGAAATCTTATGTAGCTTAAAATTGGTTACTTTAAAATGAGATGCTTAATATATTATTAACATAGATTCCTCCTTAGTCATTATTTCCATTTGAGCTTTAATTTTACTTAATCACGTGTAGATTAATTACCTATCATCTTAGTCTAATGAGAGAATTGAAGTTAATACCACATAGTGACTCACCATTAAAATTAAATCTAAAGTGGGAAAGTTTTAACTTGATGTGATTAGATGGTTAATCTCACATGTCTTCACAATTAGATTTGTTTTTGTTTTATTTATAAATTTCATATTATTCAATAATGAAATATTAATTGTAATCAATATCATTTGTGGTGATCAACATTGGGGATCAAAGTTCGTGTTCCCCAAGCAAAATTATTTTTCTTGAGTAGGTGGAAAATGGATAGGAATGCTGTAAAATCATAAACACAAGAAAATATTTGAAGTATTTTTATTAATATTCCAATTTTCATATATAATTCATAATTAAATATATTATTTATGTTTTTAAAACTGTGCCCTAGAGGCCCTAAATGAGAAAGAAGTTGACAACTTCCGGCCAAATGAACATTTAATACAGGTATTAGGTGAGGTACACTAGGGGAGAGTCTGATGTCAACCCTAAAAAAGTATCAACCCCACTATTTATTGGACCTCATTGAATGCCTCTCAAAGTTCCCACACCATTGAGCTGAAAAATTCTCATGTAGAAGCATACAAGGCCAATAAAATAGCTATAATGGACTGTGAAAGTGGTAAATTATTCACCAAACAGTTCTTGAAAGTTATGAAAGTTACATGTCCATCACTTCCATAAGAGGTTGATAATGTTTTTTATTCTTGTATGACAACAATACACTTTTTGTATGATGAACCAAGTAGTGTTAATGAGGGTTCTAGTGGTAGTCAAGGTGATGATGCCAATGGTGGTGATGATGATGGTGATGATGATGTTGCTCTATATGGTGATTCTAATAAGGATGCCAGTGAAGATTATGATGGTACTATTGGTGATGAGGGAGATATTGATCCCTTTCATTTTTGAGTTGACAATAAAGAGACTCGTGTGGATGAATTTTAGTGACTAAAACTAATTTATGTTATGTATTGTATATGTATGTTATAGTATTATAAATGGTTTGAAAACTATTGATAACTAGAAATTTAAATGCTAAATATATAATAATTATACTACATTAAATGTTTATCATTATGTTTAATTTATTTATAGGTTCTATGAGAGTTAGTGGATGGTGATGCTATTGTGCATTGAGGGAATGAATTTATAACAACAGTCCATAGAACTGTTGGTATACATTAATTTTGGATAGGAATCTATACCCAAAATTTTAATAACCATTGGTATATATGTATACCCATGGTTTAATTCAAACCATTGGTATTCAAATTTGGTTGTGGGTTATACCAAATTTTTCAAAGGAAACCATCAGTATAGACCTATATTGACACCTATAATCCCCATAGTTCACAGAAACATTGGTATAAGAAATAAAAATAGTTTTGGGGCCAATACCAATCATTCTAAACAATTAGTATAACTTAGTTTTCTAGAAGTGGTAGCAGTACAACCCAAACGTAGCTAGAACAAAACCTAAAGTCCATGTACAACAACCCAAAAAGATAACTAAAACCCAAAATAGATAGTTTTTGTGATATGTGGGAATTATCCCACCATCTCACCACCAGATAAAAGAAATCTTACCAGCTCACTATAGAACCTTTTCTTTTTTTGCACAAAAGACAAGACAAGGTCTATCCACTCCTGAGGGAGTGTGCGAGGTATGATCTAAATAAGCTCAGTAGGCTTCCACCAAGGTGTTCCATATAAAGTATCTCTAAAATAATCCCAATATGATCAATTTTAAGAAAAAAATGCATGATTATAAGTTAAACAGTTTTATATCAAACAATGATAAAACATTTATCCTTTTCCCAGAATTACAAAACAAGCCAGGTAATATAGTTTCAAAGATAATTCCAATAACCATTTTCATCATACACTAATGTACATGAAATCCAAAATTTAAAAAATCCAAACCAAAATGTTAAACATGATTAAGATAAAAAAATTCTGGTTTAGCTAGACCACTTGTACCTCAATCAAGACTAATGCAAACATCAAGTCCCTATGACCGTTCGCTAGTGCAGAAAACATTATTTACGTCACCATTTTTTATGTCGGTTATATATAAACGACGTGAGAATCTGTGAAACATGGTTTTTTACGTCAGTTATTTTATAACAGATGTAACAAATGCATTGAGTAGCTTTTTAACATCAGTTATTTTAATAAACGACGTTACAAATCGTGCGTGTTCGGGTTTTACGTTGGTTATAAATTAACCAACGTTAAAAATCAAAGCACGTGGGTTTTTTACGTCGGTTATTTGATAATCGATGTAAAAAACGAGATATCTAGGTGTTTTTCACGTCGGTTATAAAATAACCGACGTAAAAACACCCCCGCGCTTTGGTTTTTTATGTCGGTTATAAAATAACCGATGTAAAAAACGAGATATCTACGAGTATTTTATGTCAGTTATTTTATAACCGATGTAAAAAACAAAAGCGCCAGGGGTTTTTTACTTCGTTTATAAAATAACCGACATAAAAAACCAAAGCGCGGAGGTTTTTTTATGTCGGTTTTAAAATAACCGACGTAAAAAACCAAAGCGCGGGGGTTTTTTTACGTCGGTTTTAAAATAAACGATGTTATAAATTTAAAAAATAGTTTATAACGTCGGTTTTTATATAATCGACTTTATAAAAAATGTAAAAAATTAAAGCCCTGTGGACTGTCACTTACGATTTTTCGATCGACAGTCCGCCGGCTCGTCTCTATCGCGCGGTAAACCCTAATCAGATCATCGATCGACCTGCGTTAAACTCATTTTGGCTTCATTGTTTATCATCTTTACTCTCCTCGGATCTATCATCTCAACTCATAACACTCAAGTAAGCCTTCCACGAATTTATTTCTTTCGTTTTTTCCCGGATAGTCTATATTTATGTTTTGCGATTTTTTTGTTTAAACTAGTTTAGATTCTTCCATTTCGAACCCTATTACATCTTTTTGAATATCTTTGGCACCGGACATTCGTTTTTATCTTGAGTGTCTTGTATTTGTATTTCTTTATAAAACAAATTTTGATATATTACATTGCATTTAATGACTCAAAATCCTCCTATGTTGGAAACATATTTGGGGTTATTTATTGAAGGACTATTGCACGATTAAGGAAAGATTTGGAATATTTCCTGATTTGACCGGTTTGAATTTCATTATCAAAAAGAAATTTGAGGTATGGTTGATTCATCCATTCCTTTTATCCTATATTTCATTTAACGCTCAGGTTCATCTAACAATTTTGTAGTTGGATAACCAATAATGTTTATGTGATTAGAGAATTAAAAGAAATTATCATCATATATAGTGAATCATCCTTATTGAGTGTCTTATCATAGAATAGGAATCAATCATCCATATTGAAGATGTAATTTTTTTAGAAAAAAAAACCATTATTGTAAACCATTTACCATTCATTAATTGAACTAAAATAAATATTTACACATGAGTTATAATGGAACATAATAAAATAAATATTTATCATTCACCCTCATAGAGTCTAATAAATCTATGATAAACCATTTGTTTTCTTTAATGGAAACAAATTCACTTTTACCCACTTTGTATTTTTAGAAGACACTAAACTCCCTTATAATTTCACCCTTCTGGGAAGTATTAAACATCATTATATCCCTTTAAAAAATCTAAATGTCACAGAAATATCGTGCATCCATTTTGTCTTATAGGACTCTACTATAGATAAGTATACCATTTTTTATATTATTAGTTATGATAAACTCTATCATAACATCATTAATATATGTTTATAAAAATGGGAATATCACAATTCTCATGATTTTAGTTGATAATAATGATAATGTTTTTTATTAATGATAATATAGACATGGGTAATTTTAAAAAAATAATGTGAACTTGAATAATGAATGTTATTTATATGTATTTTAGAAGATTTTTTGATTTTATGTCACAAAACTAATTGATGATCGAATACAACAAATAATTGCACCACCAACCAAAGTGAAACCAGTGTATTGTTCTATTTTAGAAATTTCGAATTCAATCAATGAGATTGTGATTTATTTATTTTTTAGAGTTTCTGAATCAGGATACTAGATTCTATTTCAAATGGGTATTTGTTTGTTTTTTGATGTTTCACGATTTTATTTGATGTAGGTTTTTCTTTTTCATGGATTACTTCATAAAGTGGTCCCAGTTCATTTGATTTTGTGTTTCCTTTGACACCATCCCCCCTCAATGACTATGATCACTCATTGCCACTTTTTCTCTAATTGTTCTCTCATACACCTTTTGGATTTTATGGTTGATTACAAACATATTTATTCAAATATTTAAGTTGGATTATATGCATTTTTTAGGATTATATTGCTGTTTTATGCCACTTTATTTATTTTTCTATCCAAATACTAAGACCCTTTCTAGTAAGAAAAATTTCATAAGAAATACGATTGGACTCTTCATCATATTTCATGAAACGTTTTTAATAATGTCACGTTTTTAAAAAAAATATATGTTATATCAAAGATGTGGAAATGGGTGGTGTCCGGGGGGGTGTCCAAGGGGGTGGGTGGGTGTGAGTGGCTATCCACGGGGGTGGGGGCCTGTCCAGAGGGTTTTGGGGGTTTTTTCGGGGGGGGGGGGGGGCTGTCCAGAGGGTTGGGGGGTGTCCAGGGGGGTGTTCAAGGGGTAGGGGTGGGGGTGGTGTCCAGGAGGGGTGGGGGGCTGTCCGGAGGGTTGGGGGGGTGTCCAGGGGTGGTCCAAGGGGGTGGGTGGGTGTGGGGGGCTTCCCAAGGGGTTGGGGCCCTGTCCAGAGGGTTTTGGGGGTTGTCCGGGGGGTGGGGGTGATTCTCAGGTTTACTCCATTTTCTCCAATTTTCTATCAACTATGTAGGCGACATGGTTTTATTTGATTCAATGAAATTTAAAACTGTTATATATAACTATATTTTGTTTTAAAAATAATATTCAAGCATATTTTCTTAAATACACATAGATTTGTTTTATATTTTAAATTGTTTTACATTCAAATTATGATTTTTTTCATATAAACATATATTTGTCTTATCTTAAAAATATATATTTTTTGTTGATATTTGTTATAGGTAATAATGAGTCGAAGTTGGATTAAGTCACATTGAATGAGAAATGAATTTGGGGAAGGTGTTGATGCCTTTTTGGAATTTGCAAAACGAGATGTCCCAAGTAGTGACATTTTTTTTTCTGTCCTTGCCTGAAATGTTTGAATATGAAGAAGTTGAAAAGTAGAGAGATAAAAGATCATCTGATTTGTCATGGTTTTAATCCGAGTTACAGCCCTTGGATTTGGCATGGTGAAACTGGATGGAATGTCACTGATGATGATGATTCACAAGATGGTAACTCTAATGGAATTGAAGAAATGATTCACGATATTGTAGCAGAACAAATTGAGATAGAACCGATAGTTTCACGTTTATATGGTGATGCTGAAAAACCATTATATCCTGGTTGTATAGATTTTACAGTTTTGTCGGCGGTGTTAAGATTGATTAACCTAAAGGAAAAACATGGATGGAGTGACAGAAGTTTTATAGAGCTGCTACAATTGATGAAAGACATTCTTCTAAAAGATAATGATCTTCCAGATTCACATTACAAAGCCAAGAAAATATTATGCCCGATGGGATTGGGATACAAGAAAATACATGCCTATCCAGATGACTGCATTATATATAGGAAGGAATATGAATTTCTGTCAGAGTTTCCTAAATGTGGGACATCATGGTATAAGGTGAAAGAAAAATCACAGGCTGGTATAGAGATTACAAAGCTCCCTTCAAAGGTATTTTGGTATCTTCCTATAATTAATCGTTTCAAACGTTTATTTTCTAATTCACATAATGCAAAAAGGTTAAGATGGCATGCTGAAGAGCAGCTATGTGATGAAAAAATACGTCATCCAGCTGATTGTCCACAATGGAAGAAAATTGTTGCGTAATATTCTACATTTGGAAATGAAATTAGAAATCACAGACTAGGGTTGTGCACAGATGGAATGAATCCATACCAAACCCTCAGTTGCACACATAGTTCATGGCCTGTTTTATTGGTAATTTACAACCTCTCTCCTGAAGTTTGTATTAAGCGCAAATATTTCATGTTGAGTATAACGATCTCTGGTCCAAAGTAACCCGGTAATGATATTGATGTTTACTTATCACCGTTGATTGATGATTTAAAACTGTTATGGGATGATGGTATTAGGGTGCATGATTCTTATAAAATGGAATATTTTCAACTACATGCAGTGCTTCTGTTCACTATAAATGAATTCCCAGTGTATGGAAATTTTTCTGGATACAGTGTTAAAGGGCATAAAGCATGTCCAATTTGCGAACAACAGACTTCATATTGTCAATTGCATCATGGGAGGAAAATACTGTACATGGGTCATCGAAAGTTTTTGCCTATGGAACACCCTTATAGAAGACTAAAAATGGCATTAAATGGCTCACAAGAATTTGATACTACTCCAAAACCTTTATCCCCTGATCTGTATTTTGAGAGGGTGAAAAACCTTGATGTGACATTGGGAAATACACAGAAATCTGGTAATGATAGACATATTTGGAAGAAAAGGTCAATTTTGTTTGAGCTACCATATTGGAGGTATCATGAAGTTAAACATAATATTGATGTCATGCACGTGGAGAAGAATATCTGTGATTATTTGATTGGAACATTGTTAGATATTAAAGCAAAGACTAAAGATGGGTTGAATGCAAGATTAGACTTACCATCAATGGGAATACGTTTGGAGTAAGCTCCCACTCCTAAAGGAAGACGAACATTTCTTCCCCCGGCTTGTCATACATTATCGAAGAGGGAGAAAATTAGCTTCTGTCAGTGTCTTCATGAAACCAAAGTGCCTCAAGGTTATTCTTCTAATATAAATTTTTTTGTCTCATTGAAGGACTTGAAGTAGATAGGTATGAAATCACATGATTGTCACGTCATGATGCAACAAATTCTACCAGTTGCATTGCGTGGAATATTGCCCATTCTTATCAGAAAGACTATAATGATGTTGTGTTATTTTTTCAATTCAATTTTTAACAAGGAGATTGATGTGAATGCTTTGAACATTTTGGAAAAGGATGCAATTTTTATACTTTGTCAATTGGAAATGTATTTTCCTCCAACTTTTTTTTTATATAATGGTGCATTTAATGATTCATATGGTTCGAGAAATAAAGCTTTGTGGACCTGTATATCTTCGTTGGATGTATCCTTTTTTAAGGTATATGAAAATATTAAAGGGGTATGTTAAAAATCTATATCGACCTGAAGCCTCCATTATTGAAAAGTATATTTCTGAGGAGGTAGCAGTGTTTTGTACGAGCTACTTGGCTGTGGCGCAACACATTGGTTTGCCTCCATCTCGCCATGAACGAGTTAATAATGAAGGAAAGGGGATTGGAGGATTGAAAGTAAAATCATTGTTAGCTGAACAGATGAAGAAGTTAGAATCATACATCTTGAATAACATAGCTGATGCTCAACCGTATATCACATTGCATATTAATGAGTTGAAATAATGTCATCCAAAGAAGAAAGAAATGTGGATTTTGAATGAGCACAACAAAACTTTTTTGTCATGGATTAAAAAGACTTTTCTTGGTAGATCAGATGTATTAGAGACATTAAAATGGATAGTGGGTGGTCCATGTTTAAATTTGATAACATGGTCCGGTTATGACATTAATGGTTATACATTTCATACGAAATCTCAGGACAATAGAAGTGCAGTTCAGAATAGTGGTGTATTGGTGTTTGCAGAAGCAATGCATTTTTCGAGTGCTAAGGACAAAAACCCAATTTCTTCATCAAGTGCATATTATGGAGTGATTGAAGACATATGGAAGGTTGATTACTTTAAAATTAAAGTTCCTGTTTTTAACTGTAAATGGTTTAATGGTAACAACAGTGTCAGACACGATGAATTTGGAATGACACTTGTTAATCTGAATAGATTGGAAGACACAACTGATTCTTTTATAATGGTAACACATGCAAAACAAATTTTCTATGTAGTATATCAATCAGATATGCAGTGGGCTATTGATTTACAAGGGAAAAAACAATATGTTGGTGAGGATGAAATTGATGAATATGTTGATTTAAGTGAGATCCCTACTTCCATGGAAATATTAAAAGAACATAATGATGATCATGTTGAAGACATAGTTTGTGCCATAAGGAATGATCATGACGAAGGAATTTGGGAAAAAAATCCATTTGTACATTCCTAAAATTACAGGTAACATATGTTTATTTCTTGTTTACATTTATTTTTTCCATAAATATTAGATATTATAAGTTTTTTATTTATTAAAACATGTTTTAAAACAAAATAAGTATATATTTTTGTTTGTTTTAAGTTTTTTTAGTTTACTTTATCATGTTTATAACCATTACATGAATTATATATCTATTATTTTTGTTCACTGACAATTACTTTACCATGTTTACAATGTTTACCAGGTTTACCATTTTTACCATGTTTACCATCTTGTCCATATTGACCATCTTTACCATCTTTACCATCTTTACCATTGTTTAACATGCTTAACATATTACCAATGTTTACTATTATGTAACTTAGTACACTTTTCTATTTTCTGATTACAGTAGTATTAAAATATTTGAATTTGTATATTTGTGAACTGACGTTTGTTTTTTTTTGATTTGAAGGATAATGACAGATCATTCAGATGATCAACCACATGATTCTGGAGAGGATCATATTGCTGGTCATACCTCTGGGGATGAACATTCACTTTCTCCTATTACAACAAAGAGTTCAAAGGTTGGTAAACGTGGGTGCACATGTTTACCAAAATTATCACTTACCCGTACAAAGGATCAGAGGATAGTCGTTGAGTTTGATGATGATGATATTCCTAGATGTACGAATGCAAAAGATTTTAAGAGTTTTGTAGCAACTCAGGCTAAGAGCAAAGTAAGCATTCTGTATGATGATTGGAGAAGTGTGGATAAAGCGATTATCTCTCAGTTTTGGGAGACGATTTTGGTAAGATCTTTTGTCATTGTTTGACTATGATTTTAATGTTTCTAGTATATATAATATGTCTAACCTATTCTTTATCAGATGACATTTGATATTCCTGACATTGGAGGAGTCAGGAAGAAATTCTTATCATTGGCTGCCAGGAGATGGAGGGATTTCAAATCAACCCTCTCATCTGATTTCATTTATTGTCATAGGGGTCATGAAAATCCATGTCGTATATATCCTTTTATAGATGAAGACACATGGAGACAATTTTTTGAAAGTAGAAGAAAAGAGTCATTTCTAGTAAGGGAAATGTAAAATTTTATAAGCTTTCTTATATAAATGATTTTATTAAGGTTTTGTTAATTTTTTCTTATTCTTAAATTACAGAAAACAAGGAAAGCTCATCAGGAGATCCAATCTAAAAATGTATACCCTCATAGTTTATCTCAGGGAGGGTATGCATTATTGGAAGAACAAATGATGGAGGAAAAATTTCAACAACTAAGAGCTGAGTCTTCAAGCTCTGGATAGGTGGCCCCTCTATCCCCTCCATCTAGACATGAGAAATGGGAGAGAGATCGGAAGGAAAAAAGGGCAATATCTTTCGGAAGAATCGAGAATCATAGCTGAGAGGATTGTAAGATATCTATTTTATTTATTTAAGTTAACTATTTTCTTCATATAATTTCAATCATTACAGAAATGTTCAATTAATTAATACAGGACTCTCTTGAGGAGAAGAGTTTAGAGGGGACATTTATAGCTACTGGGTGGGAAGATATTTTATTTGCAGCATTGGGAAGGCCCGAACATCCTGGTCGTGTAAGAGGATATCCGGCAGGTGTATCAGTAAGAAAAGTTTTTCCACGTTCTTCAACTTCTAACATTGAGGGGGTTTATAAAAAAAATATAATCCTTGGTGGCTGAAGTTCATAATATTAATACGACGATAGAGGAAAAGATTAGAGAGTCGGTGCAGTCTATGTTTGCAGAAATGCAAAGACAATTTCAGACTACAGCTCCCACTCCTCCACCTCCCCCTGAAGACCCTATTATTTATCCTCCACCTCCGCTAATAGCTCTCACTCCCCCACCTCAGCCTGCGGACCCCATTTTTTATCCTACGCCTCGCAACAACTTTCTACTTATTGCGAGTTGTATGTTGATGATTCTAAACATCATATAGTAGCATATGGGTTGGTATATTGTATAGAAGATACAGTTCATCATCAACAATTAGAGGTAGAGAATCAAAGGGTCACTGTACAGGATATTATAGATAGATCATCTAGGGTACCAATACCTACAGATGAGGTGGCGACAGTTGGACAGAGTATCGACCATTTTTTAATTTGTCCATCCAGACTTCTTCAACTCATTACCATAGAGGTATGAATGTTATATCTTTTTTTTTTTTTTTTATTAAAGTTGATTTATCATTTGAAAAATAATATATTTTTCAATTTTTTTTACAGGAATACTTCAAAGGTAAAGAAATATTGTATAGACAACATTAAAGACAAATGGCTATGACATCATATACAAATTCAAATGGTCTTGACATATTGTCAAGATATTCACATTTGTTGTCGGGTTATTATGAGTTTCCAATGGAAGATCATGTTTGTGGATGTGAAATAAGAGTGGGGATTATAAAAACTAATATCATGGAGCTTGTTACTGGAGATAAGTTGGGCATCAACGTGGTGCAAATTATTTCCATGTAAGTCTTAACACCTTTTCCCTGCATTATATTTATTAAAAATGTATACTTATGTATGTTTTGTATTTGGTATCTTTATAAAATTTGTGAGAGGAATGAGCTGAAAGAAGTATATGGATTCATGGACCCGTAATTGATTTCCCCTGAATCATGTGCATTGAATGAGGAACAAAGAATGGTTTATATTGCTGAAAGATTTGCAAAGAATATAATCACACAATGTTGGATGATGCCTTTTTGTGAGAGGTATGAAACACATTTCTCTCAAAGAGTTAATTATCTTTTAACATAAAAAACCACTAACGTCAAATTTCCTTTTATCAGTGATCATTGGATGTTAGGGGTTTTTTTCCCAAGGGAGAAAGACCTTTATTGGATATGCTCTGTCCATGGCGATGTGCGGGAAAGTTTTAAGAATATATTGGAAAAGTAAGTTTCAATTTCTCAATAGTTTTATATATTATAATGAATTTTAAATTTACCCCATTCGTATTATTTTCTAACAGTGCATGGGCCTACTTTCGAAAAAACACAAAGAAAAGAAGTGCAAAGATCAAATATATAAATGCAAAGGTAAATATCAATTTATAATTTGTACTTTTTGATTTATCACATAAAAATAATATAATGAATTTACACTCATTCAAACAGAATTTTCATGAACAACAAGGCCTCATCAAATGCGGATATTATATGTTAAGATTTATGTATGAAATAATAACAACTGGGACAATTGTGAATTTTGACCTGGTACGATTTCCTCTTAAACTTTGCCATAATATTTCAATTTTATTTATTCATTATACACTTTAACTACTTTCTTTTTCATTTTTAGCTTTTTGATGACCCTAAACCCTATACTGCTGAAGAAATCAAACACTTACAAGTGGAGTGGTCAAATTATTTTACAGGTTTGATTGAATTTTAGTTGTTTATAATGTAAAATGTAATTTTGAATATTGTCGTTGTAATTGTGTATTTGGTAGTTGTTTAGGTTGGATTTAGTTTTTTTTTGAAGTTGACAGTGTAAGTTTTGAATGTTATATAAGTGAATGTTTAATTTTTCTCTGCTTCTTGTTTTGGTTTACTTATGATGGTTTTTCTGGTATGGATTTGGGTCTGTGGGGGAGGGGTTCCAAGGGTATGGGGTGTCCATCGGTCTGGGAGGGCTGTCCGATGGGGTGGGGGGATAGTCCAGGGGGGTGGCAGGGCTGTCCAGGGGTGTGGGAAGGCGGTCCAGGGGTGTGGGAGTGCTGTCCAGGGGTGGGGGGTATACATGAGGGTATGGGGGGGGGGGGGGGTTGTCCAGGGGTGTTTGGGGCTGTCCAGGGGTGTGGTGGGGGCTGTCAAGTGGGGTGAGGGGGTGATGTTTAGGCGGGTGGGGGGTTGTTGAGGGATGTTTGGGGCTGTCCGGGGGTCGGGGGGTAGTCCAGAAGTGTGGTGGGGGCTCCAATGGGGTGGGGGAGGGCCGTCCAAGGGGTATACATGAGGGTGGGAGCTCCAATGGGGTGTGGGAGGGCTGTCCAAGGGGTATACATGAGGGTGAGGGCTCCAATGGGGTGGGGGAGGGCTATCCATGGGGTATACATGAGGGTGGGGGCTGTTTAGGGGGTAAGTTTTATATGTTATAAATGTACATGCTTAATTTTGATCTACTTCTGTTTTTGTGGTACGTTTTCTTGATTTGTTTTTTGGTTGATTCTGGTGGAGAGCAGATGACTGCATTAAATTTAAAAAAAAAATTGGGTTTATCACGTCGGTTATTTAATAACTGACGTGATAAGAGGCCTGGAAAATGGTTTATCATGTTGGATATTTAATAACCGATGTGATAAAAGGCCTGGAAAATGGTTTATCATGTCGGTTATTTTATAACTGACGTGATAAACCCCCTCCCCCCCGGTTTATCACGATGGTTATATAATAACTGATGTGATAAACCACCCTCACCCCGGTTTATCACGACGGTTATATAATAACCAACATGATAAACCCCCCTCCCCCCGGTTTATCATGTCGGTTATTAAAAAACCGACATGATAAAACCCCGCCCCCGATTTATCACGTCGGTTGTTTAATAACCGACGTGACAAACCCCACTCTGCCGGTTTATCACGGCTGTTCTATAATAACCGATGTGATAAACCCCCCACCCCCGGTTTGTCACGTCGGTTATTTAATAACCGACGTGATTGACCATTTCCCTGTCCTTTTATCACGTTGGTTTTTTAATAATCGACGTGATAAACCATTTTCCAGGCCTTTTATCACGTCGGTTGTTAAAGAACCGACGTGATAAATCCTTCCCATTTTATTTATCACATCCGTTCTAAAATAACCGACGTCATAAACATCGCGATTTTATGTTTTTGACGTCGGTTTTTAAATAACCAACGTCAAAAATGTTATTTATAACGTCTCCCGTATTAACATCATCTAGAAACAGACGTATAAAATGAAAAATAACTAATGTAAAAAACGTTTTCTACACTAGTGGTTGCACTAAGTCTAGGGAATAGAAGAACACCCTAGAAAGTGAACCCCTTACAATACTAATGTATGAGGCCCAATAATACACCCACCACATAAGTACACAAGTCTCCAATGTTTTTTATTTATAAAATCATTTCAAATAGTATTTGTAACATTTCAAAAAAATTCTAAACATCCTTTTATTCATCAAAAAAATGTTTTCAAGACCCATTTCACAATCCATTTCACAATTATTTAAAAAACACCTTTATTTTACCAAAACGAGGGGAGATTTTTTTTATCAAAAACCCTTTTATAAACACAAATAAAGAAATCAATAATCATTCCAATTCAATTAGAAAACCATTTAATAAACTAAGAGAATTAATGGTTAATATAACATAGGCTAGTGAAAAAACCACCAACCTCAAATAGGAGTCACACACTAACCACGATGGGATCTATAAACATCAGAAAGGGAAGATAACACAAGGGAAATTAAAGGAGGTAATAAAATTGCTTTTTATACCATAGAATCAAATTAAATAAGAAAAAGTGTCATAAGAGAGGTTAGAGAAACACATGCCTCTTGAAAATCACGTGCCACACTACAACCCAGAAGATCTTGCCTCCAGAAGATGATCTAAAATAGATCTAGAAGGGAATTAAAAAGAAGAATCATCAACTGATTATATATCCCATAAAAGAAGACCAACAAAACTGCTAATTCCCAAAGAAGATAAGACACTGAGAAGTGAACGATTACACTTACCAAAGGAAGAGTAACCATCCAAACTAGAGACTTAAGTGATGAAAAGAGGATACCAAAAAAGAAGAATCCACTCAAAATCACATGGAGAAACCCTAGTGCTTGAGGTTGAGAATTTATGTCCAAATGATAGAAGTGTTGGGCATATAAAACATAAAAAGCCATTTTGAAGAAATGATTCACCTCATAAATCCTTGATTCATGACGTGAATCCTCAAGTTTGTATATACACAAATAAAGAAGCCTCCTCAAGTCAAAAATCCCAAACAAACCATTCAAGATGTGAATATGATTAATGTACTAAATAATTTTCATGTTATGAAATTAATGTTCATGTATTAATCCCATACCAAATTCACATCATGAATATAACATTCCTGGTGTGAACCAGTTCTTTCATGAAACATATCGACCAATTCCTTTAGAAAATACCTCAGATCTTTTTCGACGCCATCTGAACCAGAAGTAAAAATTATATAATATTAAAAAGAGTGTGTACCTTAACCAAAATTTTATAATTATCCCAACTATAGGACTTTCAATCTTAAAAAATTCACAAGGAAGAAAGGTACTTTAGAAAGAGGTGAGGCCACTACTCTCTCACTAATGGTTCACACTCCCAAGTCTCGTGAGAATCTGATCTGTTTTTCCACAACACTTTAACTAATTTAATAGAATACCCAAACAAGTATTTCATATAGGAATCAATGATATCAATCAATTTATCCACAATTGAAACATATATCTCCAACTCAATATCCTCCCAATTTATAATATTGGATGAATCCAGATAGTGCCTGTTAATATGATATATTTGGAAAACTTCTTGACTACCTGTCAATTGCGATGTTAACTCTAACTAATAAATTACATATCCAGGACTCCTAGTGATCTAAAATAGTCCAACATATCTCAAAACTATCACACCTTGTTTCCCAAGCCAATGGTGATTCAACCAAGGAGAAACTTTCAAGAAAACACGACCACCAATGGAAAAATCAAAATTGATACACTGATGATCCATTTTTTTGAATTTTAGATATAACAAAACATTGAAATATATTAGGAATACTCACTATCATTTATTTAATGGAAATTAGTCACAAAATAAAGTCCTCACCCACATGTTCCCAATAAATAGACAACCTACACGGGCAACCAAATGAAGCCTTAGAGGGATCCATTCTAATTAATGATTGATAGCTATTATTATAAGAAAATTTCACCAGTCCTAGATAGTTATTCCATGATCCACCAAAATCCTATGCATAGGAACATAGAATTTCCTCCAGAATCTAAATATCATGCTCTATTTTTTCTATACATCCGTGGATGGTAAGCTGTACTTAACATGACCTGAGTACCCATCACATCTTGGAGACTATTTTAGAATCAAGAAATAAAAATGGGATCTCTATTTAAGAAAATTACAGAGGGAATGCAATGTACTCTTATGCTATTTTATGCATATAACTTACCCAAATATTTATCCTTAGTGGTGTCCCGAACCAGAATAAAATGAGATGATGTAGTCAACTGATCTACCACCACCCATATAACATTATTTTCTAAGGGAGTCTATGAAAATCCGATGATGAAGACTATGGAAACCTTATACCATTTAAAAACTATCACCAAAATATTCTTGAGAAGACCAAAAGGATCCAAGTTCTCTACATTTATCTATTGGTAGATATAGTATAGGGACACATAATCCACACTGTCACACTTCATGCGCAACCATTAGAATCTCCATATCATATAATAATAATGATACACTAAATTTATTATGGATTGTGGGACCAAAAACCAATCCCCAAATCATATAATACCATCATAAGGGAGAGAGCAACTAGAAATGGTCACTGCACCATATAAAATTTCCCTAATTTTTCTGAACATGTCATCCTGATGTTGGGCCTGTAGAATAAACTCAAGGAAGGATCATGATAACTAAACACTAGTAAAAAACTAACCTGAATCATTTTCCCATGAATCCATATGCAACTAAGTGAAAAGTCTAATATGCTTCCACTCATCCTTCGATTCCAATATATCATGTTGTGGAACTCTCTTACCAAGATAATCTATGATAAAATTACCCTTCCCTGAGGTGTAGGAGATATAAAATTCAAACATATGGCGCTATTACACCCACCAAAAATTTATAATATTCAATTCCTTTTGATAAAAATATATACTTATAATATTATGGCTAGAAAGCACTATGAACCTCCTCCCAAAAAGATATCGTTGCCAACACTTAAGTGCATGCATGACCATAGTAAGATTTGAATCATGAGTGAGGTAATTTGTCTCATGTTTCCAATAATAAAGTGAGATATAATCCAAAACATGATCATCCTATACAAGCACACAACCCATATTAGTTATAGAATCATCACTGTACACTATATATCCTTTACTAGTCTTAGGAAAGATCAGAATATAAGTTGATGCAGGAAGCCATTTCAACTCCTCAAAATAAGTATAAAATTAACCATATCATTTGAAATTAACTATTTTCTTAGTAATGGAAGTTATAGGAGATAAAAAATTTGATAAATCCTAGATGAACAACCAATAATATCTAGAATGACCTAGGTAGCTCTGTATCTTAAATATGTTCCATGGTTCTTCCCTAGAAAAAACAACCCTCACCTTCTCAAGATCGACTGATAGGCTATATTTATAAACCAAAAGAACCAAGAACTCCACTACTTAAATATAGAAATTTTATTTTGAAATCTTACCATAATGGAGGTGGACTGTTAGGATCTCCAAAACCAGATTTAGATGGTGCTCATGCTCAATCTCAAATCTTGAATAAACCAGGATATCATCCATAAACACAGTTAAAAAGATGTTGATATGCTTCTGGAATATCTAATTTAAAAAATCCAAAAAAACTATGAGAGTATTAGTTAGAATAAAATGAATTATAATATATTCATAATGGATACACTTTCTCTTGAAAGAAGTCATCAGGATATCAGACTCTTGAACTTGGAGTTGATGATAACCTGACTGAAGATCGATATTTAGAAACCTTCTCACATCCTAAAACTAATCAAAAAAGTCATTCACTTGAGGAAATGGGTACTCATTATTAATAGTCACCTAGTTCAAATTCCTATACTCCAGATAAAAATAAAGTAAACCATTATACTTCTTTGCAAAGAGTGATGTGGATACCCACAATGAAACATTGGGGTGAACAAAACCCTTCACCATTAGATCATTAAACAAGATCTTAAGATATTTTAGTTCATTGGTGAAGTTCCAAGGATCGAATGTCAACTGAGAGGGGGGGGGGGTTGAATCAGTTGATATCTTTTTATAAGTTTCAAAAATTTATGAAACTTAACCATTGGAACCTGTTAAGATTTACTTCCTTATCAACCTTTAGAAAGTAACCAAATAATGCAAGAAAGGTAAAGCAAGAAAAGCACACAAGAATGACAAGGTTTGTCCTCAATAATAGAACCTATATCCTTTCCCTAGCCACTCCCGTGGGTCTATGGAAATCCACTATAATGAAGAAGTGAATAAAACTTGTGCCAACTCCTATTGGACACCTTCTATCTCCCGATAGGAAAGATTAAACTGACTCTCGTCAGTTTACAATGTTTCCTTAAAGAACAATCGAGCCAAACATAAGAAAAAGACTTTGTCAAGATGCTCAAGAAAATGCTCACTCTGAATATTCAATCCAATTTCTTAGATCCAATTTGCTGAAACTGAACTTCTCAGCAAGAAAACTATGACTCCGCAAAAGCTCACTCTGAATCTTCAATCCATATTTCTTGAATCCGGTTATCTGAAACCGGTATTCTCAGCAAGGAAACTGTGACTCCGTAGAAATACCCACTCCGAATACTCAATCTGAATTCCTTGAATCCGATCTTCTGAATCCGAATTTCTCAGCAAGATAAAAATGATTCTGCAGAAATGATCACTTCGAAAACTCAGTACGAATTTATTAAATCTGGTTCTCTCAGCAAAGAAAAGATGGCTCAGCACAAAATCTCACTCTGAATTCTCCAGCGCTCCACCTTTTTTGCGTGTGTAAAAAGTTGTTTTTTGAGCAAATGATCTAAGTACATATTTATAGGAAACTCAGAAAACAAAGGTGAGAATCTTAAAAAACTTTTCCGCTTCCTCAAATCTCAAAAACTCCGCAAATCTCTCGCATTTAAACTTAAATCTTTGACTTATTCAAATCTCCTTAAATTTATCTTATATTTATGCAAAGTTGAAGTACGGGTTTTCTTGAAATCTTCATATCTTCCTCAAAATTATAAGGCTAGATTTGGGTTCAAGAAAACTGGTTCAGGAAAACTGGTTCAGGAAAACTAGATCCGGAAGACTGGTTCTGAATTTCCTCAGAATTTTCCTTAGTGAAAAAAACTCAATCCTCTTCACCATTTCTTCAATAGATTTTATCATGAAACTTTTCATGATGTGTGAGAACTATAAGATCAGAAAATCATCATCTTATTTGTTTAGGAAAGTTTGAGACACTTTCTTAACTAATGACTTCTCATTCTTCAACAAAATCTTCTTTAAGAAAAACTTCAGCAACCAACAACTTCAACTTTCTGTAACTCAAAAACATTCTTCAACAAAAAGATTAGTTGTCAACAAATACAAAAAAAAATGTTAAACAAAACAACAAAAAGGTTATTCAATCTACCCCTTTGGATTTTTTGGAAACCCTTGTTAACAAGTTTTCACCTCACAAGACTTTCATCTCTCAAAAATGAATTTTACCAAAACAGAGCCTTTCTCAAAACCGAGTGTCCTGACACCACACTACTAGAAAAAGTAATTATTTTGAAGGATTTCCATCCCTCAGTGACAAGTAAATATTGCAGCCATGTAAGGGTAAATTTCACCTTACTCAAACTCCCCCTAAACATTTATTTTTCTCATTCTAACTTTTCTTTTAATCTCTCATTTTTCTCTCCCACTCTCCCATTATATGATAACCACTGCTTTAGATTCATAAAGAAAACTTACTCTCCCCCATTGTTAACATAATCCAAAGTACGGTGGGGGGTAATTCCTTATGAGTTTTTAGGAAGTAATGGGAGGAGGCTGAACATGGAGTTACAGCCTCATCTCAACAAACCTCTCCTTTGACATTGCTTTTGTGAAAATATCAGCAATCTGATACTTTGTTGAAATATATTCCAGCAATATTTCTCCAGTATCAGATTTCTCTTTTAATAAATGATACTTTATATCATTGTGTTTTGATCTTGAATATTGAATAGGATTCTTGGAAAGATCAATGGCACTTTGATTATCATATAGTATCTTCAATGGTTTAGAAACATTCACTTTAAAATATTCCAGCTGAACTTTCATCCACATCATTTGAGTATAAGCCTGAGTAACTACAACATATTCAGATTCAGCTATACTTAAAGTTACTGGACTTTGTTTCTTACTGTGCCAACTCATGCAGCATTCCCCTAAGAAAAATGTTCCTCCTGATGTTGATTTTCTGTCATTACAATCACCAGCCCAATCAGCATCAGTATAACCATGAAACTTCATCTCATTATTTCTCTTTTATAACAACCCATGTGAAGTTGTTCCTTTAACATATCTCAGAATCCTCTTGAATTCCAACATGTGTGATTCTTTTTGATTACTTTGATATCGGGAACAGAGAGTCACAACATAAGAAATATCAGGCCTTGAAGCTGTAAGATAAAGAAGACTTCCTATCAACTTTCAAAAATCTTTCTGATTCACACTATTCCTAGACTCATCTTTGCTCAACTTTGTGCTCACTAATATGATTTGAAACTTCCTTTGATTATTCCATCCCAAACTTCTTTAACAATTCCTTGGCATACTTTTCTTGGGAAAAGAAAATGTAGTTTTCTTACTGATGAACTTGTAATCCAAGGAAGAAAGTTAATTCTCCCAACATTGACATTTCAAAATTTTCCTTCATTTCTTCAGAAAACTGTTCATAAACATTTTCTTCATCACCAGCAAAAATTATATCATCCACGTAAACAATTACAATAAAATTTCCAGAGTTGACATCTTTAATATACAAGTTGCTATCAACCTTTCCTTTAGAAAAATTCATCTTTCTCAAAGAATTGTCAAGCATTGAATACCATGCTCGTGGAGCTTGTTTCAGCCCATATAAGGCTTTCTTCAATTTGAAAACTTTTTTTTCATCCTCATTAAGAAAAAACCCACAAGGTTGTTCAATGTAAACTTCTTCCTCAATCTCACCATTTAAGAAAGATGACTTTACATCCATCTGATAGACCTTGTAATTTTGATGAGCATCCACTACAAGAATCATGCGAATAGTTTTCAACCTTCAAACAGGGAAAATGTTTCATCAAAATCCACACCTTCCAATTGGGAATATCCTTTACACACAAGCCTCGCTTTGTTTCTTGTAACTTATCCATGCTCATTCAATTTATTTCTGTAAACCCACTTGGTTCTGATAACATTCTTATTTGATGGCCTTGGAAGAAGTTACCATGTTTCATTATTCTCAATCTGATCTAGTTCTTCATTCATAGCATCCACCCATTATTTATGTTGAATATCTTTTGAAACTGATTCTGGTTCAACTTTTGAGATAAGGGAAGTCTGATCTTCTAATCTCAACTTTCTTCTTGTCTGAACTGGAGCCTTCTGATTCCCCATAATATTTTGGGATTCAACATGTTTTTGTAAGGTAGGGAAACTCACATATTCCTTCCCAACATCACTTTCTTCCCCATGTGGCTCATCTGAGTCACTTTCAATCTCGTGGGAATTCTTTGATTTATCTTCCTCAATATTATCAACAAATTTTGTGAAGGAACATGGATTTTCAATTACCTTCACATCATATGAGTCCACCAACTTCTGTAAACGTTTGTTCCAGCATTTGTAACTTCTTTCATTTGGTGAATAACCCATAAATATTCCTTCTTCAGCTTTCTCATCAAACTTTCCTAAGTCAGTATTTTTGTTTTTGAGAAATCATGGACTTTCAAAAACTTTGAAGTAATTAAAAAAAGGCTTTTTGTTATACCACATCTCGTAAGGAGTCATGTTGGTTTATGGTCTCAACAAGCATCTATTTTGAACATGTACCACAATACTAACAGCTTCTCTCCAGAAGAATTTTGAAAGTTTGTATTCTGATAACATACTTCTTCTCATTTTCACCAAGCTTCTATTTTTGCTTTCTGCTACTCCATTTTGTTGTGGAGTATAGGGATCACTATACTGATGTTTGATACCATGCTTCCTTAGATAAGTTTCAAAAGCATTTCTTGTGAATTCGGTACCATTGTATGTTCTCAACTTCTTTATGGAAACTCCCAATTCTTTCTCAACATCTCTTCTGAAGAATTTAAACATTTCAATAGCCTCTGACTTATGCTTCATGAACATGACGTTTGTCATCCGAGTGAAATCATCAATAAAAGTGATAAAGTATAAATCTACTTTTGTTGATTAATGTCTCATTGGACCACACAGATCAGAATGAATAAGCTCAAGTGGTTTGTAAGATTGAATCTCAACTCTTTTATGACTTTTTTTAGTCATATTTCCTTTCTGGAAAGTAACACAAACATCTTCATCTCTTCTTTTTAGTTCTGGAAAATTTCGAACAACATCAACTTTAGAAAGCTTACTCATGTTCTTCTGCCCCAGGTGGCCAAGTCTTCAGTGCCACAACTTGTTTTCATCTTTAGCACTCAAATAACAAGAGTTATTGGATTCTACAATTTGAAAGAGATTCCCACTGGTTCTTTCTCCTTTTGTAATAACTTTTCCATTTTTCACACTTTTGATTACACAAGAATCTTTTCTGAAAATATCTTCTTTTCCATCATCACAAAGTTGACTTACACTAAGTAAGTTATGTTTTAGCCCATCAACAAGCAAGACTTCCTTAGATTTTAGTTTCTCTGGTTCAATCTCCATCGTTCTGATTCCCTTAATTTTTAAGGAACTATCATTGACAAAAGTAACTGCTCCTCCATCATGACTCTCAACATGCTCCAATATTTTTATATCACCTGTCATGTGTGAAGAACAACCAATATCAAGAATCCATGGTTTGTTTCTCTTACTTTCTTTTAAATCTATCTCAACAAAAAAATCTCTCTCATCAACCTTCTTATCTTCAGCTTTCTTTTCTTTCATATCATAAGAAACTTGTTCTGGAAGAAGAGTCATACATCGTTCGTCATGATGACCAGACTGATCACATATTCCACAAAATTATTCCAAACATTCAAATTGATTCTTTGTTGGCATGTTTCTGAAATCTTGAGAATTCACCTTTTCAACTTTCTTAGAATACGAAAGGTTAATCATTCTTCTTTCGTTATTTCTTCCACTTTGCTCAAGCCTTCTTCCGAGTAGAGATAAATTGTGACAACAATTATAAGCTCTATGCCCATACATTCCACAACACCAGCAATATCCCTCAAATCTTTATTTTCTATTAAAGAAAGATCTTTCTTTATAGAAACTTTGTTGAGATTGATAACTTCTTTCAGCTCTAGGAAACTCAGGATGTAGGACATCTCTTCTTTTGAGTGAGTTTTCAATTTTTGTAGGATTGAACGGTTTCTCACATCCTTTCTCCACCCAAGTTTTACTGATACTTTTTCCATAACCTGAAATGTTAGAAGAATTAGATCAAACATTATTTTTGATAGGATAATATTTCACCTGATTCTCATGATAAGCCTTTCCAGCAGTCTTGAAAGTCTCAACTTTTACTTCAGTGGCTTTGTAGAAGTTTTCCTTCATCTTCCTTAGGGAATTTTCAGACTCAATAACTTTTGATTGCAAATTGTTGACCTCTTCTTCTTTAATTTCCAGATTCTTGCTAACATCTTCTATTATCTTTCCTTGTTCAGTAATTATAAGTTTGTGGCTTAAATTTTCTTGAATGTATCCATCTTCCTTCTTGGTAACATCTTTACTTCCATCATGAACTTATTCATGATTTTTATTCATCACACAAATTTATTTCTTGAGGGATTTGTTTGCTCTAGACATGCAAGAAGTTAGGATCTTAGTTGATATTCTCTGTAAGATTCTTCACCACCTTCTTCACTTTCTAAGGAAGCATTTGTTTTCTCAACTTTTGCAATGAACGTTCTGAATCTTTCTCTACTTTCATCTTCTGAGGAATCATTGTTAGATGATTCAGATTCAACCTTCTTGCTCAACATACTTATTTTCTTTCCATAAAACTTCTTCTTGAGTTCTTTGGAAGTCTTCTCTTCTTTTTCATTCTTGTTATACTTCTTCCATCGAGTATTCTCATTAGAAACATCTTTATATTATGAAACTTTCTTCTTTGGGAAATTCATAGAAAAGTGCCCGATTCCACCGCACTCAAAAAATTTGAGAGGAATTTTCCCTCCATACTTTCCTCTTCCTCTTAGATAGTTCTTGGATATGAGAGACATGATTTTTTTCATTCAACTCTTCATCTTCCTTATCAGCAGACTCACAAGGATCAACTTCATCATCATCTTGGATTTTTATCTTTCTCATAGCTTCAAAATCCCTTTCATCTTTCATATTCTTCTTAAAGATAGGAGCTGTCCTCATTTTATAAGAAACAAGAAAGTTATGCAGTTCATCAAGATATAAATCATCCTTATCTTCTAAAGCTGAAATTTTAGAATCAAACATGTCTGGAAAGCTTCTCATAAGTTTCTTCACAATTATAGAATCTTCCAAGTATTCTCCAAATCCCCTGATGTTGAAAATGATTTCATTAACTATGGTGAAGTATTAATCAATTGTTTCATCATCTCTCATCCTGATGTCTTTGAACTTACTACGCCAGATTTATAGCTTGACTTCCTTGACTTTTGTGTTTCCTTCAAAAACACTTTCCTGCTTGTCCCACATGCCTTTTGATGTTGTGAGACCCATCACCTTCTGATAAACATTTTCTGATAAGGACATGAGAATAACATTCCTATCCTTTCCACCAACTTCTATGTTCCTCTTATCAGCAAATGTCATAGGAGCATTTTTCTCAATAGGTGGAAAGCCAATAGTGGAATTATCAACAACTTCAAGGCCAAGAGATAGGAGATAAGGAATCATCCTATTTTTCCATCCATAATAATTCCTTCCATCAAATGTAGGAATACCTCTACTGTTGAAAGAATTGATATTCTTTATGATAAGGAAGAAAGAACAAGGGAACCTTCCTCTTATACCACTTGATGTTCTAAGGATCGAATTTCAACTGAGAAGGGGGGGTTGAATCAGATGATATATTTTTATAAGTTTCAAAACTTTATGAAACTTAACCCTTTCAGCCTATTAAGATTCAATTCCTTATCAACCTTTAGCAAGTAACCCAAGCAGCAAGAAAGGTAAAGCAAGAAAAATACACAAGAATTATAACGTTCAGCCTCAATAAGAGAATCTACATCCTTGCCATAGCCACTCCCATGGGTATATGGAAATCCACTATAATGAATAAGTGAATACAACTTGTGCCAACTCCCGTTGGACACCTTCTATCTCCCGATAGGAAAGATTATACTGACTCCCGTTAGTTTACAATGTTTCCTTAAAGAACAATTGATCCAAACATGAGAAAAATACTTTGTCAAGCTGCTCCACAAAATGCTCACTCCGAATATTCAATCCAATTTCTTGGATCCGATTTTCTAAAACTGAACTTATCAGCAAGAAAACTATGACTCTGCAAAATCTCACTCCGAATCTTCAATCCAAATTTCTTGAATCCGGTTATCTGAAACCGGTCTTATCAGCAAGGAAATTGTGAATCCACAGAAATACCCACTCTGAATTCTCAATCTGAATTCCTCGAATCCGATCTTCTGAATCCGAATTTCTCAGTAAGATAAAAATGATTCTGCATAAATGATCACTTCGGAAACTTAGTATGAATTTCTTGAATCTGGTTCTCTCAGCAAAGAAAAGATGACTCAGCAAAAAAGATCACTCCGAATTCTCCAATGCTCCGTCTTTTCTGCGTGTGTAAAAAGTTTTTTTTAGCGAATGATCTGAGTAAATATTTATAGGAAACTCAGAAAACAAAGGCGAGAATCTTGAAAAACATTCTCGCTTCCTCAAATCTCAAAAACTCCACAAATCTCTTGCATTTAATATTCAATATTTGAATTATTCAAATCTCCTTAAATTTCTCTGAGATTTATACAAAGTTGAAGTATGAGTTTTCTTGAACTCTTCATATCTTCCTCAAAATGATAAGGCTAGATCTTGGTTCTAATTTTAGGTTCAGGAAAACTAGTTCAGGAAAACTTGTTCAGGAAAACTAGTTCAGGAAAACTGGTTCCGGAAAACTGGTTCAAGAAAACTGGTTCAGGAAAACTGGTTCAGGAAAACTGGTTCCGAATTTCCTCAGAATTTTCCTTAGTGAAAAAAACTCAATACTCTTCACCATTTCTTCAACAACTTTTATCATGAAACTTTTCATGATGTGTGAGAACTATAAGATCAGAAAAGCATCGTCTGATTTGTTTAAGAAAGTTTGAGACACTTTCTTAACTGATGACTTCTCATTCTTCAACAAAATATTCTTTAAGAAAAACTTCATTAACCAGTAACTTCAACTTTCTGTAACTCAAAAAAATTCTTCAACAATAAGATTAGTTGTCAAAAAATACAAAAAAAAATGTTAAACAAAACACCACAAAGGTTCTTCAGTTGGGTTCCATATGATAATAGGTTATCAAGATTATCCATATACCCAGCAGCAGATCAAATTTATCTAAATTTCTATTGGAATACCAAAGAAGTTGTTTTGGAAGACAACAGAGAATTCTCTAACAATAATGGGAAGATTAAAAATAGAATAAATGTTATCGGGCTCACCAAAAATAGAAGAAAATAAACTCTTGAACTATGGTTAGGAATATACTACATGAATGGACCTTAGATCCCACTATCCTTGAAATACTTAAGGGATCCCCTCAATAGTAAGGAATGAAACATTCAATTCATAAAAATCAATCTCAAAATGATGATAAATACACCAATCTATCCAGATGATGACATCGAATAAATATAGATTAATAACCATGTAATCAAAGACTAAATCTGGTCCAACTATCGATAAAGAATAATATGAACATTGAAACCCATGCTATTTTATATTTCCATGAGGCATCACCAACTCTATAACAAATGAAACAAGCTCCATTTTAAGTTTTAGAACATCAAAAATGTGGGAAGATGTAAATGAGTTTAAGGTACTAATATAAAAAATAGTAGTTTCTATAGAATACGAAACAAAAATGGAACCTCCCTCTATAGATGGTACCACATAAACCCCTACTATAAAATCATATACTATGTGAATGATCTTTATTCATTTGGTTTGTGGATGGATCCATATAGATTTTTACGATCTGACTATGCCATAGTGGTATTTGTAACTGAAGACACATAATAATAATAGGGCATAGACATAGTCTAGAGGAACCTCCATAGATGTGATTAGTGTCCAAATGCATCCCAAATCTTTATAGGTGTGACAAAAAAATTTTGAGTGTGCCATTTATTTCCACACTGATAACAAGTTAGGGGAACCTGACAAGATGCCACTGATGGCATAGAGGAGATGCACTACTAAGGAACACCACCACCACCCTTATGATTATCTTTAAACACCCAATTCTTTCCTAGTATTCCCTAAAATACCACTATAAGGAATAAAAAAACTAGAGAATCCAATATTTCCCACCATATCCATTTATTCCATCATATATCTGTTAATAATGTAAGTATAGGTGGTAAGATTCATTATATATACCTATGTTCATATTTCTAGTCATAAACCATTTATGTATTTCTGAGCTCTTAACTAATCACTCATCACCACCCATGAAGAAAAATAAACTGGATCTATAAAACCATTGGAGTACTATGACACTGAATTCTCCCCTACTATAAATAGAATAACTACAAATACTTAACTATCATTAAGGAATCTAGATAGAACTAATTAAATAAGAGGAACTTGAAACCTTTCTAATCAAATCCCATGTGGTAATTTTCATATTCCATTGAATCCCATCACTGCATGTTGGGACCTTTGAACCTAAACATTGTTCATTTCACATTGATATCCTAAGGTATATCTAGGAATTCAAAGACCTGGTTGATATTTTCCAACCAACCCTTTACCTCTTAGGGTTCATTTATAACCTTAAATGATCAGGGATTCTCATATAGAAACTATAGATATTAGTCCTTATCTTCTCCATATCTTATATATGCCTCAATGTCTTGGTTTTGAAATCATGGTATGTTCTAGTACATGACATGAACTGCACAAATGACAGCATCTAGAATGTTCTAGTCCAAAGGAGGATTCCCTTTAGGTGCATATCTCTCTGAAAAATTATATGGAACCCTTGGAAGATGTCACAAAGGCATGATACTGCACACTATAACAGAAGATAATGACCAGACAATGAGATAATATCTATATATACCAGAAAATCATATGTAGAAACTAAGACTATGGTCAAAACCCAATATAGGAGACCCACATCCCAAAACCCCTTGGTAAATTGTGTCTTTTCATGGTAAGATATGACCAGAGACTCATCGCAACCTACCACTCAAGTCATGAATATATTATCTCTTATTTACTAACTTCCAAGACTGAGAATAACCTCCATTTGATACCAAATTGTCACATCCCATCCTATAAACCCATCTAACTAGGATCTTAACTAGATCAAGGCAATACTTGAAGGGCGCTCTTGGCCCCCATGATATGGAGATTTTCTCCTAGGAGGGGGAATAATTTTTCCCAACCCAAAATAAGATATATGGAATATATATATACATAGAAAAAATAGAAAAGGAATATGATATAAGCTAAAGAGTTATTATGGTAGTATTACAACGCAAATGTAGCTAGACCAAAACCCAAAATACATAAAAAAAATGAAAACTAAAACATGAAATAGATACTCCATGTGATATATGGAAAACCTCCCACCATCTCATCACTAGACACCCATATCCAGCAATAGAAACCATTCTACCTCAATATGGAACCCTTACTTTTTCCAAATCAAAACACAATACAAGGTCTACACACCCCAAAGGGAGTGTGCATGGTGTGATCTAAACATGCTCAGTAGGATCCCACCGAGGTGTTCCATATCAAGTCTCTTCTCAATAATCCCAATATGCTCAATTTTAATAAAACGAGGCATGATAAGTAGTTAAATAGTTTTATATCGAAGCATGGTAAAACATTTCCCCTTTTTTCCAATGCTCTAAATAAATCTACGAAATCCTAATTTAAATCATAATTCCAATAACCATTTTCATTAGTCAAATCCTATATATCAAATCCAAAATAGTAAAAATCCAAATCAAAATGGTAAACATGCTTAGGATCACAAGATTCCATGTTAAATGAAACAACCATAGATCAATCAAGACTAGTGCATACATCAAGTCCCTTAAACCCATGAATATAGTCTATTAAAGAGAGGAAAACTATAGAAAGTTAAACCTCTATAATGTATTTTAAGTTTGATAACCTATGCATCTAAATTCTAGAAATGGAAGAATAACCCATAAAGAGAACCTCCTTTCAATACCAATGGATGCATCCTAATAGTTCACCATCCACCTAAGTACCTAAGGCTCCCAAGTGCCACATTTATCAAATAATTTCAAATGTTCTTGTAACATTTCACAAAAAAAATTCTAAGAAACACTTTATTTATCAAAACATGTTTTGAAAACCCATTTTTCAATCCATTTCACAATGCTTTGAAAAACATATTTCTTTTACCAAAATGAGGGGAAAACTATCTTTACTAAAAAACCCATTTACAAAAACAAATAAACAAATAAAGAATAATTAAAATTCATTTATAAAACCATTTAATAAATCAAGATCATTTAAGGTTCATCCAATAAAGGATAGAGACAGAACCACCCACCTCAAACAAAAATCGCACACCAACTGCAAATGGATCCACAAACACTAGAATGGGAAGATAACAAAAGTGTAATAAATAGTGTCCCTAACATCTATTCTCGCATATTAGAATCAAATTACATAATAAAAAGGGTCAGAAGAGAGGTTATATCAACACATAACTTGATTAAATTAAGCACCACACTACAACCCACAAGTTCCATCCTCCAAAAGATGATCTCACAATGGATCTAGATGGAAAAAAATTAGGATCATAATCACATGTTCATAGATCCCATAAAAATATTCCAAAACACTTCCAATTCCAAAATAAATGAACTAAATTAGAAGTTAACAGTTACATTTACCAAAATATGAGAATCCAACCAAACCAGATGCCAAAACCCTGAAAGGAGGAACCTGGAAGAGTAGAATCCACCCAAAATGTCCTAGAGAAATTATAGGGTTTGGGGGAGAGAGTGTAAGGTCTAATGATATAAGTGTTAGGAATGAAAGAATAAAAACCAACTAGGAATAAATAATTCACATTGTCAATCCTTGATTCATGATATGAATCCTTTGGATTTCATGTATGTCGAAAAAACACCGCCTTAGATTAATAAACCCAAATGAACCATTCATGACATAAACAAAATTCATGTCCTAAATATTTTTCACACCATGAACTAATTGTTCATGAAATCTTTCTATACTTAATTCAGATAGTTAATATAACATTCAAAATGTAAACCGACTCCTACATCTAGTATACAGACTAGTTCCTTTAAAAAATCTCGTAGATATTCTTCAATCTCCTGCAAACCCGAAGAAAAAACCCTTGAAAATTAAAGAGTAAGTAAGTTAACCAGATTATTAAAACCCTCTTAAAGGTCTCTTGAACATACCCATCCCAACAACATTTTACTTACCTCCCTAATTCCTACATAGTGGTGAGTGACTTAGCTGACCATTAAGAGACTCAAAAGGTTCCATCTGAATAAAATCCTTGAATATGTTACTATACCCAAAATCCTCTAAGGCTCGATGATCATACCTTGCTTCATCAAAGTCTAGGACACATTCATAAATCATATCATCCTAGATCTAGATTTTACACTTCAACTTTCCATTGGTCTGTAGATGATATGTTGTACTTAGCATCATATAAGTCCCTAAAACCTTATTACACTCAAAAAACACAATGTGAAATGTGCATGTCTATCCAATACTATTCTCATCGACACTCAATACAGTCATATAATCTTTCAAACATAAATCTTTCCTAACTCATCTACAAAGTGAGTTCTCAAATCAGCATAAAATGAACCACTCCCCCCCAATAAACTATCACCCCAAAACAAATCTCTACTTGTCATGGTCCTATGATACCCCATAAAAATTTCCATCATTATATCATACCACTTATATATGGTAATCTTAATTGGATGAAAAAATATTCTTGGTCACTAGTGATTCACCTTGATCCTTTGATAGGCCAAGCATCAAGAGATGAAGGCTGATATGCCTCTCTTCATTCTCAGCCACTAAAAGTGTCACCTAATATCCTGATACATCTTCTTTGAACCTAGGTGAACCACCCATTTAGAGGCATGATATTCACTCATCAACTCATCCCTCATGGTATAAGGAACTATTACTCTTCCTTGAATAAATATTACATCACCACTATCCATCGACCAACATAGAAATGGGTCACTTTCTACCAACCATTACCATATCACTAAAATTTAATAATTTGAATCCTAGATGGTATTTACCCAATACCATAATTTCAACACGATAAATAATGGAAAAAAGATTACTCCATAGTACTCAGATGCATCCACCAGCCCCTAATCAAACAACTCCATTAATCAACTTTCCTATTCTGAAGTCTACTCTATGAGATTATATGTTTTATTTCTAAGATAATACTTAATAATGTTTTTATTTCTTGGGTGATAATATATATTATAATAAAAGGTTTACAGATAGTCCAACCAATGCCTCTATCTAATATTCAAGTTCCCCGAAGAGAAGATGTAACCCAATATATTGTGGTTCATGTATGTGAAAAATTTATCACTGAAGAGATAATGGTTCAAACAATTCAGATTATGTAACAAAACTACCTACTCTAAGTCCTGTATAGGGTAGTTCCATTCATGGGGTTATAGTTGGAGATATCCATAAGAAACTACCTGATTTATCTACATTATCAAAACTCTTAAACCATCACCCGAGTCATAATAGTAAACCATATATCCAATTTTAGGATTTGTAAATTTTAGGATTGAAACTATAATAAATATCATCTATAGATTAAATAAATCTTATTTGTACTGATTAGTCCATCCAAACTTCACCCCATCTTGGTAATCTGGGTCATAGGTGCTGTTATATGGGATAAGTCCTTTATGAACTATATGTAATACCCAACTAAACCAAGGAATCTCCTAATCTCAAAAACATTTTTAAGTCATTCCAAATACATAACATCCTATAAATTCTCTATATATATATAAACTCCCACTTCATAGATTACATGCCCCAGAAAATGAACCTCATATATCTAGAAGTGACACTTTTAGAGATATCATATAACAAATTTTCTCTAAGAGCACTCAACACCATTTATATGTATCTAAAATGTATCTCCAAGGCCCATGAGTATATGAGGATTTTATCAGAAAACACTACAACAAGGGAGTTATGATATGGATGGAAGATCCTATTCATGATATCCATGAACACCATTGGTGTATTTATCAATATGAAAGGAATGAAAAAGTACTTATAAAATTTGTATCCACTTTTAAATACTATATTTGAAATATCATCCTCTCTTATCCAAATCTATTGGTATCCTGGTTATAGGTCAATCTTGGAGAACCACTGATCTCCTCATAACTGATAAAAAATGTCATCGATCTTCAAAATTGGGTATCTATTCTTCACGATCACCCAGTTTAGATTCTTATATTCTACACATAACTGAATACTACCATCTGACTTCTTTGTAAATAACAAAAAATCACCCTGGGGAGTTGTGCTCAGTCTGATAAAACCCCTTTACCCCAAATCCTCAAGCTACATCTTGAATTTTTTTCAACTCAATTGATGCCATTAGATATGGAGAAATTAATATAGGATGTGATACTATCTTGAGTTTAATTTTTAAATCAATTCCTCTATCTATAGGGAGACATGAAAAATCATATAGAAAAACATCCCGATAGTGGTCCACCACTGGAGGAAGAGAAGAGGAGGTTATTTCTAGATTCATCTCAATAGCCATGCCTACTTCTTGTGAAATAGTATCTATAATTAGGATTAGGTCTGATCCCATTCTACCTACTCCAACATCCCATTCACTATTCATCACAATCATACCGCCTTGGGCATGGTAAAGGGTGCTCATCTCTAATAGTAGTCGATGTACACTTGATAATTGGTCAAACAATACATGATAAAAATCCCATCAAAACTAGTAATCTTACGGATAATGAAATACCATAGGTTTATGTATCGAGAAACCACTATTGGAAATTATATAAACCCTTGGAGACCATCCACTTTATTTCCCGTGGGTGAGAGAAGAGGTAACAACTCAAAAGATAACTTGACCAATGAGTCAATCCCAACAAAAAATTGAGTAGATATAAATGAATGTGAATATCCTATATCAAATAAGGTAGAAGTTAGTATAGATATTATCCAGTTCATACCTTGAATATTCAATGGTCTTTCTCCTCTACCAACCAATACTTGGTCTACTGCATAAAATTTTCCTAGCTCTACTCTACAGGCCTGCCCATGAGGTGCATAAGTCACATGGGTCACTAAAGTCAGATGTGTATGTATCCTCTACCGAGGTCCTATACCCTATTCTATCTCTATCTCCCATAAATTTATCACAAATTCCGAGAATAATTACACTAAATATGGACTACCTTGTAACATTAGTGACACACCACAAGTAGTTTCCAACAAGTCTTTCTAATGTTCTCTCTCTTCCCATAGTTGAAGTACCTGATGAAACCACCTACCATTGAGGATGATAAAGAAAATATTCTCTACATCATCTGCCTAATTTAATCTTGGAATGACTCTTATTACTTTATCTTCCTACCATAGGAAGAAAAACCAATAGTATTAATGGGGACTCCACTAATCGGTCCCTAAAAAGCTGAAACAAGACCCACATTTTTGTCCTCCTCTAGACCATTTTCAATCATCAAGGATTTATGAATCACCTAAAGATACACCCTTAGGTAAAATCTAATAACTTGAAACCTTAATTACAAATGGAGGCTAATTTAAAACTTTTTAGCTTTTTGTGCCTCATTTCTAGCCAACAGTTGAGCAAAGTGAAGAAACTCCATGAAATGAGCATAGTAGGAAAACACTGACATTACCCCTACTGAATATCTATAGACTTTTTCACATATTCCATATTTAGAATATGTAGGAATAAATCCTCAAATAAAAGTTCCTTGAAGGACACCCATGTAAGACCCTCATGCATACCCTCTTAGTTCATGATACCCTACCATATCCTAGCAGGTATTTGAAGCACAAATGAATCCGAATTTACTTATAGTCCATCCAGAGGCTCCATTAGATCAAGGATACTCTCAATGAAGTGAATATAGTCATCAATATCTTGAGGGAATCCTATTACCTATAAGGATAAAGGATGCCGAAGCTGAAAGTCCTGAGAATCTTAGACCATTGTCCACTTTTCCCATTCTCCTTGAAATGGAACTAACTGGAAGGCTCTGAGCTAGAGTGGTTCCACCACCTAAACCCCTAGAGAAAGAATAAGAGCATTCTCAGATATATCCTCTAGTATATATGGTGGTGGAACATGGGTGTTCTCTATAGTAGGATAAATCTTCCTTGCTTTTCTATGAGGTCTCATAAGACATTTTCTAGGTTGTATAATATGAAATTACAAACAAATGATTAGACAACTGTGAAAATTTAATTAAGATATATCCGAAGTAGTTTATATGCTCACATATGGAATTTATATAGGAGAACCTATCATAGGAGGCTACACACAAGATACGGTATAACCCTCCAAACACTACCTAAGGATAAATCCCAGTTATTCAAACCATAGGTTAGTCAAAATCATATATATGTAATCAACAAATCAATTATGAATAAGTTCATGTGATTTAAAATTTTAGAACAATATGTCATAAAAGAACAGGTCCAGAAATTTAATCAAAATAACCACCATACATAATAAGAAATAAGCATATATATGACATATGATCTTACATTCCTAGTCATGATGCATGAATTCACCCAAATACTAAAAACAAAAAAAACATAGTTAGGATTAATTTCATAATAAGGTTTATTTGGAATGGTTTTGGGTCTTCTATTATAATTTAATCCCTTTTTTTGGGTTCATACTCAAACCTTTAAAGTGTTTCATGGAAATAATAAAAAAAGGGTTTGAATAAAAAGCATCAAATATATATATATATATATATATATATATATATATATATATATATATATATATATATATATATATATATATATATATCACCATCAGATAAAATTGGTCAATGAGATAATGTATTTTATTTCAGTTTTGGTTGGAAAGTAATAAATACAAAAATGAAATAACCATTAGATGTGATTGTTATATATTTATTTTTTGATATAAATTGTGTAAATAAGTGTAATTACATTATGAAATTTACATAGAAATGAAAAATCTATGACATAAAGTAATAACAACCAACCTTATGAAACACATGCATCAAAACATGGGAAATATGTTGTTGAAACCTATAAATTCAATTTGAATGATTTTTTAAAACTATTGAGGGTGTTTTATTTTTTTTGTGAAGGGTGAAATAGTAAATTTAATATTTTCAGTTCACTTTTGGATTTCATAGGTGATATTTAATCTTAGGTTAAATGATGGTAATTTTTTATGATAGTTGGAGTTTTTAATAAATATATGAATTTTATAAAATTGATTGATTCATTGATTTAGAATTTCATTTTTAATGGACTATATTTTCTAAATAAATTATGTATATCATGGAGAAGTTATTGATATTGGATATTAAAGGAAATAATGAATTTATATATTTTTTTATTTAATAACATGACTAGAGGTTTAGTTACTTGATTTATAAGGGGTTTTGAAGAAGGAAAGTCAGCAAGGATATAATAAATAGAATGAATTATTATGTCATAACCATATCTATTAGTAAAAATTAAAGTAAGTATTTTTGTATAGTTTTTGTTGATAAATAATGATGAAAATATTTTAAATGAATTATATTTTTATAGTGACTCAATTATATACAATTATGAGGGTTTTGGATGAAGTTTGATAAATATTTAGTTGGATAAACCAAAATCACTTCACGATGAAGGAGTTTACATTGTGGTTTCATTCAATAGTTAATAAAAATGAATGGAGTACAAAGGGTGGATGCTAAATAAGTATTTGATGAACCATATATTCAATATTTCTTAAAAAAATGGTATTGGATCACATGGTTTCTATATGACATTGAAAAATGTTGAAGATGGGAAAACACACTATAATTCTTGATCATGGTAAAATTTATGTTTTGAAAAGTTATTGGTTAAAATGGTTTATAAAAGTAATAAATTAATGGTATGGGGATTATTTTAATAAAATTAGGAATTTAGTTGTAGTTTCATGCATTGGTATGATCACATTTGTGACAAAAACAATTCTAGATTCATTGGTCCCCATGAGGAACAAAACCATGTCTTATTTTTTCATCATGGTTCTATGAAAAACAATGTGGTGTTCATGTTTTCAAATAATGAGTTGGGAACTTTTTCCTGAAGAAAAAAATACATCATAGTGTTGAAGGAATTATATCATGTTTAATGTAAAATATTCAATATATAAAAACAATATAATTTTCAAGAAGGTGAAGATACGATTGAATCTGGATTTTGGGGTCAAATATTTGACCAAAAATCAAGTTTTGGTTTCGTTGACCATGTAATGGTTAGGTGTAATAGTACATGTTTCACATATTTTAAAATGTTTTTTAAGATAAAAATGATATTTATTTTTATGACATGATATTCATTCTAGATTTTAAAATATTTTGTGAAAGTTTTTTATTATAAATAATTTCTAGTGTGAAGACTTGATTTTTTTTGGAATTCATGAGAATTTTATTTAATTAGAGAAAAAATATTAATCGAGAGAGAGACTATATACATTATCATAATAAATTATTAAAAAAATGTTCAAATTTTTTTGAGTATATTTGGATAATGTTGATACACCAATCAAAATAAAAATAAGTAGAATAAGAGGATCACCAAGTTTATAAAGTTGACACACATCACTTCACCAAAAAAGATATAATGTTTATCATTTTTGAATTAAGTGGATTAACTTTTTTCACTTATTAATGGTGATTTATTATCATATAAACACATCAGTGATCTATTTAGAGTGAGTGCTTTTATAAAATGAAGGATAATTATTCCTCTCTAAACCATTTATAAGCATTTCACTTAGTAATATTGGTACAAAAACACATCACCGTTGTATACTCCTTAGATTTAGACTAATTTAGGTTTATAAAGTAATTTTTTTAATATAGTGTGAATTTATTTATTTTATATTTGGTAAATAAGAGAGGAATATTCATAATAATCAAAAATAAATATAATTTTAGGGAATATTTTAATTTACCATACCCTAATTCACCCACTATCAGGGAATCATTATTTTATAGGACTAACTAGTGGTACTATAGAGGATGGTTTAGAATTAATAGTGTTACCATATATAACAGTTATTTTTCCAAGATTATTTTTCTAATCAACTTACATGGTGGAAATTGTTAATCATAATGGGATTTCAATGTTCAATGGATACAACATTCAACTATGGAAGAATTGGATGGACCATTATTTTTGATTAATCAATATTGATGTGTGTATATATATAATACTTAAAATTTTGATAAATATATAAAGTATAACACTCATAGAAATAGATCCTAATTTTTTTATGCTAACCCTAAAGGATAAAATACTATTAAGGGTGCTCTGTCCAATATAACTTATTTGAAGTTGATGTTGCATAAGTCCATAAACTTCATGTGGGAAAATCTACTGAATATTTGTGAAGGCGATACAAAAGATTGATAATCCAAATTATAGGTTATTTGGAATAAACTTGAATATTTGAGGATACCCCCAACTAAATCCATTGACACATTTTTTGATCGGGTTAATGTGATTATAGTGTATTTTCATGGAATTATTGAAACATTTTAATATGTTGATATTTTGAAGCATATATTGATAAGGTTTCCTCCTCTCTTCTATCCAGATTTTTAAATTATTTAAGAAAATCATCCCAAGATAATATCATTAGTTGGTCATCAATTTTCCCTCATCGTATATGAAGTAATAAATAAAGGATGAATATATTTAAAGGGATAATTAAAGGGAGTGAACATTCAAGGAAGTGAAAAAAATCACCATTAAAGATGATTTTATGGAAAAATAATTTAACCAGGTGATGTCATTCCTTCCTTCAATCTTAAAAGTTGAAAGGATAATATAAAAAAAATATTTCAATCACCTTATTTCAATGTAGAATGGTTGATGAAATTACTGCTATGCATCCCATGAAATTATGATATATTCATGTTGACGAAACTCTATTAAAGAAATCTACCAAGGATATGCAAGGAAATAGGATAACATATCATAAATTCATTCAAAATAAGAAATTTATTTTATATGGAGGTGGTAGATATAAATAATTTGAAGTAGAGTAAATTAAGGGTTGTAAAGTCCACTTTGAATAATTTCTCATAACTATCACTGAAAAATATAATCTGAGGAGAAAAGATAAGGTAGATAGGATAACGTTAAGGGTTCTGTTAACCTCAAAATTGAGTTATATACTACACTTTAGGAGATATTTGTTTAGATTTCATAGATTAATACTTCAAATGTTGCGGTATATTATGATAAACACTATATTTAGAGACAACAAGGGGAGAAATATGAGTTGAAGGATGACTTTGAAAATATGATAAGTTATAAAACATGGATAAGGTTGTTGATATCTAACTAAAAGGCAAGGAGTAGGACCAAAACATCAATGGTATGACCGACATGGAAAAATATGAAAATAAATTTATTAAATATATCTAAGGATAAGTTCTCAAAAGGAGATGAAGTATTGGTTATAACAAATATTTTTGATACTCTGGATGACATCAAGTTGTTGCTTCACAAGATATATGGAGAAATTAAAATAGAAACATAGAGATCCTTTAAAGGTGAATTATGATGGTATTCAATAATGATTAATTTCACATGAATGGAAGGTTTTAATATCTCTTGAAACAAGATTATAATCTATTAAGGTTTAAGAGACAATTCATGGAACTACTCCAACAAGGAATCTTGAATTTGGAGAGAACTAGAAGACCATTGTATCACCAATGAAGATATAAAATAATACACCTCAAATTAGTTGTTATTTTTATGTAAAGACGGGGTAGACAAAAAACATGTATTCTATAGTAAAAGAAACTTTATGAAATAAGCTAAAAGAAGAAAAGTGAATATAATTGAATAAAATTGTTATGTTTTTTATTGATACTATTTTTGGTCTAAAAGTTATTGAAATAAATCCATGAATTACTTATTATGGGGATTAAGGAGTGTACCAATGAAAACATAAAATGGTACTATATAGTATCTCAAGGATTTATCAAGTATGATAAAAACTCAAAATAGGTCAATATATTTTAATATAATGTTGATATATAATATCTAGAGTAAGGACATGTGCATTAATAACCAATGTTTGTGAAGAAACACACTTTAATAAAAAAATAAGATATCTTGTATTGATGGAAGACATTGTTCTAAAAGTAATTAATCAATATGGAGTTTGTAATATTGATCATGAATTCACTTCCTACATGACGTGAAATAGTAATATCTTGCATGGCATAAAATATAAAAACAAAGTAGTTAAAATATTTTGAAACTATATAGAAATAAAGGTAATTGGCCTCGGTAAAGTTAAAGTTTGATGAAAGGATGTGAGTAAAATGAATTCCCTAATTACTGATGTTAGTGGTAAAAATATCTTCAGTGTTAGTTAATGGTGTGAATGTGGAAATTTTATACACCTAGAATTCATGCGTTGTGAATTAATCTAGAAAATAAATGTGAGAAACACTAGAAGTGGGCGGGGGGGGGGGGGGAGGGGGTAAATTAGTGAAACTAAAAAAACATTCCTAAAAATATCTCAAATATTATCCTACTAGTTATAGAATATAATCTCAATCTAGACAAGAAATTTATATGGTAATGTGATAGATAGAGTATGAAAAATACATTATACATGAGTCTTAAAAGGTTTACTAAATATTTTTATTGGGTGGTTACATCTTTGGTTCTTAGCGGCCTTAATCCCCCTTCAACACATATAAATTTTATTCTAAACAAATCATAGAGGATTTAGAGTAAGATTATGTTTCCAAATAATATTATAATAATTAAAAATAATAAAGTACTATCAAATATGTTTTCCAAATATGTTTAGTGATTTCAGTTAAAACTTCTCAAGTGCATTCAATGATAGATTAAGTGTTCAACATAGTTCTTCTCTCAACCCATGACCATAAGTCATTTAAAAATTCTCACAAGAATGAATGGATGATAATACCAATTTTTCTAAAATAATGGAATGGTGATGTGTTCCATAACATGTATTTTTCCAATTAATTACATGTCTAAAAACCAAAACCACAATCAGCACCTCCCATGAATTTTTGATATTTTTTCTATCTTTAAAAATATATTTCGAACCAAGAACATAATTTTTTTAGCCTTAATATTATGTAATGAATTTTCTACATCTCTATAATAAAAATTCCAAAATTGTTTTCCTTTTTAACCATGCTCTAGTCACCTGAACTAGAAGTGGTTTCTATAAGAATGGAATAATGAAATTTTCAAAGATTTATTCTTAAACCACAATGCATAAAACAAATATTTTACTTGATACTACTACATGGTTTTTAAACCATTATTTTTTCCTTTACTTATAGTAGATAAATAATCCTCCCTTCAATATCCATGAACCATGCCACAAAACATATACATTTTCATTCTAAACGATGACATAGTGGACTTAACCACAACATGGTTTACCTATATGTGCTAACCAAAATACCCAATAAAAAATATTTATAAACCCTAGGAAATGTAGTAATATTTTTTTTCTAAAGATATATACAATCCATTTTCTAAGATATTAATGATAATGTATTTTTCAAAACACAAGGTTATATATTATGATTCCTTTAATATTATTCAATAATTTTTATCAAATTTAAATACAATCGATCACCCATAAATACCTAAGCATGTTGAAAATAAAAAAATATTAAAAAATATAAAATAAATTATCAATGATCATCCCATGAAACAAATCATATAAATATATTAATGTGAGAGTTATCTAAACACCACAATATCAGAAAGAGTAATTATTATGAGTGTAATCCATATCTCAGTGTAAATATCAACAATACATTAAACAAGAATTAATTATTGTCTTTATAGAACCCCCTTTCTAATTCAATTCATTAAGTATCTTCAATACAAACCTTTGAATTTTTTATAATCATGCTTTGAAAAAAAATTAAATTCAACCACTAACATGTTTTCATGCCCCCAATAGTAAACTACCTTAGAACCCATCATCACCCATCATCAACTCCCCAAGAGATTATGATGCTTCCCCCATTTCTAAAATTTATCCTAATTTATTCTCAATATTTGTAAAAAAATTGAAAGTAATGAAATAAAAATAATAAATTAATAAAATCACAAGTATTTTAAAAGATAATTTTATAATATCCCGAGACCTGTACACCCATATCTGGTGCTAGAAATATATTAGTTTCATAGGGTCTTTGAAACTAACTGAAGTGACCAAAATTTAACAATTAATAACGATAATGTAAATAAACAGTATTGATAAACTTATGTAATGAATACCTTTTAGTTTTAGAGGTTTATAAAATTAAGAAATACCATTTTCTAATAAAAATCATATACTTTTTATCTAGTGGAAATTTTTTCCATTATTATAAGAACTTATTCTTCCATAATAAGTCCTAAATGTATCCCACTAAATTATCCACACATGATAACCATATAAAAAAAATCATATATAATAATATTATCTATAACATAGGAAAGTGGAATCGTAATATTGGTGGGCTCAAATGCTCAGTAAGGGTAAACATAACCAATATCAATCAAAGATCACAATTGATCATAAGACAATCATGTGGGTATGGTAACATAATCAAGGTATATAAAAATAGTATAAAAAATGATTCCCAATAAAAATTGGATCATAATCATGATTCATTAGATAAATCATGTCATAATACATGACTAAAAGGAGTATGAAAGCATGAGTCAAAAACTATGATCCATAACATTAATACATTTCATCTTTTTAGCACAATAATTCCATAGAACAATCTCATAAGCAAGCATAGACGAAAAAGAATAATCATAAAGGATACTTGGGGCATCATACTCATGCCACTCTTGTAATCACTCTAATAGTGGAATAACCTACCCGATTAATTGTAAAATAATTTTGTAAGATCCCATATGTTTTTAGGTATGTCCCTCACTAAGTTCTTTGTTTTAGCCTTGGTGTCTATGTCTTGTTCAAATACAAATATCCTTTTTTGGAAAAAATGACCTAAAGTTTGGTGGTGTATCCTTGTTTCAATTAATGGATTCCATGTATAAATGAGTTAAGTGTTTCATGGGTTTATGGTAAGTCGATAAGATTTAAATGGGGTTCAAGTTGTTTGAAAGAAAAATAGGCTGAAAAATCAACAACAAAACATTTAAACACCATGTAAAAAGATTACATGTCATGTAATTTTTTGAGGGTTTTAATAAAATAAATATGAGGTGATGAGTTTCTCAATGTATTCCATTAAAAACATTCAGATGATGTGTAATCACATTACACATCGTGTAAATGCTAAACCTACTATTTTAAACATGTTGTGTGGATTATTTTCTTTCTAATCAGCTGTAGCTTCTCTCTCTCTTGACTCTAGGAATTTATAAGTGATTTTGGGGTTCTAACTTCTGTTCTGGACCTCCTATTTGTGTGAACAATCCGTGGTAAGTCCTTTTGGTTAGGCTTCTTCCTTTTATCCCTTGGTTCTCCAAATGTTGTGGTGAAGTACCTTAACCAATTGAACTTTTGGTTTTGAACTTGATCATTTTTGATCTAATAACCTCTTTTCAATCATCCACACAATCTTTCTCATGAGATTTTTACATTGGAAGAATTGTTGGATCATCAGTTAATGGTATGTGGTCTAAATATTAGCACTTTGTTTTTTAGTTTCCAAGTTTACACAATATTGTGATTTCACCATCATTGTGTGCACCCAAATCAGTTAAATAGGTGAATGGTATTATTCCTTGAAGTAATTTGTTTCAATAGGATTCTGAACTGGATTAGAGATACCCATGGGGTGAGATACCCATGATAATAATTGAATTTTAAAATGGTTTAAAGTATGTTTATCATCACATGTGACATTGGGTGATTTATTATTATAGAATCCCTAAATTGTGGATTATTACTTATTGATATATTTTTTAATTAATTGTGAATTAATTTTCAATTGAAATTTGAAAGAAGAATGTTAATTCACATAATTTAGCATTGATAATTGTGATGTGATATTTTGATATCCCTACTATATGACAAGGATTTTGTTCCATGTTGTAAGGCTTATATATCGAGATCAGACCTAGAACTTGCATACTTATGTTCTGTAATGCTGATATTGAGAAGGCTCAGCCTAGTCCCATGGTGTAATGCTTATAGGGAGTGGGATATTACTAGTTTCATGATATAATACTTATAGGACTTTGATTTGGAATGTTTTAGTTCTTATAGGTCTTTGACTCAGAATGTTGTAATTCTTATAAGTCTTTGACCTAGATTATTTTTTTGTGACCATACCATGGTTATATGGTGGTGGATGGCATGTTTATAATAAATGCTCAAATATATTATGGCATGGTTCCAAAGTTAGTTATTTTACCATGGATATATGGTGGTGGTTGGAATGGTCATAATACATGCTTAGAGATATTTCGACATGGATCCGAAGAAGGTTGTAGTTGTATTTTATTAATTTTTAAAATTACTTAATACAATCAGTAGTCACTTTATTTCATACACTTATTATCATACTAATTTTTTGATGCATAGTGGTTTAGACCTATTGAGTTATACTCACACTCTATTTAGGTCATTGTTTGGAACCTATGTATATTTCTTGGATGCAGGTTTGGACAAGGAAAATTGACCTTACTGTTGATTTCTTATTTTGATGTTGGTTTGGATTTTGGATATAAGACTAACATGGGGTTTGGGACCTAGGACTTTGAGTATTTTATTCAAGTATGCTAGTTTTTTCTTTTATTGTTCTAGCATGACATTTAGTCACATTCCATAACATCATTACATTACTCCCTATTTATTTACTGGATTATTCAATTGGATTTTATTATTGTCTTCCACATTTTCTTAACTCTGATTATTTATACTTTACTATGAATTTTTTATATTTCTATAACACTTCATACAAGGGGTATATTCTCCCCACTATACTATTCACACCCCACTACTATTTGACAGCCTCTGGCATATGGGGAGGTGCACTTGAGGTCTCATAACCAACCCTTTCTTCTATGTTAGAGAGTTCCATATTGGGGGACATTATGAAGTGGTATTAGAGCATCAAGTTTTATTTTATTTTTATTACTATTTAGGTAAAGGTAAAAAGAATACTAGGATGTGTTGGGACTGAGTAACAAGCTTGTGCGTGGGAGTAACTAACCCACGTATGGGGAAAAATCCAAGTACCCATGGATGGGATTGTTGTTTGTGTTGTGTTCCTGTTACAGTTGAAGTTATTTCACCTTGGGTGATTCGCATGTTGTGTGAGGTTATTGTTTTATGGTGTTATTTTTTCTTGAATTTTGTACTCGGGGCTAGGTATGGCGCGCTATAAGAATACATGCATCATAATAGGCATATAGAGATAAATTGACATGTATTTCCCATAATAGGGACATATTTATTTTTTCTTGTGATATATACATGTCTATTAAACTATGATATGAGATATCTATTTAATATGACAAATGAAATGAGTTTCCATGTCATACTAAAATAATTGTCAGCCATATCTTGAGAGACCAATATCTAGTGGTTCTTTGTCACAGTCACCTGTTGGGGTTAACTTTGTTGCAAGACAATTCACTGAGGGGTGCATTTTTTCTAAAGAGAAAATGCCTCCTTATCGTATTCAACATGAGAATCATGGGAGTGGTGATTAGAATGATTCTAATGTAGCTGAATTGGAGCTTCCTCTAGTTCCTGAGGTGAAATGGATGTTTAGCTTCACAAAAGCTTCATGAGGGTCATGAAATCCTTGTAAAGGGAGATTGGTCATACCGTTCCTTTGATGTTTGTGTGGGAAAGAGAGTTTTAGCTACAACATCCACCTATATTTACTAGGGAAGGTAGACCCCAGATAGTCAAGTTTTGGATTGATTCAGTCCAGACAATCTTTAAGCATCTTGAGACACCTACATATAGGAGGGTTAAATCATGCCATGTATATGATTCAAAGACCTGCCAAGCATTGGTGAGATATTATGGAGGTAAATGGGAAATATAATGAGTTATCTTGAAAGTAATTTGAGATGAATTTCCAGATCTATTTCTATTATGAGACCTTGTGGGATGAAAAATCTTGCGATTTCATGCATCTGACATAGGAGGGTTTGTCCGTGTTGGACTATGTTGGATGTTTTACCAAACTACATCACTTTGAATTATCTTTGGTAGATTATAAGATATCCAGGGAAAGATGTTTCTAGGATGGTATTCATTATGATATTAGGTCACAGGTAAATTTTTTCCATTTAAGAAGCTTTGATGACTTGATGAGTCAGAAAATCATTACAGAAGGGAATATGAGAGATGCCCCAAACAACATCTAGGATCTTTCAATAGAGAGATCTATGAGTTCATATTTGAGTGGTAATAAGAACCATTATGATAGTATCTTCTAAATCAGTTGTAGGTAGAGTATTTAGGGTGGTGGAGAACCATCTCAAGATTGTGTTCTCTTCTAGTACTATCAGTGTGGAATGTTTGTCCATAAACGCCAACAATGTTCTCAACCCAAAGTTAAGTGTCATATCTATAGTAGAATAGGTTATATTTAGAGGTTCTATGTGAACCTTACATTATAGAACAGTGGAATATAATCAAGATAGGCATTGAAATTAGGAAAAGGCTCAGCTGCCCCTTAGTAGGTCGGTATTTGGAGTTCCACATACCATTTTGGCCAAAGCAAGGGATGCAGTACCCTAGTTCATGAGAAATAGTAATAATCATGGGAAATAACTTAGGGTAGTTAGATTGGAGCCTATGGTAGAGGGAAAAGTTTGTTTCACATTATGCAGACTACTTAAACTATCGTGGATGCAAGACTGTCTACTGTTTGAGGTACAATTCTTATATCATCAACCTTAGCTTGTGTTTTTTTTGATGCAAGAGCATAAAATTATTTTCTATCTACTATTTTTTTCAAAAATTTTAGGATTGGATGCAGAAATAATAGATAGTGTTTTAACCATTGACACACCATTGGGAATGCGATCTGAAAATATCAAATATTGCAAGGTGTGTTCTCTAGAGATTGGTGGTTACCATTTCTTTTGTGAACCATTCATGATGTAAATGATATGCTTTGACATCATTCTTAGAATGTATTGGTTAGTTCTCTAGCGAGATCATATCAACTATTATAGGAGGAGATTTACTTTCCCATCTCCTAAAGGTAGCAACTATTCTCACCAGGGTGAGTGGGATCTTCAGGCTGGTCGTGTGGGACTAATTTATTATAGATTGGATTGTCTCATAATTAAAATCACTGATATTTCTCTATATAATAGTGGAATTAATCATGATTATTTTCCTCCTGTGGTATACCTTTTTAAGATGTATTTCATAATGAGTTCAAGGGTTTACCGCCCTAGTAAGAGATGTTGTTGATGATCGAGTTGGTTCTGGGAGCAGAGCCAGTCTCTTTCCCACATTACCAAATGGAACTAGTAGAGATTCAGGAGTTGAAAATTCAGTTGGAAGATATAGAATCAAAGGTATTCATATGACCTAGTACATATCCTTGTGGTTCTTCTGTTCTCTTCACAAAAAGGCTAGTGAATCTTTTCCCTTATGTGTGGATTATCGAAGTTTGAACTAGATGAGTTTCAAGAACCAATATCATCTTCCATTCATTGATGATATTTTTGATCAGTTGAGAGGTGATGAGATCTTCTCTAAAATTGGACTCATATTAGGATATCATTATTTAATGGAGAGACTATTGGACATAACTTGGTCTGATTTTAGAAGTAGGTATGGCTTGTATGAATTTATAGTGATGTCGTTTGTGTTGACTAATGTTCTTGAAACATTCATGGACTTAATGAATATAATCTTTCAACCTTTTATAGATTGGGTTTTGGTAGTGTTTGTCTATAATATCTTAGTGTACTCCAAGCCAATATATAATCATTCCAATCATCTTGTCATTTCCCTGAGTACATTGAGAGATCATTGTGTTTATTCCAATCTAACCAAATGTTGTTTTTGGATTAATGAATTGCACTTCTTAGGCCATATCATATCAGAGGAAGGAGTGTCAGTGTAACCAGATAAAATCGCAACTATGATATCTTGGAAACAACCAAATAATATCTTCTAAATTCAATTATTTATAGATTTATCAAGTTATTACTGATGTTTTATATATAATTTCCCCTATTTGGCAGCACTAATGTCTGGGATGAAAAGAAATGGGTGTAGTTTTTTTGTTATGATGCTTGTAAAAGTGATTTTCAAGAGCTGAAAGGATGGATGACCTCAGAACCTATCCCCAATTTACCTATTCTAGGTAAATAATATACCATGTAATGTGATGAATATGGATTTAGACTCAGAGTTGTTCTAATGTAGGAGGATCAGGTGGTTGCTTATGTCTCCAGGCAGTTGAGACTACATGAGAGGAATTACACTACCCATGATATGGAGTTAGTGGTAGTGGAACATACCCTGAGATATTGGAGACACTATTTTATGTGTGGGATTTGTGATATATTCTGATCAAAAGAGCCTCAAGTACATATTTTCTCAGCGAGACCTAAAGCTTTGGAATAAGAGGTGGGTTAAGTATCTATAGACTTTCGACTTTGAATTGGATTATACGCCAGACAAGGGAAACATCATTGTCGATTCCTTGAGCCGAATGAAATAGACTGAGGAAGTAAGAGAGTATTATGATGAGTGGTGGATAATGAAACAATTTTTAGATATGCATCTAGATTTTCATTAATCTTAGGGGTGAGTAAATTTGACTTTGACATCCATTATACTTGTGATTTTAGACTGGATTAAGACTGAACAATTTTTGAATATTGAGGTCTTGGTTCTTAGAGAAAAAATATATGGTGGGGAGACACCATCAGGATTGTATCTCAGTAATGTAAATTCTATTCTTTTTCATGTTTGACCATGGGTTTCTATGGGATTTCATATTAAGTTTATGAGAGAGTTTTATGCTTCTATATGGGAGGTCTATGGGCTTTCACACTGAGTTTATGAGGGAGTTTTATGCTTCTAGATGGGAGGTGCATCCTATTTTAACAAATATATATCTTGATCTCCATAGATAGATTTAACGGGTAGGAATGAAGAAGGAGGTGGAAAGCTTCATGAATAGATTATTCACTTGTCTGTAGGAGAAATCTGAGCATCAAATACCAACCAAGATTTTTTAATCTTTACCCATTACTGAGTGGAAATGGGATGATATCACAATGGATTTTGTGATAGGACTACCTAGGATGACCTGTAAGAATGATGTTGTATGGGTTTTTGTGGATAAATTGACTAAGGAAGGACACTTCTTACCTATCATGGAAACATTCACAATTGATGGTTTGGGAAATATTTATGTGTGTGAAGTGGCTTGGTTGCAAAATGTTATGAGGAGTATTGTTTCAGAAAGAGATACTTATTTCACATCATGTTTTTGGAAGGGTCTTTAGAAATCACTCATATCATGAGTTCTTTTAAGAATATCCTATCATCCACATACATAAGTTCAATCTGAATAAACAATTTAGGTTTTGTGGGATATGTTACTAGCCTATGTTTTGGATTTTTGTGGTTCATGGGAGAAAAATATAGCACTCATGGAGTTTTTAAATAATAAGATCTTTGAGGGATCTATTCAAATGGCACATTTTTAGTCCTTGTATGAAATCCCATGCCATTTTCCTCTTTTTTGGCTAGAGGCAAGTGAGTCGTCACTTTTTTGGGACTAGTATCATACAAGATACATCTGATCTGATTTAGTTGATTAGAGTGGGGTTGGTGACCACATAAAGAAGGAATAAATCATATTATGACCATCAGAGATGACACCTAGAATTCAGGGTTGTCCATCACGATTTCTTTTAGGTTTATCCTAGGTTGGGACATCACCGTATTAAAAAACAGGGGAAGCTAGCACCCAGGTTTGTCAGACCATATGAAATATTGGCAAGGTTCGGTCCAAAAACATAATTTTTAATCCTTCCACAACACTACAATCCCATGCATGATGTGTTAAACATGTCACAACTATGAAGATATCATTCAGACCCTTACCATGTGACATATGTAGTAGAGGTTGAGCTTTTTGTAATGCATTATTTAAGGATAATCTGATACATGTGTTGGGTCATAGTGAGAAATAACTTCAATGTAGGGCTATACCATTGGTTTGGGTGAAATGTCAGAATGAGAGAGTCGAATTGGAGACCTAGGATATGGAGTATGATATGAAAACATTGTGTCTATAATTTTTCTATAATACTTTATAGTGACACTTAGAGTAGCTCAAGGGTGATTTTTTTAAGGTGGTGATGCTGTAAGATCCTATTTTTCCTAGGTATGTCTCTCTCTGAATTTTTCATTTTAGCCTTAGTGGCCAAGTCTTATTCTGAGATAGAGATCCTTTTTTGGAGAAAATGAAATAATGTTTGGGGGTGTGTTCTTGTTTTAATTTATGGAGTCTAGGTATAAATGGGCTATGTGTTTCACAAGTTCTGGGTAAGTTGAGAAGCTTTAAAAGGGGTTTTGGTTCTTTGAAAGGAAAATGGGCTTAAAAATCAATTAAAGAACTTTTACACACCATGTAAGGGGATTACACATCATGTAATTGTTCGATGGTTATAATAAAATAAATTCTAGTTGATCGGTCTCTCAGCTTATTCCATTAAAAACATTTATGTGACAAGTAATCACATTACAGACCATGTAAATACCCAACCTACTGTTTTAAACATGATATGCGGTTGATTTTCTTTATAATCTGTTGTGTCTTCTATCCTCTCAACCCTAGGAAATTCTCTAAGTGATTTTGGGGTTCCAAATTTACTTATGGACATCAAGTTTTTGTGATAAGTCCATGATAATTTCTTTTGGTTAGGTTTTTCATTCTCTCCCTTGGTTTTCCAATCGTTACAGTGAAATCCCTTAACAAAGTGCATTGTTGGTTTTGACCTAGATTAATTTTGATCTAGAGACCTATTTGAAATCATATATATGTTATTCCATGTCATAATTTTCTATTGGATTTTTTTGGATCATGAGTTAAAGGTATGGTTTGATAGTTTCCAAGTTTATGAAATATTGTGATTGCACTGTCATTGTGTGTGCCAAAATCAATTAATTAACTGAATGGTATTGTTCCATGAAGTCCTTTGTTGCAATTGGATTCTGAACAATATTATGTCTACCTATGGGGTGAGTTAATCATGATTATAATTGAATTTATAAATGATTTAAAGTATGTTTAGCATGACATGTGACCTAGGGAGATTTCTTGTTATAGAATCCCTAAATTTTTGGCTTATTGATTATTGATATAATTGTTAATAAATCGTGAATTAAATTGAAAGTTTAATATGATAAAAGAATGATAATTCCCATAATTAACCATTGATAATTGTGATGTGATATTATGATATGCATGATATATGATACGGATTCTGTTTCATGCTCTAATGCTTATTTATCAGGCTCAGACCTGGAACTTGTATACTAAAATGTTGTATTGCTGATATTGAGAGGGATCATTCCAGTACCATGCTATAATGATTATAGATGGTGGGATATTCCCAGTACCATGATATAATTCTTATAGGAATTTAACATAGAATTCTGTAATGCTTATAGGGCTGGAATGCTATAATGCTTATAAGGTTTTGACCTAGATTTTTCATTATGACTATACCATGGTTGAAAGACATGATTAGAGGTATTCTACCATGAGTAAAAATCATGTTATTTTACAATACTTATATGGTGGTGGTTGGCATGGTCATAAGACATACTAAGAGATATTTCGAAATGGAGTCGTAATATGTTGTATTTCTTTTTTTATTAATTTTTAAAATTAATCAATTCACTTGGTTATCACTTTATTTCATAAACTTATTACCAGAGTAGTTTTTTAGACAAGATGGTTCAAAAATACCAGGCTATACTCGCACCCTATTCGGGCCTCCATTTGGAACCTGAGAATATTTCATGGATTTAGGTTTAGACAAGGGAAAATGAAATTACTTTTGATTGCTTGTTTTGCTGTTGGACTGGAGTTTGGAGATGAGACTGATGTGGGGTTTAAGAGTTTGATTATTTTATTCTAGTCTACTAGACATTTTCTTGTATTATTATATCACAAGATATAATTACATTTTTTCATGTCATTATATTATTCTTTATTTATTTATTATATAATTTACTTTACTTTTATTATTGTATTCCAAATTTTATTCACTCTAATTATTTATGTTTTATTATGATTTTTTTTATTTCTATAACACTTCATACTAGGGGGTATAGTCTCCAACTATAAAATTCACACCCTCCCTACTATTCAACATCCTCTAGCATACAGGGAGGCAGGGTTGAGGTCTCATGACCAACCATTTCTTTCCAGATGAGAGAGTGCCAGATTGGGGGATGTTATAAGTATCTTTGTGGAATCACCTAACTAGATAATTATGACATATTCATAAAGAAAATTATATATAGTTAACTCCATCATCATTAATCAATGAATTTTAGGTATATATTGGACCCACCCATCATCATATATAATTTCAAAGAACTAAAAAATAAATAAAAACATATGGGATTACACTTTCATTATAAAACTCATAAAAACATTTATGATTCCTTCATAACTTAATTAACTGATGGACATGAAAAGGGATTATATATAATTTCATTTAAACATATTTATAATCTATCTAGATAAATAAGGTGGATATTATCATTATATATTATACCCAGTGGATCATAAAAATCCTCAATGTATGTTGAAAAATTTGAAAAATACTTTCATAAAATCATTAGAAATATTTTTTGAAAAATAAGAAGAAATATCCTTTTTTTGGAAACATTTAAAAATGAAAAATTCATATAAAATTTGAAAAATAATTTTATTTTAAAAAACATAGGAAAATATATTGGAAACTTATTAATGAATAATTTATATAAAACTAGGAAAAGGCAGTCGACTAATAAATGTTAAAAAACATTCTTTTTATACATTTGTAAAGTGAGTCAAAAGTTACCCATGAAAAAATGTTAAAAAGATTCCTTTTGAAAACCATTGTAAATAAATTAAAATATATTAAAAATTAAATTTAAACAATATTTTAATTATATTGTATAAAATTATTGAAATAATATAAATAACATGGATGTGGAAGAGAATATGATTTGGGTAAAAGGCATCAAAACCTTAAGAGAAAATAAAAACCATTTAGAGATTTTTAAAACCAGAATACCTTGAATAAAATAACATGAAAATAAAATTTAAATGTAATTAATAAAATATAAAATTGATCTAATACAACATAAATAAAGTATATAATCTATATAAATGAATAAAGGTTCATAACACTAAACACGTCTTAAAGAAGGAAAATTGAGATGTCAAATCTTTATGGCTTTGGTAACATTTTGATAAAAACCCCTTGATAGAGAGAAGATAAATTAAATACCATGAATAAATAAAAAATCATGATATATAATTTTAAATGTAAATTAGATACACTATATAGAAAAAAGTTCGCGCATATTAAAAAAATATGTCTCAATGAAGGAAAGTTTGAGATGAGAAACCAAAATAGATTTTATAAGACCAGAATCAATATCCATTTAAACAGATAACTTAATTGGGATCTTTAAATACAATTAATTATACTCAAAATATTATATAATATATCCATGGGGTAATTAATCAAAAGAACACCATATAAAAGGAAACACAATGTGCAATATGAAACACATCGCAAGGAATTGAAATTAAGACTAAGAAACCCTTACCACAGACTTCCACATAGTTGAATGCACTCTAACATCCTTATAAAATTAATTTATATTTATTATTATTATGAATAATAGCTTTATTTATAGTTATTTTAATTAATAACATCCATTTATAATTCTTTATTTCTTTTATATTAATTATTTATTTTCAAAATTAATATTCTGGTGTTAATCATTTTATTTTCCTTACATGCCTCAGTTTGGAGATTCCATTCCTTAAGTATTGTTCATGAAGATTTATGTTATTTTAATTTTTTTTATTAAATTGAAAAATAAAATAAAATAATATTTATAAGATGAATATAAATAAAAGATAATTGAATGAAGTTATTACTTATATAGTGCCTCAATTTTCTCATTTTAGGAGATTATATTTTACGATGAACATTTATTGTTAATATTATTACTAGAATTAAAAATTAAATTTTTAGGAACTTAATAATTTGATAAATATAATATTTATTCATTAAATCAATTTTTATAATCATCCCTGTAAGGCAATGATGAAAAATAAAATACCTCATTCATGAATGCAGTGGTCCACACGTAACACATACATCGTTTTCATTTTCTAATGAATGTGAGGAAAGTAGTCAGTCGTTGTTACATAATCATAGTAAAATTTAATTTTACTAATGATACTTAATTAATTATATAATTTTATTATAGTAAATTTGGATGAGGTGGAAGAATAAATAAATTTTAAATAACTTAGTTAAGACAATTACCTATTCCTTTGATATGTTTCTTTCGATTAAACTTAAGGTCTTTGGAAGAGAGGTTTATGATCTCAACAAGGTCTTAGAGAAATGGAAATGGAATGTGGAGATGGATTTTTTTTGAATTTTTAGATAAAATTATACTCATATATGTCTTTGGAAAGGTTGTATTGAGTTCTATTTTATTGTAAAATAACAACGACATTTCTAAAAATATTTAATTTTTAAGGTTAATGAATGTAATTTTAATAAATTAAAGTGGCTCATAAATGGGAAATTTCTGATATTATATTCCATTTTTCATAAAATTGACTCAAGATAATCTTTTTAAATCAATTAATAAAATATTGTTTAACATTAAATACCCTTTAAATTCATTTTCATGACTATTCACATAATGTGAATTCATTGATATCTAAATAACCATGGAATTAGAATTTAATCATTAAAATTACTTATTAACTACAATGGCCATTAATAAAAGTCATGAAATGATCCTTTTAATCCAAATATTGTCACATTTAATATTTTATACCATCACCTTTTTACATTTCTACTACTTGTAGAAGCATTGTGTTAACACTAAATAAGAGTTTTAGAAAATTATAAAATTATTTAAAGTTAAAAATATATTACTAATGATAATATAATTTATTAATATTTAATATTATCATCTATAACCATATATAATATATTTTCATTCTTATTCTTATCCTAAAAAAATTTTAAAGATATTATCTGAGGGGGATGGAATTCTTGAAAATACTTATTTTATTAATATATAATAAATGTTATGACAAATTAAAGTGTCTAAAAATTATTAAATTTGTAAGATAGGATAATTTATGTTGATAATCCACCCAAAAAATCAATTATGGATATGTTTATTTGATATTTGAATCCTTATCCATTTGTTTAACCCCCTCTTTAAACCGTTTAACCTTTACTTTGGTGACAAATATTTACTGTGGTAACTGATCTTTATAAAAAAATAAAATTTATCATATTACTAAATTTAATCCTTATGATTCCAAATATTTTAAATATTTTTAAAAATTAAATTCCTATACGTGTTAAAAACTAATTTTAATATAAGTATGCTTAATACAATGAAAAATGGTTTTTAGGAAAATTTCTTTCTAAGCATAAAAATGAATTTTCACCAAAATGATGTATATGTGACCTCCCGGACCTGGATGCCACTTAATGGGTTCCCCAATTCTAGTGGGCCACATGGCCACAAGTTTATCTCCCCAAATTCCATAGGCTGCCGACTAGCAGTGAGGGACTAGGGTGTGTCTTTGGGGAGACTATGCCCTCATTAGCAGAGTGTAGCACATCAGAAGGAATATAAACCGTAGTAAAAGGTGGAAGCATTATAAATAAATAGTAGAAGAAAACCAATGCAATAGATAAATGAGAATAATAATAACTGTATCAACTAGAATAATTATGATGTAATGTCATGTCACTAGAAAACTGGAAAACATGGATACAAGACAATAGGCATAACATGTTCCCCAAAGTAAAAGAAAACAAAGGCTATTCCAAGCATCTAGTGATCCAACTTGGTCATATACTATCAAGATCCATACTAATAGTAAGAAATCAAGTGTTTTAAGTCGTATAATTCCCTTTATCAACACCTGCATCTATATAATCTACTCCGGGTAGAAAACGGTGCCCAGAGAGGGTGTGAGATAAATCTCATTGGGCCACCACCAACAATGTCTATAACCTTTGGCCCATGAAATGGAATATAACAGTGTGTAGGAATGCATATATAAAGTAAAGAAAATAGTATAACATAACTAAATACCCAAGTACCTGCTTCATCTCTCAGCTGGTGTCTGAACATGTAACCAGGTCATTAATTATGTAATTACCATTTAATGTTAATAGGTCACGTGAGGCATAACCGGCACTGACATCACCTCATGATTTTATAAGTAGTGATGGTCCCAAGACATAACAAGGAAACCTGAAAATGATATCCAGTGAGGGAATTCCAGAGTAATAACCAAGGTAACATAGATCACACAAAATGCTAACTCAAGAGTATCTGAGTCTAGCTAAGGGGTAAGAGTGTAATCCAAGGAGCATAATCCAAGGCATTCCACAATAACGCCGACTGATTCCAAGGTTATCGACCAAGGTAAAATGGGTCTAAGAAAATATAGGGCCCTATAAGATTTCACTATGGAACCTACTAGTCAATGATATATCCTAGGAGTGTATCTGAGGTATCCTGTAATAATGTAAAGGACCATGCAATGTTATACCGAGAATTAGAGGAATGGATAAGAACAAGAGTCTAGGTGGGTATCAACCTAAGCAAACCAAATACTTGAATTGGAATGGGGTTCCTGAGTCCCAAGGTATTATTCTCTTAGAATCCAAGGCGAGTTCAAGTCAGTCCATTCCTATTTGATATTTTAATCATGTAATCATTTATTAGGTTCAATCATTGTCTTCTATTAGTTTGGATTTTTCAAGTAGTGTTGCAACCGTTTAATCAAGTATTTATTAACCATTAAGTAATATTCAATTATTGAGGTTCACTAATCTTCCTTCCATCAATATGGAAGGGGTGCTACAGACATGTAACCTTTATTTAGTCTCTTTTTATAAGGCGAAGTTATATACTTAGTATAATTGTCATTCCACATTTCGCATTTATTAATCATTTCAAAACACTTAACTTAGGTGGGTCAAGTGGTGAGCATAAATGGTACATTCCATTATGAAATTATCATTAATAACAAGTCATTTATTATAAGAAGACTCACCTTTAGTAAGGCCAAGCAAGGGAACACCCAAACGGTGGCTCAAACGTGCCGAAACACTAAAACCCAGTTATGGCATAACCTTCGTCATGAGGTGGATTGAGTTGTGGGTGTAAGCACTAACAACTAATCACATATATGGAAATATAATAGCCATATTATTCTAAAAATTATAACCATGTAAAGTAAATTTAAGAAATGGACTCTAATGAAATAAGTGGGCCCTAGACGAATATTCCAAAATCAACAATCTTTAGGGATGAGTTATAGACCACCCACATTAGGGTTTTATGATCCTTCTCCTCCTATATCAGCCATTGATTTTCCTAAGATCAGAGTGGATCATTTTTCACCCAACATGAAAAATGGAAGCTTGATCAGATGTAGGACGAAGAAGTTCTCTTGATCCCTTAATTTGGCCTTCAAAAAGCCCCAAAATGAGGGGAAAAGGGGTTCATCCTGCTGGTTCTCAGATTAGGGAGGAAGGTTTGTCTTAATAGATCATTAAGGAAAAAATATAAATTTACCCAGAAATTTAGCTTGTGCACGGTTTGTCCAAACAATTTTTCAAACCGTGAGCAAACCCTGCGAGACTGTTCTGCCCAAAAAAACATCCTCCACACAGTTTGATCAAACCATGTGCAAGCCATGAATGGGTACCTTGGAAAAAATGGGCATTCACACAGTTAGGCCACATGGCCGTGTGCCAACTATGCGCCAACTTTGTGAAGTGGATATCTCTGAAAAAACACAATCTACACGGTTTACTCTAAATCGTGCTCCAATCCAGTATTCCAAAATCAATAAAAATGTTAGTATTCCATCCAAAAAGATGGGTTCTAGGTTCTAAATAATCCTTGAATACCCTTGGTATCTTTACTAAAACATTAGGCATCCATATTAGGTCCAAAGTAAATATTTAGACTAAAAATTAAATTGTCCATATCTGAGTGAAAAGCTGAGTTCTTACAGTCTTCCCCCTAAAAAGAAATCACCCCCCGAGTTCTCCTTACAAGGGTGAAGATATGATATCGGAGAACAACTCTGACCACTGAGAATGTACATCAGCTTCCCTATCCTAAGTCTCATCCTGTACTTGGCCCTGATGACATAGCCCCCGTACGAGAGGGACATACTTTCATTGGAGAGCCTTCCTGCTTTGGTCAACAATGCATACTGGATATTCCTTAAAGGCCGCATCAGTATCTAACTCAAATTCCTCTAGATAAAATGTAAGATATATGTCGGAATGATATTGGTGAAGCTATGAGATATGAAATACTCTATGCATGGAATGATACCTCTGAGGTAGTAGCAACCGATTGGCTATCGGCCCGACTCTCTTTAGATTTTAAAAAGCCTGACATAATGAGGTGATAGCTTTCCTTGCTTTCTTAACTGTCTATGACCTAGCCTGGGTGATACCTAGAGAAAAAAGATCCCAAACCTTGAACTTGAGTGTTTTCTTACGGTGATCAACATAAGATTTCTGCCTAGATTGAGAAGTAGTCATACACATTCTGATCAGCTGAACCTATTCTGAAGTATCCTAAACAAGACGATGACCTAGTAGGGTGGCCTCACCTACCTCAATCCGAGACAAGGGTGAACGACATGACCTACCATATAAGGCCTCAAAATGATCCATCTGAATCATCACTAGAAAATTATTATTATAAGAGAAATCGACGAGAGGGATATAATTCTACCAAGAACCACCAAAATCAAGGAAACATGCTCGATGAATATACTCTATAACTTGTATCATTCATTATGATTGTCCATCAATCTGATGGTGAAAAGATATGCATAAAAGCACTTGAGTCCCCAATGGTTTCTACAAGCCTTTCCAGAACCGTGAATTGAAATGAGCATCCCTATCTGAAATGATAGTATGTGGAACCATTTTTAGTCGTATGATCTCACAGATATACAGTATTCCCAACTCATCTACTAAGAAAGTCTTCCGTATAGGAATTAAGTGGGATGATTTCGTTAGTGAATCAATGACTGCCCATATAGCATCACTTCCCCTCAATGACCTAGGTAATCTGACTATGAAATCCAAAGCAACATCCTCCCATTTCCATTCCAGGATAGAAAGAGACTGTAACAAGACTGAAGGTATTTGGTGTCCGTATTCACATGCTGATAGGTGGAACACCTACTGATGAAGCTTGCAATTTGGTGTTTCATTCCATGACACCAATACTGGCGTCACATATCTTGATACATCTTCGAGATTCCTGGATGAACTGCCCACTGAGAAATGTGAGACTCTTTCATAAACTCCTCTCTCATATATACAAGAACCCAGATATGTCCATGTAGATGCAAGACGTTGTCTTTATCCATAGACCAATCTAGAGGTTGATTATCTCCTGATATACTCTCACGAAGAACCAAACATTCAGGATTTGAAAACTACCTTCTCTTCACCTTCTCAAGGAGGGAAGAGGTAACTATTAAGGCTGAGAGGTAAGACTACGCATGACTATCATTAAACTTCAGATAAATATTAGAATAGAGGGCCATTAGCTTCCATTCATCACTAGTTTCTTGTACGGCCTGTGTTTGAGTTTTCCAACTCAGAACATCTGTGATCACATCACCATTTCTAGGCATATAGGCAAGCTAAAAATAAAATTATTGTATATATTCGACCCATATTTTCTATCTAAGGTTCAAGTCAAGATGATAAAAGATATAGTTGAGGATCTTGTGATCTGTATACACCACAAAGTGCTCAAATAATAGGAAATGTCTCCAGAAACACGAAGAATAAACAACTGCTACTAGCTCGAGGTCGTGCGTTAGATAATTTTTCTTGTGAGTCCTTAACTTCCAAGATCCATATGTAAAATCTTTGTATTCTTGCGTCGAAACTATTTATAGTAAAATGCCTGATACATCAAATAAGATGATATAACCTTTACTAGGTTCTAGAATAATTAGAATCAGTGCTAAGACAAGCCTCCCTTTCAGTTCCTGAAAGGCTTTCTCACATGATTTTGACCACATGAACTTAACACCATTATTTTTAAGTCCAGTAAGGGGTGAAGAAAGATGTGAGAATTCTTGTATGAAGTGCTGGTAATATCCAGTGAGCCCTAAGAAACTCCTAATGTCAAACAAGTTCTTAGGATGGTACCAGGAAACTACATCACTAACCTTTTTAGGGACTACAGAAACTCCCAATTCTGAGATAATATGACCCAAGATATGGACCTTGTCGATTCAAAAGTCACACTTATCAAGCTTGGGATAAATATGAAGCTATCTTAGTGTACTAAGAATGATCTCAAGATGTTTTACATGGTCGTTACGAGTGAGAGAATACACCAAGATTTTGTCCACAAAGATCATGACAAAAGTGTCAAGATAGGGGTAAAAACCCTATTCCTCAAATCCATGAAAATTTCAGGTGCATTCGTAAGACTGAACGACATAAAAAGATACTCATACAAACCATACCTACTAGAAAAATCAATAAAAGGTATGAATGATGGCCTGACTCACACCTGATGATAACCTAATGTCTAGTCAATCTTAGAGAACACCTTTTATCCTCAGTGTTGGTCAAAGAGATCATCTATTCAAGGAAGTGGGTATCGATTCTTGACCATGAGCTGGTTCATCCTTCTTTAATTTATGCATAGATTTAAGGTTCCATCAACCTTCTTGGAGAAAAGAATAGGTGAACCCCAAGAGGACGTACTAGGTCATATAAAGCCTTTGGCCTCAGGGTCCTCTCTATGCCTCTTGAGATCATGAAGCTTAGTAGGTTCCATCCTGTATAGAGGAATGGACACTAGATCTTCTCTGGGAATAAGCTAAATTATAAAATCTACGTCTCCCTTAGGAGGTAAGCTAGAAAATTCATCAAGAAAGAATTCTCTAAAACAATAAAATATTGGAGGGAAATCAGTTTGAAGCAAATACTGATCCTCCATGAAAATCTTTTCAATATGGGTGGACACTTCTCCTATACCATGATGCTTCAGTCCATCTCTCCCAGCATGGGCATCCCAATCACCTATAAAAAGATAACTACTCCCTTCTGGTGATGTAAAAGAAACCTTATGGCAATAACAGTCTAAAAAGTCATGATAGTTGAATAACTATTCTATCCAAAGAATGACATCGAAGCCCGTAATCTGGAGAAAAAAGTGATTCCACAAGAAAGGGTAACTTCCAACCTCTAGGGGACATTCCTTGCACTAGTGTATGCCCTCTGTCTGTATTACCAAGAGTGTGTCAAGGGTCATTACACCATAGTGATATTGTATCTCTAGTTCAAGAATTTCCACGAGAGATATAGAAGTGAAAGAGTTTGAAGCACCAATATCAAACAAAGTAGAGACAATAGTGGAGTCTACTAGAATAGTACCTCATAATCTAGATGGTCCTACATCTTGATCCTCAGGTATCGAATATAAAGCATGCAACAGACCTGATCTAGGACCCTGTGAAACAGATAGACTACCATGGTCACGACTGCTCTAATGGTACTGCTGGTGATCAAGGGTCGAACTAACATGACCAAAAACTCCTCCTCAGCTAGAATTGCTAGTGATACTTTAAATCCATGAGTGATGTAGTGAAAAAGAACTCGCTCCTATAGGTGGAGTGGATGTTGATCATTTTCCACATGAAGCTGTTGGAAAGGTCTGGTAGAAACACTGAAGATGACCCATACAACCGCAATCCTAACACTCCAATCGCTCTCTATCACATTGGGGCTTCTTATGCCCCAGTATTCTATACTGATGGCACACCAGAGAGCTATCAAACTGAAAACTATGACTACCACTACCCTGACCAGAAACCTCAATGGAACATTTTCTGCCTCTGGAAGAACTACTGGCCTGACGCAGTACTGATCCTTTAAACCTGGTACTTGTGCCATCCCTCAAGTTAGGTTCAGTGATAAGGGCCTGATCAAATATTGCATAAAATGTAGTAATGCTAAAGATATTCATATAAGTTCATATGGCATACTCGAGCGCATCCTCAAAATGTCTAGTATGAGAATAATCATCTCCATCTAGAAGTGGTGAAAAAACATTGTAAATCAGTGAAACATGCTGAATATTCGATAACTAACATATAACCCTACTCGATATTCATGAGATCTATGGCTCTGTCAGCTCTTAGTGCTTGAGGAAAGAACTGATCATATAAGGTAGTCTAGAAATCAACCCATAACATACCCTAATGACGACCGACCTAGGTAACCACATCCCACAAACGCTTGAATAGATCTCGAAGAATGTTTTTAGAAAGCTTGACTCTCCACTCTGGAGGTGTTTACAAAAGCTCAAAGATAGACCGTATTTCCCCTAGCCAAGACTCAGCAACCTGGGAACCGCCATCCCCTAAAAAAGTAGGAGGATGCTGCTGTTGGAACTCGCGGGTCAGATCATCCATCACAAGTTCAACCCATGGGGCACCAAGCATGGAATTCATCAGACGTACGAAACCATCAAAGACTTGGGAATCAATTCCCTAATCAAGTAAAGTAGGTGGTTCCTCAAGTGGAACTCCTAGAGTAAGACTGGAGGCTCAGGGCCCACCATGCCCAGAGCATGGTCGTCACCACTCTCTTGGTGAATGACACGAGGATGTCTTGGTGGCATTGGTCTACAAATGCCCAGAAAACACCTTAGAATAAGCTTAGGAGAATAAGTTTACATCACTAGCGATAACTAAATGTAATAAAACTAACTACCCAAGTAATATTACCCAAACTACCCACTTACATGGTCGGGTATCCATAAGTTCTCAAGTTTAAGTTTATGTTTATGTTTGTAGTTAATTCCCAGGTTCACTCCTTTACCTTCCATAGACATGACAAGGTGGGATAATGATGTTCAACCAATTCATTTTAGATTTACGGAGTCACTTTATAATGGATATCCATTACAGATGAATCAGTTCCCATAAATCTTTCACCAGAAATGGAACCCATTTATTTATAGCACAATTTATTGACTCGGTAAATTTCTTATCCCAACCCATGAGGGCCCATACACCTCATGAATTCAGGAAAGCAATCACTCAATCACAACCAAAGTAATATAAGTACAAGTAAACTATCACAACATCACTCAACAATCTCCAGCATATCAAGCAATGCAAAGTAGTGAAATAAACCTATATGGCATGGCAATATGCATGACATGTGAACTCTAGGTGCCTATAATGATGCATATAACAATGCTCCTAGCCCTCATATCATCTGGATAAGGATTAAATAAATTATCAAATAGAGTAATAATCAATAAAACCACACAACATGTGCATCACCCAATGGTGAAACAATATCAATTGTAATAGGAAAAATAATAATAATTATTATAATTACGGAAAAATGGTTTTTAACCAAAAAATGGGTCCATGACACCCAAGCATGACTTATGACCAAGTCCCAAGAATTCTAATTCTCAAATATATTATCTTCAAATAGTAAATAAAGAAAAGAAACCTCCCTTTGATACCAATTTGTGGTGTCATGGACCAAGATGCCACTTAATGGGTGCCCCGGGCTCAGTGGGCCACATGGACACAAGTGCATCTCCCCAAACACCATAGGATTCCGACTAGTAGTGAGGTCCTAGGGTGTGTCCATTAGTAGACTATGCCATCATTAGCAGATTTTAGCACAACAGAAGGAATATAAACATTAGTAAACAGTGGGAGCAATATAAATAAACACCAGAAGAAAACCAATGAAATTGGTAAATGAGAATAATGATGATTTAATGTCATGTAACTTGAAAAATGGGAAACATGGATAAAAAAAAGGAATAACATGTTCCACAAAGTAAAAGAAAACAAAGGCTACCCCAAGCATCCCGAGATCCAACACGATCATCTGCTATCAATCTCTATCCTAAGAGGAAGAAATCGAGTGTTTGAAGTTGTATGCTTCCCTTTTCCAACACCTGAAACCATGTAATCTACTCTGGGTACCAAACGGCTCCAATAGAGGGTGTGAGATAAATATCAGTGTACCACCCCCAATGGTGTCTATAACCTCAGGCCCATGCAATGGAATATAGCAGTGTGAAGGAATGCATATATAAAGTAAAGAAAATAGTATAACATAAATAAATACCCAAGTACCTGATTCAACTCTGGGATGATGTCTGAACATGTAAAAAGGTAATTAATTACGTAATCACCATTTAATTTTAATATTTCAGTTGAGGCATAGCCGACAAAGACATCACCTCATGATAGTATATGTAGTGAAGGTCCCAAGTCATAACAAGACAACCTGAAAATGATATCCAGTGAGGGAATTCTAGGGTAATAACCAAGGTAATGTAGATCTCACATAATGCTAACTCAAGAGTATCTAAATATATCTAAGGTGTAAGAGTGTAATCTAAGGAGTGTAATCCAAGGCATTCCACAATAAGGCGCCTACTAAGTCCAAAGTGATTGACCAAGGTAAAACGGGGCTAAGAAAAGACAAGGCCCTATGGGATTTCACCATGGAAACTAATAGTCAACATTGGATCCAAGTAGTGTTTCCAAGTTAACCTATAATAATGTAAAGGCCCCTTTGGTTGTATATTGGGAATCCAAGGAATAGATAAGAACCACATTCTAGGTGGGTATCAACCTAAGAAAACCACATCCTTGAATCGAAATGTGGTTCCTGAGTCTCAAGGTATTCTTCTCTCAGAATCCAAGGTGAGCCTGTGTCAATCCATTCCTATTTGATATTGTAATCATGTAATCATTCATTAGGTTCAATCCATATCTTACATTAGTTTGGATAGGCCAAGTATCATTGGAACCATTTAATAAAGTCTTTATTAACCTTTAAGGCATATTCAATTATTGAGGTTCACTCGACTAACTTCCATCAACATGGAAAGGGGTGCTACTGACATGTAACCTTTATTTAATCTCTTTTTATATGGCCAAGTTATATATTTAGTATATTTTCCATTTCATACTTCACATTTAATAATCATTTGAAAAAATTTAGATTAGGAGGTTCAAGTGGTGATCATAAATGGTAGATTCCATTATGAAATTATCATTAATAACAAGTCATTTATTATAATAAGACTCACCTTTAGGAAGGTCAGACAGGGGCACACCTGAATGGTGGCTCAAATGTGCTGAAACACTAAAAACCAATTATGGTATTACCTTTGACATGGGGCAGATTGAGTTGTGGGTGTAACCACTAACTAATCACATACATGGAAAGAGAATAACCATATTATTTTAACAAGTATAATCATGGAAAGTAAATTTAAGAAACAACATTCGATGAAGCGGTGGGACCCACACAAATATTCCAAAAATCAAAAAAACTTTAGGGATGAGTTATAGACCACCCACCTTAGGGGAGTAAGATCCTTCTCCTCTGGTATCAACCCTCACTTTGCCTCAGATTGGAGAAGATCATAGCGTATCTAACGTGACGAAAAAAAGCTTGATCATATGTCGGATAAAGAAGATATCTTGATCTCTAGATTTAGCCTTCAAAAAGGTCAAAAATGAGATGAAAAGGGGTTAATCCCACTGGTTCTCAGATTATGGAGGAAAGGGTTGGGTTAATAGATCATTAAGGTCAAAACTAGAAATTTACCCACAAATTTAGCCTGTGCATAATTTGTTCTCACGATTTGTTAAACCGTTCTCAAACAGTGCCAGACAGTTCTGCCTGAAAAGACATCCTCAACACGGTTTGATCAAACCATGCACAATCCATGCATGGGTACCTAGAAAAAAGGGGCATTTTCATGGTTAGACCACATGTCCATGCGCCAACTATGCAAGGTGTCTCTGTCTGAAAACACACCATCCACACTGTTAGGAAAACCGTGCGGAATTTCCGTAGGGTTTACTCTAAACCGTACACCAAGCCAATTTTCCCCAAAAATCTGAGTTTTGGGTTCTGAACAATCCCCAAACACCCTCGGGACCTTTACTAAATCATTAGGCATCCATATTATGTCTAAAGTAAATATTTAGACTAAAAATTAAAGGTTCCACACCGGCGTGAAAACTGTTTCTTAAAGTATATTTTTTATTTTAATGAAATTTATGTGTTTATGAATAAAAAAGAGATTTATGTGACTTTAAAAGTATGTTGAGAAATAATTTTTTCTTTTGAATACTTAATTAAATAAAAATTTTCTGAAAATATTTTTTATTTTTAAAAAATATAACTTAAGTTACAAAATATGAATCATGACTTAATTAATTAAACATAATTATTTAAATTATTTATTTAACATTATTGAATATATTTCTGGTTTATTAAAAGTTTTTAATTTTTTTTAATTTATTTCTGTTTCATGATAATGTCATAATAGACCCAAAATTTATAAAAACGATATTTCCATAGTGAACCTAAAAATCGACCATCTTAAAAAAAGAAAAAAAATTCACCCTAAGATAATTTTACTTAATTAATCTAAAAATGAATTTTAGTTTTCCAAATTAAAAATCCAATGTTTAGAAAATTAACTTTAAAATAAAACTATATAATATGTATAAAAATAATTTATTTGAAATAAAACACATTTGTTTTTAAATGGAAAACTATATCACTGTTTCAAAGATTTATAATTTTTTTATCATAATGAATTATTTATCTAAAATGAATATAATTTTATGAAATATTTAATAATTTAATAATTTTTATCATAGTTAAAATTAAGAAATTATGTTAAGTAAATTTACCTTACCTAAAAATAAAACATACTTTTTGAGATGAGATTAATTTTTTTTAAAGGGAGAACAAAACATAATTATTAAGAAAAAAGAGATTACAAGAGTCTAAAGTATGCGATAATGTTACAATATTTTTCATGAAAAAAAATCAGATCAGCGGGGAGGTCATCAAACCAGGTGTTGTCTTGACTGGCCCCCATGTTGGCAAGGCCATCTGAAACCGTGTTGGCTTATCGATACACATGTTTGATGATATAGTTGTTATCTTAAATAGAACGGTTTCAATCCATCCAATGGGAAGTAATCGACCAAGAAAGATGAGTTACGCCATTCTAAATCGCTTACACGATGGTCATCAATTCACTTTCAATCCAGAGATTGTTCCAACCAAAGAGGATGTCAAAGTCAATGGCATGGATCAAAACTAGAATCTCAGATTCTATAGAGGTTTCATAGACACATTTTCCCATGAAACATCCTAGAATTTTCCTGGGATGATTCTTGAAGAGCACACCACATCCTACAGGCCCCGAGTTTCCCTTGGAGGCACCATCAATATTGATTTTGATCCTTCCAGGTAGAATGGCCCTCTAGAAACCTCTAGGTTTCGATGTGGTTGAAAGAAATTGATGTTTATTTGTAGCTGCTTCAAGATACCAAATTCATTCATGGTGTTGTGGCAATGACCCTTCGGTGAAAAATAACCACCATGTATAGCAATAAGGATCCACATCTGTCCTGCATTACGATTGAGTGAGAAATTGTGATGGATAATATATTTTCGATCATACTAGATCACATGGTGGAGTTTAGAAACTGTAGAGAGGAAAAGGTATTTGATTTTTTGAGAACCTTCCATTTCTGCACATTTCTTTACTTGAGTTCGAACAGAGTAAAAAAACAACCATATTCAATAAAAAATGTGATGAATATAATTATAAAGAGCATAAGAAGTAGAAAAATAAATAAAAAGGTGGTTGGAATCTTCACTATGTTGATTCCAGATTCTACACTTAGAGTAAAGTTGGATACCAAAGGATTAAAGATTTTTTTTTGTGGGAACTCTATTGTGAGCAAGATGCTAGATGAGATTCAATCTCAAAGGTTTAATCCAAGGTTTGTTAAAATATTTGATCCAAGTATAATCAATCTCGGAATCACCACAATAATGATTGTAGATATTTTTAGAGGCGAGCATACCATTGTGAGTTGGTTCCCAAACCCAAAAATCCTCACTGTGAGAAAAAAGAGTAATTTTCAATAACATTCAGAATAGTATCATGGAGGTGATTATGTTGATAATTTAAAATATATTTGATAGTGTAGTTTCTGTTTTTAGAAGTTTAATATAAAGAAATCATAGAAATTAAAGGCGTGCTAGCCCAGTTGTCCAACCAAAATTTCATGGAAGAGTTATGGGAGACCATCAATTTGGCATTAATCATAAATTTGTTGAAGGAGTGTCTGATGGAAGGCCAAATGGAAGAATTAATGAAACTAGAGTTTCCCATCTTAATTTTGGTAAGGAATATATTTTTAAGAAAGGTGATAGCATCTGAAGGATTATGAATAAGGTTTCAAGTAAGTCTAGCCTGAAGGGATTTATTGAAGAGTTTTATATTTTTAATACCAATTCCACCATTCTCAATGGACTTACAAGAAATTGACTAGGGAAAAATCACGAGATTTCTTTCCAGGGTACTACTAGTCTAGATGAAATTATTAATGGTGACATTTATTTTTTTAATAAGACCAATAGTCCATTTATAGACCATCATGGAGTAAACTATTTTGGAGACAATAGTTGATTTAACAAGGCAAGCCCTACCTGCCATGGAGAGTGCCTTACCCTTCCACACAGCTAACTGTTTAAGAAATTGGTCAATAATAGACACAAAATGATAGGATTTGTGCCTACCCCAAAAGATAGGGACACAAAGATAAGTGAAAGTAAGAACACCTTATTTAATACCAAGGTCGTTGATAATGCTACATTTTTGGTTGGAGGGGACGTTTTTACCAAAGAAGATGCAGGATTTGTTCCAACTAATAGTTTGGCCAAAAAACTCTTTATAGTGTGATAGCATAGGTTTGAGGCTGGGGATGTTCCTTTTATCAACTTGAAATAATATAATGATGTCATCATCATAAAAATGGTGAGTAAGATCATTTACATTCCAAGATATATGAATGAGTTTCAGTTTATTATGGGCCACCAGATGATTAATCAGGCAACAAAGATAGTTTTCTACTATTGAGAGAAGGATTGAAGAGAGAGGATCACCTTGTCTGAAACCTTTAGTGTATTTAAAATATCATTTGGGGGAGCCATTAATCAAAATGTAGATAGACGTTGAGTTGAAAATAGTTCTGATCGCATAGATAAATTGTGCATTAAAACCAAAGCCTTACAGGAATTTGAATATGAAGCTCCAATCTATTGTGTCAAAGGCTTTACTGATGTCAAGTTTAATAGTAATGTTACTTCCTCTGTTGTGTTTATTCAAGTTGTTGAAACATTCTGTATTAAGACAGATACTGTCTTGAATGGATATTCCCTTTATGAAAACAAATTGGTTCTAGGAGACAAATTTATCCATGATGGTGGAAGGTCTGTTAGTAATGATTTTAGTGATAATTTTATATATAGTATTGATAAGAGAAATGGGTCTAAACTGATGAGTATTATAGGCATTATCCACTTTAGGGATTAAGGTGAGAAACTGAGCATTGAGGGAATGAGGGAGCACCCCATTGGAGAAAAAAGATTTAACGAGATTACATACATCATTATGGATAACATCCCAATAACGTTGAAAGAAACCATTATTGAAGCCATCAAGACCTGGAGCACTATCAGGATTCAGACTAAAGACAGTGTCTTTGATTTCATGTTCCATTGGAGTGTTAATGAGGAAAGTGTTGTCTTCTTCAGGGATCATAATAGGAATGAACTCAGGAAGGAGGTATTTATTGGTTTTAGGACCATTAATGATAGTTTCATAGTAGGAGACAATATTATGTGCAATGTCATATTCATTATCAATCAGGCTGTTCCCATCCTTTGGAAAAGATAAAGGCTTACAGAACTTTCTGATACATTGAAGAGAATTATAGAATTTGGAATTTCTGTCACCATCAGTTAACCATTTAACTTTCAACACACATTTTCTCATATTTTCATTAAATGTGATAATGGAGTTGAGTTTGATTACAATATTTAGATCTTTATTAGGATCATTGTAAAGAACATAGTTGGTGTTATTGGTTTGAATGTCATTGATCTCCTTCTCGAGAATCATGATTTTATTGTTAACTTGTTTAGATTTGGAGATGCACCAGGATTTAAGGGATTTTTTGAGATGATTTAATTTGAGGATATGGGAAAAGGAATATTTGTTATGTGACATAGAGGACCAAAAGATTTGGAGGAAATAGGATCACTTGTCATCAGAGAACCAAGCATTCTTAAATATGAAATGAATACAGGGTTTCATGTCTTTGGATGAGGCACTGACCAGAATGGTGTGATGATCAGAGTTCAACCTATGGAGAGTGGTGTTGGAGATAAAGTCCCATTTATCTAAAGAAAAATAATTTGTGAAGGATCTATCCAATTTAGAAGCAACCAATTTGTTATAATGTCTCCTATACCAGGTGTATTTCGCACCTGTAAGATTAATTTCAATGATATTGTTGTCCTTAATCGAGGCTTTTAATTCTCTATTGGAAATAGAGGCATGTGAAGGACCATTTTTTTTTGCTTGATTTAATAATGGAATTAAAATCACCAATAAGAAAATAGGGGCATTAATGTTCTTTCTTAGAAGGGAGAGATTTTACCAGAGAGTTCTTCTTTCTTGATATTTTTTTAGCATAGACAAAGGAGCAATAAAGAAAGAGTGTCCTAAATATTAAAAGAGCATGTAAAAATCTGATCAGAATTATTAAGGACACTTGTATTATATAAAGAAGTGTAAAAAAAATCCATAGAGAATCAGCATTGAGGGTGTTATTGATAGCACCAATGAAAACGTAATTGTGCTGACATAAATATGTGTATTTAAAGGAGAAAGAGATTTTAGGTTTATAAATATCAAATAACATGAGATGATGGGTATGAACCATTATTTTTAAAACATTGAATGTGTCAGGGTTAGAGATTCCCTAACAATTCTAGAAGAGAATCTTTATTTAAACCGAAATTTGGAGTTAAAACACCCCCTTTCCTTTTTATCGGAGCCTTTGTTTCTTTTAGACCTTCTAACCTCTTGAGTGTTAGTGGTTTTTTCCTATTCATTAATGGATGTGTCAGGATTCTTCATTGAGGGTTCCTTTAAGGATTCATGCAATAATGGGTCTATGTAATTCTTAGTACACAATAACAAAGGGTTGGTAATATGGTTGGAATTCAAATTTTCATTATTCAATAAGCAAGCATCACTAAATGAGAGAGAAGCAGTAGGCATACCTGTATCTTCTGAATGATATGCATTATGATGTTTGAAAATGCATAGATCCAAAGGCGATAACTATAGGTATGGAAGTGTATCATTATTTTCCTGCATTTTATTAGAGTCTTTTACCAAGGGATTATAACCATGACTTACAAAATCATAATTTGTTGGAGTTATATATTGCACAGATGTGGGGGTGATGTTCTGTTTTTCAATTCTTAATGGACTGAAAGGAGAAGTGTGGGCAGTTGGGGAATCAATTAGAATAGTCTCATTGCTTATGGTTTCATTCTTCATATCAAGCAGTGGAATGACCACCACAGTTTGAGCAACGCCCACATTCTATGTAGTGCTATACATTTGAGCAGGTGGAGTATCCCTCCCACCGAGGGAGTGAACAACATTCTATATGGGTGTCGAATTTGAGTTCTGTTTAGCAGGACATGTAATGGATTTTTCTATCTCAATAGCTTGTTTAATGGTGTCTAATATTAGAATTATTTATTTAACAAAGAGGTCTTGATCCTTTTCCTCCTCTTCAACTAGATCATCCCAATTAGTACCTGAGTGCTCCCCTAAGTGAGTTGAAGTGTTAGTTTTTTTCACCCAAGTTTTGGATTTCTTTTTGGATGGTTCAGGTGCACTTAACAAGGGATATTTGTCTTTCATAAGTCTCCTTATTTCATTCCAATCATTTTTACGTGGTTGGATTACTTATTTTCTAATCATTCTATAGTTGTAGATGGTATGATTGATGATCTTGTAATGGTCACAAAAAGGAGGTTTCCTCTCATTCTCAATTATAATTTCCATTTTTTAGTTGTTGGAAGTCAAATATATAGAATTTGGTAGCTTTGAATCAAGATTAATTTCAACCATGACTCTATCAAAGAGTCCTAAATATGCATTTAAGGTTCAGTGATCAATTTTTAGGGGAGAAACTATACAGGAGATTATTCCATTTAGGATTTTTGGGTGCCAAAAAACCAATTAAGACCATTGAGTTTGATCCAAACTTTTTCCATTGTGTTATGATAAGTGTGAGGGTTAAAGTTAGAGTCCCATTCATAAAGTCGAAGCAAACCAGGTTTTAGATTGAGGTTCCCTAACTTCCAAATTCTATCAAACTCCTCTTGAGATTTCAAAAGTATATGAAAGTAAACTTTTCCAATTGGAATTAGTTTCCAATTCACAGAGTTCTAACAATGGGAAATATGGGTGTGTAAATCAGATTGTGACATGGGGCAGTTACCTTTGAGATAGGAGATACAGGCTGTAATAGAGAACCTGCACATTTGTGTGCGTTTTTGAACTGCATCTGGGTCCACTTACACCAAGAATCCACCATCATCAAGATTCTTTACAAGGGGGGGGGGGGTTCGTCATGTTAATGCTGCTCAGATCAGTACACTTCAGTGCGTCCAGGAACCAGATCCACTAGGATCTACCAGAGAAAGAATGAGTGCGAGAAACACCCTAGAAGCATCATCGTTGAATTTTACAGTGACTGGATCAAGAAAATGAGATCCCTAGATCATCTAATTATTCTCGTAGTGCTGAGATTTAAATCTCACAGGAATTATAAAGTACTCCTTGTGTGAGAAGATTCAGAGAAAATGGGCGAGAAAGCCCTAATGACTTTGAGATTTTTAGAGAGAGGTGGTCTCCCATTTCTCTAACCCCTTGAGATGAGGTTAACATAATAATCATAAAAGTGTTATAAATATGTAATTGATTATATAATATCTTTTTTTCACATTATATAAACATATATACCTGTTTTAAAAAAATATAATTTTATAATCATGATTATTAATAAACCAAAAAAGTGATATCTTATTAAAAATTCTTGGGTTGTGACATTCTCCCCACCTTAATGAAATTATGTCCTCATAATTTTATCTTGAGTCTAATGATAATGGGATTATGAAGTTAATGAGTAAAAAATTTTAAAATATATTTCATAGTGTCAAATAGTTCTCGAAAAATGATTATTTTCAATTGAATACCTAATAAAGACACCTAAAAAAGAAATAAAGACACCTGAAAAATAAATAATGTTAAAGATAATAATTGTGGAGTGAAAGAAAAAATATATTTACATAAGTGGAAATAAATTCCTTTTATGTTTTTTAGAATGGTTGTTAAGGATGAACACATTGAAAAGAAAATATAAAATTTCATTATATGTAGGGATGTTTTGAAATATTAATTATTCAGTAGAGAATATATATTTATCTTCCAAAATAAGAAAATATTAATGGTAAGAAAGAACATAGTCATATAAGAGAAAAATAGTCAACCTAAAGTAAATAAATTATTATTAACAACATTATTAAAATTCATTAAAGAATAATAGAAACACATGAAAATGTAATTTCATTATAGAGAAAAAATATATTTGAGAGACATAATGGTATTTTATATCAATCATAGAATAACATGATCAGATAAGAAATATTATAACTCAAGAAAATTAGAGTCAAGAAAATCACTTTTATATAATGTGGTGATTTAATTATAAATCCATAAGAGAATAAAAGCGACCATTCAATATGAGAAATTAAATTAAAGTATTCCTTTCAGGATATTTTATTTTAAGAAAAGAATAAATATATAGAAGTGTTATCCAAAATATTAGTAACTTTCATTTTTGATGTTAATATTATGATACTAATCATTCATATTTTTTTATTAAACCATGTTTGTACTTTTATAAGACTCATACATGTGAATGTGTTTCTAAGGCATACCATGATTGTGGGATGGTGTTTTCCATATAAGTATTGATAGATTTAACATCATTTTACTTTAGTTTTTAGTAATTATTTTACAATTAGGATAGAAAATATGAGAAAAATATACTTAATTGATTTTATTCTATTTCCATAAGCATAATATCATCTTTTGGTTAAATTCTTTAATTATTTTAAACCTATATTTCATCTTAATTTACCAAATGTTTAATATCCAAGATGATTTTTCTATGCTTGAAGAATAAAATTTATCCCTTAATCCATCATGAGATCCACTAAAATATATCACTCCTCATTATATGAGGTGTTTTTTATAATAATTTATTCATACTATTTCAAACCAATTTAAAAAAATGTTAGAATGAGTAAATATAATAACTAATTAAATAAAAATAAACCATTATATTAAGAATTAGAATTTTAATATACAAAACCTATATATAACAATAAAAACCCAAGATTAACATAATTAATTCTATAAATATCTAACCATAAAAATCTCCCACACATTCTTTCCAAAATATAAAACCTAAAAATATAGAAAACCTAATAAAAAATTCTTCCAAAACCAACTTAACTTTAATCCCCATGAAATAAAGTGAATAATAATGTCATATACCAAACATGTATATACACTAATCATATATCCTCAAAAAATATAATAATCTCTTTAAAAAATAAAATAAATCACCTTGACATAATAAATAACAAAATCATATATGTATCCAAAAGTTAACTTAAAATTTATTCTCCAAATAATATGATGCAATTTGACATAAAACCCCATACCATACAATAATTTTCCATTCACCTTAATCCTATAATGTTTCAAAAAATATGATACCCTTTATCCAAATTAACAATAATTACCTCAACATCAAATAACTTATTAAACCTAAACATTATCTATTAAATATTTCCCCAAAATTAAAATGTAGTTCTTCCCAAATAACCTTCACACTAAATCAGCTATTAAACCCAAAGTTTATAACTCAACCAGATATTTAAACCCAATTAAGATTTCCCTTAGTATCATTCATCACTGTAAAATATGATCACACAATACCTAAAATGGGGTATCTATAAATATGATCAACATAATACTTATTAACCTATGTTGGTATGAAAAAATAATAATATATCCTCATATAATAAAATATAAACCTATAAAGTTATCTAAAACCTACCATTATACCAACTACAATATCCCATACCTGTAAAGTTGGATCCAGTGCTAGAAACTGATTCCTTTGATACTATATTTGATACCAACTAAAGAGACCTGAATTTGACCATCCATACTTACAATATCAGTAACCAACATTGAGTCACATACATTTCTAGGGCCTTTTTGGTTTCTAGTTTTAGATAATTAAGAAAAACTTTATCTAAAAACACATATATTTATCATCTAATGGAAATTTTTCCTATTATAAAAATAACTTATTATTTTATAATAAGTATTAAATATCTCTAAAAAAATTATCCGCACATGATACCCTTCTCAAATATCATAAATAATTGTACCCTTCATAACCTGAGTAAATGGAAACATAATAAGAGTGAGCCCAAATTCTTAGTAAGGGTAAATATAACTGATATTAATCGAATATCATAAGTGAAGATAATTCGATCGTGTGGGTATGAGAACATAATCAAGGTAAATGAATATAGTATTAGGATATAATACACAATGAAACATAGATCATAATCATGAATCATAACATGAATCTTAGAATAAGACATGAGAAAAAGGAGTGTGAGATAATGAGTAAATAACCATGGGCCATAACCCTAATACATTTCATCTTCTTCGCTGATTAATTCTATAGAAAAATATTATAAGGATGAATTAAAGAAAAATAATAATCATGATGTTTTTTGGTGCATCATACTAATATCACTCTTATGATCACCCTTATAATGGAATAACCTAATTGGTTGATTCCAACATTATATCTTATTCTAATCACCTAACAGGATAATTCCAACATCTTCATAGGAATAAATTATATCAAGTTAACTCTTTCTTTATTTCCGAATACATTAATGGAATATATCATACCCACCAAAAATCATAAATAATATATTAGAGATATAAAATTAATAAAATACATAAGAAGATAGACATTAATCATAAAAATTATAAAATCATTCCTTTATAAATGAATTAATGAGTGGAAAAGGTTTCACGATAAATTCCTTTAAACATATTCAAAATAAATTCATAGATATAATGTGGATAGTATCATTATATAAAATCCCTAGTGAATCGTACAAATAATTAATTTATATTTATATAGATAAATAATAATTTTATAAAAGAATTAGCAAAATGATTTTTAAAATAAGAAGACATATCCTTTTCTTTTAGTAACTTTTAAAACCAAAATATTCACATAACATAGGAAAAATAATTTTCTTAAAAAAATATTAATATAGATTTGAAAATTAATATTAAAATATGGACATAAAATTAGGGGAAAGATGGTCCGTGATAAAATTAAAATAAAACATTCCTTTCATGATTTTTAAAGAGAGTTAAAAGTGATGTGTTGAAAACATTAAAAAGATTAAATTTTAAAATCTTGGTTAACAAATTCACATCTATTTAAAAATTAAATTGAAAATATTTTAATTATATGTAATAATTTTATTGAAACAATATAAAAATCATGGTTATGTAAGAGAAATAGTTTTAGGTAAAAGAATTTAAAACTTTTTAATCAATGTTTTTAATGAAATCCATTTATGGATTTTTTTAAAAACAATATCTTGAATGAAATAATTTTAAAAGGAACTTTAAATACCATGAATATAATATAAACATTATAAAATATATTTTATAGAAATTATACACACCATGTCAATGATTATAGGTTCATAATTTGAAACATTTACTAAAGAAGGATAATTGAAATGAATTTTTTTACGAATTTTAACCTTTGAATGAAAACCACTATAAAGAGATAAGATGAAATAAATTCCATGAATAAAGTTAGAATATTGATATATAATATCAAAGAGGTAGTATATACACCATATGAAATAAAATATGCCCATATTAAAAAACATGTCTAAAAGAAGGAAATTTTGAGATGAGAAACCCTTATATATGTTGTTACACTTGAATCGAAATCATTTTAAAGAAAGAAATTGATTTTGATTTTTAAATAAAATGAATTACATATAAAATTAATATAATATATTCATGGGGAAATTAATCATAATAAATCCATATAAAAGGAAAAATGGTTGACAATATGAAACACATATCATGGAATTTGAATTGAGACCAAGAAACCCATACCAAGGACATCCACTATAGTGACCCGAACCCCAGTTTCCCAGTGCTAGGGTCTAGTTTATTACATTGGAATAAGATATAAATAATCATATCCTGAAGAACTAAATAGATTAGAATTATTGGTATAATATATAAAAACTTGATTCATATATTATATTTGAATACAAAAATTACTAAATATTTTTTTAGAATAAAATTATTCCCTCTAGAAAATCCTTGAACGTAAAATAGAGTACACTTCGAGTATTCCTAGGTAAATGAAACAAAATATGGGTGAGATCAAATTCTCACTAAGGGTTAAGTACATAGATATATATCATGAATCAATAAGAATAATCAACATGGAAAGGTAATTAAATAAACTCACACACCATTTAAATAACTATATGAGGAATTATAAATATAGTAAGGTAAGTAACTGAACACACATACCATTTAAATAACTGGATAAGGAATAATCAATATGTCAAGTTAAGTATGTGAAAAAATATGTAATTTAATCAATAAATTGATGATAAAATTCATCCAAATATAATATCATTGTGAAAATATCAGGGATAATAATAACTAAGTTCTCAGTGAAGGAAATTCTTAATTATTATATGCCATGATATATGGCATCATGATACCTCTACTATCAAGACTTTTCCCAAGACTATTTAAACTTCAGGTAAAAACCCGTTTAGTACTTTTTAAATTATTCGCCTCATGATAGCACTGATACATCAATGGGATATATAATATCAGGCCCCAACTGTCACTGTAGGTCTAAAGAATTCCTCATATATCGAATAATATATTTAATTCATAAAAAATATGCTTACCATCAAATATCTGTATTGAGTAAAGAATACTCATTTATCAATATTTTCCCAATTAATAAAATAACTTTAAAAGTGAACACCATATGTAAAAATGGTATATGGTTTAAGTAATTATCATATCCAATATAAAAATAATAAGTATATTTAAGATAAATGAATTATATAATGATCAAAATAAAGTGAATGTTTCCACATAAATTTAATGAATACAAAAATGAATCAAGAAAGTGAATGTCTATAAATTATTTTGTAAAAACAATCATAAACCATCCAAATAAATAATGAATATGGAATCAATAAAATATATCCCTATTTTATTATATGTAAAATAAATGGTTTTCATCCTTGATGTATAGAAAAACCATACAAAGATATTTAGAAAAATTATTGAGGAAAATATCCTTTTAAAATCTAATTTTTAAAACTAAAATTTCATAAAATATTTTAAAAATAATATTCTTTGAAAATAAGATTTTAAACGTATAAAGAAGTTTTAAAAAAACGAGTTGTCATGATATTAGGAAATTATGTACATGTAGAGTATATTAAAACAAAGATTCCTTTCACATTTTTGTTAAAATCCAAACATACATTATTTTTTAAAAAAACAAAAATATTCATTCGAAAACATTCTATAAATAGTAAAAATGGTTAAAAAATCCTTTAATAAATCATTTGTAAAAGGGTTAAAAACATTTTTGATTTTTTTAGAAAATATCATTTTGGACGAAAAAGGTTTTCAGACCGAATAGAGAAATGAAGTGAGATTTTATTATTCTAAATAAATTTATGTACCAAAGAGGATAAATGTCATGAACCTCCTTTATGAAGATAAGGGAAGGGATAGAAAAGTGTCTTGACCTTCCTTCTTTAAGATGAAAAAGTGATAATGACCCCCGAGTCCCACCTTCAGTAGGCCTTGGGGTGATGACCAGTACTAAGGGTATAAAAATCTCACAAAATGGGAGGCATTACTCTTTTTATTGTAACCAAGATCAGGAGATAAGATGTACCAAAAAAAACAAATACAATGTGTAAATATAAAATAAACCAAAATCCATACCACATGCTTGTTTATAGTAAAACTATGAGAAATACAATGAAAGATTTAGAAGTAAATACCAAAAGAACAAAGCTAAGAAGTGAAACAACAACAATCCTGATGCCTGAGCTAGTAAGGTCCAGAAAAGTCCACATAATCTCTCTGGAAACCTGAATATAATTTTATATACATAGTGTGAGCATACAAGTATAGTCAGAAGGGAACTCCAAATTCACTCATGCAGAAGTGGGAGAAGCCTACTAATGAACCTATGAGAAAACAACAGAAACTCAAAAGCACATAACAAGGTATACTATCAACACTAACCTCACTAAGACAAGTTCAAAAAATAAGAATATTCAAGTAAATTAATGTAGCGAGCACATCGATAATTGGGTAACCCACACCACTTACCACTGGTTAAATTCTCATCCTTAATAGAGAACGTCTTGACGCTACCTTGCTCTTTCACAAGCCCCACTTCAATAACCTGCCCAAACACACCTGGGCCATATACCACATCCTTCCCAAAGACACCTGGGCCACAAACCACACAACATCCCACCTACAGACACCTGGGTCTTAAACCAAAACCTCATCCTGAAGACACTTGGGAAAGCATGAAACATCTCATCCCAAAAGCACCTAAGAAATCACACCTCACCCACAGACTCTTGGGCCTCAAAACCACAACATAAATAGTCTAAGGAATCTTGGGATACCAGTGCCTAGAAGAGGGATAAGAGAAGATCCAATAAGCATATATCCTTCATACCACTGGGATATTGGGAATGGAAACCCTCCCTCATAACAATGAGAGTGTTCGACATGTCATGTTCAACAAGGGTGGGGTGTGTATAGAAAACATAAGGAACTACATGCATATATATTGGTACCAAACACTCATCCCAACCCATGAGTTTCCAAAAAAACAATTATCCCACACAAAACCACCTTTTCTTCTACCTCTAATGCATAACCGCACAACCAGTCACAAAATTAATTCATAAGCCCAACCAGTTCATTTAACCAATTATCATTTTTTATTTAACCCGGTAAACTTAAAAACACCACACACATTATAAGGGTGAAGTAAACATACTGACCACTACAAAAGAAAAATAGAGAAAAGAGGACTAGGGTAAAAGAATCCACTCTAACACCCATTCCAAATATACTAGTCTCTGGAAACTCTATCAAAAATTTCCACGCAAAGTAACACCATCCTTGTTCAAAACCATCCCTCCAAAACTATCCTCAGTAGCCCTGCTTCATGAAAAAGACCACATCCCACAACAAAAAAAAACTAAACCAGGTTACAGTCCCACTATACAAACAGACCTTTCCCAACAACCATAACACAACCCAAATGCAAACCCACTATTCAAAAAAGTTTATCCATTCCACAATCAATCAATATCTCAACATGACAAACCATTTCACCCTCAAACCATCCGCACAAACTGTCATTATCTCAACAACAACATTGCACAACCTGTATGAAGAACAAGATAGAAAAGGTCCACACACAGGACACTACCACACCAAAAAATAAAAAGGGAGTTCATATTTAAAACATTTGTTCTTTAATTCAACTTTCATAAAACATGGATTATATCATAATAAGTTTTATCTTGGGACATCCATTTAGTTAACCGAATATACATGATTAATAAATTTTCCGTGTTCACACCCATTTAATAGGAGATTAACAACAAGCATTCATGAGTGTAGTTTTCAAATAGAGACCGCTGATGACCATGATTTTCAGAATTCATATGTCCTACACAATTCCAAATGTATATCAAAGAAAATAGATAAATCAACACAATCATTAAAATTATCTTTCGAACCCCTCATTTATTAATAAGGTAGACAAACCCATAATTTTAATAGGTCTGTTTATCTTCATAACACCCTTAATTGAGATGTTTATTCAACCATATTCTCAAATATATAGGAATTTACCCACCCCACATGATAAAAAATTAAAATAAATATAAATGAATTCCTATATGGAACAACACATGATCAGAAATAACCCCTTGCACTAAAGATAGGGGGTCATGAAAATAGTAGGAGACTCCTAGGAAGACTAGATCTGAAGGTCACAATGCAACACATGACTTGGTAGGGAAGAACAATTCAGGGCACACCAAGAGAAAAAGAAAAGACAATGGGAAGATAATATCATATCTTAGAAGATCCAGATCTTATATCAATGGAAGGTTGCAGTTTCAAGTGCCATTAAATTCCTGTCGTGATCAAGACTATTTAGTTTGACTGTTTCTAGGTCCCGAGAGTGTTAGGATATTAAATATATAATTAATATCCTCTAAAAAACCTTTAAAAATTATTAAACAAGATTTTGAACTTGATTCACATTAAAAAAACATTGGAGGGGAGAAACTGGAAAAACTGGAAAATGATGGAAAAGACTCACCGATGGGTGAGTCACCAATATGAGTCACCAAAAATGAGTCACCAACACTTGAGTCCCTGATACGAGTCAATGATGTGACTCACCAACATGAGTCACAGATGTGACCCACCAACACCACTCACTAATGTCCAAACTACTAACGCCTTGACCTACTGACACCATGAGTCACTAACACCCTAACCAACTGATGCCCTGACCAAATTATGTCCTGAGTCACCGACGCCATGACCTACTAATGCACTAAACTATCGATTCCACGAGTCATTGAAATCCATACCTACAGATGCCCTGAGTCACCAATTTTCTGACCTACTGATGCCTCGATCTATCGACCAAAAAATAGTATTTTTGTAAAACTCTTGAAACGAGGTACCATTGCCTCCTAGAACACTCGAAACACTGGATTTTGAAAAATTAAGGGATCAAGGAGGTCCATATCATTACATCATACACCAATAAAACTATTCTTTCCCCTGATAATTCAAATACAAACCCATTAGAAAGTGGGGTCTAAAGAACCACCCCGTAAGATACCTATCAAGGATAAACCACCCTATGTTTCTTGAAATATGAAGTGAAACCTCTACATCCAAGAACACAACCTCCCACATTGACTAACCCAACCATACACAAGATACCCTAAACAAGTACAAATTGTTTGGACCTGTGAATTAGGGAATTGCTTCCTCTATATCAAGATATTATCTACTTTGGGTGGCACTGACTTGCCCACATGAGTTTAATCACATCTTAATTAATGTGTCTTTATTAGGAAACTGGTCTCCCCCTTTTCACATGTTAGGATATTATTATACTTTATAGTACAAGTAAAAAACTCATATTATAAAAAAAGGTTTGAGAACCTCATCATAATAAAACAAACAAGAAAAACTAAAAACAAATCCAACTATTGGGCACACATCTATGTATTCCTTTACCAAATACTCTCTTCTAGGACACTATGCCTCCACAAAATGTGAACCAAGGGAATGGTTCGTCTAATAATAACATTATTCTAATGATCCTAGATCTCCATTGGTCATTCGATAAACATCATGTCATCCCCGAAATCCAAATCTCCCCAATCAATGACATGGGAGTCATTGTGGAGATACCAGTGAAGTTGGGAGACATAAAAGACGTCATGGATCCTCTCCACCTGCGATGGAAATGCCAACTAATATTCCACTGTTCTAACCTTACCCAACACCTCGAAGGGACTAATGAATCTGAGAAAAAGCTTGCTCCCTCCACTGAACCTCCTATACCAATGTCGAGGGGAAACCTTCAAGAAAACGTGGTCCCCAAACTTTAACATTAAGGGACTTATCTTGTGATTGGCATAAAAATTCTTCCAATATTGTGATACCTTCATCCTCTTACAGAAAAACTGAACCTTTTCAGTCATACTCTACACCACATCCAAACCAAGAATAGTTGCCTCCTCAACTTCTATCCAGCCCAAATATGAATGAAACGGTCTCCCGTATAAGGCTTCGAATGGAGTCATACCAATGGAAGAGTGATGGATATTATTGTAATCAAACTCTACCAAGGGAAAGTGTCTCACAGAAGACCCAGAAAGTCCAAGATGCATGCTTGCAGCAGGACCTTGAACATCCGGATTGTCCGTTAGGTCTTCCAATCCATCTGAGGGTGGAAAGAAGTGGTGATGCGTAATTGGGTGCCAAAATAATAATGCAATCCAATCCATAATTTCAAGGTAAAAAACATACCCCAATCCAATATAATGGATCTTGGAACCCCATAAAGCCGCACCATCTCATCCACATACCTTCTTTCTAAGGTATCCATTGCGATCTTCTACTTAATTGCTAATAAGTGAGCTGATTTCATCAGTCAATACACTACTACCCATATCTCATCACATCCTCCCTAAAGAATGGGTAATCCTATGATGAAATCCATTTATATTTCATCCCACTTCCATTTAGGGACATCTAAGGGATGAAACACACCACCGAGAACATAGTGCTCAACCTTCACTTTCTGTCACACCAAGAACTTTTCCACAAACTCTGCCACACCCCACTTCAACTTAAGCCCCCAAAACTGCTCTCTTGAGCCACATTATATCTTGGAAACTCTTGGGTGTATCTTTATGGGTGATCTGTGAAACTAATAGAGAACTCCCTCATATATCCCCACTGGGAAAAACAACTTTTCATAAAACAAAATTGGATTTTTTCCATCCTATGACCACCCCTCCAGAGCATCAACCTGGTCAACATAATCACGCATCACCTCTGCCTCAGAGTCTCCCCACCAAGACTCCTCCACCTACTAACTCAGAGTTGACTGCACCATCTTCTAAAATAGAGAGCCTCTACTGTGATACATTCCTATATCTAAGTGTACGGAATCTCTCTCCAATCATCTATAGATTCTCGAACTACCTCCTTCTATGACTTCCTTCTCAAGGCATCATCCAAAAAATTCCACTTTACTAAGGTATAAGAGATATCAAAATCATAGTTTTGAAGAAACTCCATAAAAAACTGATTCTACATGTTAAGATCTCACTGGGAAAAGATATACCTCACACATTTGTAATCTATGGACACCGCAAAGTTCTACCCAATGAGTTAATGTCCCAAAAACTTCAGTGTAAACATGTCCACTGCTAGCTCCAGATCATGGGTGAAATAGTTACATTAATGTGTATGTAACTAACTAGACCAATTAAAGATAACTCCCTATTGCTGCATCAACATACACCCCAAGACTAGATGGGAAACATCGCAAAACACTTCGAACAACACCCCTTCCTCTGGAAACTAGAGCACTGACCAAATTCGTCTACAGGTAGCTGAAAGATGCTTGACACTACTCACTCCACACAAAGGCGTGGTCCTTTCTAGACAGATCCATCAATGAATTTGATACTCAAGATAAATCAGGTACAGATATTTGGTAATATCTTTTTAGAGAGAAAATGTAACACCTTAATATGCCACGGTACACTTCTCTTTGAATAATGCAATAACGTGTGTTATACGCAACTTCGAGTTCTATCACACACCACAACCAATCAAACTAGCCGTTATGAATAGTAATACCCACTTTTTAAAATTTAATAAATTTTATCTCCCAAAATGGACTTCATTTTTGGATTTGGAATATCAAAATTAGGTTAGGGTAGTTTTTGGTACTTTTTGGATAACTTTCATATTTTGATGAAAAGTGAAAATTACTAAATTCTAATTAAAAACAATTTTTTAAATCAAAATAATTAATAGTGATAAATTATGAATTTGAGTGATTTTAAATTATAATTAGACTATATTTTTACCTTGTAATCCGATGTTGGTCATTGAACATAATTTCAAATTTAAACTTGACATAAGCAAGTTCCAATCTTTTGATAGTTATTATCTCTTAAAAACACGCTTTTTGTTTTGACAACAAGAATTAATTTTAAATTAATTTCTACCTCTTCTTTGTTTTGAATTTAGAAAAATAGATTCCATATTTAGAATCGGGAGGTCCAAATTTTGTAAATAGGTATCTTTTATTTTTATACATTTTGAATAATTACTTCGGTAAATATTTTATTTACCATGGTTAAAGGGTAAATCCGGTAAATAAGGGTAAAACAATAATATTATAATAATACTAAATTACCCTAAAATGTGTCCTAACCCTATTGGTTGATACATGTCCGACCATGAGCATCTTTGGGTCGATTTTGAGACCCCATGGATCCATTTGTAAGTGATAATGACACTATATATTAATTAAGTTAAAGTAAATACAAAAATGACACAAGCATATATACTTTAGAAAAATAATTTTTACATAGAGTTATAAATGTTATATTTTCGACTATAAATATTCATGAGAAAGATAAAACTATTTCATACATAATGGTATTTTATTTATAATTTTTAGACATTTAATACTTAAATTTATTTATGACACAATAATGATGCAGTATTTTCCTTATTATTGAAAGAATCAAATAATTAGTATTATAAATGTTAAAATAAATATAATCTGAAAGTTTTGATGACATAAAAAAAATTATTATTAAATATGAAATGTTAGGATTTCTTAAATTAATTTTTTTCGAATTAATAAATATTTTAAGACTTCAAAAAAATTCAGTTTTTATATAGTGTCAAAATTGACATAAAAGATTTTTTAAAACAAATTTTATATTATTAATTGATATTCTATTAATAAAAATATAAGGTTAGGAAAAATGACTTATATAATTATAGGTGTGTTATTAATGGACCACTTGGGGGTCTCTTTAAAGTTTATAGTAAGTTTATTTACTATATAATATAAAAATACAAAGATACATGGTAAATTTCAAACTATTTAACTAAGAGTTAAATAAAAAAGATTAAGTTAATATAGGGAATCAAACCTATCTAAAACCTATTGGTTGAGTGGTTTTCTACCTATAACCACCTTAAACTTTAAATAATCCACTTTGTATCCATTATAAACCAAATATTAATTTATTATAAAATAATATTTCTAGCTTTTCCAAAGGTGCCCCTAACCCCTCTTATAAAAGGGCACTCCCCCTTCTCTCATATTCATACCATAAAATCCTTTTGTCTCGCCCAAACCTGCCCAAATATTCTATCAACTTCCCTAAATTCAACCTAGAGGCCTTATTTTGATTATAAATCCAACCTAAAGAGCCCTTTTGATCAAATCAAAAGGAAGAACCCGAAGAAGAGGTAATGTTTTCACCACCCTCTTTCAAGTTCCTTTCTTCTTAAACTTCTTATTTCTTTTTTATTTACATTCTAAAATAATAACTCCAGTATCTTATATATACTTTTCTGTTATTATAAATATAGTACTACCATATTCACTATATCATCCAACCTTTGAATGACATGTCACCATACGTGCGTACGTACGGCTTACTGTCTCCACGTCGTGGTGTAATTGTTATTCAAAACATTATTATTTGGATGGTTATGATAATTATGTGTAATTGAAGTAAATAATAAATAAAACATTATAATTATTCTTTATATATGATATACCATCCAATTATATATTATTTTAATATCAAAAGAATGATATTGTTGCTTGTGCGTACGTACGGACTACCGTCTCCACGAACGCGATGAGATTCATTCCCCATCGTATCCATTCAAGTATAATTCTCATTTTGTGATTAAAAATAATGTTTAAGGACTTTATATCATTTTAGATATGAATAATAAACAACCTATTGATAAAAAAACGACTTATGTGACAAAACATATAAAAGAAAATGGGTAAGTGAACACCCGAAACGACGATAACAGTAAGATATTATTAACAAAACAATGTTAAGAGATCATATATTATATCATATTAATGTATATAATTCTTGTATAGTTTAATAACAATTATTTCACTATTATACAGTAGGTTAAACTACACTAAACCAAGGAAAATTACAACGTTCGGGGTTTTCATATCACTCCTTATTCCCGTGAGATTCATGCCATATTTCCACTATTACGTTTTGTGTGGTGTATGTATAGCGAATAATTGTATTATTTGTGTAATATAATTTAATTTATGTGTATTTACATATTAATTTTAGGATACCTCTTTCATGGGGGGTATGTTTCGTAAGTTACCAAATTGGCAAGGGTTTATTTCACAATCTCTTCATTATCTGAGGTTGTTTATACGTAATTATCGACTGGGACCTCTTTATCATCCACGTCCATGTTTCTTAAAAATTTATTTCAAATCATTCTTACTATTTTATCGATTATGGGTTAAAGTATTTTATACCCTTTTTTAATTTTTATAATATGTTTATAAAGGAATATTTCTGTCATTTTCCAAACAAGGTCCTTTTTAACCTTTTCAACAAAATTATGGTAAGAATGTCTTTTTTTAACTTCTACAGTGGGTGCGGCTATTTTCCACCATAATAAAAATTTTCGAAGCTTCCCTTACAATATTATAAGAATATTTTGAAATTAAATGTTTTATTTTATAATTATGTGACTTTTAAATTATTTCAAAATGAATATTTCAAGAATTTGTGAAAGGTACTCTTTATCAAGATCAAAATTTTAAATGTTTCAAAGATTTGTCTTTCTAATTTTTTTTAATTAAAGTTTATGTTTTCAAAATGATTTTAAGGAGTTATTTATATGGACAGGAATGTTTTGAAATGATATTTATTTTCAAAAGTTTAAAAGTGGTATGGGACACTTTGATTCAAAAATCTCTTTTAAATTACTTCCTTTATAAATGTGTTACTTTTCAATGATTAAAAAAAAGAGATATTTCTCTCAAATAGTTTTGATTTCATCTATGTCAAAATCCTTTTATGTATTTTAATCTTATTTGAAGTTGATTTTTTATGATACAAAACATCCCTATTGTATTTAAGGTTTTGTGATATGTTTGACTATGGATGTGTTATTTTTATCCCATTCATGGTTTACAGAGAAAGTATTGATATTTCTTATGATAGTTTTAATATGAATGTTTATGTTATGTTTAAAATTGTTCATATTAGGAATGAATTGGACATAATAATTGATGGATGAAGTCTGCTATAGCCCCTCGATTCATCGGTAGGTCTCATGTGATAAGCTAGTGTCTTGGCACAAGGCCTTGACAAAATCTTATTTATAGTCTTGGAACAAGGCCTTGACTATGTGGTTATGATAGTATGGAATTATGCATTTCATCATTATGAAAGTGGATAGTGATATTTCATGTGATTATTTGACTAGTAGAATATCCATGTGAATAAGTAAATGGCATTACTTCATTTTATTTTTTCCATATTATGCTGAAGTTCAAGTTTAAAAGGCTTTTGTTTTAGTTGTACATTGCCTTAAATGTCTATGCTTATTTATGAAAATTTCCTCTGTATTGTTATCCTTACTGAGCATCTAAGCTCACCCCTTTATATGTTTTATTTTTCCCAGGATTCCAAGAAGTGTATTGTGATTGATATCCAGGGTTTAGCCAAGGGAATAATGGCATTAATAAAGTATTTTTTTTTGTATGTTATAAAGTGTAATGTAACATTCATGTATGTAATCTATTTTCCAAGACTACTAAATTGATCGGTCCTTCGGGACTTGTTTCCTTGTAATAATGCCAATGTATTAAAATAATGTACCGACTCTAGGTAACTGGGGTTGGGGTGTTACAGAAAACTATGAACCTTTGCAAAATTCTTGGGTTCTTTATGAGAAACAACTGCCTTGTCCATCGTTAGATCCAATGCTACACCCTACTGATATGCCACATGTCCAAGTAAGTGAACCTACCATGTCTAAAAATTTCACTTGGATAACTTTTTGTAGAGATGGTGGCATGTAAGGACTTCCTGGATAGTCCTATGATGCTTAGTATGCTCCTCCCCTAACTTTGAGTAGATCAAAATGTAATCGATGAACATGATGAAGAACTATTCTAGGAACTCATGAAAGACGGAGTTCATAAGTCCCATGAACACAACCAGTGTGTTTATAATACCAAATGAAATAACCACAAACTCAAAGTTCTCATTATTGCATTTGAAATAAGTATTCAGGATGTTAGACTCATTCACCCTCAACTAGTGATACTGAGACCACATACTGATCTTATAAAACCATCATTCCCCCCTTAGTGGGTCGAAAAGATCATCTATACTCGATAGAGGGAAACAGTTCTTGACCACTACCTAATTCAACCTTCCATAGTCTATACACAACCTCATACCACCATATTATTTCATCGAAAATAAGGTCGGAGCACCCCATGGAAACACACTGGGCCAGATGTAGCCTTTATTCATCAGATCTTCAATTTGAATTGTTAGCTCCCATAGATCATAATGTTCCATCTGATAAGAAGCCATTGAAATTGAAGAAGCATTGAGGTGTAAGTCTATACCGAACTCAAAGTCACTTTGAGGGGGTAGAGTCACAACATCCTTGGAAAAAACATCCAAGAATTACCCAAAAATGAAACGAACCTCCTCCATCTTAGAATCCATTGATTCCACTAACTTCTTGGACAATAAGGAAATAAGAGGCTCCAAACACTGAATTCCTATTATACAACACTGCTCATTATCAAAAGCCACATGTTGTCCATACTTTTCTGAAAACACGACTCTTATATGGAAGAAGTAGATGATAGAATTAATAGAAAATAACTTGTTGATGCCAAGGATGACATCATATGGATGCATCTGTAGTATAAAGAGGTCCCCACTTGATTGATGTAGCCCCAACATCAGTCTACATCCACGGAAAACATCAAAAAAGATGGTCTGACCTCCTACTGGTGTACTCAAAACCAGGGGCACAAAAATTCTCTCTATGTCTAGTCCCAAAACACGATATAGAGCAGGTAAAACAATGGAGTGAAAATCTGATGATTCAGACAAATCACTATCAATAGTACTAAATACACTTAACATACCTCGAACGATCTTTGGGCTCTCTGGGACTCCTACCTCTATTGTGTAGAAGTGACCATGCCCATCTCCTCTACCCCTCTGTTGTAGACCACCTCCTCGACCATGCCTGGGATGAGGTCCTTGAGGAACTCCATGAGGTCGACCTCCACCTGCTCCGTCTCCCCTCGGCGGAGCTGGAGCCTGCTGTCCCTGGTGTTGAAATTTCCTACCCAACAACTAATACTGAGGAGGGCACTAAACCTTCCCACCTACACCATACTGAGCACAAACTGGGCACTGAATCTAAAGGTTTCTGTGGCCTCCACAAGTGAAACACCTCGGTCCCAAGCCTATGGAAAAAGACAGAGGACCAAAATTTTGAAACTGAAACTATTGATGTCGACTCCCCACTGGACTAAACCTTGATGGCCCTAGAACTTGAGAATTTCTGTTGGAATCCTTGCCCTTCGTAGAACCATTATAGCACCCCTCTTGTGGTATAAATCCTTGAAAGTGCATACTCTCAACTAATTCTGTATTCTTCTATACCTCTAGGTATGTCCGTAAGGTGAAGGGAGTAATTGCATACTGGAGAGAGGGATGAAGTGCCTCCTATAAGCATCTCGCCTGAGAATCCTCATCCAGAATTATATTTGGATAAAAGTAAAAGAGATCCTTGAACTTGATCTATGATCCCATACTGACATACTCCTTTGTTGGAGGAATAGTAAATCTTACCTCTTCTCAACCTTTATGGTCAAATAAAGGAATTACACTCAAAAATCCATTTCAAAATAAACCCATAGAAAATAATATTCCCTTCTCTCCCCCAGGTACATTGTCCACCACTAACGCGCAACTCCCCTCATCTGACTAACTGCCAATGGAACTCAGTACTTCTTTAGATACCTAATCAGGATGAATGTGATCTCATGCTCCTTGAGCCAGCTCTTTGTCTCCATGTCTGAGATACTACCCTTGTACTTTCCTAGAGTCTATCACTAGAAATCACATAATGTTTTCTACCATTAGTTGTTTTTCTCTTCTAGATTAACCCTATACCAATCTATCGGACTAGCCTGCTGAGCCTCCACTGCCTGAGCCACTCATGGACGATGATTGGGTGTCGTAGCTGAAAGGAAAACAAGGAACTCCTAACCTTGAGTATTATGATTTTTTTCAATATTTATCTTAACTACTTATTTATTTAAATTCCTTGAAACTTCCAATTCAAAAAAACAGTAGTCATAATGATGCATGCGCCTCTCCTAGGGTCTCTACCCTGCAAAAAGTGCAGCCTCACCTGATCATTCAATAATCTCAGAGTCCCTGCATTAGATCACAGGGGGCCCTAAAATCATATTTCCAAGCTTGTCTTCCCAGGCCTATGTCATACACTGAGATCACTTAACATTTCTTCTGTACCATCCCATGCAATCCTCATTGTTACTAACTCTGAAATCCATCCTATATCTCAACCATCAGCCTCTAATACCATTCTGTCATGACCCTCCTTCGTCAAGATGAGGTAAGGGATGACAAAGTGTTGTGACCTTCCTTCTTTAAGATAAAAAAGAGATAATGACCCCCTCGAGTCCTGCATTCAGTAGGCCTTGGGGTGGCGACCAGCACCAAGGGTATACAAATATCACAAAATGGGAGGCATTTCCCTTTTTATTGTAACCAAGACTATGAGACAAGATGTATCAACCTCAAAAAAAATCTAAGACATAAATATAAAAGAAACCAAAATCCATCCCACCTGAATGTTTAAAGTAAAACTGCTAAAAATACATTGAAAAAATCCAAAGTAAATACCAAAAGAACAAATCTAATCAGTGACACAAAAACTATCCCGATGCCCAAGCTAGTAAGGTCCATCACGGTCCACATAGTCTCCCTAGAAACCTGAAAATATTCAAGTATACTCAGTATAAAAATCCAAAGTCTCTCCTGAACAAGTGGGAGAATCATACTAATTCCCCTGAGAGAAAATAGTAGAAACTCAAAAGCACCTAACAAGGTATACTATCTTCCCAAACATCACTAAGGCATGCTCACCAAATAATTCAATTAAAGTAAAGTAATGTAGTGAGCACATTGATAATAAGGTACACTGCACCACTTTCCACCAATTAACTACTCATCCCTAATGGAGAACGTTTAGATGCTACTACACTATTCTTCATGCCCCACTACCACAACCTTCCCATACACACCTTGGCCACATACCACATCCCGCCTGCAAACACTTTGTCCACAAACTACACCACATCCCACCCGAAAACACCCAAGACTCAAACCACATACTCAATTGGAAGATACCTAGGAAATCATAACTTGACCACATACACCTTGGACTCAAACCACAACCTCATCCCAAAGACACCTGGTAAATCACAACACATCTCATCCCAAAAAACACCTGGGAAAACACACCTCACCCATAGACACACAGGCCTCAAAACCACACCATAACCTTCATGAGGATTGTTAGGATACCAATGCCTAGAAGAGGGAGTATAGAAGAGCAAATAACCATCCATCCATCCTTATATCAGGATGTTGGGAAAGGACACCCTCTCCCATAAAAATGGTTGTGTTTGGAACGTAGTGATCAACAGAGGTGGGGTGCATATAGAAAACACAAGGAACTACATGTATATATGTAGGTACCAAAAACTCAGCCCAATATATGGGTTTTTAAAACAAACAACCATCCTACAAAAAACTGCCCTTTTTACATCACTAATGCATAACCACACAACCATCCACAGAATTAATTCATAACCCTAACTAATGAATTTAGCCAATTATTATTATTTATTTAATAATCCAAGATTATTTATTCCATCCATACCTAGGAAACTACCAAACACTACACACGTTATAAGGGTGAAGTAACCATACCAACCACTACCAAAGTCAAACAGAGAAAGGAGGACTAGGGTAAAATAATCCACTCTGACACCCATTCCTAATATACCATCCTCTAAAAACTCTGAGAAAAATTCCCACTCAATGTAACACCATACTTCTTCAAAATAATCCCTCCCAAACCATCCTCGAAAACCCCACTAAATAGAAAACACCACATCCCGTAACAAAAACAAAACTGAACCAGGTTACAGTCCCATTGCACAAAAAGACCATGCCCAATAACCATAACACAACCCATACACAAACACACTATTCAAAATATTCTTCCATTCCATAATCAATCAATCTATAAATATTACATACCATTTTCCCTTCAAACCATCCACACACACCATCGTGCTCTCAACAACAACACTACACAACCTGTATGAATCACAAGATAGAAAAGATCCACACATAGCACACAACCACACCAAACAAGGAAAAAGGTATTCATATTTAAAACATTAATTGTTTAATTCCACTTTTATAAAATAGGGGTTATCATTGAATACGTTTTATCCTGGGGAATCCATTTAATTAACTAGATATACATAATTAATCAAGTTTTCATGTTCATAGCCATTCAATGGAAGATTAACAACAAGAATTCATGAGTCTAGTGCATACACAGATACCACCAACGACCATGATTTTTATAATATAAACGACCAACACAATTCATATTGTATATCAAAGAAAAAAGATAAATCAATATAAGCATTAACATTATCTTCCAAACCCCTCATTTATTTCTCTAGTAGTCAAACCTGTTATCATAAAAGGTCCATTTATCTTCAAAAAACACTTAATTAAGATTTGGATTTGATGTTATTCTCAAATTGATATGAGTTTACCCACCCCTAATGATACACAATTAAAATAGAGATGACCTAATTCCTACTTTGAACAAAACATGATCAGAAATTACTATTTGCGCCAAGAAGTGGGGGATGCACAAATAGTATGAGACTCCAAGGAAGACTAAATCAGAAATCCACAACTCAACAAATGAATCCATATGGAATAATAGCTCAGGGTGAACCAATATAAAAATAAAACACAATTTGAAGATAAGATCTTGACTTAGAAGAGATAGATCCTATATCAATGGTAGAGAGCAGTTTCAAGGGCCATTAAAGTCGGATCGTGATCAAGATTACATGGTTTGATTGCTTTAAGGTCTCAAGAGTGAAAATATATGAAATATATAATTAATATCCTTTAAAAAACCTTTAAATATTATCAAGAAAAGTTTTGAACTCAATTTCTGTCAAATAAAAGGTAAGCGGGGCAAACTGGAAAAACAAGAAAAAGATGAAAATGAGTCATCGATGGGTGAGTCACCAAAACAAGTCACCGAGAATGAGTCACTGAAACCTGAATCACCGACACACATCACTGACGTTACTCATTGACATGATTCACTAACTTCCTAACCTATTAATTTCCTGAGTCATCGATGCCCTAGCCTACTGACGCCCTGACCTACTGACACCTTGAGTCACTGACGCCCTGACTGACCAACGCCCCGATCATCCAAAACCCTAATTTATTGATACCATAACCTATTGGTTCCCTAAGTCACTAATTCCTTGACCTACTGATTCCTCGACCTACTAATGAAAATACTATAATTTTGAAAAACTCTTGAAATGAGCTACCGTTGCCTCCCAGAATACTCTAAATACTAGATTTTGACAAAGTAATGGGATGGGTAGGTTCAGGCCATTATAAGAAAAATGTTACTTGTGCTTAAAAAAATTCATGAATAACCAAATTAAAAGAAAATTAAATGGTTTTATTAGAAAATAATCAAATAATTTCCTTCAACGGAAATTCCAGAATTAACAATCTCAATTAAAATGAGGTTGTGAAATATACCCTCAAAATGATCATAACATTGATATGTGAATTAAATAATGAATAAATTTTGAGTATAAAATATAAATACAAATAAAAAAGTTTAAATAAAACATAACATAATCAAAATTTATCACACAAATAATCTTAGAATATCAAAGATGAAAAAGAAGTAATATAAGCTAATGAAAAGAAATTGAGTTATGCAATTGTTACCACTTTATAACTTTTAAGTCAAATTAAATTGGATTTAATAATTCAAATTAAAACTCATAATACCATGAATTATTAAGGAATCATTATGTTACATGTAAAATTTGAAATATATACACCATATAAAGGAAATTGGTGTATAACATACACATGCACCTCAATGAAAGGAAATTGAGACAGAATCCCTTACCCCATTCTTCCTTTTGGTTAAACATGATTTAACCTCCTGTATATTGATTTTAAACATTTTAATAACTTATAATAGAACCATATTAACATTTATAATATCATATATGATTTTTTATAACATCTTATCTCCAATTCATTAATAATCTATCATTATTCCAATTTTTACGGGTGTTCATTGCCTTATTTTATGATGCATGTTTTTTCATGAAAGATCTGACTCTTTCACATATTATATAATTAAAAAGTATACATAATAATAATAAAAAAATAATTATCATATTTTTACATGAATTTTACTTTTAAAACTAATAATGAAATATGGTTATTAAACAAATAAGTATTTTATGATCATGGAGACGGTAGACTGTGCGCACACATGAGTTACATTTCCATTTTCAAATAATTATTATGGAAAAAAGGTAAGTAATATATCATATTTAAAAAATGATAATAATATCATATATAAAAAATTATTTATTTAAATATACTTATATATATATATATATATATATATATATCAACCATGTTGTGTGATGATGAAAATATAATTACATCGCTTTGTGAAGGCAACAATCCACATGTACACGAACGATGTTATCATATTTAAGTGAGTGAAAGAAAATAAAATCCTATATTATTTTTCCAAAATGATAAATATTTCATTAATATCATAATTATTTCATTTCCATCACATATAATCATTAAATTTATCCTTATAACTGTCAATTAAATGCGTTAGTAAAAGACGGATCAGATCGTCTCACGAGGTAGTAGCCTGTTGTACACATGAGGGACAGTATCGCATCCCCTATGGAATGGAAATTAAAAAAATGAATATATGGTATAGTTAATCTATAGGTATAATTATTTTAAAATATCATATATATAATTTTTATCTATTTTCATACCCAACCATGAGATATGGGAATGGAGAAACGAATGTCATTGGTTCACTAGGCTATAGTTATTCGTACACATTAATGATGATTTCATAACCAATTTGATGGAAGTGGGGATGGTTGTAGGTAATTCATATAAAATAGTAAAATATAAGTATATTTAATATATTGAGGTTATTTTTTACCGTGGTTTAATAGGGATTGATAGTGGTGTATAAAAAAATAAAATAAATAGGCTCGTTGAAGAATATTATCTCTTCTTTGGGTATCCTTCTTAGATTTTCACCAAATCCTTTCAAGAATGGATTTATTCCCACAATAAGGCTTCTATAATGAGATTATGGAAGTTGGTAATTGATTTGGGCAGGTATTGGATGAATAAAAAGTGTTTTAATGTGTGAATAAGATAGGAGAGGGGTCACCTTTTATAAGTGTGGTGAGTGACACACTAGTGATTATTTGAAAAGATTCAATCATACCCACATTTTTATCATTCCAAAATCATCTAAAAAGGGACATTATAAAAATTATAAGATATAATGTCTAAATATACCCATAAGATCTATGTTTTACAAGTTGTTAGTACATTTTTAACCCTTTTCTTCTTAGTTTAAGCCCAATAAATCAATTTTTACCTTAACTTTAATAACCATTTTTTTTTACTTTTTTCACTATTAATTTTGGTCAAAAATTAATTTGAACTTATTATAGATTATATATTTTTATTAATACAAATATGGAATCAATTTTTCTAATTAAAATTCATAAAATATTAAAATTTTAATTTAAAATTAATCCCATACACGCGACAAGAAAGCAGGTTTTTATTAAGAGAATGTTCAAAAGTTTAAAATGTTTTTATATCAAAATTACATATGAAAATGATTAAAATAACCAAAATTGTAGTTATATATATTTAATTAAACTAATTTTACTTTTAATACAATTAAAAATATAATTTAAACTTATAAATAACTTAAAACAAATGTATTTTTCAATTAAATTTTGTATTTTTCACTATTCAATAAAAAATGAAATATTTCAAAAAAATACCAAAAATTAACCCTAAGATAATTTTGATATTATAATATAAACAATGAAGTTAATTTTTCAAATAAACTTTCTCAAAGTGGTAAAAATTAATTTTAAATTATAAACGTATAGCGCGACTAAACCGTCTTTTAGAAACAAATAGTATTTTTGGAAAACATTTTTTTATTTTAAATGATTAATATTTTATTTATAATCCATAGATAAAAATAATTTTCATATAATTTTTAGAAATATTCATACCTACAAATTTAACAACTTGGTTATAATGATATACTATATTATGAATCATTTAGACTTAGGGTTGTGTGTTCCATAAGCCGTCTAAGAGATTAAGTTTAAGAAAATAAATTTTTTGGGTTATTTAAGCTCAGTGTTTCATGTCAAATACACTATCAAATAAAATTTTATTATTTTATTATTTCAGTTTTTTAAATTCTCCCCACATTAAATTAATTTTTTCCTAACAATTTAAACTTGATCTTGGTAATCAAGGGTTTGAAATTTAGAATTACCATTGTTGAAAAAACCCACAATATAGAAAGGATAAATAAAATTTATTCTTAATAAGAGGGATATGGAATTACAAGGTTCATACTGAATAAAATGTAACTAGGTTTCTGCATAGTATAACATTAGTGGAAAGTGAATACATGGATATAGAAGAAAATCATAAATAATTATAGGGACTGATAGAGGTCATTGATCACAAGATGGTGAATAGTCAATAGAAAGGTATGGTCCTAAAAACCATAAATATGTGATGATTTAAAATACTATTTGATTCATCATATATGAATTTAATAGGATATTATTTTTTAAGGTTCTTTTCCTGAAATTTAGGAATTCTCTTACACTTTAGGAATATAAGGAAATATAATTATTTGATATGTTTCTATTTCATAAGAACAATTTAATCTTTTTGATGTGATTTGATAAATTTGTAATTCAGGACTTACTACTAGAAATTAATATAAAAATTTAATTTTTATTTCTGAAGAACTAAAATTCACTTTCAATGGAGGTTAATGTCTATAAAAGAGTGACAAGTCTTTCTATATATATCTACCTATTTTCCAAAACCAATATTGTTAGCATAAGTTAACCAATATAATAAATTAATATCTCAAACTCAAATTAAAAAAACTATTCATCATTAATATTTATATTTCAAATTGATTAACTAAACATAGTGACATACTTACCAGGTCATTTCTTAGGCCAATGGTATTTTTTAAACCCTTATCATCCTTTGGTCATGGTTTCAATCCCTATAACCTTACTGGACATGACAGGTTGTCACCCAACATATGGGTTGTCCTTTTTATAAACCATATGTATATAATTACTATAAAATTCACTAGGAAAAAATATGATGGTTGTAATTAAAATAAAATTAATCATTAAATAACCTTTTTACTAATGTTTTCAATACAACATTTTTTTTTCAAAAATTCTAATAATATTATTTGACTATTATTTCAATGTCATTAATGATCATATTAACCCTAATGGTTATCAATACCTTTAAACTTATTTTTATAAAATTTAAAGGCATTATTCCTCAAATAACATGTCTACTAAAACTTATACTTAACTAATAGGTTGTATTGCCATAAATTTCTCCCAAAATATACTTAATCTTGGAAGACTATCATCACATAAAACCTAAAAAAGGATGTTTAAGAATTTTAAATAATAAGTCTATGATGGTATTCATAAATCTTACATTAATTAAGACACATATACTTCAAAAATTTAACACAATCCTTAGATTTTTTCATAATTCATATCACTAAAATACCATTGGTAAAAATACTTCTATAATATAATTATAGAATACTAATAAATACTTTAACCTTTTTATTTCAACATAGGTCATTCCTTATTCTTGGGTTTAACCTTTAGAACAGAGAATTATATTATATAATTCCTATGCTCCCAACATTTATGACTACGAATTATAAATGGATCCTTATGATGAGATTTATTTCCTTCTATCATACTCTTTATTTTTTCTTGGAAATTCATTACTTTATACCCTATTTTTTCCCACATAAAACGTTTTTTATTCCTTTTAGACACCTTATTTTTAGTCTAATAAAACTTATTTTTCACCTAGTTCATTCATTTTCATCATCTATTCAAATATTTTATAATGGGTTTTAAAGAAAATTTGAATTATCCTAAGCATATCCCCCAAGAGTGTCAAATTAGGTGCATAGTAAGGCCCATTGTTGTGAACCAGGTGATGATTGGGTCATGATCAATACAATTTTTCAATTTTATTACCCCTAGGTATATCTATACTAGAACCACAACCACTTTTAGTATCCACAGATGGATTTATTTCCAGGAAAACCACATAATCTCTACCTCATAAAATCTTTAGGATGTTCATCTATATTTATCCTCAAATTCAATCATAGGGTTATATTCCCTAATCCATGTGTTCCTAAATCTAGTTCCCAAGGTTTCTAATAAAATCCATCTAACATCATCAATAGAGACCTAAACACCAGTAGCCTGGAGTTGATGTTTGCTTTATTACATTGGCATAAGATACATGGAATCACATCACGAGAAACAAAATAGTTTAGTAGTATTGTTAAAATAGATTCAAAATTGATTGTTACATTACATTTGAATACAAAATTGACAACACAAATATTTTTTGAGAATAAAATTATTTTCTCAATCATATCTTTACATGTTAAACATAGCACAATTCATGGATTCTTGGGTAAAGGGAAAAAATAAGGGTAATCTCAAATGATCGGTAAGAGTTAATTAAAATGGAATTTATCATGAATCAATAAGAGTAATAAACATGGTATGGTAAATAACTAAACTTTCATTTCATTTAAATAACTAAATAAGTCATAATCAATATGTGAAGGTAAATAACTATATATACAATCCATTTAATTAAATGGATAATTCATAATTAATATACCAATGTAAATAATTGAAAACACTTGCCTTTTAATAAATAAACTAAGAATTAAATACACCCATATATAATATAATTGTGAAAATCTCATGTATAATAATAAATAAATTCTTAATGAAGTCAATTCTTAATTATTAGACGACATGATATCAAACATCATGATACCTCTATTTTCAAGAACTTTCACAAGATAGTTTTAACAAAATTTAAAAGCCCATTTAACGCTAGATTACTTATTCACATCATGCGGATACTGATTTATCAAGGGGATATAGAATACCAGGCCCCACCTATCACTTTTGGTCTAAATCATTCTATATATATCAAATATTTGATTTAATTCATGAACAGTTCACCTTATCATCAAATATCCTTATTGAGTAAAGAATACATATTATCAAAATTTTATATGTTAATTAAATAACGTTGAAATTTAACATCATATGTAAAAATGGTATAAATTTTAAGAAATAATCACATCCATGATACAAATAATATGGATATTTATGAGAAATTAATTAAAAAATGATCATAATAAAGTGATTGTTTTAATGAAAATTTAATGAATACAAAAATGTATTATGATAGTGAATGTAAATATATTCCCTTATCAAAATTATCATAAAAATCCAGAGGATTAATAAGGATAGAATCAATAAAATATATCCCCAGTGGATTATATTTAAAATAAAGGGATGTTTTCCTCGATGAATAATAAAACCATAAAGAGATCTTTTAAAAACATTCACGAGGAAAATATCATTTTTGGAAATTAATTTTTAAAACTAAAAGTTCACAAAACATTTTGAAAATAATTTTATTTGAAAATTATATTTTAAACTTATAAAGGAAGATTTAAAACATCTAGTGGTCATGATGACATGAAATTTTGTACTTGTTGAGTATGTTAAAACAAATATCCCTTTCAAATTTTCTATAATAGCCAAACAAGTACTATTTCGAAAACGACATAAAGATTACTTTCAATTTTTTTTTGTAAAAATAAAAAATGGGTAAAAATGAATTTTCTAAGTCACTCAGAAGTTTGGAATTTTTTTTATTTTTTTAGAAAACCTTGTTTTGGAAGAAAATAAGGTTTTTTGACCGAAGAGAGAAATGAAGTTGGATTTTATTAAAACATTTTCTCAAAAATTTTATATAATAAAGAGTATAAAATGTTACTATTACTTATAAAAAGTTAATTAATAGACATAGGATAATAAAATTAAATGGTTTTATTAAAAAATAATCAAATGACTTCCTTTAATAAAAATTTAAGAATAAATAATCTTGATTAGAATTAGTTTGTGAAATAAACCCTTAAAATGATCATAACATTAATGTGAGAATTATTCAATGAATTGATTATTTGTATCAAATAAAAATACACATAATTTTTTTTAAATACGACATAAGATAATAAAAAGTCATTACACACAAAATCTTATAATATCAAAGATGATGGATAAGCAATATAACCCAATGAAAGGAAATTAAGTTATGAAATTTTTTACCACTTGGTAACTTTTAGGTCAAATTACCTTGGATTTAATAATTAAAATGGAAACTAAAAACACCATGAATTACTTATAAATTATTATATTAAATTTTAAAAAGGAATTATATACACCATATAAAATAAATTGGTTTATAGCATACACATGTGCCTCAATGAAAGGAAATTGAGACATAATCCCTAACCACACACTTCCTTTTGGTTGAACATGATTGAACATCATGTATAGTGGTTTTAAACATGTTATTAACTTATACCAGAACCATATTAATATTTATAATATCATATATAATCATTTTATAACATCTCATCACTCCTTTATTTATAATATTTCATTATTCCCATTGTTTCAGGTGTTAATTGCCTTGTTTTCTCATGTATTCATTATCATGAAAAATCCATTTCTAATGAATATAATTTATCACCATAATCAATAGAATAATAATAATGAAATAAATGTCATATTTTTACACCATTTTAACTTTTAAAACCAATTATTAAAGATGGTTAGGAAAAATTTAGTATGTTATAGTCTTGGAGACAGTAAGCTGTATGTATGGATGAGTAATGTTTCTATTTTCCAATGATCATTATGGAAAGAAGGTAAGAAATATATTATATTTTAATAATGATAAAAATATCATATATACCATATTTTTTCTTTAAATTTACTTATATATATCATGCATGTGGTGTGGTGATGAAAATAGTGTCACATCACTTCATGAAGGTGGAAGTCTTCACGTACCAGAATGATGTTATCATCTTTAAGTGAGTGAAAAGGTAAGAAAAGAAAATGTTACATTATCTTTCTATAAAGATAAATATATCATTAAAATCATAATAATTTCATGTATATCACATGTATATCACATATAATCATTAAATTTATCCTTATTTCTTTCCATGAAAAGCGTTAATGATAGATGAATCATATCACTTCGTAAGGCTATAGTCCGCCGTGCATACGAGTGGCGTTATCATATCCCCTAATGAATAGAAATTTAAAAATGTATATATGATATAATGAATCTAGAGGTATAATTATTTTATAAATATCATATATATACTTTTTATCCATCATCATACCCACCCATGAGAGGTAGTAATGTAAAAATTGATGTCATTGGTTTGCGAGGGGGTAGTCTACCGAACACATGAATGACAATTTTTTTAACCCATTTGATAGAAGTGGGGATGGTTGTAAGTAATTAACTTAACATACCAAAATATTAGTATTTTTATGATAATGAGGTTATTATATATTCATTATATAATAATAATTGAGTGTAGTGGAGAAATAATAAAAGTAAATACACTCGTTAAAGAATATTACCTCTTCTTCGGGTATCCTCTTTAGGTTTTCACCAAAGCCTTCCAAGGTTGTATTTTAAACCACACTATATATTATAGGATTATATGAGGTAGTTTAGGAATTTATTTTGGTAGATATTTTATAGAATAAAATGGTGTGAATGTGTTAATAATAGAGGAGAGGGGGTGTCCTTTTATATGTGAGGTGAGTGGAACACTTGTAATTTTTATACAAGATTCAGTCATACCAACATTTTTATCATGCCAAAAGACAATAAAATGGCCCATCATCTGACCTATAATATAAAAGGTCAAAATATTTCTAGAAAATGGGTGTTTTAAATGTTTTTAAGTAATTTCTAACCCTTATCTTCTTTATTTAGTCCCAAATAAATCCGTTTTTACCTTAACTGATGTAAATAAGTTTTGTCATTTTAACTATTCATTTTGGTTAAAAATTAAGTTGACCTTTTTAGAAATTATAAATTATTTTGATTATAAATATTGAATCCATTTAAAAAAATTCTATTTATTAAAGTGGAAAATTTTAATTTAAAATTAATCCCACTAATACTATGAGAAAAAGGGTTTTTATATAGAAAATGTTCAAACATTTGTAATTTTTTGCATGAAAGTTCAGTATGAAATTATTAAAATTACCTAAATTAAGTTAATTTATATTTAATTAAACCAACATTACTTAAAAACAATTCAAAATATAAAATAACCTTATAAAAAATTTAAATGAAATGACAGTTTTCAATTAGTAATCAGAATTGTTCACTATTCACCAAAAAATGTAACATTAAAGAAAATAACCAGAATTAATCCTAAGATAATAGTGATATTTGATTTAAATAATTAATTTTATTTTGAAATATAAATTTTTTAAAATTTGTAAAAATAAAATTTAAATTATGTGTACAAAGCACGATTAAGCCGCCTGTAACACCCCAAAATTTCCTAGTATGTTATTTCTTTAAAGTAATTCAATAACTTGCACTACACGCAACACCGAGCTCAAGAACACCACGACTTACCAAAGTAGCCGTTCAAAAGTGGTTATGAATAGTATTTACTGAATTTTGAACTATATATAAACCTTGTAATTTTAGAATCCATAATATGAGTTTCTTAGACATAATGTAAGAATTAATTCATTTTTTTCAAATAAAAGAAGTATTTTTCAAAAAATACATATTTACCGCCTTTTAATGGTGAACCCTTTTTAAATAAAATATTTGAAACTTTTATATATTCAATTTTAAAAAATAAACTTATTCTTTAGAATCGGGATGTAAGAATTTAGTTTCAATAAATTTTGGTGTTTTTCTCATAACTTTCATATTTGGGTGAATAGTGAAAAATACTATATTTTAACTGAAAACAAATTTTTTAATCAAAATAATTTATAGTGTTAAGTTATAATTTTTAATGATTTGGGTCATTGGAAGTAATTTCACTTTAAAAGTGGACATAAACTAGTGTCAATCTTTTGATAGGTTTTACTTTTTAAAAACCCACGTTTTGGTTTTAACAACGGGAAGCAATTTTAAATTAATAAATTCAACTTATATGTTTTTAATTTGGTAAAACAGACTTCATTTTTGAATTCATAATATCAAAATTATCTTAGGGTGAATTTTTGGTATTTTTCTGAAAACTTTAAATTTTTGATGAATAGTGAAAACACTGAATTATTCGTTAAAACCGACTTTTAATTTAAAAAATAATTATTTATTTTATTTAAATTTATTTTAGGTCAAAATAGATACATAATACTTATATAATTTCAATGTAATTCATTGCAGTAATTTTATATTAATTTTAGATATATAAATTTTTTTATTGAACTTTTTACCGTCTTTTACCAACCTCATAGGAGCTTTTGCAAATTTGCATAAAGCTTAATTTTATTGCTTATATGAGTTGAATATAAAAAATCTGAGAGTCATGTTTAACCTCATGAATTAAAATGTGGTTCAATAAGATGAAAATAATTTTTGGTGAATAGTAACTTTTGACTTTTATTTACCACGGTTAAAAGTAAATAGGGTAATTAAGGGTAAAAATGATATTATAATTACCCTAAAACATGTCCAAATTCTATTGGATATATGTAATTCGACCAAAAACAACCATAGTAATAAAATATGACCCTTTAGGTCCACTTGAAATAGATTAAGACATTTATTATTATTTAATTTAAAGAAGAGTTAAAAGTGTTAAATTCAAGTTTTAATAACTAAACCATTTTTAATATAGGGTTATACATAATATAAATTCAACTATAAATATTCATTATAAATCTAAAATGATTTCATACATAATGGTATTTTATTTATAATTTTTAGACATTAAATAATTAAATTGATCTATGACACAATAATGATGTAATAATTACCTTATTAATGAAAGAATCAAATAAATGGTATTATAAATATTAAAATAAATATAATTTAAAATTTTTTATGACATCCACGAAATTTCTAAATGAATATGAAATTTTAGGTCTGATTCAATGTATCTTTTCCAAAGGAATCAAGTTTTTATGATTTTAGAAAAAAACAAAATACTAAATAGTGTCAAAATTTACATAAAAGAGTTTTTAAAACAAATATTATATTATTAATTAATATTCTATTCCTAAAAGTATAAGGTTCGGTCAAAGGACTTAAATAATATTATATATGTCATTAATTAACCACTTTAGGTTCTCTTGGAAGTTTAGAGTAAGTTTATTAACCATATAGTGTAAAAATACAAGAAGACACAGTAAAAGTTAAACTATTTAACTAAGAGTAAAATCTAAAAGATAAGTTTAAAATGGTTACCTAAACTTGTCTAAAACCTATTGGTTTAGATTATTTAGACCCATAATCACCTAATTATCGAAATAAATTCATTTGGAGCCATTATAAACAGAATATGGTTGTATAATAAATTAATACTTTAATCTTTTCCTAAAGTGAGCCTCACCCCTCTTATAAAAGGGCACTTACCCTTCTCTTAATTTCACACCTCCAAAGACATTTGGATCGTCCAAACCCTGCCCAAATATCCTCCAAAATTCCCTCCCTTCATTCTAGAGGCCTTACTTTAGTCAGAAAGACAATCTATGGAGCCCTTCTGATCAAATCAAAAGAAAGAACCTAAAGAAGAGGTAAATATTTCACCACCTCTTTCAAGTTCCTTTATTCTTCCACTTCCTCTTTCTTTGTTGGTTCCATTCTAAAAAAATAACTCCAATATCTTCTATATACTGTGATGTTATTAAAAATATGTTACAACCATATTCATTATTCAATCCATCCTTTGAATGACATGTCACCATACATCCGTGCGTACGACTTACCGTCTCCACATCGTGGTGTAATTGTTATTCAATACATTATTATTTGGATGGGTATAATAATGATTTATAATTTATGTAAAAAATAAATATAACATGTTAATTACTTTTATATATGATATAATATCTATTTACATACAATTTTAAATCAAAATAATGATATTATTGCTCGTGCGTACATTGAGATTACATTCTCCACGGCGCGATGAGATTCATTTCCACGTTCAAAAATAATCGACGATTATAAAAGTATATATTAATAATAAGTATGTAATATATGACATAATAATACTACTGGAGATATATATATTTATGTACTTACATATATCTTTTTCACTTAGTTCCGTTCAATACGATATGAAAACAGAAACAACGTTTATGCGTACGTACGGACTACCGTCTCCATAAATGGTGTTTTTAGTTTCATATATATGTCTATTATAAATATTTATATTCCAAATATATATGATATATAAATCATATTTTATATTCTTTAAGTATTTAAATCTTTATCTAAGTGATACAATCAAGAGTAACAAGTTAAAACACGTACGAAAGAAAGAGATTATTACCTAAAATGTTAATTTAACATGGAAATTATTATTAAATGGGTAGTATAAAGTCATAAATGAATCATATATGATATCATAAATATTAATATGGTTATTTTATAATTTAATAACATACTAAGATCTTCATACAAGAGGTTAAACGTACCCCCAACTAAAAGAAAGTGTAAGGTAAGGGTTAATTCTTCAATCTCATTATTATCTGAGATTGTTTATGTGTAAGTATTTACTGGGACATTTTTATCATCCATGTCAATTTTTTATAAAAATGATTTCAAAATGAATATTTTAAGTATTTTTGAAAGGTACTCTTTATCAAGATTAGAATTTTAAATGTTTTAAAGATTTATCTTTCTAAATCTTTTTAATTAATGTCCATGTTTTCAAAATGATTTTAAGGATTTATTTATATGGACATGAATGTTTTGAAATGATAATTCTTTTCAAAAGTTTCAAAGTGGTATGGGACACTTTGATTAAAAAATCTCTTTTAAATTACTTCCTTTATAAATGTGTTACTTTTAAATGATTATACAAAAAGGATATTTCTCTCAAAAAGTTTTATTTATCATTTTCTACTATGTCAACATCCTTTACTGGATATTATTTTTGATTGAGGTTGATTTTTTAAAATATAATCATCCATTTTGTATTTAATGTGTTATTATATGTTTGACTGTGGATGTTCTATTTTTATACCATTCATAGTTTATGGTTAATGTAATGACATTTCATATCATAGTTTTAATATAAATGTTTATGTTATGTTTCAAAATTTTCATATGAGGAATGCAGTGGACTTAGAAAGTGATGGGTGGAGCCCTCTATAGCTTCTTGATGCATCGGTAGGTCTCAGGAGACAAACTAGTGTCTTGGTACAAGGCCTTGAAAAAAATTTTATTTGTAGTCTCGGAACGAGGCCTTGAATATGTGGTAATGATGTCTGGTGTTTGGCATTCCCTCATTATGAAATTAGTTATTACATGAGATTATTCGACTTGTAGAATATCCATGTTCAAGTTCATATGGTAATTTTTGATTTACTGTTTATTATATTATGTTCAAGTTTATGTTTAAAAAGGCCAATTTTTTAGTCACACAGCTTTCATTAAAAGTTTATAGCTTCCACTAAATTATTTACCCTTACTGGGCATCTGAGCTCACCCCTATTTTATGTTTTATTTTCCCTAGATTCCAATAAGTGTATTATGATTGATATGAATGGTTAAGCTAAAGGGAATAATGACATTCTCAAAGAACTGTTTTTTTATTGTATGTTAGAAAGTGTAATGTAATGTTCATGTATGCAATCTATTTTCCAAGACTGGTAAACTGATCGGTCTTTCAGGGCTTGATTCCTTGTAATCATGCCAATGTATTAAAATAATTCACCAACTTTGGGTAACTGCGGTTGGGGTGTTACACCGCCTTTTAGAAAAAATAGTGTTTTCAGAAAAAAAAAATTCTTTTTTTATTTTAAATTATAATTATTTTATTTCTAATTATCATAAAATAATAATTTTAATTTAATAGTTAGTACTATTCACCCCTTGAAATTTAATGGCTAGGTTATAATGGTATACTATATTACAACTCATTTAGATTTGGGGTTGTGTGTTCCGTAAGCCATGAAAGATATTAAATTTAATGAAATATATTTTATGGGTTATTTAAGCTTAATGATTTATTTGATAAATGATATTTAATAAAATTTTATTCTTTATAAGTTATGGGTGTTACATCCTCTCAGTCAGATGTGCTCTAACTTCAGACTGTAATAAATTTTTATTTATCATTCTTATGGATAATAACTTTATTAGTTGATATATTACATTATACCCACAATTTATAATTCCTTATTATCCCTATATTAATTATTTATTGATAAAATTAATATTTTGGTGTTAATACTTTTTCCCCTTACACAATTTAGTTTTTTGGTTCCCATACTTGAGTCTTGTTTATGGGTCTATAACCTCCAAAATGTTCATTATAATGTAATAAATTTTCTTTTTGAAATTTATGGAGCCACATATTCATTTTAAGTAACTTATGTGGATGGTTCAAAAGGGATGATTAAAAATTACCTTTTTAGTGATTACTTAATTAACAAATGAGTTGAATTTTTTGGTGAATATACTTTTGAATATTACTAATAATGAATTATTAAGATACATTAAATTCATAATTATTTTATATTATTTCCTATATCTAAATTTTCTTAATCATTCATAACATAGAAATTATAACATCATTCATATAGGTGAGGAAACTGACCCAAACAAGATTACATTAGAATAGTTAAATAAGTAAGAACATATTATTATATAGTGATGATTTTGGTTTTACAAAGGATCAATGTTTTCAAAAACATGTTACAATAGTGATAATACAAATTCAAGAAGAGTTAGGTAGTGAATATAAATGAATGAGAATATTAATATGTTATTACTTACAAAGTTTCTTCATAGGCTCGTTTTAGGCAATTGAATTTTATAATGACCATTTATTGTTAAAATTATTAAAAAAATTATATTTCAATACCCTTAATCATGATATAAATATCATATTTATTCAATAAATACACTTTTAGAACTATCCTTGTAAAGTTGTGATTAAGAATTAAATACGTCATTCATTGAGTGAATAGTCAGCACGTAACACTGGCAACATTTTCATTTTCCAATGTTTGGGAGGAGGGTAGATATTGGTTATTCTATTTACATAATAATATTTAAGTATACTAATGTTAATAATGTAATTATATTATCATGGTTATAATTTCTGTGGAGGTGGAAGAAGGAAAAAATGAATAAACTAAGTTAAGAAAATTTCCTCTTCCTTTGTTATCCACCATTTGATTGAATTTATGGCCTTTTAAAATTAGTTTATTATAAAGTCATTAAATATTAGACACATAACATTTCTACTTAAATGTAAACTATATGTTCATTATTTTGACCTAGAAAATGTTCTCTTAAATCCCTTTAAACTCCCATTACTACATAGGACTCCTTGAAGAAAATCATTAAGAAAATGGGTGACCTATAATGCCCAGTTATTGAGTAAACATTATAATGAAGTATAACATATAAGACAAAAGGAATAACATGGTATCATAAAAGATTAAGATAATATATAGTCATATAAATATATAGAATAAATAAAAGGATATCATGAGAAATTGAATCATAATAATGTTGAAATAGCATTAAACATGGCATTATACACATAATTCAAGGATCACTTCCAATGATAAATAACATAATGTGCTAGGATAACCACCCATTCACCATATATGTTATCTCTTGAGTTGAAAAAATTTATGATATTTTTTGATAGGTATATAAATCCAGGCCCACTATACACATAATAACATGTATATGAATATGTGTTCCACACAAGGAAATCATATATAAGGAACAATCATATGAAAAAACCCTATGAAAAAAATGGGGTATATAATCTTGTCTTAAAACATAATAATTGGATATTTAAAAAACATTCCCAAGATAATAAGGAATTAAATATTTTAGAGATTCATATTTTAAATGGGAAATATAGTAATTAAAAATGTATTCTATGGTAACAATAAGTCATTATTAATGGTAGAGAAGTAGGTATACAAATACACTTCTTGAATTATATTTTAAGAAATGGGTAAAGAACCTTTAAATAAGGTTAACACATTGTATTTTTATTAAAACCATAAGTAAAACAAAAATGATTAAAAAAATATTCATCATTTTATAAAATCATTTAGGGACACAAGATTTAAAAAATTGCACATGAAAAGGAATAATGAATAGGAAAGTTCCCTTTAAGATGGATTGTTTTAATAAAACATTAAGAAAGGAACTTGAAAAATTTATATAACCCCAACAAAGGAAGGGGAAATAAACTATTTAAATATGTGAGAGTCAAATATATATAATATATAATACATATATGAGAATAATATATATATAAAGTTATGTTAAGATGAAGAAATCATAAAATCATTTAGGGACACAAGCTTTAAAAAATTACACATGAAAAGGAATAATGAATAGGAAATTTCCCTTTAAGGTGGCTTGTTTAGTGAAAGATCAAGAAAAGAACATGAAAAATATTTATAAATCCAATAGAGGAATGAAAGATAAACTATTTAAATATGTGAGAGTAAAACATATATAATATAAAAGATATTAATGATAATAATAGAAAGATAAAGTGAGGTTTAAAGGGATAAATCATAACTTGAAAATAAAGATATTGGTTCAGAAGTCACCTTACGTCGGTTCTTGACTCGCTTGGTTTATGAGTATAACCTACTAAATAATAAAATTATCTTTATTAAATTCTATCTTTAGAACTTTTTTCATATATATTTTTTATTATTCTTTCATATTCATTCATATTCATTTTTAATACATTAATATTATTCTTATTATCTTGAGGTTGTTCATTTCATGTTCTAAAGGTCGCACAGATTTATTGATGATTATGAAAATTAATTTCAAATGATAACACCACTCCATAAGTGAAATAAATTTATTTTAATATCATTCTAAATGTTTAAATGTATTCTTAGTCATGGTTCATTATGTAAAAATGTTTTCACTTAATTTCATGTTCATCAAGGTTGTTTTACAGACCATTATGAACTCGGTATTTTATTTAGTTTAATGATTATACATAAATTTCCAAACTTGAAATTTGTTATCATATTTTTATTATAATCATATCTAACGATAAATTTGTTTCTTTAACTAGCCATGAAGGCAGACAAAACATATCATTTTTGGAGGCGGTAGTTCGAACATAACATAGGGGAATTTTTCATTTTATAATGAATGAGAGGAAGGTTGATAGTTGATATTATATTATCATAATTAAATTTAATTATATTGAATATAGTATTATCACTATTTAAATATTTTTGGAATTCATTTAGAGTAGGTAGAATAAGAAAATATTAAAATATTTTGTCTAATAACATTACATGTTCCTTTGGATGTTCTCACTTGGACTACACTTTAAGACACCTTGAATTAGTATTTTCGGTAGATTAACACCTATAGTATGTGTGAAATATATTTGTGGAGATATTTGAGAAGAATTTGGTCCCTCTAAAAGGTTTATTATATGATGGTAATGGTGGTGGTGAAGGGGTTATTTTATAGGTGGGAGGGGTGACACTTTTGTAAATAGAATATCTTAATATAAAAGGAGAGTCACCTCTAATATGTGTGAAATGATTTGTTTTTTTATATTCAACTCTTGATTTAACATTTTACCACTTTTTAGTCTTTAGTTTAGTGGCTTATTTTTTTTACCTTGGTAGAAAACCTTTATACAATAACATTAAATTGAATAGATTAACTAATTTAGATTACTATAATTAAAAATATAAAATTCAATTTATTAAATTTATTTTCAAAAGGTGATAAAAAATAACTTCAATATAGGAAATAAAAATAATATATATAATATTAACTGAAAGAAAACTTCATTTATAAAAATCCAATAAATTCACTCCAAGACCACTTAAACATGCTTATTCAAAATCTAAAATTCAATTTTCAATATAATTTTTTAAATACTAGAAATTTAATTTTTAAATATAACCCTTATTTAGAGAAAAATATTAATTTTTGCGACCCAATTGAATATTGGCCTCGAAAAAAAATTACAAATTATTTCATAAAGTAAATTGATCAAATAACTAGTGTTTAATGAAACCATCCTATTAAAATAAAATTTATTCCAATATAATAAAAATATATTTTAATGAAAATAAAACAAAAACGTTTTTACCAAAAATAAAACTATTCTTTTTTTATGTAAAACTGTTTTTTCAACATATTTAATTCATTTTTTTATTTTTCTTATTTTATAAATTTAATATATATATATATATATATAATATTCTAGGTTAATACAATGAAGTCCACAAATTTAATAAAATATTCATAGATTTTATGCATGTGTTAATTTATAATGGGAATTATATTCATAATGTTTTGGATCATTACATTCTCCCCCCTTAAGATTTTTTTACCCCAAAATTTTATTTCCTACTCTAAGTTGAAAATATGATATTATTTATCTTCTCTAAACTTATAGTTCCTCCAAAGTGCTTTCACAATGTATGTTATATTTTTTGCATAGAACTTCATCTCTATGGTCCAGAATATTTTTTGAATACTCCAAGTAAGTAAGATCATTCTATAATTGGACAAAATTTGGATGAAGTACTTGTGATGTATTAGTTATTCACTTCCTATTGACGGAAAAATTAAATACATCATGTGTCTGAGATAACTTTGGTGGGAGTGTGAGTCAATATTCCACAACTTAGATGTGATAAAAAATATCCAAGCGGGAAATGTATCTAAAATTTTTCTTTCCATTATTATGAAAACTTAATATTTTAATATTTATAAATATTAGGATATATTAATCTCTAAATAAATATGACTTCTTTGATATATTTCATTACATGCAACCCCAAGTTTAAAAAATCTGTGATATTTTTTTAAAATATTATTATTTAATGTTATAATTATCACCTAGATATTGGATTTTTGGGTATGAATATGACCAAATAAATTATTAAAAATTATTTTTATACATTTATGAAATAAATTCATTGGATATAAATTTTTTAAAAGTTAAAATAAAATCATTTGAAGGTAAAAGAATGTTTTTATAAAAAATACATTTTATGCAGACAATGTGTTTTTATCTTAAAAAATTAAATCAATATATATTGATAAATTATTTTTATGAAATTTACATATTATTTTTTCAATAAATTGTTTTAACATTCATTTAATGGTTTTTATTAGTCATGGAATAAGAATAAATCAAGTTTTATGCTTAAAAATAATTTTTTCTAAAGATGGTTGTTGTTGTATTTTGCATGCTTATTTTAAAATAAATTTGTACCAAAAAAAATTGTATATTTTAAAATTTATTCCATTTTTTGAATCACAAGAATCATTGAAATTTAATATAGTCAACTTAATTTTGGGTCACTATGTATAGTAACTGTGGTAAATATTTTTCAACTATATAAGGGTAAGACAAATAAAACTAGGTTAAAACAATGAGGTAAAACTTTAAAATCACTCGAAAAATTTCCTTTAACATATTATTTGAGTTCTTATCAACAAAACATATGTTTAAGTAGTTAAATAATGTATTTTGATACATTATTTTGAAATTGGGAACCCAAGATCAACTTTTATAATTATAACTTATATTTTATTCAAATTAAAAAAATATTTTTTGGGTCTTTGAATTTACTGGTATGGTTGTAAGGTGGCATTAAATTTTTTCATGATAAAAAGTATAAAAACCTTAATTTTTTATTAAATAACAAAAAAAAATCATTTAAAAGGACATATTACATGATTTGAATATAAAATGATTTTTAGGCTTCAATCAGTAATTTTCTTAAAAACTATTTTCATGTGTTTTGTGATCTTATATTAAAAGTAATTTCTTCCTACTATAGATATTAAATAAGATAAAATGGATTCCAAATTTTGAATCACCACATAAATGTTTTTCTATAAGTTCCTTTTTATTTTTTTCGTATAATTAAGTTGTCATAGCAAAAATTTATGTTTCCTTGGTTAAGATGAAAATGGGTTTAAAGTGGTTTAACTTGGTGATGAGGGTTAAAATGTATCCCAAACTTGTAAAAATGTGATTATTTGAGTTGATTTTGACCCTATCTCATATTATATTTTAATGTTTTATTCATTGGTCCCACTTTTTATGATTATGATAAATATATTATATAATATTTTAAGTAATTCCATGTGTGTCAATTCCATCACTTATAAAAGGACGTACATATACTCTATTATCCACACTTATAGAGCCTCTTAGATCCACTAATAACTGAAAAAAATACTTTTATAAAATCCCTACCCATGTCCTATAGGTCTTGGGTTGATCATAATACCATCCTTTCAATGCTTAAGGTGTATACCAAAGGTGGTTTCAACAAAATGTTCATTTTAACGAAGAAATTGTTAATAAAAAGGATAATTGGTCATCATAAAGGAATAAAACGTAGTAAGTTATGCAAGGTTAATTGTTATATAATATATATAGTAGATATATATTTATTATATAGGATATATGAATGTGTACTAAGTAAAACAAGACTTGAGGTATGTTATTTATGTTATAATATCGTTTCTTTTTTTTTTTGATTTTGCATGATAAATTTACATTATTTGAAATTATACGGATATTATCCTTTAAAACACATCAATATACTAATCTTATAGTTATTCAATAAATTTAAAAGTAATGGTAACATTTTTCTCTATTTAGTACACAAAATGACCAAGAAAATGTTTTTAAGAAAAACCAAATTATTTTTCTCTTTGTTCGGGAATATTTGTCATCTATGTCCATATTTTATTTAAAATCTTTTAAATAATTTTTTACTATTCTATAATTATTGACTAAATTCATTTTTACCCATATTTTATATTCTATAAAATGGTTTAAAAGGAATATTCCTTTCTTTTTCCTATTAAGGTACTTTTTACCAATGGTTTGAACCTAATATTTGTTTTAACATATACCACATGAATGAATTTTATAGATGTCATGATTACTATTTTATTCAAAGGTTAATTTACATATTTCCATAGTTATTTTCACAGGATATTCTTTTCCAAATATTATGTATATTTTTAGACATTGAATTAGTGATTTCAAAATGAAACATAAATTTCCTCAAGAACTATTCCAGTAATATTTTAAAGGTAAATTTATCTATGAAAAAATCCTTTGATATTACTTATGATTCACTAGGTACATGATATAATCATACCATACTTGTTCTTTCTCTTGGTGTAAATTGATTATGATGATCAAATCTTGATGAGACCCATTTTCTTTTAAATGGGTTATGCTATAATGAAATGATAAATGATTTCAAGGTCATATGGAATACACCTGATTGTATTATGATTATATGATAGTTGGGTCTATTATAGATCTCCAATTTATTGGCTAATGTGATATATGTCTCGTGAGATGATGCATATACACATGGAAATGTTTGTGAATATCTATGTTCATATTTTGATGCATGTGCATGATTTCTTCTAGCTATTATCACAGGATTTTGTGTGGACATGATTGCGAATATGTAAGTTCACATTTTTATGTGTTAATATGATCACTTATAGTTATTATCACATGATTATGCATTGACATGATTGTGAATAACCATGTTGACATGATTATGAATTACTGTTCTTATGATGCCACATGCCTATGTTATGACTCTTGAATGATTATTACTACTTTGACACCCTCGTTGACCTTTATTTTTTATATGAATTTATTTTAGAGTCTATGATCTATGATTTTATTTTATCAAAATTTTATGTTGATAACATTCATTTGATTATGTTATCATACTGTTATGATTATATAATTATCTTTTATGATTGATATCTCCCATATTAACCCTTACTGAGTATCAAAGATAAACATTTCTTATTTATTCCTTCATAGGGTTTTGATGGAAGTATTTTAGTGTTATATTTCATAAAGGGTACTAATATAAATATCTTTATGGGATATATTGATAATATTTATGGAAAAAATTGATTTTGTATATAGCAAGGAATGACAGTAAACTTGTATGGTCCTCAGGTGTGTATATTTTCAATATGCATTGAATATTCATATAAAATAAAGTAATATTTATTTTGTTATGATTGGGTCTTCTTATATAGTATTAGAGCATGGTTTAGTTATTTTTAGAAACTACTTTGAGAAAAAAAATTAGTAAAAAACCCTTAGGGTAATGCTAAGTATAACAGAATATCTGAAATTATAGTAAATAATGGAGTGTGGATTTTCTAGAAAATACATCCCTATATGGATTCTAGAAATTTCATGTGGCTATTAAATAGATTCACCTAGGGGTAATAACTATGAATGGGTCATATTGGGTAATAAATTGATTTCTACTGACCCTAAGATCATACGCCTGGATAGACTCTCCTAGAGGATACACTTATGTTAATTAAAACTTTTATGAATAATAAAGAAGGATTTGAATATATGATTACCATGGATGACCTAGGTTAAACAAAAAATGTCATAAGTTGATAAAAAGATTCTATAATTTAGGATATATAAATAATTATTTTTATGAATATATGATTAGTCACTATAATTATTGTATCTTAATGCTTAAACTATGTTTTTGGTTTTAGTTAGTGGAAGGAATAAAAATGAATCAAGTGAATAATGAATGGGATGACCAATACAACAACTATCCTCATAAGAATCCAAATGGCTTGGGAGATGGGATACAATATCTTGTGATTTTTCTCACTCAACTCTCTCAAGATATGAGTGGTAATGTGGAACATGTTGAACTTCTGAATTCACCATAGAGGGAAAAATATTTCATTGTGTTTTTATACGACAACATTCATCATTCTTATGTGGGTCTTATGATCCAATAATTACTGATAAAAGGATCAATATAATAGAAAAATTTATTTTCCATTCTTCAGTGCTCCGACCATATAAAATTTGTTATATAATCTAATATCGTGTATTTTTAATATATTATTTTATAAAATTATATGGAATTATTTTGAGACCGGGTACAAAAACGGCACATCATTCCGAGGCCCGGAGAGCCCGGAACGGTGGTTTGTACTTTTTAAGTTAAGTGAGTCTGCACTTGTACTCAGTTGTGGTAGTTTCCAAACGGGTGTCCGGATTAAAAATATGAGGGCACCGTTGCATTTGGGATGATGACTTTACTTAAGAATGAGTCTAACCTCAACCAACGTAGGTCGATGGAAAAAGTTTTTTTCGGATGTTTTTAGTAAAATAAAAACAAAATAAATTGCTAAATGTTTATTTTATTTTATAGAAACACCTGGTGCAGCGCAGCAACGAGACAACTATTTCCTTATTTAATGACATGTCATAATGACTCAAGAATGGAATAATGTAATCATTAATACCGCATCATATCTTTAATTCCAATCATGTTTCCCTTTTTAATGGGTTAAGAGATTGGTGGTCATTGACGAACTTTTGGGAGAAATCGCCGGAGGATCCGTGGAGTGCTGGAGTGAACCATCAACAAAGAACGACGGTGGATCGGAGTTGAGAATTTTTGCGCCAATGACGTTGAAGGATCTAGATGGCGGCGGCAGCGCGACACCTTTTTCAGTGATCAATCACAGTTGAGGTAGGGGTTTTTCATTCAATTTCCTCTTTCCCCATTCTTGATTTAAAACGACGAATGCAGATCAACCACAAACATGTTGATCCGCGGATTCGTACATTCTTGGGGGAGGGATTTTTCTTTGGGATGATCTTGGGGATTTGATCCATGTTTTGTTTTATTATTTGATCCTGCTTCTTTTAAGCCTACTGACGGGAGTAGATCAACGTCGTGACGAACGATGGCGGAGGTTCGTTCCTCATGTTGTTTTATTGGATTTCTTTCCCCCTCTTTCTTTTCTCGCACGTTCTTTGTGTTCTTCATGGGGCAATGAACAACGGATTGTTGCGCATCCGTTCTGCGATGCAATGATCCCAAATCGAAGGTTCGGCACTGCAATGAACTCATAGAGGTGCGACAATAATGACGGACGACGAATCGGAACGAATCGGGAAGGAACGTTCTTCGAGTGTTCCTCACGCAGGAAGATAAAAACATGTTTTCGGAGCCAATTGGAGGCCCAAAAACACCAGAAGTAGCTTCGTGGTGACCAAAACATGAATATTTCATGGCGATCAGATGGCCGGATCAATGATTGGAGTAGCTTAGGAGGCGCGCCGGCAAATAGTATTGTTTCTGGAAATTTCCAGAATACACAGCGTGTACTTCTGAGGAACACACCGTGTAGTACTGATGGTGGCGATTAGGGTTTAGGGGTTAGAAAGGAATCATACGGCATGTGACCCTAGTCACACGATGTGTTGGACTTTTCCCAAAGCTTGGCATGTATTTTGGGAAATACATAAACATGAGATGATCTACACGACATCAGGCGACACAGTGTGTCTAGCATGGCAGAGGCGGCTACGTGGAACTCGACCTATATCCAGGGGGTACACAGACACGGGTTTTAGTACATGAGTTGATGACCGTGTACGACCCGATGGTAAGTGACACGGGTCTAACCCCAGTCACTCGGACACGGTGTGTACATCGTACTACACGCCGTGTACCCAGTTTTTCTACACGACCAGCCTTACGACACTGGCCGTTGTACACGGGCAGTACCCAGGGTTAGACAACTCAGCGTGTAACTTTTCTACACACAGTTTAGCTTTTGTAAAATGTAATGGTCCTCTTGTTCACCGTATCTTAGAAATCTTTTGTTTGGGTTAGTTCCCTTCTTTCCGTTCCACTGAAGTTCATGCATCATTTCCTTACACAGGAGTATGATCCCTTCAGCAGGACTTTCTGTGATAGAGTCAGACAACCATCTGAGAGGCCTAGATCGAGATCCTCTATCCATTTCTGACCCTAGGTAGAGTCAGGCATCGATGTGACCAACTCTACCGGGAGTTTATCCTCTACCTAGCTGGTGTATCACCTAACTGGTGAATCCGGATGAGTCGCAATATCCTCCATGTACCTGAAATTGATCCTCATCTGTGTATATTGATCTTTCACACTCAAGTGTTTGTCTTCCGTAATGAGTGTTTCTATCTATTGTAAATCTTCCCACTTAGGAGTGTGTCTCCCGTAATGAGTGTGACTACCTCTCGTGACGCTTCCCTATAAACGATACTTCTCGGATGGACGTCATCAGAGCTGTAAGACTCATGAAGTGTGTTATCCTGGGACGAGTGCTTTGCAGAATCTTCCTACTGAATCCCTAATAGGGGTATGCGTTTGTGTGACTTGTCTCTAGACTACGGGTCTGGGTTTTTAACATATCTGGTTTGTTCTATATATTGTGTAGACATACAATGTGCATAACTAACTGTACCTTTACTTTGTGTACTGTTTTGTGGTTTTTGGGGTCCTCTTTTGAGTATTGTTATACTCAACGCTACAAAGGCTTTTCCCACACGTCTGGGGTCTTGTGCATATGAGTAGCCTTTTGACAGAGTTCAGGGGGGACCAGGAAAGGACCGAGCTTTTTGAGTTCCCTACAGGCCGAGGCGTTCCTATGGCTATGAGCAGCAGTCCCAGTACCTTTTGTATTTACAGGTTGGACTTTGCAGTTTTCAGACTCCTGTTTTCGGTGGGCTTGTATTCTGGCCGAGTTTACTTTTTAGTACTCTACCTTTCATCGTACTCTGTTGGTTGGTTTTAGTTGTATGCATGCATTTTTTTTCTTCCTTAATGGTTTTTTCATTCTGTCATCGTGGGCTTGGATATGTGTGCGTATGTACAAATACGTAGGTAATGCCTCCCATGTTAGTAATATGCTTACTCGGTGCTAGTCACCAGCCCCTTGCCTATTGGAGGCGGGCTTGGGGAGTCACGGTGCGGGCCCCACTTGGACAGGTTGTGACATATAATTATATCATGTATAAAGTAAAGATTATATTTGGTAGAATCTTATCAGTAACATGATGCAAGAGGAAGAAATAAAATCAAAAAAATTGGAGGATTTTAAGAGTGTATTTCTCAAAAAGTACCTTCCTAGAACACTTTTTACTAAGTTAAAATGGGACTCTATATATTTTAAACTGAAGTATAATGAATCAATTGGTACCTACAAAGTAAACATTACAATACTTTCAAGGTACACTTATGTCTTTATAATAAACCATATGAGAAAAATTGATTGACCATTTACTGGATTAAAACCAAGTGTTCAAAATGAATTATGTAACGACCCCGGTATTTATAGAATAATAATTTTTCATTTATTTTAATATTTATGATTAAGAAATCATTTTTACAATAAATTGGATAATTTTTTCTATAGTGTACTCCACATGAAATAATGGTTTTCTTTGAAATCTTACGTTTCCCACAACATTGAGTTATACCAAAAAATTATATAATAATATTATTATTTTAAATGGTAGTTAACGACTTGTTGTTGTATAGGTAGGATTGAAAAAATTAACTATATTATGATTTTACATGTTTATTAAATGTTTTTAAATTTATCCAATAAATATTAGTGGATTCAAATAAGAATGAATCCAATTTTAAGCATAATGTACTCTAATATTTTTAAAAGGCCAGTTTACCACATTTTAATGGATAAACCTGTCTAAATATAGTTTTTTTTTCAATTTTATATATTATATTTGAAAAAATAAACTTCTTATTTAGAATTGTAACATCAAAATTTACATTGGATGAAATTTTGGTATTTTTCTGATAAAGTTCATTTTTTAATTAATCTTGAAAAATACATAAATTTAAGTCAAAACTATCTTTCATATAATTTATTTATATGATTATCTTATCCATTTAATTTGTTTTAAAGTTTAATTACATTATGTTTTTATAATTTAATCCAATTTTGGTCATTTTAAGTAATTTCATTCTTAAATTGGATATAAAAAAGTCAATCTTTTGATAGTTTTTACTTCGTAAAAACACGCCTTTTGATTTTGACAACAGGAATTAATTTTAAATTAATATCTAAAACTTTGGTGTATTAAATTTGAAAAAATGGACTCCATATTTGGAATCATTATGTCCAAATTTTTCAAATAGTAAACTTTTATTTTTAGACATTATGAATAGTAACTTCAACAAATATTTTATTTACTATTATTAATGTGTAAATTTGGTAAATAAGGGTAAAAAATAATATAATTATAATATTAAATTACCGTAACATGTGTCATAACCATATTTGATGAGATATTTCTGACCATGATCATACTTGGGTCTATTTTAGGACTCCATGGAGCCACTTGTGTTTGAAAATGACATTTAATTACTTTTAATTTAAAGTTAAGGAAAATATAACCTAAACATGTATTCTTGAGTAAAACATTTTTTTATGGTGTTATATAAGTGATATATTAGACTATAAATAGTAATTAGAAACCTAAAATAATTTCCTACATCATGGTATTTTATTTATAATTTTTAGACACCAAATAAATGAATATATTTATGACATAATGATGATGTAGCGACTACCTTATTAATGAACGTTTTATATATTTGAGATTATAAAAATTAAAATAAATTTATTTTGAAACATTTTATTCCATATTAGATTTTTTGGGATGATTATGACTTTTTATATTTGAATTAATTATGGTTTTTATAAATAATAAAGTTGATAAGGCTTTTTAAAAAGTCATGATATGAATAGTTTATAAACCAACAAAAATGAATTTTTAAAAACAAATACTTTTTTTATTAAATGATTTAATATTCCTAAAAATAAAATATTCATAAAAATGACTTAAATAAGGTTTAAAATGTTATTAATTAACCACTTGAGGTTCTATTGGCTTTTTATAGTAACTATATTTAAAATATAGTATGAATATACAAGAAGACATGGTAATAGTCAAATAAGTTAACTAAGGGTTAAAGATAAATTATAAGGTTAAATTTTAAACCAAAACTTGTCTAAAAACTATTGGTTGAGATTATTTAGAACAAAAATAAACTTAAATTTTAATTAAATGAGTTTTGGACATTTTGAAAACGAAATTAATTTTATAATAAAATAATATTTCAAAGCCTTCCTAAAGTGCCCCTCATCCCTCTTATAAAAGGGTGTCACCTATAACCCTTAATCACACCTCTCAATCCCATTAGATCATAAAATATCTACCCAAATAATCTCCCAACTTCACTCTATTCCTTATATAAGCCTCAACTTGGTCTAAAAGAAATTCAAGAAAGGCTTTTAGCTTAAATCAAAAGGATTTACCCGATTTGAGGTAATGTCTTGTCCCAAGATTCTTTCATTTATTTTCTTTCTCAAACCCACTAAACTCTATTTATTCTATTATTTTATAACAAATATATATATATTAAGTAAAATCGGATGTTTTTATTAGAATTATTCTGACTACACTTACACACACCTCCATATAATGGATACAATCATATTGTTTCTCTGTACGATGAACAACTGCCTCACGAAACGTTGATTGTTCAATTTTCCACAACCACCTCTCATGGTGGAAATTATGAAGGAAATATAATTATATATGATATATATGATATTTATTTTATCTATATTCTTCTGTAATGATCATTTAGAACATACCTTTACTATTTTCATGTTGTATAAATATGATAATTTCATTTGAGGAAGTACGGACTACCGCCCCTTCAAAGTGATATGAATCGTTCATGCCATACATGGAACATATAAAGCATGATGTTAATGAACTTATATATTATATTATACTATAATTATAACATACCTATTTATAATTTAGTTTTCATTCCTTTAAATATGAAAAAGTAGTGTTTATGCGTATGTACGGCTTACCGTCTCCGTGAACGGTGCATTTAATTTCTTATATCTAAATGTTATGGACTATTATAAATACATATATAGTGGATATAAATAAATATATACTAGATATATATATGATATCTAAATCATGAATAATATTCTGGAGATAATTTACTTTTGACTATATGGACAATTTGACCATATGGACAATTCGATGTCGTTAGGCTACCGAATTTCAATAAGGGACTTAATCTCAATCTCCTTTCATTGAGGCATATTTTGATTTATACACAACTTGATTTTATATGGTTTATAAACCCCTTTTAATTTTAATTTCATTCTTAGGGAATCATTTTTCTACATAGAATTTTACTAAATGACAAAGGAAGTGTTTCTTTTTAACGTACGCGGTGACAACGACCTTTCCACTGTCGTGAGCATTATTTGAAATTTGGATTTCTCTACAAGACGTAGTGTTTTTAAAAGGAAAATTAAATACCACATAACATTTTTTACATATTTTGATATTGAAAATGGTGTTTATAATGGATTTATTATGTCAATATCTTGGACTTATATCTTGTGATTTTAATGTGGAAATGTTATCTTTCATTTATTCTTCTTCATGTGTTATGATTATGTTATGGTTCTTGGGAATTTTTTATGTATATGTGTGGTTTTTTGATAAAGATTTGTAGGGTGAGCTTGAGATATCTCTCCAATTCATTGGGTAATGTGATGGAGGTAAACATTAATGTTTCTCCTAAGAGATTTAAAGAATATACCGTGATGAGTATTACGAACATAACTCCCTATGTAGATGTGAGAGATTCAATGTAAGAATGTTATGAATGACACAAGTTACCATTATGATTTATGATTTATATGTGTTATTCATAAATATTATGATTTCATGAATTATGTTAAAGAGCTTATGTTTTATGACTGAAAAGTATGATTTTATTGATTGTATGTATTGATGGACTAATGTTTTCTTTATTTATTTTGTAACCATTAATGATATTTTTATGCTCATCCCAAGTTTTTTAAATGTTTTTCACAAGGTATAATGAAGGTTAAGAGAAAGGAATAATTTAAGAAGATTTATATCAAGAAAATAATTCTTTTTTATTTAAGAATTTTTTTTATTGTAAAAGAAATTGGATAGAGTGGAAGTGTCTACTTTGTAATCTTTTGAGATTTAATGTATTATTTACGGCCTAATTCTCTAAAACTCTAAACTAGAAAAGATCCTCAATTTGAATTCTTGACTTAACTCAAGATTATGTAATGTTTTTGGTTGGGGCCTTATAGTTGGTATCAAAGGTCTCTTTAGAGAACTTTCGGGATTACAAGTTTTTGTTAGACACATGGTTAGTCTCTATGTCTACTCTTTAATTTAAATCCTTATTTTATAACTTTTTCAGATCAAGGAATTTCTTTTATAAATGTAAGTAGGATGATCTCTAACAACATTCCTATCACTTCCTGATGACTTTCTTGTAATAATTATTGAAAAGTCTTGTACATATGATTCTGAAACATTTTCTAACTTAAAACTCACTTTCAAGCAATTGTTTGGGATATTAAACACCTCCGCTATACCTCGATACAACCGTGGATCATGGGCTATATTTAATCAAAATACTATTTTCTCAATATTCTCATATTTTCAAGAAAGGTAAATATTATCAAGGCATTTTAAAATATTTTACCTTATCACAAAATTTTGAAGCAAATTATGATTTTGGAAAAGGTATTGAAGAAGGAGACCCTTGCGCAACCTATTTATATTTTCTTTTAAATTATAGTATTTCAGAACATACTTATAGAATTTTAAAAGGACCATTGATTGAAAGTTTCTACTAAAACTCAGTTAGAATGTTTTATAAAAAGTAAGTTTTATCAGTTGTTTTGAAATTATATGTCATACATGATTATTTTATGAAAATATTTTTCTGTGAACACTCATATTACCCAAGTTGCACGAGGTGTTTTTGGATAAAGGAAGCAGATAATTTTGAAGGATATCTAAATTATTGTTATAATGGATGGACCATATATCTACATGAATAAGATGACGATGAAATCAGGTGGACACCATGATCAAGGTATGATGTTATTTATTTTGGAATTGTGTTATTTTATAGAGTTAAAAAATGTCAATATATATAAAACTTCATGAATTAAGATACTGAGGTCATTATGAGTTAGGATGAAAATGAGAGGTATAAAACAACCATTGAGGTTAAATCATGTTAGGGTTAATTTTTAGTTTTATAAAAAGGGACAACACGTAATATGGGTGACAACCCATCACATTCGGCAAGGCCATAGAAATCGAACACACAACCTAAGGGAGACAATGGCACATCGCCTACCACTGGCCTATGTGAAGTAGCTTGTTAGTATGACTTATTATTTTTAGTTAAATGATTTTACGGATCAAGAATAAGTTGATTTAGGAACTTAGGTTTTATCAAATGGATATCATTAGTATAAGAAAAAAATTTGTAATTAAGTGATAAATGTTATTTTGGAAGACGTTCTCTCTTTTGGGAACACTATATGCCTAAGGAAAATAGAATACTATGAGATTTCATTTGAGGAGTAATGGTAGAATTTTATTTTGGAAGAATCTATGTTTTATTGGGGACATATAGAGATTAAGGTTATTAATGGAAGTAATTGACCTATCTTGGAGAATATGTGATTAGGTTAATTACTTTTTAGTATGAGACTTTAAGAGTAGTCGATGTTATTTGTAGATAAATGTTAAGATTTATCGGGGAAGATTATGTGATCAAATTGTTCTTAGTTTTGGGTTTCAATATTAGTTTGGATTATTTTGAATAATTTTAAGTACATTTTTTTATTTAATTTTCTTTGTTTAACTTTGGGTATTGATTGTTGAATTTTGTAGATTAAGAGTAGTATTTTTTTATAAAGGATTATCCTTTTTGTGGATTATCTTAACTTGAACTAACCATTTTGGTGTTGGTTAATTTATATAGATAGGGGAAATATATAGTTCATATTTTATGGATTATGTGATACTATAGAAGTTGATTCTAGCACTTTTGATGTGACCAAGTCATCTATAATACTCAATGTTTGGATAAAAGATGAGTTTATGGTAGAAAGTTTGTAAAGGATGAAAGTATACATGACAAATAAGTATGTTTCCTTATGTTCTTAGTCAAGCTCATAAATAAATTTCTCAACTTTATGAAAATTATATTAGAAAAAAATGTTGTTCATTTAATTTTCATACTGGGGAATAAAATACCATTTAACCTATCATAAGTTTGTGATTTTCGGGTGGTTAATTTTCTCCTGATAATTATTTCTATCAGTCTCTATCAGAAATTGACACTTAGTTTCTCTTCTATATCCATGTTTTCCTACACGGAATCATAGAATGAGTTATCTCAGGTGACTTGTATACTACTCTTTATTTCTTTTAAAGTGATAGTTTTATTGACTCTTTTTCTGATGTGGAACTTTCAATGAAGTTTCCAAGCCCAATTTTAAAATTACGAGGACGTAATTTCGAAAAGGGAGAAAGGATGTAATGACTTAGGTATTTATAGAATAATACATTTTAATTTTTATTAATATTTATTAATAAGAAATTATTTTTAAATTAAAGGGGATTCTTTGTCTGATATAGTACTCAACAGGCAATAACAGTTTTCTTTAGAATCTAACGTTTTACATAATATTGAGTTATACCGAAAAATAATAATATAATATTATTATTATTTTAAATGGTAGTAAAAACCTTGCCATTGTATTGGTACGAATGAACAAAATTTAATATATTATGATTTTTAATATTTATTAAATGTTTTTACATTTATCCAATTAATATTAGAGGCTTTAAATAAGAATGAATCTGATTTCAAGCATGAAGTACTCTAATATTTTTAAAAGGTCATTTTATCACCTTTGGATGGAGAACCCTTTTTAAATATAGTTTTTGTCACTTTTATATGTTCTATTTGACAAAATAAAATTATTATTTAGAATTGGAAGATCAAAATTTACTATGGATGAAATTTTGGTATTTTTTTGATAAAGTTCATTTTTTAATGAACAGTGAAAAATACTGCATTTTAAGTCAAAACTGTCTTTTAATCTAATTTTTTTATATGATTATGTTGTCCTTTTAATTGGTTTTAAAGTGTCATTATATTATGTTGTTATCATTTAATCCATTTTTTGTAATTGGAATTAATTTTACTTTTAAATTGGACATAAACAAAAGTCAATCTTTTGATAGTTTTTACTTCTTAAAAACAAGCTTTTTGGTTTTGATAATGGGAATTAATTTTAAATTAATTTCTACAACTTATATGTTTTGTTTTTGAAAAAATGGATTCCATATTTTTAATAAGTATTTCCAAATTGTGTAAATATTTAACTTTTATTTTTATACATTATGAATGATAACTTCATTAAATATTTTATTTATGATTATTAAAGGGTAAATCTTGTAAATAAGGGTAAAAAATAATATTATAATAATATTAAATTACCCTAAAATTTGTCCCAACCCTATTGGATGATATATTTATGACCATAGTAATCCTTGGGTTGATTTTAAGACCCCATGGAGCCACTTGTTTGTGAAAATGACATTTAATTACTTTTAATTTAAAGTTAAGGAAAATATAACCTACACATGTATCTTTTAGTAAAAAATATATGGGGTTATATAAGTGATATATTAGGATATAAATAGTAATTATAAATCTAAAAATATTTCCTATATAATGGTTTTTTATTTATAATTTTTAGACACCAAATAAATGAATATATTTATGACGCAATGATGATGTAGCGATTACCTTATTAATGAATGTTTTATATAAATGAGATTATAAAAATTTTAAAAAATTATTATGAAAATTTTTATTCAATAAAATAATTTTAGTGATGATTATTACTTATTATATTTTAATTAATGAAGGTTTTTTTAAATAATAAATTCGATATGTATTTTAGAAAGTCATGATATGAATAGTATATAAATCAATATAAATGAGCTTTTAAAACAAATACTTTTTTTATTAATTGATTTAATAGTCAAAAAAATATAATATTTAGACAAACAACTTAGATAAGGTTGTAAATGTCATTAATTAACCACTTTATATTCTATTTTCATTCTATAGTAACAATATTAACCATGTATGAATATATAAGAAGACATGGTAAGAGTCAAATAAGTTAACTAAGGGTTAAAGCTAAATGATAATGTTAAATTTGACACCCAAACTTATCTAAAACCTATTTGTTGAGAGGATTTAGAATAATAATCAACTTATATTCTAATTAATTGAGTTTTGGAAATTTTTGAAACCAAAAATAATTTTATAATAAAACAATTTTTCAAAGCCTTCTTAAAGTACCCATCCTCCATATAATAAAAGGGCCCCACCTATAACCATTACTCACACCTATAAATCCCATTGCATCGTCCAAAATCTACCCAAATAGTCTCCCAACATCCCCTATTCCTCGTAGAATCCTCACCTTGGGAAAAATTCAATTCAAGAAATCTTTTTATCTTAAATCAAAAGGAGTTACCCGATTTGAGGTAATGTCTTATCTCAAGATGCTTTCATTTATTTTCTTACTCCAACAACATAACTCACTTTATTCCATTATTTTATAACAAAACCAGTATCTTAAATATAATATGATGTTTTTACAAGAATTATTTGAACTGAAATTTCATACACCTCTAACTAATGGATACAAACATAGTGTTTCTATGTACGATGAAGTGTTGCCTCACGAAATGTTGATTTTTCGATTTCCCCTACCACCTCTCATGGTGGAAATTATGATGGTAATGTAATTATATATTATATATATGATATTAATTTCATATCTATTATTATTTAATTATAATTTATAACACAACTTTATGCTTTTCATGTTGTATAAATACGATAATTTTATTTGAGGAAGTATGGACTACAACCCCTTCAAAGTGATATGACTCGTTCTTTCCATACGTGGAATGTATAAAGGATGGAGTTAATGAAATTATATGTGATATTATACTGTAATTATAATATACCTATTTATAATTTAGTTTTCATTCCTTTAAATATGAAAAATAAAAAAAAGTAGCATTCATGTGTACTTATGACTTACCGTCTCCATGAACGGTGCATTTCATTTATTATATCCAAATACTATAGACTAATCTAAATACATATATACTAGATATAGATATATATATATACTTTATATACATGGTATCTAAATAAAGAATAATATTCTAGAGATAATGGTCTTTTGACCACATGGACAATTTGTAATTATAACAAGTTCATTTTTGACTCAAGTCCCGAACAACGACAAAACATCCAATAAGAAATTGAATAATTATATGATTGTTATAGAAAGGTAATAAGTGATATAAAAGGAATAATAAACTTTTAAAACGTTATAAATCAAGTATAAATTAACTTAATTTTATTATTCTGGGAGATAAAGAATGAACAAGACAAGTCAGACTCAAGGTAAGGGAACCGTTCACCCTCCTCTTTTATTCAAAGACTTATTTTATGTTATGTATTTTAATTTCCATTATATTATGTTGGTATATGTTAATATATATACTTATTGATTTAAATTTTATGTCCAAGTAATTAGATACCCTTTTCACTCTCATCAACTCATTATCTAAATATTAAGTGATGCTGTTAGGCTGACGAATTCTCATAAGGGCCTTCGTCTCAATCTCCTTTCATTGAGGCAAATTTTGATTTATAAATTCCTTGATTTTATATGGTGTATAAACCAATTTGAATTTTAATTTCATTCAAAGGGAAACTTTTTTCTACGTATCATTTTACTAGATGCCAAAGGGAATGTTTTTTTAACATACGTGGTGACAACGACCTTTCCGTCGCCGTGAGAATTATATGATATTTGGATTCCTCTACAAGTCATAGTGTTTTCAAAAGGAAAAGTAAATACCCTATACCATTTTTATGTATTTTTGTATTAAAAATGGTTTTTGTAATGTATTTATTATTTTAATATCTTGAACTTATATCTTTTGATTTCAATGTGGAAATGTTACCATTATTTTATGCTTGTTCATATGTTATGATTATGTTATGGTTATTAGGAATTGTTTACGTATATAGGTGGTTTCGTGATAAAACTAGGTTGGTTGAGCCTGAGATTGCTCTCCAATGAATTGGGTAACATGACAGAGGTAAAATTTAATGTTTCTCCTAATAGATTTAGGTAATATACTGTGATGGGTATTCTAAATGTAACTCCCTATGTAGCTAAGAAAGATGCAATATAAGTATGTTATGGATGCCACAAGTTACCACTATGATTTATGATTTCTATGTGTTATTCATAAATATTATGATTTCATGAAGTAAGTTGAATATCTTATGTTTTATGATTGAAAAGTGTTATTTCATTGATTTTATGTATTGATGGACTAATGTTTTCATTACTTATTCTATAACCTTTACTAAGATTTTTAGGCTCATCCCAGGTTTTTGAAATGTTTTTCACAGGGTATAAGAAAAGGTAAGAGAAAGGAATAATTCAAGAAGATTTATATTAAGAAAATAATTCATTTCTTATTTAAGTAGTTTATTATTTTGAAAGTAATTAGATAGAGAATAAGTGTCTAATTTGTAATCTTTTGAGATGTAATGTATTATTTATGACCTAATTCTCTAAAACTCTAAACCAGAAAAGATCCAAAATTTTAATTCTTGACTTAACTTAATATTATGTAATTCTTAAGGCTAGGGACTTACAAATTATCCGTAATAGAATTTGGTAACTGTGAAGAAATAATCTAATCTGATATAAAGGTATAAATGGAGAGTGGTAACTCCAATTGTTTTTCTAGTTTTAGTGAAAAGAAGAGGAAAATTGAGATTCATGCAAACTAAAATGGTAAATCCCTTGGAGAAAAGAAATAACATCCACTCAAATGATAAAAATGTGGTGGATAGAACTTAGGAAATTGTGTTAAAAGTAATTAAGAAAGGATTAAATTATAGAAAGGATGACCACCAAGCTATTAATTTTTGATTGGGGATGAAAATGTCAGTAAATGAAAAAGAAGAGAAGAATGATTCGACCAATAACCTTCAATGTTTATGTAGGGATGTTGTGAATTATTAGAGGTATTTTACTAATACAATAGTTATTGAATATGTTAGGAATCGATAAACCTGTATGAAACAGGATAAATGGAATGAATTTGCTATCACTACTAATGTGGTTCAGGAGAATGATGTGATTAATGGTATACTTACCATCCACTCTAGAACAAAAAAATTATTATTTGATTCTATATCTACCACATATTTTATATCGGAATAATTTTATAAAATTATCACATCACCATCTCAACAATTAGATATTGAGTTAGTAGTAAAACCCGCCCAATGGTGTGATGATTAGATCCCATGTCTTTAGATTTTTTGTGATAGAAGTTTGTGGGAATGAACTTTCTGTAAATCTTGTGATTCGCCCTATAGTTGAATTTTATTTGTTTTTGGGCATGGATTGTATTTATCTATATACAGAACATATCAATTTACAATAAAGGGAAGTTAAATTTTATATTCTTAATCAACCTTTGATCGTTTATTAGTGTGAGGATGAACAAAAAATTTATATGGGAATTACTTCCATTGTATAGGTTTTACTAACTATTAATAAAGTTTATTTATCTAAAATTGTTGGGGAGAAACTAAACATTTAAGATATGACTATTCTTAGACATTCTAATGATGTATGTTTTCAATACTCTCCTCATCTTCACCTAAATCATAAAATTCAGTTTTCAATAAAACTCATACCTATTGATAAACCCATTTAAAATCATCCATGTAGAATGACCCTATTTGTGTTATAAGAATTTAATAAGAAAATCCAGGAGAATATTGAAAAGGGATTCATATGATCAAGTGAACCACCATGGGGGTTTAAATGTTATTTTTTAATAATAAATATGGTTCAATGTATCTTTTCATTGATTATAAATAATATAACAAGATTACTTTCAAGAACAAGCATTATTTACCTCATACTAATGAATTGTTTGATCAAATGTATAAGGCTCGATATTATTCTAATATTGAGATTCATTATGGAACTCATCAATTGATGTCTAAGTAGGAGTTCGTACCCAATATATCCTTCCATGTGAGGTATGGTCATTGTGAATTTATAGGGATTTCATTTGGACTTACCAATGCCCCCACTATCTTAATGGATCTAATGAATAGATACTTTATATATTACTTTGAATAGTTTATGGTAGTGTAGATAAATGATATTATTATATATTAAAATATAAATCAAGAACATGAGAATAATTTTAATATTATTTTGGAGATATTGAAGGAGAAACTATATGACAAATTTACCAAGTGGGAATTATGGCTACTGAAGTTTTCATTATTAGGTCATGCAACCTCTTTTTATGGTATATTCATAGATCCTTCATGGATGAATGGTATTGAATAATGGAGAATTCCAACCAAAGTACCTAATATTTATAGTTTTCTTAGTTTTTCTTGACATTATTGAAAATTTGTGAATAAATTCTCATGGACATCTATTCCACAAACCAAGTTGACACGAAAGGGTGCTAAGTTACAATGGATAATGTAATGTGATGAAATTTTCAAGGAGATGAAAATAATGTTGGTTAGTGAACTTGATAAAACACTACCCTTTAGTGTATAGGGTTTTTTGATCTATAGTGATGAATCAAATAAGGGACTAGGATTTATCCTCATGAAGAATGATATTGTGATAGATTATTCCCATGGAAATTAAAAAATCATGAGAAAAATTTCTCAACTCATGATTTGGAACTAGAAGAAGTATATTTTTCATGAAACATATGAAGAAATTACCTTTATGGTGAAAGGTTTGACATATATACATATCATAAAATATTTAAGTACACATTCACATTAAAAGAGTTGAATCAGATCCAAAGGGTATGGTTGGTAGTAAGGATTATGACTTATCTATAAAGTACCAACCTAGGAAGGTGAACAAGGTGATTGATGCTCTAAGTCAGAAGAACCATGCAAGTTTTTCCATGAGGAGGTTTGAAAAAGATCCAATATTTATGGATTTGAAAAAGTTTAACCCTTAAATCATGAAGAAAGGGGACATATCATATCTTTTTCAAATTAATATTCAACCATACATCCATGTGAGGGTTAGAGATAAATAATAAGAGGAATCATAAATTCAAAAGAAGATGAGAAATTTTCCTAAGTTTATCCATGATTGTGATTGAATTATAAGGTATTGGAACCAACTATGTGTCTCATCAATATCAGACCTGAAAAATGAGCTGTTGAATGATCCTCACTGTTCATTATTCTCTATTAATCATGAAAGTAAAATAATGTACATATATATAATAGTGTTATGGTGGGATAAAATGGAAAGGGATATTTTAGTGTATATATCTTAGTGAATGGTATGTCAGTAAGCTAAGGCTGGGAGATAGAATTCTAAGGGGATATTACAACCACTACCCATAATAGAATTGGAATGGGAAAACAACTCTATGGATTTTATCATTGGATTCCCAAAACATCAAAAGGCCAAAATACAATTTGGGTTGAAGTCAACGGCTTTTCTATGTAAAGAAAATTCATTGAAAATAGATAATATTTATCTATTGATCTGATTTATAGAATATACATTAAAGAAGTGATAAGGTTGTATAGAGTGCCATATTCTATTATATCTGATTGGGATACAGGTTTTATCTCAAAGTTTTAGAGAATTATTCAGTAGTCTCTCGATACATAGTTGAGTTTCAATACTACATATCATCCTCAAATAGATATAAAATCTTAGAGTACCATTGAAACTACTAAATATATATTGAGATATTTCTCATTTGATTTTAATAGTGGTTGAGATCAATACCATTATCTGGTTCAATTTTCCTATGATAATAACTATCACAAAAGTTTTTCAGATGGCTCTTTATGAAGCCCTCTATAATAGGAAGTGAAAAACACCAGCATGCTGAGTTGAAGTTAGAGAAAGAAAGATATCAGGACCTGATCTAGCTAATAAAATCATAGGGAAGGTTATATCTATTTAGAAACACATCGGTGCGTCTATGAGTTGACTGAAAGGTAAGTAGGATAGTAATCATAGTGATCTAGTTTTAAAAGTGGATGAAAATATATTCTTATGAATATATCCCAGGAAAAAGTATACAATATTTGTAAATAAGGGAAATATGAGAACTAGAAATATTGGTCCCTTCGTAATTATTGATTGTAGCAGAATAGTTTATTGTCTCTTTCCACTTCCACCAAGTCTCTCCCAAATTTAAAATTTATTCCATGTATGTTTCCTGAGGAAGTATATACTAAATAATTCACATGTACTTAACTCAAAGGTCATACCACTAGTGAAAGATATCTATTATGAGGAACAACTAGTGGATATTCTTTATTGAAGAGATAATTTTCCATAGAACAAGAATACTCACCTGGTCAAATTTTTGTGGTTAAACCATAAATTTGAAGAATCTATGTGTAATCTTGATGATGTGATAAGGCATAATTATCCTCATTATTTTGTATCAGAGTAATGGAATATAAAGGGTGAAATTCCTATAAGGTTATTATAACAACCCTATATTTAATGATATATTTCTCTTTAAATAAATATGATATATTTGATATCTTTATTCACATAAAACTCCATGTTTAAATGAACCAAAATATAATATTAAGATATTATCCTTTAATGTGATAAATATCCCCTAGACATAGGATAGATGGATATGAATAATACTAACTAAACTATTAAATCATATTATTTAAAAATTTATAAAATGAGTTCATTAGTTATCAATTGGTTATAAATGAAAATAAAATCATCTAAAGGTAAATGGGATGTTTTTATAAAGAATATTTTTTAGGTTGATAATGTGTTTTTAGGCTCACAATGTTTTTTTTTCACACTTATTTTAAAATAAATTTATGCCATGTATAGAAATTGAATATTATAAAATTGATTATGTATTTGGAATCAGAATAATTTATACAATTTAATAGGATCAACTTAATTTTTTGGTCTATTTTAATTGAAATGGTGGTAAATATTTTCACCTTCATAAGGGTAAAATAGGTAAAATGTGGTTGACATTATGGGGTAAAAATTTAAAATATCTCTAACATTTTACTTTAATATATTTCGTTATTTTTTGACCAAATATGTTTTTAAGGAGTTAAATTATTTGTTTTAAAACATTATTTTTTTGTAATACAAGCATGAATTTTGTAGGGATTACTTATATTTTATTCAAATTAATAACTATTTTTTGATCATCTCAATTAATGGTATGGTTGGAAAGTTCCATTTGGTTTTATGTTGATCAAAAATTACCAAAAACTTATTTTTTATTAAATAACCAAAAAAATTTATGGAAATCAACTTATTTCATGATTTCAATGCAAAATGTTTTTTATTCTTCAATAAGGAATTGTTTAAAAAAAATTCATGAGTTTTGTGTTATTATTTTTAAAGTTATTTCTTCCACCCTTAGAAATTAAATATTATAAAATGGATTCCAAATTTGGAATCATCATGTAATCATTTTTTAGAATTATTCTATTATTTTTGGTCAAATAATTAAGTTATCCTGGAAAAAAGTAAAGTTATAATGGTTATGGTTAATGGGTTTAAAGTGGTACAAGTAGGATATAAGGCTAAAAATATATCCAAAACATGGCTAAATATGATTCGATGAGTTTATTATGACCTAATAATATCTTATATTTAAATTTAGGGTTCCATGGTTTCTGGTTATATTTTTTTTTAGTATTGTATATCATCCTAAAATAGATGGTTAGTTTGAGAGGACCTTGTGACATCCTCTGTTTTGAACTAGACAAAAATCCCAGGGATTTTAAACTTTTGGAGTCTTCTAGATGATCCTTTTTTAAAACGAGTATCAAAATTATTTTTTGATAGTTGAAACTGTGATGTGTATTTTTTAAATATATAAATTAAATTAAGTTAAATTTTAAATAAAAATAAAATTAATTGCTTATAATTAGGGAAATAAGAATAAATAAATGTTTTAATAATAATAATGATAATGATAGTAATAATATTATTATTTTTATTTTTTTTATTTTTTTATTAGTTTTTTTAAGAGACCAAGGGGCCTATCCCACTCCTCATATAGCATGACACACCCCCTCCCTGGGTCTCCCCTTCCTTGTGTGAAAACCATCCTTGCTGAACCCACATGGCACGACCCCCTCTCCTCAGGTACTCCTTGTTTCACACTGATATCCACTGATTTCGTCTTAATTATTATTCGATCCGGTGAGGTAAACCTCCCATTCCTTATTCTCTCTATTTCTAGCTTCCTTTCAACCTCTCCATCAATTAGTATGGTTCAACTGAAACCCTAGGGTTAGGTATAACCTAGATTTTGGTTTTCCTCTGAATTTAGGGTGTGTAGTGCCTCTCCTGGGTCCCCTTGTGGGAGTTCTTCCATTCTTCACCTAAGGTAAAGGAAATTATCATCGATTTGTGTTACCACCACCATATGAGGATAGCTTTTACTCTTTTTTCTTTGTCTCTCCTAGTTTTATTGGGCTCTCTTGGTGTTTTTGAGTTCATAAAATTTATATATAGTGTGTTGGAAATCACCATGTGGTTTTAAGTCACAGGAGTTTAAGGCGACCCACCACCTATGCATCAGTAGATATAGTTATATGTATGATCCCTCGTTATATGTATATTTATCCATGTCAGTAAATATATATATATATATAGGTCCTATTGTGATTATTTATGATATGAAAATGTATATACATGTCGGTGGATATAGTTGTATGTATATAAGTGAAAGTTACTATCATGGGCACTTTCAAATGATGATCGATTTTGGGTTATTTAGGTGTAGTAGATTGGCTGACCAAATTTGTCTCTCAAAGGAAGAAGTGATTTAAGAAAACATATTAAAGGTATTTTGAAAATAAAATTAAATAACTTAAACATACTACTTGAAATAAGTGGGGGTTTTTATTTTTTATAAAACTAGAAGAAGTTTTCTAGAATAATATTGTATTTTTTTGTTTTTATTTTTGAAATGAAGTTCGATTAAAAAGACACAATAAGATAATATTTTAGAAAATATTTTAAAAGGCGTAATCAATCTAACTCTAACGATTCACTTACTTTCTAATCATTATCATTTAAATTAATCTCTAATTAATTATAATCCATTAATTTTCTACCCCTCAAACCCTACAGGAGTTAACTTAACCACAAAGATGAAAAGAGTTAAACCCTATGCTAGCTTTGGAACATTCAATCACAACACCCTGCTTTGATTGTCATTATAAGGATTGATTATGGTAAGTGGTGAATTAGGTAACATACCCAATCAAGGAAAAAAGATGAATTGATCTTAGGTATTTTATTTTAACTCTAAAAATTTTTCATATGTGGTCTTATTTTACTGATTAAGTTTGCACTCTCACAATTTACACAAATTCTCGACTTCATGTGTTTTTGTGTTAATTTTTAAATTTCTTATTTAGTTTCTTATAATTAAAAAAATTAATTAATGGATCATATTTTTTTAATTATAGTATCTCATTAATTCAAAATAAATGAATGAAGTGGGTGATATGAAGATTTATTACTAAGAAAACTACTCTTCCATGGGCAGAGTAGTCATCGTAGAAGCGAATTACCTTTGCAACAGTTTAGAATAGGTATAAACCAATCACGCTTCTACTCTTGAGTTGAAGACCAAAGAGGAATATAAAATAAGAATAAAAACATAATAAAATAGAATAAAATAGAATAAATATAAGATAAGCTAATAATTTTATTACGCAAACACAAATATTACAACATAGAGAAGAATAAGAAGGCTTTGGTGAAGGGATCCTTTCTTCAATAGATAACCTTCTTTTAATTATAAATACCCGCACTTATTTCATACATAATCTTGAATTTATTCAAGAAAACACTTCATTTTACATTAAGGATCTTTTCAAGTTTAGAGCTTTAGATAATTAAGACAAAACATTCATAACATTACACATTGTTACATAGTGGATACCATAAAATCAGTTTCCATTTTCCTCAGAATATAAAACATTAAAACATAAAACAAGACTCCTTGACAATTCTTCAACATTTAACATGTCTTCCTTCCTTGTATTACTCATCCATTAACCTGTGAAAAATCATTTAAAAACTTTGGATGAGCACAAAAGCTCAGTAAGGTATGAAAAAGAAGGAAAAATCACATTAGTCCATGAATACGCATGACGTATGAAAACATTTTCAAAAGACATGATTTCCACCCATAAAATCTTACTTTGTGTAACATGATATTTACACAATATCCAGACAAACATAATTATAATCATAGAGGTATATTGGGGAATTACTTGCATAATCTTGTAACCATCTCGGCTACCTTAAAATTTGTAACCCTCACAGCTACCTTACTTTGTGTAACCATCACAGTTACACTTGGAGTAACCATATGACTGACCTCCAACTTACTCATACCCAATGCATTGGAGGGAAATATAGGTCCCACCCTTCATTATAAACAATTCCCAATAACCAAAACATAATCATACAACATAAATAATAGCATAAAAACATTTCTTTTGAATATTGTAAAATAGAATTTTAAAAGAGGATTTTAGAAGAAAAGTCCCTTATAAACATCATACACTTGAAGTGAGACTTAATAGAGTGGATGGAATATGTATATACTCTGTAAATACACATAATTAAACATAATATAAACAGAACCCATCACACAATCAATTTAAATAGCACATAAATTAAAAAGTAGAAGGTTAACCCAAAGAATGGAAATCGGGTTAAGAATTCCCTTACCTTGGGATTGTCTTACTTAAAAATTGTTTAAACCTCCTGTATAATGGTTAAAAGAGTGTTATTAGTATTTTACAGAAACATTTTCATGTTTATAACATCTTATATGGTCATTTCATAACCTCATTTCACCCCTTTTTTCTTAGTATTTTGTTCCTTGCATTATTTTGGGTGAGTTCTTTTGTGATTTTTACAATCGGTTCATGATGAATCGTTCTTGTTGATCGGAAGTGAACCTCCAGAATTGGAATGGAGTAGTATTTACATATTTCCAGTACCATAAATTATACCATTTATCACTTTTATTCTTTATATGATGATGATTTATAAGTTAAAACATTAATTATGTTTGTTTAGATAATTTAAGTGGTTCTTTGATAATTACAACCTCATTTAGTCTTATAAATTTGAACCATGGGTACAAAAGAATTGCAGAACCATATATGAGTTGTAAAACATATATTATAACCTGGTTCAACCATATAAATGGTTTCATGACCAGACTTGAAAGAATTAATGGAAAGTGAAATTACATCGTCCATGATGTCGGTAATTCGACACATCACGGACAATGTTCTTATTCCTTAAATAAGTGAGAGAGGAGAGGAATAATGATTTGTAATTTTCCATAAACATGAAAACATCCAGAATATACATTATTATGGAGATTTCATGCCTCTTGGATAAGAGGGGGTGAAGGAAGAAGAAAAGGAATCATAAAATAAAGAAAACATGAGAAATTTCTTACGGAAATTCGGCATCCTAACGACGTCTCTTAAAATTTCATAAAAACAAGATTGATGAGAGGAATGGAATATCTCATCATTCATACAAAATTTGTACTGTAAGGGGAAATATTTAATGAAATATCCCAACAAAAGACAAAGTGAAAGGAAGAGAATAACATAAAATGGAAGGAAAGAATGAAAATGAAAGAGGATGTTTACCTCTTGATCTCTTCTCCTTGAGATCCTTCTTAAGGGCTTTGATTTTGGTCTTTTGGTGAGACCAGCAGATCTAGGACGTGGGGAAGAATATTGAGGAGGGAATTTGGCAGAAATTAGACAATTCTCAAGGATTGAGAGGTGTGGGAGGAAGAGGGGAGTGAGGGTGATATTTATAGTGGAGGAGGGGAGGTATTTTAGATTATTTTAATTATTATTTTAATATTTTTTATCAAGACTATGAATAATCTCAAATCAAGTGGCCTTAATTAGTGAAAATATCAAGTGAGTTAGAGGCAAGTGTCTTTTCATCACTTATGATGTCATAAATAGTGCATATTTACCGATAAATTGATTATACGGTAGTTTATCATATTTCACTATTCACCGAAAATTCAAGAGTTTCAGAAAAATACCAAAAATTTAGCCCAACCATTTTTTGATGTGTAGAATTCAAAAATGAACTCCATTTTTCAAAAATAATTTTCTAAATATTATTAATTTAATTTTTAAATAAGGTCACAGTTAATTTGAAAAATAACAATATTGAAGTGCAATTAGTTTTATGTGACTTTGGAAAATTAATTATGATCCCATTATCCTATTGCCATGGGAAAATAAAATAATAATATCATTTACTATTCATGAGTTCATATTACTATTCATATTACTATTCATAAGGGCATGTTACTATTCACAAAAAAAACAAGTTTGTTTCATCAGACTCTAAATAACATACTGAACCCAATTGTAGATGACAGTTTCTTGAAATTCAAATCATAGAAGAAATAAAATTATGTTTAAAGGATACTTATAAATATATACCTTAAACAAAATTTCAAGCATTTTCAATTTATTTTTAGAAAACCTTGGGATGTTACATTAATGCTTTTAGAATTGGAGTTTAACCACTTATCCTATTCCATAAACTTACTAATTAACTTCCCAAACCATCCAAATGAGAACAATACATATTTTTAGAGTGTAGGGGAGGCTAGGATACAAGTGGTTTCAAGTGTGAATGAGGAAATTCGGCTAAATATTTTAAGTCAATTTTAACCACCTATTTTACCACTAAAACACATAATTTGGCTGTCCTTCTAGAAGGATGAAATATGAATAATTAGTTCCTCAAGCTCATCCCAAAATTTGGGCCAAATCAAAACTCTTATGAAGAATGTATGGCCCAAATATAGAATTGGTGTCCAATCTGGTGAGTCCATCCCACCTTTGATTTTATGGCCCTTTTACACCAATCAAATGCACAATTTTCCTCCAATGTCCTGAATGAAAGTGGCATCCCATTAATTAAATAACTTATTTACAAAATTTTAAGTTCATGTAATACATATTAAAAAATTATATCTGAAATACTATAATGGATTTTAAAGGGTAAAATTGGAATTTTCAGCAAATTTTGAAATAAATGATCTAATCCCAAATATTTTATAAATAAACATATTTAACACAATGTGAGGAAATTATGTCATATATTATCAATGAAATATTCAACAAAATAGTGTTTTATCAAATCCCCCACACTTACCCATTTTCACTCCAAAGAAAAACCTCATATCATGTATTCAAATTTGTTTTTGACAAAATATGCATGTTCGTATTTATCAACCCACAATGAAAATATAGGAAAAGTAATAATCCCATCAAGAGTCAATATCAATAAATTATAAATTCTTTGTCTCATAAATTATTTCAAAATAAAATCTAGTGAGATTCATAACACTAATCATAACAAAACAAGTCATTGGTCTAGCATGCCACTAATTCTCCACGTGTGTGTGCCAAAAAATCCAAGATCATAAATACACCCTTTACTTAATATATTTAGTTCAAGTAAAACAATTCTTATTACCTAGTTTAATTCACCGAACCTGTTCTACATTCCTTTGCAATTGAATTTCAGACCCACTCACTAAAGTATTCCCAAAAGTAAAACCTTAAGCTCCCGACCTAGATATCCCCATATGTCGTACATTTCCTCACTCCCATCATTTATTATTATTATTTTGTTTTTATAAGTTTCACTTGGAAAAAATATCACATTCATCTCTCAACCCATGTTTGATCACCTCATGACACTAATAGTTATAACGAGATCAAAGGTTGAGGAAGAGTGGTTTTTTACCTTCCCAAGAACCACCCCATATTTTTTGAGGGATTACAGCAGTCGAATAACAGGTACACACACATAGGTCAATTTAGTACAGTAATGGAACTGATCAGAGGATAAATGAACATATGGATCAACCAATGAATCTTTTACCTAACATGACTATACCTTCAATTGAGTATGAAAATTTTCACAAGTCATGATTGAGTGAAATTTTTGTGGGGAAACTAATGACACAATTTTCCACGAAAAAATATCACAAATAATTATGTAAAAATCTAAAAGGCTTTATAATGACACAACCGATAATATCATCAACAACATCAAATTTTATAAAAATCAACCCTTGATGATGAAATATTACTCATGATTATAATTCTGCCAACAAATTTTGAAAGCACGAATTTTCCATATATTCCACATGAGAATGTTACATGATATCTTTGGTTTTTTATTATTATTTTTATTTTCTGAAACTTTTAACTAAAAAATTAATGGAAATAAACACACAAAATATAAAAATGAAAAACCTAAATATCTACCCCAAAAAAATTTCCCCTCCCCCACACTTAAAATATTGCATTGTCCTCAATGTGAAATTTTGAAATGATATGTGCACATGAAATGTATAATTTTAAATAGGACAAAGAATATAAAAGTCAAAGGGTTAGGAATAGCCTGATATTCTCAAGGGATGATGGGTTTATGCACTGTGATGAAATCCACTGCATCAGTAGCTAGTTCCTCAATGTATTTCTTCAAACGTTTCCCATTGACTATAAAGCTCATTCATGTGCTCACCTGCGTGATCTCCAATTAACCATAAGGAAAAAATTACAAACAATATAAGGACCTAACCATCTGGAATGAAACTTACCAGGCATCAACTTCAGTCATGAACTATAGAGTATAACTTTCTCTCCAACATGAAACTCCCTTTGTCGTATCATTATGTCATGAGCTGATTTTGATCTTTCCTTATAGAGCCTTGAGTTCTCATATGTGGACAATCGTATCTCCTCCAACTCTTGAATTTCAAGCTTCCTTTTAATTCCAGCTTGGTCTATATCCATGTTGCATTTCTTTATATCCCAATAAACCTGATGCTCGACTTTCATGGGGAGATGATAGGCTTTCCCAAAAACAATCTGAAATGGGGACATACCGATGGGAGTTTTGTATGATGTTCTATAAGACCAAAGCGCATTATCCAAGCACTTGCTCCAATCCATCCTATTTGGTTTCACCGTCTTCTCTAAAATTTGTTTCAACTCGTGATTTAAAACCATATCCTTACCATTTGTTTGGGGGATTCTATGATGTTGATGTTTTTTGTTTCACCCCATACTTTTGAAGGAGGGAACCCAAATTACGATTGAAAAAGTGTGTCCCTTGGTCACTGATGAAGGCCTTCGGTACTAAAAACCTGCAAAAAATCCATGCTTTTACAAATCCCACTACAACATGAGAATCATCAGTTTTGGTGGCCTTAGCCTCCATCCAGTTTCTCACATAATAAACAATGACCAAAATGTACAAGAAACCAAAAGAACATGGAAAATAACCCATAAAATCAATTCCACACACATAAAAAATCTCACAGAATAATATAGGATGTTCAGGCATCTCATGTCTCTTAGAAATGTTTCATGTGTGTTGGCAACATGAGCATGACTTACAAAACACATGAGTATCATGGAATAAGTTAGGCCAATATAATCCAGAGTATAAAACTTTTCTAACTGTCTGTTGGGGTCCAAAGTTTACTCCACAGGAAAGTGTATGGAAAAAATGTAGAGCATACTCAAACTCATGATCACGAACACACCTCTTAATTACTTGATAACTACACAAGCTCCCAAGGTAAGGATCACCCCACACATAATATTGAGACTCACTTTTTAATTTTTGGACTTGTTATTTCTTTAAATTTGTAGGGATTTCAGATGCTACAAGGTAGTTCACTAAATCAGCCTAACAAGGATGCGTACCTGAGATGGAATATTGATGCTCATTGGGGAAAGTGTCCTGAAGGGGTACCTGGTATAAGGAGTCAGCCTCTAGTGTGTGCGTAAGCTTAATCATGTGGTCCGCCACCAGGTTTTCTAACCCCTTGTTCTTTATTTCAATATCGAATTCTTGAAGAAGGAGCATTCATCAAATAAGTCTAGGCTCTGCATCTGGTTTCTTCAATAGGTACCTCATAGCGACATGGTTATAAAAAACTACTACTTTAGATCCTAATAAATATGAATGGAATCTATTTAAATCAAATATGATGACAAGAAACTTCTTTTCCATGGTAGTGTAGTTGGATTGGGATGTATCCAATGTCCATGATGCATAGGCAATCACATATGAACCTCCCTACACCCTCTGTAATAAGACAACTCCAACCACGAAGTTGGATGCATCACACATAATCTCAACAAGAATCTCCCACCATAGAGGCTATATTCTAGGTGGAGTGGTTAGACGTTGTTTTAGATCATCAAAGAAATTTCTTCAAGAATCATCAAACACATAATTAGAATCCTTTTCAAGTAATCATGACATAGGAAGAGCAATCTTACTAAAATATTTGATGAAGAACCGATAAAATCCTACATTCCATAGGAAAGATCTAAAATCATCCACAAATGAAGGATAGGTTATAGATGAAATAATATCCACCTTAGATTTATCAACCTCTATCCCATGTTTTGACACTACATGCCCCAAGATAATCCCATGCTCTACCATGAAATGACACTTTTCAAAATTCAATACCAGATTATTCTCAATACAGTTATTCAACACCTTTCCCAAACTAGAGATACAATCATCAAATTAAGAACCATACACTTTAAGATCATCTATAAATTCCTCCATGCTATTCTCAAGAAAATCAAAAAAAAAACTCACCATGAATATCTGGAAGGTACATGGAGAATTGAAAAGTCCAAATGGAATCCTTCGGTAGGCAAACGTACCCAATAGACAAGTGAATATTGTCTTCTCCTGATCCTCCAGAGCAATAAGAACATGAAAATATCTAGAAAATCTATCCAAGAAACAATAATGTGTGTTCCCAACTTGTCTCTCAATCATTTGATCAATAAATGTGAGGGGAAAATGGTCCTTCTGAGTGTATTGATTTATTTTTCTATAATCAATACACACTCACCAACTATTTTTCACCCTCATTGGAACTAACTCATCTCTATCATTTTTTACAAATGTAACACCACTTTTCTTTGACATAACCTAAATAGGACTTACGCACTATGAATTTTAAATTTGATAAATTATACCTACCTTGAGAAATTTTTCAACTTTTTTTTGTACATATTTTAGAAGAGTTGGATTCAGTCTTCATTGTGGCTACCTAACTAGTTTTTTTCCCATCATCCAAAAGAATCATATGCATGAAAATGGATGGGATAATACATAATATATCAGCCTAGGTACACCTAATTACCCCAATATTCTCCCTTAGAAGATTAAATAGTTTTTCTTTATTTTCAAAAGTGAGATGGTTATCAATTATAACAGTTAATTTCTCACCACTTAACAAGTATGAGTATTTTGGGATTAGGTGGAAATGGCTTGAGTTCCAGTGTAGGGGGTGATGTATGGATGGAGAAATTGAAGGAACAGAAATATGTGTGCAATGAACATCAGTATCATAATATACATCATAAAAATCAGAGAGTAAAGCATCAAACGCATCAACATACTCAATAGACATGTTGTAATTAGAGTTCACATGATCAAAATAAGAATATAAATCCATTTAAAATTCAAATATAAGAGAGTTTTTTTTCATTAGAAACTAGTGTCTAAGTGATCTTATACAAAAAAATAAAACCAATACTCGTAATCTCCCTAATCACAGGACAATCAAATTCAATGGGGTTTTTATTTGGTCATTAAAAATGTGAAATGAAAAAAGTAGAATGGTCCATTTAGGGGTACTTTGTGGAGTCTATAACATTAAATATCACAACATCACCTCCAAACTCCATGGAAAGTGTACCCTCATGAAAATTTATGATAGCTTTTTAAGTTTTTTGGTAGGGACAACCTAAGAAAATGGGATCATGAGAACTTACCTGATCATCCTCCATGTTAAGAACATAGAAATATGCTAGAAAGATCATGTCTCTTATATGAAAAAATACATCCTCAAGAACTCCCACTGGTTATGATATAACTCTATTCACCAACTACACCACTACTCTTGTCAGATTCAACTCACCAACATGTAAAGAATAGATTACAAAGTGAGGCATCACATTTATGTAATCTCTAAAATCAGAAAGATCATCATAAATTTCCCATCCCCTATGGTGAATGGGATGGTGAATGTCCTCAGATCCTTTCACTTTTTTGGCATTACTATAGTTGGTGTAATTAGTGCTAACAAATTTCTTCTAAGATGGATCCTCTGATTTACCTTGATCACTATTCTATTGGTACCATGTTATTTTAGGAATTTCACATGCCATGGAATTTTCTTGATGGATTCAAGTAGAGGGATGTTGATCTAACCATTTTTTAATGTGTCGAAAACCTCTTTTTGAATATCCTATTTAGCCATATTTTTGGTTTGAATAACTCTATTTGGAAAGGTAAGGATTTTAGGAGGAACATTATCAATATTTTTCTTACTTTTATTCCTCTCCTTTGGTTTCTCTTCAGTTTGTATGGAATGGGGCTTCTCTAGAGCTATGGTGAATCCCAATAGAATGGAAAGTACATATGTATCTTTTGGTTTCTTCCCACATGTCAATGTGATGGCAATAAAATCCCCCTTTGGATTTGTAGTAGGTTGATAAGGTAGATTTTTGGAGTTCTTACTTACCAATTTATTGAGGATAGTGTAAATCTGGCTCATTTGAGTCTTCAACTCTCTCAACTTTGAACATTGAATCTTTAGCTCATTCTGCTGATTAAGAACCATTTGTTTCAAAATTTCATCAGTATTAGAATCTACCTTGTGTGGGGGATTCCCTTGTTTTTTGTCTTGTTGATGCTTGGGCTTCAAATCTTCTTTGGGGGTTGTTGGAAACCCTACTAGTAAGGTGGAGGTTGTAGGAAGTTTTATTGAAAATGGGGCTTTTATTATTTTTTAGAGCTATACCTCATGTCTGGTTGATCCTTGCACCCTTGGTTGTATGTTGGAGAAAAGAAATCATACTTCTTATGGGGATGTGGTTGTTGTTACTATTGATATGGTATCCTACGGAATACCACTGAATAATATTCTGTCTCTTGTAGTTAGAGGCAACAATAAGTCGGGTTGTCTATTACAGTGAAAATTTCACAAGGTCTCATAGGAGTGGGTTGTGATGTGTTTTAATAAAAATAAATATGTCTCACTATAGGGGTAAATTATTCCAACTTGGTGTCAATTAAATGAATCTAAAGAGAAGAAGGACTTACCGGATGTACTCCCCTGACATGTGGTGTACCTTGATCACCAAATTGTTGGGAGTTTTGTGTCATCTTGTCAATCAATGCTCATGTGGCTACTAATGTTTTTTCCACAAATGATCCTCTAGATGAGGCCTCCACCATTCTTCTCTCCATTGGTGTGATTCCTTCATTGAAGTACTGTAGGAGGAGTTTCTCATTGATTTGGTGATTTGGAAAACTTTCACAAAGCTTCTTGAATCAATCTGATTACTCGTACATTGACTCCCCTTATGATTTCTTGATCCCTGAGATCTCATTACGAATGGAATTGGTCCTTGATGCTTGAAAAAATTACTGTAATAAAAGGGATTTCAAATTGTTCCAATATGTTACATCTTCAGGTTATAAATAATACATCCAATCCTTTAAAGCTTCATCAAGAGAAAATGGGAAAGCTCTTAGTTTTATTTGATCTTCTGAGAAATTTGTAGGTTTAAGGGTTAAGAAAACCACATTAAATTATTCTATATGTTTTTAAGATCCTCACCAGATAATCCACGAAATTTTGGAAGAAGGTTAATTAATCCAGATTTCAGTTCAAAATCCGATTCGAAATTTGGGTATGAAATAAAATTTGGATGATAGTTAATTTTAGGTGTAGCCAACTCTCAAATGGTTCTATAAAGTTAATTATGATTGTTTTCAGCCATTGGTTCTAGTTTTATGTTTGAATTTTAATTTCTTACAATTTCAATGTTACTAAAATGGAGGAATTCTTCGACTGGTTGAATGTTGAAACTTCTCGTAGACTGAGAATATCTGATTCAAGCCTTAAGGTTGCGTTCAATCTCTGGGTAAAGATATGAGAGATCCTTGGGATTAGTTTGTGTCATAAATCAATGAAATATAAAAAATAATTGAATAAAATGTACCATAATAAAATGAGATGAAGTTTGATTTGATACTCCGATAAAAATAAAAGAAGAGAAAAAAAACATGAGAAAGGGGAAAGACAAAATAAAGAGGAGAAGAAAATAATAAAAATCAAAAATAAAACAAATACATCTAATTGGTTGAATAAATTACTTCCCCCTATAAATTGTTCTAATTTTAAAGGCCCTATCATGGGTTCTTTCAAATGATGTTTGGTTTTGGGTTATTTAGGTTTTGTAGAGTGGCTGACCAAAGTCTTCTCTCAAAGGAGGAAGTAGTTTAAGACAATATATTAAAGGTATTTTGAAAATAAAATTAATTAAATTAAACATACCACATTAAAAATGGGGTTTTTTTTATCGTTTACAAAATGATAAGAAGTTTTCTGGAAGAAGATTTCATATTTTTAAAATGAAGTTCGATTAAAAAGACACATCAAGAAGATATTTTTTTATAAAATATTTTAAAATGCGCAATCAATCTAACTCTACCTATTCAATTACTTATTAATAATTATAATTTAAATTAATCTTATATTAATTTCAATATCCTAATTTTATAACCCTCAACCCATATAAGAGTTAACTTAACCACAAAGATGAAAAAAGTTAAACCCTATGCTAGCTTTGGAACATGCAATCGCAGCACCCTGCTTTTATTGTCATTATAAGTATAGACTATGGTCAGTGGTGAATTAGGGAATATAACCAGTCTATAAATGAGGATTAATTGTGCTTAGGTATTTAATTTTAACTCTAAAAATGTGTTTCGTGTTTTCTTGTTTTACTGATTAAGTTTGCGCTCTCACAATTTACACAGATTCTTGACCTCACGAGTTTTTGTGTTAATTGTTCAATTGATTACTTAGTTTCTTATAATTAAAAAACTCAATTCATGGATCATATTAATTTAATTATATTATCTTATTTATTCAAAATAAATGAATGAATAATGTATGAGGTAAATCTATTACAAATAAAACTACTCTTCCATGAGCAATGTAGTCATCATAGAAGTAAATTACATTTGCAACAATTTATAATGGGTATAGCCCAATGATGATTCTACTCTTGAGTTCCAAACCAAAGAGGAAGATAAAATAAGAATAAAAACATAATAAAATATAATAAAATAGAATAAATAGAATAGTAACTAAGAATTTTTTTACACAAACACAAATATTACAACATAGAGAAGAAAAAGAAGGCTTCGACGAAGGGATCCTTTCTTTAAGATAGACCCTTATTTAAATTCTTGGGGAATTGGAGTTAACCCACTTCCCCTCTTCCATAAACTTTATAATTCACTTCTAAACCCATCTATATGAGAAAAATAAATATTTTTAGAGTGTAGGGAAGGATAGGTTACAAGTGGTTTCAAGTGTGAATGGGGAAATTCGTCCAAATATTTTAAGCCCATTTTCACTACCTTTATGACTAGAAAAACGTGTGATTCAACTATCCTTCTAGAAGTATGAAATGCGAGTAATTGATTCATTGAGATCCTACCAAAATTTGTGCCAAATTCAAGATTCTATGAAGAATATGTTTCCCAAATATAGGACTGATGTCCAATCTAGCGAGTACAACCCACCTTTGATTTCATGGCCCTTTTACTCCAATCAAATGCATGATTTTTCTCCAATGTCCTGAATGAAATTTGTATCCCATTATGTCTGGAACATATTTACAAAATTTTAATTTAAAATAATACATATACGAATATTTATATCTGAAATTCTGTTGTGGAATTTAAAGGGTAAAACTGTAATTTTCATCAAATTTTCAAATGAATAATCTAATCCCAAATATTTTACAAATAAATATATTTTCAAAAATGTGAGGAAATTATGTCAATTATTATCAATAAAATATTCAAAAAAATAATGTTTTATCAGTAAGAATATATGTAAGGATCTGCTTTCACATATTCTTGGCCATGTGAATATGTTCATAGGGAAAAATTGTCCCTGTATATTTTAGAAAGTATTTATGCTCAAAGGGGGTAGTAGTAGAATCAAGTGGATTCCACTTAAATCATAATGTTCGGAGTGTTTGGCTTGTCTTGATCAGCTTCTTGAGGTCGGATCCCATTCCATTTCCCTTTAATTTAGAGAATGCATAAATTAATTGCTTACTGTACTTTTATTTTATTTTAATTAATTGAGTAAAGTATTTAGATTAAATGCCTCTTAAATGTGATTTTTTTGTTTAATGATTAATATATAAAATGAGATAAATTATTATTTGATAAGAAATTTCATTATTGTATAATAAAACCCCTTCAAAGGAGGTGTGATGTATCCAAGATAACATTTATTGATTAGAATTATATTACTTTCCTGCCTTACTTAATTGGTTCTCCTTTTACACCTTTATGTTATGGTTTGGTATATATAGCATGGTGATACCTATCCATCATTGAAGTTATTAAATGAGTTTCCCCATTTTAATGACACATATGAAGCATGCACTACCACAAAACAGGGCAAGGGAAGTGCTGCCTTTTATCAGCACTAAACAGAAAACACTGATAAAGGCTACATTTATCAGCACTATTATTAGTGCTGAGAAATTTTTTTTATTATTAATTTATATTCAAAAATAATTTTTTTTGTATACATTAACAATTATATACCAATATTTATAAATATATACTATTTATAGTTATAATTATTAATAAATATATATATATTTATCCTATATATTATTTTAAAATAATATATAAGAATATAAATAAATTATTAAAATTATACTTTTATAAAATAAGTATTTATCAGCGCTATAATTTTATCACTAATAAATAGGTGTTTTGTCAGTGATTTTTTAGCACTGATAAAGATAAACCTTTATCAGCGCTAAAAAAGCACTGATAAATAGCTACTTTATCAGCACTTTTTTAATGTTGATAAATGTATATCTTTATCAGTGCATTTATTTTTTGCGTTGATAAAACATACATTTATCAGTGCTTTTAACTAGCACTGATAAAGGTTCCGGCGGTTTTTATAAAAGATCCCTAACATGCCCCTCCTCTCTCGCATGCATTCAAGCCTTCGTGGATGCTGAACCTAACCCCTCCTCCACTGAGACCCCCTCCTCCTCCTCCTCCACCTCCTCTGTCGTTGCGGCCTTTTCCTCCTCCTCCACTGTGACTGTCCTCCTCCTCTTTCACCGCTACCTCCACCACCGCTGCCTCCATAGGTTGGAGATCTAATTACTTTGATATATGGATCAGGTTGTTAGTGTTTTTGGTATTATGGATGAGATTAAATGAGTTTTATGAATGTAAAATTTGTTAGGGGTTAGCCTAGGCTTGTGAATTCTTTAGAAGCGTGAAGCAAAGGTATATGATTTGATTTGTGATTAGCATAAGTGGTGTCATACCAAGTATGGGATATATTTATGGTGATTCCTTAGACATTGGTAATGTGGAAGGTATGGGTAATTTAATTGACTTGAGATTGTATAGGCATTGATATTCCTTAGAATATTTTTGAGAAGGGTGCCTTGAGTGTCTATGTTTTTGGTATCAAGGTTTGTTTCGAGGGTAAAATTAGTGTGATTTGTAGCCCTATATTTTTTTTGATGTGTTTTTTAGTGAAGTACCTTTTAGATTGTGGATGTACACATGTGATTTTGAGACGATACTGGTTGAAAGGACTTAGTATGATTTTCATGCAAATTTTAAGAATGTTAATATTGTTTGAAAGTAGCATGAAGGTTCTTTATTTTGATGATTGACATACCATGGAGCATGGTCATGTGTTTAGGCATGTGAGCATAATATAGATGAGATAGGAATCATGTTAGTCTATGTCAAGTGATAATTCAGGTTATCACAAAGATTTACACCTTTCTAGACATGCATTATTTCGATAACGAGGGTTGTTGATCAATATTATGGAGACTGGATCGTGCAGTTGCATGGGGTGTACATTGGTAAGTTTATAGATCAGGTTAATTAGAGTTTATCATGGAGATGATATTTTAGTATAACAAAATCGTGTTCGACTAGTGGGATCATGAGTCATGTAATTTGATCAGGTGGTACAATATTGTACACCCATTATATTGGATGAGGTAAGAATGGTACATGCCAGTTATGCATGGTACCCATTTAAATTTTAGGTCGGTGAGATTTAAAGTGTGAGATGAGGACCAATGGAGTTGAAGAAATTATTTTAGACTCAATTTCTTGGGGTTTTGGATGAAATAGAAAATTTTAATCTATGGTGGAGGATACATCACAAATGGATCAAATATAGTGTCATGTTTGATCCGAGAGTTAATCCCAGACAGGTGTTTCTTTGGATAAATGATCATGGATCAAGATAAGCAACACATATTTGGTGATATAACTTGTCAAGGTGATGCTTGATTAGTGGTATAAGGTAAAAATGTAGTGGGGAGTGAACCAATGGTTTTTGATGGTGAGACTTTCATTTCATATGAATTTAAATGGTTGATGGGTATAATATTTCAGTGATCGAGGAATATATGGCAATTGATATTTCATGTTTGAGATTAGGTATGATAAATATGATCACATATATTAAATATCTATGATAATAGATGGATAATTAACTATGGAGGTATGAACCTCATGTTACAAGGGTCTTCAGTATAATGGGATTGGTTATTGTATGGTTGATATGGAATTTGAATGTCGTTGAGTTGGTGAATCTGATTTATCTGGTCCCACATAAATAACATATTTATAATTTAAATGATGTACTAGATGAATTTTATATGTTTACATAATGATCCGGATAATATTGATGTCATCCAAAGGCGATTCATGAGGTAAATCATGATTCATCATGTGATTTTGGGGGTGAAACCCATTCATCGCATTATTTAGGGGGTGGACCTATTTCATCACATGATTCAAGGATTGAATCATGTGTAAAAATGTAGTGGTAGTGTTTTCCATGAGATTAGATGTTTTAGGCAATAGAGGGAAATATTTACATCATATCGGGTATGAAAGGTATATTTTGGAATAAAATATGACAACTAGTACTAGATTTTAGAGGGTTTTTTCATATGTGTTTTGGTTTGGTTAGTTGTAAACCACAGTAAGTGGGTTTCTAGACTACTGGATGATGTGTTACAATAGGCATTTACGATGTTGGGGAGCACTTTGGATCAGGATCATGGTGGGTAACACCATGAACCTGATGTTTTGTTTTGTGAAAAAATTGTTCCCTTGAATGGATGGGTTTCATGGATAATCATATATAGGTTTGAATGATGCTTAACTAGACATGTCCCATTACTAAATCTCATTGGACCTATTTTGGATAGGTATAACATATGAGTTCTCATTTTATATTTTCTTATTAGTTGGAAATATCCTCTGGTGCCCACCTCTCCTCTGCCGTGAACGCACCTATGTCGCGTGCTAAACGACGCATTCATGGTGAGTTTTCTCTTGTTAAACATTATTTTCCTCTTGTTCACATGTTATTATGGTTTGATATTGATTGTTATGATGTGAAATGTATGGGCTAAATGCCCCACTGAAAATCATGGTCATTGGTGGTCCTTGTTTTCACTCTAAATGAATTGCATGTTGGTTGGTTCATGTTGAACATTTGAATATAAAAATTAGTAATTTATGTAAAATTGACTTATGAATGAACACCACAGGATGATAAAACTTCTTTGATAACCACTGAATTAACAAACAAAATTGAATAAGGGATGCTTTGTAAAATCTGAAATTGTGATTGTTTTGTTTGTATAGTGTTGCGATTGTGAGCATGATTGTGTGTTCGTATGGTGTTACAGTTTTTGGAATGATTGGTATTCTATGTTTTTTCCATTTTGTAGTTATTGCACCATTGAATATCAATCCAAACATTACCCATTTCAATGGAACCACCAATTTGTTACTAGAATAATTCCACTGAATCCTAGAAAACCACTTCACTAGAGGACTATATGAGATACTTTATGGATACCCTACTCAAATAAACATAACAACACAAGTAATGAATCCTTCCAATCACAAAAACTATATTGAAAATCATACCATATATTAGTTTAGTACCATATTTCTTGACTAGAGACATTATGATTCTAGAGAAACACTAAAAAACTAGTTTACAACAATGCATATAGATCTCATGTGGGATACTAAATCATTCTAGTGCAAGGGATTCTCATAGCTTGTTGAACATCCTTTGTGTAATTATTTTGTCAAATATTAATATTACTGTATCAAATAGGATGAATATGAATAAAGAATGGATGAATTCTAATCGGTTGACAAAAGAGTATGAAGATGGCATGAAAGAGTTTATCAAGTTTGAAAAAGATCATGCGTGTGATCCTTCTTAAATCATTTGTCTGTGTTTACACTATTTTTATTCAAGAAACATTAGTCCAGAGGAGTTGGAAGAACACATGATCTATCACGGAATAGATCGAAGTTATACATGTTGGAATAAACATGGGGAAAAATGAATGTAGGTAGTGGCTTAGATGGCACAACGTTTTATGGATCATCTGATATGATTACAAGCGTGAACAATGGAGGTGATCATATGGAGGACATGATTACATATGTGAATGATGATGAAGATCGTATTGAGGAAATGGCAAGGAAAGTTGAAGAAGAACTTCGTGATTACCAAAAATTGTTTTAGAAATTAAAGAGTTGGGTAAAAATGTAATTGTATGATGGTTGCACTAAATATATAGAATTGTCGGCTGTACTAAAGCTGTATAATTTTAAAGAAGGAAATAGGTAGAGTGACGCCAGTTTTGTGGAACTGCATGATCTCCGGAATGACATGCTCCAAGAAGACAATGAGCTCCCAAGCCAAACATATGATGTCAAATGAATGCTACGCTCGATGTGTATGATCTCTGAAAAAATACAAGCATGCCCAAATGACTGGATATTGATTCTCAATGACCACAAATCACTTAAAGAATGCCCAAAGTGTGGTGCTTCTCGATACAAGAAAGATGATTCCAGTCCTATGAAAGTCGTATGGTAATTTCCAATCATTCCAAGGCTTAGGAACATATATTAAAGTGGTGAGACTATAGGACAGTTGACATGGCATGCATATACAATAATTAAAGATGGGAAACTACATCACCCAGAAGACTCTTCGTAGTGGAGGAGAATTGATCATGAGTACTGTGAATTTGGAAACGATCCGAGAAACCTTTGTCTTGAGTTATCTACATATGGGGTGAATCCTTTTTTATTTTCAAAGCTACAATCACAGTACATGGCCGGTTATGTTGGTAAATTATAACTTACCACTGTGGTTATTCATGAAATGAAAATACACCATGTTATCTATGCTTATATCAGGACCAAAACAACCGGGTAATGATATTGATGTTTATTTGGCTCCATTGTTCGAGGATTTGAAAATATTATGGGATTTAGGTGTTATTGTAGAGACCCAAAGCTTGACGTACATAGACATTAAATTACTTTTTTAGAATACTTAATACATAACAAAAACCAACACTCAAGGATCGTAATAGTTTAATGTCTTTGGAAACTCGGAATAAAATCTTCTAATCGTTGTGAAAGATCTTCAACATCTCCCATAAAGATCATCTCCTTTGGTTTTATTACCTAAAACTTTTCTTTATATCATGGGGAAAAAACATATAAAGGTTGAGCTCAAATGATCATTAAGGTTAAGCATGGAGTGAATAAAACAAACCATATACATTTGAACTTAAAAACATGAACATAATGTTTAAACATAAAAATCTTGAGCAATGACATAAAACATAGAAGTACATAAGGAATAGATACATCAATCATGATAAAATAGCGTAGGAATAAAACATGTAATTGTGGAAACCATTAATCACATGATATGATTTCCATAGTAGCCAAGGCATTGCTGCCAAGACCATCTTAGTTTACAAAGTCCTTTTCTGAATCGAGTTCACTCCTCGTTCCAGTCCTGTAACACTGAACCAGATTAACTTACTGTTCCATCCATGTCTATCTCATGAGATATAAATCTTTACCCAATTAATTGGAGGGAGATATAGGTCCCACCCATCTCATAATGAAATCGTTCTTACTTGTGCCACAACATAAATAAAAACCATTCATGATAACCCAAAGAATAAGAGTGGGTTTCATAAATATCATCCCATCATAACATAATCCATATAAAACAAATGGATATCATTTCATAATAATAAAATTGGAACTATTTAAATCATAGATACATTATACTTGAAACATACACATATGAAATAATGTCATCTTATATGGAAAATGGTTTTGATAAAACATTTGAAATGAATTCTTGAGGAAGATATCATTTCATCTTCAAAATCATTTTCTTTTCACAAAATGACATGCAATTTTAAAATAAAAGGATTATGTTTAAAATATTCAATAAAAATTATAGAGTAATCTTCATAAAAATAAGGCATTATGAAACCGTAAAAATTTGTTCATGCTGTATAATTTAAAAAAAACATTCTTCTCGTACTTTTGCTGGAAAAGTCAAAAAGTACCTCGTATGGTAAATAAAAGAAATATTCCTTACATACCACGTAGTAAATGTCAAAAAAATGGGTAAAAAGGACTTTAAACATACATTAAACTATTTTTAGAAAATTTGGACATGGATGATAAATATAACCCCATTAAATACTTAAGAATAGAGAATCTTGGATAAAAACGAGACTGGAAAAGTTATCCCTTACCTTAAGTCCGATATGCTTCGTACGTATCCGAACCTCCTGTATAATGATTTAAATGATGTGATTGAATTATTAAGTAATCATATTCATTGTTATGATATCATATATGGTTCACTTATGACTTTATATTACCCATTCTTTTGTAAATTCTTTGTTAAAGCAGCGTTTTGGGTAAAATCATTTTATTTATCGTACGTGTTTGGACTTGTTGTTCATGATATAATTATTACTTATATCATGATTTAATTACTTACAAAATGTAAATAATGATTTATATATCATATATATTTAGTATATATATATATAACAGATATATAAATGAAATGAAATACACCGTTCATGGAGACGGTAGGCTGTACGTACGCAAGAACACTGTTTTCTTTTCCTTATTGACTTGAATGGATGTAAGTAGATGATATATATATATATATACACACACATAAATCCAGTATCTTTATCATGTCATATATTTCATTAGTATTCATTATATATACTTTATAATCATTCTTGAGTGGTTAACATGGAGAATGAATCTCATCGCATCGTGGAGACCGTAATCCGTATGTACGCACGAGCGATGATATCATTCCCATAATTATTGAATTGAATTGGAGTGGATGATATAATATCTCATAATCAGTATTATGTTATAATAATCATATATAGTTATTCTTTACACCATTATACCCATCCAAGTAAGGTGGTGGTGGAAAAACTGATTACACCACGGCATGGAGACGGTATTCTGTACGTACGCAGGCGCGGTGATTTCATTTTCCGTAGGATGGATAGAAGGTGAAATAGGGTTGTTTCATATTTATAATAACATATAAGTATATAATTAATACTGATGTTATAACTTTATAATGAAAAAACTAAATAAGAGGAAGTAGAAGAAGAAAGAAACTTGAAAGAGTCGGTAGAAGAGATTACCTCTTCCTCAACACAACTCCTATCAACTTCTTCTTAGGGCACTAGAGTTGGTCTTTTGAGAAGACCAGAACCTCTATGATATGACTAAAGAGTTTTAGAAGAGGAAGTTTTAGGGGTTGTCCAAGCTTAAAGGCTGAAAAGGTTGTGAAGGGAAGTGGGAAGGGGTGCCCTTTTTATAAGGGAGGAGAGGGGCACCTTTGGAAAAACATAAAATATTATTTTATTATAAAGTCATATTTGGTTTATTATAGCTCCAAATTGATTTATTTCGAAGCTAAAGTGGGGATGGGTCGAAATACTCTCAACCAATAGGTTTTATAGAAGTTTAGGTTACTATTTTAACCTTATCATTTAGATTTAACTCTAAGTTAAATAATTTAACTTTTACCTTGTCTTCTTGTTTTCCTACACAATATGGTTAATAAACTTACTAAAAAAATCCCAATGAACCCCATGTTGTTCATTATTAATATATATAACTTTATATAATTCATTTGGACTAACCTTATATTTTTAGGAATATAATAACAATTAATAATATAATATTTGTTTTAAAAACTATTTATGTCAATTATGAAACTATTTGGTAATTTATTTTTGTGAAAATCATAACAGAATAATTAGTGAGAAAAATTTAATTAAATCAATAATAACATGTCATATTAACTTATAAAATTAGTTTAATTTATAAAAATCCTCAAATTAAATCTATTTGGGTATTTATAATATCAATTATTTTAATATTTCATTATTTAGGTAATTACTGTATCACCATTGTGTCATAAATAAATTAAATTATTTAATGTCTAAAAATTATAAATAAAATACCATTAGGTATTAAATCTTTTTAGATTTAAAATTAATATTTATAGTCGAATTTATCTTATGTATAACCCTATATTAAAAATGTTTTAGTTATTAAACTTTGATTTTAACTATTTTAACTCTTTTTTAAATAAAATAATAATAAATGTACTAATCTAATCCAAGTGAACCTAAATGGAAATATTTTATTCCCAATATTGTTTTTGGTCAAATTAAAGTTATACAATAGAATTAGGACATGTGTTAGGGTAATAATAATATCATTTTTACTCTCAATTATCCTATTTATTTTTAATCGCGGTAAATAAAAGTAAAAAGTTACTATTCACCAAAAATTATTTTTATCTTATGGAACCACATTTTACTCCTTAATATTAACCGTGTCTCTAAAATTTTCAAAATTCCACTCACAGAAGCGGTAAAATTAAGTATTATGTAAATTTTCAAATTCTCCTAGGAGTTTGGTAAAAGAGTGAAAAGCTCAATAAAAATTTTATATATTTAAAATCATTATAAAATGACTAAAATGAATTACATTGAACTTATATATGTATTATGTATCACTTTTGACCAAAAATAAATTTAAATAAAATAAATAATTATTTAAATAAAAAGTCGGTTTTTAAATAGTAACCGAGTGTTTTCACGATTCATCAAAAATTGAATGTTTTTAGGAAAATACAAAAAATTCATGCTAGGCTAATTTCGATATTCCGAATCCAAAAATTAAGTCCATTTTGAAAGATAAAATTTATAAAATTTCAAAAAGTGGGTATTACTATTCATAACGGCTAGTTTATATATTATTTTAATAACATATTGTTGTTTAGTGAAACCCGTTATTGCGTACTACACATGTTATCAAAGAAGGTCTTGATTGCGTGTAATGCAAGCCAAGTCAGGGATGCATGTAGTGAAATCTCTGTTTGGTGTTGTGTATAACATAATCAAAACTTATTTCATTTATACATTAAAAAAAATCTATACTTAATGTTGCGTAGAATAATTTCCACAAAACGAACATGAATTTGTGTGTAACACGAGACAAGAATAGTGTTGTGTATACTGCAAGATAATACGGTGTTGCATATAGTACAAGCTAATCTTGGTGTAGTGTATAATATAAGACATCAAAGAAATTAAAAATAATATATCTCATAAAATCTCGGGGTGTTTCATTCTACCCCCCATAAAATGAATTTCGCCATCGAAATTAGTCGGGGTTATAAATGGTTTACTACTTGAAAGTTTCATTCATAGAAACCCACATCGTAAAAAGAAATACTAAAACTTAATTTTAAAAAGGGAAGTTAGAAACATAACAGTCACCCTAAATAACTCAACACTAGGTTTCCACATAGGACAACATAGGTGAAAATATGGATATGGAAGAGAAATATAACCATCAACTTCTGATGAAGAGTGGTAGAGGACATGGCTATGAAAAGGACAAAAATCACAAAGCCATAAATTTGAGATGATCTAAGGTACCATCTAATTCATCATATATAAGGGCACTAGGAAAATATTTTTGGTTTTCAAGATCATTTCCCTATATTTGAAGCAATTGGAATTAGAAGAAATACTTTCTTGATTTTGGTACAATCTCACCGTTGGTCGTTCCTTGGACAATTTCCACTTCATCTCATAAAGAAAATGAAGTTGAATCTGTCATTTGTGAAGTGTTAGCTGATCATGTGATAGATTGATGGGTCATTCCATCTGTCTCAAACAAAAGGTTAGAAAAAGTTATAAAAAATACATAAGTCCATATATAGTGAGATTAATCATATATGGTTCCTAAAATGGACTTCTACTTCATATATCATACTTCTTAATATAAAAAAACTAGTTTCTACTAACCAGGGACTTCCTGTAGGCCAGTGGTAGGCGATAAAGTCCTGTCGCACTTCGGTTGTGGGTTCGATTCTCTTAGCCTTGTCCGACGCGACGGGTTGTCGCCCGTCCTGCAGGTTGTCTTTTTTTTCTAAAACTACATTATTATAACATTACAGAAATAATATCGAAAAAAAAGTTCTAGCCTTAAACAATACTATCTTATGTCTAACTTAATTTATTCCAATCTTTAGGCTTATCCAAAATACTTCGGTCCAAGCTCATAGTATAAAGAAAATGATTACTAGAAAGGTCACATAATAAGCAATTGAATACCATCATTTATCCCCAACATATCATAAGATATATCTTGTTGATTGCATTCCAAACATGTGAATACCTTGATCATGTATTCTCTTGAAACATAAATTATAATAGAACCATAGTGAAAACATGAATGTTGTCAAAAGGTAACTCTTTACACATACCAAAATCCCAAAAATTCTATATACTCAAACCATGATATCACTTTGTCCTTATATCAGTCATGAGCTCATTAATACTATCAAACATTTCATTATATCCTTATCCCTTATTTATGCGCATATTAGGTGAATTCCAAAAATATCTGAATAACCTTTCATGGTTACCGGTACCATTCAATATATACTTTCAAAAACATAAGGGAAAAAAATAGTGTAACAATCCTTAGATGTCTCATTATTCCATAGTACCATGAGATTACTTATACAACATTACTCTTGATAAACATGTAATCATTCCACTTCCTTCTTAAACCATTGACCGATCTTGAACAATTCTTTCATCTCACATATCATTTGTAGTCTCTTCATCATCATCAACATAAATACTACCCATAGGACCATGCTTATTCTCTTCATGAGACTTTCCCTTAGGTCATTGGTTTGCATAATGCCTGTACATTCCACATTTAAAACATTTAATCATTGCTGATGTCGTAGCAATACCATTATCCTTGTCCATGGTGTTAACTAACCTTTTCCTTTGCACTTACTGGATTTGTGTCCTTCCTTTCCAAACCCAAATCATCTACCAGTTCCTTTGAAAAATTCTCCTTGATGCCTCTTCCCACATGATTTACATGAGGGAAATTGAACTTTCTTTCCTCTATTATCATCATGAAACTCCATCTTTCTTTTATTAGATGAGTCGGGATACTTACCAAAGTTGAGATTATTGATCATATTGTGAGATTTATGATTAGGCATAATAATGATGTTTTGACTTCCAAATCCCATTTCAATTGGTTTCTCATGAAGAATATCATTCAATTGTCCATCATATCCTCCATTATCGCAAATCTTCCTGTTTCCGGACATTTTCTAAAACCCAAAAAAACAGTATGAGAGGAAAAAATAATGCTAGGAAAACAACATAATAAAGGGGTATTACCTTCAATATATAACAGATTAGGTTTAATTCTAATATTGTTACCGTAATTCTAGGACTATAACCTATACGTATTCTTAACCTTAATGACATCCCTAGACATACCTTAGAAATATCTCTAGGGATCTCACTAAACTTCTCGCATCCTAGTTTCCAAAGGTTGACTAAACCTTTCCACTGATACCAACTGTAGAAACCCAAATATTGACGTACATAGACATTACATTACTTTTGAGGAAAACTAAATACATAACAAAAACCAACACTCAAGGATCGTAATAGTTTTGTGTCTTTGGAAACTCGGAACAAAATCTTCTAATCGTTGTGAAGGATCTTCAACATCTCCCATAAAGATCTTCCCCTTTGGTTTTCTTACCTAAAACTATTCTTTATATCCTGGGGAAAAGAAAACATACAAAGGGTGAGCTCAAATGCTCAGTAAGGGTAAACATGGAGAGAATAAAACAAACCATATATATTTGAACTTAAAAACATGAACATAATGTTTAAACATAAAAATCTTGAGCAATGAAAAAAAACATAGCAGTAGATAAGGAATAGATACATCAATCATGATAAAATAGCATGGGAATAAAACATGTAGTTGTGGCAACCATTAAGCACATGATATGATTTCCATAGTAGCCAAAGCACTGCTGCCAAGACCATCTTAGTGGACAAAGTCCCTTTCTGAAGTGAGTTCACTGCTCGTTCCAGTCATGTAACACTGAACCAGATTAACTTACCATTCTAGCCATGTCTATCTCATGAGATATAAATCTTTACCCAATGAATTGGAGAGATATATAGGTCACACCCATCTCATAATGAGATCATTCTTACTTGTGCCACAACATAAACATAAACCATTTATCATAATGCAAAGAATAAGAATGAGTTTCATGAACATCATACCATCATAACATAATCCATATAAAACAAATGGATATCATTTCATAATAAGAAAAGTGGAACCATGTAAATCATAGAGACATTATACATGAAACATACACATATGAAATAATGTCATCTCAGATGGAAAATGGTTTTGATAAAACACTTGAAATGAATTATTGAAGAAACTATCATTTCTTCTTCAAAATCATTTTCTTTTCACAAAATGCCATGAAATTATAAAAGAAAAGGATTATGTTGGAAATATTCATAAAATATTGTAGAGTAATCTTCATAAAAATAAAGCATTATGAAACCGTAAAAACCTGTTCATACTGTATAAGTTAAAAAAAAATTCTTCTTGTACTTTTGCCGGAAAAGTCAAAAAGTACCTCGTATGGTAAAGAAAAGAAAGATTCCTTACATACCATGTAGTAAATTTCAAAAAAATGGGTAAAAAGGACTTTAAAAATACATGAAATGATTCTTAGAAAATAGGTACATGAATGATAAATATAACCCCAGTACATACTTATGAATAGACAATCTAGGATAAAAACGAGATTGGAAAAGTTATCCCTTACCTTAAGTCTGATATGCTTCGTACGTATCCGAACCTCCTGTATAATGATTTAAATGATGTCATTGACTTATTACAGAATCATATTCATTGTTATGATATCATATATGGTTCAATTATGACTTTAGATTACCCGTTCTTTTGTAAATTGATTGTTAAAGCAGCGTTTTGGGTAAAATCGTTTTATTTATCGTACGTGTTTGGACTTGTTGTTCATGATATTATTATTACTTATATAATGATTTAATTACTTCCAAAATTTAAATAATGATTTATATATCATATATATTCAGTATATATATATATAATAGATAGATAAATGAAATGAAATACATCATTCATGGAGACGATAGGTCGTACGTACGGATGAACGCTGTTTTCTTTTCCTTATTGACTTGAATGGAAGTATGTAGATGAAATATATATATATATATATATACATAAATAAAGTAGCTTTATCATGTCATATATTTCATTATTATTCATTATATATACTTTATAATAATTCTTGAGTGGTTAACATGGAGAATGAATCTCATCGCGTCGTGGAGACAGTAATCCGTACGTACGCACGAGCGATGATATCGTTCCCATAATTATTGAATTGAATTGGAGTGGATGATATAATATCTCAGAATTAGTATGATGTTATAATAATCATATATAGTTATTCTTTACACCATTATTCCCCTCCAAGTAAGGTGCTGGTGGAAAAACTGATTACACCACGGCGTAGAGACGGTATTCCGTACGTACGCACATGCGGGGATTTCATTTTCTGTAGGATGGATAGAAGGTAAAATAGGTTTGTTTCATATTTATAATAACATATCAGTATATAATTAATACTGATTTTATTACTTTATAATGAAACAACTAAATAAAAGGAAGTAGAAGAAGAAAGAAACTTGAAAGAGTCGGTAGAAGAGATTACCTCTTCCTCGACACACCTCCTTTAAACTTCTTCTTAGGGCACTAGAGTTGGTCTTTTGAGAAGACCAGAACCTCTATGATATAACTAGAGAGGTTGAGAAGAGTAATTTTCAGGGTTTGGCCAAGATTCATGGCTCAAAAGGGTGTGAAGAGAAGAGGGAAGGGGTTCCCTTTTTATAATGGAGGAGACATGCACCTTTGGAAATACTTAAAATATTATTTTATAATAAAGTCATATTCGGTTTATAATAGCTCCAAATTGATTTATTTCGAAGCTAAAGTGGGGATGGGTAGAAATAATCTCTACCAATAGGTTTTAGACAAGTTTAGGTTACTATTTTAACCTTATCATTTAGATTTAACTCTAAGTTAAATATTTTAACTTTTACCGCGTCTTCTTATTTTCTTACACTATATGGTTAATAAACTTATTATAAAAATCCAAACGAACCCTAAGTGGTTCATTATTAATATATATAACCTTATCTAAGTCATTTGGACTAACATTAGATTTTTTAGAATATAATAACAATTAAGAATATAATATTTGTTTAAAAACTATTTTATGTCAATTTTGAAACTATTTGGTAATTGAATTTTGTGAAAATCATAACAGAATGATTAGTTCGAAAAAAGTTGATTAAATAAATATTAACATGTCATATTAACTTATAAAAATAGTGGAATTCATAAAAAGTCTCAAATTACATTTATTTGGGTATTTATAATATCAATTATTATATATTTAATTATTTAGGTAATTACTGCATCACCATTGTGTCATAAATAAATTAAATTGTTTAGTGTCTAAAAAGTAAAAATAAAATACCATTAGAAATGAAATATTTTTAGATTTCAAATGAATACTTATAGTTGAATATATCTTATGTATAACCCTATATTAAAAATGTTTTAGTTATTAAACTTTGATTTTAACTATTTTAACTCTTTTTTAAATAAAATAATAATAAATGTCATAATCTAATCCAAGTGGACCTAAAGGGTAATATTTTATTCCTAAGATTTTTTTTGGTCGAATTACACTTATCCAATAGAATTAGGACATGTGTTAGGGTAATAATAATATCATTTTTACCCTTAGTTACCCTATTTACTTTTAACCGTGGTAAGTAAAAGTAAAAAGTTACTATTCACCAAAAAATATTTTTATCTTATTGAACCAAATTTTACTCCTTGATGTTAACCGTGTCTCTCAGATTTTTGAAATTCCACTCACAGAAGCGGTAAAATTAAGTTTTATGTAAATTTTCAAATTCTCCTAGGAGGTGGGTAAAAGATTGAAAAGTTCAATAAATTTTTTAAATATCTAAAATCATTATAAAATGACTCAAATGAATTACATTGAACTTATATAGGTATTATGTATCAATTTTGACCAAAAATAAATTTAAATAAAATAAATTATTATTCAAATAAAAAGTCAGTTTTTAAATAGTAACCCAGTGTTTTCACTATTCATCAAAAATTGAAAGTTTTTAGAAAAATACCAAAAATTCACCCTAGGATAATTTTGATATTCCGAATCCAAAAATGAAGTCCATTTTGAAGGATAAAATTTATAAAATTTCAAAAAAGTGTGTATTACTATTCATAATGGCTAGTTTATATAATATTTTAATAACATATCATTGTTTAGTGAAACCCGTTATTGCGTATTACACACACTATCGAAAAAGGTCTTCATTACGTGTAATGCAAGCCAAGTCAGGGCTGCGTGTAGTGAAAGATCATTTTGGTGTTGCGTATAACATAATAAAAACTTATTTCATTTATACATTAACTGAAATCTATACTTACTGTTGCATAGAATAATTTCCACAAAACGAACTTGAATTTGTGTGTAACACAAGCCAAGAATAGTGTTGCGTATACTGCAAGCTAATACGGTGTTGTGTATAGTACAAGATAATCTTGGTGTAGTGTATAATAGAAGACATCAAAGAAATTAAAAATAATATATCTCATAAAATCTCAGGGTGTTACAGTTATGTTGTATAATGCTTACAAAAATGACGATTTCAATTTGAAAGCCATGTTGTATGGGAGGATAAATGACCTTCCTGCTTATAGAAATTTTTCAGGATAGAGCATTAAAGGAACTCAAGGGTGTCCCATTTTCAAACAAGGTACACAATCAATTAGGTTGAAACATTCATAAAAAATTGTGTTTCTAGAACATTGCAGATTTCTACCCCGACGGCGCAAGTACTGATCTTGGAAGACATCATTCGACAAGAGTTTAGAAGAAAATATAGCATTGTATCCACTAATAGGTGATCAATTGTTTGAGAAATTAAAATATGCAGACACTACTTTTGGTAAACCGTTTTCAAAAAACCTTATGAAAACCGATTGGAAAAATAGATCAGTTTTTTTAATTACCATACTAGAATTTTCTATATGTCATATATTTTCATGATGATATACATGTTGAAAAAAATGTATGTTATAGTGTTATAGGCATGTTTCTAAATGAACCCATCAAAATAAAGGATGGAATTAAGTCAAGATTAGACATGGTTAAGATGGGAACATAAGAAGAGTTGGCACTAGTGAAGGGTGAAAAATGAAAATTTCTTCCTCTGGCTGCTTACACTCTTTCCAGGCAGGAGAGATATCAGTTACGAAACTTCCTGAATGATGTAAAGGTTCCAGAGGTTTATTCATCAAATATCAAGAACATCATGTCAATGAGAAATTTAAAATTAAAGGGTATGAAATAACATGACTGCCATGTTTTGATGAAAGATCTAATTCTTATATATTTACATTTCATTTTTCCCAATAATGTCTATCATACATTAATAGAGATATGTTTTTTGTTCAATGCTATATGCAGCAAAGTTATAGACCCAGAAAAATTAACAACTTTGGAAAGAGAAATTTCTGTCATATTATGTGAATTGGAAATGTTCTTCCCATTGACATTTTTCAATATGATGGTTCATTTCATGGTTCATTTGGTGAGATATATTTGACTATGTGGTCTTATACATTATAGATGGATGTACCCCATTGAACGGTATATGAAGATTTTGAGAGTGTATATCAAAAATCGAAGTCGTCCAGAGGGTTGTATTGCTAATAAATATATTGTTGAGGAAGCTGTTGAATTCTATACCGAATACCTAGCTGGTGTGGAAAACGTTGGCCTACCAAAATCATGTCACACTGGGTGGCTTGAGGGTGAAGAAATTTCTGGAAGAGAGGTTTTTGCAATAAACATTACAGATCGGGAGTAGACCCACCTTTACATTTTGCATAAAATTTTCGACGTTGACCCATATGTTCAAACCCAGAAAAAAATTATTAGGCATTTGAATACATCTAGGGATGAAAATGGATATCAGATACACATAATCGATAGTTTATAGGATGGTTTTGGGACCATATTTTTAAGAAGTTAGATGAAAATTTGGACTCAATTTCTGAACGATTTAGATGGATACCCGGAGGAGCAAGTGTGTATGTATTATCTTATAATGCTTATACAGTTAATGGTTATACATTATATACTAATGAACATAATTAAGACAGTACCATACAGAATAGTGGGGTTACACTTGTGGATGAAGCGATGCATGTTTCCGATGCTATGTATAGAAATCTAATTTATGTGAATATGTCATACTTTGGAATCATAACAAAATATGGGAGTTGTATTATACAAATTTCCAAGTAATGATTTTTCAATGCAAGTGGGTTGATAACAGGAGTGCTACTAACATAGATGAATTGGGATTTGTGAAAGTTGTTTTTAGTAAGGAAGGGGAGAACGAAGAATAATTTATAATGGAATCACAGGTAGTACATGTATTTTATGTTCCAGACCCCGCAAAATGAAACTGGTCAATTGTTCGGTTATCGACCAAAACAACTGAAGGGTCAGATGAAAGTTTAACAGAGGATGACCCGTTCATAGGGACTTCGTAATCATTTCACAGTGGTCCCAATGTATATGGTGTTTTGTATGTCAAAGTATACCACAATGAAGGGATTTACATAGTTGATATAGGGGTCAAATCTCTTTAGCCTTTAAAAAAAGAGAGTTCAATAATTAGGTTATTTGTTTATTGTAATATACATTGTGTGACGTTATGTTATTATCTGTTCGTTGTGTCTTTTATGTAATCTAAATTAAATTTTAAACCACTTTTGCAGATAATGACTTCTGCACCTGCTGATTCACCCAATCCCGAGGCACAATAGGTCTATCCACTTACTGTTGTTGGTCCCAGTGTAGAGAAATAATAGTTTTCTCAACCTGTTGTTGTCGGTCCCAGTGATGAGGTAAAACAGGCTTCTCAAACTATTTTTTCTAGTCTTAATGCTAATGATAGTGCTTCTGAGGAACATAATGATGATGCGTCAGAGGAAATGGTAGGAAATGAAACCCTAACAGTGCAAACAAAAATAAGAGCCTTGCAGTTTGACAGTGTTAGCGGAAATCCTTAAGGAAAAAAGAAAAACGCATCAAATTTGAGGTGGGATGGAATAAGTGAGGCCAACATGTTAGCCCCAACAAAGCCATATTTAGTTGCTACATTTGAATCATCACTTGGCAATGCGTGTCGATTGATGTACAATCATGGAATCATGTTGTAACTTAGATTAAGACACTAATGTGGTAGGAAATTATGGTAACATTATGATATCATTTTTTTAATTTATTAAAATAAAATAAAATACTAAAACACTGACTTACTCATCATCATCCATTGTAGAGTGCATTTATAGTATATTCCTCGCACAAGGAATATGTATTAAGATTTTCAGGAAGGATTCATAGAGGGTTCCACATAATTTTAATGAAATATCATCTTAAAGATGCTGTAGGGAAAATCAAGTCGCACCCACCTCCTCTTTATGCACACTTGATATCCCCAGGAGCGTGGGATGCATTCAGAAACCGTCGTGCAAAGAAGACTTTTCAGGTACATTGTGTGTGGTAATACGTTGATTGATGTTTCTTGTATTCATCACTTTGATTGACAGTTTTTTATTTATGAGACATCAAATAAGTGTTGAAAATAAAGAACATGCAACAAAACCAGCATACCCCTTCTGTAAATCAAGGATGGGGTACACTTCACTTGAGAAAAAAATGGTAGGTCTTTTAAATCTACCGTACAACTTTTGTGTGACATAAAACAACACCATAACCATGCTTCTCTATTTATATGCAGATTGATTAATTGAAATAAAAATCCATATCCATCCCACGCCATGTGCTATGGAAGGAGGCTCGTGTAAATAAAGAGGGGATGCTAATAGATGAAAACACACAAAAAGTGTGGGAACATGTGTAAGTATGGTATAATATAAATGTGATTTTCTTTAAATCACTATTACATAACAATGAATACTTATTTTCCTATATTTTCTATCTGACATAGTCATAGGAATCAACAACACCCGCACCAGATGTAGACATACTTTCAACGGCCTTGAAGAAGCCAAGAAAGTATTGTTGTGTCAGAGGTGCGGGTTTTGGGGTGACAACCCCAACATATTTTCAAAATAAAAAACAAGCGGAGGATCAAAGTGAGTAAATGAAAAATATGAAAGAAAAATTAGATATTTTGAAGAAGAATTACAATACCAGAGAGATATGGCAGAAAGTTTTATGGGGGAGAGGAAAAGAGAAGAAACAACTCAACAAAAACCCATATGTGAAGATCCCGCCCCACCTCCACCAGCTTTGAGGCGAGCCATTCCCCAAAAAAACCTAACTTAGATGAGGTAATAAATGTTCTAATAATTGTTTCTGTAAAATTTGAATCACATAGACACTAATACCTTTTCTATAAAAATATTCTACATGGTGAAAATGACTGTGATTTATATCTATCAACTCCCACATATTGCCTTGTAGAGAGGGATACGATGTTCAATGTAGAGACCCAAAGATTTATGTACATAGACATTTCATTACTTTAGCGGAATACTTAATACATAACAAAAATAGACACACAAGGATCGTAATAGTTTAGTGTCTTTGGAAACTCAGAATATAATCTTCTAATCGTGGTGAAAGATTTTCAACATCTCCCATAAGATCTTCCCCTTTTTGTTTTCTTACCTAAAAACTTTCTTTAAATCCTGGGGAAAAGAAAACATATAAAGGGTGATCTCAAATGGTCAGTAAGGGTAAGCATGTATAAAATAAAACAAATCATATAAATTTAAACTTCAAAACATGAACATAATATTTAAACATCAGAATCTTGAGCAATGACATAAATCATGGAAGTACGTAAGGCATAGATCATAAAGAAACATTAATCATGATAAAGTGGAATGGGAATTAAACATGTAATTGTGTCAAACCATTAAGCACATGATATGATTTCCATAGTAGCCAAGGAATTGCTTCCAAGACCATCTTAGTGGACAAAGTCCCTTTCTGAATCAAGTTCACTCCTCGTTCCAGTCCTGTATTACTGAACCAGTTTAACTTTCCATTCCTGCCATGTCTATCTCATGAGATATAAATCTTTACCCAATTCATTGGAGGGAGATATAGGTCCCACCCATCTCATAATGAAATCATTCTTACTTTCACCACAAAATAAACATACATCATTCATAATAACCCAATAAATAAAATGGGTTTCATAAACATCATCCCATCATTACATAATCCATGTAAAAGAAATGAATATCATTTCATAATAATTAAAGTAAAACCATGTAAATCATAGAGACATTATACATGAAACATACACATATGAAATAATTTCATCTTATATGAAAAATGGTTTTGACACTTGAAATGAATTCTTGAGGAAAATATCCTTTCTTCTTAAAAATAATTTTCTTTTCACAAAATGTCATGCAATTTTTAACAAAAAATGATTTTGTTGAAAATATTCATGAAATATTTCTAAGAAAGCTTCATGAAAATAAGTCTTTATAAAACCGTAAAAATCCTTTCATACCGTATACGTTAAAAAAACATTCTTCTTGTACTTTTGTCGGAAAAGTCAAAAAAGTACCTTGTAGGGTAAATAAAAGAAGATTCCTTCCATACCAAGGGGTAAAAGTCAAAATGGGTAAAAAGGACTTTAAACATACATGAATACATTTTTATAAAACATGGAAATGGATGATAGCAATAACCCCAGTAAATACTTACAAATAAGAAATCTCGGATAAGAATGAGATTTGCAAAATTATCCCTTACCTTAGGTCCGATATGCTTGTACATATCCAAACCTCCTATATAATGATTTAAATAACGTCATTGACTTATTACAGAATCATATTCATTGTTATGATATCATATATGTTTCACTTATGACTTTATATTACCCGTTCTTTTGTAAATTCCATGTTAAAGCAGCGTTTTGGGTAAAATCATTTCATTTATTGTATGTGTTTCGACTTTTAGTTCTTGATATTATTACTTATATCCTGATTTACATAATTCCAGAATGTAAAACATGATTTATATATAATATATATTCATCATATACATATATATATTATAGATCGATAAAAGGAATGAAATAAACTGTTCATGGAGACGATTGGTCATACATACGCATGAACGCTATTTTCGTTTCCTTATTGAATTGAATGAAAATAAATAGATGAGATACATATATTTCATTATTATTAATTATATAAACTTTATGATCATTCATGTATGGTTAACATGGATAATGAATCTCATCGCGTCGTGGAGACGGTAGTCCGTACGTACGCACGAGTGATGATATCGTTCCCATAATTATTGAATAGAATTGGAGTGGATGGTATAATATATCAGAATCAGTATGATGTTATAATAACCATATATAGTTATTCTTTACAACATTATACCCATCCATGTAAGGTGTTGGTGGAAAAACAGATTTCACCACGGCGTGGAGACGGTATTCCGTACGTACGCACGCGTGGTGATTTCGTTTTCCGTAGGATGGATCAACGGTGAAATAGGGTTGTTTCATAGTTATAATAACATATCAGTATATGAGTTATAATTATGTTATTACTTCATAATGAAACAACTAAAAAAGAATAATTGGAAGAAGAAATAGAGTTGAAAGAATCGGTAACGGACATTACCTCTTCTTTGAAGCGCCTCTTTGAGACCTCCTCTTAGGGCACTAAAATTGGTCTTTGAAGAAGAGAAGAACCTCTAGGATGTTTCAAGGGAAGTGGAGATGAGAATTTGGCAGGGGTTGGCCGATCTTGAATGCTCAAAGTGGTGCGAGGAAGAGAGGGAGGAGGTGCCCTTTTATAAGGGAGGAGAGGGCCACCTTTGGAAAAACTAAAAATATTATTTTATTATAAAGTCACATTAGGTTTTTAATAGCTCCAAATTGATTTATTTCAAATATAAGGTGGGGATTGGTCGAAATCCTCTCATAAAATAGAATTTAGACAAGTTTAGGTCATTATATTAACCTTATCTTTTAGTTTTAACTCTTAGTTAATTAGATTGACATTTACTATGTCACTTTGTATTTTTATATTATATAGTTAATAAACATACCATATATATCCAAGAGACCCCCAAGTGGTCCATTAATGATAAAACTATCATGATATAAGTATCTTGGCCGAACCATATATTTTTAGGAATATAATAACAATTAATAATATAATATTTGTTTTAAAACTATTTTATGTCAATTTTGACACTATTTGGTAATTGATTTTTGTGAAAATCATAACAGAATGATTAGTTCGAAAAAAGTAAATTAAATCAATACTAACATGTGATATTAACATAGAAAAGTATTGGAATTCATAAAAAGTCTCAAATTACATTTATTTGGGATAAATGGTCATATTTTATTCCTAAGGTTGTTTTTGGTCGAATTACACTTATAAAATAGAATTAGGACATGTGTTAGGGTAATAATAATATCATTTTTACTCTTAATTATCCTATTTACTTTTAACCGTGGTAAATAAAAGTAAAAAGTTACTATTCATCAAAAATTATTTTTAATCTCATTGAACCACATTTTAGTCCTCGATATTAACCGTGTCTCCCAGATTTTTGAAATTCAATTCAAATAAGTGGTTAAATTTAATTAAAATTAAAAAGGCCAGTTTTTTAACTACCACTAAGTGGTTTCACTATTCATCGAAAATTGAAGTTTTTCAGAAAAATACCAAAAATTCAGCCTAAGAATTATTTGATATTCCAAATTCAAAATTGATGTCTATTTTTCCAAATTCATAACATATAAGTGGAATTAATTAATTTTAAATTTAATTCTCGTTATCAAAACAAATAGCGTGTTTTTAAGAAACAAAAACAATCAAAAGATTGATACTTGTTTATTTCCAATTTCAAAGTGAAATTAATTCCAATGAACAACATTGGATTAAATGGTAAAAATATATTATAATTACAATTTAAACCTAATTAAAAAGATAATCTAACCATATAAATTATTATGATGAAAAAATTTGTTTTTGATTAAAATATAGCGTGTTTTTACTATTCATTAAAATATGAAAGTTATCAAAATAATATGAAAAATTTATCAAAACTAAATTTTTATATCCTGATTCCGAAGAAAAATTTTATATTGTCAAATTGAACTTATAGAGAGGTCAAAAACAAGATTTAAAGTGGGTGCACCATCAAAAGGTGGCAAAACTACATTTTTTTGAAAATGACTTATTTTACTTGAAAAATTGATTTTGTTCTCATACCATGTTCTAAAAAATATGTAAGATGAATAATAATGTTATAAAATTCAAAATTTAGTTGATACTAATCATAACGGGTAGTTCATATAATATATCGTTGCTTAGCGAAACTCAGTATTGCGTACAACACACGCTATGGTGGAAGGTCGTGATTACGTGTAATGCAAGCCATGTTAGGGATGCATGTTGTGCAAGCTCCTTTTGGTTTAGCGTACAACACAAGACATTAATGAAATTAAAAAGAATATTTTTCATAAAATCTAGGGGTGTTACATTCTACCCCCCTTAAAATGAATTTCTCCCTCAAAATTCGTCGGGGTTATAAATGGTTTACTACTCGAAAAATTGTTTAATATAAACCCACATCTTAAAAAGGAATACCAAAACTTGGCTTTAAAAACTAAAGTATTAAATGTAACGGTTACCCAAATTAACTCATCACTGGGTTTCCACCTAGGAGAACATAGGTGAAAATATGGATATGAAAGAAAAATCTGACCATCAAGTTCTGATGGAGAGTGGTAGAGAACATGGCTATGAAAAAGCCATCAATCACAAAGCCATAGATGTGTGATGATATAAGGTACCATCTGATTCATCTGATATAAGGGCACTAGGACAACATTTTTGGTTTTCAAGATCATTTCCCTAAAGTTGATGAAATTAGAATTAGAAGAAATACTTTCGTGATTTTGGTACAGTCTCGTCATTGGTCGTTCTTCGGACAATTTCCACTTCATCTCTTAAAAAAATGAAGTTGAATTTGTCATTCGTGAAGTGTTAGCAGATCATGTGATAGAATGATGGGTCATTCCATCTGTCTCAAACAAAATGTTATAAAAGTTATCAAAAATACATAAGTCCATCTATAGTGAGATTAATCATATATGGTTCCTAAATTGGACTTATACTTTATATATCATACTGCTTAATATAATAAAACTAGTTTCTACTAAATAAAGACTTTCTGTAGGCTAGTGGTAGGCGATAAAGGTCAGTCGCACTTCGGTTGTGGGTTCGATTCCTACATCCTTGTCCGACGCGATGGTCTGTCACCCATCCTATAGGTTTTCCTTTTTCTAAAACTACATTACTATAACATCCCATCAATAATATCGAAAAACGTTCTATCCTTAAACAATACAATCTTATGTCCAACATAATCCATTCCAATCTTTATCTAAAATACTTCGGTCCAAGCTCATAGTATAAAGAAAACGTTTACTTGAAATTTCATCAACCAGCCATCATTTATCCCCCATTATCTTGTTGGTCACATTCCAATCATGTGAATACCTTAATCATGTATTCTCTTGAAAAATGAATACCCATTAAACCTTAGTGAAAACATGAATGCTGTCCAAAGTTAACTCTTTCCACATACCAAAATCCAAAAATTATATATACTCAAACCATGATATAACCTTCTCCTTATATCAGTCATGAGCTCATGAATACTACCAAACATTTAATTTTCTCTTTATCCCTTCATTATGCGCATATCATATACTTTCCAAAAATACTGGTACCATTCATCACACACTTTCAAAACATAAGGAAATAAAATAGTGTAACAATCCTTAGATGTCTCTTTATTCCATAGTACCATGAGATTACTTATACAACATTACACTTGATAAACATGTAATCATTCCACTACCTTCTTAAACCATCGACCGATCTTCAACAATTCTTTCATCTCTCATATCATTTGTAGTCTATTCATCATCAACAACATAAATACTACCCATACGACCGTACTGATTCTCTTTATGAGACTTTCCCTTAGGGCATTGGTTTTCATAATGCCCATACATTCCACATTTAAAACATTTAACCATTATTGATGTCGTAGAAATACCATTATCCTCATCCATGGTGTTAACTGAACCTTTTACTTTACACTTACTGGATTTGTGTCCTTCTTTTCCACTCCCAAAGCATCTTCCAGTTCCTTTGAAACAATCTCCCCGATGCCTCTTTCCACATGATTTACATGAGGGAAATTGAACTTTATTTCCTTTACGATCATCATGAAACTCCATCTTTCTCTTATTATCTGGGTCGGGAAACTTACCAAAGTTAAGATTATTGATCATATTTTGAGACTGATGAATAGGCATAATAACGATGTTTGGACTTCCAAATCCCATTTCATTTGATTTCTCATTAAGAATATCATTCCATTGTCCGTCATATCCTCCATTATCATGAATATTCATGTTTCCATCCATTTTCTAAAACCCAAAAAGAATAGTGTGAGAGGAAAAATCATGCTAGGGAAAACAACATAGTAAAGGGGGAGCACCCTCAATATCTAACATCTTAGGTTAAATTCTAAGATCATTACCGTAGTTCTAGGACTATATCCTATACGTATACTTATCCTTAGGGACATCCCTAGACATACCTTATAAATATCTCTAGGGATCTCACTAACGTTTTCGCATCCTAGTTTCCAAAGGTTGACTAAACCTTTCCTCTGCTACCAACTGTAGAGACCTGAATCTTGATGTACATGGACATTACATTACATAAGAGGAATACTTAATACATAAAAAAAATAGACACATAAGGATCGTAATAGTTTAGTGTCTTTGGAAACTCGGAATATAATTTTCTAATCGTGGTGAAAGATTTTCAACATCTCCCATAAGATCTTCCCGTTTTTGTTTTCTTACCTAAAACCTTTATTTAAATCCTGGGGAAAAGAAAACATATAAAGGGTGAGATCAAATGATCAGTAAGGGTAAGCATGGATAAAATAAAACAAATCATATACATTTTAACTTCAAAACATGAACATAATATTTAAACATTAGAATCTTGAGCAATGACATAAATCATGGAAGTACGTAAGGCATAGATCATAAAGAAACATTAACCATGATTAAATAGCATGGGAATTAAACATGTAATTGTGACAAACCATTAAGCACATGATATGATTTCCATAGTAGCCAAGGCATTTCTGCCAAGACCATCTTAGTGGACAAAGTCCCTTTCTGAATCGAGTTCACTCCTCGTTCCAGTCCCGTATTACTGAACTGGTTTAACTTGCCGTTCCATCCATGTCTATCTCATGAGATATAAATCTTTACCAAATGAATTGGAGGGACATATAGGTCCCACCCATCTCATAATGAAATCATTCTTACTTGTGGAACAAAATAAACAAACATCATTCATAATAACCCAATAAATAAAATGGGTTTCATAAACATCATCCCATCATTACATAATCCATATAAAAGAAATGGATATCATTTCATAATAAGGAAAGTGAAACCATGTAAATAATAGAGACATTATACTTGAAACATACACATATGAAATAATTTCATCTTAGATGGAAAATAGTTTTGATAAAACACTTGAAATGAATTCTTGGGGAAAATATCCTTTCTTCTTCAAAATCATTTTCTTTTCACAAAATGTCAAGCAATTTTTAAAAGAAAGGGATTTTGTTGAAAATAGTCATGAAATATTATGGAGGAAGCTTCATGAAAATAAGGCGTTATAAAACGGTAAAAATCCTTTTATGCCGTATACGTTAAAAAAAAATTCTTCTCATACTTTTGTCAGAAAAGTCAAAAAAGTACCTTGTAGGGTAAATAAAAGAAGATTCCTTCCATACCAAGGGGTAAAATTCAAAATGGGTAAAAAGTACTTTAAACATAGATGAATACATTTTTATAAAACATGGACATGGATGATAGAAATAACTCCAGTAAATACTTACGAATAAGTAATCTCGGATAAAAATGAGATTTGCAAAATTATCTCTTACCTTAGGTCCGATATGCTTCGTACGTATACAAACCTCATGTATAATGATTTAAATAATTTCATTGAATTATTAAAGAATCATATTCATTGTTATGATATCATATATGTTTCACTTATGACTTTATATTACCCGTTCTTTTGTAAATTCCTTGTTAAAGCAGTGTTTTGGGTAAAATCATTTCATTTTTCGTATGTGTTTCGACTTTTCATTCTTGATATTATTAATTATATCCTGATTTACATAATTCCAGAATGTAAAACATGATTTATATATAATATATATTCATAATATACATATATATATATTATAGATCGATAAAAGGAATGAAATACACCGTTCATGGAGACGATAGGCCGTACGTACGCATGAACGCTGTTTTCGTTTCCTTATTGAATTGAATGAAACTAAATAGATGAAATACATATATTTCATTATTATTCATTATATAAATGTTATTATCATTCATGTATGGTTAACATGGAGAATGAATCTCATCGCGTCGTGGAGACGGTAGTCCGTACGTACGCACGAGCGATGATATAGTTCCCATAATTATTGAATAGAATTGGAGTGGATGGTATAATATATCAAAATCAGTATGATGTTATAATAACCATATATAGTTATTATTTACACCATTATACCCATCCATGTAAGGTGTTGGTGGAAAAACATATTTCACCATGGCGTGGAGACGGTATTCCGTACGTACGCACGCGTGGTGATTTCGTTTTCCATAGGATGGATAGATGGTGAAATAGGGTTGTTTCATAATTATAATAACATATCAGTATATGAGTTATACTGATGTTATTACTTCATAATGAAACAACTAAATAAGAATAAGTGGAATAAGAAATAGAGTTGAAAGAATCGGTAACGCACATTACCTCTTCTTTGAAGCGCCTCTTTGAGACCTCCTCTTAAAGCACTAAATTTGGTCTTTGAAGAAGACCAGAACCTATAGTATGCTTATATGGAAGTGGAGAAGATAATTTGTCAGGGGTTGGCTGAGCTTGAAGGCTCAAAGTGGTGTAAGGAAGAGGGGAGGAGGTTCCCTTTTATAAGGGAGGAGAGGGGCACCTTTGGAAAAACTAAAAATATTATTTTATTATAAAGTCATATTCGGTTTTTAATTGCTCCAAATTGATTTATTTCTAATCTAAGGTGGGGATGGGTCGAAATCCTCTCATCCAATAGAATTTAGACAATTTTAGGTCATTATATTAACCTTATCTTTTTGTTTTATCTCTTAGTTAATTAGATTGACATTTACCATGTCACTCTGTATTTTTATATTATATAGTTAATAAACTTACCATATACATTCAAGCGACCCCCAAGTGGTCCATTAATGATACAAATATCATGATATAAGTATCTTGGCCGAACCATATATTTTTAGGAATATAATAATAATTAATAATATAATATATTTTTTAAAAACTATTTTATGTCAATTTTGACACTATTTGGTAATTGATTTTTGTGAAAATTATAACAGAATGATTAGTTCTAAAAAAGTTAATTAAATCAATACTAACATGTCATATTAACATATAAAATTATTTTAATTCAAAAAAAGTCTCAAATTACATTTATTTGGGTATTTATATCATCAATTATTTCAATATTTCATTAATAAGATAATTACTGCATCATCATTGAGTCATAAATAAATTAAATTATTTAATGTCTAAAAATTACAAATAAAATATCATTATGTATTAAATATTTTTATATTTCTAATGAATATTTATAGTCTAATTTATCTTATGTATAACATTTTATTAAAAATTATTTACTTATTAAACTTTGATTTTAACTATTTTAACCCTTCTTTAAATAAATTAATAATAAATGTCCTAATCTAATACAAGTGGGCCTAAATGGTCATATTTTATTCCTAAGGTTGTTTTGGGTTGAATTAAACTTATCTAATAGAATTAGGACATGTTTTAGGGTAATAATAATATCATTTTTACTCTTAATTATCCTATTTACTTTTAACTGTGGTAAATAAAAGTAAAAAGTTACTATTCACCAAAATTATTTTCATCTCATTGAACCACATTTTAGTCATTGATATTAACCGTGTCTCTCAGATTTTTGAAATTCAATTCACAGAAGTGGTAAAATTTAATTTAAATTAAAAAAAGTCAGTTTTTTAACTACCTCTAAGTGGTTTCACTATTCATCGAAAATTGAAGTTTTTAAGAAAAATAACAAAAATTCAGCCTAAGCATTATTTGATATTCCAAATTCAAAATTGATGTCTATTTTTCCAAATTCATAACATATAAGTGGCATTAATTATTTTTAAATTTAATTTCCGTTATCAAAACAAATAACGTGTTTTTAAGAAACAAAAACAATCAAAAGATTGATATTTGTTTATATCTAATTTCAAAGTGAAATTAATTCCAATGAACAACATTGGATTAAATGGTAAAAATATATTCTAATTAAAATTTAAACCCAATTAAAAAGATAATCTAACCATATAAATTATTGCGATGAAGAAAGTTGTTTTTAATTAAAATATAGCGTGTTTTTACTATTCATTAAAATATGAAAGTTATCAGAATAATATGAAAAATTTATCCAAAGTAAATTTTTATATCCTGATTCCGAAAAAGAATTTTATTTTGTCAAATTGAACTTATAGACAAGTCAAAAACAAGATTTAAAGTGGGTGCACCATCAAAGGGTGACAAAACTACATTTTTTTGAAAATTACTTATTTTACTCGAAAAATTGATTTTGTTCTCATAAAATGTTTTATAAAATGTGTAAGATGAATAATAATGTTATAAAATTCAAACTTTAGTTGATACTATTCATAACGGGTAGTTCATATAACATATCATTGTTTAGCGAAACTCAGTATTGCGTACAACACACGCTATCGTGGAAGGTCGTGATTGCGTGTAATGAAAGCCAAGTTAGGGATGTGTGTTGTGCAAGCCCCATTTGGTGTAGTGTACAACACAAGAAATTAATGAAATTAAAAAAATATTTTTCATAAAATCTCGGGGTGTTACATTCAATATGCAGAATGACATTCTACACAACAGACAACTTTCAACAGATCATTTCAGAGTGTCAATTTACATAACTAATGAGCCAAGTGCCGAGCTAATTATTCCAAATGATGATGAAGAAATTTATACGGTTGAACAAGTTTTTGGAATATTCATTGCATGGCCATAAATTCTTGTAAAAAAACATTCCAACAAGGAGGTATCCATTTCCAATTTATTTTTGAAGATAGACCTTTAACATTTAATGAAAAAAGGTCTGAACCGATGAATGTTATTACAGAATGACAAAGAGAAGGGGGTGAAATAAAATATCAGCTCAAAACTATCTCAAGGATCAATCAACCGATTGAAATAGTCTACTTAGAGAACCTTCACCCCATCCATTCTATATCCACAATTAATATCATTACAGGCTCATGCGGATATAAAGTTGATAGATGAAAATACTCACATGATTGATTTTTTAAAAAGTATGTATGGAGAGGAAGAGTCAGATTTCATTAGTGCTGAAAATGTAAATGAAATCCTCAAGTATGAATGGCTAGGAGCCTCAGATGTAAATGTATACATGAGGTATGTTTTCATGATTTGATTTTACAAAAGCTGATATACTCTGATAGTTATGAATAAATACATTTCATATTTTTCGCAGGCATATATATGAAAAACAATTGATGGTATTTCCCCATGAACAAAAATTTGGACTCATTAGTCCTCACATCACCTCTTCAAAAGAAGAAATAGATTCTGATAAAGAGGCTGCAATAATGTCATCCCTGCTCAAATAATTTGAAAACAAAATTACTGATGATAAAGTCTTTTTAATACCAACAATGCAGGGGTAAAACTCTACAATTTAATCATATCAACTATATTTTCATTTCTTTCATTACTTATTCATTTTTGTGTTTTTAGGTAGCATTGGATGCTGATTGCAGCCAATTTGGATACTCCAAAGATTTATTTTCTGGATTCAATTCATGGATATGCAACAAACCGACCATGTGTGATGGAATTTTTTTATTTGTAAGACACTAGATCCAACATTTTAGAACTAAACATCTAGTTATATAATTTATATTATCTTTTATTGAGGATTCTGTTACGATAGGGCGGTGTATCAATATCGTCTACTTCATGGAATGAATCCACGTCCTAAAGACAAGAATGACTACAATATATACATCTAGAAAAGTATCTTGGTATATATAATAACATTTCTCTATCCAAACACATATAAAAAAAATTACTTATTTTTCTTAATGTTTTTTCAGTGTCCAAAACAAACAAACGGAAAGGACTGTGGTCATTATGTTCGTAAATTTATGAAAGAGATCGTATTTCATCAACAAACTAGCATCCCTAAAGAGTTATTTTCGAAAATAATTATGATTTCATTTAAAATATTTATTTATCCTTTGTGTATTTATATTTTTTAGTACTACCATGACTGTCGCAAGAACTCATATTTACAAGATGATATAGATGTGTTTAGAAATGAATGGGTAGCATACTTGATAGAATATTTTACACAAATAGGATATAGGTGAATTCCTACTACTTATGTTATCCTTATATGATAATTTAAATCTCCCTTTTTTACACATATTGAGCATATATGATCACCCTTTATTATGTTTTATATCCTTAGTTTATGAAGAATGGTTTTAGAAATGATTTTTCTTTCTAGTAAAGCATAAATTAATGATAGAATCTTAGGTACTAGTTCTTTATGTTTCTATGTTTCCAAAATAATTTGACCTAAACTATTATGGCATGGATCATTTATATTATGTATTTTTTTCATTTAGGTAGCTATTCATACTAATGTAGTGTGTTGGAAGAATATTGGTTGTGAAACACTCACAAATTTAATAACAAAACTAAGGATTATTCATTACTTTTGGTTAACTACCACTTACCATAACATGTGATCTGAACTTCCAATCGGGCATCCCCATGAGCATCACGGGGATGCCGAATCGGAAGTTCAGATTAGATTCTATTGTAAGCAGTAGTTAACCAACACTATTAAAGTTCACAAAGAATCATTTGTTTTGTTATTATCGTATTTCTAGACTAGACAAACCATTTGGAAATATGTAAAGGTAATGTTATGATATAATATGTTTATTTTAAAAAATATTATACAATCAAATATTGATTTGATTTTCATTATTCCTTGCATGGTCTGTTTATTTTAGAATATTTCTGTCCATGTGACATCACTAGTGGAATTGGGACCTATACCCACACTTATTTCCCAACGGTTTTTTAAACCGTTGGGATAAAGACCCTTTACCAACGGTTCTAGTAAACCGATGGTATTAGGTGTTTTATGTTGGTTTTTCCCAACGGTTTTGTTAAACCATAGGGAAAGAAAAAATTTTAAATCCTAATTTAGGGGTCCTCATCCCTCCCCCCTCCCCCCTCCCCGATCTCGATCTCCTCCCGGCCTCCGCCTCTGCCTCCCAACCCCCTCCCTCTCCTCCGGCGGTGTTCCCCTTCCCCTATCGGCTCCCTCTCCAACGATGAGGTCCCCCTCCCCTCTTGGATCCCAGTGACAATCCCCTCTCCCCTCTCATCTCCCACTCCTAGCGATATCCCCCTCCCCTCAATCTCCTCCTCCAACATCCCCCGACCCCCTCTCTAGTCGCGCGCGAGACCCCCCATGGCCGAACACCCCGCGAGATGTCCCCCCTCTCAACTCCCTCTACTCCCGTCAGGGTTCTTGATCAGTATTTTCCCATTGATATACTCTTCCAACTATTTATCTCGGTGAACTAATATTTGTTATCTTGTAATGGATTTCGTTCTCTAACAGTTTTTTAGGTACACAAGATTACAGTAGAAAACACCTCCATGGAATACCGATTTTATTAGGGAGCTCTCAATTCCCTTTTATTTAAATTTTTTTCGATATCCATTCCCAAAAACATTAGAAATCACTGCCATAACACTCTCACCAATATTTCATTGAAAGTAGGGAAACTGCCTTATTTTAAGTTTGGGGGGAGTTTCTCACAGTTTCACATGTGATGCACTTGGATTTTTTATTATTCTCACTTGTCTATGAGACATTTTTCAAAATAATAAGAATGATTTAAACTTGAGAATCATATTGCCCTTGTTATTAAAAAAAAATTAAGTGTAAAATTTCCAAGGACCATGTTTGACTCCTACTTAGATTTGTTTGGAATGATTGCTATGTTTAGGGAATTAATTCAAATTCAAAATCTTTGAAATAATGACTAATTGACCGATTACTTAGGATTTATGACCTTTATGATTGCATTTTTTTGATTCTCACTACCCAAGAGGACTCTAATCCTTCAATTTCATACTCTTATCTGGGAATATTTCTTGATAGATGCCAGGGTCATGTAAACTGACAAGAACTTGCACTGATATCTTTTCTTAGTGATGACTGTACAAGTATAAAACTAAAATGATTTAGGACTCTTTCATAAATTTTTTTCCCTAAGACCCACCTAACATCTATCCATAATTCAACACTTAGTTTCCATTAATGACCTATTAGAATGAAGCAATTTCAATACTATTTCCCTTCATACCCTACTTATTGTACAATGCGTATGGATATCTTTGAACAAGGGTGGGCAGGACATTTAGAGATCATGGGATGCTTCCACTTCCAGAGATGTATGATATGCTCACCTGATTATGCGGTTGTGATCCATTTACCATTTGTTTTGTTTCATTAGTAATCTCTTCCTTTTCAAAATACAAAAAAGAAAATAAAGGAAAATTGTTATGGGTTTTTTACTCAGAAGGTCAAAAATCACAATTTTCTAGATTGATTAATCCCTCAAAGGATTATCTGTGGTTTGGTGATGGATATGATATCTATCCTAAGAATATATTTTGATGTAAATCACTTGTATACTGTAATACCATGAGGTGTGAGTGTGAGGAAACATTAGAAGATAGAGGAGCCTTGGGGTCTTCCATGAGATGGAATTGTTTTTATAAAACATTGTGTGGGAACATTTCTGGAGTATGTCAGAGTCATGAAATAACCCCAAGTGTCTCCATGAGATAGCATAAATAACCCCAAGTGTCTCCAAGTGTCTCCATACATCGTATCATCCTCACATGGGTTGGCCACTCACCCAATACTATCAAACCTATCCTAGTCTATCCTCTTAGTCACATAGTCTAGACTCATCTCTCGAGGATTATCCCATGCCTCGATGCACATCTCATCATCCAACTAGAAAAAGAGGACTATTCACCTTATGATTGTCCTAGTCACAAAAGAAAACCATGTCGAACCCATATACATTATATTCTCAATAATCCAGTCAATAACCTCATCAAAATCATGTATTATAACCCATCCCCACTAACCAGGTTCCATCCTAAGCTAAATCACACCATGCCTCTTGGCATTATAATGCCAATCTGTCTGACAATACCCAACAACCACACTAGAATCTCATCCCTTTTCTCTTTAGTTGAACTATTTTATCATTAAATGGAGTAAAACCTTTCATAATACATTTTATATACTCAGAGGGACCATCCCACTCTAAGAACCTACCAAGATTCCAATTCATCCTCATAAGTATTTCCTCATCAAACGCTTGATGTACAATTGCCACACCTATCACTACAAGGCCCAATCCTCTTAGGAATATTTTACTTGATCTAAATCCTCATTGTTAGTGACATCAATCACATTAAAGAGCCTAAATGTCAACTGAACCCTACATTACAAGAATTATTCATGTGGAAAGGCCCCATGACAATAGGCTAAGAACTAAAACCATAAATAATAATGCGAAATACATGCATCATTTTTAAATAAATATCTCAAGTTTAAACAAAATAACCAAGAATAATAAGACCTCATCCCTTGTATCGAACAAATACAAACTAAGTTGAAACTCTGGCCAAATTTATTATATACCATTAATATGAAGAGTAATTGTTAAACAATAGTAATGTACTATTTGATAGTATCATTTTGAAACATTGATCTGTTTCCCCTTTGCTTGCAGGAACATTATTTGACCCATGGGGCACTATGGTACTTATATGTTGGGTGGTGACAGGTATAGTCATAGGAGACAAGTATGTTTTAGTTTAGTTTTTACTTTATTTTCTTTATTGTATTGGTCACTTAGATCTTTGACTGCCTTCTATGGACAGAGGGTACTTATATTCAGACCAGAAGGAGTTCAAATTGATTCAGTCCACCGGCTTTGATCAGAGGTAAGATTCTATGGTTACTACTTGTCTCGCACCTCATGTATTTGGGGATTTAGTGTTTTTGAATCCATATTATGTTTTCGGTAGGGCGTTGGATGGTTTCTTGTTGGTTTGGGTGGATTTGGTTCTCCACTGCCAATCTAGGTAATGCTTTAATGCCATTGGTTGGTTTTTCACTGGTTATTTAGTGTCCTTCATGTGTTTTAAGGTTCTTAATATCCTTTGTGTAGTGTGTTGATCCCATATTGTTGGTTTCGAGTCGCCATGTCAAGGGAGACTCGCCTGTGTGTGCATAGGTAAGTAAGTATATGTATGTGGGTTCCCCCGTTACGTGTATAGTCACCCATGGAAATGATTATTCATGTATGGGGATAGGTGTGCCCATGTATATATATATATATAAATGCATACGCAGGTGAGTGGAGACTGATATATGCATATAAGCATATGTGCAAGGATCCCCTTGCACATGCTCATGGACATGTGGGTGTGTGCATAGGGGCTAGGTGTCATTTCATGTGTATGAAGGTGCGTATAACCAGGGGAGGAGCAACATATTTTAGTTAGAATTCTCCAAGAGACGAAGTGGATGACTTGGTTCCACCTTGAGGTAGAGTCCCTCTCGTAGCCTCTTTAATTTAAGAATGTTTTAAATTGAATTTAGCTTCTTTCTTAATTATGCTTAATTAATTTGAATTGCATATCTTGAATAAGCTTTCTTTAATATAATTGTTTTATTTTATAAATAAAGTCATGTTTTTATAATAAAACCCCTCCAACGGAGGTGTTCTATTTGCGAAAAATCACAGTGATAGTTTAGGGTATATGATTCTTTTCCATCGTTTCGTTTCATTTTAGATGTTGCATCATTGTGCTGCTCACTACAACCATCTGAAGATCCCGTGTTATAACATATTAAATAGTTGATCTATTCTATCATGTCCGTTGTGACCTTATCTTATGGTGAAACCCATTTCGGGTGTTTACCTAGCCTCTTGGCCAACCCTTTGGCTGTTTAATCGAGCCTATATATCTAAAAAAACTGATGGTGTCAATGTTTAACACCTGTTAGGCTTATGGTGCTCCCCACCATAAGCTTCATCTTAACACTTTTTGGGGTGTTTTCCTGGCCTCGATGCACATCTAATTTTTTACATATATGAATTCTCCTATAATATTTGTGTTACATCCTAAGATGTAAAAACATACTCAAATTCTATTGTTCTCAAGGTGACTGAAGTTTCCTTATCAGAGTTCCGAGAAATTCATATACCATAGATAAGTAATACACCTGCACAATTTGACTCTCAATTAGTAGTTTCAACTACCTAATACAACTTTTAAAAACAACGAATATCATATATATATATATCTTTATCATACCTCAATCCCGAATCAAGAGTCTATTTTTTATAACATAAGACCGGTTTCTATAATGTGAAGGACAACTACATAGGATTTATTTGGAATCCTGGATGGAAGAAGCTGCCCCGAAGATGTCACTCGACCAAGCAAACATGATGCGGTCACACCGCAGTCACGCTGTAGTCACGCCACGGTCACTCCGCGGTCACGTCGCGGTCACACCAGAGTCATGCTGTGGTAATGCTGTGATTTGGCCCTACTCCAGGACGACACCCCGGGGTGGTTCGCAGTCCTTTTGGAATTCTATGTATGATACCTAGATAGAGTTTTAGCTACATTACCCACCCATAATTAATGGGGAGGGAGACGACGACCGGAATGTTTCCCCGCTTCCTCCTGCTCTCTTCGCTCCTGGCCAGAAGATACTGCCCTACAGATATCGTTGGACTGGGACAACACGCCGCGGTCATGCCACGGTCACACAATGGTCACGCCGCGGCCATGCCATGATAATGCCATGATTTGGACCTGCTCCAGGGCGACACCCCGCGGCGGTTCGCAGTCCTATTGGAATTCTATGTATGATACCTAGATAGAGTTTTAGATAAATTACCCATCCATTGTTAATGGGGAGGGAGGTGACGACTAGAATGTTGCCCCAATCCCTTCGCTCCTAGACAGAAGATGATGCTCCGCATATGTCACTGGACAGGGCCAGCATGTCGCGGTCACGCCACAGTCACACCGCGGTCATGCCATGATTTGGCCCTACTCCAGGACGACACCCCGTGGTGGTCCGAAGTCCTGTCGAAATTCGATGTATGATACCTAGATAGAGTTTTTGATACATTAACCACCCATAGTTGATGGGGAGGGAGGTGACGACCAGAATGTTTCCCCACTTCCTCCCGCTACCTTTGCTCCTAGGCGAAAGATGCTAACCCACAGATGTCACTGGACTGGGCCAACACGTCGTGGTCATGTCGTGGTCACACAACGGTCACACCGCGATCACGCCACAGTCACGCCGTGGTCACGCTGCGGTAATGTCGTGATTTGGCCCTACTCTAGGAAGACACCCCACAACGGTTTACAGTCCTGTTGGAATTCGATGTATGATAGATAGAGTTTTAGATACATTACCCACCCATTGTTAATGGGGAGGGAGGCGACGACAAAAATGTTCCCCCGCCGCCTCCTGCTCCCTTCGCCCCTGGATAGAAGATGTTGTCCCGCGGATGTCATCGGACCGGGCCAACACGCCACAGTCATGTCGCGGTCACGCCGCGGTAATGCCATGATTTGGACCTGCTCTAAGATGACACCCCAAGGCTGTTTGTAGTCCTATCGAAATTCAATGTATGATACCTATATAGAGTTTTATATATATTACCTACCCTCCTTCCTGGACCCCACCTCAATCTGAGGCATGATGTGGCCGGTACCACTCAAAGTGTTTCACTTTTATTTGAAATGGACAACATTTTAAGTGAAAAAAACAACTGTAATATGGGAAACCGACCAAACTCATTTATATTGTATGATCCATGGGTCATTTGTGATGTGTACGAGTCAATCCCGCCTCAATCCGAGGTACGGTGTGGCCAGTACCCCTCAAAGTGTCTTTCCTTTGTTTAAAATGGATACTCTTTTATGTAAAAACAAATGGAATACGGAAAACCAACCAAAAACATTCAGATTGTGTTGATACTTTAGGAAAATTATCCATGGGTCATTTGTGACGTGTATGAGTCAACCCTGCCTCAATCCGAGGCGTGGTGTGGCCGACACCACTCAAAGTGTCTCTCTTTTGTTTCAAAAGGACATCATTTTAAGTGAATACAATAACTGACATATGGAAAACTGACCAAAGGAGTTTTTATTCTGTTGAAACTTTAGGAAAATGATCCATGGATCATATGTGATGTGTACGAGTAAACCCCACCTCAATCCGAAGTCCGGTGTGGCTGACACCACTCAAACTGCTAACTTTTAATTGAAATGGACATGATTTTTAGTGAAAAACACAACTTGCATACGAAAAACCAAAAAAACGCATTTGGATTGTGTTGATACTTTAAGAAAACTATCCTTGGGTCATTTGTGATGTGTATGAGTCAACCCCTCCTCAATCAAAGGCACGGTGTGGCCGGAACCACTCAAAGTGTCTCTCTTTTGTCTCAAAAGGACATCATTTTAAGTGAATACAACAACTGACATACGGAAAACCAACCAAACGAATTGATATTCTATTGAAACTTTATAAAAACGATCCATGGGTCATATGTGATGTGTACGAGTCAACCTGACCACAATTCAAATTCCGGTGTGGCTGGCACCACTCAAACTTCACTTTTATTTGAAATGGACAAGATTTTAAGTGAAAACAACAACTGGAATATGGAAAACTGACCAAACACATTCGGATTGTGTTGATACTTTAGTAAAATGATCCATGGGTTATTTTTGACATGTACGAGTCAACCCTAAATCAATCAGAAGGCTGGTGTGGCTGACACCACTGAAACTGTCTCACTTTTATTTGAAATGGATAGGATTTTAATTGAAAACAACAACTGGCATGCGAAAAACCGACCAAATGCATTCGGATTGTGTTGATACTTTAGGAAAACAATCCATTCGTCATTTTTGACATGTAAAAGTCATCCCCTGATCAATACAAGGCGTGTTGTGGCTGACACCACTCGAAGTGTCTCTCTTTTGTTTTAAAAGGACATCATTTTAATTGAATACAACAACTGACATACAAAAAAACCAACCAAATGCATTTAGATTCTTTTTAAACTTTATTAAAATGATATATGGGTAATATGTGATATGTATGAGTCAACCAATCCTCAATCTGAAGGCCGTTTTGGCCGAAAATGCTCAAATTGTCACACTTATTTGAAATGGAGAGTATTTTAAGTGAAAACAACAATTTGTATATGGAAAACCGACCAAAATCATTCGGATTGTGTTGATACTTTATTAAAATTATACATGGTTCATTTTTGAGGTTTATGAGTCAACCCTACCTCAATCCAAAGGCTGGTGTGGCCGGAACCACTCAAACTGTCTCACTTTTATTTGAAATGGACATGATTTTTAGTAAAAACAACAACTGATATACGGAAAACTGAAAAAACGCATTCATATTGTGTTGATACTTTAGGAAAATGATCCATGGGTCATTTGTGACGTGTAAGATTCAAAATTTCCTCAATCTGAAGGCCAGTGTGGCCGGCACCACTCAAAGTGTCTCTTTTTTATTTGAAATGGACAACATTTTAAGTGAAAACAACAACTGGAATACGATAAACTGACCAAACACATTCAGATTGTGTTAATACTTTAGTAAAATGATACATTGGTCATTTGGGATGTGTAAAAGTCAACCCTATCTTAATCCGAGCCATGGTGTGGCTGATTCCACTCAAAGTGTATCTCTTTTGTTTCAAATGGACATCATTTTAAGTGAAAACAACAACTGAAAAACGGAAAACCAACAAAATGCATTCGTATTCTGTTTGAACTTTAGAAAAATGATACATGGGTCATATGTGACTTGTATGAGTCAAGATCTCCTCAATACGAGGCACGGTGTGGCCGAAACCACTGAAAGTGTCTCTCTTTCGTTTAAAATGAACATCATTTTAAGTGAAAACAACAATGGACATATGGGAAACCGACCAAATGCATTCAGAATCTATTGAAAATTTAGGAAAAATATCCATGGGTAATATGTGATGTGTAAAATTCAACCATGCCTCAATATGAGTAACTATGTGTCCGACACCACTTAAAGTGTCTCTCTTTTGTTTAAAATGGACATCATTTTAAGTGAAAACAACTACTGACATATGAAAAACTGACCAAATGCATTCATATTATGTTTAAACTTTAGAAAAACGATAAATGGGTCATATGTGACATGTACGAGTCAACCCTGCCTCAATGCGAGAGACGGTGTGGCTGTCACCACTCAAACTGTCTCACCTTTATTTGAAATGGACATGATTTTAAGTGAAAATAACAACTGACATATGGAAAACTGACCAAATGCATTCGTATTGTGTTGATACTTTATTAAAACGATCCATGGGTCATTTTTGATGTGTAAGAGTAAACCCTACCTCAATCCAAGGTGTGGTGTGGTTGACACCACTCAAAGTGTCTCTCTTTTGTTTAAAATGGACATCATTTTAAGTGAAAACAACAACTGACATACGGAAAATTGACCAAATGCATTCTAATTCTGTTGAAACTTTAGGAAAAAAATCCATGGGTCATATGTGATGTGTATGAGTCAACCCCGCCTCAATCCAAGGGCCGGTGTGGCCAGAACCACTCAAACTATCTCACTTTTATTTGAAATGGGCAAGATTTTAAGTGAAAACAACAACTAGCATACGGAAAACTAACCAAACACATTTGGATTGTGTTGATACTTTAGTAAAATGATCCATGGGTCATTTTAGATGTGTATGAGTGAACCCCGCCTCAATATGAGGTGTGGTGTGGCCGGTACAACTCAAAGTGTCTCTCTTTTGTTTAAAATGAACACCATTTTAAGTGAAAACAACAACTGACATACAGAAAACTGACCAAATGCATTCGAATTCGATTGAAACATTAGGAAAACAATCCATTGGTCATATGTGACGTTTATGAGTCAACCCCACCTCAATCCAAGGTGCGTTGTGGCTGGCACCACTCAAAGTGTCTCTCTTTTGTTTAAAATGAACATCATTTTAAGTGAAAACAACAATTTACATATGGGAAACCAACCAAATGAATTCACATTCTGTCGAAAATTTAGGACAATGACCCATGGTTTATATGTGATTTGTAAGAGTCAATACCTCCTCAATATTAGGCTTCGTGTGGCTGGAAACACTCAAGGTGTCTCTCTTTTGTTTAAAATAGACATCTTTTTAAGTGAAAACAAAAACTGACATACAGAAAACCGACCAAACGTGTTCGGATTCTATTGAAACTTTAGGAAAATGATCCATGGGTCATATTTGACGTGTAAAAGTCAACCCTGCCTAAATATGAGGGCATTTGTGGCCATAACCCCTCAAACTATCTCACTTTTATTTTGAATGGACAAGATTTTAAGGGAAAACAACAACTAGCATACGGAAAACGAATCGAACACATTCGGATTGTGTTTATACTTTAGGATAACGATCCATGGGTCATTTTTGATGTGTACAAGTCATCTTTCTTGATCTTTTCCTTTTGATCCACACTTTTATTCTTGAGTATTATTTTTGAGATCCCTTCCATTTTTGGGGAGTCTCTACCGTGTATCTCTTGAATTTAATGGATCCCTCTTTCTAGACTAGGTCCTGTGGTTTTTCCCTTTCGGGTTTTCCACGTAAAAATATCCAATGTCAACTTTATTTTCTGCACATTTAATTTTGGGTCACTGCGCATCTATTTTATTTGAGGGGGAAGGATTTTATTTCCATTGCGTGTTCAATTTTCAATCGTTTTCCCATTTTTCACTTTCCTGTCTTTCCCAACACAATAGTCTGAGTAACAGGTTGGTTATTCAGCAAGGGAGACTACCCATTAAATATCATGGTGCACCGATCTATCCAGGTCAATTATATATTCATTAATTTGAAAATATAGTCGAAAGAATCATGTGTCTCATAACTAACTGGACTAATTGTTTCTTATATTTTGGATTTCATATCAATCTAGCTAACAACGTCTTCTTTTCAATCCTAATTGATACTTTATCTACCAGTAAATCCATAAAAGAAGTGATTACCATAATTGAAAATATCTTTATAGATTTTATTTGGAATGTTAGTAATGATTTTCAAAGGCACTGGTCCTCCTAGAAAATATTAGCTAGACCCATTAAATAGGATGTTATTAGAGTCATGAGTATGTGGGACAAATTTCATGGCATGCTGGATAAATATTCATGGGAATTTATTCAAGATATTTCTCTTTTATCTAAATTCATGGGTCCCAAAACTAGAGGAGTTAGTATCTTGGAAAGAGAAAATGCCTCTTTTTTTTATTCCAAGATCACCCCCCTTTTTCAATCTCTAAAACCTTATTATAGGTGGATAGTAGTAAGGGGAGATATTACTTTCTGGTTTCATAATTGGGTTGGCTTGAAGCTCGAATTCCCATGTTCTCCAACTCCTGGTATATCCTTCAAAGAAGCAAGAATTTTTCCAAGATTTATCAATGATGTACTATATGAAGGTAAATGAGAAACTCTCAATATTATTGATATTAATGAGGAACTGGACACATGTGTGTTTACTACATCTTATTCAGGGTCCCTCTCAACGAAGGAGTACCAGAGGGTTACTAACGACATAAATAATCATGATGGTTTGGGTCCATCCGTAAGGATTAATAACATTACAATCAATTAAAATTTCTTTGTTTGGAGGATTAGAAATCAGGATCTTTCTACAGCTGATAATGTTATAAAGATTTCAATTAATCTGTCTTCCATTTGTTTTTATTTTAGGGATCACAAGGAAGAATGGTCGGACAATCTATTATTCTTCAGTCAATGATCAAGAGATTTTTGGGGAGCCTTTGGAGAATTAACTGTTTTCTCCTCTATGTAATTAAGGGACAACCCATTTCATGAATGATGGTTCGGTGGTGTAGGGGATGTAGGTCCAGAAAAGAAGGCTTGAGGTGTGATCCCTGCAGCTAGTTTTTGGTGCATCTAGATCACCAGGAATAAATCCATACATGAGGGTGTGGTATACTTGGGGAATCCTTTAATCATAAGGACAATGAACCTATTTATCAAAATGGTTCATATCATCAATAAGTGTAATGAGGCCCCTTCGCTCAGACCACTCCAAGTGAGATGAAACTATGTTTCCTTGGATAATCTCGGTGATTGGGTTTGCTGGTCTCCACACCCTAACAGATCCAAACTTAATATCAGTGGATCATAATTTTTAAATGATATGAAGGGTGGTTGAGTGGTTCTTGACTATAAGGTCCATGCTATTATTTCTTTCACTACACATTTTGGTGTTGGACATTCTCTGATGGCTGAGGATATGGCCCTTCTCACTCGGCTAGAAGTACACAGGCAACAGAACATCATGTTAGTAAAAGTGGGAATTAATTATAGAATTATTCATGATTCCTTATATGGTTCCATAATCACTCCATGTTCTGTATACAACATAATTAATTTTGTATGTGTTGTTGATTTGTAATTCAGAATTCATTACATAATTCATTCTACATGTATTCAATTGAGAATGCAATTATGAATTCTGTATTTGCATAGGGTAATTGGGTATATATATATATGATTATAATTGTGGTACATTCTATGGTTATAATAGTATTCCGTTTTTATGTGATTTTGTGTGCTATAGAAATTGTTTTTATTCCTGTTAAGAGTGTATGCAGGTGTGCAGTTGAGTGTGCAGTGGAGTAGATTTTAGGTGGAATATACAAGTGTGTAGTTGAGTGTGCATTGGAGCATATTTTAGAAATTCTGGTAATACACTATACCAACGGTTTAGTAAACTGTTGGTATAGTGTTGTACATTTCTTAACCAAAGGTTTTAGTAAACCATTGTTAAAACATGGAAATAGTCCTATATACCAGAAATACTCCTATATACCAATGGTTATTTAAACCATTGGGTAACTAGGACTGCCAATATTTCCAACGGTTTGTAAAACCATTGGCAATACTCCGATAACACAGCCTTTCCCAACAGTTATACAAAAACCATTGGTAATGGGCTACCACCATGCCTTACTTGCCAACGGTTTTCCAAACCGTTGGTATATAGTATACCAACGGTTTGGAAGCCTTTACCAATGGTTTGAAACCATTGATAAAGGCTAAATTTCCAGTAGTGCATGCCTTTGTAGGAAGAGAAATGACGTTGTGTCTGCTCAATCATAGAGGTAATGGGAAATATATTTCATTAATGACTCAATATTTCATAGCTCTATGAGAACTCTTAGGTTTTTTCTCTATTTCACATAATCCACTTCACGTGATCATGTCACATAAGCTCCTCTGTATGAATGCTTCATGTGAACTGATCATGTGATATCATCACATGATCAAATCACATAAACAAATCACAAAATCAACTAAGTTAATTCACTTGAACCATGATTCGTGTATTCTTGTCTTATTTATATGATCGTATAAAGCTTCAAGGGTCATGTAATCGTATAAATCTCATCGGTTCATTTAATCACGTGATCCTATTATGGTCATGTGATCACATGACTTTGAACAATTCATGCACTTAATATGATATTTCTAATTATTCATGTGCCCCTTTCTTACACAAGTACATTTTTTTAACCCAAAATCCTCCATTCTCATAATTAATTGAAATTTTCTCTTTCTTCTGATACAAATGAATTCAAGAATTGAAGCTGAGGAGGTTGTGTTTTATTGGACTACAATGGTCGATAGTGTGGAAGTTGACCAATACATAGTCATTTAGTCCACTCACGAGCATCTTAAAAGCTTTATGGGAACCAATATCTTGAATTTTCAATTTTTTAATTAGTTTCCCTTATATGTGGATGAGGGTGTCCAGAAGGTAAGGGTGTCTAGGTGTGGGGGGTGTCCAGGAAGGGAGGGAGGTGTCCAAGAGGGAGGGGTGTCCAGGGAGTGTCCATGAGTGGGGTGTCAAGGAGGGGAGGGTGGGGTGTGTCCAAAAGTGAGGGGGTATCTAGGAGGGAGGGGATTTCCAGGGGGGGGTCCAAGAGTGGGGCATCTAAGAGGGGAGAGAGGGGGTGTGTCTAGAAGGGAGGGGGTGTCCAGGAGGGAGGGGGTGTCCAAGTGTGAGGGTGGGTGGGGGTGTCTCGCTGTAGGGGGTGGGGGTGTCCAGGAGGGGAGGGAGGTGTCCAAGTGGGGGGTGTCCAAGAGGGAGGGGGTCTCCAGGTGGGTGGGGAGGGGGTGTCCAGGAGGGAGGGGGTGTCAAGAAGTGGGGCTATCCAAAAGGTAGGGGGTGTCTAGGGATGTGTCCATGAGTGGGGTGTCTAGGAGGGGAGGGAGTGGGTGTGTCCAGAAGGGAGGGGGTGTTTAGGAGGGAGGGGGTGTCTAGGTGTGAGGGTGGGTGGGGGTTTCTAGGAGTGGGGGGATGGGGGTGTCCAAGAGGGGAGGGAGGTGTCCAAGAGGGAGGGTTTTCTAGGATGGAGGGGTTCTCCAGGTGGGAGGGGGTCTCCAGGTGGGTTGGGGGGTGTCCAGGAAGGAGGGGGTGTTCAGGGGGGGAGGGGTGTCCAGGGGGTGTACAAGAGTGGGGGGTGTCCAAAAGGGGGGGGGGTGTCCAGGGGGTGTCTATGAGTGCGGTGTCCAATATGAGAGGGAGTGGTGTGTCTAGAAGGTAGGGGGTGCTCAAGAAGAGATCCATTCAATTCCATTCAATACTGATAATATACAATGTGTAGATCACTTCTAGAGTAGCCTAATGTGGGTCGGTAGTGAGGCATCAAAAGTTACAACCAACCAAAATAATTTCAAGCCCATGTAAAGGCCCAAGATTTATATTCAAGTTCAATTTGAGTCCCAATATATCTTATTTAATGTCATAAACACCCAATATATGAATCATTTACCTTTTTCAAATTAGATTTCTAAAAAACATGCTTTTTCTCTACACCAACATTGTAGTAGAATACATCTTCTGAAAAAATTGATGATGATATATGAGTTTGATGGAAGGAATAATTTCTAATCTAGAAGAGTTGTGAGGACACTCTCAACTAAATAAATTTTGACCCTAAATCCTGGCGTGTGAATGAAATCTACGGAATGAGATGGTTTTTACTAGAAAATGAATTCTAGAAGATGTATCATCGCTACTTATATATATATATATATATATATATATATACAACCCTTCTCCCACTTTCTAAAGGATTATCATCCACTTGTTGTGTCATAGGATCTCTATGTTTCTACTTTATGTATTTTTAAATTATATTTTTGATAATGTTATGTGAAATTTCGTTCCTATTCCTCCAATATTTTTTTGGTGTTTTTCTTTGATTTTTTGAACAATATCTCTTCAAAACTATATATGATTTTATAATTAATATTAGATCGTGTATAAATTATATTTATTACATTATCAAATAGATGATGAAAATATAGTTGGATAAAGAAGGTTATTAATGGCTATACACTAAAGAACTAGGAGAGAGGGGGTGTCCAGGAGGGAGGGGTGTCCAGGTGGGAGGGTGGGTGGGGGTGTCCAGGAAGGAGGGGTGTCTAGGAGGGAGGGGGTGTCCAAGAGTGGGGGGTGTCCAGGAGTGGGGGGTGTCCAGGAGGGGAGGGGGCTATCTAGGGGGTGGGAAGGGGGTTATACAGGGAAAGGGAGGGAGTTTCAGGGGGAGGGAGGAGGTTTTCCAGTAAATAGAGGTGTCTAGCAGTGGAGGGGATGTCTATGAGGGGACGGAGATATCCAGGAGGGGAGGGGGATGTCCAGGGGTGGGAAGGGGGCTGCCTAGGGAAAGGGAGGGGGCTGCAGGGGGAGGGGGGATTTTCCTGGAAGAGAGAGGTGTTGTAGGTGGAGTGGTGGGGGCTGTCTTGGGGTAGGGAGGGGGTTGTCTAGGGGGTATCTCAGGGAGGGGAGGGAGGGGGGTTTGGCTAATCACACTAAAGAACTAGGATATCAAGAGAAATGTGAATTGGTATGATCATGGCCTATCTAATTATGTGGTTCTCATCAATCCCTCTCTAAAACTGAGAAATACATTCCTTCCATACCTTCAATGAGACCTTAGATATTGTATCAGGTCCTTGTAGAGGCATAAGTGGTCGGGGTCTAAGCAGGGTTGGACCTAATGTCTAATTAGGACGCGCTAGCACTCATTCCCATTAACCTGGAATGGGAGAGTATACTCTTAGAGGCTCTTGATATATGTAAATATTAGGTTTATAACCTATCTAGGATGGTGGTATCACTAAGAAAATGTTATAATTTATTCTAAAATTGAATACTCAAATGAAATTGAATACACCATCATGTATGTGTTATATTGTATAACATGTGGAGATTCCTCCCTTTTTTATTATCAATAAATGAAACCTTTTGGATTCCATATTTTTGTTGAAATTTCTTCCTCTTCTTTTATCATCCATGTAATATTAAAAATAAAATATTTATTAGTCAATGAATCATGTTGAGCCTCTTCTAAAAATATAATTAAATCCAAAGAAATATGGACATGTAATGGTTGTAATAGGTAACAATTGACATTTTCTTAATGTATTATTTCATATTAATGTTTAATTAATTTCATTAATGTATTACTAACATAATATTTATTTTCTTTTATAGGTGAATTTTTTTCTGAGTTCGAATGCTTTGTTCGGGAATTAATACCATGGACGAAAATTTTTGAGAGCGGATCACAGATGTAGAAAAGATGAAACATTAATTTATTTAACTGTTTGTTGGATAATTGTAATTGTAACCATATTAAACATTTTTTGAAATGTATATAGAAATATTTTTTTTTGTATTCATGATTTCAAGTAAATGTATATAGCATTTTTGTTCTTCTGTGCTTTGAATGTAGGTGTTGTTTGTGATGTGTGTGCAGGTGTTGTCTCAGGTGTGCAAGTGTTGTGCAGGTGCTGGGTTTGCTCAGGCAACCTGAACTTTATCAGCACTAATTAAGCACTGATAAATGTCTAATATATCATCGCTCAAAATAGATCTAATAAAGGGGAAATTTATCAGTTCCCAAAATATCACTGATAAAGGGGGACCTTTATCAGCGCTATTTTGAGCGCTGATAAAGGGGACCCCTATCTTCACCGTGATTAACAATGCTTTTCAAGTGTTGTTAATGGTGATTTTTAGTGCTACTAAAAGCCCTATTTGTATTAGTGATGTGGCATGTTTTATAAACTGAATATCTTACTTTGTGAATGAGAATTATTAGTGTAGGGATCCTATCCTTTTTTCCATCGTTTCGTTGCATTTTTTATGCAGCTCCATTGTACTACTACCTGGATCCATCTACAAAAGTCTTGTTTTGGCATATAAAATTAAATTTTATGCATTTTTGTGTCCATTGTGACCTTTTATTAGGGTGAAAGCTATTTGGGTGTTCGGATTGTCCTTGGCCATCTCTATTGGGTGTCCCATTCCAAATTAGCCCATTTTCCCTTCATCTTAATTGTGAATTTACCTTAGTTTTGTTTGGATCCTTGGTTGAATACTTTAAATTGATATAATGAGTTAAGAATGTTGTTGAACCATGTTTTTTTAAATTAAATTATTATTAAGGAAATTTTTAATGAATGATAGGTATTCCTTTCTTAAAATGAATCAAATAATATTAAATGGATTGACCCCAAGGGATAGTAAGGCCATGCCCTTTTACTTATGCATAAGTAAATGCTTATAATGAATTTTAATGCCTTAATGTATTTGTATATGGCTAATAATATGCATTATAGGCCTTTTCCTCATGTATTAAATTATGAACATGAACATGTGTCTTATACCCAATGCCAAACTTTATGCTTACAACATAGTGCCACAAGTGGGTGGCACAAACTAAATCCATTTTTGTCTGATTTAGTTATTTAAAATACATTCAATACATTTGATCACATTGAAATTCCGCATGTGACCAAATGAATTGAATAATCCCTATTAAATAATAATTTTTTTATTTCCAACCGTCCCATGGATCCCTTTCGGTTTATTGGTGTAGAGACTCAAACCTACAGCCACCTAATTGGTGTGCCAACCTTGTACATAATAAAGACTTAATGTTTTTGACTTTAATTCTCTATAATAAAGTGGATAATTTTTTTGATTTCTTGCTTAGATTTTGATCATATGTGATATTGATGTTATTTATACCTAAGGTTTTGATATTGATTAGCATGTTGGGTTTTTCTGGATATAACTTATGTTTAATGTGGATTATAGAGGGCTTGGTGCATGTTCTTTTGTACTGTATGATGGAAAGGCACAAAGGTACTTGATGCTCGAGGGCAGAGTATATGATTATATGGGATGTATGAGGACTCATGGATAATGTTGAAGATTAAGGTATTGGTGAATTATTTAGTACCACCTGAGGGCTAGGTGTATTGGTCCTAAATACTTGAGGGAAGAGTATATGATTATGTTAGATGCCTGAGGTCTAGATGTAAAGTCTATCAATGCTGGAGGGCAAGATTTTTGTTTATAATGAGGGAGAAATTCTAGTTATGCCAAAGGGATATATTTTGGTTTTCTTAAGGGTGAAATCCTAGTAATGGTTGAGGGAAAGATTTTGGTTAGCCTAAGGGTGAAATCCTAGTTATTCCTAAGGGAGGGATTTTGGATAGCCGAAGGGAAAGATTATAGTTATGCCTAAGGGTGAGATTTTGGTTAGCCTGAGGGTAGAGGCCATATGTTTATGATATATTCTGTGTTATTCATCCTTGTAATGAGAATATTCTACTGATTTGGGTGATCCTTCATGATGCAGGAATATCTACCCATAGACATAGATATCTATCTTAGGCCACAACAGCAGGTATGAGATGTGTGTCCATTTAGGATTACGGGCCAAGTTTCTATTATTTAATTTTTATCACTTGAATTTATAGTATGTAGAACACTATCATTTATTATTAATTGCATGAAATGAATTGGTCTAGAAACTGTGGGTGCAGGCTTACTGAGATTTATATCTTACACTCTCCTTAGACACTGTTTAGTACCCGAGTAGATCATCTTGTTCATAGGTCTTTGGATTTATTTCTTGTGTTGTGCTTTGTACATGGGAGTTAGGAGAACAGGATCGAGTCGGAGTACAAGGTTCTTGTGGAGAAAGTTGTTGGGTAGTTTTTCTTTTATTACATTGTATTTTTATTTTAATTCATACTTATTACACTTGTAGCATCATCTATCACACATACATTCTTGTAAATTGGTGTTGACCATTTTTTATTCAGATATTATATTATTCTTCCACTTCACTTTGTCTTTCATTTATTTACTATTTATGTTGTTGTCTCTTATTTATTATCTAATAAAACCACTATTCTACTCTGATAGAGAGGGTATATTCTCCCCACTATACCACGAATAAACTCTCTTCTAGTTGGTAGCCTCTAGCATATGGGGAGGGGCGCTTGAGGCTAGGTAACCCACTAGTCCGACCACCGTCTTAGTGGTGAGTCGGGTCAGGATGTTAGAAAGTGGTATCCAAGATTTCTTTTCCTTTGTCTTACTATTTTGGGCTGGTATATAGGAAACTATAAATGTGTCAAAACTTAGTAAATAACTATTCTTGGGACTTATCACCCCATGTACGGGGAAATGACCATGTGTCCATTATTGAGATTTTTGTTCATGTTGTTCGATATTACAGTTGAATTTGATTTCACATAGAGCGATTGGTTTATTTTTTCACTATTTCTTTATTTATGGAAATTTATGGTATTTTTACCTTATCCTGGTATGTAAAGGAATAAGAATCACATGAATCACATTAGGCACATAGATAATTCACATGTCATGCATATTCCATTCCATGTAGTCGGATATTTAGGCTGCTTATTGTTTTGATTGCGTACCTTGAGTGTTATTCCATGCTTGATTGTATAACATGATTAGATATTTATATGCCACATTACCTAACTGATTATCATTCCTTACCTATTCAGGTGTTTTATAAAATTTAATAAATTAAGAAAATTCTATTGGGTTTCTTTCTGAAGAACCCAGATTGGCTTAGTGGGACCCTCGTAGGTCACCATATCTATTAAAAGGAATTTATTTTGATAAATTTCCTAATTAAGATGGGATGTTTTGAAATATTTAATGTTTTACAAGGGATGTTTTTTTGAGACTTTCATGTTGTGCCTTAATGCATTAGTTAAATCTTTTACATGGTTAATGATTAAAATTTGAATAAATGTAATGGCCTTAAAATGGAACCTTAGGCGGTTCCCTTTGGTTAAACCCTCATGTAAGGGTGTCTTGAGCATTACTTTTTAATTTTCCTTGGAATAAAAACGTGAGAATTTTCCATAGGCCTTCATTATTTTTAGAAATGGATTATATGGTAGGATTTTGAGACCAGTGACTTTTCTGTTCGCATGACCTAGTGATAGGGTCGATGATCGTTCTTCGTAAGGGGGTAGCCTATGGTAGGTAGCACCCTTATAATGTAAATTAATTTCCAATGTGGTGATTTTATCTTATGTTGGGTGATGTTAAGGTTCCATTTTCCGGAGTAGGACTCTTGGTTTTAAAATGAAGCCTTTGTTCAAATAGGTGGTCATGTTTCCCTTAGACTTTTTTATGGGCATGAGCATCGGGTAATGCTTTTTTCAGTCAGATAGACCTATCTTGGGCATGGTCAGACTCTTCATCAGTCTCTTGACCCTTTCTTCTTCTGTAGTTTTTGATGAATTGGTATTCCATCATCTATGTTTATGGTCATATGGGGTAATATGACTTGGGTTAAATCTACTAAACATACCATCTGATACTTGAATTCATAGGGAGGACAACCTGTGGATGGTAATCAAGATGTTGCAGTTTCTTATGAAATCATTGGGTAGTATACATTTATGTACATAGTGACTATAGAGTGTTAAATGTTGTAATAAACCAATTGTGTTTGGTGAAGTATTTGAGCCTTGTATTGTTGAGTGCGTTCTCGGGTCTTCTCTAGAGTAGAGTCACTAGAGAATTAAATGAACGGGTTTTTCCCAATGCTTGGGAGAACTATCTCAAGACATGGTTGTTTTTACATGCTAGTTGGATCGATTTTGGTTTCCTAGTCTAATTATTTGACATTGTGATTGTAGCTTGGAGGAGTGCCACAAAAGTTTCGGTAAGTGTTTCTTTCCAAGTAGAAGGAATATAACCTAAGAGGACTATTCAAAATAGTCGGTTCTGCTTGAATTCCATTGAGGCTAATAAGTCTAAATCAAGTCGGTGCTTGATCGGGAGTACGACTCTGGTGTGGTATGCCATTTATAAACTTTTTGAAGCATCATCAGTCTTGGATCAATTCAATTGTTAAACCTAAATGATCATGTAATACCTCGAGTGAAAAAAGGAATTATGATAGGTTGTGGCGGTACGTCGGTAGGTGAAGTTGAGCTTCTTACAAAGGAATTCGACCAGTAGTGGTTCGACTGATCTTCTTGGTAATATTGTAATCATCTTATTTTAATATTCTTTAATTGATGAGCATGTTCCCTATCTTGAATTTTTCCTTGATGCACTAAGAGAGAATGGGTGTTACAACGTTCAAAAGCTTTGAAAGTCGTTGGGCATGTTTGTGTGGTTTTCTCAGTGTTGCACACTGATGCAAGGTTCTTATTGATGCTTGGTTAGTCCCGAGTAATACTTGGGTTACCAAGTAAGAATGCCCTAGATGGAGTCCCAGACACCAAACATTTCCCTTGACTTGATCGCTAGGTGGATGCCACTTGGGGATCATTCAATGATCTGATGTGGATGTCTTGGAATGTAGCAATGTTCCACTTGTAAAATAGAGAATAGACTACCCTAGATTAGTTTCTTAAGCCCCCATTTCATTGAATCTGAGGTTATCTATAAGTTTTCATTAGGTTCAGTGATGCTTAAATTATGGAATGTGGCCGGAAGTTAGGTATGGACTTTGGTGGACATGTTCATGGTGAATGTGAGATACCTTAGAAGAAGGCATTGAATTTTAGTTTGTAAAATGATGACTTTTTAAGTCGAGTGTGATCATGAATGGTCGGTCAGAGTGGTTTGACTAGTTTTCTCTCTTATTCAGTGGAATAGTTAGTGAAGGACCATTTCAAGAAAGTAGTCAAGTAAGACGAGTGCAGTTTTTTCTTAGCTAGGTATTTTCACGAGGAGCTGGCTCGACCTGGCTAAATAAGGTCATTGGGGAATCGATCATATGACCCTTTCAAAATCAGTCCAGGGAATCCCTAGAATACTTGAGGTGTGATTTATAGGAAATTAAGATAGTGGAGGTGTCATGGATCATAATTGATATCCCTTTTAAAGTTTGAGACCTATGGCGTAGAGAAACACTAGTTAGTTGTTTCAAGGGACAACGACATCATTGTGTCTCTAGATAAACAAGCTCGGGTAAGTGTGATCTCCGTGTTTTGGTAGTAAAATGAGTGTTTCCCTAGGTTTTGATTTCTTAAGTGTCATGTTCTTAATAAGTTCTCAAAGGCACATTGGGAATTGGGAAATTCAATGTGGCTGTTTGAATGAGACTTTCAGACCCTTGTTGGTTGGGTGCTATTTCTGTTTTTCCAAAAGGCTTCTCAGGGAAAAGAAGTCCTAAGGTGGGAAGGTTTTAATATCTAGTGTTTTTAACTAGACAAAAATCCAAGGGATTTTAAACTTTTGGTATCTTTTGTCCAGTCTGTTTCTTAAAACAAGTTTTGAAAATATTTTTCGAGAGTTGAAACTGTGATTTATGTTTTTTAAAGAAATTAATTTGATTAAATTAAAGTTACAAGGAAAATAAAATTAAGTGAATATAATTGGGGAAATAAAAATAAAGAAAATTTTCAATAATAATAAAAATATGTATTATTATTATTACTATTATTATTAGATTAGTTTTTTTATGAGGCCAAGGGATCTCTCTCCCTCCTTCTGTAGCGTGACACAACCCCTCCCTAGGTCTTCCCTTCCTCACGTGACAACCCTCCTCTCCGAACCTGCATGGCACGACCCCCTCTTCTCACGGACTCCTTGTCTTATGCCAATATCCACAAATTTCATTTTGATTATTCTTTGATCTGGAAAGGTAAGCCTCCTCCTTCTTTCTTCACTCAATTTATAGCCATGTTTAGTCCTCTCCATTTCCTGGTATGGTTCATTCAAAACCCTATGGTTAGATCTAACCCAAATTTTGGTTTTCTTCCAAATTTAGGGTGTGTTGTGCCTCTTCCATGACCCCTTGGTGTGAGTTCTGGCATCCACCACTGAAGATGAAGTATATTTGCTTCAATTTGTGTCACCAACACTATCTAAGGTGAGGTTTTACTCTTACTTCTTTGTCTCATATAGTTTTATTTGGGTTCTCTTGGTGTTTTTGAGTTCCTAGAATTTATCTATAGTGTGTTGGACCTTTCAGTGTGGTTTCGAGTCGCCAGAGTCAAAGGGGATTCACTGCGTATGCATCGGTGGGCATATTTATATGCAAGATACCCAGTTATATGTCTATTAATCCATGGTAGTGAATATATATATGGGGATTGGTGTGATTATGTATTATATGAAAATGAATACGTGTGTGGGTGGATATGGGTGTACACATATCGACATATAAGTAAGGATCCTCTTGCACATATTCAGGGTCATGTGAATATGTGCATAGGGGATAGGTTTCCATATATATATAAAAAAGTATATATGCTCTGAGGGGGTAACAAAAGCTTCAAGTGGTCTTCACTTAAATCATAAAGTGATGAGTGTTCATCTTGACTTGGTCTACTTCTTGACGTAGGGTCCCATTCCTTTGCCCTTTAATTTAAATAAATAATTAATTAATTTCTTACTTCACTTTTATTAGATTTTAATTAAATCAGTGAAGTATTTTGATTAAATCCCTCTTAAATGTGATTTTAGTATGTTTCATTATTTATATGTTAAATGTGACTAATAATTGTTTGATAAGAAATATCATGATTTTATAATAAAACCCCTCCAATAGAGGTGGAATGTCTTCAAACTAAAAAGTATCAATAAGACATTTATTGATTTCCAACATTTTTTCTTTGTTCTCCTTTTATTCCTTGATGTTATGGTTTGGTATATATAGCATGTTGAGATCTAGCCCCCATTGAAGTTAGGAAATGAGTTTCCCCCTTGTAATGACATCTTTTAAGAACATAGCCTAATTTATAAACTAAATAGATTTCTTTATGAATGAGAATTGTTAGTGTGGGGTGCCTATCCTTTTTTCCTATTATTTTATTGTATTTATGACATTGCGCTATTGTTATGCTACCCAGATCCATCTAGTGAAGCCTTGTTTTAGCATATAAGATTATTTTTTATTCCTTTTCATGTCTGTTGTAACCTTTGATCTTTGTGAAACCTATTCAGGGTGTTTATCTGGGCCTTGGCCACCTCGATTGGGCATGCCATTCCAATTTGGCCCATTTTTTTCTTTGACTTAAAGGTATAACTTACCTTGGTTTTGTGTGGAACCTTGTTTGAATGCTTTAATTTGATAGAATGAGTTAATGTGGGTGTTGAATAATGTTTTTGTAAATTGAATGAGTTTTTTAAAATAAATGGACAATGCATAATATGGTTGGATATCTTAAAATGTATCAAATGGTATTAAATGGATTTACCCCATGGGATGGTAAGACCATGCTCTTTTTCTTATGCATAAGTAAATGCTTATAATGAAATGTAATGCCTTAATGGATTAGGCATTGGATAAAGATATGAATGAGAGGCCTTTGCCTTATATATTAAATTATGAATATGAACATGTTTCTTATACCTTATGCCATACTTTATGCTTACCTCTTGGTTCCATAAGTGGGTGGTATAAACTAAATCACTTTTTTTTATTTAGTTATTCAATGTTTATGGAATATTTTTGATCATGCTAGCATGTCGTGGATGACCAAATAAATTTAATAATAATAATTAAATTATAATTGTACATTTAAAACTATCCCTAGGATCCATTTGGGTCTATGGGTACAAATACTTAAACCTGTGGCCACCTGATTGGTGTACCAACCTTGGACATTATTAAGACTTGTTCTGTTTGACTTCAAATTCCTGCAATAAATTGGATAATTTGTTTGATTTTTTACTTACCTTTTGATCCTATGTGATATCGATGTGATTGATACTTGAGGGTTTGATACTGATTGACATGTTGAGTTTTTTTTATATGAATCATGTTTAATATGGATGCCTGAGAGATTGGTGCATGTTCTTTCATACTGCCAAAGTGTAAGGGGAACAAGTAATTGATTCCTAAGACAAGAGTATATGATAATACGAGATGTCTAAGGAATAATGACTAATGTTGAATCATAAGGGCTTGGTACTTGATTTCGAACCACTTAAGGGCTAGGCGCACTAGTACTAAATTCTTGAGGGTATAGTATATGATTATGTCGAATGTCTGAGGTCTAGATGCATAGTCACATAATGTTGTAGGGGAAGATTTTTGGTTATCCTGAGGGTGAAATTCTAGTTATGCTTGAGGAAAATATTTTGGTTAGCCTGAGGGAGAAATACTTGGTATGGATGTGGGAAAGATTCTGGTTAGCCTGAGGGTGAAATCCTAGTTATGTATGAGAGTGAGATTTTAGATAGCCTGAGTTGAGATTCTAGTTATGCCCGATGGAAAGGTTTTTGTAAGCCCGGGGGAAAAGGTCATATGTTTATGGTATATTCTGAGCGATTCAACCTTGGTAGGTGAATCTGTCACTGATTTGGGTGCTCCTTCACAATGTAATAGGATCTACTCACAGACATAGATATCCATCTTAGCCTGAAGCAGGTGGTATGAGACGGGTGTCAATTTAGGATCCCAAACCAAGTTTCTATTTTTTTAATTTGTTACCACAAACATTTATACTATATGGAACATTATTATTTATTATTAATTGCATGAAATGGATTGATATAGACACTGTGAGTGTCAGCCTACTAAGATTCATATCTCAAACCCTACTCGAGTGTTTTTTTGAACCAAAGTTGATATTCTTTCATGAAGATATATGGATTCATTGCTTGTGTTGTGCTATGTACATGGGAGTAAAGAGCACATGACCGAGTCAGAGTTCAGGATGCCCATAGAGCTATTCATTGGGTAGTTTTTTATTTTATTACATTGTATTTATATTGTAATTCGTACTTCTTATACTTTTATTTTCATTTTTCATACATTAATTCTTCTAAATTTGTGTTGAATTATTTTTATTCAGATAATATATTATTCTTCTACTGCACTTCATCTTTCATTTATTTATTGTATCTATTATTACCTGTTATTTATTATCTCATAGAACCACTGTGATACTCTGATATGGAGGGTATAGTCTCCCCAAAATACCATTAATAGACCATCACTACTAGTTGAAATCCTCTAGAATATGGGGAGGTGCGCTTGATGTCATGTGTCCCACCGGTCTAGATACCATCTTAGTAGTGATTTGGGCCAGGACGTTACATACAATTAAAAACTAGAAGATATATTGAGATCTTTCTCTATGTATTTTAAAGGTGGTTGGTATCAATACCCTTCAATGGTTTAGTATTTTGTACAATAATAACTATCACCCAAGCATTCAGATGGATCCTTTTGAAGCCCTATTTGTTAAGAACTACAGAGGATCAACATGTTGGGACGAAGTTGGAAAAAGAATCTATCGGGACTTGAGCTAGCTGAGAAAATAGCTATGAGGGTTATATCCCATTAGAAACACATATAGGAATCTCCGAGTGAATAAAAAAATTATACAAAAAATAGTTAGATAGATCTTTTGTTTGGAGTGGGTGATGTGACATCCCAACCTAGGTGCCACACACCAGTGCCCCAATCCGGTCGGTCACATGCCTCAGGCTCAACTCCCCATATTACAAAGTCTGTCAGCTAGTAGTGAGGGTTAATGGTGATCATGGGGAGACCATACCCTCTTTATCAGAGTAACACATCAACAAAATAAACAAAAATAACCAATTAATATATAACAATAACCAAGATAATACCAGTATTAAAAGATTACCAAAACTATAAATACAATATCAAAACTGAATAGTTAATATGCCTAGACAAAGTACATGGAAAGTGTCAATTGGGACCTGAACCACTTCCAGTTCCACTTTTACACTCCATCACAAATCATTCATCTAACACAAGTCCTTTTCCCTTATATTGTCTTGAAAACATGAAGCCTATTTAGGTACCGATCAGGAAACCGCAGTAGGAAGTGGGTAGAACTCAGTAGGCCCCCACCAATGAGATCTAAAATAATATCAAGTCAAAACCAACATATGCATTTGTATAAAGAATAAAAAAATAAAAAAATAAATACTTTACATCTATTCAATTAATCTTTATTTAACCAAAAAACACCAAGGTTCCTGAGGACACCTGAACTCTCAATACCTACTTCGGCCTATGTCGGAGTCTCAACTATCCCCAAGGGATATCATATATCACATTTCCATTGTTATAATTTATCATATCAATTCATATGTGATGTTCATTGTTTCCATTCACTATTTCAATATACACATGAATGCCATCATGGCCATTCATCATTTTAGTTCACACATGAATCTCATTGTTATGATTCATCATTTCAATTTACACATGAATTCCATTATTTAAAGTCATCGTTTCAATTAACATTTGAATTCCATTGTTACCATTTATAATTTCAATTCACACATGAATTTCTTTGTTACCATTCTTCATTTTAAGTCACACATGAATTCCATTATTACCATTCATCATTTCAATTAACACATGAATTCCATTGTTACCATTCATCATTTCAATTCACATATGAATTCCATTATTACTATTCATCATTTTAATTCACACATGAATTCCATTGTTACAATTCATCATTTCAATTCACATGTATCGTAATATCAAATTAGTTAATCCACTAATTGATTAATAAAATTCAACAATTTCATATTGACATGATTCCATTAATTAATTCATCAATTAGTTAACCAAATAAATATCTTTACTTATTCAACAATTACTTTATCACATCAACCCCATTAATAAATTCAACTATTAACTAATCAAATAAATACCATTAATTAATTTGAAAATTAATTATTCCAATTCAATAATATTAATATCCACATAATTAATAAAACAATTTATTATTCCAATTCAACAATCTCAATATCCCCATAATTAATTTAATAATTAATTATTCCCACAAAAGCAATTAAATGTCCTTAATTTCACACTCCCTTAATTAATTAATCAACCTAATTAATTAATTAAATGTAAGGAACCCAATTTATAATAATGTAAATGATAGTCTACAATTACATTCACATAATTGAAATCAAGACTTTGGTATTTTAATTATAGAACACCTACCTCAATATTAATGATAAATGATCACTAATGGAAATCCCCAATTTGAGTGGAACAATGATGTTGAATGATATCTGGATATAAAACCCTAATTCAAGATCATGAAATCAATATCTTAAAATTTTAGATATAGAACCAAAAATCCTAGATCTAGATCTAAAAATACCAAGGATAAATTCCATCTGAAAGATGAGGGAGATACAAGAGAGAAGAAGGAAACCACACGGGATTAGATCCTCTTAACGAGTGAGGTTAAAATCTTCAATATGTGACTAACAGAGGTCAGGAGCCCTTGTAATGTGTCTGAGAACCTCCAAAAATAATAATAATTTCTTATGTCTGAGTTGGAATCAATTTTTGGTTAAAATGGGAGTTCAAGTATTTTAAAATTTAATTTTCGGATTAATTAAAACCATGCACATGATTTTCCAAACCATGCACCACTTTTAGGGGTGCATGGATTCTATTAATAGGGTTAAAAGTTTGAAAAAATATGTGCTATCCATGAAAACCCTCTTCACCTAGGGTTCCATGGTTTTATAGGTCAGGGAAAGTGGTTTGGGAAAACTATGCGCCAACCATTCACATTCCCTCATCCTTAAAAAATTCTAAATTTTCACCCAAAAATTTGGGATCTTACAACCTCCCCACCTTATAACAACTCATCCTTGAGCTATAATCTCTGAAATCTCTAAGAGTACTAGTTGAAAATTATTGGGCCACTGAGCCCACATATCCACTTCTCTATCCCATTCTTCCTCCTAAACATTCCCATGTTTCTACAATACAAGAACTATTGTAATAGTCATTCCCCACAACACTTTCTCGCTATGTTCTGACACACATATTAGATGCTCTTAAAGGGACACATCTATCTTGATCTCAAAATCATCCTCATCAATCACTTTATAAGATTATGGGTGATACCACCAAAGTTGAGACACATGGAAACACCATTCATAGCACTGTATGTCTGTGGAATAGCCAATTGGTAAACCACCAGAAAGATTATCTTCACAGTATCAAAATTTCCAACAAACCTGGGTACTAACTTTCCCTATATATGTATCTTGTGGTGACCCAATCTAGGATACACCCAAAGGAATACATGATCACCCTATATAAACTATTGGGTTCATCGACATCTATTATCATATGAATTCTCTCTACTCTGAGCTGTAGCCATACACTTTCGAATCAGTTGTACCTAATCTAATGTCTCTTGCATGAGAATAAGTCCTAATAACCATGACTCACCCACCTCCATCCAACATATAGGTTATTTTCATTCCCTAATATAAAATGCCTCATACAATGCCATACATATAGTGTCCCAATAACTGTTGTTATAAATGAACTCCACAAAATATATGTGCTTCTACCAAGACCCATTGAAGTCTAGAACACACACTCACAACATATCCTCAAGAACCTATATATAATTCTCCAAATACCCATATATGTGTGGGTGAAAATTTGTACTCAATAGAACATGTGTACCAATAACCTTCTATAAGACCTACCAGAAGTGCGAATTAAAATGAAAGGTACATCCTAAAACAATTTTCTCTGTAACCCTATGAAAATATATTATCTTTAGAATATAAAATTATCCCAACCGATGCACTGAGAAAGTCTTCCGAACTGGTAAAAAATGTTCTACCTTTTCCAAATAGTCCACAATCACTGAAATAACGTTATTTGTTCAGGGCATCCTTATGAGACCCACCACAAAGTCCATGGTCACGTCATCCCACTTCCATTCCAGAATGGGAAATGGCTGTATAAAACCACCTGGTCATTAATGCTTATACTTTACCTAATGAAAGGTGTATAATCATATAAAAAACCATATTGTCTCTTTTTTCATTCCCAACTACCAAAATATTTGATGTATATCATGATACATTTTGGTCACACCTGGATGTATCACCCACTTTGAGGCATGAAATTCATACATTAAATCCCCTCATATACTCATAGTCACACCAAATCGATTCCTGATACAGATGATCTTATCCTCATATATGGTCTAGTCAGAAGGTGAATCCTTACCTTCAAGGATTTACCTTAAGTTAAAACACTTTGGATCCTTATATTGTTTGTCTATGATCTGCCTCAAAATTTCATACTCCACTAAAATTGGTATGAGATTCATCTACTCTTGAATCACCTTAACCACCACATGTATCTCAGCTAGTAGTGGTATCATCTTCCACTCATCACTAGACTCCTGAACAACCTGAGACCGAGTCTTCCTTCTTAAATTATCAGCCAAATTATTTCCATTTCCGAGTTTATATGCTATATTAAAATTGAATGACTGCATATACTCAACCCATATTCACTATCGGAGAGTAAAATATCATTGGGAGAAAATATACTTTAATCTATTATGATCAGTGAACATATTAAACTTATCACCCAAAAAATAATTCTACCAACACTTTAAAGTAAAAACCACTCTAGACAACTCGAGGTCATGTGTAGGGTATTTCTGTTCATGTGATATCAACTTTAAAGACTCGTATGCCACAACTCAATCTCCCTGCATCAACACTACTCCAAGTTTGATTCTATAAGTGTTAAAAAACATTGTATACTCCTCACCCGGATCAGGTAGGATCGATTTTTGGGGTCTATTTCAAGAACTTCTTTATCTCCTAGAAAATATTCTCACATGATCCATACTATTAAAACTTTATCCCCTTTTTGGTCAAGACCGAAAGAGGCAATAAAAAATGAGAAAATTCTTGAATGAACATTAGATAATATCCTTCTAACCTAAGGAAGATATTAATATCAAACAAATTCTTGGGATGCTGTAAAGAAACAACTTCTTGAAACTTATCTAGGTCTATTGACATACCTTCCTCTAAGATGAGGTGACCCAAGAAGATTACTTGATCAATCCAAGACTAAAACTTAGATAACTTAGCATATTAACAAATCTCTCTCAGTGTACTCAGGACGATGTCAAGATGTTGGACACGATCATCATCAGTATTTGAGTACACCAAGATGTCATACACAAACACTACCACAAGATAATCTAGGTATGGATGGAAGATTCTATTCATCAAGGATATAAAAACTATTGGTGAATTCTTCAACCCCAATAGATTTACCACAAACTCAGAAAGGCCATACCTAATTCTTAAAGAAGTCCTCTATATATCTGAAGGTTAAAATCTCAACTGATGATACCCTAATCTCAAGTCAATATTGGAGAAAACACAAGATCCTCTCAAATAGTGAAAAATATTATCGATACATAAAAAAGGATACAGTTTCTTCATTTTCATCTAGTTCAACTTCCGATAATCAAAACACAAGTACAAAGTTACATCATCCATATTGAAATAAACTAGTGAAACCTAAGGCAACATACTAATAAGGATAAACCCCTTATCCATAAAATATTATAATTGATTTTTGAACTTATGAATCTATTTCGATGACATTTTTTAAGGTGGAATAGAAACTGGATCAGCCCACCAACATGAGGTCAATGGTAAATTCCACGTCTCTCTCAGTTGAAAAAACTAAAAAGTCTTTATGAAAACATCCTGAAAATAATATACTATGGGAAAAAAATATCTCATTTTCTACCTTTATCATCTAGAAATAGACTAGTACACTGGGTTGTAAGCTACCCTAGTTTCGGGTGATCTGACCCTACACTACCTAACTAGAAATCCCACTCTCTATAGTGAACATAGTTGTCACCCTTTAGAGGTGTAAAATTTACTCTCTTAGGGTAAAAATATATGTTTGATCAGTATGCCACTAACCAGGCCATACCCAAAAATTAGGTCCAAATATGACATTTCATGGATGTAAATATCCCATAATAAATGATACCCCCAACCTCAAGAGAACGCCCCTTGCACAAATGGATTTCTCTAGACCATACTCTCAAAGGTGTGTCTATCATCAACACCCAACTCAAAAACTCCACCACCAAGATAAAACCATTAAAAAGTTGTGTAGAAATAAAAGAATAAGAGACACCGATATTAAATAAGGAACTAGCTAATATAGAATCCGTGATGATAGTACCTATCACTATCTATGGTTCATCCTTGTTATCTACAAGTGTGTGATGAATGACATGTAATTGTCCTTCCCCCATCCCATGTGATACAATATGTGTCTCTTGAGCTACACCACTCTACTAATATTGGACCTCTTTCCCAAAAGTACCATGTCCACTACCTCTACCACCAAGGCCAGAAAAAATCTAGTTGTCAGACTGATACGGTACATAGGACCCCCTTCCCGCACTCCGGTTCTATCTAGATCCTCCATCACTACCAATCTGTCATGGGTTTCTATAGAACTTTTTTAGATGTCCCAACCAACTGTAAGATAAAAAATATATAGGTGTTTGGGGAAAGTGTCTACGATAGTGGCCTATCCTACCATACTGGTGAAAAACCACATGAGAAAGTTCCTATGTAACTAACCCTTCCCCTGACCACTTTTTGTACTACTCCCCTGGCTAACATCCTCATTGCGACATTTCCTTCCCCCGAAATACATACCTCCTAATTGTCCAATGACAACCATTTTCCCTTCCCAATAATAATCTTTAAGAATATATGGATAGAAGTTCTCTAGGAACTTCTCCATGAATTCCTTTCAATACATTCCATTCTCCTACCCTATCCAGGCTTGAACATCTTACCAGTGATTCACTAATCCTCAAAAAATTCAAGTATCCAATTTGACCCTCTTATTAGCTGGAGTCTCCAAGTGGTAAATTATAGTCTAGATAGACTCAATCCATAACTCAGCTCCCTCAGGTCTACCTTCTCTAATAAAATTTGGAAGGTGATACAACTAAAACTCCTTGATCAAATTAGACATGTTTTTCACAAACCTCTCTAGGTATCTTTCCATGAATTTCATGAAATGAAAAAATTTATCTCAGAACTGCTCTCCCTCATCCTCACTCAAAACTATTGGTGCCTTAGGTTCCACTACTAGTGAAGAATCTCCATCCATGTCCTCCCATCATCCTCTCAACAAGTGTCATCATGGAGGAATATATCTATAATTATGGACACACATCTCAGGAAACATAACACAACTTTATCATGTTTACATAATAGGAAAACACAACAAGGAAAAAATGTTTTTTCTAACCCCACTACATGGTCAAAATGGAGTCGCAATCTCTACCCTTAACCATCGTATATCTAGGTCATGGTTAAAAAGGGTAAAATTATTCTCATTATTCAAGTATATCTTTTAGGCACCCATTTTTTCACATCTTTTATCATTTTACCACTTTCAATTTTTATGTTAGGAATTTTTTTCATTTAAAACAAACAAAAAAGGAACAAAATTTCAATTTCAACTACTTACCCAAAACCCATTTTCACGTGCCTGACTAAAATGATTATTGTCACAAAATAATCCTGAGTTACTTGAATGATGCATGCATAATTAACTCTGGGGCCATTTTGGGACACGATTCAAATCTCATAAATTTCATAAAAAATATCACATCACACAACACGTGAATCACCGAAGTTCAAATAACATCCAATTGTAACAACACAAATAAATAATAGCAATCCCACCATGGGTATATGAATTTCCCCAATACATGGGTTTGAAACTCCCATACACGAGATCATGACCAAGGCCTGAATCTTCCCAGTCTCCTATTTACCTTTCCAAAATCACAAGATAAAAGAAAATTAAAGAATGGTTGGCTCTAATTCCACTTTGTGATGTCCCAACCTAGGTATCACACACCAATGCCCCGTACCTATCGATCACATGACCTAAGTTGTACCTCCCCACATGCGAGAGGTTACCCACTAGTAGTGAGGGTCTAACATTGATCATTGGGAGACTATACCCTCTTTATTAGAGTAAAAAAATTAGTGGAAATAGAAAATAAAAACCAAACGACATATAACCATAACCAGAATCATACCGGTATCACAAGATAAAAAAACTGGAAATACAATATCAAAACTGAACAATATATATGCCATTCCAAAGTACGTTCTAAGTGTCAAAATGAAAACCCAAATGTAAAGACACTAAAAAATCCCCAGAGGGCCTCTAACCACATCCAATTAAAATATCCATACTCTATCCCAAATCATCCATCTAAAATAGGACCTTTTCCCTTATCATATCCTACAAACATGAAGACTATTCGGGTACTAATTTGGTAGCCTGAGTAGGGTATGAGTACAACTTATTAGGCTACAACCAATGGTGTCTAAAATAATATTTGATCAAAATAGTGTACGAAGTTGTATAAACAATAAATAAAAGAAAAGAAATTAAATAGTTTATATTTATTCAATTACTCATTATTTAACCACATAACACCCAGGTTCTTGGGGACACCCAAACTCTCAATACCAACTTTATCCCATGACACAGTATGAACTATTGCTAAGGGATATCATATATCTGAATTCCATTACTACCATTTATCATCTCAATTTATATGTGAATGTAATTGTTACCGTTCACCATTTCAATTCACACATGAATACCATAGTTATCATTCATCATTTTAGTTCACAAATGAATTCCATTGTTACCACTCATCATTTTAATTCACACATAAATTCAATTGTTATAATTCATCATTTCAATTGACACATCAATTCCATTGTTACAATTCATCATTTAAATTCACACATGAATTACATTGTTACCATTCATCATTTCAAGTCATACATGAATTTCATTTTAACCATTCATCATTTCAATTCACACATGAATTACATCGTTACCATTTATTATTTCAATTCACACATGAATTCCATTTTTACCATTCATCAATTCAATTCCCACATGAATTCCGTAGTTACCATCAATCATTTCAATTCACATGTATCATATTATCACATTCATTAATTCACTAATTGATTAATCAAATTTGAAAATGAAATATTCAAATTATTACATTAATTAATTCATCAATTAATTAACCACATCAATTTCATTACTAATTTAAAAATTATTTTATCATATCAAACCCATTAATTAATTCAACAATTAATTAATAAAATAGGTTACACTAATTAATTTATCAATTAATTATTCAACTTCAACAATCCCAATACCCCCATTATTAATTTGACTACTAATTATTCCAATTAAATAATCTAAATATTCCAATAATTTATTCAACAATTAATTATTCCCACACAATCAATTCAATATCCCCAATTTTACAATCTCCAAATTAAATAATTTACCCATTTAATTAATTCATTGTAAGTAACTCAATTAATAATCATCTAAAATAAATTCTACAATTACATACATTCAATTTATATCAAGACTCTAGGATTTTAATTATATACCACCTACCTAAATATTGATGGAAAATGCTCACCAATGGAAAACCCCATTGGAGGAGAACAACGATGTAGAACAAGATCTAGATTTGAAACCCTAATTCAATATTGGAAAATAAACCTCCCAAAATTCTAATATAGATACAACAGTCCTAGATATTTATCTAACAATACAGAGGAGAACATCCCTCTAAAAGATGTGGGAGATACGAAAGAGAAGAAGTAAACGAAATGGGATTAGATCCACTTATTAGGTGGGGTGAAGATCTTAAATCCATCCTTCAATTTTCCAAGAACTGAGGTTGGTTTCCCTATTAATGTGTCCATGAACCTACAAAAATGAGAGGAATACCTTTTATCCGAGTTGGGGTTAATTTTAGTTTAAAATGTGTGTTCATGTATTTTAAAATCTAATTTTCAGATTAATTAGAACTGTGTGCACAGTTTTCTGGGAAGGGATGCATGGTATTATAAACCATGCACCTTAACTATACTGCTCATTTAGGTGGGTGCATAGTTTTTCCTAATAGGATGCAAATTTTGAAAAACTGTGCACCAACCGTGCAAACCTTATCTACCTAGGGACGCATGGTTTGCTGGGAAAGGTGTACAGTTTGGGAAAACCGTACAATAACTATGCACATTCCATCCTGTTTCCAAAATTCTCAATTTTCAACCAAACACACCCCAAGGTAAAACCCAAATGAAGAAAACTCAACACAAGGAAAAAGTTTACCTATAAAGGTGCTCGAGAAATCTCCAGAGAAGGTTGGGATGTTACAGGTGAAAAGGTATTCCTATGAATATCTCCAAGGAAAATGTTTATAATATTTATAAAGAATAAAAATATCAACCCTAGATATATTGATCCATTTGAAATTTTTTATCATATTAGGATGGTTTCTTATCTCTTGTAACCTCCAATGAATCTCCCTCATGTTTAGGATATGTTCCATGTATCTCTTCTAAGGAAGTATATACTTGATCCTTTACATATACTGAACTCAGATGTTATACCACTAATGAAAATATCTCTTATGAGGAACAATTGATAGAGATTATGGATCAAAGAGATAATTTTCTATAGAACAACACCACTCACTAGGTCAATGTTTTGTGGAAAAACCATAAATTTTAAGAAGCTATATGGGATCTTGAGGATATGAGGAGGCATAAGTATCCTTAGTGGTTTGTTTTAGAGTGATGGAATTACAATTGTGAAATTCATATAAGGGTGTATGATGTAATGCCCCTAGAATTTATGATATATTTCTATTAAAATAAATATGATTTATTTGATATATTTCTTTATACACAACTCCATGTTAAAACGAACCTCAACATACTATTAAAATATTAATATTTGTTGTGGAAATTATCTCCAAACTCTTAGATTGGTGGGTATGAATTAGAGTACATAAATTATGAAATAATATTATTTACATATGTATAAAGTGAATTAATTTCTTATAAATTGTTTATATATGTAAATAAAACCATTTTAGTGTAAAAGAGATGTTTTAATGAAAAATTATTTGTATGCACGCAATGAGTTTTTTTCATAATTAATTAAATTAATATATAATTATGAATGATTTTAATGAAATTAATAGATTATTTATTCAATAAAATATTATATGATTCATCTAATGGTTTTTAATTTTCTTGGAATAAAAATAAATCACGTTTTTTATTAAAAATGTATTTTTTTTATAAAAAGAGTTTTCGTTGCGTTTTTCATGGTAATTCTAAAATAATTTTCTATCACTTATAGACATTTATTTTTAAAAATTGTATTTCAATTTTATAATTAGAATAAGTTTTATAATTTAATAGGATCAACTTAATTTTTGGTAATTTTTAATAGTAATTATGGTAAAGTTTTGTGACCTTGGTAGGGGAAAAATTTGTAAAATTAGTTAAAAAATGGGATAAAACACTAAAAAAATCTCTAAAACTTGAATTAAACTTATTTTATTAGTTTTTTTTTTATAAAATATATGTTTAATGAGTCTTGATATTTTATTTTAAAAATTATTTTTACTTTGGTAACCTGAGTTCGACTTTTAAGAATATAACTTATATTTTATCCAAATTTAAAACTATTTTTGGGTCTTTGCATTTAATGGTATGGTTGGAAGGTTCCATTCTATTTTAGATTGGTACAAAAAATAAAAAAAACTTATTTTTTGTTAAATGACCCCCAAAAAATCATGCAAACAACTTTTATTTTATTTTATTATAAAGTAATTTTTATGCTTAAATCAAGTTTTTTCTTAAAAACTATTTTATGTTTTTTGTGTTATTATGTTAAATGTGATTTATGCCACCTATTGAAATTGAATCTTATAAAATGGATCCAAAATTTACAATCATAATATCCACATTTTTTTTGAGAAGTCTACTTTTTAGTTTTGGTTATATATTTAAGTTATCGTGGTAAAAAAGTTATGTTATCATGTTTAGGTTTAAAATGGGTTTAAAGTAGTATAACTAGGTGATACGGCATAAAATGCATTTGGAACATATATAAATATGTTTTGATGAGTTTATTTTTACATTATTATATCTTATATTTGAATTTGGGGTGCCTTGGTTCCACTTTACATGATTATGATATATATATATATATATTTACTATAATATCTTTATAGTAATTACAAGTGTGTCCTTCAGTCACTTATAAAAGGACACCCCTATCCTACATCCTACACTCTTAAATGGATAGTTATAATGGAGAATTCCTACCTAAATCCTTTCATAAAATCCTTCACCATGTACTTGATGTCTTTCTTTGATCATAATAACATCGTTTCAAGGCTTATGGTGTAATCCAAAAGAGGATTCTCAATGAAGAGGTATAATTCATAACCGACTATTTTTAATTTTATTTCTTCCTCCACATTCTCTAAACCTATTATATCTATCATAACATTATGAATACAAATCATAAGTATAATAATATGTTATTATGAAGATGTCATGTAACATTCCAACCAGGGAGCCACTAAAATGATTCTATGAGCCAGTTAGTTACGTGGCCTCAAGTGCACCTCTCTGCCTGCCAGAGGCTGTCGACTAGCAGAAAGAGTCTAATAATGGAATAGTGAGAAAAATATACCCTCATGGTCAGAATGGAATAACAATACATCCAAATAAATAAAAAACATGGAAAGATATACAATTGATCAGTGGAAGATAAGAGTTGATAAATTGGATAACACCAAATAAACAACCATGCAAGTCCATGTAAAGCTACAACATACAAAGAAGTAGACATAAATTAGGTGATACAAAAAATATTGATAGTTTAAAACATGAAATGAATAAAATAACCAACTCAAGTAGGTTTCTAGAGTACATTATTGGGCCCCAAACTCCATTTAAAACCTTGGTTTGTAAGGAGTAATAGTAAATTGCACAAGACATGATCTAGGCCTCCAACTATGAGATTTGTACAACTACCAATTAGTAGCCCAAAAATGCAGTGAGTAAAAATCAATAGTCCACCACCAATGATGTATAATTAAATCTAGTATGTGCATATAAAAATAAGCAATGTGCAGGTATTATAAGTGAGTGAATAAATAAATGAGACCAATTCGACTCTGATTCCTCAAGTATACCAAGCCAATGATACCCACTTCTACCTAAGTCGAGTTGTCTTTGGTCACATGGATTATGTAAATAGGGTAATAAAGTGCAATATGGTAATAGAGTATAATGGTTACTATGATAATGTAGTCCTAGGACCCATGGCTATATGCCCAGGTGTCCATGTGAATCTAGATGACCATATAAGGTTCTATATGTCACAAGGATTTTGAAATTTAAATTGAGGGATAAACCAGATGATGATAAAGCATAAATTAATTTCATTTATCCTATGAGCCTATCCCATGCATTCAATATTATAATCCTTGTATTAATCAAGGCATTTTATATTCTCATTTAACCTATAATCCCATCCATAACAGTCTATATCAAGAGTCCATGTATCACTCAAGGCATACTATACTCTCATTTAACCTAGAAGCCCATCTATGGTAATCTATTATAGTATTTAATGTATCACTCAAGGTATACTATAATATAATTTACCTAAAACCCATATAAGGTATTAATTATCAAGAATCAAGGTATCATTCAATGTGTAAAATAATTTAATTAACCTAGTGCCCATCCAAGGTATTCTGTATTAGGAATCCAAGAATCGCTTGAGGCTTAATATAATATCATTTAACCTATGATTCCATCCATGGAAGTCCATATCAATAATCTAGGTATCTCTCAAATTGTATGAAAAATAATTACGCTCCCTACATTCAATACTTAAACATAGGCCATGGGAATATCCAAGACAATTTACAACTCATCACTAAACCAATCACATAGTAAAATCACTTTCAATTAAATAAAAAGATCCATGAAAGTATACATAATTTTTAATCATTAATAATGATTCATTTAATTAATACATTCCCTTAAATAATTAATAATGTACATATAAATATACATTACATTTATAAATTCATTATGAAAAATTTTACTTCCTTTAATAATCACTTCAATTATAATTAATAGCGGGATAAGCTTGAATAGAAATCTCGTTCAGTAATTCATATGACATATTTAACTTTATCCAATAATCACTTCAATCAAAATTAATAAGGGAATCGGTTTTAATATAAATAACACTTCCCCTTTATCAAATTCCTATACTCATTTCTTCTAAATAATTAAGAAAACACACATTAGAAAGGTGTTTGGTTACTTGAACGACATGGTCATAATAATAATATAATTATGAGAGTCTTACATCTTATTCCAAACAATTTTTATTCTAAGGGAACACTTCATAATTAATCATAGTCCTAGTATTGATACATTCTCCGGAATAATTCAATCAATTAATTTAACATCATTAGAAGATTCATGATTTTAAAGGCTTTGGAAAACATACTTAGCCATGTTTTGGAAAATTATGCACATTTTTCATCAAAGTTATTTAAGTGACACACCCATGTGGTGGACTACATTTAGGTATTAACCTATAATAATAAAAACAATAAGGAGCCTCAAAAGGAATCTAACTAACATTCAGGACAATTAAATTTTGGGGTTACACATTTAAGGAAAGGCACATGAAGATTCTGTCATGAAACACAATGTCAACATTTATAAAATGATGAAACTTGAGGAAAAATACATAGAACACATACCTTATGATTAGGAAGGTTCACTGGTCTATTATTGAGTTTTTATTCAAGCTGGATTGAGAGAAAATAGATGAAAAGAAAAGAAAAACTCCCTGAAAAATAGCGCATATGAACTCATATGGAAATAACATCTGATATAGTGAAAGGAATAATGAAAATCAGAAATCACAATATTAGAATTACCAAGGGGGTTACATTAAGATTAACGATTATTGAATCAGATCTCAAATAGAGGATATATAAGGAACCCTATTTGAGGGGATGGAGTTGCTACCAGGACCTCATGGGTGACTTTCTATTGCGTGAAGAAATAAGGGGACGAACCCCTATTAACTTTAAAATTTTGGTTAGAAACTTTCACAACATGAACTAGGTTCACACAATGAATTTTAAAGCTTATCCCACCCCCAACTCCTCAATTCATTTCCTATATTTTTTAGGCCAAACCCATGAAAACCATTCATGTCATGAATGTGAATCATGACATGAATTTCCTGCTAAAATTTTTGTTCAGTATCTCAACACACACATTCTTCCTTCGGTGTTTGATCAAACCCCATAATTCCTATGAAACATAAACCACATCCAAAAAAATAATTTTTGTATATAAAAACACTCAAAACCATGATATAATTTCTAGATATAAAAATGTTTGATCCACCAATGGAGAAATATTTTAACTCTTTTAGAATTTATATCCTATCAGAAAACATAGGATGTTTCAACCAGCCAACCTAGGATCTTTTAATACCTGATAAGTCTTGGGGGATATAAGGATGAAATAACTGACGTACTTGGGTGAGGGTTTCTCATTTAAATGGCTATGTTGTGTTTCCAAATAACCAATGTGCTTCTAGGAATCATTTTAAACATATAACACTTAGGAAAATAAAACTCAATAAAATGATTATAACCATCAAAGAAACACTAAGGTAGATATAGGAAAATCCCATATAACCTGATATATGATCCTGTTATCATCTATTTTATCAACCGATATATGGATATTTCCACCATAGGTCCTAGCCTTAAATGGCCAATTCTGAGTCACAGTACTTCCACCATCATAATTTCCCTTCAAAACACATCCACATTATACTCATGATGCTCTTAACGTAGTTTCCAAGGTGCTACACCTGATCAAAAAATGATTACATTGTCTATGGTCACTGATTTCATCAAAATAGTCAAACTATGATTGATTCTACTTAAATTGGTCACATTATATTTTACTTAGAATGACCTGACCAATATTCTCACTACATTTGTCACATGCCATGATGTTCTTTTCATGTCTCTTCACCAATCAGAAGATAATTCTTTATAGATACTATGGAGATCTTTATCCAATCGACTATTTCCTAGGATACTCATCTTAATAGCCAAACAAAACACCAAAATATATTTTTATACCTCCTGAGATCACTTTTAGCACACTCACCAAATCCTATAATCCAACTTTTGGTGGTGTCTCTATCACAACCGATCATTTCTGTTTTCATTCCACAACACGAACATAGGTTTAATCTTGATCCAACATCCTTGGATATTTATAAACTAACCCTCAACTGATCCTGACTATAATCCTGGGGTAATCTTGGAATCAACTATAGGATTATAAGGATCTCATCCAAGAAATTCTAATCTCTATTGGTCACGAGTGAATATTCAGTGCATAGTCGATACATCCACACATCGAAACCACTTTCTAATACTAAAAATGTTATATCACCAAGAGTTTGAGTCAAATAATTAGTCGGTGTCTGTAGGTGCATCCATGGAATTATTACTCTTGAATCCAAGTGTCAATCAGGACAACCCATGCCTATATAAAGATCTAGGTCAATGATTATAGTCACGAATAAGTGAAAAAAAATACTACTTCGCATCCCTTGAGCCGGATCCTGGCATTTTCCAATAAATCTAGATTTACAAAGTTTCATTTTCCTAGTGGCATAAAGATCCAAATGGCCATATAATGACTATTCTAAAATCACAACCCATTATCCATCCCACCATGAATATATCACCACATGGATATGAATCCACACATCCCTGAGTTATACTATAAACATCTTCATCACCCATTACCATTTCCTGGGAATTATTCTCATGGAATTATCTGAAATTCATTTTAAAAAATAGGGGTCACCACCCTAAAAGGGATAAAGGTGTAATCCCCACCTTATAGATTGCCTTATATCACTCCATGAGGAAATATTATAGTGATTCCATCCATTAAACCACAATGTAATATTTAGATAGATCAGTTTATAACTAACACTCTCTCATCATACTTAGGATGACGGTAAGATATGGTACATGATCATTTTCAAACCAGGAGTAAAATAAGATTTCTATAATAGGTGTGTATCAATCTTCCCAAACCATACTCTCATCAAATAGGTTATTTTTAACTTAAAATCCCCTAGAACCATGTCTCCTAACCATGCATGCCAAGGTCCAACAACTGGTCAACTATCTCATGGTGCTTTGTTCATTTTCAAATTAACCCTCAATATAGGGGAGCTTTCTTTAAATTACAAAATGATTTGGGTTTCCCTACCTAAAAACATCGCATTAGTTTTCATCGATCCTCAAACCATAAATGGAAACTATATTATGTACTACACTAGTTGTTACCATACACTACCAATAGGATCCAAAATTATCAGATATAGTGGGTGTACATCCCATACCACCTAGTTTAGGACTCGACTCATGCTCCCTTGAGTCATCCATCATCAAGTACAAGACAACAGTACTACCTAGAATGTCCGACCCACTATGTTCGATGATCCCATGGAAATTCTCTATAAAACCAGGAACACACCTATTCTATGATTTATAATATGATTTCCCATGTCATGACATAATTTTTGAAATTTAAAGTATTAACTACATGACCAATGGTCAACTAGGTCAGACACCCCAATAGTATTTCCCATCAAATCTAGTCTTAATATCAAAGTACTCTGAGTACCTATTTAGAAACCCCAAGATATATCATGCCTAAATTGCATAGCAAGATCACATACCATTCATTGGACTTCAAATGAGCGTAATACCAGCTCATCGCCACAAAGGAATCTACAAACCTCAAGCCAACCTCTGTCATAGATTGAGCTGTATTAAAACAAACATCATTGACCTACTTTGGTTTGAGTCATGCCTCTGGGATTTTAGGTCTCCCACCCAACATTAAGGTCTCTCATATAAGAACCATATTTCATTTAAGGACATCCATCATATGTTGTCTAACATTCCTATAAATTCAATCAAAATAGGTAAATATGGAAGCATGATAAAATATCCATTGACCTACATGGGTCAATATGGCCATTACAAGAGTGATGACATCACTTACCAAGCATCGACCTAGAAATCCCTGAACTACACCAAGAATCACCATATATAAGTACTCTATAAAGGGTTGTGATATAAACATATAAGGACATAGAGATGAACCTCATTGGGTATCTGCATATGGTAACAGCCCCTCAAGGTCTAACTTACCAGTTGACCAACCTTCTCTCTGTAATTTTGTTTCCTTAGTTAAGAGTCATACCTTACTCAACCGATCAAGTGACAAAACATATCATTCCCAACAGCTTAACCCAAATTATTCCTACTTTCTATTTTGAGGACATTAACATAACAAGGTAACCCTCCTTTTAGAATAAGGCTTTGAATTTAAAAACTAAAGACACTTGAAAAAGTTCACTAGGATCTTCCACCCAACCTTTGGATTCAAAGAAAAACTAGGAAGAAGACACTAGAAGTCCACGACACCACTCATTTTCCCATTCTAGGAAAATCTCAAAGAAATATTTAAAACTAACCCATACTTGATGGTGCATGCTATAGACAACTCTAAAAGGTTTTATCTTAAGTAATTTAACCAATTTTCATTTATTTCAACATTTAAAGCAACTCCTACCTATCAAGGATATAAAGTAACTATTACAGTGGTAGACTATAATAAACACAAAATTTAGATGACTCCATGTAGCATTAGGAAAATCATATCATGATTTCCTTTTTAACAGTCATTTATTTAGACACAAGTTCCAATAAAAGGTCTTATTTAAAGAAAATTTTAATCCTAATCTATAAAGGAAAACACCCTTTTGGTTTTAATTATAATTTTTTTACTAAAACCCTAAATTTTATAAATAATAAAAGAAGATAACTAGTATTTTATCAATTTAAGTGATTATGTTCAAAAATATTCCACCATAAATTTATATGTATCTTGTATAAGTTGATTCTGAAATTCTAAATAACCATCCAATATTTATCAAAGAAATACCACCATGGGGTTATGTATATAGTCATATAAAGATAATGAAAACCTACGAGGGTCCCATCATTCCAACCTAGGTCTATTTAAGTGAAAACCAAAAATAATTGGGTTATTAAAGATCAATTTCAACCTTATTAGAGTTACCATATTAGAATATAAAGTCCAGGATGAACATCTTGGATTGAATCCAGTTTAAATCATAAGCATAAAACACCATGAACGACCTACCTGGGTTGATTCTAGTATAAGATCCATAATTGAAAAAAAATTGTTTAGGTTATATTTGTAACAACATTCATATATATATATATATATATATAATATTCTAGTTCAATGAATTATCGTTACCAAATTATAAAAGAACATTCCATTATAAATTACAATTCAAATACATATAACTACAACTATGTCTTCACCTTTAGTCTCAGAATATAAAAAATTTATATATGGCAGTTTGATTATATGGGATACCATTACCCAATTCATAAAGGACCATAATCTTTATAAATTTCAAATTTGAATTCATTTAACCACAAACACTAATGTTTCTTCCCATGAAACCAATGATCCATGGGTCAAACATCTTATAATCGGTTCTTCAAATAAAATGTGACCATTAAGATATGTGGGAAAGTACCATTTAGGTTAATGCATACACTTTATTTAACTGACCATTTACAATAGATATAACAAGTCATATTATCACAATGCAATAATTATTGGCTAACAAGGTAATACTCACCCAAGAATGGATCACATATAAGCATGATGAATAATCATGTATGGAACATCCAAAAAGTATGACATAATCAATTAATGAAACCTATATGAAACGATATATTCATGACATGTGAATCTCTACATGCCTATAATTATGTATGAAAGAACCTCATCTATTAAAATTTTGGGATTAAAGGTATATCTCATAAATCAATAAATAGTGTAATGTATATCAATCACCCAATGTGAAATAATAATCAACTATAATGACATATCAGACGAACATAAATCCTATCCCTTAAAAATTGATCTTTACCTATGCATGGGTTGGCTGGAGCCAGACATGAGCTATTTACCAAGTTCTGATACATTCTTATTCTCAAATATACCCTCCCATAATAGTAATATAGGGAAAAAATAGGGGTATTATACCACTTTGTAACATCCCAACCTAGGAGACACTAAAATAGTTCCCCGTCCCAGTTAGTCACATGGCCTCAAGCATGAACCTGGTCTATGTCGTGAATTTTTAGGGTAATCCCTCAGCTTCACTTTTCACATCTTGTATCTATGAAGCCACAACACATGAAAACTAACCATAATTTGAATGGTATTCATGATGTTAATAGCCTAAAGTATCTATTTTCAGTTTCCTAAAATAACTATTCTACCTTCGATTTCTCCCAAACCCTGAGACTTACTCCAAAACATAAAATATGTTTGAAAACATCATTTTTTTATATTCAAACCATCATAACGTCACTCTGATTCTATGATTTCAAAATAAACCATCCATAAATGGAGAAAAATTCGATTTCCTTTCAAATTTACAAACCATTCTAATATAAAAGATGTTACATGTTACAACCATTTCCTACCTCCTTTCCATAAAATGTAAAATGAAAGTACCACTCATTCATACATGTGGTCTACCACCTCCATAATGTGATATAATTAATTTTCTGTCACCACCCTTAAAATATGTTTTTTATGATGAAAATATTGTTTATATATGATATTTATGAAATATTTATACTTTTGATTTTATAATATCATATCCACCTTCTTATTTTTTTCTTCCATTAGAAATAAGTAACACCACTCATGCATACGTGTGAACTACCACCTCCATGAAGCGATGTGATTCATTATTCCTCAAAACATTTTCTGAATAAATTTAAATATTTATATGATGAATATATATGATAATTAGGAATAATTAAGATTTTGGATATGATGAATCCATGATCAAGGAGAAAGTTCCATAACCATCGAACCAAAACAGACATGGAAAATGGAACAATTTTACCCAAATATTCATTTTAATGAAGAAATTTTTGATAACAGGATAATTAGAAATTATAAATAAATTATATATAGTAAATTCTGTATGAATATGTTTCATGAATATACATATATAATTAATATATATTTATAATGTAGGAGATTTGAATGTCTACGAAGCAAGATAAGACTTGAGGTAAGATATTTATGTCACAATATCATTTCTTTTCAGGACTATCTATGATAAATTTACATCGAGGTAAATTATATGGTTATTATCCTTAAAACCCCACATATTTTCTTTCCCACTATTTAATCATATAATTCTCAATTAATAGTACCATTTTCCTTTATTTTTTAATCAAAATGATTGAGAAAATGTTTTAAAAAAGCTAACTTTATTTTCTATTTGGTTGGGAATATTTTTATTCCATATCTATATTTTCTTTAAAATGTTTTTAGGAATATTTTTAATATTACCTAGTGATTTATTAAATTAATTTATACCCATATTCAAATTTATATAAAAAATTTTACAAGTAATATTCTTTTCATTTTCCTAACGAGGTACTATTTTCTAAAGGGGTGAATAGAATAATTGTTTTAATGCATACCACATGAATGAATTTTCCTTCCATCATAACTACTCTTTTCATTGAATCTTACTTTACTGTATACATTTTTATTTTCATGGAAAAAAATTTTCATAATATTCTATATTATTTTTGACTTTAAATAAGTGACTTCAAAAGGAAAAGAGTATTTTACTCAAGAAATTTTCTAGTTATCTCATAAAGGTATTTTCATGTATGAAAACATCCTTTGATGTTACTTATGCTTAATATAGGATATAATCAAATGATACCATCCTTATTATTTCCCCAGATGATTATTTATAATGATGATTAAGTCTTGATGAATCATATTTTCTTTTACATTGTTCATGATATGATGAAATGATAAATGTTTTCATGACAGTGAGGCATACATATGAATGGATTGTGCTTATTTGATGGTTGGGTATATTATATACTTAAATTGTATTGGGTAATGTGATATATATATATATATATATATCATCAGATGATGGTAATAATGTACATGATTTTTAATATTTTTGTCCACATTTTGATTCCTGAGTATAATTGCTTCTAGCTATGCTCAAAAGACTATACGTGGACATGATTATAAATAGAAATGTTTATATTTTGATGCATGAGTATGATCACATCTATCTATGCTCGCATTATTATGGGTGGTCTTGATTGTGAATATATATGTTCAAAAGTTTATAAATTTATATTATTATGATACCGCATTCTTATGTTATGATTCTTGAATGATGATTATTGATTTTACACCTTTGTTGATCTTTCTTTTGGATATGACTTTATTTTTTTAGTTTATAGTATAATATTTTATGGGTATGAATATTATATGGTGAGTAAATTCATAGGATTATGTTAGAATACTCTTATGATTATATTATTCTCTCTTATTATTGATATCTCCATGTCCACCATTACTTAGCATCCGAGATCACCCTTTATTATATTTTTCTTTCCCAAGTTTTGATGGAATAATATAAGTGTGATATGTCTATAAGGGTACTAATAAGGAGATATATATGGGATATATTGAACTTATTTTAATAAATAAGTTTATTATATATCTCCATTAATTAGTATGATTTAAATATTGATATAAAATGAAGTAATATTTATATTTGTTATTATTGGGTCACCTCAATGACTCTCTTCCATAGAGATATATAAAGGAACACTTTATCTCTTACCTTAAAATAATAATTTCATTAAATATTATCAGCATATATATTAAGTTGAATCTATGATTCCCTATTATTTTGTAAATTGGATTTGATCTTCTACTCCATTTATTTAAGTAGTTCATGTCCCAGTGGCTTCTGTTTACCAACTTTATTCAAGCACATTATTTTTATACATATCTTCACATGGAGGGATTAATAAGGATCCATATGAATTATCAAGTGGAAGATACTTTTATATGATAACTAAACTAAGGGAATATATTGTTCCTAGAATCCTTTGAAGTTCATATGGTAGGATCTTAATAAATTTTTAGGTTTACAGCTTGTTCTTTCATATTAGGCTTTAGTTTAGGGGTGATAATCTATAATGAAATTTTACCATATACTTAATGAATGTTAAATGTTTTTTCATAACTTTAAGGTGAAAATGTATATTTTTCAAACATAATTGATTGTGTGATTTGATAAAAATTAACCACTTATCTAATGAATATCTTTGTGAGTAGGTTGATTTAGAAGTTCTTTATAATGCAGATAAAGTGAGTAGTATTTGTTATAAACTCAAATACAGCCCATAAAACATTACTTCTTTTAGATGTATTAAAAATAATCATGAAAAAATCCATTATGATGTTCTCTAATTCCTATATAGGTATGGATAATGGTTTCATTATCCCCTTGGGTTTTCCTTTCTGCCTTCACTTATTTACATACCCGGAACATCAACATATATTAATCTATCTTGTTATTCTTATTGTCCAACCAATATTGATATCATTGATATCTATACATATTTGTGGTCTTTGGGGGTATAGGGAATATTGAGTAGTGAGAATCAGTTAATCACTCTTTTTTCACCTTAGGATTTGATGATATTCATAGTCTTTCCCCAAATCTCACAACTCTATCTTCATTAATGTTTAACTCCTAGGATTTCCCCATACTTATAGTAATCCCATTTTTATACCTCAACATTTTCACTTTGAGAATTTTTTATCATCTAAAGAATGGATGTCTAAGTAATCATTTGATAAAGGAAGGATGGTGTTCCTTCCTTTATAACTCCCATATCCATCCTTTGCACATATAAGAAAATTGGATTCTTATGAATCATGTTCATGGACAAGGTTTCAAAATATTCTCTATATGGATAATATTATATTTTATTCCTCTTCCTAGGATGATAATGTATTTAAGAGTCATAATCCTTGATTATATTTATCCACCAACATTGGTGCATGTTAATATTCTTTTATATGAATATATAATTGAGGCTCTTATGATCCATATATATATTTCACACTTATTTCCATAGAGATAATGTCTCCAAATAATTAATGAAAACATTACTACCCCAAATAAAGATCATGTGTTTGATTATTATGCTTATGGATCCTCAATTGTCAAGATTCACAAGATATCAATTCATTAGTTTATATGAGGAAACATCCTAAACACTTATTTGAAGCATCACCATAGATATAAAATCCTTACCCATTGGTAGTGAGTGTGAGTACGTGTGTACTGATTATACTCTTCTTCAACTACTTTAAGATCTCTTCAGAATCATTTATCTAGGAAAACATGACACTCTTATGATTTTGGTTGGTTAGTGGGTTTGAAAATAATTAAAATTTTATCATAAATCTTTGATAGCACCCAAGTAATATGAGTAAATTACATCCCTATTATATATTTTGGTCTAGAATATTCCTCAAACATGCTTATCTTTAATGTATCTACATATATCCACTTACATGTTGTAACATGCCCCAAAAGTAATACTTTCACCATCAAAAACTCATAATTACTTTACTTTTCATATAAATTATCCTTTATGAAATTATTTAGTATTTTGATCAAATTATTCCCATGTTTATCCTTACTTTTGGAGTATATAATAATATCATTTATAAATACTAACACAAACTTTTCAGGGTAATCTCTAAAAATTATATTCATCAAGTTTTCAATGATTATAAGAGAATTAGTGAATCCGAATGAAATTAATATAAACTCATAATGTCCATACTTTTTTCAAAATGTTGTATTAGGAATATCATTCTTCACAACTTTTAATTAATGATAGCCCAACCAAATATCCACTTTAGAGAAGAAATAGGCCCCATATATCTGATCAAACTAGTCATCAATTAGTTACATGAGATACTTTATCATTATCTTTATTTTAATGAGTTCATGATAATCAATACAAAGGCACATTAATTCCTCCATATTTGTGAAAAATAGAACTTAAACACACCATGGTGAAGCACTATGGTGTACATGAACTTTTCCTAAATCCTCTTGTACTTTGTTCTTTTGTTCTTCCAATTCAATGGGGGTTATTCTATAGGGAGTGTTAGGAATGACTAGAGTTGTAGGTTCAACTCTTGCTAGAATTAAACAACATATTTCCTTACAATGGTTCTACATTAATTGGCGATTATCTCCACTACCTTAGTCATTTAAGCTAGGTATGATTGGTTATAGGGCAATGATACCAGTGCTTGTGAAGAAGTTTCTAAAAGAGATACATCTTCATATTTACACTTTTATAGATTTAAAGGCTGGTTTGGGACATGAAAAGTGATTTAATTTTATTAGAATTTGAAATAGGATTTATAAAAGTAAAACCAACCATTCCCTATATAGAATTAAATTTCACTAAAGGGATTATGACAAGGTTTGTTGGGAGATTCGTCCGAAAAAACTTTAAATGGGGAGGATTTTTTTGTTTTGGATGTAATAATTTCCTTGATTTATTTTTTCACTGATAATTTAAGATCATTGTTTTGATATGGTGTTTGAATGGTTTTACTAAACTTTCTAGATATAAAAGAATTCATGTAACCATGATCAAATCATATGTTTACTATTCATGAATGAATAACTAGCATACTTATCACCACATCATTATCGAGATCCACCTCAAAAATAGTGATAACAAAAGCCTATTATTACCCTCTTTCCCTTAGAGTTTTTTATTATTGGTTATCCATATCAAACCATTGAATATGGTTTTTGTTTTTATAGTGTTTTGTTCCTTGAAATTGAAAAATTATACCATAGTTTGAGGATTGATTGAATCCTTCCTTTATTCCAACATATTAGGGGAAATATTCATCTCCCTTTAACATTCATTGCCTTGATTACCATAATTTCCCCAATTATAACATCTTCATACTCCCTTGAGGTAGTCACTAGAGTGCATTTTCCCATAATTATGATAAGTCGATAGTTATATTATCTTCCCTCTGTATGATATATCCATTTATCCTCAATAATTAAAATCTATTATCTATTTTTTATCTCCAAGCCCATGATAAAATTTATAATCACCATTAACTATCTCAAATTTGAGTTCACATCGAATAATTTCCTCAAATCTATCAAAGTATAAATTTCTAATAATTTTTAAAGAATAATATTTAGTCCATTAAAGAAGTGATGGACCTTTATTTTGGGTTCAATGAAAATGATAGAGTATTATCTTACAAGACTTGTGAAATTTTCCTTATAAAACTCAATAGATTATTCCTCCCTTTGGTTTAATATAAGAAAATACCTCTCCATTTTAAGATGAAGAGTGGGAAATTTTTTTATAAAAAATATTTTCTTATATAATTCCAACAACATTTATTTGATGTTTTCCTTGGGTTTCATATTCTTAATCAAGTCCCTAAATTGATCAAATTATCATTAAAAATGATAAACAAAAATAATAAATTTCTCTCGTTTGAATAAATTTATTATATAAAATATATTCCCAATAAATTTAATCCATTATTCTATAACCAATGGATTATAAGGTCCACTAAAAGTGGGGGGTATTTGGAGTTTAATAAACTTAACCACTAGTTTTTTTGGGGAGAAATACAATGTTACACATGATTTAAGTTATCATTTTTAAATTAAATTATTTGTGAATGTACCACAATGAAATTCTCAACTCTTGCTCCCATCTTATTAGGCATTTAATTTGGGAAATCATAACCTTTTACATCATATTGTTTTATTGAATTATTCTTTATAATTTCATCCATCTTATAAAATTAAAGGAATTTAATGATGAAAATAATTAAATTAATAAGAATATAAATGAAAAACTATGTATTTAGAAAAAAGCTTATAAATTACACGAACACTCTAATATATGAGTCTCTAGGTTTCAATATAAGATATACATGTTCATTTTATTATTAGTTTATTTAACCTAACTAGTTATATATTACATCATAAAATTCCATAACAATTTATTCAATACTTCATAATGGTTCCTGAAGTGCATGTGAATTAACGAAATAATATCTACCAAGAGTGTCAAATCAAGGGTGTAGTAAGTCTGACTACTTCTGCATCAAGTGAATATTTAATTTATACCCAATTAATAGTTTTTAGGATTATTAACTCTTGGTGAATCTATTAAGGATCATAAATTTACTTTCCCTATATCTATACATGGATTTCATTGCTATGAAACCACACACTCTATACTTTACAAAAATATTATCATGTTTTCACATACATAAACTTATCCCTAGAGTTTTTTTTTCTAATTTCATCTAGTCCTAATTCTAAATAAACTATAACTTTCTTTGAAACTGACTATAAAATCCTGAATCTCATAAACATTTTATCACATATTTTTTAATATAAAAATTCATAAAGCACAAACCAAGGATCTAGAGGTCTTGTGTCCTTTGGATATTAGACATATGATACATCAAATTAAACATGAAATAAAAATTAATTATTTTTCTATTTATAATTTGTTCACAAATCCTTTTTATCTCCTTTTACTACATAGGATACATGGGTGAAAACATAAAGGGAAAGGGAGAGATATGAAGCTCATTAAGGGAGTTAACATTATAATGAAGTATAACATTTGAGAAAAAAGAGTAACACGGTGTCATAAAGGAGGAATATCATGTATAATAACATAGAATCATGGAATAAATAAAAGGATATTAGGGGAAATGGTGTTTTAATAATGTGTAAATGAAATAAAATAAGGCATCAATAACATATGTTAAGGATCTCAATCGAGACAATATAACATAGTTTATTAAGCTAAAAATCCATGCACCATACATGGTGTCCCATGAGAATAAGACATTGAACCATAAATTAGAATGGTATTTAACCTAGGTGAACATTTTACATCATAAAATGAACTTGTATTTGTGTTCCTCGAAATTAAATCACCCATAAGGAATAATTATATGGAAAACCCAAGATAAATAAATGTGTTACATAACCGTGTGTAAAAACATAATCATGGAATAATTCATAAATATTATTGATAGAACAAGGAATTAAATCATTTATAAATTCATATTTGAAACATGAAACATATTTATTAAATATGTATTCTATGTTAAGATGATTTCATAATAAAGGGTGGATAATTAGGTGTAGAAATACACCTCCTAAATGGTGTTTTTAAAAATGGGTAAAAAAAACTTTAAAGAAGGTTAAAACATGTTCATTTTCCTAAATCAATAAGAAAAAAAGAATAGTTTACAATAAAATATTCATTATAATATTAAATCATTTAGGTATATAAAGTTTTAAAGATTGGCACACGAAAAGGAATAATGAATAGTAATGTTCCCTTTAAGAAAACATGTTTTAACAAAAGATCAACAAGAGAACTTGAAAAATGTATAAAATAAAAATGAAAGGGAGAATAAACTATGAATATATGTGATAGAAATATATTTAAAATATATAAGAGATACATGATACTAATATAGATATAAATTCAGGTTTAGAGAGATAACACATAAACAAAAATAAAAGAGGGTGGTTCAGAGGTTCACTTACCTCGGGTCTAGACCCTCTTGGATCACACATCCAGCATTCTGAATAAAAGAAAAAAAAATTATTAAAAAAATTATTTAGAAACATTTTTAATATATATTTTAAACATTAATATTCTTGTATGTTCATTTATAGTCATTCTATTAATAGATCAAGTTTATTATTACTATCACTGGGGTTATTTTTTCAGGGATCCAAGGCCGGTTCAATTTGTTGATGATTATGGAATTTACTTTAAAATGATAATAGAAAAAAGATTAAATTTAATTATTTTCATTTAATTTTTTAATTTTAAATAGTCTCATAGTCATGTTTCACTTAGTATAAAATGTTATCGTTTAATAACATGTTCATATAGGCGATTTTACAGATAATTATACACTAAATTTGTTTTATTTAGTTTAATAATTATTAACAATTTATAGAGAATGGAATAAGTTATAATATTATTTATAGAATTATATTTATCCAAAATTTTATTTCTATAATCATCGATGAATGTGGTGATGAAAAAGAAAACATGTCATCTATGGAGTTAGTAGTTAACACATAACATGAGTGAAATTTTCATTTTCTAATGAATAAGAGGAAGAAAGATAGTGGATATTCCATTTATATAATAACCTTTAAATATATTTATGATACTTATGTCACTATTACAATTTTTATGGAATACATTTGGAGGAGGTAAGAGAACAAAATATTAAAAGAGATCAGGTAAGAATATTACCTCTTGTTTTAGATGTCCTCTCTTGGATTATATCTTAGGGAAAATTGGATGGGTATTTTGGTGGGACCTAAACCTATATTAACTAGGAAAGGGGTTTGGGGAGATATTTGGGATTAATTCTATTGAGATAAATGGATTATGGTGTGATGATAATAGTGGTGGTGAACGGATCCTTTTATAGGTGAGAGGATGGACACTTTTGTTTATATATTTCATTAATATAAAAAGAGATGTCACTATTAATTAAAAAATCACAGAAATCATTAAATAATATTGAAAATATTTTGTAAGGTAATGAAATCTCTCACCCACCCATTTAATAATGTGATTTTTTTAACATTTACCTATTGATTTTGCATTTTTACCTTATGTGAACCTTTATCATAGTGACTATTTTTGTACCATAGTAACTTATTTTAATTCACTAAAATTAAATAGACCTAATTTATTAATTTTTATTATAAAAGTTACAAATATTACATTAATTTTATTAAATTTAATTTATAAAGTTGTTAAAAATTAACTTCAGTACAAGTAATAAAAGCAATATTTTTACTATACATTAAAAATAAACTTTTTAAAGAAATGTCATAAAAATTCACCCTAAGACAATTTTAATTTGATTATTCCAAAATTAAAATTCATTTTATCAAAACAATTTTATAAATATAGGATATTTAATATTAAATAAAATTATAAATTTTTGGGAAATTTTAATTTTTACAACACGATGGAATCTCTAATCCCAAGAAAGACTACCAATGATTTCATAAAATTAATGATCAAAAAAATTTGGTTTAAAGAAACTATTATAATAATACAAACTTAATTTAGAAAGCATGAAAATATATGATAATTAAAATAAAAAATATATTTTTTTTATAAAAAAATACAAATAGGCTTTTATTATGCCAATTTTTTCATCATATTTTAAAATTTTATTTAATTATATCATAATAATTTTTTTTTATTTTAAATATTGTAGGTTAATATAATGAATTTAATATGTTTAATAATATATTCTTAGATATGATACATGTGTTTATTCATAAGGGGAAGTTTGTATATAATGTTCCGTGTTGTTACATTTGTGGTCGCACATGGTGCTTGGGGATGTGAAAAGGGAAGTAAGGAGGGATATTTTGGTATATGTTTGGGAGAAAACCAAACTCATATGTGTCATTAGTAAGGTTATATTGTGCCCCATATTATGGGAAAAATAAATGGTGTTTTCACAAATATTCAATCTTTAATGTCCAGAAATATAATTTTAAAAATTATAAGTGTCTCATAAATGGACTGTGTATTATATTATCAATAATTTCTCACCCACTTGACTCGAGGTAATATTTTCAGTATTTTTAAATTAATTATTAAAATATTTTATAACATAAAGTACCCTTTAATGTCATTTTTCGGAAAATTAACATAATTTGATTTAAATGATATCTAGATAATAATTTAATTATAATTTAAGCATTAAAATTAATTATTAACTATCATGGATATCTCTAAATGTAAATTAAGTATCATTTTCATTATAATATTATCACTTTTAATACTTTTGAAAATATTTAATTAACTTTTCTACTGATTGGACAAACATTGTGTTGACACTACTTAAGTGTTTTATATAATTATACAATTATTTAAATTGAAAAAAAAATACTAACTAAAATATTATTTATTCATCATTGATATGATTATATATAACAATTCATAATATATTTCAATTCTTATACTTCCTATAAAATCATTTTTAATATAATAAATGAGTGGGGTAACATTCTTTCAAATACATGTTTTCTTAATATATAATAAATGTTATATTTAAGTAAATTGGTTCAAATTTATTCCAATTTCAAAGATAGGATAATATAAGTTAGTAATAAAAAAACTAATCATTTATAGATTATTTTTTTGATATTTTAAGCCTTGTCCCTTTGTTTAACCCCCTCCTCTTTATCCTTTTTTAACCTTTACTGTGGTGACAAACATTTACCTTGGTAACTCATTTTCATAAAAAAAAAGTGAGATTGAGATTATTACAAAATTTGAAACTTTTGATTTCATGTAAGAAAATTATTTATCAAGATTAAATTTCTATAGGTGGTAAAAATTAATTTTAATATTTTTATGCTTAAAGAAATGAAAAAAAGTTTTTAGAAAAATGCCTTCTTATGAATAAAAATAAATTTTCACCAAACTCATGTATTTTATTGATTATAATGAATCTAATTAATTTATAAATAAAATATTCATTGTTATGTTTCTTTAAAAACAATAAAATTTTATATGGTACTATGTGAATACATAATTAAACAAAATGGTCCCAAAAATCATTTTGATTAAACACTAATATAAATTGAGTTCCAAAATGTCAAGCATGAATTTATAAATTCTAATTTAAAAAATATATAAATTAGTTCACTTTAATAAATACTTTTTTGTTTGTGGAAAATATTTCATAATTTTTTAATCTCTTCTTATATCATGATAATATATTTAAAGTCACAATATTTCCAAAAATGATATTTTCACTATTCACCTAAAAATTAACCATCTTAAAAAAATACTAAAAATTATCTCTAAGATGATTTTGAATTTTTGATTCCAAAAATGAATTTTATTTTATCAAATTTAAATTCAACATTTTATAATTTTTTTTAATAAAACTATATAATAAGTGGAAAATATTTTATTAAAAATAATACCTCCTTTTTTGAAATGAAAAACCATATCATTATTTCATACCTTTATTAATTTATTTATCATAATTAATTTATATAATTAACATGAATATCATTTTTTAACATATTTAATAATTATTTTAATTGTTTAAAATAATAAATTATGCTAAGGAATTTACATAACCTTTAAATAGAACATCCCTTATGAGATGAAGTAAACATAATAATGTTAAATGTGTTATGTGATCCTAATTGATTATATAATATCTTATGAGACATGATATAAACAAATTGTATTGTTTAAAGTATATATGTATAAATCCATAATCATGAATATTATTAAACTATAAAAGTTATATCTTATTAACAATACCCGAGTTATCATAAATTCACTCTGATTAATACTCTTAATTACTAAAAGACATAATTAATCAAGGGATTTATCATAATATTTAATAAATAATCCATAATTTTAATATACCCCAGTATGATCTCACCACATTCTACCAACTCCTTGAAGAAGTGGAACAAAATATCAATATGCTTCGACTTTAATATTGCAGTGATTTATTTGAGAAGTGGGTTTCACTTTGGTTATCACACCCAATCATTAAAGGATAAATGAATTCTAATATGATGTATTTGAATTTTGATCCCATCAAAATAATTCTATTTATATATCATTATGAAATAATATACTCAAATTTAATTATTCCTAAAGGAAATTATTTATCCTAGTGTGCAAAGTAACACACATTCCTCTAATTAAGAATTATTTTCCATTGATATATTTATGATTTCCCAAGTATCCTTCTGAGTTAGAATAAAAAAATAAAAAAATAAATTTTTTTTATAATACCTCAAGCCATGATTTACTCTAACATATTTAAAGATCTATTTCACTTCCATGAGATACGACTCCTTTGGGTTTCTTTGTAATCAAGATCAATGTATAATAGAAAACACAATTTATGGTCTTGACACTGTCAAGTAAAATAAGATCCAAATAATAATTATTAACTCTGTTTGGTCATCACTCCAAACTTATTAGTCCATTGATACTTCATTACCAAGTGAGATATTATTAGATACCACTGCTGAGTCTTTTATTCAAACCATTTCAGTAACTCAAACACATTTTTTTCTTTTAAAATAAATATTTTGTATATTGTATGCACAAATTTCAAAACCAACTAGAATGTAATATCACAAATAATATACATGTCCAAGTTCTTATTTACTTGGGTTGAAATGTTTTCATTTGTATTCACTTTATTCCAGATAAATATTTTGTCATAAAAATATAAAATCCCAATTAGTGAATTTGTTTTGATATTTTAATGTGAAAATTTATATCTATAATTCCTTTCATGAAATTAATTCTCTTCAAGATAATATATGGAATAAAATACCATGCTCTAGGTACTTTATTTAACCCATAAATAGATTTATTTAGCTTATACACATGATTACTATCATAACTAAGAATAAATACTTCTGGTTGTTCAATGTATATCTCATCTTCAATATTTCTATTTAGGAATAATGAATTAATATAAATTTTGAAAGCATTGAAATCAATCTGAGTATAAATACTAAGAAAAATACTTATCATATTAATCCTAGAGACTAGATAAATAGTATCATAATTGTATATACCCTCAAATTTAAAATATAATTTGTAAACTAGATGATTATTGTTATGTGATTCTTATAGTGTCAAATGGATTTTATTTCAAAAACATTTTTTTTAATTAAATTCTTTCATTTAGAACACAATACCAATTACTAAGTTTCATTGTTCTCAATTATATTTAATTCATCATATATAAATTTAATCCAATCTTTTTTTTTGTAAATAATATTCGGTACTTTTCAGTTCAACCTATGAAAGTAGGACTGTGTGATTGGAATTTCTCAATTTATTTATGTTCTAACACAATTTTAACAATAAACAATTATATTTTAAGCCTCTACTTGTTTTATATGTATTTTGAACTTAGACCCACTATTTAATTGTCTTTAATCATCACTTAAAACTTCTAAGTTAATTTTGTAGTTTTATAAACCTATTATGTTAATTAATATGATACCCACCTAATTAGTAACATATCCATGAGGGATGTCAATATCACTATGAATCAGAAATGATGTTCATGATGTACCGTTATCCTCATCATTACTATCAACCCTTTTCTTGATATTTTTGTTATGAAACTCATAACTTCCTTCATTCAGGTCTATATATTAGAATGATTCCTCCATTGAGTTCCCATGTCAACTATGATTCATTTCTTCCTTATAACTACTTGATTTCATAGATTATTGTATAATGTGAAATATATATTCTAATTTTACTAGTCGAGTGGGAATCATTATCAATAAACTAAAACCAAATATGTTAATTGTCAAAATTCCACATTACAAATTCCCAAAAATTAAAGGAAAATTGAAAAAAATTAAATTTATAAATGATGTGCTTATTGATCGAGAATGAATAATCCCATGTCAGCATAGAACCCTACACCTATCACAACACCCGATGTGACACACTAACTAAGAATACCATGTTCACCACTGACCACCACTCATTGTAAGTGACACCAATTTTATTAATACCAGCAACACCAAATAATCCACATAAAACTAAACCAGATCCAACATCAGCAATCACCACTATCGTTGACAAGGGTAAATCCTCAATTAAACCACAACATCACTTCCAATGCCATCACATCAGAAAAATTAACAAACCATTAGAAAAAATTAACTATTATATAAAATAAAAACACTGATGGAAAAAAGAACCAATGAAGACCACCCAATCAAGATAAAATATTCTTCTAGAAGTAGCAATATTGAACCCCAACACATCATGAACCTATACAAAAACATCAAACCTGGTGGCCACCACTGTAAAAAATAATCCCTACCATTTTTGAAGAATACCACCTCTGAATATTTTCTGATAGGATACCATAAATGTATATCATAGAGATAGTCCTATAAAACTATGAAAAACTAGGCATGTGAAAAAAGTAACTTACATATTGTAACACCACCACTAAATACAATCAATGAAAAATAATAAACACAATTCCACCAACCATAGGACCATTAACAATTGAGAAAGTTAAGATATAAAATTTAACTCACATATTACCATTGGAATATCATCCAAAACTTCATAAAACCACAATGGAAACCACCACACTATACAAAAATGGGGTCTCATGTATTAGATCAATCAGTAAGAGAAGAGAAAAAAATAAATAAAACGATGGCCTCTATAGGGATCGACAACCCTAGAATCCAAAAATGTAAAAGTGAAACTCACAAACAAAACAAAATAAGAATATTAATGCCACTATATAATTAAAATCCAAAAATTACAATAAATTCATTGTACTAGACCAGGACAGGGTCTTGTGTGATGGGTTAGAGGGTAAGAGTAGAGTGGAAGAATGAGGAGGTATAAGCAGAGAACACATTCCCCAAACCACAATAAACCTGAATATCCCATTTTAATGTTTATATTATTATTCAATAAGTATGGATACCTTGACGAAAAGGAAGTTTCACTATGTAATGAGAGTAAATTGGAAGTATTTTAAAATTTGGTTGAGAGACCAAGAAAGATGATGAGAATAAGTGTTCACAAGAAAACTACTATTATTTGTGATAAATTATTTATATAGTGTTTAATGATTCAATTAAATCTTATAAGTTTTTTTTGATTTTTTTTTATTTTTTATTATATTTAAGTGATTATAATTCAATTCATATTACCTGAAAGAGTAAAATATTGTAATGGTGAGTTACTTCTAAACCATGTATTGCATGAAGAAAAAGGGATTTGGGAGTTTGAGTCTAATTTTTGGCACTGAAAGTTGATTTCACATTCATGATACTATTATTTAGTATTGTAATATTACTTTTAAAAAGTTTTTTCTTGGAATCATGGAAAATTATAAGTTTAGAAAGGTAATACCATCCACTTTGGAAGATAAACTAGGCAGGGAAAAGGGTGGCCTTTGTATGAGTGGATGAAGTGACACCATATGAGTAACTTTGTAAGAGTAATTTACTCATAAAAGTGGATGGATTTTTGATATCTTATAAAGGATTTCTTTTTAAGACCTAGATATCCATAGGAGAAAGATCTACCATATCCCATAAGGGATAGAATATATATTCAACTTTGATAAATCTACGGTGGTGAGAGAGCCAGTTCAGTTTAGAATTGGAAGGGTGATCATGGGGAGGTTCTTGAGAAAAGTACCCCATAGGGAAACATAATGACACACTAGATATGAAGACCCTAAGGGATTTGATGATGGGATAAGAAGTATGCAGTTTAATAATATTGAGGAATTCCTAACACTAGTTTTATGCAAGACACATCTTAAAATGGTATACTATTCATCACTTAAATCCACACACAATATTAGGTAGAAATGACTCCATGTTTTCATATTCTTCCTCATGTGACTAAATAAATTAATATCTAACAATTATCACATCTTGTTACAGAATTAACATAAAATATGTGCTAGTTTTATGACTTATGAGTTTGGGGTGTGGAATTTGGTTTGTGCTTTGTTTTACAACACAACATTGTGACAATTGTATGAAAAAGTTCATGTATAAAATGTCAAAATATATTAAAAGAATAGATTTTTGTATGAATGTATACCCATTTCAGTAAATGGACTTCAGAAGAGTAGCATAAATGTTTGTAAGAGTAATGGGTTCTTTGTAAGGGGAATACTATACTTGGACATAGTAATGGAAGAGTTCAAAGGAGTAAATCCTTTATAAGTTTATGTGAAATAGGAGATTCTATTATCAGAATTTGTAAATATTCTAGACGATGATTCATATGATTCATTTCTCTAATTAACCATCACAAGAAATCAAACACATATAGAAAAAAAAATATATCTATGAGGTAATAACCTTGGGATAAATGTCCATGACTATAGGTCGCCTATAGCTATGGAAAAATTATATCCATGGCTATAGATACCCTATATACATGGTCATCATTTGCATGGATATAGGTTAGTGTGCTTTTTTTGTGAGGGATTATGGAAGTAAGTGCCAATAACCATAGGAAAAGTATGATAATTTCTATATATCATCGAACCAGACCCTTATAGCCACTATCATAGTAAACTATGACTATATGAAATTGCATCCAAACAATATATAAATGGTTATACTAGACCATGGATGCAAACCCTTGCACCTGAAATCTATAGAAAATGGATATATCCCCTTCCTCAAGACTCATTATGGCCAAGGTCATAATAGAACATGGTTATATGCCCTTTCACTGGAACTTTATAGCCATAGGTACTCTACTCATGGCTAAAGTAATGCGAAAAAAATTATTATAATTTATATAATAATGATAATATTATAAATATATTTTTTAATATATATATATATAGACACAAGTACATGAAACTTTTATACATTTAATATCGAGAAAAAAAGACATAGATTATTTATAGGGTTTCTAGCTATTTATTGTGGGCACATGGGGTTAAATACCATGAGATATGAATTTTATCATTTGGGAAATATATAACCATGGGTAGTGGCCTGTGGATTTTAGTTTGGGATATAGTAACATACATTTCACCCATGGTAGTAAACATCCACTACCATAGACATTAACTCGTGGCTATAGTTGACATAAGGAGTAGGTTCCACATCAATGTTGCTATAACCACTATTTATAAACATGGGTGGTTACCATGTCTATAGGACTAATGCTATATCCATAGATTTTATTGACACATACATCATTCCCATGGATATAATATATATCCTTGAGAATTTGGATATATACAGGGATATAGCCTGTGGCTACAACCCAATTTTCTTATTATAAAATGATTGTAATTAAATATGAGATTAAAGATGAAGATATTTCACTTTTTGGATCATGCTATGATACTATGGGGGAAATTTTGAGAATCTTCCACACTATAGAATATAGTTTTTCCCATCGCAAGATCTTATGCTCTAGAATCTACATGGAAATGTGAAGAAGATTTCATTTCCAAATAATTATGCATTTTTGCATGCTAGTATGGAATAGTTTTCCAATAGTAGATACTGTGGGGATAATTTTTGATATTTTATCATATCATGAAGATAAAAATCCCATGTATTTAAGAATATATAAATGGATTACAAGAATCATTTTGGAATATGATTTAAACTTTCTAAAATCTCACTAATGAAATTTGTAGTGTTTCTTTATTTAAAATAAGGAAATATTATTCATGGAATCTATGAATATATTTTATAGTAGAATATCATGAATAATTTGATAGAGCCTTCAATTAGTTTAATATATAGAATTCATAATTCCCATCGTAGAAGAAAAAAACTAAAAGAGAAACCATTGTTTCATTCAATAAGAACACTTATTGGTATCAAATGAGAAGAACTTCATTGCATTCATGTACAACCTGATCATTAATGATGAAGGATATTGAAGATATGAGACCAAAACAATTACTTATATTGATAAATTGTGTGTCAAGACTCTGGGTGGAAGAAGACAATGTGATAAACCCAATGATATATTTTTTACTAATCATTCTGATTGAGGTAGAAAATAAGAAAAAAATTCATGGTGAGTTTTTAATCATATCTTAGTATATGATGACTTGTTTTCTTTTTCCAGTCAGTTTCAATGAATAACTGGTGGTATGAGTATAAAAACACCACCATTCTAGTGTGAGACTGAAGTATTACAAGGAGATAGTTTTTTCATTAATACTTAATAAACATAAACCCTATCTTATGAAACTTGTGTAATTTAGTGTAGGTAGCCTTTCAATTTTCAAGGATGAACACTTTTTTCATTCTATTATAATCACCATCTCACTCTAGTGATTAGTCTAGGTCATAGAACTTGACCCGAACCTAGAAAAGAGTTGGATTTCAAGGATGAACATTTCAAATATCTTGGTGCTATTATTGTTATTATTATTATTATATGATGCATTTGATGTTGATATATGTGGTGTGGGATAATTTATTGATTTATAATTATTAATCAAGATAGAGGTTTGAGAGTTAAGTGGGGAGAATTAAGAAGAAATTAAAACTAAGTAAAATTTGAGTATATTGATGCATCTCCCCTCTAATAGTTCATAAATGACCATAGACATTTTAATTAGTATGATTTATAACTAATTCCACCTCTTATTGGATATATTTTATTTCCCCAGTTCTTTTATTAGATTATATAAAGTTCATATTTCAGAAAGATTCTGATTTTCCTTAAATATATAAAAATGGAGTTCGTTTTTTTAATGATAATATGAGGTTTAGGCTAAAAATATACTAAATATAAGGAAAATTGAGGCAATGAAGTAAAGAATTATTTTAAAGGGAAAGAAGGATCTACCACTACATGAATATGAACATAGTGTTAAAATATATTCTATCAAATATATTGTACATTATCCTTTTTAAGAAAGTAGTTTAATTTGTGGAGAGTGTGAAGTGGTTGAGTCTATAAAAATTGTTTAATACTTTAACTCTCAAATTAAAAGTTATGTGAAAAAATTCCCCATTAAAATTTTCCATATCTAATTAGTTTTTTTAGAGATATTATTATTGAAAAATCACAACTAGAATATGAAGTTAATGAAATAGAGGATATATTGGCATGACAATTTTGAAAGTGAACTACTCACACAGACCTTGTGGAAGAAATGGTGAAATATATTTTACTTTTCATGAAAATATTTACATTATTAACATAAATTTAAAATAAATTGTTGAGATAAAGTTATAATATAAATATTTTTTAAGTAAATGATTCATGAATTGATAAAACTATATATGGACTATAACATCCTAGGATTTTTTATGGGTCATTTCTACTAGGTAATTTTTAATGTTTTGTTTATTTGACATGAAAACTTTTATTTTGGGATTCAAGACCTAAATACAAGAGTTTTAATTCATTTTAATGTCATTTTTAGATATGGTTTAAGTCTTATTGAGTTCCTCTAGATTTAGGGTAGGTTTCAGAAGTGTTGATCTCCAAAAGCCCAGTTTTAAGAAAGATAGACAAAGGCACATGGTTGGTGCACAATTTATTTAACTATGTGTCTTATTTTGTTATGGGTAAATGTTATCTTAAACCATTTGGAACAATATAGGAAAGAATCCACTAGAGGTAGGTTTTCAGATTCACCCACATGGTTGGCACATAGTTTTTAAAACTGTTCTGCTAGATTGTGAAAGGTGTTTTTCCTTTGGACAGTGAGGACTAAAAGGTTGGTGGATGGTTTTATAAATAGTCAGGTAATCATGCAACATTTTACCAAAAAAGATCATCCAAGGGATAACCCACTGAACATTTATTAAAGAAAAAGAGAAAGACAGTAGTCAAAAATTAAATTCCAAAAAGAAAAGAAATTACATGTCACACAAGCCATACCCATCTCCATAATCCTCCACCACTGTAGTCATTTCCCATTCCGAGCTATCATAATGATTCAGAACCTTAGCATATTTCCTTCTCAGATTCATCCGCTCCAAGGATAAGAGCTCCTCGTTGCCAGCAGAGGACCTAGTGGCTAACGGCCTTGGAAAATATGAGTAATCTTTCTTTGACCTGCATCGCGGTGGAGCAGACAAGACTTCTTGAGCCCCAATTTCCTTTGTCTTCCCACCTTGGACCAAATCACTAAAAGAAGGTCTGATCATGCAACCATAGTTTTCATTCTCACTCTCATAGAAATCCCCCCACTTCCCATGGATAAACACCTGCTGAAAACTGTCATCCCCTCCACTACTCTTCTGGAATTGACCATTGGTGTCAATCACAGCAAGACACCTTGGCTGTTATGGGGACTCATAATTAACCAAGGTCCCCTGATGCAAATCTTTTGGTCCATTACCACCCTCTTGTAAAGGAGACTCATGCTGCAACTCAACCATTGAAGTGACCTCCTCTATAAGCTCTTTCACCAACTCTTGGAACCGATTGGTAGTAACAACTGTGAAGCCCACATCCCCATCAATCACAGCCCTTCCTTGTGCCCCATTACTACCATCTAAAACCTCCATACTACCACTACCACTAAGAACATCAGCCAATATTCCAATTCCCATATTCACTACTTCCTTACATTAATTACAATCCTTTCCAGTATGTACAGGCACACACACCTCATGCTAAAACACCCTCACAACAGTATTAACACCTACGGTACTTCTCCCTTCGCTAGAACAAGAAGCCTCCTTTGCATTAGCTTACAACACCCCATCACCCAACTGCAGGATATGTCAAAGCCTACTGAACACAACAGACACATCTGGATTTAAGGGGGCCTCTACATAGCTCCTCACAGGTGCTTCAACCTGATTCACCGCATCATCCGCAGTTCCAGAAGTCGCACCTCCAACAGACATCATCGGCCTGGAGGACTCACCTACCCTCTCCCTCCAGTTAGAAGATTTTTTGTTCAGCGTTTCAGAGTGACAGTTCGATGCTGAATTCCCCAGACGACAGCAGGTATTACAGTATCCTACACAAGATTTGAAGACCACGGGTTACCTCCATCTTAACTCCTCACCAACGGTAATCCATACCCAATTGACTGCGGGCCTTGCGACATCTACCTCCACACAGAGATGAGGATTCACTGGATGACTTATAGTGGATGTGCGAACATTAGAACAGAGATAACGCCCCACCATATTACCAATAATGAAAATAATTTTAGGATTTTGGAAAGGAAGAGGCAGATGTGGAAGACTAACCCATGCCGTAGTGGTTGATGGATCACGATTCATGTATAAATCAAACGACCAATGAAGGAGGAAGAATTGGAATCCATTGCATCTACGAGGGGCATTGGACCAGGCTTGGATAAAATCATCCTCAGAGGAAAATAAAATCATGAATTGGTGACTATCGAGAATCCCAACAACAGCGTGTTCTTGCAAATCCCACTTTCCAAAGATGAAGCGGTCGAAATCATCGACCGAGGTCCTTCTCCGATCGAAACGTGCTACCAGCGTTAAATCCATGTGACTAGATGCTTCAAAGAACTCCGATGAAGAGATCAGTAGCTGAGGATCACCCTGATCAAGATCAGGAACTTTTGGGCATAAAGAAATCGATAGGAAATCCGAGAGAAAACTAGGGTTTGAGAAAGGAATAAAAAGCTTCCGCGGTGTTAGAGGCTGTGAGACCCGGTCCTTCGCCTCCCTCCCACCTCTTGGGAGGGGAGGGAAGTCATCCCTGAGATTCATCTAGGGTTTCAATGCCGCAAAACTATGCCGCATTTTAAAGAGTCCAAAATAAACATTAATCACTCTATTTTTTAAGAGTATCCTTCTCTCCTTTCTCTCCTCCTATATGTAATAACTTTTCTAGGTCGTGGAGCTATTTTATTCCCTCTTTCTAGGATTTGAGCATCCATCTCCAACCAAGCATTGATTTAAGATCCATTTGGGGATATTTATTACACTTGGTTAGTCATTTAATCCAATTGATTCTATTCCTCGTTTATCTCACCATACATAATTCAAAATCTATGTGAGCTATTTTTTCAAATTTCTAATTTATTTGTCTAAAACTATATTTTCTTATGATACAACTTGATTTAGAGTTCAGTATTAAATGATCAAGAACCTACGAGTATAAGGGAGGTGGTGCCTAGATTTTTTGTTAAATATATATGAGATTTGGGGTGCATTATTAAATACACACGTATGGTTTTTCTAGGTTAAAACATTAATAAATTAATTCTTTTCTTAAAATTGTTTAATTGGGGTTATGGAATTCCATTGGGAATACCCTAGTCTATGTAAATATGTTAATCTAGGTATTGGGATTTTAACTAATTTGGTAGGTTAGGCTAGTTGTTCATTTTAATTAATTAAATTTGATATGATTAATTGGTTCCATGGGAATGTGTTGGGAATGGCCCAAGTTATTTAGGTGATGATGACCATTGAGACTTAGGTGAAGAGATTGTTAGGATGAGAGTATGGAACACAATACTTGGGATGGTTTTGACCATCAGGACTTGGGAAATGTGATCTCATGTGGAAATGAGGTTTCTAGATGGTTTATATTAGAAATATCTGTTTATTGATGGTCACCATTTTGGATGATGTTTCTATTGGAGTTGTGTGCACATAGATAGGACTACGTTGAGGTGTTGTTGGCCACTAATTGTGGGTAAAGGCCTCTATATTTTTGGCGACATAGGGGATGGTTTTGAACATTTTTTATAGAGGATGTTATCACCCTAGAAATCCATGGGAGATGGTATTCGGTACCATCTGTTAGGGGATGATGCTATAGTAATATTTGAGTTTTATGGGTTTGGATTATTAGAGGATGGATATCATTGTGCCTCAGGATTTCAGGCTATTGAGCCGGTGATGTTTTATTATTTATTGGAGGATGGATATCATCATGACTTGGGATATTAGGATATTGGGATATTGAGCATATGTTGAGTTTTTAATGGAGGTCTGAGGGGTTGGGGTATATTTTTGGGCATGTTGAAGAGATTCTAGTTACCAGATTGGTGACACATGATGTGTCAAATGACATAAGGAGTTGATGGTTTATTTTCAGGAGGAACCTAGGGGTTATATAGGTATTATATCCTTATATGTATTCTTGGGAATTAATCCATGGGTCCTTTCCAATATGAATAGATATTTTCCTACATGTAAAGTATGAATATATATATATATATATATATATATATATATATTTGATGGATTTTTCACAGAGACGTACCGACATTGGATGAAGTAGGTAAAACACTCACTTTTGGATGTTGAGTACAAGTGGAGAAAGTTGATTATTATTATGTGTGATTTTTTGCTATTTATTTATTTATTCATGCACTGTATAATTATGGATGTAATACAGGAACATGTTGTGGGTGGATTATTGAGTTCATACTCACACCCTATGAGGGTCCCTTGGGAAGCTTGTAAACGTTAAGGTTTTGAGATCTAGTAAGGTTCAGGATTTGGAGTTATACCTTAGTGACTATAGATATACTAATTTGATATGTTATGGATAGTGGTGGACAAGGTGGTTCCTCTACATAGAGATGAATATTCTTTTGAGTTTTTATATATGTACCTATTTGGTCGACCATGAGAGACCCTTCTCATCTATTTTATATAACCCATCTTGATGTCTGTATTTATTTAAAAATGGTATGATGCATTTGGGATTATTATAATTGCTGCTATATTTATATGCTTCTACTATTTTTATTCTGTTTCTTTTTATATTACGGAACTTCTTCCATTGTTTCATATATATTTGGACCATTATTATTATCATTAATAGAGGGTATAGTCAACCAACTATCACCTAATTGGTCCCTTTATACCAGTCAACATCCTTTGGTATACAGGGAGGCATGCTTAAGTCCTACTAGACCACCAGTTCTGAGCACAAATATAGTGAAAAACTAGTTTGGGGTGTTACAGATGGTTTTATAGGAGTTTCATTTCCTTTTTGGCCTTACTATTTAGGTTATAGTAGACCATAAATTAGGATTTAGTCTGAACCAGGTAAAGAGATCACGTTTGGGTGCCTAGATTCCAATTCATAGGGGATACACCGTGTTTTTAGGGGTTTGAAATTGATGTTTTTTTTGTGATTTTACATTTGATTGATCTCCACCTCAAGTGGAATAATTTTGTGTGATGTTATTGGATTATGAAATTTTGACCCTTGGACTAATATGGAAAGGGAGGGGTATTGATGAATCATTATAGGAACTTTGGCTCTTATGATGTGTGTATATGCTTGTGATTATCATTGGGAACCTAGAATACACTAAGAGGGGTTTGGGATGTTTAAAGTGTCAATAAAAATCTAAATAGTGTTTTCTTGTTTAGACTTTTGGTAGAATTTTACTCAGTCATCCCAGGTATGTGGTTCCTGATGAGATCATTATATTATGCTCTAAGTGTATGGTATGTATAGTTCAGCATGTATTAAGTGTAGTCATTACTAATGAAATGGGGTGAGCCATTTAAAATGTCAATAAAAAGATAAACAATGTTTTCCTATATAAACTTTTGATGGAATTCTACTAAGCCACCCCTGATTTATGATATATGATATACATGATATGTTATGTGTGACTCAATTATTAGTATTCAGGGGGGCCATGAGGTCAGATGATATGTGATACCTAACTACGATATGGGTAGGTAAGGGGAGATGAGGCTGGATGTAATGCGATATGGTTGTTGTAGGGGGGTGTAAGGGTGGTGAGATGCGCTTCTTGTTACAACTTTCGCTATCAACAATATATATATATACTGTTATGGCTATTTTGACCATGGTGTTTGGTCTTCAGCTTTATCCCACCTATATGTATTTCAGTGGAGCATTTGGAGTTTAGATATATGGTGCTACTAGAGCATCCATGAGATAAGGCCCCTAAGGGTCAAGATGAGGCTCTTGAGGGTCAGAATGATGCCCCTGAGGGTTAGGATGATTATGATCCATTGGTAAAGACTCTATTGCAGGCGAGGAATCCATAAAATAATTAATATTTTAGACCATTTTAAGGTTATCAGCTCAGGATGATCTTGGTGTGAGTCATACAGGGTATTGACAGGGGAGCTCAAGGGGTTGAGTCGTCCATGGTTTATTTGGATCCTGATTTTCAGTCTCAACACCAAAAATTATTTCATGGTGGGGGTGAACTACTGGTAGAAGAGAACTGGATCAAGTTGGTACAATATATTTTTGTTGAAATTGAGATATCCCCTGGCTAGATGCTGAAGATGGATACTTATATTCTCAAAGGACTGAAAAATAATTGTTGGAATAAACAGGTGCAAGCTGGTATACCTGAGGGACTAGCTTTGAATGATATCAAGGCTAGGTTTTTCGGAAAATTCTTCCCAGAGATGTTGAGGGTGGATAGATCACATGATTTCATAAACCTATAATAGGGAAATAAATTCATTATGTATTATGTGGAAAATTTCATACACTTTTTCATATTTTAGCATTCTATATCAGGGGATGACATCATGAGGGTGAGATAGTTCTAGGATGGCTATAGGAAATCCATTAGGGTTTAGGTGAATATCTTTAGACTAACCTAATTCTCAAATGTGTTGAATGAGATGATGATAGACAAAGTAAACTTGGAGGAATATTCATATCTAAGCTATGAGATGAATTTAGGTGAGTTTAGCGGTAATTCTACTGGTAGCTAGAAGTGAGACCATGAGGAGTCTTAGCTGGGTAGTTTGGCCGGAGACATGAGTTGTCCACTAAGGGGTGGTTCTTTGACAGTGTGTTTCTAGTGTGAAAATTCCAGTCATGTCCAAAGTCAATGTGATTTGATACCAATGGAGTACTCGACAAGTGGTTAGATGAGACATCTAAAGAGGTTCTATAGGAATACATCTCATAGATCTAGATTCTGGGACCGGGTCAGAATTAGGGATCTGATATAGGATCGAGAGTAGTATTAAGAGCTGGAATCTTGGATTATACTACATGTGTAGGTCATTTTAGGTAGAGAGAGGGACCTAGTAGTGGGGTCATTATCTGGTAGCTGGTGTAGCTCCACAGGGAGGCTATTCCTTGGGTAGTCAGGCATCAGGACAAGTGAATACTGTTGATTTGTAGGTTCAGAGTAATATGGGGTGCCGATGATGGTTATTGGTACACCATAAATGTGGTAATGGCCATTTTTTGACATGGATTATTTTGCGGAAGAGGGTGCATGTGTGATAACTAAATTAACTAAGTGATGGTTAATATGTGGGCATCAAGTATGATGTATGGATTGTATGTGGTTCATAAAAATCATGACTATGCTTGAAATGCATATATATATATATATTATGTGGGATTAATTTTGAGCATCAGATTTTATGTATGATCTTTTGGAATTTGATGAGATGAGGAACTCATTGGTGTTATATATGACATACGTACTAATAAGCATATGATTAGATGAAGGATTTGATGTGTGTTATGTGTGAGAAAGGTGTAATTGAAGACTTTATGAGGTTATGGAATGATGGTCTATCATGGGATGAATTCTGTGTCCAAGAATGGTTAGTGGAACCCTCAAAATATTTTATTTGTGGACCAGAAATTGACTGGATAAGTAGTTCCCTAGGATGGGACCACTACAAGGGGAATTGACCATGAATAAGGGTAGAACTTGTTACTGAAAATGAGTTAAGTATATTCAGTACCATCAATAAATAAATAAATATAGCTCTTAGATTATCTATCTTAAGTTGTGGAGTTTGTAACATCCCAGGTTTTTGAATCTGTGGTTTCTGCTTGGTAATTTTGAATTTTATGTTTAGTGGTTGGGACAACATTTATTTTGAGCTTTTGGATATAGAACCAAGAGTTTGAATAATTTTTTTTATAATTTTCTGATGGGGTTAAGGATTTATGAGTGCCTTGAGAGTTTGGATGGGTTTTGGGAGTGTTAACATTTAAAAGCCCAATTTCAAGAAAGACAGACAGAGGAAAATTGTTGGCACACAATTTGGCTATTCATGTGGCCTAAATTGTGAGACCTATTTTTTTAATGGTAATTATTGGCTTAAACTATGCATCCCCTTCTAGGAAAGTGTGTACTGGAGTGCAGGTGTTTAGAGTCACCCGCATGGTAAGTGCATTGTTTGTCAAACCATATAGTAGGAACATGCAATGTGTATATCCTTTGGATAGTGAGAACCACATGGTTGATGGATGGGGTTTCAAAATATGTCACTATACCATGTGAGGTGTCTATCATTTTGGTATTGATCAGCACACTAATGGTGAATAGTTTTCCAAACTGTGCATTAAGCATGCATCCTTTTAATGAGGACAAAATGTGCTTTTCTCCCTCTGGATCATCCTCTCTTTTCTCCCCTCCCAAATGCAGTACCTCCTCCAGGCCATGGAGCTCTCTTCTTCCCTCATCCTAGGGTTTGAGCCTCCATCTCTGTCTGACCTCTAATTTAATATCATTGGTGGATATGGATTCCTCTTGGTAAGGACTTAAATCCACTTACTTATATTGATTTGTTATTCTTCCATATGAATTTCTAAATTCATATGATCTCTTTTACCCATTTTTAAAAAGTATGTATAAAAATATATTTTCATCCAATATAAATCTAGTTAGAAGCTAGTATTTTACAAGTGAGAACCTATAAATATAAGGTAGGTGGTTCCTAGCTTTCTCTCTAAATATACGAGTGTTAATGGGTGTGTTATTAAATATGAACATGTGGGGTTTCAATGTGAAACCCATAATAAATTAATTATTGTATAAAAAACATTTGATTGGGGTTATAGGATGACTTTGTGCATGCCCTTATCTATTTAAATATGTTATGTCCGGTATGGTGAATTTGATCAATTGGGAAGGTTACACTAGTTTTTCAATTTAATTAATTTAATGTGATAAGTATAAATTGGTTCCTTGGGGAAGTTACATGAATGGACTAAGGTATTAAGGTATTATTGATCACCAATACTGGGGATATGAGGTTTCCATGTTGAGGGTATAGACCACGAGACTTGGGATGGTATTGATTATCAAGACATGGGATAAGTGGTCGCATACAACAATGAGGCTACTAAATGGTGTGTCTTAGGAAATGTTAGTGGTTTTTCACTACTGGAAAAAGAGGCATTTACAATGGTTCACAACTGTTGGGAAAGGCCACAGAACCATTGGGAATATTTATCCCAATGGTTCTGCAAACCATGGGGAAGTAAGCCGTTGGGAAAATTTTTCCCAACGGTTTACAAAGAACCGTTGGGATAGGTTAGAAAAATCAACCTATCCCAATGGTTAACATTAACCATTGGCATATGTTTTACCAACGATTTTAAGTGAACCGTTGGGAAAACCCAAACAAATCTCTAGCTTTTCCCAACGGTTCACTCAAAACCTTTGGGAAAAAGACAACTATACATCTTTTCCCAACGGTTTGAAACTGTTGGGAAAGAGTTTATACCAATGGTTCCATCTGAACTGTTGGTATAAACCTCCTTAGAAGACTATGCCAACAGTTTCAAACCGTTGGCATAGCCTATGTTGTGCAAATTTCACAGCAGCTTGCAATTTTTGTACAGTAACCTAAAATTTGCACAGGGGAGGAGCAGGGTCTCCATTAACCTGTGATTCTTCAATCCCTATCCTTTACCTGCAATAACCTAATAACATATACATATACAGAACAAATTCATATACATTTAACATATAATACATCCTGAAACTATACACATTCAGAATTAAATCAGAATTCATAACGTGATTATAAAGATACAAAATTTAGAATTCATTTAGAATTCATTTTAAAATTCATTTAGAATTAATTTTGAATTCATTTTTGAATTAATTTAGAATTCAATTTCAAATTTAGATGACAATTATATGTGAAATTTGGAATTCAATTCATAATTTGATCGGTTTTTCGTATACAGGTGTTTTTACTATATATGATATCCATTTTAAACAAAATACATGCACTTGGAGTAGTACTGGTCACACCATGCCTCGTATTGAGGCATGATTGACTAGTGCACGTCACACATGACCCATTGATCATTTTCCTAAAGTATCAACATATTCCGAAAGGGTTTCGTTGGTTTTTTGTATGCCAGTTATTATCACTTAAAATGTGGTTCATTTAAAAATGACATTTTTGAGTGATCCCCGCCGCACCGCGACTCGGATTGAGGTGGGGTTGACTTGTAAACGCCAAAAATAACCCATGGATTGTTTTCCTAAAGTTTCAACAGAGTCCGAATGCGTTTGGACAGTTTTTCGTATGTCAGTTGTTTAATTTCACTTAAAATGCTTTCCATTCAAATAAAAGTGATCCACTTTGAGTTGTGGCGGCCGCACCGAGGCTCAGATTGAGGCGTGGTTGACTCGTACACATCAAAAATGACCCATGGATCCTTTTCCTAAAGTATCAACACAATCTGAATGTGTTTGGTCAGTTTTATGTATTTCAGTTGTTATTTTTACTTAAAATGAAGCCCATTTTAAACTATAGAGAGAAACTTAGAGTGATCTCGGCCACACCGCGACTTGGATTGAGGTGGGGTTGACTCTTACACCTCACAAATGACCCATGGATCGTTGTCCTAATGTTTCAACATAATCCTAATGCGTTTGGTCAGTTTTCAGTATGTCAGTTGTTGTTTTCACTTAAAATGTTTTCCATTTCAAAGAAAAGTGAGTCACTTTGAGTTGTCTCGGCCACACCAAGGCTCAGATTGAGGATCGGTTGACTCATAAACAACAAAAATGAACCATGGATTGTTTTCCTAAATTTTCAATGGAATCCAAATGCGTTTTGTGGGGTTTCAGTATGTCAGTTGTTGTTTTTACTTAAAATGTTTTCCATTTCAAAGAAAAGTGAGTCACTTTGAGTCGTGGCAGCCACCCCGAGGATTGGATTGAGGTGCGGTTGACTCATACATGTCACAAATGACCCATGTATCCTTTTCCTTAAGTATCAACAAAATCTGAATTTGTTTGGTCAGTTTTCCGTATGTCAGTTGTTCTTTTCACTTAAAATGAAGTCCATTTTAAACTATAGAGAGACACTTCGAGTTGTTCCGGCAACACCGCTCCTCGGATTGAGGTGGGGTTGACTCGTACACGTCACATATGACTCATGTATTGTTTTCCTAACGTTTCAATGGAATACGAATGCATTTGGTCAGTTTTCCGTACGTCAGTTGTTGTTTTCACTAAAAATGATGTCCTTTTGAAACAAAAGAGAGACACTTAAAGTGGTTCCAGCCTCACCGCAGCTTGGATTGAGCTGGGGTTGACTCGTACACTTCACATATGACCCATGGATCGTTTTCCTAAAGTTTCAACCGATTCTGAATGCGTTTGGTCATTTTTTCGTATGCCAGTTGTTCTTTTCAGTTAAAATGATGTATATTTTAAACAAAAGAGATACACTATGAGTGGTGTCAGCCACACCATGCCTAGGATTGAGGAGGGGTTGACTTTCACACATCACATATGACTCATGGATTGTTGTTTTAAAGTATCAACACAATCAGAATCCGTTTGGTCGGTTTTTCGTATGTACTTAAAATGTTTTCCATTTTTAACAAAAGAGAGACACTTAGAGTGATCCCGGCCACACCACAACTCGGATTGAGGTGAGGTTGACTCGTAAACATCAAAAATGAACCATGGATCATTGTACTAAAGTTTTAATGGAAACCGAATGCGTTTTGTTGGGTTTTACTAAGTCAGTTGTTGTTTTCACTTAAAATGTTTTCCATTTCAAAGAAAAGTGAGTCACTTTGAGACGTGGCGGCCACACCGAGGCTCTGATTGAGGTTAGGCTAACTCATACACATAAACAATAACCCATGGATCCTTTTCCTAAAGTGTCAAAACAATCCGAAGGCGTTTGGTCAGTTTCCCGTTTGTTAATTGTTGATTTCACTTAAAAATAAGTCCATTTTGAACAAAAGAGAGGAAGGTTGATTGGTCTCGGCCACACCATGCCGCGGATAGAGGCAAAGTTTACTCGTACACGTCACATTTGACCAATAGATTGTTTTCCTTAAGTTTAAATAGAATCCGAATGAGTTTGGTCAGTTTTCTGTATGTCAGTTGTTGATTTCACTTAAAATTAAGTCCATTTTTAACAAAACAGAGGAACTTTGAGTGGTTTCGGCCACAACGAGTCTCGGATTGAGGCGGGGTTGACTTTTAAACATCACATATGAATCATGGATCTTTTTTCAAAAGTATCAACACAATCAGAAGCCGTTTGATTGGTTTGACGTATTTACGTAAAATATTGTCCATTATAAACAAAATACATACACTTGGAGTGATACCGGTCACACCGTGCTTCAGATTGAGCCGGGGTTGACTCTTACACATCGCATATAACTCATGGATCGTTTTACTAAATTTTCAATACAATATGAAGGCGTTTGGTCGGTTTCCCGTATGTCAGTTGTTGATTTCACTTAAAAATAAGTCCATTTTGAACAAAAGAGAGGGAGTTTGAGTGGTCCCAGCCACACCGCACCTCATATTGAGGTGAAGTTGACTCGTACACATCAAATTTGACCCATGTATCGTTTTACATAAGTTTCAATAGGATCCGAATGCGTTTGGTCAATTTTTCGTACGTTAGTTGTTGATTTCACTAAAAATTAAGTCCATTTTTAACAAAACAGAGGCACTTTGAGTGGTGTCGGCCACACCGGTACTCAGATTGAGCCGGGGTTTACTCGTACACATCACATATGAGTCATGGATCGTTGTGGAAAAGTATCAACACAATCAGAAGCCATTTGATCGGTTTGACGTATGTACGTAAAATATTGTCCATTTTAAACAAAAGAGGGACATTTTGAGTGATTCCGGCCACACCACGCCTCGGATTGAGGCGGGGTTGACTCGTACACGTCACATATGACCCATGGATAGTTTTCCTAATGTTTTAATAGATTTTCAATGCATTTTGTCGGTTTTTCGTATGCCAGTTGTTGTTTTCACTTAAAATTAAAGTCATTTTGAACAAAAGAGAGACATTTTGAATAGTACTGTCCACACCGCGCCTCGGATTAAGGCGGGGTTGACTCGTACACGTCACATATGACCCATGGATCGTTTTCTTGTAGTATTAACAGAATCCGAATGCGTTTGGTCAGTTTACCGTATGTCAATTGTTGATTTCACTTAAAATCAAGTCCATTTTTAACAAAACAGAGGCATTTTGAGTGGTGTCAACCACACCGAGCGTCGTATTGAAGCGGGTTTTACTCGTACACCTTAAATTTGACTCATGTATTGTTTTCCTTAAGTTTCAATATAGTTCGAATGTGTTTGGTCAGTTTGTCGTATGTCAGTTGTTGATTTCACTTAAAATTAAGTCCATTTTTAACAAAACAGAGGCACTTTGAGTGGTGTCGGCCACACCGGGCCTCAAATTGAGGCGGGGTTGACTCTTACACATCACATATGAGTCATGGATCGTTGTGAAAAAGTATAAACACAAACAGAATCCGTTTGATCAGTTTGGCGTATGTACATAAAATATTATCCATTTTAAACAAAAGAGGGATAGTTTGGCTGGTTCCGGCCACACCATGCCTTGGATTGAGGCAGCGTTGACTCTTAAACGTCACATATGGCACATGAATAATTTTCCTAAAGTTTCAATATATTTTGAACGCATTTGGTCGGTTTTCCATATGCCAGTTGTTGTTTTCACTTAAAATTAAAGTCATTTTGAACAAACAAGAGATATTTTGAATGGTACCGTCCACAACGCACCTTGGATTGAGGCGGGGTTGACTTATACACGTCACATATGAGCCATGGATCGTTTTACTATAGTATCAATAGAATCCGAATGCATTTGGTCGGTTTACCGTATGTTTGTTATTGATTTCACTTAAAATTAAGTCCATTTTTAACAAAATAGAGGAATTTTGAGTGGTGTCAGCCACAACAAGCCTTTTATTGAGTTAGAGTTGACTCATACATGTCACATTTGACTCATGGATCGTTTTCCTTAGGTTTTAAGAGAATCCGGTTGCGTTTGGTCGGTTTTCCGTATGTGATTTTTTGATTTCACTTAAAATTAAGTCCATTTTTAACAAAACAGAGGCACATTGAGTGGTGTCGGCCACACCGAGCCTCAAATTGAGGCAGGGATGACTCGTACACGACACATACCTGTCATGGATCATTGTGAAAATGTATCAACACAATAAAAAACTGTTTTATTGGATTGGCGTATGTATGTAAAATATTGTCCATTTTAAATAAAATACATACACTTGGAGTGATACTGGCCACACTGCACATCGTATTGAGGCGGAGTTGACTTTTACATGTTACATATGACCCATGGATTGTTTTCCTAATGTTTCAACACAATCCAAAGGCGTTTGTTCCATTTCCCATATGTCAGTTGTTGATTTCACTTAAAAATAAGTCAATTTTGAACAAAAGAGAGGCAGTTTGAGTGATCTTGGCCACGCCGTGCCTTTTATTGAGGCGGGGTTGACTTATACACATCAAATTTGACCCATGGATCGTTTCCCTTAAGTTTAAATAGAATCTGAATGTGTTTGGTCAGAGGGTAAGGGTCTAGTCGGGTACGCGGAGATGCTTGTCTACCTCTGGTACGAACCTCCCTCGTACCATCGGCCTAAGCACCGAAAGAATGGAATAATTAAAAGTGAACATACTTATGTACCTATAAAATCTACACATAAACAGAACATAGCCGTATCATGTCATAAAAAATAACACCAAGGATCAGACAAAATAAAAGCAGTCATCCAGAGTAATGACAAGTGCACATACAGATCAAAAGCAGCTAAAAAATTGTTTCATACATGCCATGTTTATTTCATAAAACAAAGTAAAAAAAGCAAAATGATGAAACTTTAGAACATGGGTTGCCTCCAATAAAGCACTAATATTTACGTTTTTAGCCAGATGGATGGACACTGGTCAATCGTCTTGGTCCATCAGCTCAGAACTCCTCTTCCTCTTACGAGAACTGGTGGATGTGTCATCAAGCTCACAGAGATGCTTAGTGGGATGGATCAATTCAGGAGCGTAGCGAGCGTGAATCTAGTGTGGAAGTAAGAGAATCTGGTGCTCGTCATTATCTAGATGCTGAGTCACCCGTTGTGCAAGGTCAGATGGAGACGGGACGTGCACATCGATGATCATGGAAGAGGCAGACAAGCTAGACATTGTTGGTTAAGCTGCATCCACAAATAGATTCATTTTAATATATTAGAACCTTTATAAATGTTTGTCCCATTTTTAGAAACAATTAATGTGTGAAAATTGTGGAAAATAACTTATCGGATATATAAAAATGTATTTACTCATGGGCATGATGCATAACATCTCTAATATTCCTCATTGGATCCCAATTTGAAATTTTAATCCATTATCAAATGTCTTATATCGATTTATTTTTATTTGGATCCTTAAGGTTGAACGTTTTTTGTAAAATATAGCCAAGGGAGGACAGACTAGTGACTTGGAATATAATTGGATGCTATGTGGTGAAAACCACATTATACGCATTGTTTAGGATATTATTGCGGTGGTTTGAGGATCAAATCTATATTTTTAGAGAAAATCCAGCATGTCCAAGTTTGGTGGTCAATGTTTTGAAGTGGGGGGGTATTTGGTGGTTGAGGAGGGGGATGAGGGGGATGTACAAGGTCTAAGAAGAGGAGTGGGGGCTGTCCAGGGTCCAGGAAGGGGGTGGGGGCTGTCCAGGGTCAAGGAGAAGGGGAGAAGGGGCTGTCCATGGTCCAGGAAGAAGGGGGGGGTTGTCCAGGGTCCATCGAGGAGGGGGGCTATCCAGGGTCCAGGGTGGAGGGTGGGGGGATTCCTAGCGTCCAGTTTGGAGGGTGGGGGGATTTCTAGGGTCCAGGAAGGAGGGGGACTATACAAGGTCCTGGGAGGAGGGTGGAGGTGGGTTGTCCAGGGTCCAGTAGGGGGATGTCCAAGTTTCAGGAAAGAGGGGGGCCAGGCTGTCCAAGTTCCAGGAGGGGGGACTGTCCAGGGTCCAAGAGGGGGGTGTACAGGGTCCATGAGGAGTGTGGGATCTATTAAAGGGAGGAAATCCCCAAATAATTCATTGAAAATTAACTAAACTTAATCCAAAATACATCACAATTATAATCCATCACCCAACCAACATCCAATTCATCCTAAATATCACTAACCTTCACATGCCATAAACAACACAAGCTAGTTTATACCAAATTAAAATAGAAAACAAAAATAATAGATGCAAAACATTAAAACTAAGTTAGTACTTATAGATTTAGAGTGTAGAAATACAAAATTGTTTGATTTAAGATGGATCTATGAGTGGAACGAGTTTCTAAGTCTTTGTATAGAGAGATCCCAAACGTTTAGGTCAAATCAAAATAGAAAATAAAAAAATAGATGAAGAACATTATAACTGAGGTAGAACTTACAGATTTTAAGTGTAGAACAGAAAAATTGTTTGATTGAAGAGGATGGATGGAGTTTCAGAGACTTGGTAATGAGAGAGCGTCAGGAGAGGTTCAATTTTGGACTGCAGTCAAGTGGAGGGGGACTACAATCGAGCGGAGGGGCTACTAGACACCTGAAATGGATTTAGGGGAAAACATTCCTAATGGTTTTTAAAAACCGTTGGGAATGTAGCAACATATACCAATAGTTACTGTATAACCGTTGGTAAAAGTGTCTTAATTGAGGCATATACCAGTGGTTTTACAAACTGTTGGTAAAATTCTTCATAAAAGCCTCTATACCAACGTTTTTCTTAAAACCGTTTGTATACATGACCATTCCCAACGGTTTGATAAACCGTTGGGATATAAGCGTTGGTATAAATGGGATTTCCAGTAGTGTTTTCTCACTGTTGTTGGTTGAAATTTCCATTGGAGTCATGTGTATAAAATTGGACTTAATTGTAGTAGTGTTGACCACTTGTTATGGGTGGAGGACTTTTTAGTTATAGCAGATTAGTGGATGGTGTCAACCAACAGTTATGGAGGAGGTTCTCACAGTAAAAAATCAATGAGAGATGGTATTTGAGACTATCAATTATGGGATAAGGACCACCATTATATTTGAGGCTGATGGGTTGGGATGATGGGTGGACAGACATCACCGCACCTTGGGAAATCAGGCGATTGAGATGATGGTGTGTGATTATTTATTAGAGGAAAAATATCATTGTTCCTTGGGATGTCAGGATGTTGATCCAACATTGAATTTTTAACAGAGGCTTTAAGTACTTGGGATGTATTGTTGAGCATGAAAATGAGATGCCAATTACCCAATTTGTGAAACATGAGGTGTCAGATGGAATGTATGATGATATGTCAATAAGAGGAACCTAAGGGTTTCATGGGTATGATATCCTTATATGGATTCCTAGTCATTAAACGATGGGTACTCACTAGTATGAATATATATTTACATACATATAATGTATAGAAATATATATTTTTGAAGGTTTATACATAGAGATGTCTCAGCATTAGAAAAAGATGGTAAAACACTCACTTGTGGCTATTGAGCATAAGTGGAGAAAGTTGATTATTATTGTGTGTGAGTTTATTCTATTTATTTACATATTAGTACACTATTTAATTATGGTTAAAAGATAGGAACACATTGGTGGTGGCCTAATGAGTTTACACTCACACCCTACACAGGCACCTCAAGATGCGTGTAAACATTATTCATTTGAGATCAGGTGAGGGATTAGGCTCAGTAGATAGAACTTAATGATAAAGGATGTACTTATTTTTCCTTGTATAATTAGTTGTTGACTATGTAGTTCCTTTGTATTGATATGGTCTTTATTTTGGGTTTTTATATATGTACTTATATGGTTGTCCATGGGTGACCTTGGTCATCTATTTTGTATGACCTGTATTGACATATGTATTTATTTACAAATGGAATGATGCCTTTGATCTCTTTATTACTATTTCTATTTGTATATTTTTTTTTGTTTTTATTATTTTTCTTTCGTTGTTATGTTCCTTATTCCACTTTGTTATATATATTTATAGACCATTATTATTATCATCACCAGTGGGTATAGCCTCCCCACTATCACCTAATTGGACCCTCACAACTAGTCAATAACCTTTTTTATACATGGAGGCACGCCTAATGCCTAGTGGACCACCGGTCTAGATCATAGATGTAGTGAAAAACTGGGAAAGGTGCTGCAAAAACTCCATAAATTTTTGTGATGTTTAATTGGTGGTTAAATAAAAAAGGATAACATTTCTTGATAACACTTTACAAGATTATTAAAAAATGCATGAATATCAAATCAAGAAGATTAATAATAATTGGGAAGGTTTTTTGATATTAGATATGGATGAGAAGAACTCTTTAAACATGATGTCTCTTGAGCTTGAGGTAAAATTGAGGAACTTGAAACCAACAAAATATAGAACTTTAAAAACTATTTAAAATAAGAGAGATACCACCTAAATATCAGATGAAAAAATCATCTCAAAAGTTACTCATATTGGTGGTAATATGTTCTTGAAATAATTTTCTAACTAGTCTAAAAAAAGCTCCTAGAAAAAGGTAACTCATTGGTCTAGTTATTATGGTTGTACTGATGTTATACCATGTGAAAGTGAAAGTTTTAATCTAAAATCTAGAAAAAATAGGTTGATAATAATTCAAATAATTCCACCAATACATCATATAGGTTTATTCTGGAATATATATGAAAATATACGCCCAAAATATCCAAAAAATGTGATGTTACCACCCAAAAATAGCAAGGTGCACAAGCTAACATTTATGAGCATATTTTCTCTAAATACAAGATAATAAGGTTTATTAGACACTACTAGTGTTTATAGAGGGTTTTGAATAAGAACATATAATATTGAAATAATTTTAAAATATATGCAAAGTGTAGGATTCCATAGTTAATTGGGATCATAGCTGAATAATGAATAATTCCTTATATCTAAAAGAAACACAGACAAAAACAGATTAAAGTAGCTACAAATAAGAGATTAAAATTATTGTATAATTTTTTTCCTATTTTGACACAAGATTTCATGATTTTAAGTGTGATGGTATGTACTGTACAGAAAAAAATCATATAATGGTAAGAATTGGATACCATAATAGTTGAAGAAACAATATGAAGTTGGAATCCAATCTTCCTTAGGGAGTAGTCAAAAGAAGAAAGATGAGTAAACCACTCACAAGAAGTCAGTAAAGTAATCTCAAAAGGAATTAAAAAATATGAGGGATAAATGCTTCTATTTTTTAAGGAATGTCCTCATCATGGACCAATGTAAAATATCCATGAGTGTTAAGAAAAAATAGAGGAAGTTGTAATAAAATAGGATTTAATCGAAGAAATAAACAAAAATATTGACTTAATCAAAATCAACCTTTAAAAAGATCAATAGCTCTAAGTTATTGAAAATTTGTGTAGAATGTGAAAGAGAGTGGGTTGTAATGAAGACAACTGTATGATTATCTTTCCATCCCAAGAGAAATTTGGAAAAATATTGATGAAAAATGAAAATAATCAATGGATGAAATTTATTTATTAGAAAGTTTATATAAGTATATTAGATATAAATGAAAAGCTTATGGTAAGAACGAACTCATGCTTTCTAATGGATATAAGAACTGGAAAACCAAAAGGGGGTATGACATGATGATATATCCCAATATTGAAAAAATAGTGTTAAAGATCATGGTTCAAAGATAAAACTCACCCTTTATTATATAATTGAATAATGAGGATAACCCCTCATTATTCGCTTAATTTTTATATGATGGTGATGACATGTAGTGAATTTAAAGAGTAACTAGAAATAAGGAGCTATTTGTGGGTTTTTAAGTTATAACACAAGAAAAAGAATCCATCATGGGGATCCTTTTATAAAAATCAACCAAGGTGAGAAGTGGACATTAGTGTATCCCTTGAGGGGGAGAAAACATGAAGTAGAGCTATAGATATTTTATTATTATCAAGATCTATATAGATATATATAAATAAAATATTTTGGTATTCCAATCCAACTTTTTTAACCTTTACTTGATTATATCATATCTGGTTTTTAAGGGGTTGTGATGGTTAATTTAAAAGGAAATTGGAAGATGAAACCAAATTTTGACTTGATATTTTAAATGAATTTTTTTAGTCAAGTTCTGGATATATAATTCTTAAAAAAATTATACAACTTCTAAAAATGATAATTAAGAATAGAATCACATGGAAAAATTATTTATGGTCAACCTTACTATATTGGTTAAACCACTCTTGTTTTCCATAATGGGTTATCCCACACATAATTATAGTTGACTAAATAGAGGCTCTTAGATAAGGAAATATATAGTGCCTATTATTCTCCCAATTTATTCTAGATAAAATAAGAAGAAAAAGTGGGAGGATATGTTTTTGAAGAAAAAGTGACTCCGGACCCCTAAAAACAACATTTCATTTATTTATAATTAGTATGAGATGAAAAATATCTAGCATGTAAATATATTAACTTAAAAATTACTTTATGGTATTGTTAATTATCACAAAGCGGGATATTAAAGATACCATGTCAAAAGTCATATTTGTTTTCAATAAGTTTGGTTATTTTGATAACAAGAAAATGTCAATATGTGTTGATAATTGCTTAAAGGTAGGTTGGAAGTATATTGAAGCGAAAATTCTTGATGATAAGAATAAGAGTTCCTAATAAATGCACTATTGTATGTGATGAACTTTTTATATAAGGTTTAAAGATTCAATATAGGATTGGGAGTATTTTTGATCTACTTTTAATTTTGATTATGTGGAATAATCTCATACCATTTGGTGCATTTGACCTTGAAAATGATGTAATATATCTTGAACAGATGTTTTCTAGCTATCTTGGATTAGTTTCTAGATGTATTTCCTAAAAATTTCTCAGGGTTTCCACCTACAGGAGAAGTAGAGTTTTTGATTAATATCCTACCGGGGACTAGTCTTATTTCCCTTAAGTCTTATTGGATTTCACTAACAGAATTAAGGGAATTGAAATTGCAATTGGAAGAGCTATAAAGCGTAGTGTTCATTCAAACTAGCACATATTCATTGGAATCACCAGTCTTGTTTGTCAAAAATGTGGATGAAAGTCTTCATTTTTCTGTGGATTATCAAAAAGTAATGAAGTTATAATAAATAATTACTATCCACTTTTATACATTGATAATTTGTTTAATCAATTAAGGAGAGATTAGTGGTTTTCCAAAATTTATTTGTGATTAGGATATCACCAACCGTGGGTACGAAAGGTGTATATTACAAAGAAATCTTTCAGGAGTATATATGACCATTATAAGTGTGTGGTAATGCCTTTAGTCCTTACTAATGTTCGAGTTGTCTTTATGGAATTGATGAATCAAATATTTAATAGTTATCTGAATTATTTTTTGGTGGTGTGTGTGGATAATACATTGGTGTATTCAAGGAAAAGGGTTGATCATGAGAAAAACATGGCGACAATATTGGGAATCTTATGGGATCATCATTTGTATGTCAAACTATCAATGTGTGATTTTTTGATACAAGAGGTATGTTTCCTTGTCCATATAATATATGAAATTTATGTTTCCAAAGATCCAGAGAAGATATAAGATGTTATATCTTGGAATCCACTATTTAATGTATTTGAGATTCAAATTTTCCTTGATTTATCTGGTTATTACTAACGTTTTGTTTGTGATTTTACATTACTAGATTCACCAATGAAATCTTTGACAATGAAAACTTTTTCATTCCAATGGAATGAGGAATGCCATAAGTATTTTCAAGAGATTTATGTTCACCTTACATTAGCACCAATTTTTATTTTTTTTGGAATCATGACAAGGGTACATGGTGTATTTTGATGCTTCGGGATTAGGGTTTGGATGTGTTCTCATACATGGATATCATGTTGTTTCTTATGGGTCAAGGAAGTTACTATTGCATGAGAAAAATTACCCAACACAAGATTTGGAGTTAGATGTCGTAGTTCATGCTTTGAATACCTAGCATCATTACCTCTTTGGTGAGAAATTCATAGTATTGTTAGATCATAAGAGTTTGAAATATATTTTCTCACAAATGGATTTAAACCTAAGACAAAGAAGATGGATGGAGTATCTACAAATTTTTGACTTTGAATTGATTTAATCATTAGGTAAAGGAAATATGGTTGAATATTTATTAAGAATAAATCAATATGTTCAGTTGGAGAAATAAGATTCGGATGAGTGGTGGTTGATGTTGATCTTAGTCGACATGCACTTGGATTGTAAAGAATGAGGTGAAGTTATGGGTTTCCTTCCAATTTTGTTTGTTCTTGATATGGTTGAGATGGTTAAATAGTCACATACATCCAATTCATAATTCCTTTCTATGTGGTCAAAACATAATGGTGGGGAAAATATTAAGGGATGGAGGCTGGATGAGAGTTCAATGTTGTGATTCAGAAATCGGATGGGCATACCTATGGATTTTTAGGAAACACTTCTTCATGCTTACCACCACCTGATATGGGATGTTCATCATAGAATATAAAATATGTATAATGTGTTTAAAGAATAATTTTTGGTGTGTTGGTATAAAAAGGAATGTGGATGTGTTCATTTTTAGAAGCTTAACTTGTCATCATGTTAAGACATAACATCATAGACTAATAGGTATGTTGTAGTATTTACCTATTCATGTTTGGAAATTGGAACATATAACCGTGGATTTTGTAATAGGAATCCCAAGAATAGATCAAAAACATGATTCCATATGGGTGATAGTGGATCATCTCAAAAATTCGGCCAATTTAATCTCTATTCATGAATCTCATACAGTAGAGGTCTTATGAAAAATCTATATCTGAGAAGTTTTAAAGATGCATGGAGTACCAGTTTCGATAATATCAAAAAGAGATATGATTTTTATAACTTGTTTCTATAAATCCTTATTGAAATCCCTTAGGAATCAGTTTACTATGAGTATGGTGTATCATCCTCAGATGGACTGACACTCCGAATGTACGATACAAACAATGGAAGACATGTTGCGGGATTTTGTAATAGATTCTAGTGGCCCATGAGAGGAGAATGTACGGTTAGTATAGTTATCATATAAAAATAGTTATCAATACTTGATATATATTGATCATTTTGAATCATTTTATGGGTTTCCTTACCATTCTCAACTTTTTTGGGTGGAAAAAGTGAGACCTTACTGGTTGGACCGAACGTTGTCCAAGAAACAAAATAGAATATTCAGTTGATCAAGAAAAGGATAAAGATGGATCATAGTCTTTAGAAATCATATGCAGATCATAGTTGATCATTTTTGTTGTTCCAGTTATGGGATCATGTGTCTTTAATATCTCTCCAAGGATTGGGCATCAATGTTTTTGGAATTATGGAAAGTTATATCCTCGATACATAGTCCCTTTTGAGATACTTGAATGAGTTGGTGAGGTGGAATATCAGTTGGATTTTCCACCATAGTTCCATGTGGTACATAGTTTTTTAAAAGTATCATAATTGAAAAAGTATTAGTCTAATCCTTAACATGTGAATCGAGGGATCAGGTTGACCTAGATTTGGACGCTTCAATGGTGCTTGAGCGAGTGTGGATTGTGGATAAGGAAGAGAAAGTCTGGCATGGGAAAAGAACAAATATAGTGTGGATTTTTTGGAAACATGTCTAGATTCAGGTAGAGAATTGGGAACATGAGAAGAAAATGAAAGATAAATTTCTAGAAATATTTTAGAGAAATGATTTTTTACGTTCCCGGGATAGAAAGGATAATGGTGTGGAGAATGTAGCACCATCGATTTGAATTAAGAAACCCTTAATTTATGTATTTTAAGTATATAAAGTGTTTGGGTGATGTTTAGGAGGGTTTGGAAACCTTTTAGAAAGATTTTTGGCTATTCTATAGGTGCATGGTTTCAACACAGTTTTTGGAACCCATGAAACTCCTATAGGAAACCATGTATAATGAGATAGAGGCTAATGATAAGGAACATGGTTTAGAAAAACAATGTAGAATCGTAGGATAAATTATGAAAATTTATACTATGGTATTTTTCATGGTTGGAACATGGTTTGTCTCACCATGTGGGCCAAATGTGTGAGGTTCTTCTTGAGGCAGCGACTGGCACACGATTAGCACACAATTTAACCTAATTGGGTGACTAACCGTGCATAGTTTAAAAACAAAATTCTAAAAAGTGTATATGGGTCAATATTATGTTTTAACCCCTATTTTTTCTCTAAACTGACCCTACCTCAATATTTTCTCCTACCAATGGTTTTGAAATATTTCCCTATTAAATTGGAAGCGATCTAGAAGCATTTCATGGTGTGTTAAAGCCCGATTCCCACAATAAGTCATTGTTTATAGTATTTTTTTCTTATTTATTCTTATATATATTTCCTTAAACTTCTTGGTTTTTTTATATATAGTCAGTTGTAGATAGATCAAATGTTTTTGGTGTCAACCATGGATATATTTTTCTTTTTTGATGTTAGGGTAAGAGATATAAGGTGAGTTTTTAGAAATTCAACCCTGTTTTGTTGGTGTTTTCATGTCTTTCTTCATTTGTTTCCATAATTACTAAGGTATGTGGCTTCACAATCGACTCCTCTTGTTAGAACTAGAAGGATTAATTTTATATTTATTGTTTTTTGTGAAATTTATTGTGAAATTTTTGTGCAATTGATTAATTGAATCCTTCTTTGGTGATGGTTTATGGAATTTTTCAAATTGGGTGTTTTGGTGGAAAGTGAAAATGATAACTTGATATTAAAATGATGATTTTAAAATGGTTATTTGGTTTTGATGCAAGGAAATTTGTTTTTAATAAAAGTTTTGTTTTATTAGAATGGTTTGTTGGAAAATTCATTTTAATAATGTGGTTGGTTTTATTTAAATGGATTGTTGGTATGGTTTTTGATAAAAGTGATGTTTTATTGAAATGGTTGAATTGGTTTGGGAAATTTTTTATTTGTATGTAGTTCGATTAAATGGTTATCAATGGACCAAATTGGATGGATAATGGTCCTTAAGTACCCCCATCAAAGGGAAAAATCATGGATGTGAAGTTTATGGGAAATTTGAATGGGTTACTGCAAAAAGGAAAATGAAGAAAGGTAAAATGATTTGTTTTTTTCCTTTCCTTGGAAATTAGTTTATTTTAGAAAACTATTTTGATATGGAATTGTTTGTCTTTCTTATAAATTTTTGAACTGATTTAAATAGTTTTTATAAAAATTATTATATATAAAATTTCTAACGTGTTCTATCTTAGTGGAGTAAGTAGGGAAGTCATTTGAGGAAAGCTTGCTGAGTTTCATTACTCACCTCTGCTTTGGAACTTTGGTGATCTTGTGGATACTGTTTATCGAGACACATGAAAAGGTAAAGTGTCACACTTCATTAGTGGTGTATCAAGATACTTGGGTTGTCTTGTAGAGTTGGAGCATGAAGCATGTTTGATCTTAGGAGTTATGTGGGTTTTGATTGAGTTTTGTTAGTTTTGTCTTCCGGTGTATACTTTTATATTAGTTTTATTCCACTCAGGTGTTCTTTTGTAGTTTGGTTTTCATATAAATGTTATTGTGTTGAGTTGAATAGCATTTTTTTAGGAATCGTGTGCTAGTTTATTTGGTTAAGTCATGTTTGGTTTGGTTGTTTTATATTCAAAGGGAAACTCATCCCCCATTTGTTAATGAACCCTTGAAATTTATTGGTAGCCTTTGGCATCTTGGGGATGATGCTTAAGGACAAGAATCTATTTCACATCAACTCAAGCCAATGAGGAGGGGAGGGATATTATAAATGATTTTTTAATGGTTTCATTCCATGTAAAAACCCGGAAATCTAGTGGAAAATATTTTTTTTAAATACATGGGAATTTTATGAGTCCGCAGTTTCTGACGATAGTTGATTCCGAGGCCCGGTGTGCCCGGAATCAATTTCTGATATATTTTTCGGGTATGTTCAGTAAATGTACGTGCGAGATTTTATATCTTTTGAACCGGGGATCAGAATTGAAATCCAAGGACACCAATGAACTCGCAACACCGATATTCGCTTAAGGAGACCTTTACCGCAGTTGCGTTTTATCGGGAGAGGAAGTTAATTTTTAAGGATATTTAATAAATTAAATAAAAATTATGTGTGACATAATTTAATTTAAGTGGTGGTTTTATCCACCAAGGGGTAGTTGGAGGTGGGGCCCACCCCCACATAACCTCCCAAGGGATGATATTTTTTGGTGGGGCCCACATGATCTCAAACCCCTCAACTCCCCTTGAAACCCCCTTTTGACTCTTGAACTTCCACTTTATAGTGGAGCCTTTCCACCTTCCCTCATAATGGTGCCAACACAAGGATTAATTAATGCCTTAATTAATTAATTTGTGGTGTTATGAATTCTTTTGAATTCTTTTGAAATGCATGGAATCATTAAAATATATGGAGGCTATTATTTATTTTTAGTTTGGTTGCCATAATCTTTGTTGGGAGAACTAAGGAGAGGAGGAGAATCATTCATCCAACAAGGAATGTGAAGAACACGAAGAACATCCTTTCTCTCCAATGAAAAATGACAGACTTTTCTTCTATCTTTTTTAACCGGAGCAAGGAAGGGAAGCACCGCCGCCCACGAAGTACACCGAGGGGGTCGGCTCGACTCGACTTCACTGAGCTCTACTCCCTCCGACATCAACGGAATGACGTCGTCTTCCCGTGACATCGTGAAACGATCTCTAGTTGCAAGGTAGGGGGATTTGATTATTTCTAAATGTATAAAATTATACCCTCATTGTTCGATGAATGTTTTGGTTCGTCGTTAGCCAATTGATATCTCCTAATGCAGAGGGTGCGAGCCGAACCAACATGGCCCGACGCCCCTCTGTTGGTTATTGTTGATTGATGTTGGAGGTGAAGCCGAAAGGGTGCGGTGCTGGCGCACTATGCCGGAGAGGAACCACAGGATGGAGGAGGCGGCGGTGTAGGCGACGGGATGCGGCGGCGGCAACAGCAGCCATGTATTGGCCGCATGAAGGGAGACCGGCGGCCGTACGGGCCGCCCTGACCGCGGGACAAAAGGATGGACGATCCAATCGGTTAGCGCGCAAGAGTCGCGTCGCACGAAGTGGCCGCGTGGAGGGAGATCGCGGCTCACGGACCGGCCGACCGCCTATCGGCCAGGCTGGAAAACCACGACGCCCACAGGCGCCGCGCGGAGGAGACCGCGGCCCGCAACAACAGGTCGCTCATTAGGGAGAACCGGCTGGTCACCAACCCGCCGGGATGGTGAACCGCAACACCCAGAGGCGCTGTGTGGAAAGAACCACGACCCAATATGCGGGCCGCGTGCGCCGGTCAGAACCGGCGGGCAACGACCGACCGGGTAGGGGAGTGGCGGCATCGTTTGCGGCCGCCAGGCCAACCGGACCGGCCCGCAGTGTGGGCCGGGTCCGCAGGTGGGCCGCGCCCCACCGGGCCGAGTCGGACCTGCCGATCCGGGCCGATCCGACCCCCAACCGGGTCGGACCCGCCGAGTCAGGTCGGGCCGACCCGCCAGCCCACTAGGCTTGACGGGTCGGGCCCGACTTCGCTTAAATACGAATATCTCCTAAACCGCGTGTCCGATTGACATGTCGTTTGCGGCACTATGACCCTCACAATGAGGAAGTACTTTTGCGATACTCTAAGTGAGTTATGCTCAAATTTAGAAAATGGTTGGGTTTGGATCGAGCGTAAATCCAACTGGGCCCCTTGAACGGAAATGCCATTAACTTTCAGACCGAGCGTCCGATTGATGCGTCGTCTATCACATTGGGTTCGTTTTGATGGGACAGATCTACGGGATACATCAACTCAAGAGTTCATAATAGTTTATTTATCAACACTTGACTCAAGGAGCAGACCCTCCCGGAATCGAGCATATTGTGTGCGGGAACCCTAGTTCTGGCTGCGACGACTATTGTACCAGAATCCTACATGGGTTCGACTGCGACGAATGCTGTACCAAAATCCTACGTGGGTTCAATAGCGACAACTAATGAACCGGAATCCTACATGGGTTAGACAATGATGACTACTGAACCGGAATCCTCTGTGGGTTCGACAGTGATGACTACTTTACTGAGATGCTTCGTGGGTCCGACTGTACCGACTTCTATTCCTGTATCCTCTGTGGGTCTGACAGAATAGCTGGTCCTGTATCCTGTGTGGGTCCAACAACTTAGCTGGTGCGGTATCCTGTGTGGGTCTGACAACTTTGATAAATCAATGACTATATCTGATCATCTCTATCACTCTACAAAATATGTAAACCTATGTGAGCTGAGACTTGTCTTTCAATCATTATCAACGATGTGATTGACCATAATTTTTTTGTGGAATAGGTTGTGATTGAGCTCGACAGTTGGATCCGGAATGAGATAGGTAACTTAGGTATATGTATGGGAATATACCTAAGTAGGGTTGTTTGATAATTCATGATTGTATCTATCTACTGTGGTTTATCCTTTGTGGATTTTGGGAGACCTTCGGGGGTCTTGGGGTCCCCTGCTGTGTATTGTTATACTCACCCCTGCACGGGCATCACCTGAACCTTGTTGTGTTCTGTGAAGATGACGAAAAATAGTGATCGAGGATGAGGGTAAAGGATGGAGGCTGCTCGGAGCTGGACTAGACAGGACGTACCATAGGGATGAGTTGTTCGAGTTCAATACCTACCATTCTGGTAGGATTCCCATGTGGACGATCCAGGAAATATTTTCCCTCTGTACATGTACTTTTACTTGTTGTTCAGTTGGGTTTGTATACTGGCCCAATTACTTTCAGCATACCTTACTTTTCTATTTTAGTACTTGTTTCCTCTACTTCTTGTGTTCAAACTGTGTGTGTGTTATAGATTAAAAGGCAATTTCTTCCCATTTTATCAGGATTATGCCTTTAATGATAGTTTCCAGCCCCTGGCCAATGGAGGGCGGGCCTAGGGTAGTCACGGCACGGGCCCCGAGGACGGGTCGTGACAAATTGGTATCATAGGATTTGGTTCTACCGTAGAACTTGGACTCTGATTCTTTTAACAGAAATAGTGTTAAGTGTTTGGAGTATGGTTATTAGTTTAGGGATACTGGTGTTGGTGCAGCAGCCGATGAATCCATACACTAGGACTCTGACTTCTGATCTCCAAATCAGTGCACAAAAACACTGATTGCGCATGTGTTTCCTTTGAAAAAGTTTTCTTCGTGATTACTTTGTGTCATCTCACCGGGTATACTATTTTAACTGTGGCACACTTGTCTCTTTTAAGAATGGCCACACAATGGAATCTAGCTAGGGTTCCGAGTTTCATACGATATGGTAGCCCACTGAGCGACGATGCCTCATTGCAGGGCCCCATCACAGTAGAGGTACAAGTGGTACCACGAACCACTGGGCCACCAATACCACCAGCTCCAGCAGTAGAGATTTCATGTCGCCTAAGTGAATTGCACGAGTTCCAGCGCTAGAGGCCACTTAGGTTCTGTGGAGAGACAGACCCACAGGCAGCTAAGGATTGGCTATAGGTTGTCGTGAGAGTTTTCAGATTAGTAGGGACACCATCCAACCTCTTAGTGATCCTTGTCGTGAGTCTCCTGCATGTAGCAGCAGACAGATGGTGGAGCCTGATGCTCTAGGTGCATATTGAGGCATCATAACTCTGGACAGACTTCGAGAGTCTCTTCTGCTCGGAGTTTGTTTCATCCACCCTTCGTGCGGTGCGGATTCAGGAGTTACTTCATTTACAGTAGGGCAGCATGACAGTAGTTCAATACTCAGCGAGGTTCACCGGCCTCTCACACTACTCCACGAATATGGTACGAGACTCATTCTTCAGGGCCCAGACCTTTGAGCAAGGACTCTGGCATGAGATCAGAGCTTCGATGACTCCCCTCAGCATTCCGACATAGGCGGGGGTGCTAGAGCGAGCCCTTCTATTGGAGAGTTTTCTCGCTGAGTAGTCACCAACAGCAAGACCCACCATAGGGTGACATGTAGCAGAATATTCTTGAGCCAGCAGTAGACAGATGATGCAGAGGTCCAAGCGGACCAGGCCATCAGGTGGGCGACCCCAAGATACTGGTTTGGTTGTGCGGGGCACAAGAGACAGAGCTAGCTATACGAGGAAAATACAATGCTATGCATGTGGAATAAAGGACCACATGGCTCGTGACTGCTCGACCCACCATGTAGATGAGCAGCAGACATTAGAGGGACCTCCCAGGCAGAGGTATAGGTTCGACCGTGGTGGTCCACCGGGAGCAGGCTGACGTGGTAGAGGAGCTGGCCGAGCAGTGGGTGGTGGACGACGTTTCGAGGCTCTACCACCACCACCACCACCAGGAGGTCCACCCCGACCACAGGGAGCTGGAGGATAGAGGCGGGATCATCTCCAAGCAGTCGAGGCCTACGATCACGATGCACTTGAGATGATTCGAGGTACTATCTGTGTCTACTCCACCCTTGTTGCAGTACTTATAGACACAAGTTCGAGTCATTCTTTTATTTCCACTACCCTCGTTCAGATCTCATAGATTCTGATGGGGCTGTTGGCTTGATCCTTATGGCTAGAGACTCCTACGGGAGAAGACTCAATGATTACGCACTGGTGCCGGCAGTGTGAGATTACTCTATGAGGTAAGAGCTTCGATAGAGATCTTCTTGTAGTGGCGTTGAGGCCTTATGACATCATCTTGGGTATGGACTGGTTATCCACAGTTCATGCTCAAATTGAATGTATTAGGCGCAAAGTGTGGTGTATCCGCACGGATGGGACCAGGTTCACCTTCACCGGCGAGAAGGGAGCCTTTGCAGTGCAAGATGGATTTATATAGAGGAAGGGGCAACCGATCACACATTAGTTGGCTAGTCTCATCCTCGGAGTGGTTTATGTGTGGAGTCCGAGTTTTCCTGTTGTGGTGGACCAGTACATGGATGTTTTCCCTGATGACGTTCCAGGACTACCTCCTCACAGAGAGGTAGACTTATACATTGACCTGTACCTCAAGACAACACTGATATCTACTCCAGCATATCGGATGTCTCCCGTCGAGCTTTGTGAGCTGTGGGTACAGCTAGAGGACTTGCAGGGGAAGGGATTTATTTGACCCAGTGTTTCACCCTGGGCATCTCCGATTTTGTTCACCAAGAAGGAGGATGTGAGCTTGCAACTATGTGTCGACTACCATTTCCTGAATCAGGTGATCGTGAAAAACAAGTACTCACTCCTGATGATTGAAGACCTCTTTGATCATCTCAAGGGAGCACGATGGTTCTGAAAGATAGACCTTAGATCAGGCTATCAAAAGCTTAGAGTTTGAGATGAGGATGTGTAGAAGACGGCCTTCAGGTGTCGGTATGGCCACTACGATTTCTTGGTTATTCCCTTCGGCATAACCAACGCTCCAACAGTGTTCATGAGTCTCATGAACCGGATCTTCCAGCCTTACCTCGATCGCTTTATCTCCATCTTCATCGATGACATACTGATTTAGTCGAATACTTAGAAGGAGCATACCTACCATTTGTGGGTAGTACTGGATATAATCCGAGATCACCAACTATATGTTAAACTCTTGAAGTGCCAGTTCTGGATTCGTGAGGTTCACTTTTTGGGACACGTCATCTCGGAGGTTGGAGTTGCAGTGGATCCACCGAAGATCGAGGCAGTACTTTCTTAGGAGCCACTCAGGAGTGTGATGGTGGTGCAGAGTTTCCTGGGACTGGATAGGTACTATCGGAGATTTGTGCCAGAATTCTCCAGAGTTGCAACACCACTTTCATCATTGACGAAGAAGGGGAAACCCTTCGTGTGGTCAGATAGATGCCAGTAGAGCTTTCAGGAGCTGAGATAGAGGTTGACCAGTGCGCCCATCTTGAGGATACCATAGGAGGGCGTAGGGTACGTAGTTTACTGTGATGCATCAGGGACCGGACTCAGGTGTTTCTTGATGCAAGACAGAACAGTGATCGCGTATGGTTCACGACAGTTGAGACAGCACGAGCAGAACAACGCTACCCATGACCTGGAGTTAGCAGCAGTGGTCTTCTCCATGAAGATGTGGCCACACTATCTGATGGGAGAGCGTTTTGCAGTCTACTCTGACCACCAGAGTCTTAGGTATATCTCCTCGCAGAATGACCTTAACTTAAGACAATGACGATGGCTTGAGTTCCTCCAGGACTATGACTTTGAGATAGTCTATACTCCTAGGAAGGGGAACGTTGTAGTAGATGATCTCAGCAGGAGATGAGGCATTCAGCTGCTAGGAGAGGCGACAGAGCAGCTGGCTGCGTTGCAAATATCCTTTGTGGATAGAGATGGAGCAACCTTTCTACAGTCTCTCACAGTCACTCCTCCACTTCTACAACGAGTCAGAGCGGCACAACGCGGGGACGATGAATGTGAGACGCGACGAGCTTAGATATCCTCAGGGAAGGAACCTGATGGGTTTTTTGAAGGTGGGGAGTACGTCATCCTCTTCAGAGGATGTACCATGGTACTAGTTGCACTATAGAAGGAGGTGTTGATGGAGTTCCACACTTCCCCTCTAGAGGTACATCCAGGAGTGGAAAAGATGTATCAAGACCTCAGAAGACAGCACTGGTGGCTGGGTATGAAGAAGGTGGTAGCAGAGTTTGTCTCACGATGCCTCACTTGTCAGCAAGTGAAGGCGGAGCACCAACTTCTAGCAGTCTTGGTTCAGCCCTTATAGGTCCCATAGTGGAAGTGGGATGAGATATCCATGGATTTCATGATGGGAATTCCACTTACATCCAGAGGACATGAATATATCTAGGTGATTGTTGACCGAATCACCAAGTCGGCCCACTTCCCACCGATCAGAGAGCAAGGCTCAGTAGAGAGCTTGGGATGCCTCTATATACAGGAGATCGTACGACTTCATGGTGTTCCATCAACGACCGTCTTCAATCGAGATGTCTGTTTCACTTCCTGGCTATGGAAGGGGTTGCAGGAGGCTTTCAGGACACAGATTCGCTTGAACACTATCTTCCATCCTCAGAAGGATGGTCAGACTGAGAGGATCATTCAGACTCTCGAGGACATGCTCTGTGCATGCGTCCTTGACTTTGGTTGCAGCTAGGAGGATCACTTACCCTTAGTAGAGTTTTTGCACAACAAAAACTACCCCTCCACCATCAGGATGACACCTTATGATGCACTGTACGACCGACCTTGCAGATCACCACTATGCTGGACTGACCCAGGGGAGTCAGTACTTGTAGGACTAGAGATGATTCAAGCTATGACGGAGAAGGTAAAGATCATGCAGGAGTGGATGAAGGCTGCAAAAAACAGACAGAAGTCCAAAGTTAACAGGAGATAGAGACCACTAGAGTTTGAGGATGGTGACCACATCTTCCTATGGGTCTCACCTCGATGAGGTCTACGGAGATTCGGTCGAGGCAGCAAGTTATCTATGCGATTCAACGGACCTTTTCAGGTCCTCGGTAGAGTAGGTGAGCTGGCTTACTGCCTGGCCCTTCCACCTTAGTTGCACCGAGTGCACGACGTCTTCCACGTATCATAGATGAGAAGATATGTGCACGCCCTGTCCCACATTATCGACCACAGGGAGCTAGACATCAATGACGAGGCGACATTCATGGAGGTTCTAGTGGAGATTGAGGATCGATAGGAGCAGGTCCTACGTGGATGGTCGATTCCTCTAGTGTGCATTCGCTGGCAGCACAGGAACCTCCAGGAGAGCACATGGGAGGAGGAGGCTCAGATGCGTACTCAATACCCCCATTTGTTCCCTTAGTGTGTGACGTAGCTTATGGGGACGTAAATCCCTGAGGTGGGGGAGAATATTAATACCCGCGAATCCTGTGGATTTTTTTAAATACATGGTAATTTTATGAGTTCGTAGTTTCTGACGGTTCTTGATTCCGAGGCCCGGTGTTCCCGGAATCAATTTCTGAAGTTTTGTTTGGGTACATTCAGTAAACGTACGCGCGTGATTTTATATCTTTTAAACCGGTGCTCAGAATTGAAATCTGAGGAAAGCAATGAACTCACATCACCGATATTCGCTTAAGAAGACCTTTACCGCAATTTAATTTTATTGGGAGTGGAAGTTAATATTTGGGAATTATTAATAAATTAAATAAAAATTGTGTGTGACATAATTTTATTTAGGTGGTGGTTTTATCCACCAAGGGGTAGTTGGAGGTGGGGCCCACCCCCACATAACCACCCAAGGGAGGATATTATTTTTTGGGGCCCACACGAGCTCAAACCCCTAAACTCCCCTTGAAAATCCCTTTTAACTCTAGAACTCCCACTTTATAGTGGAAATTTTCCACCTTCCCTCATAATGCTGCCAACAAAAGGATTAATTAATGCCTTAATTAATTAATTTGTGGTGTTATGAATTCTTTTGAAATGCATGGCATCATTAAAATATATGGAGGCTATTATTTTATTTTCAGTTTGGTTGGCATAAGCTTTGTTGGGAGAACTAAGGAGAGGAGGAGAATCATTCATCCAACGAGGAACGTGAAGAACAAGAAGAACACCCTTTCTCTCCAACGAAAAACGACGGACTTCTTTTCTATCTTCTTCAACCAGAGCAAGGAAGGGAAGCACCACCACCCATGAAGTACACCGAGGGTGTCGTCTCGACTCGACTTCACCGAGATCTACTCCCTCCAACATCAACGGAATGATGCCATCTTCTCGCGACACCATCAAACGATCTCTGGTTGTGTGGTAGGGGGATTTGATATTTCTAAATGAATAAAATTATACCCTCATTCTTCGATTATTGATTTGGTTTGTTGTTGAACAATTGATATTACCTAATGCGGAGGACGCGGGCGAAACCAACACGGCCTGATGCCCCTCCGTTGGTTATTGTTGATTGGCATTGGAGGTGAAGCCGAAAGGGCGCAGTGTCGTCGCACCACGCTGGAGAGGAACCACGAGATGGAGGAGGCGGCGACGGTGACGACCAGATGCTGTGGCAGAAATAGCAGTCGCGTACTGGCTGCATGAAGGGAGACCGGCGGCCGTACGGGCCACCCGGACCGTGGGACAACAGGCCGGTCCGCGCACAGGAGTCACGGCACACGAAGGCGCCGCGTGGAGGGAGACCGCGGCCCGCATCCGTGGGCCTCCCAGGCTGGAAGAACCGGTCGACCGCCTACCGGCCGAGCTGGAAAAATGCAGCCCCCAGAGGCACCGCGCGGAGGAGACTGCGGCCCGCAACTGCGATCCGCTTGGTAGGGCGAACCGGCCATCCACATGCTGGCCGGGCTGGAGAACCGCAGTTCCGTGTGGGAAGAATCGGGGCCTGCTGTGCGGGCCGCGTGTGCCGGGCAGAATCGCCCGGCCGGGCAGGGGAGAGGCGGCGCCACATGGCACCGCCGGCCAAACCGAACCGGCCCGCAGCATGGGCCGGGTCTGCAGGTGGGCCGCGCCCCACCGGGCCGGGCCGACCCCCCAGCCGGGTCGGACTCGCCGAGCTAGGTCGGGCCGAGCCGCCAACCCGCTGGGATTGACCGGTCGGGCCCGACTTTGCTTAAATACGAATATCTCCTAGACCGCGCATCTGATCGACGTGCCGTCTACGGCACTGGGACCCTCGCGATGAGGTGGTCCTTTTGCAATACTCTAAGTGAGTTATGGTCAAATTTGAAAAATGGTCGGGTTTGGATCGAGCGTAAATCCATCCGGGCCCCTGGATCGGAAATACCAATAACTTTCAGACCGGGCATCCGATTGACGGGTCGTCTGTCGCATTGGGTTCCTTTTGATGAGACAGAACTACATGATACATAAACTCGAGACTTCATGATAGTTGATGTATTGACACTTGAATTTAAGAGAAAACCCTCCTGGAATCGAGAGTATTGGGTGTGAGAACCCTAAAGCTGGCTGCGGCGACTATTGTACCGAAATCCTACGTGGGTTCGACTGCGAAGACTAGTATACCGGAATCCTACATGGGTTCGACAATGATGACTACTGAACCAGAATCCTCCGTGGGTTTGACAACGATGAATACTAAACCGAAATCCTCCGTTGGTTCGACAGTGATGACTACTGTACTGAGATCCTACGTGGGTCCGATAGTACTGACTTCTGTTCCTGTATCCTATGTGGGTCCGACAAAATAGCTAGTCTTGTATCCTGTGTGGGTCCGACAGATTAACTGGTCCTCTATCCTGTGTGGGTCTGACAACTTTGATGAATCAGTGACTACATTTGATCATCTCTCTCACTCTATGAAAGATGTATACCTGTTTGAGCTGAGTGTTGTCTTTCAATCATTATCAACGAGGTGATTGACCTTACTTCCTTTGTGGACTGGGTTGTGATTGGGATCGAGAGTTAGAACCGGAATGAGACTGGTAACTTAGGTATATGTATGGGTATATACCTAAGTAAGGTTGGTTGATATTTCATGATTGTATCTTTCTACTGTGGTTTATCCTTTGTGGATTCTGGGAGACCTTCGGGGGTCTCGGGGTCCCCTACTGAGTATTGTTATACTCAGCCCTGCACGGGCTTCGCACACACCTTGTTGTGTTCTATGCAGATGACGGAAAGCAGTGATCGAGGCTGAGGTTGACGTATGGAGGCTGCTCGGAGCTGGACTAGATGGGACGTACCATAGGGATGAGTTGTTCGAGTTTTATACCTACCCTTTAGGTAGGATTCCCTGGTGGACGATCCATGAGTTGTTTTCCCTTTTTACTTGTTCTTGTACTTGTTGTTCAGTTGGGTTTGTATACTGGACCACTTACTTTCAGCACACCTTAATTTTATATTTTAGTACTTGTTGTCTCTTCTGCTTGTGTTCAGACTATGTGTGTTTGAGTTACAGGTTAAAAGGAAATGTCTTCCTTTTTTATTTGGATTACGCCGTTGGTGCTAGTCGTCATCCTCTGACCTATGGAGGGCGGGCTTGGGGTAGTCACAACACGGGCCCCGAGGATGGTTTGTGACATTCCATGATATTTTTTATTAATACTATGGATATTTATTGGTTTTTAGTATGTGATTTCAAAGTGAAAAGTGTATTTTCCTCAAGATATATTCTAGTGATCTTTTAAAAGTAATTTAATCTATGTCAAAATTATTTGTTCAATATGATACATTATAAAGGATACAATCTTATAACACCATCCACCATATTTACATGGATGATTTATTATTAGTTTTATTAGGTAATGTTTGGAAATTATGTATTCTAGTTCATCCAATACAAATATTTATTAATTATTATGTCAAGATGATTAAGTTGTATTTTTTATTCATAAGATAAATTTATATGACTTATTATATGATAGGTCGGGTTCCGAATTACACATTTCCTTAATGTATCAGTAGGTTTAATGAAATAAAATAGATTTGGTATTTGGCTGAGGCCTTATAATATTTTTATAGATGTTCTAGCATGTGGCCTTCATGATATTTTTTGATGTCCTGACATAGGTTCATAAAGGTAAGTTTCAAATGTTTGAAACTATTCATTCCATCGTTATGAAATTATATATTGATGATATTTTTTAAATATATTAGATATGAAAGGATAAGTATTAAGATATTCTGATTATTAATTTTGAATTATTTGATTATCTTTTTTTTTCATTCAAGGTCAGCTACTAAAATAGAAAAAAAAGAACAAATCATAGAGGGAATTAGAAGACTCAACTGACCATTCAATGAGAGTTTTCTGTTTTCCTTCATCAGAATCAGAAGGAAAGTGTGATGGAGAAGCACCTGGATCATCATCCAGCACTAGATCAAGATTTTGCAACTCGGGCATCAATTCTCTAGTACAGAACTCATTGTACTCACCGATGTCTCCTCCTTTTTTCTTCACCTCCAAAACTCTCAAGGATGGGGTCAATTCTAATACCTCCGCAACGATCGTCAATGGCCCCTTGACCCCTTCCCCAAAACCCTCCAAGTTGACCTTTCAGTCCTTCTTCCTCACTGAGAAGCTCACAAACTTTTCAATATCTTCTAATTTTGATATGATCTTCGGCACGGGCACCCCCGACACGAACCTCAAATCATCTTCCTCCTCTTCAAACAGCCCGGAGAGATCAAAACCCCTGGAGAAAGATATGATATCGAATGCGTTTAATCTTTCCGGTCTGAGAAGCATCACCGCCCTTCAGATGCCCTCCACCTCCGCCTCTGCCTCCGACTCCGCCTCCGACGCCCACTGGTCATATAAATCCCCAAACCTTCTTCTACATTCTAGAGCTTGTCATCCTCGATGTAGAATTTGATATGCTTGAACCCTTTGTTAAACCATGGATCCTCCATGATTTCAGGAATCATCGTTCGTTTTTCAAGATTATGGCGAGTAGGCGAGACAACAATTGAATGACCTCAGGGGAGAACCATCTAGGGCACTAAAATTCCCCTCTGTAGATCTTTCAGTACAACGCAACGATGTTTTGATCGTGGAAAGGTAGATAACCGGCCATCATGACGAACAGAATGACGCCGCAGGACCAGAGATCGACCTTCGTGGCAGCGTACCCCTTCCGAGCGAGGACCTCCCGTGCGACGTACGCCAGAGTTCCGCAGAAGGTGTGGAACAACCCGTCATGCTTCATCTGCTCCAATACGGTGCTCAATCCAAAATCAGAGACCTTCAAACTCCCATCATCACCAAGAATCAGATTCTCCGGCTTGAGATCGCGGTGGAACACGACTTGAGTTTGACAAAACCCTACCACGAAGATCAATTGATGGAAATACTTTCTGGCGACGGCCTCCTTCAATCGTCCCTTGGCGACCTTTTTGAAGAGCTATCCCCCCTCGATAAACTCCATCACGAAGTAGATTTTGGTCTTGGTCTCCATACATTTCATTCATATATTTTGAAGTATTTTGAGGAAATGATCTTTATGAGTTAATTGATATTATTTCCAATATTTAGATTGTTTGACTGGTTTTATGATAGGTTATAGGATACGACCAATATTTGAAAGAGGAACAAAAATAAAAAAAATTATAACATGAAACACATTTTGTAAAAGAAAATATAGCAACATGACACCACAATTTTAAAGTGAAGATAGATTTGGAAGTTGGAATGGAGATTGGAAGAACTGGAGAGTTGTAGTATTTTCAAACTAGGAATAAGAATATTTTATAGGGTAACATAGGGATATGTCGATTTTTTCATCACTGCAGTAGGCTCGAGAAAAATGATTTACGTCATAAACATGATATTTCCTCAAATGGCCCGAAGGCCTTCATTTTTTATTGATTTTTGATAACCCACCTTTCAAGGGGTAAGGTGGGACTCTTACAAGTCCCGTAGGCGTAAGAATTACATGTCACATATGCCTTGGAATAATTCATTGCCCGTAGGCTTCAAATATTACATACAACCCAGACTAACTACTTTGAACTGCTCCTCCCCAGCATCTTCATCGTAAAATTAGCTCTCCACCTTTGCATGACTGTTCGACTAGGCCTTCCCATGCATGCAAAGGCTTTTCCCGATGGCAGGTGTCATACCCTCTCATTCTTGCAAGCCGTTTTAGCTTCTGCTATGGTGAAAGCTTCTCGATCCTCCTTCTGAAACTTGTTCCTTGTAGGTTGTGTGGTTTGCATTTGCACTAAAGGTGGCCCGAAGGCCTTGAGGTGGCCCAAAGGACTTACTGACCCGAAGGCCTGGGTGGCCTGAAGGCCTTAAAGGACTCGGGGACCAAATCGGTGGCCCGAAGGCCCTAACGGGGGCATATTCCCGGCTGCTACAGTGCCAAACAATGTCTACTACAGTTCCTGCTACAGTACCTGCTACAGTTCTGCACAGTTCCTACTACAGTACCTACTACAATACTGCTACAGTACCTAGAAATTATCCCCCACCTGGATTTGATAAACATGGCATTTACATCATTAGTTTATCGATAAAAAAGATAATTTAGCCCATAAAATCAGCATATTATATAAGACTACATTACAAAGAAATGAAGACGGAACAACATACATTATAAATTAAAACACTTTATGGCATGATTTAATTGAAGTATTGTATTTGGAAAATCTAGGCTACACTTCTTATGTTGTAAATTTCTTATTTATGATATAAACCCACTATTGAAAAAGATTTTTTTGGGCTGACATGAGGGATTTTGGAGGAAAACCTCATATATTTGAGCCATGCTGCCACCCAAAGGATGATTGACTAGTACCAAGATGATGGCTAGATGAAGAGAGTGGGAACCACCTAAGATCCATGTTGTTTCCACTATTCTTCATCAAGTAACCATTTCTCGCTTCCTCCTCATGGTTTCCATGAGCGAGTAGATCCTTTGTGCTAGATAACATGATTTTAGTGGGATTTTTGATTAGGGATTGGATTACATTTTATATTCACGTATGAGGTAATATAATATTTCTTTTCGATTCAAAATCTATTTATTTTTGAATTTCATGATCATTGCTTCATTATTGGATGAATCGTTTTTGTTGCATCAACAAATCCCATTGGGTTTTATGTGACTATTTCTCAATCTAGCTTTATTATGTGTAAATAAGGTTTGGGTCACCTAATCCAATAATCAGACTAAGTAGTTCACAATATGCTCATACTTATTATTAGATTAGTGAAGGGTATGCATGCCAAAGATCGTTAAATACCCAATTATGATATAAAATTTGAATGAACATGAAATAAACTAAATCTCTATCACACAAAATTGAAATCCCTTGAACATGGAACACTCTATATTTTGACTTCAAACCCAAATCTGTTTTCATTCATCTTTACTACTCTCTAAAATAACAACAATCAATCTCTTTATTTACATGTGGAATATCAGACCATCCTTGTTGGTTTTACACTCAAACATTCAAATTACATTGACTGAAAATTAAATTCGTTATTAGAACACTTTTGAGGAAAAAGTGGAAAACCATAACAGTATAGTCAAGTAGTGTTAAATACAATAAGAAATGATGAAATCCTTAAAAACAATATTGAAGTTATTAAATTAAATTACCTCATATAGCCTCTAATTAAGAGAAATTACTTTCATGTTTGGTTCATCATGGACTAAATCTTCAAAATGGGTATCTAGATTATCCCACGTTTGAATGTATTCTTCTACATTAATCTTTCTCACATTGAAGTGAGATGCTAAAATTTAGTCTGGATTGTTGATCCAAGTCCAGTGTTCCTCGTTAGTTTTAACACATAGTTCGATTTTGAGGATTCTATCAACCTCTTCCTTTGAGGAATTTATCTGGATTGGATCTCTTTGCAATTAAACATTAGAATTTAATATAAGTACGAGATGTTTTCCTTTTATTTTTTCCATCTCGTACTTATTTAGTCCCCTCCACCTTTCCCTCTGCACCTCCCTACCCTGTTGTTGTCTAATGTTCACTCTTTCCATTCTTTGGGGTCGGGCTCTTCTTGCTTTCCTGAACATGGATGAATGCACCACCATTCTTCACCTTATATCTACTAGAAGACCTTATTTCCATCATTTTAGGCAGCTGAGAATAATCCTATCGACCTTTAGTTATTTTCCCTTTAACCACAATACATCCCCCCAAAACATGATTCCCTTTACTCCCCTTATTCTTCATCAAGCTATATAATCCTCTATCACATGTTCCATCCACACTATTAATTGAGAGTTGACTAGAAATATTTGCTTCATAATCATCCTCATAATAATATTGATCTTCTTTGGGATTTTCAACTAGTGAAGTTGAGTGCATACCCATACCAGTCTGGCAATCCTGAGTTGGGAATGAGGATTTAGCTCAAGCTAAATCTTTATCCTTCTGACCCGGTTCATCCTCAACCAGCCCTGTAAAATGATTTCTCATATTTGTTGAGAAAAGTATTGTTATCAACAATACATAATAATGTTATTTAAAGGGGGAGTTTATATTAATACTCTATCTTTTTATGTTAATTTTGATGCTCACAAATACCCTTAATTATTTTCTAATGATTTTATTTAGTATTTTGCAGGAATTTATTAATTTATTTTACTCTTGAAATGACAAGAATTTATTACTTATTCGGGAACTGTTTTAGCGCGTTCTAGAATCACTGTTCATACCTTACTTATTCAGGATCTGCTTTAGCGTGTCTTGGAATCACTGTTCATAACCTATGTGGATAAACATAGCATAAGGATGAAAGGAGTGTATACCTTTTGAGATAAGAGAAATGTATAGTTAATCAACCATATATTATCAGCAAAGTATGGAAGAAGAACCTTACGTTAGGAAGGAACCTTACTTTTGGGTTATCAAAAAAGTATGGAAGGAGAATTGTACGTAAGTATTAAACGTTACATTTGTTTCTCAAAAGTATGGTTCATCAACCTTTCTTTTGTAAACAATCCTACGTTCTTTGAATGGATATTTTATATTTCGTCTGAGAGTTGAAGAAAAAGTATGGATGATCAACACTAAGTTTATGATCAACCTTACATTTGAAGAAAGTAACATGAACCCTACGTTTATGTTCAAACTTACGTTGTCAACCCTACGTTTGGAGGCCACGTTATCAACCTTAATTTTGGCATCAGAAAGTTTGAAAGAAGATATTTTTATGCAACGGTCAGCAAGCTGATTGGTAGGCGAATATCAAGCCGAATTTATTGTCGATTTTAAAATACGACTTTGACCGATTCAAAGTCGTTTTATCAATGGATTAAAGATTGAATTAAAAGGATCTTTTAATGTCGAGTCTTCAAGGAAGTTACAACTACTCTGTAAATTAATATTTTTGAATATCGCAAATCAAAAGGTGACTTTTATGGATCTAAATGTGCAGGGGATATGGTAGGCTTTATTATATATGTTTTCTTTGAAACACCAGGAACATGAGTGTGGTGACCAATCTATTATTCAAAAAGGTGGAAAATAGAGACTGCAAAAAGCACTCTGTTCTGTTGATTTAGAAGGAGCGTCAAAGATCTGTTTATTTAAGAAGAAGGAACTCGATAGAAGATTCACTTGTTCTACATCAAATATCTACTGTGGATCTACTACTGCTGAAGTTTTGAATTATATCTCTATATCTATTGCAACCGGATCGACTCAGAACTACTTCGACTTGAAAATCAATATTTCTAGAGACGATGATCCATCTGCTATCAATTGCATTCTTTTGCAATTTTGAAGATCAACTGGAAAAGTTCTTTCTAATTTTTTTTTATCTTGAGTAACCAGCTTCTCGTACTAAGTTGAGTAGGTTCGTGTTTGAACAAAAAGGCTTTGTTAGCATGAAAATTGTAAAGGTGTCAACTGCCTGTTTTTTAGTTGTTGGAAGGTCTGTGGAAAAGAGGACCACATAGTGAAAGTCACCAAGCTCATGGAGTTAAGCATTGGTGGAGTGTACTAGGAGAATTCTATTCCCCGAACCACTATACATATATGTGTCCCTACATTTACTTATTCCACTACATGATCAAATTTGATAAAGCATAGAGGAGAGAACTCGTTCAATCAAAGAGTTAACGAGAAATCTGAAAGACACAATTCACCCCCTCTTGTGTATAATCTGTATATTCAAGATCCAAAAATTGGTATCAAAGGTGGAGCTTCTGATAGGGCCTTAGAAATCTAGAAGCATTTAAATATTATACAACATAGCATCATGACTGATACAAGACAAGGTATGTCAATGGTTGGAGCACCATATTTTAATGGAGACAACTATGACTGCGGGAAATCACGCATGATAATATATCTGAAAAACCTCGGATATAAAATCTATTCAAATATTATGACTCCTTACGAAATTCCTGAAAATCCCGAGACATGGAGTGCTGCTATAGAGGCAGAGTATGACATGAATTAAAAGGCTATGAATGTAATCATCTGCTATCTAGGACCAGATGAATTTAACAGAGTATCTCAGTGCCCGACAACATATGATATGTGGAAAACAATAGCTTTGGCGTATGAAGGAACAGAAAATGTGAGACAAATGAGATATGCAACTGCCAAATTGAAATTTGAAACTTTCAGAATGTTTGAAGGTGAAATAATTACCCAAATGAATGGGAGATTGGTTGAAATTGTCAATAATATAATAGTTTTAGGTGAACCTATCAAGAAGGCTGATCAAGCATTAAAATTACTGAGGTTACTTCCTACTCGATGGAATGGTATCTCTATTGCAATTAGACAATCAACAACTGTCAAAAATCTGACCCTGAGAGAGAAGATTGGTATGCTTATGATGTACGAAGCTGAAATGAAAGATGAGGCAAATGAACATAAAGTCTACATCAAAAAGGATGATACTGCCTTGAAGGTAACTTCACAACAAAAGAATATAAAGATGAAGAATAGAGAAGTCAAAGCTAAATGAAAGAGCTCTGACTCATCAAACTCAGATGAAGAACTGGCTCAACTAGCCAGAACATTTAGAAAATTCTATAGAAATAGAAGAGAATTTAAAAAATCATTTAAGAGAGATGATAAAGAAGTAAGATGCTATGAATGCAAGAAGATGGGGCATATCAGACCAGATTACCCACAATTGAAAGATTCAAAGAAGAAGAAATTCTTCAAAAGAAATGATCATGAGAAGAAAGAAAAGAAAGCTATGAAAGCCACTTGGAGTGTATCTGAAGACTCCATTAGCTCTCCCGAATCAAGATCAGAGAAAGAAGAAGTCAATATAAAAGCAAACTTGTGTTTAATGGCAGAAACCGATGAGGTACACTCATATTACTCCTCTGACTCAAATAATGAATCAAATTCGGAATCAAGCTACACAAATGAAAAACTTGCAGTCTACTACAATATGTTTGAAGAAATATATGACTCACTATTTAAGAAACATATGTCACTAAAGAACTTACATAAAGTTGTTTCAGATGAAAGAGATACATTGCTGAAACAACATAAGGAATTAACTGATAAATACAATTCTATTAACACTAACTATATTAATTTTTAATCAAGAATAAAAACACTACAGGATGAAGTAGAATTTTACAAATAAGTTTCATTGGTTTTTACAAAAGGAGAGAATTCATTAAATGAAATTCTTGGAAAAACTATGATTTAAAAAGGAGAGATTTGGAATTGGTAGTAAAAGAGAAAAACCTAGGCTATATAAAAATTATTTTCTTCCTAGATCTAAAAGGGTTAATTGTAGCTTTTGTGGGAAAAAGGGACATATAGCTAAAAAATGTTTCTTAAGACAACCTCAAATTTGTGGTATAAAGAAATCATATGTTTCAAAAGACTTATATGATTCAGCTAATTTTAAAAGAACAAAGCAAGTATGGATTCCCAGATCATTGCTAGCTAACACCCCTGGACCCAACAGAATATGGGTACCAAAGCAATTTGATTGAATTTCTTTACAGGCAGCAGGCCACTAGAGTAGAAAAGAAATATGGTACATGGACAGTGGATTCTTAAGACATATGAGTGGAAACTCATTGAATTTTTCTTCACTCACTCAAAAGGAAGGAGGACTTTTCACATTTGGTGACAATGAAAAAGGAAAAATCATTGGCATTGGAACTGTTGGAGATCCAAAAACTGTCTCAATCAACAAAGTACTTTATATACAAGGATTAAAACACAACCTGATAAGTATCTCTCAAGTTTGTGATTATGGATATACTGTTAATTTCACTAACAGTTGTTGTACTGTTTCTAAAGATAAACTATTTAAATTTAAGGCACCAATAACTGATAATGTCTATACTTTGGATTTAAATTCCTTGTGTAAACAACAAGTAAAATTCTTGACTGCTAAAGTAAGTGAATCTTGGATCTGGCATAGGAAACTTTGAAATTGCAATGTATATTTTTTACATAAATTATCTAAGAAACATCTAGTTTCTGATTTTCCTAGTCTCAAATTTGAAAGTGACCGATTATGTGATGCATGCCAACTTGGCAAGCAACACAAATCATCATTCAAATATATTAATAAAGTTGCTACAACTAAACCTCTAGAACTTATATATATAGATTATTTTAGACCTTCCAGAGTAGCAAGCTTAGCTGGTAAATTATATGATTATGTATTAGTTGATGATTATTCTAGATTTACTTGGATTTTCTTTTTGAAATTTAAAAATGAAGATTTTACTTTATTTGAACGTTTCTGAAAATCTGGTTAGAATGAAAAAGGTTTTAATATAATCTCATTGAGAAGTGATCATGGTGGAGAATTTGAGAATCAGGAATTTAGTTCCTTTTGCTCAAACATGGGTATTAAACATACCTTCTCTGCACCAAGAACACCTCAACAGAATGGGATTGTAGAAAGAAGAAATAGATCAATTCAAAAAATGGCTAGAATTATGTTAAATGAATATAGCCTACATATATATTTTTGGGCAGAAGCTATAAATACAACTTGCTATAAAATTAATAGAGTTTTAATTTGACCTATTTTTAAAAAGGCACCCTATGAACTATGGAATAATAGAAAACCTAAAGTAAATTACTTTAATGTTTTTGGATGCAAGGTCTACATCTTGAACACCAAATATAACATTGGTAAGTTCGATCCAAAATCTGATGAAGGTATTTTATAAGGATATTCTGCTACCTCCAAAGCTTATAGAGTCTATAATAAAAAGTCAAAGATTGTTGAAGAATCAGTTCATGTGAAATTTGATGAATCTGATCCCTTTGAGAAAAGGACATATCAAATGGATGAACCTGACTCTAATGATAACATGAGAATTGAGAACTTGAAGAATGATTTTGAAAATGATATAAAAGAAATTCAGTCCAGTTCAGAGGAAAATGATACTGAAGAACCTTTAAATGTATTGCCTAGACAATATAGAACCCTAAAGAATCACCCTTTAGAAACTGTGATAGGTGACTTAGAAACTGGTATTCAAACTAGAAGAAACTTAGGAAACCTAGTGGAATTATATGCCTTCCTATCCCAACAAGAACCCAAGACTATAGAAGAATCTTTAGATGATGAAAGATGGGTAATAGTAATGTAAGATGAATTAAACCAGTTTAAAAGAAATGAAGTGTGGGAATTAGTGGAAGGACCTAAGAATTATTCCGTAATAGGAACCAAATGGGTCTTTAGAAATAAATAGGATGACCAAGGCACAATAACTAGAAATAAAGCAAGATTGGTCGCTAAAGGATATAATCAAGAAGAAGGAATAGATTATGATGAGACTTTTGCACCTATATCTCGGTTAGAAGCCATTAGAATCCTTTTATCCTATGAATCTTATATGAATTTTAAATTATTTCAGATGGATGTTAAATCTTCCATTTTAAATGGTTATTTAATGAAGGAAGTTTATGTTGAGAAACCTCCTAGTTTTGAAAACTCTCAAAAACCTGATTCTGTTTTTAAACTTACTAAAGCTCTTTATGGCCTTAAACAAGAACCTAGAGCTTGGTATGAAAGATTAGGTTCTTTTATTTTGAAAAATGACTTTACTGTTGGATTGGTAGATCCAACACTCTTTAAGAAAACTGTGAAAAATAATGTTTTATTAGTTCAAATTTATGTTGATGATGTAATTTTTGTATCAATTAATAAAAATCTTTATCATGAATTTTCAAAATTAATGCAAGAAGAATTTGAAATGAGTATGATGGGAGAATTAAATTTCTTTTTGGGTCTTCAAATATTTCAAAAAGACTTTGGAAATGTTTTAAATCAAAGAAAATACATTGCTGATTTACTTAAGAAATTTGGACTTGAAAACATCAAGCCATTTACAACTCCTATGCGTACTAATATAAAACTTGATTTGGATGAAACTGGGAAATTAGTTGAAAACAAGATATATAGAGGTTTGATTGGTAGTTTGTTATATCTTACTACTAGTAGGACAGATATAATGTATTCAGTATGTATTTGTGCTAGATTTCAATCAAATCCCAATGAATCTCCTTTAACTGATGTCAAAAGATATTTTAGATATTTAAAAGGAACTATTTTTCAATCTCTACGTTATCCTAAAACTTATGATTTTAATTTTATTTCTTATTCAGATGCTGACTTTGGAAGTTGTATATTAGATATAAAAATCACATCAGGAACATGTCACTTTTTAGGAAAGTATTTAGTGTCATGGTCTAGTAAGAAACCACATTCAGTTTTCCTATCAACAGTCGAGGCAGAATATGTTTCTGCTGGCAGTTTCTGTGCACAAGTGTGGTGGATGAAAAACACTCTTATGGACTTTGGATTGAATTTTAATAATACACATATTTTATGTGATAATACAAGTGCAATTAATATTTCAAAAAATCCTATTAATCATTCTAGAACTAAGCATATTGATATCAAACATCATATTCAAAGAGATCATGTTCTTAAAAAGGATATATCTTTGGAATTTTTAAGTACTGAAATTCAATTAGATGATATTTTTACTAAACCACTCCCCACTTCAAGGTTTGATTTTATTAAGGGGGAGCTAGGTTTATTTTATTTTAAATAAAATTTTATTTTACAATACTAGTTATTTATTTTTATTCTGCTTAAAATAATTTTTCTATTTTGTTTTTTTAAACAGAATAAGTTTCTTTTCCCCACGTAATATATTTTATTTATTTTTAAATATATGTAATGATTATTAAAAAAACGGGAATCAAGGCTGTCAGATTCCTTTCAAATTTGAAACCATTTCTTTTCCCCAACAAAGCCCTTTCGAACCCAAAAACCGCATACTGTTGCACACCCCTGATCTTTGAATCTTCAAAGCCTAAAATATTCAAACCTTCATAAATATACTCAGAAATGGAAAATACCAAGTGAGCAGATGAACCCGAGAGCAGTGACGCAAAGAATCAAAAGACAATTAATTTTTTTCATCAAACAGACATCTAGTGAGCCACCAATCAGAACACTATTAAATCAGATGTCAGAGAAGTTGTCAGTGTTTATAGTAAAAGAGAAAAGGATGCATGAGTTTTTAAGGGTCAATTTAATCGAGGATATTGATATGACTCAGTAGAATAGAGTGCTCATTATCAAACTTGGAGATGGGATGATGAAGAGACTCATGGAACAGTTTACAGAAATCAAGTCTACAATCCATAGGAGATAGAACCTATTGACTACCTTGCCCAAACCTTGATTCATGTGTATATCTTTGTTATGTACATACTGCTGTTTTTGAATGAAAATTTACTCTATTGTTTATTTGTTTCTTTCTCTATTTGTTTATTACTGTTTTACATTAACATATGCCAGTATATTAGATTACCTTACTATTAAACAGTTAATTATAGCATTTACTAATGTTTAGTACAACATCAATCTGTGTTCTATTCCATATTTTATCAATCTTTTTGATATCACAAAAGGGGGAGAAATTTGGATAAACACAACATATTTTTATTTATCTTCTTGGGAGAAATTTGGTTTTACATTTATCTTATTGGGGGAGAAATTAAAAATGGATAAATTTAAGGAAAAATTAATATTGTATTTATCTTTTCAAAATTTCAAAACTATATGTAATTAATTTTATAAGTTGATTTCATTAATTATTTTATGGGTTTTGTGATAATAAAAAAGGGGGCGACTGTTGAGAAAAGTATTTTTTCAAAAATACATAATAATTTTATTTAAAGGGGGAGTTTATATTAATACTCTATCTCTTTATTTTAATTTTGATGCTCACAAATACCCTTAATTATTTTCTAATGAATTTATTTAGTATTTTGCATGAATTAATTAATTAATTTTACTCTTGAAATAATGAGAATTCATTACTTATTCGGGAACTGTTTTAGCGCGTTCTAGAAACACTGTTCATACCTTACTTATTCAGGATCTGCTTTAGCATGTCTTGGAATCACTTTTCATACCCTACGTGGGTAAACGTAGCGTAAAAATGAAAAGCGTGTATACTTTTTGAGATAAGAGAAAAGTATGGTTAATCAACCATACGTTAGCAGCAAAGTATGGAAGAAGAACCTTATGTTAGGAAGGAAACTTACGTTAGGGTTATCAAAAAAGTATGGAAGGAGAACTGTACGTAAGTACTAAACGTTACGTTTGTTTCCCAAAAGTATGGTTCATCAACCTTACTTTTGTAAACAATCATACGTTCTTTGAATGGATATTTTATCTTTCGTCTAAGAGTTGAAGAAAAAGTATGGATGATCAACCCTACGTTTATGATCAACCTTACTTTTGAAGAAAGTAACATGAACCCTACGTTTATGTTCAACCTTACGTTGTCAACCCTACCTTTGGAGGCCACATCATCAACCTTACGTTTGGCATCAGAAAGTTTGAAAGTTGATATTTTTATGCAACGGTTAGAAAGCTGATTGTTAGGCGGATTTCAAGACGGATTTAAAGTCAATTTTAAAATACGAATTTGACTGATTCAAAACCATTTTATCAATGGATTAATGATCGAATTAAAAGGAGCATTTTATGCCAAGTCTTCAGGGAAGTTACGACTACTCTATAAATTCAAATTTTTGAATTTCGCGAATCAAAAGGAGACTTTTATGGATCTAAATGTGCAGGGGATATGCTCAGCTTTATAATATATGTTTTCTCTGAAACACCAGGAACATGAGTGTGGTGATCAATCTATTATTAAAAAAGGTGGAAAACAGAGACTGCAAAAATCATTCAGTTCTGCTGATTCAAAAGGAACGTCAAGACTCTGTTTATTTAAGAAGAATGAACTCGATAGAATATTCACTTGTTCTACATAAAATATCTACTGTGGATCTACTAATGCTGCTGTTGTGAATTATATCTCTATATCTCTCGCAACCGGATCGACTCAGAACTACTTCGAATTGAAAATCAATATTTCTAGAGACGATGATCTATCTACTATCAATTGCATTCTTTTGCAATTTTGAAGATCAACTGGAAAAGTTCTTTCTAAAATTCTTTTTATCTTGAGTAATCAGCTTCTCATATTAAGTTGAGTTGGTTCTTGTTTGAACCAGAAGGCTTTGTTAGACTGAAAATTGTAAATGTGTCAACTGCCTGTTTTTTAGTTGTTGGAAGGTCTGTGGAAAAGAGGACCAGATAGTGAAAATCACCAAGCTCGTGGAGTTGAGCATTGGTGGAGTGGACTAGGGGGATTCTGTTCCCTAAACCACTATACATCTATGTGTCCCATGATTTTACTTATTCCACTGGTTGATCAAATCTGATAAAGCATAGAGGAAAAAACTCATTCAATCGAAGAGTTAACGAAAAATATGAAAGACACAATTCACCCCATCTTGTGTATAATATGTATATTCAAGATCCAACAATATTTATACATGGGATTATGTAATGAGGCCTCTCTTTACCCTATAAATCCGAAATTACTCTCTCATAAATCTTATCACCTGGTGAAACACATTCAGAAACATCCAGAACCTGCTCCTTATGAGTGAATCCATTGTTGAGGAAAACTACCTCCAAGTCAAGTTCCACAGAAGCTATTTCATGTATATTCTCTGCTCCTCTTAAGACAGATGTGTCCAAAATCGACCTAGTGACACTCGAGACTTGTTTCAGACATGAAAAAACTTCCACCATCTTTTGATTATTGACCTTCTTGGTTGCCTCATACTGATTGGATGCCTTTTGTTCTAGCACAACCTATATCTTTGAGGGGTGATGAGTACCCATTCTTATGGATTTTGATATGCCTTTAGAATGATCCTTCCCATAAGGCCTCAACTATACAACTTCAAGGTTGTTGCGACTTGATAACTCCCTTTACATAGGGTCCTACACCTGTCTATTTCAATGAACACTATGGAGGGCTAAATCCTAATGATCTAGTCGACCATAGAATGCACAATGATATGTCCATGATTCAAAGAAAATAACTTGTTTCCACCAGAATTCCTCTCTTACTATTATCCACACCTAGTCTACCAGGGTCTTCAAGACATCAACTAGCACACAAATGTGTGGGGAATCAGGATGGATCACAACATCTCTACAACTGTTGAAGTAAAAAGAAATGACCAGCCACGTTTTTGAGTAACCCCAAGAAGGGAGGGTTTTGAAAGGGAAGTAAGAGCTTAGGGAAGAATACCCAAATAATTGTCACTAGAGTGCCTCACTTCATAAAAAATCAAAGGTCCACCGAATAATATAGAAGAAACATCTGTTACATTTTCAGGGAACTTTTGGCGAAGAAATAATCAGACCACCCATCAATTCAAATCTGATCATAATATGGCTGTTGTGTAGAATCCCCACCACCACTCATTCCTATAAACCCCGGGATCAAAAAAACCGATCGAACGCATCTACTAAAGGTCGGTGATGAAGGAATCAACCACTAAGGAAAGAATCTCAAGCCTAGAAATTTATCTTAGTATTTTTCTATCTCTATTCACCACACCATGATTTTTGGATTAAGACACTGATTATTGAGATGATTTCATACCCAATCCAATTTTCTAGACTATCGCACGTGGATATGAATGATCATATATGGATTTTACTTGAACTTTTTAATACTTTTATATTTAATAATGTCTCAAATAATTTAGTACATTTTAGTTTTTTATATTATCTTTAAATGAAAATAATGAGAATATATCCAAATCCTTGCTTATCATTATATTTATATATATCATGAGTTTGTGAGAAACTTTCTAACTTGATTCTTCCCACCCTAGAAATCAATGAGAATTAGCATTAAAATATTAAATTTTAATTAGTTTGATTATTATTATCTTTATAGTTCTTTATAATGGTTTAATAATTTAACTTTAAATTTCTTACATTATGGTATAGAAATATGAATGAAAATTCAAACATTTTCAAAAGGGCAGTCACAAGAAACTTGGTCAATTATAGCTACTGTATCTCTAGGATCCCTAATGAAAAATTCACCCGAGGAGAGATACAACCTTATGGATAAGATCACCAATAATAGATTCTAGAGGAAGTTAGAAGCCACAAAAATTCACGACATCAACTTGGTGGGAAATATTTGGATGGTTTCCAAAATAGAATCCATGATGAGGAAGATAAATGTGATGATGGGTCTTCAAAATCAACATGGTATGTATACTAAGGATTTAAATTTTAATGATTATAGTAGGAAAAAAATCATGTGTACTAGAAACAACAACCACATGTTCAAGGGTACCAATAGTGGCTATAAGGATTTCTGCAGTAATAATAATAGCATTCTTCACTTACTATCTCAGATGATTCCTTAGAAGAGACATTTGAAATTATATTAACTACAATGGGTTCTATAGTCAATGAAATTATGGAAAAATCAGTGAACCAAAATTTTTAAATGAGAAATATGAAGATTCATGTTAGTCAAATCACTAGGCATCTTAGAGAGATTTCAAGATGAGTCTTACTAATAAATACCAAAGTGATCCAATAGGAAGATATGAAAAAAATAACTTTATGAAGATGGAAATTCAATAAGGAAAACCCTACTAAAATTAAGAGAAACCAAGAATAGAAGGATGATAATGAAATAGAATATTTATGAAAGAAAAAAGGATAAAGATGAAGAATAATTAGAAATGGAAGAACCTCCACCACTGTATAAGACAAATCTAATACATATAGAAAGGATGATGAAGGATAAGATATAAGCTCAATGTGGTAAATTTATGAAACAATTTATAACATATAAAATTAATATTCCTTTTTCAAATTCCCTTATCAGTATTCCTACATACTAAAAGTTTAATAAGGATATGTTGACATATAAAAGAAAGCTAGAGGGAATTATAACAATATCCCTCAAAAGAGAATGCCTGTATGTGTCATAAAAGGACCTTACCAAGAAGTAATAATATCTATGTAGTTTTTCAATTCCCATATAGATCATTTCTAAAATGTTTCATAGGGATTTATGTGATTTAGGTGTGATCATTAATATCATGTCAAACACCACCTTCAATAGATTTGGATTAGAGGGATTGATTCTGATAAGAGTGTCACTTCACTAAGAATATTCAATAATGAAATTTCCATGATTACTGATTCAATACATTCTGATAAAAGTTGATGTCAAGACCTGTCCCCCGGGTCTTGTGCCATGACTACCCCAAACCCGCCTTCCATAGGCTAGGGGCTAACGACTAGCACTGAAGGCATATTCTCTAAAACTGGGAAGACATTGCCTTTATAACCTGTAACACACACAACCAAGCACACAAAAAGATATGAACTTAAGTAAACTGAATAGTAAACAGAGTGAGTACAGTAAGTAAAAGGGGCCAGCATACAAGCCCAATTGGAAGGTACAAGAAACTGAAAGTACAAGTAAATTGGAGAAAAAAGGAAGAGAACTGCTGGGTCATCCTCCGAGGTTCCTACCTATAGGGTAGGTATAGATCACCTCCATACCACTCCACGTCTGTCTTTCTACTATGTGTACCGACTCGTCATAAGGTCTTCCTCTGGGCACCGACCAGTCCTGGTACCCTCAGTCTCGATCAACGCTGTCTGTCATCTACACCAAACACAACAAGGTGTGGGTATAAACCATGCAGAGGTGAGTTTAATGATACTCAGTAGGGACCCTGAGACCGTCAAGGTCTCACAAATCCACAAAGGATAAACCTCCAAGCATGAAGTCAACTGTTAACCTTACTTAGGTATATGCCTATACATATACCTATGTTATCAAGTATACTCATCTCAATCATGAGGAAACATAGAGTCTAACCCAAAATCCCAAAGCTCAACTGTTCCAAAAATGAAGTAAAACCACAAATTCAAGTACCACATAGGTACGCCACAAGGGAGAATACCACCAAGGTATTACCACGAAGGAAAAGTACCACATAGGTACGAACTATTCTCATACTAGGTATAACTTAAGTACAATAGTAGAGATGATTAGATGTAACTACTCAATTATATTACTCTAGAAAGAAGCTGACCCACACAGGATTGCTTGGAGCTGACCCACACAGGATCTCTAGGAGCTGACCCACAAAATATCTCTAGGAGATGACCCACATAGGATTTCTAGGAGCTGACCCACACAGGATCGCTGGAAGCCGACCCACACAGGATCGCTTAGAGCTGACCCACACAGGATCGCTAGATGCTGAGCCACACAGGATCTCTAGGAGATGACCCAAACATTATTAATAGATTCTGAACCACATAGAATCGATAGGATCTGACCCACACAAGATCACTAGATGCTGACCCACACAGGATCACTAGGAGATGACCCACATAGGATCGCTATTCATTCATCTCGTCACAGCCAGCTACTGGGTTCCCGTACTAAGCCTACTCATCTCCAGGAGGATCCACTCCAGAAGTCACAGGTCGATTATCTAAATGCAACAAAGTTCAATGAGGAAGTAACCAAAAGGACCGCCATGTCATAGGGGTCTCAACTTAATAGACGGTGCGTCGTTCAGACGCCCGGTCTGTGAGTTATTAGCATTTTAGTCCCGGGGGTCCAGTTGGAATCATGCTCAATCCAACCTGACCGTAACCCATCTCAATACAAATATCTAGTGGGGTATTTATCAAAGGGACCATATCAATCCATGGTTCCCAGCACCGCTGACGGTTCGTCAAATGGACATTCGGTGCCAAAGTTATGGCCCAAGTAAAGTATAGGCTCGTATCAGGTCCGGGTCTGGTCTAACCCAGTCGGACCGACCTGACCAGACCTGGCCTGGGTCGATGCGGTTCAGGTCAACCCGACATGTGGTGTGGCCCAGCCCACTGGGCAGCCCGACAGACCGCAAGGGCCGCGAGAGGCTGCAGAGGCCACTTGTGCCGTGGGGCGGCCGAGGCCGTGGGTCAGCTCGGCTGCAGACAACGGCTCGACCTCTGGGGTGCCGCGAGGGCGTGGGGTGGCTTATCCCGGACCAGGGCAGCTCAGTTGGGAGGGACAAAACCATGGAGTGGCTCGGCGCGGTGGTGCCGCGGACAGTGGAGTCGCGGGGCGGCGACCCGCCCGCAGGGCGGTTCGGCAGCAGATGACGGCCCTGCCGTGGGGTGGCGGCTCAACCAGGGGGTTCGACCACGGATGGTGGCGGCTCGGCCGTGGGGTGGTAGTGGCTGCGAGGTGGTTCCATTGTGCCATCACCTTCTTCATGGCCGGTGGTGGTGTTGACCTCCATTCTCGTGCCCCACTGTGGTTCGTAGTCATTCCTCCATCACAATCAACAATTAATCACAAGGTTTTCGGAGAGGACATGCCATGTTTGTTTGGCCCGCACTCTCCGCATTAGAGCGGTATCAAGCCGATATAATTACTTCTTGAATTACAAAGAATTATCAAGAACGGAAAGATAGAAGAATTTCAAACAACCATCCTACCTTGGATTGTTTGATGACGTTGGCACGAGAAGGAAGTCTAAGAAGGCAAAGAGAGTGCCTACGATCGTCACTTCCGAAACCATGCTACGATGTCAGGCTCGTTCGTCGTCCTCTTCCTTTATTTTTAAAGAACTTTCTTTGATGGTGTTCTTTGTTGTAGGATGTTAGAAAGAAGAAGTCGAACTCATGCGTCGGCGTTCTTCTTTGGAAGAAGTGTAAGCTTCCAAGAGCTCTCCCCTTTGCCAATACTTTCCCTAAAATGTAGAATATCCAACTGTAGTGTTTCCCCAATTTTAATTATTGGCACAATTTTAAAGGGGGCTAATTAATTACATAGGTTGGCATAATAAATTAAAGGGGGTGACACCATTTAAGTGGGGAAAGTTTAAGAGGCTTCCTCTCACTTATGAGGGAGTTCAAGGGGTTCAAGGGGTTTTAAGCCTCAGGTGGTCCCCACCACAATAACCACTCATGGGAGGTTTGTTGAGGTGGTCCCCACCACCATAACCTCTCATGGGAGGTTTAGTTCAGGTGGTCCTCACCTATGAAACATACTCATATAATATTTACAAGAAAAATAAAAAAAATGTTACACAATTTTATTTTTATTTTATTCTTTCACAAATATGTGAAAATCTAACTTCCAACCTCGACCTACTGCGGTCAAGGTGAAGGTCTCCTTAAGCGAATAACAGTGATGAGAGTTCAACGGTTTTCTCAAATTTAAATTCCGAGCACCGGTTCAAAAGTTAGAAAAACATGCTCACACGTATTATGAATGTACCCGAAAAAAAGTTCAGAAATTCATTCTGGGAACACCAGGCCTCAAAATCATGCACTGCCAATTTTTTTGGACTCAAAAAATTTATATTTAATTAAAATGATTACCTTGTAAATTCTGAGTCTTTACATTCTCCCCACCTCAGGGATTTACATCCCTATAAGCCACAACTCAAACAAAGGGGACAAGTGGGGGTACTGAGCACGCATCTGAGTCTCCCGCTCCCATGTGCTCTCCTGTAGGTTCACATGCTGCCAGGGAATTCACACTAGAGGTATCAACTATCCATGAAGGACCCGCTCTTGTCGATCCTCAATCTCTACTGGAACCTCCATAAAATTCGCCACATCATCGACGTCCATCTCGCCATGGTCGATGACGTGGGAAAGTTTGTGCACGTATCTCCTCAAATGGGATATGTGGAAGACGTCGTGCACCTGGTGTAACTGAGTTATAAGAGCTAAGCGGTATACCGCCTCTCCAACTTTTTCTGAGGACCTGAATAGGTCTGATGAATCTTGGAGATAACTTGCCGCCTTGGTCAAATCTCTGCAATCCTTGTTGGGGTGATAACCATAGAAATATGTGGTATCCATCCTCACACTTCAGATGTAACACCCCAAGCTTCCACAGTATGCTTCTCTTTGAATAATACAATAGCATGTGTTGTATGCAACTTCGAGATTCTAACACGCCGTGACCAATCAAAGTAGCCGTTATGAATAGTAATACCCACTTTTTGAAATTTTATACATTTTATCTTTCAAAATGGACTTCATTTTTGGATTCGGAATATCGAAATTATCCTAGGATGAAATTTTGGTACTTTACGGATAAGTTTTATATTTTGATGAATAGTGAAAATTACTAAATTTTTATTAAAAACAACTTTTTTAATCGAAATAATTAATAGTGATAAATTATGAATTTGAGTGGTTTTAAAGTATATTTAGAATATATTTTTACCATTTAATACAATTTTTATTATGGGACACAATTTCACAATTAAACCGGACATAAACAACTATCAATCTTTTGATAGTTATTATTTCTTAAAAACACCCTTTTTGTTTTGACAGCGGGAATTAATTTTAAATTAATTTCTACCACTTCTGTGTTTTGAATTTGGAAAAATGGATTCCATATTTGGAATCAAGATTTCCAATTGTGTAAATTGTAAACTTTCATTTTTATACATTTTGAATAATTACTTTGGTAAATATTTTATTTACCAAGGTTAAAGGGTAAATCCGGTAAATAAGTGTAAAAAATAATATTATAATAATAATAAATTACCCTAAAACGTGTACTAACCTTATTGGTGGATACATGTCCGACCATGGGCATCTTTGGGTCGATTTTGGGACCCCATAGAGCGACTTTTAAGTGATAGGGGGACTTTATATTAACTAAGTTAAAGTAAATACAAAAATGACATAAGAATATATCTTTTAGAAATATTTTTTTACATAGGGTTATATATGTTATATTTTCAACTATAAATATTCATTAGAAAGTTAAAAATATTTCCTACATAATGGTATTTTATTTATAATTTTTATGCATTAAATAATTTAATTTATTTATGACATAATGATGATGTAGTAATTACCGTATTAAAGAAAGATTAAGATAATTGATATTATAAATACCAAAATAAATGTAATTTGTGACTTTTTATAAATTACAATAATTTTCTAGGTTATTATGAAATATTAGGATTGTTTATATAAATTTTTTTTGAAGTAATAATTCTGTTATAAATTTATCAAGAACAAAATACCCAATAGTGTCAAAATTGACATAAAAGAGTTTTTAAAACAATTATTATATTATTAATTTATATTCAATTCCTAAAAATATAAGGTTCGTCCAAGAGACATATATCATGATAGGTGTATCATTAATGGACCACTTGGGGGTCTCTTGGGGGTATATAGTATGCTTATTAACTATATAATATAAAAATACAATGTGACATGGTAAGTGTCAAACTAATTAACTAAGAGTTAAAACTAAAAGATAAGGTTAATATAATGACCCAAACCTGCCTAAATTCTATTGGTTGAGTGGTTTTCGACCCATCCCCACGTTAAACTATAAATAATCCACTTTTGGGCCATTAGAAACTGAATATGAATTTATTATAAAATAATATTTCTAGATTTTCCTAAGGTGTCCCTCCTCCCCCTTATAAAAGAACACCACTTATAACCAATTATTCACACTTTCCAAGCCTTTTGGTTCGGCAAAACCCTGACCAAATACTCTCTCAACTTCCCTCACTTCAACCTAGAGGCCTTATTTTGATCAAAAATCCAACCTAATGAGCCATTTTTTTAAAATCAAAAAGAAGAACTCAAAGAAGAGGTAATGTTTTCACCACCCTCTTTCAAGTTCCTTTCTTCTTCAACTTCTTATTTCTTTGTTATTACCTTTATAAAATAATAAATCCAGTATCCTTTATATACTATGATGTTATTATAAATATGGTACAACCATATTCATAATTCTATCCATCCTTTGAATGACATGTCACCATACGTGCGTACGTACGACTTACCGTCTCCACGTCGTGGTGTAATTGTTATTCAATATATTATTATTTGGATGGGTATAATAATGATGTTTAATTCATGTAAATAATAAATGTAACATGATGATTATTCTTTATATATTATATTCCATCCAATTATATATTATTTTAATATCAAAAGGATGATATTGTCGCTTGTGCGTACGTACAGACAACCGTCTCCACGAACGCGATGAGATTCATTCCCCATTGTATCCATTCAAGAATAATTATCATTTGATGATGAAAATTAATGTTTAAGAACTTTATATCATTCTAGATATGAATAATATACAACCTATCCATAACAAACATGACTTATGTAACAAAACATATAAAAGAAAACGAGTAAGTTAACACCCAAAACGACGATAATACTAAAGTATTATTAACAAAGAATTATTATAGGATCATATATGATATCATAATTATTTATATTGTTATCTTATAATTTAATAATAATGTTTTAACTATTATACAGGAGGTTAACATACCATCGACTAAGGAAAAGTACAAGGTAAGGGGTTTTCATCTCACTCCTTATTCCCGTGAGATTCATGCCATATTGCCACTATTACCTTTTGTGTGGTGTATGTAATGACCATAATTGTATTATTTATGTAATACACTTTAATTTATGTGTATTTAAATATTCAATGTATGATACCTCTTTCATGGGGTGTATGTTTCATAAGTTACCAAATTGGTAAGGGTTATTTCACAATCTCTTCATTATCTGAGGTTATTTATATGTAATTATCTACTAGGACCTCTTTATCATCCACATCCATGTTTCTTAAAAATGTATTCCAAAACATTATTGCTATCTTATTGAATATGGGTTAAAGTCATTTATAACCTTGTTTGAAATTATATAAGAGGTTTATAAAGGAATCTTTCCGTTGTTTTCCAAACAAGGTCCTTTTTAACCTTTTCGACAAAATTATGGTAAGAATGTATTTTTTTAACTTATACGGTGGGTGCGGCTATTTTCTGCCATTATAAAATCTTATAAGCTTACCTTAAAAGATTATAAGGATATTTTCAAAGTAAATTTTTTATTTTATAATTATTTGACTTTTAAATGATTTCAAAAAAATAGATATTTCTCTCAAATAGTTTTATTTCATCTACGTCATCATCCTTTGATGAATTTTAAGCTTATTTGAAGTTGATTTATTATGATAAAAAACTTCCATATTGTATTTACGATTTTGTGATATGTTTGACTGTGGATGTGTTATTTTTATACCATTCATGGTTTATGGTGAAATTATTGACATTTCGTATGCTATTTTTAATACGAATGTTTATGTTATGTTGAAACCTGTTCATATGAGGAATGCATTGGACTTAATAAGTGACAGGTGGAGCTCTTTATAGCTCCTCGATGCATCGGTAGGTATCATGAGACAAACTAGTGTCTTGGCATGAGGACTTGACAAAATCTTATTTGTAGTATTGGCATGAGGCCTTGGCTATGTGGTTATGATAGTCTGGCATTATGAATTACATCATTATGAAAGTGGTTATTGATATTGAATGTGATTATTTGACTAGTAGAATATCCATGTGAATTAGTAAATGGCATTATTTAATTTTATCTTTGCCATATTATGCTGATTTTCAAGTTTAAGAGGCTTTTGTTTTAGCTATACATTTTCTTAAATGTTTATGCTTATTTATGAATGTTTCCGCTATATTATTATCCTTACTGACCATATGAGTTCACCCCTTTCAATGTTTTATTTTTCCAAGGATGTGAAGAAGTAATTTATGAATGACCTGCAGGGATAATATGAGGGGATATGAAGGCAATGTGTTGTTGTAGTAGTTTTTCACTTTATGATGTAATGTAAACTTTATGAATGTATCTAGTTATTCCAAGGCTATAAACTAATCGGTCTTTTGAGACTCGATCTTTCTTGTGATCATGCCAATATTATGTAATAATACACTGACTCTAGGAAACTAGGGTTGGGGCGTTACACCAGAGGTCTCCATATCCTATCGGCATAAGACTTATGCCTGATCTGTGTAGTATTCATCCACTTCTGGATGATCTGAACATTCTCTATGGTAGCCCATACCATCTCTGGTCCCATGAGTGATGACTCCCCTAGGTCAGTCCAACACAAAAGTGATCTGCAAAGTTTCCCATACAAGGCCTCAAAAGGTTCTATCGTAATGGTGGAGTGATAACTGTTCTTTTATGCAAACTCCACCAACGACAAGTGATCCTGTAAGCTGTGACCAAAATAGAGGACACAAGCATGTATCATGTCCTCGAGGGTTTGAATGGTCCACTCAGTTTGACCATTCATCTGAGGATGGAAGGCGATGCCTAAATGAAGCTGCATCCCGAAAGCCTCTTGAAACCCCTTTCATAGTTGGGAAGTAAAACGTGTATCATGATCGGAGACAACCGTCGAGGGTACTCCATGTAGCCGCACAATCGCCTACACATAGATATGTCCCAGGCTCTCTACTGAACCCTGATCTTTGATTGGTAGGAAGTGGGCCGACTTGGTGAGTCAGTAGACGATCACCCAAATCGAGTCATGACCCCTGGATGTATGTGGAAGACCTATCACAAAGTCCATGGATATCCCATCCCACTTCCACTCTGGGACCTCTAAAGGCTAAACCAAGAATGCTGGTACCTGATGCTCCGCCTTCACTTGCTGACAAGTGAGGCACTGAGAAACAAACTCTGCAACTGCTTTCTTTATTCCCAGTGACCAGTGATATTATCGGAGATCCTAGTACATATTCGCCACTCCAGGATGTACTACTAGAGGAGATTTGTGGAACTCCATAAACAATTTCCCATGAAGTGACACTAGTACCATGGTACGTCCTATAAAGAGGATGATATGATCCCCACCTTCAGAAAATCCATCAGGTGCCTGTCTTGTGGATATCTGAGCATGTTGTGTCTCACAGTCAGCATCCCCACACTATGCCTCCCTGACTCACTGAAGAAGTGGGGGAGTTACTGTAAAAGTCTGAAGAAAATATGCTCCATCCCTATCCACAAATGATATCTATAAAGTGGCTAGCTGCTCTGTCGCCTCGCCTAGCAGCTGTATACTAGATCTCCTACTGAGTTCATCTACTAAAATGTTCCCCTTACCAGGAGTATAGACTATCTATAAGTCATAGTCCTGTAGGAACTCAATTCATTGTCGTTGTATCAGGTTCATGTCCTTCTGAGAGAAGATATACCTGAGACTCTTGTGATCAGAGTACACTGTAAAACGTTCGTCCATCAAACAGTGCTGCCACATCTTCAAGGAGAAGACCACCACGGCTAAATCCAGGTCATGGGTAGCATAGTTTTGCTCATATTGTCTCAGCTGTCGAGAACCATATGAGACCACTTCTCTCTCTAGTGTCGGGACACATCCGAGTTCGGCCCCTGATGACTTGCAGTAGACTACGTACCTTATGCCCTCCTCTGGAAGCCTCAAAATGGGGGCACTAGTCATCCTCTGCCTCAACTCCTGAAAACTCTTCTGGCATTTCTCTGACCAAACGAAGGGTTGCCCCTTCTTCGTCAAAACTGATAGTGGTGCTGCAAGTCTAGAGAAATCTGGTACAAACCTCCGGTAGTATCCATCCAAACCCAGTAATCTATGTACCTGCGTCACACTCCTAGGTGGATCCCAAGAAAGTACCGGCTCAATCTTTGCTGGATCCACTATAACTCCAGCCTCCGAGATGACATGACCCAGAAAGTGAACCTCTCTGATCCAGAACTGGAACTTTGAGATCTTACCATCAAGCTGGTGCTCTTAGAGTGTGTCTAGTACTACCTGTAAATGGTAGGCATGATCCTCCTTAGTAGACGAATAGATCAAAATATCGTCGATGAAGACTAATACAAAGAGATCAAGGTATGGATGAAAGATCATGTTCATGAGTCCCATGAACACTGCTAGAGCGTTGGTTACACCGAATGGCATAACCAAGAACTCATAATGGCCGCACCGACACTTGAAGGCTGTCCTCTACACATCCTCATGTCGTACTTTGAGCTGGTGATAGTCTGATCTAAGGTATATCTTTGAGAACCACCGTTCTCCATTCAGTTGATCAAAGTGGTCATCAATCATTGGGAGTGGGTACTTTTTCTTCATGGTCACCTAGTTCAGGCGCCGATAGTCAACACAAAGCCTCAAGCTCCCATCCTCCTTCTGTGAAAATAGAATCGGGGCTGCCCAAGAAGAAACACTGGGCCGAATGAATCCATTCCCCTGCAAGTCCTTTAGCTTTACCCGCTACTCACGAAGCTCCGCGTGAGCCATCCGATATGCTGGTGTAGATATCGGTGTTGTCTCGGGGTACAAGTCAATGTAAAATTCCACTAATCTATGAGGAGGTAGACCCAAAACATCATCAGGGAAGACATATGGGTACTGTTCCACCACTACAGGATAGCTTAGACTCTCCACATCAACCACTCTAAGGGTAAGGCTAGCCAACTGATGAGTGATCGACTGCACTCTCCTCCGGGTAAGTCCATCATATAATGAAAAGGCTCCCCTCTCACCGGTAAAGATAAACCTGGTCCCATCTTTGCGGACACACCTCACTTTTCACCTAAAATAGTCTATCTGAGAATGGACTGTAGATAACCAACCCATACCCAAGATGACGTCGTAAGGCCTCGATGGTGCTACTAGGAGATCCCAGCTGAAGATCTCACCTCCTAGAGTAATCTCGCACTACTAGCACCACTGCGTAATCATCGAATCTGCTCCCGTAAGAGTCCCTAGCCATAAGGATCGAGCCAACGACTTCGTCAGAATCTATGAGCTCTGAACGATGGAAGTACCAAAATATGAATGACTGACACCTATGTCTATAAGTATTGTGGCTAAGGTAGAGTAGACACAAATTGTACCTCGTATCATCTCTGGAGTGCCGTGATCGTAGGCCTCAGATTCCTGGAGCTGGGCTCTCCCCTTTCCACCTGCTCCCTGTGGTTGGGGTGGACCTCCTAGTGTCTATGGTGGTAGTATATTAATCGTCACCCACCACCATCTGCACGACTAGCTCCTCTGCCACATCTGCATTCTCCCGGTGGACCTCCTTGGTCGAACCTTTGTCTCTGCCTGGGCAGTCCTTCGACCGTGAGCTGATCATCCGTACGGCGGGTTGGATAGTCAAGAGCAATGTGACCCTGCCCACCGCATGTGTAACACTTCCTATTCTTAGTATGATTGGTCCGCCTTGGGTTCCCCGCAAAACTGGTCCTTAATAATGTGGTCATCCACCTATAGGACTAGTCCTCTTGGACCTCTACGAAAAATTTCTGCTTCCAGCTACAGAAGACTCTGCTACGTGACTTTCGGTGGTGGGTCTCGCTATTGTTGATTGCTCAGCAAGGAAACTCTCCACTAAAAGAGATCGCTCTAACACCCCCGCCTATGTCGGGATGCTGAGTGAGATCATCGAAGCCATGGTCTCTCATCTGAGCCCATTCTTGAAGGTCTGGGCCCTGAAGAATGGGTCCCACACCATATCTTTGGAGTAGTGTGAGAGGTTAGTGAACCTCACTGAGTACTGAGCTACAATAATCTTACCCTGCTGCAGATGAAGTAGCTCATGAATGCGCACTGTGTGAAGAGTCGCTGGGACAAACTCTGCCCGAAAAAGGCTCTTGAAGTCTTCCCAGAGAAGTGTCACCTCATCGTGAACTTAGATAATCAAGCCCCACCATCTCTCTACTGCTGCCTATAGAAGGTTGGAAGCAAGAACCACCATGAGATCGGCTGGTGTCTCTACCAGTCGAAAGACTCTCACCACAGCCTCCAGCCATTCCTCAGCTGCTTGTGGGTCCATCTCTCCCATGAACCATGGTGGCCTCTAGCACTGGAACTCGTGCAACGTGCTCAAGTGACATACACCATCTGCTACTGGGGCTGGTGGAATTGGTGGCCCAATGGGGAATGGTACCGCTGGTGCCTCTGCTGGAAAATTTCCCTGCACCGAGGCCTCATCGCTTGGTGGGATATCAGTGCGTACAACTCTCAGAACCCTAGTTGGCGGTCTGTGTGAAGGCATCCTGAAAAGTAACAGGTGCGCCATTGTCAATAAGTTATACTTGGAGAGCTAGCTCGAAAGATCACAAAGAAAACTTTTGAAAACACAGATGCAATCGTTGTTTTCGTTCAATGAGTTAGAAATCAGAATTCAGGGTCCTGGTGTATGGATATGTTGGCCACCGCACCAACAATGGATTCCCTATACTGATTACCACACTCACTAAACTTAACACTATTTCTGTTAAAAATAAATATCAGAGTCCAATGTTCTACGATAGAACTAATTCCTATGATACCAATTTGTCATGACCCATCGCTAGAGGCCTGTTCCGTGACTACCCCAATCCCACCGTCCATAGGCTAAGGGCTGGCGACTAGCATCGAAGGCATATTCGCTAAAACTGGGAAGGCATTGACTTTATAACCTGTAACACACACAACCAATCACACGACAAGATACAAACTCAAGTAAACTAAATAGTAAACAGAGTGAGTACAGTGAGTAAAAGGGGCCAAAATACAAGCCCAACTAGAATGTACAAGAAACTGAAAGTACATGTAAAATGGAGAAAAAAGAAAAATAGCTGTTGGGTCATCCTATGAGGTTACTACCTGTAGGGTAGGTACATATCGCCTCCACAACACTCCACGTTTGTCCGTCTCTTCCATGTACTGACTCGTTGTAAGCTCCTCCTCTAGGTACCGTCCAGTCCTGGTACCCTCAGTCTCGATCAACCTTGTCTGTCGTCTGCACCAAACACAACAAGGTGCGGGCATAGCCCATGCAGGGGTGAGTATAACGATACTTAGTAGGGACCCCGAGACCCTCAAGGTCTCACAAATCCACAAAGGATAAAGCTCAAATCATTAATTCAACTGTAAACCCTACTTAGATATATTCCCATACATATACCTAAGTTATCAAGTATACCCATCTCAATAATGAAGAAACAAAGGGTCTAACCCAAAATCCCAAAGATCAACTTTTCCACAAAGGAAGGAAAACCACAAGGGAAAGTACCACAAAGGTACACCACACTGGAGAATACCACCAAGGTATTACCACGAAGAAAAAGTACCACACATGTACGAACTCAAATCATACCAGGTATAAGTTAAGTACAGTAGTAGAGATGATTAGATGTAAATACTGAATCATCTTACTCTCTAAAGAAGCTGACCCATAGAGGATCGCTATGAGCTGACCCACATAGGATCGCTAGGAGCTGACCCACACAGGATCGCTAGGAGCTGACCCAGATTGGATTGATAGGAGCTGACCCACACAGGATCACGAGGAGCTGACCCACACAGGATTGCTAGATGCTGACCCACATAGGATTGCTAGGAGATGACCCACACATGATTTCTAGATGCTGACCAAAATAGGATCGCTAAGAGGTGACCCACACATGATCACTAGATACTGACCCACACAGGATCTCTAGGAGTTGACCCACATAGGATCTCTATTCATTCTTCTCGTCACAGCCAGCTACTGGGTTCCCACACTAAGCCTTCTTGTCTCCGGGAGGATCCGATACATAAGTCACTGGTCAATTCTCCAACTGTAATGAATTTCTATAAGGAAGTAACCCAAAGGACCACCACATTATAGGGGTCTCAACGTAACATACGATGTGTCATTCGGATGCCCGGTCTGTGAGTTATTAGCCTTTTAGTCTCGGGGGCCCGGTTGGATTTGTGCTAGATCCAACCTGACCATACCCCATCTCAATCCAAATCTTTAGTGGGGTATTACTTAAAGGGACCGTCTCACTCCAAGGTTCCCAACGCCGCTGACGGTTCGTCAAATAGACATATGGTGCCAAAGGTATGGCCCATGTAAAGTATAGGTTCATATCCGGTCTGGGTCTGGTCCAACCCGGTCGGACCAACCAAACCCAACCTGGCCTGGGTCGACCCGGTTCGGGTCGAATAGGCCCGAACCACTGGGTCAAGCCTGAACCATGGTGTGGACCAGCCCTTTGTGCGGCCTTGCATTCCGCGAGGGTCCGCGAGGGCCGTGAGGGGCCGTGGGTGTCGTAGGGCGGCGGAGGCCGTGGGTTGGCTTGGCCCCTGATGGCAGCTCGACCATGGGGGTGCCGTGAGGGTGCGCGGGGGGGGGGGGGGGGCTCAGCCCATCCCAGGGAGGCTCGGATGGGAGGGTGGAGGTCGCGGGACGACTCGGTAGGGGCAGCTCGGTTGGGAGGGCAGAGGCTGTGGGGCGGCTTGGTGAGGCCACGGGTGGTGCGGTGGGGCCGCAGACGGTGGAGCTGTGGGGTGAAAGACCGGCCGTGGAGTGGTTCAGTCACAGATGAAGGCCCGACCACGGGGTGATGGCTCAGCCATGGGGTTTGGCCATGGACGACGGCAACTCGGCCACAGAATGGAAGCTCATCCACGGAACGGGGGCCCGACCGTGGATGGTCTGGAGGCAGAAGACAGCAATGTCGCATGGCATGGAGGCAGTAGGGTAGCAGCAGCTGCGGGGCGGTGCCGTTGCACTGTCACCTTCATCAGGGTCGGCCACAGGGCCGACCACCGTTCTCGCACCCCACCGTGGTTCGTAGCCGTTCCTCCATCATGATCAACAATTAATCACAAGGTTTTCGGAGAGGATGAGCCATGTTTGTTTGGCCCCCACTCTCCGCATTAGAGTAGCAGCGAGCAGCTATAATTCCTTCTTGAATTACAAAGAATTATCATGAATGGAAAGAAAGAAGAATTTCAATCAACCACCCTACCTCACATTGTTCGTTGATGTTGGCACAAGAAGGAATTAGAAGAAGGTGAAGAGAGTGCCTACAATCATCACTTCCAAAACCACGCTCTGATGTCGGGATCATTCGTCATCCTCTTCCTTGATTTCTGAAAAATGTTCTTAGATGGAATTCTTCGTTGGATTATGTTCCGAATAAGTAGTCAAACTCGTGCATTGGCATTCTTCATCAGAAGAAGTGAAAGATTCCAAGAGCTCTCCACTTTGAAAATAATTTCCCCCAAAATGAAAAATAGCCAACTATTGTCTTTCCCCAATTTTAATTATTGGCACAATTTAAAATTGGGTTAATTAATTACATAGGTTGGAATAATAAATTAAGGGGGTGGGACCATTTATGTGGGGAAATTTAAGAGGCTTTCCCACACTTATGAGGGAGTTCAAGGGGTTTTAAGCCTCAGGTGGTCCCCACCACTATAACCTCTCATGGGAGGTTTAGTTCAGGTGGTCCCCACCTATGAAGCATCCACATGGAAGTTTCAAAAGAAAAATAAAAATAAAAAAATTGTACACAATTTTATTTTTATTTTATTCTTACATGAATATGTGAAAAGCTAACTTCCACCCTCGACCTACTGTGGTCGAGGTGAATATCTTCTTAAGCGAATACCGGCGCTGCGAGTTCAATAGTGTCCTCGAATTTCAATTCTGAGCTCCGGTTCAAAAGTTATAAAAACCCACTCATATGTTTATTGAACGTACCCGAAAAATGTTCAGAAATTCATTACGGGCACACCGGACCTCAGAATCACGCATCATCAATTTTCACGGACTCGTAAAATTATCATTTAATTAAAAAAAATTACATGGAAATTCTAGGTCTTTACAGTTGATATGTTCATCTTCCCTATGGAATTCTTAGTTATAGATGTGGAGGAGTATTAGGTACCTAATATTCTTGGAAGATCATAATTAGAAATAGAAATAGAAATGATCAATGTGAAAAGTGATGTGTTGTTCATGAGAGTGGGAAGTGAACAATTTTCTTTCAACATACAACAAACAATGAATAACTACAACATAAAGGATGATTATTTTAATGTTTTTGATTTGTTTTAAATTTTACAAGAACATCAAGAGGTACTTAATGCTAAAGCAGAGAGAAAATATCATCAATGATGGAGAGACCATTGTTGCATGCAATATTGAATAAGACCAAAAGGATTGGCAGTTGAAGGACTTGAAGCATGAATTTTCTAGTATGAAATTAAAAAATCAGACCAGTCTAATGATAATTAAGAAAGTATTTCTAGCATGAAGATTCAATTAGTTTTTAGAGGAAGGAAATGGACAATCAATGAACTGGTAGTAAAATAGCATGAATGAAAGGAAAAATCTTAATGATGCGACCAAAAGGCTTCATTAAAAGAAGATTATAGATTTCAATTAATTATTTTTATTTTATATTCACCAATTTTTTTAAAACGTTTCTTAGAAACTCCCAATTATATTCCAGGAATTAAATTTAAGATTTACTCATATTTTTAAGAGACAGAAACTGATTAGGGTGATTTAATTCCTTGTTTTTGAATTTCATTTTCAATAAAACTTAATGGGAAAAATATAAATATAATTAGTAGTGTTATGAATGTTTTATCAGATATTAGAAATCATGATTTTGGGGAACTAGTTGATTTTTTTAGAAGAAATATTTCTAATATTTCTCTTGCATTTAATTTCATATATTTTCATTAATATATTTTATAATTCATATGTATTTTGATAAGTAGTTTTATTAACCATTCATCTAAAACCTAATATATTTTCTGAATAAATGTTTCCCATTTTGTTTTTTTACTATATTTTTTAAGAGACTCGATCATGTTATCTTCTAAAACATTCTTAGAATCATATCATAAATTTGATTGAATATAATCAGAATTATTATGATAAGTACATTTTTTTATTTTATCCTATTATCCTTGGGCCCACCATAAAATCTATCCTCCTTTTTCTAGTAAAATCTATTAATGAGCTTGTTTGGAAATGAGCCATGTACTGAGCCAATTATATCCATTCTTGTCCTAAAAGCAATATATTTCCTGATATTTAAATGAATAAGTGCGGGGAGACATTTTCTATGGATTGGGATATACTTCATTGAGGCAATATAGTTAGGTTATTTTGTAATGATTTTGGAAGAGTCCATTTATCGTTCACTATATGGTATTATTAACCTTAAATTTTTAAAAAAATATAAAAAAAATTGGGTTGTTTTTTTTAGAAGGATCAAAAATAAATATTACCATAATGATGGTCTTTTGATTGCAAGTGGTTATTTGGTGGATGTGATATTTGTCTTAATCATAGATTTTAAAAAAATGAAAAATAAACAAAGTAAGGGTGGGTGATTCATTCATATTTCTTACTTGTATCATGATCCAACCTTAATATTTTTTGGGGGAAGGTAGTGATGGAATGTAAAAATAGAGATCCCCATTAGGATTATATTTATATATCATGAATTATTCTTCAGATTTGAATTTCCTTTTTTAGATTTATTTTTTCATACCATTACCCACCTACCCTTATGCTTTTGAGAAATTTCAACCTTGATATTATGTCCTCAAGATTAACGGTGATCTATGTCTTTACACGATGGAGATTCTAAATTGATTTCAATCCTATGATATGTGACATGTTCTTGAGGTACGTCTTGAACCATATTTATAATTTTACCTTCATGATTAGCATAAAAATTCATGTTATGTAAATTACAAATGGTATGCATATTATTAATAAATTGAAAAATGAAAATGGAATAAATAAAATGAATCACTATTTCAATAGAAAAAAGTAAAATACATTGTCATCTTGTTTCTTTGAAAAATTGGGCATTGATTAATTTTCCTATATGATGATTTAATGTTTAAGTTTCTCATTTGATCAATTTATTTTATTGATATTGTAATTAAAGCATGGTCGAGTTAGCATCCTTTGTAGTATGTTGAGATTTCATCCACGAGGATGCATAAAATGCATAAGATAATTTCATTCCATGTTTTTTATTTTATTTCCAATAAATATTAATGAGAAAACTATGGAAAATAATTAATGAAGATAATAATGTTGTTGAGGATTTAAAAAATCACGATTTAGGGGAATATGCTATTTTTGTAAATTAAATGTTTCTAATATTTTTATTTCTTTTCATTTATGATATTTTTATTAATTTATTTAATTATGAATTTAATTTCCATGAGAGTCTATGCCGACCATTCATCTCATTAATGATACATTTTCTGAAAAAATTCTTCCAATTTCGTTTTACACAATATTTTTTGAGAGTGTCAAGAATGTTATTTTCTTGAACATTCTTGGAATCTTAACAAAATAATCACATAATTGAATAAATTTTCATATGATTAAAGAATGTTTATATTTTAACTCTTTATCCTTAGACCCACTAGAACATCACTTATTATTTTTCCTTTATAATCCACATAAAACCTTATTAGTAAATTATTTGTATTTCAAATCAATTATATCAACTCATACTCTACTCACAGTATATTTCATGATATTAAAAATAATATGTGTGAGAGAGAGGTTTTACATGGATATGGATATACTTAGTTGGGGAGATATGGATGTGGTTTATCATTGTGATTTGGTGAGAAGCCATTTATTATTAATTATACTATATTATTCACCTATATTGTTAGAAAAATATCAACAAATTTGGTTTTATATTAGATGGATCATAAATCACCATTTCTAGACCGATGAACTTTTTATATTTTATAGTTAAGTGGTTCCTGTGATATTTATCTTAAGCAACACTTATGAATAAAATAAAAACCTAAAATAATAAGATATGGGATCCACTCATTGTTCTTAATTTTATCATGGGCCCATATTGGGATTTTTCAAGGGCAAGGAGAGATGAAATCTCTAAATGGAGATTTCAATTGTGCATATATTTTTATACCGTACATTATGATTCAATGTAAAACCTCCCTTTTTAGATTTTTTTCTTTTGACACTATTTCCCAACTATTAATAATCCTCGGAGACTTTTAAACCTTGATATAGATTCCTTATGAATAATTGGGATCTATATCTTTATGTATTGAAGATGATTAATTCTTTACTAGCCTATCGTAAGTGACATATTCTTGAGGTATTGTTTGAACAATATTTATTATTGAACCTTGATTATGAGTGGAAGATTCAATTTAGGAAAATTAAAAATTTAATGGATATTCAAGATGAAATTAAAAATGAAAATGAATGAAAGAAATGGATTAGATGTTTGAAATGAAGAAAAGTAAAATATAAAATTAATTTGTTTCAATGAAAAGTAAGGTGTGAAGGAATTTTCCTATGTAATTCCTAAACAATTAAACTTCCAATTTGATCAATTTATTTTATTGATTTTTTATTTAACTCAATGTAGGGTAAGAGTTCTTTTTAGTATGTTGAGATTTCATCCTTGAGTACATGTCTGAATTCAATTGTGGGGGAATTGATACATACATTTTATATACATATTTCTTGGTATTTTAATGCACAGTTCCCTAGGATTTAATTGATATTCTTTCAATTATTTATAATATTTTACTTTTTTTATATGTGGTAGGATACAACTAATATTTTTAAAAGTAATAAAAAAATATATGAATTTAATAAGATGAAGAAGCTTCACTCCATGCCACTTTAAGATGTGGTGCGATATGAGAATTTTGAAGTGAATACTAATATGGAAGAGAAGATATATATTTATAGGTCCATGAAGTTTTATAATTTCATAACTGAGAAGTATCATATTTTATAATGTAAAAAAATAATTTTCATCGTTAATTGAGTGAGGCAGGGATACCTTGAGTTTCATATCACATAATCAGGAAACAGGAAGGGAATTTACATAAAAAACATAGTGTTTCTATTATAACTATATCGATAGAAAAGATGTTTTATAGTATAAAATCCACTTTCATAGTAATTCTATAGAAGAGAGTAATGGAGACCACACAATTTACATCATAATTTTTTTTAACAAGAGTTCATTGAATAATAAGATTTGGAGAAGCCATGCCACACTTCTTACAGTGTTAATATCCCTTTAAAACAGAAAACCACAAGAAATTAATATTTTACGCTCTTATTGGAGGGATTATTGGATAAGAACTTTATATATTTGATACCTACATCCTTACAGAGGATGATAGACTAGAACCTGGATGGTATCTAGATAAGAAGATCACACATAACCATAAAGATTAGGTACTAACACCATTCTTCTTTAGTTAACCATGTCTCCCTTTCTCCTCATGATTAAAATGTGTGAGGAGTTACATTTTTTTGGCTAACAAGATTTTAGGTGGAGTTATATTTATTTATTATATTTATTTTAACATTCATGTTTGGGTTGATATAATCTTTATTTCCAATTATAAATCTATTTCCTTTATCATTTCATGATCATTTTTTTGTTATTGGAATAGTAATTTTTTTCATCAACTCATCACCCTAGTTTTTACAAGAGAATTATGTAATCTAGTGTTATTATTTTTACATAAGGTTCTGGGTCACTTATTCCTATGACTAGATAAAGTGGTTATCCATAAAAATTGAATATGTATCAAATTAGTGAAGGGTATATAGACCATGGAATCCTAATGAACTAATTCTTGTAATAAATGTGAATAAACATGCAATGAACTAAAAAACTAGGCCACAGACTTGAATGTCACTGATCCTTACATTCTCCATAATTTTACATTAATCAATAATCTATTTGGTTTATTCTTTATTCCTTTCAAAAACAAAAATATTCAATAACATTTTTTATTTACTTAACTCATTTCTAACCATCCTTGTGCATTCAGACCTTGTACTTACCATTTAGATCATTTTTTAGTTAATGTTGTTCTTTTATTCATTAAATTTCTATATTCCTAGATGAATTCAATGATTCCAAACAAGGTATCAATATTATATTTTGAATAATTATGTTCTGGAAAAAAATCTTTTTTATTTTATGTTAAAAAATATAATTTTAAATTCAAGCATTTATCTAGTTTATCTAGAGTACTAAAATATTTGGTCCTTTGGAATCTGATCAGATTTTTCTATTACCAATGTAATAAAGTAAACTCAATATTTGGGGTTCTATGTCCAGGTTATTTATATTTTGTATCAATGAATGTTTAGTAAAATATGTGGGAATTAGATTTAGGAAAAGTGATATTAGGAAACATAAACCTATCCTTGTCTTTGAGGTCTATTTTAAGTATATGATACCATTATAAAGTTTGGCTATGATAGAGACTATTTGGTTTTCCTTGAATTACATCCCTATCTTGATATTACAAGATGATGGGATTTTGGTATAGATGCATCTAGGATTAATAAAACCGAAAAATAATTGTTGGAGTATATCATGGACATCCTTATTATGAACAATGAGTGTTCCCTTACTTTTCACATGTTTTGGATCTCCTAGGGGAAATTATTAGGTCAATTCACATTTTTTTTGAAAACCACTCTAAAATATCTAAAAGTATTTTTATGATTTTGAAATATTCTCATGGAAACAAATCTTATGATTCTAATATTGGTTATGGATAAATTTTTAATTTTTGTTAAAAGATTAACTAGTTTAAAAATTATACATAATGTTTAAAAATGTTAGTATCTATTATACTATATTAAATTAATTATAAATAGAGTATTTAAAAGTGAATGGGAATAATATCAATACACATAATCCATTTATAGAATTCCCTCATAGAAAAAAATATTTAAGCATGATATTGAGCTACAACCAGAGATGAACAAATTATAACTGTATTGAGGTAGCAATTTCAGGTTATGACCAATAAAATTACCCATATGGAGTATCCTACTGATTGAAAATTTGGTTCAACAATGTTGGACCATATCTTGAATATTTTAAATTCATCATTTAATGTGACTACAAATCCATTTGTATATGAGAAATGAAAAAAGTTCTATAAAGAATATATTTCATGATTTGGGTATAAATGAACAAGAGATCATTATTATGATAGTTTATCATCTCTCAAAATATGCATATCAATGGTGCTAACTGATTCACAAAAAATTTGATGAGTAAATAGTGAGCATGGAGTGGATTGATTTTAAGATACTTTTCATGTAAAAATATATTCCTCATGAATAACAAGAACCTATAGAGATATAATTCTTGAGTCTATAAAAACATTAAGTGGAAAATCATTCCAGGTATGATGCTAACATTTAATGATATCAAGGAATGTTTAAAACTATGTAGATAATCCAAAGAGTAATATTAACCATTTCTATGATGGGTTGAAACCAATCCTTCAATGGAAACTAGTCTACCATACATTGTCATCATTTTAGGATATAGTATCATGTGCTATAAAGATAGATAAAAATCATCTATGCCTTATGGATTTGTAGTAATGTAAGGGAAGATGATGATGGGAGAGAAAAAATGGATAAGGGGAAGATGGGAATGATGAATTTTTCAACATGTTATACATCTAGAAGGAAACACATTTATATGAAAATTAGTTTTCTTCATATATAGATGAAAAAGTCAATTATTCCATTGAATTTAATGGTATGGGAGAAGCTATCAAATTATAGCTAATTAACTATAATTAGATGGGGTACTATTCCAACCAATGACACAAACATCTACGGAGCTTTCCATAATATTTACTAAGGGAAGATGGCCAAGATCATTCAATTACTACAACTGAAGTATAAGTTCCTAGGGATAAATAAAAAGGTATACTTTTAATCTAATATAGCATTATAAATTTACTATTTGATTCTATTTATTCCCACTCATTTATATCTAATTATTCTTTATGGGTTTCACATTACAACCTAAAATATTATATGTTGTGTTAGAAGTGAGAAATACTCCGGGATAGATGACTACCTCCCAAGTCTACAACACCGGTCTAATAGAAGTTTTTGATATTTTTCATTCTATGAATATTTTTTTTCTTCCTATAGTTTAATTTGATGTAATTTTGGTCAGGTATTGGAACTATCAATATAAATCCCATATCACTTTTTGAGGAAGGTATGTTGTATTTAATATTATAAATTAACCATGAATTATTTATCGGGCTGAGGAGAAACCTAAATTACCAACAAAAATTACTTCCATTATATGGATTTTTTCTACCTATTCATGAGGTATAATTATCTAAATTGTTTTTGGATAAAATAAATATTGAAAATATACTTATTTCTCGGTAATATGATCGTACATTTATTAAGGTATTTCTTAGTTTTTCCTTGAATCATGAAGTTATGTTTTCAATAGAACTCATACCTTATTCTATACTTATTTCAAACCATCCTTATAGTATATACCTTATTGAGTTGCCATAATTGAATATGATTGTCCAAGAGATTCTAGATAATAGATTCATTTAGTTTAGTAAATCACCATTAGGTGCACATGTTAATTTTGTTAAGAAAACATGATGGGTCAATGCATCCTTTTATTGATTATAAAATACTTAACAAGATCACTATTGAAAACAAATATCCTCTTCCCTGTATTGATAATCTTGGTGATGAATTATAAGGTGATCTATATTTTTTCAATATTGATATTATCTATATATATCACCATATAAGGGTAAATAATGAATATATACCAATTATTTCCTTCCATATGAGGTATAGTCATCGTGGATTTAGATTAATAGCATTTAGAATTACCAGTGGTTATACTATAATCATGTATTTAATGAATAGATCCATTAGAGTTTAACTTTATTAGTGTTTCATAGTTTTTATAGATGATATTATTATAAATTCATATATAAAGGAAGAGCATGGAAAACATCATAGGATTGTGTTGACAACCCTGAGGATAGAGAATTATTTTGATAAATTTTGAAAGTGGGAATTTTTTATTCAAAAATATTCATTGATGGGTCATATAATCTCAAGTTAGGGTATATTAGTTCATCCTTCCAAGATTTAAGTTATTAAAAAATATCATAGATCTACCATGGTAACTGAGAATCATAGTTTTCATGGATTTTATGGATTTTACTAATGATTTAGGGGAGATTTATTACTAATTATAATACACTCACCAAGTTGAATTGGTAGGGTATTAAATTATTTTTGATAGATGAATGAGAAGAGTTTTTAATGAACTAAAGACAATGATAGGTTAGTGAGACTATTATCACACTAACATATTAGAGAAGTGTATGTGATCTATAGTGATGAATCACAGAATATATTTGGATGAATTCTCAATTAGATTTGAAATTAAATATTATATGCCTCTTCCCAATTAAAAAGTTAATGATAAAAATTATCTGACCCAAGATTTATAGTTTCTTTTTGTAATTTGTTTGTTCAAAATATAGAGAAATTATCTATATGGTGAAAAGTTTAATATATATACTGGTCATAAGTTTTTTAAGTATAAAAATATATAAAAATAGATAAATATTTTTAGGAGAAGATGGTTGGATTTTTCCATAGATTTTGATTTCTCAATACATCACCACCATTAGAAGGAGAACAATACGGGTTATGATCTAAGCTAAGAAAGTAATTCTACCTTATCTTTGATGAGGATAAAAAAATATCCAAAATTATTGGATTTTCAATGAATGGATATATAATTATTTATGAACAGGGGATAAATATTAACTTTCCCAAATGATTATTCAGACATCTGTCCATCTAAATATTAAGATGCATTGAAGGAAGATATAGAAATATAGTAGAAGATGAGGAATGCTTCTCATTCCAACCATGATCTTGTGGGAATAATAAGTTTTAGGAACTAAATATGTTTTCCACCAATTTTATATATAAATAAGGACCTATTGAATAATGTTATTATATCACCATGATCAATTCATATTAGAAGTAAAAAAGATATATAGAGATCTGAAAGAGTGTTTCTGGTGGGACAACATGAAAAGATACATTTTTGATATGAATCTTAGTGCCTCGTATGTCAGTAATTTAAGGATGAGATACATAATTATAAAGGAATGTTTTAACCATTACCTATAAAATAATGCAAATGTTAAAACACCCCTATGGATTTGGTCATCATACTCCCCAAAATGTAAAAAGCCATAATTATATTAGGTTTTTGTCCATCACATTATTAAGTCATCACACTTAATTACTATGAGAGAATATATCTCTCTGGGTAATATATCTAGAATATAAATAAGTAAAGTGGTAAGTTTTAAATTTACCACATTCTAATATATCTTATTGGGATATGAGGTTTATCTTGAGGTTCTCAAAATTTCTTTAGAAAGATCTCAATATAGAGTTGAGATTAGTCACATATTCTCATTATCAGAAAGATGGTCTGTATGAGAGGAGAAATCAGAAAATATAATTATTTTTAGGGCATGATCTATGGATTTAAAAGGTTTTTGAGACCAGTTCATTTTTTTCATACATTTTATAAAATAACAGGTTTCCCTCATGTATCCATATATATCCATATGAAGCCCTATATATAAATAAGTGTAGAACATCTATGTTCTAGTATATAGTTGTAGAAATAAATCTATTGGGTCCTAAGTAAGATATTGAAATTGAAGATAATGTTTAATTTATTAATAAACAAAAAAATGAAACACATAGTCGATAGAGATATTATACTGATAATTATAATAAAAAACTATAATTCATGGTTAATAAGAAGGTTCTTTTTGTGAATTTATCTATGGGATAAGGTAACGAGATTCATAGAGAAGGGAATGTGGATCCCTATGTGTATAGAAAAATTAAATATTATATATCATATAAGGATGGTATAATATTTCCTATAACATCTACTAAATGTCTATCATATTCACAATGTGTTCCATGTATCTATTATGAGGAAATAAATACATGATCCTTTACATGTACTAAACTCAGAAGTCATACCACTCGATAATGATATATCCTATGAGGAATACCTAGTGAAGATTAAAGTATGTAGAAAATATTTATAATGAAACAAGATCACTCACCTAGTAAATTATTTTTGGTGGAATCATAAAATTATGAAAGCTACATTGGAAACTAAATATGTGATATAGTAGAAGTATCCTCAGTTGTTTGTATCAGAGTGATGGAAATTCAAGTTAAGTTTTTTTATAGGTTGGTAGAATTTAACACCCTAAGATTTTATGATATATTTGTTTTAAATAAATCTAATTTACTTAATATCTTTTGTTACACGTGACACTGGGTTTAAATTAGTAATGATCTACTATGAAAATATTATTTTAATATGACCATTATAATCTCACCATTAAAATTGGGTGGGGGTTCGCATATTACTAAATATATTATGAATATATATATTTTTTATGAATGTATAACATAATATTATTAGTTATAATCTGATTAAAATGCAAAAAAACATTTGAAGTAAAAAAGAGTTGTTTTCCTAAAAAGAAATTTTTTGGCTCCCATTGTGTTCTTATATTAATAAATTAAATTGATCAAAATTAGTGGATGATTAAAAAGAAATTTATATATTATATTTTAAATAAAATATTTTATCTTTCATATAATATTTTCTCTAGGTATGTAGTAATAATAAATCATGTTTTATCCTTAAAACTGTCTATTTCCAAAAAACAAAACAGTTTTTATCTCATTTTGTGCACATATTTAGAAATTAATATCTAGAACATCTTAAAATTGATTATTGAAAAATGGATTAATTATTTTTAATTAGTAGGATAAATTTTTTAATAAAATTATATATTATTTTTGTTCATCATGGATAGTAACCTTTATATATTTTCATCACATTAGTAAGGGTAAAACAAGTAAAATAGAGTTAAAAACATTGAGATAAGGATTTAAAATTTATATAACACAATACTTTTTCATATTGGATGAATTAAGTTATATCCATTTTAATATAATTATTAAAAATAAGTCCCCTTGGTTCCTTTTTTATTAGATATTATAATTAATATTATTTTAATTAATGAAAAATTCAACATACAGCTCTCCTAACTTTAAATATAACTTTTACTTTCACATAGGGATAAATATAAATTTTAGGTAAATATTAAGTTTCATGTTGTGAAAAATAAAATTATTTTTATTATGTAAAATTATTTTTAATTTTTAGTGATTATATATTTACCTTCCATGCTTCTAAAAAACTGAGAAAATATTTGTTTAATTAATAGAAAAATAAAAAAATTATTTTAAAAATATTAAAAGTAAAAAATATTGAATATTTATTATGTTTCATGAATTAAATAGATTAATATATCATATTAGGGATTTTTTATGGGATTAAATTCAAATTACATGTTTTCCATGATGCTTTAAAGTTAAATTAAATTAAGAATGTCAATAATGATAGTAATGATATTTCATGAAAAAAATATTATTATATTATTTAAAAACCATATCAATCATAAAATTTGACAAGGGGAAATTATATGTTCTAAAATTTCATCCCATTTCTATTTATGTTCAAATTGTTATATTATAAGTAAAATTAAAACCCTTTAATATTAAAAAGTCATTACCATAGTTAACATTAAAATTAGTTAACCAACAGATTAAACCAAAAAATAATGTCTAAAATGGTAGAAAACCCAATCTAAATTTAAATGGATAATTATATTTTTCCCTAAATGATTTTTCATTGAATATATAGGCTTTTGGAACCATAAATATTGAGAAATACTTAATTATATTTTAATTATTTTAGTACTTTCAAGTGTGTCCTTTCTCATTCTTATAAAAGGGAACCCATCCCCACTCTTCAATACACCCCATTGAGTGTATAAGCTCAAACAATTCCTTCTCATTTCCATTTTCAAAAATGTTATCCATTTTTAGAGTTTCGAGACTTCCAAAGTGTCTAACCATAAGGTCCTTAAGAGGAGATCTAATGAATTTATTTCAAATAATAGGTTATCACCTTAATAGATTATATTTTTCTCTTACTTATTCTTTTACATCATAATAATATTTGTTATTTATCATAATTTAATAAATTAATTATACTAAATATATATAAAATTATTATTATTATTAAACAACCATTATCAACCCGCGTTTCCATCAAATTGGAAGTGAGGTTTTACTAGTACATACAAACGATTTACTATTTCAGCATATAGATACACATCATTTTTCATCACCCCATTTTATATATTTTTATTATGATTGGTTTAATGTTTATATATGATATATATATATATATCATAATAATTACTATAGATATTTTAATTTCTATTTACCTTTTTCTCATTCCCTTTTTAGAAAAGATAAAACAATGTTCATGCGTACACACGACTTACTGTCTCCATGAATGGGGTAATTCATTTTTCTATCTCTACATTTAGTGGATTATTATAAATAAATATATATATTTATAACATATATGAAATTTATATCATTATATTTTTTTATAATATGGAATCATGATCAAAGTAAAATGATCAAAACTACGTAACCAAAACATTCTAGAAAAATAAAGCAATTATCACCTGGAATGGCGATTCTAATAAATAATTTCTAATAAATGGGAGATAAAAGGTTATAATTAAATCATATTTGGTATGATATATAATAAATTTTATCTATATTTCTTTTATAAGAAATCTATATTTATAATATGGTAGTTTCAAACACATACGAAGTATGTCAGACCTCTAGTTTGTGTTCGTTTCATAATATCATCATTATTTGGGATTTTTTATATTTATGTATCCACTAGGGGAGTTATTTGATGTTTCTATCATAAAAAAAAATATTATCTAAACTTATAGTTATTTCTATAAATTATATGTTTTTATAGATTTTGTTTTCAATTTATGTACCCTAGATACAAAGATAATGTTTTATGGAAAACTGATGTTGTTTTTCTACTTGGACGAGTATATTTTTTCATACGTGTAAATATTTTCCATAAAAATGATTAATATAATTTTTTTTATATTATAAAAACATTTATTAAATAAAAATTTACCCATTTTTTAATTTTATAAATTTTTTTAACATCAAACTTCTCATAATTTTCCAAACAAGTTACATTGTATTTTTTACAAAAATTGTGATAGGAACAATTGCTTTAATGTACATGAAATGAATGAAATTTTATGCCATCATGATTGCCCAATTTTCTTAATCTTCCATTAAAAGTGTCAAAGGTTTTTTCAATGATTTTTTTATAAATATTTGCAAAATTAATTTATTTAAAATTAACGATTTCAATGTTAAAATGATATTTTCTTAAAAAATATCTTGTGATATATTTAAAATGTTTTTATCTATGTCAAAATATTTTATTAAATAATATGATTTAATAAGTATATAATCTTACAATACCATACACTATTTCTCTCTGAATAATTTATAAATTTATTTACTTTGGGAAGTATTGAAATTCTATATTCTAGGTATTAAAATAATAATTTTTATTTCTTTTTAAGACACATTGATTATGTTTTATAGTTTATTCATATGATGAATTCATTAGACTTATTGAGTGATGAGAGGGGTTTGGAATTACATATCCTCTCAATTAATTGGTTGGTATCATTAAAAAATATATACAAGGTATTTTTCCAAGGCCTTACCCATTTTTTGTAGATGTCATATCATGTGTCCTTTATTGTGTTTTTAAATATCTAGGCTCGTGGTCTTGGACATAAGTCTCAGATGTTTTGAATTATTCATTCTTTCATTAAGAAAACAATTATTGATGAGATTATTTGAATTACTTTAAAATATGTTGTTAAGTTTCAAGCTCAAGTGATTAGTTTTATGGAATTATTTGATCAACATTTATTCTAACTATTGTATTTATAACTTATTTAGTTTAAATTATATCAATTCACCTATTTAGTATCTAAGATCAAAACTTTATTATGTTTCATTTCCCAAGATACCAATAAGATTACTATGATTGATAAGTAGAGATACACTTGAGAAAATAATGATGGTCACAAGGAAAATACTTTATTTTATTTTGTGTTTTAAAATATAATTTGTGATATCTAGTTCACCATAACTACTAAACTATTATGTATATTGGTATGTGATCACTGGAATCTAGTATCAGTGTAATAACATAACAATTGGATAATCAATTATAGGTCTGGGTTGTTTAAAGGTTAGATGTGTATTAAATCTAGTAAAAACTATTACAGGATTAATCATGGAAGGATACCATTTTGGTCGTGAATTGTTTCATGGAGAACCAATCCATCATTATGTTGGGTGAGTTTCCACTAATATCCCTATAACTAGGGCCTTCATTATCATGGGAATTGATAATTTAAAACCCCCTGAGTGACATATTGGTCTGGGAGGATGAATTAGAGACAACTTTTTTTAGTGGAATGCATGACCAATTGGGAACACAATATAGTACATTCCCTGATCATATGTATTGAGTGGATTTAGTTGAGGCTTTAAGTTGGGATTTATAGGATTTTGACCTCATGGAATGGAATTTATTAAGATATTTATAGTTTATTTCATTGAGATATAAATCTTTTACAGATGTCCGAATGTGAACATGGAATGAGATCCCATTTTCAAGGAATTTGATGTTGCTAATGTGGATCTGTTAGTCTTCACTAAGTGTTCCAGGTTCGTAGGTATCATACCACATTTATAGTATGTTTCACATGGTTTTGTCTATGTAATGATACCAGGAGAATTAATTATGCATGATGACAACTCATGAACTGGTAAGGGTGGAGGGAGGTAGGTGAGGTGACCACACATCGAACATTCCAATCATTTCATTACTATTAATAGCATTCCCAATATATAGTTTAATTTCCGAAGTTAACATAATATAGTTTTATTCTTAGTATTAACCTATTATATGTGTCTTTAGAATCTATCCTAAGGGAATTATTATTCATTCTCATTCTTCCCTTCCACTCTCTTTCTACCACATTCATAAAGGATTAACCCAGTTATTTATAATAAAGGGTGGGGTATCTACAACCTGATGTTAACAGTTGCGATAATTATTAGATATATACTTTTTAAAGTAATATAATTTCCACTCTAAATTTTAATTTTTTTAAACACATCTGAGGTGGTCTCCTAGATTGGAGATCACATCCACCAATGAGACTATTCACCACATGGAAAAATAATTATCTTAGATAAATACCCCATATATATAACATGGTTATGTGGATCAATCTCATGAGCCTATTGGATACCAAATATGTTTCATGAACATTGATTTGAGTTCCTATTGGTTTGAAAAAATATCATGGGAGTTGATCTGATGATCTATGAAAATGAGCTAGTTGCCAATGGGGTCAAATAAAGGGTGTCTAGGGAGTTCCATCACCATTTATCCTTCATCAGTCTCATCACCTACCACCCATAATGAGACATCCTGGGGAATTTTGTGAATAATTATTGTGATCAGAATAAATAAAATCACATGTTCCTGCCATAACTATTTCCCATAAGTCACCCCAACCCTGTACCTAGTTAGGGAAAAAATCTTAGGGAATATGATTTTTGAAAATATACACTTTGGGATTTTGGGATATATGACATGAATCATTGGTATCTCTATAAATATCCATTACCTTTTATATATACCATATAGGAAAATATACCAATATTATTTCATAAATTATGCATGTTTCTTTATCTTCAATATTTTATCACATATTTAGAAATTATCCTCCAAGTTACTTGATTATAATCACCTCCCCATTTAATATTATAGACACTCCTTTGATGATTCTATCCCAATAATTTATTATGCATGTTTAATATATAACCAAATCTTTATATTTTAGTTTTTATAATCAATATTTTCAATTTTATCCACCTACTCATCAATTTTTCAGCTGGAAACTAGATATGGATTTAAGAGTCTCATATCATAGAATTAACCTTCATTTTCCTGAACCTCTAAATATATATTTCTTATTGTGGGAATCCAATTTCACTTTGATATCTATGAATCCCAAAATAATAATATATCTACCCTCATGTTTCTCCTCACATATTAGTTTGAAAACGATATCCATATGTAATTATTATTTAATTTCTTTCAACTATCAATTTCATTCACTTTAGTTTATTTTAAGACATAAAAATCCTATGAATGAAAACTAATTATTTTTTAAGATTTTTTTTAAAACATTTTTCTCTTTCCATATATAGAACATTTATTCATGGTTATAGGATCATACTTGTAATAATTGATCATCTTGAGAAACATAACAGAATGGTTCTGAATCATTTCACAACAAATAATTATAATTGGAATCTTATCTTGAAACATTAATTTTCCCAATTTAAAATTTCCAAAAGTAACTACATAAAAAATAAAAATAATTTCTTCTAGATCATATTAATAAGTAATATTTTTTGACTTTAAATTTCCCTTCTCTAGATCACTAATTTTCCTCTTTATTTTCATTATTAGATCCTATTTAATTATAAACATGTATATTAGGAAAATCATTCAATGAGATGGTCTTTGGGTCATTTTACTTGATCAAAATATTCCCTATATTGAATAATGGTGGAAACCATATCAATAATGTCATGATAACATTGGTATCCTTATAGGGATCACCATTTTATGAATATTATATAAAATCAATTTCCCTCAATCAAATAATGCCTCAATAAACTCATTTTTGTGAATCATTAAGTCTTTGTACTTTTTCAATTGAACTAAAAATTTTGTTTTATTTATATATGAATTCCATAATAAATATTTAATAAATTTTATCATATGGTATTTAAGGATTTATATGACAAAAAATTATTATTGATTTCATTGTAATAATATCCCATAAATAATTTATAACATTATATTTCAAAACCAAATCCTTATAATCTAAATTTGTGAATAACCCGCATTCAAGATATGTGATAATTACATGAGTGGCATCCATGTACACATCAATTCTAAATTTTTGCAATCTTGATATTTTTAAAGTTTTTTTATTTATTTTGAACCATGTGACTAGAAGATATATACTTTAGAAGAAGTATCTTCATGTGTTTGGAAATAGATGATGATATTTATCAAACATTCTATTCTTTATTGAAGATGTCCTGAATTTGAAATTTAAGGGTAAAAAGTTATCTATGTCTTATAATATGTGTTGGAGTAATTTTACCACTATAATATTTAATTCAAAAGAAAATGAACATACATTTTAGTGATTCAAATTATTTATAAGAATCAATCCTCATCTATTAAAGATTAATTTTTAATCTTTATATTAATATTAGTTAATGCATGGATTAGTCCCTATGTATGCAAAGATCAATTTTTAACCAGAATTAGATATTTAAAAATTTATTAAGGTTACATAAGGATAATTTAATTTTTTTTAATAAATATTTATCTATTTGATGAACATCATAAATGGAAGGTCTATTTTTATTCAGATAATAGAAATTTTTTTAATGAGGAATTCCCATTTGTGTAAGGATCAACTGAAAAAACCATATGGAAGATTTTAAATTTGTAAGGTTCAGCTCCAAAAGGATCATTTTCATTATGACAATTGTAGGAAACATAAAAATCTAACACATTGATAATCCATCAAACTAAAATTAATTTAGTATATTCTTCAATGGAATTTAATATCTTCAAAATATCAATGTCTTAGTCCAATTAAGTGATTAAATACTAGTTTTATAGATACTTAATTAGAAATTAAATTTAGAGAATATTAGGTGACATTTTTTGTGAATTTATTTTCACAGTTATAATTCATTTATTCATGATTTATGGAATAAAAAAAATATCATTCCTAAATAGATCTACTATTATTCATAAAAAATAAATACATCCAGACATCATATAGGTAAGGGAATTCATTATCCATTCATCCATGTACTTGCAACTGGGGGAGAATAAAATTATTCTCTTGAATGAATGCTCCCAAGCATGAAAATATCATGCAGATGAATTGCTTATAAGAGTTGATAAACAAGACTCAATATTGATATCATTCTACAAAATGATGTCTTCAAAGACAAAATTCAATTATTTTATATTAATGCATCTAATGGAAAGTCAAATATCTGATTCATACAAAATATTTCCAAAGGACTCCTAGGGAACTATTGGATCCTATTTAAATTAAATTGTAAATCATTTGTGGGAAGTGAGTGAGACCTACCATATCTTGAATTGGATGATACATACACATATCGTATTTATGACTTTCATTGAATTTTTTATCACTATAAATTTTTAGTTATAATAAAATGTGTTGCTAAAAAATAGGTTTTATGCTTCATAGAGTGGGCTCTGAGAACATGGTCAGACCTTCTTGAAATTTTCTATTTCTACATTGTTCTTATTATTTTTGATATGAGTCAGGTATATTTTTTTATATTGGATTATATATATATAACTGGTCACATGGTTTTAATTCAATGGAATGAATTTCTAAAAGTCTTGTGACCCTGATTCATACCCCTATATCAGTGGTAACCCAACAGATATGGGTAATACAAGTGGTATCTAAGAAAACTATTTTCTTCAATGATTATATTATTAGTGAATTAAGTCATGGAGAGTTTAAAAGGAATTAGTTGATAAATAGTTTCAATTTTTTATTGGTATAATTTTCATAGATGGGATATATCAATATTTCTCTATAGGTAGTCATAAGGATTATAGGTGAGTAATGTTTAAACTATTGGTTTCCCACCTATTGATATATATACCAATACATACCATTGAAAACAAAATGAATTAGAAAGTATATTGGATGTCCAATAATGTAATTATATATTCAATTTCTAAAAATGTAAACACTAAAATTCCAAGTCTATAACCAACTAAAAATTTTTAGGATGAAATTAAAATAAATATTAAAGAAAATTAATTATCAATGTATCCATTCTAAAAATTTAGAGATAAAAATTACAACATATAGTGGTGGATAAAGATGAAAGTATTGATAAGTATTTCAAAAGGGTGAATGAAATAGTTAGTCATATTAGGGGTTTTAGATTAAGGTGAATGACTCTATAATTGATAAAAAATTAATGATAATTTTTCTAGACCTATTTGATACAAATTTTTCAAAAGTTTAAGATAAAAAGGACCTATATATAGTCGAGTTACATTAGACTAATATTAATTATAATATAAAAAGAGATCTAGATTTCATGATAAAGTTTATAGAAGAGATGGAATTAAAATTCATGATTTGGTTGACAATTAAATAAGATGAGGATTAAATTTCGTGTGACTTTGAAAAAAATAAAGATAGAGACTAAAACATTAAAATATATATATATTTTTTCAATAAAAAATTTAAAAGGGTCTTAGGAAAATATAACATAAAACTTCCATACACAATTTGATGAGTTTGAGTCATCTTTTTGATAAGATAAATGAGATAATTTTTTAAAAATTACACATTAAAATAAAATAATATTGATGGATCATTAATAAAAAAGGAAAATATTTTTGGATATTTTACATTTAGGAGACACATGTTATTATTGTTCCCCAGGAAAAAATCAAAATATATTCTATATAATATAAGATTTATTTATCCCACTTAGATAATCCATTATAATGTTTCAATATTAAATGTCAAAAAATATATACTATATTAGTTTAGAGATAGAAATATTATTTTTATATCATGTCATAATGGGATTATTACTCAAGGAATTCATAACATATTTGATATATAATCAATTAAATTAATTCAAGTAATTAAGTCATATCTATATGTTACCATGGAAAACCATTAAACATGGAGTGAATTATTTTTTATTACATTAATATATGACTTTAATATAATGAAAATAGTTTCATTTAGGAATCATAATTCACTATCATTGGAAATTTTTAAACTCTTTTGAAGAGAAGTTGAATGAGATCATGGTATTTAAATAAAAAAATCCAATGACCAGAAATTGTAAGAAGTTTACTGTTAGCTATTTTTAATATTATCTTCCTATATATGGAATTAAAAACAATATTACTATTTATACACCACCATGGAATAAGATTACCTATAAAATGGAAAGATTTATTTTGGAAATGGAAGGACAATGAAAGAAAAGTATTAAAGATAAAATATTTTCAAGAGTGAAACTATTTTTATAGTTATACACATTTATAATTAGAGAAAAATGAAACTAAATTAAAATATTACCTCTTTTGAAATGTGTTTAAAAAATATGACCACAATATTCTATTTTAAAGTATTAGTATCACTTTCATCATTAATATAAATGACTAAATTCTAGGAAATTTTTAGGAGCATAATGTGGAGGGTATCCTTCATGGATCCCTATCAAATAAACATCATTATATATTCTCAAATAATGGATTTACAATGTGGTTGATTATTATAATATAAAAATTATTTAGTATAAAAATAAAAATAGTATTTAATAATTATATGATTTAATGTTTTCTATTGGTTAAAGTGATTGAATTTTATGTAAAAATAGTAATGAATAGAATTTTAAAAAACCAGAAAATATTTAATGTAACTTAGAAAAAACTAGTGGTGAAGACTAGGTTTTTGAGAATTAATTATAGAAAAAATAGAGGTTGAAAAATATAGTGGAACTATAAAATTTCATTGGGATTCAATCGATATTTTTTTAATCTAGAATAAAAAGGAGTTTCACCAAACAAAAAACATTAATATCTTAAATAAAAAAATAATTAATGGATTTGGATATAATTTAAAAAGTTTGGACTCGATCTATTAATGAAGAGATATAAAAAATGAAAAATAATCCTATTAGAATCATGTTCCTAGGACAAATCAAAATAGTATTATTTTAACCATGTAGGTTTTCTGGAAAAAACTTATAGATAAAGGGGAAGTCATGAGGAACATGTTTAGACAAGTTTTTAACGGATAGTATCAAGTGGATTAGGTCTATTTGAAGATAAATTTTTTCATAACACTTGGATAGAGGATATATAAGTATTGTATCAACTATAACTAAAAATGAATTATACAATTTTAAAAATGGATTCCAAATAATCTTTCTGTAATGCTGAGGTGGAGGAAGTTTATGTTTAGAATTTTAACGATTTTTTTATTAACAATGGGGATTCTAAAGTATGAAAATTGGAGAAGTAATTATACGGGACAAAGAACAAAATAAGTGAATTTTATTTAATTTTATAATGTTTCTTGAAAGTTTCAAATTTCTCTAAATAAAATGGTTACAACATATATTAAATAATGTAAATTAAATTATCTAATATCTCTATAATTTTTTATGTTGTTGATGTCATTTTTTTAGGTGATAATGATAGTTCTGGTATGGAATTTTTAAACAAATCAAGAACTACTTTGAGATATCCATGATAGGTAAGATGAGATATGTCATGGGATTATATGTGATACAAGAAGAATTAATTTTTTTTCTATCCCTTGATATGTATGTTATGAAATTTTTGAATACATTTGAAATGGTAAACTCAAAATCTTTGTCTACACATATTCCATTAGGGAAAAAACTATCAATGAATTATAATGGTGAAAGTATAAATAATTGTGAGTAAAAAAGGCACATTTATAGGTTATTATATATCACTATATATAGATCAGATATTCTCTATACTATGAGTCTATGTGATACATATCATTATGATATATAGGAATCATAACTGGTTTATAGATAAAAATGGATTAAAATACATCAGCAAGTCTTAAAGATTTGTACTATAGTACAAGAATTGAGAACATTGGATTCTATTATGTTTCACTAATACAGATTGGGTAGGTGACTGTGATGATGTAAAGTCAACCTAAATGAGTATTATTTCTACTGGTAAGATGTTTTTATAGTTGGAATTATAAGAAATAGATTACCATAGAGGAAAAATACACTACTTTTATGAGTTTCTATACTCAGATCATTTTGATGAAGGATAAACCCTATGATTTATGGGTCAACATACATAATCCCTATATTATTTCATATGAAATTAGTATTTATATAGAAATTTATAAAAAAACTTTTGAAACAATTTTGATCCAAGAACATTGACATCTCATTTTAGTTTATCAATGTTAGGATAAGAAGTATTGATATTAAATAGAAATTTTTTCCTACCAGATACCAACATAATAATATTTTCACTAACACAAATCCCAACTAAATCATTGGGACACTTATATTAGACATGATTTTTTATTTATTTCTAATCTATTAAAAGACATTGTAGTGAAAACCCTATATAGCTTTACAATGTTTAGTCAAATGGGATGAAATAGTGTACAATTATCATATATCAAGGTAATGAATTTTTTATTTCAATTGATTCATAGATATTTTTTACACTATATATGGGAATGAAATTGAATTTTGAATACAATTATTGAGGGTCACAAAATATTATCACTGGGAAAAAAATTTCTAGTCACCGAGAGATTACATTCTTCGAAAAGTACTACTCTAAAATGTCATATGGTTTTATTATTATTTTCAAATGTAAAAGTATATCATATAATGTCTCTTCAATAAAAAAAATTAAAGAAAGAGTTTCATGGGGATCAAAATAAAAAAAAATGGGAGTATTGAAGTACAATTAAAAATATTAAAGAATTTAATTAAATGTCAACCATGAGATTAGATGTTTGAGAATATTTATGAATTGTATTTTAGTATTTGTAAGTGGTTGATGATACTAACAAAGAGTTCTATACTTTTTTAAAGAATTAAGAAATTTATATTTTGTGGATCAAAAAAATTTAGGTCCTCTACTATACAAAATTTTCATTAGAATTAAATAATAGTCAGTTCAAATATAATTGGATCGACATGTCATTCAATCTAGAGATATGCTATAATCGTTGATCATATGCATAACTCTAATTTTTTTCATGATGTTAAAGATAGAATAGTCATGTATTAGTCTCTATATACATAAGCATCATTCTATTACTCAAAACAAGATATTGATAAATGATTTGAGATTGTGTTATGATGATTAGAGGATTCTATAAGGATCAATTTTCATCTTGATTTCCTTCATAAGGTTAATTTTTTATTTCATATATGTCACATATTTATATATAAATATGAGTACTTATTTTTATAAGGATCAAGTGAAAAGTCAATATGGATGAATTAGAGTTTTTATGAATCATCTTAATAAGGATTATTTATGTAAGGACATTCTAATAAATGTAATATTCTTGTACTATGAAAATCTATTAAACATAAATTAATTTAAAAAATGATTAGAAAGAATTAAATAATATCTAAATGTCACTGGATCGATCACATTTAGTGACTTTACTAAAATTTTGTATATATTTAAATAAATATTACATGAAGAGAATATCAGGAGAAATTATTATCATATATTAATTAAAAATTAAAATTCATTTATTCAAGATTTATAAAGACAATGAAACCATATTATTAAAAAATACATCTATTATTCTTTAAGGGAATTATGTACAGCCGAACATCAAAAAAATTTCTATAAAAAATTTATATAAGTATTGATTGATCATTTTATGGAGGATATATAAATTGAGATATTAAGAAAATTCATGGGATTGAGTATCAATAAGAATTGATACTCAAAAGTATCGATTTGAGAGAAAAAAATGAACACAAATAAATAATATGTTTGAAAATTATATAGAAGTCTAAGATTTTGATTTTATCTTATAATAATGTGTTCCCTAACTATTGAGGATAAATGATATCATTCTCATGTGTGTATTCTCTTAGGTATGATAAGTTCATCTAGATGAAAATTTGATAGGATTTAATATTCATGTAACAATATTAAAAATATTCTTGAAGTATAAGTATTCTTATAAGAAAACTTATTCATTGTTTTTGAGGAATCCAATGGTCAATAAAAGATCATATTTTTAATTATGTTTATAATGAAACCTGAAGAACTAGTGTCTCTATTTTAAATAACACTATACATCATTTGTATGAAGTGGATGATACCTTGAGAAGTGGAAAATACTTTCTCAAACGATGCACACAATTTCGTAGCTACTTATGAAAACATAAAATTAATATTGATAATAAAATACGTCTCTGAAGAAGTGGTTGGACATAATAAGGATTCAGGTCTCATATTGAGGCTGAACGATGTAAAAAATTCATGTTTATGTTTAATCTTTTAATTTTTTCTCATAACGATGAGGAATATTTTCTTAATAGTGGATCACGACATTAACCAACCAAAAAAATTTAATTCAAACCATGTAATTATTAAAAATAATATTTTACAAGTTCACAAATAATAATGGTAATGATAATATTTTTACCTCTACTAAAATGATTAAATATAATTCATTATTTATTTCACATATAGTTGAATATTGTGTCTATAACTAATAGAAATTACATTATGATTCATAATCACAACCATGATCATTTCAGAGGGAAATAAATTGTCAAAATAGTGTAAAGTAATAAGATACAAACAAATATAAATTTTCCTCTCGAATACCACTTATATTCCCAATTAAGGGATGATATGAGATGTTTTACATTGGATCTGTCTTTGTTAATGAATGTTATCCACTTCCTCCATATTTAAATTAGCAATCGTATACAACACTCTTCCATAGAAAATTGAAAATAATAAAGAATAATTATATTTTATATTTTATATATTTCACTAAAATAAGAGTTTTTACAATGAAAAACATGTGTTTATGTACCAATGAACCAAAAACCACTATAAAGAATAACATTTACAATATTTAAAGTGAGATTAATTCCCCTCTCCATTAAAAACCATACATAAAATGAGAAATCATCAAACTATCAATCAATAAGCACTCCCTTACCACTATGTTTATATAATCAGACAATAAAATTAATAAAGAAAATGATTATATGAATATTTATATATTAAAAATCATTTCCACTATTAAAATTATTATATCACCTTCTTATATTGTCTTAGTATATTATTGAGTTCCAAATGAATCTATTTTTTTTATAAAACTCTTTATAATTCTATCTCCGATTATAAAAATATGTTTCCCTTCTTCTCCATTTCAAATATTTTTTTTATATGTCAAGATAAATAAACTCTCTTGTCAGTTATATTTTTCTCTAGTAAACTTTATTAATCAAGGATAAATTTAGCTACTAATGTATTCAAAAAATTACTATATCAACCAATTAATTTTCCCAACCACTCCTCTCTATATAATAAAATCAAAATTTAAATTTATAAACCACTAGAAAAAATGGTATATGTAAATAATGTTTTTTATTCAATTCATTGATTCAAAAAACAATCAATGGGTAAATCCTCAATATCATAAAATTATTTTCATTCCATATTTAAAAAAAAAATATGCAATACAAAATGACATGGTGTTCATCAAAAAATAACATGTTTTCATTATAATCAATTTTTAAAGTATAACATCAATTTAAAACACCCAATCTTTATGTTGCTAAAAATTTTACTCTAATCCATGACAAAAAATATGATCTCTCTTTGGAATCCCTATGACATAGTAGATTCTTCTGAAGAAGTTTGCAAATACATCATCACCTAAACACTACATTCCATAATAATAATATCAATTTTTATCCAAACACACTAAACCATTTCAATTTTATCAATTACTACCCATTTTTTAATGAAAAAAATAAAATTAAAAACTCTTTACATGAATGTTTTACATGACAAGTGAATGATATACTCCTTCAATATTTTATATTCAAAACTAAATGTGGATAATTGGTTTTTGGGTGTTTATTTATACTAATAGGAAGTATTATAATGTATTGTGTTTATACCATGATGATATAGAAGGTATTTTAGAAAAAACAAAATTCATATGAAATAAATTTTATAAACATAATTGGATACTGGGATAGATTTAATGTGACCTATCTTCTGGATACAATTGTATTGATTATATGTTATTGAATTGATCACTATGATGTATAAAACATGTAATAGTAGTTAACAAACATATGGGTTGTGAGAAAATTGATATATTATTTATTTATAACCATAATGGTTAGGATTGGAGACAATATTATGGGATTTTTATATAAAATTTGATATCTATAATAGGCTCAAAATTGATCCTTGGTATGTGTAATTTCAATCGTTAAACTATATTAGACCACTTTCTATAGTGATATCTAGTTAAACCCATTCAATGAGGTGTTGTTTCTATAAATATTTAATATTAAAAAAATGATAAAAATATTATGGTATTTACTTTCAAAAATACTTCACAGAATTGTGTGACTATCCATTTATTGATACTTGGAGTTTGGGTTTTCCTCTAATAGAAGTACACTCAACACTGCACAAACCTTCGTTGACTCAAACATAAATTTATGGAATTACCATGTTGGATGTTTTATTTTGATATTTATGACCGAACTTGATTGGGGTACCATATCCAATTAAATTTAGTCTACTTATTCACTATTAAATCACCTAATAGTTTTTTGACATACATTGAAATAACAGGTTTTGGTCTTTTGGGTACATATTTTAGAATTATACATTTTAGATCACAAAAATATTAGATGTAGTTTTTTATATTATGTATAGGTATATGTTACATGAATGATCTCGAATCTCACATGTTGAATTATGGACTCTGGGGATAAGGTAGTCTCTAATTTTTTTGGTCTGACCTACATAACTCATGGGGGATATTAACTATTAAGTTCAAAACTACATATTAGGATTTTGGTGATATATTATTATGAATACATCTATTTGGATTTGGGTTTTTTATGTTCTTGTGGTCACCTATTAGGTAATTATACTCATGAAGATGCATGTAGTTATTTGAGGAAATAAAAAAATATTTGTGGTCATATGATGGTTTATAAAAGATCACGGTGTCCATGGAGTACCTGAAATTATTTTAGTGATATGACTAGGTTCTTCTAAATAGGTATATTGATATCAAATGAAGCATAAAAAACATATATCTACATTTTAAAATCTCTCAATGTGAACACCCTCTAAGGTGGTATTAATTAAATTGATATTAAATAAAATATTTTTTAATTATTTACACCCTGGATTTTTATTAGAAACCAATATATTTTCACACACTCATTCAAGCTATACAGAACATTCTAAATATTATAAATTTCCTCATAAGTGTTCCTGGAATTATTAGTCATAGTGTTTATACTTCAAAAACCCGTGGTCTCTGTGATTTCATAGTTCTTCTCATTAACTATTTTTATTATGTTAATCTATTAGAAGTACTAGTGTATAGTAAAGTATTTAAACATTTATCTATTACCCATAATATATTTTCATATTCATGATGGCCAATAAAGTAATAATTAATAAATCACATAAAGAATAAATGTAACATAAAAAATAAAAAATTGATTAAGAAAAATTAATTAGAATTTATAAAATAACATTTAGTTAAATAAAATAACTAAGGGAATATATGATTGGATACAATAAATAAACTCATAGGTAATTATTAGTGGATCTATATAACCATATCCATTGGAACATTTAATAATAATAGTTTCCAAAATTTCTTCTATGTTAGTTTCATCTGTTGGAGTTAGGATCTAATATCTATAATTGATTTCCACTTCCTTCTTAAATGATTCACTCTATTTATCTACCTTTAATCAATTTATATAAATCCACCTATAGAATAATTTGAATCAAATTATTTAAAAATATTTTTTAATCATGCAAGGAATTGAATTATTATATTATTCAGGTATTAATTGTCTAGACAATCATTTGGGTAACTAAAATTTCACTATATAGAAAATTGAAACATTCTTTAATTGAAATTAATTTTATAATGGATTTAAACAATAATTTATTTCTATTAAACCACTTCATTTTACTTCTATCAATTTATTAGTTATCTAATTTTAGTAAAAAAATTTATCCCAATTCGTTTATGATATATATCATCTCTTTTTGGATTATTTTCCATTCACCCATTAAATCTTAATAAACATATTAATATTATTCTTTGGACTATTAAACAGATTTATTCAATATTATTTATCATCATGTATTACTGAATTTAATTATATCCAATCGACTCTATAGATGGTTCCTTATGTCATTTTTGAACTAAATATTTTATTTTTTTGTTGTTTAATATATATTATATCATAAAAATGAATTGTAATAGAATTGAAGTATATATATTCTTTTAAAGGTATTGAAATGATACCATGAATATAATTATTCAGTATCATCACATTAAATTCAATGTATATTAGTTAAAATTAATACTCATTTAATATTTTTCTTTATGGTTGACTTATTTATTTTTTATCCATATTATCTCTTGTTCATAATCAATTATGTAGATATTTATTTTGAATTTCAAATTACCTTACTGTCAATTTAAATATTTTACTTCAATTTACTCATGGATAAACATGCATTAGGTATTTTGTCCAAAAATACCCAAATAAAAGTTTTATCATCTTAGAATATAGTAAAATAAACATTAAAGAATCATTTAATAATATTGACTATTAATTGAAAAATAATTTTAAATACTCTCTAAGGTAAATAAAATACTCAATTTATATCCTAGAAACACTTATACCATATAAAATAATTAAATTCATAATGGGAATATTTTTAATGGTATTTTTCATAATTAAAATATAAAATAATAAAAAATAATATAAATATTATGCTAAAAATTAAGTCAATATCATACCCAACACTTATATCAGAAAATTTATAAAGTTAAAAACATCAACTTTTATTTTAAAAGGAAGAAACACTATGAAAACAATATACATCATTTACTTTAAATAATACGAATCATAAATTTTGAATGATTTTGAATGGAAGTAATGATATTATTTTTTCAATTCATCACCCATAAAATATTTCTAATAAGTTAAAATAAAAATATTCATTACCTTAATCAATAATTGTTCATTAAAATAATATTTTCTATTCTAATTCTTCATTTGATAAATGTTACTCGCTATTACACTATTCCCTCCCATAATTGGGAACACACAATCACAATCAATTTATTTTTTTAAATATATGTTATAAAAAAATCTAATAATTTTTAATATATATATTTTTATGTTATTTGGATAATCCATAAAGAAACCAAGATTTACACCATTAATTATCAAAAGACAGTGTGTTATTGTCCAATCACATTGGGGAGTTGTTAGGGGATATCAGAGAATTTAAAATTATATATTTAATTAACTAGAAATAAATAATCCAATAACAAAAAAACCTTGGGTATTTTTAAAATATTAAAACATAAATTTCATATTGAATATCTTATATCAATCAATTTATGACTTGTATTTACTTTAATTGTTTTATTATTTTTTGGAAATGAATTTTTTTACATGCATATAGAAAATATTTTATTTTATAATTTCATAACCATGTTAATTATGTTCCAAAATTACTCCAAATAATTATCACATTGATTTAATATTTAAAATTACATTATAAAATATATCGCTTGTAAAAAACATGTTAAGTTACCTTTTACAAGGTCACATAATCAAAAAACCTATTTTCAAAAGTTATCAAACACATAGATATTTCGACAAATTTCAGTTGGTTTTTATTTTTAAATAAATATATTGTGTTATTCCTAAGTCCAACAAGTCTCCAATGACAGAAATAAATAAATCACATAATCATGTTCCACTTACCCACTCCCCCACACATAGAATATAATAAGGTAAATATATTCTATATATGGAAATAAATTCCAAAAAAATATTCAAAATTATAGTAATTTAATGGATGATTATATAATGATATTAAAATTGAAGACTACCATTGTGAAAAGTAAATATTCAAATTGTCATGTAGATGGGGTTCTCCCATCAGACTCCATGTGGTAATAATAATTAGGTAGAAAAAACATCTACAAAGTCGGATATTTATTTTATATGAATAATTAAATAAAAAATATTAATAAATAGACTGATTTATAATAAATATTGAAAATAAAATTATCCCTAAATCCCTAGAATTTATGCACTTGTAATGACAATTTCTTAGTTTTCTACCTTGATTTTGAAGGAAAACTACCTATAGTCACATTTGGGTTGTAACAACTTATCTAGAATCTCCCATATATTTTTTACTCATTTAATCAATAGTAATAGAATTTCTATTTATGTTCTATAAGATATTGGGAACAAAAACGTTTTTTTAAAAGTTGATATACATCATTGGATTTCACCATTCACTATAAAAAGTATCAATAGACCCAAATCTATTTTTAGATTAATAGACTATGTGGGATATAGTCAAATTAAAGAAGATATGAAAAACCCTTCTATTAGTGTGTCATATTATTTATAGAATATAGTCATTATTGTGGAGTAAAATTTATCGAATTTACTATAACATATCAAGGTTCACTAGATATAGACATGCCATTCTACAAAAAAATATTCTATTAATAAATGGTTGATATAACTAGACATTTGATCATATAAAATATTAATTAATTTATACAAATGAATTTAGTATAGTGCAGACCCTATGTCATCTATATGTGATGTTTGTTAAGGTGGCCTGATTGTAACATTCAAAAATATTAAATAATTTTACATAAATATTTAATAAATCCCATATCAATACATTCCACATAACCAAATTGGATTATTTTATTTGGATATGACATACATAATTGTTTTATTTTATAATGTATCTTAATTATATCCCACCCAATTATCATCATATAGTTTAATGGTTATACATACCCTACATAAAACATTTATTCATAACATTGAGAAAGGAAGCATAATAAATAGTGATATAAAATTCTCTATATCAATAATTAACTAATATATTAATCAATGATAATTAGTGAGTATAAGATAAGAATATTTAAATTAGGACATGATCATAGATTAGAAAATTCATACCCAATCAGTGAAGGATCATTATTCATGCCTCGTGGAATATTTATTTTTCATAACAGAAGAAATAATTCGTAACTATGTGGAATAATCAATAATAATTCATGAGTCAAGGAAACATATCAAAAGCATAATAAAAAAATTGGTGTATACAAAAGAATATAAAATCATTTTATTATTTAAGGATCACTTTCATGACTATCACATAGGAAAATTCCCATTGTGGATTGGGTTCACATGAAATTCCATAATTTCTTTAGTCAAGGTTTAATCTATTATCTACCATAGTGGATAGTCCCTTAAAAACTAGGATTACTCTCAATTAAAGTCCATATTATCTCATGATATATTATTTATTATTGAATTCATTAGATGGAAAATAACACTTCTCCCACACATCACATAATAAAAACTATACATAAGTGTGCTAAAATATCATAAAACATTTCATGATTTCATCATAGAATTATCTATGGAAAAATTAAAGGATTTTATAATCATTCTATAATTATATAGTCATATCCATCATGAGAAATGATGTGGATGGTATCATAAAAACATTCCATTGTTTATTATAATTTAATCTAACCATTTAAAATTAACAAGTTTGATTGACTCATATATAAAAAATCATCACTATATGTTATATAGATAAATAAAGTGGATAATATCATAAGGTCACATACCCAATGAAACATATAAATCTAGTGTTGACATAGATAAAAATACATTTAAATTATAATGTGATCATAATATTATAAAGAGAGAATATATCTTTTTCTTGAGATATCATTAAAAATAATAAAATCCTAGAATATTGAGAAAAATAATTTTCTTTGAAAATAAAACTAGGAATTTGGGAAGTAATATTCAAATAAATGAACACTTATGATAGAGGGAATTTTTTTTCATTTCATATAAACAAAAAGTGGAAATTCCTTTTACACTTTTGTTTTAAGTCAAAAGTGAGTTGTACATAAAAAAACTTTAAATGATTTCCTTTAGTAATCTATAATGAATGTAAAAGGTAGAAAAAATAATATTTTTTAAGAATTTATGTGGATTTAAAAACCCCAATAAGTTTTTAAAGTATCATATCACACACACACACACATATATATATATATAATAAAAAGTTTATCAACAAAAGAAAAAAATGTCAGTTTAAATTTAAAAAAATTCTCAATAATTTTAATTATAGTATAGAGGAAAATGGTAATAATACTTGAAAATTATAGGAATAAATATAATATTTAAAAATATTTTGGGTTTAAAGGATAAGGATAATATATTTTTCTTTACTGTGAATTTAATATAGTCAATCCTGGAAAGAAATGAGATTTTAACTTATACCATTACATCATGTATTGAAATTCCTAATATGTTATCTTTTGATACTTAATAATTAATTTATTTTTATTATTAATTTATAGTAGAACCATATTCATACTTATATTAAAATATATCAATCCATTATAATTAATAATTATCTATTTATTAAAATTTCATTATGGAAATCAATATTTGGGAGAAGAATTGTATGTTTTCCACAAATGTTTTGGTTTTGCGGATCATGTCCTTACTAATTGGACATGGTTTCATCATATAGAGAATAATAATCAAGCTATAAGTGTCATTTTTATTCATTATATAAACTTTTATAAACATTCATAGATGGTGGTGATGAAAAATTAATAAGATCATTTCATGGTGATGGTAGTTTGTACATATGCATGATTAATGTTTTCATTTTTCAACCAATGTAATGCATGAAGATAAAAAATAATATATACTTTAATAATAATAATAATATCTTCAATTTAATTGATATTAATTTAAACTAGTCATATTATCTTTCATGTATGGTGGACATGAAAACCTAATCACGTCACTTTGTGAAGGTATTAGTCCATATGTACGAACAAATGAAGTCATCATTTCCCATAGGATGGAAAATAAGTAGAAAATAGATGTACCATTAGCATAAAACATCTAAGTATACTAATTATACACTTTTAAACATGTTATTTTGTTTATAGAATATTTTCATGAGGTTTAGGAAGAATTAATCAAAAAATAGATCGATAAAGACAATTACCTCTTCTTTGGTAAACCACATTTGGCTTTCACCTTAAGCCTTTAATGGTTAGTCTTATATAAAGTCTAGAAGATCAAGAATGTGTAGAAGTGGGTAAATAAGGTATTTGATTATGTATTTTTGGAGCTATATATCTAAATATAATTGATAAAATGAGGGAGAGAAGACCATCTTTTATTAGTGAGGAGGGCGTAAAATATGAAATTACTTTAAAATAAGAAATTATAATAAAGTCATATTTAATTGATAGTGGAACCTAATTAGTTAAAATTAGAATATAGGATGATATTGAATATAAATACATTAATACATTAATATTTATACATGTTTTTAATTCATTTTTACTAATATCTCATTAGTTTAACCACTCATCAACACTTTTGACCTTTGTCATAGTAATGAATTTTTACATCTCTTACTACTCTTAAGGGAAAAATAAAATTAGCCTTTTTAATAAATTTAATCATGATTATTTAAAATATGAAAGAATTTTTATCATATTAAATTTTTATAATTTTATGAAATTGAATTTAAAATAACCCCCCAAAATGAAACAAAAATAGTTTTTTTGAAAATTTTATTTTTATGCATATTAGAGAATTTAGTCTAATTTTTTCCTATTTGAAACCATTAGATGAATGTTATAATTTTATAATTAATATTTATCTTTGTAATTCATTAAAATAATTCACTAATATTTATTAGTGTAACTTATTAATAAAAAACATTTTATACGCATAAAAAGTATTTTTTTCAAAAAAAAAGAGAATAGTTTATTACTTTAAAATTAATTTATTTTATATTTATAAAATGATTATGAATAGTAAATTATTTTCCTAAATGTGTAAATAATAATTTTTCATATTTTATATAGTTCTATGAATACCCTCAAATCTAATGACTATGTTATAACAATCACATTTAATGATAATATTTTAGTAGTATATCATGCTATGTTGAATCTCTATGATGAATGTAAAGTAAGATATCAAATAAAACAAAATTATTTAAAGATAAATATATCATAAAATCATAGGTTGTTACATTATACACCCCTTATAATAATTTCAACCTTAAAATCATATTACCCTGATACAAAAAATGTGAAGTTGGATCTACCTCATCACCTCTTTGGGTTCTCACATAGCTTCAATAAATCTTTTCTATTCTTCCAGAGAACCTTAACCAAGATAGTAGTATTGTTCCATAAAACTTTATCCCTATGATCCATACTTTCTTATAGTTTTTTTATATAAAAACAATAAGAATACATTTTTATTCCCTCTGGGTTTAGTACATTTAAATGATTTAGTATGTGCTTTCACAAAAGGGATACGTAGAACACATCTTTAAATTAATAGAGATTCTGAAGATACTCCAAGAGATATGCTACCATCCTGATGAGATCAATAATCACATAAGTACTGATATATATATATGAGTAATATAAATCTATTCTCATAAAATTATTCCAATGATATATTTATAGGAATAATTTTTCACTAATATTGAACACTACATCTCATAGATGATTTTCAGCAGGCCTTTTAGACTTATAAATGCCCTGTTGTGCTATTGAATATATGTAACATTCTTATCCATTTCCTCATCTATCTAGGGTCCCAATATCATTATTTATACAACTTATTTCGAACCTGGTTAATTCCTTCACTTCATTATATATAGGTATTCATAAGGATCCATCTAAATGTATGATTAAATGATTTCATTATAAAAAAATTAAACTAAAATAATAATTTTGATCCCAAAACCCATTGAAATCCATAGAGAAATATCTCAGCCTATCTTCTCCAGTTTTAATGGTCACTAAAAATCACCATCTATGTAACTTCCTTTGATCTTATACTCTCTAATGTGTGAAAATCATGTTGGTTATAGTACCCCAAGCATGCCTACTTATACACCAAAGGTCTCTAACTAGAAGCGGTGGTGGAAATAAAATAGTGGGGAGAATATAACCTGAGGTACAGAGTTAAAATATATTGTAAACAAACAAATATCAATAAATATCATATTAACAAAAATAAATGAAATAATAAAACATAAAACTAAGAAGTTAAAAGAGAAACAATAAACCAAATAATAGAGAAACATGTAATGATATGCTGAAATATATCTAAATGATAAAATGAATAGAATAAAAATAAAATAAACAGCTGAAATTATTAAACTCAATATCCCCAACCTTGAATCCCATGTTATTTCTGCCTCTATGCTCTAACCCATCCAACAAGTTATAGTATACAACAAGGTCCATTTCCCTTGTCCAAAACTACATCCATGAAATCTTCTCAGTTCCCAAATGAAGGAAAGAATAGGGTGTTGTTAAAAATAAGTAGGTCGACACCACCATGTATAGAAAATAGTCTGATAATAAGTGAATAAAATATATTGATAAAAATGTGTATTAATTAAACAATTATTACGATATAATAACCGAGCGTCTTTGACACCATGCCAAAATATCTCGGATCATATAGCAAAAACATGATAATAACAACCACATATCCATGGAATAATTATATAACCTGGGAAATCCCCCTATATTAGTATTTTAGAATCTATGCCATGACCTATAATCATTATAGCATAATTGGGCCACGACTTACAAGAATTACATCATATAGTCCAAGCCATTTATATAATCGTTTCAACATTTGGGCATTACCCTCTATATAATAGTTTCACCATCATGGAATAAAAATCTATATAATAATTTCATCATCACTTGGCATATCCCCATATATAAGCATTTCATCATCAAAAACCACCTATGCCTTGAAAATAATAAAACACACAACATCTTATCATCTTTCACAATAGTTAATTCCACCAATTATCATTTGAGTGTCAATTACCATTTCATTTATAATTTTTTAAACCATTAACATATATTTGTACCCAATCATATCAAATAAAACATAGCCATTTCAATAAATAGTTAATTAATTATCCAAGTAGAATCTATCAAAACCATTCACCTAAGGTTTTATGTCATGAAAAAGAAACTTTATGATAAAAACCAATTGATTATAATTCCTTGTTAGGCTCAACCAATAGGTAGCTGAAAGCAAGGTATCAATACCCTTTAATCTAAAGGAACCAACAAATATTCTAACACATTATTTATCATCATTCATTATTAAATTAATTAATTCAGACATTCTATCAGTACAATGTAGATATTGTACATACTTAATAAATTAAAAAATAGGGTTTTCTTTTAAACCACCTACCTTTAACCAGTGATCCAAAAAATGCTAATAACCATTAACATCAACAAGGAAGAATGTGAAAAAGATGGTAGTTGAATAAAACATCTCATTTGATCAAGATTGATACCCAAACCAACTGTGGTCAAGATATTCCAAAAATATAATGGGGAATAAGGAGAAGATAAAGGAAAACATTAGAAAAACAACTCACCAGGGATTGGTTGTCTGATCGGGATATCCATAATGAAAGATAACACCACAAAATCACCTTGAAATTCCCTTGGGTCTCAGGGAGGATAAAATTCATAGGGTTGGAATGAAAATATATATGCATCATGACTTTACTAATATTTATCCCAAGAAATAAAAGGTGTGTAATTCTTGAACTATAATTTAGGAAGAAAAATGTGCCATCTCATGTGAAACATAAAAAAATTTCATGTAAAGTATTCATTTAACTTTATTAACCCATTTCACAGAATCATTCCGATAACAGTTGCACATCATGTAATATTTACATGGTATGTAAATTCCCGGAAAATAGCTTCAGACCCAACTTCTAAAAAAGCGTTTGAACCACCTATGAAGACTTATGAACTCCCGAGGAACCCTCAAAAGCCTATTTTACAAGAATATACCAAGAATCCATTAATTATAAAAACATACATCACAAAAAAATAGGTCATTTTCAACAATAAAATCACTTCATCCATAATGAGACTCGACAACCAAGGTTCAAAGAAAAAGGAAACCCCCAAAAATAGGTTCAATGAAAAACTAAAATAGAGACATACAAAGAAAAAATATATTAAAATCTATATATGGAAGAAATATAGTTATAAATAATAAATCTATATTCAAATAAATTTGAATACTTCTCTAGATATTCCTAGTAAATCTCATATCTTGATCAGATATGATTGAGAGTGTTACTCCATGGATCAATTCCACTTCCTTAACGTATAACCTAGAGAACTAATCAAGAGATAAATATTCACTTATAGAAATTAAATGTGATAGTTTTAAATTTTATTAAATATAACCCAAATAAAAATTTTCCCTTTTATTTTATTTTCGAGTCCCAAGATAAAGTCCATGGTGATGTAATACAATATACACTTAGGTATGGGTATTTATTGTAAAATCCTCTTATATTTCTTTATCTCAACTTAAAATTTATATCATACCAATCCCCATGATAATTCTTGTGAGATATATATTTTATTTACATCCCATAAGAAATTATCTGTAATATCTCTATACATCTTCATACAACCTGGATGAATAGAAAATGAAGTACTATGAGCTTCATCTAACATATCTTTCTTAAATTATTATATTGAAAAAAACCATTATATATTTCTAAACATCATCATTCCCTCACTATCATGACTAAACTCTAGGAAATTTCATACCTATTATTGTAGCTTCACATTTTCCTTATATTCCTCATTAATATTTAGATGATTAAATGGTTGGACCTTCATCTGTAAAAGATCAGATATTTCCTCTTTACTTATGATTTCATGGTCTATCCTCTTCCAGTCTATATTTATTTTATCTCTTTAAATCATCATTATGTAAAAAATAGCATGTTACATTCATCTCAGATCATTATCCACCAAATTCACCTTCCCATGATGAAAATTTATTTTAATGTTATAATAATCATTAATTTCCAGATATATTCTCTTATATATATTCAAATACTTATTTGTGACTTTATACATCATTATTTTAGGATGTGTATATATATCACACCATTTACTATATAGATAACGTTTCCATATCTTTAAAAATAAATATTTACTCTTCCAGTTCCATATCAAGAGTTATGTAATTTTTCTCATCAACCATAAATTAGCCTGAGGAGAAATATATTACTATTTTGTTCTTTATGATAATATATTTCTTTAAATTCATTAATACATCACTATTTATCAAAAACACTACACCACTTCTGGGTAGTTTGATCATAGTGTACTGATAAAAAATCTCTTCATTTCATTGAAATTTTCTTCACATTTATTTTTAAAGTGGATCTTGGATCCCTTCCACATAAACTTGGTTAATATATATGATATCCAAGATAAATTATCACAAAGCATCAATAATATCCATACAACCAAGATAAACCTGAATATTTTGGTATTAATGGTTAATATGGGGTCAAAATTCATTATCTTTCATCTTTGAAGAATCCACTAATATCCCCTTTCTATTGATTACAAGAACTAAGAATTATAATCACTATAGACCAAATTGACAAATAAAAAATTTGTCATATAGTTACACCTTTATCAAGGTCATCAAAAAAGTCCTCAAATTACCTTCTTGTTATTCCTTACTTCAAGAATATATAAGAATATCATCATAAAATACTACCAAAATTTGACAGAGGTAATCTCTGTATCTTGCATTCATTATATCCATGATTATAGTAAAAGAATTGGTAACAATAAATGTAATCACTATAAATTTATATTGTATATACCCTTTATAGATGGATTTATTGTAAATAACCTCCATTTTGAACCCTCACTAATGATGTCCATATCAGATTTCAAAGTTTGAAAAGTATTTTTCATCAATAAATTTATCTTACTAATCAGAAATATATGGTATATAATTATTATTCTTGATTGAAATATTTTTTAGTTCTCAATAATCAATAAAATGGTGCATTAACACATATTTATTCATAAAAAAGAACTATTTCACCATATGGTGATGCAATATGGCATATACATTCATCTTCATATATTATCCTTTAGTATATTATTCAATTAACAAAATTCAATTAGGGCTATTATATAAAGGGTATCCAAAATAGGTGTATCCATAGTTTTTAAATCTTTTGAAAATTCATTTTCATAGATTCAAGGTCTTCAAGAAATATATTAAAATATTCCATCACAATAGGAATATCTTTGCTGATGAGTTCACTCAATACATTTTAGATAAATATCAATAAAAAATATTTATTAGTACCCATATAATGGATGTGATTTCTATTGGAAGTTAATATTAATACTCTCACTAGAAAATCATCATATTTTTATTAAAAATATAAAATTTTACTTATATTCATGGAAATTGATATGGGGTCTATTTAAAAAGACCTAACAAATGCATAAAATCACATGAAATTCCACTAAATGATGGATATTATTATTTTAATTAAATAAATTCTGAAAACATCAACATGATATCCCCAAGTATGGATTGGATGATAATTATGCCTTACCCATAATGATCCACTTTAGTAATTAGAATCATATAGCCCCTTCCATGGTCTTGGAGTTAACGCCTCACATGATACATTTAAATATTTTTGCTACCTTGGGATAAACATTGTTTTCCGCCATTAAAATCTTTATTTTTTCACAAAAATAATTTGATCTATAAACTGATTTTCAACATATAAAACATCTTCACATTATTCTTATACATTTACATGGGTGTTTATTTATATATTATTGAAATATAGAAAGGTGTGTCTTATTCATTAATTTTTTTTTCAAATAAAATTTCATAAAATTAAAATTTTCTATTATTTTTTTCATTTTATAATTCTCATAAATTATGATTGTTAATAATAATTAAAGATACTAGATCAGGAATTATCATATAGTTTAACATTCTTACTCCAATATCATTTTTTTATGAGTAAGGTCATTGTGTTGGTCATCATATTTGTTATTCACCTGATTCCTCCTGGTTCACGCCATTGAATAGAATAAAAATTATTATTTTTAGTATAAAAAATAAATAATTAGAGTAAAAAATAATATGATTATGAAAATAATTATTTTGATTTTCGAAATTATGATACTTTTTTTAACCCAATGAACATTGAGTTCATCTCATATTAATATGGTTTAACATAGATTATCATAAATTGTTGTATATGTTTTCATGGAATTAAAAATAATGGTTCATAAACTTAATTTAAATTTACAAAATCATATACCGTAGGAATGTGTAAATAGTTGTGTAGTTAGGCCTATTTTTCGAGTATCAGCTGAAGATTGAGGTAATAACCAACCATTATTTTTATAGTTATTACAGATAAATGAATCTTACCGAGAGCCTAAATCTATTTTTTATTATCAATAAAGTAATTTAATTGGTTTGAAACTATTAAATCTAAACATTACCAATGCATGAGGATGTTATCCTTCACATAGAATTATCACTAATCTTTTCAATTTTTTTTATAATTGTATTATCTAAAAATTAATAAACCCACATTTGTTACCAACTGAGATGACCAAAGTATAACATACATAAATATTACATCATTTTAGAGTAATATTCAATAAAAATCATAATAATACACATTGAATAACCATAATGGTTTTTAAAATTTGGATATTAGATATAAAATCTATAACACCCCATTCCTTAAGAACCCCATAATTACATGATTTACAAAACGGGTTTCACATTATTACAAACTGAGGATTGTTTATGTTTAGAGATTTCAATAATTGGGGAAAACATTATTTGAAATAATTATTGGAAGGCTTCAAATAATTTGGAGATCATGAAAATGGGAAAATACACTCATTCCATATATGTTGAAAACATTGTTTTTTCCAATTATTAAAAAAATTAAAAGTATCTCATATGGAAAATACTAAAAAAATTACTTTTTAAACCACTGAAATGAAAATAAAATGTTGTTGAAAATGAAAATTCATAGCCTTTTATGTTTCATAAGAACATTATGATACATTTAAAATAAAATCAGTATGGAGAAAAACTCTTTGAATGGAATACATAAAAATAAGGGTGTAGATAAAAACACCTTACAACTTACATGGATTGTGAAATAAAAGGATGTTGAAGAAGAAAGCATGAATTGAATTTTTAAAAACATTTAAAAAAAATTAAAGGTGGATGATATCCATAAAGAAATTTTTACACCACGTAAAAGAAAACATCATGTGGAAATGGAATAAGTCTCAATGAAAGGAAATTTAGATGAGAAATCCCTTTACTCATCACCTGACTTTACATGAACATTATTTATCTCCATTATAATTAGAATACAATTATTATATAATTTCATAAGAACATTATCAGGTATATTAACAAATCAAAATCTATTTAATTCAATTTTTTACTATTTATTATGTAGTTACTAAATTGATTACAATCATGTCAAATTTCAGGAGGATGTTTAGTTTATAATTCTCAAGAAAACATTAGAAGGTTGAACAAGTTTGAAGTGATCATTATTCTATAATCAGTATAATATTAATAATGAAATAATTATCATTTGTATACCTTAAATAATATTTTTTAATCATTCATGAGAAAAAGAATTTAATAATGGATTACATCACTTTGTGGATGTTTTATTCCACATGTACACATGAGGGGTGTTATAATTTTTTAACAGGTAGAAGGATTAAAAAGTAAGTAATATATTGAATTTATAAAATCACAACTATTTCATGGATATCATATATATTTATTGGATCAATAGTAATCACAATAATAGTGATGTAGTGATCAATAACAAGTCATAACGCTTGATGGAGGTGGTAGTAGGCAAATATGGACAAACAATATTTTCATTTCCCATTTGATGTAAAATGAGATGAATAAGGGTTGTAACATAAAAATATTAATATTTTAGTACATTAAATATATTTATGTTTTTATGTCATTGTTTTTAAGAGTATTTTGTGGAATTAGATAGAGAAATAAACATGAGACACTCAGAAATGAATTATACATTCTCTTTGAAAAAACTCCCTTGGCATTCACCTTTATACTTCTTAGGATGCTATTTTGGTGAGACCCAAACCATTATGATGTAGGGAGAGATTATTTTAGAGATATTTAAATTTTTATTTGTTAATCTATAGTTCTCAAAAGATATGATTAAGATATAAGAGGACAATCCCTTTTACAAGAGAGGAGATGACACACTTGGACATACATAAAATATTTAAATATAATTAAATTATTTCTATAATAAAATGATTTAAAATGGTAATTAGTAAATATAAAAAGAGGCTAAAATCTAAAAATTATCATCCATTAGAATTTAGAAAGGATTTTGGGTCACTTCAAACATTTTCTATTTATTTAAACTCATTGTTATCCCTTTTTAACATTAACCAGGTAGTACATGTTTAGGTCTTTAAGGGTCACAAATTTACTTCTAAAATAAAAAAGTTTCCAAAAATTTTCATATATAAAATTTTAGGACATTTAAAACTCGTATTTTTCCCTTTTGTTATAAGGACCCAGCCTTAAACATTACATAATCTTGAATTATGTCATGAATTCACATTAAGGATTTTTTAAGGTTTAGAGTTTTGGATAATAAGGACATAACTATTACATTGAAACTTCAATATTACATGTAGACACTACTACTCAATAACCATTTTTTTCATAAAATAAAAACTCTTAAAAAAACATGTCTAGTTCCAGGTTTTAGACAAAATTACTTTTCCATGATCCCATCCTTGACACTATCATCTTTAAATCCTATGGAAAACATTTCAAAAACTTGGGATGACGATTAAAAGCTCAGTAAGGGTTATAAAATAAAGAAGGAAAACATTATCCCACCAGTAAATAAAAATCAATGAAACCATACTTTTCAATCATAACATACCTTACAAAATCATAAGATTTATGAATGACACATAAAAATCATAAATCATAAAGGTAACTTATTTAATTCCTAACATACTTATATTGTAGCTATCACATCTACATAGGGAGTCAAATTTGGAATACCCATCATAGTATATTCCCTAAATCTCTTAGGAGAAACATTAACGTTTACCTTTGTCACGTTACCCAATGCATTGGAGAGCTATCTCAAGCTCACCCGCCATAGGTTTATCACAGAACCACCCGTATACATAAAAAATTCCTAATAACCATAAAATATTCATAACACATAACACAATAATAAAGGAAAGATAAAATTTCCACATTCCAATCACAATATATCAAATCAAGATATTGAAATAAATAATTCTTTATCAAATCATTTTCAAAACCATTTAAAACATTTAATAAAGATATTTTTGAATAAAAGTGTCCAATACCACTTTGAATATTTTAAATGAATTATCATTTGAAAACATTAATGTATATATAAATAAATCCTAAAAACCATTTTGAAAACATGGACATTAATGATAAGTATTTAGAAGAACAAATATTTTAAACATTTAAAATGATATTTTAGTTAAAGAGTTTTTAACAAAAAGAGAGATGCTTGAATACAAATAATTGAGGAATAAAATTTAATAAGAACATTATAATATCATGACAATTAAGGGATTCATGATATAAAATTCCAAATGACAGTATATACACCGTATAAAAGTGAATTGGTGTATAACGACAATGATGTCTCAATGAAATGTAAATCGAGACGAAATCCCTTATAAAGACTGTATCCTTAGGTTAAGGATAAATAAATTACATAATAATGTGTAAAAATATAAATACACTCAATATGATTGGATATTCAGTTTAAATCAATCATAGTAAATTCACACATGTTCTTTTTAAGACAAAACCAATGACTTGGATGTTTAACTCAATGAATGGAAATTGAGTTAAAATTACTTTTATCAAGTTCATATTGATGACTTGAGAATTTATCAATGGATTAATTATGTGTATCAAAAGTATATACACAAAAATGGGAGTGGAAACTAAAAAAATAAATAAATTAATAATTATTCCACACATATATATATCATGACATAATTAAGAATTAAAAGATTAACCCAAGGAATGGAAATTGGGTTAAAAGGTTCCCTTAACGATTTGGAAACTTACAAAACATAAAAACCATGAACGAAGGATCATAATATGAATATTTAAATACCCATAAATTGAATAATATTACACAATTAATCCAATCATGGGCAGTACAAACACCACACAAAAGGAAATAGTGGCAAATAGAGCTTGAATCTCACAGGAATAAAAAATGAGATGAAAATCCCTTACCACATTGTAATCAATCGAGTTGTATGACCAAAAGTTAATAACCACCAAATGATTCACATAATAACATGAATATGAATAATATCATGATAATATATATCAAATTTCAGAATACAATACACCACATGCAATAAATTAGTGATGACCAATGGAAATATCACAGAATTAAAAGTGAGATAGGAAATCCATTACATCGTGTCTGACTTGACTTGTTTATTCCTTGTTCTTCCTGAATAATAGACCTATGTTAATTTATACTTGATGATGAACCATTTTTTAAGTTTATTATTACTTTTATATCACTTATTACTATGTTATAAACATTGTGTAACCATTTAAGTTAATAATGGTCTTTTTTTGGATATTTGGTACTTGAGTCAAAAATGAACACCTTATAATTACAAGTTGTCCAAGTGGTCAAGAGTCCATTATCTCCATAATTATATTCATGATTTAGATATCATATATATCCAGTATGTATATGTATTTATAACAGTACATAATATTTGGAGATAAGAAATTAAATGCACCGTTCATGGAGATGGTAAGTCATACGTACGCATGAACGCTACTTTCATTTATATTTCGTATTTTAATTGAATGAAAACTTAATGATACATAGTTATATTATAATTCTAGTATAATATAATATATATTTTAAATAACTCCATCCTTTATATAACCCACGTATGGTATGAACGAGTCATATCACTTTGAGGGGGCGGTAGTCTGCACTTCTTCAAATGAAATTATCGCGTTTACTCATAATGGAAACCATAAAGAAATGATATAAATTAAAAATACAAAAGCATAAAGAAAACATAAAAATAAAATATATCATATATAAATTTGGTGTCATAATAATGGCCACCATAATAGGTGGTAGGGGAAAATTGAACAATCATCGTTTCATGAGGTGTTAGTTTGCAACCCACAAAAATAGTATGTTCTTTACCCATTAGATGGAGGTGCGTGTAAGTTTAGTTAGAATTATTATCATAAAAAATCCTAGTATATTGAGGATACTGGTGTTGTTATAAAATAAAATAATGAAAAGAGTTTAGGGGTTGGACAAGTAAAATAAAAAATAGAATTTAAGAGAAATCATTACCTTTTATTCGGGTAACTCCCTTTGGTTTGAACCAAAAGGACTTCTTGAAGTGTATTCTAACTAAGGTAAGGCTTCTAGGATTAATATAGGGATATTGAGAACATATTTTGGTAGGGTTTTTATGATACTAGGGGCTTGAGATATGTGAGTAATAGGTTATATGTGAGGGCTTTTTATACGAGGGAGGATGGGTTCTTTAGGAAAGTGTGAAAATGTTATTTTATTATATAATTATTTTCGGTTTCTAAAGATCCAAAACTCATTAAGGTCAAAGATAAGATGAATTGTGGTCGAATTAAATTCATCCAAAAATAATTGGACATGTTTTAATATTCATAATTCTATTTATTTAAATCATTTATTAGTGAGGTAAATACTGCACCATTTTTGTGTCATAAATAATTTTATTTATTTCATGTCTAAAAATTATTAAACAAATACCATGATATAGGAAATTCTTTTATATTTTCAATGAATATTTATAGTCTAAAAAATAACTTATATAACCCCATGTAAAAATTAATTTATTAAAACATATTTGTTTGTGTCATTTTGTCTTTACTTTAAATTAATTAATCTAAAGTGTCATTATCACTCAAAAGTGGCTGTATGGGGTCCCAAAATAGACCCAAGGATGCCCATGGTTGGTCATGACTCATCCAATAAGTTTAAGACAAATTTTAAGTTATTTGTTTATTATTATAATATTCTTTTTTACCTTGAATTATCCAATTTACCTTTAACCATGGTAAATAAAATTCAAAAGTCACTATTCACCGAAAAATTATTTTCATCTTATTGAACCACATTTTACTTACTAATAATTACCATGTATTTTTTATTTTTGAAATTCAATTCACAAAAGTGGTAAAATTTCATTTAAATGAAAAAGTCAGTTTTTTTAACTACTACTTAATGGTTTCCCTATTCATCAAAAATTGAAGTTTCTCAGAAAAATACCAGAAATACAGTCTAAGATTTATTTGACATTCCAAATTCAAAAATTATAACTATTTTACAAAATTCAAAACATAGAAGTGGAATTAATTAATTTAAAATTTATTTCAGTTGTCAAAACAAATAACTTGTTTTTAAGAAACAATATCTATTAAAAGATTGACACTTGTTTATATCCAATTTCAAAGTGAAATTTCTTCTAATGACTAGAATTGGATTAAATGGTCAAAAATAATAATCTAATTATACTTTAAAACAATTTAAAAATATAATTTAAATATATAAATAAGTTATATTAAATGATAGTTTTGAATCAAAATACAATATTTTCCACTATTCATTAAAAAATGAATTTTATCAGAAAAATACCAAAAAATTACCCAAAGTAAATTTTGTTGTCCCGAATCTAAATAAGAATTTTATTTGGTCAATTAGAACATATAAAAGTTAACAAAACTATATTTAAATAGGGTTCTCCATCAAAAGGTGGTAAATCGACCATTTAGTGAATATTAGAGTATTTATGCTTAAAATCAAATTCTTTTCTTATTTTAAGCATCTAACTTTAATTGGATAAATGTAAAATCATTTAACAAACATGTATAATAATATTTTATTTAGTTTTATTCATTTTTTATAATACAACGGCTAGGCGTTAACCTTCATTTAAAATAATATTCTATTATTATTTTTTAGTATGACCCAACATTCTGTGCAACGTAAGATTTCAAAGAAACCCATTGTTTCGTATCAGGTATGCTATCGAACATAATATCCCTTTTAAAGTAAAATTAATAAATAATTTACAAATATTAATAAATATGAAAATTTCTTATCATTTATTTACTTGGGATGTTACATTTGTGATGTTTTTTTATATTTTAAATCATTAACTAAAATATTATTTAGCATAAAATATCATTTAAGTCATTTATTAGAATATTAATTTAATTTAACTTCATAGAAATCAATAGATAAAATTAATTATAATATAAATACATTTACCATTAATTATAATATATAATTTCCAAATCAATTCATGGAATACAACAATTCATTCAAAAAATATTAAAGTTATTGTTTTAAAAACCATTTCCATGATATTTATACAACTAACACAAGATCTGTATCAATGTTGCGTAACAATTTATTGGAATTATACAATCATTAAAAATTAAAAATAAATTAATATCAGGAAAATAATGTATTAATATTATATAAATCATTTTATAATTGTGCATACCTTCTTTTTTCCAATAAAAATTGATTAGAGATCTTAAAAGTAAGAGAGTGGAAATTGTTATTATAATATTATGCATAAAATAATATATTCTTTATAAACAATGTAATTAAGAAATAAATTCACACATTTCAGAATATTAGATATTTATGGCTGAAAAACACATACTATAAAATAAATAAATGTTTTTGGTAGATTTTTAGGCCATATCTCATATTTTATCCACTTTTACCCATTTTACCCTTACCGTGATGATAATATTTTTACCAAGGTTACTTTTAATGATGGAAAAAGATAAAAGATATCTATTTAAAATTTTTGAACATTATGATTTCAAATATTTAATCCATTTTATTTATTCAATATATAAAAGTGTAAGAAAATTTTACAAAATAAATTCGTAAAAGATAATGAAAAAAATGTTTTTTAAAGTACAAAATTTATCTTAAACGAAAATAAAATAGTTTAAAAAATCTAAATTTATTATTATTCACTAAAAAATAAATCTCTTTAAAAAATGCCTAAAATTCATCATTATACTCTTATGGCATGCCGATATAATTTTTTTTTATAATTTTTCTTTATACAATTCATAAAGGTGTTGGAACTTAATTATAATATCTGCGCACAAAATGCAATAAAAATCATATTTGTAGAAAATATTTTTTTAAGAATTAAATGAATTTATTATCATTACTTTCCTAATAAAAATAATTAAATAAATTATAATTTATTAAATTGAATATATTTTCTATTTTTTTAATTAGAATCATTTATTACTATCTATTAATTTGATCTATTGAGATTAAAATAATTTTTATGCATAAAAAAAGACTGATGAAAAATATCTCTTTTATCTTCACTTCCAACCAATTAATAATCAATCTATGATAGATGATTAATTTTATTAAGGAAAAAATTTCTTCATATAATTTTGAAAAGTTTATTTCTAGTTGTACTCTCCAAACCAACTACTAGGCATTAATGGTAATAACTAAATAAAAATGTTTCTATAGTTTATTGTGTTTTGTTTAGGATCAATGTTTTATATACCACACGCTATAAACTATATTATTTAATGAAAATTAATTATAAAATAATTGGCCACTATATTATATATCTTTAAATGAAATTTTATCCTCTCTATTTTATATCATTCCTAATATAAAGTGCATAAAACATTCTTAGAATCAATTAAAAGGGGTAAAATAAAAAATAAAAAATCATGAAGGGAAAAAATTAATATTTTAAAATACATTTTCAGAAAATCCATATATGAAAAATGGAAAATATAAAATTCATTTTTTATATAGGAAACATTAAATGTTAATATCACCTTAAATAAAACATAGTTGGGTTTTCACATAAGGATAACATTTGTAGGAAATTAAAATATGGATAATAAAGAGAAAAATAATGTTTAAGGGATAATAGAGAGTGATATGGAACATGATCGTGAGAATATTAACAACCATAAAACCATAAATCAATAAAGGATAAAGAAGACCATAAATTCCACATAAATTAATGTAAAATGATAAATTTTTATTTCATGATAAGTTTCATAAAGCTTATGAATTATTTTTCTATCATGAAATAGAATACTAGAAAATATACTTACTTTATATCATTCCATTCTAAATTATTATTTAAAAATTCTATAAAACAAGCCATAAAACTCTTCCAAATATCCTTGACTAATATTGAAAGAAAAAAATCAAAAATATTTGATCACATATTCATCTAACATCAATTTTAAATTTATTTTCAAACAAAAACAATCATATATAAAGTCTTATTCCCAAAATGTATATTCCCAATAATACAATATAAAAAATATACTAATATTTCCCATTAATTACCTAAATTACCATAAGGTCCTATTAAAATCAAATATTCTTCCAAATGGTAATTCATAATTTATTTATCAAATAAAATCTCCCCATAGAAAATAATATTTTTGTTTACGATAGTCAAATAATGATCCCAAAATATTAAACTTCATTAAAAATAACTATAATAAAATAATCACTAAATCATTTTTTAGTACCATTATTATCTACATGATAAATCATATTTTCCAAAAATTTAATAAATATTTTATCAAAATAGACCATATTTACCTCAAAAACAAATATAATATTCACCATAATGGTTATCAAGGTCTTCCAACTTATGTCTACAAAATAGAAAATTATTCCTCCTCGGATAAAATTTTTACAAAAATAAAAGTAAAACATATGGGTATTGTATACTGTAAAAATTTATTTAAACTCAATACGTGTCTCCAAATGTATTTCCATCACATAATACCACATAAGGGTAATATACTATTAAATTTATGATCATCCTTTTAATTATTCCAATTGTGGCACTTAAAACTATTGAAATATTCTAAAATAAATCATTATAACCTATAATGGTATCTAAAAATTCCTTTGATACCAACTATATTTACCCAAACCATAATCAACCCAAAATTACCTGACTTATTTCAAGTGTTTAAATTTCATACATTTCAAGGATATTTTTTTATTTAGAGTCTTAACAAATTAGGGGAAAATTTCATTGAATATAAAAATATAAATATGTAAATTAGGCATGAAATAATTTGGATTCCATGGTCATGGGAAAATTCTCTCATGTCGTATATGTTAAAAAGAATTCTTTTTTCATGTTGGTAAAAAAACCTCAAAAGTGACCCTTATAGAGAATGTTAAAAATGATCCATTTTTAAACAATGTAAAAGAATTCTAGAATTTGTTTAAAATTAAATTTAACCACCATTGATTTATAATAAGAATATTAATGAAATGTCTTAATGAACATTGATATAGATGAATAATATTTTAATTGAATACTTCAAAACAAGGTTTTATATAAAAAACTATTATTGATTTCATTGATTTTGAAACTGAAGGTTGTTGAATAAGAGAAAATTAAATGGATTTGTAAAACACTTTTTGTGTTAGTAAATTAATAATAAAATATTTCCATAAGTTGTTTTATACACCAAAAAAAATAAAACATGTTGTGTGAATTTTCATAAGTCTCATCAAATGGAAATTGATACTAGAAATTCATTACCTCATCTCTCACCATGCCACATACATTAATTTTTAACCCATGTATAATGGAATTATATTAAATATTTACATTATGTAGAACCTATTTTAAGTATGTTCCATTATCAAAATCTTCTTTATTTCATATATTACCATGCCTTATATAGTTACTAAATAGATTAAGTTTATGGAATATGTTTTGGGGATGTTCCCTTCATAATGAAAAAAAACTATAGTAGGTTAAAGAAGGTAAAATGGGTGATTTTTCCCTCATATCCAAAATAATAATTATGAAATAATTCTAATTTTAATACCTTAAATAAAATTTTATATTCATCCATTATATTTTTTCATTAATAAATCACATTGCTTCATGGTGGTGGTATTCCACACGTACGCAGAAACGACGTTATCATTTTTTAACGGGAGTAAGGGTATGAAGGTAAGTAATATTTTATATTTACAGAATCATAATTATACAATTAATATCATATATATTTATCAAATCCATTATAACAACCATCCTAATGATGTGGCGATGAAATAATAATCAAATAATATAATAGAGTAAATTGGCCACATGTATATATGAATGATGTTTTAATTACCTATATGATAGAATATTAGATTAATAATGGTCGTACCAAAAAAATAATAACAATATAGAGTATTATAGAAGGAAATTTTATTATATCATAATGGGTTAACAATATTTGAATAAGACATGAGAATAAATTATCATGAAACACTCGGTATAATTTTTTACCACTTCCTTGGAAAACCACCCTTGTGTTACACCTTAAGACTTATTAGGATGTTATTTTTTGAGACCATAACATATAGAACATGGTGATGCATTCTTTTGAGGTATTTAGGTAGGTCTTGGAAAAGATAGTGTGCTCAAAAGGAATTTGTAAGAGAGAATAATAGATCTATTTTTGTAACTGAGGTGGTGATACACTTATAATTACCTAAAATATTTAAATATATTTAATTTATTTATCAAGAAAAATATATGAAAATTGAAATTTATTCAAATAAAATGAGGATAAGGTCAATATTCTAAAATCTAATTAAATTTATTCTATTTTTAATGTAATTTTAATCCTTATATTTCATATTAAAACCCTCATTAAAGTTTTTTAACCTTGACTGTGGTAGCACATATTTTAGCCTAATAAAATCATAAATTTACATCTAAGGTAGAATGTGGATGAAAAATGGTTTATATGTGTCATTTGAGATCATTTAAAATCCCACTAGTCATCATCTAATATTTTCCTTTTGTAATCATAAAATAAATTTTCATCTTCATAAGATATCATTAATGTCATTTTTGGGACTTCTCATTTAATATGAATTCATTAACATCAGAAAAAAAAAATGAATTTTAACATAAAAATATCAATGATTAATTAAAATTCATAATTACCAATGAAACTAATGTTATTCAATAATTCATCCAAGAAATTCTAATTGTACTATTTTAGAAACCATTTAACTTGATTTTTATGATACTCACGTAATCATGGTATCACCATTTCATAAGCATTTAATAAATTTAGGCCATCAATAATAATTAAAAATTAATTACTATTATATATATACATACTTTTTAATTGATAATAACTTATTTTTGTCACAATGAAATCATATTATATATAATAAAAGTCATAGACTAAATTTTTTTTAATTAACCTTCACTTAAAATAATATAAATGATATTTTCAATGGAAAGTGGAAAAATTGAAACATTTCAGAATATTGGATGGTTATAAAAAAAAACTCATACAAAAAATGAAATACTTGTGTTGGGTATTTTTTCAAAACATATCGCATAGTTTTAATCATGTTATACCTACTTTCCCATTCCATAGGGACAAACATTTTTTCAAGGATACTATTAAAAATGAAAAAGGTAACTTTTAACCAAATTTTGACATAAAGATTCAAAATATTGAATCCATAATCCATGATTTAATTTATATAAGTGTATGAAATCTATTTTAATATAAATGCCTAAAACATTGAGAAAAATAGTAGTAAGAAAATTGTTTTTTAAGATTAGAAATTAACTTATACAAAAAGAAAATATATGGTTTGTTTTTATATAATTAAGTAGATCATGTTTATTCATATGTATCTTATGTTATATTAAAACTAAATCTAAAATATAATGGTACATTAAAATTTATTTATTTAACAAATTGAAATGACACTTTTTATAAAATTGGCATTTTTCACTATTCAATCAAGAATCAACTTTATTATCAAAATCCAAAAATGAATCTTGATAATATTATAAAATACTGATATCAAAAATTATTTCAACTTATTCAAATAGGTTTTTCAATTTTACATAAATTAATTATAATATATGCACATAAAATTCAATAAAAACCATTTTGTAGAAAATTTATTTTTGAATCCTAAAATATCTTTATTTTCATTCTATTATTAATAAACATAAATAAAAATACATTTTACACATAAAAATAGTTATATGGATAATATATCATTTACTGTCAAAATATTTTATCTTAAATTTAAACCAAATGAAAATATATTTAATATTAATTATCCATTTTATTAAATGAAACAATATATACATATACTTAATTATATAGTTATTCTTATTCATACATTCCAAAACAATGGCTAGGTAATAGCGGTTGTAATTAAGTTTATATATTTTTGTATTTTATCTTGGTTCATTTAAGAACGATGTCATGAATAACCAATGTTATGAAATAAATTATTTTATGAAAATAAATTATAAATTCACATGTTTTTACATATTATTTTCATTTCATGAATTACCTTAAACATATCCTTTAAAGTTCTTATCCTGTAGTGCACTTCTTAGACATACCCAACATAAAACATTTATTGATAACCTGGATAAATGAAACACAATAAAGGTGAGTTCAAATGGTCAATAAGGGTAAATATAAGAGATATTAATAATGAATAATAAGTTATAATAATATAATTATAATGGTATTAAAATATTATAATAACTTATTGATTTTATATCCAATTAGTTAGATATTATTAATCATCAATCATAGTATAAATATTTTTCATAATAAAAGGCATAAATCATAATAGTATTGAATAATCAATAACCAATCATTATCCATGATAACATATCATAAGCCTGATATTTAAATTTTTGGCATACACATAAGCATGAATAAATATTTCCTTAGACAAGGCAAACTTCTAATACTATTATAGTGGAAAAATTCTAATAATGGACTGGGTCCACTCCCCATTCCACTATTTTCATAGAATAGGTTCACTCCCAAGACTCTCATAGTTCAAAGGATACCCTACCTAACTAGGTTTACACCCCATTATTTTTCTTATTATATCATGAAATATTAATATCTACCCAGTGTATCATAGGGCTATATAATTCTGGTCCCACCCACCACATAATGAATACTATACATAAGTATTCCATAACATCTAAATAAACATTAATAATTTCACAATATCATAACCCATGGAAAATAAATGGGTTTCATAAACATATCATAATCATACAGTTATTTCCATCCATATAATGTTAGTTCATGGTATAATAAAAAATTCCTTATTTTATCATTCGTAAATTAACCCTAGGAAAAGAAACATGTTTCATAGACTCGTCCTTCAAAAACAATCATCATAATACAAACCAAAAAAATAAATTTTATGGTAACATAATATCATTTCCTTAGTGATGCATTATAATCCTTGAAGGATGTTTATATTTTTGAAAAATAACTTTAACAGATAATTTTAAGATTTCTTTGAAAAGATTTAAAATATACATTTCCATTGGTATGATTAAAAACTAAAAATTAAATGAATATTGAGAAAATAAGTTTCATTAAAAATAACATTTGAAACATGTAAAGAAATCATTAATGAAAATAATAGTCATGATGGATGAAAAATTAGTTCATGCCATATACGTTGAAAGATAAAATTTCATTGACACTTTCATCAAATTACAAAAGCGAGTTTTTTATAATTAAAATGAAAATATTCCTTTTAATATTTTACAACTAAATTAAATAGTAGAGAAAATAATATTATTTAATCATATATATATAAATAAAAACTTTTAAAATACATTTTTAAGAATCAATGGTGTAGAATAAAATGTTTATCAACTAAAGATGAAATAAGGTGTGTTTTTCTTAAAAACATCTAATTGATCATTTTATATTACAAAGAGAGGAAAATTGAACTAATACATTAAATTTCATTGAATAATTAGATATGATTAAAATATATTCTTTTGAAAGGATAACTATCGTATAATTACCCTCAATGGAAATTTAACATATACAATTATAAAAGGAAATTATATTTTAACATAAACACTTAACTCAAGTCCAATTTATTTCATATGCACTATTATGTTCATATATAATAAATTTAGAATAATTATACATCAATAATAGAACCATTTTGTTACATATCTTAAAATATAACATTCCCTTATAATTTCAACAAAACCAATTGTTCTTAATTCTTGAAAAAAATCTACATTTAGGGGAAAACCGGTAGATTTTCCATACTTGTTCTGGTTTAATGATGCATAGCCTTGCAAATTGGTCATGGTTTTATCATATATAAAATCAAAACCAAGTATTAAGTATAATATTTATTTATTAAAAAAACTTTATAACCATTTATATAGGGCAATGAATAAAAATAATTGAAATCTCTTCATTCGGAAGGTAGTCCTTACGTACTAATGAGTATTTATTTCAATTTTTCAAAGAATAGAGAATAACATATATAAAAAATAATATATATTTTATGAGTAATAATAATATCATATATATCGTATATATCATATATATTTGTCAAAACCATCATTATGACTAGCCATTTATGGAGGACAAGAAAAATGAGTATCATCTATTTGCGGAGATGATAGTTCACACGTATGCATTAATGAAATTATCATTTATCATAGAACATAAAGAATGTAGAATATTCTTGTACCATTAACATAAAATCATATTAGTAGAGTAAATAAACTAATTTTATAATTTTAATATTTTTATAGAATATATGAATGAGGTTAAGAAATAAATAATAATAAAATAGATCAGGGAAGACAACTACATCTTATTTGGTAAACCCATCTTGGTTTATAACATATGCCTTAAAAGGTTAGTCATTTGAGAATAAAAAAATATTTAAAGTGTGGAATGAGTTTATAATGAAAATTGGGTAGGTATTAGCTAAGTTGTGCTGCTAAAAATCTATGAAGGAGGTAGGGTAGGGGACCGACTTTTATATGTGAGGTGGGTGGAAATCTTGTAAATACTTAAAACATTAAAATATAATAAATTCATATTAAAGTACATGTGGAACCAGATTGACTCAAGTTATAATATATGATGATATATTTCTGATATATATTCATGCAATAATATTAATACATGTTTTTACATCTTTTTTACCCTTATCTCTTTAGCTTAACCCCTCTTTCAACATTTTAACCTTTTTTGTTGTAAGGAATTTTTACATCGATTACTATTCATAATTACTAAAAATTAAATTTAACTCCCAAATACATTTGGAAATTATAATTCTAAACATTAATTCAATATTATCATATTACATCTCTATATATAGATGTAATTCATTTACAAAATATCATGCAAAATACAATAAAACCAGTCTTTCAAAAAAGAAATTTTTATGTATAACATGTAATTTAATCCGATTCTATTCCTAGTAAACCACATAATATGAATTAAAAAAATTGAATATATATTATATTAATATCATTAAAATAATATATCAATAATTATTTAGTTAATTTATGAACATAAAAAATCACTACAGAAAAATGTTATAGGGAAAATAGATCTTTTTTAATTTTAGATTCTTTTATTTGTTATTTATAACAAATTTATAACAATTAATTCCTTATATAAATGTCTAAAGATTCATTTAAACTTAGAGTTTCACATAAAGAAATAAATCAAAGACAAAAAATTATTTAAACAGAAATATATCATAAAATCTAAAAATCTTACCATTAACTTATAACACACTATTCATTCTATGTCCCGTATTAAATTATTCCTATTTTTATATTCTTAATAAAAGTATCATTTGAATTATTTGTGGTACACTTATTAAATAATTAAAAGAAAATGGTAAAAATATAAAAGAATTATGATAGTCAAAAAGATCAATAATAATTTTACAAACCCTAAATATGTGTGTATATATCACCAATTTAATCTAAAAGTTTCTCTAATTTAGTCTTTTGAGGATTTACTATGTATCTTGATTATGGAGAGAATTAGAGTTTTCATAGTTCATTCACAGCCTTGGTATTAACCCTAAGGTTAATGCCCTCATATGGGGAAGGTTATATCATGAAACCCATCAAGGCATACATACTTAAATTCCCTTAAATGTTTGATATTATTAATGTTAATGATATGACTATTGTAACTCCCTAACACCACATGATCTCTGCTCGGTGTGAGAAATGAGGGATAATAAGTAATCTGTATCACTAGATTTTGATGTGAGGATTATGTGCTAGGAATACCATTGGGATGTTTAATATAGATCTCTAGACTCAGAGAGTTTTCCTACGTATCCAAGGTATTATAGGAATTAGAGTCATCTTAGTTCATGTAATTTCACAGTCCACTAATGGATGAGGTAGAATGATCATCCCATGGCAATGATTGGGTCATGATGGTGGAAATTCCAGAGACATGGTGGGAACCATAGTTAGGTGGATGCATGCTTCAGCTTAGGCTTAGGCCTTAGGAAGGTGTCCTACATATCCTTGTTATGGAAGGAATCAAAGTCATCATAGTTCAATTAATCATTGTTTACACATTGACGTAGCCCTTATCTTTGTAGGGTTTATAGTGAAAATGATAAGTTTATTGAAACTTCCCACTACCACGTGATCTATGAACTTTTTGAGAAATAAGGGATGGAAAATAATCAATTTCATTTCTAATGGATGTGGGACTTATGAGTAGGGACCGACCTTGAAATATTAATACAGATCTCGATCCTCAAGGATGTTCCCTACTTCTATAGGTTATGTCAAGAATCAGAGTCATTGTAGTTCCCTTGATCAGGGCTTATAAATTAATATTTCCCTTATATTTGGGTATTCCACTCCAAGGATGGGAAAGGTTGTCCAATCATGGTATGCACTTGATGTCTTGGTCTTCTTTTATACATGACATATGATAATTGTCTGCTCATCATGACATGATTTCCTACGTAACCTATAGAATAGTTTCTTCCTAAAATTTATAAAGGAAACTATATGATCTAGTTAAATTATCTAGAGGACTTCTCATAATCTGGAAGACATGTCCCAAGGTTATCACATGATCAAGGATAGCTTTCCTAGAGGTTGTCTCTTGATCTGAATGACTTACTATTGTGACATCATAAGAGTTGGCTTCCACACTTGGAGGGAATCATGATTGTTAGTGTGAAAAGTCTCAAAGGGTATTGTATTTCCTATCCGAAATGTCAGTAGGGAATCATGTGACTTCATTGACATGAATGGGTGCTACAATGAGACACAACTGACATGAATTGGTGTCTCCATATGAGTCTAGCGACACGTCTGAAGGACATCCCGAGGCTTGAATGGAGAGACTAGAGGGTTTCACAAGACTTGGGTGGCATGACCGAGGGACACCATGTGACTTAATTTAACATGTCTAGAGGACTTCACATGACCTAAATAGTACACAGAATGAATATTTCAAGATATGGGAGACATGTCCTGGTGTTATCATGTGTCCTTTGTGGTTTACATGAAGGACATGAGGGTCATCATGTAAGTCTCCAAAAGAGGCTCTCATATCCTGTCCTTTTTTATTTCCATTTTTTATTCTACAACAGTTGGGATTAATTTTAGATATCAAGAGTAATGTCAAAGAAAAATACTGTACATCTTTGTGATGAGTCATGTGACCAATAAAGGTTTTATGGATATGTGTGAGCATTTTAAGTAATTATCCATCCATTTTTTCATAAGGAGGTAAAAGGGAGTGTGAGGACTCTTGAACATACCTAAGGCTCTTCACGTGATGACGATGACATGCCAACAATCTTTCATGAGATGAGGTGAACATGTCTTTAGGGTCTCGCGGTGTCTTGTAGATCTGCAATGGTGTATCGTGTGATTTTTACAATCTAAAGTGGCTCCCAAATCTTACACCATTATTTCTATTGTTTATTTTACAAATTCTTGGGATCTCTCAAGTTTTATTAAATGTTTTCAAGGATATTAATTATCCACATTGTTGATCCATCACAAGAGTTTTAAGGCCACAAAGGCCTCTTACTTTTGGATAATTCCTCCTATTTTTGAAGTATTTTTGGATTAGTTGTTAGGAACTTTCTAGTTGACAAACTGCATGGCCTAGGGTAGATTATCTGATATTCTTCAATGTGACCACTGGTAGTCTAAGGTTCCTTAAAAAGAGAAAAAGGTCTTATTGAAGTGATTTCAAAAGATCCTTTGTGAGATACTATACTGAACATCATTCCTTCATGCGATCTTATGATGGTCATGCAATCACATATATATTTTAGGATTATGCTATCCATGACTCTAGAACACCTTATCCTTTATTATATTTGTAAATGAAAATATTACCCATATCTAGGTATTTATTATTTTTTGAATTTTCCAATGCTCATTTTGGTGGTTTCAATAATCCCCCCCTTAGGAGAAACATTTGTGGGGATAGTGGATTGATTCTTAGGAACATAAACTCTTTTTTGAGTATTTTGTGTTTTCACGAATCAATGTCTTGGGAAATGGTTGGCCTTCCATGAAACACATGATATTACATGATATTACCTATAAATAAGGGTGGATAGGCTTTAAATTCACTGACTACTCATTTCTCTTGAGTGCTCTCACCTTGATTCTATCGCATTCCATTTTCATAAGATTGTTCTTCAAGACCCAATCGCGAGACCTTTCCATGAGCCTAATTTTGTGAAGACTATTTTGCAACACCAAATTTGTTTAGGCACCCATTCAAACTAAATAAAATGTATATTTCATTATTTTTTTGAACTCTGGCTCTAAAGATGCTCGATCATCTCGATAGTTTTTCGGGACAAGATTTTTTGATCATATGAATGATTGACTATCACATGGCTCACGTGACCATGTCTGGGTCATACGATCACAAGTCACCATGGGTTCCTGTGATTATGCGATGCCCTATAGGGTTATCTGAACCTTAAGATCTTTAAGATTTAGGTGATTAACTAATTAATTATTTTATTCTATAATCCCTTATAGATTCATGTGATGTGAATAATGCTTCTAGTTTATTATGTCTTTTCTTTGACTTGATCTTATTTTACCTATATGACATATTCCACTTACTTTTGTTACAGTGGATTTTGGTTCTCACCAAGGTTCCTCGTTTGAAGCCAGTAAAATGGCCACGATTGCTATAAATCACAATGTCGTCCCATGATATCATGTGTATTCTCATAACAAGTTTCTAAAGAGGTTCCTCTAATCCATGCTTTATGATTATCCCATATCTCATCATTATACTCTGTATGAGTTTATTTTGATGGATGATGTTTCCAACCCTTTTTCAGACATCAATATGCCATCTCTCTATGTTTCACAATCTTCTCACTACATTCAGATGAAAATTGTTGAGGAAGGATAGGTGGTTGTTGTAAAACCCTGAGGTTTGTCTTATTTGTTGGAAAACAATCCCTCGGGTTCAGATGGATATGATTTCCCTCATCAGTCTACAACCCAAAAATAACTGATTATATTTTCCTCTACTCAGAAAAATCTGGTCAGTGGACGAATCTTGAAATGTGATCTCCAACCTGGTAGTAATTTTTCTAATGAATGGGAATGACCCTTTTGGGTCATGAAAAGTTTCATTGAATACACTCATCAGTTATATAAGATCCATCTTTATGAACCCATATGGATTTTATAATTCATCTTCTAACTCCAACACAATCTATTTTGATAAGTGATTATAATTTTGTGCCCTAGTACCAACATATTTTTTTTCATGGTGAGGTGGTCTTTAGCCTATGTGGCATCTACTAACTGGGTGGGATTCTCCATATCTGAGGGATTTATGATGAGTTTCTCACTGATCTAGATGTTTGGGATGATCCCTTAAAGTAACTAGTTTTTTTTAAGGATATTCTTACCATTTTTAAGGATAAAATGAGGATAGAGTTGATGATTTTCTCATTCATTCCATTTCAGGATTGGAAGAATATTTTCTTTTATTGCATCAGGGTCAGGCCAACTGCTATACTCTCTAATCGGTACCCTTCTCAATAGGTCCACGATAGTGCTGTATCGTATTGGGACATATTTGAAGATGGGGATATAATTTGTGGGGATACCGAGTGAACTTAATGATCTCCTTTAGCTATAGTCTGTAGGGAATTATGGACAAGTTTTTTGATGTATGGATTTTCCTAATTAGGGATGCAAATTTCGTGATCTGTATTAGCATGTTGGTCATGGAGGCATGGATTTAAAAAGAATAGAGCCTTAATTTGGTAGTGTCGGTCCTTTGATACCTTTACTAACTCTTGGGACACATTTAACAAGGCAACAACCCCTATAAGATCAAGGGTGCTCTCTATTTTTTTGACAGGATAGGGGATAATTTTCATTTTTATGAATAATATAGTTCCACTAGGATCCCAAATGCATCATACCATCCTATACTTCTAAACATATCTAGTGCTAAAATGGTTTCTCTAATCCCTATCGAGGTTAAGGATTCATTGAGCTGATATGATAGCTTTTATTTTATCCCTTAGCATGCACCTACTTGAATGATTATTGATAACAACAATGTTTCCCTTGATGAATGTTCATATATGATCTCACATTGGTATGGGGTTCTTAATGTTATGAGGGATGAGAGGATCATTCATGATCCTTATACACCTTATTGATTCACTCTTCAGTTTGGATTCACCCAAAGGGTATCCCCTCTTCCTTTGGATGGCGTATGAGGAGGGCGATATCCTGGATTAATCCACTAATTTTGGATGATGATGGAATGCGAAGATACTAAGGATGAGATCATAGTTCCACCTGATGATTCCCTCTCATTCCTTACCCAATATTATGCCCATTCTTGGTTAGCATCTTATCTGGATGGTCTTATAAGCCAGTTAGTCTGTCATGTGGACAATCCTTTTGCTCACCAACCCCTATGTTCATCGTAATAATGGAGTTGATTGAATACCTATGAGATACGTCAAGGAAACACCCTAATTATAGTGAATACAACCATGATAGTGATATAGAATCTATTAATAAAATTAGTCCTCTAGAACAAGCTACAGATAATACTCATGTTGAGAGAAGAGCATGTGAGGCATCTTCTCATCCTTCTTTAATGGCTCGACTAGTTATTCCTCATCAAACCGTACCTACTCCATCAGTCATATAGGATTAGAATCAATTTAGGTTGATATAGAAAAATATTCATTCCTTGATTACTAATAATCCTTTGGAAGTATTTGGTGACTAAGGGAAATTCCATCATCATCTATTTCGCTATTTTTGGGTAGGTGGTTTTGATCGATTACCACTGTAAGAAATTATAAATAAAATCATTTTGATTAAGAATGATTTTGACTCCATTGAGATGTAATTTCATTATCTTGTAGACGAGGCTCCCCTTGATGGGAAGACAAATGAGACATTAGAGGTATTGGAGTAGGGTCACCAGTTTATATGTAAACTCCAATCTCATATGGATTCTTGGACAACACAAATATGGAGGCATGAGGAAACCATATCCCATATAAGGTATGACACTTGAATATCATAATATTTTTTTTTCAACTGATCAAAATAGATTTTAATATTTGACTACATTATTTTGGAATATTCATCCTAGGGAAAAATTGGAAGAGGTAGGGTGACAAGCACTATATAATTCAATCAACACTTTGTACCAAACTCTTTCTAACTTGTCCAGTACAACATATCTTATCTTATTATGATTTTATGTACTCTATTTTTATTGATATTATTAGAGAGAATCTGAAATGAAGATATTCCTCATTCCTTTTACATTATCAATGAATTAATTTTCCCAAACCTTCTATTTTGTTGTCCAGTTTTCATTTCATTCATGACATGCATAGCCTTTTCGTTGATAAAATATTTTGTTAATTTTCAATGATACCCATACTTTTCATAATATCAAGTAAAAAATAGCGCCTGAATTTGAATCTTTAAATTCTAATAGATTCCTTCTTGAGAAATACTCATGAATTTCCACTAATATGAGATTATTTATTGATAAATATTTTCTATCCATCTTAAAATCACCTAATTTCTAAAAGGATTTATAAGGTAAAATATATTCCCCTAAGGGAGAGTTCTCTTCTTTGGTTGAATCTGATAGGATTGGTGAGAATTTTTTATTTCCTTTAAGTTCATATAGTGGGTGTTACAAGATATTGTGGGCTAAATTTCCACAATGTTGTAGTTGAGGGTCTTTTAGATCAAAACTTCCATCCCTATACTTTATGGTCTTTTAGGTAAGATCTTCTATCACTTTAGTTTATGAAATTTTATCTTTGAACTTTTATCGATTTAATTTATTGTCTTTTATCTTGTAACTTCTATCACTTTAGTTTAGGGTCTTTTAGTTCCGGCCTTACATCTCTTTAGAGTATGGAATTTTAGCATGGACTATCTATCGCTTTAGTTTAAGGTATTTTAGATTGAACCTTCCATCTCTTTAGATTGGGGTATTTTAGATCAGACCTTTTATTGTTGTAATTTAGGTCTAGTATCTAGAACCTTTTATTTCTATAGTTTGGGGTCATTTAGCTCAGACCTTATATCTCTTTTGTATTGGTTCATTTAGATCGGTACTAATCAATGATCATGTAATATAGTGCATACATGATAGGAATGATCCACAACACACTGAGGCAATGGGTTCTATCGTGGTGTTTCTAGGGATCACAAGGATCAAAAATCCCTTTTGTAGAGTGACACATTTTGTTAATTCCCATAGGAATGTATGTTGGAGCCAAATGAATACATGCATATTTAAGAAAAGGGTCTCTTGAAATCAGGTATCTTTTCTAAGGGCCATGGAAGATTTATAAAGGTAATATCCATTGATGGTGAAATACTATGGATTCTAGGTCCACATGGATAGTTGGTGTTTGGATGATGTAAGTCATGACCCAAAATCATGAGTTCGTTAATATGGGGTGGAGTATACATGTCGTGGATGACCCATACCACTATGAGGTTTCAGTTTCCACAATAGTGTCACTAGGGATCACACGGAGTAAATCTATTTTCATGAAAGGAATAGATGCCTTTAGTTGGAGGGTCAAGGTCCTTATCCATTGGTAGAACAGTTAAGGAAAAGATGATCTCCAATCCTTTATGAGCGCCACAAAGAATTTTTAAATACCCTAACATCTAAATTATGAGGTTGTGTGTGGGAGGAATGCTATCCCTGAAGGATTATAAAACCCTAGGTAAATTTTGCTCTTATATTTTAAATATTGATCCCAACACCCTATGGTTTCTAGTCCTAATTCACGGGAAATGAAAGGTCTAAGAACGAAGTTTCACATTCATACTTTGAGAAAGGGTACAAAACATGGTGAAGTAGCATCGAGGATGTTAAATTTGATTTGATAGTTTGTTATGAAGGTTTTAAATCATTTTAAAAAGTGCTCAAGTCCGGAGGCTGAAATGGGACAATCGTACCAGGAATGACCCAAGACATGCTAGGATTCTAGGTTATACCATAGTGATGTCAGGGCTCACAAGGATCTGAGATCTCATTTGTAGAGTGACACATTTGGTTGATGACCATATGCACATATGCAAGATATATAGACATACATTCATAGTCAAAAAAGGGTCCTTAAAGTCTTGTATCATTTTCAAGGGACTTTGAAGGTTGAAGTGATCCAAGGAACCCATATCATGAAGTGTGATTTATGGAAAGTGTGTTATCCAAGAATGGTTTGATCACCCTAAAAGTTTTGTCACCTCATAGTGAACATATTCTCATAGATAGGAGATGTAAAAAATCATTAATGTATTTTTTTTCCGGAACCAGAGGGTCCAATGAGCATATCATGGCTTTTAATAGGGCTACAAAGTAGGCCCTATGAGCTTTATGAATTATTCATTCATGCCCTAATATTTTCCGAAACTCTGAAGATAAAGAGTTTAACGAGTGAATACTTGACTTCTTCTTAGGACTCTATTTTTAGGTTTTCAATATAAAAAGTTTTTTGTCTCCTTTGCTAGAAATTTATGTTCTTGTGATTAGAACCATTATAGAATATAGTTTAAGGGCATACAACTTTGACCAAAGTGTAGGCAATTTAAGGTCATGACACATATGGAACTACTATGGAGGATGGTACACAAGTTGATAATTAGGATACCTGGGGTCAAGAGTACCCCCAACATCCTTCTAAGGGGATATGAAGATGTCATAAATCATGGATCGGGGTACTTGAGTCATGATAAATTATATGGGACAATCATATCCAGAGTAGTTCATATCAAGATGAGGTTTTTAGTTCTACCATGGTGATATTAAGGCTTACAAGTAATGGAAATCCCTTATTTAGAATTATTAATTTGGTTGAAGATCATTGGTGCATATGCAGGAGACATAAGAATACATGCATAGTCATGGAAAGGGTCTCTTGAAGTCCGGTACCCTTTCTAGGGTCCATGGAAGGTTTTGGTAACCCAAATCACTCACAACATGAAGTTTGGTTTATGGAATGAGGTGATTTTAAAAGATAATGGAAGAACCCTGTACTCTGGTAGACCAGGGTAAGGCTCGTGTGGTACCTTGATAAGAAATGACTAATGGTTATGGCCTGTATAGTTTACCATCCTATAGTGGGGACATTTTCAGTGCAATTTGACATCACACAGTAAGAACATAAGTTGTGTAGTTCATCATCACACGGTGAGGACATTCTTATTGATCAATTTTAATTTCATGAGACCAATATGTTTTCCTATTATTTTAATGTAAAGTTACAAGGATATGGGAACCGGCTTGAAAAAATTGTGCATGATATATTGTGTACCAAAGAAAATGATGCATAAATCGGGATCGTACGTAGGAACAATTCTCTTGTGTGAACCTGCTCCTATGAAGTTAGGGTAAAGTTTTACCAGTTGTTGCAGTTGGTCCACGGATTAAAAATTGGGACATCACTACATATTTTTTGATGTCATGAATAAATCCACATGTATTTCTTGAATGGGAAACACTCTACATAGATCAGGTATATAGGTGGTCATTGTTTCTATTCATTGTTGTAGGTGGGCCTCAGATTGGATATCTAGAAATCACTACATAACCTATGATGATAGGAATCAATCCACATAGAGTTCTTGAGGAATTGTAAAATTTATCATCATTCGGTAAAAATGTGGAATTCTTGATGTGAAAAGGGAGATTGTGGCTGGACACAGGTTTTAAAATGTCGGTGTCTCTTCATATCTTCTGAAAATAGGAATCAATCTATATGTAGTTATTTAAATCTCATGAAGTTTAACATCATACAGTTATGAATAAGATGAACCAATATTAAATAAAGTAAATGTTGTGGCTAGTCCCAAGGATGGCTGTTTGGGCATAATTATGTATATCATGATAATAAGAATCAAGAAACATGTAGTTCTTGAAGAACGACATTCCTATAATAATATTTCCTATATGCATAGAGGAGGAATTTCTATATTTTTTGTGTCATGACCCTAGATTATAGATATGAGTGTCACTATGTATCCTGTGATGTCAGGAATCAAGCCACATGTTGTTCTTGAATGCTTGTGTGGTATGAGACCAACACCATAAACGGTTTTCCTCTCAAGAAAGGTCTACTGAAATATAATATTTTATGTCATGGAAGGGATATTAACTATGTTGTTTAATGTAATATGAAAATGACTTAGGGTATGACTTTCATCATATTACATTTAAGACCCTGATGTGCCTACCACAAGATTATATGCCTTGTTTTCATGGGAAATCCCTTAATAAAATTCCTAAGCTCACCTAAGCTATGCTCGGTGTAAGAATCAAGGAGTAACAAGGATTCCTCTCACTATACATAGATAATTAAGGATAGGACAGGGGTATTTTTTCTCATATGGTGGTTGGACCAAGATACAGGATTGAGTCATCCCTACGTGTCTCATTGAAAATTAGAATCAATCGCTACATGATTCTAGAAAACCCCATGTAGTTTAATTTTTGTGGAAATGACATTATTCATGCAGTTTAACATCGTTTGGTAAGGATATGAATCACCCGACGTCAAGGAAAATGAAGGTTGTGGTTAGGCCTCATCCAAGATGTTCGGTCATCACTATGTATCATGTGATGATAGGAATTAAGACACACATAGTTCATGGATGGAGAGATTCCCTATGTGGGGATAACTCTCACATGACGATGGGGGCATTTCATCCTTCCTTCACAAAAATCTAGATTATATGTGGAGAGTCTTTAGTGAGATAAGTATTTTCATGAATTTTAACATCATACAGTGAGGACCTTTGTCATGTGGTTTAACATTATACAGTAAGGACATCTAATGTTGTGTTATTTACTATAATTCTGTCAGGACATCTCTATATAGTTTAATGTCATGTGGTTAGTACATGGGTTACTATGTAGTTTAATGTATTAATATTTTTACTTGAGTTGTTTTGGAGTCAATAATCTTGTTGCTAGGATGGTCATGTAGTTTAACATCATTAAAACAGGATGATATCCATACATTTTATCATCATGTGGTCAATAGGAGGGATAACATGTAGTTTAAAGTCCTCCAATTAAGACTATATCCAAAGATTTTATCATCATGTGGTTAGGATGTGGGATACCGTGTAGTTTTAAAGTCTTACTATTAAGACTATATATATATATATTATCGTCATGTGTTCAGTATATGGGATACAATGCAGTTTACAGTCTTGTCATTAGGACTATCTCCTTACATTTTATCATCATGTGGTTAGGATGATATCTTTCATGTAGTTTAAAGTCTAATAGTTAATATTATCTCTATACTTTTTATCATCGTTTGGTCAGGATGATAGATTCTATGGAGTTAAAATTCTTACTGTTAGAACTATCTCCATACAGTGAATCATCATGTTGTCAAGATGACAGATTCCATGTAGTTTTACAGTCTCTCTACTAGGACTATCTCCATATATTTTATCATCATGTGGTTAGGAAAGTAGATTTCATGTAGTTTAAAGTCCTGATATTAGGACTATCTCGATACATTTTATCATCATGTGGTTAGGATGATAGATAATTTTTATTTTAAAGTCTTATTGATAGGACTATCTCTGCACATTTTATCCTCATATGGTCAAATAAATAGATTCTATAAAGTTCAAAGTTTTTCTATTAGGATTATATCCATATAAATTATCATCATGTGGTTAGAGTGATAGATTTCATGCAGTTTAATTTATTTTTGTTTGGACTATCTTTGTACAATTTATCATCATGTTGCCAGGAGGGTAGATTCCATGAAATCTAATGTCATGATGTTTGGACTATCTTCATACAGTTTATTATCATGTGATTAGTGTGATTTATTTTGTAAAGTTTAAAGTCATTCTATTAGGACTATCTCTATACAGTTTATCATCATGTGATTAAGATGATAAATTTTCTTGATGATAACTATGTAAAGTATTTCCCAAGAAATCTCTCATTGGTAGAAGGTGTGACACACTCTCCATCCATGGTGGTGAATGGGTAAGCTCCAGTGTGATATACTATATGTATGATATAAGGTCCTTCCAAAATGGTTTCCATATTTGGAGGCTTCTTCCCTAGTATAATTGGGGTTCTGAGAGGAAACACCAGTTCTTCTGGGAGGAATGAACAGAGGTGAACCTTCTTATTAAAGGCTTGTGTAATTTGATTCTAATGGACCTCCAGGTTATTTAGTGTGTGCAACCTATTCTCATCAAGCTATTAAAATTCATCCAGTAACTTTTTTGATTGCTTATTATCTGAGTGTTTTCTGTAAATGTCTATTCAATGTGAAAGAAACTTCACCTTTATGGGTAACACTGTCTTAGTCCCATACACCAATGAGTATGGCATTGCTTTTTTGGCAATACACGTGGTGGTGTGGTAGGCCCATAAATCATTAAGTATCTTGTCCATACATGATTGTTTATCCCTGTTCACCATCTTTTGGAGTATATTTGACTATGTCTTATTAAAGTCTTCTATCTATCCATTTTCCATTGCATGATTGCGAGAAGAGTGATTTGACATGATATACTCCTGATACAATTTCTTCAACTCTGTAGAACAAAAGTTGGTGTCATTTTCTGTAAATATTGTGTGAGGGACCCCAAACCTAGTGATGATAAGGGAATTCATGAATTTGATGATATTTTTTATCCCAAATTATTTTAGGTGTATTTACTCATTCCATTTGGAGAAGAAATTAGTAGAAGTAAGGATGTACTTGAACTACTTAGTTGTGGTAGAAGGATATGGACCCACAACATCCATTCCCAAAATGGAGAAAAACCAAGAATATTTAGTTGTATATAGAAATTCTGGGGGGATGATGGATGAATTTTTCATGGATATGGCATGCATGATGTTTCTTGTTGAATTATATATCGTCCTATATCATGGGTTTCCATTAATATCCCAACATACTAATTTAGTGGAAGGGTTTGGTCCTAGATTTATGGGCGTCGTGGGAGTGTTCATAGACTTCCTTCAGGATGGTAGGAATCTCTCTTTTTGATATGTATCTAAGAATGATTTTATAAATCCTTTCTTGTAGAGGTAATTTTGTTCATTTGGACCGTCCTATAGGGTGAAGTTCATTACATGATGTCAGATATGTTCCCTTCCAGCCCGATCTTTCAGGAGAGTCCCATTTTGGAGATAACATATTATGGGCTCCACCCATCCATGGGTGTTCATTAGTTCATCATGATATATGGAAGTTTTGACTTAATTGATTTATTGCATATCACACATTATGATTGATGAAACCATTCTCTGATGTGTGATATTAAATATTTCTTCCTCCTAATTAGGGTTGGCTAGGATGGTGGCTACATTATCCATTATGTTGGCTCAAGAATATTGTGATATGAGAACATGATGCAATGTGGGAACAAAAGGGAAATGTGCAATCATTCTTCTGACATAGCTGACGAGAGGGGTCGGTTCTTCCTTTTTTAAGGGAATATTAACCATTGATATGATTTATCATTAGTTTCAAATCCCCTTTTATATTTTGGTAGGCTATGTGATGTTGTAGGGATAATTCTAACCAAAAGACGATGGATTTTTATTCTTACTCATTATTTGTGTAGCCTTCATTTAGTGAGAAAGAGTAGAGAAAATTTTCTTTTTATGGAGACACAAATACAGTCTCTAGACCAAACCAATTAATCCTTTATTTTTCCATCTTTTATATAATATAACTTCAGGATACTCTATAAAAATACATTTCCCATGTCTGGGGAGTCTCATGGGCATATAATACCTCCTCATCTAGAAGCTCGATGTCCACTGGTGTATTTTTCAGGGTAGGATTTGTTGTGAGGAAATCAGCCAAGTCTTGCATTTCATTGACTTCTGTGATATAAACAATATTTCATATTATTTTAGAATGACCACCCATCTATCCATGCACACAATAAACATAGTTTAGCCAAGGATGTACTTGATCTGATTGATATGAGAAACTTGGTGGAATTTATGGGGATATAATTAGTGCCTCAGAATTTTCATGGTAAAGATGAGTGTAAGGAAGTTCTTCTTGACATCATAGTATCTAGTCTCAATACCTAGAATTTTATTTCTACAGTGGTAGAGACTGTTCTCATACCTCAAATCATTTTTTCAATGTGAGGAGGGAACCTAGTGAGAATTGCATGGAATCCATATACAAGATGGTTGGCCTCCCATCCATTGAAGGTATCATAACTGATGGATATAGAAGTTACTACATGAAACTTTTAAACGATTCTTGGAATTCATCATCCCATCGATAAGAAATTATCTTCTTCATTAGTTTGGTTAAGGGGGGAGTTTTTCTTTCTAGGTTGGATATGAATCACCAAATTTTGATGAGGTTTTCTTGGATCCCCCTTAATTATTTGAGATTTATGGGGTGGTGAAATTTCTAAAATAGGACTAGTATTATTTTGTTCAACCTTAATTTCACGGTGTCGTACCAATAAGACAAGGAATTTTCCTGATGTGACCCAAAAAGTGCATTTCAGTATATTAATCTTCTGACTGTTCTGTTGCAGCTTACCGAAGATAATTTGGAGGTTTATGAAATGATCACATCACTTTTTGTATCCGAAAACTATGACTTTGACATAACATTCATCTATCCGTATTAGAAATAGATTAATTAAATGATACAAGGTGAGTTGGTATTTTTCACCAATTTTATTTAACCAAAAGGCCATTAATTGATAGAAAAATATTCTCTAAGGTGCACTAAAGGTTATGTTTTTATCATATTTAAGGGACATCTTTATTTTATTTTACCCTAGGTACTTATCCATGAAGAAAATGGATCAGAAGATATTAGTTTTATCGATCAAGAGTTCTGTTATCGGTAATGAGAATTCATCCTTTGGGAAATGTTGATTAAGGTCTCTGAAATCGATGTAGACCCAAATATGTCCATTCTTTTTGTTGACAGGGAAATTGTTGTAAATCTATCTTGGGTATTTAACATCTCATACAAAGTTGGGTTTGATCAATTTTTCAAATTCTTCCTATAAATTGGTGGAATGAAAAGGATCCATCCTCATGGTTGCCTACATGAAGCCTTAGTGCTCAAATGGTAGGCTGAGATGGTGCGTATCCACTTTTAGATTGAGTCTGGGAATTTATGTATAGATCTTGGTGGACACATATCTATACTTATTCATAAATGTAATGTATATCTCTTTTATTTTATGAGTATGGATAACTAATCATAGTATTCCATGATTCTTCTTTCATTACCAGATTTATCGTTTTGAGCTCATCGATGGTGGTGGAAACACGTTTCTCGAATGTGTTAGGGTTGTTAATGAGTTCATTCTCATCTCATACGAATGATGATTATGTGGAGACATTTTTAGATGAATCTAGGAATCCATAAGATTCTCCATCACTATTATAGTGAGGGAGGCCATGTGAAGGGACATTATCATACCCTATCTTTTGAGTCACTGTAGAGATATGTTGGAGCTAATTTCATGTTACATTGTCGCTAGATATAGGAGGGGTTGAGACCTCTAGGACCAGTTCTATCACCTCAACTAGATTTATGGGGATCACATTATCATTGTTGACCATACTCCAAGGGGTTTTAGGGGATTTACCCAATCCATTTGGAGCTGCAACATGTATATCATTATCCAACATTGGTTGTTTTCCTCCATTTTTGTAGACTCTTGCCTCGATATATGTGGCTTCACAGGTTTCAAAGGGGGAACTATCACTGTGTAGTATGTCAACCTTTCCATTGATGACATATTTAATACATTTATGGAATGTTAAAGGTATAGACTTATTGATATTGAGAGAGGGCCTTTCGATTGGGAAATTTTATGGGGTGTCTTTTCAGATAACTAGAAACTCAACATCATATGTGGGCTCCCCAAACTAATTTTTATGTTTGATCTTCCTAATAGGTCTTTGATCACGCTTATCATACCCTTGAATGGTCATCTTTGTGGGAGATAAATCCCCCTCACTATATTCTAAACATTGAAGGGTTTGAATCAGGATGATATTGATCCTAGATCCATTGTCAATCAGATCCCACTAGAAGTAGACATTATTGAGTATTCCAAAAACATATTGGGACTGATGTGCCCCGGAATGAACTCCTCCCGATCATGATCTGTGAATTAGATAGTGACCTAGAAATCTACTTACATGGTCTCCATTTTATAAACCTTGGATATAGAAACTTATGTATCAAATTACTATGGGATTTAGAGAGATTTAATGAGTTCCTCTATCAAATATTTTAAAATATGAAGTGGATCAAGGATTGATAGCATGATTGGCAAAAATATCTAGCTACTTTAGAACTTCATACTTTTGTGACAAAGCTCTATGCTTCCTGAAATGGGGTTTCTCCTAGACATGTGGCTTATAAACTAAGGAATTTAAGTTAAACGAGCCTGGTGGTTGTGCTGGGATCATGAGAGCATCTGCTTCCCGTGGCATAGATCAAGTCAAGCTTCCCTATTTCCTGGTTTGATTTGATAATCATACCCCCACTAGGAGGTCATGAAATACAATTGGGTGTAAGTGATTTCCAGAAGGTTATGAGACACCTAAATGTATTTTATAGGCTCACTAGAGTGCTTTACCATGGGTTTCAGCTTAATATATTCCTTATGTGGGGAAAATAATGAAATATTAGGCTCAACCATGCCCATGTTTTCCACTATATCCTTGGTTATTGTGTTTGCGGCCTTACGTTCCCTGGTTTTGTGAAATAAAATCATATTCTAAGGCATATTCATAAATGGAGAAGGTGTCTGTCAAGTGTATCACATTTATATAACTAGATATGAGCTCTTCATCTGATGAGGATTCTGTTGGGTGGGGTAGAGCCTATGCCTCAGATATTGCATGGAAGAAAAATGAAAAAGTTAGATCTTGCTTTCGAGAAGAGTATGGGTCTTCCTCTTCTACCTTTTCTTGCTTTAGGAAGTCATTCCCAACATTGGAAGTCATATCTTATGTCACCTACTTAGGTGGTGGAGATATTTTGTGTCTTCGTAGCTATTTTTTTGGGATGGCATGGGCTCAGTAAACTATTTTCTGAGTCATCCAGTTTTTGAACATCCATGCACCCCTGGATGGGACTTTCTATGAACCATCCTCTTCTACTGATTAGGAAATATTTGTATAGTATACTTTCTATGAGGATTTATCTGAAACCACTTATCTAGAATTGAACATGCCTTAAAGGATGTCTTTTTAGAAGAAGAAGTCAAAGATATTGTGACCCAGCCTTCTACAGAAAGGTTCATAGTTGGGACAGTCGGTGAGGTTGACCTCCTCCGGATTCCTGGGCTATGGTAGATTGAGAGGTTCATTTTCCATTTATGCCACAAAATAATGGGTTACTTTTTCATTTCAAAAGTATTATTATTTATTCATTAAGTCCTCAAATATTGGGTGACTCTGATTTTATTATACTGCGGGTTGAGGGAAATTATGTGGTTGTTACCGCTCGATAGGAGTTGTTGGGAAGTTCAAGACCTGCATGGATGATTGTATGGGCACTGATGCTGGATCGAGAGTGAATGCATCAAATTCTAATTTTGCAAGCCTTTTTTTCCTATGCTGAGTCCATGAGCCAATATTTGGATCAAGTTCATTGAATGGAGTCTTCGATACATTTTTCCATTTCTGCAAACTCACAGAACCCACATAAGTACTTTATTAGGATCAAAGCATCTCTATCTCATCCTAACGTTTTTTATCATAAATATCTATAAATTTTTCCTAAGAGAGAGGGATTCTAACTTAATAGGTTAAACCCTTACACATGTATGTGAAGTCATACACTCTCTCCATTTCACATTTCATGCAGTTCATTAGGTAGAAAATTATTGTCTTCCTCATCATGGAGTTGAACTAATAAAGGAACTGACGATGAAGTACTTTCTATTATTCCACAATTCAAACTGGAAAACTATTGTGCCAAAAAATGTTTGGCCTTGTTTGAGTCTACACAAAACACATCAGCTTTGTTTCCTCCTATTGATCTCGAGTTCCCATCATTGGCCTGCATCGAGATATGAATTTTCTGATATGTTGTTTAGGATCACTTGAACTGTCAAAGGTATATAAGGTAGCATTGCCAAAATTGTGTGGAGGAAAAGTTTCATCCACCCATTCATTATATATCTTCCCTTTGGGCTACACAGGTGCACGTCTCCCTTACATGGATTCCATTAGAGTAGCTAGAGACTCGATGAAATTAAGTGGCTCTGGGGGTACTACAATTTGAGCCACCTCTCATATACATGGAGCTAGAGGAGGATAATGAGGTATCCCCACATTTGTATCCTACTGATTCTCAATTATTCCTAAGACTGAATTATTTACCTGGTGAGGGAGAATCTATTTCCACAACTGATAGAATTCATGATCATTTTTTACTTCCTCATCTTTTTATATTGGCTGCCTAGATTCAAAGCTAATCTGATGCTTAGATGCCACTTTTTTGGTGGGCCAGGTATTATTATATATATACTTAGATTAGCTTTAAAATGATAACCAATGGGGATATTTACCTTTAGTAAATCTTCATTGAGTTGTTTTAGATTTTTTATTTCACTCTCATATTCTGACAAGTTTTCCTTTGTGGGAGGAACCTCAACTCTTCTAGGTGGTGATTGAAATTTATCCACACCTTTCCATTTTTCTTTGGTAGTGTTACATAATGGAATGGAAACTCCTTATACATTGGAGGAATATTTTGGAGCCTTCTCTAGTTCCAGGTGTGTGCATATTCATTTGGAGAATCAAGATAACCCTCATCTTGGGGTATGTTTTATGTGTTGTTTCCCTCTACATTTGTTCCTTGGCCATCAATATTTTATATATTGATAGTGAAGAAATTAACTGAGGCATATTGGGAAATGGTTCTTGTTCCATTACATTCAACTCAATAGGATGATTATGCACTTCCTTCATTGGGGTCATTATTCAAACCCTTAGACATATTGGGTCTTTTTGGATTGTGACCCTAAGGTGGTTTGATCTCCTTTGTCATAAAATTCTCTCATACTAGTCTATGAATAATGATCTTGATGGCTTTTTTAGTCGCGGTGGTCGAATAGGCCTCGAGTAGGAGAGGTTTATCTTGTGGTGGGAGGAATAGGTGGAATGCTAACTGTTGATATTGTCCTTCCAAACTGGAGATTACTGGTTCCCTATGTGGAGATAATGATGGTGAAAATTCCCCTATCCCTATGGATTGGGGGTTATTCAAGGGTGAAATTGGCATTGATTATACCTATTGTTAAGGATTCAATGATTCTAGTAGGGTATTTGACTATTCTCATAATGGAAATTGAGATATAAATACCCCCAGTCCAGTGGGATGGGGTGATATGGAATCACCACTAATTTCATCAAGACACTATTAAGGGATGATTAACCTATAGATGTTGATTTATATATAAATTCCCCCATACTATAGGGATATGGTTTGTTTGTATCTATTGAGTATATATCTATATCCTCTCAGAAATTGAAGATTTGATGGGTCTAGGTGGTGATAGATATTTTCTTAGAGTGATGGGCTGACTCTTCTCTTCGATAGATTCTATAGAAGCTACAATTATGGTTAGTATGATGTGGTGAATTTTTGATCATGTAGGATCTATGTGTGATGGTAGCCCATGATGATAACCATTATTTATAAGGATTTGTGAAAATGATTGCAACTTTGGTCTCCATGTCTAAAATTCATTCTCATTACTTTGAGGGGACCGGTTCAAAGACTTATTGTCTATCCTATCCTTATTTTAATAATTTCTAGGCATTGTTGATGAAGTGTAATTCTATTGTATTTACCAAATGGACCGATCATTACTCATTAATCTGGTTTCTCGAGAGGCTATAACCTTATAGGATTTTGAGTATGAGAGGTCCTATTGTTTTGGGAACATAGTGATGTTTAAGGCTCCTTATTTCTCCCATCCTGGGACACGTTCATTTGGTGACACTCAGGAAATTAGCCAGTGGAGGTTTATTATAGTGTGATTAAAAACACTTCGTAGGGGTCTGTCATGAACTTCCACTCTTGGGTTCTAGGCCATGGAAAATACATCCATATCAAAATAACAAAAAAAACTGTATTGATGAGATTAATTTGACAGTTGTATCCTACATAGGATAGATTCTAATCTTTTATTTGATGATTATTAGACCACATATTTTGGCATAGATGATGCATGAAATCCTTTTCTAATTCATCTTGGATCGAATAGTTAGAAGTGTTGAGGGGATAGAACATGATGGGGAGGTTGTTTCCATTAAAATATTTCCATATGTCAATGTTAGCCTCTTCTTCATTAGACTTACATGCCTCCATATGATCAGACCATAAAATATTTTTCTAAAGGACACCTGCTAACTAGATTGGAATTATCGTGGAAATTTATGGGGAACCATATGCATTTTACCAAGATATTTCAAGAACCTATCTATATGAAGTCATTAGGGTTTTGGACACCTCTCTTTATAGAGGTGTATGGGCAAGGGGAGGATTTCCTTGTCTGTGGGAGATATCATCATGGGATGTTTGACCATGGTGGATGTCAAGATTGGAATCCCTACTATCAGTAACCACACTACTATGAGGAATAATATCCCAGTAATGATCATCTTCTACTTTGGTTAAAGAGTTTATATACCATTGTGGTGTTTAGAATGTGTCTCAAAGGACCTCAAGGAGATGGCATTGAGAAAATTTGGAATATTGGTCTCGACCTGCATTGAGACTGGAATATGTCAAACTAACTTTTGGAATTGGGTATAGGTATGGGACTATTGGTATGAGGGATTCTAAAACTTACTTATCACCATCTTCTGTTGTGGGAATATGTGTCTGCTAGTAAAAAGTTGCTAGAATATTCCAATGAGTTGTCTAATTATTGATAGGAATGTGATCCTATCCTAAGGCATGTTCCATTATCAATTGGTGTGTCTCGAAATTAATGGTATTATAATCCCAATCCTAAGACTTTGGGATATACCACTGGTCTTTTGTGATAGGAATATGAGCCTTCCTTGAGGCATGTGCTGCTCTTAACTTGTGAGTACTGGTTGAAATAGGAATATGATCCTGGTCTGAATATGCATTCCTTTCCAAAATATGCTGACTGAACTCCAGAATGGGATAAGAGATATGATCCTCCTTATATATTGTCTCAGAATGATGTTCATATAGTAGTTCATTGGATGAAGTAGGAATATGAACTTGAATTATTTGTTCTACTAGAATATGCTAGGTAGATTCATATATAGAATTACGAGTTTGTCCCAAGGCTTGTTCCATTCTCATTTTGTTACCCCCACCTATAATAGTGATATATGTCTAATCCTACGCCTTTGGAGTATACTGATGGACTTCTTTGATAGAAATATGAGCCTTTTAAAAGGCATGTTTTCCTCTCAGTTCATTATACCCAACCATGATGGGGATATGAGCATGATCCTAGGCCTTTGAAATATGTCACCAAACGTTTTCGACAGGCATGTGCCCAAATCCCGAGGCATGTGTTGTTATCACCTGGTGAACCCCAGTTAGAATGAGATTATGTACCCAGTATTGTGCTTATTCATTTATTGGAATATGATGATAATCCTCCTGGATGGGAGTACGAATGTGTGTTTTCTCCAAAGCATCCACTTGTTCATAATAATCTCAGTGTTGAGATGTATTAGTAATAAGTCTAAGAGTATAAACCTTTCCCTATATCTGTAATAGTGCTAGAATATACCAATGGAGTTCTTCAGGTGTTTATAAGACCTAATGGAATTTCATAAAAGTGTTTAAAGGGATATAATTTCTCTGATTTTTCATCACCACTATATACTGACAAATATCTTCGATTCAAGAAAGGATATTATCCCACTTATATCCTCCTTATTTGAACATAATGTGTTAGTGGAATTCATGCATGAGGGCTGGGATGTGAACCTCCTATATGTTTATTATAGGAATATTGCCACAGACTTGTTCCGAGTGAGCAGATATATGATCCTGCACACTGGTTACCTCTAGAATATGATGGAAGACTTCATTAGTAGGATTGGGGATATGAGAAAACTCATTTATATACAAACCCTACATCACATAATGTGTCTTCTTTAATTCTCATTTGTTGGTCTCATAGGCGGCAATGTGTTGGGTGGTACTATCAATAGGTAACTGATGAGTACCAGTGGGATGGATTTGGAGACAATGGTTAACAAGTTCCCTTCTTAGTGGAAGATAAATAAGATTGGAGATTTATTTGACTAATTGGACCACCTTCATCATATAATGAAGGTGTACGTTTTCATTCTCTGGGGATAAGCTCCTAAATCGGTTAGCTATAGCAATTGGGGCCATTGGAATAACTGTAAATTTCCCTTGATGATGAAGACTCTCTTGTTTTTTTAAATGGATACCTTCACATGCACCTTCCCAGATTGGGATTTTACAACTTCGATGGTACTCCCAGTCCATTGTGTTCTCCACCTGATGTTGAATGTATTGAGAATTTGATGTCATTTTGTGACCCATGAGGGTTCCATCCATTGGGTATTTACTATATTTATCACTAGATAAAGAATACATTATATTGTATTGGTATATTGTTGATGAGAAATGTATCTACAGTTGTGTAGAAAACAAGGAACAAGGTTAACTATTAGTGAAATATTATAGGAATGATATACTCAATCATATATTCATGGTTAATACAATTTTAATTTTATTATTGACCTAAACATTATCCTCACTTGGACTTGTTAAAGTGAGGATGGACTTATCTCCTGACTACCTCAGTTATGGAGGATCAGTTTTAATATTCATTTTAGGATTATCATCTTTGATTCTGTATTATATAAAAAAATGGCATGATGTATGATTACTTGATCATTCTATTATTTGAGGGTTTCAACACAGATTCTCCATTTTTATTTTCATATAGTGTGAAAAATAATGTCTTGACAGATAATAACCTGGTCATTGTTTTTATTTTAGAGATTCAAGTTGTGTTCACTATTTTGTTTGCATATAGTTTACATTCAAAATGTTCCAATGGATAATAACCCAACTATTTTTTTATTTGAGAGATTCACATTGGGTTCACCATTTTTGTTTCATCGAGGAAAATAACGAAATCGGGAAACCTAATCGAGCTTGGTTTGGTTTGTCTTGACAGTTGATTGTGGGGGGTTTATTTTGTGGCAAATCATTAATACCAGATTACTGTTTTTTCTATTCAATGGAAACTCTCATAAGTTACCCCATTTTTAATAGGGTAGATACCTTCTTTCCAATGGAAAGTGGTCAGCTGTGTTTTTAGGCCTAAGGGTACTTGGGGACTCACATTGGTTGAGAAGATATGATGTAGGGATTATCACACCCTTTTGGTGGAATTATTTCTTACTCTGAGACTCTCTTATAGATTTATGATATGTTCATGAATCTATTACTAATCTCGATACGGGATCAGTTAAACTAGAAAAATGATTATGGGTTATGTCTCTATTTATGCATAAGATGGGGATATTATCTATGAATCAATATTTATGCATTATAGGTTATTCATATGTTTCCTAGTAATGATCAATTACTTTTGTTCTAAATCTGAATGACTAGGATCTTTGAAATTATCCTCCATGTAGTGAGGTGTTTAATATTTCGAGGAGGGAATTGATCCATTATAAGTAATCCTATGTATCTTGGTTATTTCAGGAATCCTAACCCATGTAGTTCATTAAACCCGTGCAGTTTAACATCATACGGAAAGGACATATAAAAGTGATTTGAGGAATTTGATATTCAAGAATGGTTCCTTGGGGGATAACCTACATATCCTGAGTATGGAGAGAATTAGAGTTATCATAGTTCATACACACCCTTGGGATTGAACCCAATGCAGATTCCCTCTTATAGAGTAGGATATATCATGACACTCATCTGGTCTTAAATGATAACATTTTCAAATACATTGGTGATTCATAATGTGAATTATATGTATATTGAAACTCCCTAAACCTATGTGAGATATGCTCGGTGTGAGACATTAGGGATAACAATTAATAAGTATCCCTGCATATAGATATAGGCCTTATGTGCAAGGGCCTCCATTGGGATGTTCAATATGGATATCAGACCTTAGGGATGTGTTTTATATATCCTGGTTATAGAAGGAATCAGATTCATCATAGTTAAGCTAATTTCTCATTCCACTAATGGTTGATGTAGAATGATTATCCCATAGGAATGATTGGGTCCTGAGGGTTGAAATGTTAGAGACATGATGGGACCCACATTAAGGTGGATGTCTTCTTGAGCTCAGGATCGGCCCTTAGGAATTCTTCCTACATATTCTGGTCGTGGAAAGAATTAGAGTCCTCATAGTTCAATTAATCACAGATTACACAGTAACATTTCCCTGGTCTTTATAGGGGTTTATTGTGAAGATGATATGACTATTTTAGCTCCCTAATCCCATGTGAGTTATGCTTGTAGTTAGAAACAAGGGATGAAAAATAATAAATGTCATTTCTTTTGGATGTGGGACTTATGCACTAATAACACCCTTGTAAGATTAATATAGAGCTCAAACATCGGGGATGTGTCCTATGTATCCTGACTATGGAAGGATTCAAAGTCTTTATAGTTACCTTGATTGAGGCTTACACACTGACGTTGCCCTCATATTCGAGGAATACACATTGGGGATGGGAAAGGTCATCCAATCTTGGTATTCCCTTACTGACTTGGCCAATTTTCCTACCTAACATATGATGATTGTCTTCTAGTCATGCCCTAATTTCCTTCTTGACATATAAGAGAGTATCACCCTGACATATCTAAAGTAAATTTTATGATACAATTGAATTTTCTAGAGGAATTAAAATATTTTGGATGGAATTTCCAAAGGTTGTTGCATGATCAAGGATGGATTACCTAGAGGGTCTCACATGATCCGACTAACTTTCCCTGGTGTAATCGTAAGAGTTGGATGACACACTTGATGGGAATCACAAGAGTCAGTGTGACATGTCTTATACGGTGTCTCATGTCCTGAATGACATGTCTATAGGGAATCCTGACACTCATTTGACATGCCCTGGTGTTACCGCGAGACTCAGATGGAATGAATTGGTTCCACCACATGAGTATGGAAACACGTATGAAGGACATCATGGGGCTTGAATGGCATTCTCATAGGGTTTCTCAAGACTTGGGTTGTGATATTGCATTAATTGACACATATTTTAATGTTTATTTTGTTAAATATCTATGTGTTAGTGTTTGATTTTGTATTTTTGTGATAATTACAGTGTAAATATTTATTTACTATCAAAAAATAATTTATTGATTATTCTATTATAAATTCTTAAATTAATAAGTGTTGTTTTCCTTATTTTTATAATTTTTTTATTTCATTTTTTTAAATTTTTATAAAAATATTAATTTTTAAAGTCTTATAATTTAATCATTATTATTAATTAATTTAATTATTTCATAACTTTGTTTTTTATTATTTATTCATCTTAGTTTTATTTTCAGTACAGTTTCATTAAAGATAATTATTTCAAAACCAATCTACATAAGATGATTTTGAGTAGGGGCTTCATCATAAAAGAATTATTTGATACAAATATTTTTTTTGGTTTTTGCAAGATAAAATTAGTAGAGTTTGAGTAAGATAACTTCCCTTTTAGTAAGTTTACGATATAATATAATTTCTAGGGGCTTAAGATAAATCTTGATCCAAAATTTTATTGGAGTCAATGTGTATGATAAAATTGGTTCTAAGGATAAACTGTCTTACAAAAATAAGATTTCTAACAACACTGAAACCAGTCTTGCAGAATTCATATTGAGGCTGGGTTTTTTATGGAGAGAATATTTATTGAATATCCAATAAGTTTTCATCAAAACACAGGAATCGAATTTCATAAGAGGGTTTCAAACCCTAAAAGTATATAAGAAATTAAAAACTCATGTGCAATGACGTACCCTAGCATTCTGTTGCTCATTGAGATTTAAGGAGTTTTAATTGTTCTTTGATTACCCAAAGAAGAAGAGTTATAATTTGTAATGATAATAGAATACAACAGATATCTTATGATGATATGGTCTCTGATGTAGATATTCCATTTAAGATGACTTTTGTCGATGAACTCACCGTTTTTAGTTGATGGTTGGCTAAAGCTGATTTGGGTCGTGCTAAGGTTGTCACTGTTAAAGAGGAATACACCAATGAGCCTGAGGAAGATGAAATCTGTTAATATATTTCTAATTTTGAACTATAATCGATGAAGCTGAATGGTTCGAACAATAACGCTTGAGAACTCAATATTGAACTGATGTTCGATTCCACAAATGAGAAGTGGAGTTCAAATTTGTTATTGTTGATAAAAATAAAAATTAGAGATCGGTGAAACCAATTGACACTGATGATTTTTTTCGCAATATTACTATACCATATTCAAAATGATCTCTCGGGTACTTCAATATTTATCTAAGATAAGGTTGACATGGACTTGAGGAATAATGTGTCAAAGTGTCTTCTCTGTTGACAAATGAACTAAGTGCATTCAAAAGAGGAAGATCTTGAGTAACATATGATCGAGTGTTGCTAATTAAAGAACATCGGTGGTCATGTCTAATTATGTTGAGATACTGTCAATGTTTATTATGATTTCACATCTAATATTCATAACATATTTTGATTAATGTTGATGGGGTACCCTAATTTGAATCCCACTGTTAAATATCGGTGAAACCAATTAAAACTAAGGATTTTTTGCTCAATATTACTATACCATCATCCAAATGAGCTCTCTAATACTTAAATATTAAACCAAGAGAATGATGACTTGGATTTTAGGAATGGAATGTTGAAGCATATTCTCTGTTGACAAATTAACTAGGTGCATTCAAAAGTGGAAGATCATGAGTCACAGATGATTGGATTCCACTGATTGAAGAACATTGGTGGTCATGTCTAATTCTTTCGAGTTGTTTTCAAAGTTTATGGAGATCACAAATAAATGATTAATAGTAGGTTTCTATTGATGTTGATGATAAACTGTAATTTGATTCCAAACATTGAATATTTGAGATTGGGTTTTAAAATTAAGTGTTTTTTTGTTCAATTTCACGATTAACTCTTTTTCAATTCTGATGTTCTTAGATATTTTAGGACTATTTAGGGATAATGATTAATTATGATGTGTTCACTAGTTGATCCCAATGCAGATGATCAATTTATGATTAATAAAGGAGATTTATTTTCCTTGAGTTTTTACTACTTGGTTTCAATATGTTACACTAATGTTTATCAACCATATTACTAAGAGGAGGGTGAATTTCCATGTTAATAATGAAGATATTTATAGAGAGATATTGATTTCTTATAGGATCAGTTTTGATGTTAGATAAAATAATTAATTATTAGTACATGTGGCAGAGTTTTGTTGGAGGAATTTTTAGAGAGAAAAAATAGGTGACAAATTTCTTAAAAAATGAAATACTATCTTTAAAGAAATATTTTTCATTTTAAAAAGAAAGGATATTCTTGGAATAAGAACATAAAATATGTATTTTATGAACTAATTAGTGGGGAATCTATCATTCTTTAGGTACACATTTTTGAGAGTGAGTGCAGGAGATGGATGGAGAGAACAAAGAGGAAAACTGGTGGCTAGAGTTGGAGGATGAGATCCTTGACAGAGAAGATTTCATTTCTCCCTTATCTTTCTCTTGATTTTTATGTTATGAATTCTTCAAAAATTTAAATTATTGTTATGTTTTATGGCTAATTATTTTAGGGAAATAAGATTTACTAGTTAAAATTTACTATTTCATGCATAATTCCTTATGTCTGGATTGTTGCACCCTCAATTAATTCATGATACCTTTAAAATATTCCCTTCTTTAATATTCAATAAAATTATTTTTGATTAAATCCATTCAATAAATTCTTCAACATTTTAAATCTTTTGGAAAGAGATTATTTTAGTGAGAAATACAATAAAACTAATTGACAAATTAATTAGTCAAAAAGTGTAAATCATTTTCATGAATAATTAATTCTATAGTTGAAATATTGTGTAATCCATTAATTCATCGGTTGACTTATCTTCTTGGATTGTTTACTTCTCAAAACTATATTTCTATTTGAAATTTTGTGAATTAATGGACGAAACATTTGTTAACCAGTTAATTGAATTACCTTCCATTTTATTATTTCACTTTTTTCATTTCATTATATTACTTCATGATTCTTGTATTATTTGGTGGTTTTATTTTTTATTTTATTTTATTTTTTCGTGGTACAAACATTAAAACGTCATTTTTTAGGTTTGAAACCATACATGAAAACTATAGTAGTATCAAATAGGGGCTATAATTTTTTTTGCATAGTAAGTGATTGTGTGGTCAAATTTTGGCACCGTTTCTAGTGATGAAATGTGTGGACAAGCCAAAAAGAAACTTCAATAATATTAAAAAACTTCTAAAAATAATTTTCAAAAAAGGGCCAATGAATTCTAAAATTTTAGGAAAATTTATACACAATTAATCTTGAATTTGGGTGTCCATGCACACTAGATCAAGGTCTAAAAAAATCAGCACCTTTAATCTCTGAAATAATTATTCACATATCATAAATTAAAATGAAATATAAATAAAAAATGTAAGAAAATATGGAAAATATGAATAATATTAAAAAAAGAAATATGAATCAACAATATCTTAGGAATGAGATAGAAGGGATATTGATATTTAGGGATTTTTAGAGCCCAAATGTTTCTAGTAATCCTTACTGCATTAGAAATAATCCTAGGGCTCAAAATTAGGAGATCAAATTGTCTCATTTTTTCATTTTTTTTCGTCTTACAATGGAATTCATAATCAAGACTCTTTATACTTCATTAGATATTTCTACTATGTGGTGCAATAACTAATTGTAAGAGGGTTGAGGGAGGAATAGATTCATATTAGAGCTTTCCTTGTCTATCTAAAGGGAAATGCTAGGTCTTGGATTTAATTACTTCATGAGGAAATGTTAGACACATTGAATTAGTTCTTTAGTAATTTTGTTATGAAATTTTACCCTTGAATAATTACCATTTCAATTTGGCATAAGATCATGACAGTTTTACAAGATGAGTGTGAGCTATTACATGAGGCATGGGATGAATTTAGGGGTATTCTTAGACAATGTCTAAATCATCAGTGTACTCCATAGTTTATTATGGACACGTTTTACAAAAATATCACCCCTTATCACCAAACATTAGTTGATCATGATTTTGGAAAAGGTTTTGTTAATAGGAATGCTGAAGAATTGAAACAAATATTCAATACACTTGCACAAAATCTCATGAATAAGTGTTATAGTAGAAGGAAAGTAGTTGGAAAATATACTAAAAATTTTCATCATGTTGAGGTCAATGCTAGATGATATTATAATTAAAATAATCAAAACTCAATTTGGTAGAAATTAAACCATTTTGGTATGTATGGTCATTCCAACTCTTGCTTCCCAAACATCGATATACCTTTCCAAGAATCCAAGAATGTTAATTTTTCTAGCTACACACTTAAGTTAAAACCAAGGGATTATCAATTTTCTAATAATTAAAATTAAGTTTATAGAAATCATCCCAACCTTTCTTGGAAGGAACAAAGTGTTTTTAGACCTACTGTGTCGCTAGCTTCCAACAACAACCATTGAAAAAATACCAAAATATTTAAGGGAATAACCTTCTAGTTCTCAAGGGAATTTTTAGGGACAAATTATCATGACCCATCCCCATGGGCCCCTACCATGACTACCCCAAGCCTAACTCCAATAGTACAGGGTCCAAAATCTAACACCAAGTAGGAATATCCCAAAATGGGATACATTTGCCTAAGTACATGCACATATTCACCCATCTCCAATCCAAAAATGATAAAACCAAAAAAAAACAAAGTAAACAAGAATGCATACAACTATGATACCAATAATAAAGTACGACAATACAAAACTAAAAATTAAACAGGTCCATAATACAATCCCAATGAAAAGGAAAATTACATGCTCCTGAATCTCATTCATAAAAAACCCTACCTAAAGGGTAGGTAAAAAAACTATCTGAAGCCGCTGAAGCACACCTCATCTATCCAGCCTCTCTTAAAGAACCACCTTGCCCTGGTCCACTAAGGACTCCATTAAAACATCGATCGTCTACACAAGACACGGCACGTGTTGGCATATCCCATGCATGGGTGAGTAAAACAATACGTAGTAGGGACCCTGAATCCACAAAGGTACAACACTAAGAAATACAAAAATTAAACCACAAAGGAATCACACAAAGTATAGCACAAAGTAAACACACTAATTACACCACAAAGAAGTATCATTAATACGATCAACCCACATAGGTATAAGTCTAAAGCATGAAGATAATGAATTCCATTTATTGTCCACAGAACTCTCAGTATCTATGAAACTAGAAGTTTATGTGGAACACAGAGCATTGATAGTGCTCAGAGCGTCAATGGATCATGAAACGTCTATGGAGCATGGAGCGTTGGTAGTGCACAGAGCGTCAATGGTGCACATATCATCGATATATCCTGGAGTGGTGATGGCTTCCAGGACATCGATGGCGCACGGAGCGTCGATGACGCACAAAGCATCGATGGAGCATGAAGTGTCGATGGTTTATAGAGAATAGATGGGGCATGGAGCATGGATGGTTGAAAGATCATTGATGGGTCAATTATTCCCCCCAAGTCACATAGTCACCAAGATCACATAGTCACATCCAGCCGTAGGATTTCGCTCATAGTGTGCTTGTTCCTGGAGAACCTATATCTTGAACCATTAGGCAATAAACCAACTACCATAAAAACTCACTTAGAGTATCTTAAAAGGGATTTATTATTTCAAGGGACCCAACTTTGAAAGCATCTTGTGAAATGAACACACAATTTGAATGATATGTTAAATTTAGTAAAAAGGGTCTCATCCAGTCTGGGTCCAACCCGACCCAGTATGGTCGACCCGAACCAATATAGATCGGCCGAACCAACCCAACCCGGTCGGGCTGGGCTGGCCTGACCTGTTGGGCCATACGGTCCTACCCGTTGGGCCGCTGGACTATCCCGGTTCTCTAAGCTCAGCCGGCTGCATGCGGGCCGACTCCTTCAGTGCACGTCTCAGCTATGCACTCTCGGTCAACATGACCACCACATTCAATGCGGATGACACTTCATCCCAGCCCCCTTCCCTGTAGCTTCCACCATGATAGGTTCCACATAGACCCCTGCTGTGTAGTTCTCCCTCTAATGTCGCGTCCCAGTCATCGCCTCCGGCCTCCCCACCGCCGTCCCGCCAATGCGGCCTCCGATCCACGTCCCGCCACAACCGCTACCACGACCTCCTAACATGGATCTTCTCTACCACCCATGACTTATACTGTCATGGGATCCTCCTCCATCATGGTCCCATTGGACCGCGGTTGTGCACCCTATCAGGACATGTGTTTCCCTCGCCGTCGGCCACCCCACCGGCAGCTCGCCATTCGTCGCGCCTGCATCGTGAGTTTCCGACTACCGGATGCACTCCCATCACACCTCTACAATGTCATCACAGATCACAATACTTAGTCATGGATTAGTGCATCATGGTTCATGGGTGAAACAATTGATCATTCATGTAGGGTTTCAAAGGGAAAAGAATGAACGGAGAAGAGGACAGATTTAGGGGGGAGGGATTAAGCACATGTACACCCAAAGAATGGATCATGGCCTTGTTAATTTGGCCTTGACCCATTCATGTTAGCAAGATAAACAAGAAAGCAATAGATGAATAATGACCAAAATATATTCCCTTTAATCTCAAAATAATTATCAACCTCGCAAGAACGATCGAAATTCGGATCAACCTGTTCGTGGGTTGGTCTGCATTCGTCGTTTGGTTTTTATAATGGAAAAAGATATCACAAACAGATCAACACCCTACATCAAATATTGGATCATTCGTTGATAAATAATGGAGGTATGTGTCATTGTCGATCCTCGATCCGCCAATTTTTATCATCAGGAGATAACTTCCTTCTCCTTTCCTCAAAGGAATTATGGGGATTTGGTGATAACCCTGATTTAATCTAACATGGATTATTAAAAAGGGAAACCACTACTATGTCAACATGTAACGTTCAATAAAATATTTTTATTATATATTTTAATGACGTCTATTTCCAAAATCTAACATTCACTCCCGACCCATGTCGGTCATGTTTAGGACCTGCCTAAGGAAAAAAACCCTTACGAACTCAATGGTGGTCTTGTATTTCTAATACAAGTTACCATTTATGAGTTATTTGGATTAAAAAATAAAAAAAAATATTTAATTATTTAATTTACAGTTACACCACTAGTGTAATTTTCTACAAATGAACTATGCTGACCAATGTTAGGTCGTTCCTAGGGTAAAGCGACTTCTATGAGCTCAACGGTGCCCTCAGATTACTGATTTGAGCACTCTTTTAAGATTTATTTCACTTTTTCATAAAAGTTATATGAAAATTCTATTAAAAAATTAACATTTTTCAGAAAATCGTTTCAGGAACCCCAGGCCTTGGAATCACACTCCGTCTCAGTTCTTGGTCTTGGAATTTTTTCAAATAATTTCTAAAAATAAAATTGGGAAAATTCAAGTCATTAAATTCTCCCCACCTTAGGGATTTACATCATTGAAATCCAGAATAAGGTCTACTCAATAAAAAGGTAAGGGCACTGGGAACGAATCTGAGCCTCCCACTCCCAAGTTCTCTTCTGTACATTCCTGTGCTGCCACCGAGCACGCACCAAAGTAATAGACCGCCCACGAAGGATTTGATCATGTCGATCCACTATATCCACCTAGTATTCCGCAAAAGACGCCCCATCATCAATTTCCAGCTCTCCCCTGTCAATGACGTGTGTTGGATAATGCATATACTGTAACATCCCAAGTATGTAATGAATAATATATATTTTTATCTATGCCTATTAATGAATTAGATAGTGTTTTAGAGGCTTAAAAGGAGAATAAATCCAATCTTAAGCATGGAATACACTAATATTTTTAAAAGATTGTTTTACTGCCTTTTGATGGAAAACCATCTTTTAAATCTATCTTTTGACAATTTTATAAGCTCTATTTGTCAAAATAAACTTATTCTTTATGATTGGGAAATCAAAATTTACTTTGTGTAAATTTGTGGTATTTTTCTGACAATGTTCATTTTTTAATGAATAGTGAAACATGTTGTATTTTAATTCAAAACCTCCTTTTAATCTAATTTATTTATATGATTAGATTATCTTTTATATTGGTTTTGAAGTGAAATTAGAATATATTTTTACCATTTAATCCAATTGTGGTCATTTTAATCAATTTCACTTTGAAATTGGACTTAAACTGGTGTCAATCTTTTGATACTTATTGTTTCATAGAAACATGCTATTTGTCATGACAGCGGGAATTAATTATTAAATTAATTAATTTTAACTTATATGATTTGAATTTTTTAAAATAGAAATCATTTTTGAATTCGGAATATCAAATATAGCTTAGGGTGAATTTTTGGTAATTTTCTGAAAAACTTCATTTTTTGATGAATAGTGAAATCACTAAGTGGTACTTAGAAAAACTGCTTTTCCATTTAAATGAAATTTTTCCATATTTGTGTTTTGAATTTAAAAAATCTGACATACATTGTTATCATTAAGAAGTAAAATTTGGTTCAATGGGATTAAAATATTTTTTTGGTGAATAGTAACTTTTATGTTTTTAGTCGCAATTAGTGGTAATTAGTGTAGTTTAAAGTAAAAATAATGTTTTAATAATATGAAATGACCTAGACACATGTCCTAACTTTATTGAATGTGTCATGGCCGACCAATAAAATCCATGGGTCAACTTGGGGACCCCATGGAGCCACCTTTTTTGGGAAATGACATAAATAACTTTCTATTTAATGTTAAAGTAAAAATGACACAAACATGTGTTATTTTACTAAAACAATTTATAAATGGGGTCATACAAGTCAGATTTTTTATTATAAATAGTAATTGGAAAGATAAAAAGATTTCCTACATCATAGAATTTTTTTATAATTTTTAGACTTTATATAAATTAAATTATTTATGACATCATGATGATGGAACGATTACCTCATTAATAAAGGATTTAAATAAAATGAAATGATAATGTAAAATCTATGACCTAAACATGTCCAAAACCTATTGGATGGGTGGATTTAGAACCCTTATCACCTTACCCTAGAATTATATCAATGTGGGACCTTTTGAATCTGAAACTCATTTTAAAATAATATAACATTTGTTTACTTTCCAAGAGTGCCCCTCCTCTCCTCTTATAAAAGGCCCCCACCTCTACCTCCTTACCCACACTTCCAAAGCCTTTGGCTCGGCCAAACCCTGAAAATTTTGTCTCTCCACTTCCCTCTATTACTCCTTGAAGCCTCACTTTGGGCAGAAATCTTCCCAAGGAATCTTTTGAGCTCAAACCAAAGGGAGTTACCTGATTTTATGGTAATGTCTTCACTTGAGTCCTTTTGTTTTATTTTTCTTCTCCAACCCCCTAAAATATTTTTATTCATTTCTTTTGTAACAAATCCAGTATATTAAATATACTAGGATGTTTTTATAATAAGTATTCGATATACACTTACACACACCTACATTTAATGGTTAAAGAACATATTGTTTCCGTGGATGGCGAATTTCGGCCTCCCGAAACGATGATTGTTCAACATTATTTTAACACCTTCAAAGGTGGCCATTAAGATGAAAATATATTTATATATGATATATAATATGTTCATGTTTTCCTTAAGCTTCTGTATTTTTCATTTTGGGCATACCATTATGGTTTCCATTTTGGGTTAACGCGATATCTTCATTTAAGGAAGTGCAGACTACCGCCCCCTCAAAGTGATTTGATTCGTTAAATACTATATGTGGGACGTATAAAGGATAGAGTTATGATATTATATATGATATTACACTAGAATTATAATATACCTTTATATCATTATGATTCCATTCTATAAAATATGAAATAGAAATGAAAGTAGCGTTCATGCGTACGTAAGGCTTACCGTCTCTATGAACGGTGCATTTCATTTATTACCTCTAAATGATTATGTAATATTATAAATGCATGTATATACTGGATATATATGATATATATGATATATACATCATGATTATAATTATGGATATAATGGATACATGAACAACTTGTAATTATAAAGGGTTTATTTTTGACTCAAGTACCAATGATCATTAAAACGATCGTTATTAACTTAAATAATTACATAATGTTCATGACATGGAAATAAGTGATATAAAAGGAATAATGATCTTGAAAAAGGTTCTTAAACAAGTAGAAATTAACTCAAGTTTATTATTCAGGAGATTAAAGAATGACCGAGTCATGTCGGACCTAAGGTATGGGACTTCGTCTCAATCTCCTTTCATTGAGGCATATTTTGTTTTATAAAAAACCTTCTTTTATACGGTGTATAAACCCCTTTGACTTTTACATTTATCCGAAAGGAATGTTTTTTATATGAATCATTTTACTAAATGACAAAAGGGAATGTTTTTGTCGTACGTATGCAGCGACATTGACTTCTCCACCGCCGTGACCATCATTTGAGTTTCGGATTCCTCTACAAGCCATTCATTTTTTTAAAAGAAAAATAAACACCATGTTTTACTTTTCTTTTGTTTTGGTATTGAAAATGGTTTTCATAATGTTTTTATATCAACGTGTTGTATTGATATCTTGTTATTGAAAGGTGGAAATGTTATGTTTCCTATATGCATGTTTTATGTGATAGGATTATGTTGAGGTTCTTGGGCATTATTATGAAGACGGTGGTTCCGTGATAAACTAAGGGCGGGTGATCTCGATATAGATCTCTAATGCATTGGGTAACGTGAAGGAGTGAAACGTTAAGGTTTCTCCAAAGAGATTTAGGGAATATATTGTGATGGCTATTCCAAACGTAACCAAGAGGGTTACTCCCTACGTAAGAATGTTATGAATGCCTCAAGTTACCTTTATGTCTTATGATTTCTATGATTTATTCATGATTTGCTGAGGTATGTTAAAGTGCTTATGTTTTATTGGTAAAGTATGATTTCATTCTTATGTATATATGAACTCATGTTTCCTTTCCATATTTTTATAACCCATACTGAGCTATTTATGCTCATCCCAAGTCTTTTTGAAATGTTTTTCAGAGGTCAAGGGAAAGGTACATGATATGATGATAGTGTCAAGTAAGTGTCAAGAAAGAATCCATGTTTTATTTTAAATATGTTTCCGTTGATGGGAAAAATGAATACTATCTTTATGTAACCACTTTGTTTTAAATGTGGAATGTAGTGCAAGTTTTATGATCTAATTCTCCAAAACTCTAAACCGGAAAAGATCCTCAATGTGTAATCTTGTAATAACTCAAGATTAAGTAAGGTTTAAGGCTGGGGCCTTATAGTTGGTATCAAAGGTCAGTTTAGATAACTTTAGGAGTTATAATTCTATTAAATGATTATCCAAAAATATTTTTTATGGTCAAATTGAAATGATATAGCATTTGAATATTACCATGTTGCTTCATCTAAGACATGTTTGTTCAGAATGGTTTTCCGCAGAGGAAATAGGGAAGCAGTTCTAGGAAGGCATACAGAAGGAAATAACCTTCCGAATCAACATCCTGAGATGGTCGGAATTGGAACTGAACAGTTTGTTGCAGTAATGGTGTAGTTGACTCAAGCGATAAATGGTGGTGGTATCCATGCACGAGATCAGCCAGATCAACCGCAGAGGAACATGTCAGTGGTGGAACATTTCATGAGGCAACATCCCCCATCATTCAGAGGATCATCTGACCCTGTGCTAGATGAAGGGTGGATTAAAGCACTAGAGAAGATTTTCGATGTCATGGGGTGTTCAGACAATCAAAAGGTTAGTCTTGCTATTTACCGTTTGGAGGGTGAAGCAGATCAGTGGTGGTCGATGGTTAAAAATATCAGGGACGCTAATGAGATTGATGCTCTCGACTGGGATTAATTAAAAGGTATGTTTCTTGAAAAGTATTTTCCTAAGGTTGTTCGACTTAGGATGGGAAAAAAATTCCTGGAATGGAATCAAGAGGAAGACTCAGTGGCTGCCTATGAGGAATGGTTCACTCGATTGGCAAGGTATGCTCCAAATTTTATCCGAGACCTTGATAGCAAAATCAATCATTTTTTACTCTGTATTAAAGCCAAAATATCGAAGGGCATTAGCTTCTCGTGAGTTTAAAAGTTATGAAAAGCTTTTTCGATGTGCTGAGAAGGTGGAAATGGAGTTTGTCGATGACCAAGTGTTCTATAACAACCAACAGAAGAAGAGACCGAGGTGACAGGAGAAAGGGAATAATTCTTCAAAAAAGTATGATGGTAAGAAATTGAAGTTTCCAGTTTGTGATAAATGTGGCAAAAGGCATGCTGGGGAATGTCTTCTGAATGCTGGAAAGGGCTACCGATGTGGTAATATGGGACATAAGTCCCGTGATTACACTAAAAAAGATCAAGGTGATGGTAAGTTCAAATTTGATTTACAGTTAGTGAAATGTTTTAAGTGCAATGAGATGGGTCACTATGCAAACGAGTGTCCGACAAAGAGATTGAGTGATGGGAAGCAGTTAGACTACAAGAAGAAATGGGTGGTGAAATCCTTTGCAACTACTTCAGCAGATGTCGGGCCATCAAATGAAGTTGTGTCTGGTACTTTGTTTGTTTTTTCAGATTATTCCAGTGTGCTGTTTGATTCGGGGTCTACACATTCTTTCATCTCTGAAAACTTTTCTAGTAAAATGGGAATACCATCTCAAAAAATGACTCCTGAACTTTTGGTAAAAACACCTAGGGGAAATGTTGAGGCAAAAATAATTTATAAGAATCTTCCTATCCTTATCTGTGGAAAGAACCTACTTGAAAACCTTATTTTTCTACCTCTAGTAGAGTTTGATGTTATCCTAGGTATGGATTGGATCTCTATTTACCATACTAAGATTGACTGTAGATCTAAAGAAGTTTCTTTTCAGAAAGACTTTCAGTTTGTGTACAAGAATGAACCCTTACTGTTGATAACATATCAAGAGGCCGAGAAACTTGTAAAAGATTGAAATGAATGATACCTTGCACGCATCGTTGAAAATAAAGGAAATGTTCAGATTAATGATGTTCCATTGGTAAATGAGTATCCTGATGTTTTTCCTGATGAGTTTCCGGGAATAATACCAGATCGGGAAGTTGAGTTTACTGTTGACTTAGTTCCTGATGCTAAGACAATTTCAAAACCCCCTTATCGAATGGCTCAAATTGAACTTTTAGAGTTGAAGGAGCAATTGCAAGATTTATTAGAGAAAGGTTTCATTTGACCTAGAACGTCACCATGGTGTGCTCCTATTTTATTTGTTAAAAAGAAAGTTGGTTTTATGAGACTTTTCATTGATTATAGATCCTTGAATAACATCACTGTTAAGAACAAATATCCTTTGCCTCATATCGATGATTTGTTTGATCAGATCCAGGGTGATCAGTATTTTTCAAAGATTGACCTGAGATCGGGGTACCATCAGTTGAAGGTAAAGGAATCAGATGTCCCGAAGACTACGTTTCGTACAAGATATGGCCATTATGAATTTTTAGTAATGCCTTTTGGGCTAACCAATGTACCTGCTGTATTCATGGACATAATTAATAGAATTTTCCATGAGTTCTTGGATAAGTTTGTGGTGGTTTTCATTGATGATATTTTGGTGTTTTCTAAAAGTAAAGAGGAGCATGAAAGAAATTTAATGGTTATTTTGAAAAACTTAAAAGAAAATAAATTGTAATGGAAATTCAGAAAGTGTGGGTTTTGGTTGCAACAAATTTCTTTCCTTGGTCACATTGTTTCAAAATATGGGAAAACTGTTGATCCTGCAAAAACAAAAGTTGTGGAAGATTGGCCAAGACCCAAAAATGTAACTGAGATTCGTAGCTTCCTTGGTTTGCCAGGATATTACCGAAGATTTTTTAGAAATTTTTCACAGTTATCTATTCCAATGACTAAGCTAACTCGGAAGGGTGTTAAGTTTATCTGGGCAAAAGAATGTGATGATTGTTTTCAGGAGTTGAAAAGAAGATTGGTGAATGCTCCAGTTTTGGCACTACCTTCCAGGAATGGGGAGTTTGTTATCTACAACGATGCTTCATTGAAAGGACTTGGTTGTGTCCTAATGTAGAATGATCAGGTAATTGCTTATGCTTCACGACAGTTGAAAACTCATGAGGTAAATTACCCTACACATGATTTGAAATTAGCTACTGTTGTTTTCGCTTTAAAAATTTGGAGGAATCATTTGTATGGAGTAAAGTGTGAAATATATAACTATCAGAAAAGTTTAAAGTATATATTCACTCGGAAAGAATTGAACATGAGACAAAGGATATGGCTAGAATTAATCAAGGATTATGATTGTACAATTCATTATTATCCGGGAAAAGCAAATAAAGTGGCTGATGCTTTGAGTCGAAAAAGTAATCCTTCACTAACAATGTTGCATTTGGAACATGATCCTTTGGTTAATGATTTGATGAACTTTGGAATAGAAGTTGTTGGAGCAGGAAGTTCTTATGTTTTGTTTCAGGTATCAGTGAGATCATCTCTATCAGACAGAATCAAGAAAGCACAGAAGCAAGACAGTGAGTTGCAGAAAAAGGTAGAGCTGGTTCAGAAGGGTAAGTTGCCTGAATTCAACATTGATAATGATTGTGTTTTGAGATTTGGGAAGAGATTGTGTGTGACTTGTGATTCACAGTTGAAGAGAGAGTTGTTATGTGAAGCTCATAGTTCTCCGTTTTCAGTTCGTCCTGGCAGTACTAAGATGTACAGAGATCTGCAGGAGTATTACTGGTGGGATGGAAGGAAAAGAGATATTGCTGATTTTACTGTGAAGTGTTTGACTTGTCAACAGGTTAAAGCAGAGCGGCAGTTACCGAAAGGGATGCTTCAGCCTTTACCAGTTCCAGAGTGGAAATGGGAGAATATATCCGTGGACTTTGTTGTGGGATTACCAAAGACATCTCGAGGTAATAATGAAATCTGGGTTATTGTTGATCGCTTGACTAATTTTGCTCATTTCCTTGCTATACGAGATACTTTTTCCCTAGATCAACTTTCCCGTTTGTATCTTAAAGAGATAGTCAGGTTACATGGAGTTCCCCTCCCCATTGTATCTGACCGTGATCCAAGGTTCACTTCTAACTTTTGGAAAGGCCTTAAGAAGTCGTTGGGTACTGAATTAAAATTTAGTACAGCTTTTCATCCTCATTCAGATGGATAGTCAGAACGAACAATTCAGACATTGGAGGATATGCTACGTTCTTGCTCTATGGATTATCAGGGAAGTTGGGACCAACATCTTTCTTTGGTTGAATTTTCATATAATAACAGTTTTCATTCCAGTATACAGATGGCACCATTTGAGGCGTTATATGGGAAGCGGTGTCGAACTCCAGATTTTTGGGATGAAGTGGGTGAAATAAAGATGATGGGACCATAATTTGTAGAAGAGTTGGCAGAAAAAGTTCAGCTAATACAGAAACACATGAGAATAGCTCAGAGAAGGTAGAAGAGTTATGCGGACAATAGGAGGAAGGATCTATCTTTTGAGGTAGGTGATCATGTTTTTCTCAAAGCCTCACCATGTAAAAGTGTGATGTGATTTGGTAAGAAAGGAAAGTTGAGTCCAAGGATCATTGGACCATATGAAATTCTGGAGAGAGTTGGATCAGTTGCTTACCGAGTGGCTTTACCTCTGAGTTTATCTCAGGTACACAATGTTTTTCATGTTTCGATGTTGAGAAAGTATATGCCAGATCCATCTCATGTTTTGAGTCCAGAGGTAGTTCAGCTAGAAGCGAACCTATCTTATGAGGAATAACCGGTCCAGATTTTTGACCACGGGGAGCAAGTGTTACAAAATAAGGTGATTAATCAGGTAAAGGTTTTTTTGGAAAAACCACATGATTGAAGAGGCAAAATGGGAATATGAAAATGCAATGAGGGATAAGTACCCCCATTTATTCGATAAGTAAATAAATTGTGGGGATGCAATTTTCTAAAGGGTGGAAGGATGTAACATCTCAAGTAAGTAATGAATAATAGATATTTTTATCTATTCCTATTAATTAATTAGATAGTGTTTTAGAGGCTTAAAAGGAGAATAAATCCAATCTTAAGCATGTAATACACTAATATTTTTAAAAGATTGTTTTACTGCCTTTTGATGGCAAACAATATTTTAAATCTATATTTTGACAATTTTATAAGATCTATTTGTTAAAATAAACTTATTCTTTATGATTGGGAAATCAAAATTTACTCTGTGTAAATTTTTGGTATTTTTCTGACAATGTTCATTTTTAATGAATAGTGAAAAATGTTGTATTTTAATTCAAAACCTCTTTTTAATATAATTTATTTATATTATTAGATTATATTTTGTATTGGTTTTGAAGTGAAATTAGAATATACTTTTACCATTTAATCCAATGGTGGTCATTGGAATCAATTTCACTTTGAAATTGGACTTAAACTGGTGTCAATCTTTTGATACTTATTATTTCATAGAAACACGCTATTTGTCATGACAGTGGGAATTAATTATTAAATTAATTAATTTAACTTATATGATTTTAATTTTGTAAAATAGAAATCATTTTTTAATTTGGAATATCAAATATAGCTTAGGGTGAATTTTTGGTAATTTTTTGAAAAACTTCATTTTTCGATGAATAGTGAAATCACAAAGTGGTACTTATAAAAACTGATTTTCCGTTTAAATGAATTTTTTCCATATTTGTGTTTTGAATTTCAAAAATCCGACATACATGGTTGTCATTAAGAAGTAAAATGTGGTTAAATGGGATTAAAATAATTTTTTGGTGAATAGTAACTTTTATGTTTTTAATCGCGATTAGTGGTAATTAGTGTAGTTTAAGGTAAAAATAATGTTTTAATAATATTAAATGACCTAGACACATGTCCTACCCTTATTGGATGTGTCATGGCCGACCAAGAAAATCCATGGGTCAACTTGGGGACCCCATGGAGCAACTTTGGTTGGGAAATGACATAAATAACTTTTTATTTAATGATAAAGTAAAAATGACACAAACATGAGTTATTTTACTAAAACAATTTTTACATGGGGTTATACAAGTCAGATTTTTGATTATAAATATCTATTGGAAAGATAAAAATATTTCCTAAATCATAGTATTTTTTTTATAATTTTTAGACTTTATATAAATTAAATTATTTATGACATCATGATGATGAAGTGATTACCTCATTAATAAAGGATTTAAATAAAATGAAATGATAATGTTAAATATATGACCTACACATGTCCAAAACCTATTGTATGGGTGGATTCAGAACCCTTATCACCTTACCCTCGAATTATATCAATGTGGGACCTTTTGAATCCGAAACTCATTTTAAAATAAAGTAACATTTCTTTACATTCCAAGAGTGCCCCTCCTCTCCTCTTATAAAAGGCCCCCAGCTCTACCTCCTTACCCACACTTCCAAAGCCTTTGGCTCGGCCAACCCCTGCCCATTGTGTCTCTCCACTTCCCTCTCTTACTCCTTGAATCCTCACTTTGGGCATAAGTCTTTCCAAGGAAGCCTTTGATCTCAAACCAAAGGGAGTTACCCGATTTTAAGGTAATGTCTTTACTTGAGTCCTTTTGTTTTATTTTGCTTCTCCAACCCCCTAAACTATTTTTATTCATTTATTTTTTAACAACTCTAGTATATTCAATATACTAGTATGTTTTTATAATAAGTATTCGAGCTACACTTACACACACCAACATATAATGGTTAAAGAACATACTATTTCTGTGGATGGTGAATTTTGGCCTCCCGAAACGATGATTGTTCAACATTCTTTTAACACCTTAAACTGTGTCCATTAAGATAACACTATATTTATATATGATATATAATATGTTCATGTTTTCCTTAAGCTTCTGTATTTTTCATTTTGGTCATACCATTATGGTTTCCATTATGGGTAACGCGATATCTTCATTTAAGGAAGTACGGACTACCGCCCCTCAAAGATCTTTGATTCGTTAAATACCATATGTGGGACATATAAAGGATGGAGTTATGATATTATATATGATATTACACTGGAATTATAATATACATTTATATCATTATGATTCCATTCTATAAAATACTAAATAGAAATGAAAGTAGCGTTCATGAATAAGTACGACTTACCGTCTCCATGAACGGTGCATTTCATTTCTTACCTCTAAATGATTATGTAATATTATAAATGCATGTATATACTGTATATATATGATATATATGATATATACATCATGATTATAATTCTGGATATAATGGATACATGAAAAACTTGTAATTATAAAGAGTTTATTTTTGACTCAAGTACCAATGATCCTTAAAACGACCGTTATTAACTTAAATAATTACATAGTGTTCATGACATGGAAATAAGTGATATAAAAGGAATAATGAACTTAAAGAAGGTTCTTAAACAAGTAGAAATTAACTCAAGTTTATTATTCATGAGATTAATGAACGACCGAGTCAAGTCGGACCCGAGGTATGGGACTTCGTCTCAATCTCCTTTCATTGAGGAATATTTTGTTTTATACAAAACCTTCTTTTATACGGTGTATAAACCCCTTTGACTTTTACGTTTATCCAAAAGGAATATTTTTTATACGAAGTGTTTTACTAAATGAAAAAAGGGAATGTTTTTGTTGTACGTATGCGGCGACAACTACTTCTCCACCGCCGTGACTATTATTTGAGTTTCGACTTCCTCTACAAGCCATACCTTTTTTTTAAAAGAAAAATAAATTCCATGTTATAATTTTCTTTTGTTTTGGTATTGAAAATGGTTTTCATAATGTTTTTATATCAATATGTTGTATTGATATCTTGTGATTGAAAGGTGGAAATGTTATGTTTCCTATATGCATGTTTTATGTGATACAATTATGTTGAGGTTCTTGGGTATTATTATGAAGACAGATGGTTCCATGATAAATTAAGGGCGGGTGAGCCCGATATAGCTCTCAAATGCATTGGGTAATGTGAAGGAGTGAAACATTAAGGTTTCTCCGAAGAGATTTAGGGAATATACTGTTATGGGTCTTCCAAACTTAACCAAGAGGGTTACTCCCTACGTAAGAATGTTATGAATGCCTCAAGTTACCTTTATGTCTTATGATTTCTATGATTTATTCATGATATGATGAGGTATGTTAAAGTGCTTATGTTTTATGGGTAAAGTATGATTTCATTCTTATGTATATATGAACTCATGTTTCCTTTCCATATTTTTATAACCCATACTGAGCTTTTTATGCTCATCCTAAGTCTTTTTGAAATGTTTTTCACAGGTCAAGGGAAAGGTACATGATATGATGATAGTGTCAAGGAAGTGTCAAGAAAGAATACATGTATTATTTTAAATATGTTTCCATTGATGGGAAAAATGAATACTATCTTTATGTAACCACTTTGTTTTAAATGTGGAATGTAGTGCATGTTTTATGATCTAATTCTCTAAAACTCTAAACCTGAAAAGATCCTCAATGTGTAATCTTGTAATAACTCAAGATTAAGTAAGGTTTAAGGCTGGGGCCTTATAAATACCTCCTTATTCATGACACCTAGAAGACATTATACACCCAGTACAACTGGGGGGGTAGAGTTAGGCGGTACGCCACCTCTCAAACTATACTTAGAATATGAAAGGGTTTGATGTATCTTGGAGATAAATTTCTTCCTAAGTCAAATATCTTCAATCATCATCGAGGTAAAACCTAAAGGAACACATGTCTCCGTCCTCTAACTCTAGAGGCCTCCACCTCCTATCAGCCTATGATTTATGCCAGCTATGTGCAGTCCTCACCTGCTCCTAGATGATCTGCACCTTCTTAGTGGTAGCTCTTACCAACTTTAGACCCATGGGTGCTGACTCCCCTAGGTCCATCCAACATATTGGTGACTTTCATGGTCACCTGTACAAGGCCTCGAACGACGTCATACCAATGGTGGAGTGATAGTTATTGCTTTATGCAAACTCCACCAGTGGTTGGTGATCATCCCAACTACGTTCAAAGTATAGGATGTAAACGCGTAGAATGTCCTCAAGAACCTGAATTGTCCTATCCATACAGACATCTATCTAGGGATGAAATGATGTTCTCAAGAACAACTAATTCTCAAAAACCTCCTGTAATCCCTTCCATAAATAGGCTGTAGAGTGAGAATCAGGATCTGAGACAATCGTTGATGGAACTCCATGAAGTCGAACCATCTCTTACACGTAGAGGCATCCCAATATCTCTAATGAACTCTGGTCATAGATTGGTAGGATGTGGGATAACTTGGTGAGTTGGTAAATGATCAACCAGATAGTATCATTTTCCCTAGACATGCATGGTAAAATAGTCACAATGTCCATTTATATCCCATACCACTTCTACTCTGGAACCTCAAGGTTCTAGGTCATGCCCGTTGGAGCCTGGTGCTCATCCTTTACTTTATAAAAAATGAGGCACTGAGAAATAAATTCTTACACTACCTTCTTCATCCCTGGCCACAAGAACTAACATCAGAGGTCCTGATACATCTTTGTCACTTCTGGATGTACCACTAAAGGGGAAGTATGGAACTCCCTCAAGACCTCCTCCTGCAATGTCACTAGTATTACTGTGTGTCCCTTAAAGAGAATGACATGCTCTATACATCTTGAATATCCATTAGAGGCATTCTATATGGATATCTGAGTTCGTAATGTCTCACAGTCAGTGTCTCCAAGCTATGCCTCCCTAACTCACTGTAAGAATGGATGGGTGATAACCATCTACTAGAGGTAACCTACTCGATCTCTATCCACAAAGGATATTTGTAACATGACCAACTTCTATGAAACCTCACTCAACAACTACAAGATAGATATCCTTCTGAGAGTGTCCATCACTACGTTCCCATTTCAAGAAGTATAGACAACCTCAAAGTCATAGTCCTGGAGGAACTTTAGTCATCATCTCTGTCTCAAGTGTAGATCCTTCTGAGAGAAGATATACATGAGACTCTTGTTGTCAAAGTAGAGGGTAAACCGCTCACTGATAAAGTAGTGTTTCCACATCTTTAATGTGAAGACTACCATTGCTAGCTCAACACCATGGGTTGCATAGTTTTGTTCATGTTGCCTCAACTGGAATGAACCACAGGAAATCACCGCTTGCCTCTACATCAGGACACAACCAAGATTGGTCCCTAATGAATCACAAAACACCATGTACTAAACACCCTAATTTGGTAATCTCAAGATGGTAGCACTCATCAACCTCTTCCTCAGCTTCTGAAAGCACTACTAGAACTTCTATGTCCACACGAAGGGTTTCCCTTTCCATGTCACAACCGTCAAGGGTGTTTCTACCCTAGAAAAGTTGGGTAAAAACCTCTGATACTACCCAAACAATTCCAAGAAACTCATCACCTTGGAAACTCTCTTGGGTGACTCCCAAGCAAGCACTGCTTCAATCTTCACCGGATCTAATACAACTCTAGACTCTGAAATGACGTGTCCCAGAAAGTGGACCTCATGAATCAAGAACTAACACTTTGAGAGCTACCCATAAATTTGGTTCTCATAGTGTGTGTCCAGGACCATTTTCAAGTGTATCGCGTGATCCTCCTCAAACGCCGAGTACACTAGGATGTCATCAATTAAGACCACGACCAATCGGTCTAAGTAAGAATGGAAGATCCTGTTCATGAGCCCCATGAACACGACTAGGGAATTAGTCACGCCAAATGAAATCACTAAGTACTCATAGTGGTCATACTAACATCTGAAGGATGTCTTCAGAATGCTCTCATCTCATACATGTAGCTGGTGATAACCAAATATGAGGTCTATCTTTATGAACCAACTCGATCCCTTTAACTAATTAAATAGGTCTTCAATCCTTGATAGTGGATAATTTTTCTTCACGGTCACATGGTTCATGAGCTGGAAGTCCACACATTATCTCAAGCTGTCGTCTTCCTTCTTGGCAAACAAAACTGCAGCTACCTATGATAAAACAATGGGTCTCACAAAGCCCTTTCTCTATAAGTCCTCCAACTATACCCTCAAATCAAAAAGATCCAATATAACTATATGATATATGGGTTTAGATATTGAAGCCATCCCAAGGTACAGATCAATAAAAAATTCTACTTCCATGTGATGAAGTTATCCGAAAACATCTTTTGTAAAGACGTCCTCTTACTCATCCACCACTATTGAAAACTAAGGACTCATATCATCCATAATATCGAGGGTCATGCTAGCCAACTGGTGTGTGATCAGATGTACCCTCCTATGTGCGAGTCCATCATATGCAGCTTGGGTTTCCTTTTCACTGACAAAGGAAAACTTGGTCCCATCTCTGCAGACACACCATACTATGCACCTAAAATTGTCAATCTAGGCATGGACTATGGCTAACTAGTCCATACCAAGGCAGAATTCATAAGGCCTCGATGCTGCCACCATGATATCCCAACCAAAACTATCATCCCCAAGAGTAAGGGCACACTACCAGTGTATGATCTTCGAATCTCCACCTGTAAGAGTCTCTAATTGTAGGGATCGAGTCAATGGTTCCACTATAATCTATGTGTTTTGAAAAAGGTTTGTGGAGAGAAAAGATTGAATGGAACTTGTGTCTATCAAAACTACAACTAGGGTTGAAAAGACACAAATTGTACCTCTAATCATCTCTAGAGCACTGGGGTCATAATCCTCTATCACCTGAAGTTGGCCTTGATCCTATCCACTAGCTCCATGATTCGGTGGTGTACCAACCGGGGGTGGTGGTGGTAGTACTTCAAACCACCACCCACCTTCTCCTACTCGTATAACTCCTCTTCCACATCCACCACCTAGAAGACCACCATATTCCTGCCTTCGCATATTCCTCAGTGGTCCCATTACCATCTTCTGATCATCCATATGGTGAGTTGAGAAATCTCAAGCCATGTGTCCCCGACCGTCGCACGAGTAGCACATCCTAACCCTTGGATAACTCGATCTGCCCGTAGAGCCTCGCACTGCTGACCCCGTGTCCTAAGGTCATCCCCTGAACTATCTGATCCACTTGGATCCCTATGTCAGATTCCAGCTACCTTCTTCTAAAGACTCAACTACCTGACACCTGATGGTAGCTCCCACTTATGGTGTCTTCTCTACTAGAAAGGTATCTACTCGTAGAGATCGCTCCAGTACCCCAGTATATATCGTAATGATAATGGATACCATGGATGACATGATCTTTTGGTGTAGCCCCTGCTCAAAGGTCTAGGCCTTGAAGAATGAGTACTACACCATATCTGTAGAGTAGTGAGAATAATCTGTAAATCTCGTTGAGTACTCCACTACTGTCTGGATTCCTTACTGTAGATGCAGTAGCTCCTGTATATGCATGGAGCGTAACGTCACTAGAAAAAACTATTACCAGAAGAGATGCTCAAAGTTTATCCAAGTGAGGGTTGTATCCTCATGAATCCTGATCACAAAGCTCAGCTATCTCCCCTATAATCCATGTAGAAGACTTGCGGCTAGGATTGCCATCTGGTTGAGAGGCGTCGTCACTAGGAAAAAGACATGTGTAACTGCCTCCATCCAATCCTCAGCAGCTTGGGGGTCTGGTTCACCCCTGAACCTTGGAGGTCGTTGCTTCTGGAACTCATGAAATTCACTCAGCCTGCGTGCATGCTCTACTTTTAATGCTAGTAGTAACTAATGTGGAATCATCGGTACACCACCTAGGGGTGCTATCTCCAGTACTGGTCCCTATTCTGATGCCTCATCACTAGGTGGATCATCCTTGTGATCATGCATCAAAATCTTGGTTGGATGTCTGGGTGGAGTAATTCTTAAATAAATCAAGACATACCATAGTCAATAGAGTATACATGGCGAGATGAAACTGACTTAATGAGGACACAATAACACACTAAATCCTATATAATTCATGTACCATTATTATCTCTGAAACTAGTGTTTTCATTTTCCAAGTTGAAAAGTAGAATTCAGAGTCCTGCTGTATGGATACGTCGACTGCTACACCAACACAAAAGTCTCTAGTTTGAAATCCAAACTTGAACCACTTAACACTATTTCCCTAAACCAATCTCACAAACTCTCGGTCCTTTAGGTAGAATCGTCCAGCTCTAATACCACACTGTCATGACCCATCCCCCGGGGTCCATGCTGTGACTACCCCAAGCCCACCTCTAATAGACCAAAGGATGATGACTAGAAACAAGTAGGAATAACCCACAAATGGGAGGCATTTTCCTAAGTACTTCCACACACGCACCCATCTCCAAACCCAAAATGATGAAATTGAAAACACTAAGTAAACAAGCATGCATAAAACTAATATACCAACAATAGAGTATGATAGTACAAAACTGAAAAGTAAATGGGGATAGAATATAATCCCAACCAAAAGGAAAATTACAAGATCTTATATATCATCCGTAGAAAACCCTACATGAATTGTAGGTAAATAAATAGATATATAAAGTCACTAAAGCACACCTCATCTGTAGGACCTCTCTCTAAGAACCTCCTGGCCTTGTTCCGCCAAGGAATCCATAAAATCATTGATCATCTGAATAAGACATAACACGTGCCGACATAGTCCATGCATGGGGTGAGTAAAGCAATACTCAATAGGGACATGAAACCACAAAGGTACACCACTAAGAAATACAAAAAATTGACCAAAAAGGAAACACATGAAGTACACTACAAAAGAAAACACATGAAGTAAACCACAAAAGAAACACACAAAGAATATTTAATATAGTCAGCTCACATAGGTACAAGTCTAAAGAATAAAGAGAATGATTTTAAGTTGTAGTATATTGATATATCAATATCTATGAAACTAGAAGTGTTAGTGGTGCACAAAGCATTGATGGGGCATGGAGCATTAATGGAGAATAGAGCATCTATGGTGTATAGAGAATCGATGGTGCACAAAAAGTTGGTGGTGCATGGAACGTTGGTGGTTCACAGAGCGTCAGTGGCATCCCGAGCATCGGTGGGGAATAGAGTATCCGTGGTGCACAGATCTTCAATGGAGCCTAGAGGAATGATGGTCTCTAAGATGTTGATGGTGCATGGAGTTTCGAGGGTGCATGGAGAATGGATGGTTCACAGAGCATCGACGGTGCATGGAGCGTTGATGTTTTATGGACCGTCAATGGGTCAAGTAGCCCCTAAGTCACAGAGTCACCAACATCACATAGTCACAGCCAGCCGCAGGATTCTGCTCGTACCACACTCGTTCCGGGAGAACCTAATCTTCAAGCAATTAGTTTGTGAACCAAATTCCACAAAAACTCACTTATAGTATCTCAAAAGATTCATCTCATAGCAAGGGTCCCAACACTGCAATTGTCTCATCAAATAGATACATGGTTTGAAAGATATGGACAATTTAGTAAAAAGTGCTTGGTCCGGTTTGATTCTGACCAGACCTGGTACGACTGACCTGACCCGACCTAGTTGTTATGGGCCAGCCTGAACTGGCGTAGGCTATTTGACAGTTGGGCCACTGGAGTGGCCTAGTTTGTACTACCCATCCCACCATATGAGAGTCGGATCCTTCAGTACATGTCTCGGTCATGCGCTCACGGTCAATGCGGCCTCTACGTTCAACGCAGAAGACACAGTGTCTTTGCCCCCTTGCCTATGGATTCCGCCGCTGCGGGTTCTACATGGACCCCATACATGTGTCGGTACCCTTGTCTTCACGTCTCGATCACTGCCTATGGCCTCCCCACTTCCATGGGATCCCACTAAAGTGGCCTATGATCCACATCCCGCCGCCGTCGCCGCCACGACCTCTTTTCGCAGCTCTTTTCCACTACTCGTGGAATGCACCACCGCGGGCTCCTCCTCCATCATGGTCCCACTGGACCTCAGCTATGCGCCCCACCAAAAACCAGCCTCCCATTAGGCTGTACATTTTCCTCGCCACTGGCCACCATGTCGGCAGCCTGCCGTTCATCGTGCCCTCCACCGTGAGCCGCCGTCTGCCTACTTCGCTCCCATCGCACCTCTACAATGTCATCATAGATCAAAACCTTCAGTCTTGGATCATTATTTCATGGATCATGGGTGTAATGATCGATATTTCTCATAGGGTTTCAAATGTTTAAGAACGCATGCAGAATAAATAGATTTAGGGGGGCTGATTAAGCACATGAACACCCAAAGAATGGATCTTGGACCCGTTCGTTCGACCTTGATCCATTCATGTTAGCGGGATCATGAAGAAACCAACAACTGAATAATTACCAAGATCTATTGCCTTTAATCCCACAAAAATTATCCTCTTTTCAAGAATGATTGAACCACAGATCAACCTATTCATGGGTTGGTCCGCAGTCATCGTTTGATTATAAGAAGGGGAAAATAAATCACATAGATATCGACAAACTACCTCAAAGATTGGATCAATCGTTGATGAAGAACATAGGTCCGTTTCTTCATCGATCCTCGATCCACTAACGCTCGTTGTCAAGAGATAGATTCCTTCTCCATGCCTCATGGGAATTCCATGGTTGTGGTGATAAACCTGAATTCATCGAACATAGATTATTGAAAAGTAAAATCACCACTGTGTCAACACAAAAAATTCAACAAAAATATTTTTATTAGATATTTTAATGATGTCTACATAGAAAATCTAACATTCACCCTTGACCCACACCAGTCGAGATTCGACCTCACCTAAGGAAAACACCCCCTTACAAAACGATGGTCTCAGATTTCTATCCCGAGTAACCATTTATGAGTTATTAGGATTTAAAAATAAAATAATTTTTATTTAATTATTTTATTTATGGTTACACCTCGGGTGACGTTTTCTATAGATGACCCACACCGACCAATGTTAGGTCACACCTAGGGTAAATCCACTACTCTGATCTCAATGGTGCCCTAGGATTTCTAATATTGAAATTAATTAAAGAGTTATTTTACATTTTTAGAAAATTTTTTTTGCACTTGTTATTAAAAATTTAAAATTTTTCAAACAATCATTTTGGGTTCCCTAGGCCTCCGAATCGCACACTGTCTCTGTGCCAGGTCTCAGAATTATTTACAAATAATTTCTAAAACAATTTGGGAAAATTTGAGTGATTACATAAATTCTCTCTAAACTTGAGAAAATTATGAATAGAATGGATTTTCAAGATGAAAATTTTAAGACTTAGTTGGAAAAACAAAAAAAAAACAAAATTATTATGATAAAATTCAATATGATACAAGAATAGAAAATTTAGAAACTCAAATGGGCCAAGTTACAAGTCATTTAAATCAGAGGGAGAAAAAAATTTACTAATTACAAAATAAGTCAATTATATGGAAAATATCATGTCTATACCTACTAGGAGTGGTCTTCACACTCACCAAGAATCCCATAGGGACCCTAAACCTTTTAAAAAGGAAATTCTAGAAGAAAATGATAATATAAACAATGAAATCACTGAAACTGGAAATCTGGATAACCATAATGAATATTTTGTACAACCTACACCTCTACTTGTTAATGAAGATGATAAAGTGCCAAAAACATGAAAAAGGAAATAAAAAGAGTAAAAAAGAACCTAAATAAATTCTTAGGGTTTTTAAGAATTTGTATCCACACATTCCGTTTCCTGAAATAATTAAGAAGAATCATCAAGAACCTAAACTTCTCAAATTTATATAGTTGTTTAAAAACTTTTTCATTAATATTCATTTTATAAAATATTTAGTATAGGTTCATTAATATCTAATAATTAATAAAAAATAGTTTCAAACTAAAAAATTCTTGAGGAGTTCTCCACTTATAGTTTAACTGAGGATTGTAGTGTTGTAGTTAAAAATAGGATACCCTATAAGATCAAATATCGTGATTATTTTCTTATTCTATGTACTTTTAGAAATAGTGGATTGGTCAACTGCCTTTGTGGGTTGGGATCTAGTATCAATATTATTTTTTACCCACTATTTATTCCCTTGATATTAGGAGATATTTTACCCACCACTGTTTTTTCAGTTGGCAGACCACTCCATCACCCTTCATATAGGAAGAGTTGATGATTTAATTTTTGGTGTTGGGAAACTGTTTTTAATTTCTGATTTTCTTATACTTGAATGAAGTTTGATAAGGAAGTCCCTATCATTCTTGGCATGACCTTACTTTCCAAAATAGGAGTTTTAGTAAATATTTATAATAGAAAAATTGTTTTTCTATTTGGGAGAACAATGTGAAGAGTTAATTGTTTTTGAAAAATGAAAAGTTACACCAAAATCTAAAAATTATTTAAATGATTGTCTACATGAATCTGAAGAATATTTTGATGAAGAAGGAGAATACTTCTCAAAAATGAATTATAAAATAAAGAAAAACACATAACAAGTTGAAACATGCATGGGTATCTTCTCAAATAAATAGGTAGAGCTGAAAGATTATTATTTAGGTAAATTTATAGAAAATTTGGATAATGTTTTTTGTAAAAAACGTTTTTAAACCCAATCTGGAAATTGATTATGAGGTTTTATCAATTCTAGAAATTAGTAAGGTAGATTATTTCTTTATATCTCATTAATTTTTTGGAAACAAATTGAGGACCTTAGACCTCCTAGGCCTAAGTGTCTTTCTTATAGTCAAGAAGAACCCACTTTAGAGATTAATCCTCTTCATACCCAACTCAAATACTATTTTCTCGGTAAATATTTAACATTATAAGTTATAATCTCAGTTTAGTTAGATATTAATCAAGAAGAGAGTTTTATGTCTGTTATTAGGATATTCAAATCTGATATTGGATGGTCCATAACTGATATTAAAAGAATTTTAGCATATTATTGTATGCATAAAATTCATATGGAAGCAGATCAATATCCTATGGTTGAAGCTTAAAGAATATTAAATCCAATCATGAAAGAGGTAGTTAGACAAGAAGTCATTAAGCTACTTGTTGTAGGAATATTTTTTTCTATCTCTTATTGCCCCTAGGTATGTTTAGTACAAGTTGTTCTTAAATATGGGGGTCTCATTTTAATTAGTAATGTGAAAAATTAAGAAATTAAAATTAAAAAACTACAATGTGCAGGTTTTGTAATGATTATCGAAAGATTAACTCTTTCATAAGAATTTTCATTTTCCAAAGTTATTTTTAGATAAAATTCTCTAAAGGATGGATAGAAATAAATTTTTCTATTTTTTGGATTGTTATTCTGGTTACAACGAGATTCTCATTGCCCTTTAAGACCAGGAATAATCCACCTTCACTAGTCTATTTGGGACATTTTATTATAAGAATATGTTGTTTGGACTTTGTGGGGATCTTTCCACCTTTAGAGGTGTATGATGGATATATTTTTCGATGTGATTGAGGGAATTATAGATGTGTTCATGGATGAATTTTCTATTGTTTGTTCTAATTTTGAGGGTTGTCTGGAAAATTTTGAAACTGTTTTATAGATATGTGAGGAGATCAACCTAGTCTTAAATTGGGAAAATGTAAATTTCTGGTTACAGAAGGAATTTTATTAGGTCATAAAGTTTCTAAGATGGTAATTTATATAGAAAATTATAAGAATGAATTTATTCAAAAAATTTCACCTTCTTTAAATTTAAAAGGTGTTATAAGTTTTCTAAGACCTGTCGGGTTTTACCAAAGATTCATCAAAGACTTTTTTAAAACTGCTAGGCCACTTTGCTCGATATAAGTGAATGATATACCATTTATGTTTGATGATAACTGCCATGAATATTTCATTTTTCTAATTTTTAATCTTACACAATCACTAATAATTACTTCCTATAACTAGAAACTACCATTTGAGATTATGTGTGATGAAAGTTATATGGAAGTGGGGGTGGTTTTGCATCAATGAAAAGAGAATATGTTACATGTAATTTACTATGCCGATAGATTGGTTGATGATGCATAGAAAATTTATTCAACTAAAGAGAAATATTTGAAAGGATGTTTTTTAAATCCAACTTTATAGGATCAAAAGTTATAATATTCACTGATCATTCTGATTTGAAATATCTATTGGATACAAAGGAACCAAAAATGATAATTAGGAGGTGGAAATTATTGTTGCAAGAATTTTATTTATATATTAAATATAATAATGTTACAGAAATTTTGTACCTAACCACTTGTCTAGATTACCTACAACCACAATTCAAAATTGTGATCCAATAGAAATCAATACATCTTTTCCCGATGAATAATTTTTTTCTGCATCAGTGAAATAATCTACTTGGTTTGTAGATATTTACAAATTCATAGCTATAGGTTTCATGTCAAAATAAATTTAACATAATCAAAGAAATAAGTTTGTCTATGAGTGTATGAATTACTTCTCGGATAATCCCATGCTTTTTCAAAGGTTTTCTGTTAGGATTTTCAGGAGGTGTGTTCCTGAGGAGGACATGCTTTCTATTTTGGAAAGTTTTCACTATTCTATATGGGGTGGACACCATGGGGGAGAGTGGAGAGCTCAAAAAGTTCTCCAATTAGGTTTTTAATGTCTAATACTATTTAATAATGTAAAAATTTACTAATAATCTATGATAAATTTCAAAGGCTAGGGAATGTGGGTTGAAAACAAGGGTATCCACAAAAAAGGATTTGTCAAGTTGAAATTTTTTATGTTTTGGGGTTATATTTCATGGTGCCATTTCCATATTCATGTGGAAATGAGTATATCCTTGTTTATATAGATTACTTCTCTAAGTGGGTTGAGCGTATAGATCTTCAAAACATTCTTTCTAGTAGTGCTGTGAATTTTATCAAGAATAATATTTTCTCTTGATTTTTTGGACCATGAATTTTTATTATGGATAATGGTACACATTTTAAGAACATTAAATTCAAAGAATTAATGGAAAATTATGGATGTATTCATAAAACTAGTACCACCTATCATGAAAAATTTAGTGGGAGGGAAGAGGTTTCAAATAGTGAATCAAAACATATTTTGGATTAAACTGTTATTAATTCAAGAAAGGACATGTTTTTAAAGCTAGATGAGGAATTATGGGCCTACAAGACCACATATAAAACTACCATAAGAATGTTTCCATGTATAGTTATCTTTGGTAAGACATGTTATTTACTAGTAGAGCTCTATAATAAATCTTAATGGGCAATAAAATCCATTAACTATGATTTCAAGTCTGCTAGAAAAAAGAGGTTGTTGGAGTTGAGTGAGTTGAAAGAAATTCAAAGAGTGTCTTATTAGAATTATAGAATTTATAAAGATACCTAAAAAGCATTTAATGACTCCATAATTCAGAATAAGCACTTTAAGGTTGGTCAGAAGGTATTTCTTTTTAATTCTAGATTGATATTCTTTCCAGGGAATTTCAAAACTAAATGGTTGGTACCCTTTACTATCATGAAAGTGTGTAACGGCCTGAACCCTCCTGGTCTAGTACTTTCCCAAACCTGGTTATCAAATGGTTCCACCAAAAAGGTGGCACTGGTCATGGTCCCACACCAAAACGGTGGCACCGTGAGGGTGAAACCATGACGGTGGCACCGTGAGGGTGGCAGCGTGACGGTGGCACCATGTCGGTGGAACTGTGCCCTCACCAAGCGGTCTTAGTTCTTTTCCAGTTCCTGAATTTTTCCAGTCCCGCAATGTGTCTTTTGACGTAAATTGATTTAACTCCACCTTTTTCAAATTATTTTAATGCCCATAAATAATATTTATAATCCCCCAAGATTCAGGTGACCCTTAACTTACCAAAACGAGTGTCTTTTCCTCGGTGTCACACCCTTTTACATACTTTCCAGTTCTTCCCCTGTTGTGTGATTTAAAGGAAACTGTTTAAACACACAACTGTTATGGCCACCCCTCTAATGAGAATTTTTAAATGAAAATTAATTCCATTGTGCGTAACCAACCAACCGTGTGGAAAACCATGATCCGACTTTAATGACATTCAAAATTACATATCCCGTAACAACGTGGTCTCATCTTTATATCACGCTAGAATTTATTCTTTCTTCTTCTTGGATGGTCTCCCTTTTCCTCCCTTGTACGTTTGGAGTCCACCCCCCTTCCCGAGGCAAGTTGTGCGCCCATGCTGGAGTCCATCCTACTCATTCTTGGAGTCCTTGGATCTCTTCCCCTGCAAGTCGTGCATCCCCTACTCTCGGCCCAGGGAGGAGAAACTTCGATCGTTGATCACCCAGGTAGGGTTTTCCTTCCTCTCTCTTTACTGAGTATCATAAAGGGTGGGTACACTATTGTTTCTATGGGGATGGATGAAACCAAACATTAATGAAGATAAAAAAATTGAATTTTAAATAATGAAGGGGGGTGTGATCTATGTTTCTGTTACATTTCCTTATCCTTGATTTTTTTTATGTTGTGAATTGTGCGGACTTATGCCCACTGAAAATCTTGGCCGTTGGTGGTCTTTCCTTTTGCACTAATGAACCTCTGTCCTTTATAATGATTGATGGATTAACATGGAAATTGATTAATCACGTAAACTTGACTGATTTAATGGATGTCCAGTGAACAAAAACCCCTGTGTGATCACCCTGGTAAACCAAATAGAAATGGGGAAACTTAATGAATGATGTTCTTGAATATGGAAACTCCCTTGCTCTGTTTTGGTGGTATGTGTGATGGTTCTGCTTGATGCTTATGGGGTGATATGGGTTGGGATGGGATCCTCTATTTTTGCGGTTTTCGGTGGAATTGATTCCTTATGGGGCTATATCTTGAGGTTTAGTTTGGTTCCAGTACTTTGAGGGATCTCAAGGATCCCTTTATTGTAGTGACTTTACAAGAGAACCGTGTGTGAATGCTTAGTTGTTGGTTGACTGTTTTTCTTTTACTTGGTTTGTGGTTATGCTTGTATTTTCCCAGTAGCGAAGGATTTACTTAAATAAAATCACTTGAACATGAAAACAAGAACATGTTTAATGGTAAATTTGTTCTGGGAATGAGTCATGACATGGTTGTGGTTGTGGTGTTCTTATGAATGAATAGTAACTAGGTGTTTGTGTTGGGATGGTTTTGGGAACCCTAGGATAGGATGAGTTATTTCTATATATTTATTTATAATGTTTGATTTTATGTTTCTTATTCGTATCCCACCCAAGTTGAGCACTTTGTGCCAAAAACCACCATTTCATGGGGGAGAGTGTTTTTTCCAACACGTTTACAAGTTACTGGTTATTATCTCTTTTTCTGATCCCTTTCTCAAGTGGCCCAAGACCCTTTGGGAAGGTTGTGATGGCCTGAGGTCCATTATAGCTCAATATTCTTCGGGAAAGGTAGTTTTGGTGGTTGGCCTAGGTGTGTGCGGAAGGTTGTTTCACAAGTGTCTTCAGGATGAGGCCCAGGAATCTTCATGCATGGCAGTAGTTGTTTAGCCTTGTTGTTTGTGGGTGTGGTCACGCGTGGTTGTTGTGGCCTAGGTGTTTTTGGTAAGGATGTGTGGTTATATACCTTGTGTGTGCGGGAGGAGGATGGAAGTGGCACTATGGTGAGAGTGGTGGGAGAGGTCTGATGCACAATATGTCTTCATTAACCAATGGGGAAGTGGTGCAGGGTACCCAAACATCGATGTGTTGTTACTATTTCATTACTTGACTTGCGTTATTCAGGGAGTGTGCCCTGGCGAGGCTTTGGTGGGTAGTTTTCCTTGCTAGTTTTTTTGGTTATCTCGTTTCTCACGGGGCATTAGAAAGCCTCCCCACTTGTACACGAGAGTCTTTGGATGTCCCTACTGAGTATACTTGTATGCTCACCCTACGTATATAAAACTGTTTTCAGGTTTCCAGGAGGACTTTAGGGATCGTGCAGGATCGTACTAGTTCGTACATTGGGATAGTTGTTTTTGCGGTTTTCTTTTCCATTTTGGTACTTTTTAGGGTTTTATTGTACCTTGTAGCATTTACTTTTGGAACATGCATATGGGAATGGTTTGTTTTGGCTTTACTTGTACTTCCATATTTGGTGTTGTTGGGAATTACTATCTTATCTCCCAATTCTATTAAATAAAAAGGGGTAATGCCTTCCATCTTGTGTGTGATTCTATACACTTGGTGTGAGTCGCCACACTGGGACCTATTAAAGACGGGTCTTAGGGGTCATTATCTCTCCTTCAACATGAATAAGGAAGGGTCTGGCAACCCGCTATCCCTTCTCTAATCTTGGTGAAGGCGGGTCATGACAGAATGGTATCAAATGCAAGTTGGGGGATAGGATGGAGTCTGGGGTTAGGCATAGTGATGATTGCATGAGATGTTAGGGCAACGGTGTTGGAAAATATTGGTGCGTGAAATAGGCCAGGGAAGACTAGCTAGGACACATGACATTAGGGCCCCCATGATCTGATGCAAGGAATCTGGGCCTATCGAATGACCATGTTAGGCTACATTGATTGTAGGGTAGATACCCTAGGAAAGGTGCATGCATCATAATGGCTTGTGTTATTGGGTTTCTTGGGCATTTTGGGGATTTAAAATGAATAAGAAGTTGAAGAAAATTTAAAATCAATCTTCTACACTACTCAGGTTTAGGCATTCATTGTTTACCTTGCAGCTATGGCACCCAGATGGTGACCAAGGGCAGTGCGGGTGATAAAGACCCAAGAGGTTAATTTGTCTGATCGAAAGAGGGCTGACTGAGAGGAGGAGGAGGATCAGTGGAATAGGATGCTTCATTCATTTCAGCGGAAAACCCTCAGGAAGTACGAGGGCAACATCACAGATGTAGAGATAGAGAGCTGGCTAGAGGAGCTGGTGATAGTTTTCAGCTTGATCTGGGCTTGATGAAGTACTAGGTTCCTATAGCTGTAAGCTAGATACGGGGAGCAACGCATCAGTGGTGGATGATTTATCTTAGGGAGAAGAGGGAGGCTGAGGTGACGTGGACTGACTTCGAGAGGGAGTTCCGGGAGGAATTCCTCTCTTCCACGATGAAGGCTGAGAAAAGGAAGAAACTACTCTCCCTCCAGTAGGGTGATATGTCAGCGAGGGAGTTGGGTATCAAGTTCAAGGATCTCCTTCGCATTGCTCATGACCTCTTTCCGGATGAGGAGTCTCGGGTGAGATGTTTTGAGGAGGCACTCCGACCTTCTCTTCAGTATGCGGTGACCCCCTTCACCCTACCAACGTACTTGGAGATATATAAGAAGGCTGAAGTGGTGGAAAGGATGCACACGCTGGGAGGTGTATCATGAGAGGGAATCTAGTTAGGCTCATCATAGGGGAAGGCTTTCAGCAGTAGGCCCCCAGCATGAGGGCCCTCTAGGTTTTGACCAGTAGGGAGCATGCCTCAGTAGTCCCAGTTCCGATCTCCCGGTCCTCACCCTTTCCTTTTGGGCCCAGGACTGAGGTACTTCATCTGCGGCAGCCATGGGCACCTTCAGAATCATTGACCAGACCGAGTATAGTACAGTGGGGGTGGGCCGATGCAGCACCCGCCCTAGCCGCAACAGTTTCCAGCCCGGCCCTTTCACCAGAAGCAGCAGAGAAAGTGAGCTTCCGCTCCTCCAAGGGAAGACGTTGCAGGAGGAGGCCGACCACAAGGTGTTCTTTAGGGACCTCGAACATGGCACAGTCGGGGAGGTGGCCGATAGACGAGGGGCTGAGGAGCTGAGCATGGGAAGTTACATGCCGGAGAGGTAGCAGTTCCGGCTGGGCCAAAAGTCGTTCTAGGTATGATCATATTGTTTAGCACTCTTTTTTATGCCTTGTTCGATACATGATCTTCTTACTCTTTTTTTGCACCAAGTCTAGCCCGTGATCTGGGTCTAGATGCTGAGAGACTTCCAATGCCCCTGGTATTGAGTACTCCAGTCGGATGTGAGAATGACTTGTATTATGTTTACCCAGGGTGTAGACTGATGATAGGGCCACATCAGTCTAGTAGGGATCTTCTACTATTGTAGATACATCCCTACGATGTCATCTTGGGCATTGAATAGATGTTCTATGTATGTGCTGTTATTGATTGCTTCCAAATAAGGATCGTGTTGTCATATTTGGGTGGCCGACGTGTAACACTCATCGGCAAGCGGGGTTTCCAGGAGGGAAACTGGCGAGTGGAACCCCTCCTTTCATTGTTAACTGAGCTATCTGTGGAGTCGACAGATATGGAGATGGTAGAAGTCCCAGGGGTCGTCAGTGAGTTCATGGATGTCTTCCCCGAAGAGGTGACGACTCTACCCCCTCGACGTGATGTTGAGTTCGGAATAGACTTGCAACCTGGTGCTCTTCCAATTTCGATGGCTCCCTACCGGGTGGTGCCTTCTAAGTTGAGGGAGTTACGGATTCAGATTGATGATCTGATGAAGAAGGTATTTGTTTGACCAAGTGCATCATGATGTGGTGCTCCAGTCTTATTCTTAAAGAAGGAAGATGGTGGTCGTAGGATGTGTATAGACTACCAGAGACTGAACCAGGTAAAGGTCAGAACTGTTACCCTATCCCGAGGATAGATGACCTTTTAGACCAGTTTAAAGGGGCATGATGGTTCTCTAAGATCAACCTGTGATCAGGATATCACCAGTTGAGGGTGAAAGAGGGTGACATCTCAAAGACTGCCTTCAGGCGCAGATATGGGCAATTTGAGTTTGTAGTCATGTCATTCAGTGACACAAATGCACCAGTTGTGTTCATGGGCCTCATGAACACCATCTTTTGGGAATATCTATTCCGGTTTATTGTCCTGTTTATTGACAACATCCTGATCTAGTCAAGGTCAGAGGAGGATCACGCTGAGCATCTGATAATGGTCTTAGAGGTCCTATGACGACACCAACTCTATGGGAAATTGTCCAAGTGCAAGTTCCGGATGTGAGAAGTGCACTTCTTCAGACACGTGATGTTAGAATGGGGAAGAGAGGTGGACTCCTCAAAAATCTAGGTAGTTGTTTCATGGGAAACACCCAATAATGTTGCAGAGGTTCGTAGTTTCCTAGGTCTAGTAGGTTACTGCCAGTGGTTTGTGCCCAATTTCTCTCGTGTTACAGAACCTTTGATAGCCTTGACCAAAAATGCCCAGGATTTCGTGTGGAATGAGTAGTGTGAGGCAGCCTTCAGTTATCTGAAGGGGAAGTTGGTTAGTGCCCCAGTGCTGAGGTTTCCAGAAGAAGGGGTGGCGTATGAGGTGTTTAGTGATGCTTCAGGACAATGCCTGGGGTGTGTGTTGATGCAACAACATGGGGTGATCTCTTTTGGATCTAGTCAGTTACATCCCCATGAGCGTAACTATTCCACCCATGATCTAGAGCTTGCTTCGGTCATGTTCTCACTAAAGTTGTGGCGACATTACTTTGTCGGGGAATGCTTCGTAGTCTTCACGGATCACAAGAGATTAAAGTATATCTTCTCCCAGTGGGACCTGAACTCACGACAGCATAGGTGGATAGAGTTCCTTCATGACCATGACTTTGAAATCTCTTACACCTCAAGAAAGGGGAATGTTGTGGCTGATGCCCTGAGCAGAATGCTATAGAAGGATGTGGTCTGAGAATCTGCAGATTCTTGGAAGGCGATGGGAGAGTTGGCTTCCCTACACCTGGACGCAAAGATGAATGGTCGTAGAGGTTGCCTATTTCAGATGATAGTGCAGTCCTCTCTGTTGCGGTAGGTAGAGGAGTCTGAGTGGAGAGACTCTGAGATTGAAGTAATGCGCGATCGCATTCGCCAGGGAAATGCTCTAGAAGGATGGTCAGACGATGGTCAGAATTAGATTCTTTTCCAAGGGATGATGTTTATCCTAGAGACTATGCGTGAGAGAGTTCTTTCTGAGTTCTGAAACTCACCCCTAGCGGTTCACCCAGAATTTTCCAAGATGTATCTGGGTTTGAAGAGTGATTTTTGGTGGCCTGGGGTGAAGTGGGTGGTGGCAAAGTTTGTAGCAATGTTCCTCATGTGTCTGTAGGTGAAGGATGAAAACCGCGTCCCAGGAGGTCTATTACAACCTTTAGATGTCCCCAAGTGGAAGTGGGACGACATCTCGATGAATTTCGTCACGGGACTACCCAGAGATCAAGGGGGTTGCGATGCTATCTGGGTAGTGGTGGACCGACTAATGAAATTAGCTCACTTCCTGGCGATCAAGGAGTCAGGTATGGTGGGTTCCCTAGCACAGAGGTACATGGATGAGGAGGTGCGGTTGCACGGGGTGAAGAGGTCCATAGTCTCCGATTGGGAAACCCAATTTACTTTATGGGTTTGGAAAGGATTGAAACATGCTTTTGGAAGCCAGCTATGCCTCGACACTGCTTTCCACCCCCAGATAGATGGGAAGACAGAGCGCACCATCCAGACGATGAAGGATATGCTACGAGAATGTGTATTGGACTTTGGAGGACCATGGGTATGACACTTTCCTTTGGTGGAGTTTTCTTACAACAAAAGCTATCACTCTACCATTGGTATGAATCCTTTATAAGCTTTGTATGGGAGGCCATGTCACTCACCCGTATGCTGAATAGAGGTTTGGGAAGTAGGTGTTCTTGTCCCGGAGGTGGTGCATAGCACGAAGAAGAAGGTTCAACTTATACGGGAGAAGATGAAGGCAGCTCAGGACTGACAGAAGTCATATTCTAATTATAGGAGGAGACCCTTGGAGTTCGAGGTCGGGGACCACGTATTCTTGAAGGTCTCCCCTCGACATGGGCAATAAAAGTTCAGAAAGGGGATTAAGCTTTCTCCTAGGTTCGTTGGACTGTTTAAAGTGTTGCGGTGAGTCGGTAAAGTGTATTATCATCTAGAGCTACCAACGCCGCTACTGAGAATACACGACTTATTCTATGTGTCTCAGCTCCGACGGTATCTGCACGATGATTCAAACATCCTCAATTGGGGAAAGCTAGATATCGAGGCCTACGTGACGTTTGTATAAAGACAAGTGAGTATCGAGGATTCTGAGAATAAGGTGCTTTGTGGATGAACCATTCAATTGGTTCGTGTGTTATAGAGGCATGGTGGGATCAAGGAGAGTACCTAGGAACATGAGGCACAGCTACGCGCCCAGTAGTCAGATCTATTTTGAGTTTTTTATTATTTTATTGTACTTGTTTGTGATGAAGCGTTTTACCATGTTAACTATGGAATGGATTGTTTCCCTTATTCTCTAGATGTGTGTGTGTTTGATGATTCCTGACTATGGGGAGGGGAGGACCCAATCCCTAATCAAGACACATTATATTGGATACGGTTAAACCCATGCGGGCGAGTTAGTGCCACCCAAAGTGGATAGTATCTTGACATGGAGGAAGGAACTCCCTAATCCCTATGTCTGTATGGTATGACCCTTGAATATTGGTGTGCATACTTGGGTAGAGAAAAGTGGTAGTGTATCCATAGTCATCCGAAAGGTGGATGAGGATTACTCCTGAGAGGTATCTTTCAAGGTGGTTGTTCGGACCCCTCTCTTTTATTCTGGTCATGTTTTGATTCTCGACGGTGAGAATAGTTTGAGAGGTATCTGATGTAATGGCCCAGACCCTCCTGGTCCAGTACTTTCCCAAAACATGGTTCCATCAAACGGTTCTACCAAAAAGGTGGCACCGGTCATGGTCCCATGAAAAAACGGTGGCACCGTGAGGGTTACACCGTGATGGTGGCACCTTGGGGGTGTCACCCTAAGGGTGGAACCATGAGGGTGGAACCGTGTCGGTGGCACCGTGCCCTCACCAAGCGATCTTCGTTCTTTTCCAGTTCTCAACTTTTTCCACTCCCGAAAGGTGTCTTTGGACGTAAAATTATTTAACCCCACCTTTTTCAAAGTCTTTTAAAGACCATAAATAATATCTAAAATATCCTAAGAGTCAGGAGACCCTTAACTGACCAAAACAAGTGGATTTTCCTCAGTGTCACACCCTTTCCCATACTTTCCAGTTCTCCCCCCTGTCGTGCGATTTAAAGGAAACCATTTAAATGCACGACTATTATGGACACCCCTCTGATGATAATTGTTAAATGACAATTAATTCCATCATGCTTAACCACCCAACCACGTGGAAAACCACGATCCGATTTTAATTCCATTAAAAATTAAATATCCCGTAACAACGGGATCTCAACTTTATATCAAGCTATAATTTCTTCTTTCTTCTCCTTGACTGGTCTCCTTTTTCCTCCCTTGTACGTTTGGAGTCCACCCCCTTCCCGAGGTGATTTGTGTACCCATGATGGAGTCCCTCCTACTCATTCTTAGAGTCCTTGGATCTCTTACCCTACAAGTTGCACATCCCTTACACTTGGCACATGGAGGAGAAACTTCGATCGTTGATCATCCAGGTAGGGTTTTCCCTCATCTATATTTACTTTGTATCATGCGGGGTGGTTACGTTGTTGTTTCTATAGGGATGGATGAAACCAAGAATTAATGAAGATAAAAAACGGACTTTTAAAGAATGAAGGGGTGTGTGATCAATGTTTCTATTGTATTTTCTTGTCCTTGATTTTTTTTATGTTCGGAATTTTGCGGGCTTATGCCCACTGAAAATCATAGCCTTTGGTGTCCTTTCATTGTGCACTAATGAACCCCTGTCCTTTATGATTATTGAATGGATTAACATGGAAATTTATTAATCACATTAACTCAGATGATATAATGGATGTCCTGTAACACCCCAGGTAAATAAAGAATATGACATTTTCATATTTATCCATATTGTGAATAAAATTTTAATATTACATTAAATGGGACGCTATGATCGATGACGTACCCAATACGCAACAACGAGTTTCTTGGGAATCTTACGTTGCACTATAATAATAAAATAATATTATTTTAAATGGTAGTTAACGCTTAGCCATTGTAATGGTGGGAATGAACGGAACTAACTACAAAATTATTATATATGTTTTTCAAATATTTTTACTTTTTGCAATAAATGTTATAGGATTAAAAATGCGAATGAATCCAATTTTAAGCGTAAACATTCTAATATTTTTTAAAAGGTCGATTAACCGCCTTTTGATGGAGAACCCCTTTTAAATCCATTTTTTCACAATTTTATGTGTTATATTTGAAAAAATAAAATTCTTCTTTAGAATCGGGACATCAAAATTTACATTGTGTAAATTTTTTGTATTTTTCCGATAAAGTTCATTTTTTAATGAATAGTGAAAAATGTTATATTTTAATTCAAAACCCCTATTTAATCTAATTTATTTATATGATTAGATTATCTTTTGAATTGGTTTTAAAATGAAATTAGAATATATTTTTAACATTTAATCCAATAGTGGTCATTGGAATTAATTTCACGTTGAAATTGGACTTAAAATAGTGTCAATCTTTTAATAGATATTGTTTCTTAAAAACACGCTATTTGTTTTGATAGCGAGAATTGATTATTAAATTAATTAATTCAACTTATATGTTTTGAATTTGGTAAAATGGAAATCATTTTTGAATTCGGAATATCAAATATAGCTTTGGGTGAATTTTTGGTAATTTTCTGAAAAACTTCAATTTTTGATGAATAGTGAAACCACTAAGTGGTTGTTAAAGAAACTGATTTTTCGTTTAAATGAAACTTTACCACTTCTGTGTTTTGAATTTCAAAAATCCGATATACATGGTTGTCATGAGGATGTAAAATGTGGTTCAATGGGACTAAAATAATTTTTGGTGAATAGTAACTTTTAAGTTTTTAATCGCGATTAGAGGTAATTAGTGTAACTAAAGGTAAAAATAATGTTTTAAAAATATGAAATGACCTAGAAACATGTCCTACCCTCATTGGATGTGTAATGGACGAACAATAAAATCCATGCGTCAACTTGGGGACCCCATTGAGCCACTTTGGTAGGAAAATGACATTAATAACTTTTTATTTAAAATTAAAATAGAAATGTCACAAACATGAGTTGTTTTACTAAAACAATTTTTAAATGGGGTTATACAAGTCATATTTTTTACTATGAATATTCATTAGAAATATAAAAATATTTAATACATCATGATATTTTTTTTAATTTTTAGACACTAAATAAATTAAATTATTTATGACACCATGATGATGCATCAATTACCTCATTATTTAACGATTTAAATAAAATGTAAAGATAATGTAAAATCTAAGACCTACACTTGTCACAAACCTATTGTATGGGTGGATTTTGAAACCTTATCATCTTATTCTATAAATATATCCTTTTGGGACCTTAAATTTCCGAAAATAATTTTATAATAAAGTAATATTTTATAACTTTCCAAGAGTGCCCCTCCTCTCCTCTTATAAAAGGCCCCAACCTCTACCACCTTACACAAAACTCTCAAGCCTTTGGCTTAGCCAACCCCTGCCCATTTCATCTCTCCACATCCCTATCCTCATCATTGAAGCCTCACCTTTGGGCATAATCCTTTCCAAGGAAGCCTTTGAGCTCGAATCAAAAAGAGTTACCCGATTTAAAGGTAATGTCTTCCCTTGTGTTCTTTTGTTTTATTTTGCTTCTCCAACCCCATAAACTTGTTTTATTTATTTCTTTTGTAACAAAACCAGTATCTTAAATATACTTAGATGTTGTTATGAGGAGTATTTGAGCTACACTAACACACACCTCTGTCTAATGGTTAAAGAACATACTGTTTTTGTGGATGGCGAATTATTGCCATCACGAAACGATGATTATTCTGTCTTCTCATACCACCTCTCATGGTGGCCATTATGATGGCACTATATTTATTTACGATATATATTATATCTATTTCCTCTCTATGCTCTTGTATTTTATATTTAATATATACCTTTATGCTTTTCATGTTGTGCAAATGCGATAATTTCATTTGAGGAAGTGTGGACTACCGCCCCCTCAAGTGATGTGACTCGTTCATGCAATACATGGAATGTATAAAGAATGAAATTGATGAACTTATGTGATCTATATAACATATATATTATAATGGAATTATAATATATATATATACATATCTCATCTAGTTTAATTCCATTAATGTTCCAAAGAAATGAAAGTAGCGTTCATGCGTACGCACGGCTTACCGTCTCCATGAACGATACATTGCATTTCTTATCTCTAAATGTTATGTAATATTATAATTAAATATAAATAATGGATATACATTTCATATATTACATATAAATGATGAATATAATTCTGGAATTATAATATATATATCTCTCATTTTGTTTTAATTCCATTAATATGACTAAAAATTAAAGTAGCGTTCATGCGTACGTACGGCCTACCATCTCCATGAATAGTGCTTTTAATTTTTTATCTCCAAATGTTATGGAATAGTATAAAATGAATATATACTGCATATATATGATATTTAAAACATCAATACTGTTCTGGATATGATGTACCTATAACTACATGGAAAATTCTTTTCCAACAAGTTCAATTTTTACTCATGTACCGAACATCGACAAAAACGTCTAATATGAACTCACTTTATTAACCAATTATTATAACCTTATAATATGTGATATGAAATGAATAATAATATTTAAAGGAATTCCTTAAGAAATTATAAATTGAACAAATTTTATTATTCAGGAGATTAAAAAACGATCGAGTCATGTCGGACACGAGGTAAGGGATCATACCCCTCTCTTTCTTTTTAAGTACACTCTTTTATGTCATTCCTTTTAAGATCATATTTATTATGATTGGGATGTTATTTTATATTACTCCTAATGTAAATTTTATTTTCATATTATGAGAGACCCTATTTTCGCTCATCAATCCATTTTGGATGTTTTGAGTGGCGCCGTTAGGCTGCCGAATTTTCGTAAGAGATCTAACTTCCCTCTTTCTTTTTAAGTACTCTCTTTTATGTGACTTATTTTAAGATACTCTGTTATTTTTGGGGATGTTATTTTATATTACTCTTTCTGTAAATTTTATTTTAATATGAAGAGAGACCCTATTTGATCTCATCAATCCATTTTTGGAAGTTTTAAGTGGCTCCGCTAGGCTGCCGAGTTTTCGTAAGGGATTTTTCATCTCACTTTTATTCTTGTGAGATTTATGCTATATTTTCCACCAGTTCCTTTGAGTGGTGTATTTACTTCCCATTATTATACTCTTTTTTGTAACATAATTTTATTTATGGGTATTTACATATTCATTGTACGACCCTTCTTCAATGGGGTGTACGCTTAGAAAGTTACCCAAGTCGGTAAGGGAACCTTTCACCCTCCTCTTTTTAGAAGACTTATTTTGTTATGTCTTTTAATTGACATAATATTATGTTGGGATATGTTCTTCTATGTCCTTATTGATGTAAATTTTATGACCAAGGTATGAGATACCATTTTTATCTCTCATCAACTCATTTTCTGAATTTTGAAGTGACGTCGTTAGGCTGTCGAATTTTTGCAAGGGAACTTCTTGACCCAATTTTGATTCTTTGGGATAAACTTGTATTCATTGAATATGTAGTTCTATGAATATGTGTGAATAAACTCTGATTGTTTTACACTTAATATCTATTTATATTTGGTATATTCATTTGTCACACATAATTATGTAATTGATTTATCCTTAATCCAAGGATACCGTCTTTGTATGGGACTTCGTCTCAATCTCCTCTCATTGAGGCGTATTTTGTTTTATACACAACCTTCTCTTATACGGTGTATAAACCCCTTTGACTTTTATGTTTATCCAAAAGGAATATTTTTTATACGAATCATTTTACTAAACGACAAAAGGGAATTTTTTTGTTGTACGTATGCGGAGACAACGACTTCTCTGCCGTCGTGACCATTATTTGAGTTTCAGCTTCCTCTACAAGCCATACCTTTTTTTAATGAAAAATAAATACCATGTTTTAATTTTCTTTTATTTTGGTATTGTAAATGGTTTTCATAATTTTTTTATGTCAATGTGTTGTATTGATATCTTGTGATTGAAAAGTGGAAATGTTATGTTTCCATTATGCATGTTTTATGTGATACGATTATGTTATGGTTCTTGGGAAATATTATGAAGACGGGTGGTTCCGTGATAAACTAAGGGTGGGTGAGCCTGTTATAGCTCTCCAATGCATTGGGTAACGTGGAGGAGTTAAAAGTCAAGGTTTCTCCGAAGAGATTTAGGGAATATACTGTGACGTGTATTCCAAACGTAACCAAGAGGGTTAGTCCCTATGTAAGAATGTTATGAATGTCTCAAGTTACCTTAATGCCTTATGTTTTATATGATTTAATCATGATTTAATGAGGTATTTTAAAATGATTATGTTTTATGAGTAAAGTATGATTTCATACATGGACTAATGTTTTCTTTTTATACTTTTATATCCCTTACTGAGCTTTTTATGCTCATCCCATGTTTTTGAAATGTTTTTCACAGGTCAAGGGATAGGTGCATGATATGATGATAGTGTCAAGGGAGTGTCAAGAAAGATTCCATGTTTTATTTTAAATATGTTTCTGTATATGGGAAAAACGAATACTATCTTTTATGTAACAACTTTGTTTAAATGTGGAATGTAATTCACGATTTATGATCTAATTCTCTAAAACTCTAAACCTGAAAAGATCCTCAATGTGAATTATTAATTTAATTAAATATTAAGTAAGGTTTGAGGTTGGGGCCTTATAGTTGGTATCAGAGGTCTGTTTAGATAACTTTAGAGGTTAGGGTATTCTCTAAGAATAAGTGACATTAGCATAATTGCTAGGATTTCATAAAGAGTCACAGTTTTTAGATAAAGTTAATGAGTAAGTATATCTTAGTGTTTATCTTCCTCATTAGTACATGATAATTTTGTTGATATACTCACACTGACTTTTTTGGTTTTAGTAAATGGATGGATCTAGCAGGAAAAAAAGTGACAATGGGTTTGAAGGAAACTGTGGGGGTTCTCTTATTAGGAGACTGGATGAAATGTGGGATTCAATGAGAAATCTCGTGGTTATTCTAAACCAACTATCAGGAGTCATGATCAAAAACTTGAACCATGTTGAGTTCTCTAATGCATCATGTATGAGATAACCAACTCGATGTGGAAGTTCAGGTAATAATTATAAAGGTAACCATTAAGGTTTATATGATCCTTACTTTTGAGGTAATTATGGGTTACTATATGTTATGATGGAATATGAACGACATGAGATAAACTTGAGGTTAAATAATGTAATGAATATTTTTGAAGATTTTATTGCTTTTTGGGGAATGTTATATGAATTATGTAGTTTTGGAAAAAGGATAACATGTAGACCATGTGACAACCTGTCGCGTCTGATGAAGCTACAGGAATTGAACTCACGACCAAAGTGCAATTGGTATTTATCGCATACCACTAGACTACATGAAGTCCCTCGTTAGTATGACTTATTCTTTTCAGTTAGATGATTTTATGAATTAAGAGTAAGTTGATTTTGGGTTATCTATGGAAATTATTAACCTATCATGGAGGATATGTGATTAAGATAATTACTTTTCAATATGAGACTTTAAGAGAAACTGATGTTATTTGGAGATAACTGTTAATTTGTACCTTGGAAGACTATGTGATTAAATCCTTTAAATATTTGGGTTTCAATCTTAGTTTGGTTTACTTTGAAGAATTTTATAGAAAAATTGTTTATCGAATGGTCTTCGTTGAACTTTGGGTTTTGTTGGACAAATTTTGGAGATTATGAATATATTTTCTTTTTATAAAGGATTATCCTTTTGTGGATTATCTGATCTTGTACTAACCTTTTTGGTTTTGGTTTTGGTTAAAGTATAAAGACATGGGAATTATATAGTTCTCTTTTGTGGATTAGGTGATTCTCTAGAAGTTGATTATAGCTCTCTTAATGTAAACAAGTATTCCTAAATATTCATCATTTGGGGAAAGTATGAGTTTGTGTAAGAAATCTAGTAAAAGTTTAAAGTCAACATGACAAGTAAGTATGTTTCCTTAAGATGAAAAATAAATTCCTCAATAAAAAGTAACTTAAAAACAAAAATGTTGTCTCTTAACTTTTCCTACCGGGGAATCGAATACCGTTTAACCCACCACAATTTTGTGATTTTGTTGTGGTTAACTTTCTCCTAAACATGTTTTCTATCACTCTCTCTCAGAACACGACCCTTTTCTTTTTACTCAATGTCCATGTTTTCCTACATAGAATCCTAGAATGGGTTAACTAGGGTGACCTTGTACTTCTCTTTCATTATTTTAAATTGATAGTTTTACTGAATCTTGTTCCGATGTGGGATTTTCAATGAAGATTTCAAGCCTAATTTTAAAATTGCGAGGATGCAATTCACAAAATGGGGGAAGGATGTAACACCCCAGGTAAATAAAGAATATTACATTTTCATATTTATCCATATTGTTAATAAAATATTAATATTACTTTAAATGGGACGCTATGCTCAATGGCGTACCCAATATGCAACAACAGGTTTCTTGGGAATCATACGTTGCACTCTAATAATATAATAATATTATTTTAAATGGTAGTTAATGCCTAGCCGTTGTAATGGCGAGAATGAATAGAACTAACTACAAAATTATTATATATGTTTGTTAAATATTTTTACTTTTTACAATAAATGTTAGAGGATTAAAAATTCGAATGAATTCAATTTTAAGCCTAAACATTCTAATATTCTTTAAAAGGTCAATTAACCTCCTTTTGATGGAGAACCTCTTTTACATCCACTTTTTGACAATTTTATGTGTTATATTTGACAAAATAAAATTCTTCTTTACAATCGGGACATCAGAATTTACTTTGTGTAAATTTTTGGTATTTTTCCGATAAAGTTCATTTTTAATGAATAGTGAAAAATGTTGTATTTTAATTCAAAACCCCTTTTTAATATAATTTATTTATATGATTAGATTATCTTTTGAATTGGTTTTAAAGTTAAATTAGAATATATTTTTACCATTTAATCCAATAGTGGTCATTGGAATTAATTTCACTTTGAAATTGGACTTAAACTAGTGTCAATCTTTTAATAGATATTGTTTCTTAAAAGCACGCTATTTGTTTTGACATCAGGAATTGATTATTAAATTAATTAATGCAACTTATATGTTTTGAATTTTTTAAAATGGAAATCATTTTTGAATTCATAATATCAAATATAGCTTAGGGTGAATCTTTGGCAATTTTCTGAAAAACTTCAATTTTTGATGAATAGTGAAACCACTAAGTGGTTGTTAAAGAAACTGATTTTTCGTTTAAATGAAATTTTACCACTTCTGTGTTTTGAATTTCAAAAATCCAACATAAATGGTTGTCATTAGGATGTAAAATTTGGTTCAATGGGATTAAAATAATTTTTTGGTGAATAGTAACTTTTAAGTTTTTAATCGCGATTAGAGGTAATTAGTGTAACTAAAGGTAAAAATAATGTTTTAATAATATGAAATGACCTAGACACATGTCCTACCATAATTTTATGTGTCATGGCCGACCAAGAAAATCCATGGGTCAACTTGGGGACTCCATGGATCCACTTTGGTAGGAAAATGACATTAATAACTTTTTATTTAAAGTTAAAATAAAAATGTCACAAACATGAGTTGTTTTACTAAAACATTTTTTAAATGGGGTAATACAAGTCATATTTTTGATTATAAATATTCATTAGAAAGCAAAACAAAATTACTACATCAGGATATTTGTTATATACATTTTAGACACTAAATAAATTAAATTATTTATGACACAATGATGATGCATCAATTACCTCATTATTTAACAACTTAAATAAAATGTAAAGATAATGTACCCTCTAAGACCTACGCTTGTAAAAAACCTATTTGATGGGTGGATTTTGAAACCTTATCACCTAATCCTCGAAATATGTCTTTTTGGGACCTTTAAAATCCGAAAAGCATTTTATAATAAAGTAATATTTTATAACTTTCCAAGAGTGACCCTCCTCTCCTCTTATAAAAGGCCCCCACATCTACCACCTTACACACACCTCTCAAGCCTTTGGCTTAGCCAAACCCTGAGAATTTCACCTCTCCAAATACCTCTATTCATCATTTAAGCCTCACCATTGGGCATAATATTTTCCAAGGAAGCCTTTGAGATCGAATCAAAAAGAGTTACCCGATTTAAAGTTAATGTCTTCCCTTGTGTTCTTTTGTTTTATTTTGCTTCTCCAACCCCATAAATTTTTTTTATTTATTTATTTTGTAAAAAAACCAGTATCTTCAATATACTAATATGTTTTTATGAGGGGGATTAGAGCTACACTAACACACACCTCTATCTAATGATTAAAGAACATACTGTTTCTCTGGATGACAAATTATTGCTTCACGAATCGATGATTGTTCTATCTTCTCATACCACCTCTCATGGTGGCCATTATGATGAAACTATATTTATTTATGATATATATTATATTTATTTACTCTCTATGCTTATGTATTTTATATTTAATACATACCTTTATGATTTTCATGTTGTGCAAATGTGATAATTTCATTTGAGGAAGTGTGGACTACCACCCTCTCAAGTGATGTGACTCGTTCATGCAATACATGGAATGTATAAAGAATGAAATTGATGAACTTATGTGATATATATAAAATTTATATTATATTGGAATTATAATATATATATATATATATATATATATCATCTAGTTTAATTCCATTAATGTGCCAAAGAAATGAATGTAGCGTTCATGCGTACGCACGACTTACCATCTCCATGAACGGTACATTAAATTTCTTATCTCCAAATGTTATGTGATATTATAAGTACATATATATAATGTATATATATGTCATATATTACATATATATTATGGATATCATTATGGATTTATAATATATATATATCTCATTTTTTTTAATTCTGTTAATATGTCTAAAAATGAAAGTAGTGTTCATGCGTACGTACGGCCTACCGTCTCCATGAACGGTGCTTTTAATTTTTTATCTACAAATGTAATGGAATAGTATAAAATTAATATATAATGGATATATATGATATTTAAAACATAAATACAATTCTGGATATGATGTACCTATAACTACATGGAAAATTCTTTTCCAACAAGTTCAATTTGTACTCATGTACCGAACATCGACAAAAACGTCTGATATGAACTCACTTTATTATCCAATTATTATAACCTTATAACATGTGTTATGAACTGAATGATAATATTTACAGGAGATCCTTAAGTAATTATAAATTGACCAAATTTTATTATTCAGGAGATTAAAGAACGATCGAGTCATGTTAGACACAAGGTAAGGGATCCTACCCCTCTCTTTCTTTTTAAGTACACTCTTTTATGTCATTTATTTTAAGATCATATTTCTTATGATTGGGATGTTATTTTATACTACTCCAACTTTACTTTTTATTTTAATATGATGAGAGAACCTATTTTCTCTCATCAATCCATTTTGGAAGTTTTGAGTGGCGCCGTTAGGCTGCCGAATTTTAGTAAGAGATCTAACATCCCTCTTTCTTTTTAAGTACTCCCCTTTATGTAACTTCTTTTAAGATCCTATTTGTTATGTTGGGGGATGTTATTTTATATTCCTCTTTCTGTAAATTTTATTTTAATATGATTAGAGACCCTATTTGATCTCATCAATCCATTTTTGGAAGTTTTAAGTGGCTCCATTAGGCTGTCGAGTTTTCGTAAGGGATTTTTCATCTCACTTTTATTCCCATGAGATTTATGCTACATTTTCCAGAAGTTCCTTTGAGTGATGTATGTACTTTCCATTATTATACTCTTTGTTTAATATAGTTTCATTTATGGGTATTTACATATTCATTGTACGACCCTTCTTCAATGGGGTGTACGCTTCGAAAGTTACCCAAGTCGGTAAGGGAACCTTTCACCCTCCTCTTTTTAAAAGACTTCTTTTGTTATGTCTTTTAATTCACATACTATTATGTTGGGATATGTTCTTATATATCCTTATTGATGTAAATTTTATGACCAAATGATGAGATAACCTTTTTACCTCTCATCGACTCATTTTCTGAATATTGAAGTGACGCCGTTAGGCTGTTGAATTTTTGAAAGGGAAATTCTTAACCCAATTTTGATTCTTTGGGATAAACTTGTACTCCTTGAATATGTCGTTCTATGAATATGTGTGAATAACCTCTAATTTGTTTACACTTAATATCCACTTATATTTGGTTTATTCGTTTGTCACACATAATTATGTAATTGATTTATCCTTAATCCAAGGATACCGTCTTTGTATGGGACTTCATCTCAATCTCTTTTCATTGAGGCATATTTTGTTTTATACAAAACCTTCTTTCATACGGTATATAAACCCCTTTCACTTTTTCATTTATCCAAAAGGAATCTTTCTTATACGAAGCGTTTTACTAAACGACAAAAGGGAATGTTTTTGTCGTACGTATGCGGCGACAACGACTTCTCCGCCGCCGTGACCATTATTTGAGTTTCGGCTTCCTCTACAAGCCATAACTTTTTTTAATGAAAAATAAATACCATGTTTTACATTTCTTTTATTTTGGTATTGTAAATAGTTTTCATAATTTTTTATATCAATGTGTTGTATTGATATCTTGTGATTGAATAGTGGAAATGCTATGTTTCCTTTAGTCATGTTTTATTTGATACGATTATGTTATGGTTCTTGGGAATTATTATGAAGATGGGTGGTTCCATGATAAACTAAGGGCAGGTGAGCCCGTTATAGCTCTCCAATGCGTTGGGTAACGCGAATGATTTAAAAGTTAAGGTTTCTCTGAAGAGATTTTGGAAATATATTGTGATGGGTATTCAAAACATAACCAAGAGGGTTACTCCCTATGTAAGAATGTTATGAATCCCTCAAGTTACCTTTATGACTTATTATTTCTATGATTTAATCATGATTTGATGAGTTATGTAAAAATGATTATGTTTTATGAGTAAACTATGATTTCATACATGGACTAATGTTTTCTTTTCATACTTTTATATCCCTTACTGAGCTTTTTATGCTCATCACAAGTTTTTGAAATATTTTTCATAGGTCAAGGGAAAGGTGCATGATATGATGATAGTGTAAAGGAAGTGTCAAGAAAGAATCCATGTTTTATTTTAAATATGTTTCCGTTGATGGGAAAAACGAATACTATCTTTTATGTAACCACTTTGTTTAAATGTGGAATGCAATATACGACTTATGATCTAATTCTCTAAAACTCTAAACCTGAAATGACCCTCAATGTGAATTATTAATTTAATTCAATATCAAGTAAGGTTTAAGGCCAGGGCCTTATATATCCAGTGAACCATAACCCCTGTGTGATTTCCTTGGTTAACCAAACAGAAAGGGGGAAACTTAATGAATGATGTGCTTGAATATAAAAACTCCCTTACTTTGTCTTGGTGGTATGTGTGATGGTTCTGCTTGATGCTTATGGGGTGATATGGATGGGGATGTGATCCTCTGTTTTTGCAGTTTTTGGTGGACTTTATGCCTTATGGGGCTGTATCTTGAGGTTTAGTTTGGTTCTAGTACTTTGAGGGATGTCAAGGATCCCTTTGTTGTTGTGACTTTACAAGAGAACCGGGTGTGAGTTCTTAGTTGTTGGTTGACTGTTTTTATTTTCCTTGGTTTGTGGTTATTCCTGTAGTTTCCCAATAGTGAAAATTTTACTTAAATGGAATCACTTGAACTTGAAAACAAGAATGGGTTCCATGGGAATTTGTTCTGGGAATGAGTCCTGACATGGTTGTGGATGTGGTGCTCTTATGAATGAATAGTAACGAGGTGTTTGTGTTGGGCTTGTTTTGGGAACCCTCTGCTGGGATGAGTGCTTGCTATATATATATATATATACATATATATATATTTGTATATTTTATGTTTCTTATTTGCGTCCCACCTAAGTTGATCACTTTGTACCGAACACCCCCATTTCATGGGGGAGGGTGTTTTTCCCAACACTTTTACAAGTGAATGGTTATTAAATCCTATTATTCTCCCTTTCCTGAGTGGCCCAAGACCCTTCGGGTAGGCTGTGATGGAATGAGGTCCATTATATCCCAAGATTCTTTGGGAAGGGTAGTTGTGGTGGTTGGCCCAGGTGTGTGCAGTAGGTTGTTTCCCAAGTGTCTTCGGGATGAGGCCCATTTGTCTTCGGGCATGGAAGTAGTTGTTCTTGATCAGGTGTTTGTGGGCGTGGTCACACGTGGTTTTTGTGGCCCAGGTGTTTGGTGGTGGGTTGTGTGGTTATAGCCCAGGTGTGTACGAGTGGAGGATGGCAGTGGGATTGTGGTGAGAATGGCGGAAGAGGTCTGATGCGTAGAATGTCTTCAATAACAAGTGGGGAAGTGGCGCGGGGTACCCAAACATCGATGTGTTGTTACTATTTCATTACTCGACTTGTGTTATTTGGGGAGTGTGCCTTGGGGAGGCTTGGGTGGGTAGTTTTCCTTGCTAGGTGTTTTTGTTAATTTCTTTCTCACGGGGCATCAGAATTCCTCCCCACTTGTGCATGAGAGTCTTTGGATGTTCTTACTGAGTATACTTGTATGCAAACCCTATGTATATAAAACTATTTTCATGTTTCTAGGAGGACTTCAAGGATTGTGCAGAATCATACTAGTTCGGAAATTGGGACAATTGTTTTTTCCATTTTCTTTTCCTTTTTGGTACTTTCTTTTGGGGGTTTCTTGTACCTTGTAGCATTTACTTTTGGAACGTGCATATGGGAATGGTTTGTTCTGGCTTTACTTGTACTTCAATATTTAGTGTTTTTGGAAAATACTACCTTATCTCCCGACCCTATTAACTAAAAAGGGGTAATTCCTTCCATCTTGTGTGTGATTCTATACCCTTGGTGCTAGTCGCCACTCCAAGACCTATTGAAGGTGGGTCTCAGGGGGTCATTATCTCTCCTTCAACATAAATAAAGAAGGGTCTGGAAACCTGTTGTCCCTTATATCATCTTGGTGAAGGCGGGTCGTGATAAAGTTCTTGTTAATTGATCTTCAGAATTAGTTGGAGATGAGAATATACCATTATTGGTTAATTTTTATAGAGTTAAACATTAATTTGTGGGGTAGTCAAATGGATTGGCTATCATCTCTATTCTGGAGAGATGAGTTTCTAATGATTCTAACAAAGAACTTTAAATTAAGTGCCTCTTGAAAGTGAACTCATGAACCATGTTGTTTTTCGTCCTTATTTTTCATTAAAAATAATTTCTTGAGGACTTCTTAGTTATAAACTATTCTCTTATTCATTTAAAATTATACTATTTGCAAAAGTGTTTTAATTGTTTTTGTGATAGGTCATTCAACTTTTCTTCAATGCTTAGTGGAGATACAAGTCCAAACACACTTGATTCACTTCCCTAAACTTTATATCTGGTTAAATTCCTTCTTGAAATATATTTTCTTGTAACTAATGTTGATATTTTTAATTATATAGGTACTAAAACCTCTTAGTTTTGGGTCCTCACTCAATGTTTATATGGGGATAAGTGTTTGAATTAGCTAAAATGAGTAATGATTCTATTACTAGAGAAGTCTCAATTCTTTTCCTTTATTTTAATTATTCTTTTTCATTGTTTTACATAGAATGAAATTAAGTATGGGGGAAACTTCCTGGTTGTATTGAAATTATTTTCCTACTTTCCACCATTAATTTTTCATTGTTTGCTTAAAAATTATGATTGATTGGAAACTGCATTTATTTTTTAGAAAACATTGTTAAGAATGAAACAATCCTATTTCAAGTTGAAATTTTTTTTGTTGTGTCCAAAGAGGGTTAAGCATGTAATTTGTTTTATTTTGAGAAAAAGTGTTTGAAGTTGTGGAATTTGATGTTTGAATATTTTTGTGATCCTTAAAACATGTCATAATACTACTAATTTGAAAATTTGTTTCTAATTAAAATACTTAATTTTTTTTCACCTTTAAATTCAACTTTGAGGACAAAGTTGAGTTTTAATTGTTTGGGAGAGAGTCATATTTATTGAACTAAATTATTCTTTAATGTAAAATCCATTAAATTCCTTATTTTTTTTGAAAATTGGTGGCTCCTCAATGATTTGATTACATTTTTAGTGGATCAAAAATTTTCTTTAGTTTGAATATTGTGATGCCACTTTGAGGCAGTTAATTTCTATTACTCCATAAATTTAATTGTGCGTATCAATTTTATTTCCCTCTTCAAAAAAACTAGTAAAATTTTGGTGGAATGTATACAATTTTCATTGGCTTAAGACATTCTGTTTTGAATTAAACTCATAATATATGCTTTCAAATGGGTTATAAAATGAAAATCGAAATCTGGATTGAGAAAAAAATTATTTAATAATTAGTTATTTAATTATTAAGCAGATGGATTTGTTATTTATCTTGCGTGTAATTATTAAAGTTGAACTAACAAGCCGAGTGTCTAATTATTATGGATTTTAATCATGTGTGTCGGATCACCTGAATATAAATAGAAATTTTGATTTATAGTTGGATGTAATTTTACCTTTTTTTAATTATTTTTAAAATTATTCATTTGAATCATTTTTGTAAATCAGGAAACCAACATTGAACTGAATCTATTTTATTTTAAGGGAAAAATTACTTTTTCAACTTGAGAAAGTCCATGGAGGAAACTTCATTTGAAAACTAATTCTTTAGGGAATTCTATTTTATCACTTTAAGATTTATTTTTTTCCAATAGAAAAAATTATTTATTTTCTTCAGGATAGTCATTGCTTATGTGTGGGGGAATTTTATGTGTCATTAATTCACATGTTTTTCCACAACTCTTGGTAAATAATCTTTGTTTTTAGTATTTAATTGTATATTTTTTTTGATAATTACAGTGTTGATATTTATGTAATGTCAAATAGTAATTTGTTGAATAATCAGTTAAAAATGTTTAAATTAATGGGTAATTTATTCCTTGTTTTTATAGTTTTTTTATTTTATTTTTTACTTTGAATTAAAATATTAATTTTTATGTCTTATAATTTAATCAAGGTTATTAATTAATTTCATTATTTCATAAAATTGTTTTTATATTGTTTATTCGTGTTATTTATATTTTTAGAATATATTTTAACACCAATCTATGTAATAAGGTTTGGAGTAGGGGCTTCCATATATAAAAAATATCTAGGTCAAAGAAATTGTTTCTAGTTTGCAGAAGATAAAATTAGCGGAGGTTGAGTATGATAAATTCCCTTCAAGAAAGGTTATGGGGTAATAGAATTTCCAACGACAAATTAAGACTAGGTTTTGATGGATAGAATATGGATTAAAGATCAAAGACAAGTTCATGAAAACCCAAGAATCGAATTTCATCTAAGGGTTTCGAACTCAAGTTGTGTGGAGGAAATTGAAAATTCATTGGCAATGATGTAACTTGTAATTTATAATAGATGGATCCATTAACTATACGCAATCTATAAAGAAAACCATCTGGAAACTAAACCTGACCATCGGTTCCTGGGGTGCATTGTTGGGTGCCTTCCTGGTCGGCGCACCACGTAATGCCTCCTCAAATGTTGATCACATGGTTTCTTCTTTTAATGTGGTGTTTTTAATGCCCAGTCAAGACCACGTGTATTAATTCACATGGTGACATGCTTTTAACGTGGAGACATTATTGGACACTGATTGTTTTTCTATAAAAGGAGGCAGCGAGAAGGATTTTATAGAACATCCACAATGTGAAGAGTAGAGCCAATTTGGTGATCGCCTTTCATCGATGATCATTTTTCCTTTGCATTGGAGAGTATTACTTTTGAGATACATTGTATTTTTAGGGAGTCTCTACCATGTACTTCTTCATTTTAGTGGATTTCTATTTCTGGACCAGGTCCCATGGTTTTTCCCTTTTGGGTATTCCACAAAAAAATTTCTAGTGTCAACTTTACGTTATACACATTTCCTTTTGGTCGCTGCGCATCTACTTTAGTTATGCAGACTTTTATTCGGAGGGAAATATTTTATTTTTTCTGTGCGTTTGCCTTTTCTATTTTTTTTACATTCGTCACTTTTTCATATTTCCCAACATACATACCCTAGTTTTTTATGCTCACCAAGGTTAAAAGAGTTAAATTGTTCCCTGTTTACCCAAACTATATCTTGTGGTGATATGGTCTTTGAGGTTGAGACTCTATTCAAGATGACTTCCATCAACGAACTCGCTGTTTCCAGTTGATGGTTGACAGAAGCTGATTTGAACCGAGATGGCGTTGTCACTGTTAGAGAAAAATATGCCGGTGAGCTCAAGGAAGATGTATCATGTTAAGATCCTTCAGATTTCCGAATGGCATGGACGAAGCGGAACAGGGCCACACATGAAGTTTGCGAACACAACGCTGAACCGAAGTAAGATTCCTGAAATGAAAGGTGAAGTTCAAATCTATTCTTGTTGAGAAAAATTAAAATCAAAGATCAGTGGAACCAATTGAAGCTTCTTTGGATTTGAGTAATGGTGTATCGAAGCTTCTTCTCTGTTGAAAAGTGGACCAGGTGCATTCGAAAGAGGAAGATCGTGAGTTACCTCTCATCAGGTGCCACTGATTGAAGAACACTAGCGGTCGTGTCTGATTCTATCAAGCTTCTATCAAACTTCAAGAATATTGTTCATCTAATATTCATAGCATGTTTTGGTCGATGTTGATGATAAACCCGAATTTTAGTCTAACTGTTCAAGAATGGAGATTATGGTTTAAAATGGAGTGTTTGTGTGTTCAATTTTATGACGCCCCTTGTTCAAGTCAGATGTGCTTGGATGTTTTAGGTCTGTTTCATGAATATTATGAATTATATTGTGTTCACTGGTTGATCCCATATGTAGATGATCGATTGATGATGCAGAAGGGAGATTGAGTTTCCCGATGTTTTGACTACTTGGTTGTAGGAAGTTGTGTTACAGGTGCTCAACTATATTACTGAGAGGAGGCAGAACTTCCAAGATAATAATGGAGATGCGTACAGAGATATATTGATGTTGTGTAGGATCAATTGCGATGTCCAAGATGATAATCGAAGCTTCTTCTCTGTTGTGTGTTCAATTTTATGAATTCCTCTTGTTAAAGTCAGATGTACTGGGAAGTTTTATGTCTATTTCATGAAGATTATTAATTAAGTTGTATTCACTGGTTTTCACCTATGCAGATGATCAATTGATGATGAAGAAGGGAGATTGAGTTTCCCTATGTTTTGACTACTTGGTTGCATCAAGTAGTGATATAGGTTCTCAACTGTATTACTGAGAGGAGGCCGAATTTCCAAGATGATAATGGAGATGTGTTTAGAGATATGGTGATGTTCTATAAGATCAATTACGATGTCACATAAAATATTTAATTTTCAGTGCATGTGTTTTAGAGTGACAGAAAAGGTGATAAAAGGCTTAATGGAGGAACTACCTTGCAACAAATTAGGCTTCATGGAAGAACTATTATATTTTACGAAATATATTTAATTTTTTCAAGAAAAAAATTTCTTGGAACAAGAATATAAAAAATGGTTTGGGAAAACTAATTAATGGGGACTTTGTCATTCTTTCTACATACATTTTCGAGAGCAAGAGCAGGAGAAGGAAGGCAAGAACAACGATGACTGGAGATGTAGGAAGAGATCCTCGACATAGATGATTTCATTTCCCCCTTCTCTTTCTCTTGATTTTTTTTATGAATAATTTTTAAATTTCAATTCCGATTATGTTGTCTGGCTAAATATTTTAGGGGAAAATGATTTACTAGTTTAAATTTACTATATTGTGCATAATTACTTCTTTATAGAGTGTTTCACCGCCCATTAATTATTGAATACTTTACATATTATCATATTTAAAATTAAACAAAATTTATTTCGATTAAAATCATTCATGAACTACCTCAACATTTTAAATCTTTTGACAAGAGATTGTTTGAGTGTGAAACAAAACAAAATTAATTGACAAATTAATTAGTCAAAAATTATTAATAATTTTCATTATTAATTAATTCTATAATTGAAATATTATCGAATTATTTCATTCATCAGTTGAATTGAAAACTTGTATTATTTACTTCAACAAATTATAGTTCTATTTAAACATTTGTGCATGAATGAAAGAAATATTTGTTAACCATTTAGTCAAATTCCCTGATATTTTCTTGTTGTAATTTTTCCTTCCTTTCTACTACTTCATGAAGCCTATATGCTTTAATTTTTTTATTATTTGTTTTATTTTATTTTTAGTGCTCCAACAATTAGATATGCCTTATATGAGGTTCAAAACCCTACACAAAACTATACGAGTTTCAAGCAGGTTTTATAAATAATTAATTTTTTGCCTAGTCAATGACTTTGCATTGAGGAGGCATATCCAAGGGATACTATGCGACTTTATTTGGCATGACTAGAGGTTGTTAAATGACCAAAATAGTATATTGAAGAAATGTCGTGAGATCTAGGCAACATGTCCAGGTGTTGTCGCATGTCCTGGGTGGTTCACCCGAAGCACATGAGGGTTAGCATTTATGTTATACATGTAAGTCTCCAAAGTTTAGTCTTTGTTCTATCCTTTATATTGTGAATGCCTTAATTATTTTCATTGTTATCTTATTTTATGTCTCACATGATCTAGAAGGTGTGTACGATGTTCTTCTTATGTCTTGCCAAAAGTACTTTGTGTGATATTTGAGTGATCACACAAAGTGCTTATGCATGCCTCATGGTTTGTCTGGTTGTTCTCTAGTATCTTACTTGACAAAAAACTTTCCGTTCGTGAGATCCATCGCTCTGAGAAATCTAATCTAGCGCATGGATGTAAAAGGGCCAACATCTTGTCTGGTGATCCATGGTCATGGTAGAGATTCTTTTTTCATACTGGCGTGATGGATTTATATGCCTCTCCACCCCATTTGTTCACTACTTTGTGCAGCGCATATCGTGCGCATCCAAGTTGGAGTCGGTGAAGGGCTTCGACATCACGCATCAAGGAAAGTCTTTGTCGTGGACCACTCCAAGGGAATCACCTGATTTTTTGAAACCAAAGGTCCATCCCATCAATGCCTCCTTTATCATATTTTTTCTTATTAATAAGGGCTTGTTGAATCATGAGGAAAGGTTGAAGGACTTCTATATTGTCATATTGACATGTCCATATTCCATCATAAGATTAGGGTGCCTCTTGAAAGGCATTCTCATGGTATCGAGTGACTTGTCTAGGACATTCCACAAGGCAAGGATTTCTTGTTAGGGGGTTGTGACAAGATCAGTCAAACTTGTTTAGGAGTCTCACGAGACCATGTTGTAGATGACCTTAGCATGTAACAAAGGTTTTACAACAACGATAGGATCCTATATACTCTCCTTTTTTATATCCCTTATTTATTTTGCAATGGTCAGGAGTCATGCGATATTTTATGAGTAATGTAGAAGAAAAATATTCTACCTCTTGGTAATGAATCACGTGACCAATAAAGGTTCTATAGAGATGGATGAGCATTTCATGGATAATTCCATTTGTTTATGCTTTGGGAGACAAAGGGTGAGTGCGAGGTCTCCTGGATGTACACAAGTCACCTCACGTGATGAGGATAACATGACAGTATACTATCAAGAGATGAGGCAAACATGTCACTTGGGTCTCACGGTATCTTACTGATCACCTGGGGTGAATTTTGTAATGTTTATGACCCTGTGTGGCTCCCGCCTCTTATAAATTTATGAACTTTATTTATTTTTATAATGTCTTGGGCTCTTTCAAGTTGTTATGAATGTTTTCAAGGACAATCATTCTCCTTACTGATGATCCATAATGTGAGTTTTACGATCACAAGAGTCCTCTACAATTTGGTGAATTTTCTTCTATATTAGAAGGATTCTTGGATGGGTTGTCTGGTGATTACTGGATGAAAAAATGCCTGAATTAGTGGAGCACGTCTGATTGTTGTCATGTGATCATAGGTAGATTGATGTGCCTTGAAAAGAGAAAAATTACTTGTCGAAGAAATTTCATGAGATCCTTCATGAGCTTATGCATTGCACATGGTTCCTTCATGAGACCTTATGATGCTCACACAATTGTGTGTCTCTTAGAGGCTTACATGACCCATGAGTCTCATCCTCTATCTCTTTTATTTTCATTATTAGGGAAAATGATACTCATATCCTGGTATTTTTCACTTTGTGATTTTTTTGATGCTCATTTGACAAGTTTCAAAAGGATCATCGAGAGAAGGTGTAATAGGGTAAGAAAATTCTTTTGGTTTGTTTACTGTGGTAATGATGAAGGGATGTCCACAAGACATGGGAGTGGGAATTTTCGATGAGGTAGAAGTGACCTTCATGTTTTGTGAGTCTAGGATCTTGAATAATTTCTAGGGATAAAATGTGATTATGATGGAGAGATTGTAACACCTAGTTACCTTATTTTTGGTATGCCTTGACTAATTTTTTGGTTTCCATTTTTATTGGGGTACATTTCAGGATTATATGTAATTGAGAGTCTTTTCTTAAGAAAATGACCAAAAGTCATCGGTTGAATGTTTTTTTGTATTAATTGAGTCTGATTATAAATGTGTAAAATGATTTAGAGGGTGATTCTTAGGATAATAGAGCATTATGTTTTTTATTGGGATTTTTTTTGAGGAAAACTGGGTTAAGGACTACATTCTGGACACATTGACATCATGAATGGGTTACACAAAATGAATATTTTTTAGGTAAAATTCAATGAATCATTTATAGGGAGTGAAAAGTTTACAGGCCATGAAACCATTTCATGACGTGAAAATGTTGATCAAGATTTAATTTTATATGAGGCAATTCCATTTTTGGAGAGTTTTTAATTCATGGGATTTTATACAATAAAGGATATTCATGACTTTAATTCATTAAGCCAAATAGTTTTAAACACAATTCACACTTAAATATTTTATAATTCGATCTATAAGATTTATTATCCAAACCTATGGAAATTTTGGATGATTTTGGGTAATCTACCCTCTTCTAGATCACTCTTTTTTTTTTGTGTTTGACTACATTGGAAGTTTCATCACTTATCCTTTGTAAGCAGTCATCTCCATCAACATTTAATTTAGTCATGATGGCGACATTGGTTATATTTTTTTATTTTGATTCTAGAACAATTGGTGTTTTATATCATTGTGTTGTCGTTTATTATGGTGATAAATCTTTTTAAGGTTTATCTCTGAGTTTTCAATCCCTTTTATTAAAGGCGGATAGGGTTACACAGTTCTTTAGGTGGGTGTATCAATGAAAGTGAATCTAATTAATTAATTTCTATATGTTCTTGTTGATTCATTTGGGGTTTTCATTGAAATGGATTTTCTTAAATTTAAAAATGGTATTTATTATTTTTGAGAATGAATTTCAAAAATGGTTTTGTAAAAACATAGAAAATTGGGGACCTTGGATGTGTCAAAAAATGGACATAGGAAACCCTTGTATGTGTGGCACTATATGGGGTTACTTTTGTGATATCAACAGATTATGGAAGGAGTCAAAATCAGTGGGCACCAACATATGCATGGTTTAGGATTATTTTATGCCCATTATATATTCCCATTGGATAGATCCCGGATGGTTTTCTTTTACATTTATAATTAATTTATTTCTTGATGGTTCATTTCATGGATATTTTCTCACATGTTTAGTTTAATTTTTTTTCTTTTATAGATTAAATGTACCTGGAATTGGTGAATATGTTTTTCATTTATAGAAAACAATGGAATGTTTAAAAATGGTTTGTTTTCTGAAAATTATTTATAACATGGATTTTGTTATAATAATAGAACCTTTGCAATCTTGATATTATAACTTACAAAGATTATTTAATGTTATAATACTGGGCTTTTTTCTCACACCATAATTCTATCAATGAGTGATTGTATACCTTGTTTTACAGGACATAGAGAAGTGGAAGAACATCATGAATCATTCTAGGTTATCTTATCATATGTTTAATCTACAGTTTCTTTGATTGATGGTGATAAATGGTCACATGGATACTTTTTTAGTTTGTTCTGTTTTATCTTTATGGTTTGGCTAGTGTGGGTTGACCATGTGTCACTCATGGATATTTGTTTCTTTTTTAAATGTTTTTTATGTTTCTTCACTTTTACATGATACTTATGGTTCTATTCGTATATCAAATTGGGGAATACCACCATGTGTGACATATGTCATTCAACCAACCTGGTTTGTTACAAGATTTCTCAATGGTATCTATTGGATGTGCTCTATGTTGGGATTCTCACATGAATATACTATAGTGACATTTTTACTATAATGGGAGGATATCCTTGGGGGTGAAACATGGTATTTAAATTTTAAATATACCCTTCAAAAATATCTATTTGTAATTATAGAAAAAAATATATTTATAATAAAAATTAAAACTATTACAGGATAAGGGATAATTGATTTTATAAGGTACCCTAATAATGGGAAATATCCAATGATAATACACACAGTTATGTGTTAGTGTACAAAAAAGAAAAAGATTCCACATCTTAGATAATGTTTAATTTTAAATCTATATCCCTCTTGGATTATAAACACTATAAAAAAAGACAATCCACTACTTTCCCATTCATGAAAAACTAACATCCCTCAATTGTATAAATTTTGATTTAAAATTTAAAAAAGCATAAAGAAACTATTTTTTTATAAATAATATCTATCTTTATCAAAATGATGATACCAAAATCTTAAATTTTATTTTTCTACTAATTATAGGTAAAACCCCTTCATTTTCAACACATATTTACATGTAAATTATATCACTTAAAATGAAAATATATTTCCCCTCTTCTTCATAAAAAATAATTATTTCTCAATTTATAAAAAAAATTTCTATATTTTCTATGAGACAACCCTTTATTCCACTTCAATAATTATGGTAAAACACATTAATTTATATACCTAAAAATATATTATTACCTTCCCATTAATGGTTAAAATCAGTTTCCTCATTAAATTAAATTTTATCTTAATCTTCCTATAGATTAAAGTTAATATGTCAACTCTAAAAACCATATTTTTTAAATATTTTATCTCAAAAAACTACAGTATTTTTCTTCATTTGAAAATAATATCTGTAAGAGACCATGATGTTGTATTGAAAAACCATGAACTTTTTTTAATACATTTACATCTTTAGATACGTAACCATGAAAAAATTATTGGCATTTTTAAACATTGAATCATTTTTTCATTAAAAAACTACTACAATAACTATTTTTTCTTCCTTGTAGCCTATAATGATTTTTTCATATTTTACGTAAAACCAATATCCAAACTGAACATAAATATATGATAAAAATATATCTTTATGTCAAAATTCTATACACCATTCATGAATTTCCACCCCCATTCTATTTTTCATCAAAAAATCAATATACTAAAATAAAAACACAAATCTTTATTATAACATGAATATATTTTTAACCCCATTTTCAGTCCGACTTTAGAACCATTAAGACCACTATGACTTCATTCCATGATATTAAGAAATAATATATGATTAAAATGAAGTCATATAAATTTTAATAAACATCCTATAAATTCTTTTCAAAATGTAGTCATGTGCACAATATAATATAAATCAGCACAACATGGGTTTTTTCTCTCTATCTTGGTTTAACAAAAAATTTATCAAATTTTCTCTAAACATCAATTCACTCTATATGATGAGTTATTAATGCTAAAATAATTCTTTTAAATTGTATTCAAAATTATTTTTCATCAAAATTTATTGAAAAATACTTAAAATTTCATTTTATTACAATATACCTTTTTATTTTTATTGAAAGTAGATGATTATTTAAAAAATGCCACCTAAAATCGCATTCTTTTTCATGATTTTGTTTCTAAGGATTCTAAAATCATTAAATATAACACGACATGAGTCATAATTATAATGAAACCAAAAATTAAGTGAAATACTTATCAATAATTGAATTCAACAACATATTATATAAAAATCATTTATAATTTTTTTTGTTAAATCATTGAAACTCATGGAAATGGTCATCTCTATATTTTAAAACTATATATTATTACCCTGATAATGCAATCATGTACCCCCAACCTATATCGCGTTAAAACCAAATTTGATTATTATCCACCTAGAATGAATAATTTCATTATCCCATCTTTTTTAATGAAACAGAATTGAACTTTACCACGATTACTAGGATGAATCATTGACTCAATCAATTATCCCATTGGACAAACATACAATTCCATAAACCACATAAAGTAAAATATAACAAATGATAATATTTTCAATTAATAATACCATTTATCTGAACCATATATGGAATTATAAAATGATTTAGGAGATTGGGGTTCTATTCTCTAAACCATTTCTGTGTATGTGGATTTTAAACTTTAAGATCCAAAATAATCTTCAAAATTTCATTTTTTAAAAATTATGTCATTATGATTGGAATTCTTTATCTGGAGTAAATAGATTGTCTAATTTCACTAGAATTTAATCAAAATTCTCTGTAATAAAATGATACAAGATTATGACTCGAATATGTTTCAAATAATATAATAAATTTTTGTTATGACTTATAAAATTTGAGTTATAATAGTAGAAGAAAATATTGTAATTTACCTCAGTATACATTTTAGTATGTTTTTGTTTTATCCATATACATTCTATAAATAATGTTACAGTAGAAATTTTTATAGTTTCTATTTCTACAAATGATAGTAAAGTATAGTTATTTATTAGAATATAATTACATAATTCTCCAATATAAAATGAACTATCCAATGTAGATATCCTATCATCTGTCGAAATTTCCCAATTATCATTCATATTCTTAAAAAATAATATCGTCACATTTATTCAAAAAAAAACCTAAAATTACTCATACCATTGATATAAAAAAGTATATTTTTCACTCTAAACAAGTCAATTTATATAGGAAAATATTGATACCTCATAAAATCAATTTTTTCATGCATAATGTATCAACATTACTTTTTTGAGCTATAATAGGATTAAAATTATTTTCCTATACTTAATAATATTTTCCACGTTGTCATCATCCACTTTTGAAAACATAAATCAGATACAAAGTGATTTCATATTTGTAGGCTATCAACATTTTGAAATCTTTTAATTATGTCCATTTCATATTTATATTGTGAAATAATAGTTCCATTATTCATTTTCATAACTTACAAAGAAAAGAAAATATCAATTCATTTATCATATAAATTTCAAAATCACTCCTAATAAATTATGAATATTCAATTTTTTTTATCTTCATTTAATCATATAATATTATATAATCCATATAAATTTACACTATAAATTTATCACAATCCTTGAATTAGAGATTATGATCAACTCATCTGTATTGTAATCCATGCATTTTGAAGTATTCTTCATGTATAGAATACAAATACCTTTGTACTTGCATCAGCTCATAGAGTATTTTCTTCAAGTGAAAAAATTTATTCTATTTTCTATGAATGAGAAAACCAATCATTTTTTAATCTACACACCTTCTTCAAGAACTATAATGAGAAAAGATGGTTTTATATTCATTTAAAATAATAAGAATTTTTTTTATAACATTATAGTAACTAAAAATATAATTGTCTCTATTCTATACATTTAATAATGTAAATCGTCCATATAAATTATCTACATATTTTAGTACCTTTTTAAAACAAGGATTTAACCATATTGAATCACTATAGTCTCTATATTAATCATAACAAGAAACCCCTCATTAGTTTAGATAATGTGTTTTACATCAGAAAAAATCATGTTTGACCCATAAAAATTTAGTTAAGATATTAATTCATATGTTTAATCCATCTATTATCATTAAATAAGTTATTAAAACTCCTATGCTCTATTTATGATACAATCTTTTTTGATATAGATTATTCATCCTCCTTATCAACATATGGGTAGTTATATAAAAATTAATGTTTTTGTCTATTTTAAACCTTCCCATTAACTTTCTTGGAATCAATAAACTCATTACAATATTGTTAAGATATTTTATTTCATATAAATACAAATAAACTTATTTTAATTCCATATGTTTTTAAAAATGATAACAGTTTCATCCAAATTTTTTTTATGGAAAAGTGAGTCCATTCACTAAAATAATGTTCTTTAAGATTCTGAATATTTTCCAAGACTTTGTAAAATATTTTTTTTATATTTTTTATAATTCTAAAAAATATTCTTTAAATAACATTATATTCGACCTTCAGGTTTATATTTTCCATTTTTCTAACTAAAGAATAAATATTTAATGGGATTAATGTGTTTCCATGATAGCTTATTTATATGAATCATATTTTATTGGGTCTTATCCTCACCAAGAAAAAAGAGGCATTATTAGTAATGTAGATGACTGTACAAATTATTTCTTTCTGAAATTTCACAAAAATGCCTTTCTCAAAAAGTTTAATCTAAACAATTTTTTTATCAACCGGTTTCTCATCTCAATTATTTTTACTTGTAGGGGAGTTCCCCCCATTAAAAAGTGGTTATTTATTCTATGATTGTCATGATAATATTAAACTTCTCTATTTATAAATTTATACCATCATTGATTAAAATTTTAAAGATATTTTGAAAAAGCTACCCTATTACTAATTTCTAATATCATGTAATTACATTAAATACAATGAAATTACAATCTATCACCCTAAAACATGCTATAATACAATATTTATCACTGAAGAGTGTAACAAGACAACCCTAGTAACCCTATAACATAACTTGAATTGGCCTTCCAAAAGGCCTAAAGAAATTTCTTGATTACCACAAGATACAGAAAAGAATTTGGGTATCATATAAAGGAACTTGGGACCAATTTCATCCCCAATAAAAATATTATAACATCTATGAAAAGAGAGTACCAGAGAGGAAAACCTAAATATTTCCTATGTAAAAAAAACCAAAACAATAACATCCAATATCTAGATACCAACGTCTTATTAGAAAACATAATGTCCAATTATAACAATAAATTGGAAAGAAACCTTGGGTCTATATCTATATAACACCATGTCACCACCTTTCCAAACCATCAAAATAGAAAACCATAATAGAAGAGTCCTCCTCTACAATACTCTCTCTAAATTACATATGGACTAAAAAACCTAGGCTACAATTTCCTAAAGAAAAAAGTAAGCTGTGATCATTAATTCTTAGTAGGATACCACCAATAAATCTGCACAATATCTACCCATGTAAATCCATTTTTTCTTATTCAAAACATGTTTCTAAGACACTTAAAATGAAATAATTTTCCATTTATAAATAATCTATTGGTTTAATTTTCAAAAATACACCAACCCTTTCAAAATCATTCCATATCCATATAAACAAAAAAGAAGATAGATAACATATCCAATGGTATAAAAAAATTAATAAATTATTTTCAATAATTAATTTTAAAATTTAAATAATATGGGAAAATAATCATGTCAAAATATTATTTGAATAATGTAATATTAATGAATCCAAAGAGGGTAATCCATTATGTGAGGTCTCCACATCCAAAATGCTATGACATACAAAGGAACACTAGCTGGCATAAGCAACTGCTAATGTCTAGAAACCTCAATCCAATAGGGAGGCTACCCCTATTCATCGTGTTATCAAGTGAACTTCCCCTAGTGAATGATAAATCCACTACATATGATATTTGTTTTATTTTTACTCATAACCTAGGTTCTTCTATGTTTTTTACATCATCATCAATTTAATGAAAACAAAACATGTTTCACAATCATTTTACAAGGAAAAATTCATTTCAAATCATGCCCAAATTTTCATAACACATATTCTATAGATATCGACACTAATTTCATTCTCGGAAATCCATTTCCCATTCTAAAACAATATTTTAGGCATTTTAAAAACACATAATGTGAATAAAATCAGGTTTATAATGCCAAAACATTTTTAAATACACTTTTCATTTACACTAAATATTTAAATAAATTTATATATTAAAAACCAAAATAAATAATCATAAGCAGATAAGGCATGCTAGGGGTTACACTATAATAGAAGAACACATAACCCATGTATGAAGAAAACTAAGTTTCTTTCTTGATCAGTGATGCGAAACCAAGAGATCAGACCCCCAAAAACCTCAATGTAAGATAAACACCATAAAATAATCATAAATCCATCTAGATTTGAAAAACATATCCCAATATGTTTATATAAACATAAAAGAAAGAGATTTCAAACAAGATATAAGCAATGGAGGGGGAACTGAGACGAAAAACTAATATACCTCGAAGAGATCCACCATGGGAAATCAAGGATAACCATGGAATTTATGTGGGGAACCTCTATAGATTTATAGAGGGATATGTTTGAGATATTTAAGATTTTATAGGATATTAGTGTTTAAAAATAGTGGGGGAATCAAGGTAATTTTATAGCTTTAAATGTCTTGTTCCAAGAGCATGATTAAGATACATGGTTTAAAAAACCAAGGGCTAATCTGGCGGTGGGAACGGTTCTTTAAAAAATGTTTTTAGGTTTCTATGATAATGTTGGTATATTTAATAAACTTTTTTATATCCATCTGATATCCACTTGAAAAAAATGTATTACATCTTCACTGTCAAAACTGAGGCTCACATTGTTTGAAAAATCTATACTCGATGTATCTAAAGTACCACTAGGCCTAACAAAACCATCTCACATATTTTGATTAATTATATTCCTAAACCATTAATCTATCCATTTTTCCAAATTTTATCTTTTTAGTACCTATTTCCCTAAAACCTCAAAATAAATAAATGAAAAGAAATAAATAGATATAAATTATACAAGTCTTTGAATCAGAGGGTGCCACAATTCCTCCCACCATAGAATCTTTATATCCTAATAATGGATCATATTTCAAAACCTAAGAAAAGATAAGGAAATTATTCCATCATCAAGGAATAATTCTCCATTATCTCATGGTTTTCGTTTTTACACATCAATATCATATGAAACAATGAGAAAATATTTCTATAAAACACCTTATCTTGTATGTCCAAAAGCTGAACAGGCCTCCCAATCACTATGGTTTTGGCATCTGTTTCAATGTCCTCCCACTCAATCATGTGGGAAATATCCAAAAAATGCCTCTTTATATGATAATCATTTAAAACATCCGGTATTGACATCAAATGAGTAAGTAATTACAATTGATAATCCATATTCTAGAGTCTCCCAACAATATCAAAAGGGCTAACATAATATGGTATTAACATACACTGCTTTCCCAAACATTTATGTCCCATGAAAGGTGGAAATTTGAGAAGCACCAGATCACCTAATTCAAATTCAAAAAGATGAATAAGATGATCAAAATTAAGTTTTTGGGTGACTCTAAGCAATCAATAACACCTTCCAAGCCTACTATAGGATATATTTCTTCACCAAGATGATGCTTGGTTCAACTAAGGGCCGTCTTGCATCGAATTTCCGACAGAGAGGTGACCTACATGACCATCCGTACAATTCCTCAGAAATTTAAATACATATATAACCATTATTAATATTGTTATTTTAAAAAACTACTAATACATTATTTTTCTCCCATGATTCAATGAACACAGTCAGACATTCCTGGAGCATGTACTCAAAAATATGGATGACTCTCTCAATCTAGCCATCCCTTTTATGATGATAATCCATTATAAACTTAAACATATAAAATATTGATATCTTCAATACAATTCTAAGCTAGTTTTTAGAGCAAGGGACTATATAAAAAAACACAACCAATGGCATATCATGAATTCTGAAAATCTTTTACACATAAAAGTACCCAATATTCTCTAACTTTATCAACGCCATTGTAGGTAGAAAATGCTGAATTTTTTTGAGTCGATCAACGGTCAACCATATCACATATTTTATACTAGTATTATAAGGTATCTCAATCCCAAATTCCATTGTAATATCATCCTATTTTAACCATGTATTGGAAAATGTAATAAAAACATAGAACATCTATGATATTTGGCCTTATTTACCTGACATGTGAGGCATTGAATCCCAAAAATGAAAATCAATCATCTCATTTATTCGCTATAAAAAATGTTATCTGATTTATGTTATATTGTAGTAGCTCTAGGGTGTATGAATTAACTCAAACGATTTTCGTTATCCATAAACTCTTGCATCATGTTAATTGGAAGAACCATTCGACCTTGATAGCACAATACTCTATTAGTGGACCAAGACCACTCACCTAATGTCTACCCACTATAAATATTTCCACTGAAATACTAAAAACATACATTCTCAATTTGTATAATCCAAATTTGAATATCTATAAATCATTATGTCTAATCACAATCTAGGAATACCAATTTTCATCTCTCCCTTCTTCTAAGTGCATCTTAATGAACAAGGTAATCAAGTCACCCTCTTCCACTAAATCCTCTACCACATAAGTTGGTAATTTCTTTACCAAAGTGTCTATGAACAATTTTCCTTTACCATGTTTTTAACAAATATTGAAGTAAATGGATTGAAGGTACTCTACTGACATTCTCCATCTCTCATTTATATCCCAATGTGTGAAAATATACTTCAAACACTTAATTTTTAGAATACACTATACATATCTCCCTGGATATGTAGTGGATCCAACTCCTTAGTGCATGAATTAAAGATTATAACTCTATATCATGTTTCTAATGATGGAATAACTTTTGAGAGACATAAGCTACTACTATCACCCATGCATCACAACATAACCCAAATGCATGCATAACAGATTGCGTAGGAAAACATAACCAATGTCTATATTGGAAAAAATAAAGACTTGATTTGAAGTCAATCTCATGTTCAACGACCCAAAATATATTTGGTAGTAGTTTTTATAAACAAAATTTTCCCTGAAATGATTCAACTCTATCATCGTACATGAAAGCATGGAGAAGTCTTGAAAATAGATTATGTCACAACAAGCTCATCCCAAGAACCATAGAACCACAAACTCTTTTCAAGGCTACTCCCATTACATCCCCACCTCAATATTTTTAGGATCCATTGGGTCACCCTTATTAAAAATTAAATATTTAAAAAAATTATCCAACTGAATCCATAACTGAGATTATATTGATTTATATATAGATGATGGTCCCTTAGGATTCCAAGGATGAAATTCAAATGCTCATCATGACCTTACTATGATCTAAAATAACCAATGAGATCGTCAATAAAAAACCATGTAGGAAGCTAAGAACTAATAGATGATTCAGTTCATTAACTACATAAATTCAAAAGGAGGATTAGTAAGTCCAAATGGAATAACCAAATATATATAATGCCTATACCTACTCCAAAACATTGATGTGGGATTATCTTCGTCTTAAACCATTAGTTGATATAACATCTATCTTAGATTAATTTTCAAAAATCATTGTGATTCTTGAGATTAATAAAATGGACATTATTCCTATAAAATGGATATTTTTACCTCACTTTCACTAGGATGTGTTTCTATTAATTAATTAAAAGGTAGATAATTTCATCCTAATTTATTGAAAAGAGTACCCACAATGCCCAAGGTGAAACCATAAGATGAATAAATACCTTAGCATTAAAATACTTAAGCTAAACATTTAATTCATTCTATTTAGTGGGTTCAATATGACATGAAGATAAGAAAATGGGTATAATACCTAGATTTATGTATATAAGGAACTGAAGATTTCTATGAGGCAGTAACCCAAAAATATGATGTTGAAAAATTTTAAGACACACGTAGACCATTTTAGGAAGAGAAAAAAATAAGATAAGGATAAAAAAAATAAAGAAAGAGATATGATAACTAGAAGGAAGTTAGAACATATCAAGGAGTAATGGAACCTTCTCTACCTACTATCCAATCCCACCCACCTTGACGGACATGAGCATGTTTGTGAGGAGAAAGTAACATTTCGCAAAAATTATTTTAATTGATATTTATTTATGGAAAATCATAAAATCAAAACTAATGATATGATCATAGAATTCATGATTGAGGAATAAAAATACCCTTAAGGATTTATTGTAGACAATCATCTTACATCACTCAAGGCAATTAAATATGAGCTCCAAATTCATTCCCAATGGAGTGGAAAGACTTATCAGGAAAGCCCTAAGCTGCAAACCCATGCTGAAAATGTCGAAAACAATGGATAATAAAAATAAATGGTTTTTACTTATATAATAAAAATTATGTAACCATAGAAGAGATACGAACATTATATCTATCATGGTAGTTGGTCCTACCACTTTCTCTTATTTTTCACACTTCATTGCATATAAACATCAAGACATATCCTACCATTTTCACCAATTTAGAATAAACTATGGAATGGGGTTGATATCCCACCCGAATTGTTTGATTAGGTCTAAACATATATCCCTTAGTAAAGGTTAATTTTTTCTATACATAACATGGATTATCTCTCACAGAAACATAGAATATCAATAGATTTCTCACTAGTGTGTCACACAATTGGTGAATCCTTGCAACCCGTTTAATGTGTACTTATTTCTATATTGGTAATAAACCATATGACTCTTCCTTAATGTATGTTGTGCGCTCTTATTAACACCTCTACATTATTCATCCTATATAATTTTCTAACTAGAATGTAAACAATGGATATATACTATTTTCATGAATTCTCCAAATATTTTTGACTTCCCAAATTTATTTCCCTTAGTCATAGCTTTTAGAAAGTGGTAAATACCAATCTTTGATTCGTCTATAGTTTTTAGAAAGTGGGAAATCCACTCGATCCTTTACGATAAACTCCTCTACATCATATAGACCAATGTCAACATGAATGATCAGTGTGGGTTGCTTAGTGATTTTAAAATAATTATCCAACATTACTTATAGTTCAATGTTGGTGACTTACCCCTTTTATTGGATCATTTGGATGATTTTTTCCACCATAACATTTCAAAACTATGTATTCAATGGTGATGTTTTTATGAATCATACAGACTAAAATTTGAGGGTATTCAATTTAAAGGATCCATAAACTATAATATAATAGGATGGAATCCACTATGAATATAATTGGATTCCACAATCATATATTTGATTTAAAAATCTAAATTTAAAAGACAGAAATCATAAACAAGAACACTAAAAAACCCTATACTTTCCATGGAAACTGAAGGCTTGTCAAGAATGTGTGATAGCAAAGCACACTCCCACACTACCTATCATGTTTTGACTATACTACCTCAAGTATATAAACATTTCCCATACAAAAAAGTGTCATATAGAAGCATGAACATTATCTTTAATGAAATATAGATCTTATTCAACTTTTAAATAGCCCAACTAGGGTAACACCATAATGTCATCTGAAATGACCCACCATAAGGCCGGAAGCACATTCTTGATCTCCACAGGATGTAAACAAGCACTTGGTTATCATAAAATGAACTGTGGGAATGATTTCACCCTTAATAAATGTATTATATGATTGAAGAAAATAAAATAGCATTGTAGGAATGTAGAATCTATCATATGTCAAAAAAACAACCAAAATTGTCACATCCAATGTACAGATAGCAAGGTCTTAGAAGAAAAAACAATGACCATAAGAAACATGGATCATGAAACAAACCAGGGTCCCATATCCATGTGAACTCTTGTCACCACCATCCCCACCCATAAAAAATGAAACGTGAGTTCAGAGAAAAATCTCTACATAATACTCATGTGTTTTCATGTATCCTACCAAAACAAGGCTATAAATACCCATACAGAAACGTACATTATGATAACTAAAGATTAGAAGGATATCACCAAATAATATACAAAATTTCTACCCATATTAATCCATTAGTTATTATTTTAAAAAGATTTCTAAAACACATAAAAAGAAATAATTTTCTATTTATGACATTTGGTTTAATTTTTGAAAACATGTCATCCCTTTCAAAATCATTCCATATCCATATAAACAAAATTATATGACATATCAAATATAAAATGAAAAAATCATTTTCAAGCATCAATATACATATCATGAGAAAGTTAAAAAAATAAAAATATAAAAAAATCATAAAAATAATGTAATATCAATGAATAAAAATAATATAATCCATTTTGTTAGGGTGTAAAAAAATGAACATCTAAGACATAAAATGGAACACTAGCTAGCATGTCTAGAATATAAATTCCAATAACCTTAGCTACAAAGAAAGATTATCCCCTAGTCACCTTAACATCAAGGGAACCTCCCATAGTGAAAACTATCTCCACTAGGGATCAAATTTGTTTAGTTTTACACATACCCTAGTGTCTCTGAATGTTATTTACATCATCATTTCATTCAGGAAATAAAAACATGTTTCACAGATATTTTACAATTAAAAACGCATTTTTAATAACTCCCAAATTTTAATAAAATAATTTCTATAGTGATCCACACTCTTTCATTATTGAAAACAATTTCTCTTTGAAAACCATATTTGTAACATTTTTCAAAAACATAAAGTGAATAAAAATTTCATTAAAAAAAAACATTTTTAAAACCCCATTCCATTACCAAAAAAGAGTAAAACCAATTTCAAAATTTAAAAAAACATTATAAGAACATAAGGCATGATAAGTGTTAGATTGTAGGATTGGTACACCTACCATAACAATTTAAAAGAAATATGTTTCCTTCTTGATAGGTGATATAAAATGTAGAGATTAGGTCATCCTAAAAAATCCAAGACAAATACAAACAACTCCACATCAAACCCTCTATATCTAACAAACACATCCTAATAGGGTTCTATTGAGGCAATAGGAAGAGAGACATAGAAGAGATATTAGGAAAAGAGGAGAAATCAAGAGGAAAACTGAAACTGTAACATCCCAGGTAAATAAATAAATATGACATTTTCATATTTATTAATATTTTTTAATTAAATATTAATTTTACCTTAAAGGGGTTGCTATGTTCGATGGCGTACCAGATATGCAACAACGATTTTCTTTGAAATCTTAAGTTGCACACTAACAATAGAATATTATTATTTTAAAGGGTAGTTAAATCCTCACTGTTGTTTTGGTGGAAATTAATAGAACTAACTAATATATGATTATACATGTTTGTTAAATATTTTTACATTTGTCCAATAAAATTTAGAGGATTAAAATGTGAATGAATCTAATTTTAAGCATAATTTACTTTAAAAGGTGGATTTACCGCCTTTTGATGGAGAACCCTATTTAAATATAGTTTTTGTCACTGTTTTATATTCTATTTGACCAAATAAAATTCTTCTTTATAATCGGGATATCAAAATTTACTTTGGGTAAATTTTTGGTATTTTTCTGATAAAATTCATTTTTAATGAATAGTGGAAAATACTGTATTTTAATTCAGAACTGCCTTTTAATATAATTTATATATATATTAAGATTATCTTTTTAATTGTATTTAAAGTGTAATTAGATTATATTTTTACCATTTAATCCAATGTTGGTCATTGGAATTAATTTCATTTTGAAATTGGACAAAAACAAGTGTCAATCTTTTGATATTTAATATTTCTTAAAAACACGCCTTTTATTTTGACATTGAAAATTAATTTTAAATTAATCAATCCAACTTATATGTTTTTAATTTGGTAAAATAGACATCATTTTTGATTTCAGAATATCAAATATATCTTATAATGAAATTTTTCTATTTTTCTGAAAAACTTCAATTTTTGATGAATAGTGAAAACATAGAGTAGTAGTTAAAAAGCTATATTTTTCAATTAAAAGAAAATTTACCACTTCTTTGAATTATATTTCCAAAATCCAACATACATGGTTGTTATTATTAAGTAAAATGTGGTTCAAAAAAATGAAAATATTTTTTTGTTGAACAACAACTTTTGACTTTTATTTACAGTAGTTAAAGATAAATAAGGCAATTCAAGGTAAAGGAATTTTATAATAATAAACAATTACCTTAACACTTATCTTAACATTATTGGATGAGTCATGGCCGACCATGGGTATCCTTGGGTTGATTTTGGGACCACATGGATCAACTTAAGTGTGATAATGACACTTTATTTTAATTAACTTATAGTAAAGACAAAAATGACATAAACAAATATCTTTTAGTAAATTAATTTTTACATAGAGTTATATAACATATATTTTATACTATAAATATTATTTGGGAAGATAAAAATATTTACTATATCATGATATTTTTTCTAAATTTTTTAGAAACCATATAAATTAAATTATTTATGTCACAATAATGATGTAGTGCTTACCTCATTAATAAATATTTTAAATAAATAAGATTATAAATATTAAAATAATATCCAAAACCTATCCAATTCTTATTTTATTATTTTATTTACACCATGAAGAATCTTATATTCATCTTTAATACTTTTTGGACCTTTGGAAACCGAAAATAATTATATAATAAAATAATATTTTCACACTTTTCTAAAGAGCCCCTCCCCCGCTTATAAAAATCCCTCACCTCTAACCCATTACTCACACATTAAAAGTCCTTTGGATCATCCAAACCATACCCAAATAAGCTCCCAATATCCCTCTCTTACACCTATAAGCCTTAACCTAGGTATAAGGCACTTCAATTAGTCCTTTTGGTTCAAACCAAAGAGAGTTACCCGAATTATAGGTACCCGTTTCTCTTAAATTATTTTGTTTTATTTTACTTCTCCAACCCCATATTTTTTTATTCTTTTATTTTATTATAAAAATAGTATCCTAAATAAACTAGGTTGTTTTTAGGAGAAGGATTTGAACTACACTTACACACACCTCCGTCTAATGGGTAAAGAACATACAGTTTCTATGGATGACGAACTACTACCTCACGAAACGATGATTGTTCAAATATATCCAACCACCTCTCATGGTAGAAATTATGATGGAAAAGTATTTATATATAATATATATGAAATTTATATTGTTTCTATGCTTATTTATTTTTCATTTATAGAATACCTTTATAGTTTCCATAGTGGGAAAATATGATAATCTCATTTGAGGAAGTGTGGACTACCACCCCCTCAAAGTGATATGACTCGTTAATTCCATATGTGGGATGTATAAAGGATGGAGTTAATGATATTATAAATGAAATTATACTATAATTATAATATAACTATGTATAATTTTTTTTAATTCCATTAAAATAAGAAATATAAATGAAAGTATCATTCATGCGTACGTATAGCTTACCGTCTCCATGAACGGTGCATTTCATTTCTTATCTCCAAATGTATGTATTATTATAAATACATACATACACTAGATATATATGATATATATGATATCTATATCATGAATATCTTTTTTGTGATAATGGATATTTTACCACATGAACAACTTGTAAATATAAGTTCATTTTTTACTCAAGTACCAAATATCGACAAAATGACCGTTATTAACTTAAATGATTTCATAATGTTCATAACATAGTAATAAGTGATATAAACAGAATAATAATCTTGAAAAATGATATTAAGAAAGTAAAAATTAACTTTTGTTTATTATTCAGGAGATTAAAGAATGAACGAGTCAAGTCAGACACGCGGTAAGGGACTTCGTCTTAATCTCCTTTCATTGAGGAATATTTTGTTTTAATACACGACTTTATTTTTTACGCTTTATAAACAACTTTTACTTTTCATTTCATTCAAAGGAATTATTTTTATACAAATCATTTCACTAAATAGAAAAAATAATGATTCTTTTAATGTAAGCGGTGACAACGACCTTTCAACTGCCGTGAGTATTATTTGATCTTTGGCTTCTTTAACAAGCTGAATTTTTTTTAAAAGGAAAATAAATACCATATACTCTTATATGTATTTTGGTATTGAAAATGGTTTTGATAATGTATTTTTTATGCCAATATATTTAAGTGATATATTATTATTGAAATGAGGAAATGTTTTGTTTCCTTTATATTTTTGGTATGTGTTAGGATTTTATAATGGTACTTGGACATTTGATGGGTGGTTATGTGATAAACCAAATAATGGGTGGTTCCGTAATAAACCAGGATGGGTGGTTACGTTATAACATCCATTTAATTGTGTATGGAAGTCAGCCGTATGACTATTCTATTTAGGGATATGTGTGGAAGTTGATTGTATGGTTATTCCATTTAAGTATGTTTATGTACCAATTTACCTTTATATGTTATGTTTTCTTTATATAGATTTTGTGGTAATATTTTGGTTACAAAAGGGTAAGAAATGTTCTTTTATTCAGTTAAGAGTATTTACTACTTCATAAAGATGAAAAGTATTACATATGATAAAGTATTCATGGTTTACTTAGTGTTTTGAAAAAACTAACAGTTTTACTTCTTTGTGTATCCCTTACTGAGATTTTTATGCTCATCCCAAGTTTTTAAAATGTTTTTCACATGAAATAAAGTGTAATAGGGTTAAGGAAGGTATCAACGAAAAGTCATGCTGTCTAAAACATGGATCTTGACATGACTCTTTTTTTCAAGAATTTTTATTTTATGAAAAATATGGGAACTGAGTAGAAGTGTTTACTTTGTAACTTTTGGGATGTAATGTAGTAGTTATGACCTAATTCTATAAAACTCTAAACCTGAAAAGATCCTCAATGTGAATTAATCATTTAATTAAATATTATGTAATATTTTAAGGCTGGGTCCTTATAGAAACCACCTCGATTAAATACTCTAATAACAATAATGGATCAACAAGGTATTGATGGATATATCTTATAGAGAATCATGGAGGGGATAATTCATGACAATGTGAATTTTTTGTGGAAACACAAGTTAAATGGGAATGTTTATAAAGAATTTTTTCCAATTTTATAATTTTAGATATGGTGAATAGTTTGGACACATGAATTAACAAACCATATGACAACCATTTGGTGGCCAATATCATTCGAAATATAAGTCACAATGTTTCCTGGATAATTTCACATGGTTTGAAAAACAATGTTTAATAAATGAGAAAATCCACTTGATAAAATCCAATACATCCATATGTTTTTTATAAGGTTCAAAATTTCTAAAAAAATACACTCAAACAATGAAAATTTCAAGTGGAGCACACAAAGGCATCTCACATGGTTACTACATGGTATAACTAACCATGTCCCTAAACCATGCTTCTTACTTGTTATCTATAAAATTGAAAACATTCAACTCAAGTTCATTAATACCTTTTAAACCACATAATAGAAGAAAAAAAGCTTGAAATTATACAAACATATAACCCAGAGGGTATCCTAAAAAGTACATAACACCACACTTGATAAATATCATCATTCCACACTTTCTAAAAGTGTGTCATCTTCTTGTATTTATAATTTTTTTGAAAGATCACACACTCTATAGAAAAAATGTATGTATGAGTTAGAATACATGAATTATTATGAATATCATGATATCATTGATGTTTAAAAAATTATTTCATTGACATTTGTACCACATTGAGAGGAATCTAATGTTAAAATTTATTTTCATTATCCATAGTTAGAAGAAACATGAATGATTTTCCTCTAATAAATTATAGAATCTGTATTGTGTCTCTCCCTTCAATCATAACTTCACCATCCATTAATTTGGTTTTATATGACTTCATGATAATGGTTATTTATAGTTGTGAATCAAAAATTTTTCTTAAAACTAAGAGATTACGACCAATCACTTCAACAGTAAAGAGATTAATCTTCCACATGTATTTTCCTCAAATTTTAGAAATTAAAAATCTCGAGATACTCATGAAAAATTCATTAACAAAGCTTGTAATTCCTTCCATATAATATTTTATAAAATTCAATATACTATTTTTTAATCATATATAAGTTAATATATTATTAAAAATATAAAATCTAGTTAAATTAGTTCTATTTAAAAAAATTTCTATAAATGAAGAGTTATAAACATAATTCACTATAAGTCAATATTTTATATAAATTCATTTTTTTCTGAAAAGAATGGTTATATACCATATATAATGGACCCTATTTATTGTACAATTCTAGATATGAATTTTGGGTTTTTAATTTCTAATGACTCCTTGACATGATGAATAACCACTACGACTGTCTCTTAACACACTCAATTAAATTATTGACTAAAAAAACTTGTCATTAAATCCATAAACTTCTAATTAAATTTTCTTCATCAAAATAATAGAGATTATATTAATTTTTTAAAAAAATTATTCATTTTTAACATTCTATGAAGTACCTATTTTTTATGAGTCCCAACATTTATATATTCTCCATCATTCCATAATTATAACACATAGTCTAAGTTGTATTTTTTATGATGTAATTAGTTATCCTTTAGTGTTTTATGCCACTTCAAAATAAATATTCTTAATTAGTATTTAATCCTAAAGTGGTGTACTATCTATGTTGAACATGTAATTTGAATCATTCCATACAATTATTTTTCCTTCAAGATAAAAAAATATGTATTTTATTCAATCATTATGATATTGTTATGTGTCTACATGGATATTATATATCTTATCTATCACCCATGTGATACATCGTAACAATTATAATTCTTGATTTGGTTCTTTTTCATTTTCTTTTCACTTTTACCATGTAACAATGACTTATTATTTGAGTACCTTAATTATATTGACAATATATTTCAATGTGATAGTCACCCCATACATGATTTTATAATACCCCATTACTTTGAACAATATCCCTACAATGTTTTATATGTTTTTTATTCTTTTAGTTTTTTTTTTCATTTCAAAATCAACCTTCATATTATTTTTTTTCTTTCCTATTATGTCACACATAACATATAATCACATAACATAACATTATCCATCAATGAAAAGTATATCCAAAAATTGTTTTTATTTTCCCCCCCAATTCCACATTATCATCAATTAACCCCTAAACATTAGTATCTTTATATATTATTTATTGCTCACATTGTGGGGTTTTCAAGGATAATTATAATATTTTCTTCATTGAGGTCTTGTAAATCCCCATATTCCTATACTGTCATTTCCTTTGAGCCTTCACTATCATAAAAATTAAATATATATATATATATATTTATGAATTTTATTTTAAAAATTTAATCTCTTTTAACATGTATATAAGATTTTTTATTAGGTAGGTCATCTTCCTACTACACTTAAAAATACTTATAACACTTAGTATAACCCGGAAAATCTATTATGAATTGAATAAATCTTAGTAAAACGACCCCCTAAAAATACATTTTATCCTTTTATGAGTTAAGCTATGGGTCACATAATTTTATTAATATATTTTAATTTTATATCATATTCATTAGTGTAATTTGTTATTTCTTTGAATACAAATTCTCTAGATCATTTATTTTCAATTAAATTGTACTCATTCTTTCTAATATCATAAATAATAATTATGATATAAAAATATACAATTATGGTGTTCATTGGATAATTTTCATTAATAAAAATCATATATAGAGAATTTAAAGGAATATATATCTTGGTCTACTTCAAGGTAGATCCTAAAGTACTCATACTTACTCAATAGTAATAGAAACTTTGTTTCTTATATTTTGATATGCATTTATGAAAATATAGAAATATTTATCACAAGGAATTTGAGGATTTACATGAAATAACCTATATATATTTAATTTCACTACACTCCCACGAATGCAGTGAATCTATTTTTATTTACATCTAAATACATATGTTCTCTTTCACTAAGTGAGTCTCTTTCCATAGTTATAGAAATACCATTTTTGTTATCCTAGAAAAATTCCATGCCTAATTATTCTTTACAATCATATATTGGATTATTCTATAGTTTAAAATTATTACCATCAATGATTTATAATATTTTATGATTCACAATCACTTATATATGTCAATATGAGATAAGAAAATATTTTCATAAATGCATGTGATATTAAATAACTTCCAAACTCAAATAATTAAATATGTACCACATTTTTTCCTATAGAGGGATAATTACATGATAGGGATGAATCAAGGTATTCATATTGAAATTATCCACCATAAGTATATATTTTTTAACATTTATTAAAAATAAAAAGCTCATCCTCTATTAATATTTAATTAATAAAGAACAAGGATGCAATATATTTTAACTGGATTAATAGAGATGCGAAACATATAACTAGTATATACATAGTGGTATACCAGTATTCTGATTTCCATTATAGAACACAACATTTATACTTTTATTGCATGGATTCCCTATCATTATTATTTCATATAGACTCATTAAATTAGAACTCACTACTCCTTAACTATTAAATAACTCACATCCACTCAAGAGTACATAATTTGAGAAAAAAATAAAAAATGTATTACACCATATTCGGTATAGTAGTAATATTTCTCTTCATAAAAGTATTGATATAACCTTATTATTTGGGAATTTTTTATCAATGAGATCAAAAATATAATTTTTTTACAATAAAAAAACATTTTTAATTATTTCTCCCTACTAATTTTTTTTACCTCTTTTCCGTATAAAATACAATTATGTTAAATTTAATATACACTATATAACTTCTCCATGAGATAATTCTTCACTCATAATCATTAATCATAAATAAATGATTACATTAGTGTTTTAAAAATATGAGTCAATATTTATACATTAATTATACAAATATTTATCATCTATAATATAATTAAATGTTTAAATATATGATGTACTAAATGAAACTAGGACATGGTGATTGAAAACAATTTAATCTTTTCTTAGTCAATGAATTTACTTCACAATTGATAATGTGTCTGTATTTTAAATCCATAAATATATTCATTTAATTATTTTTAAAATAGTATCTATAATATAACTCAACATGGTGTTAACCAGAATATATCATATTTTAATCATAGTCACATCTCAAGATAAAAAAACTGTATAATATTATCAATATATATCTTCCTCGATATTTTTTTAAATCAAGACTACAATAATGAACTTTTTTTGATTAACCATGGAATATATAAATGTTTATAAAAATTTTATGCAAAACAATGAAAAACTAATATGTCTAAGCTATATTCAAATTTATTAGTTAAATCAATGTTCAATAAACTTTGGGCATTTTAATACTACATCATTTTTTTTCTAACATTATGATGTTCAAAATTCATAAATAATCTCCACCATGGAATGTTTCTCTTCATCATTCAAATTTTCAATACTTATTCATAAAAATGAGCTCTAGTAGTATGTAGTCATATGATGTTATGATTAAATAGTATTAGATGTTACGACTTCATAAATGATGATCCACATACTAATTTTTTCTTCTTCTAAATAACAAACCAAACAAATATGTAATTTATTTTGTAATGAAAATGATTTTTCTTATCAATCCAAAATCAAACCAATTATCTCCATAGATCCTAAAAACATTACATCAAATGTATATGATGAATTAAAAAATATAATTTTTTATTATTGTTTATTCTAGTGAGTCTGTCAAAAAATAAAAACCAGAATCATTGACATGGATTTTTTCATTAATGGATATTGGAATAAATATACTCAAATTATTAATTGATATAGTGATTAATATTGTATACATGTTTATAATATCTTTGGTAAATTCATAAATTAATTATATAGAATTATGTTAATGGAATAATGCATTGGAGAATATTTTAACAAGGCTTGGAATCTATGGTTTAGCATGAAAAATTATTTCTATTGTTGGGCCAAGTATCTATTTTCTACTAGAGAAGGTACATTCACATGGATTGAGGAAAAAATGGTTTTTTGTAGTTGGTAGACTATAATATATTTAAAATCATGTTTATAAGATTTAATATTTGAATCATTAAATGGATTGATCTACATTGTTAATTAAAACTAACAATGATATTTCAACTCAAACTAGAAGAATGGATATTTTTAGTGGAGCTTAATAGATTAGTATATTCTAATGGTGCATGGTGGGGCATGATAATGATTCTATGAGGTGTATCTATCACATGGTTCTTATAAAGTACATAATTTTGTATCTTATAATAAAAATAATAAGATTTAAGGAATCTTTATTATTTTATTTATGCTTGAGTTTTATTGTAGTGTTTTTTGTAAAAATTATGGTCGATATGAAACTCTATTAACCCTGATTTTTTTAAATATATCGATGCTTTCAAAGTGACTAAAGAATAAAATAAAACATTTACATGAAAATTAAAATATAATTCAAAAATACTACTTTATATTTAATTAAATGAAAATTATCTTAGTTTTTTAAATTAATTCAAAATTAAACATTCAATAGAAAATGGGACAACTACACATATTTTATAAATAAAGTATGTTAAAATTGAAATAATATACTTATATAAAGGGAAGTATATAGTTATTTTTCTATCTAATTCCTGGAATCATAACATTTCCACTCTATGGAAATCTTCATTAATATAGTTAAAAAATATTCTTATAGACCCACATTCATGTTAACGTGATACAGATTCTATAAAACTTATTTCAACCAAAATTTAAATTTTCAGGATCACAATTTTCAAATAATTTTTTTTAAACTATCATTAATTAAATGCATATATAATTTAAAATCATTACACATAGTATAATTTCTATAAAAATTAGTTGAAATGATTCTATAATTTTATAGAATTTTTTTTGAATCTGAAATACGAAAGAACTATACCCAATTTAGGCACAAATTGTTAGACCCAATTAAAACTCAATAATAATTTTAATAAATTACATTTTATATCCAGATCTAATTTATACATCTTAAAAAATAGATAAATATTCCTTTTATAGGGTCCAACCAAAATATATTTTATTTTAATTATGAATGAAATTTAAATAAAATCCTCTAGTATTCTCTCAAAAATATTACTCAATAATTACTATTTTTTTATAGTTAATACATATTAAATTTTTTATATTTATATTAAGAAAATATGAAAATGTAAATTTTGGGATTTTAAAGAGAAAATAATATAATTATGAATAAATTATAAACACTGGTGTTAGTGTGAGAAATGAACCAATCCAAGAAAATACACATAGGTTTTTTTCATTCCCTATTCATTTTCTCGGATTGTTCTTATCTTATTCCTTGTCAATGTATAATCTATATATCATTAAATTGGATATCTACCACTATATTTAATTCCAAATTATAGTGAACTATGTAAGTTATTGACATTAAAACTTATATCCTATTACATAATGATATATGGTTCATTTCTCAATCGAGTGAATTCTCCAAGACACTTTTCCACCAATAAAAAATAATATAATACGCGTATACCGTTATATATAGATTGAAATTTCCAAACAACTATAAAATTCCTCAATTAACTACACCATATCATTTGTGTAGAGTTTGTGGTTTTCATTAATCATGAATCAATGAGAGAGAAAATTAATAATGTGATGAGGTTGAGGGACCATCACCTCACCTCACAATTTTGATTATATATGAGTACTACACTACATGAAAAAAATAAGATAAAACCATATCACAATGAGAAACATAAAAAGTATTAGAAGATTACTTCCCCATTACATAAAAAGTTAAATTAAAATTTTATTAAAACATTGACAGTATAATTGCATAGTAATAAATCAAAATATAAAAAATAACATAATGAAAATTAAAACACACATTGATCTAGAGAATACCCCCAATGAGAATTTAATCTCTCCATAAAATGTACTATTTATAAGTACCTTGAATTAAACATTAAATAATCATTATTTATTTCAATAATTTTAAATTCTATCACATTTAGGATATTTTAACGTTTAAATTTTTAGATAATAAGGCCAAAACTTATACATAAAAAAACCACAATACAAGAAGTGGACACTTCGGATCATTATCCATTTTTTTCATAATGTAAAACATTTAGAATAAATCATGAATTATTTTCATTGAAAATGACCATGAATTACATCTTCAACTCTTCCTTTCCTTTACCCATCTTTAAACCATATTAATACATTTTAAAACAATTGGCTGAGAAAAAAATATCAATAGTGGGTATAAAAATAAAGGATCCTTTAGATCATTAAAATCTTAAAAAATAATATAATGTTTGTCATTATATTAAATGTTCATTATGAATATATAATAAACCATTTTCACATAAAAGAACCACGAATTGTTCTCAAAGAAAATTATTAAAACCCGAGTCATGAAATTAAAAATCATTTAGGTGACTTAGAGCATCATATACGTAGACCCATTAAAGATCTCTTTAATTTGAATAACCATAAGTGTGACTTCAAAAATTATCATTACCCAATGAATTGGAGATATATAATGGGGTTCACCCTTCGTATAATCCATATCGAGCTCAACTATGACATATAATGAGACTAAAAACTTCATAAAATCTTATCTGGTTCACCCATTTCTCATGATCTATATTGGGAATAAACCCTTCATATAAGCTGTATCTGGTTCACCCATGAGCTATAATGGGGCTCAACCATTTGTATTAGATATATCAGAATCACCCGTTCCATATAATGATCATGTACCATATCATTAGTTAAAAACTCTCTTCATACAACCAATTAAAAACTCTTATTAAATCCATATGAAAACACATTCAAATAAAAATACCCTTTTCATTTGAGAAACCATTATCAGTACACAAGCACCATTTTCATTGAAAAATACTTTTCAATGCCAAATTAACCAAATAAAAGGAAATATTATTTTTCATATTATAATATAATTAATTTTTCAAGGGAATATAGAAATAAAATAATAGTCATGTTGATATGAAATGTCATTATCACCATACTTTAAAAATAATTATTTTTCATATTTTAATTTTCAAGACATTCCATTTAAGACAAGTAAAAATATTACTTTTGAAAAACATTGAATAAAATTCAAAATAAACTTAAAATTTCCTTTATAATCCTTTTATGTATATATAAATTAATATCTAAAATAATAACTAGAATATTGGCATGGAGAAAATGATATGAAAATCAAATCTTTAGAAATCCAAAGTTTCCCATACCGCTTTGAACGTTGAAACCAAAAGCCGCATGAACAATTAAAATTTTAAAAAACATTAAAAAATGATAATAGAATAAATATGGATATATAATTTAAAAGGGGCTATATATAAACCTTATAAAATAATAAATGCACATATCATCAAGAAATGCCTTAATGATAAGAGATTGAGACAAAATCCATTACCTTGGGTCTGACATGTCACACGTGTCTATATATTAATCAATAATAAACTTATATTAATTATATAATTTATTTAGAACTTTTTTAAAGCTTATAATTACTTTTATTTCACATATAAAATTTTTTTATACAAAGACATAAAAAATTAATTTTATCTCAGCTGTTCTGACCATATTCGGATTATGTGTAAAAACCGAATTTGGTAGGACAAATGTGGTGAAATAGGTCATTATATAAACATATCCAGAATAATGATCATTCCATAATGATCATACTTATAAATCAATTATAATTTTAAAATAAATCATGAAAGATGATTATTAAAAATTAACCAATGTTACAATCATAGGGATGGTAGGTCGTATGTACACATTAGTAACATTCCAATTTTTAAATGACCATTATGGAAAGAATTAAAGTAAAATTTATCTTTCAACAATTATCATTATATCATAAATAACATATTATTTATTAAAATACACTTATTTATATAATTATTGTTATGTAAAATGAATAACATCACATCCAGAAGGCAGTAGTCCACACGTACATGAACGACATCATCTCTTTTTTAGTGTGTGAAAGGGTAATAAATAAAATGATATATTATTTTTCTAGAAAGGTAATTATTTCAGGAGTACCAAATATATTTTATTTATGTCACATATTTTTAATTATACTTTTCCTTAATATATTCCATGTAATGTGTTAATGTATCACATCTCTTTGAGGAGGCGGTAGTCCACACGTCCACAAATGATGTTATCGTATTTAAAAAATTTGGATATCATGAAGGTATGCATCATATAAAAATTAAAAAGTTTTAATAAAACATATATATCATATAAAAAATTGTTTCCATCATAATTACAAATCATTATAAGAGGTAACAGAAAATAAAACAACATCATTTTGCGAGGTGATAGTTCGTTGTACAGAAATGATAAATTTGTTACCCATTTGATGGAAGTGTGTGTAGGTGTAGGTATAAAATATAAAATATAAAATATAAATATATTGAGGATAATTATTTTATTATATACTCATTTAATAATTATAATTTAAGGGTTGGAGAATGAAATAAATCATAACTTTACATTGAAGAATGTTACCTCTTTTTTGGGTAAGTCCTTTTGGTTTGCACAAATGGGCTTCCTTGGATGGAATTATGCCAAAGGTGAGGACTCTAGGGTGAAGGGAGGTATTTTAGAAGCTTATTTGGGTAGTATTTGGATGATCCAAAATCTCTTGAGTGGTGTGGAGAAATGGAGAGGTTGAATGCATTTTAATAGTGGAGGGGCAGTGCCATTTTGTAAATATAAAAGGTAAAATCTATTAAGTGGTATCGCTTAAATCAAGTGCCTCCAATAATGATTCCAATTATATAAAATAATTTACATGGTTGAATAATGTTTTGAAAATGGGATAAGGAAAAGTTTTTAGGTTATTTATACAATTGAGATTAATGTTGAAACACTTAGTAACCACATTTTTACTATTATCACAATAATTAATTTTAATTAATTTCACTGCTCTTTTTTTTGAAGAAAACTAAGTTTAACTTAATAGAAATTATAAATTATAATGATTAAAAATATAGAATAATTATTTAAAAATTCAATATAAATAATTAGTGGAAATTAATTTAAAATTATATGATAGACCAAATGACAAAGCAGGGTTTTAAAGTAAAAATCTTCAAGAGATTACTAAGTTTGTATGTCTAAATTCATTGTGAATTTTATTACAATGAAATAAATTGGTTTAAATGATATATAATTGATAGAATTATACATTAAAACAAATTTAAATCATTATTTAACTATATATAAATTGGGAGGAAAAACAATTTTGAACTAAAATTCATTATTATCCAATATTCATTAAAATATGAATGTTCTCATAAAAATACAAAAAATTCATCTAAAGTTTTTTTATATTTATATTTTAAAAAAACTTATGTTTTAATATAAAAATTATAAAAGTTTCACAATTTATATTTAAAGAAAGCATGCCATTAAAATGCATAAAAACTCCCATATTAAACACTAATATTAATAGTATATTATCGTTATGTATAACTCATTCATACGTGTAGTGAAAGATTTCGAAGAAAATCATGTCGTGTTATATATAAAATATTTAAAATGGAATCAATTATAAATTACTATCCAATTAAAGAATATTAATAATTTTGAAAAGACATATTCTATCACTACCTGGGTTGTTAAGTCCTTTATAGTTAATTGGTCTTTATTTTCATTGATAATTAATCATTAACTAATGAATTCATCTTATAAACATTTGTAAACTATAATATGATAATTTAGTTAATTTATTACACTACATCTATTAAAATTAATAATTTAGAACTATCAAAATAATATTAATAGTATATTGTTGTCTGATAGGACTCAGGGTTGTGCGTAATATAAGTCATTAAAGACAGTTGATGTTGCATTCAACACAAGATAAAATTGGTATTACATGTAAATAAAGATTAATTATTTATATCATGTAACACAACCCCTTAATGAATTTAAATTACTTGTAAAGAATATATTTCATAAATTTTTAGGATGTTACACTATCCTTCTCAAAATATCATCCCCTTTTAAGAGTTAACATAATAATAAATAAAAATTATAATAAGATTGAATCATTATAAAAAATATATTCCAATATTTAGAAGGTGAATAATCTTTTGTTTGAATAAGTTAAAATCAATCATAATAATTTGGAACCTCTCTCCATGTGTACTATTCTGTCATTATAATACCCTATGATTTTATGGTTTGTCTTTCTTTTTATAAATAAATTTAATGTGTATGATATCTTACATTACAAAAAACAGTAAGCATAAGATAACTAAAGAATATAATTATTTAATTGTGATAGTTTTTAACTAGGTGTTAAAATGAATGGAATTAATTAAATTAAATAAATTTTGAAATTATATTTTAAACATATTTTAAAATGAATTCATTTGTTAATAATTAATTAAGAATTAAAATAAAAACTAATTGAACATAAAAGAGGTGTTTTTATGCCCATAATGAGATTTTATTCTAATAAATTTAATTAATCACTATTAGTGAGAGAAACTAATAAAATTAATATGTTATATATACTTTTAAGTTTTTTAAAATTCATTCAATATTCTTGATGAGTTTATGATAATAATAAATCCAATTTTAGACAGAAAAGCTCTATTTTTCTAAAATGTAATTTTTCCACTTTTTAAGGGTTTTACTATTTTAAAAATAAATGTTAACACTTTTATAAGTCTTAATTGATAAAATAAACTCCATTTTTTTATCATTATATAAAAAATATCTTAGGGTAAAATTTTGGTATTTTTAAAAAAAGTTTAATTTTTTGATGAATACCGAAAAATACTGAATTTTAATTGAAAACTGCATTTTTATCTAATTTATTTAAATATTAAAATTATATTTTATATTATATTTAAACCATAATAAGTTCAATTATAAATAAATAATTCCAAATAAAGTAATATAAATCTATTTCACATTGAAATTGGATAGAAAACAATTTTATGCTTTTGAACTTTCTACTTAAAACCCACATTCCCATTGCTTCCGCAGGACTAATTTTAAAATATAGATTTTCCAATTATGTGAAATTAGTTTGGTAAAATTTATTCCGTATTTGGAATCATAAGTTCCAAATTATGTATTAGGATAATTTTTTATTTTTTTGTATAAAAATGTTTTATGGTAGAAAAATTATTTCCCACAGTATAGGTAAGAAAAACGAAACATGTTAAGGTTAAAAAAGAAAAGAATTAAAATACCTAAAAAATAAAAAATAAAATGGTTTTTTGATGTATCTATCAATACAAACCATACTATGAAATATTAACTTACATCCAAAATCATGGAAATTAATCCATCTTCAATGTAGTTGGATTTAAATATAAAATAATCATTATTTTAATCACTTAAACCCACCTATCGTCAAGTATAAATACCAAAACAATTATAATCACACGGCTTTAATCTCCTAAAATATCATAAAAACCTATCCTTATTACTCTCCCAATATCCTAGTTCTTCTGGTCTAACAAAAATACCAAATCCAAGGTCTACATGGGTCTCTCAAGGAGGTGATATTCAAGAGGCAATTTTCTCAAAATACATCTCTTAATTTCTTTTCTTATTGTATTTTATCCCCACCTCATTTATCCATAATTACATAATAATTCCATAATCATGTAAATTGAATAGTTTTTTGTTTGTAATTTAATATCTTATATACATCCCTTTTATCACCCTTTCTTATTAAAAGTAACAAAACTATTGTCCAAATTTTACCTGTTAACCGCCTCTGTGAATAATTTTTTTTTTCATTTCCATTAACTACTTCATGGATATCCATAACATTATAATTTTGTTTTAATAATATTTTCATAGGTATATTATAACCTATTTCATATTATTTAACTAATATATACTCATAATATTATAAAAAGAGAAACTTGTTTGTGGTGTTCGAAAACACCGCCTAAATAAATTAAAAATTTATCATTAAAATTTTATCAAATGGATCACGAATGATAAATTATACCATTTAAACTTATATAAGTTCTTGAATAAAATTTTATTTCATTTTTGGTGTCTTATTTCCATTCAACCTGAAAATCCATAATGAACGGATCATGAAAATCATGAAAGGAACTCACCCAAAACAATGAAAATCATGAAATATTATTAATGATCGGTTGGTAAGATGTTATAAAAATATCTTATATGGTATTATAAACATTAATATGGTTCTATAAGAAATTAATATAAATATTTAAACAATTATAATGTTTTTTAACAATGAAAAACTTAAGTGAAACATGATGTAAGGGTTTTCTCCTCCCACTTTTTCTTTTGTGAGATATATGACTTATTCATCACTAAATTATTCAGTGTGTTGTATATATACTGAAAATTGTAATATAATATCATGAATATAATTATATTCACGGTTTTGAATGTTTAATTTTTTAATTATTACATTTATATGGCATACAATTTGACTATTTTCGATGTGGTAAGGGATTTCTTAACTCAATTTACATTCATTGGGTTATAGGTCTACTTCATTTATTATATTATACCAAGATTAGTTTTGGAGCCGCTATTAATTTTATTGTGTTTTATTTGAAATTATATTTTTTTGAATATACTTTTTTCACACATAATCACCCCATTGATTTGCTCTCTACTCAGTGATTTGAACTTTGTAAGGGTTTTCTTATCTCACTTTTATTTCTGTGAGATAAATGACACATTCACCACTTATTTCTTATATGTGGTGTATATACTTAACATTGATTTATAACATCATAATTATAATTATAACATTTATGGGGAATAAAATTCGACTAATTATGACATGTTAAGGGAATTCATAACTCAATTTCCATTCATTAGGTTAAAATATTGTTTCCTTGATTATGTCAATATGTGATTGTGTGTGAAATTACTTTTATATTATCTTATGTGTCATGTCAACTTATTTTATGTTTATTTTTAGTGACTAAACATAATATATTAATTCTACTGATGCTCACTTCCATGATATGATATATATATAAGGGGATTTCTTGTCTCACTTATATTTCTGCATATATTTTTCCAAATTCACCACTAACTTCTTTCTTGTGGTATTTATAATTACTATGAATATAATATATTATCCTTATCATTAAATTTATTAGTATTTAAATATTTATTTTGTTACCTCTATTTAACGGGGTTTACGTTTCAATAGTTACCAAATCGCAAGGTAATTTTCTCTCAGTTTACCTTATTTGAGACGCACATTGTATTATTTTATGAGGTGTATATACTTTTATTTGAAATTTTGTATCAAAAATATAATTATTTTCAAAAAATTATATGTATCATGTAATTTTATTCTCTCCTTGATCAGAAATAAATTTATTTAAAAACTGTTTTATCTATAAATGTTTTCAAAAAATGTTTCTAAATGATCTTTTATGAATTTTCATGGAAAAGGGTTTAAAATAAGTTTAAAATGATTTTTCAAATCAGCCATTAATATTTTTAACATATGTTATAAAATAAATTTTTTTTAAAATCTTTTATCATTTAAAATGCAGTTTTTAAAACAGAATGGATATTTTCTTCCAAAAATATTTTAAGTGATCTCTCAAAATTATTTTCCATCTTCGATAAAAATTTTTGACGTTACTTATGATTTAATTTGGATATTAACAAGTAAAATTATCCTTATTTATTTTGTGTTTGGTTTATGTGTTTTATGGATTTATATTTATAAAACATATTTATTTTCAAGGGTTTGGATATGATTTAATTTATTATGGAAAACATATTTATGGTTTAATTATATTACAGGTCAGACTAATATCTACCTGAAATGCATTGAGTAATTATATTATATCTCATGATATAGATAGCACAATAATGGGAATTAGACTCGGTTCAGAAAAGATTGGAATAGAAAGTAAAACCGATTCAAAAAATGACTTTTTAGGCTATGCCAGTCTTAGGAGTGAACCTTGACTACAACGTTAATTTGGGGAGTGAACCCAATACACTATGATAGTCTTGGAAATTATCCTTGACTACTAATGTAAAGATTTTAAATGATTATGTGTTTTAAAAAATTCAATGTTTCATGAAAATATTATTATTTTATGATTCAATTCTTGTAAGGTTTTATGATTTATTTTATGACTTGAGATTATGATCATTAAAATTTATGTTATGTTTTTTTTAAATGATAAGTTCATATTTTTATACCCTTATATTTATTTTATGATTTATATTTATATTGTTTACCCTTACTGAGAATTGGATCTCACCCTTTTATTTAATTTCTTTTCCCCAAGATATGTTGAAAGGTTTTGGGTTTGATATGTCAAAAGGGTTATAGTTAATAAAGAATAAGTATACATCAATGTAGATTTTTTTTGAACTAGTTGTTTTTGTTTACAAGATTCCAAACATAGTAAACCCATGCAATTATGGCATGTTTTTTTTTGTAATATGAATATTTCTCTATTTAGAGGTAATATATATATATTAATATAGTGGGTTGTTATGGTTGGTATTAGAGAAAATAATGGAATCCAATCCCATGGAACTCTCATGTGTGAGAGTTGGATAAAGCATGGATCTTCTCCCAAGGGCTTAATTGGGAAATATATTCCACTGGGTATGGTAGTGTGTCTTTCCTAGGAGGGGTAGCCGCCCCTGGAGTTCTTTGATAGGCATTAATTATAGTGCACTGGAAATAATTCCAAACCACTACAGTTAGTATCATTGAAATGTTTAGTTAACATTTAGAAACTATAATAAGAAATCCTTAGTAAAAACCATAAGTGTAATTATAGTTTATATCCCTAGAGTTTTGGTAACGATCATGAATATCATAGGATTTCACGTATGGTATCTTAGATTTAAATTTTATAATTATGTTCCCTTGAATATGAGGTTTTCCCAATATGATTATTTCTAAAAAAACTGTTTGGTTTTAATCAATTGCAAGAACCATAAGGAACAAGGTTAACATTAAATGTGATTGAAAATTTTTTGATGATAAGTATGATAGGATGCTGACTAGAGAAAAGGAAGTTATGATTATTCCTAAGCAATTTTCAGAAAATGTGATTGCAAATGTATACCTTAACAAATGCTCAAACTCACAAAATAAGATAAGGAAATAGTTTAATGAGAGTTCAGGTACTGATGACTATGATGGAAAGAATTTTTAGTTTCCTACATTTTGATAACATGGGAAGAGAAATCCAAATGGATTCCTTAGATGAACAATAAGATGTTTGGAGTGTGGAAAACAAGGAAACAAATAAAGTAACCTTAAAGTAAAAATGAAGAGTTTCCTTAATGTAATGGATGAGAATACTATTTTCTCAATAGTTTTATCAATAGATGAATACTATAAATATTAAAAGTAAGGGAATTATGAAACTCAAGGTCCTTAGGGGAATGTTTATGAAGAAAAACATCAAGGTGGTATGTGTAATGGTCATATTGAGACTATATATGCCAAGGCGAAGAAAAAAATAGTTAAGGAATAAAATGACAAATCATAGATAATTTCATGAGATGAAAGGGTGATGAATTAAGTATTTATATACTCAATTTCGATGAATATGTTATATGAATTCTGGAATTTGTAAGTATTTTTAAGAATAATTTTTTAATCAATGATTTGAAAGGATATGTGTATTGATACTGATGGACTGGATAAGTGATTAAATTATAAGGTTATATTTTTGGAGAACACATGATTAAGGTAAAGATAACCCTAATATGTCAATGATATTTGGATAATAATTACACAAATAGTTGTTTTATTATGATTAAATGAATTGTATAGTATTGAGGAACTCTTAGATTATTGGTAATATGATAAAATGGTGGAATAATTTTATAGAATTTTTAGATTTATGGTATGTGTAATGAGATTTTTGCATGAATCCCTGTTTTCACTATGGTTTTACAGTAATTGAGGTTATTACCATGTTTCAAGAGAATACATGATAATGATATTCACATGTTTAGTGCACTATAATTAAGATCTTCATAATTTTATTTTGGGGATTAATTACTAGTTGATTTTATAAAATTGGTAACCTTATTACAAATATTATGTACTTTAATATTTTGGAAGGTTCATACGAGTAAACATTTATAATTTTTTTATATATTGAAAATTGGATAATGTTTCATAAATTAATGTATAACATAACCATATGAATATTTTTTCATATTTAAAAACCTATTCTAACCATTTTTATTATGATTATAACTAGAGATAGAAGGAATCAATTTCCAACCAATTATAGATTTTATGATCCACTAGTTCTGTAGGCACTAAAACATAAAATTTATATCTTGGAGTAAGAGAAGAAGCGGAAATTTATCATAACACAACCAAAGAGTGATATTATACATATGAGAATAAATAAACTAATAATATATTCATAATTGTTTTGAAATAAAATGGTATCCTATTATCATCATTAATGATGATATCAATGTCCTTTTTTGACCTATTTAGTCTACGATTTTGTATTCATTAACCTTATAATGACCATGATCTCTTTCATTATCCATTATAACTTGATTGTTAGAATTATATTCCATGTATTTTTTTTCAATTTCCACTAATTTTATCATAACTGTAATCCAATTTGTGTGGTGATCATCACCTTTTACTTTCAATATTTTTAAGAGAAATTTTTATTGGGCCATTTTTCCAATGTGGGTTCCCTATAAAAGAAAGCATGAATCTCCAATATTTTATTTCCAATTAAAATTTTAAATTCATGAGGACGTAATTTTTTTTTTTATTAATTATATCAGGATGGTAGTTTATAGATAAGCTCTTCCACATAATCTCTCTTAAGTTCATGATGTGTTCTATGTATCTCTCATGTGGCAGTACATACTTGATATATCAAATTTACTAGAAATAGTTGTTATACCAATTGAAAAAATCTTACATATAATGAAAAAACCTTACAGATTATGGATCATAGGGATAAAGTTATACAAAACAATACTACTCACATGGTTAATGTTTTATGGAAAACCCAAAAATTTTAGGAAGCAATGTGGGAACATATGGATGTGCTAAGTTAGAGGTATCCTCATCATTTTATATCCGAGTAATAAATTTCTATGGATAAATTCATTTTAAGTGGGATATTATGTAACACCCCAATATTTTACATTATGTCTTTTTTTTAAATAAATTTAATATCTTTTATTGATTACTTTGCTCAAATTACTGAGATTAAATGAACTTCAAAATAATATTATTTAATTGTGGTAGTTATCACCTAGCTGTTGGAATGGTAGGAATAAATTAAATTAACCAAATAATTAAATTATAGTTCAAATATGTTTATAAAATGAATTCATTAGATAATAAATGATTGAAAATTAAAATAAAAACTAATTAAATATAAAAAAAGTATTTTTATTCCAATAATGGAATTTTATATTAATAAATTCAATTAATAAATATAAGTGAGAGATATCAATGAAATTTATATTTTTAATATCCTTTAAAATTATTTTAAATTCATTCAATATATATCATTATATTTTTGAAAGAATACACCCAATTTTATGCATAAAAAGATTTATTTTTATAAATAGTAATTTTTTCAGCTTTTCATAGACCACCTATTTTAAAACTAATTTTTTTACCCATATATAAGTTTTATTTGACAAAATATACTTAATTTTTTAGTTATTAAAATTAGGTATTAGGTTTATTTTTATTTTTATGTAAAAAAAGTTACCATGGTAAAAAAAATATTTACCATAGTATTGGAAAAAAATAAAAGTGGTTAAAATAAAAAAGGTAAAGGATTAAAATAACTAAAACAAGTACAACACATAATGCTTGGTAGAAGTATTTATTGACCCTAAATAGAATCTAAAATTTGAATTTCCATCCAAATTAATATAAATTAATTCCTTCTCAATGTGGTCGGTTTTAAATATAAAATAATCATTATTTTAATCACTTAAACCGACCATCCTAAAGTTCAAATACCACCATTCACCACCCCCATTTTGACTCAAAATCATTCAAAATCCTTAAATATCAACCAAACCCAACCATAATCACTATATACACATCCTAGTGTTTCTGGTATAACCAAAAGGTGAAATCTATTTCCCTCAAGGGTCTCTCAAGGAGGTAATATTCAAGAGGTAATTTTCTCAAATTACCTCTCTTAATTTCATTTATTATTTTATTTTATCCCAAACTCCTTCATCAATAATGAAATATTAATTCAAAAATCATGAAAATACTATGATTTTATTTTTTAAATGAAATATATTATATCCATCCCTATTATTAACTCTTATTTTTCAAAGAAACAAAACTATTGTCCAAATTATGTCGGCTAATAGCCCCTATGAAAAATATTTTTGTTTGTTTTCCATTACCTACTTCATGGACAACTATAAAATAAAAATTCTGGTAAAATAAGATTTTAATAGGTATATAATAACTTATTTCATGTTTTAAAGATAATATAAACTCAATATATTTAATAAAAATAAACTAGTTTATGGTGTTCGGAAAAACCGCCTAAATAAACAAAACATATATTATTAACATTTTATGAAGTGAATAATCCTTATATAATAATTAAAAATGATATATGAGACCATTTAAAAATTTATATGTTCTTTAATACCATTTAATTTCTCTTTTTGTGTTTTATTTCCCCTCGACACAAAAATCTATAATGAACCGATCATGGAAATCGTGAAATGAACTCCCCCTAAATAATGATAACAATGAAATATTATTAATGAAAGGGCTGTAAGATGATATAAAAATATCATATCATATATTATAAATTGTAATTTTGTTTTATAATAAATTTATAACATTATTTAAAATATTCTATATGAGGTTTAAGTACGCAATCTAAAGGGAAGTGAGAGGTAAGAGTTTTCTCGTCTCACTTTGTATTCTAGGAGAAATATGCTTTATTCATCATTGAATTTTATTATGTGGTGCATATATACTATAATTTAACATATATTATAATTAATATCATTTTATTCATGTAATTATATGTTTAATTAGATAAGTATTACATTTATGGGGCATACGACTCGACTAATTAGAAATTGGTAAGTGATTTCTTAACATAATTTCCATTCATTGGGTTATTGGTCTACTTAGTTTATTATATTATGAAAATATTATGTGTGGAGTCACTATTAATTTTATATTGTTTTATTTCCACTTATATGTGTGATTATATAATTTTTTCACACATAATCAACCTATTGATTAATTCTCACCTCAATAATACAAACTTTGTAGGAGTTTTCTCATCTCACATTTACTTTTGTTAGATATATGCCTTATTCACCACTTATTTATTGTATATGGTGTATATAAGAAAATTTAATTTATAATAACATAAAAATAATTATATTAACATTATTAAATATTCAATTTCATAATTATTACTTTTATGTAGCACATGATATGACTTATTATAATGTGGAAATGGAATGCTTAACTCGATTTCCATTCATTGGGTTAAACTATCATTTCCTTGATTATTTCATTATGTGATTATGTGTGAAATGAATATTTATTATCTTATGTGTTATTTAAAATTATTTTATGCTTATTTAAAATGAATAAAAATAATCTATTTATTCAATTAATACTCACTTCAATGATATGATATTTGTAAGAAGATTTTATAGTCCCACTTATATTTCTGTAAAACGTTTTTCCATATTCACTACTATTTTCTTGTGTGTTGTGTATATTATGACCATGAATTTAATATATTATATTTAGAATTAAATTTATTATTATTTATATATACATTTTTTGATATCTCTTTCATGGGGTTTATTTTAAAAAATTTACCAAATCGGTAAAGTAATTTTCCCTCAATTTTCTTTTTTGAGACACATGTAGTGTTATGAACCAATATTCATTTATTAGGTGTATATAATTCCATCTTACATGTAGTGTCTTAAATTTACTTATTTTCATGATATTGTATGTTTCAATAACTATTATTATATCTTTGATCGATAATATTTCTTATTCTTGAATTGTGTTTTCTAAAAATGTTTTCAAAAAATGTGTTTAAATGATAATTTATGAATTTTAAAGGAATTTGATTTCAAAGATTTTTAAAATGGATTTTAAAATTTTCATTTATAAATTTTTAAGGTTATTTTCAATGAAAACTAGTTTCTAAATTTTTATGATTTAAAAATTATTTTTTAAAATAGAAAGTATATTTTCCTCAAGAATTATTTCAATAACCACTCAAAATTGTTTTCTATATAAGATAAAATTATTCTATTTAAATTATTCCTTACTATAGATATTATTTAGGGAAATTATCCTTATTCGTTTTATGGTTGGTTTAATTTTATTATTGATTGATATTTATGAAATCTATTTCTTTTCATGGCCTTTGATATGATTTACTTTATTCCACCACACATATGTATGGTTTTATTATGTGACTGGTGGGACCTAAATATACCTTCAATTCATTGGATAATGATATTATATCTCATGAGATATATAGTAATGTAAGGGGGATTGAACTCACTTTAAATATGATAATAATAGGAAGTTAAACTGGTCTAATAAAAGACTTTTTCTGAAATGATAGTCTTGGGAGTGAAAATTGACTTCTATGATGGTTTGGGGAGTGAACACATTACACTATAATAGTATTGGGAATTATCCTTGACTACTAATGATATTATATTCTATTCAAATGTGTTTTCAAAAATTCCATGTTTCAGGCCAAAGTTATTTTATTATGATTCACTTCTTATTAATTATAATGATTTATTCTATGCCTCAATATTATGATCATTGATATGCAAGGTATTCTATTAAAATGGTATGCTCATATTATTATAACATTATAGTTAAATACTTATAATTATATAATTATAAATATATATTTATAATTATATAAGAAAATATATTGATAAATATATTTATAAGTGTATAAATATGATAAAAATATTTAAAAATATTTAATTACGAAATTATTTATAAACAATATTTATAAATATGTTCCTTATAACAATAAAATATTTTATAATATATATATTTACTATATTTTTGGTATATATATTTATAAATATATTTTTTGTAATTATATATATATAATGATAAATATATATCTAAAAAAATATAAATATATCTATAGGTATAAAGTTTAAATAAATAAATATTTATTTATTTAATTATTTTTATTTTTTTATTTCTAATATTTATTTATTTATTTATAATCCACAGCCTTCAACTCCATTTTTTATAATTTGAATTTAGGTAATTCAAAAATTTCAAAGTAGCATCTCTATTTTAACCCCCGTCATCATGAGTATACCAATTCCCGAATTTGGGTTAGGATCCACACTCTCAGTTTAGTATTTCAAAACCCACTAATCCTGATGGATATTTCTTCATGCATTAGAGTCCCCCTTAATATGGATGAAAATAATACAGAAGATAGGATATATTTTTTATCAAGTATTGGTGGATGAGGAATTTTTGAACCGTCGGCCAGACTTTGCATCATTTTATCTTAATTGTGATAGATTTTGAATATAACTCTAATGTTTATTTACACCTTCTTTTTTAGAAATTTTAAAAGATTATAGGATGTGAGATTTAAAATAGTTTTATGGTTGAGAAACATTAATTCAATAATCATGATAAATCTATTGAAGAAAGAATAATAGTACAATTGATGATTTCAATGGGAGGGGATGACACAACAGGTTCACCCACTACTATTCAAAACATACATAGACATCTAGATATTAGGTGTACTACTATTTGAAACAATCTGATAAGGGTGTATTATTTTAAGAAGCTTGTTGAGGCATATTTTCTTGGAACCAGGGGGACTAGGAAGAATCATGTAGAATTTAAACCCTCATCTGGGAATGATGTTGGGTTGTAGTCAGCTACCCAATAAAATACTGATAGTGGTTTTCATATCCTCATTAATTTTGTCCAGTATTAGTTGCCACACATGTTGGTTGGATCACTACTTCTTTATGTGAAGAGTCATAATTTTTATAGGGATGACTCTAATCATGAGGGGTATGATAATTATCTTGTTTCTTAGAATAGGATTGATACTCAATTGAGGTAAGGATAAATTATTCTGTCTTTTTATTTCATGAAAATGTAATCATAATGCTAAAAGGATGCTTGTTGAGACCTCATTATTACTCATAAGAAGAGTAAGTTCACTTTTATGGGTTGGAGAGGACTTATACTTCTGTTTTTTCCAACCTCATGATGTGGATGGATCTTACAAAGCATTTAGACCTACCCCTTTCACGCCTAATGAGTTTATATATATGGCTATTTTCTTATGCCCTTCCTCTAATTCTAAGATATCTTATTCTATGAGGGGATGTTCTTTGAATCTGAATCCCCCTACGGGGATCCCTGATTTTGATTTGGTTTCACTAGTGGATACCATAAATTGTTAGTAGATGAGAGGGATATTCTTCCCCACATAATTTTATGATTTTATTAAATTCATTTTGAATAATTTTTTATTGAAAACAACTAAAGGATGTGAGAATGAAATATTGATTAATAATTAAATAAAAATACTCCCAAAGGAGCATGAGAGTGAAAGGTCACCACAAGTTACTTTTAAGGATACGGTAGTATGGTTTGACTTATAAATTTATTTCACATTCTAAAATTTGTGCATGAACTAAATAGTATAAAAATATTTTAGGAATGTTTTGGACTTTTTATCCAGCAAAATTGAAGAAAAAATAAAATTCAATTAAAAAATGTATATTTTGGACCATTCATGGAAAAATGGGAAATTGATCATTAATAAATATGTTAAATATGATTAATCCTCACCGTCCTTAGATAAATGGAAAAAGATATTTTTTAGATGGAAAATACATGTAGGTGTGGTTGACATCATTTTGGTAGGGGAAATAATCAAGGTCGCAGTGTTAGAGTACTCACTAATGGGTTTCAAGATTTAATATTTTTAAAACTTAAGGAATTATTTGTCTCAATTAATTTCATATCCCTTTCTATACTTCTTTTCTTTTTAATAAATGAGGTTGTCCTTCTAGTCCTACCTTGTGCCTATTATAAAATATATATATATATATATGTTTAAATATATTAATAATTATATAATTTTTTAAAACTATTTATATATGTTTATAATTATATAATTATAACTATATATTTATAAATATATATATTATTTTACATTGAAATTAATTTTTTTATAATGATAATGAGCGTTATCTAAATTGGCTCTCACACCTCAAATATACCCAATGTTAACTTAGTTGGAACTAGGTAATAGTCTTTTTTAAATAAAAAACTTATACATATTTTATTAAAAACACTTATTTCGAAACATTTGGATTTATTTTATTTCTACGACCTAATTTTTATTTTCATTAATGACTAAATTTAATGACTTTCGATGAAATTATAATATGGATCTTTATTCCCAATTTAAACTTTATATTTTATTATTTCACATGAATACTAAATATTTTTTCTATAAATGTTTTCTAGATAATTTTCTTCTTCATTGTAGCCTTTTAGAGGCCTATACAAGGTATCATGAATAAACCTGAAAGGTAGCTTTGACTTCATTACATGATTGAATCTTGAGGATTCATGGTCACTTTAGATTATTCTTGATAGAAAAATCCTATATTTTGTTATATAGTAATAAATTTTTTCATTATTGACTATATATTTTAAAAGTTAAAAACATCATGTTCACATGAATATACACTACATTGTTTACATTAGGATCCACACAGTGGACTATGTTTCTGATTTTCCCCCCAAAACTCAAAAAAATTATTAAAAAAAATTAAGAATAAAAAATAGATTAAATTATTAAAAACTCATTATAAATCCAAAATTAATGTAAATAATAAATGTACTATAGAATTTATGAATAATGAAAAACTAATTTAAAATCAACACTATAAAATAAAAAGTAATAACAGGAACATCACTATTTTTCCCTATGATAATTTTCATAGACATTAAAAAACATTAAAATGATATAAATGTTATATTCAAAATTCTAATAAATATTTATATTTTTTTATGAGGAATCAAAATCCTAAAATTATAACGATTTATAGGATGTGCATAATATTTTCTTCATGATTGATATAACATCAAAAAAAAAGTTTATTCCTTTTATGCAACGTTAACATGGGTTGTATTTTTTGGTTTTGTAGTTGAGGACCATAAAATTAATGAATTTTTTTAATAGTTTATCTCAATCAGTAAAGATGTGATTGATTCATGGGGGGAAAAGTAGAGAGCTAGGTAATGAGAGTCCCACCTGAGAGTGTAATAGCCCATGTTATTTTATATATATATCTTTCTATTATAATATCTAGAAATGATGTCTCAGTTATATTTATAGATAAATAAAATAGATGAAGTTTTCTATTTCTTTAATTATGTTTAGTTATATTATTCTAAATATTTTATTATTGTTTATCTTTTCATGGTTGAAATTTTTTAAATTTAAATTTATAAAAATGTCAACAAACATGTTTTATTGATGTTTATGATATTTTGACACTACTAGAAACTCATGTTTTCCCAACGCTTCTTTACCAATGGTTTAAACAAACCGTTGGTAAAGAATCCCTTTCCCAACGGTTTACTAAAACCGTTGGGAAAGGGGTGTCTAAGGCACCCTTTCCGAATGGTTCTACAAGAACTGTTGGGAAATGGTCACCCATTACCAACGGTTTGTTTAAACCATTGGTAAAGGGTATCTTGGACACCCCTTTCCCAATGGTTTTTAAAAACCGTTGGTAAATATTTTCCCCAAATACACAATCGGCCAGTCTCTCCCACATTCACGATAGAACCCTAATCCTATCCACGACTCTGCTGCTCTCATGACTTCCCCCATCCGAACCTGTCAAACTACTTCCAAATCATCTCAAATTAGGTATTCTATTCTTCATACATATAAAATATTTAAGTGCTACCTTATTTTTATTGTTTTTCATCTCATATTTTAGTTTTAAGTTTTGATTTTGATGTGTATATCATTTTTTTGTGTTTTGATTTAATCTAGACTTTATCCATTCTAATCCATTTAATTAATTAAATCCTTAACCCTCCATCAAAGAAGAAGCATCTCAAATTCATTGCCGTTGGATTCTATATTTTCTAAGTATGTGTTTTTATGATTTTTTTTCATCTTGTAATTAATTGGTACTTGGAAATTTATTTATATGTGTTTAATAATTTTTAGAAAAGTATTTATGAATTTTTTCCTTAAAATTCCTTGAAGAAAGTGATTTATTAAAATGATTTTTTTTAATAAGGCTTGTGTAATGTAATTTGTTATAGTACACTATGTGACTATGTTTGGTATTTAGTAACACATGAGATAACTGGTGTGTGAGAATGTGTTGTGAAAGAGATTCCATGGTTGGTTTAAAATTATATTTACGTTTTGAGCCTATTAATTAGTTTTTTTAAAGATATTTTGAGATATTTACATTATGTTTATTGGTGAAAACTGGGATTTGTAGAGGTGGTTCATGATTAAGACATATAATTACTGCTAAACATGTGGATAAACCTTTAATAGTAGTAAATTATTGAAATTTTTGATTTTTTTAGTCCTTTTTTATTTGGAGTTTCTTTTGATGGTGCTGTTTCTTATTGTTACCTATAATGGGAATTTATTTTAGTTTCTAAATTGACTAAGACTCCGCCACCATGCACAGTGTATGCAACCTCTACCCTTATTTAATCATTCTGTTTATACAGCGTATGCAACCTCTACCCTCATTTAATCAGTGAACTCAAGTCATTAATTCAAGACTTAATTCTCACTATCATGTAAGAAATTGAATGATGTAAACCCATCCTCACATGATTTCTTACTTTAGATAGTGTCCAACATATGAAATACGAGATTTCCAATTCATCAGTTAACCAAGATCATATATTCCATTTCCCCCAAGATGACAGTACTAATATAACTGTAGGGTCAATTAAATATGATTCTCATTGTACGATGTATATTATGTGTCCTTCTTGGCCAATACTCACTTTTATGAGGGTGGGGTGTTTTTCACTACCCATTATGGCATGTTTAGACATCGATAAAAATGTTAGATAAGTCACAAGTTTAATTCAGTAATGTTTTTATCATTGACATACTTTATTATTAATCTCAAATTTAAAAATAAATTTTTTTGTCTATACTTAATGAAATTAAATTTTTTTACAAGCCATGAATAACCTATTAGTGTAGAAGCCTAAAATTTATTCACCCATGGGGTGCGCTTTACTTGGGGAAGTAATTGGGTAATGAAAGGTATGGCCATAGAGGTTCCAATAATGAGTTATTGAACATGAGTGAAAGATTTGGGATTCCTATAACACATGATGGGACCTGAGGCATGTGCCTCTTATAGACCTAATGAAAATGAATATAAATAAATTTTAATTTTATTTATGAGTACTTGTTCTTTACATTATTTTAATAGTTCACTACATCGACTAGAAAATTCTTCATTTATCATTTACTTAAATGTATTTTCTATTACAGTTCAATCCTATTGAATTGTTTATGACAAAATGGCTTATATATATTCTTTTTATAGAATGGGCATAAGTTGGATGTATGAAACCGATTGGATATCAAGCGATTTTCAAAAAAATTTGGATAGATTTATAGATTTTTCATTTCACAATGCTTCAGATAGTGGTCGTATACACTACCCATGTTCCAATCGTGTTGGTAGACCTTGGTTGAGCCGTGAAGAAGTCATCTACCACATTACCAAAAATGGTTTTCAAAAAAACTACATTGTGTGGTATCACAATGGGAAGAAAATGAAATCTCAAATTGTTGATGATTGAAATGAAAGGACCAGAAAAGTGAATTTGTTAGATGACCGGTTTCCGTTTATTAGTCATAATAAAAAATAAAGGATTCCGACTCAAGAAGTCTTTGATATGAGGACAACTGATGCTTCTAGTGAAAATGATGATATTGATAGGGTGAAAAAATTGAATGATGCTGCCATGACTCCAGTATGTCGACCATGTGATAAAATAAAAAACTGGAATTTTTAATCTGATTGTTTCATGGGAAAACTATAAATGTGATTTCTAAAACAGCAATCGATTACATTCCTACCCTCATGAAGGATTTACTTCCAGATGATTAAGATATTTCATCAAACCACTATATGGCATGGAAGTTAGTTGAGAAACTTGTATTTTCAAGAAACAAAATCCATGCTTGCCCGAAAGATTGCAGTTTATTCTGGGAGGAAACCGCTGAATGAAATGATTGTATAAAATGTGGCACGTCCCGCTGGAAGTCAAAATCTGATGGAACACCATCCCACGTTCCACAGAAAGTAATGTGGAACTTTCCATTGATCCCCAGATTCCAGAATCTTTTTATGTCTTATGAACTCTCAATAAAAATGAGATGGAATGATATCGAGAGAAAGAAGACTAATGGTGAGTTGGTTTATCCTGCAGATGGATTTTAATGGCATAGATTTGATGCTCGACATCCTGATTTTTCATCTGACGTGCGTAATGTGAGGTTGGGTGTTTCATCGACGTTTTTAATCCGTTTAGGAAGATGCCTACTTCAAACAGAACATGGCTAGTTTTTATACACATTTATAATCTTCCCCCATGGTTTTGTATGAAAAAACTTTCACATTCATGAGTATACTCATATATGGTCCTTCTAATCCCAGCCTTGATATTGATGTATACATGCAACCTTTAATAAAAGATTTGAAACTTCTTTGGGATGTGGGTGTCTGCACATACGATGCATGTTCGAATGACATATTTCAGATGCGTGCTGCACTTATTTGGATGATCAATGATTTTCCAACTTATACAATGATGTATTGATAGAGCATGAAGGGAAAAATGTTATGTCCAGTTTGTATGAAGAATACACGATCTAGAAGACTGAAACATCACTGTAGTTTCAGTTTTATGGGACATCGACGATTCTTTCCAAAGGATCATCCATATAGAATGAATAGTCGAAGATTTGATAATATCATAGAGGCAAATGATCCACCTCAGCGTATGTCTGGAACTGACGTTCTTAATGAATTGAAAGATTTCAGTTTTTTCAGGAAGGGTCAAATGAAATCTGGAAAGAGAAAGAATGTTTCCACTGAAACCTGTTACAATTGGAGGAAGCGGAGTATCTTTTTTGATTTTCCTTATTTGTAAACCAATTTGTTATGTCATTTCTTAGACGTAATGCATATTGAAAATAATATATGAGAAATGTTTCTTTCGGTTCATCTAAATGTCGAGAGGAAGACAAAAGATGATTTACGATATCAGCGTGACTTGGTGGATTAGGGCATCAGACGAGAATTACATCCTGTGTGTATCAGTGAAAAAAATGCAACTTCCATGTGCTTCTTATGTGATGACACCTACCAAAAAACAATTTATAAAAGTATTAGAAAATATTAGAGTTCCTAATGGCTATTCACGCAACATATCTAAATGAGTCAACAGAAGAGAGTTGAAGCTAAAATCTTCGAAGACTCATGATTATCACGTTCTACTGCATGAGTTGCTTCCAATAGAAATCCATCATCTTTTCTCCAATAATGTAAGGGTGGCTATTATTCGGTTGTTCCATTTTTTTAGAGATCTTTGTGCTAAGAATTTTTCCAAGCATTTCTTGAAAAAAATGTTGACAGATGCCCCATTAATTTTGTGTGAGTTAGAGAAAATATTTCCTCCATCATTTTCACCTGCATGCTGCATCTGGCTGTCCATATTCCCACTGAAATACTTCTCGGAGGACCTTTTTCTTTTCTTTTGATGTATCCAAATGAAAGAAATATGTTTACATTAATATCTTCTGTACGAAACAGAAATCATTCTCGAAGGTCCTATCATGAATGGTTACTTGGCTCATGAATGTATGGATTTCTGCTTGATGTATTTGTCTGATCTTACTACAATATTGAAAAGACCAATGAGAAATGAAGAAGAATAGTATGAGAAAATTGAACCCAGTTTTCCATCACTTCCTCAAACAAGAGGAATTCCTGGATCATATACATTGAAGCCATTAAGCCATAAAGAGCGGGAGATGGCACATCACATATTTTTGTTCAACTGTGATTTTCTCGATGACTATATCATGTAACTAAATTTATTATGTATATATTACATATATATCTGTTAAATTATTCATATTTTTTATCTACAGGGAACATAAAACAATGATAAATAGGAAGAATCGTTCTTTATCTTTGAGAAGAAGAGTGACTTTCCATAGAAAAGAGTTTTCTGCATGGTTAAAATTGAAGGTAAAAATATTAATGTTTAAAATAATTATATCAGTATTTAATTAAGTTTAATAGTAATTTATATTGCACGTATTGAGTTTTTCTGCTGACTCTGTCTCTGAGGAAATAAGAGCTTTGAATTTTGGTCCTAATATCGTGGTTCGTGACTGTAAATCAATCATTATCAAGGGGTACAAATTTAGTTTCACTAAATGAGAAAAGAACATGAGAACACAACATGATGGTGTTATGGTTACTGCAACAACAGATTGTTATACTGGTGCATCAGATAGTAGACCGTGATTTAAAAATGTGGGTTATTATGGAGTTGTTTAGAAAATAATAATATTGGATTATTACTCTCATGGATGAGTCACAATGATGAAATGACATTGGTTTGATTCGATGATGAGACATGTCCCATTTATTGATGATTGTGGATTTTGAGTAATTAAAATGACTCTCACTCTTGCTACCGAAGAATCATATGTGTTGGCATCAATGGCTAAACAAGTTTTTTATGTCAAAGACCAACTTCGACCGGAATTTGGTATCATAGTTGAAGTAATTCCAAGGCATATTTTTTATGATGGTGATGATGGAATTGACACAGTCCCTAGTGCCATTGGAACCAATCCATTTATTTCTTTTGATGACTCCAATAGCTCAATTGTCATAGTTGATTGTGAACCTGAAGTTGTGCTTTAAAATATATATAATCATTCATCCATGCTCTCAATTCTTTTGGTTTACCTCGAGTTGGGTTGTTAAGGTTGGTAATATTAAAATTGATTTAGTATTGATCAGAAATATGTTTTAGTTGAATTGACCGTTATGTAAATTTTCAATGTTTATTGGTTGCAGTTTTATTTGAATTGCATTTTCTAATTTATAATTGAACTGTATTCAAACCTAGTCAAACAATATTTCCAACATGGTAAACATTACAACTTGTATGATTTATTAAATCCATTCAAGCTCTTCTAAAACAATTGATAGCTAAATTACCAATGAATCCCCCTATACCCTCATATATTTAGTTTTTTGGGTTACACATTAGTTTTCTTTTTCAAATTAATTACATATTTGTTTTCAAAAGCAGGAAATGAAGCCAATTAAAGAGAGACGAAGAAAAAAAAATTTGGAGAACAATCGTTGAATGATGGAGTTGGGAATTCCATAATTAGTGCCTGTAGTGAGTACTTTATTTCAAATTGATATATTTAAGGAATATATAATGTCATGTGATTATGTTTTTTTGTAAACATTTTTGTAGGATCCACCTATACGTCGACAGTTATTCGACGAGGAGACTAGTACTCCGGTCGGTGGTACGATGAGGGTTCGTACCAGAGGTGGAAGAGCAGCTGCGCGTACCCGACTAGACCTTGCCCCTCCCATTGACATGTCATCCTTCCCAAATTCTGATCCTGGTGTGTCATTAGGGACACACGGGATATTTAGGCCTCCCATGTTTTCTCTACCTTCTACATCTTCTAGCCCATCATTTTCACATCCCATGATGATTCCCACTCTGCAGTCAGAATCCGGCCATACATCTATCCCATCTTCTTTTCCTTCTACTTCTGTCTCTCTGAGCTTCTATATTCCATCTTCTTTGACTCCTGTTTTTCCACAGGGTGTTCCATTAGTTTCTGTGGATCTAGCGGCGTTCAACGATATGACCGACATAAGTATATTTATAGAACCCTAACAAATTTTTATAGCAATATTTATTTTCATTATAACATGTTTTGATAAAATATTTGTTTTTATTTCATGATAGATACATCTACGGACATGAGGAATGGGCGGGGGTGTACATGAAAGCATTCGGTGTGGAACCTCCACACACAGGTTATGGTGGATTATAATGAGGACAACCAAATGGTTGAGAAAACAGGGCATCCATGTTGGAGTTTTTTGGCGACGTTTTACAAATACTCTAACATCATTCCCGTCAACCCGCTATTGTGGAGACATCTGCCACATGAGGTCAAGGATAGAGCTTGGGCAGATATATGGGTAAAAAATATGTTTTATTTAATGCCAGGAATTATTTTTGTATTTATATGAATTAATATTTTTATGTCAGCTTCGATTTAATTTTCCCGATGGTGAGGGTGCACGAACAGAACATCTAAAGGATTTAGGCGAGAATTAGAGAGTCTACAAGCATGAGTTGTATATTGGTTGGGTTTCTAGAGTTGGCAATGAGTTAGAGGCAGTACCAGTGGTGGATGATTTTCCTATAGAGCAGTATCGTCAGATGATTACTCATTGGACGAGTACCCAGTTTAAGGTATTAATTACATTTGAGGTAGTTAAATAATAACTTTAATGTTTTTAATTAATACTATCTATTGAATTTTTTAATTTTATTTAGGAATCATCTTGAGAAAATAAAATGAACATTGATGTAAAAAAATACCTCCACACACTGGGATGCACTACGATGCATGATCATAAGAGGAAGCAGGTATGACAATTGTTTATAAGTTTTCTTCATGACTTAAAATTTCTTTTCTTTACTCAATTATTTAATAGTTTGATAATTTTTTCATATAACTTTAGTTTTCAATGTCATTATAGAGGCAAATAAAAAATATTGAAGGACGTGTGCCTCGAGCCAAACTGTTTTGCTCGAGTAAACGGAAAAATGATGGAAGTTTCATCAACGAAGCGACTCAACAGCTGATTGTAAGTTTTAATCTGTTGAATTTATATTTTAATATCTATTTTGTAACTTAATGATATATTTATATTTGTAACAGGCTTCTTTAGAGGCCCTTGATGCCGAAGAACCAGAAAATTTTGGGCCAATAGATCACTTACATCAGGTGTTGGGAGAGGAGCATCCTGGAAGAGTACGCTGCTGACCTAGGATTGCCCCGATTAGGTATTGGCCCTCCTCAGGAACGAGCTGTAGTGCCACTGAGCAGCAGAAAGTTAGGGCACAGGTAGAATAGGCCGAGAAAAGGGCCACAGAGACGGCATAACAGTCCGCTAGGGAAAACAATGCTTTTACGAAATTTATTGAAGTTCTATGTCCAACACTTCCAGCAGAGGCCAGTCCAGCTTTTGATGAATATATGTTGTCGATACGTTCTATATATGGTGCACCAGGTGGAATTTCTAGTGGTGATCAGGATGATTTCCATCTTGACGATGATGATGGCGAGGAGTCTGATGCGGAAGAGGAGGGAGAGGAGGAGGGTGAGGCGGGTGGTGAGGGCGAGGAGGAGGGCTATGGTGAGGAGGAGGGCGCTGAGGAGGGCGAGGACGACGATGGGGATGAGGACGAGGGTGATGATGATGGTGATGATGGTGATGGTGATGTGGGAAAAATTGATCCATTATATTTTTGACTAATATTACTGAGATTTAATATTTAATCTATTCTAGTTGTTGGTTTTATCTAGACTCGTAGTATAGTATTGGAGTAGAGATATTTTTATATATTATATATTTTTATGGATGTTGTTGTCTTTTAGTGGTTGTGTGTTTGGGAACCCCCATCCTTCCTGGAGCCTGGACAACCCCCCACCATCCTCTTTGGACCCCGGACATCCCTCTGGACAGCCCTCCGGACAGCCCCCCACCATCCTCCTTGGTCCCCAGAGAGCCCCCCAGACAACCCCCGGACAACCCCCCAAACAACCCCTCGGACAGACCCCCGGATATCCCCCCACCCTCCTCCCTGGACCACAGACGGCCCCCGGATATCCCCCCAAACAGCCCCCTGAACAGCCCCCACCCTCATTCTTGTACCCCGGGCAGCCCCCCAGACACCCACTGGACAACCCCCCGGATAGCCCCCCTGGACATCCCCCACCCTCCTTGATTTCATTCACTACTAGAAAATCTATAATATATATTTTATTTATTTTCATAATGATAATCAATGTAAATCACATTTACACATCTAATCAATATCATAGATTCTTGGTATGTTATAAAAGGGATGTATTCATTGGGCATGACATTGTTAGCTCTGAAATGTTTCATAGCATGAAAAACTAAAATCTATTCCATAATTAGAATAATATGAAAATATTCTATATGAATTTCCACAAGATTTTAAGTAAATACCATTCAACTAATAGACGCATGAGGATTCTCATAAATCATGTTTACCTTAATATTTCCACAAGGATTTTTAGTAAAAGTTTTATCTTCTATTAATTTTCTGATATTCTCATTTTAAATATAAATTTTTTATAAATAAATTAATATAAAGACCCATATTCAAATAGTGTATTTGAATAATGTGAATAAACAACTAACATATCACTCAAATTGTGTCTCTTTTGTTTAAAATGGACATGATTATAAGTGAAAAGAACAACTAGACTAAGTAAAACTGACCAAACACATTTGGATTCTATTGATAATTTATCACAACGATGCATGGGTCATATGTGATGTGTAAGAGCTAACCCGGGCTCAATCCGAGGCATGGTGTGGCCAGGATCAGTCTAAGTGGATCCTCTTTGTTGAAAGTGGACAACATTTTAAGTACATATGGAAAATTGACCAAACACATTCTGTTTCCATTTAAATATTAGGAGAATGATCCATGGATCATATGTGACGTGTATGAATCAACCCTGCCTCTATCGAAGATGTGGTGTGGTTTTCACCACTCAAAGTGTCTGTCTTTTGATTCAAAAGGACACCATTTAAAGTGAAAAGCATCAACTAGCATATAGAAAACTGACCAAACACATTCGTATTGTGTCGATACATTATCACAATAATACATGGGTCATATATGACATATAAAAGTCAACCCCACCTCTATCCGAGGCACGGTGTGGCCGAAACCATTCACAGTGTCTCTCTTTTGTATAAAATGGACAGGATTATAAGTGAAAAGAACAACTAACATACGAAAAACCGACCAAATGCATTCAAATTCTGTTGATAATTTATCAAAATGATCCATGGGTAATATATGACATGTAAGAGTCAACCCCACCTTAATATGTGGCACGGTGTGGCCGGGATCACTCTAAGTGTCTCTCGTTTGTTTAAAATGGACAACATTTTAAGTACATACATAAAACCAATCAAACAGATTCTGATTATGTTGATACTTTAGGAAAATTATCAATGGGTCATATGTGACGTGTATGAATCAACCCCACCTCAATCAGAGACGTGGTGTGGCTAAAACCACTCAAAGTGTCTTTCTTTTGTTTCAAAAGGACATCATTTTAAGTGAAAAACATCAACTGGCATATGAAAAACTGACCAAACACATTCAGATTGTGTGTATATTTTAGCACAACAATCCAAGGGTCATATGTGATGTGTATAAATCAACCATGGCTCAATATGAGACGCGGTGTGGTCGGTACCACTCAAAGTGTTTGTCTTTTGTTTCAAAAGGACATCATTTTAAGTGAAAAACATCAACTGGAATACAGAAAACCGACCAAATGTATTCGGATTGTGTTGATACTTTAGGAGAATGATTCATGGGTCATTTGAGACATGTAAAAGTCAACCCCGTTTAAGTCCGAGACGCGGTGTGGCCAGCCCCACTCTAACTGTGTCTCTTTTGTTTAAAATGGACATGATTATAAGTGAAAAGAACAACTGGCATACCGAAAACTGACCAAACGCATTATGAATTTGTTGATAATTTATCACAACGATCCATGAGTCATATGTGACGTGTACGGGCCAACCCGGGCTCAATCCGAGTCGTGGTGTGGCTGGGATCAGTCTTAGCGTCTCTCTTTTGTTTAAAATGGACAACATTTTAAGTACATACAGAAAACTAACCAAACACATTCAGTTTCCATTGGAACTTTAGGAGAATGAAACATGAGACATATGTGACATGTAACAGTCAACCTCGCCTCAATCTGCGGTACGGTGTGACCGACACTACTCAAAGTGTCTCTCTTTTGTTTAAAATTGACTTCATTTTATGTGAAAACAACAACTATCGGAAAACCGACCAAATAGATTCTGATTGTGTAGATACTCTAGAAAAATGATCCATGGGTCAAATGTGACATGTATGAGTCAACACCGCCTCAATTCAAGATACGTTGTGGCCGACACCATTCATAATGTCTCTCTTTTGTTTAAAATGGACATCATTTTAAGTGAAAACAACAACTCGAATACGAAAAACTGAACAAATGAATTCAAAATGTGTTGATGCTTTAGGAAAACGTTCCAAGGGTCATATGTGACGTGTACAAGTCAACCCTGCCTTATTCCAGGGCACGGTGTATCCGGGATCACTCTAAGTGGCTCTCTTTTGTTTAAAATGGACAACAATTTAAGTACATACGGAAAACTGACCAAACGCATTCGGTTTCTGTTGAAACTTTAGGAGAACACTACATGGGTCATATGTGACGTGTAAGAGTCAACCCCACCTCAATCTGAGATGTGGTGTGGCCTTCACCACTCAATGTGTCTGTCTTTTGTTTAAAATTGACTTCATTTTAAGTGAAAACAACAACTAGCATACGGAAAAATGACCAAACAGATTCTGATTATGTCGATACTCTAGAACAACGATCCGTGGGTCATATGTGACATGTAAGAGTAAAACTTTCCTTAATGAGAGATGAGGTGTTGCCGACACCATTCATAATGTCTCTCTTTTGTTTAAAATGGACATCATTTTAAGTGAAAACAAAAACTGACATACAAAAAACTGACCAAATGCATTCGAAATGTGTTGATGCTTTAGGAAAATGATCCATGGATCATATGTGACGTGTTCGAGTCAACCCCGCCTTAATACGAGGCACGATGTGGCTGGGATCACTCTAAGTGGCTCTCTTTTGTTTAAAATGTACAACATTTTATGTACATACAGAAAACTGACCAAACACATTCGTTTTCCATTGGAACTTTATGAGAATGATCTGTGGGTCATATGTAACGTGTACGAATGAACCCCGCCTCAATTTGAGATGCGGTATGGCCGGCACCACTCAATGTATCTATCCTTTATTTCAAAAGGACATAATTTTAAGTGAAAAACATCAACTGGCATACAGAAAACTGACCAAATGCATTCGGATTGTGTTGATACTTTAGAACAATGATTCATGGGTTATTTGAGATGTGTATGAGTAAACCCCATTTAAATCTAATACACGGTGTGACCGAAACCACTATAACTGTGTCTCTTATGTTCAAAATGGATAGGATTATAAGTGAAAAAGAACAACTGGCATACAGAAAACCAACCAAACGAATTTGGAATCTATTGATAATTTATAACAATGATACATGAGTCATATGTGACGTGTACGGGCCGAACTGGGCCCAATCCGAGTCGCGGTGTGGCTGGGATCAGTGTAAGTGTCTCTCTTTTGTTTAAATGGAAAACATTTTAAGTACATACGAAAAACCGACCAAATGCATTCGATTTCCATTGGAACTTTTGGAGAATGAACTATGGGTCGTATGTGACGTGTACGTGTCAACCTTGCCTCAATCTGAGGTGTTGCTTGGCTGACACCACTAAAAGTGTCTCTCTTTTGTTTAAAATTGACTTCATTTTAAGTGAAAACAACAACTAGCATACATAAAACCGACCAAATGCATTCTAAATGTGTTGATGCTTTAGGACAATGATCCATGGGTCATATGAGACGTGTACGAGTCAACCCCGCCTTAATTAGAGGCACGGTGTGGCCGGGATCACTCTAAGTGGATCTCTTTTGTTTAAAATGGACAACATTTTAAGTACATAAGGAAAGCTGACCAAACGCATTAGGTGTCCATTGAAACATTAAGTGAATGATCCATGTGTCATATGTGACTTGTAAGAATAAACCCTGCCTCAATATGAGACGTGGTGTGTCCGACACCACTCAAAGTGTCTGTCTTTTATTTAAAATTGACTTCATTTTAAGTGAAAACAAAAACTAGCATACAGAAAACCAACCAAACGGATTCTGATTGAGTCTATACTCTAGAAAAATGATCCATGGGTCATATGTGATGTGTAAGAGTCAACCCCGCCTCAATCTAAGACACGGTGTGGCCGACCCCATTCATAGTGTCTCTCTTTTGTTTAAAATGGACATCATTTTAAGTGAAAACAACAACTGACATACGAAAAACTGAACAAATGCATTCAAAATGTTTTGATGCTTTAGGAAAATGATCCATGGGTCATAAGTGATGTGTACAAGTCAACCTCACCTTAATCCAAGGCATGGTGTGGCTAGGATCACTCTAAGGGGCTCTCTTTTGTTTAAAATGGACAAAATTTTAAGTACATATGGAAAACCAACCAAACACATTTGGTATCTATTGAAACATTAGGAGAACAATCCATGGGTCATATGTGACATGTACAAATGAACCCCACCTCAATCTGAGATGTGGTGTGGCCCGCACCACTCAAAGTGTCTGCCTTTTTTTCAAAAGGACATCATTTTATTTGAAAAACATCAACTGGAATATAGAAAATGGACCAAACGCATTCAGATTGTGTTGATACTTTAGGACAATGATTCATGGGTCATTTGAGATGAGTACAATTTAACCCTATTTAAATTCGAGATGTGGTGTTACTGGCACCACTCTAACTGTGTCTTGTTTAAAATAGACATGATTATAAGTGAAAAGAACAACTAGCATATGGAAAACCGACCAAACGCATTCGAAATATGTTGATAATTTATCACAACGATCCATGACTCATATGTGACGTGTACAGGACAACTCAGGCTCAATCTGAGTGCCGGTGTGGCCGAGATCAGTCTAAGTATATCTTTTTTTTAAATGGACAACATTTTAAGTACATACGTAAAACTGACAAAAAGCATTCAGTTTCCATTGGAACTTTAAGAGAACGAACCATGGGTCATATGTGACGTGTACGAGTCAACCTTTCCTAAATCCAAGGCGCAGTGTGGCCGACACCACTCAAAGTGTCTCTATTTTGTTTAAAATTGACTTCATTTTAAGTGAAAACAACAGCTAGCATATGGAAAACCGACCAAACGGATTCTGATTGTATCGATACTCTAGAACAACGATCCATGGGTCACATGTGATGTGTATGAGTCAAACCCGCCTCAATATGAGATGCGTTGTGGCCGACACCATTCATAGTGTCTCTCTTTTGTTTAAAATGGACATCATTTTATGTGAAAACAACAACAGACATACGAAAAACTCACCAAATGCATTCAAAATATGTTGATGCTTTAGTAAAATGATCCATGGGTAATATGTGACATGTACGAGTCAACCCCACCTTAATTTGAGGTATGGTGTGGCCGTGATCACTCTAAGTGGCTCTATTTTGTTTAAAATGGACAACATTTTAAGTACATACAGAAAACTGACCAAACGCATTCGGTTATTGTTGAAACTTTAGAAGAAAGATCCATGAGACATATGCGACATCTAATAATAAACCCCACCTCAATCTGAGATGCGGTGTGGCCGACACCACTCAAAGTTTCTGTCTTTTGTTTAAACTTGACTCCATTTTAAGTGAAAACAATAACTAGCATACGGAAAACCGACCAAACGGATTCTGATTGTGTCGATACTCTAGCACAATGACCCATGGATCATATGTGACATGTATGAGTCAACCCTGCCTCAATCTGAGACACGGTGTAGCCGACACCATTAATAATGTCTCTCTTTTGTTTAAAATGGTCATCATTTTAAGTGAAAACAACAAATGACATATGGAAAACTAAACAAATGCATTCGAAATGTGTTGATGATTTAGGACAACAATTTATGGGTCATATGTGACATGTAAAAGTTAACCCCACCTTCATCTGAGGCACGGTGTGGCCGGGATCACTCTAAGTGGCTCTCTTTTGTTTAAAATGGAAAACATATTAAGTAAATACAGAAAATTGACCAAACACATTCAGTTTCCATTGAAACTTTAGGAGAACAATCCATGGGTCATATGTGACATGTATGAATGGACCCCGCCTCAATCGAAGATGCGGTGTGGCTGGAACCACTCAAAGTGTCTGTCTTTTGTTTCAAAAGGACATCATTTTAAGTGAAAAACATCAACTGGCATACAGAAAACCGACCAAACACATTTGGATTGTGTTGATACTTTAGGAAAATGATTCAAGGGTCATTTGAGAGGTGTACGAGTCAACCCCATTTAAATCCGAGACGCAGTGTGACCGGTACCACTCTAACTGTGTCTCTTTTGTTTAAAATGGAAAGGATTATAAGTGAAAAGAACAACTGGCATATGGAAAACTGACCAGATGCATTCAGAATCTGTTGATAATTTATCAAAACGATCCATGAGTCATATGTGATGTGTACGGGCCAACCCAGTCTCAATCCGAGTCGCGGTGTGGCCAGGATCAGTCTAAGTGTCTCTCTTTTGTTTAAAATGGACAACATTTTAAGTACATACGGAAAACTGACCAAACGCATTTGGTTTCCATTAAAACTTTAGGAGAACGAACCATGGGTCATATGTGACGTGTAAAAGTCAACCTAAACTCAATCTGAGGTGCGGTGTGGCCGACACCACTCAAAGTGTCTCTCTTTTGTTAAAAATTGCATCATTTTAAGTGAAAACAAAAACTAGCATACAAAAAACTGACCAAAAAGATTCTGATTGTGTCGATACTCTAGAAAAATGATCCATGGGTCATATGTGACTTGTACGAGTCAACCTAGACTCAATCCAAGACGCGGTGTGGCCGACACAATTCATAGTGTCTCTATTTTGTTTGAAATGAACATCATTTTAAGTGAAAACAACAACTGACATAAGAAAAACTGACCAAATGAATTCAAAATGTGTTGATGATTTAGGACAACGATCCATGGGTCATATGTGACGTGGACGAGTCAACCTAGCCTTAATATGAGGCACGGTGTGGCCGGGATCACTCTAAGTGGCTCTCTTTTGTTTAAAATGGACAACATTTTAAGTACATATGGAAAACCGACCAAACACATTTGGTTTCTATTGAAACTTTTGGAGAATGATCCATGGGTCATATGTGATGTGTAAGAATCAACCACGACTCAATCTGAGACACGGTGTGGCCGACACCACTCAAAGTGTCTATCTTTTGTTTAAAATTGACTTCATTTTAAGTAAAAATAACAACTAGCATACGGAAAACCGACCAAACAGATTCTGATTGTGTCTATACTCTAGAACAACAATCAATGGGTCATATGTGATGTGTACGAGTCAACCCCACCTCAATTAGAGATGCGGTGTGGCCGACACCATTCATAGTGTCTCTCTTTTGTTTAAAATGGACATCATTTAAAGTGAAAACAGAAACTGACATACGAAAAACTGACCAAATGCATTCAAAGTGTGTTGATGCTTTAGAAAAATGATCCATGGGTCATATGTGACCTATACGAGTCAACCCTGCCTTAATCTGAGGCACAGTGTGGCCGGGATCACTCTAAGTGGCTCTCTTTTTTCTATAATGGACAAAATTTTAAGTACATACGAAAAACCGACCAAGCGCATTCGGTTTCTGTTGAAACTTTAGGAGAATGATCCACGGGTCATATGTGACGTGTAAGAATAAACCCCGCCTCAATCTGAGAGGCGGTGTGACCGACACCACTCAAAGTGTCTGTCTTTTTTTTCAAAAGGACATCATTTTAAGTGAAAAACATCAACTGTCATACGGAAAACCAATCAAATGCTTTCGGAATATGTTGATACATTAGGACAATGGTTGATGGGTAATTTGTGACGTGTATGAGTTAACCTTTCCTCAATCCGAGGCACGGTGTGGCCGGTATCATTCCAGGTGTATGTATTTTGTTTAAAATGGTCATCATTTCAGGTAAAAATATACGGTATACAAAAAACTGATCAAATTATGAATTGAATTCCAGATTCCACATATAATCTTCATCTAAATTTTAAATTTAATTCTAACTTAATTATGTATGTTTATGAATTTTAATTTAATTATGGATGTGTATAGTTCCAGGATGCATTATATGTTAAATTTGTATGAATTTGTTCTCTATATGTATGTGTTAGTTGGTTATTGCAGGTAAAATAGTTTTATATATATGTGTTAGTTTATTTTAGGAACAATAATTGGATTAAAAATGAGAGGGAATTGAAATAACACACTAAAACCAACTAACACATACATATAGAAAGTGTACCAGGTTTATTTGAAATAGACAAAATTTTAAATGAAAACAACAACTGACATATGGAAAACAGACTAAACGCATTAGGATTTAGTTGAAACTTTAGGAAAATTATCCATCAGTTATATGTGACGAATACGTGTCAACCCAGCCTCAATCCGAGGCGTGGAGTGGCCAACACCACTCGAAGTGTCTCTTTATAGTTTAAAATGGACTTCATTTTAATTGAAAACAACAACTAACATATGGTTAACTGACAAAATGAATTCAGATTCTGTTGAAACTTTCGGAAAACGATCCATGGGTCATATGTAATGTGTACGAGTCAACCGCTCCTCAATCCAAGTCGCAGTGTGTCCAGGATCACTCTAAGTGTCTCTCTTTTGTTTAAAATGGACAACATTTTAAGTACATACGGAAAACCGACCAAATGGATTCTAATTATGTTGATACATTAGCACAACGATCCATGGGTAATATATGATGTGTATGAGTCAACCCCACCTCAATCCGAGGTGCGGTGTGGCTGACACCACTCAAAGTGTCTCTCTTTATTTTAAAATGTACTTCATTTTAAGTGAAAACAACAACTAACATATGAAAAACTGACAAAACACATTCATATTCTATTGAAAATTTATTACAACGATCCATGGGTCATTTGTGATGTGTATGAGTCCACTCCACCTCAATACGAGGCACAGTGGGGCCGTAACCACTCAAATTTTCTCTCTTTCATTTAAAATAGACTTCATTTTAAGTGAAAACAATAAATTTCATACGGAAAACCGACCAAATGCATTCGTATTCTGTTGAAACTTTAGGAAAACGATATTTGGGTCATATGCGATGTGTACAAGTCAACCCCACCTCAATCTGAGGCTTGGTGTGGACTACACCCCTCAAAGTGTCTCATTTGTTTTGAAATGAACAACATTTTAAGTTAAAACAATAACTGACATACAGAAAACCAACCAAATGCTTTTAGAATATGTTGATACTTTAGGAAAACGATCCATGGGTCATATATAATATGTACGAGTCAACCCCGGCTTAATTCAAGCTACGATGTGGCCAATATTACTCCAAGTTTATTTATTTTGTTTGAAATGGACATCATTTTTAGTAAAAACAACTGGTATACGAAAATACAAACAAACGTATTCAGATTCTGTTGATAGTTATTCATTTGTTTATGTATTTTATTGATAATTGATAATTAAATTATTTATATATTCAATTATGAATTGAATTATAGATTCCACATATAATTTTCTTCTAAATTTTAAATTGAATTCTAAATCAATTATGTATGTTTATAATTACGTTATGAATTTTGATTTAATTCTGGATGTGTATAGTTCAAGAATGAAATATATGTTAAATATGTATGAATTTGTTCTCTATATGTATGTATTAGTTTTTTATTGTAGGTATAGTAATTGCAAAGGAGCAGAATTGAGGTTGGTGTGCACAATTAGAGGTTGGTGTGAAAAATTGGAGTCTGCTGTGCAAATTGCAGGCTATTGTGCAATTTTCACAGCAATCCTATGACAACGGTTTGAAACAGTTGGCATAGGCCTGTAATAATCCTTTCCCAACGGTTTATAAACTGTTGGGAAAGATTACTATGGATTTTTTTTGCCAACGGTTCAAAGAGAACTATTGGAAAAAAACCATTCCCACCGGTTCTAAACCATTGGGAAAGTGCTTATTTTCCCCACTTTGACTAACGGTTTAGTGTAAACCATTGGTAAAAACTATGCCAATGGTTTCGTTAAACCATTGGAATATGATAATTTTACTAACCTATACCAACGGTTCTTTGTAAACCGTTGGGATAGTTTTTCCCAATGGCTTACTTCCCCATAGATTGTAGAACCATTTGTATATGTTATACCAACGGTTCTACAGCCTTTCCCAATGGTTATGAACCGTTGGGATAGTCCCCATTTCCAGTAGTGTGAATGTAATGTTTTGTATTATAGTATATTCTATAATATTTTTAAATGATAATTATTGATCTCCATGCATAGGATTCACCCAAATTTGTGAGTTTCTTAAATATTAGAGGCTGGTGCATATTATTTAAAATTAATCATATATTAATTGGAATAATAATTTTATCAATTCATTTTTATATAATGAATTTTCATTTTTATATTAATTTTTTAAAATTAAAAAATATGTTTATGGAAGATGATTATCCTATTGTAAAATAAATGTGGTGTGATTCAATTGCGAAGATGTGAGATTTAGTTAGGTGTGTTAAAGTTTTATATTTTTGATGATTTAAGAGTATAATTTAAAATTTTCAATGATAAATTTTATATTTTATTTTGTTTGGGGAGATAGAAAAATTATCCAAAAAAAGGATGGTGTTTGAAATATTTTTTACCACCACATAAACATTCAAGCCTTTTCTTCAATTAATATATTCCCTTGAAATAAATTTTTTAATGTTATAAAAATGGTAAATTATTATTTTATAGAAACGTTTTCTATTATTATAAATTATTTTAATATTTACATGGTCATGATTATTTGATGAATTAACATTTGTTATTAGTGGGAATTTATTCTTGGATCATTGATGGGATTGTGTTAAACCGTTTTAAGGATGCATAGTGGTGTGTAAAATTTCTCACGAGGATGATCCAAGTATTTGTGTATTAAATACATTTTATTTTGAGTATGATGTGATGATCCTTGATTCATCATCTATGGAATTGGACTATTACAAATATAAACTATTGATTTTCCCTAATCTAGGAATTATATGAGATAATGATTTATAAATGATAAAAATAAAAATGAATAGAACATGTGTCATTCAAATTGATAAAAGTGTTTTTCAACAAATTTTTTGGTATGGATTTATTTATATACATAAAAAATGAATTTATATATCTTAAAATTTTGTTACTCTAAAGAAAATAAGAATATTATAAATCTTCTAGGGGTCAGCCTGCTGAATTCTATCCCTCCTATATTTTTTGGTTGGAACTATGGGGTTCTAGTTAGTAAAGGTATGCTTTTCTTCATAAATATGGAATCTAATATTTTTACAGGGAATATAAATAATTTGTAACGAAAAATTTGGTATTTTACATTAAGAGATGAGTATACATGGGTTTATAGGGTGTATGATATTTTATTAATCATTTATTATAAATATTATATTTATGTGTCATAAATGTAGTCTATTGGACTTAATTAATAGTTGAACATGAGATATGGGTCGATATATATGATTTCACTCAATAACCTATTATGATTAGTTATAGGTGAATTTTCTTGGGATTGTGTTTTAATGATAAAATATTATGTATACATATATATTAACCTTGAAAATCATTATTTGTTATTTGGTTTTAGTTAAATATTTCTTTTATTCATCCTAGGGGCTATAAATATAAGTTGTTTATATTGTTATTACCATAACATTATGTTGACAGTTGTAATAACACATGATTATTTTTACTATGAGATAAAGAAATTCTTATATTTTCCTTGGGAATAACACAAACATATTCTTATTTTTGGAGTATCACTTGATTATGAAAGAATATATTAATTGATGGAGATCTATGATAAGGGATCATTAAAATTTAAATTTGTTTCTTTTTATTATTTTGATATAATTTGAGTTCCATTAAATATGCCTCCACCACATGTCTATAGTTTTTCCTGATGTAAACCAACATCCATATAGTTTTAGGAGTACTAGATAATAAAATATATGACCCTTTCACCAATCCATAAATGGATATAGCTCAAATTGTGGATATTATTTTTTAATTATAATTTATAATTTTCATTATTTCTATGATATTAATATGGTTATGTCTGATTTTTTTCATAGATTTATTTTGGATTTTCATTCTTTTGGTGACTTAGTTGATAAGAGTTGGTTTTTTGGGGAACTTTTTAATATTTTAATATAATTGTTTCTATATTAAACAATATACATAATTTTTAGATATATTTATTTATAGTTCTAGATAATTTATGGTAATGTGGGATTTATATTGTTAGGGAATGCTATTCATGTTTTTGTGCCTATAAATAGATCGTTTTTTATTTTATCTACTCACATTAGAGTTTTTGGAATTATATGTTGTCATAAATACCATCTTGGATTATATAATCATAAAAAATTATAAATTATCATATTTATTATCCTCTTTGATTGTGTCAGTTGTGTTATTTGGTACTGTTTACTTTGAAAAATTGGTTCTAATTGAGGTTGTTTTCTATATGAAATAGAGTTATATGGTGGTATTTGTATTTTATAACATTTTTATTTTTATTTTAAGTCAATATAATTATAGTGTTATCTTTGAATTTATATTATTTCATGTAATAAATAATTTTTATGGTTATTATTTTGGATTAATGCTATTAATAATTTTCTAATTTTCTTATTTTTATTATTTTATTTTCTCACTATATATGTGGTTAATGGTATTAATTTTTATATGTCATGTAATTGATAAAAAGTTTCATATCCATAATTATTAAGGTTTATCTTAACATTTCAATATCATTTTAATCAATGATCTTGGTAGGGATCTTCTTGGTGTATGATTTTTACACCTTGAAAGTTAAAAAAGGATTTTTAGTGACAAAATTATCTGGTGAAAAATAAGATATATCTCAAAAATATGATATTAAAATAACAATTAGTCATCAATTAAATATTTGATGATTTTTTTTTAATTTTGAGGGAATTTTTTAAATGTTTATATTATATCCCTTTATGGGTTATTTTTAATATATAAGTCTATTTATCCTCATTTCAACTATTTTTTTTATTCTATATATAACCAGTATCTTTATTTTGATATTCTATCTAATTCTTAGTTTAGGAATAATATATTGGGGATATTTACGGAGGCTATCTAAACATTCATAGCCTCTATCATTGGTATAATTCAATTACATTATATTTTGGAATTTTTCCTTCTTTAAATTATGGGGTTTTAAAGGATTATTATAAGGGATTGGTTGAAATTGCTTAATATATATCTTTATTATCTCTATAGGTATGTGTATTATATATATATATTTTCATAAATATATTTTTTAAAATATAATAGAATTATACCTCTATAATATTTGGCTATAACTTTCCATAGTTGAGGATAACCACACCACATGGGGGTGATGATTGTAATGTTTTTACATCTATGGTTGTAAATATTCAGATGATATTGTACAATTTACATCATATAAGGACACATAGTTCATGATTAACATGGTAATAAGTACCTAAAATATCTGAATACATCCTTATTTCATTGATCTAATTATGATAACAGAATTGAAAACTTGGCTTAACAGTATTCAATTAAATGGAGTAATCAAGAAAGTGTTTCAATATGAGGTGAGATATGGGTATCAAATAAGAACGAATTTGTGAGTTTATATTTTCCTATAATTTATTTTCATTTTAACTCATATACCATTAGTAATTTGTATAATCTTTTATATATTGATGATTTATCAATTCAATTGATAGAACCACATTAATTTTAAAATATAAATATTCAACGATGTAACCTCTAGTTAAGGGTTACAAGTGAATATGTTCTAATGACATTATTTTGAAATAAGTATTACTATTTTATAATTCTTAGTGATTAAATTTTGGTTTTTGAACTAAATATATGTGTTTATTTCATTGATGGATACTATTATACATCATAATTTTTATTTTTCCATTATTTTGTTGTTGATGATGTATTGATATACTCATGATCATTTGAGAATCATGTGGAAACTTTTTACACTATATTGGAATATGTTAGATCAATTAAAATGTTTTTTATGATATCAAAATTAAAATTTTCAATCTATGAAGCAATTATCTTAGTAATATTTTCTTTTAATATGAAATAATATTGGATATGTAGTATTTTACAACTATTATGTCTTGGGAAATTCCAAAAAAATAACTTCTAAATATGGTGTTTCTTGGCTCTTATGAACTATTATCATTGTTTCATAAAATATTTAAATTATTTTAGACATATATAATTTAGTTTCAATTATTATGGCCTTGATTATTAATGGATTAATTTATCAGTGTGATTAAAAATATTATACTTTATCTTAGGATCTAAAATTACGATTATCATTAGAACTTATTCTGATTTTCCCCAAACAAGGGAAACCCTATAAGGTATAATTTTATTCATTTAATGTGATTCCTATGTTTCTATTAACTCATTAATTTCATGATATATTACTTCCTATTCGGATTCTTTGGTTATATGGGACTAATTACATAATTCATGATATCGAATTAAATATGGGTGCCCTTAAACTTGAGTTCTTTGACTGTATTTTTTTTTGTGAGAAGTTTATTTTAAATACCAATCATAAAAATTTAAACTCTATATTTTCATAGGTAGATATGAATATATGACAGAAAGGATGGGTATAATTTTTTTTATTCATATAGTCTTAAGAATATATATACTATACTAAAAGTAAATACCATTTTTTTGGTTTGAAATAGAAGACTTAGGTTGATGTAGTTAATGGGTTGAAGAATTAGTGGAAGCTTATGTTTTTTTATTTAATTAATATCTAGATATATCTAACAGGTAATCATATGATGTTTTTAAAAATTTAAAAATTAATTTATACTTAATAGTGTGAGTGAAATTGGTTTAGAGTGCATATTTTGTATGCTAGCTTCATTATTAAAGACTATATAGAGGTAAAAAAATACCATAGTAAAATCATGATATATATTTTCCATTATATTACCATTATATGTTTTATCATTATATTTACAATGGTAATTGACGAAGTATATCCATATTTCATGATAGGTGGTTTATCATAGTTTAACCATCATTTTCAAAGGCATTTAACATAATTTGTGCTGTTGATATATAAATAAGACCATATCATCAAAGTTACTTTTTTTATTTTAAGGAAACATAACATACCAAATAATAAATAGAAGCAATAAACATAAGACAAGAAGACTAAGGAGGCCTGAAATGGTGAAGGATGTGGGAATCCCCTCTAATCAAATTGACCCCATCATGTTTCATAGAGAACATATTATGCATACAAAAAAGGTCATGGTCAAGGAATTACATTGATGTTAGGTAATCTTCCACTTTGTTACCTTCACGCATAGAATGAAAAACATTGATGTTGTTTTTGATCATGCCTTTTCACATTCTGATAATATAGATGATATACCATGGAGGGGGGGGGGAGAATCATTCAGAACATCATGGAGAATCTTTGAGTCTGTTTTAACTTCAGATAAGGTTAGACCCTAATGGTGTAAAAGGTTGATACCCATGATCATATCCTTGGATTCAGTCTAAATAGAGGAAACATATCCCAAGTAGAAGGAAAATTCTAAGAGGACCGAACCCCCGGAGTCTCAGACAGCCCCACCCCCTCACAAAACTCCTGCCCTGCAAGAACTATACGTGTTGAGTTTAAGTCCTTTAGAGGGAGGATTCTATCACAACTAGAGGCCGCGAGAGCTACTGTCAGATGCCTATGTAATGGTTGAATCATGGATCATCCACAATAAGGATGGGGATTCCCTCCAGTTTTCAGAAAACTGAGCCAAATCAAGGAGGGTGTTCTTAGTCCTAAATATGATATACTTTCTAGCAGGATAAACCCCCTCATGGTTAAACTTATATCTAGATTTCCAAATAGACCAGCACCAATCCAGAAGAATCAATGCACGCGTCATCCTATCAGGACCTCTATCACCCGACCCATGGAACCACCTATCCATGAACGGAAGCTCCACCAGGTTAGTTTCACGAAGTCCCCTGACCTCCCTAAAGGATCACCACACATCACGGGCCCATCCTCCCTAGAATAAAATGTGATCAACAATTTCCTCCAGTAAGTCCTTATAGTAAGGACACTGATAAACAGGAGTGATACCACAACATTTAATATTTTCATCTGTGGGGATAGCCTGATACCTGATCCTCTATAACAGAAATGTGTATTTTGATGGAAATACCTTGGGCTAATGGAAGAAATTCCATTTATCTTTCTCCTATGTAAAGACCAGAGAACACCGATAATACCACGTGGAGAAAGCCACCGATGAAGATAGAGTGAAGACACAACAGTCAGGTTCCCGTGTCAAAGAAATAAGATTGAAAAAAGCGTATTTCTCCTCATTCAGAACAAACTTAATGAAATATGGTTGCATACTGGCCTCTATGAAAAAAATGGTGGGTGAAGGGCACCCCGAGAAGCCGAGCACCCTGGGAAGACCATATGAATATAAATCTTAGGATAATAACTACAGGACAATGGTTATAGTTCAATGATTATATATTCTAGTTTTGTAATGTTTTGATTTTACTATGGATCTTATAATGGGTTTCTTAATATTATAGAAGGAATATATTTCATTTTTTTATATTTTTGGTTACTTTTTTAATTGAACAAATTTTATAATAATTAAAGACACATATAATAAGGATTTACATGAAATTATTCTTGGTTGATAAACTTTAATCATTAATGGGATTACTATATATATATTTTTCTTCAAATCTTGATTTGAAATTCAGCTTTCAATTTTGGAAATTATTTTATTCAAATAAGGGAACTCAAGATATGTTGAGTATAATTGATAACAATGACCACTCTAGTAATTGTTTTCCTTGATAGGTACCTTTAAGGGAAGTTGAATTTGAAAAAAAAATGTACACAAATTTTACATCATAAGAAATATATAGTTCTAAATGGCTATGTATTTTTCAATATGAACAAAATAAAAAAGATCTAAAATAACAATAATCAATTTTAAAATTAATATAAATCAATAAAATAATGACTTTTTTTGAAAATTTAAATAAGAAGATAATTTATAATATGAAAACATTAAAAATTAAAAAGACTCTAAACAAAATATGTGATTGAAAAATAGAAATATAAATTGAATAAACTAAAATAATGTGGATCCATATTAAAATATGTAATTACTATAAAAACATAATTGATCAATGTTTATCTATGTTTCTATACATAAAATTTAACCTTTTAACTAAATGAAAAATGATAACTATAATAATAATATTAAGGTGAACATGTTATGAAAGGAAAACTCTTCAGTATGTTGATTTAGAGAAATAATTCCTCAACCCAAAAACTATTTTATAGAATTATCATATGGGCTCAGATCCTTTCACAAGATTATAATCTATTAATTATTACATATAGAATGCCTTTACCCCATTGAATATTCAATCAAAAGTTATATAAATTTAAAAAATAAAATAAAAATGTATTAAAACTTTTATAAAGACTCACAATAATGATCCCAATAAAATATAATAGAAAAACAAATTAATATGTTAATAATCATATAAAAATTTATTAAAAACTATGTAGTTCATCAGATTCTCTAAATTATGGCCTCAAGTCTTAGTATATTATTTATAATCATTTGTTTTAACTATCTTCCCAAAAACACCTAGATTCTAGAAGTAACTATAACAACCATGTGTGTTACTTGAGAACATCTTTTATTATTTCTCTGATCAATAATTTTTATATTTTTCTTCAAAAATCACGATTGATGATCATATATATTTTGAAGCAAGTATTCATTTGAAGGGAATTATTTTTATAAAAATAAACAAAATAATATATAAATGAAATATATGTGAAATGTATTGTGTGTTTTGAATTATCAAAAATATGATTTTTATTATTTCATTTAATGAAATGATTCAACAATCACACCCTTTTAAAATATCTCATGAAAAGGTAAGAGTGTAACATAAATGAAGTGAAAAAGGAAATATTAGAGAAAATATTATATTCATAAAAAATTTATAACCCTCTTAATATTCTTATTGAAAATAGAAATTATCCCCCATATAATATGATTATAAAAAATATATTTGATAAAGAAAAAGTCATATCATTTTATATACACTTCCTAATTTTGAATCTCAAAATTTTAAAAGAGTTGAATAAAAATAAAATATATATGTAGAATAAAATTTCTCTATTGATTTAAAAAAAATTAATATTGTTCATCAGAAATCCACAAATTATATATTGTCACATTATTCCATAATCTTGTTATCCCTAAAATAATTTTTTCTCTTCCCATAGATTACTTCTCTATTGGAGAAATTCTGTCTACATTTATATTCTATCATACATCATAATTAAGTCATCAATGTAAATTTAATAAAACTAAATGTATATTTTTAGGTCATCCATAAAATTTTTTATCTTCTTTATGGTCTAAAGTATCCAAAAATAAAAACTTTTTAAGTTAAATAATTCACCCATTTTTCTGATATTTTATATCAAGGATTACTTGTGGATATTGATGAGTTTTCAATGTAGTTCACTAATCATAAATGATTCTAAAACATACAATAATATATATATATATAAACATTGACTTTTATATTTTACATGTATGATTATTCCATTGGAAAATATAAATACATAACTCAATATGAATTTTTGAAGGTTCTGTTTTAGAAAAAAATTCATGTTTCATATGTTTCCCCAACAAAAATTAATTTTTATGCCATATTTCTAAAAATATAAACTATATTATCATATAATCACTATATAGATTTTTATCATTAATATGTATATTATAGATGTTTTTAGAAATATTTTTATTCCATTCATGATCTTATTTACATAGTGTATATACTATAATTTTCATATTTTACAACGTCTTATATATCTTTTGTATTTTTTTATAGCTTTTATAGATTATTTTGGATCTTCTGTTATACTATTTATTTGGATTCTTAGTTTATTGAAGTTGATGCATCGTATTTTTATTTCTTCTCTAATTTAATTCTGGATTCATTTTAATAATGTAATATTTTAAGGAATTAGATTCATGAAATTGATGATATTGAAGAGTTTTTTGAAATACAAGGGAGTTTCAAATAATCTCTATGTATAATTATCTTTTTATTCTCTATTAATCAAGTTTTGTTAACCATCTTATAGTGGTAGATAAATTAAAATCAAAAGATTCATTAATGTTGATCTATATTCCTTTACCTTTTTCCTAAAAAGAGATATTCAAATAAGTTTTTTCTTCTTTCATGTAACCGGTGTTCTTTATTTTTAGATACTCTATTTGTGGCTGAATTTTGAAAAAACACTTCATTTATTTTATTGTTTATATTACTATTAATTTTATTATTATTATTTTTTTCCATATATCCCTCTTTATATTTATTTATCTATATAAAAAAGATACTTTTTTTAAACATAATTTATTATTTTCCAATTGAATTTTTTTGAATACCCTCTCTATCTGTTACAAATTTTCTCACTAATTAGAAATTATTGTGTATTCCATTTCATCCACAGATTCTAAAAAGTTTTTTCCAATTCAATGTTTCTTCTAAACTATTCAATAGAAAATAGTGTTCATAAACTAATTCCACTTCTTAGAATCTTTTGCAGTGTCTACATTTATTATCTTTTAGCCCATTCCAACTCTTTTTTCCTTATATTTATATTTATTAATCATTTTTCTTGACATTGATATTGTCATTACCTCATATCTCGAAATAGTAATATCCAAATATCTTGGTTTCATAAGTAACCCATTGGTTGATTGGTAAAAAATTTCCTTGTATTAAAAAATAATTGAAGGATAATATTTTTTCCTTATAAATTTTTTCCATAATTTATCTAACGATACAAAATAATTTTATTTGTTTAAATTTGAAATGTGTTTTCTTTAAATAATAAATGTTTTTGAAATATTACACCATCAAAATATATATAATTTATTTTATAAAATTTTATTCATGATTCAGTAGTTTAAATATAGTTTTACTTTCAATACTCTACATAAAAGTTATTAGATATAATCCCATATTCAGTGGATGATTTTTTCTTTCTACATGATAATAAATAAATCCTGAATAAATATATAGTAAAGATTAAATTTATATTTATTTAACATTCATGGAATTATAAATTTATATATCTATAGAAAAATTATTATTCTTTCTACTTCCAGTTTCACTGTATTATGAATTTTCATCATTGATTGGAGAATATTAAACATTTATTAATCTTTTATAAATAATTAGAATCATTTAAATGTTATTGTGATACAAAAAATGATCAAAATTTTAGCATAAGTATTATAACATAGGTAAATTGAAATAAATAATATCGGGATCATATTCTAGTGTCTTGAAATTTTATTTTTTAAACCTCTCGTTATTTTATATGGATAGGTAGAATAGAATTATTCAACTACCATATTACGGAATGGATAAATTTTTTATATACTAGTATGATTTTTCCCACAAATAATTTTTTTGAAAAGATACTCATTTTTTAATACAAATTTAGATCTTTGAAACATCCTTAAAAAATCACCAATGATTCGTTACTGTCAAATCAAGAGATTTAATAAAGAAATTAGAAATATTTTATGAGAAATCAGATGTAATAGAGTTATTTTAGTAGGGATTAATAAAATAATTATTATACTATGATATAATGGCTTCACATTATTTATAAACAAGATATATGAATCTGATATGTTTCTCATATATTATTTGACTTTTAAGATATTGTTTCTAAAATAAAAGAAATATTAAAGGAATTAATTGAAAAATATATATCCCAATTTTTTTATAAGCCAATTACCACTTAGTTTTTAAATTTAAATTGAAGTTGAGGATTTAAAATTCACCATGAACGAAATATGTTACCAAAATTTCATACTAAAATTTATCTTTTTGGATTTTTTTTGAAAATAAATTTTATTTTATTTTGAGTATTTAGGATATTAATTATGAAAATCATTCTTATGTAATTTATACGTCTGATATGTATTTTATGTTCATTTTTTGCATTATATTTTTCATCTGTAAATAACATGTCCAACTTTAACTTTATGAAGGATCTAAAAGTTGGACTTCATTCTAGTCAAGCCTTTGGTGAAAATTTTATCTATATAACAATAATCTTGAAATATGTTACCTAGAAATTTATCCTTAAATATGATAATCTAATATTTTAGTGCCTAATTTTTTTTGGTTCATAAATATTATTCTATAAAACAAAGAGAATAACTATTTTTTAGAACTCTTTTATGTTGAAAAACTACATATTTCATGCAAATATAAGACCTAAATGTTTTGAAATATTTCTTCATTTGTAGGTTTCATATATTTTTCAAATTTCATCATATTTAACATATATTACAAATGGAATACCTTATCAAAATAAATAATTAAAAGGACAATGTATCTTTATAAAAAATATTATAATAATTTTTAATAATATACTTGGAGGTTTTATTAGTTAGAGTATTTTATTAAAAAGTTATTTCCTACTATAATTTATGATAACATCATGTTTTGATTTTTTTTACATTATTAATTTTTTTATCATCATTTCAATAATATTTGTGAAATGAAATAGAAACTGTATTGGAATTCAACCCACATATATGTTTATTAATATTTTCATTATCATTGGTATGGCCTTCCTTAGAATGATCAAATATTTTTCATTTATTTATCAATTATTTCTCTTTTTTTACATATTAATTCAGTTTTTATAGTAATGGGGATTTTTTACTTATTTATAAATAGAATAAAAATAATATATATAACTAGTATGTAGATATTATACAATATATTATATAAAACATGATTCATATCATGCAATTTTTATGAATAATGATGAATTATCCATATTATTTGGACTATAAGGAGAATGTTCAGAAGAAAGTTCTTCACTTGTAATCTAGGTTTTATAAGCCTTCATAAAAAAATATTTCCATTTTATTTCTTCAACCGCATAGAATAATTTGTTATTATAAAATAATTTTTTATATATCTACTGTCAAAAAAATATTTTCTATTATTCCTTATCTTTTTAAATTCTCAAAAATTAAAATCATTAGTTAAATTCTTTAATAAATTATTTTTGATATATCATCTCATTATTATTTTACATTATCATTTTTTTCTATAAATTATTTATCCAGAATATTCTTAAAATTAGTTTTACTAACTTAAAAAACTCAACTTCACGTGGTTTAACCTTCCTATTAATTTAATGATAGTTTTATGATGGAATAAAATTAGTGTTTATGGAATATGTTTTGGTATAAAAATGAACCCCATTCCCCATTTTCTGATTTTCAACATCTCCATTCCAATGATAATTATATCCTATCAATGTTTTGATAGAATTTTCATGTTTCTAATCAATAATATATTTAGTATCTTACAAAGAAGTAAAATTGGAATCACAATAATTCAAGATTATATCAATGATCTTATTTAACAAAAAATTGTCTATAATATACAATTCTATAAGAGTCTATAACTATTAACAATTATAAAAAACCTTTGATACATTTGTATTATATAATTTCTATTTAAGAAATTAAAAATCCTGATAATCAAGTCAAATCAAGGATTTTATTATTTTTAAAATAGTAATCCTCCCAAAATAAAAACAATAAAATATCATCCAAATAATATTTATAGTTTTTCATATATAAAATTTAATAATAATATTTCCCACCATAAACATAAATTTGTGTTTTGAGATATAAATTTTTAAAAATTTATAATTCTCGTATTTCCAAAAATCTTGAATGGGTTGTTTCATAATCATGTATCAAATAACCCGTTTTTTATATTTTTCTTACTCCAGGGTTGATAAAAGAGGTTTTAATTTCATCACTCTGGTGTAAAAAATGGTCACCATTAAAGATAATTAGCAGATTCAGATGAAGATTCTCAAAATATCCCAAAAAGAAAATTATTGGCAATATAACACTTTTCTCTTGTATATGTTATTATAACGATTTTTTATATGGATTTATTAGATACAAATAATTTTCATAGATACGTTAATTCAAAATGGGATGAATTTAATATTTGAAAAAATAAATAAAAAAATTACTTTTATTAAATTAATGCTTTAATTAAAAATGAATGCATCATCAAAAACCTCATAAAACAGAAACAATAAAATCAAATCAATAAATTTAGAAGATTCCATATGTCAAAAATTAAATAATTATCTAAAATTAATTAGAGAATATAGTATATAAAAAAATTTGGAATATGGTCATGGTCTTAATTAAATAGACTATCAATGGACCAAGAGAATGTTAAAAAAGAATAGTATGTATAATGTAACGAAAACAATAGGGTTGAATATTGTAACTCTTAGGTTCATTTAGTAAACATTTTATTAAAAATAAAATTACATGTTTTTTCATCACAAATAATTAATATTTAAACCAAAGTGGTTGGATGTTCACCACATTTATTAAAACATAAACATATTTTTTAAAAAATTACTTCGATCAGATAATGGGAAGTAATGTGTACTTAACTTTTAAAATTTTGAATCAAAGGACCAAGTTGATAATATTACTATCCCAATATATTTTTTTATCAAATAATAGTAGTATAATTTCCACATGCCATTATATTTATGATTATATATCATAATAACAAAAAAATACTTTAAAAAGTTCTTAGTGGATTTTGAAAGCATTACTAAAATGGAAGAAAGAAAGAAAAAAAATGATAAAATGAACATTAATTATACAAATAATATATATATAGCTATTAATATCATAAATTAATTATTGAATCATCATTCTATACTTATTATTCATTCCTCCATTAATAAGAATTTATTTCAAATAACATTATAGAAATCATGGGATACTAGCTATAACTCTAGAAATGTCAGATTATTATCAATAAAATATTTTAATGGTACTTGGTCTAGGTAGATCTTTGAGGTTCAATAAAATTCTTGGTTTAGAATGAGGTAGGTTAAGAAGTTTATAACAATTTGTAAAGATATTTTCTATAAAAATCAGAACGAAACTTTCTGAAACTTTATTGGAATTGATAATGTATTATAATTTATCCGTATTATAATCTGTATGTTCTTATCTAATTAAATGACTAAAAAATAACCCTATTAAAAGTGTATATGATATTCTTTATGCATGTAATATTAATTTTATTTCTACGTATGAGGATTATGTGTAATTAGAATTGTATTTTTAGGAATCCCACGACAAATATTAATTTCTAATTTATCCATTTATAGAATTATATGGGTGTCTATATTGATTACCATTATGTTAGAATTAATATATGAGGTGTGTAGCATCAGAACATGAGGTAAATTCATTTTTATATTATTATGATGGTTCTTTCCCAGACTAAGATGTTTCATATTAGATTTTTGGATTAAAAGTGATGTTTGGATTTTTTCTTGGAAATAAAGGTTAGACCATGGAATTGTTTAATACTTTTCAACCCATATTATCTCATGTGTGACACAAGTATAGCCAATATTCCTAGACAAGGGTGTGGTACAAGGATTCTCATCTGTTGTTTCTTGCACACTATTCCCAACAAGCACCCATGTACATGGTGATCATTCACATTGTTATGGTCCCTCCTATTATAGAAATTCAATTGGCCAAACCAAAAACCTATTTTTATAGGGATTATTTCACCTATTAATAGAAAATAAATGGTCATTTATGTGTTTATTATTATATATTTTTACTCATATATATGTATTTCAACCCTTCATCGTCTAATAATTCCATAGTTATTAATACTTGGTTAACCTGTGTGTCAGTATGAACCTTAATGCATCCTTGGATCCTCTAAAGATGTTCAACTTATTATCTCACAATTCAAACATGGAAATTATTCCTCGGTCTTTGATTAAAACCATAAAGTTCTAGCCATATTATTCAATGAGAGGTTAGTGATTCTAAATTTCCTTAATATTCTAAGGAACGCTTCTTAGGTCTTCTATTGGGGTGTGGTATTTTTTCACCATTTATGTTTGACTATTTTTTAATGATGTGAGTTCATAATTTTATTAGTTTCTCTTACTTTTTTTATTGAGCTCTCTATTTTTGTTATTGGATCCATTTTTGTCTGTGTAAACCCTAGTGTGATGTGGGTGTTTTTATATCTTGTCTCTACATTAAAATCCATTCATTCTACTAGGATTTTAACCCATTTTTCTAATGAAAATTTGAATTATCAATGATGTTAATGTATTTTTTGTAAATTAATTTTGATAAAATTTGTCTTTTCCCCTTATTTTGGTAAAAGGTAATGTTTTAAAAACATTGTGAATTGGTTTATTAAATTGGTTTTCATATATATATTTTGATGTAAAAATGATATTTTGGAATGTGTTTTTGAAATATGAGAATCCCATTTAGAATTATTTGAATATTACAATATGTTTGATCCTTGGATACATATAAGGGAGTTTAGCATTGTGATTTTCCTTGTCTCTATAGAGGGTTCTTTCATGAGGTTACCTATACTCCTATTTTCATATATACTAAGGTCCTGATTATTTTAAAATATAGTGGGTTCATCTATGGGGGTGTTCCTCTAATACCTATTCCATATATTCTATGGACTTGTTTAGTGAACTATGTTTTAAAAAATTATTAAGGTATGAGTTACATAACTATCCAAAAACTATGTTATCCTAGGGTATATATCAATTGTGCTTTGAATTTTTTTATTATATGATATACATGATTCATGCTTTGATAAATGTAATTGTTTTACTTTGTGTATTGTGATTTGAAACTATTTTACTTCATATATGTTTTATAAAAATGGAAAGTTGAAATGTTTTCCCTTTCCTTTGATATACATTAGAAAAAATTTCATTCTATATTTTCTTATATTGAGAATATTGGGATTATTAGTTTAGAATTAATATGGAAGAGTAGGGTGGGATTTTACTAGGCTTGTTGAGCTCACTACCTATACATTCCCTTGGGGTGTGTAAAATTATTATTATCTTATATAGAAAAGTGAGAGGTTCCATAATGAGGTAGTGAGGTCATAATCCAGGTGGACATGGGTAGAAGGTGATGATATGGTTGGATTTTCCCCACATATCACATGAAATATATATTGGGTACTTTATTTTTTTCATTTGTTTTGTTCATGGGAATGTAACTTGATTCTGTTTTGTTACCTTACTAATATCACTACCACTGCTGGTTTCTTTTGCTATGGCACATTTCCTTATTCTTATCTTATTATATATATATTCTATGTATCTTTATTAGGGTTGGGGAAATTATTTCCAATTGTTTTCTTTTAATTCCTATTTTCTAGTATCCATCCTATAGATATTGGGAATGCCCTTATTTCTTTTCCATAATATATTCCTAAGCATAGTTAGATGAGTTTTTTTGGGCTAATCTATGAAAATTATGTACCAAAGTTGGTATATCCACATTTTTTCATGTCTTTTGATTTCTAGTAGATATGTGATTTCACTTTTAGAACATATGGTGTTTATTACTACTGAGTTCCATGATATCTCACCTCATAACAATCCACAAGTCAACATGGGATGTGTGTTTTTATATAATATGGTATGTTTTTGAACTATTCATCAAATTATACTTATACCCTTCTAGTTTAAACTATGATTTTTTTTCATTATTTGATCATTTTATTCATTCTTCGGTATGTATAGCAATTCATATGGTACATATTTAAGTGGTTCCCCAAGAAGGTGAATTTTAAAATTCTCATCTAGATAACACTCCTCTTGATTAAAATATCACTGGGTCCTTCGTGGGAGTCATACTTTCCCTAGATTATGATGCTTTACATGTTTAAAAGAAAGATAATGAGGTGAAACTAGGATTTAGAGGAGAAAAGTATCAACTTGAAAAGTTCCTTCTATATAAGACACATTATTTTGATGGAGTGGATTAATCTCATGATGTAAAGGATAAGATTTGAAATATTGATGAAGTTATCTACCACTTTGATACACGAAAATCTATAAAGGTGAAGTACATGAAATTTAAGAATTAGGGTGCTCAAAATATGTAGTGGTGATATAATGTTTAGAAAAATATTAATGTGTGTTTGGAGTGGAAATGATTAAATAAAATCTTTATTTAGAATTTATTCCTAGAATTATTGATTATCGAAGAGTCTATAAAGCTCTCTGATTTTAGAAGGGATTGTATTTTGGGAAAGAGTAAACATAATATTTTACTGTTTTAGTGAATTTTTATCTCGATTAAGTGATGAATGATTAGATAAAGGATTAGAAATAACAGTATGGATTGTGTCTTGAAATCTGATTATAGGTATATATTCTGAAAATGCCCACTTCAGATAAATTAATATGTCTATAATGGAAGATATTGATATAGTGGGAAATAATTACTTCTTTGGGGATTCTTATCCACCCAATAGAAGTTATAGAGGCACATATAGGAAGGTTAGGATGTGGAATGAGAGTCAAAAGGACTATGGATGTAGTTCATAGAAATTGGATTTCTATACTCTGTTAGTGGCATCCAAAAATGTACCCTTGAATTTATACTAGTTTAGAAGGGAAGGGCGCACCCTATTAGATCCCCCCATGCATTTGAAGAAAAACTATGCATGCGGTCTCTAAAAAATATGATAAGATATTTATAGGCTCTGTCTAGACCTTAATTAAGTTATGAATCATTTGATCTAAATGCCATTTCAGCATAGTCATAACTTCTAGGTCAATAGGGATCTAGCCATATGCCTATTGAGTGAAGCATATCTATGTAGTGGATAAGTTTCCAATGATAGTTGATGTAGACCTAGATATAGTAAGAGGTATCAATTTTATTATAGATCATATAGAATATACTTTATTTTATACTTATGCCTCTAACTATTTTATAGATACACATTGTTTGATGTTTTAAAACTTCCATTGGAGATCATGTTGTTTTTTATAGATCTATAAACAACTATTGAAAATATGAAGGGGTATGTATAACATTATCCTTCATATTCTATTATGGTAGCTAATTAAAATTTAGTTTCATAATTTTTATTTCTCAAAATGAATCATTTCAACATTATCATTAAGATGGAGTGGATAGTTTCTCATCGAGTAGACAATAATTATTACCATCAGTGTGAATTTTTGTTATTGTTGTTGAGTAGAGAATGTGGGTGTTTCTAGGAGAGTGGTATCTAACATAAATTAATGAGGGAAATATTCTTCATCAATTGATGAATAAATAGTATTTTATTTTGATGGAACCTGATAATGTATCATCCCATATTGACCTTCTCTTGGTTGCTTAGGATTTTCCCAAGTTTCTCAATATGCCTTCTATAGACTTCCTATAAATAGGAAAGTTGAGTTTTCCATCAAAAATGTCTTGGATACAAACCCCACTTCTATATTCTATTTCAATATGATTATTTAGGAGTTGAAATCGAATAATATTCTTGTAAGTACTATTCAAAAATATTATTTTTCAACATAGTGTTTTTTGGGTCGCCCCTGTACATTTTTATAGTAGGATGATGGTTCTATTAATCACTATGTAGACTATTAGAATCTGAAATAGGTATAATTTAAGAATAAGTATCTTTTTTCCAAGGTGGATGAATTTTTAAATCATTTAAATAGGGTGATTTGGTTTTGAAACATTGTTATTTGGTAGGGTTATAATCATCTCAGTGTTGTGGAATTATATATCAAAATGAAAACATATCAGATTAGGTTTATACACTTTGAGTATATCACGATTTCATTTTTAAAAACTAAAAATCCTAAATTTTTTATGTATTTAATAAAACATGTATTCCACTAGTATCTCAATACCTTTATTGTGGTATTCATGGATGGTACCATTGTTTATTTTAGAACTAGGAATGATTATAAGATCCAACTAAATTTATTGATGGAGATCATGAGGAATCATGAACTTTTTGTGAAGCTATAACAATGGAATTTATGGATATAGGAGGTAATTTTTATTGATAATATGGTTTTAGAACAAGGTCTATCGGCTGATCTTGAAATGGTTATGGTTGTCATGTTATGGAAATGGACATATAATGCGTCCATGATATAGAGAATTCTGGGCCAAGATGGGTATATCAATTGTTTTTCAAGGATTTCTCAAAGTATTCATCTGCACTAACTGTTATTACAAATAAAGAGGTGTTTTTATATTTGGTTTTAAGTTTTAGGCCACTTTTAATGAGTTGAAACAAAATCTAACATCATCTATTATTATAATCTTTTTGAAACATGGTAATAGATATGTGGTTTATTGTGATAATTTATGTATTATTCGGGGATACATTCCTATACAAGATAATCATATATTTGAAAAAGGTTCTTTTCATCTTTGAAAAAATTAGAATTATTTCCTCACTGATGTCATGGAGCTCGCCACTTTTATGATTTCTCTCAAGAGTCGGTGAAACAGTATATCCATGATGTGGTCCACTATCTATTATGATCATTAGAAAAAAAGTTATATGTTATACAAGAAGGATATAAACCTTCTCTATAAGATATGTGTGGAGTATCTATAAATTTTTTAATTTATCATCACATAAGACCCATGTAAGGTGATTTTTTGGTTGATTCTCTCTATACAATTATGCCTTCTCTATGTGTTTTAGAGGATAAGGATATGTTGAGTCACATTGGGATTTTTATCCATTTTCATCTGAATTATTAGGGGGATGTTTTAGGTGTTCTTCTAATTAGATCTCATTTATCATCATCTCTCAATTATTCAATTATATAGGAATAATAATATGATGATTTGTTTAGAGTAATAAATGAATCCTTATATATTATAGAGACCAATATGTGATGGTATTCCCATTCAGATGGAATTATTTGTATCAAGAATCAGTTTTTATAAGTTTATCTATAAGAAACTTGAGAATAAATGAATTTCATAACTACTCATGGTCCATTTATCCTAAAACGATGAATATTTATTATGACATAAGGGGGTGTTTATGGGGGATGAGTATGAAGCTCAACTTTCAGAATATGTAACAAACTGTTACACATTCCAGTAGATTATTGAAGTTCACTTGAGGCCTTATAGTTTACTCAAGCATTTTCTAATACTAGTATGAAAATGGGATAGTTTATCAATGATTATAATTGGATTACCATAGACTACCTTATAAAAGAATTTTTTATAGGTCTATATTCATAGATTGATGTAATCATCTTATTTCATTTCGACTGGGGAAACCACAATTATTTTAAATATAGTCATGTTGAACATGCTAGGGACTGTGATATATCATGGAGTTACCTCTAAGATTTTTTTGACATGGACAATAGGTTTACTTATCAGTTCTCCAAACATATCCAAGAGGTTATGGGAACTCAGGTTAGGTTAAGTACAACTTATCATCCACATATATATTTATAGATAGATCATTTTATTCAGATCGAAGTGGATAAGATCCAACACTATTTCATGTATTTTGTGTGATCATGGGTAAGACATCTAGTACTGTATTAGTTTGATTATAATAATAGTTACATTTCATCTATTAGAATGGTTACTTTTGAGACATTTTTTGGTTTCCCATGTGGTTCAACTCTTAGTTGGTCATTGGTGGGTGATGCCTCTCTCTTGGTACTGATTATAGTAGGATATGTAAAATAGGATCCATGATATATGTTTGTGATTGGTTATAGCTTATAATCAAAACATTTATAAAACAGATCATCCATAATCCCATTTTCATTATCTATTGAATACTAGTTCTTCTTGAGGTTCTCCTCTTAGTAGGATCATAATTTTATAGTAAAATAGGGGAAGTAAACTCTAAGATATTTGGACTAATCAATATCACTAAGAAGATTGGGAAAGTATCATACTAGTATGTGTGACTAGCTAATTCAATAGGCATCAATGGTTTTTTCCACATATTTAAACCTAATAAAAATCATCCTAGTACATCTCTTATTCTAAATTATTGGAAGATAAGTTGGATGCATATATTTCAGATATGAAACATCCAATGGAGATTATTGAATCCCAAAATAATGTTCTTTATGGGATTTATATTTTGTTACTCAAAGTGTTATTGAATCATAGATGAAATTTTCAGGAGACTTGGGAGTGGGAATCATTGATAATAGGGGAATATCCTCATTTATTTTTATTTCTTACTTCTTCTACAAGAATTTATCTAGATTCAAATTGAAATGGTTAGGAGGTTGAAACATCTTGTGATGATGTATGATTATTATTTTAGAATTGATATCTTTTATTTTTGGTTTGATATGGTTTTTAGTGTATTAGTGGGTTCGAATACATTTATGGATTTTCTCAATGTAAAACAGGCTGGACCACATCATAGTCCAAGACATTTCCCTAGTTAATTATCTTATGTACCATAGAAAGAGATACCATTCTCAGAGTAGGGTGTGATATGGGGCATGGATCATGTGTAGTTATCTATGAAATCTGTGGAACTGACCCCACCAAATACATGATGGATGTTGTGGAATGTCCAAAACAACCATCAATTTAAGGAAGGTTCATAGCCATAGGGTATGTCAGGTGGCATCATGAGGATACACTAAAGCCAACATGGGAATGGTGAGTAGCCACCATGACAAGGTGCTTCCTCTTATAGAAATTTAATTCCTAAATCATCTTACTATTTCATTAGAGAATAGTATACCCCTTCAAGGAAACTCTATGGTATTTTAAGAGTCAACTTATATGTGTTTTGACTCAATTTTGTGTCTACAAACACCTACTACCCCAGTATTTACTTGGTTCATCATATATAGTTCATTTTAATTGTTTTTCTAGATGAACTTTCATCCCTCATTACATATTATATAGGATATAATTTTATTATAAAAATCTTTGGTCTTGAAACATTTTCCTTTGGATTTGATTTGGTTTATCGAGTTCCAACAATGTGATCTTACCATAGGTTAGTGTCTCTTCAGGTCCTTATCAATCTAATGATATTTTGATTGTTTTCCTAGTGTGGTGATTTAACTTATTTTACCATTGATCTAATAATGCTTGGTTGTGGTATCATGATGTGGTTCACTTAGTGTATGAATTTATATTGATACTATTGAGAGTACTCTATCTTTATGGTTGTGGATCCCATTGTTTTTTTCCCTACGAACACTTGTATAATGTGGGTGGTTTCAACTGTTATGTTTTTTTGAGAACTAGTTATGCACTTTGGTTATTAACTTGCTTTATAAAAGATAATTGACATGATAGTTGATGTTATCATATGTATTCATAAATCAATTTTGATAAAATATGGTTTCTATCATTTTTAAAAAAAAGGAAGTGGTTCTAAAATCACTATGAAATGGGTTATGATATTGGTTTTCAATGCATGGTTATTATGAAATAATGGATGTTGGGATTTTTTTTAATAAATAAAAAACTCCATTTGAAAATGATTTCGATTGTATAGCACAAGGTAGAATTGAGCACCTAGGATGGGGTTTAGTATTAGGCCTCATAATTGTATCTATATTGGTATCATTCATAGTTTGTTCATTTAATATATATTCCATAAAAATTATGTATTTGATTACATAACATCATATGGGTATTTTTTCCTTGGGGTTATTCTCTTTACCCTTGTACTTGTGTCATAGGGAATTATTTTTGCTCTGTACATTGAGTCATTTTTGAGGTATAAGATACCTAAAAATCGTGAACCTATTTTATCCAAGAGGTGATCTCCATTGTGATTTGGAATTTAGCTATTATGAATTTGACATGACATATAATTAATAATTTTATAAATGTAAATGGAATAATTTATGGAATGTTCTTTAACACTATTTTATATAGAATATATTTTGGAACTATAGAAAGGGTAAATTTTTAACAATTATTTTGATTTAAATATGAAAACTATTTTATCATGAAATTTTTTATATTGATTATATTGAATTATTTAACAAGGAATTTTAATATGAAACACTTGGGTGGTATCTTACTGGGATTTTTGTTCTCACCCCATGTATACTCCCTTAGGAATGTGTTGAAAATGTATTGATATTTTTAATAAAATAAAAGGAATAACAGTTAGGAAGTAAGGTTTTATGTATTCTAGGAATGGGTATTCTGAGACGAGTAGTGGGATTTTTCCAACATATTACATTTATTAGATTAATAAAACTTGAGTTTTCCTTTGGTTCTATTCTTAATCATCTACCTTTGTTTGGGTTTGTTTCATTGGTTGTATCTCTACCACTATTAGTTTATTTTATTATGGAATATTTATTTCTTGTTATCTTTCTTTATATGTTACATGTATCTTTATTTTCATGGGGAAAATATTTCCCTTTTTATAGTTAGAATATTGGATGCTAGTTGTCATCCTATATGGTTTAGGATCACACTTTGGGTCTTTCTATGTTCCATTTCAGTGGATAGTTTCAGATTTTTTGAAAGACATGTCATTAAAAGTATTAATTAATTTTTATTGGTGCGGTATAAGTGAATTTTGTTTTTATGATAATAATCAATACGATATTTTTTATGTCTCAACGAACCCATATATTTTTTGTTGATTTATTTTTTTCCTCTTCAGTTTTATATGATATATCATTTCATTTTTCATGTCTCATCATAGATATGATGAATGAGTAAGAAATTTAAGTCCTATATATATTATTTTGACCATTTTAATTAATATATGGTGTTGGCTAAGTTTATTACCATTCAGGATAATCTTCAATTTATGGTGTAATGTAAAAAAATCTATATTTCACAATAGAGAAAATAAAAAATATATATAACTTATTGTATTGAGTATAGTGATTTTGAGTTAGAGTTAAATGAATATTTTATTGATATTTATGTTTTAATTCCTTATTTCAGTGATAGGATATTAATATGTATATTCATACCTCTTGCATGAGTTCTATGGTGGAATGGAAATGTTTAAGGGAGACATGGGAAAGAGAAGAATAAATGAGGTCCAAAAGGATGGAGTCTATCTGTATATTTTATAATTAATGGTTCTTAAGGATTAGGATCCCTATTGTAGAGAGTTTTTAACAATTATGGGTGATTAGATACATTGTTATCTATCAAAATTGTGTTTATAATATTTGGTTCCCTGCTGATTTGTTATTATATTTTTTTGGTGAAGAAAGGATTGGGAGGGATTATGAGGTGTAAATTTTTCAAATTTTATCCTAGTTACCTCTAGAAACCTAGTGGCTGGGGATTGATTTCCTTAGGGAATTTGTAAATGTGGGTGTTCCACTGAAAATCCTCAAGAAGCATGTGTCCAAGAATTATATAACCAATATGACGACACATATTTTTTATAGAGAGAATTTTTTATTTATCTAAGGTTCTTAGATTCATATAAAATACTTTTCCTTATCATGTGAATTATGTTTATAAAATAAATTCTCTCTAATCTCGCAAACTCAACTCCAAATATAATTATGTAATTTATTTTTATATTATTAGTAGAATCATGGTTCATTTTTTTTGTAAATATATAAAATAAAATATTTATATTCCCTATTTCACTACTTAATAGAATTGTCGACTGCATGATACCATTTTTTTCTTATATTGTATTCCTCAATATTGGTGGAATTATGGATTTCTTGTGGTATATGGCTGTTTAAGGTTTATTTTTTAGTTAAATTCATTTGATATGAATATGGTATATGACTTATTATTTCTTTATTTTAAATTGATTGATTATATATTAAATGTGGAATTTTCATTTGTTTCAAATATATATGTTAGATTAATTACATGGGGAATATATTCAATAAATTAGGAATGATTTTAAAAAAAATATTTTTTTATAAAGATGTTTCTATTTTGTAAATGTGAAAATACATGTTGAAAATAGTGAATAAATTGGAGAAGTATAGGATTAAATAATTAATTAAACATTCTCATTATATATGAAATTAATGATGATTCTTTTATAAATAAAACATTGTTTTATTTCTATTTTAATTTGAAAAGGTTTTATGGAAATAAAAATATATACTATTATTTTATGAATTTATGTAAAATATTTTTTTGATATGAATGTTTGTTTGATTGTACATAAATTCTAAATTTAATGTGTTTCTTTCATGATAAGGGTTACAACATTGCTAAAACTCATGCTATCTAGCTAGATAATTTAGTAATGGATTTTAATAAATTTATAATGATGTTTTTAGATTTTAAAGTAATTTATATTGGGACCAAATTACATTTAATCTAATGTAAGAGTAAAAATCAAGGGGATTTTTTTGGATAATGACGGTTAATGTAAATTATGTAGATAAGGGGTTGAAATTTGGAATTTTTATTTAAGCTATTATTTATATAATTATTATATTAACACATGAAAAATTTGTTTGGTTATTCAATTTATGTAAAATTATTTGAATAAATTAAAGAATTATTTTTTAGAAAAAATGAATAATTATTAGTAACTTTTTGTGATTGATTTAATGTTTTGATTGGGAAGTTATTATATAATTTATTTATTTTTATATGGTATATGAATTTTGGTAATTTTAAAGCATCTGTATGTTAACACATAACATGTCTTGATGATATAATCCATAGATTTTATCCAGTTCTTTTAATAGGCCTAGGGATATATTTTATTCCATATGTTTGGAATGAGATCAACATAATCTACTAATTTGGATACCAATTATATTAATGATTTTTAGATTTCTGTTGGATTGGGTTGTATTAGGAATTTGATTCATTAAGTAACATTTCAACATCCTAATACATTAACATGAAAACTGTAAATAATATAACTAGAACTATTAATATATTTATAATGTTTATATTTGATCACATTAGACTATAGGGAATGTTTGAGGCTATTTTGGTTTTTACTATGGATTCATTTAATATCCTATTCATATAAACTTTTATTGTGAATAAATATTATATGTGTGATGTGATATATTAAAGAAATAATCCTTAATATCTATGATATGTCACTATCAGTCATTATAAAACCCAGTGTATATGGGTGAGTTTTAACATCCTAGTGGAATGTGGATATCGATTTTCTATACACAGCATTTCATGAACTAGTGTGTGGAAGGGTTCTAGAAAGATTCAGACACCTCAAAAGAGAATCCATGTATGAAGTCTTAGTGTAGAAAGGTGGGTAAGAGTGGTCTGAAAGAACTAGATGAAGATTCTGAAAGAAACATATTGTTTTAGCTGCCACTATAGGGATACTATCAAGCTGGTGTAATGTTAAGACACCCTAAATTTCACATTTTTTCACTGACCATCCGATGAGACTATAGTGTCTAGCTAGTGGAGTCTGTCAACCAGCAGGTGGCCCCCTTAGACGTTTTTTAATGAGTGGTTTTAAGATTCCCACCATTTTTCGTGATCTATTGAAATTTTTTTCTTATAAAAATTTTATTTTTATTATATTTTTATTATCATGGGTGCATTTGGGTAAAAAATGGATGTTTTGAGGGGTTTAGGGAGTGCACGGTTGGAGCACGATTTCCACAAACCGTCTGCCATGCCCCATAAAACTATGTAACCCAAGGAATATGGATATTAGAAGTTTGGAACATGATATTTCAAATATTTATAGTTCATTTTAGTAAACTTTCATCCCCTAGGAGGAGTATAATGGTTAGGCACACGTTTAGGAAAAATATTTCACCCCAAGAAGGAAATCGTGCGTGCAGTTTTTTAATCGAGTAAAAATTAAATAAAAATTTCTGGAACACCTATCATTCACCCTAAGATGACCAAACACAACGCTAAAGATATTCATCTTGTTTTTGGAGGTTCTTAGATGAATTCAAATGAATTATAACAATTGTTATTGACAAATCAAAGCTCAGATTGAAGATATTGACCTATCTCAGTAATAGGTTCTAATCCCAATTGGTTTCCTCCCTCTCTCCAAACATTTTTGTATACTTTGAAGTGATTTTTTCATATATTGGTAGTGGATCTAAATCCAGGTTTTATAGATCTAATATGTTTGATCTTGGATCTAGGTTTTTGAACTAGTTTTTTTCTTTATTGTGTTCTTGATCCTTCCTATTCAATTGAGGATTTCCATTAGTAAGTGTATGTCACCAATCTTGAGGTATGTGGTACAAATTGAAAATTCCATAGTATTTATTTAATTGCATGTTTATAGTTTTAGAATTAGAAACATCTGTGATAGGTAAATTACAATGAGGATTAAATTAATTAAACTTAATTTCCATGTGATAATGATTTGGATTAAATTAGGGAAATTGAAATTAGAGGATGCTGGATTAATTAACTCATTAATTAATTAATGGAAGGTTTTGACTGTGGAATTAATTATAAATTCTGATTTTTTTAATTTTTAAATTAATTTTAAATGACTTAATTGATAATGGGGATTATGAGATAGTTTATTTGACCTTAATGGGTTAAGGGGTTATATGAATTTAATATTTCATAATGGTTTAATGGTGAATTGCACATATTATTTCATGTGATTAATGTATTAAATTAATATTATTTGAGATAAATTGTAATTCTATACCATGTTGTGAAATGTAGATGAATGGGTTAATGATGATTAACCAAGATAAATGTGTTATATGTGATATATTGAAAAATACATATAGGACATGGACTACTGTGTCAAAATCCTATAATCATAATTACTGTGGGACACAAAATACAGATTTAAAAATCCATCTTGTGTGATTGATTGATAAATGTGTGTGGAAAATGGAATGATGGCTTAAAATCCCATAGTGATAATGAGTGTAGGACACTGCCTCCTTCTTTTATATCCCACTTGCATGATACTCATGATAGTGAGTGTGGGACCCAAACTGCTCCATCAAAATACCATGAGGTCCTATCCATGGAATTTTAGGACTAGAATGTTGACGTTGTAATATGGTTCTATTTAAGCCTAATATGAATCGAAATGGAATGATAAATGATACTCCTAATTTTTTGATATGGTACATACTCTTGCATTGGCCTCAGTAGGTATTGATGGTTCGAGTGTTATTGAAAACATGGGGTATTATGTAGTTAAATAAAGAATAATTGAATATGAAAAAACAATTTACACTATTTCCTCTATTTTATTATTTATACAAATATATACAATGATGTTGACTTTATATTGCTTTGGATGCTATTGGTGGTGGCCTACTGAGTTCTAATAACTCCCAACACATGCTTCCTGATAGGTACCCAAATAGTCTTCATGATTAAAAGATAGGATAAGGATACTAGACCCATATTTCAAGGATGATATTTGATAGAGAATGGATTAGGTAAATGTACATGGTGCTGGCACCTTCTTGGGAGTTATCAATGACTTTGTTTATATTAGTTTGTTACATAGTGGTAGTTGACACATATTTTTAATGACATATATACTGTTATGTCGTAGATATTGTATTCATGTTTTTTGTCATTATGTGATACAATATTTTTTTATTAGTTATATCATTTGGTTATTTTTCTTGATTTTCAACTTCTGATAAAGAGGGTATAGTCTCCCCGTGGTCGATATTAGCCCCTTACTTCTAGTCGGCAGCCTATGGAATATGAGGAAGCACGAATGAATATGATACAATGATATATTTTATTTTTACATCATGGTATAAATTTTTTAGATGATAAAATCATTATATATTTTATTGTAATAACAAATAACAAGTAAAAGCATACTCAAGAAACAAGGCAATTAACACATGAAATAGTGAAAATAATGAAATATTATTAACAAATTGGAGATAAAATAACATTAGAGGATCATATTTACTATCATAAATATAGATATGGTTCTGGAATAAGTTAATTACATGCTTAAAACCATTATCTATGAGGTTAAATAAAGCTCACACAAAAGGAAATGTAAGGAAAGATATTTTCATCTCACTTTTATTTTCTATGAGATATAATCCATTTTCACAACCAATTTATTATATGTGGTTTCTTTATCTACCAAAAATGTATTTTATTAGAATTATTCTGATGATAATAGTATTTTCATATCAAAATAATTTTTTTCTTTCATGGGAATATGATTTTACTGATTATAAAGTAGTAATAGTTAATTCACAATCTCATCATTATTTAGGATTGTTTTTATTTATGTCTCCACTATGAAATATTTGTCTTCCATGTAAATGTATTTTATTTTTTAAAATAACGTTTTTACTATTCTTTGATGATTTATTAAAGTTATTTTTACCCATTTTTACTTTTTCAAAATGTTTTAAAAGGAATATTCTTGTAGTTTTCGAAGACAAGGAACCTTATGACATTTTATTATAAAATGTAAAAGGAATATTTTTTATCTTATATGACATGAAAAAAATTTACAGCCATCATGAATCCCTAATGTTTTGAAGCATCATTTATAGGTTTCTGAGGTTCTTTTAAAAAAAATACCTTCTTTTATAAATGTGTGGCCTTTTTAATAAATTATTACCAAGGTTAAAGGTATTTTCATCTCACTTTTTACATCCGTGAGATAAATGTCATATTCATCCCTTATATCTTTTTTGATGTGTATATAATTCCCCATTTGATATATTAAATCGTGAATATATTTATCTTTATAGTATTCAGTGTTTCATTTTATAATTATTTAGTTTTATAGGGCTTATGATTTAAATATTTCAAATTGGTATGAGAAAATTTGATTTAATGATATCTTTTGAAATCGATTATTTGATATATGAGGAATGATTTGTAATAGTAAAACATTGTTTAGGGATTTTTTAATGTAATCCATTCGGGTTGGGAACCGATTAATATAGTCCCCTCGATGTATCCATGGTCTCATGAGACAAAGTCAGTTAGTGAAAATAACATTGAGTTTTTTTTATACTGAGTTGACTGGTGTCTACCAATAGACATAAACAATCTTATGAAAGGTCAAAATGGTAGTGGTTTATATGATGAATAGATTTTTTCCAATAAATAAGAATTTCCTTTTTTTATTATTTACCCTTATTATTTTTCATTGAAATATCTATGGATGAATTTCATTCTCATTTTATTGATTAAATGAAAAGTGTTATCAGTTTCTTACCTTGAAATATTGGTTATGAATTATCTAGTTTTTTAGATAGACTATGTTACTAGTTATTTACCTTTCCTTGTTAATTTATTCTCATTAATTTATTATTGATTCATCTTTACTTTCCCTGACCAACCATTTGAGCTCTCCCTTTTATTTTTTCTATTTTCCCCAAGTTATTTTGGCGATTTCTTTAATAAGTACAAGGATGATAATTATTTTCATTTTTGCTATTTTATATTTCACCAATGTAATAAGGGAAACATTTATGTATCTAGTTCTTCAATACTACTATAGTAATTGGTCCTTTAAGATTTTATTCCTTATAATCATGCCAATGAAATAAAATAATGCACTGAATCCATAATTCTTGGGTTGGGGCATTATGACTAACCCAAAAATATCCACCTTTTTTGATAAAAAATCATGGAATTGTTAACTATATACAAATATTTAACATAGGAAGAAAATTAATAGCATATATTATTCTTATCTCATTTAATCCATGTGATTAATATATATCTAATTAATAAATAAATGTCCATGCATAATATATATCATTTTATCGCTAATATTAAATTCCATTCACGTACTACCCCATTTGGTGTTATCAAAAAGGAAAAAAGAATGAAGATTACAATAAATAAAGAACAAAATAATTAATAAAGAGAGTGTCTGCATTAACCATCAAAATGGTACATAATAAAACTGACTAAGGATAAACAAAAAGTCATTTCCTATCAAATCATAGTCTGAATATAAGGATGGTTCCTCCCCATGAAGAGTGGTAGGGTCTATTGGGTACTTTCATTTTCTAGGAGTAATAGGAATAGAGTTGGGGACATGATCTATATGAGAGGAAGAATTTGGAGTGTAACGCCCTGACCCTAGTTACCTGGAGTCGGTGAATTGTTACACGACATTATCATGATCACAAGGGATCAAATCCCGAATGAACGATCATCTTAGTAGCTTTGGAAGTACTAGATACATACTTAAGTTTAAAATTACATTATGATATAAAAAACAACAACATTGTGTCTTATTTTAACACACTCATATCCATTATCTTCTCTCTAAAAGTTAGTCATAATATAATTTTTCTCATCTTAGAAAAAATAAAACATAGAAAGGGGTGAGCTCAGATGATCAGTAAGGATAACAATATAGTGGAAACATTCATATACAAGTAGAAACATTTAAGTCAATGTATAAGACTAAAACACAAGACTTTTAAACATAAAATTTTGTATAATATGGTAATTATAAATAAAATAATTCTATTTACTTATTCAATGGATATTCTACTAGTCGAATAATCCCACGTAATATCAATAGATATTTTTAAAATGATGGAATCCATAATGCCGAACCTCATAACCACAGAGTCAGGGCCTCGTTCCAAGACTAAAAATAAGATTTTCTCAAGTCCTTATTCCAATACACTAGTTTGTCTCATGAGACCTACCGATGCCTCGAGGCGCTATGGCGGGATCCACCCCTCACTTACTATGTCCAATTCATTCCTCATATAAAAAGGTTGAAATATAACATAAACATTCGTATTAAAACTAGAATATGAAATGTTAATACTTTAACTATAAACCATGAATTGTATAAGAATAAAACATTAACATTTAAACATATCACAAAACCTTCAATATAATATAGAAGATTCTATCATAATAAATCAACTTCAAGCAAGTGTAAAATCCATCAAAGGATGTTGACATTGATGAAATCAAAGCTATTTGAGAGAATTTTTTTTTATTTTGAAATAATTTAAAATTCACATAATTATAAAAGAAAACATTTATTTTTAAAACATTCTTATAATATTTCAAGGGAAGCTTAAAAGGTGTTATAACGGCATAAAATACCCGCACCTTCCGTATAAGTTAAAAAACATTCTTACCTTAATTTGTCAAAAATTCATAAAGTATGTTGTTTGGAAAATGATAGAAAGAGTCCTTTCAAAATATTTTATAAAAAGTAAAACAATGGTATAAATTACTTTAACATATATTCTAGTAAATAGTATTTTTTTTTGAAATACATTGTTATGAAACACGGATGAAGATGATAAATAATTCCCAGTAGATCCTTACGTCTAAACCGCCTCAAATAATAAAGAGATTGTAAAATTAACCCTCACCTTGTACTTTTCCTTAGTTGAGGGTAATTTAACCACAAGTATAATAGTTAAATAATTTTTATTAAACTATACAAGAACCACATACATAAATATGATATCATATATGATATTCTAATATTACTTTGTTAATAATATTTCAATAGTATCTTTGTTTCGAGTGTTAATTGATTCATTTTCATTTATATGTTTTGTTACATACGTCATTTTTTTATGGATATGATTCATTTGATTTATATACAGAATTATATTAAGTTCTTAAGAATTATTTTTAATCATAAATTGAAAATTATTCTTGAATGGTTATGATGGGGAATGGATCTCATCGCGTTTGTGGGGACTGTATTCCGTACGTACACATGAGCGACACTATCATTATATTGATGGTGAAATAATATTTAATTGGATGGTATACTACATATAAATAGTCATTAACATGTTATATTTATTATTTTCATCAATTATACTCATTATTATACCCCTCTAAATATTGAAGTGTTGAATAACAAACTACACCACGACGTGGAGACTGTATGTCGTACGTACACACGTATGGTGACTTGTTCATTCATAGGATGAATAGAATAATGAATATGGTTGTACCATATTTATAATAACATCACAATATGTAGAATTTACTTGATTTATTATTTTGTTATGGAAACAACAAAGAAGGAGGAAGTGGAAGAAGAAAAGAACTTTGAAGGAGGTGATGAAATTATTACCTCTTATTTGGGTGCTTCCTTTTGATTTTTATCAAAAGTCTCCTTAGGTTTGATTTATGATCAAATTAAGGCCTCTATATTTAAATTCGGGTAATTGGGAAGATATTTGATCCGGGTTTGGCTGAGCCAAATTGCTTTGGAGGTGTCATTTTGAGAGAAGGGGAAGTGTCCTTTTATAAGAGAGGTGAGGGTCACTTTAAGAAATGATTTAAATGTTATTTTATTATAAACTAATTTTCGGTTTATAATGGCTATAAATGTATATATTTATAGGATAAGGTAGGGATGAGTCGAAATCCTCTCAACCAATCGGTTTTAGACAAGTTTAGGTCACTGTATTAACCTTATATTTTAGATTTAACTCTTAGTTAAATAGTTTATCTTTTATAATATCTTCTTGTATTTTTATATTACATGGTTAATAAAATTACTATAAAATTCCAAGAGAACCCCAAGTGGTTCATTAATGAAATATATATAATTATATAATTCCTTTGTCCGAACCATATATTTTTAGGGATATTATATCATTTAATAATTCAGTATTTTTTAAAAAACTCATTTATGTCCATTTTGACATTATTTAGTTTTTAGTTTCTTTGAAAGTCAACACAACTTGATTAATTATAAAAAAAATACATTAAATTAATCCTAAAATGTCATATTAACCAATAAAATTAGTTTAATGAATCAAAAGTTTAATTTACATTTATTTGGATATTTATAATTTCAATTATGTTTATCTTTCATTAATAGGGTAATTACTACATCATCATTGTGTCATAAATAAATTTAATTATATAATGTCTAAAAATTATAAATAAGATATTATGATGTATAAAATCTTTTTATATTTATAATTAATATTTATAGTATTATTTATTTTATTTATAACCTTATATTGAAAATGGTTTAGTAATTAAAATTTGAATTTAACACTTTTAACTATTCTTTAAATAAAATAATAATTAATGTCTTAAAAACATAAAGGTAGATTAAAAAGGTTCCAATTTTATATATAAGTTTAACTTAGGTCGAAATAAACTTATAAAATAGAATTAGGACATGTTTTGGGGTAATTATAAAATCATTTTTACCTTTAATTACCCTATTTTCTTTTAACCGTGGTAAATAAAATTCAAAAGTTACTATTCAAAAAAATTTATTTTCATCCCATTGAACCAAATTTTACTTACTGATATCAACTATATATCTCTTATTTTTGAAATTAAATTCATAGAAGTGGTAAAATTGCATTTTATTCCAATTTTAAATGTTTCTAGAATGTGGGTAAAAGTCGTTAAAAAGTTCAATAAAATTTTGTATATCTAATCTTATTATAAAAAATTTCTAATGAATTGAATTGAACTTATATAGGAATTATGTATCTATTTTGACATAAAATTTAAATAAAATAAATAATTATTTAAATAAATAGTCTGATTTAAACCATAACGAAGTGTTTTTCACTATTCATAAAAATTGATTTTTTCAGAAAAAAACAAAATATTGACCCTAAGATAAATTTGATATTCCAAATCCAAAAATGAAGAAAATATTGAAAAAGAAAATTTATAAAATTTAAAAAAGTGAGTATTACTATTCATAATGGATAGTTTGATTGGTTGTGGTGTGCTAGAACTCGAAGTTGCGTTCAAGAAAAGCTATTGTATTATTCAAAGAGAAGCATATTGTGGAAGCATAGGGTGTTACATTCTTCCCTCTTTCAAATAATTTCGTCCTAGAAATTTCTAGAATATTACTGCATAAAAATATTTGGGCATTTCTTCATTATAAGTTCCTTGGGTTCCCATGTTTCCCCTTCCATCTTATGGTTCCTCTATAGAACATTTACCAGACGAGTCATTTGATTTCTAAATACTTGTTCTTTGGTATCAAGAATCTTGAAAGGCTCTTCACAATAAGATATAACGAGTTCCAGTTCTATTTTTTCATAAGTGAGTATATGCGTTGGGTTATGCCCGTATTTTCTCAACCGTGATATGTTGAACAGATCATGAATTTTGGATAACCATAGAGGCATTTCCAAATGGTAAGCTACAACTCCAATTCGTTCTATAATTTCGAAAGTTCTGATGTACTTGGGACTTAATTTACCCTTCTTACCGAATCGTATAACACCCATACATGGATATTCCTTCAAGAAAAAATGATCTCTTACATGAGATTCCTAATCCTTCCTTCGGTTTTTAGCATAGCTCTTTTTCCTACTTTGAGCTGCTTTGATGTGGGTTTGGATAATATTCAACTTTTACATTGTTTCCTCAACAAGTTATGGGCCTATGAGTTTTCTTCCACCAACATCATCCCAATGAGTTTTTGTGTGACATATCTTTCCCTATAACACTTCATATGGTGTCATCTGAATACTTGAATAGAAACTATTATTATAAGAAAATTTTACCAGAGGTAAATACAGATCCCAAAAACAATGAAAGTCAAGTGTGCAGGATCTCAACATATCTTCTATGGTTTTAATAGTCCGTTTTGATTGTCCATCAGTTTGAGGGTGGTTGGCAGTTCTCAAATGAATTTCAGTGTCTAGGGATTTCAGAATAATTTTCCAGAATCTTGATGAGAAATAGGGATCATGATCCGAAACAATCGATAAGGGTACTCCATGAAGTCTTAAAACATCATTAATATATATTATTACTAAACGTTCAAGTGGTAAATCTTATCTTATAGCAGGAAGATGTGCTGACTTGGTAAGACAATCAATAATGACCCATATTTAATCATTCCTTCTAGAAGTCTTTTATAGCCCCATGACGAAGTCCATTGTAATATCATCCCATTTCAACTAAGGTATGGGATGAGGCTGCATTAATCCTCCAAGATATTGTCTTCCAGCCTTAACCTAGTGACAAACCATACATCTTGACACATAATCAGCAATAACCCTTTTCATGTTGTCCCACCAAAAATGTTCCTCAAATATCTACACATCTTAGTGCTACTATGCTGTATAGAGAAATTAGAGCTATGAGAATCATCCAACAATTTCCTTTTTATATCAGGTATATCAGGAACAAAAATTATCTTTCCAAATTTTAAAATTCTTTCGTCATATATGAAGTCGATCAATCTCCCATCATTCACAGCTTTAATTTTCTTTTGAAACTCATCCTCATCTGTCTGAGAACTTTTTATCCTTTCTAGTAAATATGGATTGGAAACCATTTGAAAAAATAGAGATGTTTCACCTTCCATGATTATTCCCATATAAATTTTTACTAGATTCAAGTACATAAGATCCCTTTGAACTCTAATTTTGTTTAGAACACCATGATCCTTTCTACTCAAAGCATATTACACCTTATTTTCCTTCCCTGGGTGATATTTTATTGTGAAATTATAATATTTGAGTAGTTCAAGAGATCAATTTTACCTCATGTTGAGTTCTTTCTGTGAGAAAATATACTTCAAACTCTTGAAATCGGTATATATCTCACATTTTTCATCATAGAGATAGTGTCTCCATATCTTCAAATCAAATTTTACAGTTGTTAACTCAAGATCATGAGTAGGATAATTTTTTTCATGAATTTTTACCTGTAGTGATTCATATGCAATAACTCTATCATTCTGCATAAAGACACAACCATGCCCTTTCTTTGAAGCATCACTATTAATAAAAAACCCATAATTCCCCGATGGTAGAGTCAAGATAATTGCATTGAATAATATTCTCTTAAATTGATCAAAACATTCTTCACTCTATTTTTCCTAAAAAAATTTAACCCCTTTACGCATGATCTTGGATAATAGGTTAGCCGGTCAGGCAAAATTCTAGACGAAATGCTGATAATAACTTTCTAAACCAATAAAAATGCATTTTAGTGACTCGGGTTTTTGGCCCTGTCAGACTTTATAATATTTCTAGGAATAATTCTAGAGCTAGTCGCGAAGACGGCGTGCGATTCCGAGGCCCGGTGTGCCCGAAATTAATTTTATACAAATATTAAGTATTTTTATACTATGCACATGGAGGGTGTGTGATATCTCATAAAAGGTAGCTCAGAACTTGAATATTAGGGAACAGTTGTGTCCGGAACGTGCCGTTTACCCTAGGCGAGGTGTAAAATTTGCTGGTGCGAGCATGCGGTGAGAAATGCCACCAGGGGCGTTTTCGTAATTAAATTGAGAAGTTATTGTGTGAGCGTCAGCTCGAATAACATATGAACGGAGTCTCGGATGGAAAATATGAGTCCGCTGTTGCATTCATAATGGCACGTTTACCCTAGGGGTGACCATAACTTTGTTCGCATCGGGCGTCGGGTCTGAGACGGGTTTCGCACCGGCGGGCGGCTGATATAAATATCAGCCCCCCCCTTATGGTTCCTCTCGACGTTCTTCACTATTCTTCACTACTTCTCCGCTAAATCGATCAAAATAAGCACCCATGAGCTTAGAATTCGACGATGGATGTTTTAGTAGTGCACATCGGAAACTCTGGAGCGCGGATCTAAGCAGAACGTCGGCGTTTCGCCCGTGAGGTAGGCAGATTTGAGTTTTAACCCTCGATCCCATTTTTTCTGCGTTTTCTTGCAAATTGAATCCGTAGCAGTGTAGATAACGTCCTGAGGGTCACGCAGACACCTCCGGATCTCAAAACGGAACACCAGGGAGCTCTCAGCGGTTCGCGGAAGAGCCGCCGGCGCGGCGGACGGCGGCCGGCCACGCCGGGTCGGCCGGACCGGCCAGGCGGTGCCGGTCCGGGCCAAATTTGACTGGGGGTTCTAAAACCCCTGTTTTGTGTAATCCAAAGGTCCAATTCATGTGCCGTCTATGGCAATGCAACCCCGGGTTTGAGACAGACCTGTTGGGATAGATTCCAGTTTTTTTTGGACTGGGTCCATGACCCGTGGTCACGAAACGTCGAATAATAATAAAATTTTAATTATTATTCGACTTTGACCGGCCGTAACTTTGTCCTGGAATGTCTGTTTGACATGCCATCAGTGGTATTGTGACCCTGATGGTATGATGGACTTTTTGAGATGGTTTCTGGGTGTTGGGACTGAGAACGGGGTATAGGCCCCACGAGTCCGGGTTTTGGTGTTTACGGACAAACGCAGCTTTCGCACCAGGAGTCCGATTTTGATGGTTGATTAGTCGATCCTAAGTGTTTTTCCGAGAGGATCTCAATGGTGTGATCCGTTCGATTTGTTTCGGGATTGAGGCATGGCCCCCACTCGGGTTGGACTTCGGTGAATAGTACCGTTTCATCGGGTGTCCGTTATGGACGAGCGAGTAGTCGATTCCACTTGTTTTTCTGAGGGGATCGTCTTGGTATGGTTCTCTCGATGGGTTTTGGGATCATTTTTTGGGCCCTGCATGAGCTAGCTATGGTGAATGGTGCCTTTTTCAAAGGTGCTCCGTTTCAGGCGACTAAACAGCCTATCATGTGTGTTTTTTCACGTGGAATGCGATGGTGGCCTCGGTTTTGGCCTTGGAGGTGCGCAGTGTGGTGTTGTTGTGGGTCACTCGGGTTAGCAACGTTTTGGACCAGCAGTGGTTGAGGGTATTCACTTGGTTCTTTCCCACGAGGGTTCGTGTGGCATCACAACCTTCGTATAGGTTTGTGATCCTCTCAATGGGATGTTTAAACTGTTAGAGTTGTGGAATCCCTCCGGTGGGCCCGGAGCGGGATCCTCTAGAATCTTTTCCCTAGATCGGGTTCTTGGTATCGTTGTGACCACTTATTCACGTTCGGTGATCCCCTATCTCGTAGGTTAACCCCGTAGGGTTTGTGGAATCATCGGGATTATGATCCCCTACACGGTGGGCCGTACTTCGTAGGGTTGTGGCATCGTCGGGTATATGATCCCCCACTCAGCATGAGGTGTATAGTAGGGTTGCGGTATCATTAGTTATGTGATCCCCTACTCAGCGCCTGGTTTCTGTAGGGTTGCGGCATCATCAGTTCGATCCCCTACATCGCGAGTTATACCAGATAGGGTTCCAGTATCTTCGTGAACACCTTTATATGGGCGATGATCCTCTATCTGAGTGACGTGATTCTGTGGTATGCCAGATCAGGTTTTGGTATCCCCCAGAAGATCCTAGGTGTGATCCCGTATCTGTGAGAACTACGTATGCTAGATCGGGTCGTGTTATCCCCTAGTGGACCCTGGGAGTGATCCTCTATCTGTGAGCTATGTATACTGAAGTGGGTTTTGGTATCCCCTAGCAGACCCTAGTGGGGATCCCCTATTCGAAGAGTTTGGTGGTTATTTTGTTTCGGTGAGTTATCCTCAATGATGCCAACGGATGAGCATGATCTCTTGGATGAGCATCTGAGAGGTTTGTGAGAAACCTGATGGAGTGTTTCTCTCAGATGAGTGTCATCTAGGATGACAGTGACCGTGTGGTGTACTCTTCGAGTTGTGGTCAGTTGGTGGTGTTGAGGTTGGTACCTCTTGTGGATTGTTGCACGAGCTGATTATATCTGGATTGTTCAAGGTGTATGAATGTGCATACACCTGAGCTGAGCTGACTTGTTGTGTTTAGCCATGGTTGGTCATGAGATGGAGTTTCTCCCTTGTCTGGGTTCCCTCTGGCTTAGATGAGCGGACTTTTTCCTTTCAGTTGCTCTCTTTTGTTTTGGGTTTTTGGGGTGCGTACTGAGTATGTATATACTCACCCATGCACGGGCTTTTCCTGCACATGTTTGTGTCTTGTACAGACCACAGACCTTTCGACGGAGTCCCAGGAGGAACCAGAGAAGGCAGAACTTAGTGAGCGAGACTGACAGGGGTGTTTTCCAGTGCGGTGTCGAGGGAGCTTTCCGGTGGGTGTTTCTGGAAGCGTTCCCCTCCTTCAGAGCAGGCCAGATGCGCTTTGTATTTTTCTTTTGGTGGGCCCTATTTTTCCCTTTTTGTACTTCTGTGGTGCTCTGGTTTGGGATAGTTGTATGCATGCATTTTCTTTTCAGTTTTATATATCTCTGTGATATTTCATGGAGGTGTTTGTGGGTGCATGTGTACAGGTACCTTAGGCTAATTCCTCCCATGTGTGTGATAGACTACTCGATGCTGGTCGCCAGCCCCTGGCCTAGTGGAGGTAGGATTGGGGAGTCACGGCTCGAGCCCCGTTGGGTCAAGTCATGACAGAGTGGTATCAGAGGAGGTTCCACCTTTGGGATCTCAGAGCGTAGCTGGTCTAGCTATGAGGTTGGTTCGGGTTTCATTGCAGCAGTGTTAGGGTGTTTCGAGTTCGGCTTTCAGGCCAGGGACTCTAGTGTTGGTGCGGAGGCCGACGTATCCATACACTTGGACTCTGATAACCTTCCTTTCGACTCGGGACATTCGTACATTGGTCGTAGGGACATAATGGTACATGCATCACATAGGACTGGGTTTTGGGTTTCGGGATGCCTCTATGATGAAAGCCAGTGAGGGTTCGGCAGAAAGATTGTGCTGATGACCCGCCCCGTGTAGAGGTTGTGGAGCAGGGCACAGGTTTCGAGTTTGCACCTCTAGGTGGTCTGCCAGTTGAGCCACCACCTGTCGAGCAGCTGGTTGTGCTGGCAGTACAGGACAGGGTTACGTGCATGATGAGTGCGCTACACGAGTTTCGGAGGCAGCGACCTCTGAGGTTTTGAGGTGATCCAGACCCCCAGGCAGCTGATGACTGGCTTGAGGCAGTCACCCAAGTTTTCCGCCTGGTGAGGACACCTCCAGATCAGATGGTGGTCCTAGCGGTGAGCCTTCTGCATGGTTCGGCCGAGCGATGGTGGATCCTGGTGACGCAGTCCCATGATGTGGAGATGCTCACATGGGTTGAGTTTGAGCGGATCTTCAGGGAGGAGTTATATCCCGTGACGCTGAGGTCAGTGCGGATTCAGGAGCTTCTACAGCTTCGATAGGAGGGCATTACCGTGTCAAGGTACTCAGTGAGGTTTACGGACCTATCACGCTACTCCCTGGATATGGTTTGAGACCCGTTATTTAGGGATCAGACCTTCGAGCAGGGCTTAGGTAGGGACATACGGGTAGGTGTGGTTTCTTTGTGCCTACCCACCTATGCTAGAGTGTTGGAGCAAGCTTTGGTGGTGGAGAGCTTTCTGGCTGAGAAGATTCCCTCTGTTAGTGTTGGGCACATGAGGGCTGAGACGTCGGCATCTGGTAGTCGACGTCAGACTCAAGGGTCTGGACGTGGCCGACATTTCAGGAGGCAACCCCAGGATGGAGGATCTGAGGCTCAGGGCTCACAGAGCTCGTAGACTAGTTTTGGTCAGCCGCAGGAGAGGCGGTGTTATGCTTGCGACGTTCGAGGACATCTTTCCAGTGATTTTCTGACCCGACGTGCTGCTGAGAGGGATTCAGTCGATGGACCTCCTTGGAAGAGGCAGTGTCTCGAGCAAGGAGGTCCGTAGGACGGAGTACATGGTGGAAGAGCGGGTGCAGTAGGAGGAGGTGGTAGGCGGTACTAGTTCCCACCACCCCCACCCCCAGGTGGTCCACGCCAAGCTCAGAGAGCTGGTGGCCGAGGGAGAGGACAGATGCATGCCCTGGAGGCTATTGACCCAAAGGCTCCATGGTTGGATAGAGGTACGCCTTGTGTCCTCTCTACTTTCTGTAGTATTTTGATAGACACTATTTAGCGGTACCCTTTTCTTTTCCGTTGCTTGCTCGAGTTTTGTTCCGGGCGTTGGTAAGACCCTGAGTGGGTGTTATTTGGTGTGCTTCGAATGTGTAAGGAAGAGGGATCCTTCCCCCACCGAGACACGTTTTTGTGACGCGATTAAAACCGTGAGGGTGAGTCAGTGCCGCCCAAAGCGGATAGTGTTGAGGTGTGGTGGATGAGTCCCTCTGACTTATGTGTTCGGGAATGGGTGTTGTGGTTGAACTCGCTGGTGTATGAGACCCAGTTGAGAGTCCAGTCCCTTTCCTTGTGCTTAGGGATTTTCGGGGATGAAAAGTTCTAAGGGGGGAGGATGTAGCGACTCCGGTTTTTGGCCCTGTCAGACTTTAGAATATTTATAGGAATAATTCTAGAGCTAGGCGCGATGACGGCGCGTGATTCCGAGGCCTGGTGTGCCCGGAATTAATTTTATAAAAATATTAAGTATTTTTATACTATGCACATGGCAGGGGTGTGATATATTCTAAAAAGTAGCTCAGAAAGGGAATCCTAGGGCACAGTTGCGTCTGGAACGTGCCTTTTACCCTAGGCGAGGTGTAAACATTGCCGGCGCCGGCCTGCGGTGAGAAACGCCACCAGGGGCGTTTTCGTAATTAAATGGAGAAGTTAGTGTGCGAGCGTTGGATTGAATAACATCTGAACGGAGTCTCCGATAGAAAATATGAGTCCGCTGTTGCGTTTAGAATGGCGCTTTTACCCTAGGGGTTACCTTACCTTTGTACGCATCGGGCGTTGGGTCCGAGGCGGGTTTGGCGCCGGCGGGCGGCTGATATAAATATCAGCCCCCTATCGTTCCTCTCGACGTTCTTCGACGTTTTCACCGCTGCTCCGCCGAATCGAGCAAAAGAAGCGCCCACGAGCTCAGAATTCAACGGCGGACATTCCAGGAGCGCGCAACGGAAGCTCTGGAGCGCGAATGTAAGGCAGAACGTACGCGTTTCGCCCGCGAGGTAGGAAGATTTGAGTTTTAACCCCCGATCCCATTTTTTCTGCGTTTTATTGAAAATTGAAGCTGTAGAAGTGTAGATCGGGTCTCGAGGGTCATTCAGACACCTCCGGATCACAAAACGGACCACCGGGGAGCTCCAGGCGGTCCGCCGAAGATCCACCGGCACGACACCGGCGCGGCGGCGCGGGCGCCGGTGGATGGTGGCCGGCCACGGGGGTGCGGCCCGGAGGGCGGAGGCATGGTGGTCCTGCAGGGGCGTGGGCTGCGGCGTGGTGGCGGCTGCTGGACCGGCTAGGGTGGGCCGGTTCGGGCCTGCCGGACCGGCCAGGTGGGGCCTGTCCGGGCCGAATTTGACTGGGGGTTCTAAAAACCCCAGTTTTGTGTAATCCAGAGGTCCAATTTGTGCGCCGTCTATGGCGACGCAACCCTGGGTTTGAGGCGGACCTATTGGGATAGGTTCGTATTTTTTTCGGGCTGGGTCTGTGACCCGGGGTCACGAAACGTCGAATAATAATAATATTTTAATTGTTATTCGACTTTGACCGGCCGTAACTTTTTCCTGGAATGTCCGTTTGACGTGCCGTCAGTGGCGTTGTGACCCTTATGGTACGATGGAAGTTTTGAGATGGTTTCTAGGTGTTGGGACTGAGAACGGGGTGCGGGCCCCATGGGGCCGGGTTTTGGCGTTTGCGGAGAAATGCATCTTTCGCACCAGGAGTCCGATTTTGCGGTTGATTAGTCGATCCTGTGTGTTTTTCCAAGAGGATCACAATGGTGCGATCTGTTCAATGTGTTTTGGGATCGAGGTGTGGACCCCACCCGGGTTGGCCTTCGGTGAATAGTACCTTTTTCACCAGGTGTCCGTTTCGGACGAGCGAATAGTCGATTCTGCTTGTTTTTCCAAGGGGATCGCCATGGTATGATCCGCTCGATGGGTTTCAGGATTGTTGTGTGGGCCCCACATGAGTTAGGTATGGTGAATAGTTCCTTTTTCACCGGTGCACCTTTTCTGGTGAGTAAACAGCCTATCTGTATGTTTTTCCGTGTAGAACGCGATGGTGGCCTCAGTTTTGGCCTTGGAGGTGCGCAGTGTGGCGTTGTTGTGGGTCGCTCAGGTTAGCGACGTTTTGGACCAGCAGTGCTTGTGGGTACTCCCTTGATTCGTTCCCACGAGGGTTCATGTGGCATCACAACCTTTTTATAGGTTTGTGATCCTCTCGATGGGATGTTTAAACTGTTAGAGTTGTGGCATCCCTCCGGTGGGCTCGGAGCGGGATCCTCTATCATCTTGTCCCTAGATCGGGTTCTTGGTATCGCTGTGACCGCTTATTCAGGGGCGGTGATCCCCTATCTCGCAGGTTAACCCCGTAGGGTTTGTGGCATCATCGGGATTAGGATCCCCTACACGGTGGGCCGTACTTAGTAGGGTTGTGGAATCGTCAGGTATACAATCCCCTACTCAGCATGAGGTGTATAGTAGGGTTGCGGTATCGTTGGTTATGCGATCCCCTACTCAGCACATGGTTTCTGTAGGGTTACGACATCGTTAGTTCGATCCCCTACATCACGAGTTATACCAGATAGGGTTCCGGTATCGTCGTGACCACCTTTATATGGGAGATGATCCTCTATCTGAGTGACATGCTTCTGTCGTATGCCAGATCGGGTTGTGGTATCCCCCAGCGGATCCTGGGTGTGATCCCCTATCTTTGAGAACTACGTATGCCAGATCGGGTCGTGGTATCCCCCAGCGGACCTTGGGATTGATCCCCTATCTGTGAGCTATGTATACCAGAGTGGGTTTTGGTATCCCTTAGGGGACCCTAGCGGGGATCCCCTATCCGAGGAGTTTGGTGGATATGTTGTTTCAGTGAATTATCCTCAGTGATGCCAACCGACAAGCGTGATCTCTCGGGTGAGCATCTGAGAGGTTTGTGAGAAACCCGATGGAGTGTATATCTTGGATGAGTGTCTTCTGGGATGACAGTGATCGTGTGGTGTACTCTTCGGGTTGTGGTCAGTTGCTGGTGTTGAGTTTGGTACCTCTTGTGGCTTGTTGTGTGAGCTGATTATATCTAGATTGTTCAAGGTGTATGTATGGGAATACACCTGAGCTGAGCTGAATAGTTGTGTTTAGCCGAGGATGGTCACAAGATGGATTTCATCTCTCGTCTGGGTTCCCTCTGTCTGGGATGAGCGGACTGTTGCCTTTCAGTTTCTCTCTTTTGTTTGGGTTTTTGGGGTGCCTACTGAGTATGTATATACTCACCCATGCATGGGCTTTGACCGCACATGTTTGTGTATTGTGCAGACCACAGGCCTTTTAACGGAGTCGCAGGAGGACCCGGAGTAGGCGGAGCTGAGTGAGTGAGATTGACCGGGGTGTTTTCCGGTGCGGTGCCGAGGGAGCTTTCTGGCGGGTGTTTGTGGCAGCGTTCCCCTCTTTCAAAGCAGGTTGGACGCGCTTTGTAGTTTTCTTTTGGTGGGCCCTATTTTCCCCTTTTTGTACTTCTGCTGTGCTCTGGTTTGGGATAGTTGTTTACATGCATTTTCTTTTCAGTTTTATATATCTCTGCATTGTTTCATGGATGTGTTTGTGGGTGCGTTTGTACAGGTACCTTAGGCTAAATCCTCCCATTTGTGTGATAGCCTACACGGTGCTGCTTGTCAGCCCCTGGCCTAGTGGAGACGGGCTTGGGGAGTCGCGGCTCGAGCCCCGTTGGGTCGGGTCGTGACATGCATACCTCAGTTATACTCGTCAGTGCTTGAAATTATTGTATTTTATTTTTCCTTGAATGATCATCAAAGATTACATCCTTAGAGAAAATATAGCCAGGAAATGAAATCTATTGAAGCAAGAATTCACACTTGCTAAAAATTCTATATAATTCATTTCTTCTGATAGACTTTAGAATTGTGAACAAGTGATTTTCATGATCTTCATAGCTTTTGGAGTATACCAAGATATAATCAATAAATACTACTACAAATTCATCAAGATACTCTTTGATAAATCTATTCATTAGATCCATGAAAATAGAGGGTGAATTATTCTATCCAAAAGGCATTACTATAAACTCGTAATGCACATACCTTGTATGTAATGCTATCTTCAGAATGTCTTCCTTCTTCACACACAACTGATGATATATAGATCGAAGGTCAGTCTTTGAAAAATATTGAGCTCCATGAAGAAGATCGAATAAATCATCAATGTGAGGTATGGGATAGAAGATATTTAATGTTATAACATTGATCACCCTATAGTCAATGCACAACCTCATAGATCCATCTTTATTCTTAAAAAAATAACAGGGTCTCCCCATGGAGAAACACTAGGGTGAATAAATCATTTATTAATCAATTCCTCTAGTTCTTTATTTAGTTCCACTAATTTCACAATGGCTATTCTATAAGGGGTATTTGATATGGGCCATGAACCAGGAATTAAATCAATGGAAAACTCAATTTCTCATTTTGGAGGAATGTTTGGGTAAATCCTCTAGAAACACATCAACATATCCTTGAACAATAGGTACATCCTCTATTTGAACATTCCTTTCCTCACACATTATTATTCCACTCTATTCTTACCGAATAATTGAATTTAGTAGAGCTACTGGGGGTGGATCTAGATGAGAATCAGATAGTGATATTTCTACTATAAAGATATGGAATTCCTCATCATCATCAAAAATTGTAACATACTTCTTATTATAATAAATTTTTGAAACATGGTCTGAAAGCCAATCCATACTAAGGATTATATCAAATTCAATCATGGGTATGATAATGAGATCAACAGATAAACCATGTTTTTATTCCCTAATGGGAACTAATTCACAAAACATTATTTCAATGATACTTCCCTTAGGAGTTTTGACTGACAACTCCTTTGTTAAATGAAAATTGATATATCAAAATTTCTTAGTAAACTGGGAAGATATGAAATAATGCGATGATCCATAATCAAATAAAGCATTGAGAAAATTTGAGGAAACCATTAATGTACCTTCCACCACGTCATTAGAAAATTCAACCTCAGTAGTAGTGATTGCATAAGCTTGGAATTTCTCTTTTGTCCTTTTCTAAGCTAATATTCCTTAGAGCATAATACATTCATTTTTATAATGACCCATTTCTCTACATGTAACACCCTGACCCATCTTGACAGGATCTAGTACATTACTTGTGATATTGGCATGGTTAGAAGGAATGAAAATCCCGAACTAATGACCAGTTTAGTATTCTTGAAGAAACTAGATACACAGATGTAACACAAATTACATTGAAAAAGGTTACAAGATACAATACATAACAAAACTAAAAACTGAAACCACATGAACTCAATAAAAGACCTTCTCTTCATCACCTGTTGAAGGTAAACAATGAAAGGGGTGAGATCAAACTCTCAGTAAGGGTTACAAAAAGCGGAATCTTGAGTAAAATAATAAGTGAATCATAATCAAGATAACATAAACAAAAAGGAATAGTGAATAAATTAATAACTAATGCCATTAATAAGCTGAAAATGAATCTGCATCAATAGATTTTTTCATAATGAAAACCTCATGGATAATAATAATAACTAATAATGAATAAAGATAATGCTTATTATTTGGATGTCATGTATCTGGAACATGAAACCATAATACTATTGAAACATTTTAGTTCTGTGGGTAGAAAGCTGTCTGATTTTTGGAAACAAACTTGAAGGGTCTGTCGCCAAAATGTTATGTCTCATGAGACCTACCGATGCATCGAGGATATATAGAGGTCCCCACCCAACACTTCATGTCCAAATAATTTATTATACATTGATTAAATACAAGAGAAATATGCCTTTTCAATATCCGTATAGAGTAGAGTATAAAGATTCATCAATATTTCCATAATTAAAATAACTTTCCAAAATAAACACCGTATGTAAAATGGTATGTGGTTTAGACAACAACATATGAATGATATGAGATTATGGATATTTATTATCAATATAACTTCAAATTAAAATTAATTTCAAATGGGAAGTATTTACACCACAAAAGGATTATTAGGTGCACAATACAAGGTTACTCACAACAAAATAGTAGTTAATAGGAAGGCCGTTACAATAATGTAATCAGTCGAATTATATGACCAGAATTTAATAAACCTGAAATGAATCATTGATTAACAAGAATATAAATTGAATCATGTTATTATATATCAAATGGCAGAACACATATACCACATACAAGAATTAAGATAAGAATAATGAGAATATGACAGAAATGAAACTGAGATGAGAAACCCCTTACCTTTTTCTCTAGTGTGTTATTGATTTTTTTAATGACCTGAATAATAAAATTTATATTCAATAATTAATAATTACAGAACCTAATAAACATTTAATTGATATGGTATAACCTTATTATGTTCATTAATGTCCTTTTTGTTGGATTTAAGAGATTCGATTTTATTGTTTTGGAAGCATTTTCTTACTTGGTTTCATGCTTTGTTTACTTGAATTCCGGAATGGAAGTTGGTTTGAAATAGGGTAAAACATCCATAATTGTTAATATAGATTATTAGTGAAATTAAATAGACATAATTATCTTATAGTGATTATGGTTATATACCATGAGGATGACTCATTTGATGAGTTAAAATAAACACTTGAATTTGGCTTGGCAGTTTGGTGATAAATAAACTTGTTTTGTATTTTTATTCCATATTATGAATGTGTTGAGATTACAGAACATTAATCAAGATAAAATACATATATTATGATCTGGTTCAACCATATATTTTGTTTCATGACCATAATAGAAAGAATTAATGCAAATTAAAATTATATCATCCACAATGTCGGTAATTGGACACATCATGGACAATGTTTTTATTCCTTAATTAAGTGGGAAATGAGATGAATAATGATGAATAATTTTTACAAAACATTAGAACATCCAGAAAATAAAAGATTCTAGAGAATACATGCATATTGGTTAAGATGAGGTGAGAAAATAAGAAGAAAAGAAACGAATCTTAAAATGAAAGAAACTTGATAAATTTCTCACGAAAATTCGGCAGCCTAACATAGTCTCTTAAAATTTCATAAAAATAGTTTGATGAGAGGAAGGGAATATATCATAATTAATACATAATATGGAAATTAAAGGGGGATATTTAATGAAATATCCCAACACAAGACAAAGGGAATGGAAGAGAATAACATAAAATGAAAGAAAATAAAGAAAATAAAAGAGGTTGTTTACCTCTTGATCTCTTCTTCTTGAGTTCCTTCTTAAGGGCATTGGTTTTGGTCTTTTGATGAGACCAGAAGCTATAGGACGCGGGGAAGAGACTATTGAGGATTATTGGGCCGAAATTTGAGGAGCTTCAATGCTTAGAGGAGTGAAGAGAAGAGGTGGTGGTGGGAGGGCTTTGTAGTGGAGGAGAGGGGTAAATTTTGAATATTTAATTTCATTATTTTATTATATCCATCAAGACAACCAATAGTATTGTTTCATGTGACCCCTAATAGTAATAATGGAATGAGAGTTCGAACCAAGTGGCCTTTCATCACTTATGATGTCATAAATAGTGTATTTTTCTGATAAATTGAATATACGGTATTTTACCATATTTAACTATTCATCAAAAATTCAAGAATTTCAGAAAAATCCCAAAAATTCACCCCTACCATTTTTCGACGTGTAGAATTAAAAAGTGAAATCAATTCTTAAAAAATAATTTTCTAAATATTATTAATTTAATTTTTTAAATAAGGTCATAGTTAATTCGAAAAATAATAATCTGGAAGTGCAATTAGTTTTATGTGACATTGAAAAATTAATTAAGATCCCTTTATCATATTGCCTTAAGAAAATATAATAATTTTATTATTTACTATTATTAAGGGTCATATTACTATTCATATTACTATTCATAAGGGTATGTTACTATACACAAAAAATCGAGTTTGTTATATCAGACTGCAAATGACTTACTGATCACAACTCTAGATGATCATTTTTCAAAATTCAAACCATATAAGTGGAAAATTTATATTTAATGGATTGGTTTTGACTATCTCCTAAATAACCTACTGTTGTTTCAAAGGAACATTGTGTTGAACAGAATGTATTTAAGAGAAAAATACAATAAAATGTTTAGGGTGCTACACTACAATTGTAGCATTCAACATTGACAACCTATTTCTTTCCCTTACAATCACAATCTTGGTGGCCTTTTTATCCTCACTTGTAAAAAACTCCCATCCCTTTCAGGAAAGTACCAGGGTGTTTATTCCAACAATTACCATATGATGAAAATTCAACTTTTCCCTTATTCCTTTTATTTCCATTTCTAGAGAGTTTAGTAGATCTCTTATTCTATTGCTTAACATTAAAGTCACAAGACTTAGAGAATACCTTTTCTGTCTCGATTGCACATGAGACTATATCTTCATACGAAGGGAAGGATTGTGATAATAATGCTCGATGGATAAATGGTTTTAACACATAAAATAATTGATAAAACTTACTCCTTCGGTTATATATATAATCTGTAGCATGCCTTACTAAACTTGTAATGTTAGCCTCATACTTTGTGACATTCTCCTCCTCCATTTTCCTTTGACTCAGAAATTGACTTTCCATATCCACTCTATGTTCACTAGGAAAGTATTTTTCTCTGAAAATATCTTTAAAATCCCTCCATTCCATATTTGATACTTCTTCATCCTCTTTTGTGTTTTGAATTAATGACGACCATTGATATGAATCTCCTGTGAGGCAATGAACTACCATGACAACTTTTCCCTTTCACTACTCCCCAAAGCATGAAATATTTTCTCTAAGGAACATATCAATTGCTCATCTATAAATGGATTTGTAGTCCCATTTAATGTTGGTGGCCGTTGCCTCATGAAGCAGACTAACATTGATCCTCTACATTGTGGATTATGGTGCTTTATATGGGCAAGGTTATTATTTATAACCTAAGTGAGTTGTCCCAGTATGGTTATAGTCTATTCTGCACCAGTTGCATCACTAGTTCCACTATAATTATATAGAGTAGGAGAGAAATCCCTACATGGGCTATTTCAATTGATACAGTTTCCATTTTTTCCACTAGGAACCATTTCTGAACGATGACATACAGTAGATTAGTTTATTAATCATAATACATAATTCCAAACTATTAAAATACATAACATAAATTTAATAGTTTATGCGTATAACCCATAATCATAAAAAATGTTTTATTTGAGGAATTATTTACTCATAAATCCTTCATAATGGCTTGTAATGAAAATTTGAATTGTCCTAAGAATATACCCCATAAGTGTAGTAATGAAGAGTGTATCAAGGCCCGGTGTCGTTCACCTGTTCCAGTTTGAGTCTAGCTCAAAGCGGTGTTTTTTGTTTTTACCCCAAGATACATCTTTTTCAGAGCCTCCTCTACTTGCTCGTATCTATACAGGGATGCATTGCTTGGAAAATTCACAAAATCTCCAACTTACCAAAATTCTACGAAGTTCTTATATACTAATCCTCAAAGTTTATCTTAGGGTAATGTTATTTAATTAGAGTTTTTTTAAATCTAGTTTCCAAGGTTGGTACTAAACTTCATCAAATGCCAACTATAACACCCTGACCCTAGTTACCTAGAGTCTGTTCATTATTACATAACAATGTCATGATCCTAAGGGATCAAATCTCGGAAGACTTATAAGTTTATTAGCTTTGGAATTAATAGATTCAAACATAAGTTTTACATTACATTATGAAATGAAAAACAAAATCATTGTGTCTCCTTTGGACACACTCATATCCCTTAGATTATCCCTATAAGTCAGTCATAATATACTTCTTTGCATCGTGGTACAAATAAAACATAGAAATGGGTGATCTCAGATACATAGTAAGGATAACAATATTCTATAAAATTTCATAAATATGCATAAACATTTATGGTAATGTATAAGACTAAAACACAAGCCTTTTAAACTAAAAATTCAGTATAATATGTAAAATTTAAATTAAATAATATCATTTACTTATTCACGTGGATATTCTACTAGTCTAATAATCACATGTATTATCAATTTCTAATTTCATAATGATTGATTGCATAATGCTGGACAACATAACCATATAGTCAAGGCCTCATGACAAGACTAAAAATAGTATTTTTTAAGTCCTTGTTCCGAGAAACTAGTTTGTCTCATGAGACCAACCGATACATTGAGGAGATATAGCAGGCTCCACCCGTCACTTTCTAAGTTCAATGCATTCCACATACGAAAAGGTTGAAACATAACATATACATTTGTATTAAAAATAGTATATGAAATGTTAATACTTTATCCATAAACCATGAATGGTAAAAAAAATAACACGTCCAAAGTAAATCATATTACAAAACTTTCAATTCAATATGAGATATCATATCATAATAAATAAACTTCAAAAAAGTGTAAAATCAATCAAAGGATGTTGACATAGATGAAATAAAAACTATTTGAGAGAAATTTCTCTTTCTATTATGAAATCTCTTAAAAGTACTATAATTGTAAAAGAAAACACTTATTTATAAAATATTATTATAATATTGTAAGGGAAGCTTCAAACATGTTAAAATGGTGGAAAATATCCGCACCCGCTGTATAAGTTAAAAAAACATTCTTACCTTAATTTTTCAAAAAGGTCATAAAGTAACTTGTTTGGAAAATGACAGAAAGATTCTTTTAATTTTTTTTTATAAAAAGTCAAACAAGGGTATAAATGACTTTACCCCATATTCTAGAAAATAATTTTTTTGAAATGCATTTTTAATAAACCGAGTTGAGGATGATAATGAATTCTCAGTAGATGCTTACGTATAAACAACCTCGGATAATAAAGAGATTGTAAAATTAACCTTTACCTTGTACTTTTACTTAGTGAAGGTCACATTAACCTCCTGTATAATAGTTAAATAATTTTTTTATTAAATTATAAAATAACCTAATACATAAATATGATATCATATATGATATTCTAATATTGATTTCTTAAAAATATTTTAGTAGTATCATTATTTCAGGTGTTAACTAATTCATTTTACTTTATATGTTTTGTGCCATAAGTCATGTTTGTTATTGATAATATGTATTTTATTCATAACCAGAATGATATTATGTTTATAAAAATTATTTTTAATCATAAAATGAAAATTATTCTTGAATGGTTACGATAGGGAATGAATCTCCTTGCGTTCGTGGAGACGGTAATCCGTACATTCGCATGAGCGACAATATCATTATATTTATGGTCAAATAGAATATAATTGGATGGTATATTACATATAAAGAATCATTGAAATGTTATATTTATTTTTAAATCAATTATACTCAATTTTATACCCATCCAAATAGTGAAGTGTTGAATAAAAAACTACACCATGACGTGGAGACGGTAAGCCGTACGTACACACGTATGGCGACTTTGTCATTTATAGGATGAATTGAATAATTAATATGGTTGTACCATATTTATAATAACATCAATGTTTGTAGAAGTTTCTGGATTTATTATTTCGTTATGGAAACAACAAATAAATAAGAAGTGGAAGAAGAAAAGAACATTGAAAGAGGTGACGAAATTATTATCTCTTCTTCAGGTGATTCATTTTGATTTGATCAAAAGGATCCTTAGGTTGGATTTATTATCAATTTAAGTTCTCTAGGTTGAATTTAGGGTATTTAGGAAGATATTGGAGGAGGTTTTGGCCGTTAAAAATTGCTTTGGTGGTGTGATTTTGAGAGAAGGAAAAGTACCCTTTTATAAGTGAGGTGAGGGTCACCTTAGGAAAAGTTTAAAATATTATTTTATTAGAAAATAATTTTCCGTTTATAATGGATATAAATGGATTTATTTCTAGGATAAGGTGGGTATGGGTCAAAATAATTTCAACCAATAGGTTTTAGATAAGTTTAGGTCACAATAATAACCTTATCTTAAAGATTTAACTCTTAGTTAAATAGTTTAACCTTTACAATGTCTTCTTGTATTATTATATTACATCGTTAAAAAACATAGTATAAATTGAAAAGAGAACCCCAAGTTGTTCATTAATTATATATATATCATTATATAAGTCCTTTGGCCGAACCATAGATTTTTAGGAATATGATATCATTTAATAATATAGTATTTGTTTTAAAAACTCATTTATGTCAATTTTGACACTATTTAGTATTTGGTTTTTTGAGAAAGTCAAAAAAACTTGATTAATTAGAATAAAATACATTAAATTAATTATAAAATGTCATATTTTTCTAGAAAATCAGCGTAATTCATCAGAAGTCTCGATTTAAATTTATTTGGATGTTTATAATATCAATTATTTTAATCTTTCATTAATATGGTAATTACTACATCATCATAGTGACATGAATAAATTTAATTATTTAATATATAAAAATTATAAATAAAGTACCATGATGTATAAATTATTTTTATATTAATAATGAATATTTATAGTCTAATTTAACTTATGTATAACCCTATATTAAAAATGGATTGTTTATTAAATTTTAATTTTACACTTTTAACTCTTCTTTAAATAAATTAATAATAAATGTCCTAATCTAATCCATGTGGGTAAAAAAGGATCATATTTTATTCCTAAGATTGATTTAGGTCGAAATAAACTTATCTAATAGAATTATGACATGTATTGGGGTAACTATAATATCATTTTTACCTTTAATTACCCTATTTACTTTTAATAGTGGTAAATCAAATTCAATAGTTACTATTACCCAAATATTATTTTCATCCCATTGAACCAAATTTTACTTAATAATGTAAACTGTGTCTCTTGGATTTTGGAAATGAAATTTACAGAAGCAGTAAAAGTATATTTTATGCAAATTTGTAAATGTGCTAAGAAGGTGGGTAAAAGACATTAAAAAGATCAATAAAATTATATATATCTAATCTTATTTTAAAATGTATCTAATGTATTAAATTTAACTTATATAGGTATTATGTATATATTTTGATTTAAAATAAATTTAAATTAAATAAATAATTACTTAAATAAAAAGTTAGTTTTAAACAATAACGCAGTGTTTTTCACTATTCATCAAAAATTGAATGTTTTCTGAAAAATACAAAAAATTCACCCTAGGATAATTTTGATATTCCGAATCCAAAAATGAAGACCATTTTGAAAAATAATATTCATTAAATTTCAAAAAGTGGATAATATGTTTTAAAATGGCTAATTTGATTGGTCGTAGTGTGTTAGAACTCGAAGTTGCATGCAACACAAGATATTATATTATTCAAAGAGAATCATATTGTGTAATATTGGGGTGTTATGTAGAGTATCCTTAATGATAATTGAAATGAGATGTTTTATTGAGTCAAGATGAGTGAGGCCAAAAGATGAAATTCCATGGTAGAGGAATAAAGAGGTATAAAAAGGGATAATAATAATGGAAGGGATAAATGGTCTATATTTACTGTCCCATAAGTGTACATAAGAAGCATCTAGAGATCCAAAAAATTTGATATAACCCATACACCATGATAATTTTCCTAAAAAAACGTTTTCTTCAACGAACAACTTGTGTATGGGTTCCAACACAATTAATTAGTTCACTCTCTCCCTAAATTCCCCAGTCATTAGAGTAATTTTCAAATTACCGACCAAGAATTTAATGTTTGAATTTGGCTAATTATTTGAATAAATCCTTGAAAGGTAATATTTAATAACATTAGTGATATTCTCTCTGTCACTCTTATATTTATTCAAGCATTCTCTAACCAATTTATAATTATGATCACCATGTTTTTTTAATTGAGAAAGTTATTCTTGATGATAATATGTAAGAAACACATATATAAAACTATACCTCCTCCCCCATAATGGTTCAAATAAAATCATCATCAACCTAGTAAGGAGCATGATGTGGATCACTATAAGTCCAAGCGCTAGAAAAAATAAGTGACTCCAATATCTCCAAAAGAGATAACTGTATCATTAAAAAAATCCCCCTAATTTACAACACGATGGATCAAATTTCATCCATATGATCATCTAACCTCTAGGTATAAATTTATAGTTCATTAATTTTAAAAATAATTTTATGTTGCATGTCAGAAATGAACAATGAGAACATACAACTGGTATTATCTTCACTAAGTTTTATTTTTTGAGGTGGATCTAATTTGAGCATTCCTATGAGATCTAGAAGAAAAAATTTCTTAAAGTCATACAAATATTATTTTGTCACATAATTTATAGGAGGTTTAGGATAATATTGATGATATTTAACCTTTTTTTATTATAAATGAATCCTCATCATGCCCAATTTACTCATCATTATATCTCAATGTAATAACTACCAACTATTCTACTTGATCAATCGATTCAATCAAGGATCCCATAGGATCATTAAATGAAACAAAAAGGGAAGGTCCACCATGATTTTGTGTACCACCCTAATCATAATATATACTTGAATCATCAGAATATCGATTAGAATCATGATAAGTGATTCCCAAAAACATTGATCCTAAAGGGTGCTCTCCCTTATATGGTACCTCATCTTGAGTGTTTTCTAAAGTAACTATATCAAATCTATGATCAGATTCTTGGATAAATTAATCATACTGATTAGAACTAGGCCTTACCTCACTAGAAGACTCACATGATTTTGAACCACTCTGAGAAGGGTTGGAATGTTGTTCCACATATCCATTATCATCTACATCAGATCCATCTGACACACAAATACTTCTTTTAGAGACTCATAATAAGACTTCTTTAACTAAGATTCATTTCACACTTCCCTCTCTTTAGATTCATCACATTGATTAATAATAATTTCTTTGTTTGGAAGATAAATTGTAGGTTTGTCTAATCTATAAGATATATTTTTATTATCTAAAACATCTGGGTCACTTCCCCCTTCCACTTAAATATGACCAGATACCTCTTCAATATCCATTACTTATTTATAAGAATTTTACCAAACTTACTCATTATAGGAATACACCACTAATTCATTTGGATCCAAGAAAGGGTCATCTACATATCTCAGTCTAGTATTGTAATCAAAATGCTCAAATATTTTAGAAATAATGTCATTATCCTACAGTAATTTCTATAACCAAGGATTTAATTTTACCTTCATACTTCTTTCATGTTTCTTGACTTAATAAAAAAACCCCACTTCTTGGTATCCTCACATCAACTTCTGATATAGTGCCCTTTTATTCTAACATGGTTTATATCATTTTAGGATAATCCAAGTAGTTTTACATAGATTATAGTTTTAAAAATATCTATCATATAAATAACTAGATATCTACATAGGTTAATATTATATCCTTATTTCATAACAAATAATAAAAATATATATTGATACCTACTAATACTAATGTCCCCATTTTTTGGTACAAATAATATGATGAATAAACCATAAAAAAACTGAAACTCTCTATATAATTCATCCTTTGGTTGTTTTTGAAGGATTTAATTTCAAGTAAACTACATACAACCATCCTCAACTAAAAAACCTTAACCATTGGGAAATTAACCTTGATAATCCTCATATATACTTTGGTGATGAAAACTCAAGAATCTGGACCACTACTTTGATGAAAAGTAAATATTCCTTCCATATATCATTGTCTCAATTACACATTTAATTTATCCAAACAAGACTTTGTATAACGATAGAAATCATGAACCAACCTTAGATAGAATTTTTTATCATTCTTCATGAATCATTTAACACATCAATTTCCACAGATTACTTTCGAAATGAGAAACATTCAAGATAAAAACCATGTGACATCGATTTCTTTTTCATGGAAGATAACTCCCGACATGAGCATTAGATTACTTGGTTACACTATATGAATATATTATCTTCTTTACATATTACAAGGATGTGGTTCATCTAGAAAAACATCTGGATAATTTTCACACACATTTTAAGAAAAATTTGAAAATCGATATTCAAATTCATAGAAGTTTGTGAGAGAAGGGGATGGGTTTCAATAGAGGAAAACATGAAAATAAGATCCTTAGACTCATATTTATTGAAATATATCATATAAGTATTTCAAAATTGGAAAATATATTTCAATACATATAATATATTTTATAAAATTTAATAAAAATAGTAATTTTAATTTGAGGTTAGTAAGAGTAAAAACAAGGAATGGTATTATATGGTATCATAGATCCCTATGGTATTGCACATGGAATCATGAAATGTAGATTTTTATGGTCTCAAATCAATGGTACCATTCTAATAGTAGAATATAATGATTGTATGTTAATGGTGGATTATCATGGTTATGGGGATAACAATAGTATTTCTTACAGTTTATCAAATAACAGTTGATTCTAACAGTAGATTATGCATTGTAGTACCATTATAGAGAATTTTATTCCAAAAAAACACAATTTTAATAAGAAAATACTAATTAAGGATTATCAGTCCAAGTTTATTTTTTATATAGGTTATTATCTCATTGTTTAATGGATTATTGATTATATTTGAAACTTGATACTCAGTACATTTGAATTCAAGAGTTATATCACATTTTTAAAATTATTTCTCAAAAATTAATGTCTTATATCATGATGTTTCATCCTATAAAGATATATTGGATTCCTAGACATATTTATCACACATTAATTATCACAATTTATTGGGACCTGTTGAAATTTATATCTATGGTCTAGTAAATTTTTCTTCGTCCATAGAATCTATGAACAATAACTCCCTATCGCTATGTACTCAACTTCAAATGTGGATAATTCCATAGAGTTTTATTTCTTACTACACCATGGAATTAGATAATATCCAAAAAATAGACATGCTCCATAGGTTATTTTTCTATTTGATATAAAAACACTAAAATCAATCTCTTAATAACTCACTAAATCAAACACTTGTCCTTTAGGATAAAATAGTAATATTATTTTCAATCTTGAACTTTTTTCAAAAAAATAAATCTGTAATTAATTATGATTCATTTTAATTTTCTAGAAAACTATATTAAATCAACACACTAAACATTATATATGTTTTTCTAGTAGATATGTATAGTAATATTAGAATCATATATATAATAGTGGTTTGATCAATTTGTTTCTCAATTTCGTCATGATCCAACATATAGGTAGTACTCCTGGGAGTATCACTACTATTATTACAATCCTTGTTAAATTTTTTTAATATAACTCTAGTGTAATTTATTTGATTTAAAATAATTCTAAATTTAGTTTAAGAAATATGAAAATCAAGAAATTATTTAAACTTACCCAATAAACTAATTTCAAATTCACATTACATCATTTTTTTGAAAATTAGTACACAATGAATTTCATGAAAATTCGAAAATAATATCATCAACCCAATTTTTCACTATTAAAACATCTTTTTAAATTCTTTCTATAAAAAGTAAGGATCAACTACACATTTTGAAATTTTTTTTGATATTTAAAATGATATGATCCATTCATACCATGATCTAGGAGCATATTTTAAAGAATATAATGATTTAGTTAATTTAAAAACATATTTTTTAAATTAGGGGTTTTGAAATCTAGGGGGTTCATCGAAAAAAATCCTAAAAAATATAACCATTTAATAATTACCTATTGAAAACCATTCGATATAGTTCTAAATTAAAATATACTTCTGGTGTAGGAAAGATTCTGATGGAATCCAGTATAGATACCAGAGAAAAGGTTTTCTCATAGTAAATAACTTATACTTAAGTATATCCACATATAGCTAATGTATATTTATTTATATTTATATTTCTTGACTCAAATTTATTTATTGTTAAAATTAATTTAGAATAAATAGTTAGGTAGTACTGGGATCTTTTAACTAATTACAGAAATCCATTTATTTCAAAATGATTGGGATATTCTTTTATTTATGTTACCCATATTTCAGCATCTATTTCATCAGTGATGTTATTATGTTTATTCTCTCATAAGAATTATTGATGTTTAACCTAATTTAAGAGAATCTCTTGTATGAGTTTTATTATATTGGTCACCTAAAACTGTATCTAAGGGATAATATCAATGTATTCTAATTTAATTAGGGAGATAATTAATGGGTACCTCATTATCTTCTACAAATTCAGGTGCAAAATTATCATCAAAACTAGAAACAATTTCTATAGGTTAGACAAGTTTTTAATTAGGTTTGGCGTAGATATATAAACTTGAAAGGTCATACTCAAGGATTTATAAAGAGATCTTAGTCTCATATGGTTTCCTCTCAAAAAATTTATCATGTTTATATTCCTCTATAATCATATTCCTTTTGTTAAACACCATCTATGATTTTATAGTGATATAATTTTCCAGAAATATTCATTTATTTATTTTCAAAGAAATCATTTTGAAATTCTATATTGTATTGAGTATAAATATGTTTTATCCAAAAAATATAAAGAAATTAGGATTTGGTTTTGTAATATTAAATATTTGATATGAAGTCCTTTTTAAATAATGTCTAATTAAAACCCTATTAATTATATAAAATATTTATTTACTACTTTTTTCCAAAAATAAAAATATAAAGCATACAAGTTAATCATAGTCCAAGAAATATCTTCAAATGTTCTATTTATTCTTTTTAGCAATATTTTTTGTGGGGCTCTATGGGAAAAAAGTTATTAGTATTTTCTTACTGGGAGAATATTGTTTAAAACAATTTATTTTCAAACTAACATCCATTATTAATTATTATGTTTTTAATTATTATCCCACTAATATTTTCTATAGATCTATCATGTTTGAAAAAATATTAATGAGAATCACTTTTAGAAGAATGGAATAACACCCATGTATATGTATAATAATAATCCAATATAACATAATAATAATTTTTTCCGCTAAAAAAGATATTTTAGAGGGTCTAAACATATCCTTGTAAACCCACTCTAATGGTTGAGGATTTCAGACTTCTTTCTTTTATTTGAATGTTCTTTTATACTAATTTTCCTTTTGAAAATTCTTAACAACTATAGTTATTGGGAATTATATTTTGGATAGATACCTATGAAATGTTTTACTATTTAGTATTTTAAGGGATTTTACTTTGCAATGACCAATTATCCTTTCCCAAAGTCATGAATCATTGGGAAAGGAACCCAAAAAATAAATATTTTGGGAAATTTTTTTAGAATCTATAGTATAAACATTATCATTTGACATGGTAGTAAAAACTAAAAAAAATCGAATAAAAAACATTTAAATAATTATTTTTACACATAACATGAAAAACATCCTAAAAATTTGAGATATTCTAAGAATATTATATTTTAGTCATTCTAGAAATTATAAATTTTAAATTAAAACATTATTAGAGTTTTGGATATGATGAGACTGATTATCATCACTTTGTAACTATCAATAAAGGTTTCATGTCCACCATCACCATTGATGATATTTTTGATGCTCAATTATTCACCAGTCGTATTTATAGAGCATCCACTTTGTAGATACCGTATATTCCTAATGAAAATTTTCAAAAGGTATCTTATAAAAAATACTGAAATAAAAAATTTCATTGGTACCCATATGTTCTTATATCTAGAGATGTTAGTAATAGTTCCTTTAAGAATGAATTATTTAATAATTTATTTATTATTATAATACCTTGGTATTTATAAAATTAAATATTTTATTAGGACCTTTATAATGGAGAGTGTTTAAAAATTTGGAAGAATATAAACTTGGAATGAAATTATTTTTATTAATTCTATTCTATATTGGTTGGAATCCAAATATTTTAATATATATAGGAGAATTTATCTTATAACTCATTTGAGTCAGGATTTTCATATGATTAGTAAACCTTTCAATATCCTTTTTTATGTGGGTTATTTGAGATCTTAAGCTCATAATTATCTTTTAAAGAATAGGCATTTACTCTTTTTCTATAGCATAATTAGTTTAAGGTGAGAATATGAAGCATGTTTCTTCATTAATTTTTTATATTTATCATTAAATTAATTAAATATTTATTCTAGAATTTTACAATATATTAATAATTTATCAATGGGTGTATTTTTTGTATCATTTCCTTTTTCACAATGATTTGAAACCTGATCAGGAGACTCAGGAGAAAAATGCACCACCTCGTATGTGAATTACATACTAGATCTATCATTTTTGTGTTCCCTTATTGATTTTGGATCACATGATTGTTGGATCAATTTATAAAATGTAGATGCTCAATTACAATAGGGGGTGAATTGTAAGTATAAAAAAGTTATTTTTTAACCTTAAGGAAAAATATGTTTATCATGGTTAAACAAGTTAAATTTAGAAGACCTATTTTAGTTTTACTAAACAAGATTTATAGGTTTCAGAAATATGATTCCAGAAATTAAACTTAAGGAATGTTTACACGGAAAATATTATACCTTAAAGCATATAGAATCATACTTATCAGGGTATATAAAAGTGGTAAGAAAGTATAAAAATGTTATAATTTCTTCCTTTATCAAAATAAAAAAAAATAAACTTGAAACAAAATAAGTAAAAAGTATGAAAAATTTTAACCCAGAGAATAGGGTATCCAACAACTTTGGATAAAGGTCCCTTGATTTATACTTTCAAGAACGTATGTGTTACCCACACTAGGGTAACCCTCAAAAGGAATATCAGAATATGTATTTCTATCTCTGCAAGCCCTCAATCTTTAAGTTAGTCGACAACACTGCCTTCTTATCCCCAGAATTCCTCATACTTTAAGGTAGATGGCACATCTGCCTTCCTATCCCTTGACCCCCTCCATTTCACTTAGCAATAATTAGAGTCGCACAAATAAATTTGAACAAGATGTTTAGTATACACAAATAATGAGAGTCTCTCTCTTTATAAATCACTTCAATAGCATGTAATCTCTAGAGTAATAAACAGTCTATGAGCTCATTCATATTACCTCATATTTATATGCACAAAATAAATAGTAAGCTCCCTCTTCTAAGGGTCATTATTTTCCTTTAATCTTAGAGGGACCTATACATGTGTCACTCAAACAACGGTTAGTTAGAAACATATTGTATGACATTGTTTCATAACAAGATTAAGGAAAATGAATTTTCTTAACCAAATTTGTTTTTTCAGAGTCTAAGGAAAAAATTGAATTCAGAATCTAATAAAAAACATTCAGATTCTATAAGATATGGATATTCAGTTTCTTTTTTAAAATGAATTTGGAATATGAATTCTATAGATTTCAAAATCTAAATTCCAAAGAATTCGGAATCTGAATACTAATGAATTTGGAATATGAATTATAAGTAATTAAGAGTCTAAATTTTAGAGAATTCAGAGTCTGAATTATGAGGAATTCGGAGTGTGAATTCTGATGAATTAGGAGTTTGAATTATGAAGAATTTGGAGTTGTAATTCTGAGTAATTGTGAGTAGGAAATCCGAGGAATTACGAATCTGAATTTTGAGGAATTCAAAGTCTGAATTTGGAGGAATTCGTAGTCTAAATTCTAATGAATTTGGAGTCATAATTATGAGGAATTCAGTGTTAGAATACTAAAGAATTCAGAACCCGAGTTTTAGAGAATTTAGAGTCATAATTTCAGAGAATTCAAAGTCTAAATTTCAGAAAATTTAGGGTCTAAATTTTAGAGAATTTGGAGTCTGAATTTCAGAGAACTCGAAGTATTAATTTTAGATAATTCAGTGTGTGAATTTAGAGATTTCATAACCTGGATTTTAGATAATTTGGTATCTGAAAATAGAATAATCTATATCTAAGGATTTATAGGATTCTATGTTTTTAGAAGTAAAAATGAATTTTATACATAGGAATAAAATGAGTTAGATTTAGAGATATTATGAAATGAACAATGAAAACAAATATAAGGATAAAAATTTCCTTATAGAAGGGAAATTTTCATTATGAAAATAATTCTTAGGAAATATATAATTTTCCTTAAGATAAAGTGTTTGTGATTTTAAAAACATAGAGAAATGGAAAAGTCATAATGAACCCTTATTGACACAACAATCTCCCCCCTTTTGGAAAGCACAAACATCCTTACGAAATAGAATATAAGGTCATAGAATTTTTATTTATGAACTAAAATAAAATTATCTCCATTTAATTAAGGATCATGGTGAATAAAACTAAATCCCCTTAGGTTTTTAAATCCACAAGGATCATATTCTTGAATTCCTTAATGAGTTTTTTTATTTTTCTTGTATAAGTAAATCTTCTTTGATAAAACTACCCCTTAGGTAGACCCCCTTTACTTAGGGAATTATCTTATTTACATAATATTCTTTTTATAATTCCTTTATCCCCCCTTTTGATTTTCAAAAAGGGGTAAAGGGAATATAAAAAATGGTACCTAAAATATTAGAATTATACAAACAAACATATGAAGAACAACCAAAATTTTCATTATGATTGGAAAAATTTGTACAAGAAATGGAATACAACAAAAGTTCAGAGTTAAGGAAAAAAATTATCTTTTTTTTCCCTTTGGTATAAGATTTTTAACAATGGTCTTCAACTTCTTAAACTTCTTATGATCCTCTTAAAAATGTTTGAGCAGTTGATACTGATCTTCATTTTTCTTCTCCAGAGCTTTGATCTTTTCTTCCCGAGACATAAGAGTTTCTCCATGAGTCGTCAAAATATCTTCTTGCTTACTGATCTTTTATTCAAACTCAATTATGAGATATCTTTCCAATTTTTGATTCAAGGCATATGTATTAAGTTTCCCATTCAGATCCTTGTCTTCATGCTTTCATGTTTTTTTTCAAGATTGAGTTTCTCATTGAAACTTGTAGTATGTATTTTGATCTCGATATATTCAGTATCAAAAGCATCCTAAACATTATCTTGAAAATCATAAAATATTATCAAATATTTAATTTTATTCTTGGACCACTTCGTAATTTCCTCTCACGACCTCCTATGATAATCATACCCAATATAGAAAGATTTAAAATCAGCCTCAGCCCTGACAATTTTTCCCATAAGCATGGAAACAAAATCCGATTTATGATTAAATTAATGATGAAAAATCTAAAACCTCGGGTCAATAATTGGAACCAAAAGAATTGTATCAAACAATTTTTTCAGGGACTGGACAACAAAATCATGACCCAAAGAAGACGATTCTGAATCATATTCTCTTATTGGTTAATATTCTTTCTCAATTTCATCATTTTTTGTTTTAGAATATCCACCAACATCTTTCTTAGCCACCACAACCTTCTTAGGTGTATCAGCTAACACTTTCCTTCCTTTATCATCTCTCGGAATGATCTCAACTACCTTTAGTGATTCATTTGCACTATTTAATAATTGGAAATTATTATCTTCCTCAAACATTTACTTTTCAACATCTCCCACCAGGCCCTCTGGTTGAACCAATTCATGGTGGCGGATTTCTTCTTCTAATGGTTTGTTTACTTCTTCCTAACCCTCTTCTTCTTTTTCTGGGGTAGAATGTTTAGAATATTTGTCCTGGGAAGTCCAGATCGACAATTTCTCATAAAGACTCTCCTTATCATGATATTCTTCAACTTTCCTTATCATATCATCAGTATCATCACATGATTACTCTTATTATACTTCCAAGTCCTCTTCCTACACAATATTTTCCTCTTCATTAGGTTTTGGAATGAACATTTCCTTTCCCAGAGTAACTGGAAGTGACTCTTGTAGAAGGGATTCTGGTACCTAGATTTGTTTAGAAACATTCTTAGTATCTTTAATAAGAGCTTGAACTATTTTATCCTCGGTCATCTTATTCTTTTCCATCTACTATTTTTGTTTCTTCTTATACTCCTTAGTTGCCCTAATCATTAAGGATTTTTCCTCATTAGGGTTCAAGAAAAAGCTAGGCTCTTCACCCTTCCTTTTCTTATTATCTTCTCTTCACTTAGCAACAAATTCATCCATATAAGTCTTTGGATTCGTAGATTTTGGAGGTGCTGATTGGGTTTCTGGAACTACATGAGTTTTTTCTTTGGCTTCTGGTTCTTTTTACTTTCTCTTCCTTTGAAACTTTTTGGAAGTCTCGTCCACATCTGGCTTCTTGGATAAGGATTCGATCTCTCTTTTAGACAAGTCATAAAATTCACTGGATTTTCCATTAAAGCCAAACTTCTTCCTTTTTAGCATACCATCACATAACAACATAACCATTAAATTACTTGGCTTAGAACTACATGGAATTTTTAATTATTCTAGACAAATGACTATGATTTTGGAAATAATAGCTGGATACATAATCATCTAAGATTTAAGAGTCCCATTCTTGACATTCAAAATTATAAGAAGGACATACTGCACTAGATTAATCTTCCTGAGGACTACCAGAAAATCAAGAATGTATATATCACTTTTCTTCAAGTTATCCTTATCAACTTTTCACGGAATGAGAAATCCATAATCAAATAACTTTAGAATCCTGGAATTTGTAGAGAGATGGAAAATCTCTAGTGTATTTACCCCTGATAAACCGAGGCACTCTTCGACATTCTCCTTATCAATACTTCCTGATATATCCCATATCTTGTGGGTGCAGAAATCAGTTTCCCCCTTCATAAGGAATTCCAATTATGTTGGATGATATACTGTATGAAATAGAATAGGTTTTCCAATTACTCTTAAAAGAAAATGTATATCTTCCTCCTTTATTAAAGAAACTTATGGTCTCATAAAATTATACCAGCAACTCCAGATACACTGGGTCCTGTCGCATTGGTTTGGCTACACATATACTTTCCTAGACAGTCTACTTGATATTCTTCGAGATAAGAGAATCGTAATTAGATAATAACTTCAGATATACTGACATCTCTATGAAGATATTCGATTCAGAACCTTCCATAACTGACAACATTTTTTTGAGGGGATGTCTCCAAAGACAATTGTATTTGAGCGTTCCAAAAAATTTGGAACGACCCTTATGTAGAGAGATAGATCTTCGTCACGAAATAGATTGAAAATCTATGTGGGACAACCATTGGGAGGGATTTATATAGGTATCGAGGAAATGGTTCATATTACTAGATTGATCCATTCGTTGAAAAAATATTGATAAGATATGATGGTTGAGATGAAAGAATAAGAAGGATTTTGGTAAGTTCTGATCTTTTTAGATTTTTAAATAAAAAATTTGGATTTAAGGAAAGTTAATCCGAAATATTTTTATAAATAAATATAGAAATAACAACAAGAAAAAAATAATTATAAATTCATTTGTAAGTAAACATACCTTACGGATTGCTAGGAAAATTTTCACTAATGAGGAAAATTCTTATTGAAAAAACATTTGATTTTGGAAAAAATTTCTTAAAGACGAAAATATTAGATTCCAGAAAATTTTGTTATAGAAGGAAAATTTTAGATTATGGAATTTTGGGTTCTAGAAAAAAATTTGATTATAAAAAATTTTGGATAAGAAAAATTTTGAATTTGAAAAATTATGATTTTTTTATAAACAAGAAAATGTACTCCCCTTATGAAAAGGAGTTACTAAATATAAGAAGACGAGTTTCAAAAAGAGATAATATAGAATATTACCTTATAGTTATCATTCCTAATTTTTGTTTAATATATTTATATCTATCAAAGCATAATGATATTGTAAAAATATAAGCAAGTTGATATTGCATTTATATATAATGAAGAATTCCATATCCTTTGAGTGTGTGATCCCAAAAAATGTGATGCCTAATATCTATGTGTTTTTCACAAGAGTTATGTACATGGTTTTTAAATTTTGAAATGGAACTAGTGTTATGACACAATGTATGTGTTTCGGTAAAATTCATGCCATAGTATGTGAGTGTGTGTTGCATCCACAACATTTGAGCACAACAACTTCCAGCTGCTACATATTAAGCTTCAGCAATGGAGAGTGCTTGTAAGTATTTCTTTTTGCATGAACAAGAAACTAATCAATATCATATGAATTGAAAAGTTCTGAATGTACTTTTCCTATCCATTCTATATCCATAAAAATCAGTATTCAATTTTTTTTAAAACAAAATCATTTCCAAAAGTATAAAACAATCCTAAATCCATAGTTCCCTTTAAATAAGAAAAATTATTTTCATTGCTTTAAATGAGATTCCTTAGGATTGGATTGATATATTGCACACAAGTATACTTAAAACATTAAGTCTAGATGACTAACTTCCATGTATAGTAAACTATCTATCGTAACTCTAAAGTATGTTTGATCTACTGGTTTCCCAATGTCATCAAGATCAAGAAAATTTAAAGTAGCGATTGAATTACTTATACTTTTAGTTTTGTAATATTCATAAGTTTTTAAGAAGATATTTAATATACTTATGTTTGGATATGTAAGTTCCTTCTGGTTTTTGAGAAATTTGAAAACCTAGGAAAAATGTTAACTCACCCACTATACACATTTAAAACTTGGATTTCATTGGATTCACAAATTAATAAGTTAATTATTTATGAGTTGAATCAAATATAATGTTATCAACATAAATTTAAGCAATCAAAAAAAATTCTTATCTTTATTTGTAAAAAGGGTTGGATCTTCAATTCCCTTAATATAGTTATTTTGTACAAAAAATCATGTAAATCTATAATAACAGGATCTAGGGGCTTGTTTGAGTCCATATAAAGCTTCGGTAAGTTTGAAAACATGTTCATGATGTTTTGTGTCTTTAAAACTAAGAGGTTGTTCAACCTAAATTTCCTCTTGAACATATCCATTAAGGACAGAACATTTTACATCTATTTGAAAAAGTTTGAAATTAAATAATTCTAAAAAGGAAAGTAAAATACAAATAGATTCAAGTCTAGCTACTAGAGTATATGTTTCTTCAGAGTCTATTCCTTCATGTTGATTATAGAATTTAGCAACTCATCTTTCTTTATTTCTTACAATGATTCCATTTTTTTAATCACACTTATTTTTGAAGACCCATTTTACTCCAATAAAAGAGGTTTCTTTAGGCCTTTTAACCAAGGTCCAAACTTTGTTCCTTTTGAATTCATTTAAATCATCCTGCATGGATTTTATCCAATCATCATCACCTAATTCTTCATCAATGCTTTTTGGTTCTAATTGGAAAAGGAATGCTAGATGTTATACTTCATTTCTTAGAGAAATTAAATTCCTTACAAGTTTATTTACATCACCAATGGTACTATCCCTCGGACGATTCTCGAGAAAAAACTGATTTGGATTTTGTAATACCTGTTAATAAACATATGGTAGAAAATATTCTAGGGTAAATGCTTCAGTAATATTTTATTGAAAATTTTCCATATCATAAGGATATTCTATGAAGGGTTTAATATTAGGTTTTTAAAACACACCTAAAGATGTAGGTTGGGGTTGTTTAAAAAAAAGGATCAGTTTCATCAAATTTAAAATGTATTATTTCTTCAATAGTACAAATATTTTTATTAAAAACTCTATAAGCCTTAGAAGTTGTAGAGTAACCGAGGAAAATTCCTTCATCAGATTTATGTGAGAATATATGTAAATTATATTTCTTATTTATATTGAATATTTTGAAACCAAATACCTTGAATTTGGAAAGTCTAAGTCTTATACCATTCCATAATTCGTAAGGGGTTTTGTTAAGAAAAGGTCTAATAACACACGATTTATAGTATAACAAGAAATAATTATAGCTTCATCCCAAAAGTGTTTAGCTATAGAATATTCACCCAACATGGTTATAGTTATCTCTTGAAGAATTCAATTTCTTCTTTCAACAAAACCATTCCGTTGAGGAGTTCTTGGAGCTGATAATTTATGAGTAATGCCTTTTCTACAACCAATGCTTCCAAATATAAATTTATAAATTCTCCTCCATGATCACTATGAATAGTTATCAAAGAAAGGATTTTTTTCATTTTTAACATGGGCTATAAAAATTTTGAAATAAGAAAAAGCTTCAGAATCTTTTCTAGAAAATAGACCCATGTAAATCTAGTGTAATCATCAACCAATATAAATACACAATATTTTCCTCCAATACTTCCAGTTTGTGTTGGAACAAAAATATCTATATGCACTAACTGTAATTCATCCGAATTTGAGGCTTCACCAAGCAATTTAAAACATTATTTATACTACTTTACAAATTGAAAAGGATCATAGAATTCTGAAGAATCAAATAAAATATCTAGTAGATCCTTAAAAAGTCTTTTCTTTTAGAGTTTTCATGGGTTCCTAATGTTGAAGTGTTATAACCTTCTATTACATAACCAATATTGATCTTCCATTTCACTAAGGCAACATAGATCTTGTCTCTTAAGGTCTTTTAAGTTTAGTGTATATACATTTTCTTTTCTATGAGAATAAATAATAAACCCTTCCTTGGAATTGTGTAAAAAGCATTTATCATTCCTAAAATTTATAGGGTATCCTTCGTCACATAATTTAATTATGCTAATGAGGTTGTTCTTAAGACCCTTAACAAATAAAACATTTGAAATTAAAGTTTTTTTAAGAATAAAAATGTTACCTATACCAAAGATTTCTCCACGAGCATTATATCCAAATGTTACCTTTCCTTTTTTTATTTTGATAATCTTTTCAAAGAAGTTTTTGTTACTAGTCATATGTTGGGAACATCAACTATCTATGTACCATGTTTTGTTGTTGGTACTATCTTTATTTTATTGAAAATAAAAGAGTTGTATTTTCGGAATCTAAATTTTCTTGGATCCGAAAATTCCAGAAAGTATGATTTTAGGAATCCACATTTTCTTAGAAAAACAATCTTTATGAAAACCTAAATAGTGGGTTCTTTTTAAAGAACAATTTTTCTCCCAATTTCCACCACACAAAAATTTATTACAAAATGAATCACTACGAGGAACAAAATAGTTATTACTAAAAACTAGTTTAGAATATGTATAACCAAAACTAGAATGATTACGTAAAGGAATAATTTTCAAATATATCTTGTCAAAGTTTTCATTACTAGAGGTGATGTTTGATAAGAAATTCCTTAAGGAAAATATTTCTGAATTTATTTTAATAGCCAATTTTTTTTCATGAAAAGAATTAGTTTTAGAACATGAGTTAGTCTCTAAAATATTTTTCTTATAAATTACATTTTCAAGATCCTTATAATGTTTATCCTTTTCAGAATTAACTTCCTTATGGTTTTTAGAAATAATTTCAATGTCAAAATTTTTTTGATCAAGAAATTTAGAATGATATGATACTTCTTTTGTTAAAATAAAAATTCTATAATTTTATTTTTCTAACTTATTTATTATCTTAAAATTTTCATTGACAGTAAGTTTAGAAAATCAGGATAATTATTCAAATAAAGGTAATGTATTATCTTCTGATGAGGTAGATTCATCATCTAAAGATTTATAATAATCTTCATTAGAAAAATTTCCATTTAAAGATATATTGGTTAGAGATTTAGAAATGTGAACCTTATCCATTAGACAATGATTTTTAATGGGTAGTCTGGCTAGTAGACCAAGATTCTTCTGAAAAGAAGATTCAAAGTATGAAGATTCATCTGATGGGTCACCATCACTGGCGCTTCATATATCATTATCCTTCAAGACATTCTTATCCTTATAATTTTAATAATTTTTTCTATTCTTCTCATAATGTTTTTCCTTCTTATCATTTTTCTTATGCATAGGACAATCCAACCTTATATGCCCTACTATTTTGAATTCATTGTAAGTGACTTACATGTATTTCTTATCCTTTCTTTCTTTCTTATTATATCTATACTGAAATTATTTATTTCCAACTATCTTTTCCATCCTTCGAGAAAGATTAGCTATCTCATTCTCAGAATGTCCACTTTCACTAGATTCAGATAAAACTGTGACTTTCTTAGACATAGATCATGTAACGATTTTAGGATTATTGGATTTTGTAGTAGTAAAGGCTACAATTCCATTTACATTCTTCTTCTTATTCATATTAGCATCTCTTTTCATTCTGGCTTCATGTTTAATAATATTTCAAAAAAGATCATCAAGAGTAATTTGAGATACATTTCTATTCTCATCAATAACTGTTCTTTTTGATTCCCACTCATTCGGCATGATGTCAATAATCTTTTCCCCAAGAGATTCATCATCTAAACCTTTTTCTCCCATAGATTGTAGACTGTTGACGATAACCATAAACCTTTGTGGAACCTTACATTTTGGTTCTCCACAAAGAAATATAAATCCATGATATTCTGATCTAAGCATAGATCTTATTGTTTCTATAAATTTAGATATACCAAAATGTGTAACTTCAAGTTTCCTCCTGGTACAGTTTGCAGCTTCACAAGGAGATATTTGACTGTATATATTCCTGGTAATAGAACACAACAATGTATTTTGTACATTGTAATTTAAATGGCATTCTCATTTCTCTTGGTTGGTGAAGGTTTTAACTTCCTTTTCAGGAATCTAGTAATATCCAGTAACTATAACAAATTTTCCAGTTCAATATTAAAAACAATTGTCTTCATTCTATCCCTCCAATACTCATAATCATTACCATAAAAAATAGGTGGTCTAGTAGGATTTATAATGTCAATTGAACCGAAATTCATTCATTCCATTCTATAAGAAAAATAATTTTAAAAAAAACACGTTAATAGAAAAGGGTTTCAAACAAAGATAAAAGTATTAAAAGAACTTAAGCATGAAAATTTAAGCAAGAAAAATTTAGAACAATGAATACTTGAGAAAGAAAAATTATATGTGAATATAAGTATTTTAGAGACCTACTTTGATACAAATTGTAGGACCGGAATATGAAATGTAGATTATCAATTACAAGATCAAGGGGGGTGGGGGAGGGGCTGAATTGTTAGTTTAAAAACATTCATTTTTAACCTCAAGGAAAACTATGTTTTTAAAATTTAAACAAGTTAAACTCACAAGACCTCTTTTAGTTCAACTAAATATTTTTTCTAGGGTCTAGAAATATGATTTCGGAAATGAAACTTAAGGAAATTTTACAAAGAAAAGATTTTACCATAAATCATATAGAATATTACTTATTAGAGTATACAAAAGTGATAATAAAGTATAAGAAGGTTATACTTTCTTCCTTTATCAAAATAAAATTTAAATAAACATGAAAAAAAGAGTAATAAGTATAAAATCTTTTAACCCAAAGAGTAGGGTATCCAACATCTTTGGATAAAGGTCACTTGATTTATACATTCAGGAAAGTATATATTAATCATACTAGGGTAAGACCTCAAAACGAATATTGGAATCTGTCTTTCTATCCCAGAAATCCCTCGATTATTAAGGTATTCAGAACCTCTGTCTTCCTATCCATGGAAGTTCTTGAACTTTAAGGTAGGTGAAACCTCTATCTTCATATCCCTAGAAGCCCTCAATTGCACTCAACAACAATCAGAGTCACACAAATAAAGTAGAACAAGATGTTCATTACACACAAAGAATTATCATGTATCTCTCTAGAAATCACTTCAACAACATGTAATATCTAGAGTAATCAACAGTTGATGAGCTCATTCAAATGATCTCCTATTTATAGGCACAACTTCAATAGTCGGCTCCCTCCTCCAATAGTCATATTTTTCCTTTTATCTCGGAGGGACCTATACACATGTCACTTAAACAACGATTAGTTAGAAACAGACTATTTTCCATCATTTCATAACAAGTGTAAGGACAATGAAGTTACTTAACCAAATTTATTTTTCAAAGTCTAAGGAAAAAATAGAATATAGAATCTACAAAAAAAACATTCAGAGTCTATAAGATATGGATATTAGGATTCTACTTTACAATGAATTTGGAATATAAATTCTATAGATTCTGGATTCTAAATTTCAATGAATTTGGAATCTGAATTTTGAGGAATTTGGAGTCTGAATTCTGAGGAATTAAGAGATTGAATTATGAGAAAGTGGGAGTCTGAATTCTGAGGAATTCAGAGTCGAAATTATGAGGAATTCAGAGTCTGAATTCTAAGGAATTAAAAGTTGTAATTATAAGGAATTTGGAAGAATTTGTAATCTGAATTCTGAGGAATTCGGAGCTTGAATTCAGAGGAATTGGGAATCCAAATTATGAAGAATTCAGTGTCTGAATTTTGTGGAATTGGCAGTTCAAATTCTATAGAATTTAGGCCCTAAATTTCAAAGATTTCAGAGTCTAAATTTCATAGAATTCAGAGTCTGAATTTTAGAGAATTCGGAATTTGAATTTCAGAGAATTCGAAGACTGAATTTTAGAGCATTCAGAGTCTAAATTTCAAAGAATTCAGATTCTAAATTTCAGAGAATTCAAAGTCTGAATTTCCTAGAATTCAGAGTCTGAATTTCTGAGAATTTGGAGTCTGAAAATAGAATACTCGATATCCATGGATTTATTTTATTCCTAGGTTTTAGAAGTGAAACCGAATTTTAGACTTAATAATAAAATGAGTTTGATTTAGAGAGATTATTATATGAACAATGAAATCAAATATAAGGTTTAAAATTTATTTATAAAAGTGAAATATTCTTTATGAAAATAATTCATAGGAAAAATATTATTTGACTTTAGATAATGTGTTTGTGGTTTTCAAAACATAGAGAAATGGAAAAGTCATAAGGAAACCTTATTGACTCAATAACGATATATCCTCGGAGGAACTCCTTATGGCTTTCATATAATTTTTATATATTTTTAATTTTTACTCATACTTTTTTTTATTTTAACTTGGTATAGTCTGTATTAATGTGTCTTCTTCTCTTTCACTCATAGTATGTTGTTTTATTTATGAAAAAAATCCTCTTTCCACCCATTTATTCAATTTAATTTGTTATACATACCTCTAAAATTTGATTTCATTAATAACTTATTCCATTTATATAACATATTATATCTTATGGATCAGTGATCCATATCTTCGTCATAATATAATGATGATTCACTATCCCTGGAATGTTCAACCTTGATATTTCATTTTTTTCTATTGAATAAGATGTATTTAAGGGTACTAAAATTTAATTTTCTTCAACATCTTATTCTTTTTTCACATTTAGTTTCTCCTCATACATAATGTACTTTCCAAAAAGCTATTTCACTAGAAACTTACTTATGTCACAAGATTCCCTTATGGAATCCAAGTTTTTTCTCTATTTTTTAGGTAAATGTATGAGATGTAACATTAATTGATCTTTACTATCAATGGTATTTCAAAGAGAAAGAAATGATATTTCAATCATGTTTACCCTAAGATACATATTAGAAATATGGTATTCACCTTTGATCTCAATTGTATAATATTGAATATTTTTAGTATTTAAGATTATTTAATTATAATTGGTAGTTTCTTCATTAGAAATACTAATTATATCACAAATCTTGAAAGTAATTGTGCAAGAATATATTTATTGAAGTATTCATCTCATAAAGAGAAATATCAAACATTAATAGATTTAATTTTATAGTTATATGAAATCTAAAGTCCTGCAATTTCCATGTAATTTTTTTTAAATAAATGGAAATTTTACGAGTCTGTGAAAATTGACGACATATGATCCCGAGGACCGGAGTGCCTGGAATGAATTTCTGAACTTTTTTTTGGGTACGTTAGTAAACGTGCAAGAGGGTTTTCCTAACTTTTGAAATGATGATCAGAATTAAAATCTGAGGGCACCGTTGAACTCGCAACACTGATATTCTCTTCAAGAGACTTTCACCTCGATAGTAGTTAGTCGAGGGTGGAAGTTAGTTTTTGGGGTGTCTTGAAAGAATAAAATAAAAATAAAATTGTACAACATTTAATTTTTATTTTATTTGTGAAAACCTCCACGTGGAAGTTGGGAAGTGGGGACCGCCAAACCTTAACCTCCCATGAGAGGTTATGGTCGTGGGTACCACCCGAGCATAACCTCCAATGAGAGGTTATGGTGGTGGGGACCAACCGAGGCCTAAATCTCCCCAACTCTCTCTTTAAGGTGGAGGAGCCTATTGAGTTTCCTCCACATTAATTGTGCCAACCCTCCTTAATTTATTATTCCAACCCTGACCCACTTAATTATGCTAAGTAATTAATTATCCCAAGTTGAATTTTATGCCAAAAAAAATAATAGAACTCATAATCTATTATTTTGTGGGCTATCATATCATTTGGCTGGAATTGGAGAGAGGAGGAGCTCTTGGAGAAAGAATACCAATGAAGAACTTCTTCTCCAAACGAAGAACATCGATCTCAACTTGAAAATTATTCCTCAGGACATCCTCCAGCATGAGAGATCATCAATTTAATATTGTCTTTCCCTACCCAATGACTTTGTCTCCTCCCTCGTGATCTCCATCAACGAAAAAACCGAGGTAGGGGTTTATTTATAAGTGATTTTATATTCCCATGTTCTTCTCTTCTAAAACAATGAAAAAGAATCAAATCTCTATTTTAGATTGATCCTAGAATATTTTTATTTTGTGGGATAGGGAATGATTAAATTGTGGAAGCATGAAGGGAGGGTGTTTGAAGTGTTTCCCCTTAACTGTTCTTAATATTCATGTGATTCAACTATAATAGCTGCTTGCTATAGCTCAAATACAGAGAGTACATGACAAACTAACATGGCACGTCCTCTTCGTAATTCTTATGTTGAATTGTGTGTTCTTCACAATTAATGAAGACGTTGAAGGCAACGACACCGCTGCCCGCAGCCTCCGCCGCTCCACGCCGCCCTGAGAAGAACTGCCCTTTCCATGCCACCCCGGGTCGATCCACCCTCACCATGACCCTCCTAGAAACCGAACCGCTGCCGCTGTTCGCTGAGCCGCCGCTGATCGGGCCGGGCCGCACTACGGGCCCAGTCAGTCCGACCGGGTAGGACCGAACCTAGGCCCACTATGACCCATTCACTTTCTTTTGTCTATAACATTGGCACCTAATGTCTTTTTGAAGAATCGTCAGCAGAACTGTAAGTCTTTTAAAGATTTGGTCCATTTGAGTATACCCCACTAAGATTTGGTTTTATATGTGGAACGGTCAGGTTGGATCGAGCACAAATCCAACAGGGCCCCTAGGACTAAAAGGCCAATAACTCACAGACTGGGCATCAGATTGACTTTCTGTCTTTTACATTGAGACCCCTATGATGTGGTGGACCTTTGAGATACTTAATTATGGGACTTAGTGTCAGTGGAAGTTTCTAACCATGGATTGGGAAGAGGTTTCGCCAATCATGATACGTACGGAACCCAACGACTGGATGAGACTTGATGACTGATGACCGTTTCGACTCAGAGTGACTTGACTGGCCTAGTGGGGAGTGCCTTGGTGACATAAAAGACCCACAGTGGGAATATCCTTGGTGACACGGCAGAACCATGGTACTCGACAGGAGGAGTACCTTAGCAGGCTACGAGGTAGTGCACCTTGGTGATACGAAAGACCCACGGTGGGGAGCACCTTGGTGACACGGTAGACCCCCTATACTTGAGAGGAGAAGTACCTCAGCAGTCCAGGGTTAGTGGGAAGCACCTCTGTATGACGTGGCAGGCCCACTGTACTCGATAGAGGAGGAGTTCTCCAGCAGTCGAGGTGTTCAACGTTGTGACTTAGAATGTTACATAATACTACCACTAGAATAAATCCTAGTGTGAGCTGAGTCAGTACCTCTGTGTTTTTTCTCATGATTGAGATGGATTACATGATAACTTAGGTATATGTATGGGCATATACCTATGTAAGGTTATTTGTTTATTTCATACTTTTTGATTTATCCATGATGGATTTTTTGAGACCTATATGGTCCCGGGGTCCCTAATGAGTATCATTATACTCACCCCTAAATGGGCTATTACCTCACCTTGTTGTGTTCTATGAAGATGAAAAATAGTGCTGACTGAGGCTGAGAGTACCGGGACTGGACGGTACCTGGAGGTGGACCACATGACGTGTCAATATGCAGAGGAGACAGGTGGATGCAGAGTGCTAAGGAGGAGATCTGGACTTACCCTTCAGGTTGTAACCTTGAAGGACGATCTAGTAGCTGTCTTTTCTCTTTATTCAGTTGTATCATATTTTAATTGTACATGTACCTTTACTTTTGGGCTTGTTTTTCGGCCCCTTTTACTTTCAGTACTCTTTTGGTTATACAGTTTTCTTGTGTTTGTACCTTACATCGGGCTTGGTTACGCGAGTTTTCATGTTATAAAGGCAATTCCTTCATATATATAGGTAAAATTCCTTTTGGTGCAAGTCGACAGCCACTGTCCTATGGAAGGCCAACTTCGGGTAGTCACGGCATAGGCCCCGTGGGACGGGTCATGACAAATTGGTAATGGAGGATTCAGTTATACTGTAGAACTTAGGACTCTGATATTTCTTTTTAATGACAATAGTTTTTTGTGTAGTGATTGTGGTTATTAGTTTAGGGAAACTAGTGTTGGTGTGGCGGCCGACGTATCCATGCATCAGGACCCTGACTTATGATTTCTGACTCAGTGCATGAAAACACTGATTGTGTGTGTGTTTTTAAGAGTTTTCTTTTTGATCTCTTGAGTCAGCTCACCAGGTATAACTTTTTGACCGTGGAACACCAGTTTCCTTTCAGGATGCCTCCAACAAGACAACCATCTAGATTTGTGAGAGTACCACACACTGATATCCCACCGAGAGATGAGGCCTCGGTTCAAAGCTCTCTTCTAGTAGATGTACCAGTGGAGGCACCAGTGGTACCATTCCCCGTTGGGCCACTAATGCCACCAGCCCCAACAGCAGATGGTGCACGCCACTAGAGAGTGTTTCATGAGTTCCAACGCTAGAGGACACCTAGGTTTAGGGGAAAGATGGAACCACATGTGGCCAAGGATTGGATAGAGGCTATGGTGAGAGTCTTCCGATATGTAGGGACACCATCTGATCTCATGGTGATTCTTTCCAATAGCCTTCTACAGGAAGCAATAGGTAGATGGTGGAGCTTGATCTTCCAGGTTCATGACGAGGTGACGCTTATCTGGGAAGACTTCAAGAGCCTGTTTCGAGCAATGTTTTTCCCATCGACTCTTTATGTAGTGCACATACAAGCGATTCTTCATCTGCAGTAGGGCAGCATGACTGTAGCTTAGTAATCACGGAGGTTCACTAACCTCTCACACTACTCTACAGATATGGTGCGAGACATATTCTTCATGGCTCAGACCATTGAGTAGGGGCTCAGACGGGAGATCAGGGCTTCAATAATCTCACTCTGCATCCTAATGTAGGCATGGGTGTAAGAGAGAGACCTATTGGTGGAGAGTTTCTTTGCTGAGTAGTCACTAGCAGTGATACCCACTACCAGTCATCATGTAGCAGAGTCTTATACAGCTGGTAGGAGACAAACATTAGAGAGGTCCAAGAGGACCAGACCTACAGGTGGACGACTGCCTGACTTAGGATCAGTTGTGCGGGGTACCCGAGGCAGAGCCAGTCATACTGGGAGTGGAAAGTGTTACACAAGTGGTGGGTAGTGTCACATGGCTCATGACTATCTGACCCGCCATACAGATGATCAGAAGATGGTCGATGGACCATCCAGGAAGAGACATAGGTTTGACCGAGGAGGTCCTCAAGGAGCCGGAAGACATGGTAGGGGAGCTGGCTGTACAGCTGGCGGTGGGTGACGATTTGAGATGTTACTTCCACCACCACCAGAGGGTCCACCCTGACCGCAGGGAGTACGTGTACTAGGGATATCTCAGCTCCAAGTAGTTGCGGCCTACATTTATGGTGCTCTAGAGATGGTTCGAGGTACGATTTTTCTCTACTCCACCTTAGCTATAGTACTTATAGATACATGTGCCAATAATTCTTTTATTACTACTGACATCATTTGGAGCTCTGAGATTCGTATGGAGTCATTGGCTCTATCCTTACGTCTAGAGACTCTTACAAGAGCAGATTCGATGATTATGCCCTAGTGCCGGCAGTGTGAGCTTACTCTAGGAGGCAAGAGCTTTGGCTGGGATCTCCTAGTAGTAGCATCGAGGCCTTACGAAATCATCTTGGGTATGGACTGGTTATCTACAGTCCATACTCAGATTGACTGTATTAGGCAAAAATTATGGTGTGTCCACATGGATGGGACCAGGTTTACCTTCATCGGTTAGAAGGGACCCTTTTTAGTGTAGGATGGATTTACCCAGAGGAGAGTGCAGCCGATCACTCCTCAGTTGGCTAGACATACCCTAGAAGCTGTTGATATGGAGAGTCCGAGGTATCCTATAGTGGTGGACCAATATGCGGATGTTTTCCCTGATGACGTTCCGAGTCTTCCTCCTCACAGAGAGGTGGAAATTTACATTGATTGGTACCTCGAGACGACGCCGATATCGACACCAGCATATTGGATGGCTCCCGTGGAGATTCCTGAACTACGGGTATAGTTAGAGGAATTGCAAGAGAAGGGATTCATTCGGCCTAGTGTTTCTTCTTAGGAAGCCCCTATTCTGTTCGCCAAGAAGGAGGATGGGAGCATGAGGCTTTGTATTGGCTATCGGGGATTGAACCAGAAGACCGTGAAGAAAAAGTACACACTTCTGAGGATTGAAGACCTCTGTGAACAACTAAAGGGGGCATGATGGTTCTTGAAGATAGACCTTAGATCAGGCTATCACCGGCTTAGAGTACGAGATGAGTATGTGCAGAAGACGACCTTCCGGTGTTGGTACGACCATTACATGTTCTTGTTTATTCCATTCAGTGTGACCAATGGTCCAGTAGTGTTGATGGGACTCATGAAAATGATCTTTCAACCACACCTTGATCTCTTTTTAGTGGTCTTCATTGATGACATTATGATCTACTAGACTACTGATGAGAAGCATTCCTATCATTTGCGGGTTGTACTGGACACACTCTAAGAACACCAATTTTATAGTAAACTCTCAAAGTGCCAGTTTTGGATCCGAGAGGTTCACTTCTGGGTACATGTCATATCAGATGCTGGAGTTGTAGTGGAACCAACAAAGATTGAGGCGGTACTTTCTTGGGAGCCACCTAGGAGTGTGATGGGGGTACGATGTTTCCTGGGTTTGGTTGGATACTATCAGAGGTTTGTACCAGATTTCTATATAGTTGCTGCACCACTATCAGCCTTGACGAAGAAGGGTAAACCCTTCATTTGGTCAGAGTAATGTGAGTGGAGTTTTTAGGAGCAGTGCAAGAGGCTGACTAGTTCCCCCCATCTTGACGATTCTAGAGGAGGACATAGGTTACATAGATTACTGCGACGCATTAGGGACCATAATCACATGTGCACTGATACAGGAGTGAGTAGTGATCTCATATGGCTCTAGATAGCTGAGAAAACTTGATCAGAACTACACTACCCATGACCTAGAGCTAGCATCAGTGGTCTAATCTTTGAAGATGAGGTGGCACTATCTAATGGGAGAACGTTTTACCATGTAATCTGATCACAATAGTCTCAGGTATATCTTCTCTCAAAATAACCCGAACCTGAGAGAGGGACGTTGTATTGATTTCCTCCAAGACTATGACTTCGAGATAGTCTATACTCCTAGGAAGGGGAATGTTGTTGCAGATACACTCAGCAAGAGATCTGGTATATAGCTGCTAGGTGAAGCGACGGAGCAGCTTGTAGCTTTACAGATATCCTTTGTTGATAGAGATAGAGAAGCTTTTCTACAATCTCTTACAGTCACTCCCCCACTTCTTCAGTGAGTCAGGGAGGCACAACGTGGGGACACTGACTGTGAGACACGACATGCTCAGATATCTACAAGATAGGCACCTGATGGATTTTATGAAGGTGGGGGGAATGTCATCCTCTTTAGAGGAAATACCACGGTACCAGTGTCACTTAAAGAGGAAGTGTTGAGGGTGTTCCACACATCCCCTCTAGTGGTATATCTAGGATTGGAGAAGATATATCAGGGCCTCCGACGACAGCACTAGTTGCCGGGAATGATGAAAACAGTTGTAGAGTTTGACTCTCGATGCCTCAATTTTCAGCAAGTGAAGGTGGAGCATCAAGTACCAGTAGGCTTGGTTCGGCCCTTATAGGTCCCAGAGTGGAAGTGGGATGGGATATCCATGTACTTCATGATATGAATTCCATGTACATCCAGAGGTCATGACTCTATTTGGGATATCTTCGAACGACTCACCAAGTCAGCCCACATCGTACCGATCAGAGAGTAGGGTTCAGTAGATATATTGGGACACATCTATGTGAAGAATATTTTACGATTACATGGAGTACCCTCGATGATTATCTCCGATCGTGATGTACGTTTTACTTTTCGGATATGGAAAGGGTTGCAGAAGGCTTTCGGGATGCAGCTTTGTTTGAGCGCCGCCTTCCTTCCTCAGACGGATGGCCAGACTCAGCAGACCATTCAGACCCTCGAGGATATGTTGCGTTCTTGTGTCCTAGACTTCAGTCAGAGCTGGGAGGATCACTAGACTTTGGTGGAATTTTCATACAGCAACATCTATCACTCCACCATAGGGATGACACCTTTTGAGGCGTTGTACGGGCGACCTTGCAGATCAGCTTTGTGCTTGAATATCCCAAGGTAGTCAGCACTAGTGGGACTAGAGATGGTATGAGCTACCACAGAGAAAGTGCAGATCATCCGGGAGTGGATGAATACTATAGTGAGTAGGTAGAAGTCATATGACGATAAGAGATGGAGACATCTAGAGTTCGAGGATGGCCACCACGTCTTTGTACGGGTCTCACCATGATGAGGTCTACGGAGATTTGTTTGAGGTGGAAAGTTATCTCCAAGATTCATCATACCATTTCATGTCTTCAGCAGATATGGTGAGGTGGCATACCTCTTAGCTCTTCATCCTCAGTTGCACCAGGTACATGACGTCTTCCACGTGTCACAACTGAAGAGATACATGCATGACCCTTCTCACATCATCGACCATGGAGATCTAGACATCGATGATGTGGAAACTTTTACAAAGGTTCCAAAAGATATTGAGGATCGACAGGAGAGGGTCCTTCAAGGACGATCGATACCTCTGGCGGGAGTTCTCTGGAAGCATGAGAAACTCAAGGAGAGCACATGAGAGTAGAAGGCTCAGATGCGTGCTCAGTACCCCCACTTGTTTACCTAGTTTGAGTTGTGGCTTATGGGGACGTAGAACCCTGAGGTGGAGAGAATGTAAAGATCCTTAATTTCCATGTAATCTTTTTAAATAAATGAGAATTTTACGGGTTCGTGAAAATTGATGGCACGGGATTCTGAGGCCTGGAGTGCCCGGAATGAATTTCCGAACTTTTTTTTGGTTACATTCAGTAAATGTGAAAGTGGGTTTTTCTAACATTTGAACTGATGCTCAGAATTGAAATCGGGGGGCACCTTTGGACTCACAGTTCCAGTATTCTCTTAAAGTGACCTTCTCCTCGAAGAGAGTTGGTCGAGGGTGGAAGTTAGTTTTTGGGTTTTTCTTGAAAGAATAGAATAAAAATTACATTTAACACCATTTTATTTTTATTTTATTTGTTAAAACCTCCATGTGGAAGATGGGATATGGGGACCGCCAGACCTTAACCTCCCATGAGAGGTTATAGTGGTGTGGACCACCTGAGCACAACCTCCCATGAGATGTTATGGTGGTGGGGACCACCTGAGGCCTAAACCTCTTCAAGTCCCTCATTAATGTGGAGGAGCCTCTTGAGATGTCTCTACATTAATTGTGCCAACTCTCTTTAATTTATTATGACAACCCTCCCCCATATAATTATGATAAGTAATTAATTAACCCAATTTGAATTTTATTCCAACAAACATAATAGATATCATAAGCTATTATTTTTGGGGTATCATTTCATTTGGGTGGAATTGGGGAGAGTAGGATCTCTTGGAGAAAGAACGCCAACGGAGAACTTCTACTGCCAACGAATAATGCCGACCTCATCTTTGAAATTATTTCTCGAGAAATCCTCTAGTGTGGGACCTCTTAAATCGATGATTCTCTTTCCCTCCTCAATGACGTCATCTCCTCCCTCAAAATCTTCATCAACAAACAACCTGAGGTAATGGTTTATTTATAAGTGATTACCTATGTTCTTCTCTTCTAAAACAACGAACACGGATCAAATCTCTAATTTATATTGATCGGCGAATGTTTTTATTTTGTGGGATTGGGAATGATTAAATTGCAGAATCTTGAAGGGGGGGGGGTGTTTGAATTGTTTTCCCTTACCCGTTCTTAATATTCATGTGATTCAAGTATAATTGCATCTTTCTAACCCTCTAATGCGGTGTGTGTGGGCCAAACTAACATGGCCCGTCCTCTATGAAATTCTTGTGTTGAATTGTGTTTTATTTGCAATGGATGAAGAAGATGACGGCGATGAAGGAAACAGCTCCGTGACCCGTGGACTCCGCCGCTCCGCGTCACCCTGGGCTGAACCGCCCTCACCGCGCCGGCCCGGGCCGAACCGCCCTCGCCGCGCCGTCCTGGGTCATGCCGACCTCGCCGCGCCTCTCCGATCTGCCGAGCCATTGAACCTCCGATCCACTGCCACAATTCGTCGATCCGCTGACTACTGGGTCGGGCTGGGCCAGGTTTGTCCCACTGGGCCAGACCGATCTCGGACCCACGATGACAAATTTACTTTCTGTTGGCCATAAATTTGGCACTAGACGTCTGTTTGATGAACCGTTAGTGGTGTTGGATATCTTGGAAGGATTTGATTCCTTTGATTATACCCCACATAGATTTGGTTTTGGATAGGGAATGGTCAAGTTTGATTGAGCCTGAATCCAACTGATCCCTGAGGACGAAAAGGCTAATAACTCACAGACTGGGCATCCGCTTGATGCACTGTCTATTACGTTGAGACCCATATGACACAACAGACCATTGTGATAATTCTTCGTGGGACTTAGTGGAAGTTAGAGTATTGACCTGTGGATTGGAAAGCAGTTTCCTCAAGCGTGATACATACGGAACCCTGCGACTGGATGAGACTTGACGACTGCTGACTGTTTCGACTCAAAGTGACTTGACTGGCACAGTGGGGAGTGCCTTGGTGATGCAGGAGACCCACGGTGGGGAGCTCCTTGGTGACGCGGTAGACCAAAGATACTCTACAGAAGGAGTACCTCAGTAGGATATGAGGGGGAGCACCTTGGTGACTTGGCAGACCCACGGTGGGGAGCGCCTTGGTGACGTGGAAGACCCATAGTAATCGACCGGAGAAGTACCTCAGTAGTCAATGGTTAGTGGGAAGCACCTTTGTGTGATGCAGTAGGCCCACTTTACTCAATATAGGAGAAGTTCTTCAGCAGCCTAGGTGTTCGACATTGTGACTGGGAATGTTACTTGATACTACCCCTAGAATAAATCCTGGTGTGAGCTGAGTTAGTACCTCTATGTTTTTCCTCATGATTGAGATATATTATTTGATAACATAGGTATATGTACGGGAATATACCTATGTATGGTTATTTGTTGATTTCATACTGTGTGATTTATACTTGATGGATTTTGTGAGACTTAGAGGGTCTCGGGGTACCTACTGAGAATCGTTGTACTCACCCCTGAACGAGCCATGCCCGCACCTTATTGTGTTGGATGTAGATGAAAGACAATGTTGACTGAGGCTGAGAGTACTAGGATAGGACGATACCTTGAGGTGGACCATACGGCGTGTCGGTACATAGAGGAGATAGGTGGATGTGGAGTTCTGAGGAGGCGATCTGCACCTACCCTTGAGGTAGGAACCTTGGAGGATGACCCAATAGCTGTATTTTCTCTTTCATTAGTTGTATTGTATTTCAGTCGTACTTGTACCTTTACTATTGGGCATGTATTCCTGACCCTTTTACTTTTAGAACTCATTTGGTTATACAGTTTTCTTGTGTTTGTATCTTGTTGTGTTTTTGGTTACGTGAGTTTGCAGGTTATAAAGGCAATGCTTTCCCAGATTTGGGGAAAACGCCTTTCTGTGCTAGTCACCATCCCCTGCCCTATGGAAGGCGGGCTTGGGGTAGTGATGGCCCGAGCCCTGATGGATGGGTCATGACATGAAATATTTGTGGAATCACTCTAATATTTTCTAACAGGTTTAGGGAATTCACACATATATTTGATAACAATCCAATTTTAAAACCACATGATCTATATATGAATTTTCATCTTACTATTTCATTGAGAATAATAAGTTCCATTAAAGCAATAAGGTGGATTAGTAGTAGATCCTTATTGTATATTATTATCCACAATGACAAATAATTATATATAACATAAATTTATGATCGTTAAATATAACTAAATCATAGTAAATAGATATTTCTAAACTCTTTTGTTACTAAATTTTAGTCAGAGTGGACAACTCAAGAAGGGTGTTAATTGAGTTTCCAATATAATATATATTTTTAAAAAATAAAACTAAATCTTCCATTTTGATAAAAAAATCACAATTTTCAAAATTAGTAGGTTTATATTATTTTATATTTTCAAAATATTCTATAAATATTGATAACATGTCAATTAAAATATATTGGAAATTATTACAATTTTGGAAACTAATTTAGTAATAAAAAACTCATTTTATAAAAAACCAATTAATTTATCAATCAGAGTTCATTTTTGTTCAATAAACTATATTCAAAAAATATATTTTGTTGGATATCATGAAAAATAGACAAATATTAGTAAAGGAGTTCCAAAATGTTTGGCATAGTGGAATTTAATGAGGGGTTCAATCTCATATTGAGACAAAATCCCCACCAAATATATTTCACCTAATTCAATGAATTTTATTATATAATAAGATGATCTACAAACTAGATTGGAATTTACATGAAACATCACAAAAGGGTTTCTAGGAAAAAAACATCCATAATTATGAATGAGATAAAATAATTTTAGGTCCCACATGAACTCCTCAACTATTATTTGTGGGAATATAATGATGAAAATAGAAAGTGTGTATGAATAAATCCACAATTTAGTATCGGATTCAGGTTTCATGGATATATAGAGTAATTATAATCTAAATTCAATGTTAAAGCTTAAACAAAAAGCGATTTTATATTAGCGATGAGAAAATATGGTGTAGTATAACCCATATGGGTTTCGTTGTTTATGATTATCTAAAATTTAGTGAGAACATTTCACTAGTTTTTCACTAAAGGTGCAGTAAAAGAAAGTATTATAGATTTTTTGGAAGTTCCTTTTGTTCTTTTCCTTTTTAGTTGTTATAAAATACTTTTGACTCTTTTATATATTTACCATGCATCGTAATCACTTCATTTTTTTTCATGAGGGGGATCTTTAAAATACATAGAATTCTCTAAGATTCATTAACCTATTTCAAAATAACAGTAATATAATATGGATCCATATAATGGGAAAAATAGCTGGAAATGCTGACTATTTTAATTAAGTGTTCCATTGATATATTTTAAGAATAATAATTCTATAATCTAGGTTCTTAATCCCAAAAGTAAATTATTAAACCATCCATTGGAGAATTAATTTTGAAATTATTTATGGATATCCTTGGTGACTCTACTACTGGTAGATTTTATAATGAAAATAACATGAAATGGTGGTAGTAGACTTTTATTGTAGATCACTAGTGTTATAATCTCTTATTGAAGATTCTTTAATAGTAGAAATAATAAAACACTAGCGGAAACACATCTTAAATGTAACATGATATAATGGTAGATTATCCTGGTGGAATCACTATTTTATTTTATCGATAGTGGTAGTTTTTCCATGGAGGTATCATGTAGCGATGGTGGAAGATACCAGTGGTGGGATATTTTTATTATAGCAACATATAATAGTCTTGGTAGTAGATAGGTTGAAGTTCCATGTTGTAGTAATAGTGGTTGGGGGAATTTCCACTAATTGGGAGCACAATATAATGGTATCTCGTGGAAGTCATAGTAATGAACTATTGGTATCATGCTTTAATTGATGGGAGATCATTATAATGAATGATAGATTCATAGTTATTCAATTTTCATAAATATTATGAAAAATAATTTACCATCCGAAAACATTGAAATCATTAGAAATATAAAAATCATGATTTTTAATCATTAAAATACGAAGTTTTTATACTAACCCAACTATATCTGAAGGTCATCACTTATGTTTAAACTCACTGATAATATTAGATCACTAATTTAATATGTTTCTATTTCCCTAGTTTATGAAGATGGGTATATCATAGAATAAGTATAAAAGGATTATAGTATTTATAAATTATATAGAAATGTTCAAAAGTTCAATAAAATAACATGTTTATGTAAATAGTCTCCAAGACACTAAACCTATAAGTCATCAGTATATGAGAGTATTTGTGAGATGTATTAGTATAACCACGAAATCAATTTGATATTTATTTTATGTTTACCCTAGGTCTCGATAGTTTTTATTATAGGAAATGATTAGTTATATTTGGTTATTATTTTAATTACCTTTGGTATCAAGGTTATAGAACCTTAGTGAGAACCCTAAAGATGTGATTATTTATTGGATGGTATGTGAAAGTATTGGTGAAATTTTAAGTAGGGTTTTTTCCCATACAACTACATCCTTTTCTGGATACAATATAGTGGACGAGTCTTCAAAACAGTTTCACCAAGGGGAAATAATATTGACTTAGATAAGTTAATAATTGACATGATTATCGCCATTATTCATGATGAGGGTGAACAACACTGCAAACTTGGATAAAACCTCATGTGAGATATGTTCTAGTTAATCACATCCTCTTCAAAAACCACTTGGACAAATTGATTTCACTATTTCATTTATGGATTACATTGAGAAGAATAGGATAACCCAATATAGAGTTTCTTAGTTTAAACAAATATCAATAAACATTGAACTAAATAAACCATATACCAACTTGATAATATAAAAGAACATTATATTTTATTTTTTTAATTCCATTTATGATAATTATAAGTCTACATTGTTCTCATTTATTTACAACTCACATAAAACCTTTTGGATTTTTTAATGATGGACCTAAAAGGAACCATGGGTGCGAGGGATAATGTGTATATTTCCTTAATGAACAACCCATCACATTGGGATATGGAATTAGAAACTTTATTCTTATTCCTAACTAACCATCCAAAAATGTTATTAAAAATATTATCATAGAATATGTCCCAAAAAAATAAAAAAAAGTTAAAGATAAAGTCTAACGAATGATAAAGTTATGAAGATAATGAAGGAAAGAAATTTTAGTTTCCTATATGTCAAAAATTTGGTAAGAAGAACTAAGTGAATTCCCTCAAGGGGATTGTAAGAGACATTAGTTTTTTTTAATGGAGTTCATCAACCATCAAAATTTCATGAAAAAAATGAAGATTGAAGTTAACAAATTAGAATGAAGTGGAATTCATCACAATGTACCATTAATGATCGAATGTATTATGTGTTCAAAAAATTGAAATTATCCAAGTGAGTGCCCTAATCCAAGGACAAAAAAAGATAACAAGAACCACTAATTACCATAAAAATAGGTTAATTGAATTCCTACGTAGGAACCACTCTTAAAGAAGATCCTGATATTTTAGGTATACTATCCCACTAATCTAGATGTTTATATTCCTTGTTTGAATTTTATTATAGGAACTATAGTATATTTTTTTAATATGATCAATAAATCTCGACCCTGATGATTTTATTTTCAATGGAATATTCTAGTTGTATAATTGGTTTTTTCCATGTTATTTCTTTTAGAAACAATTTTTGTGGATATGTTATTATGCTTTATATAAATCTAGCACAATTTTTGTTATGGATCGGTTCCATATACATTGAGGAAAAATTATTTGCTGTCAGGAAAAACTAATTTATAGTTACCTATGATATTTTATGAATTATAGGATAATAATAATCTCTCAATATAAATAATTGACATAATACAAGCCATGACACCAAATCATGGTATATTGGTGGCCTAAATAGTTCATGAAAAACTCAATTTTGGGGATAAGTGTATTTTTAGTAAAGCGATATGTTTTCCAAGTTTGTATGTTCAAAATCACTCCAGAAATTACATCATGATTCATCTGTATAATATATATTCATTTATATAATTCTGTTATATTGTGATAAAAAAATTTATGAGGATTACTTTTTTATGAGAGTATAATAAAATGTACAATGTTTTAGGATACATTTTTATAATGTTTATTATTATTTTTCAATAAATTTAATGAATGTTTCTATATGATTTTAAAAGGATTTAATCATAAATAGAATATCTATCCATTAAGATATGAACCAAATTAATTTAAATTTATTCATTAATTTGTCGAAAAAAAAACTAAATCACCTAAATCTACACCCTTACCAAAATATATTAGTACACACCATGAATAAAATATATCCACTAAAAGAAAATAATGAAAAATTTGACAATGTATAAAAGAAATAATCATGACTAGGAAATATACAGGATTATATTTATCCTTTAGGTTCAATAATAACCAAAAATAAATATATTGAGGAAGAGAAACATGAACGGAGAAATAATTATGAAAAATTTATAACATGAAATAATTACTATTCCTTTCCAATTGAGAGTGGAATGTAGAAATGATTTAGTAAGTCTATATGTATGAAAAAAATATTTCAACTATAAATATGGTTATTATAAATATAGTTATTGAAAATAATATAATTGAAGTAATGTACATTGGTCATACATCAAATAGGTAAACTGAATTCATGTATTGTTAATAGTAAATTTAATATAATATAAATCACAATGAAATAAAAATATGATATAACCATATTTTATATATATCTATATTTATGTGTTATATATAAATTTTGATATTATTATTATTAAAAAATGATATGATATATATATATATAATTCCAATAAACATTTTAATTTCAATGGATTCCAAAAACTAACTTTTAAAATATAAATAATTAAATTTTATGTTTTTTTTAACCACAGTTAGTATAAAAGTAATATTTCTATTTTGGTAAGTATTATATATTTTATTCTAATATATTGAACCGAACACATTTAAAATATTATTTTATAGGAACTATCACATTAATATAATATAAATTAGAAATTTATAAGAAATAATATTAAGAACACTTAATGATTAAAAACATAATTTCCTAATAAAAGTGGCATCTCAATATATTTTAATTTTAAATTTTGAATTTTTTTTATTAATTTTATAATCTTAGTAAGATAAAACAAAATTTATTTTTGGATTTATAATTTTTAAATTATCTTAGCATGAACATTGGGATTTTTTTTTAAATTGATTGATTTTTTGGTGAAAGGTGAAAACTATAGTTTTTACAAATAACACGATCTTTTTTAAATCATTAGTATATAAATTTGAACATTATATTTACAAAACAATTTTATTAGAAAAATAATTTATTTTATAAGTGACTTAATAATTTTTAATTTTTTTCTTAAACTAGAGTCCCATATTTTAGATTTTATAATATAAGTTATATTATTTAAAAAAATTATAGATTTTACATTTATTATTTTAAAATTATTTATTATCACCTTTTGAAATTGAATCAATAAAACTAGATTTATGTTTTTTATTAATTAGGTCCAAATTATATAATAAGTACAATATTTTTTATAAAGTATAAATTATCAAGGTAAAAACTAGGAACCCTGGTGAAAACCAATTGGTAAAAATACGTAACCAAACATGTATAGGGACAAACATATTAAAAAAATATTTCAATTGAAATTTTTATGTGTTTATTGAACTTATATCTTACACTATATATTATTTCTCAATTTGTTTCCATTTAAAATTATATTGACCTTCAATTATTGATATTTTTTTGGTATTTACAAAATAGCCATAGTTTTTCACTTATAATAGGAGATAACATCTCCTCACTTACACTAATTACAAAATCCTACTATTTCAGTCCAAATTCTATCCAAAACTCTCCTATGAAATTTTATCATCCTTAATGAGGTTTTTTCTTCTCAAAATATAATCCTTAAATAGTTTATACCCCTTTACAAATGAGATAACACTAATAATGAGGTATATATTTCTAAAAACTTCTTCCTGTTTTATTTTTCCATATGCGTGTTTCTTCGATAAAAAATTACATTTCACATCACAAAAATTATTACATAAATATCAATATTTTTCTGGATTTTTATTACAATTATAGTGAATTATTTAACTCCCGCTAACCATTTTCCCTAAGAAAATAAAAATGAAATTTAGGTGTGCATGCACTTCCACCTCAAAAAAATGTCATGTTTAGTTTTTCTTTTCCGATATTCATGGATGGTACTGATGATTAATTTAATTAATGAATATTATATTTATACTATATTTTAGTTTTTTTAATGATAAAAAATATAATTCATTCCTCTCATTTTTTGGAAAACGAAATCAGCATCCATAGATATGTATGGACTGCCACCTCTATGGGATGATTGATTTCAATTTTTATTTTCATCACCACCATAACTCATTGGTCATTAGAATGTATTTAAGAGAAAAATAAGATGTTTTTGATATCATTATGGTTCTTTTAATACAAATAGTGGAACTATTAATTATATTATAAATAAATTCTTATGGTTCATTTAATTGTTTGAAATAAGCGTACATAGAGGAGAATCTTTATTTCAAAATATTTAATATTATCATATAAACTAATTATTTCATACGTGCTTTATGATTTTTATGATTCACAAAATTAACCACTAATCTACATCATTATTCTTCTAGTATGATTATATTACAACTAAATCATGTCATAATCATTAATAAGAGTGGTATGATCATGATTTGGTTGGTCTAACCACATACTTAAACACTTTTTTGAAATTATACCAAGGAGTATTTTGAAAATATAATTACTGGTATAATACGGTAATTTTTTTAATAATGTTTTTTATTTTTGAATAGATACATCAAAATTACACTCGAAATTTTATTCCTATGTGTAAACTCAACAAAAATTGACCTGGGTAGATTTGACCATCTATGAAAGATACTAATGTACTAATGAATAAAAATTTAAACATAATAAATAATTGAAATTCATACATTGTATTATATTTAAGGAAATTTTAATTATAAAAATTAATTGAGTTATGAATAAAAACGTCATTTATACACAACATGTTAAAATTATTCATGATTACCCACACGACATATCAAAATACATATTAACTAAATAAAATAAATGTAGAGAAAAATTATAAATTATGTTTATAAAAGGTTATGTATAGTTAATTATGAAGTATATTTTTTTTAGAGGAGAATACATTGAGTTCAACAAAGTGAATAAACATGGAAGGGGATCTTTTTGATAAATTTAGTTTCTTTAGAAATACTTCTTAATGTGCACCAAGATACCTTTAATATAAATTGATTTCTAGGTAAGTAATTTAATTAAAAATATTTTTGGGGTTTTACATGTTATAAAATTTAATTTATTTATGTTTATATTATTTCAAAGTGTACTATACATGAATGTTGTTTTGATAAAAATATTACTAAAACTATAATAGCTTTGTTCCCTATATAATATAAAAATTATGATAAAATTTTAAAGAAAATATCTCTAGGGAATTTTTATTCATTAGAATACCTATCATATTTTCCATTATATATCAATTGGGTTTAAAATGATTCTTTAAGATTTCAATTCCCCTTAACTCATATTTTACTTCAAGTTTTTATTAAATGTGAAACTCACTCCGTCTTTTATTTTCTATTAGGGACATCCTTTTTCCATGTTATAACTCAATGTATTCTTTTCAAAAATTCTTTATTTATAAATAAATATTTTATTTAGGTCATTTAATACTATTTTATTTTCTTTTAAAAAATTTAAAAAAATAATTTATTATTTTTTATATGTTTTTTTCATTAATGTATAATCATAATCTCTTTTTAGATTTTTTCTAATAAAGAACATTCTTTTCCTCCTTTTTTAATTTTTTACAATACTTCATTTATGATATTTAATTATTTCAAGAATAAAATCTCATCTCAATTATTTATAAAATATTTCATTCTAAAATATTTTAAAAAATATTATAGATGATTCTTATTTATAAAGAAAAATTTCCTTATTATCTAAAAAATGGTTTCCATCTAAATCTAAATACATTGAAACATAATAAGATTGATCAAGAATATTCTCCTACTGTATTCGTCTAACTTATTTCTCTCAATAACCAATGCAATTCACTTCTATTTTATAGGAATAATTCATCACAACCTTTATCTTACATAACCATCCACTATATTTGATTCAAACTCGTCTCCCATTATCATTCCAAGGTGAAGACCCAAATTTTTTAATCATTTGATAAAAAAGGGTTCACCTAGATGTCATTCATCAATTGATTAATGAAATTATTTTCTAAACCATATGATAGTATTCTATACGGTGTAAATACCATATGATTTATTGTCATGATTAAAATGAATTTACTTAAAAAATTACTTGAGGTAATTTGATACCCATTTATTTTAAATGGTCTTATCTTGTTTTTATTATGGACAGAATTTTTAAATACATCCTTATGTGAATACAATTGAAAATAAAATGAAACCCATTTCAATTCTATGGATTCTTTATGATTTGTTGATTGTGACCCATTTTCATTCCATGAGTAATTTTTTATATTATGAATAATTAAATTTATATGACACATGTAAGTTTATATGAATGAAATATAGGACCTTATATATCTCACTAATTCATTGATTTTATTATTTATATTTTTAGATAAGTATTCATGAGTAAATTTTATTTTCTTGTAATAATTTTCACTGATGTTGTGGATCATGAATGTAATATTCCATATGCTATTTTTTTAAAAAAATTTAATGATGTTACATAGATTGATACATAATCTCATCAGAATGTTAATTTCTATTACCTCATGTTAATTAACACATGTTTCCACACTCTTTTGATTCATTTTTATTTTATTTTATGGGATATGATATGATTTATAATCTATTATTTACTGGTTATAGATTTTCTTCTGTATAATCATTATCCCATTTTTATATATTATGTTTACTTATGTTATTTGATTGTCATCGTTTATGTTTAACCTTACTGAACATTGTATATCTCCCATTTTTTATGTTTCCATTTTGATTGGATTTGAAGATAAGAAAACAAATGATAAGTCTATATAGTGTCAAGTGTGGTTTAATTATGGGTAAATATTCACATGTGTTATTAAATATGATGTTTATGTATCTAGTATCTAAGAAAACTGTCACAAAAAATCTCAGTGGTGCACATGTCATTACTACCCAAAGCCATCCTCTAATAGGCCATGATCCAACGACTAGTATCGAGTGGAAATATCCTACACAAAAAAGGCCTTAGTGTAAGATACATGTACGTAAATATACATCTCTAAGAACATACAAAGCTAAAATGAAAACAACTGAAAAAATGGATGCATACATCTAAAATCCCACCATCATAGTATGGAAAAAAGAACATGAAAGAAAAAGGTCCAAATAAACACAACCCCAAATAAACTCAAAACAAGTCTAAATAGTAAAGTGGGTGAGGAATGTGGTCTAGTTAAACATTAGAACACTCCTTGGATTTATCGGCTGACTAAGTTTAACTTGGTCTTAGTCCCTTGAGAAATCTATCAAAAGGTCAGTCACCAGCATAAGACATGACATGTCTTGGAAACAGACATGCATGGGTTATGATAACAATACCAAGTATAAAAAATCAAAATCACTATCATATATAATAAATAATAAAATTCATCTCATCAATGTTATATTTCAATTTTTTTTATGACATGAATATCCAGAAATACTCAAAGTAGTTACATGGTCTCATGTAAGATCACAACCATATTTCTATTATATAATTCTTGTTTGAAGGGTAAAAATTGCACTCTTCTTGGAGAGAAAAATCCATAAGTTAGATAACACGGATGGTGTCTATCCGAGATATCATGTTTTTTGGGTCTCCCAATAAAAAACACCCTAATAGTCTGAAGAGTTTGGTACACTAAAAGGGGATCACACATTGAGCCATGTGGTATGCCAACAACCAAATATGGATTAACATACCAATTAGGGGATCTTTGATCACATATCACTTGTGATGATAATATAAATTACCCCAGTTTCAGAAAGTATGATGATAGAGTATCTCCCTTCAGGTCTGATAAAGGGATGACACAACTCTATCTGAGGGTGAAGTTCCTCATAGTGTATCATTGTACTATGCATAGTACGTGATTCCATATTAAGTCCTGAAAGAATGAATTGAGGAGGCTAACACAAAAAAACATGTACAAGATAAAGAGGAAAAGATCCCAAATAAATCAATTAAAGATTATATGACATATACTAGTTGTATACAGTGTGTCCCTTTGGCATTGGGTCTTTCCCATGTATCACTACTCGTGCCTGTGTTTGTGTCTGTGTCTAAGTAAACAGTGTCTCTAAGCCCTTGTAATCTTGGTCAAGTCCATGTACTATTCGAGGTAAATAATATGCTACTATGAAAGGTTCTAATGGAATGTGATACTAGTCCCATGACATGTGATACTTTACTTCTATATAGAAAACCTATCATCACAAATGGGGTGCCACATAATGTGTGATCTTGGATGGCAAGCCGTAGAACCAAGGATATATAGAAACCCTTATATCTTCCTCAAATGTCATCATACACTCATATACCCTCAAATCCATCCATGAAACATACATGAGATTAAGGATCTAGTCTGGTCAAGATCCACCACCATCTCTCACCAGAGTCTGACCACCAAATTGCAAGGGAAAACCATCTACCACATCACCCAATACTACATTTCAAAAACAGCATGAGGAACAATGATTTGGTCCCAATACAGATTCATTATCATCAAATATCAATCCCATCATCGATATGAAACAGGATATATGATTATAATCTATTGTGAAAATAAAAAAGTGTGTAATGATTGTTGATATGGTATCTTTGAAACCAAGGGCCAAAAAAAATCAGCAATGAATGAATGGATATCCATGGGATAAGAAAAAGAAATAATAAAAATTGGAACAAACCATAACTATCATCAGGTTGGAATTGATTCATTTTTTACAATTATGAATGAATATCCAAAATAAAATTGACCAATTTATCCCAATAATCCTCAATGAATAACCCACACTTGCAAGACAATTGAACTGTGAATTCATGATTTTGTCAATTGATTCATGTTTTTTTGCAGGATAAGAAAATGGGGATTAATGAAAAAAACATCCTACCTAATGTTGGATAGATTGACGATGAATAACTATTTTGTGTCATCATTGTTGGAAAGATCCTTTAATTCTGATGGTGTAAAAATCCTTATTCATGATACAATCTGATGTTATCTTCCAAGATCTCCTCCAAATATCATATAAATGAATACACTCAATTTTAATGGTTATTCGCATGACCCTAAAAATGGGAAAAATTGGAATATAAATAGATATGTTTAGTTTAGGTTTTTAATTAAATAATTTAATAATAATAATAATTTATTTAATTACTCCCCAAGAAGGTGCTCAAGTGAAATGTCTAACATGGGCCACGGTTATACAATTACTAGGGTAAAAATCATTCTCTGAATTCATTGGAAATATTATATTTTTGATTCAAGTATCCATTTAAAATTTATTCAACATTTTTAAAAAAAATTCACAAATGTGATATTTAGTTAAAATAATAAATTTTAAAAATTAATTTCAGGAACACCGAGCCTTATAATCTCACTCTCTATTAGTTACTAGCTTTGAAACTAATTCATATAATATTCTAAAATTGTAATGTTTCGAACCTGAAAGCCACTCAACAATGCCCCAATCCTAGTTAGTCTCAGGGCATCAAGCACATCTGAATGAATTCTAGAGGATGCCGACTAGAAGAAAGGTCCTAGGGTGTGTCTGTGGTGATACATTTCCCTCATTACAAGAGTATAACACAATTGAATAGTAATAATAATAAATAGTAGAAGTATATACAATAAGAAGAAAACTGATTTTTGAAAATGATAGAAATGAATAAACAATCTAGGAGTGTCTCATATACAATGATGATGATACATGTATCCAAAAAGAAGCTGTAACAGGTACAAGGAAGTTCAATATAATAAAAGTATCAAAAATAACAAAAGTATAAAATTTTCTATATCCAAATAGCATCACTATCCTCAAATTGGTCATGTTATCCTCTTATCCTAGCATGATACAAAATCAACTCTCAAGTATGGGTGATTTACCCTGTCTTTACATGAATCCAAATAGTCTGTTTGGGTACCCAATGGTGGCCTGGGCAGGGTGCGATATACAATCCCAGTAGGTAACAACCCAAAGGTATATATAATATCGGTAGTGAAATATAATGATCTAATATGTGTGAAAGTAAATAAGGTAAGTAGTGAATAAATGTCAAGATGCCCATGGAATGTAAACTACAAAACTAGAAATCCCAAATTTGATCTCGAGGTTCCTTGTAGGAGATGGTCAATATTCAATACACGGAACCTACAAGTACAAAAAATGTTAATTCCATGACCTCTCTATATAAAAAATAACAATTTAAATCCTGTTCTTATATTATGACTTGATGTGTCATAAAAATAGAGAACTAAGCCGTTAAATCAAGCATACCACATTCCTCATAGTCGTGTTGTATAATCAAAATTTCAGACCATGAAGGACCATATCCAAGGTTTATAAGGCCAAGTAATCCTCATCTATCCCTAGGAGAATCTCTATGGATACTCGATCAGGAATTGGTTGTAGTCCTAAGATCATGTCATGCCGATCATGCCCTACACGAGTCCAAGGAAGCTGAATCCAAGGGGTAGCAAAACCCAAGACATCCCATAGAATTAAGACCCAAGGAGTATACATAATTCAAGGTTTAAAATACAAATTCAAGATCCAAGGAACAATTTCCAAGGTATATATGGAATCAAACACTATTTCATACCATTTTCCATTTCATTCCATATGAGTACACCCACTCATATAACCATTTTACAATAATTATATCTCATGATCATATCCACTCATAAGTCATATTTTTTAAATAAACCATTCATGCAATCTAAAAACAACCAATGAGTATACCCACTCATTTAACCAATACCATTTATGCCATTTGGTAAATTCAAGAATGCATATCAAAATAGCATAAGGCATAAAGGCAAGACATCCCCAAAACAAACAACTCATTTCTATTCATTTATAACTGGGAATTGTACATCTACGAAAGAATGATAACTCTCCCCTTAGGTTGTTCAGTGATTTAAGAACAAGGTAATTTCATAAATCATGCCCCTTGGGTGGCCAGAGTTTGGGAAAAAACAACCAACTCATCACAACACATCCTATGGGCATCCCAAAAACGACCAACTTCATTTATTTAAATAAATAAATTAATTTTTTTGGGTCATACCAGAAATTATTATGAGAAAAGTAATGGAAGGAATCCTAAAAAGAATCAAAACTCAAGGAATGTTTATATACCACCTAACTTGGCTTGGTAGTAGATTGATCGTCTAGTATCAACTCTTGATTTGACTCAGGTTGGGAGAAATATGAAGAACAAATGAAGAACATAAAATTAGGGAAAATCATCTTTCACTTGAATAGAATCATTGATAAAAGTATGTACAAAAAATGGATAAAGATTAATCATACAATCATCTATTTTGATCCAACAATATATTCCATTTTTGAATTGGGGATCAAATAGAGAAGAATCTTCAATTCCAATGGTAGTCACTAAAATGCTCTCAAAATAGTGTTTCCCTGCATTGAGGAAAAATTGTGAAATTAATATTATAAAAAAAATTAGTTTAATTAATAAATTATACAATTTCCCAAAATTATAAAATTATCCAAAATTAAGAGTCTGTATGGTTTAGGTGCATGATTTGAAAAAGCGTGCCCCAACCGTGTATGGTTACCTCACACGGTTTGACTAACCTTGTGACAACCCTGAAAAAATACTCTTTAAATATTGAAATAGTTATCACGTGGCCATGGGATGCAATTCACAAGTTCTGAGTAGAAAATGAGGGGCTTGTAGTTCCCCTCTATCTAGGCTCACATGGTTTGATCAAACTATGTGGCCTACCCAAATTGATTTAAACTAATCATTTGTTAGGCCATTTTCACCCCAATACATGGGTTTTAGTCTTTGAATAGGCATAGAAATCCCCAATACCTCCATGAAATAAAAGGTCCCTCACATTATTTAACATTTAAACCTTAAAACTAAAAAATAAGGGATATGTACCTCATATGAAAAGTCAGGTTCTTACAATATTCTCTCTTAAAGAAATTCGTCCCCGAATATCCCTCTATAGGGTGGTCAAGATTCATCTAAGAACAAGTCCATCCACTGATCATGTGCATCGGCCTCCCAATCACACGTCTTTTCCATTCAATGGACTTGCTTCCATATCACCCACACTAGAGAAACTATCCAACCTCAGAGAACCTTCTTTATCTTGTCAATGATATGAATCAGATGATCCTAAAAAGATGCATCATCATGTAAATCAACCTCATATGGTTTAAAATCATGAGATGGTTCCAAATGATATGGGTGAAATTAAGATACATGGAATAAATCATTCATGGATTATTACCTTTGAGGTAACTACAATCGATAGGATACTGATCCGACTCTCTCCAGAATCTCAAACAACCCGAAATATTGTGATGAAATATTTACATGTCTCTTGATTATCCATTGTACTAGCCTTGATGAAACATATAAGAAAACCTGATCCCCAACATTGAACTAAATATTTCTTATTTGGAAATAAATTTATGTCTTTTTTGAGAATTTTAAGTAGACATCCACTTTTGAATCATTTGGATCTACTGAGAAGTCTTCTATAGTAGATGTGGTCCTAGTAAAGAAACCTCATTTACCTCTAACTAGAATAGGGGTGATCAACAGTGCCAACCGTACAAAGCCTCATAAGGTTCCATCTGTATTGTTTCATAGTAGCTTTTATTACAGGTGTATTCAACCAGAGTAATATTCCTCTCACAAGAGCCCCTAACATCTAGAACACATTCTCAAAACATGCCCTAATGTACCTATATCATACACTCTTACCGACCATCAGTTTGAGGGTGGTATGATGTGTTCAGCATCACCTATATACCCAATTACATCTGAAAATTCTTATAGAAATAAGACATAAAGTGGGAATCCCTATCTGAAATGATAGTGCACAGGACCCTGTGAAGTCGTACTATCTCTTATATATACAACCTCTCAATATCATCTATAGAGAACATATCATTGATCATTGATAAATGAGAAAACTTAAAGAGCCTTTCAACAATAACCCACACAACATCATTACCTTATAATGTCCTTGGTAAAATGACCACAAAATCCATCATAAACTCATCCAATTTTCACATGGGAATATGGTACATCTGTAAATTTGTGCGCGGTCACTGATGTTATGTCTTTACCTGCCGACAGGTGGAACACCTTATAACAAAACCAGCTACCTTATGTTTCATACCCGAACACCAGCAGTGATAGAAGAAGTCATGGTGAATCTTGGTGACTACTAAGTGCAATTCCCTTTCTGATACATGAAACTATTTCATTAACTCCTTACAAATGTCCACTAGAACCAAAAAATGACCAGGGATACAAATAATCTCATCCTTTCCTTCCATCCATCCAAGAGGTGTGTCCTAACTTGACACACTCTCCTATAATACTAGTCCTTCTAAGTTCGATAACTGCATCATCCTCACTCTATCTAGTAGGGTATAGGTCAACGATATGGATGATATATAATTCTCACATGACTATATTTTACCTCCATGTGCAACACACATAACAATGTAATGAGTTTCAACTTTTTACTAGCTTAGAGAACATCCTATATCTATGTCATGTTCAGTGAATTATCCACTTCATTCCCTATATCGGGCATGTATAAAAGATTGAAATCAAAATACTACAGGTAACACATCCACATTTTGTGCCTCTGATTCATATCTGGCTATTTAAAAATGTACTTGAGGGTTTTGTGGTTTGTTTACACCACAAAACACTATCCTAGTAAGTAATATATCCAATAGTACATTGTGTGAACAATTGTAGATAACTCGAGATCGTGCTTCATGTAGATTCCATCATGTTTCCTTAGCAGCTGAGACATTTACACCATGACTCTATCTACATGAATCAAAACTACCCGCATCTCTATATATTATGTGTCACAATACATAGTGTAGCTCATGCCCTACTCTGGTAGTATCCAGGCTGGTGCTGAAATTAATATCCTATTAATCTCTTACAATCCTGTCTTCCATTAATCTTCCTGTAAAAACTTCACACCATTCTTAGTAAATCCCATGAGCAGCACTAAAAAGAGTTATATGTCTTGTATGAAATTACTTTATTAACCATCTATCCCCATGAAACTATGTATATAAAAAACATTATTAGGATACTCCCAGAAAACTCTAATTCTCACCTTCTATGGGTCTTTTGATACCCATGTATTTGAGATGACATGAACTAGGATGTGAATCTGGTCCATAAAAAAGGATCACATTGTGAGATTATTTTATAACTAATGCTCTCTCCGTGTAACCAAGAAGATCTCAAGATTATTGGCATGTTCGTGTCTATTATGACAGTACACCATGATATCGTACAGGAAAACCACCACAAATGAATCTTGTTAAGGATGGAATAATTAGTTCATTAGCACCATGAAAACCACTAGCATGTTTGTGAGACAGAATGGCATAACTATATACTCATATAGACCATACCTGCTACCAAATTTTGTATGAGTTATTTCTGTAGGTCAAACATGCACCTGGTGATATCCATATCCATCATCAATTTTTGACAATACCCAAGCATCTAAAAGATAATAAAATAGGTCACCTATATGTGGAAATGGATATTGGTTATTTACCATTAGTTGGTTTAATTTCTAAAAATCCACATATAGATTTTGGGTACCGTCCACATTTTTTTTAAGAAAGGACCAGAAACCCCCATAGAGAAGTACTAGGTCAGATAAACACTTTGGCCTCTAAATCCTCTGGCAACTTATACAGATCGTGAAACTCTATTATATCCATTCTGTAAGGAGAAATGGATACTAGTGAAACTCTCATTACTATATTAATAGAGAAAACAACATCTATCTGAGGATGTAAACCAGAAAATTAGTTTGGGATGACATCACTTAAACAATCAACCACTGGAAGAAAGTAGGTCTAACATAATCCCAGATCATCCAGATATAGACTCGTTATATGGGTTGTCATTATAACCATCCCATGATTCTATGGTTTATCTAGGCTAACCTAGACATCCCATTCTCCCTTATGAGTATACACCACACCCTCTGGTGATGTGAAAGTCACCCTAAGATAAGAGCAGTCAATGTAAGTTTGATAAGATTCTACAAATTCCATCATGAGGGTGATGTCAAACCATGTCATCTTGAGGAACTAAATATTATAGGTGATGTGACACCCACCAAACTGAAGGGTGAAAACCCTAAAATGGTGTACACCCTCCGTTCTGATCCCTTGTAGAGTTCTTAGAATCAAAACACCTTCAGAAAACTGATCTTTGAGCCCAAGTCCTTTCACCATAGGTGATGATATGAAACTATGCAATAAAAATTTTACAAAAAGAGTTACTGACATAATATAAGACATTAAATCATACCTCTCACCATAGACATTCTGACACCCAACTCATTGGGGGTTGGCTGTGTAGAATAGATCTTGCCTGATCGATGACACTGTGACACAACCTCACCACCATGAGTAGGCCCACTTTGATGTTATAATGTAACTAGTGTCTGGATGTGTCTTCCATGACCAACAATTCCTCAACCAGATCGAACAACACTACTTCAACTCCCTTACTTACGTTAAACTAAGAACCATTCTCTTGAAACTAGTGTTGGATCTACCCCTACCACTCACAGTTAGAGGGACAGTCCTACATAATCTTTGAACGTGGACCATCCTACCAAAATATTAACACTCAAATCAGATATGATCACACTAATTCATCATGTTGTGCTATCTTCCACATTTATGTTAGAACAGTAAGATATATTAACTCATATTTTGACTGGTACTAATCTCATGGGAAGCCTCAAAATGGTGTTTCCTTCTTAAAGACACTGAATGGATGGGTTAAGAGGCTAGACTACTCTATTTTAAAAACATAGATTCCCCAAAGTTATTCTCTATAATTAGTTTGTGATTTAAAATTTAAACTATATAGGTCAAACTATGAATGTTGACCTTAGATATGATAGCTTGTTAGAGACCTTCCTTGAAACGTCTTGCCCTCGTTATCTCATCAGTAATCTATGTCAGCAAAAAACGCTACAAATCTATAAATCATTCAGATTACTCCATACCCATCATAGAGGCCTACTATAAAAGGATGAATTCGCTTCCCTACACTTCCCAAAGAGTCTCAGGAGAAAAATAGTTATATATCTTAGTCTGAAAAATACACCAAACAATATATTGCATTCAATCATCCTGGTTCAGAAAATTCCAGCAGCGCTTTACTACACCATGTAGGATGTATGTTGAAATATTTACTATACTCTCATGAGATATCTAGAATTATTATAATAGATATAGTGTAGTCTCTAACTATAGTTCAGTATCCAATGGACCACCATTCCTAGAGAACCTGAGAGGATGCTATTGTTGGAACACATGCATCTGCTTAGGCATAAAAAATGCAAGCTATGGTGCACCCTAAAATGTCTACATGAAGTAACAGAATCCCCCATAGAACTATGCCTCACCATTTGTGTGTGTAATATTATCTATCACAATAGATTGAAATAACTAAGTATCCACTGGTATCCCATAGCCCACCACCTCTGAAGCATGGTTGTCACTACCCTCCTAACATACTGTAGGAGGTCGTTATGATGGAATGCCTCTACAATTCCAAACACATGCCTAAAAAATAACAGCATGAGTGTTCACAACTAAAATTCACAGGGTAGTTCGAAACTCACCTAAAACCAAGTCATACCACAAAACATTCTCATAACAATAGTAATAGAAAAAGAACAATTACAAAATCACTAAAAACACTGCCACTTTCCAACTAAAAATTATGGTCTATGTAAAGTCTCTATTTACGAATTCAATTTTCCATTTCATTTAATATTCATTTTACATTTAAATTTTATCATTCATTCATTAAAATTTCTTATCAAATGTTTCACCTTGATCCAATCAATGAGGTCCCATAACACATCAAGAACCAAAATATGATGCCTATATAATCTATACCACATCACATTCAGGTTAAATAATTAAAACAAAAAGTGTGTCACTTTTTAGTATATAAGGACCCATGATCCTTATAAAAGGAAATATGGAATCAATTTCTCTATCCACTACACAAAATCTATACAAAAATAGGTAGATCTATCACAACACCTATCACAATAGCATGCAATAAGTAATGCATCTTAAATGAAATGACATAATGCATGACATGTCTTTCTAAAAAGTGACTAAAATGATTCATGAGATGGAATTCCCTCATATAATTGGGTTCTTGTAGAAATATAAAATTTAATTTTATCAAAATTAGAATCATAATGCTAGTGAATCACCATATGGTGGAATCAAAACAACTATAATAGTCAAAATAAAAAAAACAAAAATTTAATTTGAGGCAATTTGGCGCTTTCATATACATGGGGTATCTACTCCCAATCATAGATCATTAAAAAATTCAGATTCCTCCCTATTAGTTTCTATTATCTCCATGCAGTAAAGTAAACTAGAAAAGAAAACACCTATGATACCACTTTGTAACATCTTAAACCCAAACACCACTCAATAGTACCCCAACCCCAGTTGGTCACATGGCCTGAAGCACATCTCCCCAAATAATAGAGGATAATGACTAGCAGTGAGGGACTTGGGTTTTTCAGTTGGGAGACTATTCCCTCATTACCTGGGTCTAACAGAGTGAAATATAAATAAAAGACAATAGAAGAAGAAGATACAATAATAATCCAACTGATAAATTAACAAGACGCGAGTTCATAATAAATCCAGGTGTGTATCATCTACAATGATGATGATGCATGTAACTGGAAATTTGAAAAAATAGGTACAATGTATTACAATACAATAAAGTATCCAAAATACCAAAGACCAAAATGTGCCATCTCTAAATATCATCATGAGCCCCATCTTAGTCTTGTGCTCCCCTTATCAAAGCATGTTAAAAAATCAACTCTAAAACTATGGCCACCTACCATTATCTATAACTTCATCCAAATAGTATATTTGGTACCCAATGGTGTCCAAAAAAGCATGTGAGATACAATACATGTAGGTAACCACCAGAAGGTGTATAAAATCCAAGCCCTGCAATATAATAATCTAATCAATGTTCTAGTAAAGTAGGTAAGTAGTAAATAAATATAAAGATGACCATGGATTGTAAACTAAAAAAATGGAAATCCTGAATAGTCTCTCAATGAACCTTAAAGAATATGGTCAAGCTTCTATATAAGGAGACTACTAGTACAAACTATGTAAAATCCATGACTACACTGTACAACCAAAGGGCCATTTCAAACATTTCCTTTTTGTATAACCTAAAGTGTCAGATATATCCAAGGATGAGTTGGTCAACCAAGTATATCATATTTCTCATGACTGTGACATATAATCTAAGTTTCAAACAATGAATAGCCGGATCCAAGGTGTAGAAGACCAAGGAATCATCATCATTTCCTAGGACCATCTTGATAGAAACTCGATCAGGCACTAGTTTGAGTCCTAGGATCATGTCATACCGATCATTTCCCACATGAGTCCAAGAAAAATGGATCCATAGGGTAGAAAATCCCTAAGGCATCCCATTGAATCAATCCCAAAGGATTATACTCAATCTAAGGTGTCCACTACCACGTCAAGATCCAAGGAATAACATCCAAGGCATCTATGGAATCAGTAACCATTTCATACCATTTTCAATTTCATGCCATATGAGTATACCCACTGAAATAACCATTTCACATCCATTATATCTCATGAGTATTTCCACACATATGTCACATTTTAGAAATAAAATTTTCAAGCAATTTAAAAACTACCAATGAGTATACCCACCCATTTAAAAAAATTTAATTAACCCATTTGGTCAATTCAAGCATCACATATCAAAATATCATAAGGTAAGGAGGCATAAGAAACCATAATAAACAACTCAATCACATTCAATTATAATTTGAATTACAATATATTGGAATCATTATAGCTCACCCCTTGGGTGTTTCTACCAAATAACAACAGGGTAATTTCTTAAGTAAAACCCTATGGGTGGACATGGTTTAGTAAATGACCACCAATTAATCATAATGGAACTTATGGGCATCCAAAATAGGTCTAACTTCATTTATTTTAGTTAATCAATTTAATTTCGGGGCCACAACGGAATGTCCAACAGGTGGAATTATGATATGTTGCCTATGGAAGCACAAAAAAATGAAAAATGCATAGAACACCAAACTTATCTTGGAAGTAGAGTGCCCGTCCAGTATCATCTCCTGATTCGACTCAGATCGGGAGAAATATGAAGAAGAGACGAAGAACCTAAAATTAGGGAAAATCATCATTCACCTAAAATAGCATCATTAATTAGATGAATAATGATGAATGACTAAAAATTAATCTATTACTCATCAATGTAGATCCAACAAGACATTCCACACTTGAATTAGAGATTGAACAGAGATGGACCCTCAATTCCAAGGATAGCTACTCAAAATATCTCATAATGGGTGTTTTGTGAGTAGAAGGAAAAGAGTGAAAATCAATTTATAAAATAATATTATTTAATTATTAAATTATACTATTTCCCAAAATTAAGGGGCTTCACAATTTTGGTGGATGACATGAAAAATTGGGTGCCAACCATGAATGGATAACCACATGTATAGGGAACAAGAACAGTTACCTCACACAGTTTAACTAAACATTCAATAATGGTGAAAAAAACCCTCTATAATAATTATAGTAGTATCCACACGGCCATGTGGTCCAATTATGACAGTTTGACTAAAACTGTGTGTACTGTAGCTTCCCTCTTTCTAGCCTTGAAAGGGTTGATCAAACTTTGTGGCTTACCCCACATGGTTTGAACTAATCGTGCACTAGGACATTTTTACCCCAAAAAATGTGTCCCGGGCTCATAAAAGGCCCCATACACCCTTGATACCTCTATTACCTAAAATGGAATTCACATTAAGCCTCATTTAAAAATAAAAAATAAAAAATATGAGATCAGTACCTCATTTGAAAACCCATTTTCATACAAAAGTAATACATAGAAACATCATTGTCAATATATTCAATAAACCTTGAAGACTTACATATTGAAAAGTAAAAAATAAGACTACATAATGAGATGTGAGTAAAGAGTATGCATCGAGGACTCCCACTCCCAGGTGTCATACTAATGATTCTCATGATGCCACTAGAAATTCACTAGGAGAATCAATCACCCATGAAGTATCCAATTCTACTAATCCTTGATATCTACAAGGTAGATAGAAAAGGTAATCTCATCCTTGAGGTCCAACTCACTCTGTCTGATAACAGGTGACAATTCTTTCAATTATCTCCTCATATGTGAGCCATGGAAGATGTTTTATACCCAATCTAACTACAAATTTCAAGTTCTGTGGGAAGTCATCTCACCAAATCTATGAAATATATGGGATGGTCCAATAAAATTTGAAGATATCTTGTCACCTCAGCCAAAACTCCCCAATATACATCGAGGTGAGACCCTAAAGAACACATGGACTCCCTCTTTGAAATACAAAGGGCTACATCATTAGTCTGTATTTGACTTCTGATGGCTTTGTGAAGTTGTCATCCACTCCTGAATAATCTATACCATCTCTATAGTGGTTCACAAAAACTCTGTTCCAATAAGTATAGAATGTCCTGAGTTGGTCTCGCATTGTGGATACCCACCATGTCATCTATACAAGTCCAAAAATGGTTCCATACTGACAATGTAATTATAACTATTGTTGTATAAAAACTCCACCAATGTTAAGCAATCCTCTCAAATACGAAAAAAGTACAACATGCAGTCTCAAAGAATTTTCTCTAATGCCTAAATGGTTCACTCAGTTTTTCCATCAGTTTGGGGGTGGACAATTTTACTCTAAGGTAAATGTGTCCGAAAGGCCTCTTGTAATCCCTTCCATAACCAACATGTGATGAAAACATCTTGGTATAAAGAAGTAATCATGGGAACTCCATGGATTTGAGCTATCTGATGCATTTAGTTTCATCCCAATCTCTCTACTAAACTCTGATCTCAAATAGAAAATAAGTGGTATAACTTGGTGAGTTGGTCTATGATCACCCAAGTGGAATTGTGTCCTCAAAAAGTATGTGGAAACCCCATGATTAATTCCATGGATATCCCATCCCATTTCCACTATGAAACATCAAGTGGTTAAGACAAACCTTGTAGAACTTGGTATTAATCCTTCACTTACTCACAAGTGATTCATCGAGAGACAAACTCTATAACTCCCTTATTCATCCCTTGCCACCAGAATTGATGTCAGTGGTCCTGGTAAATCATAACCACTCCTATATGTAATATCAAGGGAGATCTATTAAAATATCTTATAACCTCCTCCCATGACATCATTGGTACCATTTTTCATCCTCTAAAATTAAATAAATTCTCTCTACCTTCATAAATTCCTTCAGAACCATGTTTAGTGAATATATGAGTACGTTGGGTCTCATAGTCGATATCCCCATGTTGTGACTCTATGAATCCTTGTAAAATAAGAGGTGTAATAACATTTGACTGGAGGTAAGCAGATCTATCCCCATACATAAAGGATAACTACAAAGAGGCTAACTACTCTGACACATCGCTAAACAACAATGAAAAAGAACTTCTACTAAGAGGATCTACCACCATGTTCCCCATAGTAGGATTATAGATAATATTTAATTGATAGTATGGGAGGAACTGTATCCATTTCCACTATTAAAAACCGTGAAACTTCTGATAGAATATATAATTTTGAATCTTGATGTTTGATTAGATGACAAACTGCTCACCCATCTGGTAGTGTCTCTGCATCATCATTGTGATGAGTACCATGGCTAGCTCAAGATTTTGGGTTTCTAGTTCAATTCATGAGGTGTCAACTGACATGAAACAGAGGAAATTAAAGCGTACCTATACATTAAAATAGAACCAAGACATGACCCTGATGCCTCACAAAACACTACATACGCAACACCCTCCTCAGCAAATCTCAAGATGGGAGCACTCATAAATATTTTACTCAACTCCTGGAAAGCCTATTGGAACGTCTATATGAACATGAAATGATTAACCTTTTATCTCAAATCTATTAATGGATATGATACCCTAGGAAAATCCTGTATGAATATTTGAAAGTACTTTTACAACATAAGGAAGTTCCAAACCTCTATCACGTACTTGGGTGGATCTCAAACTAAAAATGAATCGACCTTTTTTGGGTCAAATACTACACTAACATCCTAGAAACAATGACCCATAATGTGTACCACCTAAATCCAAATTTGGAACATCAATAACTTTTAATAAAGATAATAATCTGAGAGTGCATCCAGAACCAACCCTTAGTTGCTCACATTCTACTCCCTAAATATCAAATACTCAAGGATATCACCATTGAATACTTCCAAAAAAAATAGGCTAATAAAGGATGAATGATCATGTTCATGAGTTCCATGAATACTTTTGACGTGTTGGTCACACTGAATGGCATCACCAAGTTATCCTAATGACTATAATGACATCAGAATTTCATATTTGATATATCATCATCTCATACTCACAATTGGTGATTACCTAATATAGGGTAAAAAAATGAGAACCATCATACCCCTCTCAATGGATCAAAGAGGTCATTGATTCTAGGTAGTTGGTATATTTCATTTATGGAAACCTAGTTTAGGAGATGAAAATCCAATAAAAAACTTTATATTTTGTCATCCTTAGAGAACACCATTGGTACTGCCCATGTTGGGACCCTGGGTCTGAAAAATCATTTCCTCATCAAATCCTTGAGCTACACCATTTGATTAAAGCTCAATGGTATCCATATGATATGTTTTATTAGATATCAGGGCTATCCTAGGGTGTATATCCATGCAAAATTTTATCACTTCCTGGGGTGGTAAGCCTCTATATCATAAAAAAGTATCCTTGTAATACACCACCATAGTAGGTGACTAAAGTCTCATATAGTCTATTATACCAAGGGACATACTAGACAACTAGTAATTAGTTTATGATAACCTCTTATGAGTGAGTACATCATGCTTTTTCTGGGTTTACACTTCACCCAAATAGGGAAACCACGTCCCATCATTGCAGACACACCACACCCCCTCCTAAAATTGTCTATCTTGGAATTATTTATAGATAAGCATTTTATACATTAGATGAAATCACAAGGCCTCAAAACCAGAATAAATAAAACCCTAAAGTATACTGTGACCTCTAAGAGTCATGTCACACCATCATCACATGTGTGTGATCGTTGAGTCACATTTGGTAGGAGTCTCTATGTAAAAGGGTCATGGAAAAGTCTTAACGGATGTCTCTATGTCTTGAACTAGATATGTAATGACCCATAAATTTCAAGGAAATGTTTTTCTTTAATTTTCTTTGTAATTTTACAAGAGCGCAGTTTCTGACGGCACCTGATTCTGAGGACCGGTGTGCCCGGAATCATTTTCCGAAGTTTGGCTCGGGTACGTTCAGTGAACGGACGAGCGGGTTTTTCTAACTTTTGAACCGATGCTCGGAATCAAATTCTGAGGGCACCGATGAAATATCAGCACCGGTATTTTCTTAGAAACTCTTCTTCTGGAGTTGCGTTTGCTCGGTTGTGGTTTATAATTTTTGGGTTTAAAGTTATGAAATAAAATAAAGTTGTGTGACAAACTTTATTTTATTTCACTTAAGCCACTTAGAAGCCACTTGAAGCCACTCAAAGCGGCTTAAGCTGAGTTGACATGGATAGGGTGCTATCAAAAAATATCCTACCCTCTTGGTAGGATATTTGTGAGGTGGGACCCGCACGAGCCCCACCGTTTCTTTTCCACTAAGTAAAGCACCCGCAAAAACCCGTCATTATGAAAGTCAACTGACGTGTTTTCTTATTTTCATAACACATCAATTAATTGGGCGGTTTTCTTTATTGAATTCAATGGGCGGTTTATTCGTTGAAATTAAATCTATGACTTAATTTCATTCGTTTCTTAACCTGTTTGAAATCCGTTGGCGTAATAATAAAATAAGACCAACGCCGACATCTTGAGGATTAAACGTTGAGAGACTTTTGACAGAAATTCTTGTGCCTTCACCCACCTTCATGAAGAATGCGAAGAACGCGAAGAATGTGAATGTAACAGCCCAAGATTTTATAAAAAAATATTCTTTTTAATTTTATTAATGTCTTGTGTTGTACGCTACACCAAAAGGAGCTTGCACAATACACATCCTTGACTTGCCTTGCATTACACGCAATCGCGACCTTCCTCGATAGCGTGTGTAATACGCAATACCGAGTTTCACTAAACAACGATATGCTATAAAAATATTATTAAACTAGCCGTTATGAATAGTAATAACCACTTTTTGAAATCCAGTAAATCTTATTTTTCAAAATGAACTTTATTTTTGGATTCGGAGTATCGAATTTAGCCTAAGGTGAAATTTTGGTACTTTTCGGATAACTTTCATATTTTGATGAATAGTGAAAATGACTAAATTTTAATTAAAAACAACTTTTTTAATCGAAATAATTAATAATGATAAATTATTAATTTGAGTGATTTTAAAGTATATTTAGAATATATTTTTACAATTTAATACAATTTTGGTCATTGAATGTAATTTCACATTTAAACCAGACATAATCAAGTGTCAATCTTTTGATAGATATTGTTTCTTAAAAACACGCTATTTGTTTTAACAGCGGGATTTAATTATAAAATTAATTAATGCAACTTCTATGTTATGAATTTGGTTAAATAGATTTCATTTTTGAATTCGGAATATGAAATATAGCTTAGGATGAAATTTTGGCATTTTTCTGAAAACCTTCAATTTTTGATGAATAGTGAAACCACTAAGTGGTAGGTTAAAAACTGGATTTTGCATAAAACTTAATTTTACCACTTCTGTGAATGGAATTTCGAAAATCCGACAGACACGGTTAATATCAAGGACTAAAATGTGGTTCAATGAGATGAAAATAATTTTTGGTGAATAGTAACTTTTTACTTTTTTTTACCATGGTTAAAAGTAAATAGGGTAATTAAGGGTAAAGATGATATTATTATTACTCTAACACATGTCCTAATTCTATTGGACAAGTGTATTTCTACCAAAAACAAACTTAGGAATAAAATATGACCATTTAGGCCCACTTGGATTAGATTAGGACATTTATTATTAATTTATTTAAAGAAGGGTTAAAATAGTTAAAATCAAAGTTTAACAAGTAAATCATTTTTAATATGGGGTTATACATAAGATAAATTCGATTGTAAATATTCATTAGAAAGCTAAAAAGATTTTCTACATGATGGTATTTTATTTGTAATTTTTAGACATCAAATAATTTAATTTATTTATGACACAACGATGATGCAGTAATTATCTTTTTAATGAAATATTGACATAATTGATGTTATAAACACCAAAATAAATGTAATTTGAGACTTTTTATGAATTCCACTAATTTTCTAGGTTACTATGATATATTAATGTTGATTTAATTAACTTTGTTCGAACATTTAATTCTGTTATGACTCTCACAAAAAATCATATATCAAATATTGTCAAAATTGACACAAAATAGTTTTTAAATCAAATATTATATTATTAATTGTTATTTTATTCCTAAAAATCTAAGGTTCGGCCAAATGACTTAGATAAGGATATATATATTAATAATAAACAATTTGGGGGTCGTTTGGCATGTTATAGTAAGTGTATTAACCATATAGTGAAAGAAAACAAAAAGACATGGTAAAAGTTAAATTATTTAACTTAGAGTTAAATCTAATTGATAAGGTTTAAAATAATATCCAAACATGTCTAAATTTGATTGGTTGATGAGATTACAACCCTATCTCATCTAATCTTCGAATATGAGTCATTTTTGGAGGTTTTTTAAGTGGGGTTAGATTTATTATAAATTAATATTTTTAAGAATTCCTAAGGTGCCCCTCTCCTCCCCTATAAAAGGACACCTCCTCCCCCTCCTCCTCACACCAATTTGAGCACTCAAGCTCGGCCAACCCATGCAAAAATCTCTTCTCCACTTCCCTAGAAACATCCTAGAGGTTCTGGTCTTACTCAAAGACCAATTTTAGTTCCCTAAGAGGAGGTCTCCAAAAGGCGCTTCAAAGAAGAGGTAATTACCGTTACCAATTCTTTCATCTTTATTTCTTCTTCCACTTCTTCTTCTTAGGTTGTTTCATTATGAAGTAATAACATCAGTATCAATCATATACTGATATGTTATTATAAGTATGAAACAACCCTATTTCACCATCTATCCATCCTACGGAAAAAGAAATCACCGCGCGTGCGTACGTACGGAATACCGTCTCCACGCCGTGGTGTAATCTATTTTCCACCACCACCTTACATGGATGGGTATAATGGTGTAAAGAATAACTATACATAGTTATTACAACATCATATTGATTCTGATATATTGTATAATCCACTCCAATTCAATTCAATATTTATAGAAATGATATCATCGCTCGTGCGTACGTACGGACTACCGTCTCCACGACGCGATGAGATTCATTCTCCATGTTAACCATTTAAGAATGATTATAATGTATATATAAGAAATAATAATGAAATATATGACATTATAAAGCTACTGGATTTATGTATATATATACATATGTATGTCATCTACTTACTTCCATTTCAAGACAATAAGGAAAGGAAAACAGCGTTCATGCGTACGTACGGACTACCGTCTCCATGAACGGTGTTTTTCATTTTATTTATCTACCTATTATATATATATATATACTGAATATATATGATATATAAATCATATTTTATATTCTGGAAGTAATTAAATCATGATATAAGTAATAATGATGTCAAGAACAACAAGTCAAAACACCTACGATAAATGAAATGATTTTACCCAAAACGCTTCTTTAACATGGAATTTACAAAAGAACGGGTAATATAATGTCATAAGTGAACCATATATGATATCATAACAATGAATATGATTCTGTAATAAGTCAATAACATGATTTAAATCATTATACAGGAGGTTCGGACACTTACAAAGCAAGTCGGACCTAAGGTAAGGGAAATATCACAATCTCACTTTTATCCGAGATTGTTTTTACTTTGGTAATTACTGGGGTGTATTTTATCATCCACATCCATGTTCCTTCAATATGTAATATTATTTCCATCCTTATACAATAGTTTATATCCAATTTTACCCTTTGGTAAGTTTTTTTTTAAAAAAATATGAAAGGAATCTTTTGTCGTTTTTCGTACGAGGTACTTTTTGACTTTTCCGACAAAAGTACGAAGAATGTTTTTTTTAACTTATACGGCACGAACGGATTTATACTGTTTTATAAAGCCTTATTTTCATGAAGCTTCCTCTAAAATATTTCATGACTATTTTCAATAAAATCTCTTTCTTTTAAAATTGCATGATGTTTTGTGAAAAGAAATTGATTTTGAAGAAGAAAGGATATTTTCCTCAAGAATTCAATTCAAGTGTTTTATCAAAATTATTTTCCATCTAAGATAATAAAGGGTTCTGTTTCTATCCATATTTTTACATTGATTTGACTATGTTGTGATGGAATTATGTTTATGAATTCCTTTATCTTATATGAATGGTTTTATGATGTCATGTTGTTTAAGAATCCCATTTTTATTACATGGGTTATGAAATGATGTATGATTTATGATTTTGTGGCACACATAAGAATGGTATCATTAAGAGATGGGTGGGACCTATATCTCCCTCCAATGCATTGGGTAAAGATTTTATATCTCATGAGATAGACATGGCTGGAATGGTAGGTTATACCGGTTCAGTGAAACAGGACTGAAACGAGGATTACTCGATTCAGAAATGGACTTTGTCCACTAAGATAGTCTTGTCAATGAGTCTTGACTAACAAGAAATGATTCTCTATGATTATGTGTGTATGCCACAATGAGTAATGTTTTAAGTTATGATTTCATTTCACTACTATGATTTATCCCATGTTATGAAATTATGCTCTCTTTTGCAGGTTAAGATTTCCAAAAAAGTTATGTTCTTATGAAAATTATGTGATTGATATTTCTTTTTTTTACCCTTACTGAGCATTTGAGCTCACCCTTTTATGTTTTCTTTTCCCCAGGATATAAAGAAAGGTTTTAGGTAGAAAAAAAGGGATGACCTTTATGGGAGATATTGAAGAACTTTCACCACGATTAGAAGATTACGTTCCGAGTTTCCAAAGACACTAAACTATTACGATCCTTGTGTGTGTGTTTTTGTTATGTACTAAGTATTCCGCAAAAGTAATGTAATGTCAATGTACGTCAAGATACGGGTCTCTACAGTTGGTATCAGAGGAAAGGTTTAGTCAACCTTTGGAAACTAGGATGCGAAAACGTTAGTGAGATCCCTAGAGATATTTCTAAGGTATGTCTAGGGATGCCCCTAAGGATAAGTATACGTATAGGATATAGTTCTAGAACTATGGTAACGATATTAGATTAAACCAAAGATGATAGATATTTAAGTTACTCCCCCTTTATTACGATTTTTGCATCTAACACTATTCTGTTTGGGTTTTAGAAAATGGATGGAAACAAGATGATTCACAATAATGGAGGATATGATGGACAATGGAATGATATTCTTCATGAGCAACCAAATGAAATGGGATTTGGATGTCGAAACATCATTATTATGCCGAATCAGCAATCTCACAACATGATCAATAAAGTAAAATTTGGTAAGTTTCCTGACTCGACTAATAAGAGAAAGATGGAGTTTCATGATGATCATAGAGGAAAGAAAGTTCAATTTCCCCTATGTAATTCATGTGGGAAGAGGCATCAAGGAGAATGTTTCAAAGGAACTGGAAGATGCTTTGGGTGTGGAAAAGAAGGACACAAAGCAAGTAAGTGCAAAGGAAAAGGTTCAGTTAACACCATGGATGAGGATAATGGTATTGCTACGACATCAAAAATGGTTAAGTGTTTTAAATGTGGAATGTATGGGCATTATGCAAACCAATGCCCTAAGGGAAAGACTCATGAAGAGAATCAGTATGGTCATATGGGTAGTATTTATGTGGATGATGATGAAGAGACTACAAATGATATGTGAGATGAAAGAATTTTTGAAGCTCGGTCAATGGTTTGAGAATGTAGTGGAATGATTACATGTTTATCATGTGTAATTTTGGAATAAAGAGACATCTATGGATTGTTACACTGTTGTCTTTCCTTAAGTTTTGAAAGTGTATGATGAATGGTACCAGTAACCATGAAAGGTTATTCAGATACTTTTGGAAAGTAGATTATAAGTTCATAATGAAAGGATAAGAAGATAATGAGATGTTTGATTAAATTCATGAGCTCATGATTGATATAAGGACTAAGTGATATCATGGTTTGAGTATATAGAATTTTGAGGATTTTGGTATGTGGAAAGTGTTAACTTTTAACTGCACTCATGTTTTCACTAAGGTATTCAAGAGAATACACGATTAAGGACTTTGAATGTTTGGAATGTGACCAACAAGACATATCTTATGATATGTGGGGATCAACGACAGTATTAAATCTCTGGTAATCGTTGTCACTATATTATGAGAGTGGACTGCAGTATTATATGCCTAAAGATGAGACTGGATTATGTTGGACATAAGTTAGTATTGTTTAAGGATAGAAGATTTTCGATATTATTGATGGGATGTTATAGTAACGTAGTTTTAGAAAAAGGGACAACCTGCAGGACGGGCGACAGCCCATCGCTTCGGACAAGGCTGTAGGAATCGAACCCACAACCAAAGTGCGACTGGCCTTTATCGCCTACCACTGGCCTACAGGAAGTCCCTGTTTAGTAGAAACTAGTTTTATTATATTAAGCAGTATGATATATGAAGTATAAGTCCATTTTAGGAACTATATATGATTAATCTCACTATAGAATGACTTATGTATATTTAATAACTTTTGCTTACCTTTTGTTAGAGACAGATGGAATGACCCGTCATTCTATCACATGATCTGCTAACACTTCACGAATAACAAATCCAACTTCATTTATTTAAGAGATGAAGTGGAAATTGTTCAAGGCACGAACAACAGTGATATTGTATCAAAATAAAGTAAGTATTTATTCTAATTCAAATTTTCAACTTTAGGGAAATGATCTTGAAAACCAAAAATGTTGTCCTAGTGATCTTATACCTGATGAATCAGATGGTACCTTAGATCGTCACAAATTTATGGATTTGTGATTACTGGCTTTTCCATAGCCATGTTCTCTACCACTCTCCATCAGAACATGATGGTTAGATTTCTCTTCCATATCCATATTTTCACCTATGTGGAAACCCGGTGATTAGTTTATTTGGGTAATCGTTACATTTCATACTTTAGTTTTTAAATCCAAGTTTTGGTATTCCCTTTTACGATGTGGGTTTCTATTAAAGAAACTTTCAAATAGTAAACCATTTATAACCCCGACGAATTTCGAGGGCGAAATTCATTTTAAGGGGGGTAGAATGTAACAGCCCAAGATTTTATAAAAAAATATTCTTTTTAATTTTATTAATGTCTTGTGTTGTACGCTACACCAAAAGGAGCTTGCACAATACACATCCTTGACTTGCCTTGCATTACACGCAATCGCGACCTTCCTCGATAGCGTGTGTAATACGCAATACCGAGTTTCACTAAACAACGATATGCTATAAAAATATTATTAAAACTAGCCGTTATGAATAGTAATAACCACTTTTTGAAATCCAGTAAATCTTATTTTTCAAAATGAACTTTATTTTTGGATTCGGAGTATCGAATTTAGCCTAAGGTGAAATTTTGGTACTTTTCGGATAACTTTCATATTTTGATGAATAGTGAAAATGACTAAATTTTAATTAAAAACAACTTTTTTAATCGAAATAATTAATAATGATAAATTATTAATTTGAGTGATTTTAAAGTATATTTAGAATATATTTTTACAATTTAATACAATTTTGGTCATTGAATGTAATTTCACATTTAAACCAGACATAATCAAGTGTCAATCTTTTGATAGATATTGTTTCTTAAAAACACGCTATTTGTTTTAACAGTGGGATTTAATTATAAAATTAATTAATGCAACTTCTATGTTATGAATTTGGTTAAATAGATTTCATTTTTGAATTCGGAATATGAAATATAGCTTAGGATGAAATTTTGGCATTTTTCTGAAAACCTTCAATTTTTGATGAATAGTGAAACCACTAAGTGGTAGGTTAAAAACTGGATTTTGCATAAAACTTAATTTTACCACTTCTGTGAATGGAATTTCGAAAATCCGACAGACACGGTTAATATCAAGGACTAAAATGTGGTTCAATGAGATGAAAATAATTTTTGGTGAATAGTAACTTTTTACTTTTTTTTACCACGGTTAAAAGTAAATAGGGTAATTAAGGGTAAAGATGATATTATTATTACCCTAACACATGTCCTAATTCTATTGGACAAGTGTATTTCGACCAAAAACAAACTTAGGAATAAAATATGACCATTTAGGCCCACTTGGATTAGATTAAGACATTTATTATTAATTTATTTAAAGAAGGGTTAAAATAGTTAAAATCAAAGTTTAACAAGTAAATCATTTTTAATATGGGGTTATACATAAGATACATTCGATTGTAAATATTCATTAGAAATCTAAAAATATTTCCTACATGATGGTATTTTATTTGTAATTTTTAGACATCAAATAATTTAATTTATTTATGACACAACGATGATGCAGTAATTATCTTTTTAATGAAATATTGACATAATTGATGTTATAAACACCAAAATAAATGTAATTTGAGACTTTTTATGAATTCCACTAATTTTCTAGGTTACTATGATATATTAATGTTGATTTAATTAACTTTGTTCGAACATTTAATTCTGTTATGACTCTCACAAAAAATCATATATCAAATATTGTCAAAATTGACACAAAATAGTTTTTAAATCAAATATTATATTATTAATTGTTATTTTATTCCTAAAAATCTAAGGTTCGGCCAAATGACTTAGATAAGGATATATATATTAATAATAAACAATTTGGGGTTCGTTTGGCATGTTATAGTAAGTGTATTAACCATATAGTGAAAGAAAACAAAAAGACATGGTAAAAGTTAAATTATTTAACTTAGAGTTAAATCTAATTGATATGGTTTAAAATAATATCCAAACATGTATAAATTTGATTGGTTGATGAGATTACAACCCTATCTCATCTAATCTTCGAATATGAGTCATTTTTGGAGGTTTTTTAAGTGGGGTTAGATTTATTATAAATTAATATTTTTAAGAATTCCTAAGGTGCCCCTCTCCTCCCCTAAAAAAGGACACCTCCTCCCCCTCCTCCTCACACCAATTTGAGCACTCAAGCTCGGCCAACCCATGCCAAAATCTCATCTCCACTTCCCTAGAAACATCCTAGAGGTTCTGGTCTTACTCAAAGACCAATTTTAGTTCCCTAAGAGGAGGTCTCCAAAAGGCGCTTCAAAGAAGAGGTAATTACCGTTACCAATTCTTTCATCTTTATTTCTTCTTCCACTTCTTCTTCTTAGGTTGTTTCATTATGAAGTAATAACATCAGTATCAATCATATACTGATATGTTATTATAAGTATGAAACAACCCTATTTCACCATCTATCCATCCTACGGAAAAAGAAATCACCGCGCGTGCGTACGTACGGAATACCGTCTCCACGCCGTGGTGTAATCTATTTTCCACCACCACCTTACATGGATGGGTATAATGGTGTAAAGAATAACTATACATAGTTATTACAACATTATATTGATTCTGATATATTGTATAATCCAATCCAATTCAATTCAATATTTATAGAAATGATATCATCGCTCGTGCGTACGTACGGACTACCGTCTCCACGACGCGATGAGATTCATTCTCCATGTTAACCATTTAAGAATGATTATAATGTATATATAAGAAATAATAATGAAATATATGACATTATAAAGCTACTGGATTTATGTATATATATACATATGTATGTCATCTACTTACTTCCATTTCAAGACAATAAGGAAAGGAAAACAGCGTTCATGCGTACGTACGGACTACCGTCTCCATGAACAGTGTTTTTCATTTTATTTATCTACCTATTATATATATATATATACTGAATATATATGATATATAAATCATATTTTATATTCTGGAAGTAATTAAATCATGATATAAGTAATAATGATGTCAAGAACAACAAGTCAAAACACCTACGATAAATGAAACGATTTTACCCAAAACGCTTCTTTAACATGGAATTTACAAAAGAACGGGTAATATAATGTCATAAGTGAACCATATATGATATCATAACAATGAATATGATTCTGTAATAAGTCAATAACATGATTTAAATCATTATACAGGAGGTTCGGACACTTACAAAGCAAGTCGGACCTAAGGTAAGGGAAATATCACAATCTCACTTTTATCCGAGATTGTTTTTACTTTGGTAATTACTGGGGTGTATTTTATCATCCACATCCATGTTCCTTCAATATGTAATATTATTTCCATCCTTCTACAATAGTTTATATCCAATTTTACCCTTTGGTAAGTTTTTTTTTAAAAAAATATGAAAGGAATCTTTTGTCGTTTTTCGTACGAGGTACTTTTTGACTTTTCCGACAAAAGTACGAAGAATGTTTTTTTTAACTTATACGGCACGAACGGATTTATACTGTTTTATAAAGCCTTATTTTCATGAAGCTTCCTCTAAAATATTTCATGACTATTTTCAATAAAATCTCTTTCTTTTAAAATTGCATGATGTTTTGTGAAAAGAAATTGATTTTGAAGAAGAAAGGATATTTTCCTCAAGAATTCAATTCAAGTGTTTTATCAAAATTATTTTCCATCTAAGATAATAAAGGGTTCTGTTTCTATCCATATTTTTACATTGATTTGACTATGTTGTTATGGAATTATGTTTATGAATTCCTTTATCTTATATGAATGGTTTTATGATGTCATGTTGTTTAAGAATCCCATTTTTATTACATGGGTTATGAAATGATGTATGATTTATGATTTTGTGGCACACATAAGAATGGTATCATTAAGAGATGGGTGGGACCTATATCTCCCTCCAATGCATTGGGTAAAGATTTTATATCTCATGAGATAGACATGGCTGGAATGGTAGGTTATACCGGTTCAGTGAAACAGGACTGAAACGAGGATTACTCGATTCAGAAATGGACTTTGTCCACTAAGATAGTCTTGGCAATGAGTCTTGACTAACAAGAAATGATTCTCTATGATTATGTGTGTATGCCACAATGAGTAATGTTTTAAGTTATGATTTCATTTCACTACTATGATTTATCCCATGTTATGAAATTATGCTCTCTTTTGCAGGTTAAGATTTCCAAAAAAGTTATGTTCTTATGAAAATTATGTGATTGATATTTCTTTTGTTTACCCTTACTGAGCATTTGAGCTCACCCTTTTATGTTTTCTTTTCCCCAGGATATAAAGAAAGGTTTTAGGTAGAAAAAAAGGGATGACCTTTATGGGAGATATTGAAGAACTTTCACCACGATTAGAAGATTACGTTCCGAGTTTCCAAAGACACTAAACTATTACGATCCTTGTGTGTGTGTTTTTGTTATGTACTAAGTATTCCGCAAAAGTAATGTAATGTCAATGTACGTCAAGATACGGGTCTCTACAGTGAAGAACGCGAAGAACGCCTTCACCCTCAGAGATTGACGACGCTTCATCCGAGACATTCTTCAATGCCCCGATCTCCGATCACCTACTTCTGGAGGTAAGAGATTTCGGGTTTCTTTTAAATCTCCTTTTTGGTTTTTAACAAAACACGGATTTAACTACTTATAATTAAATCTATTGTTTCTTGGTCCTCGGAGTTCGTCGACGCAATGCCGGATACCGCGACGACACGACGGTCCCCTCCTTCCGCGACGATCAATTTCCGCAAAGAACGCGCGTGCGACGACTTGACGAGGTAGGGATTTTATTTTGGAAATACCTTTTTATATCCCCGTGATTGTTTCTTTTAGAACAAGAACCTGGATCAAATGCAATTTTAAATTATTAAAATTGTTTTGATACATATGTCATGTGTTGGTTTATCCTCCCGATTGATACCGTCTAATGCGGAGGGTGTGGGCCAAACAAACACGGCCCAACAACCATTCACCGCTCTTCGTTGTTGTGCGGATTTTGCGGGCGACGACAAAGCAGGCCGCAAAGGCAATTTGATGATTCCGCATAGAAGAATGGGTCTCGGGAGGAGCATCGGCGCAGAAGGGAAGGAAAACGGACCACCGGAGCAACTCCAGTGGCCCGCGGAAGTCTCCGGCAGCGCGGGTCGCCGGCGCCCCGGCGCGCCGCCGGACAGGGCCGCCGCGACTGAAGCCGCGGCGGCGGCGGCCGGCGGACCCGCGGCAGAAGCCGCGTCCGCTGATGTCCAGCGCGGCCCCACGAGGGCCGCGGCATCCTCATCCTGAGGGGGCGGTGCCCCGCGGCTCCCACGCTCGGTCGCTCGGCCGAGCCGAGCTGGGCCGGCCGGGCCGGGCCGCACCCTGGCCGGACCAGACTGGGTCCAGCCGGGTCGGACCGGGCCTAGACCCCCATCTTCGGACAGATTCGGTCTTTTGCCCGTAACATGAGCTACGTGACTCCAAATGATGCGCCGTTAGCGGAAACACGATCCTTGGAACGAGACGGTCGTTTCGGTATATCGCACTCAAGGTTTCGGAATACTTTGGGTTCGGCCAGTTTGGTTCGTACACGAAACCAACCGGGCCCTCGGAGCGGAAACACTCAAGTCTTGAGCTCCGGACGTCCGATTGACGTGACTCCGACTTTGTTGAATTCCTCTAAGTGAGACCGATCTTTGGGATTACTCCGCCCGAGGTTTGGACGCAGGTGGAGTATGGTCGGGTTGGTTTTGCCTTAAAAACCAACTAGGCCCCTAGGACAAAAAAACCTATAACTCTCAGACCAGGCGTCTGATTGACGTGCCGTCTACGACGTTGAGTTCCTGTTGACAATACGGAACTTTTGGATACATCAACTTTGGACATTGTTTCAGTTGATGTATCAGCCTCTCGGCTCGTGGAGCGGACCCTCCCGAACGAGCTTGCTGTGTGCAGGAACCGTAGTGCTGGCTGCGACTTCGACGACGACGACTGTGCAGAGATTCTCAGTGGACTGCGACGAAGACTGTGCAGAGATCCTTAGTGGACTGCGACGACTACTTCACTCAGCGATCCTACATGGATCAGTTCTACAGATCCTGTGTGGATCCAATCCTGTGTGGGTCAGCGCTCAGCGGTTCTGTGTGAGCCAGCGCCTACAGGTCCTGTGTGGGCCCGATATTGTGTGGGTCTTTGCGGGGGTTAGTTACCTATTGATACTGTGTGGGTCCGATCCTATGTCTATCATTGCGGGGGTTAGTACCTTTCGATCCTTTGTGGGTCCGACGACTTAGATGGATCAGTGATCGTCTTTATCGTCATACGCAGATGTATACCTGTGTGAGCTGAATCTTGTGTTACTCTCCTTTGTGGATTATGTTGAACTATCCTATGTGGATTTACTGTTTACTCTCCTTTGTGGATTGTGTTGTGCTATCCTGTGTGGGTATACGTTTGGGAATTCCTGTGTGGACTGGGTTGTGCTTGGGCTCGGATGTTGGAGCCGAACGGGGATTTATGACTTAGGTATATGTATGGGCATATACCTAAGCAGTGTCGGTTGTTACTTCGTGATTGTATCTTTCCGTTGTGGTTTATACTTTGTGGATTTCGGGAGACCTTCAGGGGACTCGGGGTCCCTACTGAGTAGCTTATACTCACCCCTGCACGGGCTGTGCCCGCACTATGTTGTGTTGGTTGCAGACGACGGACATCGCTGATTGTGGTGGAGGCTTGCGGAGCAGGACTGTACCTAGAGGTGGACCACTGGGCGAGACGTCTCGGAGCGGTCAGGTGGACCCGAGGAGCAGTGGAGGCCATCTGTACCCACCCTTCAGGTGGGACTTCCAGAGGACGGCTCGACGCTGCAGTTTTTCTTTTTAGTTGCTGTTTTTCCCTTTCAGTTGTACTTTACAGTTGGGCTTGTATTTCCGGCTTCTTTTACTTTCAGCACAGCTTGTTACAGTTTTTACTTAGTGTTTACTTTTCCGCTTGCTTACTCTGTGGTGCTTGTTTACTTTACAAAGGCAATGCCTTCCCTCTTTCGGGGACTTACGCCTTGGTGCTAGTCGCCAGCCCCTGGCCTATGGAAGGCGGGCTTGGAGTAGTCACGGCACAGGCCCTGAGGATGGGTCGTGACAAATTGGTATCAGAGGTGGGCGGTTCTACCGCAGAATCTGATCTTTCTTCTATGTGAAGTAATAGTGTTTAGCATATTGGGTGTGGTTATCAGTCCAGAGAGTCCATTGTTGGTGCGGCGGCCGACGTATCCGTACACCGGGACCCTAACTTCTGATTTCCGACTTAATGCATGAAAACATTGATTGCATGTGTGTTTCATGTTTTCTTTGTGATTACTTGTGTCAGCTCACTAGGTATACTGTTCTAACCATGGCGCACTTGTTTACTTTTCAGGATAGCCCCACGATGGCAGCCATCTAGGGTTCCGAGAGTAGAGCGTGAAGAAAGCCCACCGAGCAACGAGGCCTCGGTACAGGGCCCGTTGACAGCAGAGGCACCAGAGGTACCATTACCCGCTGAGCCCCCGATGCTTCCAACACCGACCGCTGATGATTCACATCACCTTGGAGCTCTACACGAGTTCCAGTGCCAGCGACCACCTAGGTTTCGTGGGGAGACGGACCCCCAGGCAGCCGAGGACTGGATGGAGGCGGTCGTTCGAGTTTTCAGGCTAGTGAGGACACCAGCAGACCTCATGGTGATCCTTGCGGAGAGCCTACTGCACGCAGCAGCAGGACGATGGTGGATCTTGATGCTCCAGTTGCATGATGAGGCCTCTCTCATCTGGACAGACTTTGAGGGACTCTTCCGCTCAGAGTTCGTCCCGGCCACCCTCCATGCGGTGAGCATCCATGAGCTTTTTGAGCTGCGGGAGGGCAGCTTGACAGTCGCTCAGTACACGATGAGGTTTACCAATCTTTCTCGTTACTCGACAGATATGGTACGGGACCCATTCTTCCAGGCCCGGACCTTTGAGCAGGGTTTGAGACACGAGATCAGGGCATCACTGAACTCCCTCAGCATCCTTACCCAGGCAGGAGTACTGAAGCGAGCCCTTCTGATCGAGAGCTTTCTTGCTGAGTCTACTTCAGCAGCGAGACCTACCGTAGGGCGGCAGGTAGCGGAGTCTTCGGCAGCAGGTAGCCGATGGATGACTCAGGGGTCCTGGCAGACCAGAACCTCTCGTAGACGACCTCAGGACACTGGCTCAGCAGTGCGGGGCAAACAACGCGGAGCAAATCTTTAGAGAGGCAGGCATTGCTACGCATGCGGCGGGCAGGGCCACATGGCTCATGACTGCCCGACCCGCCGTACCAAGGAGCAGCAGATGGTGGAGGGGCCACCTAGGTAGAGGCAGAGGGTCTACCGTGGAAGTCCGCAGGGAGGAGGCAGACGAGGCAGAGGAGCTGGCCGAGCAGCGGGTGGTGGGCGATGCTTTGAGGCTCTACCCCCACCATCACCAGGAGGTCCGCCCCGACCACAGGGAGCTGGCTGGAAGAGACAGTCACATCTCCAGGCAGCGGAGGCCTACGACCACGGCGCGCCAGAGATGATTTGTGGTACGATCTGTGTCTATTCCACCCTTGCTGTAGTTCTTATAGACACAGGAGCGAGTCACTCTTTTATAGTCGCTGCCCTTTTTTAGAGCTCGGAGATTCTGACAGAGCCGTTGGCTCGATCCTTACGGCTAGAGACTCCTACGGGAGAAGACTCGACGATTACGCACTGGTGTCGGCAGTGTGAGCTTACTCTAGGAGGCGAGAGCTTCGGCTGGGATCTTCCTGTAGCAGTGTCGAGGCCTTACGAGGTCATCTTGGGCATGGATTGGTTATCCACAGTCCATGCTCAGATTGACTATTTTAGGCGCAAGGTGTGATGTGTACACACCAACGGGAGCAGGTTCACCTTCACCGGCGAGAAGGGAGCCTTCACAGCACAGGATGGACTCACGCAGAGGAGAGGACATCCCATCACTCATAAGTTGGCTAGCCTCATCCTTGGAGTAGTTGACGTGCAGAGTCCTAGTTTTCCTGCAGTGGTGGATCAGTACGCGGATGTCTTTCCCGATGATGTCCCAGGGATACCTCCTCGCAGAGAGGTATACTTTTATATTGATCTATACCCCGGGACAACCCCGATATCCACTACAACATATCGGATGGCCCCCGCTGAGCTTCGAGAGCTGCGGGTACAGTTGGAGGACTTGCAGGGCAAGGGGTTCATCCGACCCAGTGTTTCACCCTGGGCTTCCCCGATATTGTTCGCCAAGAAGGCAGACGGGAGCTTGCGACTTTGTGTCGACTATTGTCTCCTGAACCAGGTGACCGTGAGGAACAAGTATCCGCTACCGAGGATTTTTGACCTCTTCGATCAGCTCAAGGGAGCTCGGTGGTTCTCAAAGATAGACCTCAGGTCAGGCTATCATCAGCTCAGAGTTCGAGACGAGGACGTGCAGAAGACGGCCTTCAGGTTTCGTTATGGCCACTATGAGTTCTTGGTTATTCCTTTCAGCGTAACCAATGCTCTAGTAGTGTTCATGAGCCTCATGAACAGGATCTTCCATCCATACCTCGATCGATTTGTTGTGGTCTTCATCGACGACATTTTGGTGTACTCGACCACGGAGGAGGAGCACGCCTACCACTTGCGGGTTGTACTAGACACACTCCAAGAACACCATATTTATGGAAAGCTCTCAAAGTGCCAATTCTAGTTACGTGAGGTCTACTTCTTGGGGAACGTCATTTCTGAGGTGGGAGTTGCGGTGGATCCCGTGAAGATCGAAGCAGTGCTAGCTTGGGAGCCACCCAGGAGCGTGACAGAGGTGCGGAGTTTCTTGGGACTAGCTGGATACTATCGGAGATTTGTGCCAGAATTCTCTAGAGTTGCAGTGCCACTCTCAGCTTTGAAGAAGAAGGGGAAACCCTTTGTGTGGTCAGACAGACGTTAGCAGAGCTTCCAGGAGCTGAGACAGAGATTGACCAGTGCACCTATCTTGAGGTTGCCTGAGGAGGGAGTTGGATACGTAATCTACTGTGATTCTTCAGGGACCAGACTCAGATGTATCCTGATGCAGGAGCAGGCTTTGATTTCCTATGGATCACGTTAGTTGAGTACACATGAGCAGAACTACACCACCCATGATCTGGAGTTAGCAAAAGTGGTCTTCGCTCTGAAGACATGGCGGCACTATCTGATGGGCGAGCACTTTACAGTCTTTTTTGACCACCAGAGTCTCAGGTACATCTTCTATCAAAAGGACCTGAACCTGAGACAGTGGTGATGGCTCTAGTTCCTCTAGAACTATGACTTTGAGATAGTCTATACTCCTGGGAAGGGGAACATAGTATCTGATGCCCTCAGCAGGAGGACGAGAATTCAGCTACTTGAGGAGGCGACAGAGCAGCTAGTCGCCTTGCAAATATCCTTCATGGATAGGGAAGGAGAAGCCTTCTTTCGGTATCTCACAGTCTCTCCTCCACTACTGTATCGAGTCAGAGAGGCACAGCGTGAGGACGCTGACTGTAAGATGCGGCGTACACAGTTATCCTCAGGACAGACACCTGATGGCTTCTCCTTTGGAGCAGGGCACGACATCATTTTTAATGGATGTACCTTGGTACCAGTCTCTTTACAAGAGGAGGTGCTGAGAGAGTTTCACACTTCACCTTTGGCGGTACATCTTGGAGTGGCGAAGATGTACCAGGACCTCAGACGACAGCACTGGTGGCCGAGCATGAAGAAGGCTACGGCAGAGTTCGTTTCTGGATGCCTCACCTGCCAGCAGGTGAAGGCAGAGCATCAGGTACCAGTAGGCTTGGTACAGCCCTTGGAGGTCCCGGAGTAGAAGTGGGATGGGATATATATGGATTTTGTGACTGGACTTCCACACACTTCCAGAGGTCATGACTCCATTTGGGTGATTGTTGACCGACTCACCAAGTCGGCACACTTCTTACCCATCCGAGAGCAGGGCTCAGTGGAGAGCATGGGGCGTCTCTACGTTCGGGAGATTGTACGGCTTCACGGTGTGCCATACTCTATCATCTCTGATTGAGATGATCGCTTTACTTCCCAGCTTTGGAAGGGGTTGCAGGAGGCGTTCGGAACGCAGCTACGTCTGAGCATCGCCTTTCACCCTCAGACGGATGGTCAGACAGAGAGGACCATTCAGACTCTCGAGGACATGCTCCGCGCATGTGTCCTCGACTTTGGTCGTAGCTGGGAGGACCACCTACCCTTGGTGGAGTTCGCGTACAACAACAACTACCACTCCACCATTAGGATGGCACCATATGAGGCATTGTACGGAAGACCACGTAGATCACCTTTGTGCTGGACAGACCCTGGGGAGTCAGCACTTGTGGGACCAGAGATGGTCCGAGCCACGACAGAGAAGTTCTAGGTCATCCAGGAGCGGATGAGGACAGCTCAGAGCCGACAGAAGTCTTATGATGACAAGAGGCGGAGACCACTAGAGTTCGAGGATAGCGACCACGTCTTCTTGCGGGTCTCACCTCGACGTGGTTTACGGAGATTTGGCCGAGGAGGCAAGTTGTCTCCACGCTTCATCGGACCCTTCCAGGTCCTTAGTAGGATTGGCGAGGTGGCTTATCGCCTGGTTCTACCACCTCAGCTTCACCGGGTGCACGACGTCTTCCACGTATCTCACTTGAGAAGATACGTGCATGACCCGACGCATATCATTGACTATGGAGAGCTGGAAACAGATGATGGGGCGACTTTTACGGAGGTCCTAGTGGAGATAGAGGATCCACAGGAGAGGGTCCTATGTGGGAGATCGATTCCTTTTGTGCTCATCAGATGGCAGCACAGGAACCTCCAGGGGAGCACATGGGAGTGGGAGGCTCAGATGCGTGCTCAGCACCAACTTTTGTTTCCCTAGTTTATGATATATCATTACGGGGGCGTAAATCCCTGAGGTGGGAGTAATGTAAAGACCTGTAAATTTCAAGGAAATTTTTTTCTTAATTTTCTTTGGAATTTTTCAAGAGCGTAGTTTCTGAAAGCACCTGATTCCGAGGCCCGGTGTGCCCGAAATCATTTTCCGATGTTTGGCTCGGGAACTTTCAGTGAACGGACGAGCAGGTTTTTCTAACGTTTGAATCGGTAATCAGAATCAAATTCTGAGGGCACTGATGAAATCTAAGCGCCGGTATTTTCTTAGAAACGCCTCTTCTGGAGTTTCATTTGCTCGGTTGTGGTTTTTAATTTTTGGGTTTAAAGTTATGAAATAAAATAAAGTTGTGCGACAAACATTATTTTATTTCACTTAAGCCACTTGGAAGCCACTTGAATCCACTTAAAGCGGCTTAAGCTGAGTTGATGCGGATAGGGTGCTATCCAAAAATATCCTACCCTCTTGGTAGGATATTTGTGAGGTGGGACCCGCACGTGCCCCACAGTTTCTTTTTCGCTAAGTAACGCACCCGTGAAAACCCGTCATTATGAAAGTCAACTGACACGTTTTCTTATTTTCTTAACGCACCAATTAATTGGGCGGTTTTCTTCATTGAATTAAATGGGCGGTTTATTTGTTGAAATTAATTCTATGAATTAATTTCATTCGTTTCTTAACCTGTTTGAAATCAGTTGGTGTAATAATAAAATAAGACCAATGCCGACATCTTGAGGATTACACGTTGAGAGACTTTTGACATAAATTCTTGTGCCTTCACCCACCTTCACGAAGAATGCGAAGAACGTGAAGAACGCGAAGAACGCGAAGAATGCGAAGAACGCTGACACCCTCAGAGATTGACGACGCTTCATCTGAGACGTTCTTCCCTGCCCTGATCTACGATCACCTACTGCTGGAGGTAAGAGATTTCTGGTTTCTTGTACATCTCCTTTGTGGTTTTTAACAAAACACGGATTTAATTATTTATAATTAAATCTGTTGATTCTTGGTCCTCGGAGTTCGTGGACGCAACGCTGGATACCAGGAAGACGCGACGGTCCCCTCCTTCCACGATGATCAATTTTCGCGAAGAACGCGCGTGCAGCGACTTGACGAGGTAGGGATTTTATTTTGGAAATACCTTTTTATATCCCCGTGATAGTTTGTTTTAAAACAAGAACCTGGATCAAGTGCAATTTTAAATTATTAAAATTGTTTTGATACCTATTTCATGTGTTGGTTTATCCTCCCGATTGATACCGTCTAACGCGGAGGGTGCGGGCCAAACAAAAACGGCCCGACAACCCTTTGCCGCTCTTTGTTGTTGTGAGGATTTGGCGGGAGACGACAAAACATGCCGAAAAGGCAATTTGATGATTCCTCAGAGAAGAACGGGTCCCGGGAGGAGCAGCGGTGCAGACGTGAAGGAAAACGGACCACCGGAGCAACTCCGGTGGCCCGCGGAAGTGTCCAGCGGTGCGAGTCGCCGGCGCGGCGGTGCCGACGGACGGAGGCGGTGGCGCCCCAGCGCGCCGCCGGACAGGGCCGCCATGGCTGAAGCCGCGGCGAAAGTGGCCAGTGGACCCGTGGCCGTGCAGGTCCGGCTCGCCCGCACGGGACGCAACAGAAGTCGCGTCCGCTGATGTCCAACACGACCCCTCGAGGGCCGCGACATCCTCATCCCGTGGGGGCGGCGCCCTGCGGCTCCCACGATCGGCCGCTCGGCCGAGCTGAGCCGGGCCGGCCAGGCCGGGCCGCACCCTGGCCAAACCGGACCGGGTCGGGTCGACCCGGTTCGGCCGACCCAGGGGGGTCGGGCAGGGTCGGCCCGGGCCCAGACCCCCCGTCTTCGGACCGATTCGGTCTTTTGCCCGTAACGTGAGAAACATGCATCCTAACGACACGTCGTCAGTGGCAACGTGATCCTTGGATCGAGACGGTCATTTCGGTATATTGCACTCAAGGTTTCAGAATACTTTGGGTTCGGCCGGGTTGGTTCGTACACGAAACCAACCGGACCCTCGGAGCGGAAACACTCATATCTTGAGCTCCGGATGTTCGATTGACGTGCCATAGACTTTGTTGAATTCCTCTAAGTGAGACGGATCTTTTGGCATACTCCGCCCGAGGATTGGACGCAGGTGGAGTATGGTCGGGTTGGTTTTTCCTTAAATACTAACCGGGCCCCTGGGATGAAAAATCCAATAACTCTCAAACCATGCGTCTGATTAACGCGCAGTCTGTGACGTTGAGTTCCTGTTGACGATACGGAACTTTTGGATACATCAACTTCAGACTTTGTGTCAGTTGATGTATCAGCCTCTCGGCTCGTGGAGCAGACCCTCACGAACGAGCTTGCTGTGTGTGGGAACCCTAGTGCTAGCTGCGACTTCGACGACGACGACTGTGAAGAGATCCTCAGTGGACTGCGACGATGACTGTGCAGAGATCCTCAGTGGACTGTGACAACTACTGCACTCAGCGATCCTACGTGGATCAGTGCTACAGATCCTGTGTAGATCTGATCCTGTGTGGGTCAGCGCTCAGCGGTTCTATGTGAGCCAGCGCCTACAGGTCCTATGTGGGCCCGAACCTGTGTGGGTCTTTGCGGGGGTTAGTTACCTATTGATCCTGTGTGGGTCCGATCCTATGTGGGTCATTGCAGGGGTTTGTACCTTTCGATCCTTTATGGGTCCGACGACTTAGATGGATCAATGATCATCTTTATCGTCATACGAAGATGTATACCTGTGTGAGCTGAATCTTGTGTTACTCTCCTTTGTGGATTGTGTTGAACTATCCTGTGTGGATTTACTGTTTACTCTCCTTTGTGGATTGTGTTGTGCTATCCTGTGTGGGTATACGTTTGGGCATTCCAGTGTGGACTGGGTTGTCCTTGGGCTTAGATGTTGGAGCCGAACGGGGATTGATGACTTAGGTATATGTATGGGCATATACCTAAGCAGTGTCGGTTGTTACTTCGTGATTGTATCTTTCCGTTGTGGTTTATCCTTTGTGGATTTCGGGAGACCTTCGGGGGTCTCGGGGTCCCTACTAAGTATCTTATACTCACCCCTGCACGGGCTATGCCCGCACTACGTTGTGTTGGTTGCAGACGACGGACAGTGCTGATTGTGGTGGAGGCTTGCGGAGCAGGACGGTACCTGGAGGTGGACCACTGGGCGGGACGTCTCGGAGCGGTCAGGTGGACCCGAGGAGTAGTGGAGGCTATCTGTACCCAACCTTCATGTGGGACTTCTAAAGGACGGCTCGACGCTGCGGTTTTTCTTTTCAGTTGCTGTTTTTCCCTTTCAGTTGTACTTTACAGTTGGGATTGTATTTCCGGCCCCGTTTACTTTCAGCACAACTTTTTATAGTTTTTACTTATTGTTTACTTTTCCGCTTGCTTACTCTGTGGTGCTTGTTTACTTTACAAAGGCAATGCCTTCCCTTTTTCCTGGACTTACGCCTTGGTGCTAGTCGCCAGCCCCTAGCCTATGGAAGGAGGGCTTGGGGTAGTCACTGCATGGGCCCCGAGGACGGGTCGTGATAAGATAAGTGGAAATAATGGAATTAATCACACATATTTCTATTATTACAATAGATAATGTAAAAAAGAAACATATTATACCTTGTATCATCTATGGAGATACTATTTCATAATACTTGACCATCTAAAACTTCCCTCACACCTCTCAGTGGGATCCCTATGCCCTGTTTAGAAAACCTGGTGGTGTTGTTGGAAATAATTCATACCATATACTACATCTTTATGCTCTTCTCACCCATCATTTCCATCTTCCACATTGCAGACCTCCTACTCATATTGAAACCTCTCTTTGGGAGGCTCATACACTATCTCTCTATTAGCTATACATCAAGTCGGAAATTCTTGTGCATGATGACCCTGACTATCACAGGTGTAACACCACCTCTCCCTAGGCTGGATAGGTCTATCTTGTAATCCTTGAACCATAGAACCACAATACCGGGATCACCTCTTGAAAAATCAATCACTATAATGCCATTCTATCTATCATCAGCTACCCATCACTGATTTCCTAGATTTCTTGTGCCAAATTACATCACCAACACTCTAGGTCTGCTCATCTAGGAAAATATGAACTACCAAATCACATTCTATAACCCCAAAATAAGTATGGATGCATATAAATACCATGATATATCGGATATTTATTTATTCCTTGATAAAATCTCTTAGTTTGAAAGAACTGATCATGCACTATATCCATCAAGTTCCAATAGTTATTTGTGAACCTTGATGAATACTCTCCCACTATTTTACATTCCAACTAATTTATAGAATCTCTAGGATTCCCAAAACACTTAATGTTGACGGAGATAACTCCACTATGAAATTGTGATCTCAATTTTTCCATGATAGAGTCACCTCATCATGTGAATAGGCCATTAAGCACCACCATCATCCTAAAGATCAAATAAGATATCCCATTTATAAGACCACCATCAGATCTATCAGAGCCCTAATAAGAATGAAGACTCGTATAATGTCCTCAATCATTTCCTCAACTGTATTTGGGTTGGGATCACCTTGGAACTTGAAGGGTTTCTATCGTTGAAACTCATAAAGAACAGTCATAATACACACTAAATCTACTGGTATTTCTAAAACCATATGCTTCTCGATAGATAGTAGTATGAATGGAGAACCACATGGAGGTAACACCCATTAAACAAGTCTCTCAATTGAAGCATCATCACTTAGGGGATCATCCTCATGTTCCTAATGCTAAATCCTATCTGGAAAATGACATAGTGAAATTCATAAATAGAAAAGATGTACCATAGTCAATGACTATATTTGGAGAGCTGTCTAAAAAATGAAATAGAAAATAGAACCCTTTTCTAAATGATTCAGGTACCAATGTTTTTTCTAATAAATAATGTCTATATGTAACGATTCTATATGAAGGTTATCAAAGACATGGTGGTTGGATTTGTTAGCCACCACACCAACACTGGATTCACTGGCCTGAAATCAAAACTGAAAAAACATAACACTATTTTTACAAAACAATTTCATAGTCTCTGGTACTATGTTAAAAATTATCCTCTCATAGAAATTTGTCCTGACCTGTCATAAAAGGCCATGTTCCATAACTAGCCCGATCCCACATCTAATAGGTCAAGGGCCAGGGACCAGTGATGAGTAGGAATTTGAAAAAACATGGGAAACATTAACCTATGGTACATATATACTCGCACACATATTTAGTCCCATACAATGATTAAATGTAATAGAACCAAAAACCATGCATGCATATGTCTAAAATCACACCATCAGAGTACAAAAAAATTATAGGAAGAGAAAATATCCAAACTCGAGCCCACCAAAATGAAATTGAAAAAACATTCAACCTACAAAGTGGTCAAGGACTACTGTTAGGGTAACCACATGAACAAACATCTTTCTAACTGGATAACTGTGTTTTTCCCAGACCTGACCCCTCTAGAATTTCATCAAAAGGTCATTCCTCTTCATTAGAAACTAAACATGTGAACAAATCCTTTATAGGGGTGAGTATAACAATACCTAGTAGGAAAACCCAAAACCACAAATAATATAGTATCAAGATTTATAGTTAACTCATTATAATCCCATGTTAATGGAATATATAACAAGAAAATCTAGATAAACTCAGAGTAGACACACAACCTCAAGTGTGATCACAAACGTATTTCCAACCTGGGATTCATGATCTAAGGATCCACATATCACTCATCCAGGAGATCAGAATCTAGTAATATGATATCAATTATGACATCCATCCATGATATCATGTTCTTCTAGTATTTCCATAGGAAATACACCCTGATTATATGAAATGATTGATACATAGAATAGATATTACTCCCTAATCCATGGGGTATACCAACAACCCAATATAGATTAAACCACAAAGAAAGAGAATGAACCCTGCATATTGTTCACCAAGATGATACCATGAACCATATCCATATAAATGGTGATGATAGAGGATATCACTCTATTCCTCACAAAGTGATTCTATTACTCAACCAATGACTGAAGTTTCTCACAGGGGATAATCATTCTTTGTATACGACGTTACCTTATACTAAACCATCATGGGATAAACCAGGGGAACAAAACCAAACAAAACGTTTCCATGTTGATGAGGAAAAGTTACCCATTCCATATTTGAAAGAGTAAACAGTTTGTAATAGTAGCATAGAGCATGTACCTTCAGTATTAGGTCATAACCGTGTATCATAGCCCATACCCGTGTCTATGTTCATTTTTTAGTACATGAAGTGTGTGATCCCGTATTACAAGTCGTGTAACCTAGAATTTCAGGAAACCCATATATCTTACTCATGCATCATCATACACTCCTTTGTCCTCTAATACATCTATAAATTTTTTTTCCAGTCTCATAGAGCCTCACCATAATCATAGAATAATGACCGATCACCAAATATCACTGAATAACCATGCGTTACATCACCTGATCACTAAAAATAAAAAATTAATGATGAAATATAATACAATATAGATTCATCATCACCATAATCTTAGATAGATCCCATATTCGATTCATACATAGACCTTTGATAATATTTTAATTTACCAAGAAACAGGTGGGAAAAATATTTATCTAAAATTTCATGAAGCACCAGCCAAAAACGAATGATGGGGATGAATTAATGAAGAATGGTGGGGAAAACCAAGAAACATACAAAAGGGAAAAGATCCTTGATTTTTTTGGTTTGGTCTTGATTTATTAGCATTATAATGATGAACAATTATCCAAAATAAAAATATACAATTTCTCCATAAAATCGTAGTAGAACAGCTAGCACCCACAATACAATTAAACTACCAATCCATCCTTTGGTTGATTAATTAAGATTCATCATCAGATACGATAATGTGGATAAATCCATGATAAGAAAAATTTCATACCACAAGGTGGATCGTTTCCTAAGGAATAATGAATTAGTATCATTGTCTTTGCTAAAATCATTGAACTCTAATGTCATAATAATCCCTAATCCTGATGTGATCTGATGTCATCTGCCAAGATGTCCCCCATAGCTCCTCTCAATAGATCCTCTCAGTTGGAAGTGTTATGTGACTAATATTGAAATTGATTCATAAATCAAATAAACAGAGATATTTATGCTACAATTTTTTAATAAATAAATATAATAATAATTTATTGAATTATTTATCTATAAAGGTGCTCAAGTCCAATGTCCAACATTCCCTAAAGTTATGAAACACCTAGAGTAAAACCCACTCTCCAAACTCAATGAATGCCATAGATTTATGATCCAATCCACCCTTTAGGTGTTATTCTAATTTTTTAGGAAAATTACAATTGTGTGATATTTAATATATTTAATATATTACCAAAATTATTTCTGGTAACACTGAGGCTCAAAATCAATTTCCATCTCATCACCTAACTCTGAAATTAATCCATATAATATTCCGAATCAATATAGGAAGAAATATGGTTTTTACAAAAATAAACCTATCTGTCATGGGTTTGGGTGACTATTTCTCAGACATATTGACTTTACCATTAAAACAACGTGATATTTGTGTAATATCTATCATTGGTCTCTTTAAAGGGGTTATAATGTTCTTTTTTATTAGGGTGCTACTAGTTTTTCTTGGAAAACATATTGAATGAGTTTCAAGTATAGTGGGATATATTGGTTTGTATTATTTTGATATTAATTAGTTGGGTTTTAGGGAATGGTTTGTATGTTCAGTGAAATGTTACTAATTTTTTGTTCGATTAGTTAAGTTATCATGGGATATTGTGTGGTTCCATATCTTCTTTAATGATTGTCCTAGGAATATTTTTTTTAGTTGAGTTTATTTCCTATCCATAAGAAGTGTGGGATAATAGTTAGTGATAACTAAATAATATATATGTGTAATAAATAAATGAAAAGAATATTTAGTTTCATGGTACACCTGTCATAAATTTATGAAGTGGTAATCAGAGTGAGTGATATATTAACAATAATATGATCAATAATAAAATAATTTTACAGGTTTATTAGGAATGATAAATTCCTATTGAGATGTTTAATATACAATATGATTCTTTAGGCTGAATAAATAATTAATTTGATAAATAAATGAAGTAAATTATAAAATTTGATAATTGATTATAGTATAAATATTTCATTTATTGTAATATATATTTGATGTTGCGATGGTTATTTCTATTTTAGTTTTTTAATTGCACAACATAATTATTGAATCCTTCTTTCCATTATTTTTAGGTTTTTCACATTCGGGTAGTGATGTTGTAATGATGAACTATATAGATCATGTCATTTGGTAACACAAGGTAATAGACTATACTGGCTCAAGGATTATGTAATGAAAGTACAGATGATGGTAGAATTGATATAGTTTAGGCAATATATATTGGGGATGATACTAATGGAATGATATATAGAAGGTGTAATTGAATTATACATTTATATTACAAGTATAAATATTTCAAGGAAGTCATGTTATAGGGTTATTATTTCATTCATAGCATCCTATTAAATTGGTGAATGGTTATCCTACCACAATAATACAAATTTGAGTTTGATCCTCTTAATCAACAATATTTTGTTGAAATTTTCAAGGATATTTACTAAATATATATTTCATTGATATTTCCCTCAATGTTTAATGATGATGTTATGTAAGCAGTATAAATATTTTCAAGGAAATAAATTAATGTATTTGATTATAGTAAATTATTTTCTGAATCTCTATTTATTATGTTATTAACGATATTTAGGAAATAACCCTTAATGATTGATATTTTGAGATATGATACATCTCCTTTGATCATCATTGATTCTCTAAAACTTCTCTCATTTTTATCTTACCTTACTTATTTGTTTCTACACATGTCTATCTTGACAGATAGATTTCACATTAATGCCGGACAACTTTGACGTATGATCCAAATTTATAAACTTATGTGTTCACACCTCTATATATTTTCCGCAGTCTTTTTATAGGTTATTCTATTGGTTAATCAACATAATACTATTCAAGTAGCTATGATGAAGCTTTGGGATCAAATTATTTTATTCTATAAGGTTTTATTTTTATGTTTCATATAGATATGGTTAAAAATTGGTAATATAAAACTATTAATTTATATATATATGGAGTTAATTGATGTTTTTTTATATTATACAGTGAATTAAGATGGTAATTCCCCATATGAATTTGATATATTGCCTCAATATTACATTACAAATTATGGATGATTAGATATATGTTTTGAGATTCATTTTCAACTCCAATGTTATCCCAAAATGGGTTTTAGGGGGGAGGAGGTTATGAAACCTATTATTTTTTGAGTGAGTAATATCCCCCACCAATAATTATAATATTTTTCAATATGGATTTATATATATGACTAATCTCATAACCTTTATTTTTATTTACAAAGGTTGATAAATTAGGGTTGTTATATAAGATGTGTTATAAAATTTATAATTGGTGATAATATTTTTAATGATTGGAATTACATCAAAGATATGATATCAATGGGGAGAACTATACCCCATACTAGAGGAACTTTATATATGAGGCATTGGAGTTGAATTCCATAAGGGAAATAGTTTAAAATTTAATGAATACTATGAGAGTCATATATGAATTATTGTGTATTGAGATGTAGACTTATGTTATATAATGAAATATATATATATTACTCATTTTTTAACCTAATAATTGATAATATAGACATAGATTTATTGTTTATGATTTTTAATATTTTATTAATTTTAATTTTTTTTATTTATTTTAATACACAAATGAGTGACTACATAGTCTTTTTAAAAGATGTAGGTGTTTATAAAAACCCATTGGGGTTATTATTTTAATCTTGACTGAAAATGTGATGTGAATTATTAAAAGAGATTAAATAGTAATTTGTTTTCTTGGTATAATGTGTCACTTAATTAAATATATTTATGGTGATGTTTGGAAGGCGTTTGGAGATGTTTTGTGGATATTTTTAGTTGAGTTTCTAATATAAAACTCACTAAAAATAGTCATACCATAATTTTTAAATTATATTTTATTCATAAATGAAAAAAATAATGTAACATGATGTATATATACTTTTTTTTAACTATAACGATGGATAAAGAGTTGATAAAGTGCTTGGGTTTTCTCCGCAAAAATCAACCGAAAATACATATCCATAATGAGGATTATATTCATGATATAAATTATTTTTTTCAGTAATGGTTCTACCAATAAACATGATTTTGGGAGGAATAATATATTTTAATGTAATTTAATAATTTACGTAATTATAAGATTTTTTATAAACCAACAGTTATATAAAATCCCATGATTTTATGAGATTAGATTTTATATCACTCGATGATTTTAATGGGACTTGGAAATAAATTATTATTACATAATAATTATGATTGATAAGATATTATTTCATAGATAATATAATATTTTTTAATTTTATTCATATTTGTGATGAGTTTGTTTTTTAATGGTAGATCTAACTTTCCCTCTATGGACGTCATTGTAGATCGATCAGGTGATGGAATCTAGAATAACATGTTACGATTTTTTATGAACTGATTAACTACTTATTAGGATTGATTATAAAAATACATATAGTAGAGATTAATAGAAGGGGGAAGGAGGGGGAAATAATTCAATACTGAATGAACCTCTTCTATCAATGTTAAATTTATTGAGTTGTCAAAGATTTTTCTTTGGAACCAGCAAGTTATTTATTATTTGAATTCAATTGTTAAAATGGAACATATGTGTAACATATTTAAACTGTTAGTCGATATATTTCATTCAACTAATTCAGTGTAATAATTTTAAATTCATAAAATTCATATATCTGTCATAATAAAGTGTATAAAATTATTGGAGGTTGGAGTGACCTTGGATATCAATATTTAATTGATCATTAGTATTATTTAGGAATCAATGGGTTCTTGTTTTTATGACAATGATAGAAAAATATCTATATTAATAATGAAATTTGAATGCCCCAATTAATTCATCACTCTCTTATATGGTGTTTCATTCATTTCAATTGAAATATGTACATGAAATGTTAATTGATTATTTTATTCAATATTTATTTAATATATCATAAATATAAATTTTAATTTTAAAATTATTGAATACATGGGTTTAATATTTTTGAAATACATCCTTCCAATGAATTACTATTCTTATAAGAAGATACATACTGGGGATGATAAAAAAATTTAGTTATATTAGACATAGAGTTTGATTTTCTATTATTTTATAAATTTAATAATGATGGGAAAATATGATATATACATATTATTTGTTAGATTTTATATCCATATTTAGTGTCGATCTATGGATAGTAGGACATCAGAATGGCTTACACTAGAATAAGGAATATAATTATTATAGAAAGGTGATTATTCCGATACATATCAAAAAATATATATTTTTGAGTAAGATTACATGTTTATTATTATAATATTTATTTACATGAATTTTATTTGTTTACTTATTTCTTGAGATGCATTTGTTCATTTGTAAATATTAATACCCCTTATTTTAATAGAGTATGAAATTATTAATTTTATTATAAATTATATATTCAAGTGAATAACTAGTTTAATTTTCATAATCATATAGGATAAAAACTTATATCATTACATCATTTTTATAAGAAAAGGGTATACAAAAGATAAAATAATTTGATCGAATAAAGGACCCAAAAAAATTATGTGTGCAAATAAATAAAAACAGAGAAAATATAGCGACCTTGATCATCATAATTCGAAGGTCATTCCAATGTTATGAATTCGTGTATTATATTTATTAATGGAGAAATAACATATGTTATTCTTATATAATCAAGTGAATATATCTAATGCAATCATTATGATACACATGTTTTTGTGACTTTGATAATATTATATAATGGGGGAATAATGTCAAGATCAACCAATATATTTTTTCAGAAACAATTTTTCCTAATCAACTATCATGGTGTTATATATGATATAATTGAAACTATTTCCCACCAAAATAGATTCAACATGATGGAAACTCCCAATTGGAAAAAATATGTAAGAAAATATTTAACATGGATGAAAAATGTTAAATTGAAATTATACGAAAATTAATTTAGTTGGATAATTTTTAATCACATTACAAATTGAAGACATATAAGATATGATATTCATCTTATAAAAAAATAATATATATATATATATATATATATAAATTATCATTTTTAAATATGAAATTTAGATTTATATTTTAAAATGGGTAGTACATGCTACATAATAGAGTGAACGAAGAAAAAATTATATTCATTTTCAATAAAGAAGAAAATATTTATATATTTCAAAATTTTTATAAAGGATAATCAGCTGGTTATGATTATCAAATAATCAAATTATTTTGATTACCTTAAAAAAGGACCACTAAGAATATTTTTCTACTCTCATGTTTGATTATATGGACTCGAATTTTAAATAAAAACATGTAAATGTGGAATGAATAAAATGGAAGATTATTTTACGAGTTATTATCATAAATAAGGAAGGAATATGAATTATGTGGTTCAACAGGAACCATTTAGATTCAAATTAATAATTTATATTTAATGTTATAAAAGGAACCACAATCACTACTCTTGTTCTTAATATGATTAGTTATATGATTAATCAGGAGAGGATAAAGTCTCATTTTAGGTAAGATATTACAATCAATTTCTTTCTACAATAATTTTATAAAATATTTTATGATTTATTATGATATATAAAAATAATTATTTTACAAATATTTATTGTTTTTTCAAAATTTGTTTAGTTTATTTGATTAATACAATAGAGTTCAAGTCAATGGTAGTTTTATGGAATTAGAATATTTATTATCAAACGTTTAAGATTATGGAATAAATAATAATTATATTAAAATGTTTATATTATAGAAAAATTTGATATGGTATATATAATTTTCCAAAATATATAATGAAATGTAATAAATACACTAAAAAGTGTAAATTGAGTAACAGAATTATGGAATTAAATTAAAGTATGCTTAAGGAAATTTGATACCAATTTTAAAATATTACACCATTTTCATCATTTTTTGGTGTTCAAAATTGTATAAGGGTTATTTGTGGAAATTAAGAGTTGATGTATAGGGAGAAAGGAAGTGTTACTATTGGTAAAAATCCATTTAATGATTGTTTTGATTATGTTTCTTGAAAATAGTTTTTTAATATGTATTTAAAGAGTATTTTTATGTATTAAATAATTCCAAAGTTGTTTTTGAATATTTATAGAAAAATTTTCTCACGACCCGTCCTCGGGGCCAATGTCGTGACTACCACAAGCCCGCTTTCCATAGGCCAGCAGCGGGAAACTAGCACCAAAGGCGTAAATCCCAAAAAGAAGGGAAGGCATTGCATTTATGAAGTAATATACACAATAGAGTATGCTAGTGAAGTAAGCACTAAGTAAAACTGGGTACATGGTAAGTGATGAAAAGTAAATGGGCCAGTATACAAACCCACATGAAAGTATAGTACAACTGAAACGAAAGTACAACAACAATAAGTAAGAGAGAAACACCGAGTCATCCTCTGGAAAAACCACCTGAAGGGTGGGTACAGATAGTCTCCTCAGCTCCTCGGGTCCAGCCGTCCGCTCCATGTAAGTCCCGTCAAGTGGTCCACCTCTTGGTACCGTCCAGCTCCAGAAGCCTCCACCTCGATCAGTTTTGTCCGTCTTCTGCATCTAACACAACGTAGTGTGGGCATAAACCATGTAGGGGTGAGTATACGATACTCAGTAGGGACCCTGAGACCCCCGAAGGTCTCTCAGAATCCATGAAAGATAAACCACAAAGAAAATATACAAACACAAAGTATCGAACAAATCTACCTAGGTATATTACCATAAATATACTTAATTCATCAAATAAAATGGCTCCAAATCTCGAGCTCGAGTACAACCTAGTCCACACGGGAAAACACAACCCAGTCCACACAAGAAAGCAAAAACCAATCCACACAGGAAATCAAGTCAATCACATCAATGATAATGATTGAATTCAAGATTCAGCTCACAAAGGTATACAATATTCGTATAGTGATAGAGATGATCAGTTGAAGCCACTGATTCATCTAAGCTGTCGGACCCACATAGGATACAGGACCAGCTAAGATGTTGGACCCACAAAGGATACAAGACCAGCTACTCTACCAGACCCACTCAGGATACAAGTACAGATATCATACTACTAGACCCACATAGGATACAAGAATAGTAGTCATCACTGTCGAACCCACGCAGGATCCAAGTATAGTCGTCCTTGCTGCCAAACCCACGGAGGATCCAAGTACAGTCGTCCTCGCTGCCAAACCCACGGAAGATCCAAGTACAGTCATCCTCACTGCCGAACCCACAGAGGATCCAAGTACAGTCGTCCTTGCTGCCAAACCCACGAAGGATCCATGTACATTTGTCCTCGCTACCAAACCCACGGAGGATCCAAGTACAGTCGTCACCATCGCAGTCGCAGCCAGCTCTTGGGTTCCCGCACACATCACACTTGATTCTAGGAGGGTCCGCTCCTCAAGCAAGAGAGTTGATACATCAATTTTCACAAATTCTAGATTTTATGTTTCCCAATGTTCCATCTCGTCAAAAGAATCCCAACGCGACAGACGATGCGTCAATCGGACACCCAGTCTGAGAGATATTGGCTTTTCCATCGAGGGGCCCGTTTGGTTTTTAATCTAAAACCAACCTGAACGTACTCAAACTATATCCAAACCTCAAGTGGAGTAATAAAAAAGAACCATCTCAAGAAATTTATTTCAACCCAATTGACGGCACGTCAAAAGGAAGTCCGGTTTTTAAGATATAAGCGTTTCTGCTCTAAGGGCCCGGTTGGTTTCGGGTTCAAACCTGCCCGGCTGTACCAACACTTTGCCAAACCCTTGAGTGTAAAATACAGAAACGACCATCTAGATCCAAGGATTAAAACACAACTGACGGTGAATCGATCAGAGGTTCGTATCTCAAGTTATTGTCAAATGACCAAAAACAGTCCGATGTGTGGGGTCGGGGCCCAGCCCGGCCGGCGCGGCCCGATCCGCGTGACCCGCCTCAGCCTAGCCGAGGGGGGGGAGGACACGCTGGCTCAGCCAGTGAGCTGAGTGGGGGGTGCGGACCCCTCTTTCTGCGAATGGGGCGCCAGGCTGACACCGTGGTTCCCCTGGATCCCGTGCGGCCGCAGGATCCGCCCTCGCCGCCGTAGCTTCTGTCGCGACCGGCTTTTGCCGGTAGTGTGCCCCCGCTACCTCTGGGCGTCAGTCGCTGCCTCCAGATGTCGGTGCCACCACACCGCCGTGGCGCACCGACAGTGGCTTCCGTAGACCATCGGACGCGCTCCGGTGGTCCGATTTGTCTGTCGTCTGCGCCTATGGCTCTCCCAGGACCCGCTCTTCACTACGATGACTTCCAAACGTCGTTGCAGTCCCGTTTCATCATCGCCCATCCATACGCGCACAAAGAAACAATCTACTGAGGGTCGTCGGGCCGTGTTTTTTCAGCTCGCACCCTCCGTGTTAGCCGATAACAATTTTCCAAGGATAAACAAGGTTTTACATTGTACGGAAAACAAATTAACCCGAATAACAATGAAACAATCCATGCAGCATTTTTCCCGCAAACAACTATTCCCAACCCGCAAAAGAATTCATTCGCGGATCAAATTGATAATGAGTTGACTCGCGTTCTTTGTTTTAGAAGGGATGAATCAAGGAAAAATAACATACTCAAAGGAAATATACCCGTACCTGAATTCATTGGAATCCAAAGTAGATGAATGAAGGAATTCCGCGTTTGATTTCATTCTATGTGTGTCGCCGCTCATCGGCCTCCAGATCGTTTCCCCCAATTGTTGTTGATTTCTCCATTCTTCGTTGAAGGATAATGTTGTCGGTGCTTTTCCAGAGATTTCCACACGTTTTCCAAATATTTTTCTAACAGATTGATTAAATATAAAGGGAAAGAAACTCCACGTTTAGCTCATTAATATGGATTATTAATGAACCATAATAAAATCACCATTAATTAGGTGAGCATTGCGGTTTCACAACAAAAGAAACAGATCATTTAAATGCCTTATTTAATGACCATCATTACATCGTGGATTTGCCAACTGTCGCTCAATAGTTGAAGGAAGAATAAAATAACTCATTTAGTTATTTTATTATTTTTCCTAAATGTCCAAGATATAAATTTTTCATCCGACTCCTGCCAACCGAAGTTAAGCTTTTCCTAATAGAATCTTAGCACTATGAGATCATTCATACCCTCAGATTTAAATTCCGAGCACTGGTTCAAAATATAGAAAAACCTGCCCATTAGTTCGTTGAACGTACCGAAGATAAACTTCAGAAATTGATTCCGGGCACACCGGGCCTCGGAATCAGGTGCCGTCAGAAATTGCACACTCTTAAAATTGATAAGTATTTAAAAAAATTCCTTGAAATTTCTGGGTCTTTAAAAAAAATTTCTACAGAATAATAGTTGAGACATGAACCAAATGGACATTCCACAACTATAGTTCATAAGAATCATTTTATTGAAAGTGAAATGTTTTAAGAGATATTTAAGAACATTATATGATTATTAAACGATATCATATGTCTAACTATATTCAAGAAAAAATGATCATGCCATGACTCAAAATTTATAAGACTCCAAAACAGTTTATATGACTCTGTACTTTTCCAATTAGAGGTGATGTGATCATGTTGTGAAAGGTGTTATTGTTTCTCAAAAGGGTAATGATGGATTTTAAAGATTTTATCTTAGTGTGGCATGCACTATGAGATTACATACCATTCCATAAAATTCTCTATTTTAATTTTGATTTTTCATAATGGATTTTCGTACCATGGAGAAAGAGGACATGTTATTGTTTTTCTATTTGATTTTTTGTGGAATTTCCCAAAAGTGCATCAGGATGTAAAGTGAAATGTCATATGGTGAAAAGTTATAGGTTTTAAATTTATTTTAGGTATAAAATAAAATTACCATTATAAGTTAATTTTAACACCTCTTGATTATCAAAGATGGAAATTATTTTCAAAAATATGTTTTAAACACATCAATAGGATTAAATAATCCAAATAAATTTATTATTTAAATATAACCTTCAAATATTAACTGTTGAATTTGAAAAATGAAAACGATTGAATAAATTTTGAAATATATATAAAGGAATTAAAAAATAGAAATATATTGATTAATTTTTTTAAAATAAGAATTCAATTTGTAGGAAGTACATTTTATTCATCAAAAATATGTTTTCTTCTAAAATGGTATTTATTATATTTATGATATAAATAAATATTAATATTATTGAAAATTTATAAATTTTATTTGATAAAAAGTATTTCTTTTTTTATGTATTAATTTCAAAATTTTCATACAATATATTTTTATTTTTTATTAAAATAATTATTTTTTAGTGAATAGTTCAAAGTAATTATTTTTATTAAAAATATGTATTTAATATTATTTAAAATTCAATTTAATATTTTGATTAGTTTTAAAATATTATTTCTTTATTTTGACGAAAAATAACCCAATATTATAATTTGGAATTAATTTTATGAGGTAATTTAGTGTAAAAACATTTTTATACTTAAGAGTCGTTTATCTGAAAACCCATTTTTCTTCTCGTTTTTATAGTTTAATTTTAAAATAAATTCTTCAACTTATGTGAATTCAATAATGAAAAATGGATTTCATATTTTCAATCAATATTTAAAAATTTGGTAAATATGGAAAATTTATTTTTGGATATTATGAATATAAACCATATTAATTTGTGTTTACATGATAAATGGTTAATCTGATAATTAAGGGTAAAAAATAATATGATAATGACTAAAATCCATAATACTTACCATTATCTGATTTGATGAGTTTTTTCATTCATGTCCATATAGGTGTCGATTATATGGAAACATGGTCCCATATTTCATTGATTTTTTCCTTTATAATATTAAAGTGAATATATAGCCAAAGAGGCTACACTTATACATTTAATAACCTAAATAGTTTAAACATAGGGATAAAAAATGTATACAATAAGTTAAAAATATGTATTTTAAAGATAAATTATTTTTTTTATCCTAAAAATTTATTTCTAATTTTTGGTGAAGAAATATTTAGCTTACAATCTTGTTTAACATTGAAGGAGTAATTATTTAATTAAAAAAAAATAAGATAAAATATTTTAAAAATATTTAAGGTAATATAAATTTATGTAATAGTTGTGTTTCATTAATTATTTAGATATATATAACATATTAGGTATGTTTTAAAGAATTTTATTTGAATTTCACCTTTTTCTTGGTGTCTTGAGATTCATATTAAATGAAAAAATCCAAAATTAATATTAGGGATACTTTACAATAAATAATATTGTATTGAATAATATAAAAATCATAAAAACCCTATATTAAAAAATATATTTTTATAAGGTTTAAAATATCAATTGTTATAAATTTATTTTATAATTTAACTTTTATCCTAATTATATTTGTCCCTAAAGAGTAAAACCATTGTTATAGCTGTGATTTTCAATAATGTTTAAAGCGGTATAAAACAAAGATGTATGGTTAAAAATATATATACTTGTAAAAATTATATTTTATGAGTTTATGTAGAGACATACTTATATTATATTCATTTTATATGTTTTTATCATTTTTCAAATGATAATTAATTTATATTAATTTAATATTTTAATAAATTCCTAGAGTGCTTCTCTCCTCTTTTATAAAAGGAAACCGACTCTTTTATTTTTTAACACTTAAAAATACTTTTTATATTTAAAATAGTAAACCAAATAACTTCCTTACGTTATTACCTATATCATATATTCTTTATTTTTATCCTAAAATCAACCTTGTAAATCTTTTACTATAGACCATTAGAGGGTGTCTGAATGTGAGGTATAGTTCTTAATGGTGTTTTTTATTATTTCTCTTACCACCCATTTAAAATTTTATTCAAACAGGATAATATAAAAAAAACTAGTATCTACTATATAATTAGATGTTATTACTTTCGTTTAATAACCTACATACATCTCTTACCACATGAAATAGGAAATTAAACCATAGTTCTTATGTACGGAGGACTACTGCCTCACGAAATGATGTAATTCATTTTATATCGTCACCTCCTTTGTATTTTTTTTGATGGATTTAATGGTTAAAATATGATATTAATGATATATTTATGTCTCTATAGATATATTATATCATCTATTTTCACAAAAATTTATTCACTAGAAACTAATAACACCATTCGTGCATAAGTGCGGACAACTTCCTCCAAAGAATGATTTGATTCATTTTTCATCACCAAAACACATTAATGATATATATAAATAAATTAAAATAAATAATAATATATTTTGATATTATGAAATTTTTAATGATAAAATTATAATTAACTTCTTTCTATAATGATCATTGAAAATAAAAACGTTATTTATGTGTACATACGACCTACCATCTCCATTATTGTAATATAGTTTTTTCCCAAACAGTTTTTAAGAGTTGGTTTTAAATTTATAAATGATGTATAAAAATGGATATTATTTTATGAATATTATTCTTCAGATGATGTAATAGTGTCCACTTTGATCATAGTCAACCAATCTAAGTCATTTGAGATATATAATTTGAATATCATCAAAATTCCTGATGTGAACTAAATTGATTAAGTAAGTGAATATATCATGGAAATGTCATAAAAACAATAATAAACATCAAAAATTATATTAATATAGTATATTACTCACATAAGATTAATATCCATGAATATAAATAATGTATACGATGAATTGGACTCGAGGTAATTGATTTCATCTCAAATTTTAAATCACTGAGGCATATTTTAATTCTATGCACCCAATTTCATTTATATAGTCTATTTATTTTTCTTTTACATGTTTTTATCATATATACTTAATACTAAAGGATTATTTATGTTTAATTTTTAATTATTTTATTAATGGTTATTTGAAATCAATTTTGACAAGTGCTAAAGCGTTTTTTAGCTATATTTCATTTTATTGGGTTATAAATCTACTTAATTGACTATGTTTTTCATGATTATGTTCTAATTGATCTATAAACTATTTTATACTATATTTAAAATATTTATTGTGTGGATTTTATTTTTTCAAAACAATATATCAATTGATTAACTCTCAATTCAATGATACGATTATTGTAAGAGTTATTCATATAAAAGTACCTTTCATTAGGGTATAAGCTTAATGATATGTACATATAATTTTTAAAAGGTGTATATATTATCCCATTTTCTGGTAATATCATGAATCCACTTAGGATCATTATATTTAAATATTAATTTGTTGTTTTTCTTTCATTTAGAGTATGATCAAAGAATTACCGAAATTTTAAATGTTTTATATTACAATCTCATTTTTTTGTGATTATTTATGTTCAATTTTACTTTGATGGAAATAATGAGATATTATTTTATTGAACAACATATATTTTATTTTATTTTGGTTATATATGAGATTCACATTTTTATTTTCCATTTCCTCCCATATTGATCAATGAAACATCATGATAGTTGTTTGTAAGTGATACAAATATTCTATTTTCTTTTAGTTTGGGAACCGTTATGTTTCCTAACCACGAACTGTAAAATATTTTCAAAATGTTCTTTTTCTAAACATAAATGATTTAGTAATGATATTTTATGTTGTATTTAAAATTATTTTAAATTTTTTTAAAAGAATATTGATTAATTTATTTTTCATATTGTCCTCTTTTTACTCCCTTTACAAACTGTTTGAAAAGAATGTTTATATTTAACATTTACTATTTGATCATATTTACATTCCAGCATTATTATTTTTTATTTAAATCTTCCTTTATTAGTTTACAAGGTTATTTTGAATTAAAATTATTTTCATGATATTTTGTGATTTTTTAGTTTAAAATTTTATTTCTATAGTAAAAAAGGGTATTTTACAAAAGAATGTTTTTAATAATATTTTAACAGTATTTACATTCATCAAAATCAATAACCATTTATATTACTTTTGATCCACTTTTGATATTTTTTAATAATTCCATCTTCATTCTTTCTCTGGAAGGATTATTATTGTCTCAAATATATTTTATTAGAACCCATTTTTTTCCACCAGTTAATGATGTTATAAAATAAATAGTTATTATTCAAATGAGTTTTATGGTGAAATGAAATCTCTATATACTTTATTCATATTATAGTTATTCAATACTGTTAATTATTATGTGTGGTTTATTTATATACCAAGGAAGGGTGGGTTTGTGATATCCATCTAATATATTTGGTAATATTTATGTTGTAATTCAAAAGTGATGGTCATTCAGAGTGTAAACATGATTGATATCCATGTGAAACTATTAGGTTTATTATAATTTTAGCCATGAAGGTTAATTTATATGTAACAGTGACATGAATATGTTACCTCAAGCTACTAACAAAATCTAATTATTATTTAAATGGTTTATAAATTTTCCTTTTATCAATATTGACATCACATGGCTTAGGATAATTGAATCTAATGACTATTTCCATTAAGAAAGCATTATATCATGATTCATGTTTTATGATCTAGGTAATTTATGGGTATAAATTTTCATATGTTACTCTCATGCACTATGATTACATGATCATAACTTTATTCTCATATGATTCTCAGTGTAGACACCTAAGCTTGACGTACATGGTTATGTCATTACTTTTGTGGAATATTTAATACAAGACAGAAACAGACAACAAAATATCATATTAGTTTAGTGTATTTTGAAACTCAGAACACAATCATCTAACTCGGTGAAAGTTCTTCAACATCTCCCATAAATATCTACCCCTTTTATTTTCCAACGAAAAACCTTTCTTTATATCCTGGATAAAAGAAAACATAAAAAGGGTGAACTCAAATACTCAGTAAGGGTAAAAATTGAGAACATAAAAAAACCATAAAAATAAGAATGTAAAAACATGAATATAAAGTTTAAATATCAATATCATGAGCCATGAAATAAATCATGGATGTTCGTAAGGCATAGATCATAAAGGAACATTACCCATAAAATTGTATTGGCATAAAACATGGGATTTTGGAAAATAAATAAGCGTATAATATGTTTTCCATAGTAACTAAGGAATTTCTTCCAATGCCATCCTATTGGAAAAAATTCATTACTGAACCAGGTTTACATTCCATTCTGTCCATGTATTATTAAACTATATTTACTTTACATTCTAGCCCTATATTATTGAACCATATTTACTTTCCAGAACAGTCATGTATACCTCATGAGATATAAACAATTACCCAATGCATTGAAAGGATATATTGGTCCCACCAATCTCAAAATGAAATCATTCTTACATGGTCCCCAAAAACATAAATCATTCATCCTAACATAACCTGTAAAATAAAATGGGTTTCTCAAACATCATTCCATAAAAATCTATATAAAATAAATGGATTTCATAAAAATAAATCCATCATAAACACTATCAAATAAAATTAATAGTAAGGATATAAACATAACCCTATGTAATACTATATGGAAAATAATTTTGATAAAACATTTCAAATTAATTTTTGAGGGGAAAAGCCTTTATTTTTCACAAATTTTTTATTTTCTCAAAATGCCACACAATTTTAAAAGAAAATAATTTAGTTGAAAATAAACTTTAAATAGTGTAGAGTATTCTTCATGGAAATAAGGTGTTATAAAGATGTAAAATTCCATTCATTCCATATATGTTAAAAAACATTCTCCATGTACATTTTCCAGAAAATTCAAAAAGTACCTTGTCTGGTAAACAAAAGAAAGATTCCTTCTAAACCCCATAGTAAAAGTAAAAACAGGGTAAAAATGACTTTAAACATACGTATAATAGTATTAAACATTATATGAAAACATATCTAGAAAACATGGAAATATATGATATATATAACCTAAGAAAATAATTATGTTCAAATGATCTCAGATAAAAATGGGATTGAAAAATTATATATTACCATAAGTACGATATGATTTGTATGTACCTGAGCCTTCTCTATAATGGTTTAACTAATTTTAATTATTTATTATAGAATCATTATCATTTTTAGGATAACATTTATGATCATATTTTCATCTATTTTTAGTAACAATTCATTAATACTCGTTATTCGGTATTAACTACTTTATGTTCTTATGTATGTTTTGTTTGATAAGTTCTTATTAATACATTTAGGCTGTAGTTATATTATTTAAATCAGGGTATTAATATAATATATATCATATTTATTCATTCAATTCATTTATATAATCATGGTTTAATGAACATTATGTAGAATGAATCACATCGCACCGTGGAGACGGTAAGCTGTACATACTCACGAGCGACGATATCATTCACATAATTGTTGGATGGTATTAAATTGGATGGTTTAAAGTATCTAATAATTAGTATAATGATATATTAATCATATATAGTTTTTATTTACACCATTATACCCATCCAAGTAAGGTGGTGGTGAAAACAATATTACACTATGACGTGGAGACGGTAAGCTGTACGTACACACACGTAGTGATTTTGTTTTTTGTAGGATGGATAGAAGGTGAAATATGGTTGCTTAATATGTGTAATAAAATATCATTATATGAGTGAAAATTATTTTATTACTTTATAATGAAACAAATAAATAAGATTAAGTATAATAAGAAATAAATTTTAATGAATCGGTAGAAGAGATCACCTCTTCCTCGACATGCCTCCTTAAAATTTCCTCACATGGCACCAGAGTTGGTCTTTTGAGAAGAAAAAAACCTCTATAATGTAAATAAGGAAGTTGTGAGGATAAATTGGTGGGGAATTTTTGAGCATGAAATCTCAAAATATAGTTAAGAGGAATGGTAGGAGGTTCCCTTTTATAAGAGAAGAGAGGGGCATTTTAGGAAAGTCTTAAAAAATTAATTTATTATAAATTCAATTTCGATTTAAAATGGTCCAAAACATATTTTATAAACATATAAAATTATTTTGGTTCAAATAAACATCATCCAATAATTTTTAGATAGGTGTTTAAATTTTTTTATGCTTATCTTTTTGGTTTAACACTTATTTTACCCTTTTTAATCTTACCGTGATATCATGTTATATACACATTATGGGTTAATATAATTACCATATAATGTAAAAAGACCCAAAAAAAGTTTTTTAAGACCTATTTTTTACTTATATTAACAATTTGGAAGATTCATAGAATTTTTGTAATTTAATATCATTTAAAAAGCTACTCCATTTTTTAAGTTATGAATTATATCAATTTTGGATACTATTCATACATGACTTTTTTTTAATTCCTAAAAACCATATTACTCCAAAAAAATAAATTAAGTCATCTATAATATGTCTATGTAATCCATAAATTTTTTGTATGTCATAAAAATATTCAAATTAAATTTATTTTAATATTTATAACTTCATTTATTTGAATATTTCATTAATTTTGCAATCACTAAAACTTAATTGTATAAAAAATAAATATATTTATCTAGTGTATAAAAATTATAAATAAAATACCATGATGTAGGAAATATTTTTAATTTTCTACTGAATATTTATATACTTAGATATCAGTTATATTACCATATATAAAAATCGATCTAGTAAAATATATAGGTTTAGGTTATAATTATCTTCACTCTAAATTAATTTTTATGAAATGTCATTTTCACATCCATGTGAATCCATGGGGTCCAAAAATCAACCCACAGATTCACATTTACATAATTATCACATCCAATAGGATTAGGACATGTGTTATGTTGATTTAGTGATACTATATTAATATTCTTCACCCTTATTTACTAGATTTACCTTTAAACCATGGTAAATATAATAATTACTGAAGTTACGATTCATAATGTCCAAAAATAAATGGTGCCTATTTACAGAAATTAAACCATATTATTCCAAATATTCAATCCTTTTTTTTAATTCACAAAACATAAGTTTTAGCAATTAAATTAAAATTAATTCCCTTTGTCAAAACTAAAAAGCCGTTTTTAAGAAGTAATAACTATCAAAAGACTGACAGGTGTTTATGTAAAATTTAAAAGTGTAATTACTTCCAATAAAAAGTGTATTAAATTATAAAAATATAATACAATTACACTGTAAAATCAATTAAAAATATCATCTAACTATATAACTAAATTAGATAAAAAGGTTTTTTTTGAGTTAAAATTTAGTATTTTGCACTATTCATGAAAATTTTAATTTTGTTACAAAAATACAAAAAGTTCAAAAAAAGTAAAATTTTATGTTACAATTACAAATAAGAAGATTATTTTGTCAAATTAAACTTATGAAATAGTTAAAAATAATATTTAAATTAGGTGCGCCATCAAAAGATGGTAAAACTACATTTTTGAAAAATACTTCTTTTATCTGAAAAAATGGTTTTATTCTCATATCATGTTCTAAAAAAATGTTTAAGATGAATTCTAATGTTATATAAAATTGAAAACATGGTTATTAATATTCATAATGGTTGGTTTATATCTTATTAAATAATAATATTTTAATAATATATCATTGTTTATTAAAACTCTCTGTCGCGTACATCACAAGCTATTGAGGAAGGTTGCTATTTCATGTAAGGCAAGAAAAGACAGTGTTGCATGTAGTTAAAGATAACATCGTTGTTTTGTATAATATAATCCAAAGATATTTATTTTATAAATCAAACTAAATATATACTCAATGTTGAGTGAAATGAATTCTATCAAAAGAACTTGAAATTATGTGCAACACAATCCAAGAATAGTGTTGCATATACTAAAAGCTAATATGATATTGTGTATAGTAGAAGTTAATATTATTGTAGCATACAACACAAGACATTGATGAAATTAAAAAGAATCTATCTCATAAAATCTCGGGGTGTCACACTCATTGAGGGAATTAAATTGTTAATGTTTATGTTTTCACTTACTAAGCATTTTCTGACCCTTCATATATTTCTTATTCCCCATATTATAAAGAAGGACGCAAAAGTATTTGTGTCTATAAGGGTTTTATATGTGAATAATTTTATATGGGCTGTCCAATACATAATATGGAATATGAATAGTGGATTATAATGGGAACAATTCTCTTTTAAAGTCATGATTATTGTTTATTTAATAGTCATTAAATTTTATAAATCACTAATTTAAAATGGTTTTTGGTTATTTATGTAATCCAATATCTCATTTTTATGTTGTAAGTTTTTGTATTAAAATAATTATGTATCATTTATCAGTATCAAATCTATGAATGTAAGGTTTTTTTCTTCATCAATGGATATGAGATTTCGGGCTCGTGTCCTTTACAGTTAGTATCATAGTAAGGTTTTGATAACTTTAATGATTATGATGTTTTATTGTAATGTTATCTTAATAGTTATAGATACCATCTTGGGTTTATTAGTATATGGTTGATCATAGGTTAAATGTTTTAAACACACCTTTTAGGTTTTAAGTGATGGTATTTTGAGTTGATTAATATTATTTTGGGAGACATTTTATTGATTTTATGTATAAGTGGCATTTTGGTTTAACATGAAGTATTATTTGAGGAGAAATGTGATTAAATTTTATGGACATAATTTATAAGGATATTTATATTATTTAGGGTTTATATAATCTTTTTTATTGGGGTAATTATGTGTTGCTACAATTTGGGAACATACGTTTTATCATATATATATCCATGTGACGGGGGATTTATTTCATAGTTATATGATTAATGTTATTTTATAAGAATATCACTTTAATTTTGGGGAACATTTAGTGATATTTGGGTATTTTTTTATGAATAAAGGTTGTATTATATTTTTTTGAGAATATATGATTTCAAATTATCTTTATAATGATTTTACATATTTATAGAAATCATTTGAATAACATGTATATTATATGATTAGGTCAAATAAAATTTAATTATAAGATTTTAGGAGAGATTGATGTTATTTGGAGATTAATGGTAAATTTATCTTGGAAAAATATGTTGTCAAATCATTCTAATATTTTGGTTTCAATATTAGTCAAGAATATTTTATATATTATTAAGGATATGTATTGATAGAATTATTCAGTTTGAATATTGGGTATTATGGTTGAATTCGGGTTATTAATGTATTATTTCTTTATTTGATGGTTTATTTTCAACACCCTAAAATTTTAAAATATGAACATTATATTTGACAACGTGCATGACATGAAACAACAAGCATAGAATGGAATATAAAAACCTAATAATTTATGATATATTTAACATATTAAATAAATTTAACACATTATATATATTGATATTCCCATAACGTTTTGTTTATCTTGTGTTACACACAAGACTGAGTTTTATGGAACACCAATATACAATTTATATTATTTTTTAATATGATAGTTATTTCCTTTCCATTGGAATGAAAGGAATGAATATGATTAAATAATGTAAGAAGTTATATATTATATACATATTTATTTCTTATCTATTTATTATAAATAATAATAAGAATCTTTAAAAAGAAAAAGAAAAGTTTATAAATTTTTTTTACTTTCTTAAAAGATAGTTTAGTTTCCCTTATAAAATGTAATTTTAATTAAATTTTTAACAATTTTGAAAATTTTATTTGAAAAAATTAAAATAAAATTTTAAATTTTAATACCAAAATTATCTTAGGCTGAATATTTTGTATTTTTCTAAGAAGTTTCATTATTTGATGAATTCTGAAAAATAATGGATTTTAATTTAGATTTTTTTCATCTAAATAATTTATAGTGTTAAATTTTATATTGAAATTGTTTTAAATTAATAACAGTTAAATTATACATCTATTAATTCAATTTAGGTCATTGAAAATATTTTCATATTGAACTTCGAAATTTAAACATTGAAATCGTTTGAACATTTTCTATTTAAGAACACGATTTATTATCATGACTACCAAATTAATTTTAAATTAAATTTTGATAATTCAATGAATTGATTTTGGAAAATTGGATTCTATATTTGGAATCAAAATAATTTATAACCACTAATATGGTAAACTTAATATTTTACAAGAATTTAAAGTGAGTGGAGTTAAAATTTATTAACATGATTAAGGTAAAAATTGACTTACCACAGGGTTAACCTTAAAAGATAAGGGTAAAAATAACCTAAAAATGTTTATAAAAACTATTGGTTAGAAATATTTTGACCTTTAAAACCTTTGGGTTTATACTTGTCCATTTTAGACCCTTTTTTATATATAAGAATTGTTGGAGAACTCATTTATTTTCATAAATAACTAGTGTGTCCTCTCCGCCACTTTTGAGTATCTTCTTCCAGGTTTGAGAAATGTAAAAGTTACACATGGTGTTGGTTCATGTTACTAATCCTTGGATCTTAGAGAGAAATGTATTTTTGGGTCCTGGGTTGTTATCTTTCAGCTTCTAATACTTTGTGGTTGAAATTTGGTCTTATTAACCTATTTGACGTTTGATACTTGTACTTCCTATAGAGTTTTATTTTGACCATACTACCTTGTAACCATTTATTTCCTTATTTATGTTGTAAAATAAATACTAGTTTTATATTGTTTGATTACAGGTTCTTGTCTCCAATCCATTGGTATCGGGAATACCCTTTTGGCCATGTTAGAGCCAGATTGGGTAATCGGGTAATAGGGAATCCAGGATGGTTCATGACAAAGTGGTGTCGAATGGAGGTTTAGAATCATTACATGATGTAAATATTTAGTTGAGTAATCTTGTCAAAACTTAATAGGTAGTTGTGATTGAGTTATTTAATAGCTCTTAAAATAATGATCCTTAATACACCATGGGTGTTTTGGGAAAGGCATCTTGTGGACTTGTTCTAGACTTCTACCTTCTTTATATTTTGATAGATTGAAATCATAATCTTATTTTTCTATATCTTAGGATACATTTTATTGTTGATCAGTTTTAGTGTTAATATTATGTCTTTAATGTTGTATTCTAATGTTATGTAGCATCCTACATTTGATAAGATGTAAAAATCAGATCCAAGTGGAAGATACAAATGAAACTCACTGAGTAGATCCTCTTGGGGACCCAAATCTTGTTAATGTTATCGTGTGTTCTATCTGAGCTCTGGGATAGGCACCTAGACCCATTCTCATTTAGGCTCTAGTTGTGGACCCTCATAGGGATGTTTTACAGAAATGTGCTCAGGGATTCCTTCGCCAAAAGCCACAAGTGTTCCTAGGATCTAATGATCCTCAACTAGCTTAGGATTGGTTAAGAGATATTGAGATTCTATTTAAGTTTGTAGAAATAAAAAATTAAACAAAGGTGAAGTGTTCCACATTCAAGATATTGATACCAATAATGATATGGTTGGACATGATGGAGATAATGAATAAGAATAAGGGATTAGAGTGGAAAGATGTTGATTTTATTTTCACTAAATTTTTTTGTCCAGAGTTAATGGGGTTGTCCAAGGCTTTTGAGTTTCTCAAAATAGATTAGGCATGACATGAAAATTAAAAAATATGAAAATTATTTTTTCCTAGAATGTGAAGTTTGTACTTAATATTGTATTGAATGAAAATATGAATACTTCGCGGTTCAATATGGTACTTTTATCTAATATTCATTCTCAGAAATTCTTGCCAAATAATTTCTATGAAACATTATTTTATTTTTATAATTATTTAAATGAGATAATAATAACCTATCCATTAAATTATTTATATGAATAACAATAAATAATTTTCAAATATAGTTTATAACTGTTTTACATAAATAAAACATAATGATAATGAAAGATATAATTTTTGGTAAAGTCCGTATATGCTTAAAAACATCATTTTCCCAAATGAACTCCATTTAATGTCCTTCTATATAAAGTAATAAAATTAATTTTAAACACATTTATAAAATTAATTTAATAAAATACACTTAATTTTTAAATTCATAATTTCAAAATTATCTGAGGGTGATTTTTTGGGATTTTCTTGAAAACATCATTTTTGGATGAATAATGAAAAATATCAGATTTTAATTCAGAACCAGTTTTAAATATAATTTAATAATAAAGATAGATTATATTTTAAATTAGTTTAAAAATTTAATTTTATAAAATTTATATCAATTAATATAATTTTGTTTATTGAGATCAATATTTCTTTTAAACTTGTGTATAAAAACTTATCAAAATTTTGAATGTTTTTACTTTAAAAACCTGCACTATCAACCTGACTGCGGGATAAATTTTAATTTAATTTATACCACTTATGAGATTTAAATTTTAAAAAATTTATTAGATATTAAGAATCATAATATTTTATAATTTCTAATATTTTCAACTTAGTCTTTGGTAAAAAATATTAGTGAAAGTATTTAAAATTAATTACACCGATTAAGGTAAAATTATGCTTAACTAAAGAATAAACCTTAAATATATGGGCATTAATTACCTAGAAAGTAGTAAATAATCCATTTTATAGCCATATTTATACCCTATCACCAATTTTATTTACTTTGGACCTTTATTGGATCATATTGAATCATGAAAAACATTGGTGGAATTGTCTCTTCAAATATTTACAAGAGTGCTACTCCTACTCCACAATAAAAAAGGATCCATTCCTACAAATTCATAATAAAGAAAAATACATTTTTCTCAAAAACTATCTTCCCAAATTTCTCCCCAAATTTTCTAATTCCTTCTTGAAGACTTCTTTTTTCCAGAAAGTTTTCTGAGGAATCCTTTTTGCACAAAACAAAAGGAGTTACCCGATTAAGAGGTAACATCTTCTCTCAGGATCCTTTCTATTAATTTATTTCTCTACCCCACCACTGTATTTATTAAATTCATGGAAAAAATAGTATCCTGAATATAATAGGTTTTTATATTCTTATATTTTTACCTAAAAATACACACACCTCCATCTAATGGGTAACAAACAAACTGTTTATGTGCACGAGGAACTACCGCTTCATTGAACGATTATTGTTCAATTTTCCTTACCACATTCCATGGTGGAAACTCTATTTATATATTTAATATATTATATTTATTTTAACTTTATGATTATGTATTAATTTAAAAAAAATATCATTTTACATTCGATTTTGTGTATATATGATAATTTCGTTTTAGGAAGTGTGGAATTCCACTCCCTCAAGGCGATGTAATTCATTCACACACTACATAGAATATATTATATATGGGTTTACTGAATATATATGATATATATGATATAATAAATCTATTTTAGTAATGATATATACATTAATATATATAAATTTTAATTACCTTCTTTAACTCAATATGACAATAAAAACGGAAATGACGTTCATGCGTACGTACGAATTACCATTTCCATGAACAGTGTATTCCATTTCATACTTGTATATTATATATATTCATATAATAAACATATGAAGAATATAAATTATATTTATATAATGATTTTTATTCTTGAAATAATGATATAAATATAAGGACCAATGATATAAGAAATTAAGACACATGTTAAGAACAAAGTGAATATTACCCGAAGTTAAACATTAAAACACGATTATTTATAAGAGGGTAATATAATGTAATAATAAAACCATATATTGTATTAGATATAAGAATTTGGTTTGTTAAAATATGTACAATAATATATATTTATTATAAGGGTGTTTTGAGTGAGTACGATGAGAGTCATGACACAAGATAAGAGGAATTCATCTCACATTCTATTTCTATGAGAAACATACTTTATTCACCACCCATTCATTTTTGTGTGTGTATAATGCCCATGGATGTATTAAATAATTATTAATGTTAAATTTATGCGTTTTTACATAACTATTTTATGATATTTCTTTCGTGAGGTGTATGTTTCAGAAGTTAGTGAAGCAGAACCATAGTTTTGTCTCAATTTTTCTTCTTTGAAACTCATGTTTTCTTATGCACAAAAACTATTATTGTGGTGTATATAATTAAAAGTTAAATTTGAAATAATGAATATACTTATTTTCAAGATATTTTATGATTTATTTATTTCCTTTTTCTTACATGGAGTGTATTATCCCATGTTTCCAATTTATAAGAGTGTATTGAAGAAATCTCATTGCTTTTGATTATTGTTTATTTTTATGATTCCTTTGATGAAATATTAGGGTCTATCTCTCATGAACACTCATGAATGTTCTTCATATTTATTTATTCAATACATCCTCATGTTCTAGTACCGTTTTCTAACTATTTGGTACTTAATATAATGTTTTAGGAAAAATATGAATATCTCCCTTTTCAGTCATAAATATATTATATTCAAAAAACAATCTTTCAGATATGTTTTAAAAAGTGTTTTGAAAAGGAATTTGAAGCCCATTTTTAAGGAAACAATATTTTAGAAACATTTTATAGTTTTCAATTCTTTCTTTATAACTATTCAATTCTATTTTAAATGAAAAAAGATTTCAGAAGGATTTATGTTTCAAAAATAATTTTCAATGAAAAAAAAATATTTTCCTTAATAATTGTTTTTTAAAGATCAATAAAAAAAATTTCCATCGAAGGTAACATCTATTGTGGTTACTGATGCCTTTTTAGGGAAACTACTCAGTGATTCCATTCATATTCATTCTCTAAATGGATTATGTTTTTATGGAATCATTTTTATGAAACATGTTCCTATTTAATGGGTTATATTCCTTTGAAACTTGATTAATTTCACAGATTATGTTCACGATGAAATTATTATTAAACCTGTATGTTTCCATAGGTTATAATATGATTACAGGTTTATAACACCCATTTCATTTCATGGGGTATGATATGATTATTTATAATCTTTTGGAACATGTCTATATAATTTAATTATGAGATGGGTGAGACCTATATATCCCTACAATTAATTGGGTAATGATTTATATCTCATGAGATATACTATGATGGTCCTGTGAATGAACCTTGACTATGAAGATGGGCATGTGAGTGAACCATGACTACCAAGATAGTAGGAGGAGTGAACTCATGCTACTAAGATAACCATGGGTGTGAACCATGACTACCAAGATGGTATGGGGAGTGAACCCATAATACTAATATGTTATTGGTAGTGATGCCCTGGATACTATGGAAATCATATTATTTGATTATATTTCTTCCAAAATTCAATGTTTTATTCATATGACGTGCTTTCATGGATTATTTTCTTTATTTCTTTATAATTCACGCCTTATGAAAAACCAATATTTATTCCATGATTCATTTATATGATCCTTGATATATAGGGTATGATATATTATTTTCATGATAATGTTTCAATTCCCTTATGCTTATGATAATGCATACATACCTCTATTCTTTTACCAAGCCTATAATTTGAGCTCACCCCTTTTTATGTTTCCTTCCTCAGGTTACGAGGATATTTATTATGTTTGATGTGTCTAAGAAGGGTTCTAGTCAAGAAGAACCTAATCAGAGATAATGTAACTCACTTTTTTATTAGTGTATTTGATTCCATGTTTCCAATGGAATTAGACTAATATGGTCTTTGGGTTTTTATTTTTACAATGTTTTATGTATTCTGAAAATGGTATGTAATGTTAATATATGTCAAAACTGGGTTGTTATTGTTGTTATTAGAGAAAGTTTTTAGTCAAACTTTGGAATCTAGGATGATAAAACCTTAGTGAGAACCCTATGGAAATGTATATGGATAAGTCTATGGATAATGAAAAGTATTGGAAAATGTGCTAGAATTTTGGTGAAGGATGGAGTGAGTCGTTTATAAGAAATAAATCCCTCTCTAGATACTACAAGTGGATGTTTCTCTGTAATAGATATTCGTAGGGTTAAAAACACCGACAATATGTTCCCGACCAGCCTCGTGTAATCTGGTACACATTAGTAGGCCTTGTTTCACAACAAGTTTGACACACTAGAGGGATATTCTTTTAGAATTAACCAACTCTTCATGAACCATCCTGAAGGATTTAAATATAATTTTCCTATGAATGACCTAGGATAAAACTTAGGTGTCATAGATTAATGAAGGTGTCAAAATCTTTACATCCAATAAGTGAATATTCATGATTATGTGGTTCCCCGATATGATAATTGTTTCTCACTTAATTATTTTGGGTTTTAGTCAATCGATAGAACCCAAAGGAACCGCATAAATGGTGATTGTGATGAAAAATGCATTGATTGTCCTCACAATAAACTAAATTCTATGTGAGAAAGAATGTAAAACCTCATAGTTATTCTCACATAACATTCTAAATCTAATAATCATGGTGTACTTACAAATGATCGAATAAGGGAACAACATTCTGTTGGGTATTTTGTGAGGAAACATCCACCCTCTTTTAGAGGGTATTTTGTTCCACATGTTAATAAAAAAAGGATCAATACTAATGAAATCATATTCTACATTCAATAGTTTTTAAATTAGGAGAAAGTCTTTCTGGATATCTATAAGTTAGAAGGTGGAGCATACTAGTGGTGGAATCTAATCTAGAATACAAGGAAGCAAGACGTGATGAAATCCATGTATTGGGATGAGTTCAAGAAATCATTTAAAATATGTAATTTCATTATATTCTTCAAAAAATTATTGTGATATAGTTCCTTGACTTGCAGAAAATGGATGATAAATCTGTTGGTACCTAATAGAATAAGTTTACAAGACATATGGGGTAAGATTCCAGAATTATCATTGAACCCCAAATTAAATTTGATCCGTTCTTCAATGTCTTAAAGATAAGTATCAGAAGGGTGTCTTCTACAATATACCTTACAAGTTATGAAGAGATTTTGAATTGTGAAATGAATGTTGAAATTGATGTTGGAGTCATGTATCAATCTCATGGTTTTGAAAATAGGAGGAAGATGGAGTTCAATGAAAAATATAAACACCATGACTAAAAGAAGATGATATCTTCATTATACTCTAAGTGTTGGAAGAAGCATAGTGTAAATTTCCTTATGGTGTATAATAAATGTTTTATATGTGGATGTAAAGGCTATTAGAAATATGATTTCCAATGTAATGAGAATAAGTTAGTTAATGTTTTGAATGGGGAAAAAGAGGCACAAAATTCACCTCCCCCAATTTAGTTCTAACATTATAATGAGAACATTTATTATGCTATCTACTTCTTAAACCCAAGGGCTGGTGATGATGATAGATGTTAACAAGCTCTTAAGATGAGGGATAAGGTGAAATCTCATGAAATCTCTATTTCTGATTAGGGGTGTGATATTGATGTGATGAAAGGTACACTTACCGTACACTATAGAACTACTATTGTCATATTTGATTCTGGATCTACACACTATTTCATATCTCAAAAAATTAGTAAGGTTATTAAGATTCCACCAAAATAATTACATGTTGAATTATAACTGAAAACCCATACATATATGATGATTTCATATCAAGTATATGATTCCTCTTAGGTTGAAGTTCATGGGAATTTTCATCCTATAAATCTTTTCATTCTTATTTTGGTTTAATTTGATTTCATCTTAGGTATGGATCTGATTTCTAAGAATAAATCCTACAATAGTTTTAAAGGAACGAAATTTAGGATTGATATTTCAAACCCTTCTATGATCATCCATCAATTGTGATGATAAGTATAAAATTCTTGGATATTTTTTCTTGTGTATGGGTCTCGATTCCCATTCAAAAGGTTTTTTTTAATCTCAAATGACTCAAGAGAAAATCAACAATGATGGTATGCCTATTTTTTGTGATTTTTTCGATTTATTTTAGAAAGAGTTTCCTATAATTCCACCAAATTTGAGAGGCTGAGTTCTCAAAATAAATCATACATGGTTCCTCACCAATTTCATATACTCATTAAAGAATAGTTCCAACTGGGTTGTAGGAATTAAATAATGAAGTCCACGAAAACCATGATAAGTTATTAATTAAGCAAAGTTTGTCACCTTGGGGTGAAATGGTTCTTTTTGTGAATAATAAAGATGGATCAATGACACTCTACATATATTATCAGAAGTTGAACAAAATCAAAATCAAGACCAAGTATCCTATTAACAACATTGATGAATTGTTTTATCAACTATACAAATCTCAATAATTTTCCAAGATAGACCATCATTATGGATTTCATCAATTGGGGATTAAGAAATGGGATATACCCAAGATGGAATTCCACAAAATCTATGGATACTATGAATATATAGTGATGCATTTTGGTCTCACTAATTCCCATTTTATTATCATGGATCTAATGAATAGAGTCTTTAGATATTACCTCGATCAGTTTGTGGTAGTCTTTATAGATGATATTATTATATATTCAAAGAGAAAGGATGAAGATTAGTTGAGAATTGTACTAAAGACCCTAATGATGGAGAAACTATATGAAAGATTTATAAAATTTTAATTTTGGCTATAAATGGTTTTATTCATGGGTCACATAGTTTCAAGAGATAGTATAGTATTAGTTACATCAAAGAAGAAGGCTATTGAATACTAGCCTAGACCAACCAATATTACTGATATCCATATATTTCTTGGTTCAACCAGTTAATATCAATGGTTTGTGGAGAATTTATCAAGACTTTCTAATCCTCTAACTAAGTTAAAATGGAAGGGCATCAAGATCCATTGGATAAATGAATATGGGGAATTGTTCAAGGAAATGAAGAGAAGGTTAGTTTGTACACCTGTGTTTATATTACCCTATAGTGGAGACGGGTTTTTAATATATAGAGATTCATGAGAAGGGATTGAGATGTATTATTATGTAGAATAACATGGTTATCACTTATACCTCGTGACTCCTGAATATTAATGAGAATAATTACCCAACTCATGATTTAGAGTTAGCAGTGCTAATTTTTTCATAAAATATATAATGGAATTATCTTTATGGTAAAAAGTGTGATATATATACCGATCATAATATTGTGAAATATACTTTCATAGAAAAGGAGTTGAACATGATCCATAGAAGATGGTTAGAATTGATAATGAAGTATGACTCCTAAATAAATTACCACAATGGGAAATAAAACAATATGGATGATGATTTAACTTAGAAGGATCATGATATCTTATCCATGATGAGGATCACAGAAGATCTAATATTTCTATGTTTGAAATGGATGGATTTAGATATCCAAAATGAAAGGGAAAAATATATTATTTCTCAAATGAATGATTAACCCTCTATTCGAGTGAAGATTAAGGAGGAATGAAAGTAATATGTAGAGATACAAATGAAAGTGTAAAATGATCCTAAAGTTTACCATGATCAAGATAGAATGATAAGATTCAAGAACCATGTATGTGTTCCTTCTATACCATAGTTGAGAAGGGTCTGTTAGAGGAATATCACAATTATTTATTATCTATTCAACTTGAAAGTATAAAGATTCATAGGGAGATGAAAAATACTTCTGGTGGGATTTCATAAAGAGAGATACTGTAGATTTTGTGTCTCGGTGCTTGGTATGGAAACAAGTTAAGGCTGAAAGAAAAAAGTCCACGGTGATTCTCTGTACCTTACAAATACTAGAATGGAAATAGGAGAACAGGAAAATGGATTTTGTCATTGGAATACCCATAAACTCTAAAGGGGTTAATGCTATATGGGAAATAGTTGATCACCTTAATAATTCATCAGACTTCATCATTATCAGAGAAGACCTTTATCTACATCATATTTCAGTGATACACATTAAGGAAGTGGTAAGGTTTCATGGAGTACCATATTCTACTGTATCATATCAGGATATGGGGTTTAACTCAATGTTCTAGTGAAGTTTTCAATATGAACCTGATATAGAATTATGTTTTGTAACTACCTTTCATCCTCATATATATAGAATGTCTGAAAGAACAACTCAAACCCTAGAGTATATATTGAGATCTTGTTCTCAAGATTTCAGAGGTGGTTGCGATCAAAACCTTCCTCTAGTTTAGTTTTCATACAATTATAGATTTCACCCAAGTATTAATATGGCATGTTTGGAATCCATCTATGGGAAAAAAATGTAGGGCTCCACTGTGATGGGATGATATAGGAGAAATAAATCTATTGAGGCATGATATTTCCAATTCAATGGTCAATATGGTTTGAACCATTTAGTAGCATATCTAGGTAGATCAAAGTTAGTAGGAAAGTTGATATAATAACCATTAGCATGATATAGAATTTGAAGCTGGTGAAATGGTTTTTCTATTGGTATCCTCATGGAAGAAAATTATGAGATTCAAGAATAAATTGTAAGAACCCGGTTTTTGCTGTGAAAGACTTTGGAATATTTTTGATGATATTCCATAGCAGCACCTTCAGACGGCGTACGATTCCGAGACCCGGAGTGGCCGGAATTAAATTTTCAGTGCGTTCACGCTGGAAATGCAAAATAAATGGGATAACTCCTATATGGAGCTCCGGATCAGAGATCCGAGTGTATGGATGGGTCCAGAATGGGGTGTTTACCCTAGGAATGACATAAAACATGTCGGCGTGGGACGTTTGGACCCCTCGCCCGCTTCTGGACTGTTAAACGGATAAATTAATTAATTAAATTATTAGTTTAATGGTGAAATGCATGTATCTCTTAAATGGTGGCTCAGATTGGAAAACTGAGGGAACCGTTGAGTTCGGAGCGTGCCGTTTACCCTAGGAGGGGTATAAGTTTCACGGGCGCAGGCCGTTTGTGAAAAATGGATCTGGGGGCGTTTTCTTAATTTAGCGGCTTCAGACGTTAAATTTTATAACTTTTGAATGGGGTCTCGGATTAAAATTATGAGTCCACAATTGCGCTCGTAGCATCCTGTTTACCCCAGGGGTGACTTAACCCCGACCTTGCTGAGGGTTCGGGTTCGGGCCGACGGGCGGGTGGTTAAGCATTTTCTATTTAAATGCTTAACACACCCCTCCCTCATCTCTTTCCCTCCCCCTGGAAACCCCTACTCTCCCTCTCCTCCTCCAGCTCCGGGGAGGCGAGCTCCAGCGAGGCGACTCCAGCAAGGTGCGGTGGTGCCGACGGATCGTCGCGAAGCTTCGGGCGAAGCCCCAAGAGGTAGGATGTTGCGTTTGCATTTTCTATTTTCTTACCTACTTCGAGCATGTTTAATACTTTCAATTAGTTGTTGGATAACCGAACGAAGCCCATGGACGCGTAGTACACAATTTTATCTTTCCAACGCATATTTCAGAATCAAAATCCGAGCTCGGAGGAATTCGGGGTTGATCGTCGAAGGTTGCGGGAATTCTGGGTTATCCCGGCGATTTCCGGTGGTCCGGTGAGCTCCCGTGGCGGCGCGGCTTCGGTCCAAGGAGGCGGCGGCGGCGGCTTCTCCTCGGCAGGAGGCACAGATCGGCGCGGCGGGGGATGGGGCTTTAGGCGCAGCGGCGGTGAGCGCCTCGGGCGGCAGGCGGCGCACACCCGCGGCGTGGGTGGACCGGGGTCACGGCCTGCGACCCCGCGCGAGGAACAAGACCCGCGGTCCGCGGGTCTTCACGCGGGATGACCGGCCTCGGCCGGTCTGAGCGTGGACCGCGGGTCTGCGGCCGGCTCGCGCGGCAAAGCCGCGGGCCGGCTAGGCCGGTCCAACCCAAGGGCTCGACCCCTCTGGTTTTGGACACCCGTAAATATCGCTACGAGTGTCCGTTTTACATGCCGTCTGCGGCATGGTAACCCTCGTCTCGAGGAGTGTGTTTTGAGATAATTTTGGGAATTTTTAATTCCCGAAATGAGGGGTCACGGAGGCGCGGTGTGTCTTTAAGTGGACGAGCGTGCTTCCTGAGATTCTTGTTTTGGACGGCGCGGACGCGTCCGACGTCCGTTTTGAGCGCCGTCAGCGGCGTTGTGACCCTGGCACTGAGACAGTGGTTTCCAGGGTAGTTCCGGGCGTTGAGGCCGAAGTTGAGGCACGGGCCCCACGGCCCGTCTTTTGAGCTGCGTGTAGCTAGTAGCGACTTTTTCCTCAGACGTCCGTTCGGGGCATGCGAGCAGTCGATGTTGGGTGTTTTTCCGTGGGCAACGCGTTGGCACAGTCTGTCGGCTGTAATTCTGCACGATGGTGCGGGCCCCACAAGGGCTGTTTCGGGAGTTGAAGGTGATATCCAGCTTTATCACCGGTCCACCGTTTTGGATAAGTGAATAGTCCATTTCATGTACTTTTTTGAGAGGATCGCAATGGTGTGATCAGTTTGTTGAGTTTCGGGACCGGGATGCGGGTCCCACGTGGCACCGCTCAGGTGCGGTGCGCCGGGATGCACTTTTTCTATGGATATCTGTTGCACTCAAGTGAGTAGTGCTTTTGACGTTTTTTCCCAAGGGGATCTCAATGGTGTGATGCGCCCGACTGTTTTCAGGGCCGAGGCTCGGGATCACAGGACGTCGTTCGGACGTGAGGCGGTGTTGGTGACTTTTCCGTCGGATATCCGTTGGAGGCGAGTAAGTAGTCGATCTCGCGTGTTTTTTCGCGAGGATTACAATGGTATGATATGTTTGGTTGTGTGGATCCCCTCGCGCGATATTGTTAAATGTGGAAGCATGGAAGGTGCTCCAGTGGTGGTTCGCCCTACCTTGTTTGTAGCGGACCCTTGGCGTGTGATCGCGCACTGTTGGGAGAGTGATATAATTGGTCCACGAGATGTTGTTGGTCGTGCCTGGGCCTTTGAGGTGGAGTTGTTACGTCACGACTTCGCGTTGACGCTGGGTGCCGTGTGCACGATAGCCTTTGGGATGGAATGAGGTATACTCCACGAGTATACGGGAGCGCTTGGAGGTACGTGTGGTTGTTTGTACCTGAGGATGTTGTGCGCTCAGTTGGGGTTGACTTGGGGCCACACGTCGTGTGGGCCCCACATGCGTGCTGTGATCTGCTTTGCGTACTTGACCTCTTGCGACGTAGAGGGTCCCTCTGTGCTTGTTTGTTTGACCAGTAGGGTGGAGATTTCCCCTGGCGTTGTGCTCGTTGTTTTGACCAACAGGGTGGAGTTTTCCCCTGGATTTGTGCTCGTTTGATTGGCCAGCAGGGTGTAGTTTTCCCCTGGCTTTGTACTCTTTTGTCTGACCATCAGGGTTGAGTGGTCTCCCCCTGGTCTTGATCTCGTTGGTTGGGCCGACAAAGATGGTTTGGTTCCTCTGCTTCTTCGGCTGTGAGGGGTTCCAGTACTGTCCCCTTTCACCGGACTGCGACACCGTCTGCGACTACGGGTGTTCGTACATCATGGGTTTTCCCCACTTTCTGTGATGAGATGTCTCGGTCCACTTCGACAGTGACTCAGCGGATTGGAGCGGGATCTCCTTGTGAGGCTTGGGGAATGTCTCCCATTTCTCTGTGTTCCCTGGTAGAGCTTGTGGTTTCAGTGTGACCAACACTTTACGCGGGCACCGATCCTCTACCCAGGAGGTTGTTTCCAGCAGGGCTGAGGTTGTTTCCAGCAGGGCTGAGGTTGTTCCAGCAGGGCTGAGGTTGTTTCCAGCAGGGATGAGGTTGTTTCCAGCAGGGCTCGTCAGTGGGTTACCATCCAGAAGGGATGGATAGTACACTGGTGTTCACCGAGCAGTACCAGCCAGCAGGGATGGCCAGAGCAGTGTCGGGCTTACCTCCAGCTGGGCTGGGCAGTTGTCCCCGATTCCAGGCTTACCTCCAGCGGGGCTGGACAGTGGTCCTCGATGCCGGGCTTACCTCCAGTGGGGCTGGGTAGTGGTCCCCGATGCCGGGCTTACCTCCAGCTGGGCTGGGCAGTGGTCCCCGATGCTGGGTTACCTCCAGTTGGGCTGGGTAGTGGTCCCATCGCCGACTTTAGCCAGGTCACCCTCCAGTGGATTACCCTATTACGAGACTAGGCAGTGAGGCACCCGTCGACATTCCGGGTCTCCCTGTAGTGGGAAGCCATTGATTTCCAGGGATCCTCCAGCGGGGCTGGGTAGGGGGTCGCCTGTCGACTTTGAGCAGACCTCTCGACTGTGGGGCAGTGACGTGGTGTGGTTTGACGTTCCCCTAGAACTCTCAAGTACGAGGAGCGCTTTATCCCACCGAGACGCGTCCTTGTGATGTGAACTAAAACCGTGCGGGCGAGTCAGTGCCTCCCAAAGCGGATAGTGTCGAGGTGTGGTGATTGTGCCCCTTGGCTTGCGGTTCGGGGCAGATGTACGGGATGCTGGGCATCGATGGTGTTACATCTGGGACTTTTGGATACTCTTTCTTGGGCTGAGCTATGGGACGGGGATCCCCTTACGAGTTTCTTCGGGCTTCATGAAAGAGCATACATATGTATATACCTCGTACAAGTACCCACTCCTGGGTTTTGGTTACTCTCCTTCCAGGAGATGCGAAGACGCGCGGGGTATGCCACGTGCTTTCCGTGTCTAGCTTCTCAGGGGTGGACGAGTCTACTCTCCTGCTATAGGTAGCTAAGACTCGACGAGAAGTTCGTCTTCTCACCATTTCCAGCTCCTTGTTCCTGGACGAGTCTACCTTCTTTCCTCTTGTTGGGTTGAGCTGGACTCTTTACTGTACTCTTTACTGCACCTTCCGTTGTACTCCTCTACTTTTCTGTTCGCTCTACTGCTCACCCTTCGGTACATCCTTTTGTTGATACCTCGAGCCTTCGGGTTATCCTACTGAGTATTTTTTTACTCACCCCTACTTGGGCTTTGCCCGCACTTGGTGTGCCCTTGCAGACGACAGATAGGTGGAGCGTGACTTCAGTGGGGCGTAGGAGCTTGGGAGCTTGGACCGCGTGCGGTGGTCGTGGCCGGGTTCCAGGTGGGAGACCCGTCAGATTTTTCCTTTTTGTTTACCTGTTGCCGGGTTGTGGCACTTTTTGGTTGGGCGCGTGTTTTCCCCCTTTCTTTTCAGTTTGTACTTTGTACTTGTAGAGGTCGATGCACTTTGGGGTATTTATATAGCAGTTTCCCTTTTCTTTACTTGCCTTTACTTTACTCTACATTTTCGCATTGAGTTTGTTGTATGTGTGTGTACAGGTACTTAGGCAAAGGCCTCCCCAAGTTATTGGGCCTTCGGTGCTGGTCGCCAGCCCCTAGCCTATGGAGGCGGGCTTGGGGTAGTTGCGGCTTGAGCCCGGGTAGGGTCGGGTCATGAACAAGTGGTATCAGAGGTGGTTCGTTCCTTGGGACGTTGTTCGGACATCCCTAAAATAAAAGGAAATGGCTGGGATTTAGGGCAACAGTGTTAACGTGTCTCGAGAGCGGCTCTCAGGACAGGGAGTCTAGTGATGGTGCGACGGCTGACATATCCATTCACCAGGACCTTGATAACCCGCTTGTCGACTCGGCATGCTGAGACACTTGTTTTAGGGAAATTTGTTTGTGCATCACATAGGACTGAGTCTTGACTGTCCTTCTTGAGTCATCTCCCCATCGTTGTTGTTGTTGGTATATACATGTATCCTCATCTGACTGCGGCACTCCTTGATAATATTGAGGATGTCTCCACGAGGAAAGCTAGCTTGGATACCAGCTTTGATTCGTGACGACGACCCTGTGAGCTACGATTCCATAGTCCAGGACCCATCATGCGAGCCCCTTCCTCCGGGTGGGCTGGTAGCAGTACCCCCACCTGTTGAGCAGCATGCAGTTCTAGCAGAGCAGGCTGAGCTTGAGCGCAGGTTGAGCGCGCTCCGTGAGTTCCAGCGGCATAGACCGCTAAGGTTCAGTGGTGAGCCAGACCCTCAGGCAGCAGAGGTTTGGCTCGAGGTAGTGGTTCGCCTTTTCAGGCTTGTACAGATGCCGGCAGTTCAGAGAGTGGCTATGGCAACCACCCTTTTTCGTGGAGCAGCTCAGCGTTGGTGGAGTATGGTGACTCAGTTTCTTGACGAGTCGTCACTTTCATGGGACGACTTTCAGTTGTTGTTCCATGAGGAGTTTTTCCCCTCCTGCTTGCGCTCCGTTCAGATTCAGGATCTCCTGCAGTTTCAGCAGGGAGGGATGACGGTGTCTGAGTACGCTGCTAGTTTTGTAGATCGTTCACGCTTTTACACGGACTTGGTCCATGACGACAACCTCCGAGCGTGGAAGTTTGAGCAGGGTCTCCGCCGAGAAATTCGTACTGTCATAGTACCCTTGGGCATTTCCACATATGCCGGGGTGCTAAAGCAGGCGCTGGTGATAGAGGGATTCCTGTCACGTTCTGGAGTTGGTGGTGGCAGCAGACACGTTGGAGCCGAGACGTCTGCCGCAGCTAGTGGGCGTCGGCAAACAGGACCTCGACACAGGTGGATTTCTGACAACCGGACTCAGGGGCGTGATCGTACACCACAGTGGCGTCGTAGGGCACTGGTGTAGCCCAGAGAGAGTTTGTACTATGCTTGTGACGGCCGAGGTCACTTGGAACGAGACTGCTCGACCCGAGTTGCTGGGAGCATCAGACAGGCAGCAGGTGCACCACCACGGCAGAGGCAGCGTCGTGATCAGAGTGGTACCCAGGGAGGTGGTGCTAGCAGAGGAGCGGGAGGAGCTGGTAGTGGGGGGACGACGTTACGAGATCTCCCCATCACCACTAGGCGGTCCACATCAGGCTCTAGGAGCTGACGGTTGGCACTGCGGGCAGCCGCGAGCTTTGGATGTCTACGATCCTGCAGAGCGTGGGATGGTGAGAGGTACCCTTTGCGACTCTTCTACTTTTTGCAGTAGAATTGTTAGGCTCTGTGTGTGTAATGCTTTTCTCCCTGCTCCTTGTTTGAGGTATTACCAGGGTGACGCAGGGCGTCGGTGTAACCCTGTGTTGGTAAGGGAAAAGGGCGTGACACCTTTTCCTTTAGTGGATGGTGTTGACTCCTTCTGCTTTTGAGCGTGTAAGAGAGCATCGACAGTGAAACCTTGCATGACCAGATATCCTTGGGTGTTTCACCATATAGATATTCTGAAGGAGGGAATCACCGGGCCTTGTTTCAGGTGAGGGTGGTGATTCCAGTCGCGGCCTGCGACGTAGAGGTTTGACCGGGGAGGTGAGCTACCCCCGAGGGCCTTCGGACCGTTTGAGATCGTGCAAAGGGATGGCGATGTTTCCTACCGCCTTTCCCTAACCAAAAAGTTTGGAGTGGGTGCACAAAATCGGCAAGGGCCGACCTCGCGTGGACAGATCAATCCCTTGGTCTGTGTGCGGTGACGCAGAGCTGTGCATGGGTTCTTCTAGGTATGCGGAAGCCAGGTGTGGGATTCGTACCCTGTGTTGTCCCTAGTTTTTTCTTTTCAAGGAAAAAACGCTTGAAGTATGGAATGATATAAGAACCTGGTTTTTTCTGTGAAAGACTTTCGAATATTCTTGATGATATTCCAGAGCAGTGCCTTCAGACGGCGTATGATTCCGAGCCCCAGAGTGGCTGAAATTAAATTTTCAGTGCGCTCAAACTAGAAATGCTAAATAAATGGGATAACTCCAAAACGGTGCTCCAGATCAGAGATACGAGTCTATGGATGGGTCCGGAATGGTGTTTTTACCCTACGAACGACATAAAACATGTCGGCGTGGGACGTTTGGACCCCTCGCCCGCTTCTGGAATGTTAAACGGATAAATTAATTAATTAAATTATTCGTTTAATGGTGAAATGCAGGTATCTATTAAACGGTGGATCGGATTGGAAAACCGAGGGCACCGTTGAGTTCAGAGCGTGCCGTTTACCATAGGAGGGGTATAAGATTCACGGGTGCGGGCCGTTTGTGAAATATTTCTCCGGGGGAGTTTTTGTAATTTAGCGGCTTCGGACGTTAAATTTTATAACTTTTGAACGGGGTCTCAGATTAAAATTATGAGACCACTATTGCGCTCGGAGCATCGTGTTTACCCCAGGGGTGGCTTAACCCCGACCTTTCTGAGGGTTCAGGTTCGGGCCGACGGGCGGGTGCTTAAGCGTTTTCTATTTAAATGCTTAACACACCCCTCCCTCTTCTCTTTCCCTCCCCCCTAGCAGCCCCTCCTCTCCCTCTTCTACTCCAGCTCCGGCGAGTCGAGCTCCGGTGAGGCGACTCCGGCAAGGTTCAGTGGTGCCGGCAGATCGTCGCGAAGCTTCGGGCGAAGCCCCACGAGGTAGGATGTTGCGTTTGCATTTTCTATTTTCGTACCTAATTCGGGCATGTTTAATACTGTCGATTCGTTGTTGGATGTCTGAACGAAGCCCATGGACGCGTAGTACACAATATTATCTTTCCAACGCATATTTCGGAATCAAAATTCGAGCTTGGAGGAGTTCGGGGTTGATCGTCGAATGTTGTGGGAATTCTGGTTTGTCCCGGCGATTTACGGCGGTCCGGTGAGCTCCCGTGGCGGAGCGGCTTCGGTCCAAGGAGGCGGCGGCGGCTGATTATCCTCGGCAGGCGGCGCAGATCGGCGCAGCGGTGGCTGGGGCTTCAGGCGCAGCGGCGGTGAGCACCTCGGGCGGCAGGCGGCGCACACCCGCGGCGAGGGTGGACCGGGGTCGCGGCGTGTGACCCCGCGCGGGGAGCAAGACCCGCGGTCCGCAGGTCTTCACGCGGGACGACCAGCCTTGGCCGGTCCGAGTGTGGACCGAGGGTCTGCATCCGGCTCTTGCGGCAAAGCCGCGGGCCGGCCCAGGTCGGGTGGACCGGCCGGCTAGGCCGGTCCAACCCAAGGGCTCGACCCCTCTGGTTTCAGACACCCGTAAATATCGCTACGGGTGTCCGTTTTACACGCCGTATGCGGCATGGTAACCTTCGTCTCGAGGAGTCTATTTTGAGATAGTCTCGGGAATTTTTAATTCCCGAAATGAGGGGTCGCGGAGACGCGGCGTGTCTTTAAGTGGACAAGCATTCTTCCCGAGATTCTTGTTTTGGACGGCGCGGACGCGTCCGATGTCTGTTTTGAGCTCCGTCAGCGGCGTTGTGACCCTGGAACTGAGGCGGAGATTTCCAAGGTGGTTTCGGGCGTTGAGGCCGAAGTTGAGGCGTGGGACCCACGGCCCGTCTTTTGAGCTGCGTGCAGCTAGTAGCGACTTTTTCCTCGGACGTCCGTTCGGGGCATGCGAGCAGTCGACCGTTTTGGAAAAGTGAATAGTTTACTTCGTGTACTTTTCCGAGAGAATCGAAACAGTGCGACCCGTTTGTTGAGTTTCGGGACCGGGATGCGGGTCCTATGTGGCACTGCTCGGGTGCGGTGCGCCGGGATGCACTTTTTCTCCGGATATCTGTTGCACTCAAGTGAGTAGTGCTTTTGACGTGTTTTGCCGAGGGGATCACAATGGTGCGATGTGCCCGACTGTTTTCAGGGCTGAGGCTTGGGATCACGGGACGTCGTTCAGGGGTGAGGCGATGTTGGTGACTTTTCCATCAGATATCCGTTGGAGGCGAGTAAGTAGTTGATCTCGCGTGTTTTTCCGCGAGGATTACAATGGTGAAATCTGTTGGGTTGTGTGGATCCTCTTGCATGATCTTGTTAAATGTGGAAGCATGGAAGGTGCTCCAGCGGTGGTTCGCCCTACCTTGTTTGTAGAGGACCCTTGGCGTGTGATCGCGCACTCTTGGGAGAGTGATATAATTGGTCCATGAGATGTGGTTGGCCGTGCCTGGGGCTTTGAGGTGGAGTTGTTACGTCCGGCCTTCGCGTTGACGCTGGGTTCCGTGTGCACGATATCCTTTGGGCTGGAATGAGGTATACTCCGGGAGTATACAGAAGTGCTTGGAGGTACATGTGGTTGTTTGTACCTGAGGATGTTGTGCGCTCAGTTGGGGTTGACTTGGGGCCACACGTCGTGTGGGCCCCACATGAGTGTCGTGATCTGCTTTGAATACTTGACCTCTTGCGACGTAGAGGGTCCCTCTGCGCTCATTTGTTTGACCAGTAGGGTGGAGATTTCCCCTGGCTTTGTGCTCGTTTGTTTGACCAGCAGGGTAGAGTTTTCCCCTGGCATTGTGCTTGTTTGATTGGCCAGTAGGGTGGAGTTTTCCCCTGACTTTTTACTCTTTTGTCTGACAAGCAGGGTTGAGTGGTCTCCCCCTGGTCTTGATCTCGTTGGTTGGGCCGACAGAGATGGTTTGGTTCCTCTGCTTCTTCGGCTGTGAGGGGTTCCAGTACTGTCCCCTTTCACCGGACTACGACACCGTTTGCGACTACGGGTGTTCGTACAATGTGGGTGTTTTCCCAACTTTCAGGGATGAGATGTCTCGGTCCGCTTCTAAAATGACTCAGCGGATTGGAGCGGGATCGCCTAGTGAGGCCTGTGGAGTTTCTCTCGTTGCTCCGTGTTCCCTGGTAGAGCTTGTGGTTTCAGTGTGACAAACACTTTACGTGGGCACTGATCCTCTACCCAGGAGGTTGTTTCCAACAGGGATGAGGTTGTTTCCAGCAGGGCTGAGGTTGTTCTAGCAGAGCTGAGGTTGTTCCAGTAGGGCTGAGGTTGTTTCGAGCAGGGATGAGGTTGTTTCCAGCAGGGCTGAGGTTGTTTTCAGTAGGGCTCGTCAGTGGGTTACCATCTAGCAGGGATGGCCAGTACAGTGGTGTTCACCGAGTAGCACCATCTACCAGGGATGGCCAGAGCAGTGTCAGGCTTACCTCTAGCTGGGCTGGGTAGTGGTCCCCGATGCTGGGCTTACCTCCAGCGGGGTTGGGCAGTGGTCCCCGATGCCGGGCTTACCTCCAGCGGGGCTGGGCAGTGGCCCCCGATGCCGAGCTTACCTCCAGATCGGCTGGGCAGTGGTCCCCGATGCCGGGTTACCTCCAGCTGGGCTGAGCAGTGGTCCCATCGCCGACTTTAGCCAGGTCGCCCTCCAGTGGATTACCGTGTTACGGGACTGGGCAGTGAGGCACCCGTCGACTTTCCGGGTCTCCCTGTAGTGGGAACCCGTTGACTTCTAGGGATCCTCCAGCAGGGCTGGGTAGGGGGTCTCCTGTCGACTTTGAGAAGACCTCTCGACTGCGGGGTAGTAACGTGGTGTGGTTTGACGTTCCCCTAGAACTCTCAAGTACGAGGAGAGCTTTCCCCCACCGAGATGCGTCCTTGTGATGCGACCTAAAACCGTGTGGGCGAGTCAGTGCCACCCAAAGCGGATAGTGTCGAGGTGTGGTGATTGAGCCCCTTGGCTTGCGGTTCAGGGCAGACGTGGGGGATGCTGGGCATCGGTGGTGTTACTTCTGGGACTATTGGCAACTCTTTCTTGGGCTGAGATATGGGACGGGGGTCCCCTTACGAGTTTGTTCGGGCTTCTTGACAGAGCATACATATGTATATAACTCGTACGAGTACCCACTCCTTGTGTTTTGGTTACTCTCCTTCCAGGAGAGGCGAAAACACGTGGGGTATGCCACGTGCTTTCTGTGTCTAGCTTCTCATGGTTGGACGAGTCTACTCTTCTGCTATAGGTAGCGAAGACTCGACGAGAAGTTCATCTTCTCACAGTTTCCAGCTCCTTGTGCCTGGATGAGTCTACCTTCTTTCCTCTTGTTGGGTTGAGCTGGACTCTTTACTGTACTCTTTACTGCACCTTCCGTTGTACTCCTTTACTTTTCTGTTCGCTCTACTGCTCACCCTTCAGTACCTCCTTTTGTTGCTCCCTCGAGCCTTCAGGGTATCCTACTGAGTATTTTTATACTCACCCCTGCTTGGGCTTTGCCCGCACTTGGTGTGCCCTTGAAGACGACGGACAGGTGGAGCATGACTTCAGTGGGGCGTAGGAGCTTGGGAGCTTGGACCGCGTGCTGTGGTCATGGCCGGGTTCTAGGTGGGAGACCCGTCAGCTTTTTCCTTTTTGTTTACCTCTTGTTTGGTTGTGGCACTTTTTTGTTTGGGCGTGTGTTTTCCCCCTTTCTTTTCAGTTTGTACTTTGTACTTGTAGAGGTCGATGCACTTTGGGGTATTTATATAGCAGTTTCCCTTTTCTTTACTTGCCTTTACTTTACTCTGCATTTTCGCATTGAGTTTGCTGCGTGTGTGTGTACAGGTACTTAGGCAAAGGCCTCCCCGAGTTATTGTGCCTTCGTCGCTGGTCGCCAGCCCCTGGCCTATGGAGGCAGGCTTGGGTAGTTGTGGCTCGAGCCCGGGTAGGGTCGGGTCGTGACATAAAGAGTGACTAATACCTAGGAATATTGTTCCCATTGATATTTTTTATCGTATTGAGATGGTAGCCTATCAATTGGAACTTCCTCTAAATATCTCTCAATTCGTTGATGTGTTCCACATATCTCTCCATTTAGAGAAAGATACGTGGGAACTTGAGGATATGATAAAGTAGAAGAATAATAATTTATTTTTACCTGAATGGTGAATTTAGAGGAAAAAATTTATTTTAAGGGTGTCTAAGGTAACACCCTATTTTTTATAGACCTTTTTTGTCAAATAAATTAATTTTTCATTTATGTTATGCAATGCACTAAGGAAAAAAATTATTTCAAACAACACCAACTTATAGTACATTACACAGCTACAACTAAGGGTATGATACATAGAACATAGACTCAAAATGGGTTACACACAACATAGACTTGGCGTACATTACACGCAACACTAATGTTTCTATGAAACATCATTTTATTGTTATAATTATTTAAATTAGATAATTATATCCTAGACATTAAATATAGTCATATGAATTGTAGTAACTACTTTTATAATTTTTTTATAATTTTGTATATAAATAGAACATATTTATAATGAAAGATATAATCTTTGGTAGGGTCCTTATATGTTTAAATATACTATTTTCTCAAATGAACTGTTTTTAATTCCTTTTTGAGAAAAACAATAAAATTAACTTTAGAAATATCTAGAAAATTAATTTGACAAAAATAAACTAAATTTTTGAAGTTATAATTTCTAAATGAGTTTAGGGTTATTTTTTGGTCTTTCTAAGGAACTCCATTTTTTGATGAATAGTTAAAAATACTAGATTTTAATTAAAAACTACTTTTTCATCTAACTTATTTATAAGAAAAAATTATCTTCTAAATTGGTTTATAAGTTTAATTAGATAATATTTATATCTATTAATACAATTTATCTCATTGAGATCATTTTTTCTTTAATCTTGTGTACAAAAACCTAGAAAACATTTGAATATTTTTACTTTAAAAACCAGCATTGTGGACTCGATTATAGGAATAATTTTAAACGAATTTATTCCACTTATGTGATTGGAATTAAAAAAATGGATCCCATATTTTTAATAGGAATAATTTATAATTTATAACAATTTCAAGTTAGTTTCTAATAGAATGATTATTGAATGTAATTAAAATTATGACATTGATTAATGTGAAATTTTAATTAATTGAGGACTAAACCTTAATCTTAAGGGATACGTTTCCTAAAAACTGGTCCAAAATTCATTGGATGACCATATTTAGACCCTATAATCACATTGATAGACTATGGAACATTATTGGACCCACTTTCAACATGAAATATGTAGGTGTAATTCTCTCTTAAAATATTTACAAGAGTGTCACTCCTCCTATATTATAAAAAGGGGTCATTTCCTCAAACTTCCACACACCTATAAATCCATTTTTCTCAAAAAATATCCTCTAAAATATCTCCCCAATATCCTACAAATAATCCTTGAATCTTACCATTGGGTATAAAGTCTTCTATAGAATCCTTTTGGCACAAAAAAGGAGTTATTGGATTAAGAGGTAACATTTTCTCTCAAGATCCTTTATTTTATTTTATTTCTACAACCCATCAACTCTCTATGTCTCATTATTGTATAAAAAAAATAAAATACTCAATATAATAGGATATTTTTATTATAATATTTATACTTAATCATACACACACCTCTATATAATGGGTAACAAACAAACTGTTATGTGTACGGTGAACAACCACATCACTAAACAATGATTATTCATTTTTTCCTTACCACATATCGAAATGGAAATTATGATGGAAAATATATTTAAATATTTCATATATTATATTTATTATTCATTTAAACTTATATATTACTTTTACAACACATATAATTTTACTTTTCATTTAGCGAAAACACGATAATTTCATTTGAGGAACTGTAGACTACCTGCCCCTCAAAGCAATGCGACATTGGTGAAAATGATAGTTTTAACTTTATGTTTCTTATGCCGGTTCTATGAAATTGATGATAAATAGTGAAGAAAAATAGTTTGGCATCAGTTTAAATGAATAACAACATCGAGAACTAAAATCTTGTGGTTTTCGGCACTGATTATCTAAAAAAATGACATCAAAAAATAAAAAAAATATAATTTCAGTGTTAGTTTTCAATAAAACTATGCTAAAGATATTTTATTTTAGTGTCAGTATTAAAATGGACACCAAAAACCAAAAAAAAATTCAGTGTCATTTTTTGTAGGAATCCATGCAAAAAAGTCTTTTAAAAATTTTACATGTGCGTTCGGCCATACGAACCGTTAAACCCCTTTTGTTCTCTCATCTCTTTCAACTCGTGACGACAATGAAATGTTTTGAAACATGACCCAAGAATCATTTTGGTTGATTTATATCATTTTAAACTTCATTTCTTGAGCATGAGTTCTCAATCATTCATCCTTTTTAATTGTTTTTTCATTTACATTTTTATTTCTCGATCTGAATCATCTTCACAGCCACAACTAAATGGGTTTGTATTTTTTTGTTCGTTCATGATTATCTATCATTTATACTACTTATTTTTTTATATAAATAGTGTATATTATTTCAAATAATTATAAGGATAAAATTAAGATTGTTTCTCAATTTACCATCTTTAAATATGAATATTGTAAGTGATTTTTAATTTTAGAAATAAATTAGTTATTATCTAATTCCTTCATATCTATTGGTATTACTCAATTGTTGAAGATTTTTTATTATGTAATTATCCAATTCATTTTTTTCATTTTAGTTTTATGAAATTATTTATTTTTATAAATGTATGAGTAAATTGATGACCACTCGTGTCATAGATTTTTAATTGTTTGAATGGTTATTGAACCTGATCATATACTTTAAAATTATATGAATTATTTTATATGAGTAATATGCATAGTATATGTGATTCTGAAATTGAGTTTTATAAATTAATTTATATTTAAATGAATTCAATTGTGAAATTAATATTCATGTTATATATGATTATGAAACTAATTTTAATGGCGAATTATTATTGATTCAATGACTCTTTTTCGTATTTGTTCTGAAAAAAACATTATAGTAAAAAATGAACTTGATATAAAATAAAAGTTTTATTAGTTTATTGTATATTTTTATGCATAAAATTTATTTGTTTATATATATAATTTTTAAATATTTATATATTTTTATATTTCACTGATTATATTAACATTTTAGGTACTGAATGGATTGTAATTGGATAAATTTACGAATAAACACTAATGAATATGAAAAAGGTGTTGACAATTATTTAGAATTTTCTAAAAAAAATCTTCAAAACAAAGATTTTATTTTCTATCCATGTGTAAATTTTTTAATATGAGAAATTGAGATTCCAGATAAATAAATAATCATCACATTTTCTTGGTTTTTAGCTTTAATTATAGTGGTTGGATCTTTCATGGTGGAAGAACTGTATATTTATTAGATAATGTTGATGAGAATATTGATAATGGGATAGAGGATCATATTTAAGATTTAATTAATTATTTATGTGTTGAAACTATTGAAAAAATTGCAGGTGTTGAATAATTGTATGGAGATTTTGAAAAACCATTATTCATAGGTTGTAGTAAATATACAGTGTTATTATCCATTTTGAGATTGGTTAAATTAAAAGTAAGTAATGTTTGGAGTGATAAATGTTTATATAACTTACTTATACTTTTAAAAGAGACACTTCTATAATGTAATTGGATTCCATATTCTAATGATAAGGCAAAACAAATTATTCCCAATAGGATTATAGAATAAAAATATACATGCTTTCCACAATTATTGTGTGTTGTATAGGAAATAATATGAATTTTTATCAAACTGTACTACACGCGGAACATCACGCTATAAGATTAATGAAAAAGACAATTCAGATTCATTCTCTGGTACTAACATCTTACCTAATGTGAAATCAAATAATTTCATCCAATAATCTCTTCTTATAATTCCAGTAAATTAACATGGATTTATTCTTAGGTAATGAAATCATTGATCCTGCTAAATCAGTTTGGTACGTTCCAATAATTACTCATTTTAAGTACCTATTTTCAAATTCAATTAATGAAAAAAATTTAATATGAAATTCGTATAAACATATCTCTGATGGTAAATTACATCACCCTTATGACTCATCACAATGGAAGAGTTTTGGTAAAAAAAATTTGATTTTGGAAGTGAAGTTATAAATTTTAAAATGGGAGTGTGCACAGATGTAATGAATCCATATTAAATCCTAAGTAGCCAACACAGTTCGTGTCCTACTTTGTTTTTTTTTAGAACTTTTCCCCATATATATGTATGGATAAAAAAATATGTTATGATGATCTTGATGATTTCTAGACCAAAAGTGATAGGAAATGATATTTTTGTGTATATTTCACCATTGATTGATGATTTGAAACTTATATGGGAAGTAGGTGTTAATGTTTTTGATGCATACAAGAAAGAGTATTGTCATTTTATTTCCATGATAATGTTTAGTACAAATGAATATCATTTATATGGAAACATATCTGGATAGTATGTTAAGGGACATAAATCATGTCAAATTTATGGAGAAGAGACTTCATATTATCAATTGCAGAATGGAAGAAAGATAGTGTACATGGTACATTGAAGATTTTGGTGAATTGATCATCCTTATCATAGATTGAAAAAGGAATTTAATGGTTTACAGGAATACAATATTCCCCCATAACCATTTTCAGTTGAAGAATATTACAACCGGGTGAAAAATTTCGATTAGACATTTGGAAATAAAAGTAGTTCTGGTGTTAAAAAAATATCTAGAATAATCAATCTATTTCTTAAACTACCTTATTAGAAATTTTTATAGACAAAACATAATATTGATATTATGTACGTTGGGAAAAATATATATGATAGTCTGATTGGAACATTATTATACCTAAAAGGAAAGACAAAATATAGATTAGATTCTATATTTTAGTTGATAGTAATGGGAATACATTTGGATTTATCTCCCATAATGAAAGTAAATAGAACATATTAACCTCTATCTTATTACACATTATGAAAGAGTTAGAAGTTTAATTTTTTTCAGTGTCTATATGATATAAAAGTACCCAATGGATATTCCTAAAATGAGTATAATTTCATGTCAGTGATAGATTGAAAATTAATACGTATGAAATATCATGATTGTGAAGTATTGATGAAACAAAAACTACTAGTCACATTTTGTGGTATATTTCCCTCAACTGTCAGAATACTATCAGTAGGTTTCTTAATTTTTTCAAATCCGTAAGTATTTGATCCAAATTTGTTATATGAGTCGGAGAACGAATATTGTATTATAACTTTTTCAACTATAAATGTATTTTCCACCAACATTTTGTGATATAATGGTTCATCTGGGGCATGAGATAAGAATATGAAATTTCATTTATTTACATTGGATGTATCCTTTTGAAATGTATATGAAAATTTAAAAGGGATATGTTAAAAAGAATTATCTATTATAGGAAACTATTATTAAAAAATATATATCAGAATAAGTGATAGAGTTATGCAATGATTATTTGATTGAAGTGGATAATATTTGTCTTCCTAAATCTCAAAATTTAATAGTTGATAGATAAGGTTTATGGATTTTGAGCATAAAGGTAATTTTCATTCCATTTGATGAAGTGATACAATCATATTTATATATTTTGAACATCACATATGATGTTCAATCATATATCTCATCACATATTTCCAAATTAAAGTGTTGATATCCAAAAATAAATGAAAAGTGGTTGATGATTGAGCATAAAAAGACATTTGTTTAATGGATTAAGGAAAGTGATAAATAATATATCTGCATCATAAATGTTGAAATGGTTATTAGGTAGACCATCTATTAATACGGTAACATGGACATGTTTTGATATTATGGGTACACATTTTACACAAAAAATATGGAATCCAAGAGTACTGTTAAAAATAGTGGCGTGATGGTTATTGCTGAAGAAATGAATTTTTCATGTAAAAAGGATAAAAACCCATTTTATACTTCGTTGACATATTTTGGAGTTCTTGAGGATATATGGGAAATTGATTACAAAAAATTCCAAGTCACGGTATTTATGTGTAATTGGGTTGAAAGCAATAGTGGTGTGAAACATGATGATTGTGGATTTACACTGGCTGATTTGAAAATAATTAATTACAATGAGGAAACATTTATCATTAGTCCATCATTTTTCACGAAAAAAGATACCATTTGGGTAATGAGAATGATGATGTTGATGTTATTGGTTTACATGAGTCTTATTAATCTATTGTATGATTTAAGAATAATTAAAACGAGTATAAGGAAGACATAGTGCAAGTAGTAATTAGTGACCATGATGAATAAATATGGGAAAACCCAAAATTAATCACCTAATTTTTTTGGTAATTATTTATATTTTATTTCATTTTTTGAAACATACAGATGTGTGCCCTTATTTTTACTTATTTTTTTCCTCCTAGTTTTTAAATATCATGTTCACTAATGATATGAAGGTAAAACAAATTTCATTATAGTTTCTTGTACTAATGTCAGATACAGAGAGAGACGAGAATTTACTGAGGTATATCTATTTTTTCATATTATTAAATATTCAGTAATATATTTATTTAATGAAATAAATATTTAATTAATACATTTTGTTTGTAGGACTACTGGTGTTTCCTCAGTAGAGGAGACTTCTCATATTACTATAGAGAAAAATGTTCTCAACTTGGTAAATGTGGTACTACACGTTTAAAAAAACTACCACTTTCTTGTGGAGATGATAGATTACATATTATTTTGAATGATAATAATAATGAAACTGGACCAATTGAAGTTCAGTTTATCGGTTATATATCAATGCAGAGCTGTTATTGGATTAGTATTTTTTATCCCGATTAGATGTCTATAGACAAGATGTCAAAATAATATCTTTGGGAGGTCGTGACGGTAAATTATCTCAATTAATTTTTTTATCTCAATTTTTTAATATTAAATATTTTAAATTACATATTTCATTTATTCAATTATAGATGATATTCAATTCAATGAAAAAAAATGAAATTAATAAAATACAACTCTGTTTAGCTGTGGTTCGAGGGAGAACTTTTAAAAAACAACTGATAAAAAATTATTTTTTTAGTTAGAAAAAGATTGAAAATCAATTCTTTAAGTATTCATATATAGATGAAGATACATGGAATCAATTTTTTGATAGTTGTCCTAAAGAAAAATTTCTGGTATGCTAATTATTTTATATTATAAAATTTATTATATATTTATCTAATTACTTGTTTGTTTATTTTAATATAATAGGTCTCTAGGAGATCTCATCAAGAGATCCAATTGAAAAATGTGTACCCTTGTACTTTATCACATGGAGGGCATATGTTATTATAGAAGAAAATGATTGCAGAAAAATTTGAGGCCTTAGGATCTTGATCTAGTAGTGGATTATAAGAGGTTCAGTTTGGTCCTCTATCTCCTCCCACTTACCGTGAAAAATGGAAATGATAGAGGAGAAGAAAAATAAAAAGTATCTTATAGATGAAGCTAAGAATGTAGCTGATAAAATTATAAGAAAATATTGTTTATTTCCCATGAATTTTTATATCTTATAAATTATATACACTAATATAAGTTTTTCATTTTTCAATCTAGGATGATCATCAACAGAAAGAGACATAGGGCTCTTTAAATGTTGAGGGTAAGATAGACATCCTAGCCACAACTTTAGGAATAGAAGAATAGCCCGACTGTGTACGAAGATATCAGGAGGGTGTTAGTATTAAGAATTTTTTTGGTTAGAGTAAGCAATCAAAAGACATAGAAAAATAATACTTTATAGTTGAGTTGAAAGAGATGAAACAATCTATGGGTGATCAAATTCAAGTATCTGTGCATTAGGATTTGTTAGAACACTTGAAAAGACAGTAACTATATGCATAGCCTTCCCAAATTTCCCATCCAACCTAGCCTTCTTACTTTGATCCTCCGCCTCCATTCTAACCATACTACCCTGCCCAACCTTCCAACTTTTATCCTCCACCTCATTTCTTGGACCAAACCATTTACTGTGAGTTGTTTTATAGAGATCTTCATGTACATATTGTTATGTTAGGGATCATTTATTTTTGGGGGGATTATGTAAATCACCAGCCTATGGATATGGGTTAGTTTAGAGTATCAATACTTGATATTATTGATATTAATGCTCTATTGCCATTTCTTACTGGGGAGATTACCAGAGTTGGGGATTATATGGGCTATTTTTTAGTTTGGACAACTGGTATTATTCGTTATTTTTTATATGAGGTATTAGTTTTTTTAAATATTAATTACATATAATTGAAAAATAATTACAATGTTTTCTAAAATTTAAATTATACAAAATTATCTAAAATAAAAATAAATTGTACTATTGAAACAACACATTCAGGAACAATGGACTGTTGATAATTCTAATATTTCTTATGGGATACAAATATTACCTAATGCTTATTCTTATTTGAATAATATATAAGAGTTTAGGATGATGTATTATATATACATAGGATATTATCCATTTAGATCACTCAAAGAAAATATCAGGCATCTAGTTTATTTTTTAAGAGCTCAGTCTAAATGTGTTTTGTTTGTTTTCCATGTAAGTAAATGGATGTTTGTATTTTTTATTTTTTATTAAAATATGATTTAAATTTACTACCTATAAATCATTTTTAAATTAGGTATCTACATAATATTCTTGTACAAAATGATAAAACAACCATTTATCATTTTATAGATCTAGAATACATTTCCATGGAAGTGAAACATGTGAATAATCCTTATAGAGTTGCATATATATAGGAGAGATTATCACATATGGATATTGGATGTTGGTTTTTTCCCATTTCTTGATAAGTAATAACAAAAACATAATTATAAACTAATGATCATTGTACTATAATCAATTGTGAAATTTTTTGTATTGTAGGGGGGCATTGGATGTTAGGTGTATGTTTCCCATGTGAATGCACCTTATATTTGTTTTTCTCTTTGTGAGGGAGTGTTCGTAAATTTTTTCTACCTTATTTGAGAGTTATGATTTTATGTTTTTCATAAGCTCATTATGTTTAATTCAAATTATTTATACATGTATTACTAGTTTATATATTTGAAAATGCAACTCATGGAAAAAATTTAACAAATAACACATGTTGGTAAAAAAACTAAATGAAATCAATTTCGTGAAAGTATAAGTAATTATTATTTATGTTATATATTATTTTTATTTATTGATATAAATAATTATTGTATTTTATTATTGAGTTAATGTTTTATAACTATAGATTCATTATGAACATTGAAATTTTTAATGTGTTTATTATGTTCTACAATTCATGTATGAGATAATCAAAAGTGGGGTAAATAACAAATTTTTTAAGGGTAGTTGTATTATTTTTCTATATTTTATATCATATTATTATATTTTTTAATCATATATCATTAAATGTTATTGTATACATTCAGTGATAATGATTCTTATACCCAAACAAAACTTAACCATCTTCAATCTTTGTTTGCGAACTATTTGTTATAATGGATTACGATTTGAGGTATTTATATTCTAATGATTTTGAATAATATTACAATTTCATTATAGCATATGTTCAAAAACTAATTTTTTTAATAATAGGGGTTTGAACATAATCATATCAAATGAATGCTACAAAAATAACCAACAACAACCATGACGTTAATTTCAGGTTTTTGTATTTAAATTCTACATTATAATACAAATTAATATATAGATATTTGGTTAAATAGATAAAAAATTTATGTTTTTATAGATTTTTAGTCTAATTAATATTGTATAATTTTTGTATAATGTTTTTTTATAGGGATTTTGATTATTTTGGTAGTGAAATATTATGTATTATTCTTTTTTACTTTGGGTATTGGTTTTCCTACAAATCGATGCCATTTTTTTAAAAAATACATGGTTTTCAGCATCGGTTTATCTAATAAACCCATGCCGACAATGGTTTTTCGCATTTGTTTATAAGAAACAAACTTGGAAAATAGTGTTGCAATTGATTTTTTGTGTTGGTTTTTGAAAACTGACACTGAAAAGCTTATATTTTATGTCGCCTTTATAAACATCGGTTACAAACCTATAACACCCGAGGTAAATAAAGAATATGACATTTTTATATTTATTTCTATTTGTGAATAAAATGTTAAAATTAATTTAAAGGAAACTCTATGCTCGATGGCTTACCCAATACACAACAACGAGTTTCTTTGAAATCTTAAGTTGCACTCTAATAATAAAATAATTTTATTTTAAATGGTAGTTAACACCTAACCGTTGTAATGATGGGAATGAAAAAACTAACTAAAAAATGATTATATATGTTTTTCAAATATTTTTACTTTTTACAATAAATGTTAGAGGATTAAAAATGTGAATGAATCCAATTTGAAGCGTAAAAATTCTAATATTCTTTAAAAGTTCGATTAACCGCCTTTTGATGACGAACCTCTTTTAAATCCACTTTTTGATAATTTTATGTGTTATATTTGAAAAAATATTATTTTTCCGTAGTATCGGGACATCAAAATTTACTTTGTGTAAATTGTTGGTATTTTTCCGATAAAGTACATTTTTTAATGAATAGTGAAAAATGTTGTATTTTAATTCAAAACCTCCTTTTAATATAATTTATTTATATTATTGTATTATCTTTTTCATTGGTTTTAAAGTGAAATTAAAATACATTTTTACCATTTAATCCAATAGTGGTCATTGTAATTAATATCACTTTGATATTGGACATAAATGAGTGTCAATCTTTTTATAGATATTGTTTCTTAAAAACACGCTATTTGATTTGACAGCGGAATTTAATTATAAAATTAATTAATGAAACTTATATGTTATGAATTTGGTAAAAAAGGAATCATTTTTTAATTCGGAATATCAAATATATCTTAGGGTGAATTTTTGGTATTTTTCTAAAAAACCATAATTTTTTATGAATAGTGAAACCACAAAGTGGTAGTTACAAAAGCTGATTTTTTGTTTAAATGGAACTTTACCACTTTTGTGACTTGAATTTCAAAAATCCAATATAAATGATTTTCATTATTAAGTAAAATTTGGTTCAATGGGATGAAAATAATTTTTGATGAAAAGTAACTTTTAAGTTTTATTAATCGCAATTAAAGGTAATTAGTGTGATTTAAGGTAAAAATGATATTATAATAAAATGAACATATCTTTACACTTGTCATAACCCTATTTGATGAGTCATGTCCGACCAAGACAACCCAGGAGTTGATTTTTGGGACCCCATGCAGCCACTTGTGTAAGATAATGACATTTATGCGTTTTATTTAAAGTAAAAGTAAAAAATGAAACAAACATGTATTGTTTTACTAAACCAATTTTTACATGGGGTTATAAAAGTCATATGTTTGACTATAAATAGTCATTGAAAATCTAAAAAGATTTCCTACAGCATAGTATTTGTTTTATTATTTTTGGACATTATATAAATTAAATTATGTATGACATAATGATGATGCAACGATTACCTAATTATTTATCAATTTAAATAAAATCAAAAGATAATGTAAAATCTAAGACCTAGAAATGTCAAAAACCTATTGGATGGGTGGATTTGGAACTCCTATCACCTTATCCTAGAAATACATCAATGTGGGACCTTTAAAATCCGAAACAAATTTGAAAATAAAGTAACATTTTACACTTTTCCAAGAGTTCCCCTCCTCTCCTCTTATAAAAGGCCCCCACATCTACCTCCTTACCCACACCTCTCAAGCCTTTGGATCGGCCATGCTCTGATACTTTTGTCTCTAACAATCCCTCTCCTAATCCTAGAAGCCTTACTTTAGGCTGGAAGCTCTTCAAGAAACCCTTTTGGTTCAAACCAAAGGGAGTTACCCGATTTTAAGGTAACGTCTTCACTTGTCCTCTTTTGTTTTATTTTGCTTCTATAACCACCTAAAACCTTTTTATTCATTGATTTCGGAACAAAACCAGTATCTTCCATATACTATGATGTTGTTAGAAGAAGGATTCGAGCTAAAATTACACACACCTACATCTAATGGTAAAAGAACATATTGTTTCTGTGGATGGTGAATTTCTGCCTCACGAAACGATGATTGTTCAATATTACTTTAACACCTTAAAAGGTGGTCATTAATATTTCACTATATTCATATATGATATATAATATGTTTATTTTTTCCTTAAGCATCTGTATTTTACATTTATTGCATACCTTTATGGTTTCCATTATGGGTAAGTGCGATATCTATATTTTAGGAAGTGCGGACTACCGCCCCCTCAAAGTGATTTGATTTGTTAATACCATATGTGGTACGTATAAAGGATAGATTTAATGATATTATATAGGTTAATATACTGGAATTATAATACTATTATGTATCATTATGTTTTAATTCCATTAAATGTGAAATATAAATGGAAGTAGCATTCATGCATACGTACGACTTACCGTCTCCATGAACGGTGCATTTCATTTCTTACCTCTAAATGTTATGTAATATTATAAATGAATTTATATAATGGATATATATGATATATATGATATATAAATAATGAATATAATTCTGGGTATAATGGATATTTTACCCCATGAACAAAATTGTAATTATAAAGAGTTTATTTTTGACTCAAGTAGCAATGATCGTTAAAACGTCCGTTATTAACTTAAATAATTACATAGTGTTCAGGAAATGGTAATAAGTGATATAAAAGGAATGATGAACTTGAAAAAAAGTTTCTTAAGCAAGTATAAATTAACTCAAGTTTATTATTCAGGAGATTAAATAACGATCGAGTCAAGTCGGATATGAGGTAAGGGATCCTACCCCTCTCTTTCTTTTTAAGTACACTCTTTTATGTATTTCTTTTTAAGCTCATATTTCTTATGATTGGGATGTTATTTTATATTAATCCTACTATAGTTTTTATGTTCATATGATGAGAGACCCTATTTTCTCTTATCAATCCATTTTGGATGTTTTGAGTGGCGTCGTTAGGCTGCCGAATTTTTGTAAGAGATCTAACATCTCTCTTTCTTTTTAAGTACTCTCTTTTATGTAAATTATTTTAAGATCCTATTTGTTATGTTGGGGGATGTTATTTTATATTTATCTTTCTGTAAATTTTATTTTTATATGATGAGAGGCCCTATTTGATCTCATAAATCCATTTTTGGATGTTTTAAGTGGCACTGTTAGGATGCCGAGTTTTCGTAAGGGATTTTTCATCTCACTTTTAGTCCTGTGAGATTTATAATAAATTTGCTACAATTTCTTTTGAGTGGTGTATTTACTGCCCATTATTATACTCTTTGTGTAATATAATTTAATTTATGGGTATTTACATATTTATTTTATGACCCTTCTCCAATGGGGTGTACGTTTCGAAAGTTGCCCAAATCGGTAAAGGAACCTTTCACACTCCTCTTTTTAAAAAAATTCTGTTGTTATGTCTTTTAATTCACACACTGTTATGTTGGGATAGGTTCTTATATATCCTTAATGATGTAAATTTTATGTCCAAGTGATAATATACCATTTTCTCTCTCATCAACTCATTTTATGAATTTTGAAGTGACGCCGTTAGGCTATAAAATTTTTGCAAGGGAACTTCTTAACCCAATTTTGATTCATTGGGATAAACATGTAAACCTTGAATATATCATTATATGAATATGTGTGAATGAACTCTGATTGTTTTACACTTAATATCCACTTATATTTGGTGTATTCGTTTGTCACACATAATTATGTAATTGATTTATCCTTAATCCAAGGATACCGTCTTTGTAAGGACATCGTGTCAATCTCCTTTCATTGAGGCATATTTTGTTTTATACACAACTTTCTTTTATATGATGTTTAAATTCCTTTTACTTCTAATTTTATTCGAAAGGAATCTTTTCTATATGAAGCATTTTACTAAATGAAAAAAATTATGCTTCTTTTTAATGTATGCAGTGACAATGACCTTTTTGCCGCCGCGAGTATTATTTGATCTTTGGCTTCCTCAACAAGCCGTTATATTTTTAAAAGTAAATAAATACCATGTACTGTTTTATGTATTTTGGTATTGAAAATGGTTTTGATAATGGATTTGTTATGTCAATATATTTAAGTGATATATTGTGCTTGAAATGTGGAAATGTTTTCTTTCCTTTATAGTTATTTTATGTGTCATGATTTTATAATGTTACTTGGACATTTGATGGGTGGTTACATGATAAACCATATGACAGTTGGTGCCGTGAATACCAGGATGGGTGGTTACGTTATAACCTCCAATGAATTGGGTATGCAAGTTGGCCGTATGTCTATTCCATTAAGTGAAATGTGTGGAAGTCGACCGTATGGTTAGTCCATTTAAGTATATTTAGGTCCCCAGTTACCTTTATATGTTATGTGTTTTTCATATGGGTTTTATGATAATATTTTGGTTACGAAAGGGTAAGTAATGATATTTTATTCAGTGAAGAGTTTTTAATACTTCATAAAGGTGAAAAGTATAACTTTGATAAAGTATACATGGTTTACTTGTTGTTTTGAAAAACTAACAGTTCTCATGCTTTATGTATCCCTTACTGAGCTTTTTATGTTGACCCCATGTTTTTTTTCTGAAATATTTTTCACAGTACTTAATGTGGAATATGGTCAAGGATGGGATCAAGGGAAAGTCATGCTCTCTAAAACATGGAACTAGACATGTTTCTTTTTAAGAGTTTTTAATTTATGGCAACTTAGTAGAAGTGTCTACTTTGTAATCTTTGGAGATTTAATAGTTATGTCCTAATTCTCTAAAACTCTAAACCATGAAAATATCCTCAATGTGAATTATTCATTTAATTCAATATTAAGTCAGTTTAAAGGCTAAGGCCTTATAGTTGGTATCAAAGGATGGTTTAGACATCTTTAGGGATTATGAGTTTTTGTTAGACACATTGGTAATCCCTATATCTATTATTTCAGTTAAATCCTTGTTTTATAACTTTTTTCAGGTCAAGTAAAGTCAGTTATGAATGGAAGGAGGAGGATCTCAAACAACATTCCTATCTCTTCCTGATTACATGCTTGCAATAATTATTGCAAAGTCATGTTCATATGATTGTGAAACTTTTTCTAGCTTAAAACTCACTTGCAAGCAGTTGTTTGAGATATCAAACAGCTCCAATATACCTCGTTATCATAATGGATCATGGGTTGTATTTAGACAAATACTATTTTCACAATATTCTCATATTTTTATGAAAGGTAAATATTATCGAGTTATTATCAATTATTTTACCTTATCACAAGAATTTGAAGTATATTATGATTTTAAAAATGGTGTTGAGGAAGGAGACCCTTGCAAAACCTATTTATATTTGATTTCAAAATATAGTCTCTCAACACATACTTATGGTATTTTAAAAGGACCCATAATAGAAAGTATCTACTCAAATTATGTCTGACAATTTTATAGAAATCATGTTTTATCAGAAGTGTTGGAATTATATGTCATACATGATTATTTTCCAAAACTGTTTTTCTGTGAACACCCATATGACCCATGTTGTACAAGGTGTATTTTGATGGAGGAAGAAAATGATTTTGAAGGATCTCTAAATCATTGTTGTAATGAATGGGACTTATACCTACGTGAACAAGATGATGATGAAACCGAGTGGACACTATGACCAAGGTATGTTGTTATTTATTTTGGGAATCATTTTATTTTATCTTATGGTGGTGAAATAAGACTTCAAGAATAAAATGTTGATATCGTAATGAATTTGGATGAAAATTAGAGGTATAAGAAAACTATTGAGGTTAAAAAATGTTAGGGTTATTTTTTGAGTTTTATAAAAAGGACAACATGCAGACTGTGTGATGACCCGTCGCGTTGGAGAAAGCTTTGGGAATCAAACCCACAACCAATGTGTGACTGGTATTTATCGCCTACCACTGGACTATGTGAATTCCCTGGTTAGTTTGACTAATTCTCATTAGTTATATTATTTTATGAATTAAGAGCATGTTTATTTTGGGGTATCTATGGAAATTATTAACCTATCTTGGAGGATATGTGATTAGGTTAATTACTTTTCAATACCAGACTTTAAGAGCAACTCATGTTGTTTGGAGATAAATGTTACAATTTAACTTGGAAGACTATGTGACTAAATTCTTCAAATAGTTGTTCTTCAATCTTAGTTTGGTTTACTTTGAATAATTTTATGGACAAATTGTTTATTTAATGGTCTTTGTTGAACTTTGGGTTTTGTTTGAAATTTTTTGGAGATTAGGAGTAGTTTTTATTTTGGTAAAAACAAATATCCTTTTTGGGTATTATCTGATCTCGTACTAAACTTTTTTTGTTTGGTTTTGGTTGAGATCTAAAGACATGGGAAATATATAGTTCTCTTTTTTGGATTAGGTGATTCTCTAGAAGTTGATTATAGTACTCTTAATGTGAATAATACTTCCTAAATACTCATCTTTTGGAGAAAGTATGAGTTTGTGTAAGAAATCTAGTAAAAGTTGAAAGTCAACATCATAAGTAAGTACATTTCCTTAAGATCAAAAATAAATTCCTAAATGAAAAGTAACTTAAAAAAAACATTGTCTATTAACTTTTCCTACTGGGGAATCGAATACCATTTAACCCACCACCAGTTTGTGATTTTCTTATGGTTAACTTTCTCCTAAACATGTTTTCTATCACTCTCCATCAGAACATGACCCTTTGCTTTTCCTCCATGTCCATGTTTTCCTACATGGAATCCTAGTATGGGTTAACTCGGGTGGCCTTTTTACTTCTCTTTCTTTATTTTAAAGTGATGGTTTTACTGACTCTTATTCCGATGTGGGATTTTCAGTAAAGTTTCCAAGCCCAATTTTAAAATTGTGGGGATGCAATTTCCAAAAGGGGGGAAGGATGTAACACCCCAGGAAAATAAATAATATTAAATTTTTATATTTATCCCTATTTGTGAATAAAATGTTAATATTAATTTAAAGGGAACGCTATGCTCGATGGCTTACCCAATACGCAACAATGAGATCCTTTGAAATCTTACGTTGAACTCTAATAATAAAATAATTTTATTTTAAATGGTAGTTAACACCTAGCCGTTGTAATGATGGGAATGAACAGAACTAACTAAAAAATTATTACATATGTTTTTCAAATATTTTTACATTTTACAATAAATGTTATAGGATTAAAAATATGAATGAATCCAATTTTAAGCGTAGACATTCTAATATTCTTTAAAAGGCCGATTAACCACCTATTGATGGTGAACCTCTTTTAAATCAACTTTTTGACAATTTTATGAGTTACATTTGAGAAAATAAAATTCTTCTTTAGAATCAGGACATCAAAATTTACTTTGTGTAAATTTTTGTTATTTGTCCGATAAAGTTCATTTTTTAATGAATAGTGAAAAATGTTGTATTTTAATTCAAAACCTCTTTTTAATATAATTTATTTATATTATTATATTATCTTTTTAATTGGTTTTAAAGTGAAATTAGAATATATTCTTACCATTTAATCCAATGGTGTTCATTGGAATTAATATCACTTTGAGATTGGACATAAACGAGTGTCAATCTTTTGATAGATATTGTTTTTTAAAAACATGCTATTTGATTTCACAGCGGAATTTATTTATAAAATTAATTAATGGAACTTCTATGTTATTAATTTGGTAAAAAAGACATCATTTTTTAATTCGGAATATCAAATATATCTTAGGTTAAATTTTTGGTATTTTTCTAAAAAACCTTAATTTTTGATGAATAGTGAAACCACAAAGTGGTAGTTACAAAAACTGTTCTTTCATTTAAACGGAACTTTGCCACTTTTGTGATTTGAATTTCAAAAATCCAATATAAATTATTTTCATTATTAAGTAAAATTTGGTTCAATGGGATGAAAATAATTTTTGATGAAAAGTAACTTTTAAGTTCTATTAATCACGATTAAAGGTAATTAGTGTGATTTACGGTAAAAATGATATTATAATAAAATGAAAATATCTTGACACATGTCCTAACCCTATTGTATGAGTCAAGGATGACCAAGATAACCCATGAGTCTATTTTTGGGAACCCATGATGCCACTTGGGTAAGATAATGACATTTATGCCATTTATTTAAAGTAAAAGTAAAAATGACACAAACATGTGTTTTTTTACTAAAACAATTTTTACATGGGGTTATACAAATCCAATTTTTGAGTATAAATATTAATTGGAAAGATAAAAAAATTTCCTACATCATATTATTTTTTTATAATTTTTGGGCATTAAATAAATTAAATTATTTATGACATAATGATGATACAACGATTACCTCATTATTTAACGATTTAAATAAAATGTAAAGATAATGTAAAATCTAAGACATAACATGTCAAAAAACTATTGGATGGGCGGATTTCGAACTCTTATCACCTTATACTCGAAATACATCAGCGTGAGACCTTTAAAATTAGAAACACAATTGAAAATAAAGTAACATCATATACTTTTCCATGAGTGCCCATCCTCTCCTCTTATAAAAGGTCTCCACCTCTACCTCCTTACCCACACCTCTAAAGACTTTGGATCGGCCAATCTCTGACCATTTTGTCTCTAAAGATCCCTCTCCTCATCCTAGAAGTCTTAACTTAGTCAGGAAGATCTTCAAGAAACCCTTTTGGTTCAAACCAAAGAGAGTTACCTGATATTAAGGTAACGTCTTCACTTGTGCTCTTTTGTTTTATTTTTCTTCTCCGACCACCTAAACTCTTTTTATTCATTTATATTGTAACAAAAAAAGTATCTTACATATACTATAATTTTATTATAAGAATTATTCTAGTTTCACTTACACACACCTATATCTAATGGTTAAAGAACATACTGTTTCTGTGGATGGTGAATTTATGCCTCACGAAATGATGATTGTTCAATATTCTTTTAACACCTTCAAAGGTGTACATTAAGATGTCACTATATTTATATATGATATATAATATGTTTATTTTTTCCTTAAGCTTCTCTGTTTTTCATTTATGGAATACCTTTATGGTTTCCATTATGGGTAAACGCGATATCTTCATTTTAGGAAGTGCGGACTACCGCCCCCCTCAAAGTGATTTGATTCTTTAATACCTTATGTGGTACGTATAAAGGATATATTTAATGATATTAAATATGGTACCATACTGGAATTATAATAATATTATGTATCATTATGTTTTAATTTTATTAAATATGAAACAGAAATGGAAGTAGCGTTTAAGCGTACGTACGGCTTACCGTCTCCATGAACGGTGCATTTCATTTCTTACCTCTAAATGTTATGTAATATTATAAATGAATTTATATAATGGATATATATGATATATAAATAATGAATATAATTCTGTATATAATGGATATTTTACCCCTTGAACAAAATTGTAATTATAAAGAGTTTATTTTTGACTCAAGTAGCAATGATCGTTAAAACGGCCGTTATTAACTTAAATAATTACATAGTGTTCATGACATGGTAATAAGTGATATAAAAGGAATAATGAACTTGAAAACAAGCTTCTTAATCAATTAGAAATTAACTCAATTTTACTATTCAGGAGATTAAAGAACGATCGATTCAAGTCGGATACGACGTTAGGGATCCTACCCCTCTCTTTCTTTTTATGTACACTCTTTTATGTAATTCCTTTTAAGCTCATCTTTCTTATGATTTGGATGTTATTTTATATTACACCTAGTGTAATTTTTATGTTTATATGATTAGAGATCCTATTTTCTCTCATCAATCCATTTTTTATGTTTTGAGTGGCATCGTTAGGCTGCCGAATTTTCGTAACAGATCTAACCTCTCTCTTTCTTTTTAAGTACTCTCTTTTATGTCACTTATTTTAAGGTCATCTATGTTATGTTGGGGGATTTTATTTTATGTTCCTCTTGATGTATATTTTATTTTTATATGATGAGAGACCCTATTTTATCTCATCAATCCATTTTTGGAAGTTTTAAGTGGCGCCGTTAGGCTGCCGAGTTTTCGTAAAGGATTTTTCATCTCACTTTTAGTCCAGTGAGATTTATGCTACATTTTCCACCATTTACTTTGAGTGGTGTATGTACTGACCATTATTATACTCTTTGTGTAATATAATTTCATTTATGGGTATTTACATATTCATTGTATGACCATTTTTCAATGGGGTGTACGTTTCGAAAGTTTCCCAAATCGGTAAGGGAACCTTTCACACTCCTCTTTCTAAAAGACTTCTTTTGTTATGTCTTTTAATTAACATAATATTATGTTGGGATAGGTTATTATATATCCTTAATGATGTAAATTTTATTTCCAAGTGATGATATACCATTTTCCCTCTCATCAACTCATTTTCTGAATTTTGAAGTGATGTCGTTAGGCTATCAAATTTTTGCAAGGGAACTTCTTAACCCAATTTTGATTCATTGGGATAAACTTGTACTCCATGAATATGTCATTCTATGAATATGTGTGAATGACCTATAATATCCCCTTATATTTGGTGTATTCATTTTTCACACATAATTATGTAATTGATTTATCCTTAATCCAAGGATACCATCTTTGTAAGGGACTTCGTCTTAATATCCTTTCATTGAGGCATATTTTGTTTTATACACAACTTTATTTTATACGGTGTATAAACCCCTTTGACTTCTACTTTTATTCAAAAGTAATCTTTTCTATACGATGTGTTTTACTAAACGTCAAAAAGTATGCTTCCTTTTAACGTACGCGGTGACAATGACCTTTTCGCCGCCGCGAGTATTATTTGACCTTTGGATTCCTCAACAAGCCATTATATTTTTTGAAGTAAATAAATACCATATAATGTTTTATATATTTTGGTATTGAAAATGGTTTTGATAATGGATTTTTTATGTCAATATATTTAAGTGATATATTGTGCTTGAAATGTGGAAATGTTTTCTTTCCTTTATAGTTGTTTTATGTGTTATGATTTTATAATGGTACTTGGACATTTGATGGGTGGTTACGTGATAAACCATATGAAGGGTGGTGCTGTGAATACCAGGATGGGTGGTTACGCTATAACCTCCAATGAATTTGGTATGGAAGTCGACCGTATGGCTATTCCATTAAGTGATATGTGTGGAAGTTGACCGTATGGTTATTCCATTTAAGTATATTTATGTCCCAAGTTACCTTTATATGTTATGTGCTCTTTATATGGGTTTTATGGTATTATTTTGGTTAAAAAATGGTATGTAATGATCTTTTACTCAGTGAAGAATTTTTAATACTTCATAAAGGAGAAAATTATTACTTTGATAAAGTAAACATAGTTTACTTGTTGTTTTGAAAAACTAACATTTCTCATGCTTTATGTATTCATTACTGAGCTTTTTATGCTCACCCCAAGTTATTTTTCTGAAATTTGTTTCACAAGAATTAATGTGGAATAGGGTCAAGGAAGGGATCAAGGGAAAGTCATGCAATCTAAAACATGGAACTAGAAATGTTTCTTTTTAAGAGTTTTTATTTTATGGAATATTAGTAGAAGTGTCTACTTTTTAATCTTTTGAGATGTAATAGTTATGTCCTAATTATCTAAAACTCTAAACCATGAAAATATTATAAATGTGAATTATTCATTAAATTCAATATTAAGTAAGGTTAAAGGCTGGGGCCTTATAAAACTGACGTCAAAAATGAAAACAAACTGACGTTAAACCTTGCATTTGTATTAGTGTGATTCATTCATACACTAAATGTAATGTTTTAACGATGGGTTTAGTAAATAAATATGATAAATATTATATAATTAATAAATTATAATAATTATATATTTACATTTATATATACATATTTCATTTACCTTATTTCTTTCAATAAGACAATATAAATGGTAACAACATTCATGTGTACATACGGATTACCGTTTCCATGAATGGTGTATTCCATTTCATACTTCTTTATATATATATTTTTATAATTCAAATTTACAAAATATAAATGATATTTATATTATTATTTTCATTACGTAAGTAATTATTTAAGTATATGTACAAAAGACATAACAAATTAAGACACATGCGAATAACAAAACGAATATTACCCGAAGTGAAACCTTAACATAAGATTGATAAAAAGTGTGTAATATAGGGTCATAATCCAAACATATATAGTACTATATATATATAAATATTGTTCTTTAAAATATTTCTAATAAATTTATATTTATTATAGAGGTGGATTTAATGTGTATGATGAGATTAAAGACACAAGGTAAAGGGAATTCAACTCACTTTTTCTTTCTGTGAGATACATTATTTATTTTCCACCCGTACCTTTTTTGTGTTGTTTATTGTAACGAAGAAATATTTTTTCAATTGAAATAACTTCTTATAATTATTCCATATAGTATAAATACATTATAAAGCACATAGAAATATAATGATACTAAATACTATGTGATTATTAAGCATAAATTTTCCCCTTATATGTGTTAAATTTTGAAAATATGATATATGTAGTTGAGATTAGTAAGATGTTTTGATTCTAATAGAAAAAACATCTTTTAATGAATATTAACATAATATTATTAATAGTAACATCACATATGATATTATATATGTAGGATTTAAGTGAAATCATTATGTACCTATGTTTTGGAATAATTAAACAAATGTTTTAAAAACTGTATTTTTCATATAAATTATGTTTTTAATTAAAAGTTAAATTCATTATATTTAAAAAATTATTTTTAACAAATGGACTTTATTTTTTAATTATACACATTAAGAAAATAGGTCATGTGAAATTTTGGGATTTTCCTAAAATACTTGAATATTTGGTGAATATTAAAATACATTAATTTACCGTACAAATACATTATAATTTAAACCCACTCTTCCTGAGATAAAAAGTGATTTAAGCACCAAAATATCAAACTAAAATTACCTATTCACTATTCTTGGTCATGGAATCATCACTATTTCTTATCTTGCTGGAAATTAATAAACCAATGATTAAAAAATAAGAAAAGCCCTCTCCCCTCCACTCTAAATACCACCTTTCTCACCCTCATTTCCTCACACCGCTCAAGCTTCAAGTCCAATATAATATCTTCCCAAGAATATTCCCTATACCATCCCTCATGTTCATGATCTTCTTGTCTCATCAAAATACCAATCCTAGGTTCCTTAAGGAGGATCTCAAGAGAAGAATTCAAGAGGTAATTTCCCCCTCTCTTTTCCTTTAATTTACTTTCAATTTCCTATTATTTTCTTAATATTTCCCCAACTATCCTCATAAAAAAGGTATGTTAACTCTATTATCTTAAATATAATGGAATTTTATGATACTAATGTGATAATATATCACCCAACCCATTCTCCTCTTCCTTTTATTTTTGAAAAGAAAACATTTTTCGTGAGGGGTTAATTTATGACCTTTAAGGATGAGAAGTTTTCTTTTTTCCTTTACCAACTTAAGATCTGGTCATTAATTTTTTTTATGTTTTAAACATATTATATTATATTTATTATATCATATTTAATGTTCTTTAAATAACTTATGTATATATTACTAAACAATTAAACAAAACAAGTTCGTTGTGGTCGAAAAATCACCAGAATTAACCCAAACCATCATCATTAAATTTTAACTAATGATTCATCCACATGGTATATAAATAATTCATTATAATATCATTTAAAATTATATTATATAATTAATATCATGTAATATATTTTTTGGATGTTTACCCATGTTCTACACAATCTTCCTTTTTTTGAATACAAGTGAACTGTTCAAGAAAACCATAAAAATAAACATTCCCGATCAAAGGATTTAAAACCCAAAACTCATCCAAATGCCCAAAAAATAACCTATTGAAACCCTAGAGAACCATATTAATTTAAAAAAGGTTCTATAATTGTTAATTAGTTAATCTAATGTGGTTATATAGTACTTTAATGTGAAGAAATAATTCAGATACAAGGTAAGGAGAAAATCTCGAACCCAACTTTCTTTCTTCGGCTTCTCCATCTTTGACTCCATTTTTGGTATGGTAACATCCTGAAAATCAATTTTCCATAATTATATTAACTTTTATGGGATGTAAATGTTTTCCACTAGAGTTTATGTACAAAAAACTTTTTCCAAATGAACTCTTCTATCAAAACCACACCTTTTATTTCCCACTCAAGGTTGATGGTTATTATATTAAGTATGTTTTTCCCACTTTCTATTAAGAACCCAAAGTCTATGGATGTTTTATTATGATATGAAACTAATTACTTTACATTTGTTAGTTATGATCATTTTTTATATGTGTTTGATGTGGCATGAATTATAATGATAATGTTAGGATGTGATGGGTGCACCAAGAATTATATAGCGCAATATGAATATTTGAATGTGATGGGTGAACCCAGAATTATAAAGCACTCCGATGCATTGTGTAAATTGAGGAATATCATGAGTTAATGTGAAATGATGTGTGAAAATTATTCAATCTTTTTTCACAAGTATGTGTGGTACTTAAGCACTATGACATGATGTCTAATTTATAATGTGTTGCCACATTTCAAGTCTTTTATTAATGATTCCTCTCACGTTCATGATTCTTTTTCTATCTTATGATTATTCTCACACATTGTTATATTATTCATATCTATCCTTTTAATAGGATTTTATCTCACCCCTTTTTTTATGTATATCCCTAGGTGATTAAATGTACTATGGAGAGGTCAATAGCCAATAAGAAGCTAGAGACGAAGGAATTAAATAAATGTTTATGCTTGATGTTGTAAAATTTATGTTTGGTCCTAGTTTTCCCAGGACACTACACCTCTGGATCCACATGGTGTAATAATATTATATTATTTATATTTATAATTATGTAATAGTAATGTATGAAAATTCAAGGTCTCTATAGTTGGTATTATAGGAAATGTTTAGTTAATTTGAGAATTAGGATTAGTAAACCCTAGAGAAAAACTCTAGTATGAGGCCTAGTAAAAATATGCACACAAGAAGCTTTAAATAGGGATCACATAAGTTATGATTTTAGTAAAAATTTTACAAATGAATAAGTTACTAATTAATAACTTGTTGAATTATGTTTGGTTATATCATTTTCTGTTTTAGAGAATGGTGGGAACTAGGAGAAACCAGGCTAAACACTCATGAGAGGGACAATGTAACGATTTCCTGAATGACATACCCAATGATTTGGGAGGTGGAATTCAAAATTTCATGGTGATTATTACCCAAATATCTCATGTTATGAACAATAACAAAAATAATGGGGAATGTCATCCTTATCCTAAGAGGGAGAAACTAGCTGTTGAGTGTTTTATGTAGTAACAATCACCGATGTTTAGTGGATCTTCTGATCCACTAGTTGCGGAATAGCAGGACAACTCCATGGAGAACATATTTTCTATTCATTACTATTCTGAGATGGAGAATGTGAAACGATCCATTTATCATCTAGATAGAGAGGTCAATCAATGGTGGGATTTGAGAAAGAACACCAAGCCATGTGATGAAATTGAAGAGATGGAATGGGAAGACATTAAGATAATGTTTCATAACAAGTATTTCCCAAGAACTCTTTGCACAGAGATAGAGAAATATTTCATAGATCTCAAGAAAATGGAAGGAAAATCTTTTACAACCTAGGAAGTGAGTTTCAAAAGGATTGAAATTTATGCATAGGGTTTTGTTATAAAAAATGATAGAAAAATTGATAGAATATTTAGTGGATTAAAACCAAAAATTGAAAAGGATCATGTAATTCAAGACATTGGGAGTTATGATGAATTTTTTTAGTGTATTCTCAAAGTGGATATAGAGTTTGGAGAATGTTCACATGGCTACGGTGATAGGAAACAAAAGATGGAGTTTCAAGATCGAGGATCTAATGATAAAGGTGGAAAGAAAACTCAATGAGGCACATGAAAAAAATGTGGGAAGTTGAATCATGGGAACTTCCACAAAGGGATGGGTAAATTTTTCAAGTGCAGGAAAGAAGGAAACTATTTGAAAGAGTGTCAGAAAGATATGAGAAGGAAGGATACCATGGTGAAAGAAATTAGAGAACCACCCATGTTTGAATACTATAACTGTATGGATAAAGGGCACTATACAAGCTAGTTCACTAAACCTCGAGTCCTCAAGGGTAATCATTGTCATCATCCACCAAAGAAATATTAAAAAGGGAAGTATTATGCTGTCACTAATGCGGATGTCGATCAAGATAATGATGTCATAAAAGGTATACTTCTTATTCACTCGATAATGAAAAAAGTATTATTTGTTTCTATTTTTACGTATTCCTTTATATCTTTCATGATTTCTAGAACTATAGAATCGAAGCCCTAAAACCTTGAAGTAGAGATATATGTTAGAACACCAAGTGGTTCAATCATTCCAACACAAGTGCTTAACTCTTCTCCTATTGGCGTATGTGGGAAGAATCTTCCCAAAAATCTCACAATACTTCCCTTGGTGGAATTAGACATTATAATTGGAATGGATTGGATCTCATTATATAAATCATGTATCAACTGTCGAGAAAAGAAAATATCTTTTTATATTACAAACCATCCCCTGATTCTCTACAAATTCAAGTAAGATCATGAATCTATTTTGAAAAATCCTTCAACAATGTGGGTGTTGATTCCCTATGATGAAGAATTCCTCACACAAATGGTTGAGTTAGAGGAAACTACCGACCTTTTGGAAATTCCCACTATGATTGAATATAATGATGTATTTCCCGAAGAGTAACATGGACTTCCCCCGGGTCATGAGCTAGAGTTACCAATAGAACTCATACCCAGAGCTAATCCTATCTCAAAGTGTCCCCATAGAATTGTTCCTATCTAACTGGTGGAGTTAAAGAAGTAGCTACAAGATAATTTGGGAAAAAGTGTTCATATGCCCTAGTGCATCACCTTGGGGTGTACTAGTGCACTTTATGAAGAAGAAAGTTGGAACAATGAGGCTATGTATCAATTATCAGGAACTCAACAAGATCACCATAAAGAACAGTCATACTCTTCTAAGGATATATGAATTGTTATATCAGTTAAGAGGAGCTCAATACTTCTCAAAGGTGGATATTAATTATGGATATCATCAATTAAAGGTGAATAAGGATGATATTTATAATACATCCTTCCGTACATGGTATGGGAACTATGATTTTCTAGTGATTCCCTTCGAACATAATAATTCCCCTACAATCATTATGGATTTGATGAATAGAGTCATTAGACATTACCTCAAAAAAATTTGGAATTTTTTATCAATGATATTCTCATATAATCCAAGATAAAGAAGGAACATGAAGGACATCTAAGACTTGTATTGAAGATATTAAGAAAGGAGATGTTGTATGCCAAGATTAGAAAGTGTGACTTTTGGACAAATCAAGTCATGTTTTTGGGACATGTGATAACAAGTGGGGGAATTTATGTGGACCCGTCATAAACAAAGGTGATTGAAGAATGCACCAGGCCATCTAGTGTTATAGAAATTTTTAGTTTTCCTAGATTAACTAGGTATTACAGAAGTTTTGTGAGAAAACTGTCATGATTTTCAATCACTCTAACTAAGTTAACAAAGAAAGTGGTAAAGTATGTTTGGACGGAAGAATGCGAGGGAAGCTTCATGGAGATAAATAGAGGGATGATCACTGCACATGTACTTACACTAGAGGAACTTGGAGAATGTTTTGTGATATACAATGATTCTTTAAAGAAAGGATTTAGTGATCTACTAATGAAAATTGGTAATGTGATAGCCAGTGCATCACAATAGTTGAAGATCCATGAGAAAAACTACCAAAAACATGATCTAGAGCTGGCAGCCGTGATTTTGGCCTTGAAAATCAGGTGTCACTGCCTTTATGGTGAGAAGTGTAAAATATACACCGACCACAAGATCCAAAAGTATATATTCACACAAAATGAGTTCAACATGCATCCAAGGAGATGGTTAGAGCTAATCAAATATTACGATTTCTCTATTTTATATTATCATGGAAAGGTGAACAAGGTAGATGGTGATCTAAGTAGAAAATAAACTGCTACTCTATCCATGTTACAGATTGGGAAAGACCCTTTATTCTTCGATATGCAAAGGAAAGATTTGTAAATCATAAGGACAGGAGATACAACCTACCTTGCACAAATTATTGTGCAACGATCAATCCAAGAGAAGATTAAGGATGCACAAAGGGATGATGTAGAGTTTCAGAATAAGGTGAATTCAGTAAAGTATGGTAAGCTACAAGAGTTCCATATCGACGATGAAGGCATGATTCGGTTTGGAACACTGCTTTGTTTCCCTTAATCACCCATGATAAAGAAGGATCTATTGGACAGTTCACATTTCTCAACATTCTCTATCCATCGTAGTAGCCCCAAGATGTATCAAGATCTCCGTGAAAACTTTTGGTGGGATATAAATAAAATAGAGATTGTAGAATGTATCTCAAGGTTCGTGGTATGTCAACAAGTTAAATCAGAGTGAACCAATTCCGAAGGGTTGTTGTAGCCATTTCCTATACCCATGTCGAAATGGTAGAATGTCACTATAGACATTTACATGGGTCTCCTGAAGACGTCGAAGAAAAATAATGTGATATGGTTTGTGGTTGACCAACTCAATAGGGATGAAAATTTTATCACTATTCTGGAATATCTCTCTCTTAAACAACATACAAGGATATATGTGATGTAATTGGTTAGACTGCATGGTGTTCCACTCTCGATTGTATATGATCATGATCCAAGGTTCACATCAAAATTCTAGAGAAGTCTTCAACATTACTTTAGTAATAAATTGAATTTTATCATGGGCTATCACCCCAAAACTGATGGCCAAACTGAAAGAAATATTTAGATGCTGGAAGAAATTCTAAGAGCATGTTCTTTAGAATTCAAAGGTGCATGGGATCAACATATTTTATTTGTTGAGTTCTCATTCAACAATAACTTACACTTGACTATTCAGATAGCTCCATATTAAGCTTTGTATGGAAAGTAATGTAGAACTCCAACCTGTTGGGATGATGTTTGAGAAAGAATGATACTTAGACCTGATCTTGTGTAAGACATGACAGAAAAGTTTCAATTCATCAAGAAACTCATCAAAGCATCTCAAAGATGAAAAAGATCTATACTGACAACCATCAAAGGGACGTAGAGTTTTATGTTGGAGAGAAAGTCTTCCTTCAAATATCACCATGGAAGAGATTCATGCGCTTCGGAATGAAAGGGAATCTAAGACATATGTATATTGACCGCTTTGTGATCCTTGACCACATAAGAGCCGTGGCCAATCGACTTTTACTTCCACTGAATATGGCTCAAGTTTATGATGTGTTTCATGTATAAATCCTGAGGAAGTGCATACCCCATCCCTCACATGTACTAAACTTGGAGGTGGTACAGCTGGAAGATGATCTCTCCTATGAGGAGTAACCAGTATTGATTTTAGACTGGAGGGAAAAAGTTCTATGCAAAAAGACAACCCACCTTGTCAATGTTTTGTGGAGGAACCATAAGTTTGATGAAGCTACTTGGGAACTCGAAGATGCGATGATGGAGAAGTACCTTCACCTATTTATGTAAAACAAAATTTCGAGGGAGAAATTTCATAAGGAGGGAAGAATGTAACAACCCCATGTTTTGTCAATGAAAATACCTTCTTATAATTATGACTTATTATATAATAACATTATAAATCACCATGACATATCCCGATACTAAATACTATGTGATCCTTAAACATAATTTTTCAACTTCTATGTGTTGAATTTCGAAAATATGATATACACGGTTGTGATCAGTAAGATATTTGTAGTCTAATAGAACAAAATTAATTTTTGGTGAATAGTAACATACCCTTAAGATTAGAAACATCACCTATGATAATATATATGTAATATTTAAGTGAAATCATGTTGTAACTATGTTTCGGAATAAGTAAACAAATGTTTTAAAATCTATATTTTTCAAGTAAATAATGATTTTAATTAAAAAATTAAATTAATCATATTTAGAAAATTATTTTCAAAAAATAGAATTATTTTTAATATTTTACACATTGAAAAATGGTTAGGGTGAATTTTTAGGATTGTCCTAAAATACATTATTTTTTGGTGAATTAGTAAAATACATTAATTTACAGTATAAATACATTATAATTTAAACTCACTATTCCTAAAATCACAATTGAAGTAAGCAAACAAATCCTGAACACACATTCCCTATTAACTATTCTTAGTTATGGAATAATCACTAATTCTTTTCTTGATGGAAATTAATGAACTAAGGATTAAAATATTAGGGTAACCCCTCTCCCCTCCACTATAAATACCACCCTTCACACCCTCATTAACTCAAACCTCTCAAGATTCAAGACATGTATAAAATCTACCCAAGAATAATTCTTATCCCGTATCCCATGTCTAAGAGATTATGGTCTCATAAAAATACAATCATAGGATCCTTAAAGAGGATATCAAGTGGAGGATTCAAGAGGTAATTTTCCTCTCTATATTTTCCTTTAATTTCCTTTCAATTTCAAGTTCTTTTCTTATTTTCTCCCCAACAATCCTCATAAACATGGTATGTTAACTCTAGTATCTCACATATACTATACTTTTATTATAATAATGGGATAATATATCATCCAACACATTTTCCTCTTCTCTTTATTTTAGAAAATAAAATGTTATTCGTGAGGTGCTAATTTATCACCTTCAAGAACGACATGTTTTCTTTTTTCCCTTACCGCCTTAATATATAATAATGAAACCATATTTATGGTTGAAAAAAATTATATCATATTTATTATATCCTATATTGGGTTCTAGAATTTACTTATGTACATATTACTAAATTATTAAAGAAAACAAGTTCATTGTGGTTGAAAAATCGCCAATTAACCCAAACGATCATCATAAAGTTTTAATTATTGATTCATCCACATGGTATATACCATAATTCATTATAACATCTTTTAAAATCATGGAATATCATTAATAACTTTTAATATATCTTCTGGATGTTTACCCATGTTCTACATAAACTTCTATTTATGAATACAAGTGAACCGTTGAAGAAAACCATAAAAACAAGCATTCCCAAACAATGGATTTAAAACCTATAACTCATCCAAAAGCATATAGAATAATCTAATTAAATCATAATAAACCATATTAATATAAAAAAAGTTCTTTAATTGATAATTAATTAATCTAATGTGGTTATACATGACTTTAAAATGAAGTAATCATTCAGATACAAGGTAAGGGGAAATTCTCAAACTCAACATTCTTTCTTCGGGTTCTCCCTTTTTCACTTTTTTTTTGTATGGTCACCCCTTAAAAATACGTTTTTTCATTATTACATTACATTTTATGGGATATACATGTCTTCCACTTAAGTTTATGTCAGAATTTTTTATTCAAAAGAACTCTTCTTTAAAAAAAACACCTTTTATTTCTCACTCAAGTTTGATAGTTATTGTATCAAGTATATTATTACCACATTCTTTTGGGAACCCATTGTTTTTGAATGTGTTATTATGAGATGAAACCCATTAATTTCCATGGGTTAATTACGGTCATTTTTTATATATGTTCTATGTTTCATGCATGATAATGATAATGTTATGATGTGATGGGTGCACCCGGAATTATATAGTTCAATATAAATGTTTGAATGTGATGGGTGTGCCCAAAATTATACAGCACTTCAATTAATTGGGTAAATTATGAATATCATGAGTAAAATTTAATTGATATGTGAACATGATTCTATCAGTTTTCACATGTATGTGTGGTAGTTAACCACTAAGTCATTATGTTTAATTTTTTATGAGTTTCCACATTTCAAGTCTTTTATTAATGATTCCTCTCATCTTCATGGTAATTTACCTATGTTCTAATTATGCTTACCCATTGTTATATTATGCATATCTATCCTCTTACAAGGATTTTAGCTCACCCCTTTTTTAAATATTTCCACAGGTGAATACATGTACGAAAGAGAGGTGAAGAGCGAATAAGAAGCTAGATTAGAAGGAATTAAATAAATGCTAATGCATAATGTTGGAAAACGTATGTTTAGTCCTATTTTTTCCAAGACACTAAACCTATGGATCCTCATGGTGTAATACTATTATGTTGTTTATCTTTATAATGATGTAATAGTAATGTAAGAAAAGGTAGGGTCTCTATATTTGTACTTCCCACAGATGTATTAAATGATTATTATACTTATATTTATGGGTATTTACATATACATTTGATGATATTTCTTTGATAGAGTTTGGTTTCAAAATTTACCAAATCTGTAAAAGAGTTTTGCCTCAATTTTCATTTTTTGAGACTCATGTTTTGATATGAACCTAATTTTTTTTCAAGGTTTATATAATTAATTTTTACATATTATAGCATGAAAATAATTATTTTCAATATATTTTAAGGTTCATGTAATCTCCTTTTCTTACATTGAGAGTATGATCCAAAGTTACCATGTTATAAGAAGTTATTGAATCAGTCTTAATGATTTTCCATATTTTTTATGTTTATCATTACTTTAATGAAATATTTTGATCTATATCTCAATAAAACTCATGAATTTTCTTCTCCTATAGTTATTAAAGATAACCTCATGTATTAGTACCTCCCCCCGTTTGTTACTTTAGATAATGTTTTTATGTAAAATATGACCATCTCCCTCTACGGTTAGAAATCTATTTTCTTCAAAAACAAGGTTTCAAAAAATGTTTTCAAAAGATATTTGAAGACCATTTTCACGGAAAATTGATTTTAAAAACGTTTTATAGTTTTCAATGATTCTTTATATGTTTTAAAATACTTTTTCAAAGAAAAAGTTTTTTAAAATGTTTAATGTTTCAAAAAGTGTTTTTCAATAAAAAAAGGATATTTTCCTCCTGAATTTTTTTAAAAGATTATTAAAAATTATTTCCCATCTAATATAAAATCCATCGGTGTTACTCATGAAATTATGGTGAAATTATTAAATGATTCCATTCATAATCATTCTGTGAATGAATTATGTTTTAATGGAATGATATTTATGAAAATAATTCATCTTTCAAGGGTTGTATGATTTTGAAACCTGATTCTTTTCACAAGTTATGTTTACAATGAAATGAATATGAAAACTATATTTTTCCTCCTCTTATAATAGGATTAAATGTTCATAATACACATTTCATTTCATGGGTTAAGATATGATTTTTTTATGATCTTGTAAAATATGTCTCTTTGATTTGATTTTGTGATGGGTTGGACCGATATATCCCTTCAATGCATTGGGTAAATATTTATATCTCATTACATAGATTAATATAGCAATGTGAGTGATCCTTGACTAATAATATAGCCATAGGAGTGAACCAAAACTAATAAGATAGTATGAGGAGTGAACTCATGCTACTTAGATGACCATTGGAGTGAACCATGACTATCAAGATGGTTTTGGAAGTGAACCCATACTAATGAGATAGTCTTGGAAGCTACACCTTAGCTACTAAATAAATCATATTATATGATTATGTGTTTTCAATAATTTCATATTTTATTCCAATGTTGTGCTTTAATTGCTTATGTTCATTATTTCCTTATGATTCAAGTCTTTTGAACTACCATGTTTTATGACATGATTCATGTACTTGATCCTTGATATATAGGGTATGAACTTATACTTTTATGATCATGTTTCCATAACATTATGCATATGATAATGTTTATATACCGACCTTTTTTCCCTTACTGAGAATTTGATCTCACCTCTTTTTATCTTTCCTTACCCAGGTTATGAAGATATGTATTTTGTTTTATGTGTCTAATAAGGGTGCTATTTGAGAAAAACCTGGTGATAGATAATTAAGATAACTTATATATCAGTGTTTATGTTTCTATTTTTCTTAAGTCACTAGACTAATATGGTCATTGGGTGTATGTTTCTATAATTTCTTAAGTATTCTGAAAAAGTAATGTAATGTTAATTTATGTTAATACTGGGTTACTATAGTTTTACTAGACCTATTTAAGTTCCTGGTAGTGGCACTTTTATTTTTTATCAGTGTGGAAAACCTATTCACTTGAAGCGGGTTTCCATAGAGGAAACCAAAATATGTAGTTCGTGCGAATTATCAAGTCACTTATAGAAGTTATTCCATGTATATTATACTACACATAGTGGAACATGATCATTAGTCCCTACTAAAATTATGGTGAAATCATATTTTTCAAAAAATGGGTTCCAACCATATGACTCTACAATAAAGCTTCTTCATGCAGTGGATGAGTATCCATAGTAAGAAGATATGGTTCCAACAACAGTAAGTGGTACCATCATTATAAGTTCATCACTAGTGACTACTTTATTTGATACTGGTGCATCTCATTTTTTATTTAAAACTATGTTTCCATATTGGAAATATTTATATGAATCTTTTATCTTATGTGATGGATATAAATACACCCCTTAAAATAAGGTTTGACTAGGGTCTACAGAGTAAATCTTGTGTTTTCTCATTATCTGAAATCGATGTTTTTTAGTATTTTCAAGTGATGGATAAGAAACCTCTTGAAATAATTTCCATAATGGTTTGGATAATTTCCAATATAGCTCAAATTAATTTTTTTTCTGATAGGTATCCTTCACTACACTCGATGGTGTGTTCCATATCTTTCAAGGAGAATGTGACCTGATTTCTGGTAGAGCTAGTCCTTATTATCAAGATGTAGGGAATGTAATATTTTTGATCACTTTTGATCTAGATCCATAATATTATAGAAATTATATCCCTCCATTCATCTTTGAGTTTCCTTACATGTCCCCTTCTGACATCCGATGTTTTCCACCAGTAAGGGAGGTAGTGTGTTCTATTGACATAGTACATTGTACTCAACTGGTGTTTATTTTTTCTAACCACATTGACCAGGTAAAATAAAAGAGCCGAAGACTCCGTTGGATAATCTATTTGAGAAAGGCTTTATAAACCTCAGTATGCCACTTTGGATGGTTCTAATTCCCTTTTATAAGAAGGTTGATGGGACACATCATGATGGTGTTGACTATCAAAAACTAAATTGGGTCATGGTAAATATAAAACATCTATTTCCACAGATTAATGATTTTATTGGCCAGTTGAAAGGGGTTAGGTGGTTTTCATTGATTTATGTTTAATTTGGAAACCATCATTTATGAGTAAGAGAATATGACATAAAGAAAACCACCGTTTGCAGTAGGTACAACCATTATGTTTACATTTTCATGTATTTTTGTCTAACTAATTCTTCTTAATTATTTATGGTTTAATAAAAAGGATTTTCCATGAGAATCTTGATACCTTTGCAGTGGTATTTTAGATGAATTTCTTGTTTACTCTATGATTGTGGATGATCATGTTTGTAATTTTAGAGTTGTTATAGTATTGTTGAGAAATAACTGACTTTATGCCAATCTATGAAAATTTTAGTTCTGGATTCCGGAAGTGAAGTTCTTGGGACACATGTTGTTGGAACAGGGTAGATAAATTGACCCTGATAGAGTGAAGGATATTTTTAAAATGGAGAAACCACTATTTTTTTAGATACATTGCTTATTGGGTTTATCTTGATATTATTTATAGTTTTTAAAGGACTTATCATATTTGGATTACCCAATGAATTCTCATTCTCAAAAGGGAGAAACATTTTCTAGGGAGATAAAATGTCAGAATTATTTTTTTGTACTAATGTGTATTTTGATTGCTAATATAGTAATGAATCTTCTAGAGGTTTGGTAGAAGCTATGTGGTATTATGTGACACATCAGGTTTATGTTTGGTTTCTATTATTATTTATGATGATCATGTCATTTCATATGGCTCTCAGTAGCATAGGGGACATGATAATAATTACCTAACCCAAGAACATGAACTCAAAGATGTGATTCACACACTTAAGAGTTGGTGACATTGTCTTTTTGGTGAATGGATTATTGTGTATTTCAACCATAGGATCTTGAGTTATATATTCAATAAAATAGAGTTAAATATTATCTAGATGCATTGGGTGGAATAACTTCAATATTTGGACTTTGAAATCGCATATACCGTAGGGAATAAGAATGTGATCCCGATGCTTTGAGCCCGAATTTCCCAACACAATCTGTGAAATAATCACAGGAAGAGTGAAAATTTATGGATATTTTTTCATTATTTCATATTGATGTTCAAGAATCAAGGGCCAAGGTTTCATTTTCTAGTGTTCAGTTGACCTGCACATTCTCAAGATGATTCTTCATGAAAATCGTCTTGATGATCTGTTTTATAGCATCATAGACTCTATTTATAGTGGGGAGACTATTTTTGAGTGTCAATTTTCTATAGGATGTATTTTATGTTATAGAAAAAAATGTATAATTATTGGTATGAAAATCTGTGATGGGGTGACTTCGATAATTATTATTTGGAAGTGAACCTTGGAACCCCAAAGATGTTCTATGATATATGACGTAAATTATGTTGTCCATGTATGAGATCGGGTAATGCTGAATATGAATCTCAATTTTATACATTCCTAAAGGTCATGTAAAAGCAGCAGAAACCTTCAGGTTTTCTACAACCATATCCCTTCCCAACATGTAAGTGGTATTATATCTCTATAGACATTGTTACTGTGATTCCACATACCTAGAAAAAGTAGAATGTGATATGGGTTGTGATTGATAGGTTAACCAAATCAGATCGCTTTAATAAAAAAAATTTATTCAAACAATGTTCCGGAGTTGGGAAATCTATACATGAAAGATGTTGTTGAATTTTTTGGAGTTCCTTTTATATAGTCTATGATAGAGATCCATGGATTACATATCTATTTTGGAGAGGCCTTTAAGAAGTATAGGGTTAATAGGTTTGTTTGAGCATGACATACCATCCAAAATCATATGGTCATATAGAAATAGATATAAAGGATCATAGTGATATTATTCATTCCTAAATTCAATCATTTATTGGGCCTTGGGATGACCATCTAGGTTTGGTTGATTTTTCTTATAAAAATAGTTACCCATACATGGTCAAAATGTCTCCTTTTATGGCCCTATAGGGCCAAACATGAAAATATCTATTGTATTGGTTTGATAATAGTGATGTTAATTGGTTGGAAAAATATTGGTTCAAGAGATAGAAAAATACTATGTTGTTTCATTAGATAATTTTTACGTTACAATGCTAGTATAAATATTATGCAGATCGTCGTTTCAGACTGTTGGAGTTCTCAGTTGGTGATCAGGTGTTCTTGAAAGATTCACCGCATTTGGATAATAATGGGAACATGATGTAATGGTATATTGTTCCCCATTTTGTGGGACTTTTTTATGTTTTTCCATTATGGAGAATGCAGATTATGATTTAGAAATTTCATCACATATGACATCAAACGTGTTCTAAATGTCACTATTGTGAAATTATATATTTGATCCATCTCATTTTTTGAGCTAGCTTGTCCTTTATATTGGGCCTGATTTGTCTTTGACTGAGTATCACGTCAGGATTATTGATTCTGAAACCGAGTTACTTCATGGTAGTATGATACCTTTTATTCGAGTTATTTGATATAATGGTTCATATACTCATGATACATGGGAGAGATAGGTTTTGATGATAGAGAAGTGGCCTCATCTTTTAGACATAGAGACTTCATTACAAAATTTTTAGGACCTAAATCTTTTATGGTGGGTATATTGTAACATTATGTCACTATTTTAAGGTGCTCCTTCATACCCATTTTGATCATACTATGGTTGGGTTTCATTTATGGAATCTTTAGGTGAAATTTTTTAATTTTTTTAGGGCTCTTACGATGTGCACAGTTTGAGCATGATTTTACAAAACCATGTACCCACAAAAGGTAAATCTTGAAAAGAAAAATAGTTTAGGTTTTCATGATTGGAACATGGTTTAAAAAACATGGTTCCCCCTTATTAGTAATTGAACACCCCATCCAAGGGCCACACCATTTGAAAAACCATGTGGCCCAGCATAGTTAACTATGCACGCATACCACTTTAATTCCAGAAATAATTTTAAAACATTATGAAAGCCTATTATAACCTCTTTATCAATCTTGAATAAGGGTATAATGATTTCCTAGGTCATAGAGTCTCTTAAAAACCATATTTGATCCTTCAAACCCCTTCTAAATAACATCGAAGCTTTGTAGATGTCATTCGATTCTTATCAGGTAAGAGATCCTCTCATTTTACTTATCTCCCTCCCTTTCCTTATTTTCCTCTTGGGGTTTGTTAGATCATATCATTATAAATGGATTTAAACACCTTTTTTGGTCTTCAATATTTTCTTTATTCCTTGATCTCTTTTTTTGCATTCTTCATTTTCTTTTTCCCATTACAGGTGTTGTGTTATGAGATCTTAATGATTAATGAAGTTGGTTCCATTTAAGATTTTCCAATTTATTTACCCCTAAATTTCTTAGTTGGAAAATAATTTTGAAAATCACTTGAACTCCATTCTTGAGGAAAATATCCTTTCTTCTTCAAAAACATTTTTCCTTTCATAACATGTCATAAAACTTTAAAATAAAAGAAGTTGATTAAAAATAAACTTGAAAACTTGTAAAGGAAGCTTCTTGGAAACAATGTTTTAAAAATCCATTCATGCCGTATAAGTTAAAAAAAACATTCTTCGTACTTTTGTCGGAAAAGTCAAAAAGTACCGCGTACGGAAAAAACGACAAAAGATTCCTTTCATATTCATTACTAAAAACTCACCTAAGGGTAAAATTGGATTTAAACTATTGCAAGTGGATGGAAACAATATTTCATATTGAGGGAACATGGATGTGGATGATAAAATACACCCCAGTAAATACTTACGAATAAACAATCTCGGATAAAAATGAGATTGTGATATTTCCCTTACCTTAGGTCCGATTAGCTTTGTACGTGTCCGAAGCTCCTGTATAATGGTTTAAATAATGTTATTGACTTATTCCAGAATCATACATATTTATATGATATCATATATGGTCATATTATTAGCTTCTTGTTAGTAATATTTCATTGTTACTTGTTACTCGGGTCTTTATAACTTTTTGTTCTTATGCGTGTTTTGTCGAATAAATTCTTATTCTTATCTTTAGGTTATAGATAATTCATTTCCAGAATGGTATTAGTGTATTATATACCATATTCATTCATTCAATTCATTTATATAATCATTATGAAATGAAGATCATGTAGAACGAGTCGCATCACATCGTGGAGACTGTATTCCGTACGTACGCACGAGTGATGATATCATTCCTATGATCGTGGAATTGTATTAGAGTATATATATATTATTTCAGTATCAATATTACTTCATAATAATCATATGTAGTTACTCATTACACCATTATAACCATCCTTGTAAGGTGATGGTGGAAAATAGATTACACCACGGCGTGGAGACGGTATTCCGTACGTACGCACGCGTGGTGATTTCATTTTTCCGTAGGATGGATAGAAGGTGAATTAGGGTTGTTTCATATTTATAATAACATATCAGTATGTAAGTAATACTTATGTTATTACTTTATCATGAAACAACTAAAGAAGAAGAATTTGAAGAAGAAAGAAATTGAAAAGATCGGTAATGGATATTACCTCTTCTTTGGAACGCCTCTTTGAATCCTCCACTTAAGGAACTAAGATTGGTATTTGGAGAAGACCAGGACCTCTAGGATTATTCTAGGGAAGTGGAGAGGAGAAAATGGCAGGGTTTGGCCGAGCTTGAGTGCTCAATTTGGTGTGAGGAGGAGGGGGAGGAGGTGCCCTTTTATAAGGGAGGAGAGGGGCACCTTAGGAATATCTCAAAATATTATTTTATATTAAAGTCAAAATCGGTTTATAATGGTTCCAAAGGGTCTTATTTCGAAGATAAAGTGGGGAAGGGTCGAAATCCTATCAACCAATAGGATTTATACAAGTTTAGGGTATTATTTTAACCTTATCAATTAGATTTAACTCTAAGTTAATTATTTTAACTTTTACCGTGTCTTTTTGTTTTCTTTCACTATATGGTTAATACACTTACTATAACATGCCAAACGAACCCCAAATTGTTTATTATTAATATATATATCCTTATCTAAGTCATTTGGCCGAACCTTAGATTTTTAGGAATAAAATAACAATTAATAATATAATATTTGATTTAAAAACTATTTTGTGTCAATTTTGACACTATTTGATATATGATTTTTGTGAAAGTCATAACAGAATTATATGTTCGAATCAAGTTGATTAAATCAACAATAATATATCATAGTAACCTAGAAAATTAGTGGAATTCATAAATAGTCTCAAATTACATTTACTTTGGTGTTTATAACATCAATTATGTCAATATTTCATTAATAAGATAATTACTGCATCATCTTTGTGTCATAAATAAATTAAATTATTTGATGTCTAAAAATTACAAATAAAATACCATCATGTAGGAAATCTTTTTATCTTTCTAATTAATATTTACAATCTAATTTATCTTATGTATAACCCCATATTAAAAATGATTTACTTATTAAACGTTGATTTTAACTATTTTAACCCTTCTTTAAATAAATTAATAATAAATGTCCTAATCTAATCCAAGTGGGCCTAAATGGTCATATTTTATTCCTAAGTTTGTTTTTGGTCGAATTACACTTGTCCAATAGAATTAGGACATGTGTTAGGGTAATAGTAATATCATATTTACCCTTAGTTACCCTATTTACTATTAACCGCGGTAAAAAAAAGTAAAAAGTTACTATTCACCAAAAAATTATTTTCATCTCATTGAACCACATTTTAGTCCTTCATATTAACCGTGTCTCTCGGATTTTCGAAATTCCATTCACAGAAGCGGTAAAATTATGTTTTATGCAAAATTCAGTTTTTAACCTACCACTTAGTGGTTTCACTATTCATCAAAAATTGAAAGTTTTCAGAAAAATACCAAAATTTCACCCTAGGCTAATTTCGATATTCTGAGTCCAAAAATGAAGTCCATTTTGAAAAATAAAATTTATAAAATTTTAAAAAGTGGTTATTACTATTCATAACAGCTAGTTTTAATAGCATATTGTTGTTTAGTGAAACTCGGTATTGCGTACGACGCAAGCTATCGAGGAAGGTCGCGATTGCGTGTAAGGAAAGCCAAGCAAGTGTTGTTTAGAAAAAGATTCCTTTGATGATTTATATAACATAAAAGTCTCGGGTGTTACATTCTACCCCCCTTAAAAAGAATTTTGCCCTCGAAATTCGTCACTTTGTAACAAACAGATGAGGATACTTCTCCCTCATCATATCCTCAAGCTCCCATGTAGCTTCTTCAAGTTGGTGGTTCCACCATAAAACTTTCACCAAGCGAGTGGTCTTGTTTCGTAGGACTTTTTCGCTACGATCCAGAATCTCTATCGGCTGTTCTTCATAAGAAAGATCTTGCTCCAGCAGTACAACTTCTAAGCTGAGTACATGTGAAGGATCTGGTATGTACTTTCTCAGGAGAGATACATGGAACACATCGTGAACTTGAGAGAGATTCGGTGGAAGCGCCAATCGGTAAGCTACCTTCCCAACACGATCCAGTATTTCGAAAGGACCGATATATCTAGGGCTCAACTTCCCCTTCTTTCCAAATCTCATAACCCTCTTCCAGGGAGATATTCGTAAGAACACTTTATCACCCACTTCAAACTCTAGGTCTTTTCTTCGGTTGTCGGCATAGCTTTTCTGTCGACTCTGAGCTGCTCTTATGTGTTGTTGAATAGATCTGACCTTTTCTGCCATTTCATCAACGAGATCAGGTCCTAATAGCTTTCTTTCCCCAACTTCATCCCAGCAAGTTGGAGTCCTGCATTTCTTTCCATAGAGAGCTTCATAAGGAGCCATCTGAATACTGGAGTGAAAGCTATTATTATAAGAAAATTCTACCAAAGGTAGGTGTTGATCCCAACCTCCTTTGAAATCCATAGAGCAAGCTCTCAACATATCTTCTAGGGTTTGAATTGTTCTCTCAGACTGACCGTCTGTCTGGGGATGATAAGCAGTGCTGAAACTCAACTCTGTATCCAGAGTATGCTGAAGACTTCGCCAGAACTTCGAGGTAAATCTCGGATCCCGATCAGATATAATAGAAAGTGGTACTCCATGCAATCTTACCACTTCCTTTACATATATCCTGGCAAGCTGATCTAGAGAGAAATCCTCTCTAATAGGAATGAAGTGTGCAGACTTTGTGAGACGATCAACTATGAACCAGATAGCATTATTGCCTTTGTATGTTTTAGGAAGTCATGTGACAAAGTCCATAGTGATGTTTTCCCATTTCCATTCGGGTATGGGTAATGGTTGTAACATCCCCTTAGACTTCTGTCTCTCAGCTTTACTTGTTGACAAACCAAGCATCGAGAGACATATTCAGCAACATCTCTTTTCATGCCATCCCACCAGAAGTACTCTTTCAGGTCCCTATACATCTTCGTGCTTCCAGGATGAATAGAGAATGAAGAACTATGAGCCTCATCCAGCAGCTCTTTCTTTAATTCGGGGATGGGAGGAACGCAAACCCGATTCCTGAACTTTATCATCCCATCACAATCAAGGTTGAATTCAGGAACATTTCTCACCTTCTTTTGTAACTCGACATCTTCTTTCTGTGCCTCTTTAATCTTCACATGTATAGATGGTTGAACATTCATTTGAGAAAGATAAGATTTTTCCCCTTCCATTATAATTCCAAGATCCATCCTTTGTAAATCCATAAATATTGGATCTTTTGTGATCCTCATCATGGATAAACTAGCATGGTCTTGTCGACTTAATGCATCTGCCACCTTGTTTGCTTTCCCAGGGTGGTAATGGATTGAGCAGTCATAATCCTTAATCAGCTCCAACCATCTTCTTTGACGCATATTCAACTCCTTTTGTGTGAAAATATACTTTAAACTTTTATGATCAGTATAAATATCACACCTTTCACCATAAAGGTAATGCCTCCAAATCTTTAATGCAAATATTACCGCAGCCAACTCCAAATCATGTGTTGGGTAATTTTGTTCATGGATTTTCAACTGTCGTGAGGCATAAGCTATCACCATATCATTTTGCATAAGAACACACCCCAATCCCTTCTTGGATGCATCACTGTAGATCACAAACCTTTCTCCACTACAAGGCAGTGTGAGCACAGGTGCACTGGATAACCTTCTTTTCAACTCCTTGAAATTCTCTTCACATTCCTCTGTCCAGACAAACTTAACTCCTTTCCGAGTCAACTTGGTGAGTGGATTAGATAATCGTGAAAAATCTTTTACAAAACGTCGATAATATCCCGCCAAACCAAGAAAACTTCGGATCTCAGTTACTGTTGTTGGTCTCGACCATCTTTCGATAACCTCTGTTTTTGCTGGATCCACAGATATCCCCTCTTTTGAGATTATGTGACCCAAAAATGCAACTTTTTGAAGCCAAAATTCACACTTGGTAAATTTGGCATAAAGATTCTCCTTTCTCAGGGTCTTCAACATAATTCTCAAGTGTTCTTCATGTTCTTTCTTGCTCTTTGAATAGACAAGAATATCGTCTATAAAGACTACCACAAATTGATCAAGATAGTCTCTAAAGACTCTATTCATTAGATCCATGAAGATAGCATGGGCATTAGTAAGACCAAATGGCATCACTATAAATTCATAGTGTCCATACCTTGTACGGAAAGCCGTCTTTGGTATATCCTCCCTTTTGACCCTTAATTGATGATACCCTGAACGAAGATCAATCTTGGAAAAGTATTGAGCTCCGCGTAGTTGGTCAAATAAGTCATCAATGCGTGGGAGAGGATACTTGTTCTTGATAGTGATCTTGTTAAGTTCTCGATAATCAATGCAGAGTCTCATTGATCCATCTTTCTTCTTAACAAATAGAACATGTGCTCCCCAAGGTGACGCACTAGGGCGTATGAATCCCTTATCAAGATTCTCTTGGAGTTGCTTCTTCAATTCCTGCAACTCAATTGGGGCCATTCTATAAGGTGTCTTTGAAATAGGCAAAGCACCCGGTACGAGTTCTATTGAAAACTCAACTTCACGATTTGGTGGAAGACCCGGTAATTCCTCCGGAAAGACATCATCAAACTCCCTTACAATGTGCATATTCTTAATCGTGAGTTTCTCACCAACCATTTGAGATAAATAACCTTCATTTAGTGGGATCAATACCCATAAGATGGAAGAAATTTCCACTGGAAGGTTATGTTCATCCTTGCATTGGTATACGATCGTAGATTGATCTGGAGTATGAAATGTGACTTCCCTTCTTTGGAAATTGATATGAGATCCATGTAGAGAAAGCCAATCCATGCCAAGAATCACATCAAATTCCACTAAAGGAAGGATCACAAGATTTGCAAGAAGCACTTTCCCACAAACTTCGATCGGAGAAGTATTATAAACTTTTGATGCGATTGATGTGCCATTAGGTGTTGTCACAGCTAACTCAACATCTAATTGTTGAGGTAGTACGGTGATACCCTTAGAAAAGTCTTCAGAAATAAAAGAGTGGGTGGATCCAGAATCAAATAAAACATTTGCTACTTTAGAGTGGATGGTAAGTGTACCTTTCACCACATCGTTATCGTACTCCACATCGCTGATAGAAATTGCATGTGACTTTCCTTTGTCTTTAGCTTTAAGAGTTTGTTGACGTCGACCATCATCATCAACCCTTGGATTTGGGCATTGATTGGCATAATGCCCCATCTCCTTGCACTTGAATCATTGAAGTGTTGTAGGTTCATTCTGTGTATCCCTTCCTATGTTTGCGTCATTAGACATCTTCTTCCCATTATCACGGCATTCAAATGCCCGATGACCTTCCTTTCCACATTTAAAACATTTACTTATCCCTTTAAGACAACTCCCTCCATGTTTCTTTCCACACTTTGAGCATAATGGAAAGTTCATCTTCTTTTCAGTGTGTTCTTTAGAGTTTCCTTTGAATTCCATCTTCCTCTTCTTATCAAACCCATGTGACTGATGGGTTACTCCAATCTCCATCTCGACTTTGAGAGCACATTGAACGATTTCCTCGTAGCTATTGAAGTCCCTTATGGCTAACGCCCTTCGAAGACTTGGTTTTAAGCCACTAAAGAATCGATCGATCTTACTCTCAGGTTGGATAATAATACCAGAAGCGTACCTTGCCAGTCTTGTAAAATTTTCTTCATAGGTACCAACAGATTCATCATCCCTTTGCTTCAGTTCAAGAAACTCTTTCTCCATCTTTGTTCGGAGAATACGAGGGAAGTACTTATTGAAAAATAAGTTCTTGAACTCGTCCCATTCCATAGACTCAATTTCATACCTTTGCCTCGTATTCTTAACAAGATTCCACCATTGATCAGCATCTCCTTCCAAACGATACACTCCTAGGATGACTTTATCATGTTCAGAACATTGAAGAACTGAAAATATCTTTTCAGTAGTACTAATCCATTGTTCAGCAACTAATGGATCAGTAGACCCGCTGAAAGAAGGTGGACGCTGCCTCATGAAGGATTCAACAGAATGTTGCTCCCTCCTTTGCTCGTTTGGAAATCCTGCATGATTCATAGCTTGAGAAAGTTGTGTGAGCATGGCTACAAGATTTTGCATTCCAGCTCCCATATCGTTTGGTTGCTCAGGGGGACAATCATTGCATTGCCCATCGCATTCCACATTAACACGGTTCCTTCGGGTTCCAGCCATTGACTAAAACCAAGAAGAATAGTGTGAGCAACACTAATTATAATAGGAAACCACATAATTCAAGAATAAAATTTTCATGCTTATGGTCTTATCCTAGGTTATTCAAGGCCATTTCTAAAACACTAAGATTGTGTACTATGCTTAGACTTATCCTTAGGGTTCTTACTAAGGCTTTCACATCCTAGTTTCCAAAGGTTGACTATACCTTTCCTCTGATACCAACTATAACGACCCATACTTTACATACATTGTTAATACTTCAAAATTGAAGCACACTTATTACAACATATGACAAAACCACAAAGGACCGTATAGGTATAGTGTCTTTAGAAACTGGGAAACATAAACAACTGGTTCATAAATCTTCTACAGTGTCTCCCATTTATTTCATCATATCTAGGGTCCCTTTTAGCATATTCTACTTAATATCCATCTTCCTGACCTGGGGAAAAGAAAACATAAAAGGGTGAGCTCAAATGCTCAGCAAGGGCAAATAAAGGAAATAAAAATCATATCATATCTTTTTGAAAATCATAACCTGCAAAAGAGATCATAATATCTTAACATGGAACAAATCATAGAAGTGAAAATGAGATCCCCATAATCATAACATAAAACTTGAAACTTTGTGGCATGCACACATAATCATGGAAAATCATTTCTTGTTAGTCATGACTCATCGCCAAGACTATCTTAGTGGACAAAGTCCCTTTCTGAACCGAGTTCACTCCTCGTTTCAGTCCTGTATCACTGAACCGAAATAACCTTCCGTTCCAGCCATGTCTATCTCATGAGATATAAAATCTTTACCCAATGCATTGGAGGGAGATATAGGTCCCACCCATCTTATAATGAATCCTTTCTTATGTGTGCCACATAATCATAAAACATACATCATCGCATAACACATGTAACAAAAATGGGATTCTTGAAACATCATGACATCATAAATCAATTCATATAAGATAAAGGAATTCATAGAAATAATTCCATCACAACATGATCAAATCAATGTAATAATAGGGATAAAAACAGAACCCTTTATTATCTTAGATGGAAAATAATTTTGAAAATCACTTGAACTCCATTCTTGAGGAAAATATCCTTTCTTCTTCAAAAACATTTTTCCTTTCATAACATGTCATACAACTTTAAAATAAAAGAAGTTGATTAAAAATAAACTTGAAAACTTGTAAAGGAAGCTTCTTGGAAACAATGTTTTAAAAATCCATTCATGCCGTATAAGTTAAAAAAAACATTCTTCGTACTTTTGTCGGAAAAGTCAAAAAGTACCTCGTACGGAAAAAACGACAAAAGATTCCTTTCATATTCTTTACTAAAAACTCACCTAAGGGTAAAATTGGATTTAAACTATTGCAAGTGGATGGAAACAATATTTCATATTGAGGGAACATGGATGTGGATGATAAAATACACCCCAGTAAATACTTACGAATAAACAATCTCGGATAAAAATGAGATTGTGATATTTCCCTTACCTTAGGTCCGATTAGCTTTGTACGTGTCTGAAGCTCCTGTATAATGGTTTAAATAATGTTATTGACTTATTCCAGAATCATACATATTTATATGATATCATATATGGTCATATTATTAGCTTCTTGTTAGTAATATTTCATTGTTACTTGTTACTCGGGTCTTTATAACTTTTTGTTCTTATGCGTGTTTTGTCGAATAAATTCTTATTCTTATCTTTAGGTTATAGATAATTCATTTCCAGAATGGTATTAGTGTATTATATACCATATTAATTCATTCAATTCATTTATATAATCATTATGAAATGAAGATCATGTAGAACGAGTCGCATCACATCGTGGAGACGGTATTCCGTACGTACGCACGAGTGATGATATCATTCCTATGATCGTGGAATTGTATTAGAGTATATATATATTATTTCAGTATCAATATTAATTCATAATAATCATATGTAGTTACTCATTACACCATTATAACCATCCTTGTAAGGTGATGGTGGAAAATAGATTACACCACGGCGTGGAGACGGTATTCCGTACGTACGCACGCGTGGTGATTTCATTTTTCCGTAGGATGGATAGAAGGTGAATTAGGGTTGTTTCATATTTATAATAACATATCAGTATGTAAGTAATACTGATGTTATTACTTTATCATGAAACAACTAAAGAAGAAGAAGTTGAAGAAGAAAGAAATTGAAAAGATCGGTAATGGATATTACCTCTTCTTTGGAACGCCTCTTTGAATCCTCCACTTAAGGAACTAAGATTGGTCTTTGGAGAAGACCAGGACCTCTAGGATTATTCTAGGGAAGTGGAGAGGAGAAAATGGCAGGGGTTGGCCGAGCTTGAGTGCTCAATTTGGTGTGAGGAGGAGGGGGAGGAGGTGCCCTTTTATAAGGGAGGAGAGGTGCACCTTAGGAATATCTCAAAATATTATTTTATATTAAAGTCAAAATCGGTTTATAATGGTTCCAAAGGGTCTTATTTCGAAGATAAAGTGGGGAAGGGTAGAAATACTATCAACCAATAGGATTTAGACAAGTTTAGGGTATTATTTTAACCTTATCAATTAGATTTAACTCTAAGTTAATTATTTTAACTTTTACCGTGTCTTCTTGTTTTCTTTCACTATATGGTTAATACACTTACTATAACATGCCAAACGAACCCCAAATTGTTTATTATTAATATATATATCCTTATCTAAGTCATTTGGCCGAACCTTAGATTTTTAGGAATAAAATAACAATTAATAATATAATATTTGATTTAAAAACTATATTGTGTCAATTTTGACACTATTTGATATATGATTTTTGTGAAAGTCATAACAGAATTATATGTTCGAATCAAGTTGATTAAATCAACACTAATATATCATAGTAACCTAGAAAATTAGTGGAATTCATAAATAGTCTCAAATTACATTTATTTTGGTGTTTATAACATCAATTATGTCAATATTTCATTAATAAGATAATTACTGCATCATCTTTGTGTCATAAATAAATTAAATTATTTGATGTCTAAAAATTACAAATAAAATACCATCATGTAGGAAATCGTTTTAGCTTTCTAATGAATATTTACAATCGAATTTATCTTATGTATAACCCCATATTAAAAATGATTTACTTATTAAACGTTGATTTTAACTATTTTAACCCTTCTTTAAATAAATTAATAATAAATGTCCTAATCTAATCCAAGTGGGCCTAAATGGTCATATTTTATTCCTAAGTTTGTTTTTGGTCGAATTACACTTGTCCAATAGAATTAGGACATGTGTTAGGGTAATAGTAATATCATATTTACCCTTAGTTACCCTATTTACTATTAACCGCGGTTAAAAAAAGTAAAAAGTTACTATTCACCAAAAAATTATTTTCATCTCATTGAACCACATTTTAGTCCTTCATATTAACCGTGTCTCTCGGATTTTCGAAATTCCATTCACAGAAGCGGTAAAATTATGTTTTATGCAAAATTCAGTTTTTAACCTACCACTTAGTGGTTTCACTATTCATCAAAAATTGAAAGTTTTCAGAAAAATACCAAAATTTCACCCTAGGCTAATTTCGATATTCTGAGTCCAAAAATGAAGTCCATTTTAAAAAATAAAATTTATAAAATTTTAAAAAGTGGTTATTACTATTCATAACGGCTAGTTTTAATAGCATATTGTTGTTTAGTGAAACTCGGTATTGCGTACGACGCAAGCTATCGAGGAAGGTCGCGATTGCGTGTAAGGAAAGCCAAGCAAGTGTTGTTTAGAAAAAGATTCCTTTGATGATTTATATAACATAAAAGTCTCGGGTGTTACAGGTTGCTAGATATACTAACATGTAATCTCTAAAAAAGTCAAAAATTATGTGTATTTTATATTTGGTGGAAATGGATTGACTTCCAATGTAGGAGTGTGATGTATGGATGGAGACATTTAAAAAATAGAAATATGTGCACAATGAGCATCACTATCAGAATAGATACCATTAAAATCCTAGAATACTGCTTCAAATCCATCATCATAATAAATGGACATGTCATAATAAGAGTAAAAATGACAAAAATCAGAATATGAATCCACAGAAAAACAAAATCCAAGAGAGGATTATTCATTTGAAACCTGAGTGGAAGTTCTCTTAGATATCATACTATATCTAATGATCCTAATATCTCTAATCATAGAAGAATAAAATTATATGGGTTTTACTTGACTGTTCAAAATTAAAGATAAAAAAAAGAATTGTCTTTTAAAGGGTTCTTCATGGAGTCGATAACCTTATATATCACAACTTCATCTTCAAACTCCATGAAAAGTGTATAGTCGTGGACATTTATGGTTATTTTTGATGTTTTGAAGAAGTTCCTACCTAATATAATTGGAGCAGGAGAATTTACAAAATCATCCTCCATGTTATGAATGTATAAATATACTGGAAAGATAATGCCTCTTAAATAAAAAAGTACATCCTCAAGGAATGGTAGTTGATATCTGTTAGCTCTATTCACAAACTGCACCAATAATCTCATTGGAATCAACTCAATATCCTATAAATAAGAGAATTTAGAGTGAGGCGACACATTTTTGGATTCTCCCAAATAAAATAAACCATTAAAAAGTGTAACTCCCCTATAATTCATGGGTTGGTGAATGTCATGGTATCCTTTCACTTTGCTGTCATTTTTTTGATTTTGTGAAATGAGTTATGACTGATTCATTATATTATTTATCCTATAATTTATCTTGATCTATCTTATATTGGTAAAAGGTTCTTTTAATATTTTGGCATACCTTGGGATTTTCATATTGGCTTCTAGTATAGGTTTATTGACCCCAAAATGCTTGAATCTGTCGAAAAACTCTTTTTTCACTGCCTCTTCATCCATATTCTTGGTCTGAAAAACAATATTTGGAAAATTAATTTTTAGGAGGACATTAATCAATATTTTTCTCACCTTTTTTTATTCTTCATGGAATTATCATGATTTGGTCAAGAATATGGATTCTCTGGAGTTGTGGTGAATCCTAGTGGAATGGTAGGTGCATATGTGACTTTTTTGTCCTTTGTAATTCTCAATGTGATGGCATAGATATTCCCCTTGGGATTTTTATTTGTTGGGAAGGAAGATTTTTAGAGTTGTTACTTACCATTTCATGGAGGGCGGTGGAAATCTGGATCATTTGTGTCTTCAACTCACTCAACCACAAACCATGACTCTTCAGCTAATTTTATTGATTAAGACCAGTTTTTTTTCAAAATATAACTTGTGTTATAATCTATATTTTGATGATAATTCCATTTTTTTGGATTTTTAATGATTGATATTAAAATATCATTTTGGGTTGTTTGAAACCAGATTGGTAAGGCGGAGGATGATTGATTTTTTAAAGGGGGCCTTTATTTTTTTAGAGCCATACATTTTCTAGGATTGATACATCTATCCTTAATTTTATGTTGGTGTAAAGGACTAAAAATTATTCTAGTGATTTTTTTGTTTTTGCTTCTACTAATATGGTATCATGAAAAATAATTTTATGCAATCATAGATTTCTTGTAGTTAAAGAAAAAAAATATGTGGGGTGGTCTGTGTTAATATAAATTCCACAAGCCCTTATAGGAGCGATTGGTACGCCTTTTGGGAAAAATAAATATTCATAACTATAGTGGTCAATTCATCCATCTAATTATAGATTAAACTATCTTCATAAGAAGAATAAATTACCAGATATATTCCTATAACATGTACTGTACCTAGATTGCCAAAGGGTTGTGTGTTTTGTTACATCTTATAAATCAACACATGTGCTACTACATCTGGTTTTTGACCAATGAAGTCTAGTTGTGACATCCAACATTCTCCTATCCATAGGTGTGAGTCCTTCATAGAATTATTGGATTGGTATTTTCTCACTAATTTCATGATTTTAAAATCTTGCACATAATTTCTTGAATCGATTTTAATACTTATACACTAACTACCCATGGTCTTTTTTATTGCTGATATCTCTTTTTTAATAACATTGGTCCTTGATTTTGAAAAAAATCTCAGCATGAAAAGACGTTTCAAATCATTACAACATGTTACATCTTAAGGTTTTCAATAATACATCCAGTGTTTTATAGTTACATTAATTGAGAATGGGAATGATTTTGGTTTTATGTGATATTCATAGAAATTTTATGGTTTTAGGGTTGAGAAAACCACATTAAATTCATTAAATTTTTTAATCCTCATTAGATAATCCAAGAAATTTTGCAAGAAGATGAATTAACCTATATTTCAATTCAATTCCCGATTCGAGATTTGGGTATGAAATACAATTTTTTTGATAGTTAATGATGGGTGTATCCAATTATTTAATGGTTGTATTAAATTCATATATATTTTTTATAGGAATTGTTTGTGGTTTTAAAGTTTAATTAGTTTTTTTTACAATTTCAATGTTCATATAATTGAGGAATTCTAAAATTAATTGAATGTTAACACATCCTATAGACAGTGACAATATGATTAGATCCCTAATGCTACATTAAATATTGGTGACTAGATCAAATACATCCACAAGATGGTATCGTTTCAGAAATCATAAAAAATTGAAATGATGAAAAGCGGATGATAACAGAACAATATCTTGATGATGGTCCATGAAACATAAAATAAAGATAAAAAGAAAAAAAAGAAAAATTAAGAAACAAGAGAGAAGAAAGAAAAAAGAGAATAAAATAATAAAAGGAAAATAATAAAATAAGCTATAAATAGTTTAATAAATTACGTGACTCCCATGAATTTTTTCCAATTTAAAAGAAGCTATCATGGATGCTCTCAAATGATGTTCATTTTTGGGTTATTTATGTGTATTAGAGTGGCTGACCGAGGTTTTCTCTTAATTTAAAAAAATTTTATTGTTATTTTGAAAATAAAAAAATATAACATAAACACAGTACATAAATGTATGGGGTATTTTTTATCATCTATAAAACTAGAAGAAGTTTTCTGCGGGAATATTTTATTTAATTTTTTCATTCTTTTTGAAATGAGATTGAGAAAAGGAAATTAGAAGATATATTTTTTTAAAATATTTTTCGAAAGTGAAATCGTTCTTCCCATACCCATTCAATTAATAATTAATAATTATAATTTAATTTAACTTTCACATAAATATGATAACTAAATTTATTAATCCATGGACCCTATGAGAAGTAACTTTACCACAAAGATGAAACAAATTAATGTTTATGATATCTTCAGACCATGAAATCGTAGAAACCTATATTGATTATCATTACAAGGATAGATTATAGAAAGTGGTAAATTAGGGAACATAAACATTCTAAAAATTAGTATTAATTGTGTTTAGGTATTATATTTGAACTCTAAATTTTTTTCCCTATGTTGTCATGTTTTAGTGATTGAGATTACGATTTCACGATTCACATAATTCTCAACCTCACATATTTTGTGTTAAATTTTCAATTTCTTTTTTAGTTTTTATAAATTAAAAACCTATTAATAGATCATATTTTTTTTAAATAAATTACCTCATTTATTCAAAATAAATAAGTGAATAAAGTTATAGGTAGATCAATTAATTTAAAAAATACTCTTCTATGGGATGTGTAGTCATCATATAAATGTTTTTCATTCGAATATTTCATGTAAAAGGTATAACCCAATCACTTTTATATTAATGATTTATATAAAACATAATATTAATATATAAGAATAAAACAAAATAATATATAAAAATATAAGAGTAAATAATATTTTTATGGTAAGAACAAAAAAATTACAACAAAGAATAGAAAAGGAAGAACATTTTGGTGGAAATCCATGCTTGAAAGATTCCCTCATCCAATAGGGAATTGAAATAGAAAGGAACCAATTATACTCTTCTCAAAATCCTATGAGGTACTTCAACCCCCATCCAAATGATAAAATCACCAATTTATAAACTGTAGTGGAGACTAGGTTTTATGTGTCTTGAAGTGTGAATGGGGAAATTCGGCCAAATATCTTAATCCAAGTTACACTGTTTGTTTGATAAAAAAACATGTGAACCATCTATCCTTCTAGAGGGATTATTCATGATAAATTGGGTTATATATATTTTCAACAAATTTTGGCCCAAACCATGTAGGTGAGAATAATTTATGCCCCAAATACTAATTTTTTTTCCAATATGGTGAGTTCAGCCCGTGTTTGACTTCAGTTCACTTTTAATCTTAAAAAATGATAAATTTAGATTCAATGTTCCAAATTAAAGTTGTTTAAATTTAAATTTGGAATGCATTTTTTAAAATATTAAGTTCATATAATACACAAACCAAAATTTATTTCCACAATACTATAGTTCACTTTAAAGGAAAAAACTGGAATTTTCATCCAATTTTCAAATGAATGATCTGATTCAAATATTTTCTAAATAAAAATATTTAAGAAAATGTGAGAAAAATATGTAATTTTTTATCAAAAAAATATTCAGTAAATGTTTTTATCAGATACAATTGGGATAACTCAATTTTTTTTGCAAACCATTATGAAGGATTTGAATAGATAATGATTACGAATGACCTCAATTAAATCATATTCCTAAAAGGACCTAGTTTCAAATAAAATGTATGATATATTTAAGTATTTTGATTAATGAATTAAATTATAAAACTATTTTTACATGTGGTATTTTTTTATAATAATTTTGAAACATTTATCAATCATATATAATTTCAGAAACATATATGTATTTAATAACTTAAGTGTTTTGGATAACACTATGGGTTAATTTTGTTATGTTTAATGATAAGTTCAAACACTTGAACACCCCTATTTTAGGTTTAATGTGATGATATTATACCATGATTAAGGTAATTCTTGAGAAATTAATGGAAAGTATATGTTTTCGTGTAAAATTTATTTATGAAATAATTCCGTTATGTTTTATTGATATATTATTTTAGGTATAAAAAACACTAGAGTTAATACAACCATTAATGAAACTTTAGTAATATTATAATAAGATTATTATAAATTTAAAGGGGTATTTTATTGATAACCTTAATAAAAAATTTATTTATTTATTTATTTTATTTAATGGACTCCCATCATATTTTTTTGGGAAATGATATAGGAATTGTATTAATATAGTTTTAAAAAAAGAAAAACCCATATACTGGGGGAATATTCATAGAATCTGGAAAGGCCATGGTACATAGACCCATGATCTAAGGATAAAAAGGGTTTAAAACCTACCACTAGCCAATGATATTTATTGGATAATATGTATTTATTTAAAAATATTGGAAAATAAATATTAATGATGAACAAATGGTGTTACATTTGAGATTTAGAGACTAATTTATTATATTGGATTGCCTTTTATGATCATGTTGGTTTTGGAAATTATTTAGAGACAAATGGATAAACGTTTTATTCTTTATGGATCTTATGATCCATTAAATGTGAATTTTAGTTCTTCCAGCCTAAGAAAATTAATTTTTGGATATTCATTTATTAGGGTAAGGGATGAAGTGGAAATTTATAAAATCATAACCAAAGGATGAAATTTTTCTTATGAAATAAAAATGTATAAATTTTTTATATTTAAATATATTTAGAGATAGTAAAATAATTCATCAACTTCAAAGAAAGGTAATTGAAAAAAATGTTATCATATTACATTCATATGTGATGAATATGATAGTATTTTAAATCATCACATGTTTTTGGTGTAACTCTCCGACCCTGATTACCCAGAGTCGGTTCATTATTACATAACATTGGAATGATACAAGGAATCATGTACCGAAATACTGATCAGTTTAGTATCCTTGGAAGTACTAGATACAATCATAAGTTTTACATTACATCATGAAATAAAAACATCAAATTTTTTCCCCTTTTGAAAACACTTAAATACTTAGACTGTCCCTACATGTCAACCAAAAAATAATTCTTCACATCCTGGGAAAAATAAAACCTAGAAAGGGGTGAGCTCAGAAGCTCAGTTAGTGTAACAATATAGTAGAAACTTTTATAACTAAGAATAAATGTTTTAGGCAATGTATAGGACTAAAACAAAAGCCTTTTAAAATTAAACTTCAGAATAATATAGGAAAGATAAAATCAAAAAATTCAATTTACTTATTTACATGGATATTCTAATTGTCAAATAATCACATGAAATATCAATATAAACATTTATAATGATGGAATGCATAATGAAAGACTTCATAACCACATTGTCAAGGCCTGGTGCCAAGACTAAAAATAATATTTTGTGAAGGCCTTGTGCCAAGAAACTAGTTTGTCTCATGAGACCCAGCGATTCATCGATGATCTATAGTGGGATACACCGGTCACTTACTATGTCCAATGCATTCCTTATATGAAAATGTTTAAACATAACATAAACATTCATATTAAAACTAGCATACGAAATGTCAACACTTTATCCATAAACAATGAATGGTATAATAATAACACATAAAAAGTCAAACATATCACAAAAACTTCAATACAATATGAAAGATTTGTATCATAATAAATCAACTTCAAACAAGCTTAAAATCCCTCAAAAGGATGTTGATATAGATGAAATCAAACTTTTTTTAGAGAAATATCTATTTATATTTATAAATCATTTAAAAGTACTATAATTATAAAAGAAAAAAATTATTTTGAATATATTCTTATAAGATTGTAAGGGAATTTTCGACGTTGTTATAACGACATGAAATAGCCGCACTCGTCGTATAATTTTCAAAAACATTCTTACCATAATTTTGTCAAAAAGGCCATAAAGTACATAGTTTGAAAACGAAGGAAAGCTTCATTTCAAAAAATATAAGGTAAAATAATGGTATAAATAACTTTAAACCATTGTCTAGTAAATTGTAAAAATGTTTTTAAATACATTTTTAAGAAAACACAAATGTGGATGATAAAGAGGTCCCAATAGATACTTAGGTAAGAACAACCTCAGATAATAAAGAGATTGTTGAGTTAGCCCTTAACTTTTTCTTTTCCTTGGTCGAGGGTATGTTAACCACATGTATAATAGTTTAATAATTGATATTAAATTATAAAATTTCTATATACATACATATGATATCATATGTGATCTGTTAATATTGCTTTGTTAATAATAGTTTAGTAGTCTCATAGTTTTGGGTGTTAACTGAACTGTTTTCCTTTATATGGTCAGTTACATAAGCCATTTTTGTTACAGATAATATGTATTTTATTCATTTCAAGAATTATATTAAGTTCTTATACATGATTTATAAACATAAAATGAAAATTATTCCTGAATTATTACGATGGGTAATGAATCTCATCGCGTTCGTGGAGACGGTGATTTGTACGTATGCACGAGGGAAAATATCATTATTTTGATGGTGAAATAATATTTAATTGGATGGTATATCATATATAAACAATAATTAACATGTTATATTATTATTTAAATCATTTATACTCATTATTATACCCATCCAAATAATGAAGTGTTTGAATAACAAATTACACCACGACATGGAGACGTTAAGCCGTACGTACAAACTTATTGTGACTTTGTAATTCATATGATGGATATAATAATGAATACGGTTGTACCATTTTAATAATATCATAGTATATAGAAGATACTGGAGTTATTATTTTAGAATGGAAACAACAAAGAAATAGGAAGTGGAGGAAGAAAAGAACTTGAAAGAGGTGATGAAATATTTACCTCTTTTTCGGGTTGTTCGTATTGATTTGATCAAAAGGGATCTTTAAGATGGATTTATGATCAAAGTAAGGCCTCTAGGTTGAAGGTAGAATCGTTGAGATTATATTTGGGTGGGGATTAGCTGATCCAAAAGGCTTTGGAGGTGTGAAATTAAGATAAGGGGAAGTGGGCTTTTATAAGAGCGGTGAGGGTGACTTTACGAAAAGCATGATATATTATTTTATAATAAAATAATTTTTGGTATCTAATGGATCAAAAACAAATTATTTAGAGGCTAAGTTGGGGATGGGTCGAATAACTCTCAAACAATAGGTTTTAGATAGGTTTAGGCCATTATATTAACCTTATATTTTTAATATAACTCTTAGTTAAATAGTTTGACATTTACCATGTCCCTTTTTATTTTTATATTATATTTTTAATAAACATACAATAACAATCCACGAAAACCCCATGTGGTTCATTATTAATATATATATATATATATTTATCTAATTCATTTGTCATAACCTTATATTTTATAAAATATTATATCAATTAATAATACAGTTTTTGTTTTAAAAACTAAATTATAGAAATTTTGACACTATTTAGAATTTGATTTTTTTTGAATGCCATAAAACTTTATCACATTGTATAAAAATTATTTAAATAATAATAAAATGTAATATTAACCTATAAAATTAGTGTAATTCATCAGAAGTATCATTTTACATTTATTTGGATATTTATAATATCTATTATTTTAATATTTCATTAATATGGTAATTACTGCATCATCATTATGTCATAAATAAATTAAATTATTTAATGTTAAAAAATTATAAAAAATACCATTATGTAGGAAATATTTATAGATTTCTAATTAATATTTATAGTTTAATTTATATCTTGTGTAACCTTATATTAAAAATGGTTTAGTTATTAAACTTTGAATGTAACTCATCTAACGATTCCTTAAATAAAATGATAATAAATGTCCTAATCTAATCCAAGTAGACCAAAGAGGATCACATTATATTCCTAAGGTTTATTTGGGTAAAATTATACTTATAAAATAGAATTAGTACAAGTGTTAGATTAATTATGATATAATTTTTACCCTTAATTACCCAATTTTCTCTTAACCGTGGTAAAAACAAGTCAAAAGTTACTATTCACCAAAAATTATTTAATCTTATTGAACCACATTTTACTTACTGATATTAACCGTGTCCCTTGGATTTTTGAAATTCAAATCACAGGCATAGTAAAATTATGTTTTATTCAAAATTATTCGGGTGGTTCATCATCATATGTTCCTCGGGATCCCATGTTGCATCTTCCGTCTTATGGTTTCTTCATTGAAATTTTACCAGACAAGTCGTCTGGTTTCTCAACACTTTTTCTATTGTATCAAGAATTTTGACAGGCTCTTTACAATAAGACAGATATGGTTCTAGTTCAATTTCCTCGTAGTTGAGTACATGCATTGGGTCATGCATGTATTTTCTCAACAGTGATTGGTGGAACACATAGTGAACATTGGAAAGACATGGAGGCATTGCTAAACGATAAGTGAAAACCCCAATTCCCTCTAGAATTTTGAAATATCCGATAAACCTGGGACTTAATTTACCCTTCTTACAAAATTGTATAACTCCCTTCAATGGAGGTACCTTCAAGAAAACATGATATCCTACCTAAAATTCCAAATACTTACTTCATTTATCAGCATAACTATTCTGACTACATTGAGCTGCTTTGATGTGGGTTTGGATAACGTTCACCTTTTCCATAATTTCCTCAAAACGTTATGGGAATACGAGTTTTCTTTTACCAACATCATTCCAATATGTTGGTGTGTGACATCTATTTCCATATAACGCTTCATATGGTCCCATCTGAAAAGTTGAATGGAAGCTATTGTTATAGGAATATTCTACCAGAGGTAAATATTTATAACACGTACCTTGAAAGTCATGTGAGAAAGATCTCAACATTTCTTTTATGGTTTGAATAGTCTATTATTATTGTCCATTGGTTTGAGTGTGGTAGGCAGTGCTCAAATGAAGTTTAGTATCCAGGGATTTCTGAAAACTTTTCCAGAATCTTGATGTAAAACAGGAATCATGATCAGAAACAATCAATAGGGGTACTCCATGAAGTCTTGAAACGTCATTATTATATACTCTTTCCATACGTGCAAGTGGTAAATCTTCTATTATAGTAAAAAAATGTCCTGACCTGGTAAGACGATAAACATTGACCCACATTGCATCATTACTTCTAAAAGTCTTTTGTATCCCCATGAAAAAGTCCATCGTAATATTATACCATTTTAAATTATATATGGGAAGAGGTTTCATGAATCTTCCAGGCTGTTGTCATTCTGTTTTCACTTGTTGAGAAACTATACATCTTGACACAAAATTAGAAATCTCCCTCTTCATGTTTTCCCACCAAAAATGTTCCTTCAAATGTATGTACATCTTGGTGGTCCTAGGGTGTAAAGAGTAATTGGAGCTATGAACATCATCCAAAAATTATATTTTTATATTAGGTATGTTTGGAACACAAGGTCTCTTCCCAGGTTTTCAAATTCCATCTTCACATACGAATCCACTCAATCTTCCATCATTCACATATTTAATCTTCTTTTGAAACTCATCATCATCAGTCTATGAACTCATTATACTTTCTAGTAAATATGGTTTGGAAACCATTTAAAAAAGTATTGATGTTTCACCTTCCATATTTTTTCCCATATCCATCTTTAATAGATGCATGAAAATAGGATTCCTTTCAACTCTCATCTTTTTCAAAACTTTATGATCCTTTCCACTCAAAGCATCAGCCACCTTATTTTCCTTCCCCGAGTGGTCGTGTATTATAAAATAAAAATCTTTGAGTTGTTCAAGCCATCTTCTTTTCCTCATGTTGAGTTATTTATGTGAGAGAATATAATACAAACTCTTGTGATCAGTATAAATCTAAAATTTCCCCCCATAGAGAGAGTGTCTCCATATTTTCAGAGCAAATATTACAGCTGATAACTCAATGTCATGAATATGATAGTTTTTCTCATGAATTTTTAGTTGTCGTGATGAATAGGCAATAACTCTATCATTCTACATAAAGACACAACCAAGTCCTTTCTATGTAGAATTACTATAAATAACAAACCCACCATTCCCCGATGGTAGAGTCAATATATCAGTAGTAACTAATCTTATCTTCAATTCATCAAAACATTCATCACACTCTTTTGTCCAAAAAATTAACCCCTTTACAAGTGAGCTTGGTTAATGACTTATCCAATCGAGCAAAATTCTAGAAAAAATGCTGATAATAACCTACTAAACCAATAAAACTACATAACTCAGTTATACTCGTTAGTGCTGGCCATTCTTGGATTATCTCGGTCTTTGAAGGATCAACAGAGATTCCATCCTTATAGAAAATATGGCCATGAAAAGAAGTCCCCTGAAGCAAAAATTCAAACTTTCTTAATATCCCATATAATTCATTTCTTATAAGATTCCTTATAATAATGAACAAGGGATTTTAATTATATTCATATCTTTTTGAGTATACCAAATTATCATCCATAAATACCACTACAAAGTCATTAAGATATTCCTTGAAAACTCTATTCATTAGATCAATAAAGAGAGAAGGTGCATTAGTTAATCCAAAAGGCATTACTGTAAACTCGTAATGCTCGTACCTGTTTCGAAATACTGTTTTCGTAATGTCTTTATTTTTTACACACATCTGATGAAATCTAGATCGAAGGACAATCATTGAAAAATATTGAGCTCCATGAAGTTGGTCGAATAAATCATCAATGCTAGGTAGGGGATACCTATTATTTATTATTATTGCATTGATCTCTCTATAGTCAATGCACAACCTCATAGATCCATCATTCTTCTTAACAAAAAGAACATGGGCTCCCCATGGAGAAACACTAGGGCAAATAAATCTCTTATTACTCAATTCCCCTAGTTGTTTATTTAGTTATACTAATTTCATAGTGGTCATTCTATAAGGGGTATTCGATTTGGGCCTTGAACCAGGAATTAAATCAATGGAAAACTCAATTTCTTGTTCTAGAGGATGTCCAGGAAAATCCTATAGAAACACATCAATGTATTCTTGAACAATAGGTACATATTCTATTTGAACATTACATTCCTCACACATAGTTATTTCATTCTCTCCCTCCCCAATAATTTAATTTAGTTGAGCTACTGGGGTTGGATCTAAATATGAATTAAGTGGTGGCGTTTCTTCTCTAAATACAAGGTAATCCTTATCATCATTATGAATTATAACCTCTTTCTTCTAAAAATAAATTTTCACATCATGGTACAAAAGCCAATCCATACAAAGGATTATATCAAATTAAATCATGGGTATGATAATGATATCAGCCGATAATGAACATCTATATTCCTTAATGGGAACTAACTCACAAAACATTGTTGTAATGATACTTTCCTTAAGAGTTTTGACTGCCAACTCCCTTCTGAAATAAAATTGGAAATATCTAATTTTCATTGAAAAATGGGAAGATAAGAAACAATGATATGATCCAGAATCCAATAAATCATTGGTTAAACATGAGAAAACCATTAAATTACCTACCACCACGTCTTTTAGAGCTTCAACCTTAGTAGTAGTGATCTCATAAGCTCAGCCTTGCTCCCATGGCCTTTTTTGAGGTAAGTTTCCTTAGTGGTTAGGACATTTATTTGAATAATGACCCTTTTCTCTACAATTGTAGCATTCAACATTGACATCCTCTTTCTTCCCCTTGAAATCATGAGCTTGGTGGAAGTTTTCACCATACTTGTAATAGAATCCTATTCCCTTCAGGCAAGTACCTGAGTGTTTCTTTCCACTTTTACCATAGAATAGATATTAAAATTTTCCATTCTTCCCCTTATTTTTATTTCATGAGTGTCCATCAGATCTCTTCCTCTCTTTCTTTGATTTAACATTTTATGACTTAGAGAATTTTTTATCTGTCTTGACAGCACATGAAACAATATCTTCATATAATAAAATGTATTGTGAGACTAATTCTCACTAGAGAAATGGTTTTAACCCATCAAAGAATCAATTAAACCTACTCCTGGGGTTACGTATATAATCTGAAACATGTCTCTCTAACCTGGTAAAGTTAGCCTCATATTTTGTGAAATTCTCATCCTCATTTTGTCTCAGACTCAGAAAATGTCTTTCCATATCTGCTCGATGGTCACGAGGAAAATATTTTTCTAATAAAATCTATTTAAACTCCCTACATTCCATATTTGATACTTCATCATCTTCCTTTGTGTTTTGAATAAATGACCACCATTGATCTGCATCTCCCGTGAGGCGATAAATTGCCACTATAACTTTTTCCCTTTCTCTACTCCCCAAAGCATGAAATATTTTCTCTAAGGAACTTCTCCATTTCTCATATAAAAATGGATTTGTAGTTCAATTGAATGTTCGTGGTAGTTGCCTCATGAATCAGTCTAACATTGATCCTCCACGTTGTGGATTAGGGTGCTCCATATGGGTAAGGTTATTATTAATAACCTGTGTGATTTGTCCCAGTATGGTGATAATATGATCAACACCAGTTAAATCGCTATATCCACTATAATTATCTTGAGTAGGAGGGAAATCACTACATGTATTATGTGCGTTGATTTGATTTTCATTCCTTCCACTAGGTGCCATTTCTAAACAATGGTATATAGTATATTAGTTTATGAATTGAAATACATAATTCCAACCATCACTTACTATGTCCAATGCATTCCTTATATTCTTATCCTATCCCTTAAGGTCAACCATAAAATACTTCATAACATCCTAGGAAAAATAAAACATAGAAAGGGGTGAGCTCATATACTCAGTAAGGATAACAATATAGCTGAAACTTTCATAAATAAGTATAAAATTTAAGGAAATGTAAAAGACTAAAACAAAATCCTTTTAAACATAAACTTCCGAATAAAGTGGAAAAGATAAAATTAAATAATTCCATTTACTTATTCACATAGATATTCTAGGAGTCAAATAATCACATGAAATAGCAATAGCCACTTTTATAATGACGGTATGCATAATGCCATAATTCATAACCACATCGTCAAGTTTTGTTCCAAGACTACAGATAAGATTTTGTAAAGGCCTTGTGCAAAGACACTAATTTGTCTCATGAGACCTACCAATGCATCGAAGAGTTATAACGGGCTCCAACCATCACTTACTATGTCCAATGCATTCCTTATATGAAAAGGGTTAAATTTAACATAAACATTTTTATTAAAACTAGCATACAAAATGTCAATAATTTATCCATAAACCATGAATGTTATAAGAATAACACATAAAAATTAAAACATATCACAAAACATTCAATAAAATATATAATATTTGTATCATAATAAATCAACTACAAACAAAATTAAAATCCATTAAAAGGATGTTGACGTAGATGAAATAAAAGATTTTTTGAGAGAAATATCTTTTTCTATTTTGAAAGAATTTAAAGTCATATAATTATAAAAGATAAAAATTATTTTGAAAATATTATTATAATATTTTAAGGGAAGCTTCGAGGATGTTATAATGACAGAAAATAGTTGCACTCACCGTATAAGTTAAAAAAAATATTACCTTAATTTTTTCAAAAAGGTCATAAAGTACCTTGTCTATAAAATGATGAAAAGATTTCTTTTAAAACATATAAGGTAAATTAAGGGTATAAATTAATTTAACACATTTTATAGTAAATAGAAAAAATTATTTGAAATACATTTGTAAGAAAACATGGATGTGGATGATAAAGAGGTCCCAATAGATACTTACATAAAAACAACCTCGGATAATAAAGAGATTGTGGAATTAACCCTTACCTTTTACTTTTTCTTGGTAGAGAGTATGTTAACCTAAAATATAAAAGTTAAATAATTGTTAGTAAATTATACAATAACTATATGCATAAATATGATATCATATGTGATCCTCTAATATTTCTTTGTTAATAATATTTTAGTAGTGCCATCATTTCAGGTGTTAGCTGATCTGTTTTACTTTATATGCTCGGTTATGAAGGACATGATTGTTATAGATAGGATGTATTTTATTCATATCCAGAATTATATTATGTTCTTAGACATTATTTTTAATCATAAAATGAAAATTATTATTGAATTATTATGATGGGGAATGAATCTTGTCGCGTTCGTGGAGACGGTAATCCATACGTACGCACAGGCGACAATATCATTAGATTGATGGTGAAATAATATCTAATTAAATTTTATATAATATATAAAGAATAATTAACATGTAAAATTTATTATTTAAATCAGTTATACTCATTTTTAAACCCATCCAAATAATGAAGTGTTTGAAAAACAAAGTACACCAAGATGTGGAGATGGTAAGCCGTACGTACGCAAGTATGGTGACTTTGAAATTCATATGATGGATAGAATAATGAATATGGTTGTAAAATTTTAATAAAATCATAGTATATATATGATAATGGATTTATTATTTTATAATGGAAACAAAAAAGAAAGAGGAAGTGGAATAAAAAAATAACTTGAAAGAGGTGATTAAATATTTACCTCTTCTTCAGGTTCTTTATTTTGAATTGATCAAAAGGGCTCTTTAGGATGGCTTTATGATCAAAATAAGTCCTATTGATTAGAGGGAGTATATTTGAGAGGTTATTTGGCCAGGGTTTTTCCGAGCCAAAAGGATTTGGAGGTGTGAAATTAAGATAAGGGCAAGTGGCCTTTTATAAGAGAGGCGAGGGTCACTTCGGGAAAATCTTGAAATATTAATTTATAATAAAATAATTTTCGGTTTATAATGGACAAAAAATGAATTATTTATAGCCTAATGTGGGGATGGGTGGAAAAAATCCAAAAAAATAGGTTTTATACAGGTTTATGTCATCATATTAACCTTATCTTTTAGATTTAACTCTTTGTTAAATAATTTGACATTTACCATGTCTCTTTGTATTTTTATATTACATGGTTAATAAACTGACTATAATAAGAAAAGTGAACCCCATGTGGTTCATTATTAATATATTTAACCATATATATGTAATTTGGACGAATATTAGAAATTTAAGAATATTATATCAATTAAGAATATAATATTTGTTTTAAAAACTCAATTATGTCAATTTTGACACTATTTAGCATTTGATTTTTTCAAAGGCAATAAAATCATTATCACTTCGAATGAAATTTATTTAAAAAATAATAACATGTCATATTAATCTATAAAATTATTGGAATTCATCATAAGTCTCACTTTTACATTTATTTGGATATTTATAATATCAATTCATTTAATATTTCATTAATAAGGTAATTCCAAAATCATTATTGTGTCATAAATAAATTAAATTATTTTATGTCTAAAAAGTATAAATTAAATACTATTATGCAGGAAATATTTTTATCTTTCTAATTAACATTTATAGTTTAATTTATATTTTATGTAACCCTATATTAAAAATGGTTTAGTTATTAAAATTTGAATTTAACTCTTTTAACTCTTCTATGAAAAAAATAATAATAAATGTCCTAATCTAATCCATGTGGACCAGAGAGGATCACATTTTTTTCGTAAGGTTGTTTTTGGTCGAATTATTCTTATAAAATAGAATTTGGACATGTTTTAATGAAATTATGATATCATTTTTACCCTTAATTACTCTATTTACATTTATCCGTGGTAAATAATAGTCAAAAGTTACTATTCACCAAAAAAATATTTTCATCTTATTGAACCAAATTTTTCTTTATGATATTAACCGTGTCTCTTGGATTTTTGAAATTCAACTCACAGAAGCAGTGAAGTTATGTTTTAAGCAAATTTGAAAATACTCCTAGGTGGTGGGTAAAAGACGGTAAAAAGTTCAATAAATTTTTTATATATCTAAACTTATTATAAAATTACTCTAATGAATTACATTGAACATATTTAGGTATTATTAATCCATATTTATATAAAATATATTTAAATAAAAGAAATAATTATTTAAATAAAAATTCGGTTATTAACCAATAACGCAACGTTTTTCACTATTCATTAAAAATTGAATGTTTTCAGAAATATACCAAAAGATCAACCTTATCTAATTTCGATATTCTGAATCCAAAAATGAAATCCATTTTGAAAGATAAAATTGATAAAATTTAAAAATATAGGTATTACTATTCGTAACGGCTAGTTTGATTGGTTGTGGTGTGTTTGAACTTGAAGTTGTGTACAACACAAGTTATTGTATTATTCAAAGGGAAACGTACCGTATATGCTTGGGGTGTTACATATAGTTTTGAAGACCATAACATTCCAATGATCAATAAAATTATTTTGATCAATGACCTCAACCACTCTCTATAATTATTTATGCATTTCCATCATCTCTATATCTACACTTTCCACCAATGTTATCCTACTTATTACCAAAGATATCTGTCATTCTTCATGAAATTGTACTTTTATTTATCTCATATTAAGGGGATGTTTTACTGAATCCTTTGTTATATTGGCATTTTTATAATATTATTTTTGAAATTAAAACCCTTGATTAAACTACGTAGAAATAATTCATTTATCGCATGGATAATGTAACACCCTGAAATTTTGAAATTTAAACACCATATTTGATATAGTGTATGAAACACAACATCAAGAATATAAAGGAATATAACAACCTGATAATTTTTTATTGATTTTATATTTGTAATAAATTAAATACATTATATAGCTTGTAATGGATGCATCACTGAGTTTAGCTTTCATTACACACAATACTGAGTTTTACCGAACAATAATATACTACTTCTAATATTATTTTACATAATAGTTATCACATAGCTGTGGGAATGAAATATATGAATAGTATTAACTATATTCTGAAATTATATATTTTAGAAAAATCATTTCTTATATATTTATTATAAATTATAAAATTTATTTTATAGAAAAAAATGTTTTTGAAAAAACAATATTTTCCTTATAGACTATTTTTCCACACTTTGTGAAATTAGTTATAAATTAAATTTTTACCAACTTATAAAAATTATTTTAAAAAATAATCGTTATTTTTTAATTTTTAATACATAAATTATCTTAGGGTGAATTTTTGAGATATTTTTTAGAAGCTTTATTTTTTGGTAAATAGTTAAACGTACTAGATTTTAATAGAAACATACAATTTCTTATAAATAATTTATAATATTAAATTATATTTTGAATTTTTTTAGAGTTATAATGGATAAATTATACATTCATAAATATAATTATCACTAGAATCATTTTTATATTGAATTTGATATAAAAACATTGTAAAATTTTGAACATTTTTTGTTTAAAAGCCCGTTTTCTTGTCACATCTATGGGATTATTTTTAGTTAAAAATTTTTCACTTATGAAAATTTAATATGGAAATATGAAATTGATATGTTAAATAAAAATAATTTATGATTTTTTAGTGGTTGAAAATTATTTGTTTATAGAAATTAATAGCCAATGTAAAAAAATTTAATTACTACGGTTAAGTTAAAAGTTGATTTACTGGGGTTTAAACTAAATTAAAAATGTTTAAATTATATAAGAACTTGTCTAATTTTTTTATGGAAATATTTTGACCAATATTAAAATTTATTTTTATAATTTTCCATTAAAGACCCTTGTAATATATGAGAAACAAGGGAGTACTCAATTATTTTCAATGTTCTTCAACGGGTTTCTTTATTTCACTTCATTCCCCACCTCCATAAATATTTATTAAACCATGATAATATAAAAAATAATTATATTAAATATAATGGGCTGTTTTTCAATATGTTAATGATATAATAAAAATGTCCACTTCCAGCAAATGGATTACAAAATCATCATTTCTGTGTACGATGAACTACCACCTCATTATCCGATGTCCTTTTTTCCATTTCAACCTCTCATGGTTGGGTATGATGATGGGTATAATGTATATATATATATATATTATTTAAAATATATTTATAATTATTATATAACTATATCAGATATATATCTTTTTTTACCTTCCATTCCGTAGGAGATACGATAACTTCGCTTGTGTGTATAATAGACTACCACATCACTAAGTGCTATGATTTTTCTTTCACTATAACTTCACATGGATGGTGATAAAGATAATGTTAATTATTATTTGTGATATAAAAGAAATAATTATTATATTAATTACATATTTATAATAATTTAATTATAATATATATCATATTATTTCATTCCTTTTCACTCTCCTAAAGATGGTAACGTAATTCATGTTTGTGTGGACTGCCCTCTTCATGAAGTGATAAAACTCACTTTTCATCAATACAACACATGTATGAAATATATAATTATAGAATATTGTATACAATATATCATTTTTATTTTTAAAGGTAATATATCACTTACCTAATTTCTATATAGGTAAGTAAAAAATTGAAATGTTAGTCATGCATACGTATGACCTACATTCACCATTATCCTAACGTACTATATCTTCATAACCATCATTCATGATTGGTTTTAAAATTAAAAATTAATGTAAAAATAGAATAATAATTTAATTATTATTCTATAGATATATTAACAATATAATATGTGGAATATCAGAATCATTCATGACAAAACACACATGACAAACTAAGTCAATTAACACATAAAAAACAAAAATAATGAAATATTATTTAATAATGGGTGATAAGATGTTATAATAGGATAATATATGATATTATAAATATTAATATGACTCTAAAATAATTTTATAAATTGTTTATAAAACTATAAATGAGGTAAAATGATTTTTACCAAAATGTAAACATAAGGTAAGGGACTTCATCTCAATTTCTTTTCACTTGGGGTATATTGTAATGTAATGAATCTAGTTTATTTTATTTGGTGTATATACTACCATTTGAAATATAATATCATGAGTAATTCATTATTAATGGTATCTCATGTTTCATCTTGAATTATTTCATCTGAGGGGATATGAATTAAATATAACAAGTTTTAAGGGAATTCTAACATAAAGTTTTATTAATTCGGTTAAACTTCTACTTAATTGATAATGTCACTATAATATTATGTGTATAATTATGTTAGATTATCATATATTGTGTTTTGATTCATTTTATTCAGATTTATAGTTGAATCAGAAAATATATTCATTGACTGATCTTCACTTCAACGTTATGATCATTTAGAGGTTTATTTCACAATCTCTTTTGAATCGAGATTGTGTAAACATGAACATTGGTAGAATGAAATTATTAGAATATAAAATAATAAACCCATTTAATTTTATTATTAAATTACTATTCATGATATATTCTAGTAATAGTACCATGTTTAAACTCTTTAGCACTTAAAATGTGTTATAAAGTGTTTTAATAAAATATGATTGTATTTATCTCTTGAGTTTAAAATACATTTTCTTCCAAATCAATGATATATATATATATATGTTTTAAATACTGTTTTTAACGTTTTTTAAAATAATTTATCAATGTAATTTAAAAAAAATATAATCGTTAATTTTTTTTCTAAATAATATTATGTCATTTTCAAAATAATTCATGTTTTTCTTTTACTAAAAATAAAAAAATAATATTCTTGTAGTTTTATAAACAGGGAACATTAAAATAATTTTTACAGTGAAAATTAATGTTTTTTACATGTATGTAATGTCATAATTTACCCAAAATCATGAACATTATTTATTTAAAGCACAATTTTTATGTTTACAAGGATATTTTTAAATTAAGTGTTTTTAAAAGTTATTTTCAAAGAAAATGTTTTTATAATTTTTTATCAAAATGTAAAGGATATTTTCTTTAAGAATTTTTTTAAAAAAATATTAAGGTATTTATATTCATGAATGGAAAAAAATCTTTCTCCATACTCCAATTGATATATGTTATATTAATATCGACCTTATTCTTCCTCTCGATTCTTTATGATCATTTTGGCTAAGGAAAGTATTGATATTCACTTTGTTGATATATTTTTTGAGGTTAATAATTTTCCCATATAATGCTCAGTTTACAATGATACATGGCCACTAAATTTCCACTAATTATAATTATTATTTATCTTGTTTATTATTATTTATTTAACTATATATGAATTCTACATGCACTGTAATACGTTGAACATTATTTGATTAAAATGGGAAATATTGATCAATTTGTATTCAATACTTAATATAAATAATTGATAAGACACCATTATTATGAATTAAAATTATTTTTTAATATATAAGAAATAATTTTGATAGGTATGACATGGGTGGGACCCAGTTATAAGCACCACCTTAATGCATCGGTAGTCTCATGGAATGAATTAGTTGTATAGCCTTAGTTAAATAGGTCTTCACCTAGTATGTTTTAAATCCTCTTACGAAGGGTCTAGATAGTAAAGGTATCATGTAAATAATAAACATGAGGTCCTCTAAAAATTAGTTCCTTTATATTGAATTTAGTTATTACTATCCGAGGTATTTTCAATCTGATGTTATCTCGGTAAGGAACTACTTATCAATTTATTTATTATATGGGATGTCACGTTAGTTTATAACCTAAATAATGAATGTTTTTATTGATTCATGAATTCCTCTACTATACTTTAGCTATAATGAGAATTTTATCTCACCCTTATTATTTTTCCATTCTCCTTTAATCCATAATGTGTACATTGAATGTTTTGCAAGAATATTCTTGAAGGAATAATGATATTATAAAAAACAAATAATTTTTTAATAAGTGTTATATAAGAATATATGGGAATCATGTATGTATCTATCTTACCAAGACTAATATACAGTTTTATCAAGTGGGATGTTATTATTTGTCTCTTATTATAATGTAACAAATAAGGCAGTAGCTATGGGATACTACGTTCGGGGTCAGAAAATTATACTTTTTGGGAATTATATTAACCTTTTTCAATAATTTTAGTCTTTGTTTTGTCTAAATACGAGAGTAATACCATTTTATACTTCTTTATATTATTTTATCTGTTAAAAAGTTTATTATAATGGCTCAGGTATGAAATATTCATTTTGAATACTCATCGTTTGAAGTAAAAGATGAGATCACTATATTAAGTTATTAAAGGATTAAATTATTATAATAAAGTATGTATATTAACAAATTTTCATAGTATATATAGTAAAATAGTCCTTTATCTCTTGGAGTGGGTTTTGAAAATAATAAATTTATCCTATTACCTTCTATTTTGATGAGTTGATGGTCTTTTTCACTTCTCCTTAGCTTGTGATTTTTTAGTTCTTAACATTTTATTGATCATTTACTTTCTCTTGATAAATGATCTATATGAATCTATATAATTTCATTGAGATTTAATTTTTTCTCCATTAACATATTTTTAATTTCCACCATTTTTTTTATATTTTGAACGATTTTATGTGTTATTCCAGTTGAGCTTCATATTTCTCTTTCGATCTATTCAATGGAAAAATTTATCAAACTTTTTTTTTGATGTGGGAATAAAAAAATATTTTTAGATGGAAAAATATTGACTACTGATATCATTTAAAAAATTTGAGGGTAAATATTTTTAAATTGGGGGATAATTTAGCACCATAAGATTTTAAAAGAATGTCATTGTGTTCAATACTGTGTATGACATGCAGCATTGAGCATAAGTGAATCGCAATGTATTATTATTTAAATATGACTATTATAACCTAGTCAATGAATTTAAAGGTATGAATAGGATTAATCACAAAATAAAATATATATAAAGGTGTTAATCAATAAAAATTTATTTATTAATTCATTGTAAATAAGTAATAAGTTTTTATAAAAGTCATTTTCTTATTGAAAATACATTTACATTAAAAATGTTATAAACTATTTTTGTAATAAAATGTTTTAATTACTCTATAGAAGTTATTTAAAATTTATATGATAAAAAATAAATCTTTTTTAATTAATAATTTAAAAATTATCATAGTGTAAATTCTTGAGATTCTATTTAAAAGGTTTAATTTTCAATACATATAGAAATATACATTTTTTTTAGAAAAAAGGTTTTTTATTTTAATGTATATATAATGTAAATATCCATTTTTATGATTTATAAGATTTTCGTTGTTATTTTTTGTTAATAAAAATCCAATTATATTCTTTTTTATTTACATTTTTTCTTTAATATAGTATTAAAATATTTTTGTACATTAAAATCATTTTCATGAAAAAAAATGTTTTTCAACACTTTTTCTTGATTAATTTTAAAATAAATATGGCCACCTATGCCAAATAAATATTTAAAAAATGATTCCATATTTGGTAAAGTGGGTCTAAATTTGAAAAATATGTCACTTTTTTTGGATATTTTGAATTATAATATTATCAGTTTTTTAATAGTACAGAGTAAACGAGGTATATATGGGTTAAAAATAATAAGATAAGAAATAAAAATAACCATAAACACAATGTTACATTAATTTATAAGTATTTTTTTCCATGATCATAATTTTCTAAAATATATTTAATCATTTTTTCCACATTTAATTGATTTTGACCATTATAATATATATGTTAACACAATGCCAAAAAATTCATAGTCATGATTTTAATTACTAAAATAAATTTAAGAAAATTTAAATATTTTATATATTATATAATAAAGATTTATTTAAACAATTAATGTAAATTTTCAACATGTAAAATTATTTAATTTTTTTGTAAAGAAATAATTACCCTAAAATATTATGCAATGTTGGCATAATAATAGTTCAATTAATATAAAAAAGATGAATTAAAAAATATTAAATTTAATATAAATTGAAAGAATTATTTTTTTGAATAGGTTTTATATAATATATAATGTATTTTTGATTTTTTAAAGAATTATATTTTATTTCCGTATTTTATTAAAGGCATTATATTTAAAATAAATAAATAGTCAAAAAATGACATTAATGATTTTATTATAATAAATAATAAATAATAAATTATTTTAAATTATTAAAAAATTTATTATATTTTAATGGATTTTTATATGGTTTAAATTACCAACCATCCCCTATTTATGTTCCAATTATGCTTTTATAGTAACTATATTGTCCCAAAAATGGTAAATGTGTTGTTATTGCAGTAATTGTGAAAAGGGGTACAGCGGGTAAAACCAAAGAGATATGGGTAATAACCTAATGTAAAATTCTCCAAATTTAGTTTAATGAGATTATTTTGACCCATTCACATCATTAATTATAATTATATTATTTTGGATATATTTTCCATCAAAATTAATTTATACTAGTTTCATATTTTTTAGAAATTTTTTAGAGTGCCCCTCCCATCTCTTATAAAAGGTCACTTGCTATCCTTTTATGATAAAACTTCAAAAGAATTTTTCATTAGACAATACCTAGAAAAATTTATCCCTTAAATACATACCCATTTCTTAGAGGCCATTTTTGATCAAAAATTACAACTAGGAATGCATTTGTTGCAAGTCTTAAGAGGGTGTTTGGAGAAGACACGTTGTTCTTAACCGAAAAGTATTTATTTCTTATTCCACCTCATTAAAATTTCATTTTACCATTATGGTATAAAAACATAATTATAACCCAAAAAATGATATTATTTTATATTAATTTAATAACCTATTTTCATCTCATATCGTATTAAATCGGAAATAAAACCATTGTTTGTTTTCACAATGGACTTCATCGTTACAAACTGATAGAATTAAATTTCAATCATATACTCTCACATATGTTTGTGATGATGTATTTAATTATTTTAAAATTGAAACTGATGAGATATTTATAAAATTTTTATAGTAATATATCATATATTTTAATAAATTTTTATTCATTGGAAAATGATAACGGCGCTCATGCATACTTCTGGACTACTACCTCCAAGAACTGATGTCATTCATTTTTCATCACCACATCACATAAATGTTTTTTAAAATTATATTTAATGAAATAATATATTATTTTTAATATTATGATCTCTCAATAAAGAGAAAATCTTACTATCCTTATTTCCATAATGATTGTGGAAAAGTGGAACCAATATTCATTTGTACGTACGACATGTCATCTCCAGGAATGTAACGTAGTACATTTTTCATAACCACATTTCAGGGTTTGTTTTAAATGATTAATCAATGTAAAATAATTATAATAATTTCATGAATATTATTCGGGATATGAAGGAATTATGGCCTCTTTGACCATAGTGAACCTATCAATGTCTTTTAGGGTATATAAGCTGAATATCATCCAAATGTTAAAAGTGAACATAATGGAATAATTGATTGAATATAACATTGTAATGAGTAAAAAAAATAATAAAAAATAAATAGTTTATTACTAAAGAAAATAATTAATATTATACTATTATTCATAATTATATACATGATACATGATAAGTGATAATCGAGGTAAGAGATTTCATCCAAATTTTTCTTTCACTATGGCATATATTAATGTTATGGATATAATTTAATTTATATAGTGTATATAATTCACATTATAATGTTATATAATAAATCCTTCATACATCTTGATATTTTAAATTTCAACTTTAGTTATTTTTTCAAAGATTATTTTAATTGATATTTACTTAGTCGTAATGGGTTTCTTAACTCCATTTCATTTCCATGGGTTAGAGAGCTTCTATAGTGATATTTTAATGAAATGATTATGTATGAATTAATATATGTAACACCCAATTATTCCATGGTACACTTCTCTCTGAATAATAAAATATCATACGTTTTATGCAACTTAGAGTTCGAGCACAACACGACCAATCATACTAGCCATTACAAATAGTAATACCAACTTTTTGGAATTTCGAAACATTTTATTTTTCAAAATTGACTTCATTTTTGGATTCGGAATATCAAAATTATCATAAGGGTAATTTTTTGTATTTTTCAGAAAAAGTTTCAATTTTTGATGAAAGTGAAAAACACTACGTTATTGTTTAAAACTGACTTTTTATTTAAATAATTATTGATTTTATTTAAATTTATTTTATGTTAAAATAGATACATTATACCTATATAAGTTCAATGTAATTAAATAGAGTCATTTTATAATAAAATTATATATCTAAAATTTTATTGAACTTTTTAATGTCTTTTACCCCCATTCTAGGAACATTTACAAATTTGCATAAAACGTAATTTTACAGCTTTTATAAATTGAATTTCAAAAATATGAGAGACATAGTTGAATTCAATAATAAAAATATGGTTTGATGGGATGAAAATAATTTTTGGTGAATAGTAACTTTTGAATTTTATTTACCACGGTTAAAAAATAAATAGGGTAATTAAAGGTAAAAATGATATTATAATTACCCCAAAAGATGTCAAAATTATATTGGATAAGTTTATTTCTACATAAAACAACATTATTAATAAAATATGATCCTTTTTAATATACTTGGATTAGATTTGGAAATTTATTATTATTTTATTTAAAAAAGCGTTAAAAGTGTTAAATTTAAATTTTAATAACTAATGAATTTTTAATATAGGATTGTACATAATATAAATTAGACTACAAATATTCAGTATAAATATAAATATATTTTCTACATCATGGTATTTTATATATAATTTTTATACATTATATAATTAAATTAATTTATGAAACAATAATGATACTGTAATTACCTTATTATTAATAGATTAAAATAGTTGATATTATAAGTATGAAAAAAAATTTAATTGAGACTTTTGATGTATTCCTCTAATTTTATCGGTTAATATGAACTTTTAAGATTAATTTAATGTATTTTGTTTCTAAGTAATCAAGTTTTCTTGACTTTACAAAACCAAATAATAAATAGTGTCAAATTTGACAAAAACGATTTTTTTAATCAAATACTATATTATTAAATGATATAATATTATTAAAAATATAAGGTTCATCTAAAGGACTTATATAATTATAGATATGTCATTAATGAACCACATGGGGTACTCTTGGCATTTTATAGCATGTTTATTAACCATGTAATATAAAAATACAAGATGACATTGTAAAAGTTAAACTTATTAACTAAGAGTTAGATATAGAATATAACGTTAATATGGGGACATTAACTTGTTTAAAACCTATTGGATGGTATGATTTCGACCCATCCCCATCTTATCATTGAAATAAATCTATTTTGAACTATTATAAACTGGAAATTATTTTATAATAAAATAATATTTTAATCTTTTCTTAAAGCGACCCTCATCTCTCTTATAAAAGAGTACTTCCCCTTGTCCAAAAATTACACCTCCAAAGCCATTTTTAAGAACAAAACCTGCTCAAATATATTACCAACTACCATCAATTCAGCCTAGTGTACATACATTTATCAGGAATCCATACTAAGTATCCTTTTGACCCAATCAAAATGAAGCACCCGAAAAAGAGGTAATAATTTCATCACCTCTTTCAATGTTCTTTTCTTATTCAACATCCTATTTATTTATTGTTTCCATAAAAAAATAACAACTACAGTACCATCTACATATTGTGATTTTATTTTAAATATGGTACAACCATATTCATTATTCTATCACCATATGAATTACAAAGTCAACATATGTGCATACATACATCTTACCATCTCCACGTCGGGGTGTAGTTCGTTATTCAACACATAATTTTTTAGATGGGTATTATAATGAGTATAATTGATTTAAATAATAGATATAACATGTTAATGATTCTTTATATGTAATTTAGCACTTAATTACATATGATTTCAGAAGAAATATAATGATATTCTCGCTCGTGCGTACATACGAATTACCGTCTCCATGACCGCGATAAGATTCATTCCCCATAATAACCATTCAAGAATAATTTTCATTTTATGATTAAAAATAGTGTTTAATAACATAATATGATTTTATATATGAATCAAATACATCCTATCCATAAGAAACATGAATTATGTAACAAAACATATAAAGGAAAACGAACTAGTTAGCACCTGATGTAATGATACTACTGAAATATTGTTAGAAAACCAATATTAGAAGATCATATATGATATCATATTTATGTATATGGTTCTTTTATAATTTAATAAAAATTATTTAACTATTATAAATATGGTTTAAAAACCCTCGAAGAAGAAAAAGTACAAGGTAAGGGTTAATTTCATAATCTCTTTATTATCCAAGGTTGTTTATACAGAAGAATGTAATGGGAATTATATATCATCCTCATCTCAGTTTCTTAAAAATTTATTTCAAAACATATTTAATCCTTACTAGAATATAGGTTAAAGTCATTTATACCCTTTTCTGACATTTTATAAAATATTTTTAAAGGAATCGTTCCGTCATTTTCCAAATAAGTTACTTTATGACATTTTCGACAAATTAATATAAGAATGTTTTTTAACTTATACGGATAGTGCATCTATTTTGAACCATTACAACACATTTGAATATTTCCTTACAAGATTATAAGAATATTTTAAAAACAAATGTTTTATTTTATAATTACATGACTTTTAAATGATTTCAAAATATAAATAGAAATTTCTATCAAATAGTTTTTATTTCACCTATATCAACATATATTGATGGATTTTACACTTTTTTGAAGTTGATTTATTATAAAAAAAGCTACCATATCATATTTAAGGTTTTGTGATATGATTTTCTGTTGATTTTTTATTTTTATACCATTCATGGTTTATGTTTAAAAGATTAATATTTCATATGCTAGTTTTAATATGAACGTTTATAATATGTTTCATCCTTTTCATATGAGAAATGCATTGGACTTAGTAAGTGACGGGTGGAGCCTACTATAACTTCTTGATGCAACGGTAGATCTCATAAGACAAACTAGTGTATTGGCATAAGGCCTTGAAAAAATCTTATTTTTAGTCTTGGAATGAGGCCTTGACTATATTGTTATGACGTCTGATATTATGCATTCCATAATTATAAAATTCGCTATTGATATTTCGTGTGATTATTCGACTAGAAGAATATCCTTGTGAATACGTAAGTGGAATTATTTTATTTATATTTTCCATATTATTCTGAAGTTTACGTTTAAAAGGCTTGTGTTTTATTCTTATACATTGCCTTAAATGTTTATGTTTATTTATAAAAGTTTCCACTATATTATTATCCTTACTGAGCATCTAAGCTCACCCCTTTCAATGTTTTATTTGGTCCAAGTTGTAAAGAATTATATTATGTCATAATTTTATGGATAAGCAAAGGGATATGAGTGTTTTCAAAGGAGACACAATGTTTTTGTTTGTTATTTCATAATGTAATGTAAAACTTATGTATGTATCTAGTAATTCCATGGATTCTAACCTAATTAGTCTTTTGGGATTTGATCCCTTGTGATAATTTCAATATTATGTAATAATTCACTAACTCTGGGTAGCTAGGGTCGAGACATTATAGTTGTTATCAGAGGAAGTTTAGTACAAACATTGGAAACTGGATTTACAAAAACACGGACTAAATAACATTACCCAAAGACAAAGATTGAGGATTAGTATAGGAGAACTTCCTAGAATTTTGGTAATGTTGAGATTTTGTGAATTTACCAAGAAAAATATCCTTATCTAGCTATGAGCAGGTAGAGGTGGCTCTAGAACATATGTATCCGGGGGTAAAACTTGCAATCATCACTTTGATATAGACTCAAATGGAAATTGGTGCTAGATAATGGGCTTTACTGCATTCCTGGTTATCAAACGGCCATTAGATATGATTAGGATAATTCAAATTTTCTTTATAAACCATTATGAAGGATTTATGAGTAAATAATTCCTCAAAGAAAACATTTTTTTATGATTATGGATTATATGCCTAAACTATTCAATTTATGTTAGTCATTTTACTAGTTTGTAATTATGTATTACAAATCATTAAATAATCTAGGGTATGACATCATTTATAAATGGTGCCTAGTGAAAGGAATGGGAAACATATCAATACATGTAATCCATGTAGGGATTTACCTCATAATCAAGATAATTATAGTTGAGCTGGTGATGAAACCGGTGTTGAAAAACTTATAACCGTACTGGGACAACTCACATAGGTTACGAATAAGAAACTTACCCATATGGACCACATTTATTGAAAATGTGGAGGATCAATGTGAGACCGCTTTATTAGGCAAAAACCACCAAAATTTAATGGGTCTACAAATCAATTTGTATCTGAGCAATGGATATGTTCCTCAGAGAAAATATTAATGCTTTGGGGAGTAGAAAAAGAGAAAAAGATGTCATGCCAGTTTATCGCCACACAAGAGATGCATATCAATGGTGACCATTAATTCAAAAAAAAAATGAGGATGATGAAGTATAAAATATGTAATTGAGGAAGTTTAAGGATATTTTTTTGAGAAAAATACTTTCCTTGTGAACATCGACCGGATATGGAAGGGAAATTTCCGAGTCTATGGAAAAAGGAGGATGAGAATGTCATAAAGTATGAGGCTAACTTTATAAGGTTGGGAACTCATGCTTTATATTATATGTGTAACCTAAGGAGTAATATTGTTTGATTCTTTTATGGGTTAAAACCATTTCTCCATCGACAAATAGTATAACAATCCTTCTTGTCTTGTAAAGATATAATATTATGTGCTATCAAGACAAAAAATGAATTCTCTACGTCTTAAAACATTAAAGTAAAGAAAGAGAAGAAGAGATTTTCCGAACACTCTAGAAATGTAAATAAGGGGAAAAAAGGAAAACATGAATTTCCATCCTATAGTAAATGTGAGAGGAAACACCCTGGTACATTCCTAAAAGGGATGAGAGTTTGTTACAAGTTTGGATAAAAAGTCCACCAATCTCATGATTTTAAGGGAAATAAAGAGGATATCAATTTTAAATGGTAAAATTGTAGAGAAATGGGGCATTATGAAAATGAATGTCCTATGTATTAAGGAAACTTACCTTAGAAAAGGCCAAGGGAGAAATTCCAAGATTATGTGATCACTACTGCTGAGGTTGAAGCTCATAATGATGTGGGGTCATGTAATTTAATGGTTTCCTCAAATTTAGCAATGATTCATTTGATTCTAGATCATCGCATTGTTTCATATCTTTCCAGTTTTCTAAAAAAATTAGATATTTCCATTTTGATTTAACAAGGGAGTTGTCAGTCAAAATTCATAAAGGAAGTATCATTACAATTTTGTTTTGTGAATCAGTTCCCATTAGGGAAAACAAATATTATTTATCTGCTGGTATCATCATCATACCCATGATTTAATTTGATATAATCCTTGGTATGTATTAGATTTCAGACCGTGATGTGAAAATTTAATATAAGAAGAAGGATGTTACAATTTTTTATGATGATAATGAATACCTAATCATTAGAGTAGAAATATCACAGTCTCATTCTCATCGAGATCCACCCACAGTAGCTCTACTAAATTCAATTTTTGGGGAAGAAGAGAGTGAAATAACTATGGGTGAGGAAAGGAATATTCAAATAGAGGATAACCTATTATGCAAGAATATGTGGATGTGTTTCAATAAGATTTACCTAGAAATCCTCCAGAACGATATATTGAGTATTCCATTGATTTAATTCTTAGTTAAAGGCCCATATTGAAGGCCCCTTATAGAATGGACACTGTGAAATTAGTGGAACTGAAGAAAAAACTAGAGGAATGGAGTAAAAAAATATTTATTCACCCGAGTATTTCTCCATGGGGATCCCCTGTTATTTTTGTTAAGAAGAAAGATGAATCTATGAGTTTGTGCATTGACTACATGGAGATAAATGCTATAATAATAAATAACATGTGTCCCCTACCTCTCATTAATGATTTATTTGATAAATATCATGGAAATCAATATTTTTTAAAGATTGACCATCGATATGGATATCATCAGTTGTGCGTGAAGAAGGAATACATTCTGAAGAAAAAATTCTGTACTTGGTATTGGAATTATGAGTTTACTATAATTCCTTATGGACTGACTAATGCACCCTCTATTTTCCGGGATCTAATGAATAGAGTTTTCAAGGAATATCTTGACGACTTTTTAGTAGAATTTATTGATGATATCTTGGTATAATACAAAATCTATGAAGATAATGAAAATCACTTGTGTATTATTCGGAAGACTCTTAGAAGAAATGAATTATATAGGAAGTTTAGAAAGTGTGAATTCTGGCGTGAGGAGATTTATTTTCATGGGAATATTGTCTCTAAAGATGGAATATCTATTGATCTTTCAATGAAAAAGGCTATCCAAGAATGTCTAGCACTGACGAGTATAACTAAGGAATGTAGTTTTATTGGTTTGGAGGTTATTATTGATGTTTCATCTAGAATTTTTTTTGATTAGCTAACCCATTAACCAATCTCACACGTAAAGGGGTTAAATTTGTTAGGAAAAAAAGTGTGTGATGAATTTTTTGATGAAATGAAAAGAATATTAATCAATGATCCTATCTTGACTCTACCATCATGGAATGTTTGGCTTGTTATTTATAGTGATGCTTCAAATAAAGGAATTGTTTGTGTCCTTATAAAGAATGATAGAGTTATTACCAATTCATCATGATAGATAAAAATTCATAAACAAAACTATCCTACTCATGATATTGAGTTAGACATAGTAATATTTTCTTTGAAGATATGGGTAAACTATCTCTATAGTGAAAAATGTGGGATATATAGCAATTACAAGAGTTTGAAGTATATTTTCTAATAGAAAGATCTCAACATGAGGAAAAGGTGATGTCCTAAACTACTCAACAAATATGATTTCGTTATACAGTACCAACTGAGGAAGTAAAATATGGGGGAAGATTCTTTGAGAAGAAAGGATCATGGAGTTTTGAAAAAGATTATAGTTGAAAGGGATCTTAAGTACATGTATCTAGTAAAAATGTCTATGGGAATAATCATGGAAGGTGAAACATCGATGCTTTTTCAAATGGTTGTCAATCCATCTTTACTAGAAAATATAAAAACATCACAGACTAATGATGAGGAGTTTCAAAAGAAAATTAAAGCTGTGAATTATGAGATATTGATCGACTTCATATATGAAGATGGAATTTTGGAATTTGGGAAGAGACTTTGTGTTCCTGATATACCTGATCTAGAAAGGGAATTGTTGGGTGATGTTCATTGCTCTAATTTCTCTATACACCCTGGAAGAACTAATATGTATAGAGATTTGAAGGAACATTTTTTTGTGGGACAACATGAAAAGGGATATTGATGATTATGTGTCAAGATGTATAGTTTTTCAATTGGTTAGGGTTGGAAGACAACATCATGGAGGAGCCATGAAACCTCTTCCCATACCTGAGTGGAAATGGGATGATATTATGACAAACTTTGTTATTGAGTTACCAAAGTCTCCTTGAAGAAATGATGTAATTTGGGTCATTGTTTTTCGTCTTACCAAGTCAACACATTTTCTTACTATAAGAGAAGATTTACAACTTCATCATTTAGAAAGACTATATATTAATGAAGTTGTAAGACTTCATGGAGTACCCATATCGATTATTACTTATCGTGATCCCTGTTTAACATCAAGATTCTAGAAAAGTCTTTAGAAATCCCTAGAAACTGAAATTCATTGGAGCACTGCCTACCACCCTCAAATTGATGGAGAATCATAATGGATATTCAAACCTAAGAAGACATGTTGATATCTTCCTAACTTGACTTTCAAGATATGTGGGTTCAGTATTTACCTCTTGTAGAATTTTCCTAAAATAATAGCTTCCATTAAAGTATTCATATGGAACCATATAAAGAATTATATGGAAATAGATGTCTCACCCCAACTTGTTGGGATGATTTTGGTGAAAGAAAACTTGTAGTCCAAGAAAATGTTGTGGAAACAATGTAAATGGGGAAGATTTTCCAAACCCACATCAAAGCAGGTCAAACTAGGCAAAAGAGCTTTGCCGACAATTGAAGGAAGGATTTGGAATTTCAAGTAGGAGATCATGTTTTCTTGAAGGTATCTCCATGGAAGGGTGTTATAAGATTTGGTAAGAATGGTAAATTAAGTCCCACGTACATCAGACCTATTGAAATTCTAGAATGATTTGGAGTTGTAGCCTACCGTTTGGCAATGCCTCCAAGTCTATCCAAAGTTCATGATATGTTCAACGTAACACTATTGAGAAAATACATGCCTCACCTAACGCATGCACGCACCTATGAAAAAATAGAATTGGAACTGATCTATCTTATTGTGAAGATCCAGTCAAGAATATTGATACGAGAGAACAAGTGTTGAGAAACCAGATGACTTGTCTTGTAAACGTTCTATGGAGAAACACTAAGATGGAAGAGGCAACGTGGGAACCCGAGGAACATATGATGAAGAACCACCCAAATCATTTTATGGAGTAATATTCCAGAAATTTTGAGGATGAAATTATTTTAAGGAAGAAGAATTTAACACCCAAAGTACCCACGATGCGCTTCTCTTTGAATAATACAATATCTTGCATTGTATGCAACTTCAAGTTCTAGCACACCACGACCAATCAAACTACCGTTATGAATAGTAATAACCACTTTTTGAAATTTTATAATTTTTATTTTTCAAATTGGACCTCATTTTTTAATTCAGAATATGAAAATTTTCTTAGGGTAAATTTTTGGCATTTTTTAGAAAACTTTCAATTTTTGATGAATAGTGAAAACACTACGTTATTGTTTAAAACCGACTTTTTATTTAAATAATTATTTATTTTACTTAAATTTATTTTAGGTCAAAATAGATATATAATACCTATATAAGATCATTTTAATTCATTAGATTCATTTTATTATAAGATTAGATATATTAAATTTTATTTATCTTTTTAAAGTCTTTTACCCACCTTCTAGGCACATTTACAAATTTGCATAAAACATAATTTTTGTAACCCCGGATCCGGAATCCATGCAATGGGTGCCCCGAACCTGGTTGGTCACATGACCTCGTGTTCATTTTCCTAAATGGCAAAGGCTGCCGACTAGCAGCAAGTGCCTAGGTCTGATAGTGGGGAAAATATGCCCTCATTTGTCAAAGTGTAGCACAACAGAAAAGAAATATATCATACAACAACAGAAGCAGTAAAGAATATGAACCAGAAATTAAAATTGTACTAAAAGATTACCAACAGTTATATAGATAATGATTCATCATGTCACTAATTATGTAAGAATCCAAAACAGGATACACTGCAATACAATACAAATCAAAGTACAAGGTACAAAAAACAGAACAAAATAGAGTGAATATAACGCAGCAACATCGCAATCCTAGGATCGACCCCATGCTCTCCAACTCCTCTACTACAATCAGGTACCTGTATAAGGACCCTTTACCCTATCAACAACTGCCACAATATAGTCTGTTTGGGCCGAATACATGACTCAAATAGGGTATGAGAAATATATCCCAACAGGCACCCACGAAAGGCCTGTGCCCAACTGTCAGTGAAAATGTGCAACAACAGTGTGCAAAAGTAAATGCAGTAAATTAGTAAGTACTCAAAAGTAACTATCAATACCATTTTCATTTCCATTTTAATTATTACTTATCACCTCCAAGCTTGTTCTTTAGATTGGGAGGTACAACGTAGAAAATCACCATAGTGAATATTCTAAATAACCGTGTCCTCAGACATACTATCCTTACCCTTAGGTAACAGAATCAAATACCCACAGGTGATTGTCCTCAGGCATAATGATCATTTCCCTCAGACATACGTGATATTTCTCTCAGGCACAGAATCTACTACCCACAGGCAAAAACAAAGGTTACCCTCAGGCTAACCAAACACTGCCCCCATGCAAATAAAACACTGCCCTCAGGCCAAAGGAACCGGGCCGATCCCAAAACATAAACAAGAAATTTATATAAAATTTCTCTCAAGAAAATGAAATGCACAATATAATCATGGAATACCCTCAGATATCCTGGCCAAATGGCTAAATAGAGGAACGCACCCTCTAGGTGGTCCGGGGTCCAAGCAGTGATCCCAAACAACAGTTTAAACTTATCATCACATTATCTATACAAATATAGATATCTTTTTAGAAAAGGAGTCAGCCATACGACACAACAACAATGGGAGCATATCACAATGGTACACAATTTCAACACAATAATTGCAGTTATACATCATACCACCTACCTCGATCACCCCTGATTGATGTATGTGAACAACGCCTCCTGAAACGCCCGTCAATGACGTAGATATGGGATAAACGTTCACATAGTCAACCTCAAATAACTTTCCCTCAGAAATAAATTTGTAATAAGTACTCATGGAGAAAAAAAGTCTTACCTATGTGGTTCAAAGAAGATCGATGGCGTAGGAATCAGGTTCCAAGTGTGCAGTCGAGAGATTCTCCAAGTTCTGGTTGTCTCTTCCGTGCTCCAGACAAACCCACTTCCTCTTATACCAAGTGATGTGGCTACTGCCCATTTTAAGAGAAACAAATAGACTGCACGACATTTAATTTTCATTTTTTAACTGTTCCTCTGGCGACTTCTTTCAACCGTGGCACTGTTTATTTATCGACATGAGTACACGACGTGTATTTTTGAATACATGTCATGTATTGTCACTCCACTGGAGGCTGCTTCCACTGCCATACTATTCACCATTATTCACCTACTGACTGATTACACGGTGTGTAATTACTATGTACACGTCATATAGTCAGTTTTTACACCCTTTATCATCGACAGGCCTACACTCCCTGTGTAGTCATCCCACACGACCAAAGTACATGGCGTGTGGAAAAGTACATGGTCTTTACCCATAAAATTTGTGATTTCACTCTATTTTCCTTGTTTTCTCAAAAACACTTAAGGAAAGAGGAAAAGAAGAAACCCGTACCTCAAGAATAAGAACCGGGTTCACACAAACGTCCCCCTTAAAGTAATTCGTCCTTGAATTTCCCTTCTAAGGGTGGTGAAGATCAAACTCAGAACAAATCTGGCCACTGAGCACATACGTCGGTCTCATGATCCCAGGTTGCGTCCTGCACTCGGCTATGCTACCACAACACCCTTATGAGAGGAACTGACCGGCCTCGTAGAACCATCGTGATCCTATCAACAATTAAAATCGTATGCTCCTCAAAGGATGCATCATCTTGAAGCTCAACCTCCTCGAGATGAAAGATATGAGATGGGTCTAAGTGATAATGGAACAACTGAGATACATGGAAGACATTTTGCATGTCCCGATACCTCTATGGTAACTGCAACTGATAGGAAGACGACCCAAATCTCTCCAAAATCAAAAACGGCCCCACATACCTAGGTGAATGTTTACCCTGTCTCCTGATCCGTTTGTGTCCGAACCTCCGTGAAACACGTAAAAACACCTAATCCCCGACCACGAAATCCAAGGGTTTTTTGCGGAGATTAGTATAAGATTTCTGATGAAACTATGTGGTAGAAATCCACTTCTTTATCAACTAGACCTGTTCTGAAGCCTCCTACATGAGACATGGTCCCGGTAAAGATGCATCACCTGCCTCCAACCAGTAGAAGGGTGATCGGCATGGCCTACCGTACAATGCCTCGCATGGTGTCATCTCAATAGTTTCATGAAAAATGTTATTGTAGGAAAACATGAACTAGGGTATGTGGTTCTCCCAAGAGCCCCCAATGTCTAGGACACCTACAAACAACATGTCCTCAATCACCTGTATCGTACGCTCTAACTGGCCATTGGTCTAATGGTGGTACGCTGTGCTCAGAAGCACCTGCGTAACCAGTTCCCTCTGAAATCTCTTCCAAGAACGAGATGTAAAGCGGTCATCCCGATATGGAAAGATATAAAAAGGGACCCCATGAAGGTGTACTCCCTCTCAGATATACAACTTATCGAGATCATCAACCCAAAAGGTATCCTTGATGGGAAAAAAGTGAGTTACCTTTGTAAGTATGTCCGTAACAACCCACATGACATCATTGCCTCAAGGTGACCTCAACAACCCGGTCACGAAGTCCATTGAGACATCATCCCATTTCCACTCCAGAATGGGTATCTAATATAACAGTCTAGATGGCCTCTGATGCTCCTCCTTCACCTCCTGACAGATGAAACGTCTCACAACAAAACCAGCTACTTCCTGCTTCATACCCAACCACCAATACTAACGTCTGAAGTCACGGAACAATTTAGTAACTCTGAGATAAACCTCCTAAGATGAAGCATGAAACTCCCGCCTCAAATCCTCACATATGTCCCATGGAACCCACACTCGTCCATGGATATGCAATACCTCATCATCTACTATCGTCCATCCAGGAGAAGGGTCCTTACTTTGCACTGACTCCCATAGAAATAGGTCTTCGGAATCTGATAGCTGTCTCTTCCTCACTCCATCCAGGAGGGTTGAAGTCACTGCTAAGGAAGAAAGATTGGCTTGCCCCTGACTATTGTGCACCTCCAAATGCATCTCATAGAACAAATCCATGAGCTACCAATCACCACTGGCCTCTTGCACTGCCTATATCTGAGTCGTCCTACTCAGTGCATCAGAAATTTCATTACCCTTACCAGGTGTATAAGCAAGCCCAAAGTCGAAGGACTGAAGGTATTCAACCAACCTTTTCTGTCTCAAATTTAGGTCACACTAAGTAAAGATATATTTGATACTTTTTGTGGTCTGTAGAAACCACAAAATTCTCTCCCAATAGATAATGTCTCCAACAACATAACACATGTACAACTGCAGCTAACTCGAGATCATGTATCAGGGAATTCCTCTCATGTGTCCTCAATTGCTAAGAACCGTACGCAAAAAATCTGTTTCCCTGCATCAACAATTCTCTCAGCCCAATACCTAATTCATCACAATAAACTGTATAGATCTTTCATTTCTTTAGGAGTATCAGGACCGGTGCTAATGTCAACCATTCCTTCAGCTCCTGAAAGGCTGTCTTGTAATATTCTGACCAAATGAACTTCACACACTTCTTAGTAAAACCCATCAATGGCGCTGCTAAGAAAGAGAAGTCCTATATAAAGCACCTGTAGTCACCAGCCAGCGCCAAGAAACTCCGTATTTCAAACACATTCTTCGGTTGTTCCCAGGAAACTACTACTCTCACTTTCTCTGGGTCTACAACAACTCTTGCCTCTGAGATAATGTGACCCATGAAGTGAGTCTGGTCCATCCAAAAGTGGCACTTTGAGAGCTTAGCATATAGGTGATTCTCTCTCAGTGTACTCATAATTATCTAAAGATGGGTAGCATGGTCCTGTCGAGTGTGAGACTACACCAAGATATCATCCATGAAGACTACATAAAAATAATTCAGAAAGGATGGAGCACAAGATTCATCAGAGCCATGAAAACTACTGAAGCATTCATGAGTCCGAATTGAATAACCAAATACTCGTATAGACCACATCTACTCTGGAAAGCTTTAAGTGGTATGTTCGATGGTCTAATGCATAACTGATGATATCTGGATCTCAAGTCAATCTTCGAGAACACTCATTCTCCTAAAAGTTGATCAAAAAGATCATCAATCCTAGGTAAGGGATATCGGTTCTTAATCGTCAACTAGTTCAACTTCCGATAATCCATCCAATGTCTGAGGGTACCATCCGACTTCTTAGAAAACAAGATAAGTAAACCCCAAGGAGAAGTACTGGTTCTAATGAAACTGTTTTCCTACAACTCCTCTGACTTCCTCTTGAGCTTCTGCAACTCTGGCATAGCCATCCTATAAGGAGGAATGGACACCAGTGCTTCTCCTAACACTATCTCAATAGATAAATCCACCTCTCGCTACAGAGGAAGACCTAAAAAGTCATTTGGGAAGAGATCCCTGAAACAATCAACCACTGGAGGTAAATCCTTCTGACATGTTCCCTGGTCATCCAGATATAGACTCACAATCTAGGCTGTCACTCCACCTCGCCCATGATGGTCTGGTCCAGCATGGCTCACTTGTTCATCCCATTTGTCCTTGTATAGAAACTCTCTACCCTTTGGTGATGTGAAACTCATCCAGTGTCGATAGCAATCCACAAAGGCCTGAAAGGGTACTAACCAGTCCATCTTGAGGATGACATCATAACATGTCATCTCTAAGACATAGTGGTCCCATAAAATGTGACACCCACCAACCTCTAGGGGAACTCCCTACACTAACTCACACCAACCGTTCTAATCCACAACAGAGTGTCTAGCATCATAACAATAGAAGAATAAGAAGAAACACAGATCTCAAGGCTCTCCACAACTAGCACAGATATAAATCTATGTGTAGCACCCGTTTCTAAAAGTACCAAAGATAAAATAGATGCTACTAGAATAGTACCTATGAAAGTAGAGGGTTCAGGATCCTGCTCTTATTAGGTCTGTTGCACTGCATATTCCGGCCTGTTGCTGCAACCCTATGACATAGCTTGGTTACCCTAAGATAACCCACTTTACTGTCTCTGTGATCCTGGTGTCTAGATACCACTGCAAGGAACACCATCCCGGCCTTCACGTCTTGATGTATTCTAGTTTTCCAAGTGGTAAGAAGATTCAGGTCCTGCACGTGCACGTGGAGTCTACATAAAACCCCTCTCACTAGCCACTGGGTGAAATGCCCAGCAAAAATGTTGGAGATGACCCATCTGGCCACAAGCTCGACACTCCACTGGGTCACGTGGACACTGAGGTCACTTGTGCCCCTCTCTACCACACTGGTAGAAAATAACCTAGCCACCAGAAGTATTCTTCTGGCTAGTACTACCACCTTGATAGAAATAATTCTACCTCCTCCTCTTACAGGTAGAAATATTACCAGAAACTAGTATCAAACCACCCTAGCCCACACCACTAGCTTCTCGCAGGTTCCGCTCAGTAATCAGTGCCTGGTTCAAAATAACTTGCACTGTAGTTAACTTGAAAACATTCACCAGTTCTCAGATGTCACACCGAAGACCATCTTCAAAGCATATAGCTCTCAACATCTCATCACCCACTAGAATGGGTGAAAAACGCTGAAGCTTGGTGAAGCTGGCAGAATAGTCCATCACTGACATGGTGCCCTACTATAGATTCATGAACTCTCAAGCTCAATCATTCCTCAGCGTCCTCGAGAAGAAGAATTCATAGAATGATTCCTGAAAATATTCCCCCATCATGTCTCGGCGATGCTCAGTCTGGGTGGTAACATCCCACCATCTTTTGGCGGAATCACACAACATGTATCTAGCGAGCTTGACCGTCCACCTAGGAGGCATCTCAAGATGCTTGAAAATTGTCTAGAGTGAATCCATCCAGGACTCCACAACCTGTGGTCCACCATCCCCTGAAAACGTAGGCGGATGCTGCTTCTTGAATATACAAGTCACCTCTTCCAGGGATGTGGAATCCGGCGGTGCTCCCTGGATGGTCTGCGTGAACCGCATGAAGCCTTCACAGAACTGCGCATCCATGCCGGTGTCTGGTATAACAGTTGGTGCTACATCTAGCATTGTTGGAGGATCCATTGTTAGCCCATGGCCTACCGGCTTTGGAGTATAATCGTTGATTCTCTCTTGATGAAAAAACGGTGGTCGTCTCGGTGGCATGACTCTACAAGTTCAAACGCACACCTTGGATCAAGTTATATCAAAGACAAAAACTAGGAGGCCAAGAAGGGAACAAGAGAAAGAAATAATTAAAGATTCACAAAAATTGACTACACTGCATGTATAAATACTAAACTTCCTGTTATTGCAAGCCATCCACATGGGCGTGTACTCTAGATTAAACTGGCTGTGTAACACCCCAAACACATGGTGTGTTGTCACCACACACAACGTGCACTTGAATTATCTTCCCCTGCCCAAGTCCCTCTACACAGCTTAGCCACTCGACTCTCTTATAAACAAGACTAAATGGTGTGTACAACAACAACACGGCATATACTGAACGATCTTCAGAGGCCCGTGTTGTCTATTACACGGTTGGGTACACAGCTCGGATTACACGACGTGTTCCAGATAGACATGGTGTGTACTGCTTAAATTCCAGCTGCCCGTGTTATTAGTGACATGACTGTCTACTTGGCTAACACTACATGACATTTTACAACCGAAAACGACATGTACATCATCCCGTCATCCCAGCCACACGGTCAAGTCTACAAAGTATCTAACCAGTCAACACTACACGTCGTGTCCCTCAGGTACCCGATGTGTTTAAGGAGTGGTAGCACCGACCTGTGTTTATTAGTTTCACGGTAGAATCTCTAGTTTAAATTACACGACATGAACGTCATTGAAACAACATGTATATAGTCAGATTTCTCCGCCCGTGTTTTTAGTTACATGACCGTCATCGGTTCAACACAACACGACGTGTATAATAACTACACAGCATGTTCCTTCAAGATTTCACTATCCCATGATCCCACCTACAAGGCCTATGACATGGGTAGAAACTACACGGTGTGTACATACGGTACACGGCGTGTACTTAAAAACATTATTTTCTTCCCGAAGAGAAGAGTAAACGACATGTAATCATAATTACACGGTGTGTTTTCTAGGTTTGTCCAGATAGTAAGCCTTACATACTACTCTTGAGCCCAAAACAACACTGAAACCCACACCAAAGTGCCCAATTCCGATCCGTGAGGGCCCATAATCCCCGTGAACCAAAGTGTGGAATCTTATGTGTGTTATAACAAGGTAAAAAAGTTGATGATCCACCAAATTCCGATTGATGAGGGAACATACTCCCCAAAAACCAAAGGTTGGCATTCATTCACAGAACCTTACATAAAAATACCCTATCAAATAGCAGGTATTTATCAAGGAATCGATCACAACAACATGCATTTTATGGCATGACATCTATCACAACAACATGCAATTTCTAATGCACCTACATGGCATGGAAACTACTCATGACATGTGATTATAATATTTTCCTAAATGATGAATGAGATGGAATACCCTCATCTCAGAGGGTTGCAACAAAATAGAACCCAAGTGTAAAAATATAAACTACAAACAACAAGTGCTTCACCCAACGGTGAAAATCAAATCAATTGTAAAATTGAAAAATTAGGAAAATTGCAACACCAGGTAAATTGGATTTCCCTGTACACGAGTTAGCTACTCCAGGGCACAACTTATTACCAAGTACTTGTTCGATCCTATCACTAAATATATGCTCCAATCAGTATGTCAAAGAAAAGAACACCTATGATACCACTTTTTAATTCCTCAGATCCATAAGCCACGCAATGGGTTCCCCGAACCAGGTTGGTCACATGACCTCAAGCACATTTCCCCAAACGCCAAAGGCTACCGACTAGCAGCGAGGGCCTAGGTCTGATAGTGGGGAAACTATGCCCTCATTTGTCAAATTGTAGGGCAGTGGAAAAGAAATATATCATACAACAGTAGAAGAGGTAAAGAATATGAACCAAAAATGAACAAATGTAGAAAAATATAACCAATAGTTATATAGACAACAATTCAGCATGTCACCAATTCTATTTAAGCATCCAAAACAAGATATACTGCAATACAATACAACTCAAAGTACAAGGTACAACAAAACAGAACAAAACAGAGTGCAAAAAACACACCAGCAACGCAAGCCTAGGCTCGGGCCCATGCTCTCATACTCCTATGCTACAATCATGTACCTATATAGGGACCCTTTCCCCTATCGAAACCTGAAAAAATATAGTCTGTTTGGGATGAATACATGACCCAAACAGGGTATGGGAAATAAATCCCAATAGGCACCCACCAAACACCCGTGCCCAACTGTCCGTGAAAATGTCCAACAACAACGTGCAAAATTAAATATAGTAAACTTTTAAGTACTCAAAAGTAACTATCACTACTAGTTTCATTGCCAGTTTAATTATTACTTATCACCTCAAAGATTGTTCTTTATGTTGGTAGTTATAACGTAGAAAATCACCACAGTGAATATTCTAAATTAACGTGTCCTCAGACTTACTATCCTTACCCTGAGGTAACATAATCAAATACCCATAGGTGATGACCCTCGGGAATAACGATCATTTCCCTCAGACATGCATCTCCAAAATTAAATTTTTATTATTATCAAATACTTTTAAGGAAAAAATTGGGAAACCAAGTCAAGCACTGAAGGGGAGAACAAAGTCACAAAAACAGAATTTCATCCCACCAGTGTTAACCTCTCTAAACTGTTTCCATGAAATAGTGTTAACCTGGATGCCTGATTGCACCAATAGAAGGTCTTCAAACCTAAATTCCAACTTTCCCCATGATTGGAAGTACTCCTCTACATTTATCTTGCCATTGTTAAACCCCTGAACTAGAATCAAGTCCTGCTTGTCCATCCATGAACTCTTCTCATCATTGGTGTCCAGATTGAAAGTCTTCATCATCATTATTTCTGCCTCCTCATTAGGAGCGTTGATTGTTAAAACAATTTCAAGCATAACCTCATCCGAGCTCATAAGAATCTCAAGAGGGTTATCATACACCTCCCATTGCTGGCTGACCCCCTTGAGAGGATGGGGGCTGCAGTCCTTAGACTTGTCATTCGCCTTCTTTGCCAATAAGGTCTCCATCAATAAGGGTAAATATTAGTAGTCATTTTCTACCCTCGTTTACCCCTTCTATTCTTGATCCACCTTGGACTAGGGTACCTTCCCTGATCCTCATCCTCTATATCGCCAGCAAAGTGGCTTGATCGTTTTTCACTGGAATCTTTCTCAGAAGACGTCTTCTCATTCGCATAGGCTTGGGCCAAGTCATTTCCAACATCTTGAGCGGGGTCCTCAGGTACCAGAGCATCAAACTGATTTACCATCTCGATACCTTCGACCACTGTGGACCTTCCCCTGACTGCAGCCACACTCTTACCTATGTGTTCAAAGGGATTAACTCCTTTATCATGCCTGCCACCGTCTGAGTTCATCACCTCTACATAAGAGGCCTTACCATGAAATGTGTAGAATCCCACATTCACCATTTGTGAAACCTCCCGGTTGGTGACACCTCCAGATGGTTCCTCTGCCCCACCCCAAGCCCCAAAGTAGCCTGCCTCTTGGGTTTAGGTGAACGCAAATCATTCCTCAGTTGGTTAAAAACTTTGGTCACCAAGGGGTTCACCTCGTCCGATATCTACAGGCCCCTTTCATCATCACAGTCAGGGTCTCACCCATTGGGTTCTGCCCAGACACCGCACCCTCAGTCACCAAGGGAACCACCTCTCGGGGTGGTCTTGGATCGAAGAAGTGATCCCAAACAGCAGTTAACTTATCATTAGATTATCTATACAAATCTAGATATCTTTTCAGAAAAGGTATAAGCCATATGACACCCCAACCATGGGCGCGTAGCACAACAATAAACAATTTCAACAAAACAGTTGCAGATAAACATCAGACCACCTACCTCGATCGCCCCTGATCAATATACGTGAACGATGCCTCCCAGAATGCCCATGAATGACGTAGATCTGGGGTAATCATTCACACATTAAACCTCAAATAAATTTACCCCAGATCGATATACGTGAATGATTCCTCCCGGCATGTACTTTTCATTTTGTTAACTATTCCTTTGGCAGATTTTTTCCACCGCAGCACTGTTCATCTATCGACATGAGTATATGATGTGTATTTTCGCTCCACTGGTGGTTGTTTCCACTGCCATACTATTCACCACTATTCACTTTCCGACTGATTACGCGACGTGTAATTACTAAGTACAGGGGTTGTAGTCAGTTTTTACACCCTTCATCATCGACAGGCCTAGACGCTCTGTATTCTCTTCCCACATGGCCGAAGTACATGGTGTGTGGAAAAGTACATGGTGTGTACCCAATAAAAATTTGATTTTCCCCATTTTACTTATTTTCTCAAAAACACTTAAGGAAAGAGGAAAAGAAAAAACCCGTACCTCAAGAATAAGAACCACGTTCTTACAATTTTACTACTTCTATGTATTAAATTTCAAAAAATTTAGAAACATGGTTGACATCAGTTATTAAAATGTGGTTCAATGGGATGAAAATAATTTTTTAATGTGAATAGTATGTTCTGAATTTTATTTACCACGATTAAAACTAAATAGGGCAATTAAAGGTAAAAATGATACTATTATTACCTCAACACATGTACTAATTTTATTGGATAAATGTATTTCAACCTAAATCAAACTTAGGAATAAAATACAATCTCTTTTGATCCACTTGTACTAGATTAGGAAATTTATTATTATTTTATTTAAAGAAGAGTGAATAGTGAAAAATTCAAATTTTAATAACTAAACCATTTTTAATATATAGTTATAAATAAGATAAATTCTATTACAAATATTCATTATAAATATAAAAATATTTTCTAAATCATGGTATTTCTGTTATAATTTTTAAACATAAAATAATTACTTTTATTTATGACATAATGATGATGTAGTAATTACTGTACTAAGGACAGATTAAAATAATTAATATTATAAATATATAAATAAATATAAATTGGGACTTTTTATGAATTCCACTAATTTTATAGGTTAATATGGAATATTAGGAATAATATATGTATTTTTTCTAAGTAATCATGCTTTTTTGAATTTCACAAAAACCAAATACTAAATAGTGTCAAAATTGACATAAATGAGTTTTTAAAATAAATATTATATTATTAAATGATATAATATTCCTAAAAATAAAATTTTTGGACAAAAGACTTAGATAATTATAGATATGTCATTAATGAACCACTTGGGGTTCTCTGTTCATTTTATAGTAATTTTATTACCCATGTATTATAAAAATACAAGAAGACATTGTAAAAGTAAAACTATTAAACTAAGAGTTAAATCTAAAAGATAAGGTTAATATGGTGACCTAAAATTGTCTTAAAACTATTGGTTGAGAGGATTTATACCCATTCCCACATTATCCTATAAATAAATCTATTTGAAACCATTATAAACTGAAAATGATTTTATTGTAAAATAACATTTCATCCTTTTCGTAAAGTGACCCTCGTCTCTTTATAAAAGGGTACTTTCCCTTCTCTCAGAATCACACCTCAAAAGCCATTTTGATCGGAAAACCCCTATTAAAATATCGTAACAACTAAAATAAACTCAACTTAGAGGCCTAACATTGTTCAGAAAGCAATTCTAATGTGCCTTTTGATTAAATCAAATGGAAGCACCTAAAGAAGAGGTAAAAATTTATCACCGCTTTCAATGTTTTTATTCTTCCACTTCCTATTTTTTTGTGGTTTTCATACCAAAATAATAAATCCAGAACATTATAAATACATTGATGTTATTATAAATATGTTACAACCATATTCCATATTCTATCCATCCTAGGAATGACAATGTCACCATACGTGCGTTCGTACGACTTACCGTCTCCACGCCGTGGTGTAGTTTGTTATTCAACACTTCATTATTTGGATGGGTATAATAATGAGTATAATTTATGTAAATAATAAATATAACATGTTAATTATTATTTATATGTAATATACCATCTAATTAAATACTATTTCACTATTAATAGAATGATATTGGCGCTCGTACATACATACATACAGATTACCGTCTCCACGAACGTGATGAGATTCATTCCCAACCAAAACCATTCAAGAATAATTTTCATTTTATAAAAAAAATATTGATCAATAACTTAATATAATTATGGATATGTATCAAATACATCCTATACATAACAAACATAACTTCTGTGACAAAACATATAAAAGAAAATGAATCAGTTAACACCCAAAACAATGATACTACTATAATATTATTAAAAAAGAAATATTAGAAGATAATATATGATATCATATTTATATTGGTGGTTCTAGTATATTTTAAAAAAATTATTTAATTATTATATAGGAGGTTAACATACCTTTTAATACAGAGAAGTATTAGGTAAGGGTAAATTTTACAATCTCTTTATTATCCGTGGTAGTTTATATGTAGGCATCTTATGGGAATTCTTTCTCATCCCCATCCATGTTTCTAAAAAATTTGTTTCAAAACATTTTTTATATTTACTAGAATAGGGGTTAAAGTAATTTATACCCTTTTCTTAATTTTTGTAAATATTGCTGAAAGAAATATTTCTATCATTTTCCAAACAATGTACTTTATAACCTTTTCGATAAATTAATGAAGGAATGTTTTTTAACTTATACAGTGGGTGCACATATTTTCCTCCATTATAAAATAGTCGAATCATACCTTACAAGCATATAAGAATATTTACAAAATAAATGTTTTGTTTTATAATTACATGACTTTTAAATGATTTCAAGTTGAATGAGATATTTCTCTCAAATATTTTGGATTTAATCAATGTCAATATTCTTTGATGGATTTTAAACTTGTTTAAAGTTGATTTATTATGATACAATCATCTATAATGTATTAAAGGTTTTGTGATATGATTTATTGTGGATGTGTTATTTTTATACAATTCATGTTTTATGGTTAAAGTGTTATCATTTCATATTCTAGTTTTAAAACGAATGTTTATGTTATGTTTCAACATTTTCAAATTAGGAATGCATTGGACTTATTATGTGATAGGTGGAGCCCGCTATAGCTCCTCGATGCATTTGTATGTCTCATGAGGAAAAAGACTGTCTTGGAAAAAGGCCTTGACAAAATATTATTTTCTGTTTTTTGGCATGAGGCCTTGATTATGTGGTTATGATGTCCAGAATTATGCATTCCATCATTATGAAATTAGCTATTGATATTACATGTGATTATTAGACTAGTAGAATATCCATGTGAATATGTGAATAGAATTATTTGATTTATATGTTCCATATTAAACTAAATTTTAAGTTTAAAAGGATTGTGTTTTAGTCATATACATTTCCTTAAATTATTATGCTTATTTATGATTGTTTCTGCTATATTTTTATTCTTACTAAGCATCTAAGGTCACCCCTTTCTATGTTTTATTTTTCCCAGGATGCGAAGAAGTATATTATGATTGACTAGCAGAGATAAGATAAGGGATATGATTGTGTTCAAATGAGACAAAATTTTGTTTCTTTTCATTTCTTATTATAATGTAAAAATTATGTATCTATCTAGTACTTCCAAGGCAACTAAACTGATCGGTATTTCGTGATTTGATCCCTTGTGATCATGCTAATGTTATGTAATAACGCACCGAATCTGGGTAACTAGGGTCAGGGCGTTACAATATATAAATTTTTTATTATATATTTTAACAATTTTTGTGGATAAATGTTTTTACACATAATATGTCAATAGATTAAATCTCAATTCAATGATATGATCATTGTAAGGGGTATTCATCTCAAATTCCCATTATTTGGGACATACTATTAATTATATGCACCTAAACATATTATAAGATGAATATAAATCTCACTTGATATGTTACATAATGAATCTTATCATTTTCATTTTTTAATGATTCATTTTATGTCAATCTTCATTGGATATTATGATTTAAAAATTTCCAAATCAATAAATGATTTATATTAAAATATCTTTTCCTTTATGAATTTTTTATTTTCAAGATTAATCAAATGAAAATCATGTTCTATTTTTTATTTAATGTCAAATATTTCATATTAATTTTCTTAGGAGTATTTTCTAATTTTTTATATTCTATTTCAACCCATAATGAAAAAATAAAAACCAAGAAAGTGGTTTGTAAGTGACACAAATTTGTATTTTATTTTAAATCATGAATCCCTCTTCTCTATCTCTATATTTTAAAACATTATTTTATGATGTTTCTTCTAAAAAAATAAATTATTTTGTACAAATATTTTATGCAATCATTGAAATTATTTTAATGGGTTTTAAAAGTAAATTTCTTATTTTTCTTCCAAATTGGTAAATTTTCACACCCCTTAAAAAATGTTTGAAAAGAATATATATTTTTAACATTTAAAAAATTAATATATTTTTATTTCATCATGATCAATATTTTTGTTGAAGAATAATTTTTATTTTTGTATGGATATTTTAAAATTAAATGATTTTCACAATATTTTGTGAGTATTTAGTTATTAAAATTTAATTTAATGTAAAATGTGTATCTTTCTCAATAATGATTCATGTGATATTTAATGGTATTTACTTTCATGATCAGTATTTCATGATTTGATCCCTTGTGATCATGCCAATGTTATGTAATAATGCACTGAATCTGGGTAACTAGGGTCAGGGAGTTACAATATATAAAATTTTTATTATATATTTTAACAATTTTTGTGGATAAATGTTTTTTACACATAATATCTCAATAGATTAAATCTCAATTCAATGATATGATCATTGTAAGGGGTATTCATCTAAAATTCCCATTATTTGGGACATACTATTAATGATATGCACCTATACATATTATAAGGTGAATATAAATCTCATTTCATATGTTATATAATGAATATCATCATTTTTATTTTTTAATGATTCATTTAATGTCAATCTTCATTGGATATTATGATTTATAAATTAAAAAGCAATAAATGATATATATTAAAATATCTTTTCCTTTATGGATTTTTTATTTTAAAGGTTAATCAAAAGGAAATCATGTTCTATTATTTTAATTAATGTCAAATATTTCACATTAATTTTATTAGGAGTATTTTGTACTTGTTTATATTCTATTTCATCCCATAATGATAAAATAAAAACCAAGAAAGTGGTTTTTAAGTGACACAAATTTGTATTTTATTTTAAATCATGAATCCTTCTTCTCTATTTGTATATTTTAAAACATTATTTTAAGATGTTTCTTCTCAAAAAACAAATTATTTTGTACAAATATTTTATGCAATCATTGAAATTATTTTAATAGGGTTTAAAAGTAAATTTCTTATTTTTCTTCCAAATTGGTAACATTTCACACCCCTTACAAAATGTTTGAAAAGAATATATATTTTTAACATTTAAAAAAATAATATACTTTTCTGTCATCATGATCAATATTTTTGTTGAAGAATAATTTATATTTTTGTATGGATATTTTAAATTTAAATAATTTCCACAATATTTTGTGAGTTTTTTGTTACTAAAATATAATTTAATGTAAAAAGTGTATCTTCTTCAATAATGATTCATGTGAAATTTAATGGAATTTACTTTCATGATCGGTATTTTGTGATTTGATCCCTTGTGATCAATCCAATGTTATGTAATAATGCATCGAATCTAGGTAACTAGGGTCAGGGTGTTACAATATAAATTTCTTTATTATATATTTTAACAATTTTTGTTGATAAATGTTTTTTACACATAATATCTCAATATATTAAATATCAATTAGATGATATGATCATTGTAAGGGGTATTCATCTCAAATTACCATTATTTGGGACATACTATTAATGATATTCACCTATATATATTATAAGGTGAATATAAATCTCATTTGATTTGTTACATAATGAATCTCATCATTTTCATTTTTTAATGAATCATTTTAGGTCAATCTTCTTTGGATATTATGACTTAAAAATTTCCAAAGAAATATATGATTTATATTAAAATATCTTTTCCTTTATGGATTTTTTAGTTTTAAGTTTAATCAAAAGGAAATCATGTTTTATTATTTTATTTAATGTCAAAGATTTCACATTAATTTTCTTAGGGGTATTTTCTACTTGTTTATATTCTATTTCAACCCGTAATGATTAAATAAAAACCAAGAAAGTGGTTTTTAAGTGACACAAATTTGTATTTATGTTTAAATCATGAATCATTATTCTTTATCTCTATATTTTGAAACATTATTTTAAGATGTTTCTTCTCAAAAAATAAATTATTTTGTACAAATATTTTATGCAATCATTGAAATTATTTTAATGGGTTTTAAAAGTAAATTTATTATTTTTCTTCCAAATTGGTAACTTTTCACACCCCTTAAAAAATGTTTGAAAAGAATATATATTTTTAACCTTTAAAAAACTAATATATTTTTCTTTCATCATGATCAATATTTTTGTTGAAGAATAATTTATATTTTTGTATGGATTTTTTAAAATCAAATGATTTTCACAATATTTTGTGAGTTTTTTGTTACTAAAAATTAATTTAATGTAAAAAGTGCATATTCCTCAATAATGATTCATGTGATATTTAATGGTATTTACTTTCATAAATGTCAATTAACCTTGATGTTACTTTTGGTCAACTAGTTTTATTTCCTAATAACAATATCTTAATTATACCTCATGATGGATTAATATTGTGTCAAATTTTTTTCCTTGAAAAAACTACATTTCCATAGGTTAATTATATAATTAAAGGAATAATAGTTATTTTAGATATTTTTAATATAAAATGAAATATATATGTATTTTATTCACATCATCGTTCATTTAAATTGTTTATAATGATGGATGGTTCTCTTTTAAACAACCAAAAGGTACTTTCATGATACCCCTTTAATGAATTAGTTGAGATTTACATTGGAATAAAACCATGTTGGTTATTCCATGTGTAACCATGTTGGTTATTCCATATGTAGCTATGAGAGTTATTCCATTTGTAATAATAATGGTCACTATATATGTAAGAGTAATATTAAAACTATTCGTTACGTAATTTACACCATTGATATATGGTTTCTATATAATTATAAATATTACTTGGATGAATATTGAAATTAAATGTCTCAGACTTATTTATTCCTATGAATATTGGATTTGAAAATGTTTTATTCCTTGATTAATGATTTATAATACGTGTAATTTATGGTTATAGATTTTCACATGTTATGCTTATTCACTTTTATTATATCACAATAATCTTATTCTAATCATAATATCACTGAATAAATTTATTGATAAATGCATATGTTTACCCTTACTGAGCATTTGAGCTTACCCTTCTAATTTTTCTTATTCCCCATCTAAGAAAAAATATGTTAAACAATTTTTTTCTAGAATCATTTCATATTTAGATAACTGTAAATGTGATTGTGATGAGTTAACATATAAAATAATAAAATGGTTATATTAAGAATGATAACCACTTTAATTCATAGGTATTATTTATGTAAGATTTTTTACTAATTTTCTAAAATAATAAACAAAAAATATCCGTCAGTATATAGGTAATCCTATATTTCCTTCAGATTTTGTGTGTTTTAGAATGAAAAAAATAGGTCGCATTTATCATTTTCAAAAAAACTAATATTTTTTGTTTTTTGAAATGAATATATGAGTGAAGGTTCCAGGAATTTACAATAACAGAACACATAAAAAATAAACATATGTTATTTGACCATAAAGTTTTGGTTTTCATCTATTTAAGAAGGGGGTAATTAATTATATGAATGCAGCAGAATTCATATTGTTCAAAACATAATAATAAAATAATTTCATGAAAAAAAATTCAATAATCACTAGAAATTTAAGTAGAAGCTGTATGGGAAATTATGGATATTATTTTAAGTGGATTTATGGCATGTAATCACTCCAATAATGTGTATGTGATACATTTAACAATCTCTAAACTAGGTAAGAATAATATTTTGTCCCATTTGTTTGATCAAATAAGATGTTTAAATCCTCAAACAAATCCACAGAAAAGTATATTGGAGAAGAGAATCTGAGAGACTTTGTGTTAAGTCCCAATGTGTGAATAGAAATAATTCCAATAGGGGGTGAATTTACCTTGTTGAAATTTTTATGAAATTATTATCTATTTTAATAATTAATGAAGTGAAAAAATATAATAAAAAAAATATAAAATTTTAATTTTTTGGATATTATTGAAAATACATATACTCTTCACTCCTCTTTAATAAAGGGAGGGATGACACTCAATAACTAGAAAATCTAAAAATTTAAAAGGGATTTATATCTCTTTAAAAAAAATGTAAACCATATAGGCACAAAATAAAATATTATTTTCACACCTCATGGCTTAACAAAATCACCCAAACTTTTTCCCACCAAGATTCATAACTAAATATATTTCTTTAAATATGTTGGATGAATAAAAATTAACATTTTTCGAAATAAGTTGCAATCATTTCCAATTCCATTTAAATGAAATAGTTGAAAAATATACTTTTGAATGGGTAGTATAACCCAATGTGTACCTTTTATGGGATTTCTAACCTAACATTATTGAGAATAAAAAATATTAAAAATAACTATAAAACTAAAGAAACAAGATGAGTAAGGAAAAATATAATAAATATGGCAATAAAGTTATCTCCAGCTACAATTGAACAAACTATGGAAATATTGAAGAGATGATTAATTCAACTCCAAAGTTTATTGTATAATATAATTCAATAATATGTTCAACCTAATTACATAACTATTTCTATATAACACGCCCTATAAAGTTCCTTTATTCTCACTATATAAAATATTACTCTTTAACCTTCTTGAAGATATACATTTTTTCATATTAATTGAATGTACATGAAAAATATTATAGATTTATTATTTTTAGTGAAATATAAAATTTCAAATAGGTTTTATAATGGAAATTTTTTGAATAATTTATATAAACGTAATCATTATTAATGTCCCATGGATGATTATAATGAAACATGTGACACAATCTATCCAAATCCCAACCAATTTTAATTTTAACTCAGGTATTCCATTCCTGAAGCTTGAATATTCAACCCTTGATAAAATAATGTTACTATTTATAAAAAAATATAAATTAAATATTCTTATATAAAAAATAATTAATATTTAATTTATTAAAATATAAATCACGAAAATAAACATAATAAACTTACAATACATTGAATTATCAATGAACATGAAAAATAAGTTAAATATTTCAACTATATTTAATAATATCTTTTACATAGAAGAATTATTTAATGTAGCATTTTTTCATGTAAGAAAATAGGTTCCCGTAACAAAATATGTCTATAATAATGATTTATTGTATCCAATCAAATTACATAAGAAAATTTCATAGGTTGGGAAACTTTTGTACCAATAATATATTATGTATTAAAATTAACATGTCCAATATTCTCTAATAAATGTAAAATATCCAAAATCATCATGTAGGAAAGAATATATATCCAAAATTCCTCAAGTAACCACAAATAAAAATTTATATGTTTTTAAAAATATTTTCTATTTGATTACAAATAAATATTTTTAATTGAATGTTACTTTAAAAAACATAGATAATTCCTTCTAACAGAAGAAACAAATTTCAATGATATGAGAAAGTATTGTCATTCAATTTCAGAATATTTAGAACACTTATACTTAAAAATTAATTTTGTTTGAGTTAATAAAAACATTAAATTTTAATACAAATTTAATTAATAAAATCGATCAAGGAGACATTTAATATACCCCCTTTTGAAAACATTAAAATAATGATTATAATTTCAATAAATTTATACCATATTTTAAAATTATTGAGATGTTTCAAAAAACTACACCTTAAAAAGTATGTTCCCATTATGATTAATAAACATCACTATAAACAAATTGATCCATATATTGTTAGATAAAAATATAAATCCACCATGTGATGAATTAGAAAATTGTCTGTTAAAACATAGTGTGAAATAACTTATTAGAAATGATTTTAAAAATAATTATAGAAGAAAATAAAGTGTATTAAAACAATGATCCCCTAGAAATTTATAAGAATTAAAACAATTACCAAATGTTTATAGAAATTAATAACTATTAAAAAATGGTTTCTTGAATTATATAAATTTATGAAATTTATAATTGAAATATTAGTAAAACCCCAAACAAATATTATGTAAAGTTTAATCTCTATCATACTATGTTCAGTTTTTATTTTATAAAACATATATAATCCCAAATCCCTAGTTAAAATTTTAATAAGATGATTTTTTGTAAAAATAAGATTATGAAGAAAATATCCATTTTGAACATGAGATATAAGAAGATGATTTTTAATAGTAATAATTTTTTTCTATTGTTCATTGAAGGGTTTATAGATATTAAAATAATATTGGTATTTTCACAATAAATAAGTATCTTATAGAGTTTAAAACTAAGATCAAAAAGTTTTTTTCTAAAACATAATTATTTTAAGAAACAAGATGGAGATAATTTATATTAACCTTCTACGGTATAAAGATAAACATAATTTTTTTAATTTAATGTGAATAAATTAAACATTTTCAATGAATGTAAAAAACGCATATTGTTCTTTCTAAATCTAGCTTGTATCCACCAATATCAAAATCATAATTGGTAAAAAATTGAAAGTATTTTTAGAAATATAAAAGCACATAAGGTTAAATATTAATTTTAACTTTTCTATAAATCCTTGTAAAATTCTTTAAATGACATTATTTATCATTACTCTAAATTATGGAACACTAGAAATGCGAAACCACTAATTTTTCCCTTAATGTAGCTAGTTATATTAATCTACCAATAATACATCTATGAGATTTAATATCAATCAATTTTCCATCTTCATATAAATCTAATTATTAATTATTACTCAGGGTGGTATAAATAATTTTACATAAATTTGATCCAAATTTTTTGACCAACTATTTAGAAAATATTGATTGGTTAAAAAAATATATAATCAATTATTAAAAAAAATTCAACACTAAGTTTTTTTATAAATATCATAATACACATATGAAATCATGAAAACATTAGTTCAAAAACTTAGATTTATTTATTTTCACAAGAAGATCCAAATTTTATTCCATCATCATATATTTTTATAATGAATAACTCATCATAAAATTTCTTAATAGAAAATTTCGGATCAACCATTCACTTTTTGAAGATGCGTTTGATAATAAAATTTGATAATTTCTCATACCAAGATATAAGAGCTTGATTCAAACCATATAAACCCTTAGGGAAATTTAAAAAATGGGTATGACTATTCACAATATAAAATCTTGGGATGTATCTACAATATACTTCTTTCAAAATAAAACCATTAAAAAAAATCAATTTTTACATCAATTTTAATCAATTTAGATTAATGAAATATGGTATAAGATAATATTTTTCTAGTTTATTTCAATCATGAAACAGCTAAAAAATGTTTCTCAAAATTAATGAATTTTTCTTAAGAATATACTTTATATGTTAATTTATATTTATTTTAAATAATATTTCAATATTCAATAAATTTCTCTCTAAATATAAATTTGGTTAAACTGAAATGAGAATAATTATGTAGAGAAACCAAATTCAACACATTATTTATAATTAACCTATTTAGCTCATCATTCATAGTCGAGATCCAATTTGAATAATTTAAAACCTTTTCAACACTGATAACTTCAAAATTTGAAATGAAATCATGGTATGAAAAACTATTTGAAAGAGCGTTGTCGCACGCGCTCTCAAAAGAACTTCAAAAGTGAGTTACGTTGGATAAAACTCCAAGCACAACACTCTATGAAGCTAATGTTTAGTTTACTTGGTGTAGCATAGGGGGCTAACCAAGGTCGTCTCTCAAAGGAGGAAGTGAATTAAAACATCTTATTAGAGGTATTCTAAAAATTAAATAAAAGAGAATAAAAACACTACTAGAAAAGGATGGGGGTTGTTTATAGTTTATGAATCTAGAAGAAGTTTGCTGGAAGAAGATTGTATTTTTTTTTGTTTTTAGTTTTGAAATGAATTCCGATTAAAATAACCCAACAAGAAGATGTTTTTTTTTAGAAAATATTTTAAAAGGCGTAATCGATCTAACTCTACCTCTTCATTTACATATTAATCATTATCATTTAAATGAATATCCTCTTAATTATGATCCTCTAATTTGTTAACCCTCGAACCCTACAAGAGTTAACTTAACCACAAAGATGGAATTACTTAAACCCTAGGCTAGCTTCGGAACATGCAATCGCAGAACCCTGCTTTGATTGTTGTTCTAAGGTTAGCTTATGGTCAGTGGTTAATTAGAGCACAAATCCATTCTGGAAATGAGGATGATTTGTGTTTAGGGATTATATTTGAACTCTACAAATTTATCCCAAGTGGTCTTGTATTACCGATTAAGCTCGCACTCTCACAATTTGCACAAAATCTCGACCTCGCGTGTTTTTGTATTAATTGTTCAATTGCTTGCTTAGTTTCTTAAAATTTAAAAACATAATTCATGGATCATATTAATTGAATTACAGTAGGCTCAATGATTCAAAATAATTAAATGAAGAGGGTAGAAGATAGATCGATCACTAAAAATTACTCTTCCATGGGTGGCGTAATCATCGTAGAAGCGTTTTGCATGTGCAAAGGTTTATAATGGGTATAACCCAATATCGCTTCTACTCAAGAATTCCAGCCCCAAGAGGAAGATTAAGAGAAGAATAAATTTAAATAAAACAGAGGAAAAGATAAGAAATAAAAGAAGATAAAGAAGTTTATTACACAAACAAAACAATTACAACATGAAGGAGAGAAGGAGGCTTCGATGAGAGGATCCTTGCTTCAAGAGCTACCTCTCTTACAATGGTTGGAGAATTTGGTTGAAACCAATTCTCCTCTGCCTCCAATCTCCCAATGCACGAACCAGCCTCTCCAAATGAGAAAATCACTAATTTATAGAGTGGAGGGGAGGCTAGGTTTAAAGTGGTTTCAAGTGTGAATGCAAAATCTCGGCCAAATATTTTAATGAAACTTGCACCGCCCATTTGACCTCCAAAACGCGTGAATTGACCGGCCTTCCAGAAGGATGATTTGTGCCGCATCATGTCCCCGAGCTTTCCTCAAATTTTGGGCTCAATCCAAGCCAGTATGTAGAGGATATGGCCCAAATACAGAACCTTCTCCATTCTGGCGAGCCCAGCCCAACTTTGACTTCATGACCCAATTTCAACAACCAAATTAACTCTTTAGCTTTAGTGTAATGAATAAAAGTTGTAGATAATTAAGTTAGGAACACTGTTACAAAATTTCAAATTCAAATAATAAATATAAAAATATTTATCTTTGAAATAATACAGTGCACTATTAAGGGTAAAACTGGAATTTTCACCAAATTTTCAAATGAATGATCAAATCCCAAATATTTTATAAATAAACATATTTAACACAATGTGAGGAAATTATATCATTTATTATCAATAAAATATTCAATAAAATAGTGTTTTATCAACTCCCCCACACTTACCCTTTTGCACACCTGGGCAAAACCTCATATCAAGTAAACATCAATATCAAATCAAAACCAATTTTAAAACACATATCTTTAAGATCAATCAATTTCACACCAAGAATAAAAAAGATATCATGCCTCATAAAAAAACTTATTTCAGGTTCTCCATTTATATCATTCAATATATTTCCACTTCATTTATCCACCCATGCACAAAACACTTACCTCGCTTGAATTTTCTCTCATCACTCAAATATCAATTTTTTTGCAATGTCTTTCTCATCCAAACTCATACAAGGGTCACCATAGGCTTGATAGATTCCTACATCGCTACCCGATGTGAGTCAAGGACATATGTTTATCATGAGGACTTTTCAGGGTTGTTCTGTGGCTTTCGGTTGGTAGGATTAAGATGTGAAAAACTCTGAGGCTGAATGAGGAGGGCTTGACTCTTTTAAAGCAAAATTGCATTAATCTAATTTTCACTTAAATATGGTCTTCTCTTCAATCCCCATAGTATCAATTCAGCTCCATCATCATGAAAAGTCATGAAAGGTTTACACCATTCATCATTTCAGCATAAAAAATGTCAATCTTCTAGAACATGATTTCCTTGAAAGCTCCAGATGGGCACAACTTTCCACCTCAATTAGAAGCTCCAGAAAAGGCACAGCTTCACTTGTCATGAAAGCTCCAGAAAAGGCACAGCTTTCAATATAATGACTTTCTTTAGCAGCAAACACATCTCTTCAGAATTTAATTTTCCACCCAAAGTATCACATAATGTGGTGGCACAACACAAGACAGCTTCCCCCACACTTAAGCTCAACTAGATTATGCAATTTCACTTCAAGAGTTGGTTGGATAGGGAAAATTGGCTTGTAATGTGGCTTAACCTAACAGGCTGTGCATGGCTTCTAAGGGCTACAAGGATTAAATATTCAAGGTAGGCCATTATAAAAAAGGATTATTTGAAATAGGGGTTTTAATACCAAACAAATGCCTCAATCATTTAAACACAAGTACCTCAAACCCTCAAGTTTTGACAGGAATAGATCAAATTCTGGTTAAATCAAGTATGGTTTGGCTCTCTCAAGAAGTGAGGTGAATGTAAAGAATATGAAAATAATGGTTTAGAAGCCTCACAGGAAAGTGATTTCAAATATAAAGACAGTGAGATTGGCATGGGATTCAAAATTCAGCGTACTTTGCATGAAATTACTAAATATTTGAACTTGAAACAAAGTCATTTCAGCATTCATTTAAGCTTAGTTTCAAGGGGTAAATTGTTTCACTTATTGATATGGATTTAAAAATGGTGATGAGAATCATTTCAGCTCAAAAGTTTCAAAAACACACAGAAAATTGTAAAATAAACACACAAAATTTCAAAAACACACAATTTTTGTTTTTTTGGTTTTTTTTAACAGGAAAACAATTGAAATTACTAAACTAAAAGGTTCCCTCCCCCACACTTAAAATATTGCATTGTCCTCAATGTGAACCCGTGAGATGATATATGCACATGAAATGCAGAATTTTTAAATAGGACAAATAATATAAAAGTGAAAGGGTTAGGAACAGCCTGATGTGATCAAGTGATGATGGGGTCATGCAGTGTGATAAAATCCACTGCATCAGTAGGATGTCCCTCAATGTATCTCTTCAAACGTTGCCCATTGACTGTAAAGCTCCTTCCAGTGTCCACTTGTGTGATCTCCACTTCACCATAAGGAAAAACATTAGACACAATATAAGGACCTAACCATCTGGAACGCAACTTACCAGGCATCAACTTCAGTCGTGAACTATAGAGAAGGACTTTCTCTCCAATATGAAACTCCCTTTGTTGGATCATTTTGTCATGAGCTGCTTTTGATCTTTCCTTGTAGAGCCTTGAGTTCTCATATGATGACAGGCGAATCTCCTCAAGCTCTTGAATTTGCAACTTCCTTTGAATTCCAGCTTGGGCCAAATCCATGTTACATTTCTTTATAGCCCAATATGCCCGATGCTCGACTTCCACGGGGAGATGACACGCTTTCCCAAAAACAATCCGAAATGGGGACATACCAATGGGGGTCTTGTATGCTGTCCTATAAGCCCACAATGCATCATCCAAGCGCTTGCTCCAATCCTTCCTATTTGGCTGCACGGTTTTCTCCAAGATTTGTTTCAACTCACGATTTGAAACCTCAGCCTGGCCATTTGTTTGGGGGTGGTATGGTGTTGATGTTTTGTGTGTCACCCCATACTTCCGAAGGAGGGAAGCAAAATTCCTATTGCAAAAGTGTGTCCCTTGGTCACTGATGATGGCCTTTGGTACTCCAAACCTGCAAAAAATCTGTGCTTTGACAAAATCCACAACAACATGAGAATCGTCAGTCCTGGTGGCCTTGGCCTCCACCCATTTACTCACATAATCGACAGCAACAAGGATATACAAGAAACCAAATGAACTAGGAAAAGGTCCCATAAAATCAATTCCCCAAACGTCAAAAATCTCACAGAATAAAATGGGTTGTTGGGGCATCTCGTGTCTTCTTGAAATGTTTCCAGTGTGTTGGAAATGAGAGCATGACTTACAAAATACATGGGAATCATGGAATAAACTAGGCCAATATAATCCTGAGTCTAAAACCTTCCTAGCTGTCCGTTGGGGTCCAAAGTGTCCACCACAAGCAAGTGTATGACAGAAATGCAAAACAGACTCAAACTCATGATCGGGAACACACCTCCTAATGACTTGGTCACTACACATGCGCCAGAGGTATGGATCATCCCACACATAATACCTAGACTCACTTTTTAATTTTTGGACTTGATGCTTCTTCAAATTTACTGGGATTTCAGAGCCAACAATGTAATTAACTAAATCAGCATACCAAGGATGCTTACCTGAGATGGTATAGAGATGCTCATCGGGGAAAGTGTCCCGAAGTGGTACCTGGTCCAAGGTGTCACCCTCTAGTGTGTGAGTAAGCCTACTCATGTGGTATGCCACCAAATTCTCTGACCCCTTCTTGTCCTTTATCTCAAGGTCAAACTCTTGAAGAAGTAGCATCCAACGGATAAGTCGTGGCTTTGCATCTGGCTTCTTTAGGAGGTACCTCAAAGCTGCATGGTCAGAAAAAACAACTACTTTAGAGCCCAATAAATATGAACGAAATTTATCTAAAGCAAATATAACAGCAAGAAACTCCTTTTCTGTTGTGGTGTAGTTTGATTGGGCTGAATCTAGTGTCCTCGATGCATAGGCGATCACATGTGAACATCCCTCCACCCTCTGAGATAAGACAGCTCCAACCGCGAAGTTGGAGGCGTCACACATAAGCTCAAAAGGAATCTCCCACCGTGGGGGCTGTATGATCGGTGGAGTGGTCAGACACTTCTTTAGCTCATCAAATGATACCCTGCATGAATCATCAAAATTGAAGTCAATATCTTTTTGAAGCAATCGAGATAAGGGTAGAGCGATCTTACTAAAATCTCTGATGAAGCGTCGATAAAATCCAGCATGTCCAAGGAATGATCAAACATCACGCACACATGAAGGGTAGGGTAAGGATGAAATGATGTCTACCTTAGATCTATCAACCTCTATCCCATGTTTTGACACTACATTCCCTAAGACAATGCCATGCTCTACCATGAAATGACACTTTTCAAAGTTCAGGACTAGATTCTTCTCAATACAACGATTCAACACATTTTCCAAACTACTTAGACATTCATCAAATGAAGATCCATACACTGTAAAATCATCCATAAATACCTCCATGCAGGTCTCAATAAAATCAGAAAAAATACTCACCATGCATCTCTGGAAGGTACCTGGGGCATTGCAAAGTCCAAATGGCATCCTCCGATAGGCAAATGTCCCAAAGGGACAGGTGAATGTAGTCTTCTCCTGATCCTCCGGAGCTATAGGAACCTGAAAATATCCAGAAAATCCATCCAAGAAACAATAGTGTGTCTTCCCAGCTAGTCTCTCAAGCATCTGATCAATAAATGGGAGGGGGAAATGATCTTTGCGAGTGGAATGATTTAGTTTCCTATAATCAATACACACGCGCCAACTGTTTTGTACCCTCATTGGAACTAACTCATCTTTTTCATTTTTAACAACAGTAACACCACTTTTCTTAGGCACAACCTGAATAGGACTTACCCACTGAGAATCTGAAATGGGATAGATTATACCTGCCTCGAGCAATTTTTCAACCTCTTTTTTAACAACCTCCAGAAGGGTTGGATTGAGTCTCCTTTGTGGTTGCCTCACCGGTTTAGCTCCATCTTCCAAAAGAATCCTATGCATGCAAATGGAGGGGCTAATACCTGATATGTCAGCTAAGGTCCACCCGATTGCCCTGATGTTCTCCCTCAAAAGATTCAAAAGTTTTTCTTCATGTTCAAAAGAGAGATTGTTAGCAATGATAACAGGTAATTTTTCACCACTTAACAAGTATGAGTATTTGAGATTTGGTGGCAATGGCTTTAGTTCCAGTGATGGTGGCTGCTGAATGGATGGAAGCATGAGTGGCGTAGACATCTGTGCACAATCATACATATCATCTGAATGAGAGAACAATGCATCAAATCCATTAGAAAAATTAGCAGCCATATCATAATCAGAGTATACATGCTCAGAATTCGAATATGATTGGACAAATGAACCAATCCCAAGATCAGAAAGATCATGAATTAAAGGGGATGAAGTAGAATGAGACATCAAGTTGGACCCAATACTCATTATTTCATTAAGAAGTGAATAGTCCCCAAGAGATTGGGAATCAAAAATAGAGGGACTATCACATGGAGACTCAGAATGAGAGAGAAAGAATGCTGAGTGTTCCTCTGGTGGGTACTTCATAGAATCCAGGATTTTAAACCTCACGATTTCATCCCCGAATTCCATGGAAAGAGTACCCTCATGAACATTGATAATGGTCTTAGCAGTTTTGAGGAAGGGTCTACCAAGAATGATAGGGGCATGAGAACTTACCTGGTCATCTTCCATGTTTAGTACATAGAAATCAGCAGGGAAGATCATGTCTTTTACCTTTACCAACACATCTTCAAGGACACCAGCCGGATATGCTGTAGCTCTATTCGCTAGCTGCACCACTACCCTTGTAGGCTTGAGCTCACCAATCTGCAATGAAGAGAAAACAGAGTGAGGCATCACATTTATTGAAGCTCCTAAATCACAAAGAGCATCAGAGAAGTGAAACTCCCCTATGGTGCATGGGATGGTGAATGTCCCGGGATCCTTGCACTTTGTTGGCATTGCTAGAGTTGGTGTAATGAGTGCTGAGACATTCCTTCCAAGGTTGATCCTCTCATTTCCCTTGAGCCCTCTTCGATTGGTACAAAGTTCTTTTAAGAATTTGGCATACCTTGGGATTTGCTTAATGGCTTCGAGTAGAGGAATGTTGATCTCCACACGCTTGAATGTGTCCAAAACCTCCTTTTGCATTGCTTCTTCAGCCATCTTCTTGGTTTGAACAACCCTGTTTGGAAAAGGAAGTGGTTTAGGAGGAACATCATCAATCTTTTTCTTACCTTTATCTTTCTCCTTGGATTGTTCATCAGTTGGTATGGAATGTGGCTTCTCTGAAGTTGAGGTGAATCCCGGTGGAATGGTAGGTACAGCTGTATCGTTCATTTGCTTCCCACTTCTCAATGTTATGGCACTAACATTCCCCTTTGGATTTGGAGTGGGTTGGGAAGGTAGATTTCCAGAATTCTTACTTATAAGTTCATGGAGGGCGGTGGCAATCTGGCTCATTTGAGTCTTCAACTCCCTCAGCTCCGAACCTTGACTTTTCAGCTCATTCTGTTGATTAAGAACAATTTGTTTCAAAAGATCATCAGTGTTAGAGTCTACCTTGGGTTGGAGATTCCCTTGTTGCTGATTTGTTGATGTTTGAGCTTCAAATCTCCTTTGGGGTTGTTGGAAACCCTGTTGGTAAGGTGGAGGCTGCTGGAAGTTTTGTTGAAAGGGGGGCCTTTGTTGTTGTCCAGAGCCATACCTCATGTCTAGATGATCTTTCCACCCGTGGTTGAATGTTGGATCGAACTTCTTCTGGGGATATGGTTGTTGCTGCTGCTGCTGATATGGTCTCCCAGGGAACACTGCTGCACAATCTTCTGTTTCTTGGAGTTGTGGGCAACAGTCAGTTGGGTGGCTTGTCTCAGTGCAAATACCACAAGGCCTTGAAGGAGGAGGTAAAGATGTCTTTTGTGCCAAAGCAATCTGCCTTACCATAGTTGTCAATTCTTCTAACTTGGTATCAATCAAATGACTCTCAAGAGAAGAAGGACTTACCTGATGTACTCCCCTGACATGTAGTGTACCTCTATCGCCAAATTGTTGGGAGTTTTGGGCCATCTTGTCAATCAATGCACGTGCGGCTATTGGTGTCTTGTCCACCAATGCCCCTCCAGCTGCGGCATCCACCATGCTTCTCTCCATAGCTGTGAGTCCTTCATAGAAGTACTGAATGAGGAGTTGCTCACTGATTTGGTGATGTGGACAGCTTGCACACAACTTCTTGAATCGCTCCCAATACTCATACATGGACTCCCCTTGGGCTTGCTTGATCCCCGAGATCTCCTTACGAATGGATGTGGTCCTTGATGCTGGAAAAAATCTCTGCAAGAAAAGACGTTTCAAATCGTTCCAACAAGTTACATCTTCGGGTTGTAAATAATACATCCAATCTTTCGCAGCTCCATCAAGTGAGAATGGGAATGCTCTTAGTTTGATTTGATCTTCAGAGACATTTCTAGGTTTTAGAGTTGAGCAAACCACATTAAATTCCTTAAGGTGTTTGTTGGGATCCTCACCAGATAAGCCATGAAACTTTGGAAGAAGGTGAATTAATCCAGATTTCAATTCAAAGTCCGATTCGAGATTTGGGTATGCAATACAATTTGGTTGATAGTTAATATCAGGTGCAGCCAATTCTCGAATGGTTCTATTAAGTTCATTTCCATTATTATCAGCCATTGGTTCCTCTTTTATGTTTGAATTTGAATTGCTTCCAATTTCAATGTTCTGATATTGGAGTAATTCTCCAACTGGTTGAATGTTGAAACTTCCCGTAGACTGAGAATGTCTGATTCGTGCCCTAAGGTTGCGTTCAATCTCAGGGTCAAGATCTAAGAGATCTTCGGGATTAGTTCGTGTCATAGATCAAATAAAAATGAAAAGAAAGAAGGTGGACCATAGTAAAATAAAAATGAGAAGTTTGAGTTGATGGTCCACAAAGAAGTAGGAGAAAATAAAAGAAGAGGATGAAAAATCAGATTGGGTAAAGAAGGAAGAAAGAAGAGAGGAAAATAATAAAATGTAAAATAAAATAAATACCTCTAGTTGGTTGAAATAATTACTTGCCTCCCCGGCAACGGCGCCAATTTGAAAGAGCGTTGTCGCACGCGCTCTCAAAAGAACTTCAAAAGTGAGTTACGTTGGATAAAACTCCAAGCACAACACTCTATGAAGCTAATGTTTAGTTTACTTGGTGTAGCATAGGGGGCTAACCAAGGTCGTCTCTCAAAGGAGGAAGTGAATTAAAACATCTTATTAGAGGTATTCTAAAAATTAAATAAAAGAGAATAAAAACACTACTAGAAAAGGATGGGGGTTGTTTAGAGTTTATGAATCTAGAAGAAGTTTGCTGGAAGAAGATTGTATTTTTTTTTGTTTTTAGTTTTGAAATGAATTCCGATTAAAATAACACAACAAGAAGATGTTTTTTTTTAGAAAATATTTTAAAAGGCGTAATCGATCTAACTCTACCTCTTCATTTACATATTAATCATTATCATTTAAATGAATATCCACTTAATTATGATCCTCTAATTTGTTAACCCTCGAACCCTACAAGAGTTAACTTAACCACAAAGATGGAATTACTTAAACCCTAGGCTAGCTTCGGAACATGCAATCGCAGAACCCTGCTTTGATTGTTGTTCTAAGGTTAGCTTATGGTCAGTGGTTAATTAGAGCACAAATCCATTCTGGAAATGAGGATGAGTTGTGTTTAGGGATTATATTTGAACTCTACAAATTTATCCCAAGTGGTCTTGTATTACCGATTAAGCTCGCACTCTCACAATTTGCACAAAATCTCGACCTCGCGTGTTTTTGTATTAATTGTTCAATTGCTTGCTTAGTTTCTTAAAATTTAAAAACATAATTCATGGATCATATTAAGTGAATTACAGTAGGCTCAATGATTCAAAATAATTAAATGAAGAGGGTAGAAGATAGATCGATCACTAAAAATTACTCTTCCATGGGTGGCGTAATCATCGTAGAAGCGTTTTGCATGTGCAAAGGTTTATAATGGGTATAACCCAATATCGCTTCTACTCAAGAATTCCAGCCCCAAGAGGAAGATTAAGAGAAGAATAAATTTAAATAAAACAGAGGAAAAGATAAGAAATAAAAGAAGATAAAGAAGTTTATTACACAAACAAAACAATTACAACATGAAGGAGAGAAGGAGGCTTCGATGAGAGGATCCTTGCTTCAAGAGCTACCTCTCTTACAATGGTTGGAGAATTTGGTTGAAACCAATTCTCCTCTGCCTCCAATCTCCCAATGCACGAACCAGCCTCTCCAAATGAGAAAATCACTAATTTATAGAGTGGAGGGGAGGCTAGGTTTAAAGTGGTTTCAAGTGTGAATGCAAAATCTCGGCCAAATATTTTAATGAAACTTGAACCGCCCATTTGACCTCCAAAACGCGTGAATTGACCGGCCTTCCAGAAGGATGATTTGTGCCACATCATGTCCCCGAGCTTTCCTCAAATTTTGGGCTCAATCCAAGCCCGTATGTAGAGGATATGGCCCAAATACAGAACCTTCTCCATTCTGGCGAGCCCAGCCCAACTTTGACTTCATGGCCCAATTTCAACAACCAAATTAACTCTTTAGCTTTAGTGTCCTGAATAAAAGTTGTAGATAATTAAGTTAGGAACACTGTTACAAAATTTCAAATTCAAATAATAAATATAAAAATATTTATCTTTGAAATAATACAGTGCACTATTAAGGGTAAAACTGGAATTTTCACCAAATTTTCAAATGAATGATCAAATCCCAAATATTTTATAAATAAACATATTTAACACAATGTGAGGAAATTATATCATTTATTATCAATAAAATATTCAATAAAATAGTGTTTTATCACTATTCAATAAATATTTTAGTTTTAAAAAACTTTATTCAATATTTCCAACTACTTTATCAAGTGGAGTATCATTATCTGTTATCCAAGGCCATTTGTGAATAATTTTATATTGAGAAGGAATGTTATCCCCTAAACATGTGCATGTTTTTTATGATGTCTTTCCTCTTTATAATTAAAAGAGTTCAAATTCAACCTCATATTTATCTAAATCATCATCCCTTTAATTTATAATTTTCCATTAAAAAGAACATGATTTGATTCTTCAACAATAATTTTTCTATTTCTATAAAATCTATAATTGGTTCAATTATTATTGTTTCTTGAAGAAAAACTTCATTAATTATATTGACAAACTTATCTAAAAAATAATTTATATGTTGGATAAATACATTAAAACTAACAAGTATAAAATAAAATATTTTTCGATTTATTTCCTTCAAAAGTACATATAGTGTTTTCTTTGAAAAATTTAAAATATGTAACAAACATACACAATGTTTTAGATGAATTCTAATTAAAATAATAACGATCATATCTACTATATTCATCATTAATGTTTTGAAAATAACTTTTTAGACAATACCAAGTATGTTTTATTGGCCCAAAAAGAGCTATATATTTGAGATCAAAATGAATTATACTTTTTACCTCTTAAATAGTTTTTAAAGAGTCTCTTTGTTATTTACCTTTTAAATAAGATTAAAATATGAAGGTTTTTTCCAGGTTTTTACTCAGGTGTGTATTTAATGTAGTGTTAATTAGAAATTTTTTGTCAACCATAAAGTTACAATGTTTATTCTCTTGGGAAACAATTATTATATTATATTTAAATTTACACATTTATCATTTTTATCACCCAGTTTAAGAAAAAAAATCTTATAAATGATGTATTTTTGGATTATATAAAACAAATTATTTTTAAAAAAAATGATACAATTAGTATTTTGAAATTTAAAATTCCTTCAAGGATCATATAAATATGAAATAATTATCATGTTATGTTAAAAAAGTTGTAAATTATACCTTATAAATAAAAATAGAGTTTTAAGCCCCATCATCACCAAATCTGTTTACCTTTAATTTAGAATTACAACCAAAGTTAACAATACCATCATCACACTTATTTAATGATATAAAATTTGAAAAATTCTTATTAAGGTGTCTAGAACATCTACTATTGATGTACCAAGTACCATTCATAGCACTTCCAATAAACACGTTCTATACAGATAAATTTATTCATTCTTCAGTACCCATAAAATCATTGGTTATATAGGATTAGTATACAAGTTCTTGGGAAACCAAAATAATTTAAAACACTTATTTATAGGTAGTCTAGATGACAATATTTTGGAATAAAAAATTTTTATATCTCAAATATTTTGTTAATTTTAATGAACACTCATTTTCACGATGACCATTCATCTGAAATTTAAAACAAGTAACAATTATAAAACTTCATATTTAGTTCATAAGAAATAAATTATTGTATAAATTTTTAAAATAGTTAGCATATTGAAGACTATTTATATTTTTATTTATTTGGTTCAAACACAATATTTTATCAGTTTTCTTTTTAATAAAAAAAATGAAAAAAAATTAATTCAAATTTGAAAATTTTAATTTATGTTTTCCATTCTATTCAAGAAAATCATTAAAACAACTCACTTTGACATAATTGGATTTAAACAATAAAATAAATTTTTATACTATTTTCATCGAATGGTTTTTCAATTTTAACATATGAAAATCTCAATTCCTTATATGTAGAGTGTAAATAAACTCGAGTACCTCTAGAAGAAAATTAATGTTCAACCATATGTTATTCTTTAAAATCTAATGAAATTCTATGATGATATTTAATTTCAGAAATAATACCCTTATATTTTATTTTATGAAATTTATAGAGACTAGTGAAAGTATCAATTGTTTTGATTAATATATCATTTTCATTGAGAAATTCATTAATTGTAGGATCATAATCGTATTTAGAATAAGAATAGTGAAGGAATTATCATGAAAAATCAAATTTATTGTGATTTAGAAAATATTTTTTATTCTAGTGTAGACCCCAGGTTGTCTCTCAAGGAGCTTTAGTGGTTTAATAGTGTGAGTTTTTAATAATAAGAAAAAAATACGGGGTGGTTTGAAATCATTTTTAATAAAATTACTATATTTAAAGAGATTAATAGTTGATAAATAAAAGAATTATTTTATAATTATGATATAATGATATCAATTCATATTCACTACACATATTGGATAGTTTATTGTTCGAGAAATTTCACATGGTTTTTTTTAATTCTTTAGTTGAGGGTTGTTAAGATCTTTATTCTCCTCATGCCTCTCAAAACATTGCACAATGTACCATCCATTGACACAAAAATCATGTTGTCAAGGCTTAGGTGGAACTCTTTAATTATTGATCCCCTTATGATGATTAGGGCCTTCATAACTTTTGGTATTATGAGATAACTACTTTGGGTCTCCAAAATAATATAGCTTTTCATCCTGCCTGATCTTACAAATGGGGAGCCTATAGTTCCATTTTATAGGAAAATGGGAATGTGGTTTTGAGCACATAGATTTCTTAAAAGCACTTGTCACATGGATTTCGTCCTCCAGAAAGAATTATATCGCTTGGTAGAATGTAATAAAGTTATATACCCACCACTTTTATGTATCCACTGAATGTTTGGATCAATTTAGACAACTAGAGTCCGATATATGGACAGATTACAGGACACTACTTTTGAATTCGTGTAGATTCGGTGTGATAGATGGAGCATGTTTGTTGGGACAACAGATGGCCAAATGGGTATTAAGTTTCATCAGATGAAATATAGCCCAACAATGTTGGACCATCCCACAAAATGTCGTCCCATTTGGATTCATGGTTTAGGATCAGTGTGCGGATGAGTCCAGGTGTGCATGGATCTTGCACAGTTTGGCCCATTTTTCTTGGACATCACCATTGATCCTCCAAATCACCTCCTACTGCAATGGAATCATCAAAACAAGTAACATTTCCCTTTTTAATATTGATAAACCTAAAATCAAGGATTTAAACATGGAATGTAATTTTTCATTATTTTTATAAATTTCAATAAAAAAATGTCTAGCACAATGGCGTAAGGGAGAAAATGAAATAATAAACCGCGATGCGATCACACACCCACACCTATACATTTTAACTTTTGGGAAAAGTCATAATTCCAAAAAATTATGCATGTAGATATTTCAACCTTCATAAATATTTAACATTAAATTAAAATTTAATTCTTGATATAACTATGATTAAATAAAAAATCACACCGAGGAGTTATTCTAAATGATCATTGAAAAATACATGTCAAAAATTATATTGAAATTAAATTCCAAGAGATTTATGATACCAATAAAATAAAATAATTAAAATGTTAATCATATCACTAATTCTCCACATGTGTGAGTGAAAACCATTTCATGCAATTATTTCCACTTTTTATTGAGTAAATATAAGTTAATATAATAATTTTCTACTTATAAGATCCTTTACCTCAAACATTCCCCACATCCTTTGAAATCAAATTTCAAGACCCACTTACTTAAGCATTCCTATAAGTCAAAACATAATCTTATGACCTAGATATCCCAATATTTTTTACATTTATTCACTCCCCTCATTTATTGATTTTTCAAAAGTTTCAGTTGGAATAAATCTCACACTTTTTTCCCATCCCATATTTGATCTCCTAATGACACTAATTGTAATAGTTATAATAAGATCAAAGGTCGATGAATGTGGTTTTTGACCTGCCCAATATAAAACCCTTTTTATTTATTTTTATTCATTTTTAGGGTGTAACACAATCAGATAACAGGTACACACACATAGGTCAATCTGGTACAGTAATGAAATTGATCGGATACGGAACAAACAAATGGAAAAATGAGTTTGGAAAGAAGATAAAAATAAACCTAACTCATATTTACCTTCCACTAAGTATTAAATTAGCACACATCAGGGTTAGGTGAAAAAACATTATGGAGAGATTAAGTGACACAATTTTCCTTCAAAATATTCACAAAAAGGGAACCATTGTTTGTAACGGTTTCAAAATTATACAACCATTTATATCATTGAAAAAGAACTAAATTTCAAAAGAAAGCCACACCATAGTATTGAATTCTTGATGAAATGCACATTTCATCATTTTTTTTAAATGTTAAAATAAAATTGCATACAAACATTGCACATGAATTTTCAATAACATCTATGATTAAAGGGGAATAATTTTCCATGATAAACTATGACTAAAAGAAGAAATATTCCACAATAAAGGTGAGTGGAAGAGAATGTGGGGAAATTAAAAATACTATTCAGCATTCCTAAAAAGAAAAAAATAAAAAAGATGATGACAATTCCTAAATAACCCAATAATATACCCATCCCCCACCTTAAGTATGCAGTGTGATCACTGTAAAAATTGAATGCATGAAGGAAGGATAAAACTTGGTGGGTGTCATTCATAGACTACTTCTCGAACTTAGAGTTCCTCCATCAGGGACTTCAGATGGGTTTCTTGGAATTGCATTAGTCACTGCCCATAAATGTAAAGGTATGATTGGATTCTTCATTTTGAACCTGGACAACACCAAATAGATAGATATTAGTAATAGTCTATGGTCTAACCCAATAGTAATGAAGATTACCTAGATGCAACTTCAGAATTGAATTATAGAGGAGGACTTTCTTCCTAATGTGGAACAAACGATGAAGGATGAGACGGTCATGGGAAGCCTTGGTTTACTCCTTATAAATCCTAGAGTTCTCATATGCATCTCTTCTCATTACCTCCATCTCCGAAATTTGCAGCTTCATTTGAGCACCTACACCAGAAATATTAGAGTTTCATTGTTTGATAACTGGTAGGCCTGGTGCTAAATCTCAACAGGCATGTGACAGCTCTTTAAAAATACAAGCTAATAGGGTGACATTCCAATGGTTGTTTTGAAAGCAGGACGATATGCCCCTAATGAATCATCAAGTCGAAGACTACAATATTTTCTATTGGGTTGAACCATTTTTTCAAGAATCTATTTTACATATCTATTTGACACCTCGACATGTCCTTTGGTCTATGGGTGATATGCACCAGTCACTCTATGACTGACCCCATACCGATGAAAAAGTGATTTCATTGTTCATTTGCATAAATGAGAACCCTGGTTACTGATGATGAACCTAGGTAATCCAAACTTACAGAAAATTTGGGTTCTCAAAAATTCTACGACTACTTTAGAATCATCATTCCTTTTGCCTCATGCCTCTACCTATTTGGAAACCTAATTCACTACCAAAATTATGTACTTGTTACCAAATGAATTGGGTAATGGTTCTATAAATTCAATGCCCCAAACATAAAAAATGTCATGGAAGAGCAATGGTTTTTGTGGAATCACATTTCTTTTAGAGACATTCCCCATTCATTGATAGTGAGGAAAAGATTTACAGAAGTCATGGGCAATACGAAATAATGTGGGCAAAAAGAGACCAGAATCGAGGACCTTGTGAGTAGTTCATTGGGGACCAAAGAAGCCCCAAAAAGAAAGAGTGTGGTAGAACCTAAGGATGAACTGAAACTCATTATTAGGAACACAATGTCTGAGTACTTGACACCTACAGGTGTGCCAAAGGTAGGGTTCATCCCAAATTTACCAAGGGGGCTCATGTTTTAGACGGTCGGCCTGGTTTTTGTTGTAATCAATAGGAATGAAAGATGAGTGAAATACCATGGATTGGTGGATCCTACTGATATGGTCAGCCACCACATTCTCTGCTCCATTTTTATCTCTAATTTCTAGATTGAATTTATGATGGGGGAGAATCTAGTGAATGAGGCTAGGTTTGGCTTCTGGATTCTTATGGAGCGTCCGGAGGGCAACATGGTCAGAGAATTCAATGACATTGGACCCTAAAATATATGACCAAAATTTATCCAAGGAAAACACTATGGAAAGGATTTATTTTTCAGTTGTGGTTCAGTTTTCTTGGGTAGGGTCCAAAGTACATGAGGCATAGGTAATTACATGTGGATCTCGATCGACCCTTTGTGACAAGACTTCCCCAATTGTATAGTTAGAGGCATCACACATGAGCTCAAATGGTAAATCCCACTGAGGTAGTTGGATTACCGGGGGTTAGGTGACACTCTATTTTAACTTATTAAAATCTTCCTCACATTCATTATCAAAAACACATTCTTTTTCTTTTTTGGAGTAACAGGGATAGTGGGAATGCAATATTACTATGTTCATGAAGGAAACGATGGTAAAATCTTGAATGACCTAGGAAAGAACACACATCCTATACATGTTTGGGGAATGGTAAAGATGAAATGACATCTACTTTTGATTTATCTACTTGAATACCATCCCCAGAAATAACATGCCCCAAAAATATACCTTGTCACACCATGAGATAAAATTTCTCCTAATTTAATACAAGATTATTTTCAATAAAATGTCGTAAGACTAAACCAATACTTTTCAAACATTCATCAAAATAGGAGACATAAAAAGTTAAATAATCCATGAAAACTTCCATGAAATTCTCCATGTAATAAAAAAGAATACTAACTATAAATTGCTGTAAAGTACCTATAGAATTTTACAGACCAAATGGAATCCTCCTATATGAAAATGTGCCAAAGGGGAAAGTAAAGGTTGCCTTTTCCTTACCCTTGGGGGAAATATGAATATGAAAATATTAAGAATACCTATCAAGGAAAGGGTAGTGGGACATACCCACTAGCCTCTCTAGGATTTGGTCAAAAAATGGAAAAGGGAAATAGTATTTCCTAGTGTGTTGGTTTATTCGATTATAGTCTATGAAGACACACCAACTATTATGCAAATGAGTTGGAACCAATTCATTATTTTCATTTTTTATTACTGTATGTCCAGTTTTTTAGGAACTACTTGAATGATAATAGCCAATTGGAAATAAGTGTTGGGGTAAATGATTCCAAAAAACAATAATTTTGTTACCTCCTTTTTCACAAATTCTAGGAGGTTTGGGTTCAGTCGATGTCTTTCCTACCTCATTGGATTTGCCTCATCATTTAATAAAATATGATGTGTACAAAATTGATGTGATAATACCAGGAATGTCAGAAAGTGTCCATCCCAAAGCATGTCTATACTCCCTCAAAAGTTCAAGAAGTTTCAATTCATGCTATGGAGGGAGTGAACTAGAAATGATGAGAGACATCTTGTTTCCATTATCAAGATATGAATATTTTTAATCTTGAGGTAGTTGGTTTAATTCCAACTCATGGGGATTTTGGAATTATGGGAGTGTGTGTGAAAGTGAGAGGTCACTAATCTCATCTAACTGCTAAACGATATAATCCTCAAATGATGAATGAAAATTTAGAAGCTTAGTAGTATCATTGATGGTCATTAGATCCTCAAAGTTCAATAAATCATTAATCAATGAACATGCATGAAACTTTTCTAGACCACTATAACAATAAATGCATAAATAATTTCCAAGCATTTACATCAATGATGAAAAACAAGAAAGGGGATCAGGGGAATGAAATGATGTTTTTTCAAGGGAAGGGAGTACATTTATATAATTAATAGATAGAGAGGAATGTTCTTCTGAGGGGTGCTTCATGGCATCAAGGATATTGATGTGGACAATGTCACCAACAAAACTCTATAGATAGTGTACCTTTGTGGAAATTAATTATGGTTTTGGTGGGTCTCAAGAAGGGTCTCTACAATATAATTGGGGCACGTCCATTCATCACACCATCCATTATTTTAAGCACATAAAAGTCAGTGTGAGAAATTAAAATTTTAACCCTCACAAGAATATCCTCTAACACATTATAGGGGAGTACGGTACTCCGGTTTTCTAGTTGAACAATAATTTCAGTGGGTTTCATTTCCACAACATGAAATTTATATTAAATGGAGAGAGGTATCACATTTATAGAATCACCTAAATCAAGAGTAGAATTAGAAAAATAATACCCCTTATGGTGCACAGAATTTAGAATATTCCAGGATTATTTCACTTGGTGGAAAGTGATGTCTCAATCAATGCTGAAACATTCCTCCCCAAGCTCACCTTATCGTCACCTTGAAGTCACCTTTGGTGTGTACACATCTCCTTTAGAATCTTGCAATATCTTATAATTTTTTTAACATCATAAATCAAGGGAATTTTTACCAGCACTTTTTTAAAGTCTTAAAAATTTCCTTATCGAGTTCAGTTTCCTTTTGTTTTTTAGGTTGGGTGTCCCTTTGTGGAAATGGAAGAGGGATTTTTCGGCTAGGTGACTCATCAATAGAAAATATATTCCCTTTTGAGGGTATTATCCCAGGACAAGGTAATACCTCATTTGGAGAATTTCAAGTAGTTGGGATGGTGGTTTCCTTTTGAGGGGATGAATTTAGTGGAGGGGTCATTTGGATTTATAGTTTTTTCCACTCTGAATGGTGATGGCGCTGACATTTCATTTATCTCTAGGGTTAAATACTGGTTGATAAGTTATTTTAACCAACCCATGGCTCCGGATTTCCCCACCGAGTTAGAAAGTTGGCCTAATTGGGTTTTTAGGTCTTGTATGGAAGCTTGGGTGGTTTATTATAATTGCATATTGTTGGAAGGTATTTGTTTCATCATGTCCTCTAAGCTAGGCTCATGTTTCAGAGGGATTTTTTGGAATGAAATTTGTTGTGGTTTAGGATTTCTTGGTGGTGGTGGTTGAATACTCGACCCCGGTTGGTTCCATGGTTGTTGAGGTTGGTTTGAATACCACATTTCCTATAGTATTGTATTTCATTCCACCCAGGATTGGATGGATAATATGGTTCTTTCCTAAAAGGGTTGGTTATAGGGGAGACCTGGAAATATTTCCTCACAACTCTCAAAAGTTTCTCTTAATTGGGGGCATTGTTCAAAGTAGTGGGTGTCAGAAAAACACATACCACTATGGATGGGAGGAGGAGATCCCTTGGGAAAGATAAAGTTTTTGAAGAAGGGTACATACCTCTTTGAACTTCGTGTCCACCTACCTCTCAAATTCAGTAATTTTTACCTCATGGATAGCCCGAATGGGTATATTAGACCTTGAACCAATTTTTTGAGTGTTTTGTGCCATGTTCTCAATTATGGTCCTTGCAACGATTGGGGTTTTTCCAACTTGCACACCACCTGCATCATCATCAATAATATTTCGGTCAATATTAGTTAAACATTCACAAAAATACTGAATTAAAAGTTGATCATTTATTTGGTGGTGTGGACAGCTTGAACAAAATCTTTTGAAGTGTTACCAATATTCATCTAATGTTTTCCCTTGAGATTTTATTATACCACATACTTATTTTCTTATAGTTTTAGTTCAAGAGGTTGGGAAATATTTGTAATCAAAAAGGTGTTTCATGTCCACCCAGCCTCTAATTGGTGAATTGACATAGTAAAGCCAGTCTTTTGTAGTGTCTTCCAATAAAAATGGGAATTCTATGAGCTTTAAATGTTCTTCAGGCACATGTTCTAGATTTAATGTAGAACAAACAGTATGAAATTCTTTAAGAAGCTTGTGTGGATCTTCTCCAGTAATTCCATGGAATCTTGGTAATAAATGAATTAAACTAGGTTTTTGTTTAAAATTGGGTGCCTCACCTTGAATTTGAATGTAAGTGGGTTGGATATTAACATATCATGAGGTTAATTATTTCAGTGTTATATTTTTTCAGCCATTTTAAATAATTTAATTTCAGGTTCTAATTTGGTTCCCAAATAATATGGGTTTAGAAAAGTCTCGAGTTGTGATGTGTCCTCTTTTAAAGGGTTGTCTTGTGCATCTCAGGGTTGCTGATGTAAGATCTTCTCTAGTTTAGGTTCGAAAGGTAGTAATTCACCCCGAGAAGAATGTGTCCTACAAAAAAACCTATAGAATAAATAAATCAGAACATAAATGTATATGTAAAGATAGAAGTTAAAACAAATAAACATTCACTAAAATTACAAAAATCTCATAAAAACGCACTAAAACCAAAGCTCTCCCTGAAAACGACGCCAAAATTTGAACATGTTGTCATGAAACATCAAATTGATAGTGATTTGAAAAATATTTTTTATTTTAGGGTCGACCCTACGTCATCTATCATGGGGAATTGATGGTTTTATTATGTGAATTTTTTATTAGAAGAACAAAAGTGGGTGTGGGTTGAAATCAGTTTTATGGAAATTACTTGATTTAAAGAGTTTAAAAGTAGATAAATAAAATCTGTGTTTTAGAATTATGAGATAAGGAGATCACTTCAAGTTCGCTACAAATATTGAATAGTTCATTGTTATAAAAATTTCACATGGTTTTGTTTAATACTTTGGTTTATGGTTTTCAAGATCTTGATTCCCCTTTTGCCTCTCAAAACGTTGCACAAAGTGCCAACCCTTGACACAAAAATAGTGTTGTAAAGGTTTAGACTTCAAGAACATATTAATAAAAACCAAAATATACTAATATATTTTGTATGTGTGGGAGAAATAGGATCCCTATGTTTCCCAATCAGAACAACCCATGTTTCCCACATGAAATTTCAACCCAATCAGTGTTGAAATGATAAGCGGTTCACTTAATTAAACCCTAGAAATTAATTCAGAGGAAAACTTTTTTTATATAAAACATAAGTGAAATAATCCACACACAAATTACAAAAAACTAGTAGTGTATCAAGTGACATAAATGCCTCCCATGTATCTGTAGCTCCCTCTAAATGATCATCCACCATTTAGCTCACCATCTATAGGAGGAGAAGGCTCGGATGGAACTCCTTCTTCATTATTGAATGGGAGCCCAAGGTGCCATTTTATTGGAAAATGGGATGGTGGTTTTGAGCACATAGATTTCGTAAAACTACTTTTCATAAGGGTTTTGACCTCTATATAGCTTTATCTCACTTTTGAGAAAGCAAAAAAGTTATAGACTCACCTCTTGGATGTCCCCATCATATTTTTTCCATAATTTGGACAGCTAGAGCCTGAGATATGGACCAATCACACATATCACTTTTGGCTTCGTGCAGATTCGGTGTGGTGGATAGATCAGGTCGATTGGGCCAACAGATGGCTGAATGAGTCTTGGGTTCCTTAAGATGAAATATATCCCAATTGGGCCCATTTTTATTGGACATCATCATGGGTCCTCTAAATCACCTCCTCTTATAGTGGAATCATCAAAAAAAGTAACATTGAAATTTTTAATAGTAATATATACAAAATAAATGATTCAAACATGGAATAAATTTTATATTATTTTTATAATTTTCAATATAAAATAAGTTTAGCATAGTGGTGTAAGTGTGAAACTGAAACATTGAATCGCGGTACGATCAAATAGAAGGAATATTTACTTACCAATTTATCTAAAGCTATAAACCAATAATTTGATGATTTATTTTAACATTGTATTTAACAATTGAGTCATCCATCTTGTTGCCGAATATTTCTACACATTTTTGTACTGTATATGTATATATTTTTTCATTTATTAATGTTTTGAAATTAGGATTGATGTCCTATCTTCACAACATTTATAAAAATTAACTTCTTCATCATTACTCTTACATTTCCTCTTCTCCATGAATACTTATATTGTGAATCCCTTCATATTTCTTCTTGAATAAATATTCTTTTTTAGATTTTGATATTATCCCTTTTATATAATAAAATCATCATTCCTATCACTGCATTCCAATTAAGAATCCACATAGAATGTAAAAAAATTTGATCTAGAAACGATTCCTTTAATCATTTTATTTTCTTCATCTCTAATGTTTTTCAATTAAAATTTTTACTATAACAAGGTACCAATAATATAAAAACTTTTTTGTTAACTTAAATTAGTACATTTATTAGTATCTACTTTTTAATATACCACTTCCTTGGTTGTTTTGGGATAACACTTTAAACTATAATTGGATTGTCAACTGTTTCTCTTGAATAATTAAAACAATTTATAATGAATTTAAATATATGAAACATTTGATTTATAGTTTCATCATAAAAAATTGTATATTATAGTTACTCAAAACATATCACCCCAAAATTAGTTATTATAACCTTATCCATGATAAGATGTGTGTCTTTCATACATTTACAAATCGTGTATATAGATTTACATAGAGATATATGACTATAAATATTATAATTTATTTCATAATATAAGATATTAACCACCTCATAATTCAATACATATAATACCACATCACAACCAATGAATTCATCATGATCAAATTTAGTTAATTTGTTTGTTATTAAAATGTTAATCCAATGATCAACGATAAACTATTTAAGGAAGGATTTCATCTAAGATCTCCAATTTCCATAGTTAGTTACCTCAAAATAATACGATCTATGAGGAACCCATACATCAATTAAACATGTTCATTCTATCTCAAATAGATCATTTCAATTGATAGTTTTGTCAATTATTTATTAGAATTGATAAAAATATAAAAACAATTTCTAGGGATAATGCTTGAATACTATTTTTTAGACACCAATGCTAGAAAAAAAATGGTCAAAGAGGGTCAATTGAACCATTTTATTTTTTTGTAATATTATTGTAATAGTAAATACTAAATGTAATAGAAAAATAAAAGGAAATATATATAGTGATTTCTATAAATGTTTATATCTAAATGAACCTATATATATTATTTACCTCTCTTAATCCTAGAGAGATTTGGGACCCACTAAATTAGGGATCTCTATGTTTGGAAGTAAATACAAATGTCAGGAACCAATATGGGCATCCATCCAACACAACACCTGACCATAATTTTTCATGCACTAAATGGTTTTCCCAATCCACATGGGCAGAAAACTAGGGCCTAGTAATCTAAAAACACCATTATCAATGATTTCACCCAATTGAATCATCCAAAAAATCGAAGAAAAGAGTCACTACCACAAGTGAAAAAACATCAAAATAAAATTAAATAATTGTGAGACATTTAAGAGGTATGTTTATACATAACATGACACATTTTACAACCTGACCAAAAAAACAAGAATCTATAAAAAATGTAAATAACCAAAAATTTGAATACTAGAATCCACATGGAATGAGGGATGACACCAACCATGAGACCACAATCAACACCTTCTAGAAGAAGATTCCCCTAGAATGGGTGTCGACATCCACTCGCATAGTAGGTATTTTCTTTACATAAATGAGACAATTCAAGATCAATTTATACCAATTGGGTATATGTATGGTGTGATCCTACATTCCCAGTAGTATACCACCAAGTGTTCCAAGAATATCCTTTATTAGGTAAATAAAAATTCGAGTTTTTACAGAATGGATTTGTTGTTATAATTCATGTCATTTAATAAGATAAAATTGTTGAGTTTTCAATTCTATATTTCAAATTTATATTAGTTTATTTTTTTAAATCACAAACACATTCTTTATACTTATTTAATAAATCTATATGTTCAAATTCCTTTAATTTTTTTATAAATAATTATATGCTTCCATAAATAGAATAAGTTATTAGGTATTGCGAGTATAAATTTTATATTGTTTATTACGATTGTCAAAATAGGATTGTGTCTGATAAACATCTGAAAAACATTTATTAGATCAGATGTAAAACATTGTTTCTTGTAATTCACAATAAAAGATCATATTAATCGGAGTAGTACTGGTACCGATAACTTCAGAACAACCATCATGGAGGTTATCATATTGGAATTTTATTACGAGTCTATTGTAATGACTATTTTTATTATCTGTATATCAAAATAATATTTCTATAGTAAGGATCATCCTTTTCAATGTAATTTTTTAAATTAATATGACTTCGTACATTCAGTTTTGCTAGATCATAATGAGCTATTATGTGCCAGGTTTCTAATTCATTGCAAAAATCTTAGTTACATATGTCTATTGATAGAAAAATATGAGAATTGGTAATTTTCCTGTAAATACAATGTCATTTTAAGATTTTGTAGTGGTTTATTACATTCTCGCTCAAATTTTTATGAAGATTACTTTGTGTGAACATCTTATTCATTTTCTATTTTAATTAATTTGAGAGAGTATTCTTTTGTAAAACTTGTTTGATTGTCTCCCATATATTTTTTTAATTGTGATTAAATCATATCATTATAACTATCAAGTGATTCCAGGTATAGGAAGACAAGGAATAAAATCCATCTGATTAAAGTCTATTAAGGCTGTGTAAGTAGAAAATATGATCTTCATATCAAGGGATTCAGGGGATAGAAAGATAAATCAACTCTGATCATCGTATCAAGGGATTTACTTTTAACAGAAAGACATAATTTCATGTAATTATAAAACAATGGACACCTTTTTTCTGGGTTATAGACTAATTTTCTCTTATGGATAAAATATGTTTATTATTTTAAAAGGTTATAATTCATTCTTATATTTGTAAGATATTATAATACTTCTTGCTTACAAGTTTTATTTTCTATTTCATTGATAATAGAAAGTGAAACATTGTATTCATCATTCTATTCTATTTATTTTATCTATACTATTCTGATTATGATAAACAAACTCTGATTAATTGAATACACAATGATTCTGATCATTTAAATTATGAATAAATCTTATTATTTATGATTACTAGAATATGAATTTGTTCATTGAATTGAAAACTGATTAAGATTATTGTACCCAAATAGATTTTAATGTTATTTAGTATAAACATCTTAAATAATTTTTTAAAACTAAAATATACCCACCCTCTTGTAAGTATAGCTATCAGTAGATAATATTTTTTGTCCAAAAATTGGTATTATAACCTTGTTAATATCCTTATTAATTTGTTGTCCATCAATTAAATTAATTTTCGTCTTTCTACATATTATATCATTTGAAAGTTCATTAATCTTTTAATATATACATTGTATTTATAATACATATTAAAATAACATGTTTTTGGAAAAGAATTTTCTTCATATTAAGATGTAAGGTCTAAATGTTGGTTCAATTGGTAACTTGAGTCACAACAAACCAATTTTCTTTAGTGGGTATGAATATGAGTACAAGAAATATAAGATGAATATTTCATTATCAACATTGTGGTTTGTAATTTTTTCAAGCTTACCGAAGATTATAAAATTTCTAAAAATGTTGTTACAACCATTACTCTTCTTGATTAATAAGAATATTAGTTAAAATAAAAAGAAATAAAATATTTGTTTTGTTCAAGGATAAGAAGAATATATATTCAAATGGCATCATGTGAAGCTGGTTATATTATCTAGAAAAATCTTGAGGTCACACAATTTGTTATATCAAATGTTATTGAGATAAGAATAACTATGTTAATAATAGATTATCAAGAATTTGATTTTCTACATTGTGAATCATTTTTTATGATGTAATAAAGATTCATGACAATAGTTAATAGTTTATTGGCTATTGGTGAAAAAGGATTTGATGATGAAACTCTTGTTGAGAAAATAATTTATATTATACTCAATGAGTGGAAATCTAAAAGAATTTATATTGATGAGACTAGAAAGTTAAATTACTTTACACTAGATGATTTAATTGGAACCCTTATGAAAAATTATAGAAGATTAAAAATATATGTGGTCAAAAAGAGATAGAAAAATAGTGGAGTTTCTTTTCCCACTACTAACATACCACCTAATGCTAAATATTATGATAGAATTATTAAATCATAAATAAAGAATAATGTTATTTCTAAATCAGATATAAGTACATTTGAATATTCTAAAAATGAATTGGAAAATATCTACAAAACAATGAAGATGATTATTGTAAATATGGTTTTTAATTTTCATTACAAGGAAGGTAATAAGGAAATAAGTGACAATAAAGATGAAGTTACATTCTATGAATGTATAAAATATGAAAAACATCAGACTAGATTGTCCAAATCTATAGAGAAAGGATAGAAAATAAAACAATTTAGAAAAGAATTATAAGAGATATTAAAAATCTATGGGAATGAATGTTTTTAAGGTTGCAAACACATAGAGTGCCAGTGGAGGTGATTCAAGTGAAAAATAATCTGATAATGAATGTTTCGAACAGAGGAACTTATAAAGTATTTATAAAGTAACACAAGTAAATAAATGTTGTATATAAAAGGTATGAACAACTAAGAATTTGTCAACTATTTATCTCACTGAAAACTATCCTGATGAGAAGTATTTAATATCTTGAAAAGAATAATATTCCCCAGCTATCGTTGATAGTTACATACCCTCTTATGATGAATTTTCTTATTTTTTTATCTTTTAGAGAATGAGAATTAAAAAATGTGAAAAAAACATTATAATGATAGAGGAAAACATGCTAAGGATAAATCAAGAATAGATTATTTAGAAAATTAAATATCAAATTGTTCTGAATATATTTATAATTATAATTCTGAAAAAGATACTTTTTCTAAAGATTTAGAAAATATAGTTTTTGAGAATACTATCCTACAAATTTGTTTTGAAAAACATTATTCTAAAACTAATAGTTGCAGGGATAAGAATTTAGCTGTAAAAATAAAACATAAAATATAAATTTTGAGAAAAAATTCATAAATCTTTGACACTATAAATGATTATTTTAATAAAATATAAAAATACATCTAGCCTCATGGTAATGGTTTGGGAATGGGTTATACCATTAAAAAACTTATTTTAGTAACTATTTATTTGTTCCTAAATGTGAACCTTTTTTAACCATGTTTTCAAGAGTGACCATTGGAAAAATAATTTTTCATTAAATAATATTCAACTAATAGTTCTTCAAAAATCCTATTTTTATAATCAAATATGGATTCCTATAGTTTTACATTCTGACATTTTCAAACCCCAGAATGATTGGGTTTCAAAAGCCAATTTTTTGGTTTTTAGGAAAACAACGATAGTACGAGAAACAAGAAAACATGGTTTATGGATATTAGATGTTATAGAAATATGAATGGTTATAAATAATTTTTTTGAAAATATTATCAAGTTTAAATTTCTAAAATTCACTTTAAGATATAATTCTCAAGGAGAGATTATCGATATAGGTTATATTGTTTATATTGGAAAATCATTAATTACAATTGTTTTGTTTGTTAAATGTATTAACCAATACCTTTAATAATAAGTATATTATTTCATCAAGGATACAATGTGAAAATTAGGAATGATAATTATTTAGTACATAGTTCTAAGGATTAATTTATTATTTTTTCCAATCAATATGAGAATGTTTACATTCTTAACATAAAATATATAAGGAGATTTATCATACCTTTCCATAGTGAAATGGAAAATAATTATTTGTAATAGAATAGAGGTTAAAAAACTGTAAACTTAAAAAAATATCTATTTTGACTAAAAAATAACCATTAAGGATCTACCAGAACATATGTTTAATTCATCAAAATTCTGCGGCCCTTGTCAATTTGTTAAGAAAATTAATTAAAGTTTTTAATATATTAGTTAAGTATCATCTTGTAATGTTTTTATAGTTAGTTAAAATGGAATTATTTTGAAACTTTTTTTTAGTAATAAAGGTATTGAAAATAACTATTTTTCCATGACATCCTTAAAAAAATGGGGTAGTTTGAATAAGAAATAGAATTCATCAAGAAATAACATAAACCATTTTGAGTGAATACATAATTTTAAGAACATTTTTATGATGAAGTAGTTATTAATTTCTTCTATACTATAAATCATGTTTCGATCAGACCTTTTCAAAATAAAACTGCTAACATGTTGTGGACAAGAAGAAAGTCAAATGTTTCTTACTTCATAGTTTTTGGTTGTTATGTATTCATTTAGAACACTAAATATAATTAAAAAAATAACCCAAATTAAATGAAGGAATATTTTTTTGGTTATTCCACTTATTTTAAGGAATATAGAGTTTTAATAAAAATTATTGTACACTCTGATTAATCATATCCATAGTGACTCCGATATCTTACACTCTGATTAAATCATATTTTTTCTAATTTTGATAATGTGACTTTGTTCATCAAATTAATGGATGAGTCTGATTATCTTACATAAATAGGTTTTTGAGTTATTTAGTTTAAACTTATTAATAATATTTTAAACTACTATACACCGCTCTTGTAAGTATATCTATAAAAATATAATATTTTATGATCTAATAAAAATGGGAATGAATAACAGAAAGAACGTAAACACAGTGTATGCACATTAAGTCAACACCTAACAAGATTTTTCAATTGGGTCCTAGGATCCTCATACCCTTAATGGTCAATCATAACCACAAATACACTAATGGGATGTCCTCTAGAGGGGTAGTTTTCAGAGTTCTATAGATATTCACAGGATAATCATCATTACCATGTTCAGTTAGTGTTTGCGCATTATCCTTCATAGATGAATGTGTCGAAGCCCTGTCATCTCTCAAAGTGTAGAATTAATTAGCCCACCCACTTTGTTATAAAGGGTTCCCATGTCATTTGTTCCATTTTTCCCATTCTAACCACATTTCAACAAAATAATTCATCACAAGACAAACATACCATTTAAATCTCTTTCCATATGTGTTAAACCATTTCCATGTCCTTAAACACAGTAACAACATTGAAATAACTCAGTTTAAATCACAAGAAATTTAGGAAAACATGTCTAAAATAATGATATAACACTAAATTCATCAAATATTATCACAATTAAGAACAACCAAAATTTCCCTTTGAAGACACCAAGATCCAATTGAAACCTTCCATACAAAGAAAGATGATATCGTTCAGAAAAAAGACATCACCAACATCAATATCCATAATGATCATTTATTATTTAACCTATACTAGGTCACTACACTAACTAAAGATATGAATACATAATATGACCAGAAAATAAATTTTTATTCAGAGAAAAAATAAAAAATATATGGAAACCCATACCCATAAAGGTAGATCAAAGGGAATCTAGTTTTAAGGGGGTCTTAAGTGATGAAAAACAAGGAAATACCCTCTAATAATATTGAATCCTTACAAATTTAAGGTATTAAATTCATGGAAAACAAAGCACTGATTACCAAGAATAACCACCGATGCTAAGTACTCCACCACCTAGTTTCCCTCACGCTAGGTACGAGATACCGTGATATTGTCCCTCGGGATAGCATGACATTTCATAATGACTTAAAGAATTGACCATTGAACAACACACACACCATAAAGGGCACTATATAGGAACATCAAGTCTTTTTCATCTTCTTTGATATTCAAACCCCTTTGTCTACAAACTTTAAGGCCTTGAAATATGGCCCTTTAATCTGCTTGAAGGGAGGACACCTGCTCAAGCCCAGTACAACATGAGTGCATGATCAACCCATTATTATAATTAATGAACCTCCACCTTGAATGTAGCTAGTCAAATAGGATCCATCACTATTTTGCTTCAACCATACTGAAGGAGGTCACCAGTAGACCCAATTTCCCCTAAAGTGAATGTTCCATTAAAAAGATATAAGAGGACCTAAAATGAAACATTATAGGGAAGGGACATCTCTCCAGTTTCCCAGAGTCTTGACAAAGATGAGGAGAATATTATTAACCCTGATGATAATTATGTGACCATTATAGATTACCCTCACAAAGATACACTTATTTATGGCTTTCGACAAATACCAATAGACTATATGGAAAATCATGGTATGGGAAAATCTTTCAACACTTATTCTGCCATAAATGTGGTTCCAACTGTCAATGAAGGGTTGATTGGACATCATCAAATTAGAAATAAAAAAAACTCACACATATAGCCCCAAACCTCATTCTACCACTCACTATCGAAGAAGAGATGATCTGAGAATTCCTCCTTCTTCTCCTTGCAAAAAGAACCTCTAGAAAAAAACACAATTCCTTCATATCTTAATGTTATTATATACAGGAACAACTATATTTATAATCATCTAGGTAAGGAAGTTTAACTTGATGGGAATATTCATTTCCAAATGTTGTCATTCCATTTCTCCCCTTGAAACTACATGGTCATGGTCTGATGATAGTCATGCATCATGAACATTCTGAAGATGACAGAGTAAAGAAACACCTATACGGTCAGGGGATAGCTCAATAAGGTTTCATAGATCAACATAGACCATATAAAACATAATAAACACTGGGTACTCATAGGCATCATTGAATGATATGTTTGTATCAAGGAAAAAAGGATAAACAATTATCTCCCCATTACAGTATTAATCCCAGAACACGACCTCACCCTTCCCAATGATCCAATGGGAGTATGGTCTAAGATCGCCAATTATTGGAATAATCATAGAACGGAGAAAAAAAGTATATCCATCCAACTCAGCTTGATCTCATAGAGAAACTCCAGGCAAGGTGCACCCCCATATGGTCTGATTCTCCATCAACTCCCATGCTAACATAGAATTCATGATGTGCAAGGTGTCCTCAAGGCTGCAAACATTAATCCCTCCATTAGCAAATGGCCGATCCAACATTTTCCATGTGACCCAATGTATTTTACCCTACACCTTGGGATCCCATATGAAATTGGAATGAATTCAATCAATGTTTTTGATAACACCTTTTGGGACTTTTACTGAAGACGAAGCATTAATCAGGGTGGTCAATAGATCGCTATTCACCAGTGATATTCTACGACCAAAGCATAGGAAAATGTTTTTCTAGTTGAGTACCCTATAAATGATTTAGATAATGATAGGATCATAGTATCAAATACATAAACTTATTTAGGATAGGGGGACCCCAAATATTTAGTGGGAAACTCCCCTATCTTCATATCCAGGATAAGACCTACAACAGCAATCCAGATCGAAGGGAAACTATTGGAGATAAAGAAGATTCTTTTTATTTTTTTGACAATCTATCCACTCGAATGATTGTAAGAATCCAACACCCTATTCATGATATGTAATGATCTACTCACATCATTGATGAATATAATGGTATCAACTATGAACATATTAAGAGACACTGATGGTGACCCCACTCTTTGAAGATATAATATAATATCTCTTTTATTCATGCTTTTATAAAGAATAATACTTATAAAATATTGGCCTATGATAATGATAATTATGTATTTGGGGTCCCCTATTGATGAACACAATTTTCCATTAAGAATCCACATGATTTTCCCATAAACAAGACATCCATCCAAGACAATATAAAACAATGAATTATAATGTCAATACTCTAAAGAGAGAACCCCATACCTACAAGAACATTGTTGATGAAACTCCATTCCATATGATTGTAAACTTTGTTCATTTACATTTTAATATCCGCATTTGATCTATGAGTTTTGAGATTGATTATCCTAATCATTTCTTGGGCCAAGGCAAAAATCCCCGGAATAGATTACCCATTCATAAAACGATGTTGTTCATTGGAAATCCACTAGGGGAGATGGGTCAATAACCTAGAATTTATTATACTGGAAAGAATGATATATAGAACATTTCACATACTAATAGGTCAAAAATGCATGATGGAGGTCAGATTATTTTACTTGGTAATCCACACCACCATAGTAGAACTTATGTCATGAGGTAGGATTCCACCCTGAATGAAATATTTAATGGTAAGAATCAAATCATCTTTTAAAGTATCCCACAAGGCTCTGTAGAAGGAAGAAGGAAGCCCATTAATACTACTCACTCTATCTGGATTGAGTTTCATCATTACATCAAAGGCCTCTACCTCCTATGGGAGAGCACCCATATAATCATTATCACTATCATAAAAAAAGTTCGGAATCATTTCAAATAGATCTTTAGGTTCCCATAATAATCCATTGGGTCATTAAAATTTAGGACTAGTAAGAAGGTCCCTTATATACTTATAAACCTGGGCACCCACTACATCTCTGTCATCTATAAATGAACCATCCTCCAACCTAATGGTTGGTTTAATATTCATTTTATTTTCTTTGATACAAACATGAAAATACATTTTATTTTAATCCCCTTATTTCATCCACATGATCCTCATTTTATCCCTAGAAATTTATTCTTGATTTAGTTGTAAGTCCTCCAGATATTCTTTTCTTCAAACAAGATCCCCAAAAAATGATCATCCCAAGACTCCTCGAGACTCACATCAAGATGATCAACATCTTACATGGTGTCATCCAGTTCCCTGGTCAGGGAGAGATATCCCTCGACCACTCCATTGTCCTGCTTTTAAGATGCCTTAGTTTGTTATGAAACACCAACCACGTATTCCCATACGAGGTATCATTCCATGATGATCGAACCGTGTTATAATATGTAGGATCTCTGACCCAATGATGAAAATATCTGAATTTATCATGATTATCGCTCCTGGTAGAAATAGTGACCCGATGTGTCAAATGATGTGAAATACCATGGCTCATGTAAACCACCTTGGTATTTGAAAACATGGAAATGACTTTCATGTTATAAAAAAATCTGGCAAGGATTCCCATTACCTACGAACACCTCATTGATTATTGAACCATGTGAATTTATCCCATGAATATCCATGATTTATAAGGCCTTTCCCACCATGCATTACATGAAATCTAAACTATCTCTCCTAGGAAAAGATCATATCCCCTTCCACTCATCCAGATCTACAACAACATTGAAATCGCCTCCCACAAACTACAAGAGATTGTTAGGTTTGAACATGGTGAGTTCATTTCATAGGGTCTCTCTTTTCTGGGAATCACTACATCTATAAATCAATGACACAAGGAAGGTATGGAAGTCATGGTTAACCCTTATATTGATGAACTAGTCACATAACTGAACATGATCCACTACGAATCTCTGGTTCCAAAAGATCTAGATATGTCTATTAATAGGATCCACAAGCATGAATCCTTGCAATTTTATTCTTTCTAGAGAAATCAATAATCCTTATTAGTTTTTTATGCTCAATAATTACAACAATTTCAATATTTTTCTTATTAACATTGGAAGACATACAGTCTATTTTATCCTATTCTTTAATTCCCCATGCATTCCATATGATAATGGTAATCATTGAGAGATAAGGGTTCTAGGATTGGCTCAAGAACTCGTAGCCTTGTCGAAGTGGAAGTGTGGTCTCACCTTAGGTTTCTTTGAATCTGACATTGTATAAGATTTGTTAGACTTGGGAAAAAACCCACCCAAGGACAAGGAGGAACCCTGATGATGATTATCCATACTTTACCTCTTTCTTAGGGTGATGTTGTATTCATTATATACACCATCAGAATATCGAGGAGTATAACCCACACCTAGCCCCCTATGCAGAAATAAGTATGGGGAAGTAGGGATATTAACAGTCATAGACTGTAAAGAAATAGAAAGAAGATCCACCAAGTCCTTCCTGCCACTAGAAGAAACCGTGCAATCAGGATGCAATAACAATGAAATATTGGGGTCCAGGATATCCCTCTTAATCTTTTCATACTAAAAACCCAGAAAGTTTCACGATGATAACTAATAGTGATACAATATCACAAAACAAGTTCTGGGGTGTCCATCTTGGAATGTTTGGCACTATCTCCTAACACTCCACCCGATCAATCGTCAACATTTCAGGAGGCAACAATGGAAGCGGATTACACATCAGAAGCATCCCAAGATCCACCTATGATACCCCTACAAGGATACCTTCAATTAGAGGGATTATTTGGGTCATATTTCCTTCAGAAAGAACATGTATGCATCTGCCTCCCTGATAACAACATTGAAACACCTACATGGAATGTCCCTGGAGAAGAAAGTGGGAGCATAGTATAAAAACAATAGGATAATAAATAGTTTTATTCAAGTAAAAAAAATCAAGCACCTGGAGATCAAGCTTCTCTAACACTAGATGAGAAAGATTCAATTACACACAAAGATGGGCCACTAAGGTAACAACACAGCTTCTAGTGCTTAAATCCGTCCAAAACAACCCTCTACGAGAGTCACCAATCACCATTAAGAAATATTCATTTTATAAAGGAATAGAATGCTCAGGGTGGTTAACCTAGGCAAACACAACTAGGATATCATTGCCTCTATGCACATCAAAATACCACCTTAATAGACTGAAACTCCACCGACCAATGGATCATGGATCTTGAAACCAATCCTAGATAAATTACTCTCTAGATCCCATGTGAAGATGGAAGGAACAAATCATGGATCGAGGAAATATGTGATAGATTATTAAGACACAATGACCCTGCATTTTTTTAAAATTGAAATGGGTGGTTTTGTGCCTCTAAAATGAGAAACCAACACACACATCATACAATCCAAATCCTCTTCAAATGCTATCGTTGGAACATCCAGACCGATCTAAGAACTTTCATTGCACATTTGCAGCTGATCCGTGGTGATCTTCTAGAAACATGGCTAGAAGGATGAAGTAAGAACATCTCATTTAAAATACCTAAAGGAGATGTTTGGAGAAATGAAATATTTGTTGATTATCCAAGGGGTAGAAATAACCTTCTCTGACGGATTAGGAATAGGGCCCGTGATAGGTGCCCATGAGGAAGAATCAGGGAAAGATCCTGAAATGATGGTTTCCAAAATCAACGGTAGTAGTAGAATATTGACAAGAATGGAAGAAATAGGCTAGGAACCAATCATCAAGAAATCCCCTAAATTAAATGTGAATTCGATGCGAAGGAAGAATGATAGGAAGATCTTACATGATGTTTTATTGAAAATCCAAGATCAATCCCACCCATTATTGAGGAAATGTGGTGGAATATATGGAAATGAATTCTTAGTGATTTGGGGGACAAATGTGTAAAGAAAATGAGTATAAATGGTTAAAAATGGGGTGTAGAGAAATTGAGAAGTTTCAATTTTAGGATATAGGAAGGCTTCAAAGTGTGGGTGCATCGTCTACCAACATGTGCCAACCATGGAGACCCATATATCCAAAAAAATTGGAAGCCTTTTTTGATTACATTGGGAGTACACAAGGCCATTAATATATTCATTCTATCATAAAATTTCCACCATCATTAGTATATGGTCTTCATGTTTCTATCACATTTTTTTTACTAACTATGTTCCACCCTCTAACAGCCCAAAATAATCAATTTTTCTTGAAAAACTCCCTTAAAATATTTCAGGTAAAAGATATACCAATAATAAATGAATAATATAAGAAATGAATATGGTTGGTGTGACAATACTCTCTATAGTAACTCTTTTTTTGAACACAAAAAACAATTTATAGTCTGACTGGATACGAAGCGAGGACACTAATAGTCAACCGAAGTGTTTTGTTCCCTAGAATCATACCTATCACTCTAATTCTTCTACATGACCTTGAGTAAGATAATGGATTCCCAATGAAGCAGTTTCACCTATTAAACCACAATCTTAACCACATACTCAATTACTCTCAAATCGACTTACAATTCAAGCTCTTTTAATCATAGAACATGAGACAAATCCAGATTCTAGTTTATCTAACATCAAATCAGAAAAATTTCATGAATTTTCTTCAAATAAATATGAAATATCAAATGGTTTTATAGCTTACTGATACTTTTAATGATCTCAAATTGTGTAATGTACATTGGAATAATCATTCCCTTCCTACCATTATTGTGATATCGCAAGTCAGGTTCTATTTTCCGAAACACCCATTCACCCACTACGAACTCCAAATATCATCATCGTTTAATGACATTATATTCATAATGACTATTATATTTCATCAGATGATACATAATTATCTGAACCATACTATTACTATCTTGCACTATGCTTGTTCTCAGAAAGTAAGTCTCACCTAAATCGATTGAGCATAGAGGTGACATGATTTTTCGACCATATAGTGATTCCAAGGGAGTTATCCAAATTGAATATTAGAAAATTTTATTATAAAGAATATTTCCCCAACCCAGCATAGTGATCCAACTAGACTGGAATGTGTAACATGTTGTCCTAAAGTATGTCTTCTACAATCTTCTCTGCTTACTCTTTTTGGAAATCATTTTAAGTATTGTATGAAATGTTAATATTAATATGAAACCACATTTCCTTCTAGAGGCCTTAAAAGAAACAATATTTAAAATTGGGGGTCCCTGTTTGAAAAAAGTGTATATGAGGAACCACGAACCATCGTGATCACATGAACATAATACCTTCCCAATTCGTCTACTTTAGTCATGTCCATTATCAGAATGAAATGGGATGGCTTTGTAAGATGATTGATAAACACCAATATAATGTTCCTTTCATAGGGTGTATATGGTTTAAGAAAATGAAATCCAATGCTACATTATACCTCTTCAAGTATGAATGGGATGTGGTTTAGGAAAACCTTAGGAACTCTACTATTCAACATTGACCTACTATCACATATAACATCAATATACAAGGTTATCTATATCATGTCTCATATATGGGCAATGAAACCATTGATTCATATCATAAATCATTTTGGTGGCCCATGATAGAATACCTAGTGATAAAAATTATATTGTTGAAACACCACCATCCTTAAAGATGATGACCCAATAGAGAATCCCTTGAGTAGAAGACACACCATTAGATGAAAAATACCATTTTATTAACACCATTCCATGAGAAATTAGGTAGATCACTAGAATGACAGATCTCTTAGATTATCATCTAAAATAAACTTTAGAAGAGAAGGTGTCAACATCACAGTTGACAGTAACATACCTCTTATTTGTTCCTTTTCCTCCAAGTTCATTTTTGTTAAATGATCCATAAGACTCCAATCATCATTATAATAAATTAGTGAATGTGTTGTAAAATGTATTCATAGAGAATCGTCAACCACATCCCCCATAGATGTGGTGTAGAAAATATAATATTTGAACCCTATAAAATACATGAAACCATCAAAGAAACCTCATATTTATCTAGGATAGAATGTATCTTAAGATCATATAGTTCATTTAGATGATGAAATTATCCCTGAAAAGATAATTATATCAAGATTTTTGGTAATTCATCACATTATCATGCTCAATAACATGGGTTGGGTACATTTATAATGTGGTTGGAGTTGCTAGGATCCATACACCACCACAGGACCCCCTACACCAACAACAAACCCAAAGTAATACCTAAATAATCAGATTATACCACATAACCAAATAAATACATTGGTATAATGAAGATAGATGATTTGGTAAATCATTTATAACTCCTTAAAGGATGATTGTCTTTCTAGAATCAATCAGGGATTCACCCCTTTCTATGTGAGGGTTGTATTTAATAAGGAAATACAAGATAAATCTATGAAAAATAACATGTTATAACAAACCTATTATAGAAAACTCATGATCTTTAATTCATTACTCATATCCTAAAATAAAATCACAACCTTGATCATTTAGGTTTGAACTTAATTCCCATGTTCTGTGACAAGAAATCCCAAAAACATGACTTCCTAGATCCAAAGATGCATTTATAGAGCTTCATATAAATTTTATAGTCATGCATTATTCCCAATAAAACTCTAAAATAATTTTTATATTCCTACTATGATCTCTAATAGAACAAATTATCATACAAAAATTCCATGAAATACTTTATGTATCTACAGAACACCTGGTTCATCAGATCTATCAAAACTATTTGTGTATTGTTTAATTTGAACAACATTTACAATGACTCAAAATGGACATACCTTCTTGGAATGTAATTGTTGGTAATTAATGTTTCTCTTACCCTCACCTAGTGATAACCTAAATAGAGGTCCATATTTGAGAAAAGACATTCTTCCTTTAATATTTTTAATGATACCATTTATATGAGTCAATAAATATTTATTCTTAATTGTAACATGACTATTCTTCCAATAATCTATAAACTACATGAGATATCCATTAGTTTTTTATAAAAGATCACCTGAGATGCCTAAGGATAGATGCACAAGAAAATGAACCCTTTTTTATTCCAAATCGTCCATTTATATCTATTAAACCCCTTAATTAGTGGAAAATATATCATATGATGGAAGGGATATGAACTATGTCCCTAGTTCCAATTTCATGGTGAACTCCACATCCCATTTCAGATGAAACCCTCAAAAATCATCTGGGAATACCATAAGGAACCATATGCATTTAAATTGATCCCACTAACCATTAATTTCCCATAGTATTCCAATATAAGGGATGAAAATTGATATTAAATCCCATAGACTTTGAAAATAAATGTATATAATGACCCAACCATGAATCTCGTTCTCCCTAAAAAACATGAGTTATCCCCTCAGGGATCATGAAATCCACCACCATAAATTGTAGTCGATGTTGGCCTTAAATTGTTTCCTTCTATATATTACTTGGAGCATGTCATAGAATTCCATTTTTATGTAATGGAAGTCCTATTTCAGCTCGAACATTAATAAAGAGATATTAAAATATGGGAATGAAAAATCTTTCTCCTTCCACCTTTAAAGGGGTGAAATAAAATCCATAGAATATTTAATAAGATCAATTGATAGTTTCAAAATATCTACAAGGAGATCAAAATTTAATTAGTTATACGCATATATTAGAACAAATCAATTACCATGGACAATAATACATGAAGTATACCTTAAACTTCCATAGGACTGACATCTGATTTCATTAGTTACTATTCAATATCTTGAAATTAATTAATTTATGTTTGTTACAATGGATGAATACTAAATAGTGGATCTTTCTTCTCCTTACTCTACCATAAAAAAGATCTAGCTTTTCCACACCATTAAACAAAAAGAGTACCCATGGAAAAGATACATATTTTAGAGATTTTTCCCCTTTGGAATAAAAATCCTACACTATGATGAGATGGGAAACACTTTTACAAAAATATTATGAGTGGACCATTAATATGAAATGATGGAATATGCTTTTTTGGCTAGAAATAGGGACCATACATTCCATACTTACAACAATGATAACATTAAAAAACTCCACCTCCTATATTAACTAATAAGATTGGTGAGCATGGATATCTATAACATCTACTACCTTAATATTTGGGGTCCTCATTCTTCCTCCTATTCGTAGATGAGATAAAACCCATTGTATCTCAGTTATGGAAGAAATTGTGATTGGACTCACATTCTAGATTGGTTAATTTCCACTATTAGATAATATTGAACAACTTCAACATAGGTTTTTAGCTTAAACAATAAGCCAAGAGAATAAATTTACAATCTCAAACACATATCAAACCATTTTGATTTTCCTCTCATTATACACTACTTTGGGAGAAAACAATACTAGATCCATAAAGCAGTTATCATACTCCAACACCGAATGCACTCCCTAGTCGCGATCCATGAACTCCTGACTCATAGAGAAGGAAAATGTCTTAGGGTAGTATTTATAAATCAAAGGAACTTTATGTACTTCTATCCCATATTCTCCTACTTATCTCCTTGAGCCACAATCCCTAACCTTTAGTGATTTGGGCCTACAAAAAAATACACCACATTAACCATAAAAAGTATCAAGATTCTCAACAAACATGATGATCCCCTCAAACTTTCCTATATAGCCTTTCACTTCCAAGGGTTTGTGATTCCATATAATGAAAGGTTTTATTCATAATAAACTTCTATCCTTGATCATTTATTGATCCTAGTTTAGATTCCCTATCCTATGTAGGAACTAAACCTACACGTAGATGCATGGATCAGATTGTCAAAACCACTAACTTGTCTATTATCTTATCAACAAGTGAGGTTTTAATCATTAAAATCGCCTCTAATGGATGTACATGTGGTCTCCTGGGAAGCGTGTTACTATCCATTTTAAAAAATAGATGAAAGGAACCATCATTACATCCCCCATAGAGACCCATTAAACAACATAATGAATCACCAAAAAACGTCATCATAGAAAAAAAATAACCCAACCCACTACTCAAACCACTCCACCCAACTTATTTTGAATGCACAATGTATATCTAATGAACTATACCTAAAAGTGGAATCATGCTTAATTCACCAAATCCCTTGGTTACCCAATGTCATTCACAGGGTGTGTTGTTTAGGCACATCACTTGAAACCAGAACTTGATTCCTTGAATACCCTAGCTAATATCTACCCCAAATCTCACAAACAAAAAAAATACATTAAAAAGGAAAACAATAATCTGATACAACTTTATTATGAACCAGTTCAGTCTTCTATTCAATCCAACACCTGAATTGTCCTATGGCATAGATTGATGGGTATTCCCACTCATCACAAGTGAATAACTTCTTCTTAGTAATTGACGAATGGATTTGGGAACAATTTCTTCCCCTGTAATCATCCAAAATATCAATGACAAAATTTACTAACACATATACAGAAAAACCAGACCATTATCTATAGAGGTGCGATAAAAAACAGGAATATATGTACATCACATGTTATATTTTACAACTTCTACCCAAACCAAAATGAAAGAAAGGTGTAAATACCCATAAAAGGAACACTAGGCACCACATGTCATGAAGTCTGATGCCCCCCATATGACAACCATCCAGACCATCAGGAAGATGATTCCATTAGAAAAATTATCCACATACAAAACCATAGTAGTCTGTTGAATTACCTAAATAAGAAAATGTAAGACCATTATATTCCCATTGGGTTTATGTAGGGTGTGAGTTTAATATCCCAAAAGGACCCCACTAGGTCTTCTATGTAGATAAATTTTATGATAAATAAAACTCCATTTTCATTGAATGAAAAATTATATTTTAAGAAGTCTTTTGGTTATTAAATGAAGATAAAATGATTAAGTATATCTAGATGTTTGTACAAATTTCATATTAACCATGGTAAAAACCCTAAATATATTTGTAATATGGGTGTTCAAATACTTGTTCCCTCAATGATCAGTCATAACCATAACTCTCCCATACACGAGCATATGTATAAGACATTACCAATGTTTTAATGGTACCCATAACATCATAAAATTTAGTAAGTGTGATAGTGTAATCTTACATGGAATTATGAGTCGCAACCCTTCCATCTCTCCTAGATTACCTATCCTTATCACACATTCCTAGTTACCCAAGGTTCCTATGTGCTTTGTTCCCTTTTCATTATTCAATGCTTGTTTCACCAAACTAACTCATCACAAGACAAATAATGAATTTTCATCAATTTCTACATGGGGATGAACTATATCTCAAACCTTATTCACACCACCAAAATTTAGATCACCAATTTTCAAGTGAAAAAAATTTATAAATCATTTTCAATAAAGGAAACAACCATTAATTCATCAAATAATAGAACAAAATAAAACCACCTGACATTCACTTTAAAAATACCACTATCAGATGAAAATCAAAATACATAACAGTAAGAGGTCATAAAAAATAAGGAATATATCACAAACATCATGATAAAATCAAAATAATGCATAATTAGCCATTACTAGGTCACCACACCCACCAAAGAGAAGAATACCAAGTAAGAAGGAACGGATATTCTGAGGATGACAGATAAGAGGGTCTTATATGAAGTTTTAATATTAATCTAAACTAAAATAAACATGATAATTAAGATAAAAGTTAGCGGAGGATAGTGGGAGGTGATCATATATATGTGGGGGTATAATGGGGGAGGCAAATTCTTTGAAGGGTTAAAAATAGGGAGGTAAAAATTGGAAATTTACTTTTTGAAACATAATGCAAGGCCACATTGTTTAGTCACATTGTCTAAAAATGAAGCACCAAACATGATGGTGAATATTTCCCAATAAGGGGGAGGTTGTATGAATTTATGGGGTATGATTCAAGTCCATGTTCGTAGCCATGTGTGCTTGATAGTGCCCTATTAGGGTTGCACAAATTTTAGGAGGATGGTGCACAGTTTCTACTAATCACACAGAAACAATACGCCACCCTATAAACCTATAGAAACATAAAATATTCATAGAAGAAATCTGAAAATAAACAGTATAAAAGGTAGATAAATAATAAACCAGACTTACCTAAAATAGATATTGTGTGTTACACACAACCCTTTATAGCTTCCTTTTTAAACATAGCTAGAACAATCAGTAACATGAACCCTATAAAGAATGTTTCTTAACAGAATTACCTCTATTTTTTCATAGCTTGAGGTGTAACCCGGTATATACCTTTTAATGTGATAGAATAAAGTAATATTCTTTTTTTGGAACATGCCACAACTGATTCCCTTTTCTTTTACCAGTATTGGTCGAATCCGTACATTTTTATTGGGTAGTATACATGACTCATACCTTTTAATGAATATATATCCAATATGAATTGATTAAATATAATAATATAATGAAGTAAAAACTACAAAAACGATATGATTAAGGAATTATATGATATTTTAGAAAGAAAATTTATCCCCAATAGTAATGGATCAAATAATGGAATTCATCAGAATAAAGTTAATGATTTCCAATGGGTATCGTATAGTATAGTTCGAGAATCTCCAAAACCTCAATAACTTTATGGTTATTTTTAACCTAATATATAGACATCCATTATACTCATAAGATTCAAAATAAATAACTTTTTTCACATTATACTTTGGAAAGAATCACATGTAAGATTTTTCATTGAATGTGATGGTAAATTATTTGGGCACAATTATCATTGTTAATTCATAAAATTTAACACATGATTTTTAGTTGAACATTTTTGAATAATTAATATATCACTAATAAAAATTCATGTCCCATGTAACATTGACATAATATATCCAAGAAATCTATTCTAATTACAAACAATTTCAATTTAAAACTCATGTTTTCTGAGGCTATAACGTGAATTTTCAATGCACATGATAATCATTAAAATATTTTTTTAAATTTAAATTAATATTTTCATACATGAAATAAAATATATTAATTTTTTTACCACTTATATAAAGAAAAAAATTATAATAAACTTGATGTATTTTCAAATGTTTAAACATGAAAATATAACTTGTTTTGTAGTTTAACATAAACATTTAACTCATATAGGATAAATATTTTCAGTTTTCAGTTTTCACATGAGAAAAAATTTTCTGCATAACCGAATTTATCTACACATTTGTTTTTATATATTTTGAAATAATTTAATTAAGTGAATTTTTTATTTACCCAAATTCACATATTTAAAATATTTTACAATGTAAAATTAGTTTATCCAAATTAGTCTCAAAAGAAATTTTATGTATTGAAAATCCTCTTGTATATAAAATTACATATAAAAAGCGTCATATATTTGAAAATCCTAATTTATAGACTTCGTAATAGGTTTTTTATTTGATAAAATTTAACTAATAGACATGAAATGTGACCATAATAAACATAAATAGTCCATTGTAAAAATTGTGAAAATCATTAATGTTTTATGGAATTATTATTATTCATTTTAAGAATAATTAATTTATTATTACTAAAAAATTACTCACATTGGAGAGAATAAAAATAATTTTTTTATTATCAAAAGAATAATGTGAGAAATCGAGCTACATAACACCTTGTGTATTAAGAAGAAAAAAAGAAACTCATAGAAATGTGAGACCACTATCTTTGATAGATCTACGGAGAGGATTCCAATTGTTTTTAATGAAAATGATAAAAAGGGAGACATTATAGGAATTATACCCCATTTAAAATTCATTTGAAAAGTCTTTAAGTAACAAATTATTACCCATGTATTTTTTCATCTACTTTTCATAGGTTATTTGACTATCATATAAGGAGTAGTACATTCTTCATTATGGTTAAAAATAGTGAGTAACTTGAAAAATTTATTTGGATAATAAATATGATGGGACAATGTGACTACTCTATTTTTATTGACAAATAAATAAATTCAAAATAATTTATTAGGTGAATATGAATATTTATATTTACACTCCTTAGATTATCCCAATTTGGGGAACCCAGAAACATTTATTGATTATTATGTTTTATTTACATGATAAAATTTCATAGTTATGGAGAAAAGACTATTCCTCAAATGATAGAATAATATTTTGATCATGGATAATGATTAAAATTGAAATACCTTGATTCTACCACCTATCAAGTCATATTACATGAGTATGGACTAACTAGGTGTATGAAAGATTAGGTTTTGGGGTGAATAATTTCATCTCTTAGAAGCATGGAATATATATAATTGGTCATCAAAAAGTGATACCAATTTTTTAGCAAACAATTAAGTGTAAGGAAAAAATATAATTCAGTCTTATGTTCAATATTTTTGAATAAATGTTTCCCCAAATATTAGGCATGTATTATAAGCTAGTATTCATAAGGAATATCTATAAAAATGATGTGACATGGAGAGAGATATTGATTCCAAGGTGATCTTTGTAGTAGGGGAAACCCTACTCATCCTTATATATACCATGGTAATGTTATGAAAATACTTATATTCTATGTGGTAGAACTATGAATAACTCATAAAGGTGACTCTAAAGCATGATAATAAAATTTTCTAACGTTTTTAAATAGATATGGTGATTTCAAATTGAGGCCAAATTAAAATTTTATGATTTTTTTTATTTATTCAACTTCTTTGTCAAAGAAATTAACCAGATTAGAGAAAACATTAATTTTTTCAAAATCCTATAAAGGATTCTATGAATAGTGAAACTATGTCTTAATATGATGATCTTAATGAAATTATAAAAGGATATAAAGGAATAATCATTTTATTTCCTACATATAACCCTTTTTTTACGTGAAATGGGTGATGATGACTATGAATCATGGTTATATGAGAACCCAAGTGAGGTATCCTTTAAGGATAAAATAATTTAATTTTAAACTATATCTAGAAAATTAAGATGTTTCTTGAGGTGATGGGATCTCTTAAATAAAAACAAAAAATTATTAAATATAAATTCAATGAAAATACTCCACTCACTTTCTTTATGTGTAGAAATTTTTTATCAAAATATAGCTTGGTTCTTTAAGAGGTGTTCAGAAAATAGTAAATATTAATATCCTCCTATGATAAAAGGGGATGCAGTGATAGGAAACAAATTCACACTAAATAGTTTCATCAAGGGAATAAATATTTCTTCAAAATATTATGAAATTTTTTATGAAACCTATTATGAAGAAAATGTGATCTATAGTGATCATGGAGAATATGTTCTAGTGTATTTTTAAATAAGCTCAATGTTGAAGAAACTAGTAGAGGATATATTGAGATCGAGGCTTGAAATAGTACCATATTTAATACTTATTTATTCATTGTTGATACTGACACTATTAGATACAAATATTTGAATATAAATGTATTAGAGTGTGATTATATGCTCTATATTAAATATTATGATGAGTAGAAGTGGGAAGAACATCTAAATATTGATAAAAATATATAGAGAAATTATGGAAACATAGAAAATAATGTTTGTAGAAGTCTCAAAGTTTAATAGAATGTATGGATAATGTATAGAATAACTAATTCATTAAATGACATCTTTTCAAAAAACTAACATATACAATGGAACACTCATGATGTGGTGGTGGAAGTGTGAATTATAGGAAATAATTCTTACATATAATAATACTTCAGGAAGTTTGAGAACATTGTCCACTAAGGATTTTCATTGGGTTTCCACAAATTTTTTTTTGTTAATATTAAAAAAAATGTAGTGTTCGAATAGAAATTTATTTTTGTTTGGATTATTGTCACATGATAAAGTCCATAATTATTAGATATAAACTGTAAGCATTCATAAAATAATAGAAGATAGATTTTCATGATTCAAAAAAAATCAAATGATAATGCAGTGTTTGTTGAAAAGATGAAACCAAAAATCTTGTGTTACTTCAGTGAAAAGTTTGACCATACCCAATACATGTGATTTATTTCTAAAAATTATTTTTTAGATAATTAAAACATAATTTGGTAAAGATAAAATTAATCTTTCTCATTTACTTTTGATATAAACTGATTGTTTTAAGGTTTTGGGTATAAAACATTTATGGATCATCATTCATGGGAAGTAAGGTGACAATAGGGAACCAAAAGGATGGAAAATGTAAAATAGAAAAACAAATAAGATAATATAATAACTAAAAAAATATTTTCTATCATACAAGACTAATAGGGGTCCATGGAAATTGTTAACACATAAGAACATCTACCATGAAAAATTATAGACCATCAATAAAGGGTAATGAAAAATAACACTAAGAAATATATTAAGGATTGAATAAATTCCTAGAAATAGAAAGGTCTAGAATGTGGATTTTGGATAGTAGGTGTACTTATAATATATTTGGTAATGAATAACTTTTCATGGGCATCAGATATCATTAATATTGGGTTTTTTATTTTTAATGATGAGGGACAAAAAATTACTTTTTTACGAGGTTAAACATGTTAAAAAATAATTAATATAAATATATTTAATTTTGGAAGATTATAATTATATATATTTTATATGTGTCAGATAATTTTTTGAATCATTACTTTTGGAGGAATTCATAAGGGTGGTTGTGATAAGATAATTTTATCTCATTATTATTGGAATAAACAGTAAAGAGTCCCCCCTAGTCAAAATTATCACAATCACCCTTATGATTCTTATTAAAAGGAAAAGGTTGCACATAATACCTCCATACCAATTATTGGAAATTCATCAACATTTCTCAAGCTAGTTAATGTGGTTCTGTGGGACCTAGTGAAAGACAATATTTTAAAATTTAATTGGTATATTATTTAATTATTTATGAATATAGAGTGTTAGTTGAGAATATTTATATAACACACAAATTTGAGGTATTATTATGCCTCAAAAAAATTCAATGGAAAACTAAAAATATTCTTAGTTTAAAATTTTTGAAATAATCAACTGATAATAGAATAGAATTAATCAAAAACCTAGTATTAAATATCAAGAAATGGATGGGATTCAACATCAGTTTTAATTAGTAAGGATCACTCAAAATGGGGGGTTTTTTAAAGGAGAAAGTATATTAGAAATGGAATCATTTAAACTATGATTCTTGAGAATATCATACCCAAGAAGCATTGAAAGCTTGAAGTGGTTACCTTAGTGTATATATAAAATAGGTACTAAATATACAATAATAAATATAGTCCACCCTATGAAAATTTTTGTGGTTAGAATTCAACATTATTGGATTTAAGTGTTTCATTTTTAATAATGAAAAGTGCATATAATAAGAATAATATGGTTGCTAATATATTTTCCATGGATACTCATCCAAGAGTAAGGTTCCCATTTTCTAATATAATTTAATGAGGAACATAATAGAAATAGAAGATGTAATTGTCATGTAAAATGATTTTTTTCAAATATATAGGAATATTTGAAATTGTGATGAGAGAACATCACTAAAAAATAACCTACTTTTTTTAAAAGAATGCGATGATAATGTTTTTGGATGAGATGGTTATCTATGGTATTCAAAAGAGTTAAATAAATTATGTTTTGATTAAAAATATATTATAGAAAACAAAGTAATAATTTAAATATATATCATGGAAAAAATAACTAAAAACAATACAGTTGATTATTAAATAACCCCAGTTTAAATATGAAAGATGAATGGTTAGTAGAAAAAAGTTCATCCAATACGATTTAGAATTTAAAAACCTTAAAGGGGATACAATGTGTGATACTTGGTTTTAGTTTATTAATGATGAATATTAATGAATATAAAAGAATAAACTTTGGAAAATTATTACAAGGACAAAAAAATATGAACAAAATGTGTTTTAATAAATAATATAAATGAAGTGGAATAGTGATAAGGAACAATATATGTATGGTGCGAAAATGTTATCCTAAAATGAAATAATTGAAATTAATGATATATTTTCAATCATGGATCATGTACAGACTAATTTATTATTATTCTATATATTCATGTAAAATAGTTTTAATGTGTACGAAATAGATGTTAAGCTAACATTTATTTTTTGAATTTTTGAGTATGAAGACTATTTTTGGAATCCCTATGCTTTTCTCATTGATGAAGATGAAAATGTGAAATTCCAATAAAATAAGCCCATATATGCCATATAAAGAACCAATTGTCTGGTACTCACGTATATATCAATACATAAAAAAGGCTTTTTTTCAAATATAAGGGGCCAAACAAAATACATCTCCACGATAGAGATGAAAAAGAATATGTAGGTTCATATATTTGTAGAAATAGTTATATTTAGAGGCTCATATGATAATAAATGAAAAATATTCATGACTCGTAATGTGTTAATTATATATTTATATATTTATTCAAATAACATTTTTCATGGTTTATAGATCATTAAAATAGAGGATGGCATATTTATATACCAAAAAAATATTCCATGAAAGTGGTAAAATAATTTTTTCAAGATGATTCTAAAAAAATTAATACTCTAGAAGTGATGTAGAAACAATTATTGAATTGTGATGAAGGAAAGAATGTCAATATAACAATTTATAAAGAGATCATCGGTAGTTTGTTATACATGATTTTGACTTGAACAAACATATTTTTTACCTGTAAAGTTTGCTTCTAACATAGTACTTGAAAATAAATTCATATTCATGTTTTTTGAATAATTAATTAATATATAAATCAAACATGGGGCTTTATGATATTGTATTACAGTAACTCATTGTAGTAACTATTTGTATTTTGTAATGTTGATTGGAAAAATATGATAAATTTCAAATATTTAACAACAATTAGTTATATCTATGATAGTAACTCTATAATTTCTTAGATAAGAAAAATAAAATTATTATCATTCGTTAATCATTGTAGAGGATGAATATATTGTATCTAGTCAAGCTTTAACACAATTCATATGGATGGGAAATAGCTTGATGGAATTTCTATCTACATGGTATTACTTATTCATATTATGATTTTATACACATGTTATATATATAATAATATAAAATACATTCACCACTCAAGGAGTAATCAGATTTAGATCATGTATAATTTTATATTGGAGATATTTCAGAAATAATTTTTTAAGTTGATAAATATGTCAACTCAATATAAAATAACAGATAATGTGAATAAGGAAATACTAAAAGAATATTTTGGAAGGAATCTATCAGATATCGGTGTTCATATGAAGCCATCAAACTACATGAATTCTACAAGGGACCCACACTCGACCATGGGAATTTCGATATAATGTAATCTTTGTTTTATCATCTGAATTATATGATTTAATTACTAACACCCTTTTTGAATATCGTGGATGTTCTCTTTAGGATCATTTATAATTTTGGATAATATGTTAATATTTTGAGATGGGATGAGGTTTTTGATTTTTCATTATTATAAAAAAAAGTGGTTGACCAACTATTTTAAAAGTGGCATAGAGATATTAGATTTAATTAGTGGTATCCCTTTTGAAAGTAAAGGTTGATATGAATGTAGACAAATTAACAGATTTCATGAGGATATTATCCACAAAATATTATTTATCAAGCCCATATTTACTCATTTGTATTAGAATTAGTGATTATGGAATCATTGATAAAATCATTTAATTTAAGAGTTTAAAATAGTTATACATTTTTAAATACAATCATTTAAGAAATATTTCAATTCACGATTTTTATTCAATTCTTGAACTTTCATGAATCCCATTTTTTGAGGTTGTTATTAAATATACCATTAAAGGATTGTACGAATTAGGTCTATTGATACATTATATAGAGGAAATTCCCTTTAGAGGTACTCTAAGTGATTATGGTGTCCTATGGAGATTTAGGATTCAAATAGAGGATTTTTATTTATATCAAGACTAAAAACATTATAAATATGAATATGATACAAATAAATACTATAAGGATCACTCTATAGAAAAATAAATATTTGTTTGCATCACTTGGGTTCATTATAGGATCCCTCATTAACATTTCATTTATGTATCACACCATGAGAACATGTTCACATTGTGTCCGAATTTTTTAAATACCCATAATGATTTAGTATGATTCTATTATTGGAGTATTTAAGGAAAAGTGATCATTATTGAAATGATTTGTTCCACCATGAATGAAAAAGGTGGATTTTAGAGAATCTTTCTTGGCGTTTCTTTCATCATAAACTAATATTTCCCAATAAAATTGATTATAAGTGTATTATTTTGTATTTATAATTTTGAGCTTTTCTCCCCAATTAAAGTGGTTGTGTTTTAATGGAATCTTGGTTAATTTTAGTGGAACTACAATAATGGTCATCATTCTGTGAAGCACATGATCATAATAGAACATGTTTGATGTATGAAATGAATTTTTATTCCATGTACTAAATTTCAAATAATGTAAATTGTACACATCATTAAAATAGATGGATTTATTTATTTGAAATTTTTGGACATTTTGGGATATATCTATTAAGGATAATTTCCTTCCAAAAATATAGTGGAATTTATGTTCTCCAAATGTCAACCAGAACATCATTCCATAAAGAAACCATTACTGGAGAAACTGGAAATTCAATTAAACATTATATGGGTATTTATAACTCAAATTATAAATGGATTAATTGTAATAAATCACCATATTAAAGTGGGTCTGATACCTAGAATAATATTAAGAGGATAAAAGAAGTTGATTTTATTATAACATTTAAATAAAAGAGGATGGTAAAATTCTCTAAAACAAAACACTATAGTTCGTTTAATAAGGTAATCATACATTTTTTTGGTTATTCATAGGAAAAGAATAATATAAAAGTAAAGTGAGAGTAGTATCATAGATTTATCTATGGATAGGAATCCACGAAATTTTGGAAATCAGTTAACAATGATGTCATTGTTCAAGGAGTTCTATCTCCCTAAGAATTTATTTGAATTATGATGAACTGTTACACAATTCAAATGTAATTTTTTATTCAAATTTCATAAAGAAAATTAAATCACTAAGGGGCCACATTTTTCTTCATTTTACTAAAGTGGTTTTATTTCTTTAAAATAATTTTTTTAGTAGGGAATCCCGAGGCTCAATGAAACTCCTCTATTTTCTAATCAGATATCAGGTGGGTTGCATATTATCTCCCTTGTATAGGAATATTTCTTTCTAAGCTCCTTAATTTTTAATATTTTGGTTAACATTGTATTATTATATTTTTTTCCTCTATAGAATTAATCTATATAATTGTTTTGTGGTGGAGACAAGAATGTTCCTCAAAATAGAGAACATGATCATGATAAAAGTGTTGTTTATTGAGAAATCACAGTGAGAATCAATTAGAGTGGTTTTGAATGAGAGAAACTAAAAAAATAATTAAATCTCATCAATACTTCTATTATCACAAAATTATAAAACCTATAAATAGTAATGATAATTTTTAGGTTGAAGTATAGAGAGAGATAGAACGTCATATAATATAAATAAATTTTAAAAGGTTTTATGATTATTTTTATTGGGTAGTTCTTCCCTGTGTTATTTTTAGTTAGGATCTCAGTTCACATGTCTCCAATTTTTTATTTATAATGAATAGAGGTCATGTGAAATTAATATATTCTTAAACTCTAGTACCTAAAAAATAAAAATAAACTTCAATATTGTTTATCAAAAATTTTCAACATCCACACATACCTTCATGTTTGGTTTAAGTGTGAAAATTCATTCTTCTCCCCAAGACATACTATTTTATCTCAACATACACCTTGTAATATTTTTGTTGATACCATAAACAATTCCCATAAATATATAGAATGAAAAATTCAACATCAAAATATTTCCTTACAAAAAAATATTTGGGGAAGTAGTCCATACCTTGGATTGTTTTAGTGAATTATATATCCAAAAACCATGTAAAAATCATATAAATACACATTCAAGGAAGCCATAGTTATTTACATAAATATATCATTATCTTAAAAAATGGGGTTTATATATATACCTTACTTTTGTGACTTATTTTAATCTTGAAAATCATTTGAGCATAACAATGTGGTGTGAAATTATTTTTCATTAACCAAAAAAACAAAAGAACAATTTATTATTAGAACATGGAGTTTTATTATAATAAACTGACCCACTGGGGACTACCTCACCGATGATATGTTGATTTTGTAATAAAAAATCACCTCAAATTGGCCATGGGATGGAGATTAGCATTGTCTAGGTAGTTCAGATACATGGGATGGATTAGACTTAGATATATAGAAAATGAACATAACTCCATGCATATATATATTATAAAAGAAAAATATATCATTGATACTAATATACATGTATACAATTAGATCCAACATAAGATTACAAAAAAGTACAGGAAATCTAATGGACTAAATACAAGCCCACAAAAACTAAAAAATATTCCAAACTACTAGTAAGGATGTAACACCTGGATGGTTTTATGAAATATTTTCTTTAAATAATTTTTATTCTTCAGTTGATTGTTTTTCAGGAAATATTGAGTTTAAACGAACCATGAGATTCCCTTAATATAAAATTACTATTATATTCTATCTATTAGGTTAGCAGGAAAAATTATAACTAACTTACGAAAATGCATTATGAATTAATTGGCTCTTAATTATTTATAAAAAATATAAATCGATTAGATATTTTTATTCTTTAGTGAATTAAATTTGGTGGTGAGATTAATGATATATATGTTCTATATACTTAATACTTATTTTTTAATATTCATCCAATGGATATTTTAGTCATATGGTATGAATAAAACCATATTTAATGTATAAGAACCAATTTTTTAAAGGTTAATTTTACACCTTTGAATGGAGAACCCATTTTAAAATATTATTTAGAGGCATTAATTATTTCTATATAAAAACATAAACATGTTATTTTGAAAAGGGATATAAAAATATACTTTGGAATATTTTTTTTATATTTTTCTCATAACTTTCATGTTTTGATAAATTTTAAAAAAATGCTAAATTTTAATTTAAAACAAATTTTTTCATCAAGATAATTTATATGGATAAATTATAATATTGAATGTTTTGAAATTATAAATAAAATATTTTTTATTGTTTAATATAATTTATGTCATTTTCATTAATTTTTTATTGAATTCATATGTAAAAACACTTAAATCATTTGCAATGTTTTAACTTTTAAGACACGTCTTCTCTTTTCAACAACGAGAATAATTTTAAATTAACTACTGCAACTTCTATGTTTTTAATTTATAAAAATGGATTCTATATTTTGAATTAGAAGTTCCATGTTGTTTGTATATGTAACTTTTTGTTTTTGGATATTATGAATAGTATCTTTAGTAATTATTTTATTTACCATGGTTAAAGGGTTAATCTTGAAAGATAAAGGTAAACAAAATAATTATTTAATAATATAAAACTACCCTAAAACGTGTATTAATTCTATTGGTTAAGATATTTCCAACCATGGGAATCATTGGGTATATTTGTGGACCCCATGGATTCACTAGGATGTGGAAATGACATTTTATAATAATTAATATAAAGTAAAGATAATTATATCCTAAACATATATATTTTACTATATCGATTTCAATATAGGGTTATATAAATGATCTCTATGATTTTAAATTGTCATTATAAATCTATAACTATTTCCTAAATCATGGTATTTTATTTATAATTTTTATAGATTATATAAATTATTATATTTATGACACTAATATGATGTAGTGATTACCTCATAAATGAAAGATTAAAGCAATTGAATTTATAAATATTAAACCAAATATAATTATGTTATTTTGATGACATACAAGAATTTTTTGGATAACAATAACATATTATCTTTTAATTAATTCCTTATTTTTTAAGGAATAATTTGTTTATGGATTTTTAAAAAGTCATGTATGAATAGTGTCCAAAATTGACACAATTCATAACAGAAATCATAAAATAGTTTTCTAAATTATATTAAATTTCTAGAAATATATGATTTGGACAAACGGTTAATATAAGTCTATATATGTTATAAATAACTTTTTTCCATGTCGTTTGACATGATATAGTAATTACACTAATCCACAAGGTGTAAATAACATGATATCATGGTAAGATTAAAATTGAAAAAAATAGAGATAAAAAATATAGGGATAAAAAATATTCACAACTTGTCTAAAAATTAGTGTATTATGGCTATTATAATCAATATCATCTTATCTTATAATTAAATAATTTTTGGACAATTTTTAGTAGAAATTTAATTGATAATAAATTAATATTTTGAAGTGTTTCCTAAAGTGACATTCTCATCTCTTATAAAAAGGCACCTACTCCCTCTCCTCATCACTCCATTTTGATATTTCATGCTCCAAACACCCCTACCAATTTCTCTTATCTACTTTACTAGTAACATTCTAGGAGTTATCGTCATCTCAGAAGTTAAATTCTAGTTCCCTAAGTTGAACATTAAAGGAGGCGCATCGAGGAAGGGGTAATCTTTTCTACCGATTCCTTAAAATTTATTTCTTCTTATACTTCCTCTTATTTATGTGTTTCATTATAAATTAACAACATAAGTATCACTAATATACTAATATTTTATTATAAATATGAAACAACCTTATTTCACCTTTTATGCATCCTATGAAAAAAGAAATCACTGCGCGTGCGTACGTACGACTTACTGTATCCACACCATGGTGTAATTTATTTTCACCACCACATTATTTGGATGGGTATGATGGTGGAAATAATAACTATATATGATTATAATAAAATTATTCTGTTTCTGAGATACTATACACCATCCACCTCAATAACATTAAAAAATTATGAGAACAATATCATTGCTTGTGCGTACATACGACTTACCGTCTCCACGATGCGATGTGATTAATTTTACATAATCTTTATTAGACCATGATTATATAAATTAATTTAATGAATAAATATGGTATCTATTATACTAATACCATGCTAAAAATTATATTACAATAACCTAAAAATAGGAATAAGAACTTATCCGACAAAATATAAATAAGAACATAAAGCAGTTAATACCCGAATAACGAGTAACAATGAAAGGTTAATAAAAAATGGATGAAAATATGATCATAAATTTTATCAAAAAATGATTATAATTCTATAATAAATAATTAACATTATTTAAATCATTATACTAAAGGATCATATGCACATGAAGCATATCATACTTAATGTAAGGGATAAATTTTCTAATCTCTTTTTATTCGAGATTGTTAATTCGTAAGTATCTACTGGGTATAGATTTATTATCCATGTCCTTATTTTCTAAAAATATTCTCATAAAATTCATACTATTATTGTATGTATTTTTAAATTCATTTTTACCCATTTTTACTTTTATTACATGGGTTGGAAGGAATCTTTCTTTTGTTTACCATATGTGGTACTTTTCGACTTTTCTGGAAAAAGTATAAAGAGAATGTTTTTTATCTTTTATAGAATGAATAGGTTTTTACGTCTTCATAACAAATTATTTCAATGATGCTTCCTGTTAATGTTTAATAGTGTATTGCCAACTCAATTCTCCTCTTTGAAAATTGCATGATAGTTTGAGAAAAATAAAATTTGAAGAAGAAATGATATTTTCCTCAGAAATGAAGCACAAGTGTTTTATCAAAATTATTTTCCATATAATATTGCATATATTTATGTTTCTATCCTTTTTATTAATATGATTTTATTGTGTTTATGATGGAATGTTATTTATGAAATCCATTTTTTTATATTAAATTTGATGGATTGATGTTTAAGAAACCAATTTTATTTCATGGGTTATGCTATGCATAATGTTTTTATGTTTTTGTGGAACATGTAAGACTAGTTTCATTATGAGATGGGTGGGACCTATATCTACCAAAAAATCATTGGGTGAAGATATATATCTCATGATATATACATGTGTGAAACAAAAATTTAATCTCGTTTAGTGATATATGGTTAGAACAAGTAGAGAACTCATTTTAGTAATAGACTATATCCGCTATGATTGTCTTGAAAAAGGGCCTTGACAAATATGAAATTATTTTTTATACTTATGTGTGTATGCTAGAAAAATTCATTTATTATATTATGACTATTGGAATTACATTTCACTTTTAGGATTTATCCAATGATATGATATTGTGATCCTCTATATGTAGCATTAGATTTTCAAATGTTAGTTCTTATGAATATGATATGATTGTTATTTCATTTGTTTACCCTTACTCAACATTTTAGCTCACCCTTTTATATGTTTCTTTTCTCCAGGACATGGAGAAGGGTATTAAGTATGATATTCTAGAAAGAAGTATAAATATGATGAAATAAACGAGAGACAATGTAGATGTTTTATTAACAAGTTGTTTATATTTCCCAGCTTCTAAACACAATATACCTATACAATATTGTCATGGTTTTGTTATATGTTATAATAAATATACGTTAATTCTGAAGTGATATCAATATATGTAATGTATGGATCATTATAATTGGTATCATAGGAAAGGTATAGTTAACCTTTAGAAACTAGGATGATAAATCCTTAGTAATAATCATAATGATATGTCTAAGTATAGGATACAATCCTTGTGTTTTAGAAAAATTCATGAATAACCTATAATAAAAACTAAAGTGTGCTAAATTGAAATTTTATTCTTGATTATGCAGTTTTCTTGTTTGGATTAGAGTTTCTCACACAATGTTTCTTGGTTTTAGTCAGTGGATGGAACCGGAAGGAACCACATTAATGATAAATGTGAGGGCAATATAATGATTGTCCCCCTGAGTGACCAAATATTATGTGAGGTGGAATGTAAAATATTATGGCATCCATCACACAGCTTTCTCAAGATCTGAATCATATAGGACTTTCAAATGATCAAAGGAGGGAGAAACATTCTGTTAAATCCTTCATGAGGCAGCATCCACCTTTATTCAGTGGGTCTTCAGATCCATTAGAGGCTAAAAAATGGATTAATACCACTGAAAAGATATTTTTAGTTAGACAATATTATAAGTAGGATAAAGTTATATTAGATGTATATTTTTTGCAAGGTGAAGTAGATAAATGGTGGAATCTTATCAAGAATATAAGACAAATAGATGAAATTGAGTCCATTGAATGAGAAAAGTTCAAGAACTTATTTTTCAATAAGTACTTTCCTATTATTTTTTGAAAAAAGAAGTAGAAAGAGTTCTTTTAACTTAAGAAAATGGATGATGAATTCAATTGTACGTACAAATAAAATTTTACAAGACTTGCATTGAACGCTTCTAGAATTTTTATCTAACCTGAGAGTAAGATTTATTGATTCCTTAGTGGATTAAAACCAAGTATTCATAGGTAATTAACCATAAGGGACTTCCATATCTATATGGAAATTTTTCAATGTGATCTCAAGGTTGATATCGAGATTGGGTTAACCCATCAGTCATATGGGTTTGATAAGAATAGGAAAATAGAATTCAAAGTAAAATCTCAATACCACACTGAAAAGAATATGAGTGTTACCTTATGATCAATGTGTATAAAGAAACATTGAGGTAATTTTCTAAAAGGAACTAGTAAATATTTTACGTGTTGAAAAGAAGGTCATCATGAAATTGAACTCCTATGTGATCAGAAAAATATGTCTAATGATGCGAATAAAGAAAAGGCTACACATAATATAACTCCTAAACTTCAATGATACAAGTGCAAGTAAATAGGGGATTATGCAAATCAATGCCCTAATCCAAGGGTTGTTTATGATGATCGATTTGAACAAACTCTTAATGCCAACTACAGAAAAAAATTTACATACAATTACTATCAGCGACATGGAGTACGATAATGAAGGGGTGAATGGTACACTTACCATCCACTCTAATGTAGAAAATGTTTTATTTTATTCTAGATTAACCCACTCTTTTATTTTTAAAGAATTTTCTAAGGGCGTCACCATATTACCACAATAATTAGATTCTTAGTTAGCTGTGACAATGCCTAATGGAACAACAGTCAAATAAAATGTTTACAATTCTTCAACAATTGATGTTTGTGGGAAATTACTTCATAGAAATATTGTGATAGTTCCTATAGTGTAATTTTATGTGATTCATGGCATTCATTGGCTTTCTTTATATAGAGCTCATATCAATTTGAAAAAAAGGGAGGTCACATTTCATATTCAAGATCAATCGATGATCATCTATCAGTGCAAGGATGAATGTAACCTTTTAGTGGAAATTTATTCCATCTTATGGGTCTTGATTCCAATAAATGATGGGTTTTTTTCTCAAATGGTTGGGGGAAACTCACGATTAAGAATACTCCCATTGTATGAGATTTTGATGATGTATTTCATGAGGAATTTCAAGGTCTTCCAAAAAATCAAGATGTTGAGTTTTCAAGAGAACTCATACAGGGTGCTATGAATATTTCAATTACACCTTATAGAATGGACCCAATTGAGTTGGATGAATTGAGGAAGCAACTCCAAGAGAATATTTATAAGGAATTCATGCACCCTTGTGCATCACCTTGGGAAGCACCTGTCCTGTTTGTTAAAAAGAAAGATAGATCAATGATACTATGCATCGATTATTGAGAACTTAACAAGATCAATCTAATGAATAAATATCACATCCTAGGCATTGATGACTTGTTTGACCAACTATACAGAGTTCAACACTTTTCCAAGATTGATCTTCATTCAGGATATCATCAATTAGTGGTCAAAAAGGAGGATATACCAAGGACAACATTCCATACAATGTATGGAAACAATGAATTATTGGGATGCATTTGATCTTATTAATACCACTACTATCTTCATGGATCTAATGAATAGAGTATTTAGAGACAATGTTGATCAGTTTTTGGTAGTCTTTGTAGATGATATTCTTGTATATTCAATGAGAAAATAAGAACATGAAGATCACTTGGGAATTGTAATGAAGACCCTGGGAAAGGATAATCTTTATGAAAAATTTACTAAGTGTTAATTTTGGCTTCAAAAAGATTCATTTTTTTGTCACATAATCTCAAGATAGGGAATATCTGTGGATCCATAAAAAATATGTTATTGAAAGATAGTCGAGACCAAAAATAGTAACTGAGATCTGAAGTTTTCTTGGGTTGGATACATATTGTCAAACTTCTGTAAATTTTTTTCATGATTATCTAATCCACTCACAATGTTGAATTAGAAAGATTTAAGTTCATTTGGATGGAGGAATGTGTAGATAATTTCAATGATCTAAAAACAAGGTTAGCCAGTGCACCTGTGCTCACACTGCCTTGTAGTGAAGAAAGGTTTGTGATCTACAGTGATGCATCCAAGATGAGATCGGGGTGTGTTCAAAAGAAAAATGATATGGTTATAGCTTATGCCTCATGTTTGTTGAAAATCCATGAGAAAAAGTACCCAAATCATGATTTGGAGTTAGATACTGTAATCGTTGCATTAATGATTTAGAGGCATTATATTTATGGTTAAAGGTGTCATATTTATAATCATCATAAAAGTTTAATGTATATTTTCACACAAAAGGAGATGAATATTCTCCAAAAAATATGGTTGGAGTTGATTAAAGATTACGACTACTCAATACATTACCACCATAGGAAATAAAACTAGGTGGTCTGTGCATTAAGTCGACAAGACCATGGAAGATTATCCATGATGAGGATCACGAAAGATACAATATTTATGGATTAAGAAATGATAGATGTTGAAATTATAATGGAAGGGGAGAAATACTATCTTTATCAAATAAATGTTCCACAATATATATATGTGAATGTTAATGAGGCAGTAAAGGAAGATGTAGAGTTACAAAAGAAGGTGATGAATATTCCTAAATTCAACATTGATTTTGATGAAATAATAAGGTTTCAGAATCGGTTTTTTGTTTATCCCATAACAGAATTAAAGAAGGAACAATGGGATGAGTCTCATAGTTCTTCATTCTCTTTTCACCCTAGAAGAACAAAGATATAAAGGTACCTGAAGGAGTACTTATGTTGGGATGGATGAAAAGAGATGTCACTGAATATGTATCTCAATTCTTGTTTTGTCAGCAAGGTAAAGCTAGGAGATAGAAGTATACGAGGATGTTTCAACCATTACCCATACCAGAATGGAAATGGGAAAAATCACCATGGACTTTGTCACCTGACTTCTCGAAATATCTAAATGAAATAATGATATCTTGGTTATAATTGATCGCCTTACGAATTCTGCACAGTTCATTACTATTAGAAATGATTTCCCACTTGATGAGCTTGCCCAGATATTTTTAAAGGATGTGGTAAGATTGAATGGAGTACCACATTCCATTATATCTGATCGGGATATGAGGTTTACCTCGATTTTCTGGAGAAGTCCTCAACATGATATGGATACAGAGTCAAGTTTCATCACTTCTTATCATCCTCAGATAGATGGTCAGTCTGAGAGGAAAATTCAAAATCTGGATGACATGTTGAGATATTTCTCTATGGATTTAAAAGGTGGTTTGTATCAACACCTACCATTGATGGAATTTTCTTACAATAATATATTTCACTCTAGTATTCAGATGGATCCTTATGAATACCACTATGGAAATAATTGCATAACTCTAACTTGTGGGGATGAAGTTGGGGAAAGAAATCTATTAGGACTTGATCTTGTTGATGTAATGGTAGATTAGGTCAGATCTACTCAAAAACCCATAAGAGCGGCTCAGAGATGGAAAAATTTTTATATAGACAACTTAAGAAAGTACCCAGAGTTTGAAGTTAGTGATATGATGTTCTTACGAATATCTTCCTAGAAGAGGGTAATTATATTTGGAAAGAAAGGAAAGATGATCCGTAGGTATATCGATCCTTTTGAAATACAGAATCATAATTGGAAGGTGTCTTATCGATTGACCCTTTCACCAAATCACTCTCCATTTATTGATGTGTTCCTTGTATCTCTCCTAATAAAGTACTTACCCAATCCATCGCATTTACTAAGCTCATAATTTATACCGCTGGATCAAGATCCTTCTTATGAAGAAAAATAGATAGAGATTTTGGATTGTAGCTAAAAAGTTATACAAAACAAGACCACTCATTTGGTTAATGTTTTATGGAGGAACCATCTATTAAAAAAGATGTATAGAAAATTGTGTATATGATGAGGAAGAGGTATCCTCATTTATTTATTTTCCTGTGATGAATTTTGAGGAAAAAATGTAGTTTAAGGGGGGTAGAATGTAACTCCCAGATGTTTTTATGAAATATTTTCATTAAATAATACTTATCCTTAAGTAGCTTCATTTTCACTCAATCGTGAGTTTAAATGAACCACTAGATTACCTTAATATAAAATTACAATTATATCCAATTTGTTACGTTACCAAGAATAATTATAACTAACTTATGAAAATTCATTAAGAATTCATTGGCTATGAATTATTTATTGAAAATATAAATCAATTAGATATTAGAATTTTTTAGTGAATTACGTTTGGTATAGAAATTTATGATATATATGTGTTATATACTTAGTAAAATATTTTTTATATTCATACAATGGATATTTTAGTTATAGGGTATGAATAAAACCCTACTTTTTTTATAAGAACCAATTTTTTGTTAAGGTTAATTTTACACATTTGAATGGAAAACTAATTTAAATTCATATTTTGGAACATTAATAATATATATATGACAAAATAGGCAAGTTATCTTAAATAGGGATATAAAAATTTTCTTTGGCAAATTTTCTAATATTTTTCTTAAACCATTAATTTTTTGATGAATAGTAAAAATATGCTAAATTTTAATTAAGAATAATGGGTTTCATTAAAGAAATTTATATTGTTAAATTATAATATTGAATGGATTGAAATTATAAATAGAATATTTTTTTACCATTTAATATAATTTATGTCCTTATCATTAATTTTACATTGAATTCATAACTAAAAACATTTCAATCTTTTGCAATGTTTTAACTTTTATAACTCGTTTTCTCATTTAAAAAATGGGAATAATTTTAAATTAGTTTCTACAAATTCTGTGTTTTGAATTTGAAAAAATGAATTCAAGATTTTGAATAATATCGTACAAATTGTGTTAATAGGTACCTTTTATTTTTTGACTTTGTGAATAGTAACTTTAGCAATTATTTTATTTACCATGGTTCCACTTGGATGTGAAAATGACATTTTATAATAATTAATTTAAAGTAAAGATAATTATAACCTTAAAAAAATCTCTTTTACTAAATATATTTTAATATAGGGTTATATAACTGATCTATATTCTTATAAATACTCAATATAAGTGTAAAAATATTTCCTACATCAATATATTTTATTTATATTTTTTTATATTATATAAATTATTTTATTTATGACACAAATATGATGTAGTGATTACCTGATTAAGGAAAGATTCAATGAAATGAATATATAAATATTAAAACAAATATAATATGGTAATCTTGATGTCATCCAAAAATTTTATGGGTGAAATTGACATATTATCTTGGATTTAAGGGATAACATTTTTAGGAATTTTTATAAAGTCATGTATGAATAGTGTCCAAAATTTATACAATTCATAACTTAAAACATAAAATAGAATATTAAATGATATTAAATTCCAAAAAATATTATAGTTGGCCAAATGTTTAATATAATTCCAAATATTTCATAATTTTTTGGGTCATTTTACATGATATGATAATTACACTAACCTACAAGGTGTAAATAACATGATATCACGGTAAGATTAAAAAGGGTAAATTAAGGGTTAAACCAAAATGAGAAGGATTAAACAATATTCAAAACATGCCTAAAAAATATTGGATGTTGGGTATTCAAACCCAAATCAACATATATCTTAATTATATATGTTTTGGACAAAGTTTAGTCAAAATTGAATTTATAATAAATTAATATTTTAAGACTTCTTAATGTGCCTCTCTCCTCTATTATAAAAGGGAACCTAATTACTATCCTCCTCACTCTATTTTGAGCCTTCAATATCGGCCAAAACCTACCCATTTATCTTCTAAATTTTACCAATAACATTCTATATGTGATTTTATTCTCAATAGTCCAACTCCAGTTCCCTAAGAGAAAATTTAAAGGATGCACATCGAGGAAGAGGTAATCTCTTCTCCTGATTCCTTCAAATATATTTCTTCTTCTACATCCTATTATTTAGTTTTTACATTTTATAGTAGTAACATTAGTATCCCTAATATAATTATAAGTTATTATAAATATGAAACAAACCTATTTCATATTCTTTCCATCCTATGAAAAATGAAATCACTGTGCATACGTACATACGACTTACCCTCTCCACACTGTGGTGAAATCTGTTTTTTCACCACCACCTTACATGGATGGGTATAATGGGGGAAATAATAACTATATATGATTATAATAAAATTATACTAATTCCAAGATACTCTACACCATATACTTTAATACCATTCAACAATTATGGTAACGATATCATCGCTCGTGCATACGTAAGTCTTACCGTCTCCATGGTGCGATCTGATTCAATCTACATAATATTCATTAAACCATGATTATATAAATTAATTGAATGAATAAATATGATATATATTATAATAATACCATTTTTAAATGATATAAATATAACCTAAAAATAGAAATAAGAACTTATTTTACAAAACATACATAAGAACATAAAGTATTTAACACCCGAACAAGTACTGACAATGAAATGTTACTAACAAATAGAAGAAAGAATTATCATAAATGATTTAATAAAAATGATTATGATTCTAGAATATATCATTAACATTATTTAAATCATTATTCATGAGGTTTGGATACAATCAAAGCATATCAGACATAAGGTAAGGGATAACTTTTCCATTCTCATTTTATCTGATATTATTTATTCATAAGTATCTATATGGTATATATTTGTCATCCGTTTCCATGTTTCTTAAAAATATTATCATAAAATTTGTAATATTATTCTATTTATTTTTAAAGTTATTTTTATCCATTTTTACTTTTACTACATGGTTTGGAAAGAATCATTCTTTTATTTACCATACAAGGTACTTCTTGACATTTCCAGAAAAAGTACAAGGAGAATGTTATTTTTAAGTTATATGGAAGGAATTGTTTTTTACATATTCATAACACCTTATTTCCATGAAGATTCATCTATATGTTTACAAGTTTATTTTGAACTCAATTATTTTCTTTTAAAATTGAATGAAATTTTGAGAAAAGAAAACATTTTTGAAGAAGAAAGGATATTTTCCTCAAGAAAGAAGTTTAAGTTTTTTATCAAAAAACAATCCATCTAAGATTACATAGGTTTATATTTTTGTCCATGTTATTAATATTATTTTATTTTGTTTATGATGAAGTGTTATTTAGGAAATAAATTTATTTTCTATTAATTATGATGGAATGATGTTTAAGAAAACCATTTGATTTCATGGGATATGTTATGGTAAATGTTTCATTGTTTTTATGGAACATGTTTGAATGGTTTAATTATGAGTTGGGTGGTACCTATATCTCCCTCAAATGCATTGGGTAAAGATTTATATCTCATGAGATATACTTGGATGGAACGTCATGTTAATCTTGTTCAGTGATACATGGCTGGAACGAGGAGAGAACTCGGTTCAGTAATTGAATTTGTCTGCTATGATGGTATTGGAAAAGGGAATCGACTAATATGAAATGATTTTATATGCTTATATGTGTATTCCAAAAAACATAATTTCTTATGTTATGACTATTGGGATTACATTTAACTTTTAGGATTTATCCTATGATATGATTTTGAGATCTTTTATATGCAATATAATATTTTCAAATGTTTGGTTCTTATGAATATGATATGATTGTTATTTCATTTGTTTACCATTATTGAGAAGTTGTGCTCACCCTTTTATATATTTCTCTTCACCAAGACCTGAAGAAGGGTATTACGTAAGATATTCCCAAAAGGAATCCATAAATGATAAAATAAACAGGATAAAATGTAGATTTTTTATGAACCAGTTACTTATGTTTCTCAGTTTCTGAAGACAATATACCTATACGCCCCTGTGATGGTTTTTTTTATATGTTCTAATAAATATACTTCAATTATGAAGTGATATCAATGTATTTAATGTATGGGTTGTTATAAAGGAGGGTACTACTATCAAATGGAACACCTAGAACTAACCATCATCCATCTAGAACAACTTCGATCCACCTGCTTCTAGTCCTCTTAAGACTCTTTCAAAAGGAATGTCATTTCCATAAGACATGACACGTGCTGAAAAGGACCACATAGGGATGAGAAAGAACACACCCAATATGACAGCCTAAAATCCCCAAACATTAATATTCAAAGATATACCATTTAATAATCAAAATGGAATGTCAATAATGATATATAAAAATAGAAACAATAACCCAAACATACTGAAGATTGATACTAAGTCTCAATATGTGGGGACAACCAAAATTCCATGCAAGGATTCCAATCATGGCATAAAAGAAACACTCATCCCAAATAACTCACTCATTAGTTATCTATATCATGGGTATGGTTCTTGTGAGAGTTCATTCTAGTTGATTCATTCCATATAGTGGAATACACTGGATCTCATATTTTCTAGATATCTATAAGGGGATCACACCTTGGGAAAATGGTTAAAAACTAACCTAATATAGAGTAATCTATAAGATGGTAATTATATGTCCATTATATTGGCATCAGATACTTGACCCAACCAGGGAAAAAGTTTTAGAGGTCACAACCTGGGAAGCATGAAGGGATACATGACTGTATCCAAGACTAATCCATAGAGGGAATCACTCATATTACTATTTATTCAACATACCTCATTATACCCCCATAAGTATTGACCAAGGGAACACACTCTATATATATTATTCTCTATTAAAGAGAAAAAGGGCCTCAATGTTCTCTATAGGATATATACAATGTGTATAGTGTATACATGGTGTGACTTTGTTAGCATTGTTATAACCATGTAATCCATCCAATGGATATGTATTATGAATTTTTCTCATATACTATGGTCAAGAACATGTACTATGGCTGTGCGTGTGTACCAAGGTTATGATTGAACACTCCATCCAATCTTGTGTAGCCAACTCATTATAATGTACCTGGCTATACCCATGTATCTAGTCACACACATGACCCTGTACACCTAGGTAACATGTTGTGTTTTATCCTATTGTTTACACACTGTGTGATGTGTGAAATGATCTATGATATTTTTTTATTTAAACCCTAGTCATTGATGATTGGGGACACATTATGTGTTTTTGTTTGAACTACATGCCTTATAGTCCAGAACTTTGAAGAAACTAATGGTCTTCACATGGATCAACTAACACCACCTCATCTATTACTCTAGTAAAAAATCACACCATTGAAATAATGATTCGATAGAAGTTGATCCCATCGATCATTAATTTCCAGAATCAACTCAACAAAATCAACTGGTAAAGCATCCCCCATAGAACCACATTGATCAAACACATGAATATGAAAAATGGGTATAACAGATGTGACACATATTCTCCTGTAATCATCAAACACCATGATTGTTCCATCTATCCCTAAAACTAAACCCAAAAAAATGATTTATTTCATAAATGATCCATTGTGTAATTTTTTTCGGTATTGTTGAACCACTGACCAAAGGAAATATCAAATATGATCACATAAAGAATGTAGGAATAAGTGTACACAATATAAAATTGAGGAAATTCAAATCATCCATTCTGTGGGTTTTTCCCATTAATTGATGATGAAAAAAATTAATGTATGTAATAACAAGGATAAATAATAAAATGTAAATTACCAATTCTATGAAGATAAAATAACATTTGTAAATCAACGGTCAACCCAGGAATCAATTTTTTGATGAATTTATTCATATTAGAAAAGGGATAATTAAAATTGGGATCAAACACAATGAAAATAAGTATCCTACATTAATATTGGAAATTTATTATGAGGAATGGATATATTTCATTATCATTGGTTAGAACCAAGAAATATTTTATTGAAGTTGAATCCATTGAAAACTACTCATCAATTCACAATATAATTGAAGTTTTACAAAACCATCCTTTATAGTCACATCTAAATCCCAAGGTTTATACATAAAACCCATGGGTTCTATCATAAGTGGGTTCAAATTGAAAGGGACTAAGTTAATAAAATTTAGTAAATAGTAATTTAATTAGTTTATTAATGTTATTATTATTCCACTAATGAATACTATCTTAAAAACACCCAACCTTCTCAATATTTATCTTGTGAATATGTTAAAAATTTTATTCCAAATTCAATGGTGATCTCATTTTTCCAATTTCAGACTATATTTCGGTGTTATTATTTTAAATTATAAAAAAATCACATTCATTGAATAATATATATATAATATTTTTATTATATAAATACCAAAGATCCTTGGGTATTTGAATTGATTTCTGACTCCACGTATAACATCAAAAAATTTCATTAAAATATTCCAATAATTTACATGAATTATGAAAAAAAATTAAATTCTACATGACTCAGATATTTTTGTCTTTAAATGAAAAAATTATATTAAAAAGATGTTGATACAAATCCAGAATTAGGTTATCCCACTCGTAGGTGTTATCAAGAAGTTTCATATGCCGACATAAGACAAACACCAACGGAATCCCTCATCCTTGAAGGATGTCCTATTATTGATCCTCAATCTATACCAGGCACTCTACAATGGTGGATTTACCCTATATTTTCATATTTCTATAGTTGATTACATGTGATGGGTCATGCACCTATCTTAACTACTATAAAACATGGAATAAATTATTTACCAAGTCTAATAGTAGTGGTAGGGCTATGTGGAGCACCGTCTTTCCAACCCTTCCCCATATATGGAAGTTCTCATTGAAACATGGAGATAACTTTCCACCCAAGAAAAATATGCACAATTCCATTCATGGGAAGACATTTATAAGTACATGGACTCTCTCACCTACCTCCAAAGGCCTTTTTATTTGGTACACATAAGAATTTTGATTTCTCTGTGTAATATCAATCCACTCATGAAATATCTGAACCTTCTATCTTGTCGGTCTCACTAACTATTGGCCCTTAAGTTAGAAATCCACTTGATCAATCAAGAAAAGGGATGGCCTATAGTGTATCCCATATAAGGACTCAAATAGAACAATACTAAGGATGGAGTGTTAATAGTTATTTTAAAAGAACTCCACTAAGGCTGGAAAATCACCCAACTATGGTAATAATTCAATATGTATGTTTAATGAATGTCCTCTAGGACCTGAATCGTCCACTCCATTGATTTTTCATTCTAGTTGTGGAACACCATGTATAGCCCAATCAATTACCAAATCAGTCATATAATCCTTTCCATAATAGCAATGTGAATTGAGAATCCCCATTTGGAAAAATAATTGATGAAACTTTGGGAATTCATAATATATTTTGTAATAAAAAGAATCATAATATAAAAAACTAAATCATACTCTTAGATATCCCAGAAGTGGTCCAACATCCATATTCATTATATAATAACCTTGTTATAATTTTCATCTATACTTGATCATGGAAGTTAGATATTTAATTACACAGAAATACCATTTCACATTCACTATGGAACCTCAATGGGTTACATCAAACCCATTGGAACCTAGTGACCAGTCTTCATGTTCTAGAATGTGAGGCCTCTAGACAGATATTATTATATGAACATCTTCATTTCTTGGAACCATAACTGAAACTAATGTTCTTCATACATCTTACACTCTCTAGGGTGTACCACTATTAAGGATGTGTGAAACTCCATCAATACCTCCTCTCTCAACATCATGGGTTCTGTTATTTTTCCTTGGATTAATATGACATGGTTGACACCTTCTTAAAGTAAAAAAAGAGCACGTATAATGGATATATTTCCATTAAGGGTCTCACATTAGATATATTAAATAAGATTCTACCTAACACATTGATATAGCTAAGGGGTAACAACCACTGACTGGAGGTAAGATGCACCATCCTCATCCAATACGGATGACAAAAATGATGCCAGTTATTTTGATTCCTTACTCAAAAACTATGAAAAAGATTTCATAGTAAGAGAATTTACCACCATGTTCCCCTCTATAGGAGTATAGCCTATCATGATATCATATTCCTGGAGAAACTCTATCTATTTCCTCATTATTAACAAAAAATTACCTCAATGAAATGATATACATGAAACAATTTTGTTCAGAATAAATGATAAATCATTAACCTATATGGTAATGTGGCCACATATTTTGGAATTAGAATAACGATTAAATCCAAAGATCATGTTTCGTGTAGTTATTATCATGGGTACTCATTTTCTTGGGTCCCATAGACATTTAATACAAAAATATAGATCATAACACATCTAAGCCTAGTTATAGAGGCATCGAGGAACACCATATACTCAATACCACTTCTACCAGTCTTAAGATGTGGGCTCTCATCATCCACTGTTGTAATCCAGAAAATCACACTGGGGATTCTATTTTAACATGAAAAGATTCCCCTATCATTTCTATGAATTCAAGTTCACTAAAATATCGGAGATATCAGGCATTAATATTTGATTGTATCATACCAAACCAATAAATATCTGTAACCTAGTAATACCCTTGGGTGGATGCCATGGTAGCAGTGTGTCAATATTTTTTGGGTATACTAATGCTCCCACTTCCTAGATATAGTTTCCCAAGAACTGTACCTTCTAAATATATAAGAAACACTTTGAGATATTTCCATAATTCTAGTGCTCTAAAAGTACATATGCATCCATCCTCAACTGTACTATCCACTCGTCCTATGATTTTGAGTATACTAGGATGTAGTTGATGAAGACTACCAAAACCCAGTCAATAAATAGATGGAAGATATATTTTGTGACTCCCATGAACAGTTTTGGGGATTCTTCATGCTTGAAAGAATCATTGTGTACTCATATTAATCATAGTGATATAAGAATCTCATCTTTGACAAGTCATCCTTTCAAGCTCAGAGCTAGTGATAGCTCAACCAAATGCCAATCTTCTAGAACCACCTCGCCCCTTTCAACTGCATGAAGAGGTCATTGATTCTCGAGAGTGGATATGTATTTATAACAGTGACCTGATTCATTTAATGGTAATCCCCACATAATTTGAAGCTGTCATTTTCAATCTTTTTGAAAAACATTGGGACTGTGTATAAAGAATAGTTGGATTGAAAAATCACTTCCTTTGGAAATCTCCCAAATTAACCTCCATCTCATGAAGCTCTGCAAGAGTAATCTAATATGATGACATAGATATCAAGGTGTTCCCTTGGATAGTGTATATATATAGAAATGGATCTCTCTATGGGGAGGAAATCTTGAACTTTCCTCAAGGAACATGTTGTTGTTCTCTACCACCACCATAGGGAATTTTGAGCTCACAACATCTAACACTCCAAGGTTAATACCATCCAATTGATTTTAAATTGGTTGTATAATCTTATATATAAGCACATAAGAATCTTCATGAACATCCAACTCGCCAAATAAGTTAATCCATGTCCATATACTCAGTCATAAGGTATCCTCTTCCAAAAATTGTTAATATGTGCATGAATTGAGGATAACCATTCCTTCCCTAGAATGACATCGTATGGCCTCATCAGGGAAATAAATTGATCCCATGAAAATTTCACTCTTTTAATGAGTATATAAAAATTTTATTATACATGTTTAATCAAAAAATACCTCTTATAGAAGTTTGAAAATCATAGGGTTCAGCCAAAGGTTCAACTAGAATCTCTAGATTATCAACATGGGATATTTTAAGGAAATAATAGATCATGTTTGTGTCTATCAATACTACATATAATGTTGATAAGGAACTTATTATACCACAAGTAATACATAGAGCCTCTATTTCATAATCCTCCACATCCAATACATACCCGCATTCTGGTACAATCTCCTCGAGCATGGAATAGTCTAATATGGTGTGGTGGTGGTATCAGGACAAACCATCAGCCACCTCTTAATACTCTCCCAAATCCTCCAACACATCTTCCATCATGTGGAACTCACTACTAAACAAAATACCTCAACCTGGTGGTCCATCAACTCTCACCCTGTCTTTGGAGAGAGGGTTATATACCCATACATAAGATTTATTTTCCCATCACAAGGGTAATATCACCTCTTCCTTGAATTATTGTATTCATATTATGAGTGTTGAGCTGTAGAGGATATATACTTGTACTAACATTAAAAACTCCTCACATGCCTGTATACCTATGTCTATCATCAAATACTAGCTACAGAATCCTGAAATCTAGGTTTCGAAGATCCAACATCAAATATTTTTTACTACACCTCTAAGATTATTTCCACAACTAAGGACCACCCAAGTACCCCATTATATGTAGAAATTCAATGATATACTTATATAGACCACATATCTCAGTGAATGTCACGCTTGAAGGTCTAGGCTCAAATGTATGCATCATGAACCATGTCCATGGAGTATCATGAGAGTTTAGTGAACCTCAACATGTAATAAATGACTAATATGCTACCCTACAAAATCTCATGTATACGTGTTTCCCAAAACATTAGTGGATAAAACTCCTCCCTGAATAGATTCTCAAACTCTAACCAAAATCAATTCAACTAATCATATTTCTAATTAAATAGACTCAAAAATATCCTTGTAGATCCTTAAAAATTGATCACCTCTAGGAACACCATTAAAACAGATGTTTTTCAGACAAGCAAAAAACTCTCCCAAATTTCTCAAGTCATCCCTCTATTGTATGGGGTATAGATCCCCCTATAACTTGAGGGGTATCTACATTTGAAACTCATGAATTTTTCTCATCTTACATGAGTCATATTCTAGTAATACTGAGACAAATAGATTCTCAATTGGTGGAGGAAAGACTTTCAAACCACCCTGAGGTACCAAATCCTATACATGTCCCTAAACCGAAGCCTCATCACTAGGTATACCATCATCAAGATCCTACTAAAGAATCCAAGAAAGATGTATTTATGGAGGCATTCTATAATAAATAATAAAATCTATTTTCAAGGAGTATATATGTGGAAATGACTCTATATAGGTTGTCACGACCCGTCTTCGGGACCCGTGTCGTGACTACCCCAAGCCCGCCACCCATAGTCCAAGGGCTAGCGACAAGAACCAAAGGCGTAAATCACAGAAAAATGGGAAGGCATTGCCTTATAAAGTGAACAAACACAACAATGTAAGCCAGAAAAAGTAAACACTAAGTAAAATTAGGTACAATAGTAAGTGCGGAAAGTAAATGGGCCAGAATACAAACACAATCTAAAAGTAAAGTACAACTGGAAAGAAAGTATAGCAACTAAAACTAAAGCAGCAACGATGACCCGTCCACTGGAAGTCCCACCTAAAGGGTGGGTACAGATAGCCTCCTCATCTCCTCGGGTCCAGTCGTCCGCTCCATGTATGTCCCGCCCAGTGGACCACCTCTAGGTACCGACCCGCTCCACAAGCCTCAACCACGATCAGCGATGTTCCTCCTATGCATCCCACACAACGTAGTGCAGGAATATACCATGTAGGGGTGAGTATACGCTACTTAGTAGGGACCCCGAGACCCCTGAATGTCTTCCAGAATCCACAAAGGATAATCCACAATGGAAAGATACAATCACGAAGTAACATCCAACACTACTTAGGTATATTCCCATACATATACCTAAGTCATCAATTCCAGTTCGGCTCCAACATTCGAGCCCAAGTTCGATCACATCCACACAGGATAGTACAGCCCAATCCACACAGGAAATCACAACACAATCCACATAGGAAATAAGTCAAACATATCGAAGATAATGATTGAAAGTCAAGACTCAGCTCCCACAGGTATACTTCTTCGTATGGTGATACAGATGATCAGATGTAGCCACTGATTCATCTAAGCTAGGACCCACATAGGATACTAAACCAGCTAAGCTGTCGGACCCACATAGGATACATGTCCAGCTACTATGTCGGACCCACGTAGGATACTATAACATAGGTCAAATACTGTCGGACCCACGTAGGATACAAGAATAGTAATACTGCCAGAACTAAGTAGGATACAAGAACAGTTGTCATCACCGTCGAACCCACGGAGGATTTCATTACGGTCTTCATCGCTGCCGAACCCACATAGGATTTTAGTGCAGTCGTCGTTGCTGCCGAACCCATGGAGGATTTCAGTGTAGTCGTCATCGTCGTCGAAGTCGCAGCCAGCTCTAGGGTTCCCGCACACAACATGCTCGTTTCCAGGAGGGTCCGCTCCATGATCCAAGGGGTCGATACATCAACTGACATGTAGTCCAGAGATGATGTATCCTGAAGTTCCGTATCGTCATATGGATCTCAACGTGACAGACCACGCGTCAATCAGACGCCCGGTCTGAGAGTTATTGGCTTTTTCGTTCCAGGGGCCTGGTTGGTTTTTAAGTCAAAACTAACCCGACCACACTCCAACTTCATAAAAACCTCAAGCGGAGTAATCCAAAAGGTCTGTCTCACTATGAGTAATCCAGCAATGTCGACGGCACACCAATCAGACGTCCGGAGCTCACGTTATATGCGTTTCCGCTTCGAGGGCTCGGTTGGTTTTGTGTTCAAACCAACCTGGCCATACAAAAAGTTCTTCGAAACCTTGAGTGTGATATACTGAAACGACCGCCTCGATTCATGAATCACATCGCAACTGGAGGTGCATCTATCGGAGGTCCGTAGCCCATGTTACGAGTATTTAAACGAACTGTCCGGTTTTTAGGGGGTTTTGGGGCCGGACCAACCCGGCCCAAGACCCCTTGGGTCGGCCCGAACTGGGTCAACCCGACCCGGGTCTGGGTCCATCCTAACAGGGTGCGTCCCGGCCTGAATGGCCAGTTCTCTTGGCGCGGGCGCTGCCCGCATGGCTAGCTCGGCGATGGTCGAGCTATCGTGGAAGGGGGGGGGGGCACGCTGCCCCCCGGTTTTGAAATGGGGGCCCCCACATGGGGGCCACTTCCTCTTTCCAGCAAGGGGTTACGAACCCCGGTTTCCGGATCTGTCCAGCCATAACGGTTGGCCAGGGTGTCGCGCTGGACCAGCCGATCCTGCCCCCTATGCATTGGCGGCCGGCAGCTCCGGCTGCCCTCTCCTGCGCTGCTGCGGTGAAAGGGCGTGGCTTTGGTCCGACCGGCATGGCGCAACGGCGTCCCGCCCCTCCGCAGCGGCCCAGCTCTGGACGCGGTCTCCTCACAGTTCTCTGGGGCGGTGCGACGGCACCACACCCCTTCACTGCGGCCCGACTCTGGTCGTGGGTTCGTTCGGCCTAAACAGCACGACACAACGACACCGTGATTCTTCATGTTCCCGCGCGGTGCAGTTGCACCACGCTGCCTTTTTTGGTGCCACAACAAGAACAAAAACAAAGAGGGAGGAGGGTCGGCTATGTTTGTGTGGTCTTACCTCCTCCCGTTATAACGATAACAGGCGGCTCAAAAAAATGAATATCCTCGTCAAGCAAGTGCAAATTTAATCCATAATATTTGAACTCAAAACCCTACCTCGATAACGAGTGGACGATCGATGAGCATCATGGAAAGTGGCGTCGCAGGGTGTGGCTCTGTACACGTCGTCGGTGAATGACCAAAGAAGAGCAGCGTCTCCCTTCCTTTGACATGGGAAGAATAACGAAGGATGGTGCGTCGTCGTTCTTCGGAAATCAGTGTGATGTCGTTCTTCGTCGAGGTGGAAATTTTCTTTTCCGGAAAGATGAAGTTCTTCCAATGTGAAAACCTCTACCCCCTCTCAACGCAACGATGAAACCAAAAGTAAAATAAGGCCCTTGCCTTATTTTATTACCTTTTCCAACATTTTTAAACTTCAAAAATATCATTTAATTAATTAACGAGATTCATTAATTTGAATGGGTGTGTTGGCATTCAATTAAAGAGAGAAAGAAGGTCAAAAACTTAATGGGGGGGGGGGGTTGCCAACATTAAAGAGGGGGTTTAGGGGATTTGAAGAGGTGGGGGCTCATGTGGGCCCCACCTCACTATTAACCTCACATGGGTGGTTAGTTCCACCCAACCTCCATCCTTAGGATTTAACCACATAAAAGAACTAAAATTAGTAGCACAATTTTATTTCTCTGTAGTCTTAATCCACAAAAACTAAACAACTCTTCTTGAGAAAGCGCAACTCTGGAAAAGGTCTTCTTAAGCAAATACCGGTGTTGCGGTTTCAACGGTGCCCTCGAATTTCGATTCCAAGCACCGGTTCAAATGTTTTAAAAACCCTCTCATTCGTTCACTGAACGTACACGAGCTAAACTTCAGAAATTGATTCCGGGAACACTGGGCCTCGGAATCAGGTTCCTTTAGAAACTGCGTACTTGTAAAATCCAAAAGAAAATTTAGAAAAAATTTGCCTTGAATTTTACGGGTCTTTACATTACTCCCAACTCAGGGCTTTATGTTCTCATAAAGATACATCACAAACTAAGGAAACAAATGAGGGTACTGAGCACGTATCTGAGCCTCCCTCTTCCAAGTGCTCTCCTGGAGGTTCCTGTACTGCCATCTAATGCACACTAGAGGAATCGACCGCCCATGTAGGACATGCTCCTTTTGATCCTCGATCTCTATCGATACCTTAGAAAAAGTCTCCCCATCGTCAATGTCCAGCTCCCCATGGTCGATGATATGCGTCGGGTCATGCACGTATCTCCTCAGCTGAGATACATGGAAGGCGTCTTGAACCCGGTGCAATTGAGGTGGTAGATCCAGGAGATAAGCCACCTCACCTATCCTGTAGAGGACCTAGAATGGTCCAATAAAGCACGGATATAACTTGTCGCCCCGACCAAATCTTCGTAATCCACGTTGAGGTGAGACCCGCAAGAAGGGGTGGTCTCCATCCTCGAACTCTAGTGGTCTCCGCCTCCTATCATCATAAGACTTCTGGCGGCTCTGAGCTATCCTCATTGCTCCTGGATTACCTATACATTCTCTATCGTGGCCTGGACCATCTCTGGTCCCACAAGTGGTGATTCCCCAGGGTCTGTCCAGCACAAAGGTGATCTGCAAGGTCAGTCATACAATGCCTCGTATGGTACCATCCCGATAGTGGAGTGGTAGCTATTGTTATACATGAACTCCACCAACAGTAGGTGGCCCTCCCAGCTGTGACCAAAGTCGAGGATACATGCACAGAGCATGTCCTTGAGAGTCCGAATGGTCCTCTTCATTTGACCATCTGTCTGAGGGTGAAAGGCAGTGCTCAGACGTAGCTACGTCCTGAATACCTCCTTCAACCTCTTCCAAAGTCGGGATGTAAAGAGAGCATCTCGATCGGAGGCAATAGATGATGGAACACCATGAAGCTATACAATCTCTTGAATGTAGAGACGTCCGAAACTCTCTACTGAGCCCTACTCTCTGATTGGGTGGTCCAACTTGGTGAGTCGGTCGACAATCACCCAAATGGAGTCGTGAACTCTGGAAGTACATGGAAGTCCAATCACGAAATCCATAGATATCCTATCCCACTTCCATTCTGGGACCTCCAAGGGTTGTACCAAGCCTGCGGGTACCTGTTGCACCGCCTTCACCTACTTTCAGGTGAGGAACCGAGAAACGAAATCTGCTACAACTTTCCTCATACCCGGCCACCAGTGATTACATCTGAGATCCTAGTACATCTTCACCACTCTGGGATGTACCACTAAAGGGGAATTGTGAAAATCTCTCAACACCACCTCTTGTAAAGTAGCTGGTACCATGGTACGTCCTCTGAAAAGGATGACGTGCTCTCCTCCTACAGAGAATCTATCAGGTGTCTATCATGAGGATATCTGTGCACGCTGCATCTCATAGTCAACATCCCCACGTTGTGCCTCTCTGACCCACTGAATGATTGGAGGAGTTACTGTGAGTGACTGAAGAAAGGCTGCTCCATCTTTATCCATGAAGGATATCTGCAAAGCGGCTAGCTGCTCTGTCACCTCCCGAAGTAGCTGAATGCCCATCCTCCTGCAGAGAGCATCAGCTACTATGTTCCCCTTTCCAAGAGTATAGACTATCTCAAATTCATAGTCCTGGAGGAACTCGAGACATCGCCACTGTCGTAGATTCAGGTCCTTCTGCGAGAAGATGTACCTGAGACTCTGGTGGTCAGAGTAGACTATAAAGTGCTCGCCCATCAGATAGTGTCACCACATCTTCAGAGCGAAGACCACTGCTGATAACTCCAGGTCATGCCTAGCATAGTTCTTCTCATGACGCCTCAACTGTTGTGATCTATAGGCGGTCACCTCCCTCTCCTGCATCAGTACACATCCGAGTCTGGTCCCTGATGCATCGCAGTAGACTACGTACCCTACTCCCACCTCCAGTAGCCTCAAGATAGGTGCGCTGGTCAACCTCGGTCTCAGCTCCTGGAAGCTCTGCTGACATATATCTTACCACATGAAGGGTTTCCCCTTTTTCGTCAATGCTAAGAGTAGTGCCGCAACTCTTGAGAAGTGTGGCACAAATCTGCGTTAGTACCCAGCTAGACCCAAGAAACTCCGCACCTCCGTCACACTCCTAGGTGGCTCCCAAGATAGCACTGCATCGATCGTTGCAGGGTCCACCACAACACCCGCCTCAGAGATGATGTGTCCCAAGAAGTGGACCTCACGTAACCAGAACTGACACTTCGAGAGCTTACCATAAAGCTAGTGCTCTCAGAGTGTGTCCAGTACAAGCCGCAAGTGGTAGGCGTGCTCTTCCTCAATGGTCGAGTATATCAAAATTTCTTCGACGAAGACCATGACAAATCGATCCAGGTATGGATGAAAGATCCTGTTCATGAGATCCATGAACACTGTTGGAGCATTGGTTATTCCAAAAGGCATAACCAAGAACACATAGTGGCCATACCGACATATGAAGGCCGTTTTCTGCACGTCCTTATCCCGAACTCTGAGCTAAAGATAGCCTGACCTGAGGTCTATCTTCAAGAACCACCATGCTCCCTTGAGCTGATCAAAGAGGTCGTCAATCCTCGGTAGCGGATACATGTTCCTCAAGGTCACCAGGTTCAGGCGATGATAATCGACACACAATCGCAATCTCCCGTACACCTTCTTGGCGAACAATATCGGGGAAGCCCAGGGTGAAACACTGGGTCGGATGAATCCCTTGCCATGCAAGTCCTCCAACTATAATGGTATCTCTCGAAGCTCAACGGGGGCCATCTGATATGCTGGAGTGGATATCAGGGCTGTCCCGGGGTACAATTCAATATAAATGTCTACCTCTCTGAAACAAGGTAGTCCTGGAACATCATTAGGGAAAACGTCCGCATACTGATCCACCACTGCAGGAAAACTAGGACTCCACACGTCAACTGCTCCTAGGATGAGGCTAGCCAACTGATGAGTGATTAGTTGTCCTCTCCTCTGCGTGAGTCCATCCTACGCTGCAAAGGCTCCCTTCTCGCCGGTGAAGGTGAACCTGCTCCCATCAATGCGAACACATCACACCTTGCGCCTAATACAGTCTATCTGAGCATGGATTGTAGATAACCAATCCATGCCCAAGATAACGTTGTAAGGTCTCGACGCCACTACAAGAAGATCCCAGCCGAAGCTCTCACCTCCTAGAGTAATCTCACACTGCCGAAACCAGTGTGTAATCATCGAGTCTTCTCCCGTTGGAGTCTCTAGCCATAAAGATCGAGCCAACAGCTCTGTCGGAATCTCCAAGCTCCGAACAAGGGCAGTGGCAATAAAAGAATGACTCACACATATGTCTATAAGAACTTAAGCAAGGGTGGAGTAGACACATATTGTACCTGCAATCATCTCTGGCATGCCGTGGTCGTAGGCCTCCGCTTCCTGAAGCTGAGCCTGTCTCTGCCCGCTAGCTCCCTGTGGTCTGGGTGGACCTCCTGGTGGGGGTGGCGGTAAAGCCCCAAAGCGTCGCCACCACCTGCTGCTCGTCGAGCTCCTCTGCCTCATCCTAATTCACCCTGCAGACCGCCACAGTCGACCCTCCGCCTCTGCCTGGGTGGCCCCTCAACCGTCTGCTGCTCCTCTGCATGGCGGTTCGGGCAGTCACGAGCCATGTGGCCCTACCCGCCGCATGCGTAGCACTGTCTGCTCCTCGGAAGGCTAGCTCTGCGTCGGGTTCCCCACACCTCTGAGCCAGTGTCCTGAGGTCGTCCGCCTGATGGTCTGGTCTGCCTAGACCCCTGTGACATCCGTCGACTTCTAGCAGCAGACGACTCTGCTACTTTCCACCCTACGGTAGGTCTCACTGCTGGTGTAGGCTCAGCAATAAAGCTCTCTATGATAAGGTTTCGCTCTAGTTCTGCTGCCGGTGTCAGAATGCTGAGGGAGATCATCGATGCCCTGATCTCATGTCTCAGTCCTTGCTCGAAGGTCCGGGCCCAGAAGAATGGGTCCCGTACCATGTCTGTTGAATAGCGTGAGAGATTGGTAAATCTCACCGAGTACTAGGCGACCGTCATGCTGCCCTGCCGCAGCAGTAGTAGCTCCTGGATGCGCACCGCACGGAGGGTGGCAGGGACGAACTCTAAGAGGAAGAGGCTCTCAAAGTACATCCAGAGAAGAGATGGCTCGTCGTGCACCTGGAGCATTAAGCTCCACCATCTTCCTACTACCGCGTGCATGAATCTCACTGCAAGGATCACCATGAGGTCAGCTGGTGTCCCCACTAGCCTGAAAACTCGAACTACAGCCTCCAGCCAATCCTCGGCTGCCTGAGGGTCCATCTCCCCGCGGAACCTGGGTGATCTCTGACGCCGAAACTCGTGCAGTGCACTAAGGCGACGTGCACTCCCAGTGGCTGGGGCTGGGAGCATCATTGGCTCAGCGGGTAGAGGTACCACCGGTGCCTCTGGTGAAAAAGGGCCCTACACCGAGGCCTCGTCGCTCGGTGGGCTATCGTCTCGCACAAAGCTCGGAACCCTAGCTGGAAGCCATCGTGGGGCCACCCTAAAAAGAAACAGGTGTGCCACGGTCAAAACAGTATACCTGGTGAGCTGACACAACGTAATCACAAAGAAAACCTTTCAAACACACATGCAATAAATGTTTTCGTGCATTGAGTCGGAAATCAGAAGTCAGGATCCTGGTGTATGGATACGTTGGCTGCCGCACCAACACTGGACACCTTGGACTGATAACCGCACTCAATACCCTTAAAACTTTTTCTTCACATAGAAGAAAGTTCAGAGTCCTGAGTTCTACGGTAGAATAGACCACCTCTGATACCAATTTGTCAAGACCTTTCCTCGGGACCCGTTTCGTGACTACCCCAAGCCCGCCTCCCATAGGCAAGGGGCTGGAGACTAGTACGAAAGTGATAAATCCTCGGAAAAAGGGAAAGGAATTTCCTTATAAAGTAAACAAACACAACAGAGTAATCTAAGAAAAGTAAACATTAAGTAAAACTGGGTACAATAGTAAGTGCAGAAAGTAAATGCACCAGAATACAAACCCAAACTGAAAGTAAAGTACAACTGGAAAGAAATTACAACAACTGAAAGTAAAGAAACAACGTCGAGCCTTCCACTGCAAGTCCCACATGAAGGGTGGGTATAGATATCCAACTCACCTCCTCGGGTCCAGCCGTCCTCTCCGTGTATGTCCCGCCCAGTGGTCCACCTCCAGGGACTGACCTGCTCCACAAGACTTAACCACAATCAGTGTTGTCTGTCGTCTGCATCCAACACAATGTAGTGCAGGCATAGCCCGTGCTGGGGTGAGTATACGCTACGCAGTAGGGACCCCGAGACCCCCGAAGGTCACTTAGATTCCACAAAAGATAATCCAAAAATGAAAGATACAATCACGAAGTGACATCCAACACTAATTAGGTATATTCCAATACATATACCTAAGTAATCAATTCCAGTTCGGCTCCAACATCTGAGCCCAAGTTCGATAAAGTCCACACAAGATAGTACAACCCAATCCACACAGAAAATCACAACACAATCCACATAGGAAAGCAAGTCAAACATATCGAAGATAATGATTGAAAGTCAAGACTCAGCTCACATAGGTATACATCTTCGTAAGGTGATAGAGATGATCAGATGTAGCCACTGATTCATCTAAGCTGGGACCCATGTAGGATACTAAACCAACTAATCTGTCGGACCCACGTAGGATACAAGTCCAGCTACTCTATCGGACCCATGTAGGATACTACAATAGAGGTCAAATACTGCCAGACCCACGTAGGATACAAGAATAGTAATACTATCAGACCCACGTAGGATACAAGAACAGTAGTCATCACCGTCGAACCCACAAGGGATTTCAGTACGGTCTTCATCACTCCCGAACCCATAGTGGATTTCAGTGCAATTGTCATCGCTACCGAACCCATGTAGGATTTCAGTGCAGGCATCATCGTCGTCGCAATCGCAGACAGATCTAGGGTTCCCACACACAGCATACTCGTTTCCGGGAGGGTCTGCCCCACGAGCCAAGGGGTCAATACATCAACTGACACATAATCCAGAGTTTATGTATCCCAAAGTTCTGTCTCGATATAGGGAACTCAACGTGACAGACGACACGTCAATAGGATGCCCGGTCTGAAAAATATTGGCTTTTTCGTTCCAGGGGCCCGGTTGGTTTTTATGTCAAAACCAACCCGACCGCACTCCAAATTCATCCATACCTCGAGCAGAGTAAGCCAAAATGTCTGTCTCACTAAGAGGAATCCAACAAAGTCGACGACACGTCAATCAGACATCCGGAGCTCATGTTATATGCGTACTCGCTCCGAGGGCCCGGTTGGTTTCGTGTTCGAACCAACCCGGCCGTAACCCATGTTTTTTGAAACCTTGAGTGTAATATACATAAACGACCATCTCAATCCAAGGATCACATCTCAACTGATGCTGCATAGATCAGATGTCCAGAGCCCATGTTACGGGCATTTAAACGAACTGTCTGGTTTTTAGGAGGTTTGGGACCGGACCGACCCGGCCCAACACCCCCTGGGTCTGCCCAACAGAGTCGACCCGACCCGGGTCTGGGTCCAGTCGAATAGGCCGTGGCCCGGCACGGCCCGACCCGAATTGGGGGGCCGGTTGACCTGGCGCGAGCGCGGCCCGCATGGCCATGTCGTCGCTGGTCGAGCTGTCACGGAAGGGGGGGGGGGGGTACGGTGCCCCCATATTTTGAAACGGATGCCCCCACATGGGGACCACTTCCGCTTTCCAGCCGGGGGTTACGACCCCCGGTTTCTGGATCTGGCCGGCCGTAACGGCCGAGTAGGGTGTCGCGCGGGACCAGCCGGTCCCGCCCCCTGTGCACTGGCGACCGGCGGATCCGGCCGCCCTCTCCTGCTCCGTCACAACCTTGGTCCGACCGGGGCGGCGCACCGGCGCCACGCCCCTCCGCCGCAGCCCCGATTCGGCCGTGGTCTCCTCGTGGTTCTCCGGCGCGGCGCGTCTGTGCCACACCCCTTCGCTGCGGCCCGACTCCGGCCGTGGGTTCGTTCGGCCTCAACGGCGCTGTGTGACGGTGCTACGCTTCTTCGCTGTGATTCTCCATGTTCCCGTGTGGTGTCGTTGCACCGCGCTGCCTTTGTTTGTGCCACAACAAGAACAACAACAAAGAGGGAGGATGGTCAGCCGTGTTCGTGCGGTCCGACCTCCTCCCGTTATAAAGATAACTGGTTGCTCAAAAAAATAATTAATATCCTCATCAAGCAAGCACAAATTTAATCCATAATTTTTGAACTCAAACCCCAACCTCGATAACTAGTTGACGATCGATGAGCGTCACGGAAAGCGACATCGCGGGGTGTGGATCCGTACATGTCATTGGTGAACGCCTAAAGAAGAGCGGAGTCTCCCTTCCTTTGACATGGGATGAAGAACGAAGGATGGTGCATCGTCGTTCTTCAGAAATCTGTGTGACGACGTTCTTCGTCGAGGTGGAAACGTTCTTCGCCGAAAAGATGAAGTTCTTCCAATGTGAAGAACACTCCCCCCTCTCAACACAACAATGCAACCCAAAATAAAATAAGTCCCTTGCATTATTTTATTACCTTTTACAACATTTTTAAAATTCAAAAACCTCATTTAATTAATTAACGAGATTCAATTATTTGAAAGGGTGTGTTGGTATTCAATTATTGAGAGAGAGAATGTCAAAAATTTAAGCAGGGTTTCTAACATTAAAGATGGGGTGTAGGGGATTTGAAGAGGTGGGGGATCGTTTGGTCCCCACCTCCCTATTAACCTCACATGGGTGGTTAGTTCCACCCAACCTCCATCCTTAGTATTTAACCACGTAAAAGAAATAAAATTAGTAGCACAATTTTATTTCCCTATAGTCTTAATCCACAAAAGTTAAACAACTATTCCCGAGAAAACGCAACTATGGAAAAGGCCTTCTTAAGAAAATACCGACATAGTGGTTTCAACGGTGCCCTCATATTTCGATTCCGAGCACCAGTTCAAAAGTTAGAAAAACATTCTCGTTCGTTTACTGAACGTACCTGAGCAAAACTTCGGAAGTTGATTCTGGGCACACCGGGCCTCGGAATCTGGTGCCATCAGAAATTTCGTACATGAAAAATCCCAAAGAAAATTAAGAAAAAATTTCCCTTGAATTTTACGAGTCTTTAAATGGGCATGGAAACCAAACCATATTCAAATATGATGTATGTACCAATATATTACCTACAACCAGTGCTAAAATTTACAATGTCAAGTAGAAGGTTATTAGTGAAATAGTGAATGTATACATTAGAATTCATACTATAACTAGGTTACCTAGTATTAATACCTATCATGAGACACCATAAAATTATTTCTCTAGTTCCTAAACCAAACCAAAATACTTGACTATCTCTAAATCATATTCCTAGGATTTTCCTCCTATAATTTCTATCATTCATAGATGAAACCATAGAGGCCTACCTAGTTCGATGAAAGTTATGCACGACACCCCAAGTCCACATACAATAGTATTGGGGTAGAATTGTTGCACCAAGTAGGCATATCACACAATTGGGATGCCATCTGGTAAGGCATGCGTACACATGAACATATCTCCAAGAATGAGAATATTTCATAATAGAATTATATGACTTATACAATGATGAATGAATCCTTATAAATTTGAAACTAATGCATTCTATAAGTATGAGATAGAATAAGGAAAAATATAAGCCCACTTAACCTGTAAAAGAGTCTAACCTACTAATAAAGAGGGGAATTTAGTTGAATTCAACACTGAAAATGATCATGGTCAATTTAGTTAACTATAATTCTCCTTATTAGAAATCCTTCTATCACTCCATTGAATTGTATTTCATCTACAAAATAAATAAAATGTGTAGGAAAAACCCATTTAGGTCTGACTATAAACATACCTAGTAGGAAACCCCCAGATCATCAAACATAAAGAATCAAAGGAGTTTGCCTCATCATTATAACTCTATCATAATCTAGATATGAGACTATAAAAATAATAACCAAAATATAATCAAGATATACAGAAATAATGAATATAATATCACAACCATACTGCCAACCTGAAATTCTGCTCAAGGATTCAAGGTAACAATATTCTGGGAGAACTAAATCTTTAAGTATTTCTAACAATAATGTCACTCATACGATAGTTCATACTCACCAGGACACTCCATAATGTGGTATACTATGGAACTAAAAAGATATCGATTCATATATAGTGGATCACATTCATAGAAAATGGGGGATACCTAACCTATGGACTAATCGACTTGAATGGTTATCACCCATCTTATATGTCAATATGGGAAACTGGACCCAAACATTGGAAGGATGATAAAGGATCACACCTTGAGTCACACAGAAGGATAACTGAATCTATCCAAGACTAATCCGTAGGGGGTTCATCCAACTTGCAATCAAGATGGTATACATCACTATACCCAGATAAATATTTAGGTAGAGAACACGCCCTATAAATACACATCTAGACTAAATATAACAAGTCTATCAACCATCCTTTGAAGAAGTAAATGACATATATACGGTATATATAGTGTTTATTTTCCACCATGGGTATTCTGGTGTCCTTTATTTTATTTCCATGTACAATGGACTATGTTTATGTTATTTATATATGCCCATGTACTATGGTGATTCCCATGTACTATGGTCACACCCATGTACCATTGCATTGTCCACGAACTATAGTCATGACTACATAGCCTGGTCATGGCCTTATATGTAGCCACACTCATGTACCTAGTTGTGCGCCTATTCATGTACACCTAGGGAACAGTTCAGTCCACCATCTATGGGTTACCGAGAATGTAAAATTTCATAGGGAATGTGATATATTATTTTTTGTGTAAAACCCAGACACACCTAAATGCGGACCACACATTTTGTGTCAATCCGAACTATCATTACGTAGTTCATAAATTTCCATAACCCTATTCTATTGACATCAATCTACTAATAATGCCTCCTCTATCACTTAATCTAAAAATATTCCAATGAAACCTAAATCTAAGCCCAACGATCTATATCCATTACTAATGATCAAATTCCAATAACCAAAATTTTGTCTCCAAGCATCCCACATAGCATGAAGTCGACACAATGATTAAATCCAAAGAATATGGATCATCGATCTAACAATATATCTTCCATCATCATCATGATTCTTGATTGGGATATCTATCCCTAAATATGATCCAATGAAAACGATCTTTTTTTCTTCTAAATATTGATTTTACAATGATTGGTTTTCAAGTATTTTAAAATCATCAGCCAATATAAATGCATGCGACGATCAAAAAATCAATGTAGGGGGAAAATCAAGAAACAAAAAAGTGAGTAAATTCCTATTATCTATTATTCAGGTAAGAATCTATCTGTTTTCATAAAAAATTACGAACACATGAAAAATCCAGAATAATTAAACAATAATAACTTCTAATCCAATGAATATAAAACAATACAATTAAATCAAAAGTCTACCAATTTTTTTTAAAAGTATTGGTTTATATTCAACATGGGATAAATAAAATACAGATAAAATATAATGAAATTAAACATCATACCTTTTCATTTTATTTATTTAAAAAAAATAACATTTCTAATCAATTTTCATTGCCAATATTTAAAAACTATTTTGTTTAAGATGACTCCTTGGGAAGGTTGTAATCAATTAATGATCTCATTGAAATTTTTGAGGCACTTATTACAAAGCCGTTTCAAAATAATAATAGTTGTGGGGTAAGCCTAATGTTTTCAATGAATCGGTTTAAATAGATAGGAAGGATGTCTATCCAATTTAACAATTAATAAATCAATATATCAATATATGTTATTATTTTTCCTATAATGAATTATCTCAAAAAATCAGATATCATTAACAAAGGTTGTGTAATTACTAGAGTAAAACCTATATATTAAATTAAATAAATATATTTTTTCCCATATGAGACTCCATTGGGGAGTTATGAATATTATTTAGAAACACTGGCTCCTCATGGTACAACTTACTTAATATTTTTTTTATATCAATACTGATGCTCCTCGGGCCCCAGAATCTCACAATAACTCCATGATTGACTTCAAAAATGTTCTTTAAAATATTACAAAAATTATACAGGAAGAAAAATGATTCATTATTGTTAAATAGATCAGAAAGTTTTTTACTCTCTAATGTGGGTCTATTTCAAAACCATTTGAACTCTAATAACCAAAGGGACAAAATATGGGTGTTGTGTTGATAATCTATATTTTACTAGTATAAATTATGCACTTTTTTTGCTAACATGTGTCAGAATGATAATCTATTAGATAACTATCATCTTAAAATCATATTTTTTATTTATCTCTTCAAATTCAATTTTCATGTGACACCATTCATAACATTTTTTCTAAAAAACTAATTGTGAAGATTTCTTCATTAATTTTATTTATTATGTTATAACATATTCATATTTGACATATCTCTCATTAAAACGTGATACTCTTGATAGAAAGTATTACATAAAAACAAATGATAAACTAATGAGTGACCATATCTTGTGATTTCTGATAACAAAATTTCAATATGGCTCATACACAAACACCACACCATTGAGTATAAAGGTTTTTTTTTGATATTTCTATAACAATTAGTGTAACAATAAATACTATATTTAATATTTCTTAATTATGGTATTCAAGATCTCCCACATTTTTAATCACTTCATGAGGGTTATCTATACTCTATATTATAATTAATATCCCACATTTTTTGCAAAGTGGTCTCCACACTATATAATAATTCAACATATACACTAATTATTTGTTATAGTATAATATTTCATGGAATGAAAAAGACAAATATTTTTACAAGGAAGAATAAAACTCAATATTAAAGAGAGTGGATCATAAAATTTCTAATAAAAAATAGTATTAAAAAAATACACTATGAAGAATCCATAAGTACCATAATGAAACAATATTTCAAAATTAGGGAGGGAATATATTTTCAACAACACCAATAAAGGCAAACCAATAAAAAAATTGAATACATGACTGTAATTAATTTATATAAATCATGCTCAAATACGATTAATTGATTATTGATTGGTAATTGTAATGGAAGAGGATATAAATTGGGAAATAATAATTAAAACACTAAGATCCTAGAGAGTCAAACTAAATAATAAACATGTTATATGGGGAACTCCCTAAGCCTGGGTAACACATACTATAGTCATTCATGACCATTCTAAAGACATTAACCATTAGACCCCTCAATACAATATCTCAAGAAAAGGATAACATCCTCTCCATACCTCGATACATAATAAACCACTAAGCGAAATTCACCTCCAATCCAGTCATCATTCAGGTGAGATAATTTAGGAGTAAAGCCAAATGGATATATCAACCAAGTGTCACTCGAAATCCAAATTAGACTAAAGCTGGGGTCAACAAAGAGAAGAATACAAATACATAACCCTAACTAATATTGGTTGAGGTTACATATATAAAATATAAGGAAAATATCTTTAAAGGAAACACTCAACCACTTTCATCCAAACCGTTCTACCAGGATAATGAAAAAAATACAAGATGTCCAAAATACCTCTTTAAAAATTTAATACAACTTATCTTAGCCTCATTATCCATATTAAATCATTTAAAAATTATAAAAAAAACTTTATAACTAGATAAATTAACATTAAAAACCATTTTAACATTCTAAGGCTCATTACTTGAAACAAAAAATAATTTCTATTAAAATTAAATACCACTTATAATTTTTCAAACCTATGATTTTTCTTTATTTGATCATAATATTAAATATAATCGATATATAATTCCTCAAATCCTTTATTTGAGAAAACTATTAATTATATATCTGAAAACTGAATTTAATTTTTTAATTTAAGAAAATAAATTTGATTCCTATTAAAAAAACATCACAATTTTAAAATAAGGTTTTTTATAATTAAAACTTATACATTTCCCAAAACAAAAGAAAACATTCCATAATAAAAAAATCAAAAAAATAAAATTCCCACACAAAATTTCCAAAATGGGCTAATTTTAGTCTATAACTTGTTCACATTGCATGTGGGGCCGTATAAAAACTGTAGAAATGAAATAATTATTTAACATATTTTTGGGTTATTTATTTCTTATTAGTCCCAACGATCTCATCACGTACCACAAATTCACTTTGAAAATTAAAAAACATAGAAAACACAAGACTAGAAGCTCAATTTCTAAACCAAACATGGGTCTTTGTACAGGAATGAGTTATCTAGACTATTCCCACACATAGTTCCATATATTAAACTATCATATATCTATCTAAAAAAATATAAAATATAAAATAATGCCCCTATACATAGTCTCTCTTAGTAACATAGCCTCTAATATAATTTTTTAATAATACAACTTGGTTTATCCCCCACAGATGGTTGACCAGATATGTGACAAGAAATAAAGAGCATTACAAATCCCAATAGGCTAGTAAAAATACTCATGAATCAAGAAATCACCACATGAGAATGATTTACCCCAATAAATAATTAATAAAATTAGTATTATAAATTTAGTAAAAAATTTCCAAGACCCATGTCTATATTAGATTTACAAAAAAAAGAAAATATTCACGAATAAAAACAACAATATAAGAAATATGTAATCTGGATGAAAACCAAAAACCTCATTAACCCCTAATATCCCTCTCTTTCAAGGAAATAAATCCACGCCAATGCAATTTCGACTGAAACCACATGCTATTGTTACCCTCCATCAATAGAAAGTAATAAAATCCCATTTTAGCTGATGTGATGAAAAAACTAAAATATATGAAATCTATAATCATACTTCCATGTGAAAATACGAGTCATTTTCCAAATAATAAAACCAAAATTCCCTATGGATATGAATAAATTAGACAAAAATGTAGCTAAAAATTAAAATAGTGATATTGGCATGAGGATTATTTTTTGTGGGGATTCTAAAATAGAAACCACACCATATATCCTACAAATTTTGGGAAATCTATTTCATACTAATTTGTAAGAATATATATTCAGTATAAAATTTTCATTTATATAAAAAATAGATACACAATGGAATTAAACAAATCACTTCCCATTTAATTTTCAGATAATTTTTTGAAAAATAATCCAATTTGTTCATAATAACTTTCAAAAAGAAAATTATGTTATGATGTAAAAGTCTGAGGTTAAAAAAAAATTAGTGGGAAAACATTCTAAATATGTCCCCAATAATTTTTAAAATATGTTATATATAAAACTACCAACATGTTAAAAAATAATAAGGATTAAATAATCTTGGAAAATCTATAAACATTATTATATAATATCACTATCATCGATGGATACTAACTATATCATTGCCCATACATTTGGTATCACCCTCACTAGTTAAACCTAGGGAAATATCCCAATAGAAGAAGAATGATATATCTTAATCTAACGATATAGAGAATAATACTAAACTCATTTAGCATGTGTACACATATATCTAGATAAAATACCCACGACATACCATGACATATAAATATAAGCGTGCTTTCTCAAGGTATCATAGGATTTTATATCATATTTTTCACATGAAAAAAGGTAGTAAACTTCCTCAAATCTCAGTTATATATTAGGAATGACCCCTTTTTTCTTCAACAATTCAAAAGAAATACAAAATAACCTTTCCCGAAAAAATATCATATATCAAAAAATTTGAAGAAATCACATTTAATAAAATAAGGGAATTTTTTTAGAGGTGTATTTAATATATAAATGATTATGAATGTTCTAATTAGGAATCAACATTTATAATGAAACAAAATTCATTTTGAAAAAAACTTTTAAAATAAGATTTCATGTTCTAAACCATTTCTTCAAATCTACACACATTTTCACCTTAAAATATGTATACACCCATTATCCCAATATACACATCCCCATAAACATTAGTGAATATTTACCAAGAGGTATCTATATATATATATAGATAAATTTAAATGAGTATAAGACACATTTTAATAATTCAAGGGATTGGAAATCCCTTAAAGTAATTCAATAATTCAAAACATTCCATTATGATCTTTTAAAAATTCGTCAAATTGTTTAAAAATAATTGGGAACATCCAATTCACATGATTGAAACCATTTGTAAGACCAATCCTGAATTTATCAAGTTTAATGTTTAAGAAAAATATTTAAAAGATATATTTAATAAAGATAATCTTATGGTGAAAACGTAAGGAAGACAATAAAAATATGGGAGTACTCAACTAAAAGAATCATAACCATTTTTGATAATTTATATAAATTATATTATAATAAAAACAAAAATTCAAACACCCATGATATCATATTTTTCTTATTTAAATGCGTTGATATTGGGTAATTTATCATGTCATAATTTAGAAAAGAGGTGAGATTGACAAACATATCCAAAGGAAATTACAAAAGAAATGTGTGACCAAAACAAAAAAAAATCTAATAAAAAGTATAAATATAGTTATAGGGGTGATTGTGAGAATAGAGAAGTGAGATAGAGAGTGAGAGATAATGATTGAAAGAAGATGAACTTATGGGTACTAATCTAACTCAAATTTGTTTTAAATTATATTTCATTCCAAATATAAAATAATATAGTTTAACAAGTGACTACACAAAAAGTATTTCTTAAACACCTAAATATCATTAAGTGATCTACACTATATAGTGAACTATTGTAAATGATGATTTTCAATAAAATTTTGTAAAGGAATTGTTTATTGATAGAGAAGAGTGTCATCATACTTCCCAAATATTATATTGTAATTGTAGAATTATAAAGTCATAGGTCTCTAGATATTAGTGAAGTTGATCATTAATATCCAAAATCATTTTTAAAAGTTAATTCTTTATCATTTTTGGAATTATAATACAAAATTTTTTCTTCATTGTTATATGTTTCTTAAGATTAGTTATGGAAACACTACTAATATATTTTCTCATAACAAACCTAAAAACACAACTCATCTATTTGGATGATTCCAATATACTAATTAATGTATGATTTTACATCACATTCCAAATAATATAAAACAAAAAAAAAACAAAAAAAACATAGTAGTAAAGACAGTAAATTTTATAAAACACACACAAAGAGTACATATTATAAACTTTCAAAACAATAAAGCAATGAAATGAAATATAATTTTTGTATGTTCTTATCCAAATATATTTTATTAGTTTTTTTAATGTTATTTTCATGCATGTTCCTTTCTTGAAAATTACACCAAAATTGCATCAAATTTTCAGTAAGAACGTGTCAAATTTAATTATCCAATACCATCTAACTACTAGATTGGTGGTGATCATGAGTATCATTTACATTAAAGAGGAAATAATTTTGTGAACAAAGAAAATAAAAAACATAAGAAACCTAAAAAAAATTGAAATGAAGTCTCGGTGGTGATTTTTAGGCTAGAGAAATATGAAATAGAGAGAGAAAAAGAATGGATGAATATGAACTTATGGGAGTTAAAATAGTCTAAATTGATTATATTATTTTTGTTTTCATACATAAAATAACTCAATTTTTCTAGTTACTATGAAAATGGTGTCTAAAAACACAAAATATTCATTAATTGATCTTCCCATTAAAGTAAACTCTCATGATGAAATATATTTCAATAAAATTTAAAAAAAAATTATTATTTAATGATGTAGAAAAAAGTAATCATCACTTTCCAATTTGTAGTATATTAGATGATTCTAAAAAGTAAAAAGTTTCACTATCATCACCCATCATGACTTATAATATTGGAGAATATATTATCATTAAGAACAAAATGAATTTAACTTCATGAATATAGAACTAAAAAAATAATAGAAATCAATACAGATCAAGAATTTCAATTTTTATTCATTAAAACTCTCCTAAAAAAAATTAATCTATCACATTCATAGAAATTTATATAAAATTATATAAAATAGTTTTTTTCATGAATAAAATTATATGAAAATAAGAAATATAGATGTTGTTTCACCATCTAGGTTACTTTATTTTTCATTGCTCCATCTTATGTAAATATTGTTTCAACATTCATCCTATTTCTGCTCCAAAACTCTTATTTTGATTCTGATCAAAAAATTATATTCTTCATCATATATTTTGTCTCTAAATAAATCTATATTTATAGTCATATACATCAATCTATGACATAGTTCTATCATATTAAAATCAATGTGTTAACTCCACTTCCTTCGGTCAGAGTTACTATCTCTGTAGAAAACACATTAACCAATTCTTCCACTAATCAGTATGAATTAAATCCTATATCTAAAATTTAAAACTATCACTAAATAATAAATTTAATATATTTTTTAGTTGGAAAAATCCCAGATCCTGAATCTCAATCAATAATTGTAGTCTACCCTGTTACCATTCTCACCCAATATCTCATGTTCATGTTTCTCCAACCATATATTTATCCTTCAATTATAATTTTCATATCAACAAGTCCTGATCTCAGCTATCATAATCATTTATGGATCCTCTTAGAAAATTCAAAAAATATATGTTGTGAATGAATTATTATGATTTTGAATATTTCATTGGGAAATGATGTGGTATTGTTGTATTTTTCATCATGAAACTGCATATTAAAAACCCCTAAAAAATTATTTTCCAACTCAATTTATTATCAATAAAAATTAATTAAGATTAAAATTTACCTTGGATAGAATCATGTTCTACCTTGATCAAAATCAGTCAAGAATGATTCATTTTCCTCATCATGGTTCAATCCTTGATTCAACAAATTTCTTCCTCAGTTGATTGGGTATATTCATCCAAATATAATATTTCATTGACTGTAACATAACTTTCAAAAAAATTGAAACATCATTCTAAAAACATTGAGGCAGATCCAATAAAAATATGGTAAATTTTATCCCAAATCGATTCTCATAAATTTTTTTAGCCCAACAGTTCTGCCTCCCTAGTGGAAAACTCAATCATATCTATATATAATTTTCGGATCAATTTTTTCCTTGACCTCATTATTCATTTCATCAATGTGCAGAGAGAGGTATCCTTTTATAATTTCTAATAATCATCTTCATCATACTTGGTCAGCAGTGGGGTAATCAAATATACATTATGAAGTGTCATTAGGAAGCCTCAGTCTGCCTCTCAGCATTCAAATAATTATCTTTATGGATGAATGAGTTTTGTCTCATCATATCTTAACGATTCTCTCAAATTCTTCTGTCTTCAATTTCTCACAGATTCTATAGCCTCAAAATATCTAAAATTTGATCTTCTTATTCATGGTTCGGATCGAATTACCATAAGAATAATGAAAAAATTGTGTATATGAATTCATGTAGATGATTTACTAGATATGTGAACTGCAGTTTTTATTTGGTTATGTGGGTATAACTTCAAATTCATCTACATGAAACACCCAATAAAAAGGTTATGTCGTAATTTGTTTACATTTCAAAATCAGTAAAATTCTCTTAAAAATCCATTTTTCAATTTCTATAACAAAGGCTGTTGTAATAAAAAATATTTTTATTTTATTGAAAATAAAATTGTCAAAGGAAAAATATAAACAAAATTTATTAATTAATTAATATCATATCATTACATTTAAATGTATTTAAATCAATAATATTATTTTGCTAAAATAATAATTATTTAAAAATAAGAAAAAATTTCAAAAAATAATTTCTGGTTAAATATTTAACTAAATAAACAAATGATAAAAAATTCAAAAGAATTAAACAATAATTTGTTGATAAGAATTATAAAATTATTAAAAGTGATGAGAATAAAATTTAAACAACAATGAATTAAATAATAATAATAAATGGGATAAATATTTAATACAAATAACACAAAATATAAAAACAACAAAAAATTAGTACTCAAAATACAACATACAAAAAGTAAAAATATCCAAGAATGATCAATAAATCAAACATTGTAATTCATAAATTCATTAATTAAATAAATCTCTTATAAACTACTCATGAAGACAAAATTAATTAAATTAAAATTGAAAAAAGTATTAAAACAAAATTTTATAATAATGGTTATGTGGTAAAACATATCAACTAAAGCCCACATCATATTATAATATACATAAAACAATTGATATTCTCAATAAATTTTTATGTATATTAAATAGTATAAAATAAATCTCAAAATGAAAAACAAAAATTCCAAATAAAATAAATTGGGTTTTCCCATATTGGTTTTATCTATTTGAAAAATATGAATTTCTCTAGAATTAAATTTAAACATTGAAGAATTGGATTTTATTTAAAAAATGATTAAAAATTTATATTCTAAAGAGAATTTGAAAAAATATAGTTCACATCCAAATGAAATTTAAAACAAATTATTATCTCTAGGAGAAAAAATCCACAGAATTTCTAAAATCATAATAATTATATGAGGTGGAGTAAAATTTTTAATGGAAAAAACAAATCATATAATAAATCAAGATTAATGAATAAAAATAATTAATTAATCAGTTCAATATAGATTACTATTTTTGTTTCATAATTCACTTGAATTCATATCATATTTGTTAAATTATAATTAAAAATTTCAAAATAAATGATTAATGAATAGTATAGTAAATATTTTTCTTAAGAAAATCAATTTTTTTTCCAAATGGAATGAAAAAATATTTACCCTATTAAATCTATAACTTAATAGAGATAAATTTCATCAACCAAGCATCATATCCCTCAAAATGAACAATAATTTTTACCCACTAGAAATGTCTATGTAAGGTTCAAATATCACAATTTTGAAAAACAATTAATGTGTTTTAATGCGTTTAGTTCATATGATAGTTAGAAAAACATTAATACCCCACCACACAATTAAATCTCAACATTTTCTTAAATATTGGACTCATGGTGGAAGAAAAATTAATAAAATTAATGATGAAAAGTATTTTCAATTCATTAGAGAATGATTACTGTTTTCATGCATTATAATAAATATAAAAAAATATTTTCCTCAAAAAAACAATAACATGCACAAAAATACATAATCCATAAAAATTCATTTTTGTATAGAAAACTGGATTTATGATGATTCATGTTTCGACACATTAAAATCATGAATTATTTTCAAGTTATCACAATAAATTGCATGCACATAAATTTTTTTTATAACAAAATAGTTAAAAATAGAGAAATAAAAAAATAATTATCTTATGAAGAAAACAAATCATAAATTTCTTTTCAAAGATGAACATAATAGACTATAAGAATAAATAAAAATATATAGAAGTGCCTAATAATTAAAAAATTTAAATTATCTGTGCCCTGAGTATGAAGAAGCTTTTATCATTATTGATATTCAAAATACTCCCCTATTTTGTAAATGCTAAATAAATATGAATGTAAAGAATACATTACCTACAAGATGAAAAATATAACATAAGTATAAAATGATAAATGTTCAATAGTTGAATGTATCGAGGAAAAAGGACAGAGGATCTTGATGTAGTTTTTTTAATCGTGTTGGTTCTTAAGGTTTTGAAAATATTAGGGATAAATATGAAGATTGAAAAGAACAAAGGGAGATGCATTTTATTTCAGAAAAAAAATAAAAAAAATAAAAAACCATGGATTTACTCACCCATATTAGTAATGTTACGTTCTTTAACCAAACTCTCATAGAACAGACCGTATTCACTTGGAGGATGTGAATTTTCATCCATGAACAACCACTTGTGTTTGGACAATTTATTTTTAGTCGAAAATTGATATTTTTGGGAACCTAGACCACTTAGAGAACACTTGAATTCTTTTTATAGTTGTAAATATCACTCAGAAACACCCATTATCATAAAGGAATTTTTCAAATACATTTCCTAGTATTGCATATGACTTATCTCCCAACACATTTTTTAATAATAAAAAAACTCTCGGAAATAAGATCAAATGAAGGGGCACTATCGTGATCTTTGAGGAATATCTTGATCTCACTAATTGAGATAAAATCATTAGAATATCTCTTCGAAGATTATTTTGCACTTCTGGATTTAATTTTTATTTTAATGATTTAGAGTTTACATGAATTGAAAGTATGGTAAAGGTGTTCTTAGGGTTTTATCTTGGACTTCATTTCCTCATAACTTGTTATCAATTTTATAATAAAGATGCATTGGTGAAGATTTCTAATCTAAAATAGACAGGTTCAAGAATATTGTTATAAAAAAATTTCTAGGAATCTATATAACTATTGAATGTCAAGAAAAATTACCCTTCAACTATACTATCAAATTCTACAAGAGAAAATCCAAATTATAATGATTAAAAAAACATAAAAAAAGGAAGATAACCTTTTTTATTATCATCAAACTCATATTTGGAAAAAAATATTATTTTCATCCATGGTTTCCCTAACTAAGAACAAAAGCTCATCAATTAATACCTTAAGTAAACAATATCTTTCTAATACATCCAGTGTTTTATTAGTCATTCCTTGAAAATAAATATCAATAAATTCTACCTCCAATACAAAATGAATTTAATTTTACAATTAATTTGTCATAGGGAACCCATTCATTTTAGTTCTATGAAGAATGGTTCTGATATATACAATAATTAGGCAATATTACACCATGTTTATCAAAATATAATTTCAATTCACTCTTAAATTCCTTTTGATGCTCAACATCAAAATAGGGGGCACTTAATAATTATTTTTTTATAAATTTAAATTCCAATTCTACCCCGTCTTACTCTTATTTAAAAACCAGTTCAATATTCTGGGGGGTTTTATCTTGAAAATAGGTAAGATCAAATTAAAAATTAGTTACAAAAATATCAGAATTAGGGGTTTAAAATTTATTATTCTCCTTAATCATATCCCATATTTAATTTTTTAATTCCTTACATAAAAATTTAGGAAAAATTGTTAAAGGAGTTTACAATTTAAGACCTTATTTTCAATATTTTTCTAAACTTCAGTAGCCATTTCTTCTAAATATTTGTATTGAATGGGATTTGGTGAAAAATGATGGTAAATTATTATTCCTCTTCTAAAGTATCTTAAAGCTACTTGAAATTTTTTCCTTATAATTTCACAATTTTAAGCCTCAGTTTCACTATTTTGGATTCATCATGGTTATTAATAATGTATTATAAATATTTGAATGTATGAACACATATATATATGCAACGTCTGAATATGTTTATGATTTTTTTGATTTAATTTAATATTGTAATATAATTCATTTCATGCAACATTGAAAAAATATTTTCACTAAGTCAAACATTCCGTTCACATAGAGGCGAATTGTAATATTTTATACGCAATCCCAACTTGAAATACAGTACATGTAACAACAAGGATTTCATACATTACCTGCTATATTGACCTTTATTTATGTCTTGTGTAACACGTAAGACCGAATGTTACCTAGATGTAATATATTAATAAAAATTTTATTATAATGGAATATAACTAATCCATTAATTTGATAGATATGGAAAAATGTTTTATAAATTATGAAAATATATGGATTACAAAAATATAATATGCATTCATAGGTTTCAAATTAATGAATATGACAACCTACTGAATATAAAATAAAATACTATTATATTCACAAAGCAATTTTACCCTACTAAATTAAATTAATTACAATTGGAAATTTTTATTAATGTGATAAATATGTTATAAAATTAATCAAATATGTATGATATATATTTAATAGATCCAATAGACCTACGATAATAACAAACCCCATTATAGATCAATGGGTTTCCAAAAACTTTAAATAATTATTTAATGGTTTTCCAAGTGTTTTCAATGAATAAGGTTTTTAACGAGATTTGAAACTTATTTAATAATTTTTTAAATAAAAAGGTTTTCAAAATGATATCATGTGTTATTTAAATGTTTTTACTGATATTTTCAATGAAAATGGTTTTCAAAAGGATTTATGTTATAAAAATAATTTTTTAAATAAGAAAATATATTTTCCTCAAGAAATATTTTCAAATATCATTCAAATTTATTTCCCAACTAATATAACACCCATTGGTGTTACTCATCACTTTATGGGGAAATTATTCAATATTTCCATTCATATTCTTTCTCATAATGGATTATGTTTTGATGTCATGATGTTATGAATCTCATTTCTCATTCTTGGGTTCTATGGTTTTGGAACCCGATTCATTTCATGGGTTGTTTTTTTGATGAATTTTTATGAAACGTATCACATTCCACAGGTTATAAAATGTTTACATGTTTAGGATAGCCATTTCAATTCATAGGTTATGATATGTTTAATTATAGTCTTTTTGAACATGTATGTATGATTCAATTATGGGATATGTGGTACTTATATCTCCCTAAAATTCATTAGGTAAAGTTTTATATATCATAAGATAGATTAAGATTATATGAAGTGTGAAATCATGCTACTATGATGGTCTTGGGAATGGACCTTGACTACTATGATGGCCATGGGAGTGAACCATTACTACTAAGATGGTATGAAGAGTTCACTCATGCTACTAATATAGTAATTGGTGTGAACCATGACTACTAATATGGTCTTGGAAGAGATTCCATGGCTACTATGTATATCCTTATATGTTTATGTGTTTTCCGCAATTCCATGTTTTGTTCCTATGTTATTTTTTCATGAATTATGCTCTCTATTTCATTATGATTCATGACTTATGATCTACAAATGATTATACATGATCTCTATTATGATATTTGCTATAAAGGGTATGCTATTCTATTTTCATGACCACATACTAAAGCCCTTATGATCATGTTTATGATGACATGTCTCCCTTTTTTACCCTAACTAAACATTTGAGCTCACCCATTTAATGTATCCTTTCCACCAGGTTATAATGATATGTACAATGTTTTTTAGGTCTAAGAAGGGTTCTGGTCAAGGAGAACCTAGTGGGATATGATGTAGCTCACATACATACTATTTTTTATGTTTCCATATTTACAATAGTACTATACCAATCATGGTCTTTGGTTGTTTGTTTGTATAATATTTAAGTATTCCTTAAAAGCTATGTAATCTTATTGTTTTGAAAATCATGGGTTGATATAGTTGGTATTAGAGAAAACTTATAGTTATCCATTAGAAATAAGGATGATAAAACCTTTGTGATGTCCCTACGTATATTTCTAATTATATGTTTAGGGATGTCTCTAAGGATAAGTATAAGGATGAGTTAACATTTATGAAAATGACCTGGATTTTTGGGAAAGGATAGAGTGATTAGTTTCCAAGTAATAATTACCTATTAGGATATAACAAGTGGATGTGGCTATGGGAAATATATACCTAGGGCTAATTACTTAGAAAATATGTTCTAGGCTTGACTAGGGGTAATCTGGTACACAATAATAGGCCTTGTTCCACAATGGGTTTAACACTACCGGGGGATATGATTTTGGAATTCACAAACTCTTCACAAACCATCATGAAGGATTTTGATATAAGTTAAATATAAATAACATATGATAAACTTATTGTGTCATAATATGGAAGGTTTCAAGAATTATAAATCCTGTAATTAATTATTTTCATTGCAATGTGGTTTTCTATTATGATAAAAAATGCTCACACTATGATTTTTGTTTTAGTCAATGGAAAAAACTAGAAGAAACTAAATTAATGTTGAATGTGATGGAAATTGTTTTGAGGATTAGTCAAGTAGGATGATCACTGCAGTGAAAGATGTTGTGATCATGGAAAATATTTTTTCATGGAACATGATTAACAATGGATACCTTAACTAACTCCCAGACTCACAATGGAATAGAAATAATGAGTTCACAGAGAGTTAGGGTAATAGAGACCATGTAGGAATGAAGGTTAAGTTTTCTTTGTGTCAATAATGTCGAAAGAATCACCTTGGTGAATGGTTTAGAGTAACAAGATGGTGTTTTTACTGCGGAAAAGAAGGAAACAAAATAAGGGATTGTAACTAAAAAAATGAAAAGTTTGGTTAATAAAATGGAAGGGAATTTTGGCCGCCTTATTTATTCATTGAAGGTTATGTTTTTTTAGTGTAGATAAAATTGTCATTATAAAACCTAATGTACCAAGAGGATTGTTCATGAAAAAAATCACCATGGTGGTGAGAGTAATGGTTATATTATGGATGGTGATGAGACTATAAATGAAATGTGAAATAAAAGAGGTATTATTATTAATGGCTTAAGGGTGAAGTAATCAAAGTATTTATGTTTTGGATTAAAAAGTTATGAATCATGAAATATAAAAGTATTGTTCTACTTAACTTTTTTTCCACTTAGTATTTACAAGTTTATGTGGGAATAGTTAAGTGATTTAAGGACAAGATAATATTATGACTATAGGAAGGTAACCCTTAAAATGTTTTTATGTGCATAAGAATTTATTTCGAAAGAGATATATTTTTACACTCAAATGATTTTATTTTTATTTATAACTAATTGATAAGCAGTGAATCCAAATTCTACATCTGTTAAAAATAATTTTCCATAATTTAATGAGTCCCATTTAAAACATATTATCCTACAGCTGAGTGATAAAATTGATATTTAATAATAATAATTCAAAAGTATATCATGAATTTTTTTAATGTTGTTGTTGAGTATAAAGTGGGCTATCAATGAAATCAATCTTACTAAAAGAGAAAAATATCATAAAATATTGGGATCCACATTATACCCCATTATAATAATTTAGTTCTCAAATAATTTTTAATATGATACAAATTTTTGGTCCTACTTCTGCCTCATCACATCACCAAGTTCCCATATTTCTTTCTTAAGTTTTTTTCATTGTAAATCAATTTCCAAGAGAATAATATTTCTCCTCAATACATTATATCATTTTTATTCAATCTCTAATTGATGTTCCACATAATATTGAATTTGATACAATAGTAAAAAATCTATGTTATTTACATGAAAAGCACAAGTATGTACTTATTATGAAGAGATACATCGAACACATTTTGAGCAGGAGAGAGATTTAGTGAAAACACCAAGTTATAGGAATCCATCTTGATACAATAGATAATTCCAAAGGGTCAAATATATCTAGGGATTATGAAGCCCTTGATTCAAAATCTCATAACCTTCCATCAATAAGATTTTCAATGAAATTTATTTCCACAAACATCAAATATTATATCATAGTACTGATTGTCAGCATACCATTTTTGTTGAAACTATGTATTCATGATATCTTTCTTACTAGTTATAAATTTCTATTTAATTTTTTCATAAAAATATATTCTTAAGGGATTTTGTTCTATAACATCATTAAAACACATTATTTTCTAACACCTCTTGACATAGAGGTCCTTATAAGGATATATTAAAATACTATATTGAATATTGTTGTTGTAATAAAACTTTTCTAGATAAATATGTCGATGAAAATCTCATTTAAATCATTTAAAAAAGATATAATCATATATTATAGGGACCGGATGGTACTATTATACTGATAATCAATTTAAGGATGCTATGGATTTATTCTATTGAAGTTTATATACAAATATTTCTGAATAATTTTCCAAATATTTTAGGTAAACGATAAATCTTGACCTGATACAATAGAATGTCATACTTCAGGAAACCCTGCCTCTTCATTAATGTATATCAAAGAAAGTATATCAGGATTGAAATATTAGGTAATTATAATTTTTTTATGAATTTATAAGGAGATAAACTAAAACACAAATAGAATTTTCCCATTTATAATTTTTTGGGGAGTCTAATGGTGAAATACATGGTGATGTTTTTCCATTTCTATTTTATTATAGGTATTTCTTGTAATATTTCCTTAGAAATATATCTCTGATATGTAACTTGTTGGAATATAAAGCATTATAATACATACATTGAAATATCCTATTTCAATCCCTCCTAGAAGAAATACACTTTCTTATTATTTTACATCATCCTAAATCCATTATGAATTAAGAATCATAAACTATAATCTTCATAAAATAGATCATACATAAAAAATGGTTTTTAAAGGACACGTACATTCTTCCAGAACCATATCATTCCATCATTGTCATGATTGAACTCATGATCATTTCTCATATTCTTCTATTGTTACACATATTCCTTAAACACATATTTAATCATAACATATATTGATGGATGAACCTTCATCCAATAAATATATAAAGTGTCCTTTTTTCCTCGGAATTTCATGATCTATATTCTCTATATATGTAAGTATTTTATATAATTAAATCATTATTATGGATAAACTAGCTTGGTCATGTGGACTAAGAGCATTAAATACCCTGTTTATCTTCCATTGATAGTAATGTATGTGAAATCATTATCATTGATAATGTAACACCCCAAGAATTTACAAATAGATTTAAAATTGAATTCGTGAAACACTAAGTCTCTACAAAACACCACTTTGTTATAACCTATCTAATAAACATATTTTTCCACCTCTACAATTTGAATTTTAAAAAAATGACATACACAGTTTCATTCAGTAATTTATTTAGATTCATACAAGAAAAACATAATTTTTGGTTAATAGTAACATACGCTTATGAATATTAATAAATAATAATACATTGTAAATTGAAAAAAATAGAAACTTCACCCATGAATGTATTAATACTTGTTAGACATTTTATAAGAGGAAAAATGATCATAGTATAAGTATTGATATTTTTATATGTCATAGATATTGTAATTACAATTTTATGATTAATTTAATAATTTCATATTGAAATTTATTTTCATTAAATTTAATCATAAATTATTACTTTATTGTCTTATGGTCATAAGAAAATTTTATGGGACCCTGATTAATTTCTCAATGTGTTATAAAATGAGTTATGGTATTAATGTTGTTTTTTTGGAATAAATTATGTGTTTATTTAAACATTAAATAAAAATTATTTAGAAAATTATTTTCTAATAATATATTTCATTTTTGAATTCTACACATCAAAAAATGGTTATGGTAAATTTTTGGGATTTTTATAAAATACTTTAATTTTCCGTGAATAGTAAAAATACAATTTTGAGTTTTTGGTATGTTTCATGACATCATAATGATGTAATAATTAAAATTAAATCTTGGTAGACTTTTTTATAGTAAAACAAGATATTAGGTGTCCCAAGTGGATAATAACAAGTGAAAATACCATGGAAAATCCCAAGGTTTTACAAAAACTACTAATTATGTGTCTATTTAAATAATTAAATAATTCTCTCTTTTTTATTATAAGTAACCACTCATTATTTTATTTTTTTCCATTCCAAATACCTCATCCTAAAATATATGGTGGTTTTACCTCCCTTGGAGTCATCCCAAGGTGTAATTAATCCCCCAAGGACCCACCCTGCATGTTCTATGAGTAACTCTACAAGGTAAGGGAACCGTTCACCCTCCTCTTTTAGCCAACACTACTTTTATGTTATGTCCTTGAATTTCCATTATCATATATTTGGGATTGATATTATGTATTCCACTTACATTCATTTTAATTTCCATAATATTATATAATCTTTTTCTCTTGTCAATACATTTTATGATATTTTAAGTGATGTCGTTAGGTTGCCGAATTTTCATGAGGGATCTCTCAACTTTTCTTTTATTTTTTCAAGTTCATCTATTTTATTTTTATCTCCTAAACTACTCTATCAAAATGAACATGATAACTCCATTATCATCTATATAATGTAATTATATCATTTGAATGGAACAACCATCATCAATAATAATACTCCTTGCCTATAATTTTTATAAACGAAATCAACGTCCATGTGGTTCTAATTTATAACTTTCATGGAGGACGATGTTTCGTTATTCAATTTCTCCTTCATTAATGGTAATGAAACCATTTATATGGTCGAACCAGAATATAATATATGTATTAAAACGTAATTAATATTCAAGAACCATGATTTGTACATATTATTAATTTATATGACAAAACTAGTTCATAATAATCCAAATACCGCCAAATAATCGAAGTGGTATCCATCTAATGATTCATCCTACTTACATGTAACAAAATGATATAAATGGTCATTAAAAAATATTTATATTCATAAATAAAATTTAATTTCAATTCTGTAGATTTACATCCTTTCCACATGAACTCCATTAATTAAGAACAAGTGAACCGATTATGAAAATAAAGAAAACAAACACTATGGAACGATGAAATTCAATATAATAACTTATCAATAATTTCATAAATTAACCAATAAAAATTATGATAAACTGAATACATATCTAAAATTTTATTAAATGAATTAATAATCAGTATAATTTCATATTCCATAACTTATGTTCAAGAGAGGAAACCATTCATACATAAGGTAAGGGTTTCTGCATTTCACATCCATTTTTGTGAGATTTTCCATATTCACTACTAATACCTAGGTATGGTGTATGTATACTGACCATTGATGTAAAATATCATGAATATTTTTTTTTCATTTTAGTAAATTTATTATTTTAATATTATTAATGTTTGGACATATGAATCCTTTGATTACAAAGTTATAAGGGTTTTCCACCCGAACTTCCCTTTTCATTCGGGTTACTTTCATTGTCTAATTACCTATTTGAAATTCTTATGTATTATTATTTATTCCTCATAAATTGTGTGTGAAAGTTTTGTAGATATTTACCAACCAGAATAATTACTTGTTTCATGGAGTGTAACACATTTTAAAAGGAACTTTCAAAATTATTTCCAAGTACAAACCCGATTCAGGGGATCTTTTCGAACTATTACCCATTTTCAAGTGTACACCAGAATCTGTTTTAAGGCTACATTATTTTTATAAAAACACTCATTTTATCTTGAAAATGATCTTGGATCATTTCTGGATTTAATAGAATAAATGTGTCTTTGCCCTTTAAAATTCTTTTTAATACTTTCCTTAAAATGCTCTAAAATGATTTGGCTCTCAAGAATCTTAAGAACTCTTTTTACATGATTTCACTTTAGTGGAACATAATTTATCCCTAAAAAATAATTTCAATGTCCTAGTGTTTTTTTGGGATATTCATGTTTACAAACTGATTTCATGTAAAATATAAGGTATTTTTCAAAAGAACTATTCTTTCCAAAGTAAAAAAGGATTTGTCTCATCCCACTTTATCTTTTATGAGATATATTCCTTGTTCACCACTGAATTCTTGGTTGTGGTGAATGTAATGACCTTTTTTATATCATAGAAAGCATATCCTTTTTCTCATGATATTATAAGGGATTATTATTTGAATGTTTCAAGGTGGTATGTGACACTTTGGAATGTTTAAGGATTATGTCCTCAAGGATTTATCAATGGTCTTATTTAAAAGTATCTTCATCTATGTCAACATCCTTTGTTGAATCTTATAATTCATTGAGTTTTATCTCCTATTATATCATATATAAAATTTAATTTAATGGTTTATGATTAGTTTGAATGTGGATGTGCTATCTTAAAACCATTCACCAAATTACTCAGAATGGTTAGTGTTTATGCTAAATGACTGGGGAAGTTATTTAACTTTCATATTTTATTTTTAATATGAATGTGTATGTTGTTTATTTTCAACCAATTAACACTAGGAATGCATTGGACATAGAAAGTGTCAGGTGGTGCCCGCTATAGCCCCTCAGTGCATCGGTAGGTCTAATGAGGCAAGCTATGGTCTTAACACATGGCCTTGAAAAATGATTATTTATGGTCTTGGCATGAGGCCTTGACGGTATGGTTATGTTGCCCCATATTATGAATTCTCTCATTATGAAAAAGGTATTGATGGTTCGTGTGGTTATTTGACTAGTAGAATACCCATGATTATGTTTTATTATGGCATTACATAATCAAATCTTATTCCATCCACAATGTGTTCTAGTTTATTATTTGTTAAAGGCATATGTTTTCAGTTATTCAAGTTTCCTAATGTTTATATATATTCTGATGTATTTCTTACCCGTACTAAGAGTTTGAGCTCACCCCTTTCTTATGTTTCAGTTTCTCAGGATATGAAGAAGTTTTTTTATGATTTACCTACAAGGATAATCTTAGAATGGTGGATGTTCCCAATAAAACGTATGTGTTTTTTTTCTTTTCAAGTTGTAATGTTGAACTTATGTATGTATCTAGATTTCCCAAAAATACTAAACTAATCAGTCCTTCAAGATTTGATGACTTATATTCATGCCAATGTAATAAAATAAGGTACCGAATTTGGTAAGATGGGGTCAGGTTCTTACAGCTGGTATCGAAGGAAGTTTAGTAGAAAACATGGAAACTAGATTAGAAAATGTATATTAGGGAACAAATCCCTAAGGTAGTATTTGGGGACAAACATACAATAACATCCAGGAATATTGGCAAGGAATAGATTTCAAGGATATTTCTAGAAAATTAATCTATGTCTAGATAAAAACATGTAGAGGTAACATTGACACAGATATACCTAGGTGTGGAAACTCTGAAAAGGACTTTTGGTCTTGACCCAGGGTATCCTCGTACACGACAATAGGCCTTACTGTACCCTTGGTATTGAAACTCCCATGGGATATGATTAGTATAATTCAAATTTTATTTACCCACCAAAAAAAAGGATGTATTCCCCTAACGTTACCAAAGTATATGGTTCTAGTATTTAGGTTTCAAAAATTTATGTTATGGGCTATACCATGTTTAGATTCATAGAGAGTTCATAATGTTACCAACTAATATATAATATGGAATTTATTATAAATGACACCTAGAAGAAGAAATGAGAACATCACCAATACAGGAGATGTGAAGAGTACTATTAGTTTACAAGGTATGTAAATAATTCTCTGAGTCCTATAGATTTCAAGGGAAGCACAAAAAGAAGAAGATGGTAGGGAAAATATGGATAATGGAAACAATAGAAATATGTATTTTACTACATGTGATAATTGTGGAAGGAGACACCTTGGTATATAGTTTGGAGGAAAAGGAGTTTGCTTCAAGTGTGGAGAAAAAGAACACCATTCTCATAATTGCAAGCCAAGGAAATAATTTCCCTATATTCAATGCATCAACAATAAGGATATGGGACACGATACGAATTAATGTCCAAATAATCAAAGAAATATACCTCAAATGATGATTTCAGATAATGATAAATTTATGATGCTACGACAAATAAAGTAGAATGAATAATATTCCTAGTCAATAATCATTTCATTTGAATATTGTTTCAGTAATGTACTTATTGTACAAGCTATGAGACATATAAGGATTATACTGAAGTACTATTTCATTAATGATTTGATGTTATATGGTGAATGGTACAAAGGAAAATGGATTCATTAGAAAGTTAATTTTTTTGGAAAACTCGTGATTGAGGAAAAGAAAACCCTTAATATATATATCTCATGTTGGTATAATAATGAAGAAATGATTGATTCTGATAAGTACTGACTCTCTTGAAACTAATTATTGAATTTTCGAGAAGTAGTCTATGCTATCATCGATAGAGTTTAAAACACTTTTGGATTTATGGAATATATCCTATAACATTTATCTTACTTATGTAATAAAGATAAATACATGTTTCCAATATGGTTTTTATGGTAATACATGTTATTACCATATTTTAAGAGGATACATTATGATGTTATTCACATGTTTGGAATGTAAATTTTAGAGCACCATCTTGTTGATTAAGGGTCGTTAAAAATTTCATCTTTGAAATTTATAGGCCTTCATTACAATATGTTGAATCATTATATTTTGGAAATTTTTACCATTTACGAAGTGCTTTACGTTGATCATTATATCGGTTTTAGAGATTAATATCGCTACATGATTGTTGGTTATTATTCCTTGACCATGTTTCCAATTAGAATGTGTTTTTTATAGTAACTTATGTTTTTCCCTTTCCTCTTATTAATATAATATTTTAACTATATTAATGACGTGGTTTTCCCACAATGTAATTTTTAAGTATCAACCATTGACTTTTGATGTTCAATTTCAAATTTCGAGGATTAAATTTTTGTAAGGATGGGATAATGTAACACCCCAAGAATTTAAAAAATAGATTTAAAATTGAATGCATGAAACACTAAGTCTCTATAAAACACCACTTTTTTATAACATATCCAATAAACATACATTCTCAACCACTATGATTTGATTTTTGAAAAACTGACATACACAGTTGCATTCAGTAAGATATTTAGATTCTAACAAGGAAAAAATTATATTTTTTGTGAATAGAAACATACCCTTATGAATAGTAACATACCCTTATGAATAGTAATAAATAGTAAATTTGTCCAAAAATAGAAACTTCACCCATGAATGTATAAATACAATTTAGACATCTTAAAAGTTGAAAAATGATCATAGTATAAGTGTTGGTATTTTTGAATGTCATAAATATTTTAAAATAAAATTTTGATTAATTTATTAATTTAAAATGGAAATTTATTTTAATAAAATTTAATCATTAATTTTTACATTATTTTCAAATGGAAAAAAGATAATTTTATGGGACATAGATTAATTTCTCAAGGAATTATAAAATTAGTTATGGTTTTAAGGTTGTTTTTTGGGAATAAATTATAATTTTATATAAAATTTAAATTAAAAATATTTTGAAAAATTGGTTTCCAAAAATGGAATTCATTTTTAAATTCTACACATTGAAAAATGGTTATGGTAAATTTTGGGTTTTTTCTAAAATACTTAAATTTTTCGTGAAAAGTAAAAATACACTTTTGAGATTTTGGTCTGTTTAATGACATCATAATGATGTAAAAATTAAAATAAAATCCTGGTAGGCTTTTGTATAGTAAAATAATATATTATGTGTCCCAAGTGGTTAATACCAATTTAAAATACCTTGGGTAGGCCCATGGTTTTACAAAAACCACTAACGAGGTGTCATTTTAAATTAATAAACAATTCTATCTCTTTTACTATAAATACCCATTCATCCATTCGTTTTCATTCACTCCCAATACAACATCCTCGAAGCTCTGGTGGTTTTACCTCCCGTGGAGTCCTCCCAAGGTTTCTTTAAGCCCCCAAGGTCCCAACCTTCTTGTTCAAGGGGTTACTCTAAAAGGTAAGGGAACAAGTCACCCTCCCCTTTTAGCCATCACTTATTTTATGTTATCTATTTATATTTCCATTATCATATGTTGGGGTTTGATATTAAGTATTCTATTACTATCCTTTTTAATTCAATACTATGGGATAACCTTTTTCTCTCATCAGTTCATTTTATGAAATTTTTAGTGATGCCATTATGCAGCTGAATTTTCATAAGAGATCTCTCAACTTTTCTTTTATTTTCAAGTTCATCTCTTTTCTTTTTATCTACTCACTTAATATGTCCAAATGACCATGAAAACTCTAGTATAATCTATATTATATAATTATATCATGTTAATTGAAGAGCCATCATCAATATTCTTACTCCCTCCCTTTTATTTTTATAAACGAAATCTACGTCCATGAGGTTCCAATTTATAACCTTCGTGGATGAAAAATTATAGTTCTTCAATTTATCCTTCATTAATGGAAATAAAACCATTCATATGGTTCCACCATTGTATAATATATGTTTTATAACCTAATTAATTTTAGGGATCCATTATATGTAAATATTATTAATTTATATGACAAAACTAGTTCATAATAATCCAAATACCACCAAATAATCGAAGTGGTTTTCATCAAATGATTCATCCTCTTTCCATGTAACCCAATGATAGAAATGACCATTAAAAATTCTGGATGTTCATAAATTTATATGCAATTTCAATTCTGGAAATTTACATCCTTTCCACATGAACTCCACTACTTAAGCACAAGTGAACTGATTATGAAAATAAAGAAAACGAACACTCTGAAATGAAAAAATTCAATATAATAACTTATCAATAAAATAATAAATGAACTAAAAAATTAGGATAAACTATATACGCATCTAATAGGTTCATAAATAAGTTATTAATAATTATAATTTTATATTCCCATACCTTATGTTCAAGAGAGGAACACATTCAAACTTAAGGTACAGATTTCTTCATCTCATATCTATTTTTGTGAGATTTTCCATATTGACTACTATTACTTGTGTATTGTAACACCCCAAGCTTCAATGGTATGCTTCTATTTGAATAAAACAGTTGCATGTGTTGTACGCAACTTACAAAATCTAACACGCCGCGACAAATCAAAGTAGCAGTTATGAATAGTAATACCCACTTTGTGAAATTTTATAAATTTTATCTTTCAAAATGGACTTCATTTTTGGATTCATTATATCGAGATTATCTTAGGATAAAATTTTGGTACTTTTTGGAAAACTTTTATATTTTGATTAATAGTAAATATTACTAAATTATTATTAAAAACAACTTTTTTAATCGAAATAATTAATAGTGATAAAATGTGAATTTGAGTGGTTTTAAAGTATATTTAGAATAAATTTTTACCATTAAAAACAATTTTTGTCATTGGAAATAATTTCACAATTAAACCGAACATAAACAATTATCAATATTTTAATAGTTATTATTTCTTAAAAACACACTTTTTGTTTTCACAGCGGGAATTAATTTTAAATTAGTTTTTTCCATTTATATGTTTTGAATTTGGAAAAATGTATTCTATATTTTGAATCAGGATGTCCAAATTCTATTAATAGGTAACTTTAATTTTTAGACATTTTTAATAATTACTTCGGTAAATATTTTATTTACCATGTTTAATGGGTAAATCCGGTAAATAAGGGTAAAAATAATATTATAATAATAATAAATTACCCTAAAACGTGTCCTAACCTTATTGGTGGATACATGTCCGACCATGGGCATCTTTGGGTCGATTTTGGGACCCCATGGAGCCACATGTAGGTGATAGGGACACTTTATATTAATTAAGTTAAAGTAAATACAAAAATGACATAAGCATATATCTTTTAGAAATTTTTTTTTACATAGGGTCATATATGTTATATTTTCGACTATAAATATTAATTAGAAATATAAAACGATTTCCTACATAATGTTACTTTATTTATAATTTTTAGACATTAAATAATTTAATTTATTTATGACACAATGATGATGTAGTAATTACCGTATTAATGAAAGATTAAGATAATTGATATTATAAATACCCAAATAAATGTAATTTGAGACTTTTTAGAAATTCCAAAAAATTTCTAGGTTACTATGACACATTAGGATTGTTTATATAATTTTTTTTCTAAGTAATAATGCTCTTATAAATTTATCAAGAACAAAACACCCAATAGTGTCAAAATTGACATAAAAGTGTTTTTAAAACAAATATTATATTATTAATTTATATTCAATTCATAAAAATCTAAGGTTCGGCCAAGAGACTTATATCATGATAGGTGTAACATTAATGGACCACTTGGGGGTCTCTTGGAGGTATATAGTAAGTTTATTAACTATATAATATAAAAATACAAAGTGACATGGTAAGTGTCAAACTAATTAACTAAGAGTTAAAACTAAAAGATATGGTTAATATAATGACCCAAACCTGTCTAAATTATTTTGATTGTGTGGTTTTCGAACCATAACCACCTTAAACTATAAATAATCCACATTTGAGCCTTTAGAAACTTAATATGAATTTATTATAAAATAGTATTTTTAGATTTTCCTAAGGTTCCCCTCCTCCCCCTTATAAAAGGACACCACTTCTAACCAATTTTTCACACATTAAAAGGATTTTGGTTCAGAAAAAACCTGCCCAAATACTCTCTCAACATCCCTCACTTAAAATAAGAGGCCTTAGTTTGATCCTAATGCCAACCTAAGGATCCCTCTTGATGAAATCAAAAGGAAGAGCCCGAAGAAGAGGTAATGTTTTCACCACCCTCTTTCAAGTTCCTTTTTTCTTCAACTTCTTCTTTATTTGTTATTCCCATTCTAAAATAATAACTCCAATATATTCTTTATACTGTGATGTTATTATAAATATGGTACAAACATATTCAGTATTCTATCCATCCTTTGAATGACATGTCACCATACGTGCGTACGTACGACTTACCGTCTCCAAGTCGTGGTGTAATTGTTATTCAATATATTATTAATTGGATGTGTTTAATAATTATGGGTAATTATTATTAATAATAAATATAACATGATAATTATTTTTTATATATGATATACTATCCAATTATATACTATTTTAATATCAAAAGAGTGATATTGTCGCTCGTGCGTACGTACGGACTATCGTCTCCACGAACCCGATGAGATTCATTCCCCATCGTATCCATTCAAGACTAATTCTCATTTGATGATTAAAAGTAATGTTTAAGAATTTTATATCATTTTGGATATGAATAAGATACAACCTTTCCATAACAAACATGACTTATGTAACAAAACATATAAAAGAAAACGAGCAAGTTAACACCTGAAACGACGATAATACTAAAGTATTATTAACAAAGAATTATTAGAAGATCATATATGATATCATAAATATGTATATGGTTCTTGTATAATTTAGTAACAATGTTTTATCTATTATACAGGTGGTTAACATACCATAGACTAAGGAAAAGTACTAGGTAAGGGTTATTTCACAATCTCTTCATTATCTGAGGTTGTTTATGCCTAATTATCTACTGGGACCTCTTGATCATCCACATCCATGTTTCTTAAAAAAGTATTTCAAAAAATTATTTCTATTTTACAGAATATGGGTTAAATTCATTTATACCCTTGTTTGACTTTTTATAAGAGGTTTATAAAGGAAAATTTCTGCCGTTTTCCAAATAAGGTCCTTTTTAACCATTTCGATAGAATTAAGGTATGAATGTCTTTTTTTAACTTATACGGAGGGTGCAACTATTTTCCACCATTATAAAAACATCAAAGCTTCCCTTAAAAGATTATAATGATATTTTCAAAGTAAATGTTCTATTTTATAATTATTTGACTTTTAAATGATTTAAAAAAATAGATATTTCTCTCAAATAGTTTTGATTTCATCTATATCAACATCTTTTGATGGATTTTAAGCTTATTTGAAGTTGATTTATTATGATACAAAACTTCCATATTTTATTGAAGGTTTTGTGATATTGTTGATTGTGGATGTGTTATTTTTATACCATTCATGGTTTATGGTGAAAGTATTGACATTTCATATGCTAGTTTTAATACGAATGTTTATGTTATGTTGAAACCTATTCATATGAGGAATGCATTGGACTTAAGAAATGACGGGTGGAGACTGAAATAGCTCCCTGATGCATCGGTAGTTCTCATGAGACAAACTAGTGTCTTAGCACAAGGCCTTGACAAAATCTTAGTTGTAGTCTTGGCACGAGGCCTTGGCTACGTGGTTATGATAGTCTGGCATTATGCATTCCATCATTATAAAAGTGGTTATTCATATTTCATGTTATTATTAAACTAGTATAATATCCATGTGAATAAGTTAATGGAATTATTTCATTTTATCTTTTATATATTATTCTGAATTTCAAGTTTAAAAGGCTTTTGTTTTAGCAATACATTTCTTTAAATGTTTATGCTTATTTATGAATGTTTCGGCCATATTGTTATCCTTACTGAGCATCTGAGCTCACCCCTTTCAATGTTTTATTTTTCCCAAGATGTGAAGAAGTAATTTATGAATGAGATGTACAGATAATATGTGGGGATATAAAGATAATATGTTTTTTTAGTAGTTATTCACTTTATGATGTAACGTAAACATTATTAATGTATCTAGTTATTCCAAGGCTACTAAAATAATCTGTCTTTCAAGACTTGATCTTTCTTGTGATCATGCCAATGTTATGTAATAATGAACCGACTCTGGGCAACTGGGGTCGGGGCGTTACAGTTGGTATCAGAGGAAGTTTAGTACAAACCTTGGAAGCTAGATTTAAGTAAACTGTGATTAGAGAACATATACTTAAGATAGACGTTGAGGATTAGTATAGAAGAACTTCCTATAATTTTGGTTTTTTAGAAATTTTGTGAGATTTCTGAGCAATAAATCCTTGTCCAGATATGAGCAGGTAGAGGCAGCTCTGGCACAAATGTAACTTGGGGTAATACCCGAAAACACTGCTTTGAGCTAGACTCGAACAAGAACTGGTGCACGACAATGGGCCTTGCTGCACAATTGGTTACGACACTCCTGGGGGATATGATTAGGATAATTCTCATTTACTTTAAAACCATTATGAAGGGTTTATGAGTATTTAATTCCTCAAAGAAAATATTTTTATGATTATTGGTTATATCCATAAACTGTTCAATTTATGTTAAGTGTTTTACAAGTATGGAATTATGTATTTTGATTCATAAACTGATCTAGGTTATGACATTGTTTAGAAATGGAACCTAGTGGAAGAAATGGAAACCATATCAATCCACGAACTCCATGTAGGGATTTTCCTCTTGATCAAGATAATTATAGTGGAGCTGGTGATGTAACTGGTGCTGATCAGCTTATCACCATACTCGGACAACTCACTCAGGTTATGAATAATTACCTTACCCGTATGGAGCACCCTGATCCACAGTGTGGAGGATCAATGTTAGATCACTTCATGAGGAAACTACCACCAACATTCATTGGGAGTACAAATCCATTTGTAGGTGAGCAATGGATATGTTTCCTAGATAAAATATTTCAGGCTTTGGGGAGTAGTGAAAGGGAAAAAGTTATCATGGAAGTTTACCACCTCACTGGAGATGCTGATAAATGGTGGTCATTGATTCCAAACATGAAGGAATATGATGAAGTATTAAATATGGAATGGAGGGAGTTCAAAGATTTGTTTTTAGGAAAATACTTTCCTCATGACCATCGAGCAGATATGGAAAGACAACTTCTGAGTCTGAGGAAAAAGGAGGATGAGAATGACGCAAAGTATGAGGCTAACACTACATGGTTATCAAGGTATTCTGAATATTATACACGTAACCCAAGAATTAATATTGATCGTTTCTTTGATGGGTTAAAACCATTTCTTCATCGAGAATTAGTCTCACAATCCTTCTCTTCATACGAAGACATTTTCCCATGTGCTATCAAAATAGAAAATGAATTCTCTAAGTCTTATGACTTTAAAGAAATGCAAGAGAAGTAGATATCTACTGATCAATCTGGAAATGGAAATAAGGGGAAGAAGGAAAAATTTGAAAATCCATGCTATAGTAAATGTGGGAAGAAACGCCCCGGTACTTGCTTAAAAGGAATGGGAGTCTGTTATAAGTGTGGTGAAAAAGGCCACCATGATCATGATTGTAAGGGAAAGAGAGTTTCTATCAACGTGGAATGCTATAATTGTAAAGTGATGGGACATTATTCAAATGAATGTCCTAAGAGTCGGGGGAACTTCACTCAGAAAAGGAAAACGGATCAAGTCCAAGCTTATGCTATCACTACTACTGAGGTAGAAGCTCTGAAAGATGTGGTGGCAGGAAATTTAATGGTTTCCTCAAGTTTAGAAAATGCTCTATTTGATTCTGGATCATCGCATTGTTTCATATCTTCCGAGTTTGCAAAGAAAATTAGATATTTTCTATTTGATTTAACAAAGGAGTTTTTAGTTAAAACTCCAAAGGGAAGTATCATTGCAACAATGTTTTGTGAATCAGTCCCCATTAGAGCACATAAATGTTCATTATCTGCTAATCTCAATGTCATATCTATGATTGAGTTTGATATAATCCTTAGTATGGAATGGATTTCATACCATGATGCAAAGATTTATTGTAAGAAGAATGAGGTTATCATTTTTGATGACAATGATAAAGAACACCTTATTTTTAGAGCAGAATCATCACCACCTAATTCTTATATAGATCCACCCCCAGTAGTTGAACTAAATTCAATTATCAGGGAGGAAGATAATGAAATAACTGTGGGTGAGGAATGGAATGTTCAAATATATGATTTACCTATTGTGAGAGAATATGTAGACGTGTTTCCGGAAGATTTACCTGGATATCCTCTAGAATGAGAAGTTGAGTTTAACATTGATTTAATTCCTCGATAAAGGCACATATCGAAGACCCCTTATAGAATGGCCACTATAGAATTAGTGGAACTAAAGAAACAACTAGGGTAATTGAGTAATAAGGGATATATTCAGCCTAGTGTTTATCCATGGGGAGCCCCTATTATTTTGTTAAAAAGAAAGATGCATATATGAGGTTATGTATCGACTACAGGGAGATCAATGCTATTACAATAAAGAACAAGTATCCCCTACCACGCATTGATGATTTATTTGACCAACTGCATGGAGATCAATACTTTTCAATCATTGACCTTCGATTTGGATACCATCATTTGTGTGTGAATAATGAATACATTCCGAAGATAGCATTTCGAACCAGGTACGGGCATTACGAATTTACGGTAATGCATTTTTGGGTGACTAATGCACCCTCTGTATTCATGGATCTAATGAATAGAGTTTTCAAGGAATATCTCGATTATTTTTTTGTGGTATTTATTGATGATATCTTGGTATACTCCAAAAGCTACGAAGATCATGAAAATCACTTGCGCATTATCTTGAAGACTCTGAGAAGACATAAATTATATGGAAAGTTTAGAAAGTGTCAATTTTGGCTTTAGGAGATTTCTTTTCTTGGACATATTTTCTATAAATATGGAATATCTATTGATCCTTCTAAGACCAATACAATCCAAGAATTGCCATCACCTACGAGTATAACTAAGGTACGTTGATTTATTGGTTTAGAAGGTTATTATCAATGTTTCGTCCAGAATTTTGCCCGATTGGCTAACCCATTAACAAAGCTCACACGTAAAGGTGTTAAATTTGTTTGGACAAAAGAGTGTACAGAATGTTTTGAAGAACTGAATAGATGATTAGTCAGTGATCCTATATTGACTCTACCATCGGGGAATAATGGGTTCGTTATTTATAGTGATGCATCGAAGAAAGGACTTGGTTGTGTCCTTATACAGAATGATAGGGTTATTACCTATGCATCATGATAGTTGAAAATTAATGAGAAAAACTATAATACTCATGATCTTGAGTTAGCAGCTCTGATCTTTTCTTTGAATATATGAAGACACTACCTCTATGGTGAAAAATGTGAGATTTATACTGATCACGTGAGTTTGCAGTATATTTTCTCACAAAAATAACTCAACATGAGGCAAAGGAGATGGATTGAATTACTCAGGGTTTATGATTGTAAGATACACTACCACCCGAGGAAGGCAAATAAGGTGGCAAATTCTTTGAGAAGAAAAGATCATGGAGTTTTGAGCAATATGAGAATTGAAAGGGATCCAATTTTCATGGATCTAGTGAAGATGGACATGGTAATAACCATGGATGGTGAAACATCAGTGCTTTTTCAAATGGTTGCCAAACCATATTTACTAGAATGGATTAAGGGTTCTTAGACCGATGATGAAGAATTTCAAAAGAAGATTAAAGCTGTGAATGATGGGAGATTGAGAGACATTATGTATGAAGAAGGAATTTTGAAATTCAGGAAGAGGCTTTGTGTTCCCGATATACCTGATTTAAAAAGGAAATTCTTAGACGATGCTCATAGTTCCAATTTCTCTATACACCATGGGAGAACGAAAATGTATAGAGGTTAAAAAAACATTTTTGGTGGAACAACATGAAGAGGGAGATTTCTGATTTTGTGACAAGATGAATAGTTTGTCAACAAGTGAAAGCTAGAAGGAAACAGCCTGGAGGAGTCATGAAACCTCTTCCCATACCTAAGTGGAAATGAGATAATATCACTATGGACATTGTCATGGGACTCCCAAAGACTATTAGAAAGAACGATGCAATATGGGTTGTTGTTGATCATCATACCAAGTCAGCACATTTTTTTGCTATAAGGGAAGATTTACCACATAAATTTCTAGAAAGACTATATATTAATGAAGTTGTGAGACTTCATGGAGTACCCCTATCGATTGTTTCAGATCGAGATCCCCATTTTACTTCGAGATTCTGGAAGAGTCTTTAGAAGACCTTGGATACTGAACATCATTTGAGCACTACTTACCACCCTCAAACAGACGTCAAATAGGAATGGACTATTCAAAACTTAGAAGACATGTTGAGATCTTGGTGACTTGACTTTCAGGGTATGTGGGATCAATATTTACCTCTGGTAGAATTTTCCTATAATAATAGCTTCCATTCAAGTATTCGAATGACACTATATGAAGAGTTATATAGAAAGAGATGTTGCACACCAACCTGTTGGGATGACATTGGTGAAAGAAAATTTTGTAGGCCCAGAATTGGTGGAGGAAACTATGGAAAAGGTGAAGGTAATCCAAAACCACATCAAAGTAGCTCAAAGAAGGCAGAAGAGCTATGCTGACAACCAAAGAAAGGATTTGGAATTTCAGGTGGGAGATCATCTTTTCTTGAAGGTATCTCCTTGGAAGGGAGTTATAAATTTTGGCAAGAAAGGTAAATTGAGTCCCAGGTACATCAGTCCTTTCGAAATTCTAGAACGAATTGGGGCTATAGCTTACCGTTTGGAAATGCTGCCAAATCTCTCCAAAGTTCACGATGTTTTCCACGTATCACTGTTGAGAAAATACATGCATGACCCAACACATGTACTCAACTTTGACGAATTAAAACTGGAACCCGATCTCTCTTATTGCAAAGAGATCGTTGGGATTCTTGATATGAGAGAACAAGTGCTGAGAAACCGAATGACTCGTCTGGTAAAAGTGATATGGAGTAACTATAAAATGGAAGAGGCAACGTGGGAACCCGTGGAACTTATGATGAAGAACCACCCGAGTGTTTTTATGCAGTAATATTAAAGAAATTTTGAGGATGAAATTATTTTAAGGAGGGGAGAATGTAACACCCCAAGCTTCCACGGTATGCTTCTCTTTGAATAATACAGTAGCGTGTGTTGTACGCGATTTCGAGATTCTAATAAGCCACAACCAATTAAAGTAGCCGTTATGAATAATAATACCCACTTTTTGAAATTTTATACATTTTATCTTTCAAAATGGACTTCATTTTTTGATTCAAAACATCAAAATTATCCTAGGATGAAATTTTGGTACTTTTCTGATAACTTTTATATTTTGATGAATAGTGAAATTACTAAATTTTTATTAAAAACAACTTTTTTAATCGAAATAATTAATAGTGATAAATTATGAATTTGAGTGGTTTTAATGTATATTTATAATATATTTTTACCATTTAATACAATGTTGGTCATTGGACATAATTTCACAAATAAACCGGACATAAACAAGTATCAATCTTTTGATAGTTATTATTTCTTAAAAATAAGCTTTTTGTTTTGACAACGAGAATTAATTTTAAATTAATTTCTGCCACTTCTGGGTTTTTAATTTGAAAAAATTTATTCCATATTTGGAATGAATATTTACAAATTGTGTGAATAGGTATCTTTCATTTTTAGACATTTTGAAAAATTACTTCGGTAAATATTTTATTTACCATGGTTAAATGGTAAATCTGGTAAATAAGGGTAACAAATAATATTATAATAATAATAAATTTCCCTAAAACATGTCTTAACATTATTGGTGGATACATTTCCAACTATGGGGATCTTTGTGTCTATTTTGGGACCCCATGGAGCCACTTGTTGGTGATAGAAACACTTTATATTAATTAAGTTAAAGTAAATACAAAAATGACATAAGCATATATCTTTTAGCAAAACATTTTTTACATAAAGTTATAGATGATATATTTTTGTCTATAAATATTCATTAGAAATATAAAAATATTTAATACATAATTTTATTATATATATAATTTTTAAACATTAAATAATTTAATTTTTTTATGACACAATTATGGTGCAGTAATTCCTATATTAATGACAGATTAAGATAATTGATATTATAAATACCCAAATAAATATAATTTGATACTTTATATAAATTCCATTAATTTTAGAGGTTACTATGAATTTTTATTATTGTTTATATAAATTTTTTTCGAAGTAATAATGCTGTTATAAATTTATCAAGAACAAAATACCCAATAGTGTCAAAATTGACATAAAAGATTTTTTAAAACAAATATTATATTATTAATTTATATTCAATTTTTAAAAATATAAGGTTCATCCAAGAGACTTATATCATGATAGGTGTATCATTAATGGACCACTTGGGGTCGCTTGGAGGTATATAGTATGTTTATTAACTATATAATATAAAAATACCAAGTGACATGGTAAGTGTCAAACTAATTAACTAAGTGTTAAAACTAAAATATATGGTTAATATAATGACCCAACCTATCTAAATTCTATTGGTTGAGTGTTTTTCGAACCATACCCACCTTAAACTTTCAAATAATCCACATTTTAGACTTTAGAAACCGAATATTAATTTATTATAAAATAACATTTCTAGATTTTTCTATGGTTCCCCACCTCCCCCTTATAAAAGGATACCACTTCTAACCAATTTTTCACAATTTCAAAGCATTTTGGTTCGGCCAACCCCTACCCAAATACTCTCCCAACTTCCCTCAATTCAACCTAGAGGCCTTATTTTGATCAGAAATCCAACTTAAGAAGCCCTTTTGATCAAATCAAAAAGAAGAACCCGAAGAAGAGGTAATGTTTTCACCACCCTCTTTCAAGTTCCTTTCTTTTTCAACTTCTTCTTTCTTTTTTATTCCCATTTTAAAATAAAAAATCCAGTATATTATTTATACTGTGATGTTCTTATAAATATGGTACAACCATATTCAGTATTCTTTCCATCCTTTGAATGACATGTCACCATATGTGTGTACGTACGACTTACCGTCTCCACGTCGTCGTGTAATTGTTATTCAATATATTATTATTTGGATGGGTATAATAATGATGTTTAATTCATATAAAAAATAAATATAACATGATAATTATTCTTTATATATGATATATTATCCAATTATATATTATTTTAATATCAAAAGAGTGATATTGTCGCTCGTGCGTACGTATGGACTACCATCTCCACGAACGCGATGAGATTCATTCCCCATCGTATCCATTTAAGACCAATTCTCATTTGATGATTAAAAGTAATGTTTAAGAACTTTATATAATTTTGTATATGAATAAGATACAACCTATCCATAACCAACATGACTTATATAACAAAACATATAAAAGAAAATGAGTAAGTTAACACCCGAAACAACAATAATACTAAAGTATTTTAGACAAAGTGTTATTAGAAGATCATATATGATATTATAATTATGTATATGTTTCTTGTATAATTTAATAAAAATGTTTTAACAATTATACATGAGGTTAACATACCATCGACTAAGGAAAAGTACAAGGTAAGGGTAATTTCAGAATCTCTTCATTATCCGAGGTTGTTTATGCATAATCATCTACTGGGACCTCTTTATCATCCACATCCATGTTTATTAAAAATGTATTTCAAAACATTCTTTCTATTTTAGAGAATATGGGTTAAAGTCATTTATACCCTTTTTTGACTTTTTATAAAAGTTTTATAAAGGAATCTTTCAATCGTTTTCCAAACAAGGTCCTTTTTACCTTTTCGGCAGAATTATGGATATAATGTCTTTTTTTAACTTATACGGAGGGTGCGGATATTTTTCGCCGTTATAAAATCTTAAGAGCTTCCCTTAAAATCTTATAAGGATATTTTCAAAGTAAAGGCTTTATTTTATAATTATGTTACTTCTATATTATTTCAAAAAATATATATTTATCTCAAATAGTTTTGATTTCATCTATGTCAACATCCTTTGATGGATTTTAAGCTTATTTGAAGTTGATTTATTATGATACATAACATCCTTATTTTATTGAAGGTTTTGTGATATGTTTGATTGTGGATGTGTTATTTTTATACCATTCATGGTTTATGGTGAAATTATTGACATTTCATATTCTAGTTTTAATACGAATGTTTATGTTATGTTGAAACCTATTCATATGAGGAATACATTGGACTTAATAAGTGACGGGTGCAGCCCGCTATATCTTCTCGATGCATCGATGGGTCTCATGAGACAAACTAGTGTCTTGGAACGAGGTGTTGATAAAATATTATTTTTATTCTTGGCACGAGACCTTGGCTACGTGACTATGATAGTCTAGCATTATGCATTCCATCATTATGAAAGTTGTTATTGATATTTCATGTGATTATTCTACTAGTAGAATATCTATGTTAATAAGTAAATGTCATTATTTAATTTTATATTTTCTATATTATGATGAAGTTCATGTTTAAAAGGCTTTTGTTTTAGCTATAGATTTCCTTAAATGTTTATGCTTATTTATGAATGTTTCAGCTATATTGTTATCCATACTGACCATCTTAGCTCAACCCTTTCAAGGTTTTATTTTTCCCAGGATGTGAAGAAAAAATTTATGAATGGCTTGCAGGGATAATATGAGGGTATATGAAGACAATATGTTTATGTAATAGTTTTTCACTTTATTATGTAATATAAACATTCTAAATGTATCTAGTTATTCCAAGTCTACTAAACTAATCAGTCTTTCGAGACTTGATCTTTCTTGTGATCATTCCAATGTTACGTAATAATGCACCGACTCTGGGAAATTGGGGTCGGAGCGCTACATGTATGGTGTATGTATACTTACCATTGATGTAGCATATCATTAATATATTTATTTTCATGATATTCAATGTATCATCTTAATATTACTTATTTTGGGTCATAAAAATCATTTGATAAAAATGTTATAAGGGTTTTCCACCCGAACATCCATTTTCATTTTGGTTACTTTAATTATCTAATTAACTCTATGAAATTATTATGCACTATTTTTTACTCCTGATATATTCTATGTGAGTGTTTTATATATGTTTAAAACCCAGAATAATTCTTTATGTTATGGGGATTTTCATGTTTTAAAAGGAACCTTCAAAATTATTTCTGAAATAGAAACCCGATTCAAGGTATCTTTTTGAATTGTCACCCGTTTTCAAGTGTACTCCCGAAATGTTTTAAGCCACCATTATTTTTATAAAAAAATCATGTTATCACAAAAAAATATCTTTGATTAATTCTGGTTTTATTAGAACAGATGTGTCTTTCCACTTTAAAATTATCTTTAATGCTTTCCTTAAAATGCTCTAAAATGAATTGGTTCTAAAGAATCTTAAGAACTATTTTTACACGATTTCACATCAGTGGGAAATAATGTATTCCTAAAAAATAATTTGAATGACCAAGTATTTTATTTTCTATTATATTCATGTTTAAAAACTGATTTCATTTAAAATCAAACTGATTTTTCAAAAGAACTATTCTTTCCAAAGTAAAAAAGGATTTTTCTCATCTCAGTTTATCTTTTATGAGATATGTTACTTATTCACCACTTACTTCTTAGTTGTGGTGTATGTAGTTTAATTTGGTATATCATAGAAATATTATCCTTATTCTCCTGATATTCTAAGGGATTATTATTTGAATGTTTCGAGGTGGTATGGGGACTTTGGAATGTTTAAGTATTATTTCCTCGAGGATTTTTCAATGGTCTCATTTAAAAGTATCTTTATCCGTGACGACATCCTTTGTTGAATCTTTTACTTCTTTGAGGGTTATATCCTATTATATCATCTACCATATTTAATTTAATGGTTTTTTATTAGTTTTACTATGGACGTTCAATCCTAAAACCATTCACCAATTTACTCAGAATGGTCAGTGTTTATACTTAATGACTGGGGAAAGTTATTTACATTTTATATGTTAGTTTAAATATGAATGTGTATGTTGTTTATGTTCACCCCATTCATATGAGGAATAAATTGTCTATAGAAAGTTTTAGGTGGGTCCTGCTATAGCCCCTCGGGGCATCGGTAGGTCTAATGGGACAAACTATGGTCTTGGCACAGGGCCTTGACAAAATGATGATTTATGGTAATGGCATGAGGCCCTGATGGTATACTTATTTTTCCCCGCATTATGCATTACTTCATTATTAAAATAGTCTTGATGGTTCATGTTGTTATTCTACTAGAAGAATACCCATTATTATATTTTATTATGGCATTTCTTACTTAGCTCTTATTTCATCCATAATGTGTTCAAGTTTAATATTTGTTAAAGGCATATGATTTCAGTTATTCAACATGCCTAATGTTTATATATCTTCCACTGTATTACTTACCCTTTCTAAGCATTTGACCTCACCCCTTTCTTATGTTTCATTTTATCAGGACATGGATACGTTTTTTATTATTGAACTATAATGATAATCATTTACTTGTGAATGTTCCCAGTAAAACTTATATGTAGTTTTTATTTTCAAGTTGTAATGTTTAACTTATATATGTATCTAGATTTCCAAAAATATTAAACTACTTAGTCCTTATAGATTTTATTCCTTGTAATCATTCCAATATAATAAAATAAAGCACTGACTCTGGGCAACTAGGGTCAGGTCCTTACATGTAAACTCCAACCATATCCATTGGTGCATATTAAACCCTTTATAACTGATTATATATTTCATAATTTGATGTTTTTTATTTACCTAACATCTTTCACCATAAATATAATGCCTCTATATTTTCGAAGAAATAATTACTTCTATAAAAAAATCAGGATTCTATAAATTTTGTATAGGAATATTCTGTTGGAATAATGAATAGTCTACCATAGAATGATTATAATTGAGGGTGAATATCAATACCTTATTCGATGTATCACAAATAGATCATAAACCCTTTTTAACTACAGGTTAATTTTGGAATTGGTTCACTAGGAAACAATAATTTCAACACCATTGAACTCATAAAAATTAATCTATCTACTTATTCATTCCTCACCTTCAATTCAACATGTTTATTTGACTTTATAGTTGTGATAAATCTATAAAAATGAATTTGTACTATCCATCCATGCTAAGAAGAATTCATATCTCAGTGACCGTGGTTGGTCTAGGCCGCTTTTCAATAACCTACATAATGGACGTATCCATCGATATACTCTATAATGAGGTTATATGAACCAATAATTACGATTATATAGAAAATAACTCATATTTTATGAATTCTCCAAATATATTTTCCTTCCTCAGACTCGTAAATAAAATATTTGAATTATCTTCATAAAATTTCATTCCCTTTCAATACATATGAATGTAATCTTTAAAGACGACCATAAACTGAACAATGTAATCTATAAAGAAATTATTCATTAAATCAATTATTATATATGGGGAATCATTATGTCTTAATGGAATAATAATATATTCCAAATGCACATACCTTTTATAGAAGTTTTTCCTAAAATATTCTCTTTCTTGGACCTCAATAATTGAAATCCATATCAAAGATCAGTATTGTAAGAATACCTAGATTCTTGTACTTGAATAAATCGATCATTGATATAGGTTAAAGGATAATGTTTCTTAATAGTCATAATGATATATTATCATGATTCAATGTAAATACAAATTGACCCATTTTTTCATAAAAATGAACTTGTCCACACAATAGTGAAGAAAATTGTATCCATTATCAAGATTAATCTTATGTTTTTTAAATTATTATAACTCAATCAAGAACCTTATATATAGGTTTTTATAAATGGTTGTAGCACTATTTTTAATTTATATTTAAAATTCATCTTTGCGGTAATGAAAAAGACATAAAAATCCTTATGAAAATACATCATAATATTTGCTAAAAATATTCATAACATCAATCATGAGTATATAACCAACAGTTTTACAAATATATCTATCATGAATTGGTAGTATGAACCATTAAATGGATATTTCTTCTTTTAGAATATCATATTCATATTCATACAAGAAGACATTCATAGGTTAATTCAGAATATAAAATACGACAGAGCATCCTTGGAAATTGATCTGGGCACAATATAAAAGATTTAATCAACTCATAAAATAACATCAAACTAAACTAAAGGGATAAGTATATGATTTGAAAGAAAAAATTCCCCTATAAATTTTTTATAGAATCATTTTACTTGATATGAAATTATCATACGATTAGGGATTTTCACCAATAATTCAAAAAATATTCTTTTATAAAATGGATCAACATTCTTATATACATTTTAAATTACAAAGGATTTCATATATCAAATATAAATACAAATACTTCAATATTTTAGGGCATATATCACCACCTCAACTCCATCATTCTATATTTAATCTCCAATTGAATTAATAATTCTATGTCTGAACTTTATGATTCATTAATTGTAATAATTAAAAGTTTAATAATAAATATCATTACAAAAATTCCTTAAATTATAAAACCTTATTATCAAAAAATGACACATTATGTTCATATCATATCATTGTGTATTATCATAAGTTTTTATAAATTTTCTCCTCCCATTCCTCTAAATGGTTCAAAAAGATATTGTGAACTAACCAATTCATATCCCCAAGGAGTAAAAATCACAGGAAAAACTTGCATAAAACCATTAATCATAATTTTGTGAGAAAACACATAATAAATAGTGAGATTATATTCTTAAAAAGTTTATAAATGGGGTTGATAATTAAATGATCATAATTAAGAATAAGTTAACTATAAGGATTTGAGAACATGACCATATCCTAAAAAATATATATTATGCTAGTAAATGATCATTAATTGTTTCATTAGGCTTTATCACAAAGAAACATATAAGTCATAAGAGAGTGGAAGAATCAATAATGAATAATGGGACAAGAGATTGTATCATAATCATAATACATCATATTGTGGCATACAAAAAGTATAAAACATCATTTTATTTGTCATGTATAACTACAAATACAATCATAGTAGTCAATGATCCATAGTGGATTTACATCACTACCCAATGAATAATTTCATATGTGAAGGTTCACTCTTAACACTATCATATTGTAAGGACCCCCTTAAGGAATTTGGTTCACTCCTCATTATATTTCATATTATATCATGATATATTAATTATTAACTATTACATTGGTGACATATATAATTTTTTACCCAACCATTGAAAATATGAAAACTATACATATCTCTTTCACATTATCAATAAAAAATTCATAGAATAATTATATTTTATCCCATGTAAAAGAAATATGTTTTAATAGGATTTCACCATCACATAATTAGGTCCTAAGAATATAATGGGTTTTATTAAAATATCATTTAAACATCATTATCATAAGACATATTAATCAATAATGCTGATGGAATTATAAGATCATGTGCATAGTGTGGAATATCAATCATTAAAGGATGTTTATTTTGATGAAAAATATCATTAAAATATAATTTCATACATATCATTTATAACATAATAAAATAATTTTATCATTTTATCTTTTGTAATAAAAACTACCAGAATATTGAGAAAATAAATTTATTTAAAAATAAATTTGGAAAATTGTAATTTAATATTCTAATTAAAAAAATTTCCATGGTGGTAGGAAGATATATTCTTGTCATATATGTTAAAAAAAATAATCTTTTTATGCTGTTGAAAACATTTAAAAGTGAGTCATATATAAGACATTGGAAAATATTTCATTTATTCATTTATAATGAGATTAAAAGGTAATAAAATTCACTTTTTCAAACATTTATATATGGAAATAAACATCCTTAAAACATTTTTAAGAATGTGGGAATAAAATAAATTTTTTTCCAACCAGAGAAGAAATATGTTTGGTTTTTTCCTTAAAAATTTTTCTTTGTTTTATTAAGTATAATAGAGAGGAAAATAGTGAAAATATATTAAAATTCAAGGAATAAAAATTAGATATTTAAATAAATTAGTTTCTATGTATGTGTATAAGATATTTTCAATCATCATGAATGATGAATTGATTATACTAAAAATAAATGAGATTATAACTTATGCCATAAACATAAGTCTCATATTTCTTTTTATACATTAATGAATCATATATAATATATTTATATTTAATATACATATATTAACTAACCATAATAATAAATAATAATCATTTAATCATTCCTTCATATTATCAAGTCATATTTTTTTTACAATCCTACATTAAAATCATTATTCTATTGAAAACTAGTTTATTTTGCATACATGTTTCAGTTCATTTATTACATCCCTTTCACCATTTTATTGTAGTCCTAAACCCTATAATCTAAATAATTTAATAAATATCATATTTTTTAATTAAATACACTTTTATTACTATTTAGAAAAAAAGTTATTCAAAAAATAATTACATCAGTTCACAGAGACAACAATACATTTGTATGCCAAAGTGGTGTTTCCCTTTTGAATGGATCTGATTAAAGAAATTTAAACATAATTAGTCAATATAAAATCATAATTATATGATAAATATCACACATATTCATTAAATATATCCTTATGTTCATCTATGAAATGTAGAAGGAAAAATGAATCACATCTCTTTATAGAGGAAGTAGTACAAACGTACGCATCAGAGATGTTATAATTTCCAATAGATGGTAATATGATAGAAAATGGATCTTCCTCTGACCTAAAACAAATAAATATATACAATATTATTTTGACATCATTTTGAGATGGTTGTTGAACATTTTGATGATATTTAAGAAGAAATAAAAATTAAAAATACCGGTAAGAACATATACCACTTCTTCGAGTATCCTCCTTCAAAAAGCACATTAAGTACTCTTCTATATATCTTTTCAGAGGAAAATAACCTCATGGATATGGATTGAAGTTTTTTTAAGACTATTTGGATTGATTTTTTTTTGAGTTAAATGTATCATATGGTGTGGTTATGAATGGAGGGGTGGTTCTATTTTATTAGTAAGGGGTGGGTCACTCCAGTAAATACATAAAAAAATAAAATACATTAAAGTAATATTCAAGTATTTCCGACACAAAATAACCCAATATTCAATGATAATTTATTTTTGGGTTGAAATCCACCTAACAAATATTATTTTAATAGTTTTTTTTCTTTTTAACCATTATATCTTTCATTTACCCCCTCGTTAACCTTATAAACCTTTACTGTAATAATAAAATTTACCTCAGTTACTATTCATAATGACTAAAATTGAAGGAAAAATTATTTTTTAAATTTTAAATTCTATATATAAATATGAAAACCATTTTATTATTTTCATTTTTATAAGTTAAAAAATTAATTAAAAATAAGTTTGAAAAAAATCAACGAACTGTTTTTTTTAATAAATGAATTTTTAAACATAAAATACAGTTAATTATTATTACTTATCATTCTTTTAATTTTAAAATATTATTATGACTATATAACTTACAACATTCACTAAAATAATTCATCAATATTTAAAAATTTAATTTACTACTATCAAATAATGTTACATGCATAGAAGCTGTTTTTATAAAAAAACATCTCATTTCTACTTTTAAATGATTTTTTTTTTGTAACCAATTTTTAATCAATAAATTTGTTTCAGAAATGGGTAAAAAATAATTTTCAGTAAATCATTTAGTCTAATTAATACCCTCCAATACAACGTAAGGGTGATAACACTATCATCTGATAAAAATATTTCAATACTATATCGTGGTTCATTTAAACATTTTGTTGTGTGTAAAGAATTCTATCAAAGAAATAAGTAATATTTAAAGATAATTAATTTATAAAATTTTGGGATTTTTCACCAATTGTACTATAATATAGATTATTGGGGTCACATTATTATAAAAATTTATATGAATGTGTTTAAATAATTCTTCTAGGGGATTTATTTGGATATATATAAATAAATTAGGAATTTATTTTTAGTGAGTAACATGGATAATGATTTATGTATAGAGTAATAATCTAATATTGTTTAAACTCATTAATTGTGTCAAGGAAATGTATATTCCAAATAAATATCATTTAAATCATGAATTCATTAAAAATATAAAACATGAGACATTGTGTTTTCCAATGATGAAATAGTTATGAGCTTAATATACATGTGATGTATATTAATATGATGAAATAAACCAAATACCCATAAACAATACTTTTCAGTTCCTTATTAATAAAATTCATATCGATACCTAAATGATATAATTTATAAGTTCATTCTAAAGATTGTTTATGATGGACTATCATGCCTATGACATGCTGGTAATGGGTGAAGAAAAAGTGATTAGATGGTCCTATTTAACTATATTATTTATATTGCACAAATAAAAAACTATTTGGCTTCTTATAGTAAAATAAAAGGGTTGAGTTTTTCTATATGTTTTTTAGGTAATTAGTTATATAATCAACTATTGATGAGTCTAATTTTGTATGATTCACATTAATGCATTCCTCAAAAGCAATGAAGTGTAAAATATTCCAAAATATGAATCATTATTGACTGAAATATTGATATTATCTTAATTAATATATATAGTTTTTAGTATCACCATTCTTAATCAGAGTAATTGCATTAAATTTCTATCATGTAATGATATAAAATATGATACTCAACCATGTATATGACATTATTATATATGATGGCATGCATCAGATTTATGATTTTTTGATATCTTATTGTAGAAACCAATAAGATAACTGTATAATTTTATGAATTATTGTGATGGTATTTTAATGTGAATTTTTCTATGAATTGGAATTGGAATTTAATAGAAATAAATTTATTATCCATTAAAACATACTTCCCCAATATATAAATATAAGTCACCCAACTCGACTCACCACTATGCTTAAAGAGAATTATTAATCACCATTGGTTGGAAACTATAACCTACATATTAAGAATAAATAGTTAGGAATTATTTACCACTCATATAATGAATTAAAAAGGCATTTAATATAAAAATATATATGATACAGACATGAAATAATTTGATATAAACCATAAAAAACATGAACCTGGGAACACTAAATTAAATATAGTAGAATCATAATAAGAAATACACTAAGAATAATTAGAAGATACAACATCCAAAATTTATGTTTTACTAGAGATGATCAAATGAAAACCTCTCTGGGACCCCTGGATATTCGCAAAAAACCACCACATCCAACGACAGTCCGAATTAGAATCATATAATCTGATAAATACTGGTCACTTAAAGAGAAATAATTAGAGGTGAGTACACACAGATACACACATTGATGTATATACTGAGTATGAGCATAAATTCACTATAGGATTTCACTTATGAGTATATGATGTTCCCTTCATATTACATTCTTTATGTACTATTTTAAAAATAATTTATACAATAGTTTTTCTAAATATACTAGAGTAAATAAAAAAATAACATGCAATATCTATTTTGTTCAAAAACAAGGGTAAAATATTTTAAGAATAAATGAGGCCCAAAAGACCTTAAACTAAAATTTAATACCATTTAATAAATTTAATCATAATTCATAAATTTCTTTTAATATTTAAATAATAATATAATTTTGAAAAAAAATATCATTTCATCCCCTTTTCCAAAAAATAAATTTTTAATTGCATTTTTAAAATAACCATATATTTTCTTAGTGAATCCACATATTAAAAAGCAATTGTGAATAGGATTTTAGGTAAAAAACACAATTAAATTCAATTAGTAAACAAAATAGAATCATGATATTAAGGGAATAAAATAAATAAAAACAATAAAAAACCAGGTTTATAAATAGTCAAGAGAAATGGGATATGATCAACGATTTTGTATTGGGATCACCTATATTGACCATATATTTCTCTAAGCATTATGGTAACATCACAAGGAGCTAACATAAAAGACACTATAATTTTGCTCCTTAGGTCACATCTCTCAAGGTTCACATTTTTGAAACTGGATCATACCACTCACCACATAATTGGGTCACTAAGTACAACAAAAACACCTAAGATAGAATAAAATTCCTATAACATTATCCATCCTAAAAAATAACTATTATAAGAGAATTTTGTACCTTCTACATAGCTATTTATCATTCCCATGAACTAAAAACGATTTTAGAATTAATTAGAAAGGATATCTATATATAAATTAACATTTTAATACAAAATTAATATACCTTATCTCACCTCCAACACCCTTCCAAGATACAAACCCATCCATATTAATGTATAAGATAAAATAATTAATATCCCCCATTTTTTAAAATGCTATAAAAATATATCATAAATAAAGGTTCAAACAATGAGGGAAAAAATAATTTAAAAACAACTCCATTTAAAATAGTCTCAACTAGGCATATGAAATAATCTTTGAGTGCCAACCCAATTTGGATCATTTGAAGTTTTAAAATTTAAACTATAATTTAAAAAATAGTAACCCATAACCATTTTTTTGAAGTCACACATTGCAAATTAAAATAAAATTCAACATCCCTAATAAATAAAATGTACTAAACAAAATTAATTTGACCCAAAATACTCTACGAAATAAAACATGTCCCTTTAAATACATAATACACAATCTTTCCAAATGAACCAATTTTATTTTTTAAAAATTTTAAATCTCATTAAATGATCTCCACATTCATTTTAGTAAATAAAAGACATGTGGAAACTGAACGTTGAATGTAAAAATAATTTGGATACCATATCAAAAACCTAATCGAATAATAGATGTATCCATAATTTAGATAGTTATGCAATTTAAAATATCCCAAAATTTCATTATGTGTAATATAACAGTGTAGTATAAAAATTTCAACCATATTCATGAAGGAATTGATCACATTTCATCAACTTTGATGGAAAATCCTCATCCAAAAAATAAACCATCTTCCTCAAACACCAAAAACAAAATTCCCCATGTTTATAAATCAACTAACCCCTAAAATTTAACCACATTGTTATTAGGGCATGTTTGAGAAATATAAAGGAAGAAGATAAAAGTAATATGTAATGGAATAACTTTGTATACACACTTCAAATCAATGGAAAAAATAATGGGGTCAAATGGTTAAGGGTAAAGAATATCCACACCAAAAACCATTTCCGTTTAGACAAGATGAGTTATAGTGTTTGACTTTGGAAGAAAGAATCAGAGTGTGAAATTTAAGGGAATTCAATTTTTGATGAAACTAGTTAACTCACATAGTTTGACTACATATTTTTGAAAACCATTCACCCACTATGTGACAGACTATAGATGGGAACAAAACCCTCAATAATTTTGTCCACATGATTTAATAACCACACACCAAATATGAAAAATAGATATTATCACGACCCGACACACCAGGGCTTGCATGTCTAGTGGGATGCCTAGTCTTGGAATCCCCAAGACCACCTTCCATTCACTATGGATTTGAAAAAATAATAGTGAAGTAATAAATAAAATAAGAGGAATTTTTCATAATTTATCTATATTGATGAACTCAATGACTTCCAAGAAAATTGGCAGAATAATGTAAATGATAGTATCATCTAGACTAAAAACATGCAAACAATAACCTCTAGGGAAATACAATATAGCACATAAATATAAATCAAAAATGGATGTATATGAATACATGACCAACTAGAAAATAATTTCTAACTTTAAAACCACTAAATAGTATTAAAATTTGGAGACCCCATCTCATTATCTCCAATTCTCGACCACTGAAATTGGACAATGCATGCCTATAACCATAAGCTCCACCAAAGTAAATGCTGATTTATAAGTCATCTATATACGATATGACATGTTTGGGAAATTCCGATGAAATAGTGCGAATATAAAGACCCATTATGATTCAATGAAAACCAAATAGTGGAAATATAATGACAAAACTAGTGGTTATCTAATCATATAGAAAGAGGGAAACAAATAATTGATACAAATATATGATCATAAAGAAAACTAAATGATGGAGAAAGGGAATTCCCATCTCACATCACGACCAATGTTAATGAGTCTACCTGAAGTTTTAGAATACCAACTATAATGCCTAGAATCAAATGAATCCTTGAAATAACATGTTTTATGGTGCATAATCCATATTATTATGATCCACAGTTGAGGGTTTCATAACAAATTTAGAGGACCCACACACCACCAGAGCATGAATATGGGGTTGAGCTACTATATATGTAGAAGAAAAATGCTCAATTTAAGGGAGAAAATATATATTTATACAAAGTGTACAGTAACCTACATCCTAGTGTGATAAGTGAGTTCTGAACAACGCATCACTCTGAAGATTTTTCCCAGATCAATGTCACCATCAAGCATCACCTAATAAAGTATCATGATTAGGAACCCTCACATCAAATTTCTTATGGCATAATGAATTCCACCATCGCATTATATGTACAAAAATACTCTGGTTAGGCTACTTTCAATCCAAAATATTAATCCAAATAAAACATATATTAGAGGAATATTTTCATAGTGAGATTAAATGACATGTATAGGTGTACACACACTATGTAACATCACATCATTACCTATCCATTTTAACATCGAGACATGTCATAGAACAACTGTCATCATAAATGGAATATACATATGGTACATGAAATACCTCAACATCTTCTATCTGACCCATAAGATCTTTAATGTTCCCATATTATTTAGGTGTTTCTCTAATACCTTGTGCTGTACCTTTCTATTCCTAGGTGCCGACATGTGATAGGGTACTCCCTGAGTACATGATGTAACATCGTGTATGATGTCCTAGGTGTGTTCTGGAAGGAACATGGATTATAATGGCCCATAATTTACACACACACACACACATATATATATATATTAATTCAACATTGAATAATATTTATTAACTTACATAACAACAACCACGACATGACTGTATAGGTTTAGTTTCTTTAGAAACTGGGAAAAATAAACAACTAGTTCATAAATCATCCACATTATCTCCTGCTTATTTTTTCATAACTAGAATCATTTTTGGCATATATTACGTAATACATTTCTACATGACCTGGGGAAAATAACCATATGAAAGTGTGATCTCAAATTCTTATTAAGGGTAAAAAAGGGAAATATCAATCATATCATAATCATAAGAACTTAACATTCAAAAATCATATCCTCCATATAAAAGATCATAATATCATTACATAAAATAAATTATAAAAGTGAAATGTAATATCAATATTAATAATATAAGATATGAAATTTTATGGCATACACACATAATCATATAAAATCATTTAATATAAGTCAAGGCTCATTGTCGATATCATCAAAGTGGACAAAGTACATTACTGAACCGAGTTCACTCCTCGTTCGAGCCCTTTATTACAGAATAGAATATACATTCCACAACATTAATTTCTATATCATGAGATATAAATCATTAACCAATGTATTATAGGGATATATATATATCCTACCCATCTCAATATAAAACCATTTCTATGTGTACCGAAAAATCATAAAAACATTCACCATAGCATAACCCATGAAATAAAATGTGTTTCTTAAAAATCATTTCATCATAATTGATGTAAAAAAATCATTTCCTAAATAACACTCAATAAAATAAAATTAATAATTTGGTGATGAATATATCCCTATTTAAAGAGTTTCATATTATATGGAACATAAATTTGAGAAAACACTTGAAATTAATTTCTACAAAAAATATCTTTTCTTCTTAAAAAATGTTTTCCTTCCTCAAAATTCAAAACAATTTTACAAGATATAATTATATGTGAAAATAACCTTTTATTATTTTATGGTATGATTTAAGAAAATAAGAAATTATTAAAGCATAAAAATCTGTTCATGTCATAAATATTAAAAAAAATTCTTCTCATACTTTTGCTGGAAAACTCAAAAAGTACCTCATACTGAAAATGAAAAAAGATTCCATTCATACCATTTAGTATAAATTTAACAATGGGTAAAAGTTTTTTTTAAAATTATATACATATATAAAGAAAATTATTAAACACATATATAGGAAATAGGTAGATGGATGATAAATATACCCCATTAAAATATTTACGAATAAATAATCTCGGATAAAAACTAGATTTAAAAAGTTATCCCTTACCCTAGGTCTGATATCCTTCGTATGTATCTGAACCTCCTGTATAATGATTTAAATAATGTTATTGACTTACTCAAAAATAATAATCTTTTTTACGATATCATATATGATTATATTATCATTCATTTTTTAGTAACATATCATTGTCACTCGTTATTCAGATATTGACAGTTTTATGTCTTTATGCACAATTTTTCAGATAATTTCATGTTCCTCTTCTTAGGATATAGTAAAATAATTTAAAAAAAGATATTAGTATAATATATATTATATTTATTTATTAAATTCATGTATATAATTTTGGTTTAATGAATATCAAGTAGAATGAATCGCATCAAATCGTGGGGAAGGTGGGTTGTACGTTCGCACAGGTGATGATATCATTCCCAAAATTATTGAATGGTATTTAAGTGGATCGTTTATTTTATTTAAAAATTAGTATAATGTTAAAATAATAATATATAGTTCTTATTTCCATCAGTATACCCTTTCAATAAGGCGGTGGTGAAAAACAGATTACAACATGACATGGAGATGGTAAGTCATAGGTAAGCATGCACGGTGATTTCCTATTTAATTGTATGGGTAGAAGGTGGAATATGGTTGTTTGATATTTATAATGACATATAATTTTATTATATATTCTTTTTATATTAATTTATAATTAAACAACTAATGAAGAGGATGTAGAAGAAGAAATAATTATGATTGAATCAGTAGAAGAGATTACCTCTTCCTTGAAATTCTTCCACTAAATCTCTTCTTAGAGAACTAGAATTGATATTGGAAGATTACAAGAACCTATAAAACATAAAAATGGAGCTGATAAGTAAAAATTGAAAGGTATATAATATCTTGAAATCACAAAATTAATTTTAGAGATGAGGGAGGAGGTTCCCTTTTACAATTGAGGAGAGGGGCACTTTAGGAAACTCCAAAAATAATAATTTATAATAAAATAATACACCACAAAAAAACCACTAAAATGTCCCAATATAAAATATTAGGAGAGATAAGGTTGTAATCACATAATGAAATAAATTTTGGACATGTTATTTTGTAAATTTAAGCCATATCGTTTTAATTGACACTTATTTATTCTATTAAATTTTAATTGTGGTAATAACATTCTAAATATTTAATGGTTATAAATATTTAATTATATGTTTTCAATTGAACATAAATGGATATTTTATTGAATTATAGATCTTATAATTATCACTTTTTAATTATTAAATATTTTTATTATTTTTAAATAATTTAATAAAATGTTCTTTTTAAAAATTATCAATAGTGTCAATTTTACACCATCCATTTATTTGACCTTACAGAAAATCCATATTTGAGATAAATTTGAACCCAATTTTTCTTACACTCTTAACAAGTATTATTGACCTAGAAAATTCGTGGATAACATTAAATATTTCATATGATAATTTTTTTTATATTTTTAAAACCATTTATTATATATTTCTATTAATAATATAGTTTTTACATTACTATTATGTCATCATTAATGGTAATGTTTTAATATTTAAAAATAATAAATAAATTTCTATTATGTATGGAATTATTTTATCATTCTATAGACTATCTATAGTAGATATTATCTCATATTAATCCACAAATTAAAATCAATATACTTATATAAAATGAGATTGTGACATTTTGTCACATTCATTAGTTTTTACTACATTTATGTAATATTCATAGGTAAGTTGCGGTAATGTGATTACATTTAGAAAAATTGATGATAATGGTCTAATTTATTCATCCAATAAGAATTTTTCATTTGTAAAGTTAATTTGATCATTTTTTTAACTTTACCCGATTTACCTTTCATCACGGTAATAAAATTAAATACCAATGTTACTGTTCATAATTCCAAAAAATAAGAGTACCCTATTAAAATAATTTGTAACTACTTATTCCAAATATCGAGTCCATTTTTAAAATTGAAAACAATGAAGTTTTAGTATTTAATTTAAAATCAAACCCATAGATGGAATTGAAAAAGATTGAATTTTTTTAGCTATAAATTAAATGTAAAATTAATACTAATGAAATAAATTATATTTAATGATAAAAATACATTCTATTTATATTTTAAAACCATTAAATATTATAATTTAACCATATATGTTATCTCTATGAAAAAAGTTGTTTTCAATTAAAATTTAGCATGTTATAACTATTCACCAAAACATGAATGTTGTTAGAAAAATATCATCAATTTATCTAATGTAAATTATTATATCCCACTTAATAATAACATGTTTTTATGTATTATGAAAACTATTAATGTCTAAAAATATTAATTTAAAAGCGGTTTTCCATTCAAAATTTTAAAATTAAACTTAAAAATTTGTTTTTTATACATCAAATAATGTTTTATTTATACCATATGACTAAAATATAAATTGGATGAATATTATAAATGTTTTATTAACTATATAACACATATATATCTCATTAATTTCATTAAAAAATCAATTTAGTCAAAAATAAAAATATATAATAGAATTATATTTTTTAAGTAATTGATATCAATGAATTGAAAATAAATTTTAATGATTTAGTTATAATTATTCCAGCTATACTAACATCTAGGATATAATGGTAATTTTATAATAAGGGAATCTTGTGGTTCTTTAAAAATAAAAATTTCATGCAATGCAAGCTATTGTATAATAAAAAATATTTAGAAAATATATTGCATAAAAACATCAGGGTGCTACATTTTACACCCTTAAACTGATTTTCTCCCTCAAAATTCCTCACTTGCGAAAAAATAGATTAGGATATCTCCCCCTTATCATATTCTCAAGTTCCTAGGTAGCTTCTTCAAATTTGTGGTTCTTACATAAAACTTTATCCAGGTGAGTGGTATTGTTTCGTAGAAATTTTTCTTTCTGATCCACAATCTATATCGGTTGTTCTTTATAAGAAACATATTTCTCCAGTAGTATGTCTTCTGAGCATAGTACATGTGAAGGATAAGGTATGTACTTTCTCAATAGATATACATGGAATAGAACATGGACTTGAGAGAGATTCGGTGGAAGTTCCAATCGGTAATATACCTTCCCAACATGATCCATAGTTTTATAAGGATCAATATACCTAGGTCTTAGTCCGACCTTCTTTCCAAATATTATTACTCTATTACAGGGAGATATTCGTAGAATCACCTTATCAACCACTTCAAACTCTATGTGTTTCCTCTGGTTTTCAAAATAAATTGTTTATCAACTTTGAGGTTCTATTATGTGTTGTTGAAGAGATCTGACTTTTTCTACCATTTCATCAAAAAGATTAGGCCTTAATATATTTCATTCCCCAAATTCATCCTAGAAAAATGAACTTAGGAAATTATTTCCATGGAGGGTTTCATAATGAGCCATTTGAATACTGGTCTAAAAACTATTATTGTAATAAAATTATAACACTAGTACGTGTGGATCCCAACCACCTTTTAAATCCAAAGAACATGCTCTCAACTTTTCTTCTAGAGTTTTTATCGTCCTCTCAGACTGACCATTTGTCAGAGGACGATAAGTAGTGATGAATCCTGACTATATATCGAAATAATGTGGAAGAATTTTCTAGAACATTAAGGTAAACCTCAAATCCTGATCAAATATAATGGAAATTTTTACTCCATTAATTATTTCCAATTCCATTATATATACCTTAGAAGTCTGATCAAGAGAGAAATCTTCTCTAATATCAATGAAGTGTGCTGAATTTGTGATGTGATCAACTATAATCAAGATAGCATTATTTCCATTGGATTCTTCGGGAAGTCAGATGAAAAAGTCTATATTGATTTTTTCCCATTTCTATTTTGGTATGGGTAATGGTTGTAACATCCCCTTAGACTTATGTCTCTTAGTCTTAACTTACTGACAATCCAAGCATCAAGATATATATCCGGCGACATCCCTTTTTCAAGAATCCCACCACAAGTACTCTTTCAGGTCGCAATACATATTTGTGCTTCTAGGGTGAATAAAGAATGAAGAACTATGATCCTAATCTAGTATCTACTTATTTAATTCTAGCATGGGAGGATTACAAACCCGGTTCCTAAAACTTATAATTTCATCATAATCATGGTTGAATTCAAGAACATTTATTACCTTCTTTTGTAACTCTACATCTTCCTTATGTGCCTCCTTAATCATCACTTGTATAAATGTTGGAAAATTTATTTGAGAAAGATAATATTTCTGAACGTCCATTAAAATTTCCAGATCCATCCTTTGAAAATGAAAAATACTGGATCTTTAGTGATCTTCATCATGGATATTCTAGCATTGTATTTTTAACTCAATGAATCTACCACCATGTTCAATATCCCATGGTGGTATGTATTGAGCATTTGTAATCTTTAATCAGATCCAACCATATTCTTTGGCACATATTGAGCTCCTATTGTGTGAAAATATACATTAAACGTTTATGATCTGTTTAAATATCACACCTTTCACCATAATGGTATTTCCTCTATATCTTTAATAAAATGATTACCATAGATAACTGAAATCATGAATTGGGTAATTTTTCTCTTGAATTTTAAACTTCTGTTAGGAATAAGCTATCACCATATCATTTTTCATGAGAACACATCTCATCCCCTTGTTGGATGCACCAGTATATATCACAATCCTTTCTTCACTACAAGGCAGTGTGAGCACATGTGCACCGACTAACGTTTTCTTTAGCTCTTCGAAATTATCTTCACATTCCTCTGTCCAAATGAACATAAATCCTTTTTGAGTCAATATGGTGAGTGGATTATCTAATCATGAAAATAATTCACAAAATATTGAAAATATCAATCCAAACCAAGAAAAATTTAGATCTCAGTTAATATTGTTTACATTGACCATTTTTTGATAACCTCTATTTTATTAGATCCACATATATCCCATATCTTGAGATTATGTAACCCAAAAATAAAACATTATGAATCCAAAAATGACACATAGTAAATGTTTCATAAACCATCTCTCTTTTCATGGTCTTTAGTACAATTATCAAGTGATCTTTAAGTTCTTCCTTTCTCTTTGAATAAAAAACTTTATCTTCTATAAGGACTACATGAAACTAATCAAAATAAACTCTAAAGACTCTATTCATTAGATCTAAGAATATATCAAGTGAATTGGTAAGACCAAAAGTCATAACTATAAATTCATAGTGTTCATACCTTGTATGGAATGCCGTATTTGGTATATCCTCTTTTATGAAACTTAATTAATGATATCTTGAATGAAGATCAATCTTAGAAAAGTATTTAGATCCATGTATTGGGTTAATAATGTCATCAATGCAGGGACGAGGGTATTTTTTCTTGATAGTGATTTGGTTAAGTTATCGATAATAAATAGAGAGTCTCATTGATCTGTCTTTATTCTTAACAAAAAAATAGTCCTCTCCAAGGTGACGCACTAGGGCATATGAATCCCTTATCAAGATTCTTTTAAAGTTTTGTTTTTAATTTCTACAATTGAATTGGTGTCATTCTATAAGGTGTATTTGAAATAGGCATAACACTCAGAATGAGTTATATTGAAAACTCAACTTGATGTTTTGGTGGAAGACCTAGAAATTCTTCTGAAAAGACATCATCAAAATACAATACAATGGGATTTTTCTTAATCAAGAGTTTCTCCCTAACCATTTGAGATAAATAACCATATTTTATAAGAATAAATAACTATAAGATGGAATAAATTTCTACTCGAAGGTTATATCCATCCTCGAATCAATATATTATCATAGATTGATCTGGAAAATGAAACTTGACTTCCCTTACTTGGAAATTGATATGTGATTCATATATAGAAAGACAATCCATGCCATAAATCACATTAAATTACACTATAGGATGGATCACATGGTTTTTAGGAAGAACCATCCCACAAACATCGACCAAAGAAAAATTATAAACTTTTTATGCAACTGTTGTGCCATTATAAGTTGTCACAGCTAACTCAATATTTAATTGTTGAGGTAATATGACGATACCCTTAGAAAATTATTCAATAATAAAAGAGTGGGTGGATCCAGAATTAAATAAATCATTTTTATCTTTAGAGTGTATGGTAAGTCTACCTTTCACCACATCATTATCGAACTCCAAATCCCCAATAGTGATGCATGTGACATTGCTTTGCCTTTCGCATTAAGAGTTTGTTGATTTTGATCATCTTCAATAACCCTTAGATTAGGGCATTGACTTGAATAATTATACGTTTCCTTTCACTTGTAACATTGATGTTTATAAGCTTCATTCTATATAGAATTTTATTTCTTCGCCTCATTTGACATCTTTTCCACATCAATTCGGTATTGATCTCCCCAAAGAACCACTTTTCGACAATTAAAACATTTACTATTCCCTTTATGAAAATTTCCACCATGTTTCTTTCCAGAAAATGATAATTAGGGAAAAATCATATTTTTTTCAGTGTGGTATTTAGATTTTCCTTTGAATTCCATTTTTCTCTTCTTATCAACCCCATATTACTGATGGGTTACTCCAATATTCATCTGATCCTTGATATCACATCTAACAATTTTCTCGTAGATATTGAGGTCCCTTGTGTCTAATGCCCTTCGATGACTTGGTTTTAAGCCACTAAATAATCAATCAATTTTACGCCTAGGTTAGATAATAATTCCATAAGAATAAATCTCAAATATTGTAAAATTTTCATCGTATGTACCAATTGATTCATCATCCTTTTTCATAAGTTCAAGGAAATCCTTCCAAATTATTGTTCTAAGAATATGAGGAAAGTACCTATTGAAAAATAAGTTTATGAACTCATTCCATTCCATGGACTCTATTTCATCTCTTTTCTTTATATTATTGATTATATTCTACTATTTATCAGCTTCACCGTCTAGAAGATATAATATTAAGATGAAATTATCATATTTAGAACATTTTAGAATTGAAAATATCATTTCATTTGTACGGATCTGTTTTTCATCCACCAACGGATAAGAAGACCCACTAAATGAAGGTGGATGTTGTATAGTGAAGGATACAATAGAATGTTTCTCCCTCTTTTGCTCGTTTATACGTACTACCTGATTAATAGCATGAGAGAGTTGTGTGATCATGGCTACAAAAATTTTCATTCCAGATCCCATAACATTTGGTTTCTCAAGGGGATAATCATTGCATTTCCCATCCAATTGAGCAATAATGTTGTTCCTTTGGGTTCCATCCGTGGACTAAAACCAAGAAGCATAGTGTGAGAAACACTAATCATAACATGAAAAACCACTTAATCAAGATTAAAATTTTAATTTATGACACTTTAGTTTTTATCATGGGATATTTATTGTCATTTATAAAACACTAGGATTATATATTATCTATATACATATCCACAAGATTCTTACTAAATCTTTCTCATCCAATTTTTCAAAGGTTAACTATACCTTTGATCTGATACCAACTACAACGAACCATACTTTAAATATAGATATTACATCAAAATTGAAGAATATTTATTATATAACATTACAAAAACCATAATTGGACCGTATAAGTTTAGTGTCTTTAGAAACTGTGAAACATAAACAACTGGTTTATAAAACATCCAAATTGTCTCCCACCAATTTCTTTATGACTAGAATACTTTTTAAAATATGTTACTTAATACATTTATTCAATGACCTGGGGAAAATAAACATATGAAAGGGTTATCTCAAATGATCTGTAAGGGTAAAAAAGGGAAATATCAATCATATCATAATCATAAGAACATAACATTTAAAAATATTATCCTGCATATAAAAGATCATAATATAATGTCATTGGATAAATCATAAAAGTGAAATGTAATCCCAATATTTATAACATAAGGCATGAAATTTATTATCATACACACATAATCATATAAAATAATTTAATATTATTCAAGGATCTTTGTTGAGACCATCATAGCCGAAAAATTCCATTACTGAATCGGGTTCACTCCTCCTTCCAGCCCTGTATTACTGAACCAGATTTACTTTATATTCCATTCATGTCTATCTCATAAGATATAAATCTTTACCCAATTCATTTAAAGGAGATATAGGTCCCAACAAACTCATAATGAAACCATTATTATGTGTGCCATAAAAACATAAAATCATTCAACATAGCTTAACCCATGAAATAAAATGGGTTTCTTAAACATCATTCAATAATAATTGATATAAAACAAATGGATTTACTATAAAACACTTAATAAAATCAATGTAATAAAAGGGTTAGAAATATAACTTTATTTAAATAGTGCAATCTTATATGGAAAACTATTTTGAGAAAACACTTGAAATTAATTCATGGTGAAAATATACTTTCTTCTTCAAAATTATCAAATTCATATCGTTTAGTAAAAATTTACCAATGGGAAAATTAAATTTAAACAATTATTGAAGGACATACAGAAAATTTAGAAATAAATATTTATGAAACATGAATGCAATGATAAATATACCCCAATAAAATATTTACAAATAATCAATCTCGGATAAAAATGAGATTGGTGAAGTTATCCCTTACCATAGGTTTGATATCCTTCATATGTATCAAAAAATCATGTATTATGTATTTAATAATGTTATTGAGTTACAAAAAAATCCTAATCATTTTTATGATATCATATATGATTATATTATCTTTTTTTAGTAATATTTCATTGTCACTCATTATTCAGATACAGATTTCTTTATGTCCTTATGCAAGATTTATTTGATATGTTCATCTTAAAATTATTATGTTATAGTTATATAATTTATAAAATTAAATTATTATAATATATTTCATATTTATTCATTAAATTCATGTATATAATCCGGGTTTATTGAGAATCATGTGGAATGAATCGCATCGCACCGTGGAGACTATAGGCCATACGTATGCATGAGCGATGATATCATTCCCAAAATTATTATATGGTATTGAAGTGGTCAGTGTATGATATTTCAGGATTTGTTTCATGTTATTATAATGATATATAGTTATTTTTCCCATAATTACACCCATCCAAGTAAGGTGGTGGTGAAAAATAAATTACACCATGTTGTGGAGATGGTAAGCCGTACGTATGCACAAATGTTGATTTAATTTTTCATAGGATGGATAAGATGTGGAATATAGTTTTTTAATATTTATAATGACATATAACTATATGAGTGGTATAGATTTAATTACTTTATAATGTAACAAATAATGACGATGATGTAGAATATGAAAGAAGATTGTATGTATCGGAAGAAGAGATTACATCTTCCTTGACATGCTTCCTCTAAATCTCTTCGCAGAGCACTAGAGATGGTCTTTAAAGATGAAATAAACCTCTATAATTAAAATAGTGGATTTTATAAGGAAAATGGGTTGGGGATTTCTGATCTTGAAGGCTCAAAATGAAGTGAATAGGTGAGGGATGAGGTTCCTTTTTATAATTGAGGTGAGTGGTACTTTTGGAAACTCCATAAATAATAATTTATACTAAATTAAAAACCTACCTAAAAAACTCAAAAATGTCCCAATTTAGAAGATGATTTGAGATCAGGTTGTACTATAGTCAACCAATAAATTCTTTACATGCTATTTTTTCAATCTTAACCACATATATTTCATTGACAATAACTTATTCTATTTAATTTTAATTGTGGTAATAACATTCTAAATATTTAATGCTTATAAATATTTACATATATGGTGTTAATTGAATATAGTTGGATATTTTATGACATATTAGATATTATAATTTATATTTAAATAATTTTAAAATTCTTTATGAATTATAAATAATTAAATAAAATTTTATTTTTATAAAATATCAATAGTTTCAATTTTGACAACATTCATTTAATTGACTTTAAATAAAATCCACATAACAGATAAATTGAAAGAAAATATTAAATACACTCCAAAAATTTCATATAATACTATAAAATTCTTGTATAAAAATAATTAATTTATATGATATTTCTATTAATATTGTTAAAACCATTAATTTGATATTTCTATTAATAAAATAATTTTTACATAACTGTTGTGACATCATTAATGCAATCGTTTTATACTATAAAAACTATAAATAAATTTCTATGATGTAGGTAATGATTTTATATTTCTATATACTATCTATAGTTGATATTACCTCATTGTTATACAGATATAAAAATTAATATACTTATATAAAATGAGATTGTGACATTTTTTCACATTTATTAGTTTTTATTACATTCATGTCATATTTATCGGTAAGTGGCCATAAAGTGATTCCATTTCCAAAAATAGATTATAATTGTAGAATTTAGTATTCTAATAGGATTTTTATTGGTTTTATGGTAATTTTATAGTATTATTTTTACCTTTAATTACCTGATTTACCTTTAACCATGGTTTTAAAAATAAATACCAAAGTTACTATTCATAATGCACAAAAATAAATATAGCATATTAACATAGTTTGGACCCACTGATTCCAAAAATAGAGTCCATTCTTTAATAATCAATACACATAAGTTTTATTAATTAATTTAAAATCAATCCCATTGTTGGAATTTAAAAAGATTGAAATGTTTTCAACTATGAATTTAATGTAAAATTAATGCTAATGACAAACATTATATTGAATGAAAAAATATATTATATTTATACTTGAAAACCATAATATATTATAATTTAAACAAATAAATTATCTCTATGAAAAAATATGTTTTCAATTTAAATTTAGCATATTTTTACAATTCATCAAAACATAAATGTTGTCAAAGAAATATCATAAATTTATCCAAAGAGAAATTTTATATTCTTATTAAAAAAAACATGTTTGTGTTATCATATAAAAATTATTAATGGGTCAAAATATTAATTATAAAGGGTTTCTCCATTCCAAGGTGTAAAATTAAACATAAAAAATAGGTTTTTATACATCAATTATGGTTTTCTTTATACCCTATGACTAAAATATCCATTGAATGAATATAAAAAATATTTTATTAAGTATATAACACATATATATCTCATTAATATAATTACCAAAAGTAATTCACTCTAAAATAAAAATATAAAATTGATATATATTTTTTATAAATAATTGACATCCAATTAATTCACAATGTTTTTTCTTAAGTTAGTTATAAATATTCCCTCTATCCTAATTGGTAGGATATAAAAATAATTTTATGATAAGGTAATCTCACGGTTCGTTAATACTGATAATTACATGCAATGAAAACTACTGATGAATAAAAATTATTTAATGAGATTTTTTTATTCAAAATATATCTTGGTTTTACACGGATTGCCCTCCTAGGCAGGGTCACATGGATATTAGGATGATTTACAAAACATGTGATCTATATGTTTTCCCAAAACCCTAGTGCCATAACTAGGGGTAACTACACGATTTGTGTTCTTCTAGACTACATGATATATAGTTTGGGTTTTCATAGAAATACTAGAAACATCAGGTGACTTCACAATCTGTTATCATACCAAAAAATATCACGATTTGACCACCTGAGATCGAAGGGGTCACCTCTGATTATCATTTCATGGCCACTAGTGTCCATAGAATGGATTCCAAACATACATTTAATCCTTCGTATATCCTACACACTTCTTGTCATATGTCGCCACTCATGGATCCTATATCCATTAAATGTCACCCCTAATCTATCTAAATACATCCAAAAACACAAGTCTATTCAGCATTCATACAAAAACCCTAGATCTGGGGTTTAACCGCACTGAAACCCACCTAGTTAATGATGAATCTTGACCCAATGTCCAAACTATGTTGAACTTGAAAAATTGGTAGCGTAAAAAAATTAAAAAAAGTGTAACCACCATTTACCATTTTATCTAATCCAAATATCTAATAAAATTGATATTTAGGGTGATGACATAGATTATCAAATATAAAATTAATTAAGAAAATTTTATTATGATACATAGATATTGAGAATAATTTAAAGATGTATATCTTTAAGAAGAAATAATATCCATGCTCAATATTTTAATCAAATGGTTATAAACCACAAAAAAATTATTTTTTTTCTCAATTTGAACTAATTTTTGGGAAAGAATGTGTTCACCAGTGAAGTATAAGTCCCACTATATTTACATCAAATTCATTCACTTCGATATGATCAAATGATGTTACTCAATGTGATCATCCAATGAAGAATTCTCAGAGTTCATCTAATTTCCTCCAAATGTTATGTGGCTAACTCAGATGATTTTTTAAATTGGTATATATAGGTGTTAATATTGGTTAAGCCAATTAATAAAATAATTATTTAACTTAATTTTTTATTTTATTAAATTCACACACCAATGACAACCTCAAGTAGATATCTAGAACTAACAAACATTAGCTTGTTTCTATTGTAAGCGGCACATTTTACAATTGATGGTGTTCTTAGAGTTATGATATGAGCATTTTTTGGGAGTTATTCCACTATTTCATGAAAACTACCCACACATGATATTAATATTTTTATTATTTTTATAATATCATTATCGACCTCATCATGATCTGGAATCTTGCGATGTCCTAATGTTGGGATCTAAAATCATTATCCAATATATTTTAATGTTATTCAATGAAAATTTGAGTCAATACATTATCCTTACATTAATGGATTTTCATTATGAAAATCACAAGATAAACATAATTTTAGAGATACTGAGCCTTCATCTGGCACTCTCACTCTCAAGATCTGCCCTGCATGTTCCTGTGGTTCCACAACACATGTACTAATGGAGTTTCCCATACTCATTGGAACCTATCCTATCAATCCTTGATCACAACCTGGAAAATTATAAAGGTGACTCCATCCATGATGGCAAGGTCACACCAGTCAAGAACATGCTTCTGATCAGGCTTGTATCACCTTATTTGTGACCCATGAATGGCATTATGAACCAATTTTAATATTGGGGAAGGGATAGTTTTTATGAAACATGAACACCCATCCATTTTATCTCAAATGTCTCAATAATCCTATATGATATATTCTGTACTTGACCAAACCATTATAATCATCATCACGGGTATAATCTCTAGAAAATGTGGTCTCTATTCTCAAATTTGAATGTTTTATAACATCGATTTTTAGAAAATTTCTTTCCAAAATGCTCTATCCTCAAATTCTCTCGAATCACCTAAAATTTATCTACTATCTCATGCACCATCACTATACAATTATGTCATTTCAAGAAAACTTTAGTCCATCATAAGGGTGACTTCGAGAATTTTATATAAATTTTCTTGAAAGGTAGCATGAAAATAATAGTGTGATTAATGTTAATATAAAAATAGATCTACCTGGGAAAATCATTCCTCCCAACTCTTGCTAAATTCTAATATAGAATCCCATATCCTATCCTCATATTCCTGGATAATGTGATCTCTCTATCTATAATTATGAGGGTAAAATCCTATACTCATCCTCAAATAGTTCCCAAGTCCTCCTACAAGACTCTCTATAACCATGAAATAAAATAAATTTCACAGTCAAAGAAAATTTTCAAGGGTACCCTCTAAAGGTTGAAAATTTGACACATGTAAAACTTCCCAAAAATATCCAGAAAACTCTACGCCCTAATAGAAAGTAAGTGAACTGACTTGTTATGTCAATCAACCATCACAGAGATTGTATCATGAAGTATCTGTTAATAAAAAATCCATATTGCAAATTCAGTGGATATACTACCACATTTCTACTTTGGGATCTCTATAGGATTAATTCAACATACTAGAACTTATTTCTCTACTTTTAACTGCTAACATGTGACACACTGAGAGAAGAACTTGAATAAACTCAACCTCATTCCATAACAAAGAAATACCGTTGATGATCCTTGTACATATTTACCACTATTGGATATATAACCATAGGAGGGGTTTGAAACTCCCTTATCACCTCCTCTAACATCATGACCAAAACACCACATATCCCAAGAAAATAATGATGTGATCTCTTCATTTTGACAATCTATTTGTGAATTCCTTGAGGATATACAGTCTTGTAGAAAATAATTTTCATTTTTACCCAAATGAGTCTCCCTAATATTATGATGGAGTAGAGGAATCAATACAATAAACTATAGAAAATGTGTTCCCCTGACCTCCAATATGGTCAGTTTAAAATAATCTAATAGTTCAGATTTATCCTCTACCATATGAGAATATCACTTCCTATTAACGGAATATTACACCATGTTTCCCTTCCAATAAGTACAGACTATCATGAATTTATATTCCATTCAGATCTCTATCCAACACCTCTAACTCAGTATAATAATTCTCTAAGTGAAGATGTATTTGGGACACTTATGTTTTGAGTAGAAAACAAAATAATCATCATGGAGATAGTGCCTCGACATCATTAGATTGAAGACAACCAAAACCTACCCTAGGTCTTGAGAATCCTTGTTCTTCCAATGAAATATCAACTGCCTCCCCCATATTTGATAAATATCTTCCTATGTCTCATCACACAACTAATACCAACTCAAGAGTCCTTGAAAAACACTACAAACTCAATTCCCTTTACAGGTAGTCTCATCACCGGATCTCATGTCATCCTCAACATCAACCCCATTAAGGATCTATGACACTCCTCACACCAGGTACACATCTACCCCTTCAATTTCAAGATAGTCAAAATGGATATAATCTCATATAATAGTACCATAAAAAAACTATAATACCTTATTAGGACATAAAAATTCATACCTTTTCTTTGCAATAGGGTGGATCCAAGTAAATCACTTCATCAATCATCACTGGGCCCAAAACTAAACCATGAAATGGAATTAAATTCCCCATATTGTGAATCATGTGGATCCAAAATTGGATCTTTAAAATCATACTATACATATTTTTCTTTCATAACGAATTGTGGACCATTCTCTAGTGATATATGTGATCCTGCTATGACATAGAGTATATGAGTATGTCATTGATGAAGACAACCAAAAATAATTCTAGGTATGGATGTAGGATATGATTCTTCAAATATATAAATATTGAAGGGGTATTTATTAACATTAAAGGAATCACCATGAGTGGATAGTGTTTATAGAAACATCGGAATGTAATCTTTAAAATAAAATCCAAATTAACCCTTCAAATGGGGTAGTCTGACATGATATCGATATTTGAGAACAAACTCACACATATCAAATGGTTTAATATGTCTCAATAATTTTTAGAAGTTACTTGTTCTTTATCATTACACTATATAGGTGATGATAATGAATGAAAATACTCAATCTATCATTTGTCTTTTTCATTAACAAAAAAGGTTCTTCTTAGGGGGAATCACTGGGTCTAATAAATCAATTCTCTCCAAGGTCCTCAAACTAAACTCTCATATTATGGAGCTTGATATGGTCTATTTGATATTATAATAATGACATTTTCATAGTCATGAGGTGATTTTCAATGAATAAATCTATCTCCCATAATGGAGGTAGTCCAAAAACATTCTTTAGATTAATGTGCTTAAATTCATCCACAATAAAAAAATCCAAATTATTAAAGATCCTTTTATGCCAATAATAAAATATTCATACTGATGGGTGATGGGTTAGATATTCTTACTCACAAAATATACACACCCATCCATGATATATATCTTACGAAAAGAAGAAAATATCATTCCATTTTTTTAAGGAATCTAAATTTCTATAATAATAGTAAATTTGGACCCTGGATTTTGAAAACCAGTCCACACCCCAGTAGACATTGATAGGATTCATCATAATGACCAAGATGATATTGGTGAAATTCTCTCGACCCAAATATAACATAAACTATTTGAAAAGAAATTGCATTGAAGAATCATTTCCCTTACGTACCTATGTCCCTAACTACAAGGATAATTTTTCAATGGGAATATTCAACTCTCAAATTAAGAATAAGGATATAAAGGTATTATTTTCACAAATGTCTACTAGTTCAAATTCAATAGTATAATAAGAATAGATCATACCTTAGATAATCTCATGTGAAACCTAATCACATCCCTCTATGGACTGAAACTATCCAAGGATCTAACCACCATCACCTTGAGAATTAAATTGGAAACCTATTGGTGGTGGTTGTAGTAGATTGTATTATAATCCTTTACCGAATTCTCCTCCCTCAAGAACAAATCCTTCTCATCTTCCATCACCTCCTTCCTAAGCTCCATATTTTAGACATATAGAACATCCATGAGCATGGAGTTTCCTATTTTATGGATGTCGTTATATTTCATTCCTATCCTTCTCAGCCCAAAGGATCACTAAATAATGAGCCATGTGGCCCCACCCATCCGAAGAAAATATATTCTGTATTTGGGATGACTAGATCCTCTATGAGATCATTGATCCATGGAACCACATGTCAATTTTTTTCCATTAGCATTCCTTCTCTACTGATACCTCGATTTCAATTTCATTCTAGCCACTACAGATGTCTCATCCATGTGATATCCACTAATATAATCAGCCTCTGGGGGTCTCTCTAAAAAGATGCTCTTTGCACCTAGTCCTTTCTCCAATAACCCACATAGGTATAGAAACAAAGGAAACTATGATAGACTAGAGGTCTCTTTAGAGACCCTATATAAATATCCTATACCTAAAAGATCCTTCTCACACCATGTTAGTAGATAATCTCATAATATCATTGAACCTTATGGCATACTCTACGACTACCTTATCTACTTTCTACATCTCAATTTATTCCTGAATCTAAAATAATCCCATGAATGATGGGTAATACTCATTATAAAATAGCTACTAGAAGTTGGACCTTGTGAGCATCATCTCATCATGGGTTGGCATAAACAAACTCCAATAGTACCCAGTTTCTCTATGGAAATGATGTGTTATTAGTGAAACAATCAGACCCGTCGGGGTCAGAACTTTCCTAAGGACTCATATCACTAAATCATGAATATAATCTACTTTTTGGGTATCTTTATTACCAATTGGAATAATTTTTCCCTCAATCTAGAACACATGGAGTGTGCTAAGACAACATTAATCATCATTGTATACTACTGGTAATAACATCTAATTGAAAAGTGGTCAGACTACTCTCTGCCCACAATGGAAAAAATCACACTATAGGCCCCTAATCTAAGGCCTTATCACACATCGGATCATTTCCGTGGTCCGGAATTAGAAACCTAGATGGATGGCCTCATTTATGAATCTTGAAAGTGATCACGATACTCAATGGTTCAATGTGTATATATATATGGGGAACTGATTCTAGACGGATATCCAAATACTCAAATATATTTTATTCTTGTACCAGTTACTTCATACAAATCATGTTAAAATATTCCTAGTTTATAATTAGGTATTCAGACTCCTGGTGTATGGTTAAAATGGATATCACACCATCATTGGGTTCCTTTTCATGAAATCCACAATCAAGACACTCTAACACAATTTCAATAAGTCCCACTCAATTTATCATAAGTGGACCACTCCATTAACCATATAAAATAGTGGAAATCATAGATTCAACTCTACCATAACCTGACACACTGGTTCCTACATGGACGGTTGAAGTATGAGTTTTGAAAAATTAAAGTTCACCTCTAATTGGATATGGGCTAGAAACAATCATCGAGAAGGAATAAATAAAATGGGAGGCCATTACCCAGTGTACCTGAATACACAAACCCAACAATATCCATGAAAAAGTGAAGAGGGGGATAAAAGATATTAACATCTAGAGTGTAAACATTCATGATATAACCTCTATGGAAATAAAATATATTAATATTGTACATATCAAAAATAAAGAGAAAAAATACAAACCTGACCAAAAAAGAAGTCCTAGAATGACAATAAATAGAATAAATAAAATCTGAAAGAGATCATCTCCTAATATCAATGTATTGACCATTTTATATGGTCAATACACCACATGATCTCAAATATCCATCAAAGTCACCATCAATATTTCTTTTATCAACATAAGATAAGAAAAATACCAAAAAATCCATAAAATGGATGATTATGTACTTACCTAGTAGATAGTCCTGAATACTAAATAGGGAATAATATAAATATACGAAAAATGACATCTCCACATATTTTATGAGAGAGCAAAAACCTGATACATATATATTTACTTTTAAAGAAACCTTGATGAGAGATAACAGAAATATCCATCTCATAGAACATACAAAGTTGAATAGTCTTACTACATTTCCAAAAGTCAATCTTTAATTCCTAGTATCAAACAAAACATTACAAGAATATATTGAGAGGTGCCTACTTGTCGATACAATGGTCCACATTTGTTTAAGACATAACCCCTATGGAGGACCCACATGATATCATAACACAATGATGAGGGAGTACTAGTATATAAATAAAGGACATGTTCCAAGTGAAGGGGAGTAAGGTCTCAATCAATATAACGAGTATGGGGGACCCATGCCTTGGTATGACATTGGAGTACCAACCTTGATATCACTCAAATGACCCTACCATTACCACTTCCATCATCAAGTATCACCTAAAATAGCCTTAAAATCACAAAACCTCACATCATATGTCAATTCCATAATTAAGGGCACCATCACATTCTACACGAAAAAACACTTAGTATATGATACTCACAACCCAAAATGGAAGGAATACATAGTCTGTATATGGGACTTTACAATGTGTGACCCTGCATCATTTCCAGGACATCTTCTCCTCTAGAAACAACATGGAAGTCTTGTCATCAAACAATTTATGTACATGTGGTTCACAATGCACCTCAGCTACTTGTGGAATGATAATGTGATCTTGGTCATTCCTGAGGACTTCAGGTCTTTCTAGTGCATATGGACATGTGAAAGGTCCTTCCGTGTTTTGTCTTATTCATGTATACTCATGGAGTACACAATATGTTGACCCATATTATTAAATTTATGTGTTCCATTTGGGAAATAGATGGATACAAAGGGAGGTTAACAAAACATATGGGCCCAGAAAAATAATGTGTGATCCTTAAATTTTACAAAAACCATTGTGCTACATCTATGGGCTAGAAAAGTTTACACCTTCTTCTAGACTACATGCCGCAAAGTTGGGTTTTTCACAGAATGTCTAATACCTTCATTTTTTCTAGATCCATTTGTGTCACCGCTAATCAAATCGTTGGAATACCGGGGATTAAATGTTATAAACTGTAGATATAATTTACGAGACTCTATTGACCAAAAAATATAATATGATCATCCTCTGAGGCCATCAGACATCCTCCATAACTCCCATCACATGTCACTACTTGTGGATCCTAGATACATGAATTATCAACCTCAATCCATCATTATATATCTACCTATCACCAGTAAATTTCAAATAATAAAATCCTCCACGAATAGTTGGGTTTTATCATGATAATAACATCCCTCACAATGTCAAATCATTACTAGATGGACTAATGATGAAAATCACAAAGAACTAGTGGAGGAAAAGTAGAAGAACAAAGAAAAACCCATCCTTGTCCCAATGGTCCTGGACAATAATCAGACATATTTGATATCTAACGTGATAGAATGAAATAAATAGAAGTAATTAACTTATAAATTTAATTCAGATACCAAAAACATGTTTAGAATAGATAAATAAAGATTAATAAGAAGTTAAAATAACCATGCTCAATATTTTAATAAAAATTGTGGAAACCAAAATTGATGAATTATAACATGATTTGGATTGATTATTGTTTAATAATGCATTCATCAGTGAAGTTAAATCCCCACTATTCTTTTTTTTCTCCCAATCTACCAGGATCTGATCACCCATAGTCCTCCAAAGTGATATTCTAATAAAAAATGATTATATATCCACTAAAATACTCCAATGATTATGCATATAACCCGAAAGATTTATTATATGTGGGTACATATAGAGTTTTCTATAGGATACATCATTTAATAAAATAAATGTATAATTTAATTATTCATTCCATGAAATGAACATGCCAATGGCTACCTCTACCCAACATCTAGTGTCAAAAAACACAGTTCGAACCTAGTGTAAGCAAAAACAATTGGAATCAATCATGGTATCACATTGTTTATCTCAAAATTTATTTTTAGGTTATTATACTATTTAAATAAAATGATGCATGTGTGATATTAATATATTATATATTTTTATAATAATATTACTTGACTCACCATGCCTCAGAATCTCACATCATTATAGTGTCGGCCATTGAAAATATTTCTTAATATATTTAATTTTCATTCAAGGGAAAAATAGAGTCCCTAAATATCTATTGAACTACTAAGCCTCATGCATTCATGTTTCATGTCTCTACAATGTGTCTGAATTGTATGGTTTTCTCTAATATTTTTAACCAATAATAGTTTCAAATCAAGATTATCTTTCACTAAACCTCAAGAGAACCTCCATGTATGAGAGACACTTCTGACTAGTATAAGGATTCTACGATAGTACTCTGGGAAAACAATGCCACCATATTAGAGTGAAAAAAATACATAAATAATTAAAATTGAATATAAAATAGTAAATAAACAAATTATATGAGATAAATAAATATATCTATCAATTTTAAATAAAATTAAAAAACATACGGTCATTCAAATTAATAGACAACCCTCCCATTTGACCGAATATATCAAAACATTAAAATAACTAATGGCCATTGGGGATCCAATATCAACCTCAAGCCTCACGTCTTCTAAGTCTTTATTATTTAATTATATATCCTACTTGAACAAACTACTATAAAACTCTACAAATCTAGAATGTGAAACAACTGAATTATTATCAGGTACCCATGTATCATGGTTGCTAGATTAGGGTGTCATTACTATACTTCAAGGTAAAACAAATATTGTCTTTTATACAACCAATAATGATGTGTAACCATGTTATATTGTATAAAAAATGAATTTTTATAAGAGTTCATAAATATCCATTATCAATCATTGATTTAATTCCATAAACATTGGATCAACCCAAATAGGATTTATATAGTTTTGGTGTGTATATGTTCACAACAGACAACTATTTCTTCCATTCTATTCTATATAGATGGTTCCTTGGAGCATAGCATAAGGAATTGAAATCCGACCTGCATTCCACAAATCATCTAAATCTATGTGGAACCCTACCAAAAAACAAGTAATTTGAACCTATGGGTGTGACTCTCTTTAATGGCCATCACCACATTAGTTTCAAAGGAGTGTGTCCAAGGAATCCAAAACCATATCACATACAGACCCAAGGAGTGTGTAGGAGGAATCCAAAATTATGTTACTCTCATGTAATCATATTTTGTACATGTAATACCAACATTATATGGAATATAAGGTTATTTTTCTATTGGTATTCATGACCTATGTATCTAGTGTATCATAATAGGAAAACATATCATTCTCATAAAATAGGCTCACTCCACAAACAATACATCATAACCTGGTTGATTATGCATCCTAATATATTAAACCAAGTAGTGTGTCCATTGTATCCGAAACGATGTGATAATTTTTGGCTAAATATCATAAGCATAAGATCACAACCTATGAATCCCATGAATCTATTTTTATCATAGTTTCTAGAGTGTCCCACATGCAACATCTCATATAGAATATCTCGAAGGGCTAGAACTCCTATCCAAACCGATCCAAAACCTATGTTTGACTGTAATATCCATGAAAATACCTTTTGATATACATAATATACTTTCATATTAAATCATGTTTATATGTTGACACTGAAAATTATCACAACAAATTTCTTATATACAACCCTCTCACTTGGGTCAACACATCAAGCATGCGTTGACCATGCCCACTAGGTATTATCATATCTTGGAAAACCCTTGTGGGTCCTCTAATATAGAAATCTATCTTACATTATAACCCATCACTCCATGTTCATGGAATCCCTTAGTATTGAAAAATTAAAAAACATCTACCTTATCCAATCTAAATTCATTAAATAGGGGTCACATAAGGGATGTTACCTTAAGCCAATACCCTTCCCATTCATCATATTTCAGTCCTATCATGAAAAATTTACATCAATATCATGGGGGATAACGACCTTGGTAATCATGTCTCAATAGAAGATAAACCCTCACCACATGGTCATATCAACAATCCAAATAACTATACATCTTCTCTAGCCCTACACATGGCCACTCCATTGAATATTCATCTTAATTTATCACTCACATATAACTATTGGTATCTAAAGGATCTTATACGTGGGCCACTAAGTTATGTCAATTTTATTTAATTAACAAACATTGTATTCCCTGATTTTTAAGAAATATAAATAAAATCAAGGACTTAGTAAATGCTGGTTGGGGAATCAATAAAGCACACAAGTTTCTATCATGACCCTTAGCACAATGTATAGACCATGGGGATTTCAAATTAAATTTAATGTTTTATTTTGAACAAAATGGAAATTTTCCATAGTTATGATGCCACATATCACATGGTTTAAAAATAAATAATAATACCATAGGGAATGTAAGAGGGACAACTAACAACCAATTCAAATTTACTTTCCATTTTAATTTACCACTTGAAAACTCTGTACTGGAATTATCCATGTCTAATTATCCTCCACCCAATGTCGAGAGGACTCAACTCAAATAATAAAATAATAATTTAATAACTAAATTTAAATATATTTAATTAATTAATTTTAGTTAAATTTATAACAATTATATTTAATTATATATTTTAATCCAGAATGGATAAACTCCAAAGGCACAATGAGCCATAACTACTCGCAAAAAAACTCAATCCAGTGGGTGTAGTCCAATCTCGAAAATTAATCAAACAAAGACCAAAGAATCAAATTAATTAATTATATAGATAATATTTTATTTCAAAACTAATTAAAATATGTATAATGATGAAAAATTCACTAATCCTACATGTTATGCTGGAACATGACCAAAAGAATGAGAAAACTTGAAACACAACTACAACATCATCATTGGAAAAGACATAAAATCTGGCACCAAACCATTACCAGATTTAATTTAATTTAGGATAAACCCCCAAATAAAATTAAAGAAAAATATACATTAACCAAAATAATGCATAACGACATGAATTTATCTACTCAGGATGCCAAGTCTGCATGTTATACAAAATATCTATACATAATAGTTTATTCAACAGCGATCAGGGGGGATTATAATCAAAACCGTCTATAAACAATGATCCAAAGAACAGTGGAAATGAAAGAAATAATAGAATGAGGAAGAAATATATTCCCACTTTTAGATAAAACATATAACAGCCCAAAAAAACTCATTTCCCTTATACGGAGGTAGGGGGGTCAAAGGAGGGTCATGTAGAGTGGGAGAATAGTTGAAATGGACTCCAATGAATTTTAAATCCCAAAAATGAATCATAGAATCCATAAAATCCTAAAATACCCCTACATAGAAGAAACCCTAGAAAATTTTCATTGAGTGAACATGAGGTTCACCCTATGAAATTTTGGTTAGTGAACCATAGACTACCACTATCCATAGCCCGAACACACCCTATGATACCCACTAATAGTGTCAATGACCATTCCTTCCATGAAATCCCAATAAAAACTATTTTAGCATCATAGAAACATGATCATACTCTTATATCCATCAGAACACCTAGTCCATTTAATGAACCTAATACATATCCAAAATCATTTTTAAATATTTTATAACAAGAATAACTCTACTCTAATCTAAATGAACATCAATCTTGTAATGAACCATCACATTTATAAAAGAAATTCCATTCATAAAATTATTCCATAGATTATAATCACATAAATTAAAATGAAGAAGATAACTAAAAATTTATAAATGAATAAATAATGAAATAAATGACATTTCTAGAAGTTAAGGAACATATACCAAAGGAATAATAATTTGACATTCAGAATAGAAATATGACCTTTATGAATGGTAAACTGGTGAATTAAACAATAAAATCACTAAATAAATTATAAATGCTTTTTTACATCTTAAAAGTGACAATATGAAAATAATTATATTATATTGTAATTAAATAAATATTTTAAAAGTTATTAATTAATTCTTGGAATTTTTATAAGTCATAAATATTTAATTTCTATTTTATGTCTAATTCAATAATTAAAAATAAAATTTATTTTCCTAAAAAGTATTGATATATTAGTATTTGTTTCTATTATAATTATAAGAAAATTTTAAGAGACCTTAGTTAAATTTTCAATGTGTTATAAAAAACATTCTGATTTAAGATTTTGTATTTTCCATGTAAATGACAATTTTAACAAAAATTAAAATTTCACATATTCATAAAATCATTATTATAAAATGGAGTTCATTTTTGAATTATTCATGTTGAAAATGTATAGAGTTAATTTTTGTTATTTTTCTAAAATTCTTAAAAGTGTGGTGAATAGTGAAAATGATAATTTACAATAAAAGTAAATAAATGAATTTTTCAGTAATGCTTGAGTAATGGATTATTTAAGTGACTATTGTTTCGAATTGACATGTAGTAATTACATTATTTAGTCTAAATAATCCTCACTATTTTTTTTCTTGAAAAAAAAATAAAAAATAATATTGTTTAAAATAATAAGAAAACTCACCTCTCCTCCCCTACAAATACCACCCCTCACCACCTCATGTCCTCACACCTCTCAAGCATTGAGACATTTACAAATTCTTGTCAAATTTACACCCAATCCCCTCCCCTATGTCTAAGAAAATTTGGTAATAATAAAATACCAAAACCATTTCCTTAAAGAGGTTCTCAAGAAGAAAGAATCAAGTTGTAAAACCCTCTTCATTTTCTTTAAATTTTATTTCATGTTCCATTCATTTTTTTATCCCATAAAAATACCTCATCCAAATTGTATGATAACACTAGTAAATTACATATAATGGAATGTTATTATTCTAATATAATAATTTAGCATCATCTCTCTTTCCCCCTATGTTTGTACTAAAAATTAAAACATCATTTGTGATGGGTTGATTTATCACATCATTAGATGAAGAAGTATTAAATTTACATTACTGTCTTCATATATAATCATGAAAGCTATTTTATAGTTGAAACAGATTATAATATATGTATTATATTTTATGTAATGTTTTGGAATAATATTTGTAACGCCCCGACCCCAGTTACCTAGAGTCGGTTCATTATTACATAACATCGGCATGATCACAAGACAGATCAAATCTCGAAAAAACGATTGGTTTAGTAGCCTTGGGAACACTACATATATTCATAAGTCTTACATTACATCATAATGTGAAAAACTACTACAAAATAATATTGTATCCATAATCGACTCTCATATCCCCACATAATATCACTGAAGGTCATTCATAATTCACTTCTTCACTTCCTGTGAAAAATAAAACATAGAAAATGGGTGAGCTCAAATGCCCAGTAAGGATAACAATATAGCAGAAACTTTCATAAATAAGAATAAACATTGAAGGCAATGTATAACTAAAACAAAATCCTTTTAAACATGAACTTCAACATAGTATGGCAAAAGTAAAATGAAATAATTCCATTTACTTATTCACATGGATATTTTACTAATCGAATAATCACATGCAATATCAATAACCACTTTCATAATGATGGAATGCATAATGTCAGACTATCATAACCACATAGCCAAGGCCTCATGCCAAGAATACAAATAATATTTTGTCAAGGCCTTGTGCCAAGACACTAGTTTGTCTCATGAGACCTACTGATGCATCGAGGAGCTATAGCGGGCTCCACCCGTCACATATTAAGTCCAATGCATTCCCATATGAAAAGGTTTAAACATAACATACACATTCGTATTAAAACTAGCATACGAAATGTCAATACTTTCACCATAAACCATGAATGGTATAAAAGTAGCACATCCACAGTCAAACATATCACAAAACCTTCAATACAATATAAGATGTTTTGTATCATAATAAATCAACTTCAAATAAGCGTAAAATCCATCAAAGGATGTTGACATAGATGAAATCAAAACTCTTTTTAGAGAAATATCTCTTTCTATTTTGAAATAATTTAAGAGTCATATATTTACAAAATAAAATATATTCTTTGAAAATATTCTTATAAGATTGTAAGGTAAGCTTTGACGATTTTATAACGGCGGAAAATAGTCGCACTCGCCGTATAAGTTAAAAAAACTTTCTTACCTTAATTTTGTCGAAAAGGTTAAAAAGCACCTTGTTTGAAAAATGACGAAAAGATTCCTTTATAAACCTCTTATAAAAAGTCAAACAAGGGTATAAATGACTTTAACCCATATTCTTGTAAATAGTAAAAATGTTTTGAAATACATTTTTAAGAAACATGGATGTGGGTGATAAAGAGATCCCAGTAGATTATTACGTATAAACAACCTCGGATAATAAAGAGATTGTGAAATAACCCTTACCTTGTACTTTTCCTTGGTTGGGGTAGGTGAAACTCATGTATAATAGTGAAATAATTGTTATTAAATTATACAAGAATCATATACATTCATATGATATCATATTTGATCTTTTAACATTGCTTTGTTAATAATATCTTAGTATTATCGTCGTTTCGGGTGTTAACTTACTCGTTTTCTTTTATATGTTTTGTTAAAAAATCCATGTTTGTCATAGATAGTTTATATATTATTAATATACAGAATGATATCAAGTCCTCAAAAATGATTTTTAAATCATTAAATGATAATTATACTTGAATGGATACGATAGAGAATGAATCTCATCGCGTTCGTGGAGACGGTAGTCCGTACGTACGCACGAGCAACAATATCATTCTTTTGATATTAAAATAAAATATAAATGGATGTTATATAATATATAAATAATCATTAACATGTTATATTTATTATTTACATGAGTTACACATCATTATTATACCCATCCAAATAATAATATGTTGAATAACAATTACACCTTGACGTGGAGACAGTAAACCATACGTACGCACGTATGGTGACATGTTATTCAAAGGGTGGATAGAATACTGAATATGGTTGTACCATATTTATAATAATATCACAGTTTATATATGATAATGGAGTTATTATTTTATAATTGTAATAACAAAGGAAGAAGAAGTGGAAGAAGAAAGGAACTTGGAAAAGGGTGGTGAAATCATTACCTATTCTTCGGGTTTTTCCTTTTGATTTGATCAAAAGGGCTCCTTAGGATGGATTTATGATCAAACTAAGGCCTCTCGGTTGTAGTGAGGAAAGTTGAGAGAGTATTTGGGTAGATTTTGGCCGAACCAAAAGGCTTTGAATGTGTGAAGTAATGAGAAGGGGGAGTTTCCTTTTATAAGAGGGGTGAGGGGCGCCTTTGGAAAAGCTAGAAATATTAATTTATAATAAATTTATATTCGGTTTATAATGGTTCAAAAGTTGATTATTTAAATTTTAAGGTGTTTATAGGTCTAAAAACATTAAACCAATATAATTTAGATAGGTTTGGGTTACTATATTAACCTTATCTTTTAGTTTTAACTCTTAGTTAATTAGTTTGACATTTACCATGTCACTTTGTATTTTTATAATATATAGCTAATAAACATACTATATACATCCAAGAGACCCCCAAGTGGTCCATTAAAGACACACCTATCATGATATAAGTCTCTTGGATGAACCTTAGATTTTTAGGAATTTAATATCAATTAATAATATAATATTTGTTTTAAAAACTATTTTATGTCAATTTTGACACTATTCAATAGTTGATTTTTGTGAAACTTATAAAAGAATGATTACTTCGAAAAAAGTCAATTAAATCTATCCTAATATGTCATATTATCCTAGAAAATTAGTGTAATTCATTAAAAGTCACAAATTTTATTTATTTGTGTATTTATAATATCAATTATTTTAATTTTTCACTATTATGGTAATTATTGCATCATCATTGTTTCATAAATAAATTAAATTATTTAATGTCTAAAAATTATAAATAAAATATCATTATGTATGAAATCTCATTATATTTCTAATGAATTTTTACAATTGAATTTATCTTATGTATAACCCTATATTAAAAAATGTTTTAGTAAATAAACTTTGATTTTAACTCTTTTAACTCATCTTTGAATTAAATAATAATAAATGTCCTAATCTAATCCAAGTAGACCTAAATGATAATATTTTATTCCCAAGGTTGTTTTTGGTCGAGATACACTTGTCCAATAGAATTAGGACATGTGTTAGGGTAATATTAATATCATTTTTACCCTTAATTACAATATTTACTTTTAACCGTGGTAAATAAAAGAAAAAAGTTACTATTCACCAAAAATTATTTTCATCTCATTGAACCACATATTACTTCTTTATATTAACCGTGTCTCTCGGATTTTCGAAATTCCATTCACAAAAGCGGTAAAATTAAGCTTTATGAAAAATTAAGTTTTTAACTACCACTTAGTTGTTTCACTATTTATCAAAAATTGAAGTTTTTCAGAACAATGCCAAAATTTCACCCTAAGCTATAATTGATATTCCAAATTAAAAAATGATGTCTATTTTACAAAATTCCAAAAATATAATTTGGATTAATTAATTTTATAATTAATTCTCGCTGTCACAACAAATAGCGTGTTTTTAAGAAACAATATATACCAAAAGATTGACAATTGTTATGTCCAATTTCAAAGTGAAATTAATTCTAATGAACACCATTGGATAAAATGGTAAAAATATATTCTAATTATACTTTAAAACCACTCAATAATATAATTTATCACTATAAATTATTTTGATTAAAAATGTTGATTTTAAGTATTTTTCACTATTCATAAAAATTGGAAGTTCTCAGAAAAATACAAAAAATTCATCTTAGGATAATTTCGATATTCTGAAACCAAAAATGAAGTCCATTTTGAAATATAAAATATATATAATTTCAAAAATCAGGTATTACTATTCATAACGGCTAGTTTTATTGGTTGTGGTGTGTTAGAACTCGATCTTGCGTACAACACACGCTATCGCATTATTCAAAGAGAAGCGTACCGTAGAAGCTTGGGGTGTTACATTCTACCCTCCTTCAAATAATTTCGTCCTCGAAATTTCCAGAATACTACCGCATGAAAAGAATCAGGTGGTTCTTCATCATAAGTTCCTCGGGTTCCCACGTTGCCTCTTCCATCTTATGGTTTCTCCACAAAACTTTTACCAGACGCGTCGTCCGATTTCGCAGTACTTGTTCTCTTATATCAAAGCATCCTGAAGGGATCATCACAATAAGACAGATCGGGTTCCAGTTCTAACTCCTCATAGGTGAGTACATGCGTTGGGTCATGCATGTATTTCCTCAACAGAGATACGTGGAATACATCGTGATCTTTGGAGAGACTTGGTGGCATTTCCAATCGGTAAGCTACAGCCCCAATTCGTTCTAGAATTTCCAAAGGTCCGATGTACCTGGGGATCAATTTACCTTTCTTACAAAAACACATGACTCCCTTCCATTGAGGTACCTTCAGGGAAACTTGATCACCGACTTGAAATTCTAAATCCTTCCTTCGATTATCGGCATAGCTCTTCTGCCTACTTTGAGCTGCATTGATGTGATTTTGGATTACCTTCACCTTTTATATCGTTTCCTCCACCAGTTCTAGACCTACATGTTTTCTTTCACCAACGTCATCCCAACAGGTTGGTGTGCGACATCTCTTTCCATATAACGCTTCATATGGTGTCATCTGAATACTCGAATGGAAGCTATTGTAATATGAAAATTCTACCAAAGGTAAATACTAATCCCACATACCTTGAAAGTCAAGTGAGCAGGATCTCAACATGTCTTCTAAGGTTTGAATAGTCTGTTCTGATTGTCTATTTGTCTGAGGGTGGTAAGAAGTGCTCAAATGAAGTTTAGTATCCAGGGATTTCTGAATACTCTTCTAGAATCTTGAAGTAAAACGGGGATCACGATCAGAAACAATCGATAGGGGTACTCCATGATGTCTCACAACTTCATTAATATATAGTCTTTCTAGACGTTCCAGTGGTAGATCTACTCTTTTAGCAAGAAAAAGTGCTGACTTGGTAAGTCGATCAACAATAACCCATATTCCATCGTTCCTTCTAGGAGTCTTTGGTAGCCCCATGAAAAAGACCATCTTAGTATTGTCCCATTTCCACTCCGTTATGGGAAGAGGTTGCATGACTCCTCTAGGGTGTTGCTTTCCAACTTTCACTTATTGACAAACCATGCATCTTGACAAAAAAATCAGCAATCTCCCTCTTCATATTATCCCACCAAAAATGTTCCTTCAAATATCTATACATTTTGGTGCTCCCAGGGTGTATAGAGAAATTGGAACTATGAGCATCATACAAAAACTCCCTTTTTAGATCATGTATATCGGGAACACAAAGCCTCTTCCTGAATTTCAAAATTCCATTTTCATACACAAAATCTCTCAATCTCCCATCATTCACAGCTTTAATCTTATTTTGAAATTCTCCATCATTAGTCTGAGAACTCTTAATCCTTTCTAGTAAAGATGGTTTGGCAACTATTTGAAAAATCATTGATGTTTCACCTTCCCTGGTTATTCCCATGTCCATCTTCACTAGATCCATGAAAATTGGATCCCTTTCAATTCTCATATTGTTCAAAACTCCATGGTCTTTTCTGCTCAAAGCATCTTCCACCTTGTATGCCTTCCCCGGGTGGTAGTGTATCGTGCAATCATAATCCTTGAGTAATTCAAGCCATCTCCTTTGCCTCATGTTGAGTTCTTTTTGTGAGAAAATATACTTCAAACTCTTGTGATCAGTATAAATCTCACAATTTTCACCATAGAGGTAGTGCCTCCATATCTTCAAAGAAAAGATCACACCTGCTAACTCGAGATCATGAGTAGGATAGTTTTGTTCATGAATTTTCAACTGTCTTGATTCATAGGAAATAACCCTATCATTCTGCATAAGGACACAACCAAGTCCTTTCTTCGATGCATCACTATAAATAATGAATCCATCATTCCCCGATGGTAGAGTCAATATAGGATCATTGACTAATATTCTCTTCAGTTCTTCGAAACATTCTAAACACTATTTTGACCAAACAAATTTAACCCCTTTATGTGTGAGCTTCGTTAATGGGTTATCCAATCGGGAAAAATTCGGGAAGAAAGGTCGATAATAACCTGCTAAACCAATAAAACTACGTACCTCAGTTATACTCGTCGGTGATGGCCATTCTTGGATTGCCTTGGTCTTAGAAGGATCAACAGAGATTCCATCTTTAGAGACAATATGGACAAGAAAGGAATCTCATGAAGCCAGAATTCACAGTTGCTAAACTTCCCATATCATTCATGTCTTCTCAGAGTCTTCAAGATAATGTGAAAGTGATTTTCATGATCTTCGTAGATTTTTGAGTATACAAAGATATCATTAATAAATACCACCCAAAATTCATCGAGATATTCCTTGAAAACTCTATTCATCAGATCCATGAATACAGAGGGTTCATTAGTCAATCCAAAAGGCATTACTGTAAACTCATAATGCTCGTACCTGGTTCGAAATGCTGTCTTCAGAATGTATTCCTTCTTCACAGACAACTGATGGTATCCAGATCAAATTTCAATATTTGAAAAGTATTGAACTCCATGCAGTTGTTCAGATAAATCATCAATGCGAGGTAGGGGATACTTTTTCTTTATCGTTATAGCATTGATCTCCGGGAAGTCAACACATAACCTCATAGATCCATCTTTCTTTTTAACAAAAATAATAGGGGCTCCCCATGGAAAAACACTAGGGTGAATAAATCCTTTATTACTCAATTCCTATCGTTGTTTCTTTAGTTTGACTATTTCTTCAGTGGCAGTTCTATAAGGGGTCTTCGATATAGGCCTTGATCTAGGAATTAAATCAATGGAAAACTCAACTTCTCATTCTGGAGGATGTCCAGGTAAATCTTTCGGAAATACATCTATAAATTCTTTTACAATAGGTACCTCCTCTATTTGAACATTCATTTCCTCACCCATAGTTATTTCATTCTCTTCCTCCTCAATAGTAGAATTTAGTTGAGCTACTAGGGGTGAATCTAGATGAGAATTAGGCGGTGACGATTCTGCTCTAGAGATAAGGTGTTCCTTATCATCATCATCAAGAATCATAACCTCTTTCTTCTTACAATAAATCTTCTCATCATAGTCCGAAATCCAGTCCATACTGAGGACTAAATCAAACTCAATCATAGGTATGATGACAAGATCAGCAGATAAAGAACATTTATGTGCTCTAATGGGGACTGATTCACAAAACATTGTTGCAATGATAATTCCCTTAGGAGTTTTAACTGACAACTCCCTTGTTAAATCAAATTGGAAATATCTAATTTTCTTAGCAAACTAAGAAGATATGAGACAATGTGATGATCCAGAATCAAATAATGCATTTGCAAAACTTTAGGAAACCATTAAATTACCTACCACCACGTCTTTCAGAGATTCTACCTTAGCAGTAGTGATAGGATAAGCTTGTCCTTGATCACTTGGACTTTTCTGAGGTATGTTATCCTGACGCTTAGGACATTCATTTGCATAATGTCCCATCTCCCTACAATTGTAGCACTGAACATTGGTAGCTTCCTTCTTCCCTTTGCAATCATGAGCTTGGTGGCCTTTTTCACCACACTTATAACAGACTCATGTTCCCTTCAAGCATGTACTGGGGTGTTTCTTACCACATTTACCACAGGATGGATATTCAACCTTTCCCTTCTTCCCCTTATTTCCATTCCTAGATTGATCAGAAGATCTCTTCTTATCTTTCTTTTCTTTAAAGTCATAAGACTTAGAGAATTCCTTTTCGGTATTGATAGCACATGAGACAATGTATTTGTACGACGAGAAGGATTGTGAGACCAATGCTCGACAGAGAAATGGTTTTAACCCATAAAAGAAATGATCAATCTTACTTCTTGGGTTACATATATAATCTCCAGCATACCTTTCTAACCTTGAAAAGTTGGCCTCATACTTTGTGACATTCTCATCCTCCCTCCGTCTCAGACTCAGAAATTGCGTTTCAATATTTGCTCGATGGTCGCGAGGAAAGTATTTTTCTAAAAACAGATCATTGAACTCCCTACATTCAATATTTGATATTTAATCATCTTAATTCATGTTTTGAATCAATGACCACCATTGATCAGCATCTCCAGTGAGGCGGGAAACTTCCATGATAACTTTTTCCCTTTCACTACTCCCCAAAGCCTGAAATATTTTCTCTAGGGAATTTATCCATTGCTCACCTACTAAGGGATTTTTACTACCATTGAACGTTGGTGGTTGTTGCCTCATGAATCGATCTAACATTGATCCTCCACGCTGCGGATCAGGGTGATCCATACGGGTAAGGTTATTACTGATAACCTGAGTGAGTTGTCCCAGTATGGTGATTAGATTATCGACACCAGTTGCATCACCAGCTCCACTATAATTATCTTGAGCAGGAGGGAAATCCCTACATGGAGTGTGTGCATTGATATGGTTCCCATTTCATCCACTAGGAGCCATTTCTAAACAATGGCATAAACTAGATCAGTTTATGAATCAAAATACATAATCCCATACTTATAAAACACTTAACATAAATTGAACTGTTTATGGATATAATCCATAATCATAATAATGTTTTCTTTGAGGAATTATATAGTCATAATCCCTTCATAATTATTTGTAAAGAAAACGAGAGTTATCCTAAGCATATCCCCCAGGAGTGTCGTAATCAAGAGTGCAGCAAGGCCCGTTGTCGGGCACCCGTTCCCATTTGAGTCTAGCTCAAAGCGGTGTTTTCGGGTTTTACCCCTAGGTACATCTGTGCCAGAGCCGCCTCTACCTGCTCGTATCCAGAAAAGGATGTATTGCTCGGAAAACTCACAAAATCTCTACAATACCAAAATTCTAGGAAGTTCTTCTATACTAATCCTCAAAGTTCATCTGAGGTCTACATGCTCTAATTAGAGTTTATCTATATCTAACTTCCAAGGTTTGTAATAAACTTCCTCTGATACCAACTATAACACCTAGACCCCAGTTACCTAGAGTCGGTGCATTATTACATAACATTGGAATGATCACAAGAAAGATCAAATCTCGAAAGATCGATTGGTTTAGTATCCTTATAAACACTAGATATATTCGTAAGTCTTACATTACATCATTACATGAAAAACTACTACAACAACATATTGTCTCCATAATCCACACTCATATCCCCACATAATATCCCTGTAGGTCATTCATAATTTACTTCTTCACTTCCTGGAAAAAATAAAACATAGAAAATGGGTGAGCTCAAATGCCTAGTAAGGATAACAATATAGCGGAAACTTTCATAAATAAGAATAAAAATTTAAGGCAATGTATAACAAAAACTAAAGCCTTTTAAACTTGAAATTCAACATAGTATGGCAAAAGTAAAATGAAATAATGCCATTTAATTATTCACATGGATATTCTACTAATCAAATAATCACATGCAATATCAATAACCACTTTCACAATAACGGAATGCATAATGCCAGACTATGATAACCACATATCCAAGGCCTCTTGCCAAGACTACACAAAGGATTTTGTCAAGGCCTTGTGCCAAGACACTAGTTTGTCTCATGAGACCTACCGATGCATCAAGGAGCTATAGCGAGCTCTACCCATCACATATTAAGTCCAATGCATTCCCATATGAAAAGGTTTAAACATAACATACACATTCGTATTAAAACTAGGATATGAAATGTCAATACTTTCACCATAAACCATGAATGGTATAAAACTAGAACATCCACATTCAAACATATCACAAAACCTTCAATACAATATAGAAGTTTTGTATCATAATAAATCAACTTCAAATAAGCGTAAAATCCATAAATGGATGTTGACATAGATGAAATCAAAACTCCTTTTAGAGAAATATCTGTTTCTATTTTGAAATCATTTAAGATTCATATATTTATAAAATAAAACATTTTCTTTTAAAATATTCGTATAAGCATGTAAGGGAAGCTTCAACGATTTTATAACGGCGGAAAATAGCCGCACCCGCCGTATAAGTTAAAAAAACATTCTTACCTTAATTTTGTCGAAAAGGTTAAAAAGCACCTTGTTTGGAAAACGACGGAAAGATTCCTTTATAAACCTCTTATAAAAATTCAAACAAGGGTATAAATGAATTTAACCCATATTCTTTTAAATAGTAAAAATATTTTGAAATACATTTTTAAGAAACATGGATGTGGATGATAAAGAGATCCCAGTAGATTATTACGTATAAACAACCTCGGATAATGAGGAGATTGTGAAATAACCCTTACCTTGTTCTTTTCCTTGGTTGGGGTAGGTTAACCTCCTATATAATTGTGAAATAATTGTTATTAAATTATACAAGAATCATATACATTCATATGATATCATATATGATCTTTTAACATTGCTTTGTTAATAATATCTTAGTATTATCGTCATTTCAGGTGTTAACTTACTCATTTTATTTTATATGTTTTGTTACCTAAGCCATGTTTATCATGGATAGGTTGTATATTATTCATATAAAGAATGATATCAAGTCCTTAAACATTATTTTTAAATCATCAAATGATAATTATACTTGAATGGATACGATGGAGAATGAATCTCATCGCGTTCGTGGAGACGGTAGTCTGTACGTACGCACGAGCGACCATATCATTATTTTGATATTAAAATAATATATAAATGGATGGTATATCATATATACAGAATCATTAACATGTTATTTACATGAGTTACACATCATTATTATACCCATCCAAATAATAATACATCGAATAACAATTACACCACGACGTGGAGGCGGTAAGCCGTACGTACGCATGTATGGTGACATGTTATTCAAAGGGTGGATAGAATACTGAATATGGTTGTACCATATTTATAATAACATCACAGTATATATATGATACTGGATTTATTATTTTAGAATGGTAATAACAAAGGAAGAAGAAGTGGAAGAAGAAAGGAACATGGAAAAGGGTGGTGAAATCATTACATCTTCTTCGGGTTCTTACTTTTGATTTGATCAAAAGGGATCCATAGAATGGCTTTCTGATCAAACTAAGGCCTCTTTGTTGTATTGAGGGAATTTTAGAGAGTATTTGGGCAGATTTTGGCCGAACTAAAAGGCTTTGAATGTGTGAAGTAATGATAAGGGGGAGTGCCCTTTTATAAGAGGGGTGAGGGTCACCTTTGGAAAAGCTAGAAATATTAATTTATAATAAATTCATATTCGGTTTCTAATGGCTTCAAAGTTGATTATTTAAATTTTAAGGTGTGGATTGGTCGAAAACCATTCAACAAATAGAATTTATACAGGTTTGGGTTACTATATTAACCTTATCTTTTAGTTTTAACTCTTAGTTAATTAGTTTGACATTTACCATGTCAATTTTTATTTTTATATTATATAGTTAATAAACTTACTATATACATCCAAGCGACCCCCAATTGGTCCATTAATGATACACCTATCATGATATAAGTCTCTTGGCCTATCCTTAGATTTCTAAGAATTTAATATCAATTAATAATATAATATTTTTTTTAAAAACTATTTTATGTCAATTTTGACACTATTCAATAATTGATTTTTGTGAAACTTATAACAGAATGATTACTTCGATCAAAATCAGTTAAATCAATCCTAATATGTCATAAGATCCTAGAAAATTAGTGTAATTCATCAAAGGTCTCAAATTATATTTATTTGGTTATTTATAATATCAATTATTTTAATTTTTCACTATTATGGTAATTACTGCATCATCATTGTGTCATAAATAAATTAAATTATTTAATGTCTAAAAATTATAAATAAATTATCATTATGTAGGAAATCTTTGTATCTATCTAATGAATATTTACAATCGAATTTATCTTATGTATATCCCTATATTAAAAAATGTTTTAGTAAATAAACTTTGATTTTAACTCTTTTAACTCTTCTTTGAATTAAATAATATTAAATCTCTTAATCTAATCCAAGTGGACCTAAATGATAATATTTTCTTCCTAAGGTTGTTTTTGGTCGAGCTACACTTGTCCAATAGAATTATGACATGTGTTAGGGTAATATTAATATCATTTTTATCCTTAATTACCCGATTTACTTTTAACCGTGGTAAATAAAAGTAAAAAGTTACTATTCACCAAAAATTATTTTCATCACATTGAACCACATTTAACTTCTTGATATTAACCGTGTCTCTCGGATTTTTGAAATTCCATTCATATAAGCGGTAAAATTATGTTTTATGAAAAATTCTGTTTTTTAACTACAACTTAGTAGTTTCACTATTCATCAAAAATTGAAGTTTTTCAGAACAATGCCAAAATTTCACCCTAAGCTATAATTGATATTCCAAATTTAAAAATGATGTCTATTTTAAAAAATTCTAAACATATAAGTTGCATTAATCGATTTTATAATTAATTCCCTCTGTCACAACAAATAGCGTGTTTTTAAGAAACAATATATACAAAAAGATTGACAACTGTTTACGTCCAATTTCAAAGTGATATTAATTATAATAAACACCATTGGATAAAATGGTAAAAATATATTCTAATTATACTTTAAAACCACTCAATAATATAATTTTCCATAATAAATTATTTTGATTAAAAAAGTTGTTTTTAAGTATTTTTCACTATTCATAAAAATTGGAAGTTGTCAGAAAAATACAAAAAATTCATCTTAAGATAATTTCGATATTCTGAAACCAAAAATGAAGTCCATTTTGAAATATAAAATATATATGATTTCAAAAATCAGGTATTACTATTCATAACATCTAGTTTGATTGGTTGTGGTGTGTTAGAACTCGATGTTGCGCACAACACACACTATCGCATTATTCAAAGAGAAGCGTAGCATATAAGCTTGGGGTGTTACAATATTTTACACATCATATTATTTTATATATGAAAATGAGTTTTTTGTGATCTAAAACAACCAAAATAAACCCAAATTATTAACATTAACTCATTATCTAATGATTCATCATCATGCCATAAAACCAAATTATAGATAAGACATATTTATACCCCATAATATCATTAATAACATATAATATCAATTTGGTATAATAATCCCCACTTTATAATGCTTTTCATACATGTATACTATTAAACTGGTCATTAAAACCAAGGAAACCAACACTCCTAAATGATGAAATTGATCCTCTTCAACCTTCAAAATTCTATAAACATATTAATAATGTTATAATAAATAAAATAAATGTATAAAATTTCTAGAATTATTAATTAATGACTCTAATTTTGTCACCTAGGACATTATGATCAAGTGAAGAACACCTTAAGACAAAATGTAAGAGACTCTACTGAAACAGGCATTATTCCTTTGAGTTACTCTTTCTCTCTTTTCACCCAAATGAAATTATTTTTTATTTTTATGTAAAACGTAAAAATTCCAGGTATATCATCAAAATTAATTTATCAAGATCCATTCATCCTTATATTTCTGGGATATACATGTTTTTAAAGGTTCCATACTCAATAAATCCGGATAAGCAAGCCAGAATTAAGGTAACTTCTTGAATTATTACCCAATTTCAAGTCCACTATATAATTTGTATTATAAAAAAATTATTTTATTATAATATAACATATTATTATGAAAAAATTCATGGTTCACATTGTGTTTCATATAAAATATCATTCCCTATTATACTTTAAATTCCCTTTGATATTTTCTTTAAACTGCTCTAAAATGTTTTAAATGTAAAGATTATTAAATACACTATTTACATGTTATCACTTCACTTTCACATCACTAATCATGATATACAACAATTTTACTTTATGAATTTTTAGTTGTGATTTAATTTTTAGGGAAAATTTTATTATACACACATTTGTTATGCCTTATGACATGATTATAATACCCAATCCTTTCTATGGGTAGCCCTTGTGTTTATATTTGATTGATTATGTATGACTTTTTTTATGGAAGACATACTAAATATGTGTTCCCTAATAGATCTCTATTAAATTCTTTAATGATTACTCTCATGATATGTTTTTTGAAATGGTCTTGGGGGTTATACTTGACTCATCTTCCAGGTGGAGCGGTCTTGGTGGTTAGCCTTGACTCATTCTCCTCGATGTGAAATAATCCTTGTCTCTTTCAAAAGTTATTTTTTATGTTGGTTCTATAGTACTATAAATTAATCATTATATGATACCAGGCTATGATTCTTTATATTTAATCATTTTCTATTCCTTTTTTACATCATTATGTTATGACTTCTAAACAATGTGCTAAGATTTATTCTTATTTTTATTCCCATGATGGGATTTTAGATCATTTTTTTATAATGTTATCACCATGTTTTCCTTTTCCAATGTAACTGATCAATTTATGTTAGTATTTCTTTGTTAATATTAATTAAAATATGTTATTATATTGGAATCGTGATGTTTAATTATTTACCTAATCTCCAAGACACCAGACATTAGGATCCTTGGATTATAATTTGATTTTTAATTGATATTAGGATCATGTAATGATATATGTAAAGACTTGGTTCACTATATTTGGTATCAGAGGATAATGATTTGTATTTTTATATATTTAGAACAGATCACTTTACTAAGAACCATAGGGATACAACAATGTTTAAGAAAACATCCATAAATATTGGTAAGTATAGATTAAGTGGTTTATCTGGAAAATAGATCCATGTATGGATACTAAAATTGGATATTGTTCTAAAATAGACATACATTGGTGTAACAACTCCGAATTGGTGTTTTGGGCCATACTCCAGGTTACATTGTACATGGGAATAGGTTATACTGTGCACCGGGTTTGATAATCCTAAGAGATATGTTTTGGTAAATTCATAAGACCATTACCAACAATTATTAATGGAACAATGAAATTTCCCATAAGAATATTTGTTAGGAAAATGATCATGGGTAACCTAGATTGAATTATAGGGAATCACAAGTTGTGATATACCTTTCCTTTAATATTTTATCCTTTTATGTTTAAAGATTTCTTTTTATGATTATTATCTAAGTCTTAAAGCCCACTAATTTCACTTTATTTCTCTTAGTTAATGGATGGAAATAGAATAGAAAGTAGAAAAAAAAAGTAATAGGCAATGCGATTATTTCCCTAATTATATTACAAATATGATGGGATTAGGTGAAAAAAACATTATGATAGTACCTGGTCAGCTATCTCTAGTCATTAATATGGACTTGAATTGTGTGAAATTCCCTCCCTCTATAAGGAAAGAGGTAGATGTCATTGAATCTATCCTGAAGAAAAGTCCTCCCATGTTTTGTGAATATTGTAAACCCCTCCTCACAGAATAGTGGATTAATTGCATTTAAAAGATATTCTCTGGCCTCTAGTGCTTAGATAAATAGAAAGTTGTTCTTGTATTCTATCATTTTTATTTGGAAGTTGATCTGTAGTGGATAATAATCAAAAAATACAATATCTAAGGAAGAAAATGATTCCAAGGATTGGTAGGAATTCAATAGAATTATTTTTAATAAATAGTTTCCTCGAACCCTCCATCTCAAGACGGAAAGAGTTCTCCTCATACTTAAGTAAAAGGAATATTTGTTTTTCAGGGCGTATGAAGTAAAATTTACAAGGCTTGAAATATACACCTATAACATTTTCATGAACTTGAGAATAAATGTGGATGGCTAATTTAGAAAACGAAATACAATTCTATATAAAGTCTTGGAAATTGAAGACATTGACATTTATGAAGAGTTTTTCCATTGTACCCTCAAGGTTGAAATGGAGATTAAAGACTCTCAATGGTCGACTAAGAGTGATGAAAAGAATGAGGAAAATGGATTCTAATATTGGTGGATCAAAAATATATCCAATGTTTTCATGAAGAATGAATATCACACGTGTCGAAATTGTGGGAAGAAACATCCTAGAAACATTTTATTTAGAATAAGGAAATGCTTCAAATGTGCACAAATGTGGAATCTATATAAGAACCAGAAAAGGGACATGAAAAAGAAAAAAAATGGAAGAAGAAGGAATGTTTAGATCAACACTCAACCTATATTACAGTGTTTCAACTACAGGGAACATGAGAATTTTTAAAACCAATTCCCTAAGCCCAGTGTTGTTTGAGGCAATCAACAACAACCTCCAAGGAAACATGGAAGGGAATATACCATCAATAATACTGAGTTAGGGCTATAAAATGATGTGGTGACAATTACATTAGTTATTCATTCAATAATAGTGAACATACTATTTAATTTTGGTTTCACACATTCTTTCAGATCTTACATGTTTAGTAGAACTATTCAAACTTTACCTCAAAAAATGGAGGTTGAGTTATTTGTGAGAATAGAAAATTGGAAACTTATTTCATCCAAACCACATAGATCCTCCTTGGTTAATTTTTTTGGTTTGAACCTCCCAAAAAATCTTGTCTTACTTTATTTATTAGAGTTTGATTCTATTTTAGGCATGGATTGACTATCATTATACAAAGCCAACATCAACAGTTGGGAAAGCGAGATCACTCTTCACACACCAAAGCACCCTCTAATTCTGTACAAGTGTAAGGAGGAAGATTAATCCACATTAGAATCATAATATCAAGTATGGATATTACTTATTTATAAGGAATCATATACTGCGCAAATGATTGAGATAAAGGATATGATCATGCTGAAATACAATCCCATCATGAGGGATTACACTATGGATTTCCTTATAGAATTTTCTAATATTAATTCTGATAGAGAGGTTTATTTATCAATTGAACTTATTCCTAAATACCTACCTATATCAAAGACACCTTATATAATGACCACTTTTGAGATGGAAGAACAAAAAGAGATGTTATATGAGAATGTGGCTGAGACTTTTACATGCCTGTCTACTTCATCGTGGGGGTGCACCGGTCCTCTTTTTCAAAAAGAAGTATAGTTTATTGTAACTCTACATTGATTGTTTTGAGCTTATGAAAATCATGATAAAGAACAATTATTCCCTTCCTCATATTGATTACTTGTTTGATCAGCTATGGGGAGCCAACAATTTCTCTAAGGAGGACCTTCAGTTAGGACATTACCAATTAAAGGTGATGAAAAACATGTTCCCAAGAATACCTTTAGAAGAAGGTATGGACACAATGAGTTCAAATTGTTCCTATTGGACTCAACAATTTTCTCTCACAATTCATGGACTTAATAAACAGTGTATTTAACTATTAACTGGACAAAATTTTGGAAGTATTTTTTGATGATATTTTGATATACTTAAAGAGAAGGGAGGAATATAAGGAGCTTTTGAATGTTGTGTTGTAGACTTTTAGAATGTAGAAACATTATGAAAGTATATTAAATTTCATTTTTAGATAAAGGAACTATGCTTATTGGGTCATGTTATTACTAGAAAAGGGATATTTTTGGACCCTTCTAATACAAAGGCAATCAAAGAGTAGACCTTGCCAACTTCTGTAATAGAGATCCATAGTTTACTTGGCCTAGCTGGGTATTACCAACAATTTGTGAAGAATATATCTATATTTTCAAACCTAATAACCAGTATCACATAGATGAGAGTGATTTTTTTTCTAGACTCTTGAAAGTGAATAAATCTTTACGGAGCTTAATAGGAGGCCTATCACTACACCGATACACACAATCCAGACAAGTGGAGAACTATTTGTGGTGTAAATTGATGGTTCAATCATAGGCATAGGCTATGTACTAAAGAAAAATGATAAACTGATAGCCTACACCCCAAGGAAGTGGAAAATTCATCATCAAAACTATACTACACATTATATGGAGTTAGAAGCTATGATATTTTCATTGAAAATCTTGCAGCATTATCTCTATGGGGAGAAGTGTGAGATATATACTGTTAAAAAGAGTCTCAAATATATATTCCCACAGGAGGAGATTAATATACACCAATGAATATGGTTAGATCTCATAATGGATTACTACTTTTTAATCCACTACCATCCTGGTAAAGAAAATAAGGTGGCATCTTCCCAAAGTATAAAGGATTCTGTATATTTATCAATGATGAGAATTGAGAAGGATCCAATATTTTTAGACTTATAAAAGATGGAAATGGGAATCATTGATGGAGGAACATCATCAATACTATCTCAAATGATTTATCAACTATATATTATGAAGAAAATGAAGGATTCTCACTGAAATGGTGTGTAAATTAATAAAAAACGTGGAAGATATCATGAATGGGAAACCCTATAGGATTAAGATCAACAAGGATAGAGTTATAAAATTTGGGTCATGAACATGTGTACTATCAAATCCATAGATAAATAAATAGCTTCTTAATGACACACATATCTCAACCTTTTCTATTCACCCAAAGATCACAAAGATGTATTGAGATCTCTAGGTGAACTTTTTGTGGGACAAAATGAAAAAAGGTGATCACAAAATATATATCAATGTTCCTGGTATGCTATCAAGTAAAGGATGAAAGGTAAAATTAAAAAGGTATGATGAAAAAATTATACAGACCAACATGGAAGTGGTAGAAATTCACCATGAACTTTTTCACTAGACTTCCAAAGACATCCAGATGAAACAATTCTATATGAGTTATTGTGGATCGTCTTATAATGATTGCTCATTTTATCATAATTTGAGATGACTTCTCACTAGATGAACATGAAAAATTGTACATCAAATTATATGTAATGGTACATAATGTACCACCATAGATTGTATCTGATTGAGATCCAAGATAAACCTCGATGTTTTAAAAAAGTCTCCAATATTGTCTAAGCACTGAACTAAACATAATTATGGCCTATCATGATCAAACTGATGGACAATCTAAGTAAATATTTAGTCACTATAAGAAATGTTGAGTTAATGTTCTATGGAATTAAAAGGAGGATAGGACCAACATCTGCCTCTGGTAGAGTTCCCATAAAATAATAGTTTCCTCTCAAGCATCTAAATGTTCTATATGAAGCCGTTAATGGGAAATAGTGTAGAACACCGAAATGCTGGGATGAAGTTAGTGGATGTAATCTTATAGGACTTGAAATGGTCGATGAAATGGTATAAAAGGTGAAACCATTCAACAACATGACAAGGCATCCCAAAGTAAATAAAACTATGCAGACAATCATCTATGGGACACAGATTTTAAGGTTAGATACACGATATTCCTCTTAAAATCTGGATGAAATTGGATCATGATATTTGTTAAAAAAATGGAAGCTTAGTCTATAGTACATTGTCCCCTTAGAGATCCTTTATATTTTCAAAGCTTTCTCTTTTCAACTAACACTTCCACCTACCACATCTCAAGTACACAATTTATTCCACATATACATATTAAGGAAGAACATACAAGATCCCTCACATGTCCTAAATTCATAGGTGGTACAGTTGGAGAATGATCTTTCTTACGAGAAGCATGCAATGAAGATTTTGGATCATAGAGATAAAGTTCTATGAAACTAGGCTTCTCATATAGTCAAATTATTGTGGCAGAACCATAAGTACATAGAGGTAACATGGAAACTATAGGAATCAATGAAGGAAATGTACCCACACTTGATTTCAATGTATAATGTAAAAACAAATTGTAGGAAAAATTTCATAAGGGGGAATATTGTAATGAAAAAAAACTTTTATCAATGTAATTACCTTATTATAATAATTTCATAGAGTATAGTCACATTAAATCACATTAAGAACACAATAAAAACATTTTAAATGATGAATCAATGAAATAAAAGGCATTTATAGAAGTTGATGAACATATACCAAAGGAATTGTAACTTGACCATTGAAATTGTAAGATGGCCTTTTTGAATAGAAAAACCAAAAAATTGAATAGTAACATCACTAATGAAAGTATAAATGAAATTTATCTATCTTATAGATGATAATATTTTAAAATTATATCACAGTATAAGTTAATAAGTATTTTAAAAATTATTAAATAAGTGTTAGTATTTTGGAAGTCATAAAAATTTAATTACTATTTTATGACTAAATTAATAATTTAAAATAACATTTATTTGCATAAAATATATTCACAAATTATTATTTTTATGCATTATTTTTATAATATAATTTTATGACACCATAGTTAATTTTTCATTGTGACATAAATGGAGTTATAACTTTAAAATAATTATTTTCTAAGTAAATAAAGATTTTAAATAAAATTAAAATTTCTCATAATTCTAAAATTACATTCATAAAATATAGTTTATTATTTAAATTCCACATGTTGGAAAATTTGTTATGGTGAATGTTTGGGATTTTCCTAAAATAGTTGAATTTTGTGAATAGTGAAATACAACGATGTACAATATAAGTAAATAAATTAATATTTGAGTCATGGTTGAGTCATGGATGATGTAAGTGACCATTGGTTCGAATTTTCATACACTAGTTATTTATTTAGTTTTAATAATCATCACTATTTATTTTATTAATGAATATAATACAATATTGAGTAAAATAATGAGAAAATATCCCTTTCCTCCAGTATAAATACCACTTCTCACCACCTCCTCCCCTCACAGACCTCAAGCATTGAGATTTCTCAAAATTATTCTCAAATATCCTCCCAATACCCTCCCATTCATATAAGATCTTTTGGTATTAATTAAATACCAAAAATAATCTCCTATGTAGGTTCTCAAGAAGAATGAATCAAGAGGTAAAACCCTCTTTCTATTCTATTAATTTTTTAAAGTTCCTTTCATTTCTTTTTCTCAGCTAACCCCCTAATCCAAATTTTATGATAAATCCAGTTCCATATATATATTTTAATTTTTATGATAATCTTATAATTCATCATCATTTCCCTTTTCCCCCTCCTTTTATACCAAAAATTAAAACATTGTTCACGATGTATTTATTTATCACATCCAAGGATGATGAAGTTTTCAATTTCAATTTTCATCTCCAAGGATGTCCATAAATACATTTTTATGATTGAAATAGATTATAATATAATTGATATATCATATTTAAAGTTATTGATTTAATTTTTAATCATGATATTAATTTATAATACAAAATTAATTCATTCTGATTGAAAACCTAAAAAATAAACCCAAACAATTTTCATTAACTATTTATCTAATGATTCTTATTCATTACAAAAACAAGATGATATATAAGACCAATTTAACTACTATAATGTCATTAATAAAATATAATTTTAATTTTTTATAATAACCCCTTCTTTATATGACATTTCATATATGTATACAACTAAACTAGTCAGGAAAATCCAGGAAACAAATGCTCCTAAATGATGAAATTGAACCTCTTATCCCATCAAAAAATCCATAAAATGAATTCATAAAGTTATAATAAACAATAGAAATGCATAAAGGGTTATAGAATTATAAATTAATGAATTTATCTTTTTTATACAAGATATTTAGATCATGTTAAGAACACCTTTGGACTTAAGCTAAGGGATTCTACCTGAAACCTCAAGTATTCCTTCATGTTACTCTTTCTCTCTTTTTTACCAAAAATAAATTCTCTTAATTTTTTTTCATACTATAAATTCCGTGTATATGTTCTAATTTTTTTTATGAAGATCCATTTATCCTTATATTTCAGGGATATACATGTTTTCAAAATGTTCCCTACTCAATTCTTCCTGATTAGAAAGCCCAATTTAAGGGAACATCATGAATTCTTACCTATTTTCACGTGTACTCTATAATATATATTAAGAAACCATTATTTTTATAGAATAACTAATTTTATTATTAAATATTTGTTGGATCATATCTGGTTTTATATGAAATATTATTCCATTTCTACTTAAAATGTTATTTGATATTTTCCTTAAACCACACTAAAATGCTTTAATTGAGAAGTTTCTTAAATAATATTTTTACATGTTATACCTTCAGTTTGACATTACAAATCATTATATATTCCTAATTTATTTTATTAACTTCCATTTATGATTCTTTTACTTTAAATCATAGATAACTTTATGATACACCTATTTATTATGCCTTATAACATGATTATGTTACCCAGTTGTTTCCATGGGTAACCCTTATGTTTATGTTTGATAACTTATGTATTATTATTTATGTGGAAAAATTCCTCATAAAAATTGTATGATGGGTTCACGTAAATAGTTCATTAATTCATTGGGTATTTTTTTTGTATCATGAGAGGTTATAAGCAACGGTCTTGGTGGTTATCCTTGACTCGTGATCCATGGGCAACAGTCTTGGTGGATAGTCTTGACTCGTTCTCTTATATATGAAATAATCCTTGACTTGTGATAAATTATTGTTGTATTTTTCTTCCAAATTACTATGATTTCTTGGTTATATGATCCCATGTAATTATTCCTTATATTTAATCATGTTCTATGACATTTTATATCATTATGTTATGCCTTATAACCAATGTTCTAAGAATTATTCATATCTTTACTCTCTTGCGAGGCTTTTATGTCATCCCTTTGTTCATATCATCCCTAGGTTATCATATGTCGATGTAAGGGATCAAAGGAAGATAAAATATCTTTATGAATAATAAATATAATATGTTCTTATTTTGGAATTATGATGTTTAATTATGCACCTAATCTCCTCAACATTAGATTATATAATGCTTAGCTTGTAATTTGATGTTTAAATATGGTTAAAATCGTGTAATGCTATGTGTAAAGGCTTGGATCACTATAAATACAATGTCAATAATTAAGTATTACATCATAATTTCATATCATATCTATAAATGTGGTATTAAAATCCTCTAACTAAAGTACTTATCAACATATAGAATTATCTTCAATATTTCAACCAATAATCCCAACCCTTCTCAGGTATCCAAGCCATGTGAAATTCATTGGGTTATACTATGGAAGGCTGAAAGGGCTTCTAATATGTAGATATAACCCTATGGTAGACTATTTTTTGGAGACTCTACTACTACTCACAATCACAAGTAAATCCCAGAGATAAATTTTACAACTTCTCGTCTATATAGAAACACTGTTGTATCTTCAACAAACACATCAATGACTTATGGTGCTACTGAAAATAAACCTCATATCATATTGGAAAATCACAATCAACGGTGCTCCCCATGAATAAAACAAGATTATGTAAACTTGTTCTCAGATATCTAATTCCCCACTCAGAAGAGTTTTAATACAACTAAACATAATCCCATCATAAAACACTAGTATTGTTTATGGCTAAAAACATCTAAAAATTATCAAACCCATCCACAAATGTGCTATCAAATCACCTATTCTCAATTATATTATTTCTTAAATCATCACGAGATCATACTAAAACACACAATTATTTTTTAACCCATTTATTATTGTTATTCCCCAGTTGGATCATGTAATAACCAAACGATACTTTATAAAATCACCTAAGCAACAAGACACCATCGATATCACTAATTCATTGATCATATCAAAACATCCAATGTATGGTTCCAATGAATGATATTTATGAAATATTACCTATTAATTTCATATCTAGAATTCACTAAGTAAAAAATATTAAATAGGATTCACTAGCTTACAAGTATCATAGGACCACCTTTACTGTCCAATGATAAATCTCAAGCATCAACACCCTACACACATGGGTTTAAATATTCATGTCCAATTATCCATACATTGTCGCACATAATGAGTGTATGTGGTTGAATCTCTTGTACCTAATCACTAGAAATATACATAAATCATTACCCTATCTTGGTGAAAATATAAATCACCCAAAAAATACACTAAAATTATATCTATAATGAGTTTCAAACCCTTCAATATCCACTAATTCACTCCCATAAACGTGGCTTACTTTTTTAAACTCCAAGACCGTAACCTTAACCATTTCAATTGTCAAAGAAGTATCACTCCTCCCAATCCAGGATAACATCATACTATGAAATACATATCTATTAAAAACTCCATGATCTACCATACCTTTCCACATGATACATTTCCCAAGGAAATACGTTGTGTTAGGTGATATTCCTAATTTTATTGAACCTTAGGGAAATCAATCCAAAAACAAAACAATTTTATTCCATCATTCTTCAACGTGAACATAGGTTCAGATCAATATACATCATAAATAAAGACATTATTAAATGGTTAATAGTATCTTAATCACATAAAAAACCAAAGGGGTTCAGTTTTGAAACCGTTTGATGCAAAACCAATCCCAGGATACATTTAGTAATACATCATATTACCTATTCTCACAAGAAAAATTCATTGACTATGTTCATAGAACATTAATTACATTAAAGAAAAGAACTCATGTTCTATTTACCAATACCCACATCGTTCTTCACATGTCAAGGTAACTGTATAATCATACATCATCAAGGGAATCATTCCATTATCAAATTCATTAATACACAATCAACCAATATCTCAAAAAATTTATATAAAACTAATAAGGCTAATTAATAAACCATTCATTTCCAAAAAAACCCAACCTCAATACCAAATCATACAAACTCATGGTACTTTCTTCTAGAAAATAGAAGACAAAATATTTCCTACACCATATACATCATCCCATTTTGGGAATATATATAAATGAAAGGTACTTTATCATTCTATCAATACCTAGTACATTTAATGCATATCATTTCCTAAACCTTATATTTAGTCTCACTTCTTATGAACCACCATAATAGTATTAGAATCTTTCTATACATTAAACATCTTAAGATATTATAATATTGGGATACGTTCTCCCTCCTCATACCCTCATATATATAGCATCTTGTATTATCAATATTACACTTCTCATATATCCAGTTCTATATCTCAAAAATCATGAGGACATATTTCATAACCCCACCACTGCATATCATGTTTGTCATGGATTATGAGGAACTTCTCTCAATTCCATGCTCAAGAATTACATTGCAGCTCTCATTATGAACAAAACACTATAGTATTATCAAAAATCAGTATAAATATTAGGTATGAATATCATATAACTAAATAATAGGTAACTATTTCTCATAGGAAATCCTAATATGGTATTACCTCAATCAGACTCTATAATCTCAGGATTATCCTCCCCATTCCTCCCAAAACTATAGTAACCCCTACATGGATTATCATTCCAAAATTTCATCCTATAAACATATAACAATAACTCCATAATATGATTTATGTTGAGTATTCAATAGTAAGGAAGTCTATTTAATTGATATTTAATCACAATGATATATGGTAAAACAATATATAGGTTTTTAATGAAACTATAGAAAACCAAACTTATTTTCTCTTTTAGAACAATTTCCCCAAACACTAACTATGGGACCAAATAAAAGGCTTTTAATGCATGTACTAATATAATTCAGTTAATTAACCTTTATATTGGTTAAATAGATGGTTAATTGTCTATTCCCATTATAATTTAACCAATGATATAGAAGTGGTGCATTCGGTATTCAATCCATTTCATCTATTTATTTGGTTAACATTATCATATTACTAAGGAATTCATGTTCTTTATAGGTTTTTCTTCCTCATTTGAATCATATCTTAGTTCCATTAAGAAAATTACCTCCCTTTTCACTTCATATATTTACAATATATACAAATATGATGTTTATTTACTCCATAGGTTTTACGATTTGGGTTTCAATTAAATTCTATTTTTAAATTACATTCAATAGAATCATTAAGATAATTAGAGTCACTAATTTCTATTTATTTCATGAGAGAACATCAAAAACATTATTCATGGGTACTAATTTCCCTTGTTTCCAATGTATTTTAGACACTTGGGCTTACGAAACTAATGAAATTATCTATATTTCATTCAGGATCTATGATAAGATAAGAATCATACATTATGAGTCTGAAATTTTTTCTTCATAATATTAAACAACCATTTTCATTTTTTAGATGAATATGCTCTCTATTATAGTGTGTTCAGGGAAAATATTAATTGAAATAAATATTTTTTAATCATTCACATTCTATATAGTTGATTTATTTATATATCCTCGCATTCATAATTAGTGTCTACCATTGATCATAATTACAGTGTAAATATTATATCACAAAAATAATAATATTCCATTAATACTTGAAGAAGGATATATATGAAAGGATTCTTGAGTCTATAGTCATGGCTGTTGGTGTTGTGATATATTTTATATATTTAGAAATATATTCGTAAATATACCTATTCAAAATATTAATTTGGGAATTGTATATATAAATAGTCTAAAAATTCATTTTTATTTTCATAGGTAGGGTAATTTTAATTTAATATGGATTTTGAAAATATAACTTTTTTTTGTTCTTATAAATTTATAAAAAATTGGTAGTTCATAAGAGCCTCTAAATGAGGGTGTAATTCATATAATAAATGTCCCTCTATAAATTTCATCCTTTCATTGTGAACATTGTATTTCCGTAGGGTTTATATTATACTTCATTAGAAGAGAGAGTTATGTGTGCATAAACTTGCGATATTCAAACCAACTCTATTCCATTTCAGTTTCTTATTATATTTTCCACTACAGTTACTGTTAGCTTGATTTCTCCAACTTCCATCCGTTTACTAAAACTGATAAGGTTATTTTCAGTATTAAACAAAAATATATTTTGAAAAAGTCATTTATTAATTAAAATAAATCCTAATATGTGTCTAGTTATTACACATTCATTTATGCTTACATTTTATTTTGTTTAACTTATTTCACTATGGGATCATCATATCCCACATTTAGTTCTACGTATTTTTGTTTAAATATTATACTATTATTATTTGAAATTGATTCCACAAAATTTACTAAAACATACTATAATACTGACTAATATGACATAACCATAATATATATATATATACATTGTATAATTTTACATAAGTATCCATTACATATCATGATAAATAACACCAAATAAACTCTAAGTTTAATTTACATGAAGCCTAGTTTTATTACTATCTTATTTTCAAAATACTATTCAAACTCTCATATAAAAAGTCTTTATGCATGATACTCTTCTATAAATATCACACTAAATAAAATTTATCAATATAAGGATAATTGAAATATGGGAGTTGGTGAGACTAGAATCTTACTAAGGGTTGAATAGAAGAAAAATATATTGAGGATTATAAGTGAATACAATATTAAGATATTTAAATGACGACATAATAAATGTACCTGAATATATATTGAGTAATTTATTCATTAAAACATGGATAAGAAATCATGTTTCACAACATTTGTTTGTATGCATAAGATATAGAATGAGTGATATGAGTATGGTAACATGATTCAATTATTACATGCTATGAAAAAATAAAATATGACGGTGGATTAACATAGAAATATGACATAAGAATGTTTCACATTCATAATACTAGTAAATAATTTAATATGTTGATCCTTACTTCCAAGACCATCATCACATAGTAGACCAACCCCCATAAAATTATGGACCAGATTCTATCCCCATTCCCATAAATGTAATTGATTGGTTTTACTCTCTAGTCCCTTATATGTTATCTCATGAGATATAAATCCTTATCCAATGTATTCAATGGAATTTATATTTCTTCATTGACCCCTGATATGATGAATAATCATAAATATGTGTTCCCCATGAGCAAGAAAACATTCATATTTTGAAAATAGTTTAATAAACATGTGATAATAAAATGTATTTCACAATGATATCCAAAATACATGATCATAAGAAATATAGAGAATGGAGATATATGGTATCATTAAATCATATACTAATAAATAATAAGAAACAATTAATAATATTTACATAGATGAAAAACACTTCTTTAGAGAAATTTAAAAAATAATTGAAAAATAATAATAACAATTATTTATCATTTTATAACATTTATATTAACCTCAAATAAATTATAAAATAATTATTTTATAAAAAAAATATAAAATAAATTTAAATTACTTTTATTAACAATGAAAATTTGAAATGTTTTAAGGAAAATAGAAGAAATTATCAAAATAAAGAAACTATGTACAAAAAATTAAAATATATTCAATTCATACATTTATAAAAAGTATTTAAATATAGATATAATAAATGTCTTGACCCGACCCTACCCGGGCTCGAGCCGCAACTACCCCAAACCTGCCTCCATAGGCCAGGGGCTGGCGACCAACGCCGAAGGAACAACAACTTAGGAAGGCCTTTTCTTAAGTACCCATACACACACATGCAACACACTCAATGAAAAAGTGCAGAGTAAAAGAAAACACAAGTAAAGAAAAGGGAAACTGCTATAAATAAACCACAAAAGTGAATCGACCTCTAAACAATACAAAGAAAGTGCTGAGGTAAACTGAAAAGAAAAGGGGAAAAACACACTCCCAAATAGAAAAGTATCACAACCCGCTAATAGGTGAAAAAAAGTAAATAGCTGGAAGGGTCCCCCACCTGGAACCTGACTCCGACAACCGCACGCTTTCCAAGCTCCCGAACTCCTAAGCTCCACTGAAGTCACGACCAACATGTCCATCGTCTGCAAGGGCACACCAAGTGCAGGCAAAGCCCGAGCAGGGGTGAGTATAAAAATACTTAGTAGGATACCCTGAAGGCTCGAGGGAGAAACAAAGGAGGTACCGAAGGGTGAGCGGTAGATCGAACAGGGAAAAGTAAAGGAGTACAACAAGGAGTGCAGTAAAGAGTACAGTAAAGATTCCAGCTCAATCCAACAAGAGGAAATAAGGTAGACTCGTCCAGACACAAGGAGCTGGAAACGGTGAGAAGATGAACTTCCCGTCGAGTATTCTCTACCTATAACAGGAGAGTAGACTCCTCCAACCACGAGAAGCTAGACACAGAAAGCACGTGGCATACCCCGCGCGTCTTTGCCTCTCCTGGAAAGATAGTAACCAAACCCAAGAAGTGGGTACTGGAACAAGGTATATACATATCCTTATGCTCAATCAAGAATCTCGAACAAAGTCTTAAGTGGATCACCATCCCGTAGCTCAGCCCAAGAAAGTGAGTAGCCAACTTTCCTAGAAGTAAACACCATCGATGCCCAGTATCCCGCATGTCTTCCCTGAACTACAAGTCATGGGATAAAATCATAGAAACTTGAATCTATCCGCTTTGGGCGGCAATGAATCGCACGCATGGTTTTAGGTCTCTTCACAAGGATGCGTCTCGGTGGGGAAAGGACCTCTCGTACTTGAGTGTTCTGGGGGAACGTCAAGCCACACCTCGTCACTACCCCGCAGTCGAGAGGTCTCCTCAAAGTCAACAGGCTACCCCCCCCCCTCAGTCACTCTAGAGGGTAATCCCTAGAAGTCAACGGGTTCCCACTATAGGGAGACCCAAAAAGAGTCAACGTGTGCCACATTGCCAAGTCCCAAAACAGGGTAATCCACCGGAGGGCGACCTGGCTAAATTCGTCGATTTTTCCCAATGTCCAGTCCGGTAAAAGGGTACTCCACTGGAGGGAGGCTCAGAACCATCACTGGGGACCACTTCCCATCCCAGGTGGACGTAAACCCGCCATCGGGGACCACTGCCCAACCCTGCTGGAGGTAAGCCCGGTATCAGGGACCACTTCCCAGCCCCACTGGAGGTAAACCTAGAACTGCTCTGGCCATCCCTGATGGATGGTACTGCTTGGTGAACACCGTTGTACTGGCCATCCCTGCTGGATGGTAACCTACAGGACATCCCTGCTGGATGGTACAACTGGTGAGCCCTGCTCGAAACAACCTCAGCCCTACTGGTAACAACCTCAGCCCTACTGGAAACAAACTCAGCCCTGCTAGAAACAACCTTAGCCCTGTTGGAAACAACCTCAGCCCTGCTGGAAAAAACCTCATCCCTACTAGAAAAAACCACATCCCTACTAAAAACAACCTCAGCCCTGCTGGAAAAAGCCCCATGGGTAGATGATCGGTTCCCACGTAAAGTGTTGGTCACACTGATTTCACTAGAACTCTACAATGGAACACGAAGGAACAAGAGAAACTCCCCGGCATGTCAAGGCAATCACGCTCCAAACTGCTGAGTCACTGTCGAAGCATACCGAGTCAACTCATCCCAAAAATTGGGAAAACACACACACTGTACGAACACCTGTAGTCGTAAACAGTTCCATATTCCAATGAAAGGGGCACAGTAATGTAACCCCTCATAGCTGAATAAACAGAGTAACCAAACCATCTCTGTCGGCCAAACCAGAACAGAACCAGTGGAAAACTGAACCCTATTAGTCATCAAACGAGAACCGAACTAGGGGAAAACTCAACCCTACTAGTCAAAAAACGAGAACAGAGGAACCCTCTACATCACGAGAGGTCAAAGTATGTAAAGCAGAACATGACATGCACATGGGGCCCACACGATGTGTGGCCCCAAGTCAACCCCAACCGAACACACAAACATTTTCAGGTACAAACAACCACATGTACCTCCAAGTGTTCCCGTATACTCCCAGAGTATATCACGTTCCAGCCCAAAGGCTATCATGCACACGGCACCCAATGTCAATGCGAAGGAATAACATAACAAATATAACTTGCCACCTCACTGGTCCAAGCACGGCTAACCAGATCTCTTAAAACATTACTTCACTATCCCAAGAGTGAACGCGATCAAACGCAAAGGGTTCTCTGCAAACACCGCAGGAAGAACCTCTATCTGTACAGATTTCATGCTTCCACATTTAATTAGATCGTGTAAGAGGATCTGCTTGCCTGAATAGATTACACCATTGTAATCCTCGCGGAGAAACATGCGAGTTCGACTACTTACTCGACTCAAACATGTAGGATCAAAAAAATGATGTAGATGCTCAATATACAAGGGGGGGGGGGTGAATTGTATAATTTAAAAATTTATTTGGAACCTTAAAAGTTGGTTATGAATAACTATGTTTTCCATAGATAAAGAAAATTCTAAGTTTAACAAAGTTTAACTAAGAAAATTTCACAACACCTCTAACCACCAATTAGAGAATTGGAACCAAGAATTACAATATATGATTCTACCTTAATGTTTATAGAATCTAAACTAATTAGAGTACAATTGTAAGGACAAATAAGAAGGTTATACTTTCCTTACAATACAATATACAACGGAAAAACAAGTAGAAAAACTACAAGTAACAAGATATGAATCTTTTAACCCAAAGAGAAGGACATCCAACAACCTTGGATAAAGGTCCCTTGATTTATACTTTCAAGAAAGTCTGTCTTACCCACACCAGGACAATCCCTCGATACGAATATCAGAATCTCTATCTTGATATCCCCGCAAGACCTAAACTTCAAGGTAGTTAGAACCTCTGTCTTCCTCAGAAAAGAATCTATTGAACTTCAAGGTAGTCGGCACCTCTGTCTTCCTATCCTCAGAAGTCCTCGAATGTAATCACCAACATTTGGAGTCGCAAAAAGAAATATGAATGAGCGGTTTAGTACACACAAGGAATGAAAAGCTTCTCTCTCTAGAAATAACCTTAACAGCGTGTGTTCTCTAGATCGAACAACTTCTTGTTGAGCTCTTTCAAATGAGATCCTATTTATAGGAAAAGTTCCAACGGCCGACTCCTTCTTCCAACGGTCATATTTTCCATGAAATTTGGAGGGACCAGTACATGTGTAACTTAACCAATGGTTAATTAGAAACAGAATAGACGACATCGTTTTAAAACAAACCATGAATAACTAAATACACAACATCATTTTGAAATGAAGCATATGTAAGTAAAAGCTAATCAATATTTTGGAGTGTAAGCAAGTAAAAAGTTCAGAGTCTAACTAAAATGAAATTCAGAGTCTATGTTAAGAAATTTTCGGATTCTGTTTTATAGTAATTCGGATTCTGGTTTCACCAGAGATTGGAATCTGAACGTGCAGAGTTTGAAGTCGAACTACTTAACAGTTCGGAGTCAAACTTCATCAGAGTTTGGAGTCGAACTATTTAAGAGTTCGGAGTCGAACTACGTAAGAGTTCGGAGTCAAACTACATAAGAGTTCGGAGTCGAACTGCTTAAGATTTTAGAGTCGAACCGGTTAAGAGTTCAGAGTCGAACTGCTTAAGAGTTCAGAGTCAAACTGCTAAAGAGTTCGGAGTCGAACTGCTTAAGAGTTCCGAGTCGAACTTCTTAAGAGTTTGGAGTCGAACTTCATAAGAGTTCAGAGTCAAACTTCTTAAACATATGAATGTTCAGAGTTCAGAATTCGGATTGGAACTGCATTACAGTTCACATCCAGAATTCGGATCCTAAAAACAGAATGCTCCAAATCTTTAAATTATATGGCTCAGGGATTTTGGGTATGAATCAGGTTTTTTTACTTAATAAAATATGGCTATGTAAAATAAAATCTAGGTTAGGGTAAATTTCCTTGAAGAAGTAAATTTTTCATATGAAGGTAAAATTTATATTTTCTTATGTGTAAGGTGTTTGTGATTTTCAAAACAAGAAGGAATGGAAAATCCATAAGGAAAACATTATTGACTCAACAATCTCCCCCGTTTTGGAAAGCGCAAACACCCTTATGAAAAAGAAAATAAGGACTTTGAAAATTTTCATTAGACTTTGAAATTAAACACTTATCTCCCTTTGTTCATGGATGAAAGTGAATACATCTAACCCCCCCAGGCATTGAAACAATATGGATTGTATTCTGAATTTTCAGAGTGAAGTTTTCATTATTGTAAGAATGAAGAACTTTGTAATGGGAAACTGCCTCTTACTTTAAGAATATTTTTTTAGGAATTTTCCATTCTCCTCCTTAGGAGTAGTTCATTTTCCTTCTCCCCCTTTGTGATTTTCAAAAAGAATTGAAGGGAATAGAAAAAATATGGTACCTAAAACATTATTATATGACAAGATACAAATAACCAAATAATCATTTCATTAGAGTTGGAAAATTTTACAAAGAAAGAAAATTACAACAAAAGATCAGAGTGGGTTCATTTTTCTTCCTTTTCCTTCGGAATGAACTTATTTAACAGGGTTTTGAGTTTATTTGTGTCTCTTTGGTCTTCCTCACCTTGCCTCTCCAAGGCTTTTACCTTTTCATCTTGGACTTCTAAATCTTCTTCCTGAGCCTCCAAAGCTTCTTTCTTCAATTTTATTATCTCATCTTGATTTTCCATCTTCTGCTGAAACTCAATCTAGAAATTTCTTTCAATTTTACAATTATGAGATACTGAGTTAAGCATCCCATTCAGGTCCCTAACCTATTGATTCTGAGAATTTTTCTCTTGGGTCATCTTTTCATAAATCATGTTAACCTTTTTATCCTCCATTTTGAAATCATTTTGAACTTTATCCTGAAAACTCTCAAACTGAACTAAATCTTCATCAACTCTCTTAGACCACTTGGTTATCTCACTATAGAATATTCTATGAATATCATAATCAATAAGAAAAAATTTCGGTTAAGCTTCCAACTTCACAAACTTATCCATGTCCATGGATAAATAATCCGATTTTTTATTCATACTTTGTTGCAGCATCTGGAATATGGAATCTATTGTTTGAAAAATCGGAATTGTGTCCACCAACTTGCTGAGAGACTCAACCACAAAATCATTCCCATGAGATGATGATTCCAAATCAGAAACTTTGCTAGGAGACTAATCTTCTTCAGCTTGCACCCACTTTCTTCTAGAGGTGCCACCATCCTATTTCTTCCTGATGACATCTTTTATAGGTGTCTCCATGAGAGTTTTCTTCCCCTTATCAGCTCTCGGAACAGGTTCCTTATTATGGTATACTTCCTCAGATTCAGACACTTGAACGATCTGGTCTTCATCTGGTTTTTGTTTTTCTTGTCCTTCCTCAAGAAAATTCCTTTCATAAGATTCTTCCTCATCATACAAGACATTATCTTCTTCTTGTTGTTGTTGCTTGCTAGCTTCCTCATATCCCTTTCCTGGAGTAACTAACTTTGAGGATTCAGCCGTATCTTTATAGTCCTGTACTTGCTTGATCAGGGTATCCAAATCTTCACTCTCTTCTTCTTGTTCTTCTTCTTCCTCAACTTCTTCAGCAACTTCTTCAACAACTTCTTTCTCAGCTTCTTCAACTATTTATTTACCCTTGGATCTATCCGGGGAGACATAGTTCCTGGCTGGAGTTTCTAGTTAAGCATGTTCAAGATCGAATGTTTCCGGAACGAGAAGCATTTCAGAAGCTAACTCTGAATCTTTCAGTAAAGATTGCACCACTTTAGCTTCATACATCTTCTTTTTCATCTTCTTCTCCTTCCCTTGTTTCTCTAGCTCCTCCATAGGTTTTTCTTTCAAGGCCTTAGCATATGTATGGTCCAGTCCAAATTGAGGATCCCCTTCCTTCCACATTTCTTTATCTTCTCTCCACTTGACTGCCACTTCATCCGTATATGTTTTATGCTTCTTCGTCTTGGGGGGAGCAGATTGAGTTTCCTTAGCCTGAGGAATTTCATCATCAGCAACGACTTCCTTAACCATTATCTTCCTCCTTATCTTTTTTGGATGGTTTCGGAGAGTGTGTTTCTTCTTGAGTTGTATCAACCTCTTCCATAGACATAGGGTAAAATTCTCTGGATTCACTGGAAAAACCCATCTTCATCCACTTGAGAGTATTATCACTTACTAGCATGAGCTTGGAATCCTGGGTCTTTTATTTGCAGGAAAACATGAAGGATTCTAAGCACCGAACTATCAGCTTAGATAGTAAGGCAGGAAACATGATAATATAAGCCCTTAAATTGCCTTCTTTGATATTCTTGATCGTAACCAAGACATGCCACATCTGATTTATCATTCTTAGATTTACCAAAAAATCTAATACATATATACCACTTTTCTTCATATTGTCTTTATCACCTCTTCTTGGAACTAGAAAGCCTTTCACCCAAAGCTGAAGAATTCTATTTTTCGGAGTGAGATGAGAAATCATGATAGTTGAATCATCCTTAATCCCAAGACACATTAGTGCCTTCTCCGTGTTGAAACTTCCTTGGACATCAGGAAGTTTGTGTGAGCAGAATTCAGCTTCTCATTCATATGACAACCCAACCAAGCTCACGGCCTTGGTGTAGGAATAATTATAAGTATTCCCATAAGTCATGAAAGAAAACCACTCTCTACCATCTTCCATCAGGAAGGAAACAGACTCGTAGAACTCAGTTTAGCAAATCAGTATAAACCGGATCGTGTTTATCTGACTTTTCTACGCAGACATCTTACCATCCATTCAGCTTTATATTCTTGTAAATAAGGGAATCAAGTTTAAAGAAATCTGGATGAACTAACCTTTCTCTAAAGACTAACCACTTAGAGATTGGTTTCGCAGTTGACATATCTTGAGATGTTGCTTCAACAGACATTCGGAGTGAAGAAATCTGAATGATTTGGATCGGCTTTGCAATGTTCGGAACCAGCCTTAAGAAGATAAGCAGGGCTTCGAGATGCAAAAGCTTGAAAAAAATATGTGGGAAGAGTCTCGAGGTCCCCTTTATATAGGCAATGGATGTGGCCGGTGGTCTTCCAAAATCCATCTAATGGTTGAAAAATCTTTGATCTGATATGACGGTTGAGAAAAATCCCGCAAGAAAAACTTGACTCCGATCTTTTGAGGTTTTTTAAAAGAAAACATTCGGATTTGAAGAAAACTAGAATCTGATCTTTCAAAAACTAGGAAAATACCAGCAAGAAAATTTTTATTATGAAACTAAAAATAAAGAAATCATAGCTTTCAGAGTGGCTAGAAACATTGTTCATAATTGGTAATATTCTTTTTAAAAAAATGAGAGCACCAGCACGAAAATATCGATATGAAAATGCCAATCCGAAAATCTCTATTCTGGAAGTTCCAGTACGAAAAACTTATGTTCCAGATGTTTTCATTCCGAGAATTTCGATACTAAAAATTTTAGTTCCATAAATTCCCATTCCGGAAATTTTAGTTTCAAAAATTTTCATTCTGAAAACTTCAGTTCTGAAAGGTTTTAAAAACTAACTACGAAAAATTTTAGTTATACTAATTTTGAAAAACAGATTTCGGAAAAAAAATTAGTTACACTAACATTCAAATGTACCCCCCCTATGATAAGGAGTTTATTACTATTAGTAGATTTGTTCAACAAGATGTTAATGAAGAATTATTACCTTACAGTTATCATTCTTAACTTTTGTTTAATGTATTCAAATCTATCAGAGGGTAATTATTTTGTGAAAATATAAGCAAGTTGATCTTGCGTTCCGATAAACTGAAGAATGATATCTCCTTTATGAGAGTGATCCCTAAGAAAGTGATACCTAATGTCAATGTGTTTTGCACGAGAGTGATGTGCATGGTTCTTACTTAGGTCAATGGCACTTGTGTTATCACACAAAATTTGAGTCTTAGAAAAACTCAGGCAATAATCTGTGAGGGTGTGTTACATCCACAACACTTGAGCACAACATCATCCAGCTGCTACATGTTCAGCTTCAGCTGTGGAGAGTGCTACAGAATGTTCCTTTATACAAGACCAAGAGACCACTGAATCTCTTAATAAGTGACAAGTTCTAGATGTACTCTTTCTATCCATTATACATCCACCAAAATCAGCATCCGAAAACCTTTTTAGAACAAAATCATTTCTAGAAGTATAAAATAATCCTAGATCCATGGTTCCCTTTAGGTAGCGAAAAATTATTTTTACTGCCTTTAAGTGAGATTCATTAGGATTGGATTGATATCCTGCACATAAGCATACTGATAACATTAAGTATGGTCAACTAGCTATTATGTAAATTAGACTTCCTATCATACCTCTAAAAGATGTTTGATCTGCTGGTTTCCCAGCTTCATCAAGATCTAATGAGTTTGAGGTACCGATTGGAGTACTTATACTCTTACTGTTGTCATAACCATACATTTTGAGAATATATTTAATATAATTATGTTGAGATATATAGGTTCCTTCTGGTTTTTGAGAAATTTTAAAACAAAGTAAAAAAGTTAACTCACCCATCATATTCATTTCAAACTCAGATTTCATTAGACTTGCAAAAGAATCATTTAAAGATTGCTAAGTTGAACCAATTATGATTTCATCAACATAAATTTCAACAATCAAAACATTTTTCTTATCTTTCTTTATAAAAAGGTTTGGATCTATATATCCCTTAACATAGTTATTTTGAAGCAAAAATCCTGTGAGTCTATCATACCAGGCTCGTGGGGCTTGGTTAAGACCGTACAAATCTTTGGTAAGTCTAAATACATGATCAGGATGTTTTGTATCTTCAAATCAAGGAGGTTGTTCAACAAACACTTCCTATTGAAAATAAACGTTAAGAAAAGCACATTTCACATACATTTGAAAAAGTTAAAAATTGAAGAATGCTGCAAAGGCAAGTAGAATACAAATAGATTCAAGTCTTGCTTCTGGAGCATAGGTTTCTTCATAGTCTATTCCCTCTTGCTGATTATAGCCTTTAGCAACAAGTCTAGCTTTATTCCTTACTATGACTCCATTTTCATCATAATTGTTTATGAAAACCCATTTTACTCCAATAATAGAAGTTTCCTTAGTTCTTTCAACCAAGGTCCAGACTTTATTCCTCTCAAATTCATTTAGTTAATCTTGCATGGATTTGATCCAATCATCATCACCTAAAGCTTCATCAGTTCTTTTTGGTTCTAATTGGGAAAGAAATGCTTGATGTTCTTCTTCATTTCTTAAAGAACATCTAGTCCTTACAGGTTGATTTACATCACCAATGATGCTATCACTGGGATGATTCTTAAGAAACACCTGATTTGGGTTTTGTAAAACCTGTTCATCAACATAGGGTAGAAAGTCTTCTGGGGTAAATGTTTCAGAAGTATCTTCTTGAACATTTTTCCTTATCAGAATGATCTTTTATCATAGGTTGAAAATTAGTTTTTGAAAACACATCCGAGGATATAGGTCGTTGTGGTTTGAAAACGAAAGGATCTGAATCATCAAATTTTACATGCTCTGTTTCTTCAACAGTACATGTTTTTTTATTGAAAACCTTATATGCCTTAGAAGTTGTGGAGTAGCCTAAGAAAATTTCTTCATCATATTTTGGTGTGAATTTATGTAAATTATCTTTAGTATTCAGAATGAATACTTTGTAACCGAAAACCTTGAAGTAGAAAAGTCTTGGTTTTCTACTGTTCCATAACTCATAAGGAGTTTTATTAAGAAAAGGTCTAATTAAAACTCAATTTATAGTATAACAAGAAGTACTTACAGCTTCGGCCCAGAAATGTCTAGCTATAGAATATTCACTCAACATGGTTCTAGTTATCTATTGATGAATCCTATTCCTTCTTTCAACTACACCATTTTTTTGAGGAGTTCTTGGTGCTGAAAAATTGTGAGTAATACCTTTTCTACTACAAAAACTTTCAAAATCAGAATTTTGAAATTTTCCTCCGTGATCACTAAGTATAGTTTTTAGTGGAATATTCTTCTCATTTTTAACTTGTGCTCTAAATCTTTTGAAATAATAAAAAGCTTCAAACTTCTTTGCTAGAAAATAGACCCAAGTAAGTCTGGTGTAATCATCAACTAGAAAAAACACATATTATTTGCCTCCAATACTTCCAGTTTGTGTTGGACAAAAAATATCCATGTGCACAAACTGTAATGCATCAGTCTTTGAGACTTCACCAATTGATTTAAAACTAGATTTATGTTGCTTTCCATATTGAAAAGGAACACAAACTTTATAAGAATCAAATCTAAGCTCCGGTAGATCCTTAACTAGTTTCTTCTTAGAAAGTTTACATAAATTTATACAGTTACAGTGACCTAGTCTTCTATGCCATAACCACGAATGATCTTCCATTTCACTTAGGCAAGGTAAATCTTGAATCCTGAGGTCTCCTATGTTCAAAGTGTAAAAATTATCTTGCCTATTGGCTGAGAGAATAAATTCTTCCTTGGAATTGTGTACTACGCACTTATCATTTCTAAAATTCACAAGGTAACCTTCATCACATAATTGACTTATGCTAATGATGTTGTGCTTAAGACCCATAACAAATAAAACATTTGAAATCAAAGTTTTACCTAGAAGAACAATATTACTAATACTAACAATTTCTCCATGAGCATTATCTCTGAAAGTTACCTTTCCTCCTTTCATTTTGATAATCTTTTCAAAATAGATTTTGTTACCAGTCATGTGTCGGGGACATCCACTATCCATGTATCATGTATTCTTGTTGGTACTTCCTTTATCTTCCTGAAAACAAGAAAAGAATTAGACTTTCGGAATCCAAACATGCTTGGATCCGAGATTTCCAGACAACAAAATTTTGGGAACCCACACTTTCTTAGAAAAATAGGCTTTATGAAAACCTAGAGATTGGGTTTTATTTAAAGAATAATTCTTCGCCCAGTGACCACCACATTGACACTTGGTACAAAATGCGGAACTTTTTGGAACAAAGTAATTGTTACAAAAAATTTGTTTATCATGGGTATAACCAAATCCGAATTTGTTTCTCAAAGGTCGTATTTGAGAATACATTTTATCAAAATTTTATTTACCATGGGTAAAGTTTGATAAACACTTATTTAAGGAAAAAATTTCGGACATGAGTTTTATAACAAAGTTTTTATCTTCAAAATCATTAGATTTAGAACTAGAGCTAGGCTTGAAGAAACTTTTTTTAGAAATTAATTTTTCTAATTCTTTAGGAAGTTTGTTCTTCTCAGAACTTACTTCCTCAAGATTCTTTGAAATATTTAAGAAATCAACATTTTCCTATCTAGATCTTTAGAAAGATCTGATATTTCTTTTGTAAGAATAGAATTCCTTGAGTTTTCCTTATCAAGTTTTTCTATTGAGTTTAGAATTCTCAATCTCTAGAATTTCAGCAAACCTAGAAACTTCTTCATAGGTAGGTGAAGTATTTTCTTCATCAGAAGAGGATTCTTCATCTGAAGAGTTATAATACATACTATCCTTAGAATTTAAAGAAACATTAATCAATGATTTGTCATTTTGTACCATAGCCATAAAACAATGATTGTTAATGGGTAATATGGCTATAAGACCATGATTTTTCTATCCCGAAGATTCATAATCAGAAGATTCATCTGAAGAGTCACCACCACTGGCACTCTAGGTGTCATTTTCTTTCAGAACATTCTTAGATTTGGTCTTGTAATACTTCTTTCTATTTATCTTAGAATACCTTTCAATCCTGTAATTCTTTTTGAGCAAAGGGAAATCTGGTCTAATATGTCCAACTCTATTTCATTCGTAACAAGTGACTTCTCCATTTTTCCTACCTTTCATTTACTTTTTCTTATATTTTAATTGGAAATTTATCTGGACATCTATCTTGTTCATTCTTCGAGAAAGATTTGCTAAATCAATTTCCGAGATTTCACTTTCACTAGAATCTGATTGAATAAACACCTTCTTAGATTTGTATCTAGTTACTCACTACTAGAAAAAACCGGCTATACCCACTGTTCAAAACCATGGGTATAGCCCCCAAAACCGTGGGTATAGGCTATACCCACGGTTCTGAGAACCATGCGACTGAATGGCGTCAGGATAGGGGTCTTGACCTATACCCACGGTTTGGTTTAACCGTGGGTATAGGTGTGTGTACACATGGCACACATCATACCCCACGGTTCTTAAACCGTGGGAATACATTTAAATTCAAAAAATCCTGCATGGATTGGGGATCGAACCCAGGTCTGTGCTGGGGGATGTAGCGCACTGCCCAACTGAGCCAAGTTTCGTTTTACTATATATGCTAACACATTATTTAATATATTAAAATAGACACGATAAATTAATACATATGTGGAACGAATAAAAATCCCATGTGGTGGGATTCGAAGACAGGATCTATTACCGAGAGACCAAGGGCGCTAACCAACAGGACTAATTGAATTTTCTTATTTCATTATTGAATCTGTTATTATATATTGATAATTATAATATATTATTAAAAATGATTTTCTGGTGATTTGATCAGGCAACTGCAGCAATATGAAGGAATTAATATACCAACCAATGTAGCTGAAGTTTCTGATAATATATTTATATCTTTATAAATATATTCAAACACAACGTGAAATTTTTTTATCCCGCCAATTTTTTCCCCATTTCCCGCCAAAATTTTTTCCCACTTTATCCCAGGAAAACTATACCCACGGTTTTACAAACCGTGGGTATAGGTCTTAAAAAAAATTATCCAATGCCCACATTTTTTCAAAACTGTGGGTATAGGTCTTCATAAAACATACACCTATACCCACGGTTTTGTAAAACCGTGGGTATAGGTTTTAAAGAAAAACAATACCCACGGTTTTGGGAAGAACCGTGGGTACAGGGTCCCATACTAGCCCTATACCCACGGTTTTTTCCAGAACCGTGGGTATAGACCCATTTTCCAGTAGTGACTTTTTTAGGAGTCTTAGCTTTCATATTATTTGATGTTGTTGCAAAAGCGACAGTACCATTCCCATTCTTCTTTTTTATGTTGTCAGCATCTCTCTTCATTCTTGTTTTATGTTGGAGAAGAGTTCCAAATAGCTCATCAAGAGAAATTTGAGTGACATTACTGTTCTCATCTATATCTGTTCTCTTTGATTGCCACTCATTGGGCATAATATCAATTATATTATCCACAAGGGCTTCATCATCTAACCCTTTTTCACCCATAGACTGTAAGCTATTGACTATAGTCATAAACCTCTATTGAAATTTACAGATTGGTTCTCCATAAGGAAAATTGAAACCATGGTATTCAGCTCTAAGCATAGCTCTCCTAGTTTCAATCACTTTAGAAGTGCCAAAGTGTCTAACCTATAAATTCTTCTATATTCAATTAGCTGCTTCACAAGAAGAAATTTGGAAATGTATATTTGTAGTCATTGACAATAGTAGAGTATTGTGTACCTTATAATTGATTTGATACTCTTTCTTTTCCTAGTTAGTGAATGTTTTAACTTCCTTATCAGGAATTTTATAATCACTAGTAAGCATAAAAAAATTATCCACTACAGTATTGATAAAAAAATTCTTCATTTGATCTCTCCAGTACTCATAGTTATTGCCATCAAAGATTGGTGGTATTGTATGGTTTATATTGTCAATATATCCAACATTTATTCCTACCATTCTTAAAACAAACCTTGCCAACCAAACTAGTTAGTAGAAAAATTTCGTAACCAAAAAGTTTGGAATGAAAATTTGGAATGATAAAGTTCAGAACAAAAAAGTTCGGAACGAAAAAGTTCAGAATGACAAATTTTGGGTCGACAAAGTAAAATTTCTAAGCAAGGATGAAGAACAAATAAAAATATGAGCAAGAAAAACCTAGACGTGAGTGTATGTATTTCTGATACCTCCTTTGATTCCAAATGTAGGATCAAAAAAATGATGTATATGCTCAATATACAAGGGGATGGGGTGAATTTTATACTTTAAAAATTCCTTTGGAACCTTCAAAGGTCGTTACAGATATCTATGTTTTCATTAGATAAGAAAATTTCTAAGTTTAAAAAAGTTAAACTAAGCAAATTTCACAACACCTCTAATCACCAACTAGAGAATTGGAACCAAGATTTACAATATAAAATTCTACCATAAAGCGTATAGAATCTAAACTAATTAGAGTACAAGTGTAAGGACATATAAGAAGGTTATACATTCCTTACAATACAATATGCAGTGGAAAAACAACTAGCAAAACTACAAGTAACAAGATATGAATCTTTTAACCCAAAGAGAAGGTTTTCCCAAAACCTTGGATAAAGGTCCCTTGATTTATACTTTAAAGCAAATCTGTCTTACCCACACCAGGATAAGCCCTCGATACGAAGATCAGAATCTATGTCTTGCTATCCCCGCAAGCCCTCAACTTCAAGGTAGTTAGAACCTCTGTCTTCCTCAGCAAGGAAGCCCTCGAACTTCAAGGTAGTCGGCACCTCTGTCTTCCTATCCCTGGAATTCCTCGAATGTAATCACCAACATTCGGAGTCGCACAAAGCAATCTGAACGATCAGTTCAGTACGCACAAGAAATGAAAATCTTCTCTCTCTAGAAATCAATTTAACAACGTGTGTTCTCTAGATCGATAGACTTCTTGTTGAGATCTTTCAAATGAGTTCCTATTTATAGGCAAACTTCCAACGGTCGACTCCCTCTTCCAACAGTCATATTTTCCATGAAATTTTGAGGGACCTGTACACGTATAACTCAACCAACGGTTAATTAGAAACAGAATAGACGAAATATTTTTAAAACAAACGTTGTATAACTGAATGCACGACATCGTTTTGAAATGAAGCATATATAAGTAAAAGCTAATCAATATTTCAGAGTGTAAGAAAGTCAAAAGTTCGGATTCTAACCAAAATGAAATTTAGATTCTATGTTAAGAAATGTTCGGATTCTATTTTATAGGAATTCGGAGTCTGGTTTCACCAGAGATCGGAATCTGAACTTGAAAAGTTTGGAGTCGAACTACTTAAGATTTCGAAGTCAAACATCATAAGATTTTGGAGTCGAACTGTTTAAGAGTTTGGAGTCAAACTGCTTAAGAGTTCGGAGTCGAACTGCTTAAGAGTTCGGAGTCAAACTACTTAAGAGTTCGGAGTCGAATTGCTTAAGAGTTCGGAGTCAAACTGCTTAAGAGTTCGGAGTCGAACTGGTTAAGAGTTCGTAGTTGAACTTCTTAAGAGTTCGGAGTCGAACTGCTTAAGAGTTCTGAGTCGAACTTCATAAGAGTTCGGAGTCGATCTGCTTAAGAGTTCAGAGTCAAACTTATGAATGTTTAGAGTCCAGAATTCAGATTGAAACTACATTACAGTTCACATCCAGAATTCGGATCCTAAAAACAGAATGCTCCAAATATTTACATTATATGGCTCTGGGATTTTTGGTATGAATCCGGTTTTTGTACTTAAGAAAATATGTCTATGTAAAAGAAAATCTAGGTTAGGGTAAATTTCCTTGAAGAAGTAAATTTTCCTTATGAAGGTAAAATTTATATTTCCTTAAGTATAAGGTGTTTGTGATTTTCAAAACAAGAAGGAATGGAAAAGTAATAAGGAAAACATTATTGACTCAACAAAAAATATATCCGACGGAAAGTCACTATCACCGCTTTATGCCCGAACGACGTCCTGTGATCCCGAGCCTCGACCATGTAAACAGTCGGGCGCACCGCACCATTGCGATCCCCTTGGTAAAACATGTCAAAAGGACTACTCACTTGAGTGGAACGGATGTCTGGAGAAATAGATGAATTCCGACGCACCTCTCACGAGCAGTGCTACGTGGGACCCGCTTCTCGGTCCCAAAACACAATGAACAGATCATGCCGTTGTGATCCTCTCGAAATAGTACACAAGATAGACTATTCAATTGTCCAAAATGCACACCTGGTGATAAAGCTGGAAAAACACCGTCAACTCCCAAAACGTCCCTCGTGGGGACCACACCATCATGCAGAATTAAAGTGGACAGACTGCACCAATGCAATTCCCTCGAAAAAACACCCAGAAAAGACTACTCGCACGCCCCAAACGAACGTCTGGTGAAAAAGTTACAAAAAGCCTCGTACAGCTCGAAAGACGGGCCATAGGGCCCATGCCTCAACTCCGGTTTCAATGCCCAAAACCACACTGTAAAACTCCACCATGACACCAGGGTCCCAACTCCACTGACGGCACTCAAAACGGACGTCAGACATGTCTGCGCCGCTCAAAACACGAACCCCGAAAAAACGTCAAACATCTTAAAGTCGTGTCGCGCCTCCGAGGCCCCTATTTGGGAGATAAAAACCCCTGAAACCATCTCAAAATGCATGGATTAACTCAAGGAACGTGTCCCCACTGAGCCAGTCCGCCTGTTTCCCCATGGGACCCGTGAAGCGTGGGTCCCTTGTCTGCTGGCCAGGGTCACAAAGACCCCGGGTCTTCTTCCCGCGACGACCGGCTGAATCCTGTCCTCCTCCTCCGTGCTCCGCGCCCTGCTGGCGCCTGCAGCCGACGAACGCCACGCCCCCAGCTGCTCCGCCTTAGCCAGCCACCCACCGAAGCCCGCAATGCCGCCGCCGACTGGAAGATCCACACCACCGCCAAGCCCTTATCGCTGTAGTTGGAGCTCACCGAAAAAAAAATGAATCCCGCCAGAAACATCAAAAACCCGCAAACATCAATGACCTACTGCGGCCTCCTCCGAACATGGATTTCAAATCCGAAACAAGAGATGGAAAGATCAGAATTTTTAATACGCGACCATGGTCTTTTATTTCAGACTCAACAACAATTAAATGGTAAAATTCAACTTGAAAGTAGAGTTCGGAAATGAAAATGAAAAACTGAAAACTCCTACTAGTTTGGGCTTCGCCCGACGCTTCACGGAGGGTCCACCACCACGCCTCTACCTTTCCGGATGGCAGGAGGCAAGGAGGAGCTTGAGGGGTTTCCTTGATGGTTCTTCTGCTAGGGTAGATCAAGGGGAAAAGAGGGTAGGTGGGTGAGGTTTTAAATAAGAAAAACATAATTAAAATTTTAATTATGTTAAACCCCTGATTTAACCCACAAACGAAAACTTTGATGGGGTTGATGTTAAGACTCTCCAAGGGTAAACACCACCTCCCAAGCACAACAGAGGTCTCTTAATTTTAATCCGAGGTCCCATTCAAAAGTAATAAAATTTAACGTCTGCCGCCCCTAAATTAAGAGAACACCCCTGGGGCTATTTTTCACAGACGGGCCACGCCCACGAAAGTTACACCCCTCCTAGGGTAAACGACATGATCCAAAATCAACTGTGCCCTCAGTTTTCCAATCCGATCCACCATTTAAGAGATACATTAGTCAATCCGTCAAACAAATAAATTAATTACTTAATTTATCCGTTCCACGCTCCAAAAGCGAGCAAGGGGTCCAAACGTCCCGTGCCGACATGATTTATGTTGTTCCTAGTGTAAACAGCCCATTCTGGACCCATCCATACACTCAGATCTCTAATCCGAAACACCGTTTAGGATTTATCCCATTTATTTGGCGTTTCCAGTGTGAACACACTGAAAATTTAATTTTGGCCACACCTGGGCTCTAAATCGCACGCCCCCTGAAGGCGCAGCTCTGGAATAATATCAAGAATATTCCAAAGTATTTCGCAAAAAAAAAACCGGGTTCTTACATCATTCCTTCCTTCTGAATTTTCGTCCTCAAAAAGAAAAGTAGGGAACAACTCAGGGCACTAAGCCCACACCTGGCTCTTCCGTACCCAGAAGAACTCTTGCATAGTCCCGCGTCACCGCACACAGACCAAAGGGTTCAAACTGTTCACGCGAGGTCTGCCCTCACCGATGTTATGCATAGAAGCACACACACTTATTCTCAGGTGAGTCACGTGGGAAATTCCATGAACCTAAATCAGCCTTTGGGGTTAGGGAAAGGCAGTAGGGAACCTCGCCATAACTTTTCATGGTCTCAAATGGCCCGAAGGATCCTAGGGGTAGCTCAACTCCCCGACCAAACCCTTACGTTGCACGCCATGACTGGAATCACTGCCCGCACCGGGAACAAGGCCCGGTGATTCCCTCCTTCAGAATATCCATATGGTGGAACACCCATGGATATCTGGTCGTCCAAGGATTCACAGTCAATTCCTCTCAACCAAGACTCTCTTACACGCCTGGAAGTGAAGGAGTCAACACCATCGACATAGGAAAAGGTCCTACGCCTTTTTACGTTTCCAACACAGGGTTACACCGACGTCCTGTGCCACCCTGGTAACAACTCAAAAAAGATAAGGGAGAAAAGAATTTCACAGGTAGAGTCTAACAATTCTACTACAAAAAGTAGAAGAGCTGTAGAGCGTATCTCTTATCACGTCTTGCTCTGCAGGATCATACACACCCAATGCTCGCAGCTATCCGCGGTCCCAACTACCATCTCCCAGAGCCTGACGTGGAACGCCTAGTGGGGATGGGAAGACTTCGTAAAGCTTTCCCCCACTACCAGCTCCTCCCACTCCTCTACTAGCACCACCTCTCGGGGTGCTACTCCGATCACGGCGCTGCCTCTGTCGTGGTGGCGCACCTCCTGCCTGCTTGAAGCTCTCCGCATACCTAGTCGGGCAGTCCCGTGCCAGGTGACGTCGCCCATCACAAGCATAGCACCAAATCTATTCAGGTTGTACTGGTTCCCTCCGACGCCACTGTGTTGTGCGACCATTCCCCTGAGTCTGGTTGTCGTAAATCCACCTACGTCGAGGTTCTTCTTGCCGATGCTCGCTAGTTGTGGAAGACGTCTCAGATCCAACGTTCCTGCTGCCACCACCCACTCTAGAACGTGACAGGAAGCTCTCTATCACCAACACCTTCCCTAGCACCCCGGCATATGTGGAAATGCACATGGGTACTATGACAACACAAATCTCTCGGCGGAGACCCTGATTAAACTTTCGTACATGGCTGTTGTCTTCATGGACCAGGACCGGGTAAAAGCATGCATGGTCTGCGAAATTAGCTGCGTAATCGGACACCATCATCCGTCCCTTCTGAAACTGCAGGAGCTCCTGAATCCGAACGGAGCACAAGAAGGAGGGGAATAACTTCTCATGGAACAACAGCTAAAAGTCTCCCCATGATAGCGACGACTCGTCAAGAAACTGAGTCACCAGACTCCACCAATGCCAAGATGCTCCACGAAAAAGGTTGGCTGCCAAAGACACTCTCTGATCTGTTGGTGTATGCACAAGCCTGAAAAGGAAAACCACTGTCTCTAACCAAACCTCTACTGCCTGAGGGTCTGGCACACCACTGAAACTCAGCGGTCCCTGCCACTGAAACTCATGGTGCGCGCTCAACCTACGCTCAAGCCTTGTCTTCTCTACTGAAGCTATCTGCTGCTCAATTGGTGGGGGTGCTACTACCAACCCACTCAGAGAAAGGGGCTCACCTGATGGGTCTTAGAATGTTTCCTCGTAGCTCCCAGGGTCGTCGTCATGAACCAAAGCTGGTATTCTGGCTTGCTGGCTTCATGGAGACATCCTAAATATTATCAAGGAGTGTCGCGGTCACATGAGCATATATGCATATGTAACTGTAACAACAATGGGGAGCTGACTCAAGAAGGACAATCAAATACTCAATCACATGTGATGCACAAACCAATTTTCCCTGAAAAAGTTTCTCAGCATGTCGGGTCGACAAGAGGGTTATCAGGGTCCTGGTGAATGGATATGTCAGCTGCCACACCATCACTGGACTCCCTACTCTGAGAGCCGCTCTCGAGACATGTTGACACCATTTCCCAAAATCCCAACCAATTCCTTTTTAGAGACATCTTAAAAAAATCCCTAGGAATGAACCACCTCTGATACCACTTTGTCACGACCTGACCATACCCGGGCTCAAGCCGCAACTACCTCAAGCCCCCCTCCATAGGCCAGCAGATGGCGACCAGTGCCAAAGGCACAACAACTCAGGGAGGCCTTAACCTATGTACCTGTACACACACACTCAACACAACCAATTCAAAAGTGCAGAGTAAAAGAAAATACAAGTAAAGTAAAGGGAAACTGCTATAAATAAACCAAAAAGTGCATCTACCTCTAAATAGTATAAAGAAAGTGCTGAGGTAAACTGAAAAGAAAATGGGCAAAACACGTGCCCAAATAGAAAAGTGCCAAAACACAGAAACATGTGAACAAAAGTAAACAGTTGGAAGGGTAACCAACCTGGAACCTGACTCCGACCACTGCATGCGGTCCAAGCTCCTGAACTCCTAAGCTCCACTGAAGTCACGACCAACATGTCTGTCGTCTGCAAGGTCACACCAAGTGCGGGCGAAGCCCAAGAATGGGTGAGTATAAAAATACTTAGTAGGATACCCCGAAGGCTCAAGGGAGCAACAAAGGAGGTACGGAAGGGTGGGTAGTAGATCGAATAGGGTAAAGTAAAGGAGTACAATAAGGAGTGCAGTAAAGAGTACAGTAAAGATTCCAGCTTAACCCAACAAGGGGAATGAAGGTAGACTCATCCAGACACAAGGAGATGGAAACAGTGAGAAGATGAACTTCCCATCGTGTCCTTTCTACCTAATGTAGGATAGTAGACTCTTCTAACCATGAGAAGCTAGACACGGAAAGCATGTGGCATACCCCGCACGTATTCTCCTCTCCTAGAAGGATAGTTACCAAACCCAAGAAGTGGGTACTGGAACAAGGTATATACATATCCTTATGCTCAATTAAGAAGCCCGAACAAGGATGTAAGGGGATCTCCATCTTGTAGCTCATCCCAAGAATGTGAGTAGCCAACAGTCCCAGAAGTAAACACCATCGATGCCCAGTATCCCGCACGTCTGCCCCGAACTGCAAGTCAAGGGCTTGAATCACCGCACCTCGAATCTATTCGATTTTGGTGGCACTGACTTTCCTGCATGGTTTTAGGTCATGTCACAAGGATGTGTCTCGGTGGGGAAAGCACCTCTCATACTTGAGAGTTCTGGGTGAACGTCAAACCACACCTCATAAATAACCCGCAATCGAGAGGTCTCCTCAAATTCGGCATGCGACCCCCTGCTCAGCCCCGCTGGAGGGTAATCCTTGGAATTCGACAGGTTCCCACTATAGGGAGACCCGAAAAGAGTCGATGGGTGCCACACTGCCCAGTCCACTAATAGGGTAATCCACTGGAGGGCGACCCGACTAAATTTGTCGACGAGTCCCAATGACCAGTCCTGTAAAAGGGTACTCCACTGGAGGGAGGCTCAGAACCATCATCAGGGACCACTTCCCAGCCTAGGTGGAGGTAAATATAGCATCGGGGACCACTGCTCAACCACACTGAAGGTAAGCCCAGCATCGGGGACCACTACCCAGCACCGCTAGAGGTAAACCCGAAACTACTCTGGACATCCTTACTGGATGGTACTGCTCGGTGAACATAGTTGTACAGGACATCCTTGTTATATGGTAACCCATTGGCCATCCCTGCTGGATCGTAAAACTAGAGAACCCTCCTCAAAACATCCTTAGCCCTGCTGGTAACAACCTCAGCCCTGCTGGAAACAACCTCAGCCCTGTTGGAAACAACCTCAGCCCTGCTGGAAACAACCTCAGCCCTGCTGGAAACAACCTCAGCCCTGCTGGAAACAACCTCAGCCCTGCTGAAAACAACCTCCTGGGTAGAGGATTGGTTCCCGCATAAAGTGTTGATCACACCGATTCCACAAGAACTCTACCAGGGAACACGAAGGAACTGGATAAACTCCCCAGCCTCTCAAGCCGATCATTCTCCAAACTGCTGAGTCACTGTCGAAGTGGACCGAGTCAACTCATCCCAAAAATTGGGGAAAACACCCACACTGTATGAACACCCATAGTCGTAAACAGTTCCGTAGTCCGATGAAAGGGGCACGGTATTGAAACCCCTCACCACTGAAGAAACCGAGCAACCAAACCATCTCGGTCGGCCAAACGAGAACAGAACCAGGGGAAAACTCAACCATGCTGGTCAACAAATGAGAACCAAACGAGGGGAAAAATCAACCCTGCTGCTCAGAAAATGAGAATAGAGGAACCCTATACATCGCGAGAGGTCAAGGTATGTAAAGCAGAACATGACACGCACATGGGGCCCACACGATGTGTGGCCCCAAGTCAACCCCAACCGAAGGCACAAACGTTCTCTGGTACAAACAACCACATGTACCTCCAAGTGTTCCTGTATAGTCCTAGAGTATACCAGGTTCCCGCCCAAAGGCTATCGTGCACATGACACCGAATGTCAATGTGAAGGCGTAACCTAAAAACTCCAACTTTCCACCTCACCAGCCCATGCACGGCCAACTATATATCTTTAAACATTACGTCACTCTCCCAAGAGTGAACTCGATCACACGCCAAGGGTTCTCTTCAAACACCAAAGGAAGAACCTCCATCGGTACACCTTTCGTGCTTTCAAATTTAATAAGATTTCATAAGAGGATCCGCTCGCCTGAATATATTACACCACTGTAATCCTCGTGGGAAAACATGCGAGATCGACTAATTAATCACCTCAAAAGGATATCAGACAGAAATGTCACCAAAACCGCTTTATAGCCGACTGACGTCCTGTGATCCCGAGCCTCGGCCCCGAAAACAGTCGTGCGCACTGCACGATTGCGATCCTCTGAGGAAAAAAAAGTCAAAAGAACTACTCACTTGAGTGGAACGGATGTCCGGAGAAAAATATGCATTCATGCGCACCGCACACGAGCGGTGCTACGTGGGACCCACATCCCGATGGCGAAACACAACAAATAGATCGCGTCGTTGTGATCCTCTCGAAAATGTACACAAGATGGACTATTCACTTGTCCAAAATGGACACCTGGTTATAAAGCTAGAAAAACATCGTCAACTACCAAAACGACTCTCGTGGGGCCCGCACCATCGTGCAGAATTAAAGCAGGTAGACTGTGCCGATACAATGCCCTCGGAGAAACACCCAGAAAAGACTACTTTCACACACCGAACGGGCGTCCGGTGAAAAAGTTACAAAAAGTTGTGTACAGCTCGAAAGACGGTTTTTGGGACTAATGCCTCAACTCCGGTTTCGATAATCGAAACAACACTGGAAAACTCCGCCTTGACGCCATGGTCCCAACACCACTAACGACTCTCAAAACGGACGTCAGACTCATCTGCGCCGCTCAAAACATGGACCCTAGAAAAATGTCAGACAACTTAAAGTTGTGTCATGCCTCCAAGGCCCCCGTTTCGGGAGTTGAAACCCTCGCAACCATCTCAAAATTCTCGACATAACTCAAGTAACGCGTCACCGCTGATGGCACGCAAATACGACACTTAAGATGCCTTTTAGAGGCGAATTAAATTTTATCGGACCGATAGGGGGTGGGCCGGGCTGGTCCGGCTGTTTCCCCATGGGACCCGCGAAGTGCAGGTCCCTTGTCTGCTGGCTGGGGTCAAGAAGACCCCGGTTCTTCATCCCACGACGACCGGCCGAAGCCGGTCCTCCTCCTCTGTGCTCCGCGCCCTTCTGTCGCCTACAGCCGACGACCGCCGCACCCCAGCTCCCCCAGCTGCTCCGCCTTAGCCAACCGCCCGCCAAAGCCCGCAATGATGCCGCTACCTAGAAGACCCGCGCCGCCACCGAAGCCCCTACCGCCACCACTGTAGCTCGCCGGGAAAAAAAGATACCCGCCAGAAACATAAAAAACCCGCAAACTTCGACGAGCCGTTGTAGCCTCCTCCGAACTCGGATTTCACATCCGAAACAAGCGTCAGATAGAGAAGAATTTATACTACATGACCATTGGATTTGATTACAGAATAGAGAGCAATTAAATGCTAAAATTAAATTTGAAAGTATAGTTTAGAAATAAAAAAGAAAAATTGATAACTCCTACTTTGTTGGGCTTCACCCGTCGCTTCACGGAGGGTCCGCCATCGCGCCGCTACCTTGCCGGTGGGAGGAGGAGAGGAGGATCTTTAGGGGGTTTCCTTGAGGGTTCTTCCGCCAGGGTAGATCAAGGAGAAAAGAGGGGGCGGTAAGGGTTTAAATAAGAAAAACTTAATTAAAATTGTAATTATGTTAAACCCCCGATTTAACCCGCAACCAAAACCTTTGACGGGGTTGAGGATAAGCCTCCCCTAGGGTAAGAACAACATCCTGAGCAGAATGTCGATATCATAATTTTAATCCGAGGCCCCATTCAAAAGTTATAAAATTTAACGTCTGCAGCTGCTAAATTACGAAAACGCCCGTGGGGCTATTTTTCACCGACGGGTCGCGCCCGTGAAAGTTACACCCCTCCAAGGGTAAACGGCATGCTACGAACTCAACAGTGCCCTCAGTTTTCCAATTCAAGCTACCGTTTAATAGATACTTGAGTTGAGACATTAAAAAAATAAATTAATTATTTAATTTATTCGTTCCACGCTCCGAAAGCGAGCAACAGGTCCAAATGTCCCGCATTGACATGCTTTATATCGTTCCTAGAGTAAACACCCGATTATGGATCCATCCATACACTCAGATATATAATCTGAAACACCGTTTAAGATTTATCCCATTTATTTGGTGTTTCCATTGTGAACGCACTGAAAATTTAATTCCGACCACACCGGGGCTCGGAATCGCACGCCGCCTGAAGGCGCTGCTCTGGAATAATATCAACAATATTTCAAAGTCTTTCACAGCCAAACCTGGGTTCTTACACTAAATATTGATTATATCATGGTTGTATGTACAAGTAAATTTGTAATAGAATATGAAATTTTTAAACACAATCAATAAATATTCCTGATAGAAAATAGGTGACAAGGTCATCTCTACATACGAGTATATGAATAGTATCATTATGTACTAAAGGGAAGATATATTGTAAGGAAACATAATAAAAATTAAATAAAAAAATTTAAAACAAAATACATGAGTTTTTAGAGATAAAATATATAGTTTTCATGAAAATAGTTATTGTGGAATTTACAATTTTGATTTCAATGTGATGTTAGAAGAGAAAATAATACATTTATTCCCAAATTCTATAAAATCTCTTAAATATCATATATAATAAATATAACCATTTTATTCGATCATTTCATAAAATTATTAATATCTATTTGATTTCATACTATTCAATTATAACCACTTGTCACACATATAACAGTTGGTTATTGTTTATTTTCACCATCAGATGTAAATAATTTCAATTATTTCGTACAGTTTTTCTAATAGTAATGTCGATACTCATGATAAGATGAAATATTTAATATTTATAGATTATTCATGGTATAAGATTCAATTTAATTCAATTATTATGTTATTACAACATTCATTTTATGTAATGTATGAGTATGGATCATAGTAATGGAATCCTTATAGATTATGTCACCAGTATTTTACTGATACAAAAGTAGTTACATTATAATTACAATTCACATTATTGTAACCATTGGTGAACCATATCTATAACATAAATTAAACATTAATATCATATATTACCAATATTAATGTATTTATTGTCTTTCATGTTTGCGACAATAGAGATAGTATAGAATGGTTCAGGCAGCTTGTTGAAACAGTGCAAAAACAATATGATATACAATGGAATGGGTAGGTGTGTTAAGTTATATTACAATAAGATAATTTTTATACTAGTACATTTTTTAAAAAATTTATTACATTAATATATGATATTTATAAATTATAGGTAATAAAATGTAATTATAAAATCTAGTCGTAATCTAAATAATTATATGGATTCACTCCATCTCATAATGTTATCTTTTTGATTAAAGGACTAAAGCATCCCTCTTTAAACCAATGGTTGAAAATAATATATTAGATATTTAGTTATTGTAATTTCATAAAGGATTGAAAAATATAACAAGTGGAAAATTTTAGTTTTTGAGGGGTATAATAGGGGCACTTTTATTAGTGAATTTTGTGTTGAATTTTTGAAAAACCCTTTTTTATATGGTGTAAGTTTTTCATTTTTATAGAGTGAGGATTAAAAGTTATGAGATATTGGATATAGGTCATGCATAAATTTTTACACAATATTTTGATATTTTCATAGCAATATTATAATCATTTTCTTTACGGACACATCCTTAAGAATTACATAATCTTGATGTATAATTAATAATTAATTTATATATATTTGAGGATATTTTTTGGTTTAGTGTTTTAGATAACCAGGCCATAAATCATACATAAAAGGATCATAAAATGAAAAGTGGACATTTCACTTTAGTGTCTATTTTATCATAATATAAACCTTTTATCATAAATCCTGATTTCTTTTCATGGAAAATATACACAACTTTTAACTGTGACTCTTCTTATCCCTTACCCTTCCATAAATCCACTGATTTTATTTTAAAAACAAGGGATTAACATAACATATCAGTAAAGGATATAAAAAATAAAGGAAACTGTTATTTGAATAAAAAATGAAAGCCCATCAGAAATTTAAATTTACATAAATGTTCTTTGAGAGAATGAAATATAATATTTTCACATGTGAGACAAACATAGGTTTTATCAAAGAAATACTTTTAAACCCATTGAAATAAATTGGAAACCCTTCTTGGTAACTTAATATATCACATTCATGAACTGTTTTAAACTATTGTAACAAGTAACTAGTTCCAAGTTAAATCAATAGGAAAAATCCTTTGGTAACTTTCTCTTTATATCCTATTTAGATAAGTAAAATTACGTAATGCATTGGAGTGATATCTTTTTACAATTATCATATAATCGATAACATTCTTATCCAATACTATCTGGGTGACCTCATTGTATATTCTATTACGAGCTCACTCAATGCTATCCGGGATTCTCCATCGTATAAGCTATAACGAGTTCACCTAACACCATCTAGGCTTCCCCATCATATAATTATCAAATATAATATCACAAATAAAACATTTTTATGATTTAATTTTTCAAACATTTTTTTAATAAAAGTTTTAAACTCGTAAAAAAATCACGTTTGGATCTCAAAATACTGTTTCCTTTTAAAAACATATTTCTTTATAAAAATACATTTTTCTTTTGAAAATAAAAATTCAATATTAAAATACGCAAAAAAATGAAAATGGTTTGTCATATAAGGAAACTTGAAATATTTTTATAAGAAGATATAAATGAAATAATGGTGATGATGGTGGAAAATTCCTTGTCACCACGTATGTTATGAATTCGTTTTTTCATTTCTCAAAATGATCAATATAAAATACATAAAATGATTCCTTTCTAAAACCATTGAAAATAAATTAAAGTGAGGAATAAAATAAAATTTAAAATTTTTTTATGACCTTATGAAAACATTAATAAAATCATTTTAAAAAATGGATATAAGAGAGAAAGAGATAAAATAAAAACATTGGAAGAGATGTTTTCCCAAGAAAAGTCCCTTACAACTTTTGAAACACTAGAATCACAAAACCCATTAACAAATTATATTTAAAAAATTATATTTCATTAAAATGTTGAAATTAATGTTATATCATGTCACGTAAGCTGTATAGACACATTATAAAATAATATAACTTCATGGAATCAAAAAATTCCTTAAAATAGAAATTGTGATGATGTCCCTTACCTTGAGTATGAAGTCTCATTCGTGAATTTATATTTTTGAGTAACAATATTATTTTAATTATTTACTATCTTAATAACCATTATAATTCTTTTATTACATTTATTTCACCTATTACCATGTTAAATTAAATTACTTAATCAATTATGTTTATGTTGGGGGGTATTTACCATTTAATTTTATGTGTCGAAAATGAATTTGGTAGGTTGCATATGGTCAAAGGGATCAATATTTAAACAAATAAAAAAATAATCTCGACATAATTATCATATTTAAACATTAATTTTTCTTTGAGAAATAATCATGAAATAGGGTTATGAAAAATGAACTAACATTATAATCATGGAGACGGTAGGCCATACGTACGCATGAGTAACATTTTAAATTTTCAATGATAATTATGGGAAGAAGGTAAGTAATATTTTAACATTTCATAATTATAATTATATCATAAATATCATAATATTTAATTTTATATACTTTTATAGGTCATTATTGTGCACTGGTGTGGTAAACATTTATAACATCATTTTGAGAAGGCATTATTCCACATGTCCACGAGCGATGCTATAACTGTTTATGAGTGTAAATGTAAGAACTAAAATGATATATTATACTTATTTAATGATAAATATGTCATTAATATCATACATATACAATTTACATAACATATATTCATTATATTTACACTTATTACATTCCATGTAATGTCTTAGTGAAAACAAATCCGGCCACATTGAGAGGTGGTAGCCTACCACACACACAAGCATGGTGAATGGTGGATTTTTATAAATGAGGCGAGTGGCACACTTGTATGTTTTTTTGAATGATTGAATTCCAACCACATTTCGTTATGTCACCAAGAACCAATAACGGTCCATTATTGAGTATATAAAGGATAATTTTTGAATATTTCTATATAATGAGAGTTTGATATGTTTCTAGGTCATTTGTCTGCTTATTTTTAATGTTTAGTCCCTTAGTAAACATGTTTTTACCATAATCTATTTGATTTATTTTTATCAATTTTTACAAATTATTATGGTAAATATATAAGTTTTCTATATTATAAAATATAAATTATTATTATTATATGTTTTTAATCTATTTTTCACATTAAATTCAATTAAATGGAATATTTTATTATAATAATAATATCTTAGATGCGGTGAGAAAATAGGATTTCAAGAAAAGTATATTTTTTAAAAAGAAGCATTATACTAACTCAATGACCAAAAAGAATCATTCCATGAAACTAAAATAATACTTAATAATATATAATCTATAAATTTAATTTAAAAAAAATTCTATATTAGTGAATTTTTAATTAGTTAAAAATTTGAAAAATTATGAATTTTAAAAAAGTTTTTTGAAAACCGCATTTTTAAACACAAAAAATATACTAAAAATCAATAGAGAGCTATTTGAATCAAGATTAAGTGGATTAAATATATCTAAATATTACATAAGTTTCATAAAACCATATTTAAAACTTATTGGTATCTTTAATTTACTAAATATATTAAAAATAAAATAATATACAACTGTCGATATTTTAAACTATTCATTGAGAAAAAAATATATTCCAAAAAGAATACCTAAAATTTCACCCATAATAAATAATGATATGGTCATTTTATAAATTTTATTTATTTTATAATATTAAATTAATTTTTTTAAAATTAATTTTTTAATAATACTTTATATGAAAAGAGATTAATTAAACTATTTCCTTTTTGATTTAAAATGTAGTTATTATTTGTATAACTAATATAACAATATAATTCATATTAATAATTATGAAAATTATTTATTATATGATTAACTGTGTTGTTATATCCTTCAACCCATTTATAAATTGTGTCCTTGCAATTTTATTCACTGTTTTAATAAATGGGGATATCTTTCCCTTATAGTATTTTGACATTTCAATGTTACCTATTCAAACATATGGTCAATTAAAAACATCAACCAGGTGAATCACCTTATTCTAAAACAATCACTCCCTATTTTTAGTAATATTATTAGTATATTCTGTATAATAAAGGTAATATTCAAACTGAAGTACATATGGGATCCAAAGATGAGTTGAATTAGGCACATATTTCCATAACATTGAAATATGAAACACATTATGTACCAGATATAAAATAATGGGAAAAGACACATGGTAGGTAAATAATACAAATTTATCGTGAATTCTATTTGGTATAATTAATTTTGGACTTAGATTTCACTTTTTCCCAAATTTCCTCAAAATATTCCATTTGGAAACATTGAGAAATGCTTGATCACCTACCTCGAAAGAAAAATATTTCCACAGGTTATCCACATAATATTTCTTCTTACTCTATGTTGTCATCATTTTTACTAAATCAACTAAAATTTCTCTACCATTTACTCTATTGACTATAGTCTCATCAACTCTATTTCTCCTGATTCATTCCAAAATATGGTGTTTGACACCTCTTTCTATATCATGCCTCAAATGTTTTAATCAGTATACTGGAATGAGAAATAATATTATTGGAAAACTCAACCAAAGAAATATATTTCTTGAGGATTCCCCAGAAATCCATAATATATAAACTAAGTATATCATCCTTGTTAAAAAATTTCTACTCATACTATTCATTGGATTGGTGATAAAAATATGTAGTGAAATATGATTTACTACCTAATCACTTCTGAAGCACTTTCCAATAATTTAATGTGAACCTAGGATCAGGGTCCGATGAGAATGACGGTGGCACTCAATGAAACCTTACAATCTGAATTAAATAATGTACAAAAACTGACATATAAACATTCAATCTCAAATGGTAAAGAAATGTGTTGACTTAGTTAATTGATCAATAATAACCCAAATCACATTATTTCCTTGAGATATATTTTTCATCCTACTACAAAATACATTGATATATTTTCCCATTATAGCTGTGGAATTGGAAAATTTTGAAACACCCCCTTTAGAAATTATCATTGTCATGTAACATTATGAAATGTAACGCACCTTGTGGTCAATCAAAGAATATCTCTTTTTATTCCATCTCATCAGTTATACTTTTAGAGGCCTATGTACATATTAGTTCTTCTTGAATAAATGGAAAACATATAACCACAAGATTAATTTAAAAACTATTTCCTCAATTTTGAATCACAAGGGGAACCTAATATTATAAAAAATCCTAAAAAAAATCTTAATAAACCATAAAATATAGTAGATTAACCTTCGTATTAGATTCAATATTTTTGAGAAATTATTAATCCTCATTTCGAGCATGCTAAAATTTTTCTAAAAGGTCCACTACACTGAAACCCCAAACACAATAGAGGATGTATCTACATCCACAACTTCTAGGAGAAAATATGTCAAATCATTACCCAAAGTTTCACATTTAAAACATAACTTGGTTAATGTAGAATTATGTTTTCAACCCAATGCAGTGTCTATATTCTTTTACTTTTCTAGGATGATAATGAATGATACATTCATAATCCTTGATCAGTTCTAGCCACCTTCTTTGTCTCATGATCAATTATTTTTGAGTGAAAATATATATCAAATCTCTATTAGCATAATATATTTCATACATTAATCCATAAAAATGATGCCTCCAAATTATTAAATCAAAAATCACATCAACTAATTTTAATTCATATGTAGGTAAATTATACTCATGAGGATTCATCCACTGTGAAGCATAATAAATTAACATATCATTATGAATTATGACCCAAACAAGTACTTTCATTAAAGAATGAAATTACATGACCTATTCACCATTTCTAGAGGCCAGGTCTAAACAGAGACAATCAAAAATCTTATTTTTAGTTCCTAAAAAAATCATCAAATTATTTTATCTATATAAATTTATCTCGTTTTCCAGTTAATTTAGTCAGTGGTACCAATAACCTAGAAGAGTTTTTAATAAACCACTATTTATAACCCACTAATCCAAAAATACTATGGATATACATTATATTTTTTGTAATTTGATATTCCACATCATGTTCTATTTTATAAAGGTTAACTATTATACTATATTTATTAATTATACACCCATGGGAAAAAATTGAAATTAAAATTCACACATTCTAAATTCCACGTACACATTCTTTTTTTGAAGTTTATAAAACAACCATTAGGTGTATTTCTTAGTGCTCCATAATTTTAAAATATAGAAAACTTTCATCAATAAAAATAAACATAAACATGTCCAATAACTCCTGAAGAAATCAATTCATAAGGTCCATAAATATAGTAGGTTATTAAGACAGTCCAATTGAGATAAATACAAACTCATAGTTCCCATATATAGCCTAAAATGAAACCGATGGAATTTATAATTGCTTCCCTTTAAAATGATTATACCCTGACCTTAGGTCATACATCAAAAAATACTGATCTCTCATGATATAATTAAACAAATCATCGATATGAGGTAAAGGGTAATTATTCTTAAAATGAATGTCATTACAATCCCTCGAGTAAATATAAATTCTAATATAACCATCATTATTTTAGAAAAATAAAATATGAGCACCACATGGAGAATTTATATCTCTGATGAAACATTTATCTAATGACTCATATAATTTTTTTTCAATTTTACATTTTCAGGATTATCCATTAGTGTAGGGGGTTTAAAAATTAGGTTAACATCATGTATTAGTTAAAAACAATATAAACAATCAAATTCAGAATAACAATTGTTATGTCATCTGGAAAAAATAAATGTATTCATTTTATACTATAAAATAAGAAATATGAATAGGTTAATTATTTTCAATGATGTGAGATAAGTAATAATCAGTTCCACCTCTAATCAATTTCTGAACATCGTGGTAAGTTATCAATCTAATAAAATCATTGAATATAACATTATTAGCATATAAATCTGTCATAGAATGATATAAAAGTATACTAAAGAATGTTCAACAAGATTTTAAGGAAACTCCATCCGATTAATAATAATAAGATGGTTCCTAAAAATATTGGTTTTTTAATAATTCCATATAGAGTTTTCACCAAATGTTCTATCTTTAATGAGGTGATATTCCCATTTTCATTAAAATTTTCTTTAAATGATATTATTCTAGGATTTAGAATCAAAAATTGTATTGGCATTATCTGAAACTAAATGTAAAATTCGTTTTACCGGTTCATTTGATAGACCAACAACAAAAATAGTAGTATAAACGACATGTATATGCCTTTATATTTCTAATCAAGATGATTTTCATCCCATGAAACTATATTCAGAAAAATTATACCATAATGACCCAAATAATTATAACTAAAACACCTCACCATCGGATGTTTATCGGTTATCCCATTATTTGGTTAATTAGAACTACTTTATTTATAATTGTGAGCTCTATGACCAAGAAACCAAATTGAAAAAACTTCCCAGCACTGATCCAACAATCCTTGAAATAGTGGTTTCCACACAAAGAAATTTTCAGGTCATACATATAGAGATCACGATTGGTTTTTTCTTTATTTAATACCACATTTTCCATTTCTTATATTTTTCATCTTATTGATCATATTTCTAAGGAAACTCCATCACAACATTCTCAACACAAAAAACATCCTTCTCATTAATTTTCTTCTATCCAAAGTCGAATAACATTACAAAAAATATTTCTATAAGAAAAGATCCCTTGATATTTCCATTTATACAGCATCATGGTCATATATCTATCATTTATTCCTAAATAAATACTATGACTGATTAGCTTCATATTCAAAACTATAAAAACTTTGAGTTACCTTTTAATTTTCATAAAATCCTATTATTACAGATAACAATTCCAATGAATTATTCCAACATTTAGATACCACAATTTGGGATGATATGCTCAATGATGAGGGATATTTCCCCATGATATGATATGCAATATATATATATATAAATATATACATTTGTGGGAAATCAGTTCTGTTAAAACCCATAAAAAGTAATGAAAAATGATTCTTGGTAACTTAGTACAATACATTTATGACTATTTTGAACCAATTTTAGAAGTAACTTGAGCCTAATTAAATCCATAAGAGAAACCCTTTGGTAAATCCTTTATTCATTCCAATTAAGATAAGAAACATTTTCAAAAGAATTTGAGTGGCATTTGGGTTCATCCATTATATAGGCTATAATGTGATCACTGGGTGATATTAGGGATGCCCCATCATATAAGATATAATAGGCTCACCCAACACTATCTAGGTCACCTTATCGTATAAGATGTAACAGGATCACCCAACAATATCTTGGCCGCCCTATTGTATAATTTTCATGTACAATATCCTAAATAAATTATTTTAATTATAGAATTTATCCATCATAAAACATGCTAAAAACACTTTTAATCTAGTAAAAAATCATGTTTTGTTATTAAAATACCATTTCTTTTAAAATCCATTTTTCTAATTCCCATTTCTTTTGGAAATCCATTTTCAATAAAAAAAATCCCCATATTGAAATAGGGTTTTAATTGAAGGAACCATCAAATCTAATGGAATCCTAAAATTAAATAATTGACATGGTGGTGGAAAATTAATTTTCCCCATGTATGTTAATAATTCATTTTTTTCTTGTTTCAACAACTTTCATACAAAACAAGAAAAAATATTACTGTTTAAATCCTTCCAAGATAATTTAAAAAGAGGCATAAAATGCACTTTATAAATATTTTACCTCCAAATATATATTTTTATATTAATAAAATTATCTTTATAAAATTAACATGGAAGATTAATATTTAAAGGAAAAACATTAAAATCTAATTTTTTCAAAGAAAATTCCTTTATCACGTGGGAAACACATGAATCATAAACCCCATTACTGAATAAAATTGAAAAAAACATTATATATATTTCTAATAGAATAATTAATGATTTATCATGTCTATAAGGATGCATATACACCATATAAAATAATATTGGTGTATAACATAAACAATACCTCAATGAGAGGTAATTGAGACAAATTTCCATACATTTTGTACAAAATTTATTATGTGTCATTATAATATAAGAATAATATAAATTATTTAATTTCATAAGAATGGTTTTCAAATTTATTATTAATTTCATTTCACTTGTTAAAAATCTATATACAATTTCTTAATTTATTAAATTTTATGTAAGATGTTTTGACCATATTTGATTTTTGTGTCTAGAGTGACTTGGTTGGTCAATAATGGTCAAATGGTTGTTTATTTAAAAATTTACAGAATAATAATAACTAAATAATTATCATATTTATATATAAATTATACTTTTATAACCAATCATGTAAATGTTTATTGAAAATTAAAATAATGTTACAACCATGGAGACAGTAGGCCATACATACACATTAGTAACATTTATACTTTTCAATAATCATTATATAAATAAGTTATGTAATATTTTATCATTATATAATTATAATTATATAATAAATACAATTATCTTTAAATAAAAATACATAGATATGTCATTTTTGTGATGTGCTTATGAAAAATCAAATCATTTTACTTCAGGGAGGTGTTAGTACGTACATCCATTAATGATGTTATCCCCTTTAAATGAATTAAAATGTTAGAGAAAAATGATATCTTATGCATAAAAATGATAAATGCATCATTAAAATAAAAAAAATAATTCATTAATATCATATAAATTCATTATATTTAACCTTATTAGCTTCCACGTAACATGACAGTGAAAATGAATCAGATTGCTATGGGAGGTGGAAGTATGTTGTACTCACAGGTGACATTATCATATCTCTCGAGGTATGGAATATAAAATGGTTATATATGATATAATGAGTTCAAATGTATAATTATGTTACTAATATAATATATTAAACATTTTATCCATCATAATACCCAATTTTGATAGGTGGTAATGCAATAAATGAATGACATCGTTTCTTGAAGCTATAGTTTGTCGTTTACACGAATGATGGTTTCATAAACCAATTAATGGAAGTGACTATGAATGTATGTATTAAATTTAAGAAAACGATATATTTTTATATATAGAATAATTAAGTTATTATATCATTGTGGTATATGAATAATTGATGGGTGTGGAGGAAGAAAGAAAATAAAATGGATCATTGGAGAACATTACATCTTATTCAGGTAACTCATTTTAGTTTTCCCAAAAGGTCATACTTGGTCAAATTTCTACGCAACTATGAAATTTAGGATTATTAGAAGGAAGTGGAGAAGTGATTTGTTTAGTAATTTTCTAAAAAAAATTATTTATGATGTGAATAGTGGAGGAGACGTGGTGGCCTTTTGTAAGTGAGGTGAGTTTGTGAGAAGTAATTGTTTTGAAAGAGTAAATTCCACCAACATATTTTTCAAGTAACAATGTCCAAATAATGTCCCATTATATAGAATATAAGGTATATGTCTGAAATATTTCCATCCATTTAGTTTTTTACAAGATTCTTGGTCGTTTACACCATACTTTTAATGTTTAATCCCTCGATATACTTATTATTACCACTATTTATGTCAGTATTTTTTGCAGTTTTCAATAATTATAATGGTAAATATTTATATTTTAATTGTTAGAAATTAAATATTATTCTAATTATAAATACAGAATACATTTTTCAAAATGCAATTCACATAATTAGAAAATTACAATTCAATATTCATCCCGCAAAAACAATGAAAAAGAGAGTTTCTTTAAGAACAATATTTTTCAAAAAAAATTGACCCTATATTATCGCAATGCATAATAAAAATAATTGAATGAAACTAAAATAATATTTGATGATATTTTTTTTAATTTCATTTAAAACATTCCCCACTAGGAATTATTATATTTAATTTAAAATGAAAAATATTATGCATTTTCATATAGTTTTTAGAAAAACCCATTTTTAATAAAAAATTATGATTATAATTAAATTCAAAATGAATTTAATTAAAAATTAATTAAGTTTATTTCATAAAAATAATTAATAATTGGTTTATTTAAGATTATATTCAAAATATATTGGGACTTTTAAATTATATAATTTCTTAAAAGAAAAAAACTATTAACAAAAAATATTATTTTCACTACTCATTGAAAAATCCTTATTTTCCAAAAAACCATAAATATTTCACCCAAAGTAAATTTTTATATTCTGACTTGAAAAATGATATCTATTTCCTCAAATTCAATTTCTAAAATTATAAAAATAATCTTTGAAAGTATACCTTTTAGTAAAATATTTTATTTAATAACATCAATTTTGTTTTAAAAATTACTTAATCATTTTATAACTAATATAACTGTATAATTATTTTTATAAATATGAAAAATATTTCTTATATCATTTTTTAGGTTTTTAAATTTTCACATTAATTTAACCATTTTACCTCTTTTGATCTTTATTATGGAACATTAATTTCTTCCTCTATATATTATTTTATTTCCAAAATTGAAATTGACCAATATATTTAATTTTGAAATGTAGATTAAATATTTCAAATAATTTTCATATAATTTGATATCTATATTGGATATATTTATCATTAAAATGAAAATGAAAAATTCATATAATTTTTTTTGGAAAAACGATCATTATAAAATAAATTCATCATTATAAAATATAATATCAATTTCTAATTAAATGAGTATGAAAATATATTTTATAAATTAAAATACATCATTTTATTATATTAAAACTAATAATTTTAACTTATTAAGATTAAAATAGCATACAAATTTAATGAATTATTTTATTAAAAATGTATCATTAAAATTTATATCTATATAAATTTCATTCCATTTAAATTATATATGTATCTTTTAACCATTTAAATTTTTCTGTAGATTGGTATTATAATGTTTCATTGAGTTTTCTAAACATAGAAAATCATTTTTTAACTATGATTATTAAAGATTAATCGGAAGATAATTCTTGGTACTAAAATTTATTAATTTAATGTATTATATAGATGGTAAAATGGGGATTACAAAGTCGAGTGTGAAGGTCACCAATGACATCTGGATTCACTACGCTGAAAAAAGATTTCAGATTCATAAAAGACCACACCAATATTATGACAAAAAATTTTATATTTGATAATACATCAATCCTTATATTATCCTCTCATTAATAATCATTCAAATGAAACTATATTTCTCCAGTAACGTGAAGACACTCTACCAAATATGAAAGATTACTATATAATATATTTCATGATCATTTTATCAGGGTTTCCATGGAAATATTTTAGAATGTTTTAACCCATTACTTATTCCATCTAAATACATCAGTATATTTGATTTGATCTATATCATCAAAAGATAAACATCGTACATGAGTCATTTTCCAATGTAGTGTAATAATAATCCCCTGAACATTTCCCAATGGTTTGAATAATAGACTCTAAAACCAATGGAAAATAGTACAAATAGATTCAAATTATATACATTCTTCTTCAATGAATTTTGAAAAGTGGAATCCATAAAAAATATTTTACATCAAGAGGTTTTAATTTTCTTACAACATTAACAAGAAAAATCTAGATGGAAAAATTAAAGAAACCATTATTCATGAAATCTATTTTTATCTTGGGGTCCTCTAGGAAACCACTATGATTTATGATGACTCGTTCTTGAACATGGGAAAAGAATATGTGAAAAAAATATTGCTTTTTTTTCATTCCATATAATATAAATATAGGAATGTTTTTTAGGAAATATCGGGTTGGAGAGCTGTTCGTTGAGGATAGATTCTTTGAGAGCGAGTATAGTATATCCATTCACAATATTTAAATAGAATTTGAACTCAAAAATATCTTATATATATTATAAAATACAAAATAATAAGATGTAATTAATGAAAAGGTGATGCATATTTTTAGATGCATTATGTTAGAGACCATAATTGAATAAAAGTTGTTTTCAATTTCGATGATGCTGATCAATAAGAAGTAAATGATTGGATCCTATTTTCAATAATATTATTAATATAAATGGATAAAAGTAATTTATTTTTATCATAGAAATCCATTTTTGCATTATCTATTCATGATTTAAGTTTTCCATGTTGATCTCATTAAATGTTAGTCACGCAATATGTCTCTTTGTCTAAATCAATGAATCCATATCAATAGAAGTATATATTTTGATATTGTTAGGAATTAATCCTTAATGTTCACCAAAGCAAAAACAAATATCTAAATTGGTATGATAATACCTCTATTAGTGTAACATAATGTGTTCGTTATTCTTTTAATCCACATAAGGAATAATATAGAAATTGATATCATACTACACATGATCTAGCCACATAAACTTTCCCAAAAAAAACAATAAATGAGGATTCAATGGATATCCAAATAGTAGAAGAAATCTGAAAATGGTATGAATTAATTAGATTTATGATAAAACTATGATTAAGAAAATCCAGTTCTTTATAATATGGGTATGTAATGTTTTTTTTGTAGATTTGGTGAGAAGAGTGTCATTGAATTTTTAGAGTTCATTAATGCTGAGACCACCCATATCATTTGGTTTAGTTCAAACATTCTATTGAACAATATCATGATTCCTTTAATTTACATCATCAATCCAAGAAAATTTTATATCCATATCACGTTGCATAATTATTAGACTAAAAGAACATTTATACAAATATAATGAATAGACGAAAATTTATGTAATCCCTAAGTTGATCAAATAGATCCTCCTGGTCTGGGACATACTATTCCTTGTCTAATGAGTGATTTTGGAAAGGATCAATTAGAAAAATTCCTCTTGGTGGATTCTCATCACCTTACCCCAGAAAAATGTAATACTAATATAATCAATTGGTAGTGACCCTCATTTTAAACCAATATTCATTTTAATTTTAATTTTCTTGGAAGCATGAATTCCTCCATAAATCACAATTAAACACTTTTGCTAAAAAATGGATTGGATAGGGAGAAATTCATTTTGGTTGAATATGAAATTGATTTATTCTAGTTTCTTTTTGGAGGCATAATAAAAAATAAGAATATCATTAATATACAATAAATGTAAGTGGTAGGAAATACCATTTCGACCTTTATTTTTTATATCACTCATCCATTCTATTATCAATAACAAATTTAATCAAACTATTCTAAGAAATTATAAAAAAGATACCTAAATGTGGGTATCGTTTCGTGAATCATCCATAGAATTACTATAACACACATAGATAAAAATTCACATTAATATAAATCCTTGAACCATTAAGAAAGATACATATTAATTTTCTACAGGCAGAAAAAAGCCATAATTCGCAGGGATAGTAAAGTTGGAGATCCATTTGACCAAGTCAAAATCCTTATAGATATTAAAATTTTAACAAAATTTTCCATTATATTCATTACTCTTCATTATATTGATACATTCTAAAGAATTAAACATACATGATTGAATATTCCTAGTAGGGAAAAAGCAAAAGTGATTGGGATTTACAAAATCACCAATAATCCCACCCCCAATCAAAATTTTTAGTAATGGTATTTTGGGTATTGTTACCGGTGGATAAAATCATTAATTCAGTTATATAAACATTGTTTTATATCTAGGGAAGTAGTGAAATAATATGTGAGTCGATTGTTGGTGTAATGTATGAATTTTTGAAGAATTACCTTGCAATAATGTCTATCTCAAAATGTACAATGTCCCAATAAAACATTAAATTATATTTGTTATACCCACATAGCCATAGAATACTATCCATATTTAGAGAAAAAAGTTAATATTTAATTTATTTGTTATTAGGATCCTTAAAAAATATAACATTTTCATGTTATTAAGTTAAGGGAGTATGATTATTAATAGGTTGAGGCCTGTACCCACTACCCAAATCTCTTTACAACCAAAAATTGCCTTAAATCTATCTATTTAAAAGGTAAAGATATTTTTATAGATTCTATTAACATTCATCCGTTTCCATACCATTTCTCCTTATTAATATTGTGGAAAATCATGTAGTTCCAATCAGAATATTACCCCCCTAAAATGTGAAATTAGTTCTTTGAAAGTCATTGTTTGAGTTTATGTACACCACCATGTTTTGAAAAGAACTTGATTTGTTCATGGGAAGGCATATCCATCATTTTATTTCTCATGTGGTAACAATCCAAATTTTTTACATCATTATGAATGTCATCATATAAATTTGATAATGGTTTCTTTTTATATTTTCATTTTACATTTTTGACCATTTTTCAACATTCTTGATAAGACATAGTGCTTATTTTTGAAATGTTCATTGGTCCACCCATAAATAAAAAGTTCCCAACACCAAAAAAGTTTTATCAATGTATGATAAAATACTAAAGGGAAGGGATATGACCATTGAGACTTTCCAAAAACATCAAAACCCATAGGGTTGTGATCAGACATGATTCCGAGAAGAGTGAAGCCAGATATCTTAACAGGAAGAAAAATTTTATCCGTATAGTATATAAATTTGTAAAGTCTATATTCACAATTTAAAATAATATTACATCTTCAATAAGTGTAATCAATGCCAATAATAAAAATATAGATTATAATGCACAAGAAAACCCAATTAAAAAATACATCGGAATAAATATTGATGAAATTGGAACTCATCTTTTCTTATGCACATATAACAATATAAATGTCACCAATAAAACAATCATTTATTTAATTTTTTGTAATCAAGTTCTTTTTCTCTAAAATATTTTTGTATTTTCATTACCATTAAATGTATATACATTAATCTATATATGTGTGTGTTTTTATCTTACAAGATTATTTTAGATAGTTTTTTACCGACTCTATTTGTGGTATCATCCATAGATTACATGTCATTTCAAAGTGTTATAACAATTCCTAGGATATAATGAGAATCTATATATACCATGAAAGTAATCTTATAAGAATATTTTTAAGGATCTAGATACGTCATGCTGACATGAAAAGATTATTTCATACTATCAGGTGATGGATGACCATAAGCATTGATACATATTCATATTATGTTCCCACATATTACACTTCCATAGATGAGAAAATGAGGATAGAACCTACCAATAAAAACACCTCATGTTTCATGTGTCATTGGTTGTTCCAATCAGGAACATCTGTATTGGTATCATGAATTTATATTTCAATCAATTTTTACTATTTAATTATGTGAATGTATTAATGTAAATGACCTTAACATTGAAGTATTTATATGGTTTTTTGTGGTTGGGGAGTGTTTGGTTGTATGGAATTTTTTAAAGGATCAATATATTATTTATCACATCTGAGTTTAGGAAGTGATATCTCAAGCCTGTTGATCATGGTGGAAGTATCTTCATTAAATCCCTGGGCATGGTAGAAGAAGGTATGTCTATTTAGTCAAATTAGAAAATAATAAGGCCGATGTGGTTGATGATACAAGTTTTTCATCCCGTATTATGAGATATCATGAGATAAAGAGATTATATTATACAAATTCTATTTGTAGGAATGTTGTAGATTCCATGAATATTCTTTATCTATTTACATGATTTTATGGATTTCTATTCTCTACTCCAAGATTAGGAATCTCATTATTCAAATTTGAGATAAGGGATTAGAGGGTCAAACCTAATAGCATATTTAAGAGTTCACACTATTGTGGTGAATAGTATAATATGATGATGTGGTCACCACCATGGATATGAAATCTTTTTTGGATTAAATGATCTCCAAAAAATATGGGAATTCATAATTATTCAATGATATATTTATTATGTTTAATTTATTTATTAAAAGTATTATTAATGAATTAAATAAATAAATAAAAAATATTTAACTAATGAATATTATTTATCATTCATTGTTTGGTTAACATTACAAGAATTAGAAGCTCTGTTAATGTCTCAGTTTTATTTTGCAATATATTTGATATATATTACAGGTAAGTGATACAATATAAATGATATTTATAATATAATAATTTCACATTAACTTTTTATTTATTACTGTTTAGCGGTTGTTTCTTATTCATGGGTTGTTGTCCACTTTCATGTTATTTAACTACACTATATAATCAAAGGGGAGTTATTTTCTAGGGTAGTATTGATACCCATAAATTTGAGAGCTCATCTATCCTCCATGCCATATCCAAGAGAGAGAAATTATTTTTCCATGAGTTCAATCTAAGAACACATTTAATGACCAATTTAAATAAGTAGTGGTGAACATCATGACATCATAGGATATGACGAAGCACTAAGATGTATCATTAAATTTTTATATAATCATATTATAGGGATATAAAAGAATTTATGGATGATCTAGAGGAGGTAGTGATCAGAACATTCTGGAAATAGTTTCCAGTATAGAGATTCAATAGATCCCACCACTAAATCAAAATTTTTAAACATATAGTATGTTTTTGTAATTTTATTTATTCCGTATAGATCCAAGGACCTCTATTGGGGCTCAGATCTGTGAAGACGATGTAGTTTTATTTCTTTAGTGATGAAAATATTTAAATCCCTGGTCCACATGTTTTTTATCTATTCCCCAAAATCATTATTTGGCATTAGGGTAGTTATGTAAATTTTCTCAGTTGCGAAAAAGTAATTATTCCTAAATTTAATTAGATGGATTCATTTTAATCCAAAAACTTATTACAATGCATCAATCTGATCTCAAAATAACCTCTTATATCCATTCAATGAAATTGTTTTTGATCAACATGTATGTCGAATTTGGATAATATATATATATATATATATTATTTTTTTCAGGTTATATCTGGTAGAAATCAATAATTATGGACATATTCCTTACAAGAACAATGTTTTTTGGTGATGTGGATAAATTCCACATAGTAGTGGAAATTAAAAAAAATATTTTGAAAAATGCCTATAGATAATCATTGTTTGAAATAAAAAGGAATGATATTTTGTAGGGGGAGTTTCATGACCTACAAAAGGGAAAAAGTGTAATTATGAAAACACTTTGCCTTTATCTTTGTGGAAGTATTATTTTTATTGTTATATTAAAAAATGGTTTTGTAGGTGAATATCTTATTGAAGAAATCCTCCTCCAGTCATCCCACTTGACCAAAATCAACCCTTGTATCAATTCCCTCTTCTACCCATCATGTCACTACTATCAATGCCTAGTAAACCTACAATAGTTGCTCGTCCAACTACTATTAACTCCCTCATACTTTAATTTCAACTAACCATGTCATATGGCCACGTGAGAAAAACCCTTCTACCTGACTGTGAGAACCATCCCAACTGCTCCAATTGGTTCTTCCATCGGTTAGTCACTGGGTCTAAATCCTCCTACCACAGATTCTCATTCCCTAATCAGGTAACTTGCAACTAAACTAGGAAATTTCAACATTGAATAGGTTAGTGTGGGGTTTTCTTGACCAATAATGGCCATGAATATATTTTTTCTGACACATATTGGACCATTCTATTTTGCAGGTCTTATTAAAAAACACAATACAAAAAATATCAATTTAAAAATTTTGGAATTTAAAAATAATAACTTTAATTGTCCAAATATAAAATTATTATTTTTTAAATACAAAATTAATTGATTAATATTTTTATTTAAAAATTAAATTAACTATCGGTCTGAAAAAATTAAATTTATTGAATCTGAAATAATTCACTAAATGTATATAACATCCATAAATCATGAATTTATAAAATTTGATTTTTTTTCATTCATTTAATTTAAACACCGACTAGTCTTGAGATGTAACTAATATTTTTGTTCTAGGTAAATTTTATTTGATTAATTAATAAAACCATTTGAATTATCATAAATAATTATTTTTTGGTATATAGTCTATACATCCCCTTTATTAATTTAATATACATAAAGGCATACACATCCTTCAGATTTTCTATATATATTTTTAGCTTCCTGAGACACCCATACCATTGTAAAGTACATTGGTATTATGATTATAGTGAAGTAGGATGCGGACCACACCAAGATAAGTTAGTAACCTATATCAGATGAGAGATCACTAGACCCGAGGTGAGCTGTGATTTGATCCAATACCAAACTCAGGTACTATATCCTTAGATCATGATTGGTCTATTGGTTTTAAAAGGATCAAGAAATATTATATTCTCAATACTAGTCTGGTTGTTTATTTTTTATGTATTATTTTTTATGTATTATTTATTACGTTATGAATGATAATATTTAATGTGGGATCACTTAGAATAACAAATAAAAATTCATAAATACAAGATGAATATTTTATATCAACCCATGTTCAATTTTTTGTATGGAAACATTGAATAAATATATTTTAATTGAAAAGTATTAAATTCATATTGAAAATTTTTAAACCCTCAAAGTAATGTTAACTCATAATCCCCTTATATCATTTTTATTTTGAAGAAAACATTGGTTGTACGAGGTTCCTATCATCCAAAGTTGAGGGAACTTCTTACATCTTTGGATTTCATATTTAAAAAATGGTATGAATTTACAGAAGCTCATAAAAAATAGGTATACATAGCTTACTTTAACCACATAAGATTAAAACCGTTGAGGGAATCTATATTATGATTTTGAGAAGCTGTAAATTCACCCAACAGATCAAGTAACCATGATTCAATGATGTTGGAGATCAAAGGGTCTACCTGTAAACTCTCTGAGTAGTGGAATAATCATAACTTGGAGTACGAGTGGAGGTTTCAAGGATGCTTAAGAGTATAATAATGGAGTAAATTGGTATTTTGAATCTTTTAGTGAGGGATACTAGGCTTAAATAAATTATCAGGATACATTTAATGTATTATTAATAAATAAATAATCTCCCAAAGGTTTTCTTGATAAGGTACTGAATACTAATTTTATTTTTTATAGATAATATGGAAATCGATATCACCCTTATATTATCATTGAAATCAATTTTTTATATAGAAAATATCATGATAAAGCATAACTTCTTGGTGTTGTACAAGCTCTTGCGTGTAGTATTATTCCAATAAGAGATTCTTCCTGTGTTTGAGTCCTTAATTCCAGCTGAGACCCCTCAAGGTGCAAGAAAGGTTGATACAGAAAAGTATAAGAAGAATTTAGAAGGTGAACCAGATGTATATTTTTTGATGTTTTCATATATTCCTTTCCAGTTATAGAAAATAGATGAGGTTAATGATTCCTAGAGGATGATAACTCATCTCCAATAATTATATAAGGAACAGTAAAGTAAATAATGGTATGATATATCAAGTTCATTATATATGTACTAGCTAGAAGAAGTTAATCATGTAGTACATAATGTATTCTAGATGATCATGTACATTGAGATACATGAAGACATTGTGTACAAACTATAACAAGAAATAGCGATTGATCTCATTCATGCCACTTTACCTCTATCATTTTTTAATTTTTTTAACTACACAATAAAAGTCATCACCAATCCACTCTTAGAAATTTTGTAAATAGTTCTCCAAGATGTGAAAGATATTAAGAATACCAATACATTATACCTTATAATTAATGTGTGGTAGAAGTGAACTGATAAAATTTATAATGATAAGATTAATATGTTTTTACCAACATAACGTCCTTAAAATAATAAAAAGATATAGGTGGGGGATGGAGTATGACAGTTTCTTATTTTCATGTGTCATGAATGGAAAATAAAAGAAGATTTGAAGAGATGGGATGAATAAGAAATTTGATTCTTCTACATCATGTATTTTTTCCTTGAATGAGATATTAATTTATATAAAAATTTTAGATTGTATTCAACATGAGCCTCAAACATTTTTTTTTGAAAAAATGTTAAAAAGTAAAACCCATAATATTTCAAACGGCATGGTAAATCTCTCATGTAAAAATGGTGTGAGACTAGATTCCCTGACAATGTGTATATATCTTCTAACTTTTTATAGTGTTTTAGTTGTTGTAATATATTATTATAATTATATTCCTTCATTTTCTATAATCATAGTCTTAGTGTCATGTCTGGTCACCATGTGATTATATTTCAGGTTTGGAAATGAATTTGTTTCTCTTTTGTAAGTATTACAGTTATTATGGAATGACACATCTTTGCAATGTATTTTATATACTTTAACTTGATAATATAGTAATGACAATCAATGATACAACCAGTCAATGTGACTCATATAACACTTTCCCTTGGAACATTAGGACTGGTCATGAAAATGAGATGTTTTTATAATAATTACATAAAACATAGTTTCTAGAATCTAATTAGTTAAAACCGATGAATAAATGTCATACTTGTTTAATAAGAAAAATCATAAAATATCATATTTGGGAAAGGATAAATACCCATAGAATTACTATAATTGGTTCGTACTGATGTATGTTGTTTGTTTCCTGTAGATGTAAGAGAGAGGTTTTTTTGTACTTCATAACTTTTACCAATGACTATATTATAAAACTACATTCACATAGTGATGAATAAGACCAATTTTTTCCATATATTTATGGAATACCCGTAAGAATTATGAAAAACTCTCAGTATGAATATTAAGTCACTTCACTCAGAAATAAGTGGAGAATAACATAAAAAAGTTTTTAGTGATACATTAATGGTGTGTGGTACTAAATTCTAACTCATTCTTTTTTATACAACTTAGTGTAATGGTGTATGTGAAAATATGAATCACACCTTGCTTGAAAAGGATAGATCAATAATATGTCAGAAGAGTCTTCCAATATACTTTATGAGATATGCATTGTAGATAGTAGCATATATACTTAAATGATCACAAAATTCAAATATTTACAGTTTTCCTTATGATTTTTTTGAAGGGAATACCAATCTATCACAAATATGGGTATAATGATTTTAGGCTATGTTTAAGACAATACCTAGTGAGAAATTAGCAACCCAAAGCAGAAAGTGCATCTTAATATGTTATCATTAGGAAATTAAGTGATGTTACCTCTATAAGGATTCAGATAGGAAGGTTATTTTAGAAATACATGAGCTATTTATATTAATGGTACACATATATAATGGAAACAAGGGGAGAAATTTTGACATTGATTAATTTGATGCTCCATATGAACAAGAGTTGGTGCTGAAACTATCATTACAAGAGACAATATGAGATATCGTTATTCCTGTCGCACAAGTACTGTGTATGTTAACTATAGAGGTTAGATAACAATAGTGATTTGGTTTTATTATCACTATTTTAGGAGGCACATTACTCCTATGTAATTATGAAACTATATCCTGCATGTATGTAATATAGGGAAATGATAAATCTAAATTAGAAGAATTATTCCATTCTAAGATAGAGTCAACATATCAAAATCCTAATTGGATTTTAGTATACCTAGTTACTAATGTAAAACCCATTGGGTAGAAACCAGTCTTCAAGAAAAATATAGGAATTTAAGGGATCATTAATTGCTATAATTCATGACTAGTAGAAATGAGTTTCAACAAAATTCAAGGAATATAATAGGAGGAAACCTTATTGGAAGTATAAATTCTAAAATCCTTTAGAATATTACATGTAATAGTATATTTAGAAGATTACGAGGTTTGGAAAATGAATGTGAAAACTAATTTTCTAAATTGGAAATTATTTGAAGATTTATATATATCTCAACCTAAAGGGTTTTTTATGTAAAATAATTTCAACAACGTAAGAAAGCTGTAGAAACTCATTTATGGGTTGAAACAAGAATAAAAATCATGGAATGATTTCTTTATATTGACATAAGATAATTTTAATTCATCAATAATGAAGGTGATAAATGTAAGAACCCGAATATTATTTTCAGTTATCTTACCCTTGTTTGTTGTTTTTCTTGGTTTTAAGGATAAGGGTGATGAAAGGGATATTCGGGAGAACATTGAGTGAAGTTTTGAGGTAAAAGGAGGAGTCACACGGGTGGTGCACAGTTTTTATAATCGTGCATCCAAACCATGCATAATAAATGTTTAAGGTAGTGGCTCCCACACAGTTGGTGCACAATTTGGTGAAGCTGTGTGATGAGGTCGTGCGAGAGGGGTCATAGAGGCAGTGGCTACCACATGGTTAGCGCACGGTTTGTCTAACTGTGCGAGAAAACTGTGCGGGCACTGAAGTGAGATCCTAAAAATGTGTATCTCACCCTTTTTAGCCTCTAAGTGGCTTGTTTTTCCTCATATGTGGCCATACATGGGATTTTTCTCCTCCTGAGGTCAAAGAAGGTTCTCCTATCATTCCGGAGGCGATCCGAAGGCTTCACTTGGCGAATCAAAGCTGATTTTATTAAGGTATGTGATTGTTCTTCTTCGTTCTTGCTCGGATTCTTAGATCTAATTAGATATACTTCTCCTCTTCTATCAGTTTCATAGATCTACTCCTGTTATGGGTATATTTTAGTGTGTGGATGACATTTTGATGAGTTTGGGTCTTGGTCTTGTTAAGAGAAGTGATCTAAGGCAGGTTCTTGGAGAATCAAACCGAGTTTCTTGTGCGTTTCTCATTTGTTGGGGGTTTTCATCAAACCCTTTAAAGTAAGTGGTTTGTGGTTTTTTGTAGAAGGTCTTTGAGTATATTATTCAAATTACACCAATACCCTTGAACGGGGTACTTCTTGTTACCTTTTTTTCCCTTGTTTATTGTCAGGTTTTCTTGTATGCCTGAGTAGAGGATATTGCTTATGTATAAGGTAATTTACTGTGCTTTGGATGTTTTTTCCCATGCATGTTTCGCCTGTTTTAACCGTTTGGTCTAGTTTTGCCTGTTAAGATATTTCTAGTTCCATGCCTAGTTATAGGATGGAGTGACTTTGTTTCTGTTATGTTGATATGTTGTATAATGATAGCAAAGTAGTTCTTGAGGTTTCTTTGGCCGTTACGTGATGTGATACTTGCTGACTTTACACAGGGCTGCAGGAACCTAGTGTTGTAGGCCATAAGGAGAATGGATGTAAGGGCTTCTCCAGAGTGTCATTATAATATGATGTGAGACCACAATGGGAATCGATGTTGAGTTCTTTCCTAGATTTTCTATAGTTACTCGACGCGGGCCCCAGGGGGAATGATACATTCAGTGCTTCCCTAGGGAACCTTTATTGTGATATGAGAATATAGGGGGAATTGATGGTGAGTGCTTCCCCAGAGAGTCTATTCTTTAGCTGAACAAGATGAGTGATACTGTGTGTGCCTCCCATAGGGTTCCTAGTATGTTTTGGGTGAACCAGAAGGGTTAGGATGTGAGAAATACCTGGAGGGTTACCATTTTGTTCTTATTAGTTGTGTAGCTAATTACTTATTGTAGATTAGATGCTTGAAACCTTGTATTGTTTACTGTTTAATACTTTCCTGTTTACTGCTTTTGTACTTTTACCTGCCTTATATTCAATAACTATTAGGCACCTATCTCATGGTGGTTGCCTGCTGGGATTTAGTCTCACACCCACTTTGGTCCATGCTTTTGGGCTCAAACATATTATTTTGCTGCAGGTATAGACAAGGGAAAGTGACCTTATACTTCAGGTACTTGGTATGCTGTGGAGTTGGAGAGAACGTGACCAAGCTGAGGCTTGTGATACTGAAGAGCTGTTTATCTTGTTTTCTTTTGTACATTGGTTTAGTACTGTTGTATCCGAGTATTATGAGTTATTGGCTATTTTCCAATACATATGTATCATGCATCATATATATATGTCCTCCTGATGTTTATCATATTTGGTCTTCCGCTGTTTACATTGTATAGATTGTTACTACTTTCGATATTGTATGTTATTTACATCCAATGCATACTCTGTTAATGAGGGTATAGTTTCCCCACTATCACACCCAAGGCCCTCACTGCTAGTCGGCAGCCTCTGGTGTTTGGGGAAATGCGCTTGAGACCATGTGACCAACCAGGTACGGGGCACCTCTGGGTGGCTTTCGGAACTGAGTCATTACAAAGTGGTAATAGAGGTATTCTTTTCTCTTGATTTACTATTTAGAGCCGATATCCAAGGATAGGATGGAAAAGGTAATTGGTAATAATAAGTTTTTGGGAGTATCTAACTCGTGTACAGGGAAAATCCATACTACCTCCTTTATTTCAATTTTACCGATTTTCAATTTTACAGTTGATTTGATTTCGCGGTTGGGTGATTCACATGATTTGTGTTGTTACCATTTTTGTTATTGCGGTTCTATTTCTGGTGTAACTCTATGAGATGAGGGTATTCCACTATGCATCATATAGGCACTTTCTAGGAATCACATGTCATGCATTCTTGCAATGCCATTTAGGGTGCATTAGCAATTGAATGTTGTTGTGATAGGTGGTGTGTAGAATATTCATGCTGTTATGATTGGTTCCGTGATTAAAATTTCTTCTTCTTGTTAGAGCATTGATTGTGTAAGGTTTGTCTGAATGAGTTCCAAATTTTGTTTCATGAGGTCTTATGGGCCCTCATGCACCAAAACATGGTGGATCATTGACTTGTATACCTTGTCTATAACTTTTTTACAATGACAAGATTTGATTTGTGTAGATTATGAGCCCACATGGATCATAATTTGGAACTTTCAATGTTCTTTGCAGTGTTTCTCTGGGTTCCAGAGTAGTTTCTAAGGCCTTTTTTCCCGAAAAACCTAGAATGAACGTCCTGTAGTTTTGAATACATGACATGTGTTCTTATGTTTGGGAGGAGATATTATTTCCTTTGTACACACTGTGTACTCTCTGTACACGTCGTGTACTCCTATGTTTAAGTCACTATTAATCTTGATCTAAGGTGTGTGTATGACCTTGTAGATTCATTCCACCGATTCATCCTCCGGTTGTCTGCCAGCAGCAGGGCGACGATCAAACACTGGACATGGATGATCATAGACTTCCGGTAGTTCCTCCTGCTGTGCCAGTCTTGGCATCAACAGTTATTCCAGGTGCATGTGATGATGCGCAGTTCAGGGAAGGCTTCATGAGGATGATGCAGACCTTCCAGGGAGCACGTCCTCCTGCCTCGACTATGGAAGACTTGATGTGGGTTTTCCAGTAGTAGGATCCTCCCTCCTTCTCAGGGAAAGGATGACACCAGGCTGCAGATTCATGGATAGAAGCCATGCTAACATTGTTTGAGCATCTAGAGATGCCTCCAAAAAGGAGGGTCAGGCTTGCTACCTACCAGCTATGAGAATTATCTAAGAGGTGGTGGGACGTGATCTCACAGGCGTTCCATCCGCAAGTTATGGCGTGGGAGGAGTTTCAGCGCGTCTTTTATGGCTACTTTTATCCAGAGACTTTGAGGACTGACCAAGCCCGGGAGTTCATGAGCCTAGAGTAGGGTAATCTTTCTTCCAGGGATTATTCCCCTCATTTCACCGATCGTGAGCATTTCAAACCCCTCCTGGGTGGATATGGGTTGTTTTTGGCGAGATGTTTGTGTATGATCTCAGATGGGAGATCTAATCATAGATGAATATCTTCAGGTTGACCTCCATCACTTCGATCTTCAACAAGGCGCTGATTGTGGAGAAAAATATGAGAGATTCTGGAGCTGAGATCTTGGGCGGTTCTGCATCTAGAGTTAGTGCTTCACCGGCTAACAACAGAAAGTGCCGTAGAGAGTGTACGCATGGTGATCCGAGGTAGTGAGACACATCTTCAGGTAGCCAGGTAGTATGGTACCAGTGTGGAAGGGCTGGTCATACAAGCCTGCAGTGCTAGAGGGACCCAATGGAGTGTCAATCTTACAGAAAGATGAGTCACCTTCAGTGCTTCTGTCAGGTTATATCACAAGAAACTAGTGATAGGGGTTCTTCCATGACTCCTCGTTCAGGAGTAGCACAACAAGTTTCTCACTAGTCTGGGAACTGGATTTCTTCTGGCCGTTCGGGCCGAGGTGGAGGTAGAGGCCATGGTGGTCAGTCACCAGTCTTTCAGCGATAGTACGGTGGATTAGCTCAGAGCAGTCAGGCAGGGTCACAGGGCCATGGAGCAGGCAAGACTTTTGCGGTGGAGCAGACCCAACAGGATCAGGATCCCAAACCCTCTACTGTTCGAGGTACCATTCTTTTTGCCTCAGTTTTATCTTCTGAACTTTTCGACACAGGGGATTCCCATAGTTTTATCTTTGTTGCTGTTTTGGAGATCCTTGGGCTCTGCATCTTTTCATCTATCGATTGTTTGACTCTAGACACACTGTTGGGGACTAGGACAGCTAGTGTACGTCAGTGCAAGGAGTGACCTCTAGATATGTCTGGGTATCAATTTCTATGGGATCTCTATGTTCTAGAGATGACCGGCTATGATTTCATTCTTGGAATAGACTGGCTTGTCCCCTTCTAGGTAGTCATCAACTGCTACCACGAAAGGGTGAATTTTATATCACCAGAGGGTGGATCGTTTCTTCACAAGGGAAAGTGGGATGTCCAGGTGAGCAGAGTGGGACCAGAGCATCATGGGTTAAGAGCAGTTACAACCTAGATTTCTAGTCTATATCTGGATGACCGGGGAACTTCACATATATACATTCTTCTAGTGGTGGGTTATTTCAGAGATGTCTTTCCAGAGGACTTTTCATGTTTGCCTCCAGAGTGTGAGGTAGACTTTTCTTTTTAGCTCATGCCAGGAGTGGCACAGGTGTCTGTTCCTCCTTGTAGGATGGCTACACCTGAGTTGCAGGAGCTCAAGAAGAAGCTGGAGGAGTTGCAGGCAAAGGGTTTCATCCAACCTAGTACTTCTCCTTGGGGTTCGCTTGTTTTGTTTATGAAAAAGGTAGATGGTACTCTTAGGCTTTGCGTGGATTATCGTATGTTGAGCCAGTTGACAGTCAAGAACCGATATCCCTTGCCCGGGATTGATGACCTCTTTGATCAGTTACGAAAATCCTGCGTGTTCTCAAAGATTGACTTGAGGTATGGTTATAATCAGTTGTGCGTGCATTAGACAATCTGATATACCACTCAATCTATTAAAAGCAGGTATAGTCTATACGAGTATATGGGTATGCCATTCAATCTCACGAATGCGCCTGCAGTTTTCATGGCACCGATGAACCGAATGTTCCATACAAACTTGGATTCCTTCATGGTGGTCTTTGTGGACGATATTTTAGTGTACTCCCACACTCGACAAGAACATTCTACCCATTTTGAGATCGTTTTGATTACACTGATAGAGAATCAGTTATATGATGAGATCTCGAAATTCCACTTTTGGATGGGCCAGATTCACTTCTTGGGTCATGTTATCTTAGAGATAGGAGTATCAGTAGACCCAGAGAAAGTGAGAGCTATAGTTTCCTAGGAGAACATGAAGAACGTCTTTGAGGTGCAGAGTTTTCTAGGACTAGATGGATATTACAGACGTTTCATACAAGACTTCTCGCGCTTGGAAGCACTACGGATAGGTCTGACTAAGAAGGGTGCGAAGTTCTTGTGGTCAGATTCTCTTGAGTCAGCCTTTCTGGAGTTAAGGGGTAGGTTGACGTCACCACCGATACTAGTCACTCTAGATCCAAAAAAGAGCAATACTGTTTATTGTGATGGATTAAGTATCACGATGGGAGCTGTGATGATGCTGGGAGATGGAGTTGTTGTGTACGGGTCTCAGCAGTGGAGGCCACATGAGAAGAACTACCCGACACACGATCTCAAGATAGCAGAAATTGTTCATTCCCTACGCTGTTGGAAACATTATATTATGGGAGAGTAGATAATGGTTTTCACCGACCACAAGAGTCTCAAATTAATCCTCACTCAGCGTGATCTGAATTTGAGACAGCGCAGGTGGGATGATTACCTACAATCCTTTGACATTGAGCTTGCCTATATGCCTGGGAAGGGAAAACCTGTGGCCAACACATTGAGCAGAAGAACTCAGATACATGCAGTTCATGAGGCCAATAATGAGTAGCAGCTTATTGCTCTGTTCTCTAAGATGCATATGGAGGTTCACGGCAGACAGGGGCAGACTTTTCTATCTTCTTTAGCAATTACTTCTACTCTTCTCGATCGGGTATGGATGAGGCAGTTATCATACTCAGAAGGCCTGGTCCTGCGGGAGAGTGTGTCAGGAGAGGACCCTCTTCCTGGTTAGATAGTAGGTGATGATAAGATCTTGCATTTCTAGGGACGCGTATGGGTTCCAGTAGACATACGCGAGGAGCTGATGCAGGATTTTCATATCTCAGTTTGGGTAGTTCATCGGGGCATCACCATGATGTTTCGTGATCTACACTGACAGTATTGATGGCCAAGTATGAAGAGAGATGTTGTAGGTTTTATCATGAGGTATTCCACCTATAATTAGGTGAAAGAGGAGAATCAGCGATCATCAGGTCTTTTACAGAAGCTACCCATTCCAGAGTGGAAGTGGAACAATGTCGCGATGGACTTAGTGACCGGTTTTCCGAAGTTGCCTCGAGGGAACGACGCAGTTTGGGTCGTCGTCGACAGGCTTACGAAGGTTTCTCACTTCTTTCTGTTCAAGGAGACTCTCAGTGTTGATGACGTGGGATGGTTGTACATCCATGAGTTTGTATGTCAGCATGGAGTTCCACACTCCATTGTTTCATATAGGGATGTGTGTTTTACTTCTCGTGTGTTTCAAGGGCTTCAGAAGTCTTTGGGTACACATGTACTTTTGAGTACATCATACCATCCTCAGACAGATGGACAATCCGAGCGTACGATTTAGGTTCTTGAGGATATGCTCTGAGCATGCATCTTTGATTTTGGAGGTTCTTGGGAGAAACATATACCTCTTGTGTATTTTTCTTACAACAATAGTCTTTAAGAAACTATTCAGATGGCATCATACGAGGCTTTGTACGGTAGGCCATGCCGATCACCCTTATGTTGGATGGAGGTAAGAGATGCAGCTTTGCTGCGCCCTCGTCTTGTCCAGGAGACCACAAAGCAGATAGAGTTGATTCCTAAAAGGATGTCTACCACACAATCTCGTCATAAGTCTTATGATTATCAGCGGATATGCCCTCTAATTTTCGGGGTTGGGGATCAGGTTTTTCTACGTGTCACACCGATGTTGGGACACAACAACATTATGAGGCTGGGTAAGCCTTCCCCGACGTACGTTGGGCCATTTGAGGTTTTGTAGAGAGTTGGGAAAGTTTCCTATCGGCTACAGTCATCTCAAAGGTACCGGGCTATGCATGATGTTTTCCACGTTTCTTAGCTCCGAAGTTACTTTTCAGAGCCGTCTCATGCTTTCCAACCCGAGGAAGTCGAGTTCGAGGTGGATCATCTTTCAAGGAGCATCTTATCCGGATTGTCAATCATATTACAAAGGTTCTCCGTGGCTAGTATGTTCCTCTGGTATGGGTGCTATGGCAGTACGGGCGAGTGCATGACGAGACTTGGGAGAGGGAGGCCGATGTACGATTGCAGTGGCCATAGTTGTTTGGGGTTTCTTCTTTTGTGCCTTTCTAGGGATATTCAGGGACGAATTTCATAAAGGGGGGGGGGGAGTCTATAAGAACTCAGATCTTCTTTTTAGGTATCTGATCCTTGTTTGATGTTTTTCTAGGTTTTATGGTTAAGGGGATGATGAAAGGGAGAGTCGGGAGAATATTGTGTGATGTTTTGAGAGAAAAGGAGGAGTCACACCAGCGGCGCACGATTTGTATAATCGTGCGACCAAACCATTTGTAATAAATGTTTAAGGCAGTGGCTCCCGCACCGTTGGCTCACAGTTAGAAGAAACTGTGCGATGAGGCCGTGTGGTAGGAGTGTACGAGGCATTTTCTATCACACTCTTAGCGCCCAGTTATTCTAACCGTGTGAGAAAACTATGCGGGCACTTATGTGAGATGCTAAAAAATCGTATCTCACCCATTTTAGCCCTTAAGTGGCTCGTGTTTCCTTCTATGCAGCCATATTTTTTGATTTTTCTCCTCCTAAGGTCAAAGAAGGTTCTTCCATCATTCCAGAGGAGATCTAATGGCTTCTCTTAGTGAATCGAATTTGATTTTCTTAAGGTATGTGATCGTTCTTCTTCCTTTTTGCACGGTTTCTTAGATTTACTGAGATTTACTTCTCCTCTTCTCTCGATTTCTTAGATATACTCCTGATATGGGTAGATCTAAGTGCATGGATGAATTTTTGATTAGTTTTGGTAATGGTATTGTTAGGAGAAAAGATATAAGGATGGTTCTGGGAGAATCTAATAGGGTTTCTTGCGTGTTCCTCGTTTGTTGGGGGTTTTCATCAAAACCTTTGAGGTAAGTGGCTTGTGCCTTTCTGTAGATGGTCTTTCAGTATTTTGTGCAAATTACGTCAATACCCTTGAACGAGGTATTGCAGGTTACTTGTTTCTCCCTTTTTGATTGCCTATTTTGTTGGTATACCTGAGTAGAGGTTATTACTTGTGAATAGGGTAATTTACTATGCTTTTGATGTTTTTTCCATGCATGTTTCGCCTGTTTATGACGGTTTTGTCTAGTTTTTCCTGTTATGCTATTTCTAGTTCCATGCCTAGTTGTAGGATGGAGTGACATTGTTTCTGTTATTCTAATAAGATATAGAATTCTAGAAAAGTAGTTCTTGAGGTTACTTTGGCCATTATATGATGTGATACTTGCACACTTTACACAGGGTTGTGGGAACCTTGTGTAGTAGACCATATAGAGAATGGACGTAAGGGCTTCTCCAGAGTGTCTTTATAATACGATGCGAGACCACAGGGGCAATTGACATTGAGTGCTTCCCTAGAGTGTCTGTAGTTCCTCGATGTGGGATACATGGGGAATGAGACGTTGAGTGCTTCCCTCAAGCGTCTTTAGTACGATACAATACTATAGGGGGAATTTATGGTGGGTTCTTCCCCAAAGAGTCTATTCTTTAGCTGAACCAGAGGGGTGAGACTCTGTGTGCCTCCCACAGGGTTGGTAGTACTTGTTTGTTGAACCAGAGGGGTTAGGCTGTGAGAACTACCCAGAGGGTTACCTTTTTGTTCTTCTAGATTGTGTAGCTGATTACCTATTGTGGATTAGATTCTTGAAACCAGGGATTGTTTACAATTTAGTACATTCTTGTCTACTGATTATGTTCTTCTACCGGCCCTATATTCACTGAATGTTAGGCACATATCTTGTGGTGGTTACCTACTGGGATTTAGTCTCACACCCTATTTGGGCCATGCTTTCGGGCCCAAACAGATTATTTTGCTGCATGTGTAGACAAGGGAATGTACCCTTCCTCTTTAGGTACTTGATATGCATTGGATCTAGAGGTCACGTGTCCAAGATGAGGCTTGCGATGCTGAGGAGATGTTTATCTTACTTTCTTTTGTACCTTGGGTTAGTACTGTTGTATTCCAGCATTGTGACTTCTTGTCTATTTTCCAAGACATATGTATCATGCATCATACATATATGTGATCCTACTATTTATCATATTTGGTCTTCCACTATTTACTTTGTAAGAATTGTTACTACTTATGCCATTGCATGTTATTTACTTCCGCTATGTACTCTTCCAATGAGGGAATAGTTTCCCCACTATCACACCCAAGGCCGTCACTGCTAGTCGATAGCCTCTGGAATTTGGGGAATTGCGCTTGAGGCCATGTGACCAACCAGGTATGGGGCACCTCTGTGTGGCTTCTAGAACCGGGACGTTACAATAAATGTGTTTATAAGAAGTTTAATGGGAGTACAATATTTTTCCTAGTATTATATATTTACAATATATCAATTTTTGGAAATTAAGTTATAGTACTACAGTCAGTTAATAATTGGAAAAATGATGCTTCTACATGAATGAGATAGGCGGACAAACTAATATTTATGTGATTATGATCAACCAATATAAATATTGGAAGCTATTTGGGTTGTGTCAATGAACATATATTGACCACATACTCAGAAGGTACAATATGGAACAATTCAAGGGAGGGTAGTTTCCAACATCACATGGTATCAATCTCTCGATGAAAGTGTTTCCAGAAATAGAGGAGGAGATTGAACAAAATAGTAGATTCCTTTATTCATATACAATGGGACATATCATGTACGTCATGTTATTTACATGGATTTTTGTTTCCATTTACTAATTATGGTAGAAAAGTATCAATATAATCTAGGAAAGTTTCCTTGGAAAGTTGAAAAAATTATCCTAATGTACGTGAGTCAAAAAGGATATATTCTATGTTTATTGAGGAGATCTTTAATTATTAGTTAAAGGATACACTGATGCAAGATTATAGAAATATCATGATCAAATGAAATCATGGATAGACTATTTATAGTTTATTAATGATGGTAAATTGAGTTGGAGAAGCTCAAAATGACCACTGGTCACTGACTCTAGAATAGAATCCAAATATATTGTGGTTTATCATGCAGTACAGGAGGCATTCTTATATGCATCTTTAACTGAAAAATTGGTGTTATCTCTAATATTGTAGACCATATTTGAGTTTATTATGATAATACTTTAGTAGTGGTACTTTTCAAGAAGCAAAGATCAAATTAGAGGAAAAATTATATAATTTAGAAGTTTCATCTCTTAAGGGATTTTACATAGAGAGATGGTGCTGTAGTTTGCAGAGTACCCATAGAGGACAATTTGGTAGACCCCCTAGATAAAGCTATATATCTTCAGAATCGTGATTATTTTATTACATCTAGTAGTATGAGATTTGTTAGTAATTGGATCTTTGTAAGTGGGATTATTGTTAGTGGGTTACCTAGAAAAGATTACGGATTTACATTGATTCACATCACATGTATAAAATTTGATATATATATATATATATATGTGTGTGTGTGTGTGTGTGTGTTTATATTTGTAAGAACCTAGTTTTTCCTGCAAAATACTTTGGAATATTTCTTGATGTTATTCCCGAGAAGTGCCTTCAAACGGCATGCGATTCCGAGCCCCGGTGTGGCCGTAATTAAATTTTTAGTGCGTTCACATTAGAAAGGACAATTAAATATGATAACTCCTAAACAGAGTTCCGGATCAGAGATCTGGGTGTACGGATGGGTCCGGAGTGGGGTGTTTACCCTAGGAACGACATAAAACGTGTCAGCGCGGGATGTTTGGACCCCTCGCTCACTTTCGGAAGGTTAAACGGATAAATTAATTAATTAATTTATTGGTTTAATTTTGAAACTCAAGTATCTTTTAAACAGTGGCTCATATTGGAAAATTGAGGGCACCGTTGAGTTTGGAATGTTCCGTTTACCTTATGAGGGTTATAAGTTTTGCAGCCACGGGTCGTCTGTGAAAAATGGCCCCAGGGGAATTTTCGAAATTTGGCGCCCTCGGGCGTTGAGTTTAATAACTTTTGAACGGGGCCTTAGATTAAACTTAAGAGACCACCGTTGTGCTCATGAGGTGGTATTTACCCTAGGGGAGGCTTAACCTCGACCCCGTCAGGAGTTTCAGGTGCGGGTCAAAATTTAGGATTAAATTAATTATAATTTAATTAATTTAATTTTCTTTCTTTTTAAACCCTAACCCCACCCCTCTCCTTTCCCTTCCCCCTGGCAGCCCCTCCTCTCCCTCTCCTCCTCCACCTCTAGTGAGGCGGCTCCGGCGAGGCACCTCTGGCAAGGCGGCGGATCGCGGCGAAGCTTCGGGCAACACCCACGAGGTAGGATCGTGCGTATCATTTTTAATTTCCTGCACCATGTTCGCCCTAAATTCATTCTGTCATTTTGCCGTCGAATTCTCAATCAAATCCCATGGATGCGTAGTACATTTTTCATCTTTCCAACGCATATTTCTGAATCAAAATCTGATATCGGAGGTGGCTGGGGATGATCGTCGAAATTCGCGGGTTTTTTAGGTTTCCAGCCGGTTTTGGGTGTTACGGCAGTTCGAGGCGCGGCGGCGCCGGGCTGAGGCGGCGGCGCGCGGGCGGCTCCAGCGGCAGGCGGTGGGGTTTCTCGGTAGTAGGGCGGAACGACGCTCGGCGGTCGGGGTTGTGTGGCGCGGGCGGTCGGCGCCGACTCGAGCGGAGGAGGCCAGCGAGCCTGCAGAGGCGATGCACGAGGGTCGTCAGGCGCTGGGGGCGCTGAGCGGGAGCACCAGCCGGTTGACGCGGCAGCAAGGGTCGCGGCGCGCGACACTGCTTGGGATACAGAGACCCGCCAACGGTGGGTCTCCGCGGGGAATACGGCCAACCGGCCAGCGGCCGGTCGGTGGAAAGAAGAAAAAAATATATATATATATATAAACAAGTTTATAATAATAATAATAATAATAATAATAATATTATTATTATTATTATTAAAATTATGGAAATGATTTATGTTAATAAATCATAAACCATTGTTCGGTTCCATGTGCCGTCAGTGGCGACACATCCATTAACATGAGAGGAATATTTTGATATGGTTTCGAGAATTTTTAATTTATTAAACGAGGGGCCTCGGAGGCGCGACACGTCTTTAAGCGAATTGCCGTTTTTCCTGTAATCTTGTTTTGGACGGCGCGGGCGCGTCTGACGTCCGTTTTGAGCGCCGACATTGGCGTTACGACCCTGGCATCGGGGCGAAGTTTTCCAGGGTGGTTTCGGGCGCTTAAGCAGGAGTTGAGGCATGGGCCCCACGACCCGTCTTTCGAGCTGCGTGCAGCGTTTCACACCTTTTTCATCGGACGTCCGTTCGGAGCGTGCGAGTAGTCGTTTCTAGATGTTTTTTAGAGGGGATTTCAATGGTACAATCCACCCGCCCTAATTCGGAACGAGTGTGCGGGGCCCGTGAGGGCCGTTTCGGGATTTGACGGTGATTTCCATCTTTGTCACCGGCTGTCCGTTTTGGACAAGTGAATAGTACATTTTGAGTAATTTTTCGAGAGGCTCGCAACGATGCGATCCGTTTGTTGAGTTTCTGGACCGGGATGCGGGTCCCTCTTGGAACCGCTCGTGTGCGGTGCACCGAAATGAACCTTTCTCTCCAGATATTCGTTGCACTCATGTGAGTACTGCTTATGACTTTTTTTCCCGAGGGGATTGCAATGGCGCAACGCACCCGACTGTTTTTGGGGCCAAGGCTAGGGATCACAGGACGCCGTACGGGCGTGAGGCGGTGTTGGTGACTTTTTCATCGGATATTTGTTTGAGACAATTAAGTAGTCGATCTCGCGTGTTTTTCCGCGAGGATTACAATAGTGCGATCCGTTGGTTGTGTGGAGCCTCTTGCATGATCTTATTGAATATGGAAGCATGAAAGGTGATCTAGTGGTGGTTCGTCCTACCTTGTTTGTTGCGGACCCTTGGCGTGTGATCATGCACACTTGGGAGAGTGTAAATGGTTCACGAAATGTGGTAGGCCATGCCTGGGCCTTTGAGGTGGAGTTTTTACATCATGCCTTCACGTTGACGCTGGGTGCAGTGTGCACGATAGCCTTTGGGCTAGAATGAGGTATACTTTGGGATTATACGGGAGCACTTGGAGGTACGTTTGGTTTGTACCTAAGAATGTTTGTGCACTCAGTTGGGGTTGACATGGGGCAACACGTCGTGTGGTCCCCACGTGCGTGCTGGGTTCTTCTTTGCGTACTTTGACCTCTCGCAACGTAGAGGGTCCCTCTGTGCTCATTTGTTTGACCAGCAGGTTTGAGTGGTCCCCCTCTGGTTTTGTTCTCAATGGATTGGCCGGTAGCGGTGCTAGTGACACCTAGTGATGGAGCAGACACTGAAACTCTTTTGGGAGAGTTGTTCTGGAGTTTGGTAGTTGCGCGATACCCACTCTGTGTTCGATTGGCCAGTGTTGTACCCTCCTATAGAGATGGCCAGAGTAGTTTTGAGGTTTACCCTTCAGTAGGGTTGGGCAGTGGGTTACTCATCAACTTCCTCGGGCTTACCCTCCAGCGGGGCTGGGCAGTGGGTTTCTCACTGACATCTAGGGTCTACCCTCCAGTAGAGACTGGGCAGTGGGTCACCCGACGCTTTTAGGGTCCACCCTCCAATAGAGACTGGGTAGTGGGTCACCCGACGCTATTAGGGTCTACCATCCAGCAGAGACTAGGCAGTGGGTCACCCGACGATATTAGGGTCTACCCTCAAGCAAGGTTGGGCAGTGGGTCACCCATCGTCTGGTTCCAGGTCTACCCTCCAGGAAGGCTGGGCAGTGGGTCACCTGTCGACTTATTCCAGGTCTACCCTCCAGCAGGGCTGGGCAGTGGGTCGCCTGATGATGTATTATGGTTTACCCTCCTTCGGGGCTGGGCAGTGGGTCCCCTGATGATGTATTATGGTTTACCCTCCAGCAGAGCTGGGCAGTGGGTCACCCAATATCTTAATATCGTTTACCCTCCAGCGGGGCTGGGTAGTGGGTCTCTTGATGATGTGTTAGTGTTTACCCTCCAGTAAGGGTGGGCAATGAGTCACCCGATATCTGGTTATGAATTACCCTCCAGCGGGGCTAGGCAGTGGGACACCTGTTGGCATTCCAGGCTCAGTCCTTTCAACTAGGATATCATGTGGCTTTCCTCCGTGATTATCGGAGCAGGACCCTTGGTTATACGGGTCAGTGTTGTGACGACTTTAACTTTTAGGAGAGATATCGACTGTGGTGCAGTGACGGGGTGTGGTTGGACTTTCCCTAGAACTCTCAAGTACGAGGGGAAATTTCCCCACCGAGATGCGTTCTTGTGACAAGATCTAAAACTGTGCGGGTGAGTCAGTGCCGCCCAAAGTGGATAGTGTCAAGGTGCGGTGATTGAGCTCTTTGGCTTGTAGTTTGGAGCAGACGTGCGGGATGATAGGCATCGATGGTTTACTTCTGGGACTATTGCCGACTCTTTTATTGGGCTGAGCTACAAGATGAAGATCCCATTAGGAGCTTGTACGTGCTTCTTGTAGAGCATATATATATATATATACCTTGTTCGAGTACCCACTTCTTGGGCTTGGTTACTCTCCCTCCAGGAGAGGTGAAGACGTGCGTGGTATGGCACATGCTTTCCATGTCTAGATTCTCATGGTTGGATGAGTCTACTATCCTGATATAGGTAGCAAAGACTTGATAGGATGTTCATCTTCTCACCGTTTCTAGCTCCTTGTGCCTGAACGAGTCTACTTCCTTTCTCTTGTTGGGTTGAGTTGGACTCTTTACTGCACTCTCTGTTGTACTCCCTTTAATTTCCCCTGTTCACTATACTACTCACCCTTCTGTACCTCCTTTTGTTGCTCCCTCGAGCCTTCGGGGTATCCAACTGAGTATTTTTATACTCACCCCTGCTTGGGCTTTGCCCGCACTTGGTATGCCATTGCAGACGACGAATAGGTGGAGCGTGACTTCAGTGGAGCGTAGGAGCTTGGGAGCTTGGACCGTGTGCGGTGGTCGTGGTCGGGTTTCAGGTGGTAGACCTGTCAGCTGTTTCTTTTTGTTTACCTGTTGCCGGGTTGTGTCACTTTCCGGCTGGGCGCGTGTTTTGCCCCTTTTCTTTTCAGTTTGTACCTTGTACAATTTAGAGATCGATGCACATTTGTGGTTTATATATATAGAAGTTTCCCTTTTCTTTACTTGCCTTTACATTACTCTGCACTTTTGCATTGAGTTTTCTGTGTGTGTGTGTGTACAGATACTTAGGCAAAGGCCTCCCCGAGTTGTTGTGCCTTCGGCGCTAGTCGCCAGCCGCTGGCCTATGGAGGCTGGCTTGGGGTAGTTGTGGCTCGATCCTGGGTATGGTCGGGTCGTGACAATATTATTCAACTTATTTAAATAATTTTACATCCACTATATTTATAGTAATGTATTTATATTTAAAGATGTATGAAAGGGTTATAACAATCCCAAAAAAATAATGAGAACCTAAGTATACAATTAATTTAATATAAATAATATATCATTTGGACTAGATACATCATGATGACAAAAAATATGATTTTGACAATCTTTTGATAGGGGATCAAAAGCATTGAGATGTCTCTTCATGATGTTAATAATCAGTGATCATGAGTAGATGTAATAATCATAATAAAACCTCTAATTGAAACACCACATGATTCTGGTTTCATTAGTTGTTCCTATATATGAACTTATGTATTAGTTTCCTGAAATGCGATCACTATTTGTGTAGAACATTGGTTTGAATACATTTATGGATGTAGAAAAAATGACATTGAAGTCATGGAGAGGTATCTTATGGTGGGTGTGCCTTTTGGGTTATGTAATTGGATTAATTATCAAGATATAGTTTTTCTCCTCCGAGTTAAAGATTTTATATCTCATTTCTAGTTAATCGGGATGGTCCTACCTTCGTTAAATCCTTGTGGATAGAGGAACAAGGTTAGTCCATCAAATAAGATCAAGGAATAATAAATCCATTATATATGATGAAATAAGATATTAAATACAAAAACATGAGATATTATGATACAAAAAATATTTTATAAATTGGACTATGTTTTTATGAAGTGTGTCTTAACTATGATTATTCCTTGTGTCCTTAGAAGCATTGATGGGTTTTTAGACTCTGCTCCACATTGTTGAATGGTATTTACTACCATTGAGATATGTGCCTAGAGTGTTACACAAAATAGAATATTCCATATTCTACCATATTCTAGTGAATAATGGAATAAAAATAATAATGGACACCACCATGGGGTCTTATATGTTTCTACGATTTGATGATTTCAAAAAGTAAATAAATATAGTGTTTTTCTGGTATAGAATAAATGGGTTGAAATTTTTTTATAAAAATTACTCTAAATAAATTAAGTGAATACAAGGAAAAAAATAATACAAATGAATATTATTTTAAGATTCATGGTTTATTTAATACTGCATGAATAATGAGTCACATTAATGTAATAGTTTTGTATGATAATATATTTATTATATATTACATGTAAAAGATAAAATAAAAATTTCATTTACAGTGATGTTTGTTTGTTTTAAAATTTCATTTAATATTATTTTTATTTGGTGTTTCTTATATGGGGATTAGGGAACCCTTTTAGGCATTTAAAATCAACTATAAAATCTTTGGGGATCTCTTTTTAGGGATAGTACTCATACCCATTAATTTGAGAGCACCTTTTTCCTCCTTCCAGTATCCAAGTGAGATAAATTCACTTTCAAATTGTTCAATCCAAGAACACCATCTTGTATTAGTAAAATAGAGCTATGGTGAACACTGAGATATTGTAGTATTCATCAATTCTACTCACTTGTATTTGTAATACCATAATCAGCATTCACACAGGCTATTGCATACTATTTGGATGGTCCAGAGGGGCTCATACATGGAACATTTGAGTAACAATCTATTATTAGGAACTATAGTCAAACATAGATACAATTTAAATAATTTAATTGTTTGTTTTATTATTGGGGATTGATTTATAAATTCAATTTCCACATACTTATAGTGGGTAAAGGATCATCAGATCTGATGAAGTTCCATCATTCCAATGATGAATAATTTTAAATCCGCAGACAACTAGATTTTTTTGCGAACCCCAGTATCATAATATTAATCTATACATTACATAAATTTCTCTCTGTATTTCCCTTCCCCTGATCTATGATGTGTAGGAAAAAATAAATAAGCATTTTAGGGTATTTCTATTCCCTAATAATGACAAAGATACTTATTGGAATCTCTCAGAGCATGAGAGGAACTGAACACTTATGTGTTTATGCACCAAAAGAGTTTTCATATCACATTTTAATAAATTATTAATGAAAAATTTATAAAATATGGATTCCAAAACAAAGGTTATTCAATTTTAAAATAGAATCATATTAATATAAATTCCAACAAAAAGTGGCGTTTTAGTGTCAAGGATATGCATATGGAAAGTATTAGTGATAGAATTAAAAAGACCAATAAAATTATAGAACAATACCCCTATTTATAAATTTTTTATTTTCTAACCATTATTTTGTGTGTGTTATTTTATTCCACATAAATGAGAGATTTTGATCCATTTACTTTCCCCCATTTCCCTTTTCTAGGGTTAAAGATCAATAATTTTCTGTAATGCATCCTAGGTGTCTGAGATACCATTACCCCATATTGTTTTACAAAATTATAAAGATATATTTCCTCATCTTAATTTTCCCAAACACCTTTCATCATGTGTGTTTAATTTATAATTAAAATACACAATGATTAGTAGTTCAACATTAATGTATTTCATTTTTTTCTCCTTTATCTTATTGAACTTCATTTAAGGGATCATTTTGATTACACTCAGAGAGGGGTTTATAGAAAGTCCTAAAATGGGTTTCCAAGTACGAAACCAAAAACTCAGTAGTCAAGGTGGTTGTTTGGATTAACCTCACTTAAACATTTAGTTGTTCATTTTCATGTGTGACTTTTTCCTAAGAGGGGGTTTCAGTCCTTATTCTAGTCATTTTATATCAAAATATATATGATTAAATGGCCATTTACTTTTAGGGTACATGTTGTTAGTGGATGAAAACTATATATCCATATCAAAGGATATAAAATCCCACAAAATGGACAAGTAGATTATGTCATTAGTTTCATTAAAACCCCAAATAGATAAATACCTTCCATTCAGATGAGGTGAAATTTGTATTTACATAAATTCATTATACAATCAGCAATATAACCACTACTTACTCCCCTATTAACACTCTTAATCCAGTATCCATCAATTGAAATCATCTCCAAAGAACTTCCATACAAAAAATGGATGTAGGAACCTTTTCCACTCCATATGTTATAACATTTTTTCTTAGAGAAGAATCCCAACTTTAGAGATAACTAAATAATTTCTATTTGCCTGTGATCTGGCCTTCAACTTACTATAATTCATCTGATTAGGATTCTATGATTAAAAAATATGCTTTTGAATTTTCCCTCCAACTCTCACTATCCCCATATCCTATTAATTAGAAATAAACTCTTATAATATGGGGGCCTCCCACTGATAATATTTAGATTAATGATAACCCATAATGTTTTTAAATAATATCAAAATCATGATGGGAATATGATATACATCCACATACATGAGATTATAATGTGTATATCATTCTCTTATAGTATCACAATAAAATTTAATATATTTTCTAACTCAATTAAGAATGTCCCATTTAATCATTTTGGTCTTGGTAAGACAAATGAGGTCCTAAAGTTTTATCCAAACATATACTCAAGTGAAATTCACATTATCCATACCAAAACAATTTCCCATTATTTAATATTACAAATATTAATTCATTAATAAATATTATTGAATCCCCATGATTTCCTCCTAAAAATAAAATAACAGAAAATGGTTTTGGATTTTTCCATTCTCTAATGAAATAATTATATAGTCGGAGAAACCGCATATAATATGAATTCACTAGAATAATTAATTGAAGAATACCAATATCCTCTAATTTTGGGAATATCTATCAGAGTCAATAAAGAATTCAGAGAATTCAATTCTTTTCATCATTTCATCTATATTACTATTAATATTTACTAATGAACACATTATAATGATCCTCCAAGGCAAGAGTTTTTGATTTCATGAATGAATCCTTAACACTAAGAATTTGAAAAGATAGATAAAGATTTTTCATATTTTTGTGCCTATTTTATTCAATCATATAATGATAGGAAAAATTAAATGAGAATTATAACTTATTCTTCACTCAGTGAGGATTTTTGATTTAACGAGTTAATATTTAGGCATCATAGATGACTATCACCAAAGTAACCATAAGGAATAGTCAGTCCCCCATGCATTATTTTTCTAAAACTCTCATTAATAATAATAATAATATGGGACAAAGAAATAAATATTTTTATAATAAATCATTTTATTATTTATTTTCTTTTTTTATGATGTATAATTTATCAATTATATATAATGTATATTATTTTTAATCATTGGAAAATAGTTACCTAATATAAATGTATTTAAATGATATAAGTTAATATAATGGGCATATAATTTAATAATATAAATCCACCAAAAATAATTCTTATGAAAACATAAACACTGATGATATATATAATAGTCATATTAAATTATTTTATATAGCTATAAATACATCTCTATAATCCGTTGTTATACTGTATAATTTTATTATTAAGATGCTAATAATATTTCTAACGTCTTTTATGATTTCTATTTTTATTATTTTTTTATGATATTTATAGTGGATCATGATGATGATAATTCAAATACTATAGTTTTAATATTTACTTTTAGTTTAATTAGATTAGTAATTCCAGTAATTATATTCTATTTTTTTTATCTTACAGTGTATTTTATTTTTTAATGTGATATTTCACCATAATAAAATAAATGGAATTATTCATTTTAGTTTTCTATTTAATGTTTCAAAACTAATAAAAAATATATGATCTATTTAAATGGAATGTAAAATTAAAATAATGGCATGTTACAAATGGTTTGCCCTTATTTTACATATTTTAAACCCTAGTTTGGCAGTAGTATATGGTTGGTGAATAATTTTAGAAAATAATTAGTATTAATCTTATATAGGGTAAATTATTGCATTATGGTTAGTATTAACCCTGAGGAATTATCACATTCCATGTATATTATATTAAAATTGTGGTTCATGGTTTGTAAAAAGGCAGTTTTAACAAGACATGTTAATCTAACACAGGGTGAATGATTACTACACATTTAATAGAACCCTGTATTCCAATAATACGTGATATGAATTACTATTCTAGAAGTTTTTAAATGTTTTTTGGGTTTTTCGAAGCATAAAAAGAAAATCAATCGTGATGTTTTATATAGTTCTACTGAATGTTTCATGAATAATGAATACTTAATGAGAAAATTTGGATTATAAACAACCCAATTTTTATGGTCTTTAGAAAAATACAATTTCAAATATAAATATAAACTGACTTATTCTATCCTCATCCGATCAATTATTCTATGGTGTGTATATTTTTTATCAACCCCCACCCACCATAATTCCTTGGATGTCTCTACTTAACTTCATCATATAATTATATGGAAAATTAATTTTCTATTCTTTATTTTTATCCACATACTACTCTTCCTGCTCCGCTTTAAATATATAACTCTATATCAAGACCTAGTGGCCATAGTAGATGTACCCTTCCTCAAGGGTTCATTTACTTGTGAGATCATTGAAATCATTTTTTGAGGAACATCGTTCTTAAAATAATTTCTAGTTCCCTATTAATTCTTTTTCAGTTACATCCCTTCCTGTTAGGTGTTTTTTTAAATTATGTTTATTTTAAAGTCCATTAGTTCTTTAGTATTTTAAATTCAATTTTCATTTTAAAAAACAACAATTGTTGTCCTTGGGAATGTTATAGTTTCTATCAAAATAATTAATGACATTTTATATTGATATAAATATCATTTAGATGGGTTCTATGTTCTTCTCATTTGACATTTTTTTGCATGAAAACAAGATTTTTTTTATAAATTTTAATGGTATTTCACCTGTTAATTGATATCCATGGTGGTGTTCTATATATAAATTAATTTCGAAAAAATCATTATATTTAAATTTCTTAATATTTTTTTGGAAATTTATATTGTTTATGGTCTCCATTGTGTGCTTTTCAATATTAATTGGAATTATATGTGTTTATTTTTTTTATTTTTTTATGTTAAATTTACATAATTTTAGTGTTTTTCATGATATTAGAGTTTCAATTGACATTTAATTTTTATATGTGATATATTTTTTATGTTTGTTTAGTGATTCTATTTTTATTTCGTATGATTTATATTTTAAATCAAATTATGGATTTAAAATATTATTTCAATGAGGATTACAGTTTACAACTATCGACTCACAGTTTATTCCCTATTTGATACCCTATTTTGAATTTCATTAAGCTTTAATAAAAATCCCAGGGGTTAGACCCCAATGTATCATATTTTTTATTAATACATTGATAATAAGTGTTGATTATAACAATTACATGATACATATATAAAATTGCATGGGATGTTTATTAAAGGGTGTTTGTGAGTGAGATGATTATTTAATACTATAGTTATTTTACTTGTTCTATTTTATTGATATGTGATTAAAGATAAGGTGAAATTTTATTTAACCTCCATTAAATTGTTTCTAGGGAAATATTGGTATCTCAGTGGTTGTTCAATATATGGTTTCTATCATACCCTAGATGAGACATCGACATGTATCCTCTACTGAATGTAAATACATAGATATAGGGAATGAAACCTAGTTAGGCTTAATTAGATCACATTGGGTGGTTATTTTATAGAAACTTCACTGATAGGATTTTAGAATGTTCAAACTAAATATTTGAACAATTTATTTTACAAAATCTTATGTTTTTTCCTTCTTATAAAATTTTCACCAAATTATTTTAGTAGTGTAGTTTTAATTTTTTTCATAGTTTTCCAAAATTATTAAATAGTTATTTGTTAATGTTCTTTTTAGGTGACTTACACTCTTGTTTTTATAATAATTTTTCTCTTATTAAACTCTAATAAATTTATATGGGATTCATTTTTAAACTAATTTCCTTTTGAAATAAATGTTTTACCAATCCAATAAATTACTTTGGGGTTTGATTAGTGTCTCCTTTAAGTTTATATTTCACATTACATGCATATTCCCATTCACTATAAAATATTGAATGGGTTCTTCAAAAAATATCAACTATAAAACATAATAATAAAAATTGTTTTAATTTTAATGTAAGAGAGTGTTACTGTAAAAATCCCCAAACCATCCACTAGTACCCCTCTTGATCTAATGGTGATGAAATTACTGACCCTTGAAGCCATTCTCTAATAGGACAATAATTAAAGACAACTGTTGAGGGTATCTAAAGTATAACTTGATGGAATTAACCAAATAAATACTTTAAATGATAATATATATGATATACCAATCAAATAAATCACATAAGAAATATAAAAACTATCCTAATAACTTAATCAAATGACATTAGATGAAGAAAAAATGTAAATGATAAGAAAAATTCCTAGGTAATGACCACAAAATCAAGATATTTTTAAAAAACAGTTATTAGTTATCTTAAACATGATTTATCATTGATCACCTATTGCGGAAATTAAAAATTTAAAATATACACGGGAGATCATACACTTATACTAAGATGGAACTTCCCTAAATCAACTCAGGAAATTGTGAAATAATCATACTAAATTTATTGAATTCACATAAGAAACTAGCTTGTTTCCAAAAACTAGTGAACCGCAGACTAACATCCCCATGGGTCACTAACCATAGTAATTAATGAGTTGGGTAACAAATTATCAACATCAGACACACACAAAATATATATATATATATATATATATATATATATAATGGTGCCATGTATCTACATTTACATTGAATTATTCTCTCTTACCCTAATGTATTATTTACTCATCCTTCCACCCCCCCATAGGTTGTATCACACATAAAATATGACATAGAAACATCATTATCACATCATCTACCCCAAACAACCATAATTTTTGAAATTTCATCACATTACAAGAAATATAGTAATTCAAAAATCCATTATTCCTCATGCACAATACACCATACATCATGATATTATATCATGTATATGTATACCTAATATAACCAAATTCATTACTAATGGAATAAATGTATAGTATATAACTTCATGTCTCTACATAACACATATATATGTATGAATATGTTGAGGAACATCATAAACATTAGGGGCATGTATGCTATACCTTAATCCATTATAGCCCAGATATTCTTAAATATTATTATATATCTATATTATAGAAATGGATGGAAAATTATTATAAATATCAATCCTCAACATCCCAAATGTTAGAAAGAAATCCAAAATTCAATCTAATATATGCTTTAAGTACCTTAATGAATTGGGTAGTGAGGCATCTAAAATATTAAAACATAATAATAGTATATCAGACACCATGTCCATGGGAAACTATCCTACACTAGATTCAAACTATAACAATAATCTATTAGGAAAACATGGTTTCTATCTCTATGACTAATAATATAATGATCAAATATGAAAATAATCATTAAGGTTTATAAATAGTAAATCATAAATTATATTAACAAATACAATTTACTTTAAATAATAAACCCATACCTTTAGGGTTCGTCTTTTCATTATCCATTAATGGCCAAAGATCTTTTTATATCAGTTTATGTTCCTAGTTAACCTCACTACCATGGAAAATTATCCATAGTCATTATCGAGTTCCATTAAAATTTTAATTACCATATCATCACAACATCCAATTAAAACATTTATAATTATATATGAATAAATAATCCATGTAATTTTATGACTTTTCCCAAAACAATGAAGAAAAATAATTTATGGAAACAAGCATTCTATAACTAGTGGATAGTTAGAAAAGTAGAGAGAAACAACAAAACTAAAATTTTCATGACATGTTCTAAAAACTATCAACCAACCAAACATCACCACATCCAATAATTGGAATTCACAACAATCAATATATCTATAACCATCTATTCATAATCTTCTCCAAAAAATAATCACCAAGATCCCAATCACTTTAAAGGAAATACGTGAGAACAAATCACAAATTCAATAGTGAATGTTTAGGGGGGAATTATTTCCATCACAAAAATAAATAATTATAATTATATAATCATATTGTTAAAAAGTTATGGATCATCAAAACCTAAAAATATTTAAATTTGGTAATGATCATTACTCAATAACATCTTGAATTAGGTAATTCAATATTATAATTTTTCATTAACAAGCATCATAATATGAGTGGATAAGAACTACTATAATCATCCAATATACATTATTAAATAAAAATATTTCATATCAACCAATTTTAGGATGGATATATGACCTAATTAATATGTTCCAATCATATTTTTTGAGTCACATTATATATGTATTTATTAACCAGTTATATCATGCCAATAAATCATGGAACCACATTTGACACTAAAAACATGTCACACTCTAGCTATTAAATTTTCTATGGTATTATTAAAATATAAAATAAAATTATATTTGACCATGAGAAACATGTAATTCGGTCACGTAACATACATGCAATTAATTATCTTTTTTATGGTCAGTCTAAACTATTTATAAATTAATGATAAATCATGGCAATCCCTTATCAATAGAAAAATTATGAGATAATATTGCCCCATACCTTGAAATAAATCATTCAGTGCTCCCAAATTAAGAAATGAATAATATAAAAAAATATCTAATCATATATCCAATGAAGAGAATACAGTCTATATGGATATCATCACACCATGTATCCTTTATATTTCATCAATAAAAAATTATTGGAATTGGGGAAAAAATATTATGTAGCAAGGAAATATGGAACAATAAATAGATAGAGTACTAGAGATAGAGAGTCATAGTGAAAGAAACAACATGGGAATAGAAAACATACCTCATATGACCCACTAAATGTTGAATAAAACTCAATGGTAATTCTTAGAAAAAAAGATCCGCAGTCTCTGTAATAGATTTTTTTTCAAAAGGTTTCAAAGGAAGATGAAGGAAATAAAATGAGATCTATATGACATCCAAATTTACACATGGGAGATTTTTAATAACACCTTGAAATAATAGGGTCATCCATATTATAATCATTTCCTTTTATCCAGAAGAATTGTATAACTTTGGTGTTCACACCCCATATTTTTTGAGTGAAATAATCCATCATAAATCATAATAAATATCCCCACCATATATCCCCTATTTATTTTATGAAACACCCTCATCAGATTTTCCTAATAAATCTCCAGGACATAATTAATACACCATGTTATAGTGGTCCATATATTGATAGAGCGAAGGGTTCTATTGTCCAATACTCTATCGAATAGCCCATTAACCAAGATATAAGGACCCATAACAAGTTAGAGACTATGAGCCCAAGCCCTTCAGCTCTATGACATAACCATTGAAAAATGGAGTTAGGATATCCAAAAAGGAAGATCCATAATACTATCCACTAAGGGATCTATGGGGCAGATTCCTGGACTATTATGTAATGTCCATTTTTAGAAATTAAAAAAACTCTTTAAGACCACATATTGGCATATAATACCCAACCATGATGACATTACCATTTTAAATTAAAATTATATGTCCAATTTTAAATCCACTACTTTATCCTCTCCTTAATATCTCTAGTCACCCCAAATAATGAAGGGATTAGGTAGAAATGACCCCTTACATGAGACACATATTGTGGTATTTCCAAACCTAATAATTAGATCAAAACCATGAAAGGAAAATAAGGTAAGTTCTAATTAAAACCATTGCATGAGATAAATATCAAAAATATCACTATAAAAGATGAATAACTAACTCATCATAATTAATAAAACATTATCACACATTATCATCTATCTCATAAAAAAATAAACATCATATATATTATCATAGAAAAATCAACCAATAAATATATCGAGGCATTGATTGTGAAAACTTTAATCCTATTCAAATGCACTCTATTCCTAGAAACCATTTCACCATAAGAAACCATGTCACCCCAATATATTAACCAATGGAATATATCTACTGTGCATCATCCACTACGAAAAATACTAAATATCAACATGTTATTCTTGGATTTTCACATATTCTATAACATCTATATCAGTCTAGTTAATAATGTAGTAATTCAGATAATGATATAGAATAAGCTCTGAAACATGGAAGATATCATGTATCTGGTTCATCAAATTTGGATTTTCTAACCAATACATAATTACTATAACATGCACCATCACCTTGAATGATCAAAAAATTCTCGGAAAATATTACTATCATAGTTAAACAACTACTTCACTTGATCAAGGGATCAATGAGAATCAATGATCTATTTGATCACTATCAGAGGTGTGAATCAATGATTTTATATTTTTATATTTTCTAATTTAAAACAACCATAACCTATGATTAAATATAACTAAAATCATTGAAACAAAACACACTTTCACAATATTAAGAATACAAGAATTTACATGGATAACTACTCATAAAGTATAGCTACTCCGTGACATAATTTGGAAATGAGATGTGACCACACATCGCCTAGAAACAAATCGTCTATGGTTTAACACAATAAGGGAATATTCAACACTTTCATTAAACTATTTTCATTTTACAGTGCATGTGATTACTATATAAAATATATGATACAATTTTATTTCCATCAATAAAATAAACCTTCACCAATAAGCCTCAAAATGTCATGAATCTTCTTCAAGAATTATTAACACTCTTCTTATTACAATTAATTATGATTCCACATTGATTTATTTAGAAAACATTGACCACAAACTACTATATAAAATTAATTTTCCAAACATATATTATTCATAACATCTTTTTCTCGTACCCGTCTATATGATACTTCTCTATCCAGGTCACTATGACTTGTACACATCTATCTAAAATGATATATTTGACACCCTTTTTTTGAAACCCCAAAACATTCCCCATTTTCTTTGGTGCTATCTGTCTAGTTCCAATTGTTTGGTATCCCTTCATTTGGTACTTCTCAATAATGTACTACAACAATAACAAAAAATCACTAGATTTGTGGTGGGAACCTAATATACTAAATGTCAATCATAGTTTCAAAACTACTTCATAAACCACCTTATATCCTATATATACCCATATTTTATCTAGAAAAAAGTGAGTATCATGAAATTTAAATTCAAATTTCCCTATTAACAATTGAATTTTTGGTTTCAATATTTCTTTAGATCAACCTCCTTCAAATTTATAAATAAATTAGAATCAATAAACATTACAAGGTCATTCCGCAAATATCAGCATCAAAATTATTCATAAATTCATAATTATTGTTTATAATCGTAATAATTTATTTTTGATTATTGTGTCATTGAATTTACATCTTTTAATTGTAACATTGAATGAATTTTTAAATTAATATTAACACAACCTAAAACCCTAATCTAATAAATTATTATAGGAACTCAACCATTCAGTAATTAATTTTCGAAAACAAAACATCACATGAATGTATCAATTTAGTAAGGTTATATATAGTTTAATGAAACCCATAAATCTTTCCAATATATCTTTCTAAAAACTCCATAGGATATAATTAAATTTTTCATCCAATAGACTTTATATTTATCTGTGAATGGAAAGTTCTATAATGAAAACTCTATATCATGTCTATTATCAGAATCCATAATTTAATAAGCTGAAATAAATATCTCTATCTAGTAACATTATTTGAAAACCTAAGGATGGTCATTTATTAACCATTTTTTACAAATGTCATTAGAAACCATTTTATTAAAACCTCATTTTGAAGCCTTTATCAGATGATCTTTCTAAATACGTTTATCTAATAAATTCATACATCTATATTTATAGTAAAACATCATTTAATCATCTCATTACACTAATATAATTATGTTAAAGTCATAAATATTCATATCTTGATTAATGAAAACATTTAGTAATTGTAATATATATTTTTTTTATCTTTAATAATATTAAATTATCCCCTGATTTTATTTTTGCAAAAAACTATTTCTATTTGAAATTAACTAGTAATATCAATTTGATTGAATATATCAAAAGACATTATAATAATGGTTAATATTTTACTAGTGTTTTATGAAATGACATGAAAAATGAAAAATAATAAATCCATCTTTCTTTTATCAGGTTTCTACCTCTTATTTTAAATCACTCAAAACAACATGTTCTCAAAAATACCTCATTATTATTTTTTTATCCACCAAGGAAGAAAAATCACTAAGACTCTAAATATCATTAAACATATTTATATAAAAAGACTCAATGATTATTTGAGTGATATCATTGTAGGAAAAATTAATTTTTGAAAAATAAAAACTTATTTCCCATAATATAATTATTATTAGTGGTTATGAACATTATCTATAACACCAAATTCATCAGCTCAAAAAAAGTATCAAATTATAATGATAATTTTCTTAAATCATTATTTAAAACCTTTTAAAATATATCACACCCAATAAATCATAGAACAAACATTTTAAAAATTACAAAAAATTAATTCTCTCATTGGATAGGTAAATAACATTTCAATGGATTGATTTAGGTTAAATATTTTCTCTTCCTTTGAAAACACAATCCAATGATAAGAGGATATGGGGAACAAACATCATACACTTTAGTGAAATCCCCCTAAAAGTGTCATTAATTCTCTTGGGGATATTAAAATAAAAAATCATAGTCAAATAACTACACGAAGTTCTAGAATGTTGAATATGAGTGAGATGGGTTTGAAGCCATGAGGATAAGGATTATAATTTGATTTAGTAGCATTGATGTTTTTCATAATTTATTTAACTAAAAATAAAATTAACTAATATAACTTGATTGGTTTTGATGGATTAAAAAATAGTTAAAATCAAGGATGATGAAAAGGGATTTGATATCGAGAATGGATTTTCATAATTTTAAATCAATTTCAATAATAAATGGAATAATTATGTTATTTTTTGTTTCATCTCAGCATAAATTAGAACTACAAATAATAGTTGTCACAACCCGTCCTAGGGGCCCATGCTGAGACTACCCCAAGCCCACCTTCCATAGGCTAGGGGCTGGCGACAAGCACCAAAGGTGTAATTCCTGATAAAAAGGGAAGGCATTTCCTTTAATAAGTAAAAAAAACTATAGAGTACACAACTGGAAGTAAACACAAAGTAAAACTGTATACAAAAGAAAGTGATAAAAGGAAAGGGGCCGAAAATACAAGCCCAACAATAAAGTACAAACAACTGTAGAACTAGTAGAACTGCAGAAAGGTAAAACAACAACTAGTGATTTGCCCTACGGGAATCCCACCTGAAGTGGGGGTATAGAAGGACTCCTCATCACCCCAGGTCTATCTATCCGCTCTGTGTATGTCTCACTAAGTAGTCCACCTACGGGTACCGTCCAACTCTACAACTCTCTACTTCAATCAATGTTGTCTGTCGTCTGCAACCAACAAAACAAAGTGTGGGCATAGCCCGTCCAGGGGTTAGTATAACGATACTCAGTAGGGACCCTAAGACCCTAAAGGTCTCACAATATCCAACAAGGATTACCCAAAAAGAAAGATACAATCACGATGTATCAACCAACCTTACTTAGGTATATGCCCATACACATACCTAAGTCACCAATCATATTTTGGCCCAACTCTCGAGCCCAAGAACAACCCTGTTCACACAGGAAGTAAAGTAAATTAACTCAAAGATAAATGATTGAAAGTCAAGGCTCATCTCACATAGGTATACATCTTTTATTTAATAATAAAGATGATCAGATGTAGTCACTGATTCATTTAGCTGTCAGACCCACATAGAATACAAGAATAGAGAAGCTATCAGACCCACACAGGATACAGAACCAGCTATTCTGTCAGACCCACACATGATACAGAAATATAATTCAGAACTGTCAAACCCACACAGGATTCAGGTACAATAGTCATCGCTGTCGAACCTACAGAGGATTTTGGTATAGTAGTCAATGCTATCGAACCCACAGATGATTCCGATACATAATTCATCCGTGTCGAACCCACAGAGTATTTCGGTATATAAGTCATCCTTGTCGAACCAATGTAGGATCCTAGTATAGTATCGTCGATGTCGAACCCACAGAGGATTCTGGTAATCTCAGTCTCAACCAGCCCTAGGGTTCCCGCACACAACACGCTCGATTTTGGGAGGGTCTGATTCTCGATCCAAGAGTCGATAAATCAACTGACTTTAAGTCCTGAGTGTATGTATTTAGCAGTTCCTTCTCATTATAAGGAACTCAATGTGACAGACGGTGCATCAATCGGACGCCTGGTCTAAGAGTTATTGGCATTTCCATTCCAGGGGCCTAGTTGGATATACACTCGATCCAATCCCGGACGTATTCCAAATTTGTCTGAAACTCACTTATAGTATCACAAATGGGCCACCTCATCGAAAGGGTCCCAGTTCCATAGACGTTGCATCAATCGGACATGCGGTCTAAGAGATATTCGCATTTAAGTGATGACTGGCCTGGCCCGTCAAGCCGAGTGGGATAGCAGGTCGGCCCGACCCAGTAGGGTGCGACCCACCTGTGGACCCGGCCTATGGTGTGGTATGCTCCTATTCACTTTGTGGTGCCAAGAGGAACCATCATCCCCTTTCTTGGCTGGTCGTAGCCTACCGGTTCTGCCCGGCTCAGGCGGCCCGCGCAGCGGGCCGCGTTTCATCCCACGCGGTGCCTACGGGCACCTCGTTTCTCCATCATAGTCAGCAGGATGCCATCTGGTTCTCCCTGCTGAGCGGCCCGCAGATATAGGCCACGGTATCCTCCGCATGGTGCCTGCTGGCGATGCGGATCTCCAGCCAGGGCGACAGGCGGCCGACCGGTTCGGTTCGGCCGAGCGACCCATGGACGCGGGTCACATCCTCCACCTCCAAGCGGTGCCTTCAGGCACCGCGGTTCCTCCAGTGGGATGTCCAGTCGGTCGGCCGGTCCTCTAGTGGGCCAGGTAGCCTGAGTGGCCGCTGGACCCTCCCCGCGAATGGCGCATGACTGCCGCTACCTCCGGTCACCGGTTCCTCATCCGTCCGCCGCGCCCCGCATGGCCGCGACCCCCTTCCTTCGGCACGGTGTAACGACACCGCGCCCTAGCAGCTCTGCCTCCATCTTTAACACAAAAAATGTTCAGTGGAGGTACTTTGGGCCATGTTTTTTCGACCTGCGCCCTCCTCTTTAGGTAAAAAAAATGGCCAATGATGAACCAAAGAATTCATTGAAGAACAAGGGTGTAATTTATTCACCTAAAAATAAACAAATCCCCATACCTCGTAATTTGTCATTGAACGATGACGAGTCGTGGAAGATGGACGTCACAAAAGATGGATGTCATTCCATCAATGTTGGAGGGGATGACGTTGTTTTTGGTGAAGTTATTCATGGGCGGTGTCTTCCTTTTCATGCCCGAGTTGGAATGGAAGAAGACATGTCGTCATTCTTTGGTGGAAATGACGTTCTTCACCGAGTGAATAATGTTCTTCCAATCCTACTCTTCAAAGATTATGCCACCCCCCCCCCCAAACAAAATAAGCTCATACCTTATTTTAATGGTTGGAATAATGAATTAAAAAGAATTGAAACACTCAAATTAATTAATGAAGTTGGTTCACTTAATTAAATTCATACAGTTGGAAAGAATTCCAAGGGATCCAAATAATTAATTAGAAGGGTGTGTTGGCACATTAATGGGAATTCCATGAGTTTAAAGGGGGTTCAAGGGGAGTTGAGGGGTTTGAGCTCATGTGGGACCCACCACATAATATCCTCCCATGTTAGGTTATGTAGGTGTGGGCCCCACCTCCAAATTCCATTGGAGGATTAGACCACAATTTAAATAAAATTATGTCACACATAGTTTTTATTTAATTTATTAAGAATCCCCAAAAATTAACTTCTACTCTCGATAAAACACAACTACGATAAAGGTATCCTTAAGCGAATACCGGCGCTGCGAGTTCATCGGTGTCCTCAGATTTCAATTCCGAGAACCAGTTTAAAAGAAATAATATCCCGCACGTACGTTTACTACACTTACCAAAACAGAACTTCAGAAAATAATTTCGGGCACATAGGGCCTCAGAATCTGGCGCCGTGAGAAACTGCAGACTTGGAAAATTCCAATGTATTTAAAAAAATTGTCATTAGATTTCCAGGTCTTCACATTCTCCCCACCTCAGGGATTTACATCCCCATAAGCTACAACACATATTAAGGGAACAAATGGGGGTACTGAGCACACCTCTGAGCCTCCTGCTCCCATGTGCTCTCTTGGAGGTTCTCATGCTGCCAACAAATGCACACCAGAGGAATCGATCAACCACGTAGGACACACTCCTTTCTATCGTCAATCTTCACTGGAACCTCCGTGAAAGTCACCATGTAATCAATGTTTAACTCCCCATGGATGATAATGTGGGATGGTTCGTGCATGTATCTCGTCAGCTGAGATATGTGGAAGACGTCGTGCACCCGGTGCAACTGAGGTGGAAGGGACAAGCTGTAAGACACCTCACCTACCCTACTGAGGACTAGAAAAGGTCCGATGAATCAAGTATATAAATTGCCACCTTGACGAAATCTCCATAGACCTCTTTGAGGTGAGACCTGTGGAAATACGTGGTCTCCATCCTCGAACTCATGTGGTCACCATCTCCTATCATCATATGACTTCTGTCTGCTCTGTGTAGTCTTCATCTGCTCCTGGATGATCTGCACCTTCTCCATCATAGCATGCACCAACTATGGTCCAAAAAAGCTGAATCCTCTAGGTTAGTCCAACACAGAGGATATATACAAGGTTGACTGTAAAGTGCCTCATAAGTTGTCATCCCGATGGTAGAGTGATAGCTGTTGTTATACGCAAACTCTACCAAGGGCAAGTGGTCCTCCAAGCTGTGACCAAAGTCAAGTACACATGCACGGAGCATGTCCTCGAGAGTCTGAATGATCCTCTAAGTCTGACCATCCATCAGAGGATGGAAGACGGTGCTCAAGAGAAGCATCGTCCCAAAAGCCTCATGCAAACCCTTCCACAGCCGGGAAGTGAAATGAGTATCCCGATCAGAGACAATAGTCGATAGCACACCATGAAGCCGTACATTCTATTGTACATAGAGGCATCCCAATCTCCCTACTGAGCCTTTCTCTGTAATCAGCAGGAAGTGGGCCGACATAGTGAGTCAGTCGACAATCACCTAGATAGAGTCATGTACTCTCGATGTTCGTGGAAGTCCCATCATGAAATCCCTGGATATCCCATCCCACTTCCACTCTGAGACCTCTAAGGGCTGAACCAAGCCTTCTGGAACCTAGTGCTCTGCCTTCATTTGCTGAAAAGTGAGGTATCTTGAGGCAAACTCTCCTAACGCCTTTTTCATACTTGGCCACCAGTGCTGTCGTCTGAGGTCTTTACACATCTTCTTCACTTCGGGATATACCACTAGAGGGGAAGTGTGGAACTCCCTAAACACCTCCTCCTGTAGTGAAAATGGTACCATGGTACGTCCTCTGAAGAGGATGACATGCTCCCAACCTTATGAAAATCCATCAGGTGCCTGCCCCTAGCATATCTGAGCACGTCATGTCTTGCAGTCAACATCCCCACGCTGTGCCTCTATGAATCACTAAAGAAGTGGAGAAATGATTGTGAGATACTACAGAAAGGTTGCACCATCTCTATTCACAAAGGATATCTGCAACGCGGCCAGCTGCTCTGTCGCCTCTTTTAGCAGTTGAATGCCCGATCTCCTGTTGAGAGCATATGCTACAACGTTCCCCTCCCCAGGTGTATTGACTATCTTGAATTTATAGTCCTAGAGAAACTCGAGCCATCATCACTATGCCCGGTTTAGGTCCTTCTGTGAGAAGATGTACCTGATATTATGGTGGTTAGAGTAGACTGTAAAATGCTCACCCATCAGTTAGTGCCACCACATCTTCAAGGAAAAGACCACTGCTGCATACTCTAGGTCATGGGTAGCGTAGTTCTTCTCGTGCTGTCTCAACTGCTATGAACCATACACAATCACTGATCAATCCTATATCAGGACACACCCAAGTCTGGTCCCTGATGTGTCGAAGTCAACTACGTACCCTACACCCTCCATCGTTGGACTCAAGATGGGAGCACTGGCCAACCTCTACCTCAGCTCCTGAATGCTATACTGGCATCTAACTAACCTCACGAACGGTTTCCCCTTCCACATCAATGATGAAAGCAGTGCTGCAACTCTAAAAATGTCTGGAACTAATCTCTGATAGTACCCAGCCAGTCCAAGGAAACTCAATACCTCTGTCACACTTTTAGGTGGCTCCCAAGCAAATACTACCCCGATCTTCGCTAGATCTACTGCAACTCCAGACTCTGAGATAACATGTCCAAAGAAGTGAACCTCTCGAATCCAAAACTGGCACTTCACGAGCTTATAATAAAGCTAGTGCTCTTGGAGTGTGTCCAGTACTACCTGTAAATTGTAGGCGGGATCATTCTCAGTAGTCGAGTAAATCAGTATGTCGTCGATGAAAACTACGACAATGCGATCAAGGAAAGGATATAAGATCATGTTCATGAGACTCATGAACACTTATGGATCATTGGTTATGCCAAAGGGAATAACCAAGAACTCGTGGTGGCCATACCAACACCTGAAAGCCGTCTTCTACATATCCTTGTCTCGAACTCTGAGAAGGTGATAGCCTGACCTGAGGTCTATCTTCAAGAACCATCATGCTCCCTTGAGCTGATCAAAGAGGCCATCTATCCTCAGGAGTGGGTACATATTCTTCACGGTCACCTGATTCAGGCGATGGTAGTCAACACATAGTCGTAAGCTTCCATCCGCCTTCTTGGTGAACAAAATCGTAGATGCCCAGGGTGAAACACTAGGTTGGAAAATTCCCTTTACCCTGCAAGTATTCCAGTTGTACCCACAACTCACAAAGCTCAGCAGGAGCCATCTGATATGCTTAAGTAGATATCGGTGACATCCTATGGTACATGTCAATATAGAAGTCCACCTCTCTATGAGGAGGTAGTCTAGGAACATTGTCCTGGAAAACATCCGCGTACTGTTCCACCATAATAGGAAAACTCAGACTCCGCACATAAATCACTTTGAGGATGAGACTAGCCAACTAATGTGTGATCAGCTGCCCCCTCCTCTGCATAAGTCTATCCTATGCTGCAAAGGCTCCCTTATTGCCGGTGAAGGTGATCCTAGTCCCATCTTTGTGGATACACCACAATTTGTGCCTAATATAGTCAACCTGATCATGAACTGTAGATAACCAGTACATACCCAAGATGACGTCGTAAGGCCTCGACACCACTACAAGAAGATCCTAGCCGAATCTATCGCCTCCTAGAGTAAGCTCACATTGCTGGAACCAGTGCGTAATCATCGATTATGCTATCGTAGGAGTCTCCAACCGTAATGATCAAGTCAATAGCTCTTTCATAATCTCTGAGCTCCGAATGAGGGAAGTGGCAATAAAAGAATGATTCGAACATGTGTCTATAAGTACTACAGCAAGGGTAGAGTAGAAAAAGATAGTACCTCGATTCATTTCAGGTGCGTCGTGGTCATAGGCCTCGACTGCCTGGAGCAGTGCCCGACTCTTTCCACTAGCTCCCTATGGTTGGGGTGGACCTCCTGGTGGTGGTGGTGGTGGAGCCTCAAAACGACTTTCACCACCTGCTGCTCGACCAGCTCCTCTTCCACGCCCGCCTTCTCCTGGTAGACCACCATAGTCGAACCTCTGCCTCTTCCTCGGAGGTCCCTCTACTCTCTACTGCTGATCTTCATGGCGGGTCGGGCAGTCTCGAGCCTTGTGGCCCTACATGCCGCATGCATAGCACTGCCTGCTCCTTGTATAGCTGGATCTGCCTCGTGTGTGCCACACAATCATACCTGTGTCCTTGGTTCGCCCACCTTATGGCCTGGTCCTCTTGGAAATCTGTGAAAAAAGTCTACTACCGTTGCAAAAGACTCTACTATGTGTCCCCCTTTGGTGGGTCTCGCTGTTGGTGTCTGCTCAGCAAGAAAACTCTCCACTAAAAGGGCTCGATCTAGCACCCCCTCCTGCATCGGAATGTTGAAAGAGATCATCGTAGCCCTGATCTCATGCTTAAGGCCCTGCTCAAAGCTCCTGGCCCTAAAGAATGGGTCCCGTACCATATCCGTGGAGTAGCGCGATAGATCAGTGAACCTATTTGTGTACTAAGCTACTATCATGCTGCCCTGCTGCACATGATGTAACTACTGAATTCGCACTGCAAAAAGGGTGGCTGGAACAAAATCCACCCGGAACAAGCTCCCGAAGTCTTTCCAAAGTAATGATGCCTCGTCATGCACCTAGAGCATCAGGATCCACCATCTGCCTGCTGCTGCATGCAGAAGACTCGCAGCAAGGATCACAATGAGGTCGGCTGGTGTCCCTACCAATATGAAAACTATTATGATAACCTCCAGCCAATCCTCAGCTGCCTTTGGGTTTGTCTCTCCCCAGAACCTGGACGACCTCTGGCACTGGAAGTCGTGCAAAAAACTCAGATGGCATGCACTCTCTAGTGCTGCAACTGGTGGTATCGGTGGCCCAGTGGGAAGTGGCACCGCTGGTACCCCTGCTGTGATGGGGCCCTATACCGAGACCTCATCGCTCGGTGGGCTACCATCTCGTACAAAACTCGGAATCCTAGCTGTCAACCTTCATGGGGCCATCCTGAAAAGAAATAGGTGCGCCACTGTTAAAACAGTATACCTGGTGAGCTGAACCAAAGTAATCACGAAAAAAACTTTTTCAAGGGAAACACACAAGAAATCAGTTTTTTTGTGCACTGAGTCGGAGATCAGAAGTCAGAGTCCTTGTGTATGGATATGTCGGCCACCACACCAACACCCATTTCCCTAAACTGATAACCACACCCAAAACACTTAAATCTATTTCCGTTTAAAGAATCAGATTCCATGTTCTGTGGTAGACCCGAGACCTCTGATACCAATTTGTCACGACCTGTCCTTGCGGCCCGTGTTGTGACTACCCCATGCCCGCCTTCCAAAGGACAGGGGCTGGTGACTAGCACCAAATGCGTAATTCACAATACAAAGTTAAGGCATTTCCATTAATAAGCAAAAAAACAATATATTATGCTACTAGAAGTAAAAAATCAGTAAAACATTATACAAGAGAAAGTGATGAAAGGAAAGGGGCCGAAAATATAAGTCCAAAATTAAAGTACAAACAACTATAAAAATAGTACAACTGCAGAAAGGTAAAAAAAACTAGTGAGTCATACTCTAGGAATCCCACCTGAAGGGTGGGTACATATGGCCTCCTTAGCACCCCAGGTCTGTTTTTTCGCTCCGTTTATGTCTTGACAAGTGGTCCACCTCTGGGTACCATCCAGTTCTACAACTCTCTACCTCAATCAGCGATGTCCATCGTTTGCAACCAACACAATAAAGTGTGGGCATATCCCGTGCAGGGGTGAGTATAACGAAACTCTGTATGGACCCCGAGACCCTCATGGTCTCACAATATCCAACAAGAATATCCCAAAAAGAAAGATACAATCACAAAGTATCAACCAACCTTACTTAGGTATATGCCCATACATATACCTAAGTCACCAATCATAGTTCGGCCAAACTCTCCTCTGTGCGGCTCCTACGGGCACCGCAGATCTCCAGGCCGGCCAGCAGGCAGCCATCCAGTTCGGTTCTTCCGAGAGGACCATGGATGCTGGCTACATCCTCCACCTCCACGCGGAACCTACGGGCTCCACAATTTGTCCAGCGGGCCGGCCGGTCTGCCAACCTGTCGTCCTGCGGTCTGGGTGGCCCGAGTGGCCACCAGACCCTCCACGCGGCCGGCGCGCGACCATCGCTTTCTCTGGTCGTCGATGCCTCTTTCGTCCGCCATGACCAGCATGGTCGTGGACCCCTTCCTTCGGCACTGTGCGACGGTACCATTCCCTAGCGGCTCCGCCTCCATTGTAAACTCAATCAAGGTTCAACGGAGGGACGTCGAGCCGTGTTTTTTCGGCCAACTCCCTCCACATTAGGTGAAAACAATTGTCCAATGACAAAACAAATCAATCGTTGATGAAAAAGGGTATAATTTATTCATTTAGAAATAAACAAATCCCCCTACCTCGTATTTTTTCATTGAACGATGACGAGTCACAGAAGTTAGTCGTCGCAGAAGATAGATGTTGTCCCGTCAATGTTGGATGGGATGACATTGTTTTTGGCGATGTTGTTCACGGGCGGCGTCTTCACTTTCTTGCCCCGGTTGGAAAGGAAGGAGGCACGTCATCATTATTCGGTGGAAATGGCATTCTTTATCAAGAGAATAATGTTCATCCAAGCCAACTCTCCAATGATTATGCCAACCCCCAAAACAAAATAAGATCATCCCTTATTTTAATTGTTTGAATAATGAATTAAAAATAATTCAAACACTCAAATTAATAAATTAAGTTGGTTCACTTAATTAAATGCATAGAGTTGGAAAGAAATACAAGGGATCAAAATAATTAATTAGAAGGGTGTGTTACCACATTAATGTGGAGTCCAAGAGTTTAAAGGGGGTTCTAGGGGAGTTGAGTGGTTTGAGCTCATGTGGGCCACACCACATAATATCCTCCCATGGGAGGTTATGTGGGGGTGGTCCCCACCTCCAAATTCCCCGTGGAGGATAAAACCACCATTTAAATAAAATAATGTCACACATAATTTTTATTTAATTTTTTAAGAATCCCCAAAAAATTAACTTCCACTCCCAATAAGACGAAACTTCAGTATAGGTCTCCTTAAGGGAATATCGGCACTGCAAGTTTATCGGTGTCCTCAGATTTCAATTCCAAGAACTGGTTTAAATGATATAAAATATTGCACGTACGTTTAGTGAATGTACCTAAAAAAAACTTTAGAAATTGATTCTGGGCACACCGGGCCTCAGAATCAGGCACCTTCTGAAATTACGAATTCATAAAATTCCCATGTATTTAAAAAAAAATTACAGGATTTCTAAGCCATTACATCAGTTGAAACTAATATCAAGGTAGTTCTATAGTTAAATTAGGTGTGTCATGTTTACTCTAGAATAGAAAGGTGAACTTAAGATTGAATATATCTATCTAAAACCCTTTTACTACATAGATTTTCATCCTCTAAACTACATCATTCTATGAAGACAATTATAGGATATGATTTTATTAATATCAAAATGATATTAATTAAAAAATTATTTCTAAAAATTTTATTCTCCTATATTCATTATACTGAGTGTTTTCTTGAATACATGTTATTCATAATTAATTTCATTATAAATATGATAAACCATGTATTCAAGGAAAAGGAATAAAAAATTATTTCATAAATAAAACTACATTATAAAATTAGAGACAATTGTTCATTGATTTTTCATTGATAAATGAATTAAATTTTAAAAATTAGAAATAAAAAAAAATCCTAATTAAAGCTGTATTTTGGATGATGATGTCCATCTTCCTCCTTTATCACATCAGTTTTCAGGTAGAGATATCCCACTACACTCCTACATTAGCCTCCAAAATTGTATCATCCAAATATTTTATGAAATATCATATTTAATTTTAATTTTAATTATTTGATAGATTTTGTTACATGGAATACACATATAATTATTCATTGTAGGAAAAAAACATGCTTATCTTGTGTGGTACATAACAATGAGTTTCTATTTAAAAACATATATTACAAAAAAGGCTGAGATTTAAGAGATAACAATATACTATAAAAATTATTTATTTCATATAATAGTTATCACCTAGGTGTTGGAATTGTAGTAATGAATATTATTGAATGGATTATGAAATCATAGTTTAGACATGTGTATATATGTATTCATTTGGTGACAAATTAATTATAAATGATAATAAAACCAATTAAATATAAATAATGTTTTTTTAAAAAACATTTTTTATGCCCCCAAGGAAATTTTATATTAATAAATGAAATTTACCAATATTTGTGAATTATATATTTATTATTATTGAAATATAAGGTATAATTATACTTTTGCATATTTATCATTGAAATATTGTAATGTTACTCATGGATACAAATTCCCTATCGTACCCATGATCACAGTGTGGGTTAATTTTTCATAATCATAATTCCTACTTGATTTTAAAAATAAAATTGATGACAAAATGTGATAATTAGTTGATTTTTATTATTCTAGATATGTTTAAATGTTTACTATATTAACCATAGTCGAATTATCAAGGTCTTTTTTGACATATAAGACGGGTTTATTCAAAACATCTGACATAAACATTATTTATTAAAAAATTGAATATAAGTTGTTTTTAAGTGAAATAAATGTAATAATAGAATTATTAAAGGGTTTTAAGAATATAAATAATTAAAAAATTTATATTATTTAGTAAGACATTGGATAATCATGAAAATTATACTCTAGGTAAAGGATTTTCACCTCACTTTTTACATTTGTGAGATAAATATCATATTCAACACTTACTTACATTGCATGGTGTATCTAATTCCAATTTTGATATATTATATATGTAGTTATTTTATATTAATGGTAATTAAATGTTCTATTTAATTAATATAACTTTTCGTATTTTTAATAAATAATTTAAATAAGATTTATGAGGTTTTGTCTCAATTTACATTCCATTGAGAATTATTTGTTATTATACACCTAGCTACTCTTTTATGAGGTATATACTACCTCTATTAAATTTTATATCCTGAATCACTTTACATTCATGATATTATATTTTTTTTAATGATATTAATTCATGAGTTTTATGATTTAAAATGTTTCAATGTGGTATGGGACACATTTAAATGATTAAATATTATATTACTCCAGAATGTATTTATTATATTTTAATATTATTTACATTAATCAACATAAAAAACCCTTATTGTTACTTATCCGATAAAGGGGATATTTTCTATTGATACAAAAATCATTATTTTTTAGAAGGAATAATATTTCTTTAAATACATTTTTATGGAACCCATTTATTTTTTATATGGTAGTCATGTTTCCAATAGATTATTATTGAACCCATTTATTTACCGTGGGTCAATCATGTATAAAAGAAATTTTTATTGAACCTATTTATTTTCCATGGTTTAATCATGATTCCAAGACATTTTTATAGAACCAATTTATTTTATATGGGTTAATCAAATTATGAAACAGATAATGTTTATTTATATATTTTTATTATGAAATTCAAGATTTTTTGTTATGATCTTATAATTGTAATTGGAAAATGATGGCTGGTTGTGTCATAAACCAATAACGAGTGGTTTCATGATAAATTAGAGATGGTATGTTTTCTGATAAACTAATTATGGGTGGTTCTATGATAAACCAATGATGGTTTATTATATGCTAATCAATAGATGGATGGGTTCACAATTTACCTTTAATGATTTGGGTATAAGCCGATCATGTGGTTATTACCTTTATATGAGTGAATGTATTAGAAAAGTGAGAATTTTGTTCCATGTATGTAAATGTTTTAAAAATGTTTTATATTTGTTTATAATTTTCTAATGATCAATTTTGAAATCAAATTTATTTTTATTATTGATTCTAATGCCTCGATAATTTTCCATGTTTTCATATTTGATGATCTGGGAATTTATGGGTATGGATTCTTTTAGGACTCTCTCATTCAAATTTATTATGTCATCACAATCTTCTGCACTTTTATTCTAAATGATTAAATTCAAATGCTAATGATTTTTCTACCCTTAATGAGCATCTAATATCATCGTTCATATGTTTCCATTTCTATGGGTTTTAAAGAATGATGTTGAAAAAGTTATGAATAGAATGGATTTCTTATTTAGGATTAATATATATTAATTTGAAAAAGAAAAGCTGGGTTAAGAGTGATAAATTCTCATTTAATTTCCTATTAAATTTTTATGTATGAGTTTTTTTATAATTTTCTAAAAATATAAACATAAAATGTCGTCTAGAATATAAGTAATCTAGGTTTTCCTTTTGATGTTATGCGTTTTAGATGAAAAGTTTCGGTCACAATTATTGGCATCAAATACAGGAATATAATGTTATGGATTTAAACATTGGATCTATAGGTGTGGAATATGGGTAGTTATATTTGGTATCAAGGGTCGGTTAAGAAAACATTGTTGATTAAGATGTTTTTATGTGAGGTTTCATTAAGAGTTTTTAATTGGATCATAGGTATATAATATTAAGTATAATTAAATGTTTAATTTATTAAAAAACATCAGTGAGGTTTTAAGTGATGGGATCCTAGAGTGATTATTGTAAAAAAATTGTATGGGGTATTTTTAACCCCTGTGATCAAAATAAAGCGTTTTTGTGAGGAATTTATTTTTATGTTTAATGAAAAAATGAAAACTCATATGCTCAATAAAAATCCATCATATCCATTAAGGTCGTGGGGAATAAACCCATGAATACAGGGTGATAATGATTTGGTGTACTATAACTGACCGACACGATTTCCTAGTTATCATTATTTTCTTGGATAAATTTCATATTTAATACTGAAAAATATGGGATTTTATTTTGGGAATAATTGTTGATTTTTAAAAGAAGAATATATTATAAAACCCTTATAATATATAAAATTTGATCTTAGTCAGGAATGTTTTGAATATTGTTAAGGATAATTATTTATTGAATGATTTAGTTTGAACTATGAGTATTACTTTTGAATTTTGAATATTATTGTATCATTTGAAATTTTACCCATTTTGGAAGTAATTTTACCGCGTTCTAATGAATTTGGTTTCTATTAATTTCTAATGATAGTTGGAATAGATTTACTATCTATTTTATGGTTATTTGGCTATTAAAAGTTTATTTTAGTGCTTTTGAAAAAAAAATCATTAGGAATACTCAATTTTTGGAGAAGAAGATAAGATTTTGGAGGAAATTGATATGTTTATCATATTTTACAAATCAATAAAGAATATTTTCTATTTATTTTTTTCTTAGTCTAAATAGTAAGACAATCATTTGACTCAAGAAAAAATATATCGAAAAAATATTATCTTTTTAATTTCAATTGTGATGAAATGGAGGTCTTTCAATAATCATAGATTAATGTTTTTATGACCCTTATATTTCCATTAATCAATGAACTTTTTATGATTAATGATCGCAATTACTCTCTATAATTATATATTATTTTCCTCCATTCCTATATGAGTCCCCCTATGTGGAATCCTAGTTATACATAACTCTTGGTGACCTTTATGTTTCTTACCTTACCTTTTTAATAATACATTTTCATATCCCTTTTTATGATGTGGTTTTTGATGAAAGGATTATAAAAATATTAATCCATTGATAATAAAGAAAAATTTCAAGTGAGAAATTCATTTTAAGGGGTCAGATGTAACACCCTAAGATTGTAAGAAATAGTTTCTCTCAAATTAATTTTAATTCATTTATTTTTATTATAAATATATTTCACTATTTATCTTGAATTATACACAACCCCAAGTTCATCTTTCATTTCACATAACATTTATTTATTTCTATAAGTTTTTTATGTGAAAGTTGAGTCTTACAAGAAAACAATACATTATTATTATTATTTATTTAAGATAGTAGTAATCACCTAGATATTAGAATGGTTGCAATGAATATGATTAACAAGATGATGGAAAAAATTCTTTACACATTTTTATATAATGATTCCTTTTGATACCAATTAATTATAACTGGAAATAATATACAATTGAATATAAAGGATGTCTTTTTATGAAAAATTATTTTTATTCCCACAATAGAATTTTTTCTTAATGAATTAAATTAACCATTATTACATAATGATATTAATGAAAATTATATTTTATATAATAAATATTTTTTTACTTAAATTTGATATATGTGATAGGCATAAAATCTGAATAAATCCAATTTAATGCATAAAAAGCAGTATTTTTTTAAAAGGAATTTTAAAGCCTTTAAATGGTGGAATTACATAAAAATTTAAAATTTAAACTATTATAAATTTTATATGAAAAAACTCAATTTTTTAAATAGGAAAACAATATTTACATCATTTTTTTCTAGGATGTTTCATATTTTATATTAATAGTGAAAAATACTTCATTCTAACTAAAAAGTTCAATTTCATAAAAATAATATATAGTGATAAATTTGATTAATTTTTTTATATTAAGAATAAATAAATATTATATCATTTAATCCAATTCATTAAAATAAATTTCACATTTAAATTCTATAAAAAATTAAATGTTTTTAACTTTTTTACTTTAATAACCCGCTTTATCATTTCAATGGAATGTTTAATTTTAAATTACATTTCGTGACTTATATTATTGGAATTTTTTCAAATTGATTCTATGTTTTTAACAAGAATAGTCTATAATTTTTGTTAAGGTCAACTCATCTTATTCCTTGAATATTACTAAAAGTAATTGAAATTAATTATGATGATCAATGTGAAAATGAGATTACATAAAGTTAAACCATTTATCTCAAGTGTCTAAATGATGTTAAAAATTGTTAAAACCCCACTGGCTGGTAAAATTTCGTCCATATCCCCATTTATAACTGTTTTTTTCATTATTGGAGGTACATTGTGCAAGGAATAACTTTTAATATCTTTTAATGTTTTCTGTTAATAAGAAATCAACATCACCTCTACTATAAAAAGGAACTCAGCCCATAACCTTTTGACAGAACTCAAGAAATTTGGATTATCCATGATATATAGAATCACATTTTTTTGAAATTTTTATTAGATGATTTTTTTTGTATAGTTACCATCAAAAATAAAATATAAGGATTTAAAATTCTATTGTATTTGGAAGACTTAGCACATAATTAGAAAACATGAGACTATAATAAAACTTATCTTTATTAATATTCAATAATGCGTTCATAACTTATTTTAAGATCCTACAACTGGAAAGGATATCCAGAGGATTAAATTGAAAAAAGGTATGTGCTAAAATGTCCAGTAAGTGATAAACATGGGAATAAAGCATATATCATGAGTTAGAATACATCACATGAAAATATAAATTGAAGGATCATAAATAAACATAAACAAGTAGAACCTATATAAAATAGAATTTTTTTATCTTGGAAATATTTAAAAGTGGTTTTGACATTTAATAGGACAAAAACATGAGTCGAGGATAACATCCAAAATGCTATAATATGGCCCACAAAGTCCCATAAAGGAATTAGGTTTACTACCTGTGTCAACATTATGCCTCATGGGACTAAAACATTACCTTATTCTGTGGATCTTTATCTAGTCACACCCATTACAACAAGCTTCTATCAACCCACACATTTAACAGTGGAATTATTTCCTTCAAATTGTAATTTTTAATAGTAGAAATTATTTAAACAAATTTGAGACCATAATAACTATTTTATAAACAAAATATTGATGAAATAATAACTAATTTATAAGTGAAGGAACCAATACCATAGAAATAATAGCTTGATCATAAGAATAGAAATATAACCCTTATGAATTGTAAACCTACTAAAAGAATAATATAATCACTCATTAAAGTATAAATACAATTTATACATATTATAATTATAAATATGATATAATTATATCATATACAAATATAATATATGTTTAAAAAATTATTTAATGAGTGTTGACATTTTTATATGTCATAAATACTTAATTACAATTTTGTAATTAACTAAATAATTTAAAAGAAAATTTATTTTCATAAAATGTATTTATAAATTAATATTTTGATGTCTTATGATTTTAAGATAATTTTATGAGACTATAAGTAAATTTTCAAAGAGTTATAAAATAAGTTATAATTTTAAAATCCTTATTTTACAAGTAAATGATGATTTTAGTTATAAAATTAAATTAACAATATTTAGAAAATTATTTTTATAAAATGTACTTCATTTTTGAATTCAACATGTCAAAAGATGATAATGTATAATTTTTTATATTTTTCTGATATACTTGGTTTTTGATTTATAGTAAAATATGATAATTTTCAATAAATGATAATGACATGAATTTTAAGTTGTTTTTGATGTAAGGATGATGTAAGAACCTAAATATCAAACGATACATAATTATTTTCAAATATTTTGAGATCATTATAAATCTATTCATGGTAATGAGACAAAATAAAAAACTAATGAATATAATAGTGAGAAAACACCCCTCTCCTCCCAAATAAATACCACCCCTCACACCAGCTTCTCCTGACATCTCTCAAGCTTTGAGCCTTGAAATAATTATAACAAATACTCTTCAATATACCCTTCCCTACCTCTATGGACTCTTTATCAAATCAAATAACCAAAACCCTTTCCTTAAAGTGGTTCTCCAAGCGGAGATATTTAAGAGGAGAAAAGCTTTTTCTTTTTTTATATAATTTATTTTCAATTTCATTTATTTTCTTATATTATCCTTACATAATCATATCCAAATGACATCATTACACAATTATGTTTGATATAATTTTATTATACCTTTTTATTGTGATATCTATCATGAAAATTATTTCTCTTACTCTTTTATTCTATAAATTTAATTGTCTCCCACGATGTGTCAATTTACAGACATCGTGGGTGATGCACTTTCATTTTCCTTTAAAAATGACATTTATATTAATAAAACCATTAAACAGTTTAGATATTATTCAAAATTTTACTATATAATGTTTTTTATGATCTTTATGTAACAGTTGTACATAATAATAAATGACAAAACAAAATGAATTCATTGTGATAAAAAAACAGCCATCCATTGCTTCATTCTCATGCTATATAACCAAATTTTTTATAAGATAATTTATTATTATGGATGATAATTAATAACATATAATATCAATTTTGGAAATTTATTTTCATTTTCCAGAAACATCTATTCATGAAAATAAGTTAACTGAACATGAAAAATAAGAAAATAAGCACTCCAAAATCAGGAAATTAAACACTATAACTCATTAAAAAACCTCGAAAAGAAAATAATAATAAAATAAAGAATAAAATTACTTTGTAAAAGTTTTTTTATTTGTTAAATAATTAATATAATTTTATTATAAATGAGATTGTAGTGAAGAGAGATTTCAGACATTAGGTAAGGGGAATTCTAGATCCCAACTCTCTTTCATTAGGTTTTCCCTCTTTCACCCAATTTTCAGTATGGATATTTTTAAATATCACTTAATAATAAATATATTTTCTATTATAAGAAATACATGTTTTCTACATGAGTTTATGTTATAAAAAATAACTATTATTTCAAAAAAACACACGTTTCAATTCTCAATGTTATTTCTTGTTCACTAAAGGTTGGTGATTATTATATCAAGTTTATTATTACCTCTTCATTTGGGAACCCAAGTTTTGAATGTATGATTTAAAAAAATTAAGTCCATTCCATTCCTGGGGTTATTTCATACATTGATATACATTTTATGCAGAATGCATGATAATGTAAATCGTATGATGTGACTGGCGCACCCAGAAATATATAACGAAATGTAAATGTTAGGATATGATAGGTGAGCCTAGAATTATATAGTGATCCAATTCATTGGGTATTGTGATTTATCTCATTATAATTATGAAATATGCATGATATTGATGCTATATATGATCACAACTATGTGTGGTTCTTGACCACTAATTAATGATTTTTCATTTTTATGAATTTCCACATTTTATAATTTATAAAATGTTTCCTCTCATGATTATGATATTATGCCTATTTTATGATGATATTTATTATGTTCAATCCATGTTGTATTGTTTAATTTCCATATATATCCTATTACTAGGATTTTATCTCACCTTTTTTTGATGTATATCCTCTAGTGATTACTTGTACTAAGGAGAATGTGAGGAGCTCTATGATTCTGGAAAATAAGGAATTGAATAATTATTTATGTTTAATTTTTTAATGTTTAGTATGGTACTAATTTTTCTATGAAACTAAATTTTTGGTTCCTAGTAATGAAATTATTTTATGTATTTTATATTTAAGATGATGTAAAAGTAATTTAATAAAAATCAAGGTTACTATAATACTCAGGCATATGTGTTCCACCTAATGAATCAAACATATGTAATAACCAAAAGGGTTACCGATGGAATGAAATGGGTATGATAATATTTTCATATAGCATAAAAAATAGAATATAATAATGGAATCCATGAAATAAAGTGTTAAATAAATATTTCCCATTCATATATTATGAATAGAAAAAATATAATGAATTAAAAGTGATTTGAATATATGATAAAGGGTTCTTATAAATTTTTCACTTATTTGTGGTTTTAGGGAAATGAAAAAGAATCATTAATGAGGAAAAATGCATCAGTTTATTTATAAAACTAAAAATGAATAGGAATATTGTTTAATGAAAAAAGTGTGATTTTACAAATAAAATTTGTAGCTTGAAATAGTTTATGTAGTGTAAATAAAAATGATAAGGAATGTGTGATGTTCCCTTTTATAGGGCTTGATTATTAGGAGAAATTAAGAAAGAAATATTATAAGTTATTTAATTACATAAAAAATAAATGTGAATAGAGATACATACATATTTGGGGGGAAATATATAAATAAATTAATAGAATTATATAATAAAAATTAAGGGATAAATTAAGGAAAATATTGATAAAACATAACCTGATGGTAATATGTAGGTTCAGGAAGATCCCTTACCTTACGTATGAATTCAATAAAAACATTTACTTACACTACTAGATTATAAAATTAGATTAATTAATTACTTAATTAATATAATACATAATTTTTCCACCTTAAATAATACATAAACTAAACTACATAAATCAAGTGAACAATTTCTAGAATAATTTAAAAGAAAAGTGTCTATAATGAAAAACACAAACTCAAAATAGGAATGCATTTAGACCATTGTTTCCCACCACCATATGGACATTATTAATTAATTTATTCATTACCATAATTATAACTCATATTATATTGTATATAATATTTACAATATAACACTCCATCTTTAAAACACATCCTTTGAAATATATGTGTAGACTAAAATTGATAGGAAAAGATTCTGTAAAATTTTCATATAAATTTTATCCTTAAAAATATTGATAATATTTTTCCTTGAATGACACTAAATTTAGTTAAAGTTTATACATAATTTTTTTTAATATTAATTTAATATTTTACCCTCTAAAAGATAAGCTAATTAAAACACATTGTGAAACAATATTCAGAAATTACTAATGTGGTCTTCTTCTGTCTCAAGTGTCTCTTCATATTCGTATGTGTATTATCATTGAAACACTTCCTTAATGAAAATGTTTACCCATGGTATTTATTATCCATTAATGACATGGATTCCTCTCACCTATAATGATATAATCTCAAAATTTAAACAATTTTGGACCATTTAATATCATATTTAATGAAGACATATCAATTGTATATGAAAAAATATTTTCTAAGTTAAATGATATAATTGGGCATAATTTATGTCTATTACCTACTTGTCCAAGTTAGATAAAATAAAACCAATAAGAAACTGGGTACATAAATATAGATCTAATAATGTTATATCTTTTCATAAATTTATAATTTTTATACTAAAGTGATAAAAATATAGTAAAATTTCATAATTAATTAAATTTCACATTTTCCCCCAAAAATCATAATAATATAATAAATTAAAAAAAGGAATTTTTTTGGTATTAAATCATTGAAATATATATATTTAAATTATTGAAAACATTATCTTTTTCAATTCCCCAAAACTAAACTCTACAATTTATGGACAAGTGAGCACTCAAAATAAATTTGTAGGGAAAAACTCAATACTGTTCAATGAAATTACCTTCCTTAAAATCAATTTAACTGACATATAATTCCACTATAGAAGATTAAATTAAAATCCTTATTTATATTAATTCATTCCATTCATATTTAATTAAGTATTTCATGAACAATGATTCTTACTACACTTATTTTACTCTCATTAGATGATATTGATTTTGAACAATGTTTTCATCATCTTAAAAATGTAGGTTTCATTATGTGATTTAATATTTTCTAAATCTCCACACAATTTACATAAATAAATACATTGATAATGAGTATATAGAAGGGGTTTATATGAGGTTTTAATGGTAGTTGTTTTTTATGTAAAAAGGTTCATAGGATGAAGTAGATTCCATGGGTATTTGTGGAAGCCCGATTTCATGATTTTAGTTTCCACTGAAACATGTTATTATTCTATTTATTAATGGAAAAATATTATCTCAAAAATAAAATAAACATTTATTTCCTGAATAACCAGTATATTCTTCAATTATTTACTCTTTATCCATTGATTATTACTCCCCACATGTATCCCAATATGATTTAATAAATCGAAATGAATCTCTTCCACGATTATTATTTTCTAAAATCATATAATTTTCCTTAAGAATATATTGGATAGGGAAACTCTATTTTAATGAGGCTCTCTAATAAGAAATTAATGTATAATAAGGTCTCATAATGAACAAATGTTAAATGAATGGTCAAAAAACAGAGTTTTACTATTAAAAAAATTATATTAAATCATAAATGAATTACACACATGTTTATAAATACTATTATGTTTTGAGTGTAACATGGAATGTTTTGGTTAAAAAATCATTATTTTTATCACTCATGAAGTGGGTCCATTTTGAACAAGATAAAAAATATAATTAGATTCCTCATAAGAAGGTGATCTTCAACTTTGGATAACATTCATGAAATGGAAATCCGAAGTTAATATTCTTTTTATGAATAATCACAACATAAATTTGAAAAAAAAAATACACATTCATTTATTTTTTACATGAATAATGTTTCTTTATTTAATTAAAAATAATTACAATTTCACAATTTTATTTCATATGAATATAAAAAATATATTTAAATAGTTTCTTTAAAGAGAAACATAAAATAATAATTTGAAATCAAAATGAAAGAAATACTAATCTAACATGGATGTTCTTTACCCTGAATTATTTTCTAGAATATCATCGTTGGGGATATTTTATATGATAAGTGATAATCAAGAAGATAATTACAGTCCAAAATATGTTGGAAGGGGATAAATAACCTATTTTTATCAAGTAGAATAAATCTTCAATAATCCCCACAAAAGAATCAAACTTGGATACCTACATTTAAAAACAAAAAAAAAATAATTTTTTAAAAAAAATACGATAATGAAAAAAAATGATACATTGTTTGAACCCTAATGTGGGTTCTAAGATTTCATTTCCCTTAGTCATATAGTTCAAGACATTCATACACAATATGAAGGTGGGTATTTTTTCCTCCATATAAACAACCAAAATTATGTTAAACCAATTTTATTTAGAACACACACAATATAGATCCCCACAATGGATGATTTATTCATAATCCCTTCCTTGTATATTTAGTAAAAATGATTTAGTGGAATAGGAATTTTTTTTAATGAAAATTAACAACACTTTATCTTAACAAGAATCCTTGAGTGGTTTATAAAATTTAATTCCAAGAATTTTCCATATTTAATTTTTATATGAAAATGATTTAATCTTTCTAAAACATATTTTTTCCCTTACCCTCATGTCAAGAATTATACTCATCAGTTAAGAACATTTTATTTCGTTAATTTTAGCAATAAATTACACTTTATATGAAATAATAATAAAATAATATGATGTAGGTATAAAATATGCATAAGGGTAAATTGTTAACCATTTATTATCAAAATGATCTAGAAAAAGGGGATCAAAATTTGTGACATTTCCATGTGGCTTCTCAAGATATATAATTTTTTTGTGAGTGAAAAAAATTATATTTAATATAGGAAGAATATTAATTTTAAAAAACTTTCTTCAAATAGGAATTCCTTGAATGTTTCTTCCTCCTTGGAAAAATTATTATATAAATGTTCTGCATTTTTAAATTTTAAATAGCGGGGCTTCATATGGGTTTTAATTTTCCATAAAGTTTTCCAAAAAATCTCTCAATGAGTTATTATTTCATAAAGTCACATGATTTTGTAATTCAATGTTAATTTATTTCATTATGTTTTAAAATATATATTATAATTAATTTTTCAATTCACCAACAAAAATTTCATCAATATTAAAAATGGGTGGAACAAAATATCCCAATTCATTATTTTTTTCGATGTATAATTATTTTATTTTATTCATAAAATTAAAGAAAATTAATATATTTTTACTAACAAAATAAAGCAGAAAATAATTTTTTTTTTCAAAATTTATCTCAAATCCCATCATTATTTGACAGCACAATTTTTAGGCCATTATGAAAATAATAGTAGTAATCGCTTCAATAATAATTTTTTAATGTCTTTAAATTACTGGATAAAATCCATGAAAGTTAAATAAAATTAAAAAGAAATTTCAAACCACCTAAAAAATACTTCCATCTTGACGAGTAGAATCCAACCATGTTAATTTAGTCATTAATTTTGCCGTTTAAAATAGAGGATTGTGGTGCACATATAGTTGTCTCATGGGAGGTCGCAGGAAAAGCTGTAAAACTCTCACTTAGTTAATTTTATTTTTTAATGGGAAAACTAATATTTGGGTTTTAAAAGTAAAAAAATTGCTAAATAATAGATAATATGATTAATAACTGAAATTATAGATAACAGATTATAAATTAGAAGAAAATCAGATTGAAAAAATTCAAGCTAAATGTAGTAGAAGTAGACAAGATTTGATCCTCTCATACTCCATTTTTCATTGTCTAATAATTTTTATAATTAAATTATCAAATATATTCTTAAATACCTCAATGGTCTTTATAGATTTCCATCTAGAACATATCCATTGAATGTTTGAGAATATTTGGGAATGAACTAAAAAATTTAGAGAGGGTGTCATCAAAAAATATTTTATTGTTAAATTTTTCATTAACACTTAAATATAATGTCAATATGGACAGATAGTGAAAATAATAATCCTAAATTATTGAAGTGAACCTTTTATTATTGAAGAGTCTCTTCTAATTCCCCCAATTTAGTCCATCGAAACACTGTGTTAAATAGTGATTTTCTCTATTATATTTTATGTTCATTTATGACTTGGAGAGAACTTTCTTCTCTGAATGGAATAAAATAATTTAAATAATTATCTTACGAGTTATGAATCATTTTCTAAATGAATATCAATTCTATAAAAAAATTCGGACATGAATTATTTATTTGGACATTATTTTGGTGGATTCATTACTTGTAATAGATTGATGAAATTTCAACCCATAGAAAAGGATTGTAAATAGAAATATATAAAAATTGGATCAGTTTTGAAAATTTAATTATTGATATACCAATGTTATAGAAAACTATTAAAATTATTAACCTATGAGAGTTTAGATTTTTTCTAAAAAATCATAAAATTTATAGAAAAATATGAAATATCACAGAAAAAAAATATGTTTTAAATCATTTAAATAAATTTAAACAATTATTTTAAATATCATATTATTTTAAAGAGTACAACTAATCTTGAAGGAAGATGAACTAGGATTAAACCAATCCTTATATAGTCTACCCATTGAGAAATGGGATTTGTTGAATATGGGAAGCATCAGATTCGGAATAGAAAAACAATGTTTTGAAGAATTAATTTGATGAAAAAAACATAACTTACAAAGTAATCATGGTATCACTATAATAGTTATATTTTGATTTATGAAATATTAAATAATGTAATAATCAATCCCATACCAAGTAAAACTATGACTCAAAAAGGAATGCCGACTAAATATCTCTAAAGATTTATATCTATGTTGTTCGATGAAGATGATTAGTGTAGATAATCATTTGAATAAGTAAACTATGATTTTATTTTCTATTATATAAGGAAATATAAAATTATTAATCTATATTTGAGTTCTTGATGAAATTAATAATAAATAATCTAAGGGGAATTGAGCGCATTCAAATATTTGTAATGAAATGTTGAAGTTTTTTCTTTCTGGAGGATTTTTTGATTAAAGGGTTTTGATATGAGGATTATAGGGGCCTCATAAGTATCCCAAAACTATGTAAAAAATCACAAGGATAGATGAAATACAGTTTATACACCATATGATATCATGAAACATATAATTCATGCTCGATTTGTAGTGCTATTAAGATGGACTGATTCCTATTGAATCAACGAGACTTCAATTATAGGAATATCCAAATCTACCCAATATTGAAGATGAAACTGAGAAATATTTATTGCGTTTATCCTAAGAAATCAAGTTTATCTAATTATATCTTCAACAATGTTAGATAAAACTTCCAATCCTTGAAATTCTTGAGTTGAAAAAATAAGCATAGAAAAATAAGAATAGAGCACCAACCTAATAGTGATTATTATAAAAATCCAATTGAATGATCCTAAATGTGTTTATATGGGGTTATTTTAATAGGTAGGGTAATTTGAGAAGTATTTCTCATAAAATAATACTTTAGAATAATAAATATAATTCTATAAACCCAGTTTATCATTAAATGGAGTCCAATGTAAAAGGAACCTATAATAGTTATAAAAATGAATAAAACATGTTCTTATTTTTTTAGGGTTTTATAAATATTTTATTGAAATGGATACATAAATTAATTCTAAAAAAACAAATAAATGGGGTTCCAACTATTATATATCAAAATTATCTATGATTAGATACTCTCTGCATAGAAAACTCACTTCTTTTATTATCAGTATGAATCAGAACCAACATCCACAAACAAACGTGATTGTGGGAACTAAATCAAGGATGAAAATAATTGTGCATGCCACCCCATTATTTTAATCACAACCCTAGAACCTACCATGTGTATAACATCATAAATTAAGATTATGTCCACTCCTTGATTGAATTTTCATGTCTTTGGATGAGGGTAGATCTTTTCACTGGGACTTCACAGAAAGAAGATGTTAATCACCTAAGAGAATTATACATAGATGTGTTTTAATATTAGTTTATAATTTCTGTAATTTTATATTGTTGTTATCAAAAAATATTATCATATATAGACTTTTTATTTCTCATTAATGAACATTTTAATCGAATCTCGATTCATAAACATGGTAAGGATTGGTTGATTTAAGATTAACATGACATAATTCTAATTTCATTTATTCATCCTCATTACCTAAAATTTATTTAAATTTATAAAAAATATTATTGAAATTATTACTTCCCAAAGCATTGTAAACCCAAAAATTAAGATATAATTGTCTAATATATTTTGTCTCGACATCGGGTGTGAATCTATATTAATGCATACAGATCTGAAATTCAAGTGGAAAATAATTCTTTTTTTCCTTTCTATTGAATGAGTGACAATGTAAAGGGTGTTATAAGAGGGAGACCATTCCATAGAAGGGTTATATAAATATTTCATCTTCATATTTTCCATTTATTTTTATATATCACTTGAGTTAGTATCTGGGAGTGTTTGTGTGATCATTGATTTCATGAAAGTGAATTTGGATATGAAGAGATTTTTTTCTGGATTGGTATGATTGGGTGATTTTTCACTTATGGGAGATTATATATATACTAAAGATATATCATGAATAGTTTTTCAACAATTTTGGTGGGTTTTTCGGTGAATTGAGATATCAATCACACATTGAGTGTTGTTGGGAAATTATACAGTCAATTTTGAGATCCATGATAGGTAGCTAAATTGTGGATCAATATAGATCAAGGATTGTATCTATATCATTTTTTTTAATTTTTCACTATTTTCACTTTTTCTAGTGTATGATTGTTTTTATGATTCCACCCATGTTCCTTTATGTTTCCATCCCTTCTTATGCATGTTTTATTCTTCTAAATTAAAATTTTTCCAAATAATAAAGATGTTTCAATGAAAATTAGGATGAGAAATTATATTTCCTTGAGATAAATCTCTAGGTTAGACACTATGTTTTATTTATGAATTTTATATATATTTGTCTAGCCACCCCTCATGATACATACATTTATAAAATTGGCACCGTTTTTTGGAATCATGTTTTGTCTTACTGGTATTAATAATTTTATATAATTTTAATTCAATTATATAAATAGAAAAGGAAACCAAAAAAATAAAAAAAATAAAAAATAGTTGTGGATAATAATTATTTCTTCTCATATTCTCTTTTAGAAAATTGTCTTATACAATTACAATATAAGGGTGTGTTATTATTAAATTGTTAATTGAGAAAAAAATCTAGTTCCTCCTGAAACTGAAATAGATATTAATCATTAATAAAATCAAATGTTTTTATAATTTTTCAATAATATTAGAGTTGATGATTAGGGTAAAAACCATACCCAGAAGGATCTGGTTTCTACTAAGTGTATTGTGAACATTCATCGATATATCTACATATCATTTAAAGACTATAACAATAGTTTAATAATCTATAAACTCATTAAAGAGTTATGTAGAATGAAATTAAGAATAAAATACGAATGAAATAGAATAAGACACAATAATATAGAACTTTTAACATTTTTAACAATCTTTACCTTTGATCTATAATGGGAACTCCATGATCCACTTTCAGAAACACATTTTAATTGATGAAAGGATATGTGACATGTAGAATTTTAATATTTTGTGTAAATATTTGAGTACTATTTTATCCTTGATAATCATTAAAACTATTTTGATTTCAATAATATTTTTATTAATTTATATATGGTTTTATAGATTCTACATTTATAAAAAATCTTATCTTTCACCTTATAAGAAATTAAAAATTATTTATTATATTATGATGAAATTATGGGGGATGTTAACTACCTCACTCTCACAATGTAATTCCAAAATAGAACCTTTTTCGTACTATTGTGTAAGAACAATATTATTATATTCAGGTAGTTGATAATTCTATACACCATGTTTTGAATATATTTAATAATACACTATTTGTAAATAATTAAAATGATGATTTTCCCTCTAATAATTTTAAGGCCTCGTCAATAATTATTTAATTCCAATATATCCTTGGAGGAACTATATAGGAAAATGATTTATAAAATTATGACCTCCTTGTTTTTAAATGGGAATAGAATATTTTAGACTTGTGCAATATAGAAAAACAGGATGTCGACACATTTTCCATAAGAAAATAAGAATTTTTTTGTTGAAACAAATGATAATTCATAACATGAATTTCTATTTACACATCTTTAGAATACCAACCATATTTATAGATAGAATGGGAAATACCCTTACACCATTTTTCTCTACCCTCAATTATATAAAATCTATAATTGAAATAGGTTTTACAAGTGGTAATCTAAAAATTACAATCTCTAAAGTTAGAATAAATTCGATATAGTGGTTCTAAGATAAGAAACCATAACCTATTTGGAATTAGCTTTCATATAATGGTTTCCAAATTTTGAATAGATTAAAAAAATCAATACTTGTGTGGGATATCTCAAGATTATATTATGTTTTAGGTTTATGGTTTTAAATTTAATTTATTTAATTTATGAATTTCAATTATTATTTTATAAATTAACTTGTAAGTTTATCCAAAATAAAATGAATGTTAAAAATGTTACCCAATTGAAAAATGAGGAATCATAGAAGCATAATTCTATTTTTATGGATAAATTGAGAAACAAGATGAAACTTATTAGATCAAAAACTCATTAATTATAATGTTTTGTCATTAAAATTTGATTTTTAAAATATTAACTATAATGTTAATCTAAATTCATGTTTCAGGTACCTCAATTTTTCAACCAAGTTATTATCTCAATATAAAAATGACATGCATTATTTTACTAAATAATAATGATTAAAAACAATTTCCCAATGATATTTTTAATTTAAATTATAACAATTCTATTTCCATGTTATGGTGAAATAATTGTGATCTAATTCCACTTGATATTCTGAACAACAATTTGGGAGTATGTTTTAGTGGTTGGGAGTTTATATTACTGATATCCTAAATAAGAAAAATAAAATTTCTTTTTATTTGAAAAAATGCATTCTCCATTAAAATGACTTTTTGTTAATGTAGACCATTTTTATCATTCATCAATTATATTGAATCTGAAACTATTCTCTATAATTTTAAAATAAATAACTCCCAAGATTACCAAATACCAGGGTGGGTCTAATGGTTGCACACTTTAGAGTCTATACACTATGTATAAGTAATAAATATTGTGTATAAAATAAAAAGTAAATAGATTTAGAAGATAATAAAAAAACATTATGTAAAAAATAGATAACGAAGAAATAAACAAGAAATCTAACCAAGCCTGAACATGATGAGTAATAATAAAATAAGTCAATATACAACATGTGATACATCCAAAAGGTCTAGAATTTCATAAGAATAAGAAAATAAAACTCCCAACTCTAGCGAAGGACTAAGTTAATGATCAGTCCCTGACTCCAAGTTTAGTATTATTTCATAACAAGTAACTGAAAGTGGAATAATCCACGATGATAACCTACATATATGATATCTTTATAGGTTCCCAAACAATGGACTAAACATGGTTGTATTAAAACTCAGTAAGCTACCCAAAATGATTTCAAATATAAATATGGTCTATAAATATGAAATCAATCGGTCTTTAGGTCTATCCAAGGACAAGAAGAATGTTATTTTAAATATATCATTCTTAGGTTCCCCATGGAACACATTGTCTACCATAAATACTTTATACTTGTCAGATGTATTAATACCTAAGAATAGTAAAATATAAAGTATGTACCCATGGATATTATATTATGAATCCTTATGTATTACTAAACATGTGTGACCTAGAGTAGGACCAGCATATTTATATTTATAAATATGATCCTATAAGATTCTACATCATAATGAGGTACATTCATCCATGCATATTAATCAGTGGAGGCAAATAATATCCTGTTCAATGATTAAAAATAAATAATAATATGGAACACTATGTCTAATAACGATAATCATGATAATGAATAATGAATAATTCTATGTCCAATTATTTAAATAATGACAAGGAACACCATGTTCAATAAGTTCCATAATGATAATAAATTCAATGTCCAATTATTATAATAATGATAAATAATGCCATGTCCAATAATTAGGAATTACATATTCAATAATTTAAATAAATAATTAGGAGAATCATTTTCCACATCACATAATCTTTCATAATTCATTTAACTCAATGTGCCTTACAATTCCATCCAAGCCATTCTATATTATAATGTAAGTATCACTAAAATAGAAGATAAAATGCATGAACATTCCATTTAATAATTAAATATAATCCATGAAAAACCATCATTTTTAAATTAAATTTATTACACCATTTATATAATAATTCCATTAATCAAACCACTAAATTTTTTAAAGAGGACATGTGAGTATTCACACCATTAAACATTTATCATAACTCATTTAGATATTTATAAAGACCAAATTATGGTATTAATGAATCAAATACATATAATCATTTTATTCAAATCCTTAAAGAAAATTCCATATAGAGTAATCAACATAATATTACAACATTATATGGTTCAATTAACATCTTCTATATAATGACACACAAGACAAAAATGAATTCATGATATGGTACAATTCATCATGAATCATTTATTTAATAATGACCCAATTCAACTCAATTAAAACTCACAAATTTTGCTTTATGAATAGAATAAGGGGACATTAGAATATATGACTCACACCCCAAGGGGGGTAATTTGAGTAAATTTATACAACCTCTAATGATGCAACTATTTCAGATAGGATCAAATAAATCAAGGAATTAAAAAAAATCTATATTAGTTTAAAATTTAAGAGCTGATACATGGAATGTTTGGTTTGGAACAAAATGATACATTTTATAAATGTCACAACCATAATTTAAATGAATACAAACCACCATCCTTATAAATGAAAGATTTAATTATTCAATACCAATCTTTGATATGGGAGGAATGAGAGAAATCATTTTAATAGAGAAAATCATTTAAAATACGGTATATTAGTTCCCATATAAGTATTATTAAATATGGAACTGTTGTTGTCTCATAATATAATAGAATATTTTGGTTAGAGGTGATAAATTAAAATTTATTTTGATATTTCTATACCGAAAACCATGATCTAGGAAGTTTCACATCAAATTTATAATTTATTTATTTTGATTAGAATAAAGAAATTAACTTTGATTATGTTTATTTCTTCGTTGTGAATATCGATGGTCTAAAATGACTCTTTCAAATTTCCTTCATTATGATTCTGTAGATCTAAGGATAGAATCCCTCTATCATAGATCTACACATGATCTTACAATCATGGATTAATTCCAGAAAAACATGGGGTTCTTAGGCGACCAATAAAATTTCTTGTGTTTTTCGTTATTGATCTCTCATTCTTCTATCATGATAAAATCAATCTAAAATTCTTTACTCTAGAGATATAGAGAGCATGATTTGAAATATAATTCATTGTGTACAAAAATTATTTGCTTTTCAGTTACCTAAACAATAACAATAATGGGCTATTTATATATGTAGACATTAGCTTAGAATATTTGTTTATTGAATTCCAACCCATAAAAATATTACAATCATTTATAAAACCCATGACATATAATAATTAAATATTATTATCATTTTGAGGTATGTGTGAATTATTTCAATGTAAAATATTATTTAACCATCTTGTTAATTAATATTTGTCATCGGACATGGTCTTGACCATTCATACTTGTAATTAATTTATTAAAATCCAAAATAAATATTAAATTTTAAAATTTCATTCATCAATAAATATTTTTGATCAATAAAAATGCATTAAAGTATTCCTTGGTCATTGTATTTTTTTTTCAATTAATTAAATTCAAATATAATTTAATTGATATCCTCAAAATCACTTAGTGTGGGATGCTTTAGGATTATTTATATTTTTTCACTAGGTGGGATTTCATAATTTCCAAGATTACTTTACATAAATGGTTTATGGAACCCAAGATAAATAAATTAATGCGGAAGTGATAGAAACAACTTAAAAAAGATCAATTTTTAATATAATCCCATAACTGTATTATCGCATTCAATAGATTTCATATTTATGTCATTGAAATATATGGTTGATATTCATTTCTTTTACTATATGAAATAAACACATTGTTGCACCATGCCCATGAAATTTTTTGTGATGGTTATATTCAAATTAAAGGGTCAATACATCATCTTCCCCAATGATTAAAGGGACAAGAACCTACTTGACTTTTGATAATAACATTCCACTAATGACACACACATTATATCCATATTTTCCATGAACTATTGTCATAATGTTTTATGAAATAAAGCTTTGTAGATGAGTTGTAACATCCATTAATAATATTCTTAATTTCTACATACCATTACATGTTCTTATAGATAAAAATATCTGATAACACCAAAACATTCTAAATTTTTACAGGTAAGTCTATTCTTATAAAATCCCTTATCATAGAATACCATGTCAAACCATCATGAGAATACGTATCCTCTACTTATGAGTACTTTTACCTGATATTCTATGAACTCTATGTCCCATCATATTTTATTATCCCATCATATATTTTTAAAAATATTGATGTATAAATTCATGGTTAATATCGCAGATGGTAACTACTATGTCCTTTACAATTGGAATAATAATATATCACATTATTATATTGTTTTTCTTGGGAAAAAGGAATTCTTTTGTGTGGCCTTTTCAAACCCTCCACACATGGAAACCCCCCTCACCCACGAAGTGGACACTGGCTGAGGTAGTTCCCTAGTCAGGGAAGGAGCCACTTCCAGTTGAGATGGCTGAGCGTCCCGTATGGGGATGTCCCAACAGTGATTGGGACACGCCTCATTTTACCTTCCTAGATGAGACTGAATGACCTAGAAAGGCTGGTGGATCTCAGGGGATATGCTCACCACAAAAGCTGACTCCCAGGATTCGAACCCTAAACCTCCCAATGAACTGCGTGGATGTTCCACACTTCTTCACCACCGCACCACCACCTATGTGCTATCACATTATTATATTTTATTCATTCATAAAAATTAATAGTATGTAATAATAATTTTTTCTAATATTCAATACCTCAAATATTCATGAAATAAGATTAAAAATAGTTGGCCTTGGGCTACCAACTCTAAAAAACTCCCACAACGACTAGAGATAACTGCCTATGGAATTTAATATTCTAGATCTCACATGAAAATCATGTTTATACTAAGTCAAGGATTTAGTCAAGGGGACCATAATGTTGGATTTTTAAGGTCCCATCCATAAACATTATATAATCTTGATCTATGTCCATAATTCACATTGAGGATATTTCATTTTTAGGGTTTTATATAATTAGGCAACAACTATTACATAACAAATCAAATTTATACAAAGTGTATACAACAAAAATAGTGTACATTTCTTCAACAATACAAAACATTTAAAACTAAACATGTTTTTTTAATGATAAAAATCTTCATAACATTAATATTGACTTCTTCCCTTATCTTATTTATCCTTACACCCCATATAAACTATTTCATAAACTTGGGATGGGCTTAAAAAATTGTAAGGGATATAAATCAGGAATCAAACTATTAGTCCATGAATATTTTAAACTCATGATTTTTTTTACTAAATCATACATTTCAACCATAAAACATAAGTTATTTAAAATAGATCATAAAATTATTATGTTCTTAAGAAATATAAGAAATAAAAAATAAAAAATTTATCTTGTGGAATCCATTTAATACTTACGTTCTAGGTTATACAATTACATTGGATGTAACCTTCATAGTTATGTTTGGAATACCCATAACATTATATTCCAAAAATCTCATTAGGATAAACCTTATAATTAAACTCTGTATCATTACCCATTGAGTTGGAGATCTATCACCAGATCTCCCTCCCTAGGGTTTTCACAGAACCACCCTTATATAGAAGAAATTCCCAAGAACCATAACATAATAATTACATAGTAACAATCATAATGCAAAAATAAAATTTAAATATTACAATAAAAAGATATCATTTCAAGATATTGTAATAATAAATCCTTTTATCAAATCAATTTTTAATACCAAAATACATGGAAATGTAATATGGTATTTATTTTCCTTTTTCAAACATTAAAGATTATAGAAGATGCCAAATATCATATAATTGTCACAGAGGTGGAGAATTCATTGTCGCCACATACATTGAAAACATTTCTTTTATTGATTAGTAAATTTTTTCATATAAATGATATTTCTTCTGATAACCATTGAATGAAACTAAATTTAAAGGGGTAAATTATACATCGGATAAAAGAAGGTGTAAATTTATGAAATATTCCTCATTGAAAAAAGATTGAGATAATGTCCTTTACCATGATTCTGAATCATCACATACAATGATTATATTCTTGTGTAATAAGCAATACGTTAAATTTGAATTTATTAATAACCTTTTTTGAGTTTATTATTTCTTTTATATAATTTATTTATCAGTTAAAAAATGTAAAAAATTATTTAAATTCATAACAGACATTTTTTCGAAATTCGGTACTTGAGTTGAAAATGAACATGGTTTGATGTCACTATTCCATATGGTCATAAGCCCATCATCTCTATAATAATATTAAAAACATTATTTTCATATTTATACATAAATTATACCTTTAAATTAAAACATAAAGTTTAGTTGTGAAAAATTAACAATGTTATAATAATGGAGATGGTTCGATGTACGTACGCTTGAGTAATGTTTTCAATTATTCATTGATTGTTATAGAAAAAATTTAAGTATTATTTAACATTAACAACTGATTATATCATCATTAATATAATATTAATCATCTAAATATAATTATATATACCATACAAGTGATATAATGAATAAAAACGAGTCACATCACTTCATGGACGTGATAGTTCACCCGTACGTATGAACGGCGTTCTCATTTTTATGTGCATGTAAAGTAAGAATGTAATTGATATCCTATTATCATAAAATGATTAATATGTAAGTAATATAACTTATTAATGTTAATAACATTATTATATCTAGTCAAGATATATGTTTATGAAAAACAAATTAGACGGGTTGTGGAGGTGATAGAACACACTTATGTACGAATGATTAATTCTATTACCATTTGATGGAATTAGAGATTTATTTATATGATGATATTTACACAATAACATATAAATATATAAAGGACACTATACTACTTATCTCATCATGGTTGTAAGAGACTTGAATGGAGTGGAATAAGAAATAAAATAGAAATACTTAAAGATAAAGATACATATTTTTCGGTTGATCACCCTTGAGTAATACCTTAACACCTTTAAAGAGGGTGTTATGCCTAAAATAAGGTCTCAAGAATTCATGTATAGATTTTAGGATGAGTTTTTGGAAGATATTGTGTGAAAAAAATTGTTCCTCAAGTGTGATTAAAAGTGAAGAGTGTGTACCTTTTTACAGGAGAGGGGATGGGAACCATTGGGATCTCTTAAAATATTAAATTAATATAAATTAATTTTTAAATGAAAATGTATCCAACATGAGATATATCAAATATAAGATTATGATAGTTCAAAATCCTCTCATATAGTTAATTTTAGACATTTATTGATTTTATTTTAAACCTTATCTTTTTGGTTTACCCTTAATTATTCTCTTGTAATTTTAATTGTGGTCACAAAATTTTAAATATTAAAAGGCTATATATTTTACTTATATGGTTTCAATAGCCCATATATGGATAATTATTGAACATTTCGAATTTATCATAGTAACTTTGTAATATTTTATGATTTTAATGTTTTTTATGTAATTTAATAGAATATTAGTTTTATAAACTATCAATAGTGTCTATTTTGACACTATTAATTTAATTGAATTTAAATAAAATCCAAACCAAGAGATAACTTCTAAAAAATACATCGAATTGGAATATAATATTTTATAGTTATCCATAAAATTTTTTTATGATAGAAAATAAATCAAATTATATTTTTTAATAATATTGGTAACATTAATTTTATATCTTTAATAAATTTATAACTACATTATCATTGTGTCACAATTGAATTTTATTATTTAGTGTCTAAAAATTCTAAATAAATTACCATGATTTGTTTAATAATATTATATTCTTAAGTTTAGTTCATTGTCAAAATAATCTTTTATATATCCTAATTTTAATATTGTTTTAGTAATAATATATACGATTATGAAATATTTGCCTTTACATTAAATTAAATGATATAAATGTCATAATCCGTCCCAAGTGTCTTTCAATGGTAAATATTTTTGGCCAACTATTTTATTTCTCAAAAATCACTCATCTAATAAGATTTGAATAATTTTTATTATAGTTTTATATTATTATAATATTTTTTTTAACCCTTAATTACCAAATTTACATTTAACTGTGGTAAATAAAGTACAAAAGTTACTATTCACCCAAAAATTTTCTGATCATATTGGATTTTTTTATATTTATTAAAACCATGTAAGTGCATTTTTTAAAATTCAATTCAAATAAGTAGTTAAATTAGTTTTATCACTATTCTCATTTACTGGTCGAGAAAATAAGTTTATAAATTATTAAGTTCCAAATATCACATAGTTTTTTTATTTAATTTCAATATGAAGTTTAATTCAATGAACTAAATTTGATTAAAGATATAAAATTAATCTAATTATACCTTAAAAACATATAAATGGATAACACATATATATATATATATTAGACAAATTGGCAGTGTTGAATTAAAATGCAGTAATTTTAATTATTTATTAAAATATGAATTTATCAAAAAATATCCAAAATTTAACTAAAGTAAATTTTGATGTCCCAATTCTAAAAAAGAGGTTTATTTTTTCATATATAATAGATAAAAGAAAAAAACAATATTTTAAAAGGGGTTCATCAAAATGCGGTAAGACTACCTTAAAAAAATATTAGAGTATTTTATGCTTAAATTTTAATTTGTCATTATTTTAATCTTTTTCAATGCATTATAAGAATGTAAAAAAATTAATAAACATGTGTAAAAATTATATAGTTTGGTTTATCCATTCCTTTAAATATAATGGCAAGATGATAAATACCATTTAAAATAATAATATTAATAATGTATTATCTTTCGGTATATCGCAATCTTATGTGCAAGTTAAGATTTCAGAAAAACCCATTGTTGCATGTCGAGTACGCTATCAGACGTAGTGTCCCATTTCAACTAAAATTAATATATTATTAATAAATATTAATAGATATAAATAATTCTTATTCTATAATTACCTGGAATTTTTCATCCTTAATTTTGGAAATTACGCCCCCAAAATTTTATTTAGTTATCAAATAAGTGGGGGTATTTCTCCCTCATATCAGTTTCAAATTTATAGGTTGCATCATCAACCATATGATTTTTCCAAAAAACCTTAACCAAATGAATCAATTTAATCCTCCGCACTTTCTCTCTTCTTTCAATAATTTTGATTGACTTTTCCTCATTAGACAGATTCTCATCCAACTGAACTACTTCTGGGCTCAAAACCTAAGATGGATCCAGAACATTCCCTCTTAACATTGAAATATGAAAAGAATTGCGTACCTAGTATAAACTAGGATGTAAATTCATTCAGTAGTCAACTTATCGAATGTTATCTAGGATTTCATAGGGTCCAGTGAACCATGGACTCAGCTTCCATTACATACCAAAATGAATCACACTTTTCCATGGAGAAACAACAAGAAAGACATGATCACATACCATAAATGAAAGACCTTCCTTCAGTTATCTGCCAAACATTTCTACCTTCTCTGAGCTATTCTCATGTGTTTCAAAATTAACTAATCTTTTTTCTGTCTTCTTTTCTAACAATTTTGTTCCCATCAACTTTTTTTCTCATACATCATCCAAAAATCCAAATTTCAACACTAATTTCCATATAATGCCTCAAATGGTTCCATTTGTATACTATAATGAAAAATGTTATTACAAGAAAACTCAACCAAATAAATTTTTTGATCCCAAATTACTTGGTAATTTATTATATAAGAACATATCACATTCTTAAAGGATTTTTTTGTTTTGATAACCCATATGATTGAGGATAAAAAGAAGTGGTGAAATTTATTTTAGTTCCCACTGAATTCTAAAGGCCTTTCCAAAATTTGAAGATATTCGTGGATCATAATTAGATATAATGAAAATGGGACTCTCTCTAGCCTAACTATTTCATTAGGATACAACTGAAAAATTAGATCTAGATACGTTGTATCTCAAAATGGAAGAAAACAAGAATATTCCGTCAATCTATCAACATTAACCCAAATCACAATGTTTACTCAATAATGCCTTGGTAATCCCACTACAATATCCAAGGATATATTTTCCCATTTCGACAATGGATTTTCAAATTTCCACTCCCACACCCGAAAATCATGAATTATCCCCTTTTGGAATTTTAGTTCTGCTTTAACCTGATGACAATTCAAACACTTTGTAGTAAATTCATCGATATATATTTACATTCCATCCCACAAATAATAATTTCTATTGTCTCTGTACATCTTCGTACAAATAAGAAAAACATAGAATGAAGAACAATGATCTTCACATAACAAATATTTCTTCCATTGTGGATCACAAGGCCCACATAAAATCTTCCAAAATCTAAAATCACAATCTTTATCAATGTCAAATTCATGAAATTTTTCCAATTGAACCAATTTTACCCTTTTCTTTAATTCACTTTCTTCCTTATGTGCTTTATTAATTATGTTCAACTGATATGATTTAACTAAAACCTAGAATAAAATAGATGAATTTTATACACCAAAAACACCCAATCCAAATTCCATCTCATCATTAACCAAAGAGTTTTCTTCCAAATATAACATGGTTAGTGAAGGATTACTTTTTCAACTCAAATAAAAAGACAATTATTTTATTTTCATTGATGGTAATGAATCGTGGAATTATAATCCTTGATTATTCCCAACCATCTTCTCTATATTATGTTCAATTATTTATGAGTTAATATATACTTAAAACATTTTTTGGATAGTATATATTTCACATTTTACTCCATACCGTTGTTGCCTCAAAATATTTAACGAAAAAATTATAAATTATTTCCAAATCATGTGTAGGGTAAATTACCTCATGTGTTTTCAACTAATGTGAAGGATAAAAAATTACGAGATCATTCTATGTTAGAAAATAACCAAGTTCATTCAATGTAGATAAAAAATTAACCATTTCTAGATGGGAGGGCCTAAACTAGATCATTCACCAATCTTCATTTCAATTCTAGAAAATAGTAATCACATTATTTTTTCCTGATGAACATAACACCTTTTCAAGGTAACTGTGTCAGTGGGATATATAAGCATGAAATATTTCCACAAACCTCTGATAATAACCTTCCAAACCAAGAAAAGAACTTAATTTCTTTTATATTCATGGGTATTTTCCATTCGTCAAAAACTGTTTTTAATTATTTACAGACAACTGTTAAATTACATTCTTGATATTATTTAATTTTAGAATATACTAAAATATTATCATTAAACAAAACCACAAAATTATACATTATCCCATGGAATATTCTATTCAAAAGATCCAAGAATATAGTAGGTGAATTAATTAACCCAAATGACATGGCTAATAATTCATAATGGCAATTTCTATTACAAAACACTATAATTAGAATGTATCCTTCCATTACATTTAACTGATGGTACCCCAACCTGAAGCCATCTATCAAAAAATATTTTTCCCCCTAGAGATGATCAAACAAATCATTGATATAAGGAAAAGGATGATTTTCATACTAGTGATGTTATTCAAGGATCTATAGTCAATGAAATTTCTCAATGAATCATATTTATTTTTCACAAACATGATAGGATCACCCCATGGTGATGTGATAGGTCAAATGGAAACTTTGTCTAATAACTCCCATAATTAATTATTCAACACTAAAAGTTTAATTAGAGACATTTGATATGTGTGTTTTGAAATTGGATTATCCTTGGAACTATGTCATTAGTAAATTCAACTTCTTGGTCAGGTATAATATAAAAAAACTCATCAAAAAAACATCAAGATACTTATTTACCACTAGTACATAATTAATAGGAACATTTCTTTTTTTAAAAAAATATGTTCAAGATAATATTCATTTCATTATTTTAATAGTTTCTCAGCTTCCTAAAATTTTATCAATGGAATGGCTTAATTTTTTCAAACAAAATGAAAGTCTTTTTGAAATGAAACTTCTTTAGCTCTATATTCAATCATAGCATGGAAAACAGAAATCCAATACATACCTAGAATGATATAATACTATATTAGTGGAAAAATAATATGGTTTTAAAGTAGATTATTTCCATAGATAAAAAAAATATTGTTATAATTTATTTTCCCTCAATATTTCCCTCAGGTGTTTCTTCTATAAGTTCTGGACCCATTTCTTGAGTTAGAATTTATAATTTACCAAAAATTTATTAGAAACAAAAGTATGTGTAGAACCTAAATCAAAAAACAATTTGAAATGATCTGAATAAAAAATCAATGTACTTGATACCACTTCATTTGATGGCCCAACATCTACTTATGTAGTTGAAAAGGATTTAACCACACCTTTTTGCTTATAGTTTGGATGCATTCCATCTTTCGAGTTCTTCATCAGACATTTGTTTTCATAATGACCCATCTCACTACACTTAAAAACTTTTACTGAATATAAATCATATTTTCTCTCATCTCTACCTTGATCTTTTGTAGTTAATTCATGAGTCTTATGTGTCATTTTAACACATCAGAAAAACATACCATAATTTAGAAGTCATTCCCCCATGTGATTTTTAGCAAAATTTTAAACAACTGTAAATTTAATTTACTTACCATCATACTTTTTAAAATAAATCTTCCCTTTCAACTACCATCTTGACCTTTTATTATACAATTTGTAAAATAAAACATGATCATCAGTAAACTCCTTTTCCACCATCTCCAAAAATTGAACAATTTTTTCCAAAATTTTGAACTCATGAGAAGCCAATTACCTTAGATACGTTTTCTTTAATCCTGAGTAAAAACCACTTATTTTAATATGACGTTATCAGAAGAAATTTGGTGAGTACTTTTTCAGTCGAGTAAATTTTTCTTCATATGCAGCCATTGAATCCTCATCTTGCCTAAATTCCAAGAATAATATTTCCATCCTATGTTGAACCGTCTTAGGAAAATATTTCTCAAGGAATATATTTTTAATTCATCCCACTCAAGGGAATAAATAAAATCATTTTCCCTGACATTCTTAATAAATAACCACCACTGATTGTCTTCAAATTCAAAAATGGTAAATAGAAATACTAACCTTTTGATTTCTTGAACAACCTATGACATTAGAAATATTTTCTAGTGATTTAACACACCCCTTAGCTAGCACAAGGTTAGATGATCCTTTGAAGAATATAGGTTTATGCCTCATGAAATGATCCCCTACTGACTTGTTATTTTGTGTTTGATTTGTTCAATCTCTTTTATGTATACCATTACAATTTATATGTTGAGTCAACTGTGTCATCATTGTAACAAAATATTCAATTAAAATTCCAACCTTCTCAGACATCTGATTTGTATGGATTTCTTCTTCAATATATCATCATCACATAATGACATGGTAATCTTTAAATTCTAAATCATTTCAATTTGACAATAAAGTAAAAATCATTTATGGATATTCTATTAACAATATCCAAAACCGTAAAGGTATATTAACTGACCTCAAACACCATCTACAATTCCCTAAACATAAAAATTACATAATCATGATTTAAGTCATGAATTTACATTAAGAATATTTTTAGGTTAAGAGTTTTGAATATTATTCCCTAACTATTACATAACAAATGAAATTTATACAAATTGGATTCAACTGAAACAACATCCATTTATTATACAATATAAAACATTTAAAAACAAACTGGATTATTTATTGATAAGTATTTTCAGAACATTCATCTTGACATGTTTTTTTCTCTTATCGATCCTTGTACCCTATGGAATACATTTCAAAAACTTGGGATGAGCATAAAAATAAAATTTAGGTATATAAATAAAGAATGAAACTACTAGTCCATGAATATTTTAAACACTTGATTTTTTTATCAATATCATACTTTTCAATCATAACATATAAATTCATTAAGATACCTCATGAAACCAGTTGATTCTTGAAAAAATTATTTGTAATCAAAAATCATGAAGGTAACTTGGGGAATCCATATCATACTTACATTTTATCTTTATCAACTACATAGGGAGTAACCATTATGGTTATGATAGTAATACCCATCAAAGTATATTCCATAAATATCTTAGAAGAAAACATAATATTTAACTCTATATCATAAAAAATGAATTAGAGAGTAATCACAGGCTCACCCACCCTAAGATTATCATTGAACCACCTATATATAGAAGAAATTCCCAAGAAACATAACAAAATAATTAGACATTAGAAACCATAATGGAAAAATAACATTTCTACATTACAATGAAACGATATAATTTCAAGATATTGACATAATAAATCCTATCTAAAAACCATTTTCAATACCATAATACATGAAAAGTGAATATGGTATTTATTTATATTTTTAAATCATTAAGGATTATCTAGGAATCCAAAAATCAAATAATGGTCATGGTGGTGGAAAATTCATTGTCTCCGCGTACGTAAAAACAATTACTTTTTTTCCTTTTGGTAAAATGATTTATATAAAAAGGATTCCTTTTTAATTTTTTTAATGAAATAAAAATTCAAAGGGTTTAATTACAACCTATAGAAATAAGGTTATTTATATTATCAAAATATTCCCCAATGAATGAAGATTGATACAAATTCCCTTACCGTGAGCTCGAATTTTCACGTACAGTCTTTATATTATAGAATAATAATCTTATGTTAACAAAGACTTTATTGAAAACCTTTTTAATGTTTATTATTTTTGTTATATCACTTATTACCTCTTTATAAAATATACATAATTGTTTATGTTCATAGCAGATGTTTGGTCATTATTCAATATTTGGAGTTCAAAATAAACATGGTTTGATGTCACTAGATCATGTGTTTATAAGTCCATAATCTATAAAATAATATTCATAAAATTATTTTCATATTTATACAAAAATTATACATTTTAATTAAATCATGAACTGTTGTTATGAAAAATGAACAATGTTATAATTCTAGAGATGGTAATTCGTACTTACACATGAAGTACCGTTTCCCATCTTTTGATGACTATGATGAAAGGAATTTATGTTTAATAATAGAATTATAGAATTAAAATATCATCATTAATATTATATTAATCATTTAAATAAACTTATATATTTCATTCAAGTGATACAATGAATAAAAATGATTCAAATCGCTTCGTGGAGGTGGTACTTCACACGTAGACATGAATGACGTTATCATTTTTATGCACATGGAAGGTAAGAAAAAAATTGATATATTTTTATCATATAATGATTAATATTTCATGAATATAAGATATTAAAATTAATTCCATTATTATAACTAGTCTGGAGAGACTATTATGAAAAAAGAATTAGATCGGTTTGTGGAGGTGACAATTCACATGTACGCACAAACAATTAATTACATTCCCATTTCATGGAATTGAAAATATATTTAGGAGATGATATTCAGATAATAATATCATATTATATTTAGGATAGTTTATTTATTTTCTCATAATCGTTCGAGGAGAATTGAAGGGTTTAGAAGAAGAATTAAAATAGAAATACATAAATTAAAGGATACCTCTTATTTAGTTGACCACTGATGAATAACAACTTAACACCTCTAAAGAAGATGTTTTACATTAAATAAGGCCTCTATAACATAGGGTAGGGATTTGATGTAGGATTTTATGTAGTGATTGACTGAACCAAATGGTTCTTGAAGTGTGAGTATCAGAGAAGAGTGGGTACATTTTTATTTGAGGGGAGAGGGGCACCCATGGATACTCTTAAAATATTAAATTAATATAAATTAATTTTTATATCCAAATGACTCCTACATGAGTGATGTAGAATATAATATGAATTTATTTTGAAATCCACTCATCCAATATTTCTTATATGTGTATTGATTTTAGTTTAAACAATATCTTTTAAATTTACCCTTTATTTTTTTCAATTTTAATTGTGGTAAGAACACTTTAAATATTAAGTGGCTTTAAATTTTACGGTTAAAATATCCGATAAATGGATAATTTAAGAACGTTTGTACCTAATCATTGTAAATTTTTAATTTCAAATTATTTTTATTATTTTTTAATAATTTGAAAATATAATATTTTGAAAATATCAAGTGTCAATTTTGTCACTATTCATTTCATTGAATATTAATAAAATGTAAATATAGAAATCACTTCAAAAATACCATTAAATGGACATCTAGTATGTCATAGTCATCCATAAAATTTGTGGGTCAAAACAAATAATTAAATTTTTTTTAATATTATAAATACCATTTTTTGTATTTCTTAAAAAATCTATTTCTACATTATCATTGTGTTATAATTAAATTTATTAATTTAATGTCTAAAAATTAGAAATAAATTTACATTGTGTAGGTAACACTTTTATATTCCTGTAGATTGTTTATATTCTCAAATATCACTTATAAAACCCCATTTTAATATTTTTTAGTAATAAGAGACATGGTTATGACATAATTGACATTACTTTTAAAATAAATGTTATAAATGTCATAATCACACCCAAGTGGCTTCCAAAGGTCCCAATTTCAGCCATAATTTTTTGTCTAAAATAACATATCCAATGAGATTATAATAAGTGTTGTTATAGTTTTATATTATTATAATATTGTTTTTAACCTTAATTACCCTATTTCCCTTTAATTGTGGTATATAAAATACTAAAATTACTATTCACCAAAAATTATTTTGATCATATTGGACAAAAATTTTCATACTTATTACAACCATGTATGTCTATATTTTTAAATTCAATTAAAAAAAGTATTTAAATTAGGATTAACACTAATATTGTTGACGGGTCGAGAAAATGGGCTTTAAAAGGAAAACCTTCAATAGTTCACATAGTTTTAATTTTTATTTTCAATTTTATATTTAATTAAATGAATTATATTGGATTAAACGATAAAAATATCGTCTAGTTATACAATAAAAACAAGTAAAAGTATATTCCAACAATATAATTAAATTCTAAGAAAAGGTAGTTTTTAATTAAAATGCAGTAATTTTTATTATTCTTTAAAATATGAATTTAACAGAAAAATAACAAAAAATCGACCAAAGTGAATTTTGTTGTCCCGATTCCAATTATAAGTATTATTATGTAAATTAAAACATATTAATGTGACAAAAACAATAATTTGAAAGGGTTATCCATCAAAAGGATCTAAAACAACCATTTAAACATATTAGATTATTTTATGCTTAAAAGAGGATTTATTCTCATTTTAATTCTCTAAAATTTATTAGAAGAAAGTAAAAAAATTAGTAAACATGAGTAAAAATAATATAATTAGTTCTGTTCATACACTCCAATACAACATCTAGGCGATAATAACCATTTAAAATAATAATATTAATAATATATTATTTTTCAGTATATATCAACCTTCTGTGAAACATAATATTTTAGAGAAACCTATTGTGTTTTGGGTACGATATTGGACGTAGTGTCCACATGAAACTAGAATTAATATCTAATTAATAAATATTAATATATATGATTAAGTATTCTTCTGTTATTACTTGGAATGTTATAGGCTTATATAAAAACACCGCTCAAATAAACCTTACCACTCTAAAAAAATATCCCAAGAGGTAATAATTATAAAGTGTGCGATTTATCGACTGATATGTAATTGAAACTTTTGTGAGATCGATCACTATAGTATTACATCATTAGAGTGGGGTAAGGATCTAAATTTATAGTTACCATTTTAATATATTGGAAGAATTTTTTATCCATACTACTTCCTTAGATACACCATAAGCCATAATATACCTGAACTCTATAATAGAATATGTCACCACTACTTTCTTTGAGATGTTCTAGCTCATAACACCTCCATTAATCTTGAATGTGTATCTCATTTGAATCTTCCTCTGATTTGGAGGAGTTTAGAAACATTAATTTTCATATCCACTAATGACTAGTTCTTATCTCTTCAATTAACTGAGAGCATATATTTTTTATACCTCATATACATGTGGATAGTCTTGGCTGCTCTTCGTTAGTAGACACCTAGATCAGCATGATATCATTCTACCACACTTAATATCTTGGATACGTCTACCCAGAACATACATATCATACTTAACTGACCTAATCAATGATTTGTATGGAATCCTTTCCATCATATTTCATTATTTAGGTGTCTAATGACACATTTTTATAAAAATATTTATCCAATGTGATGCTAAAAACAATCCAATATTGGATTGTTTCTTACTAAATCTCTTTAGTGTCTTGTCATTATATGTAATTTCACTTAGTCCAAGAAACATCTAAGATCTATCATGATTGATATTTATCCCAAGAATATATGTTTCCTTTCCTAATTCATTCATAGAGATAAATTTATTAAATAACTCCTCCACATTTATTAGGATTGTAATTGTATATCAAATGAGTAATATGTCATCAATATGTAGTATTACAAAAAATAATGAACTCCCACTAAAAGGTTTGTAGACACAAGGCTCACACTCATTAGGAATGAAACCAAATTCTATCATGGGTTCATCTAAATGAATAATCCATGACCTAGATTCTTACATTGATCCATAATTTTTTTTAATTTTTATATCTTTTTGGAAACCTTTGGAGTTAGAAACCCTATGGGTTGTGTCATATAGACATCTTCCTAAAAGATCCCATTAGGTAAGTATTCATTTACATCAATTCTATAAATCTCATAGTCATGGTAAGAAATAATGGAATGTATAATTCCAAAGGATTTCAACATTGATATAGGGGGAATTTTTCCCCATAGTCAATATCTTAATGCCGTTTAAACCCCTTTTCAATCATTTGTTCCTTATTGGTATAGATAATTCCATACATGCCTAGATTCTTCTTAAATACTTATTTATATGTAAAAGTCTTTACATCCATTATAGGATCCACTGAAATCTAGTCTTTGTTTTGGTACATCGAATCCATTTCAGAATTTAGGCCTTCTTAGCACATGGAAACATATTTTCGAATTAATGCATATTTTTATGTTAAAGGATCATTATTGTCTACTAATAATGAGTCACTATCTTGTGGTATAGGAAAAAAATACCATTATAGTTTTCTAACCTCTTTAATACTTTTATATAGTTCTTGTGTCTCAGGAACTTCAAATTCTTCCATTGTGCTATATGGAATTCATTCTAATTCCAAATCATGTTTGTCATGTTCATATACTTCTTCAAATTTAATATCTCTACCATTATATTGTTTAGAGATAAGATATTTCTCAACGAATTAGGGATTTTAGTTAAAAATAAACATTTTATCTAAAGTATTGAACATGTAGTATCCATTTATTTCTTTGGGATATCCTATAAAGGTGAACCTTATTCCTCGGGGTGTAATATTTTTACCTAAATAGTTCATAACAAATTCACCATAACACCACACATGTAAGTATAAAAACAAGGGTTTATTTGAATTCTAAAACTAGTATGGTAAAATATTTGTCCATTTAGTTATAAAACAGTTTATTACGTTTGATGATATTTGTAATTTTTCTCTATAAAAGTTTAATGGTAGACTCCCAAGAGCCATCACTTATACCACCATGTATAACAAGGTATAGTTCCTCATGTCACTTATATCATTCTAATGAGGTGTATATGGAGGTGAGAGTTGAGATAAACTCACAAACCCTATAGGTAATCAATTAAGACCTGATTAAGATATAATTCATTATAGTCTCAATAGATTATGTTATTCTGCTTACCATTTTGGCTCTCAACTTCATTCTTTTGGTCCACAAATTTTTAAAAGGAATCTGACCTATTTCTTAGTAAGTAGAAATATCAATATCTACTAAATTAACAATTAAATGTTATGAAGTATGTGTGCACATCCCTTTCCTAAAAATAAAATGTTCAACACCCTATGTTTAAAATAATTCTGGAATCTCTTTATCCCTTTCAATATTTTCACTATATGAGGTTTTGATCATTTTTCCTTATAAACACACATGACAAACACTGAGTGGATTTTGTTCAAAAAATTTAAATATCCATATTTATGTAATTTATTTAAATGATTTTCATTAACATTAAGTAATTTGTGAATCCATGGTTGGGTGTTGTATGATTCCAGGGAATTTTTTTCATTATTTATTTCCATTACATGGTTATTTAGTCCTAAAAATAATGACTAACATTTACTTATTCCAAAACATTAAAAATGATGTTATTATAAAAGTACAAAAAATTATTTCAAAATTTGAATAGAATTTTTTTTGTATCTATACTGAATATAAGAAATAATATTTTTGGTAACATACAGAATATTATAACTACCATTTATAACCAATTTCATTCTAGTTGGTTTGTGATGTGGTATTCCCCAATAGATATAGAAGCATGTTTTGCTTCACTAGATTCTTAGAGAACTTCATCCTCTCACCTAATTATTCTAAATGTATTTGGTTCCTTTATTTTAATATATATGTGAGATCCACAAGATGTATCTCATAAAAACAATTTTGAAACAGAAATGTTTTACCTGATAAAAAGTGTTCCTAAAGCATCATGATGCTTTATATGGGTACAATATATCCTCTAGTGTCCCTCTTTACCGCTCTTGAACCCAATAGAATTGTGTTTTCATAATTCCCCTTGATAATTATCTTCTTGTAATATAATTTAAACGAATAACCACTATTGGGGATTTTCGCATGGACTTTCCACTAGTTCCCCAAAAGGACTAATGTATTTTCATGCATCTTATCCAAATCTACATGGCGGTGAAGGGTGAGGAGATCTGGAATAGACATATCAATTCTTTTCATAATAAAATTCACAATAAAACTATATAATCTTTTATGAGGTGATGCTATAATGATATCAGTATGCATTTTTTTATTAATTTAAACCTCGTAACCTCTTGGAGCTCAATATATCCAATGATCATGACTACATGTGGCCCGTCTAGGGAACCCTCTCCAAGAGTGCTCTAAAATAGTTCCATGAAAACATCAAAACTTTCATGAAGCTCTCTCCTAAAATAGGCCATGAAGGCTCCCCATCATGCTTTATGCATCAATGTTTTCATAACTCTTAGAGAGCTCACTATCTATGAAATAATCATATGTTTAACGATGATCATTTCATTTATTTTTATATCATAGACTCTGAGCTTTTCTTCACTTAACTTCTTAGTAGGTAGATCTGGAAATAACGATTATAGCACATATGATTTCTTTTTGTGGTAAAAAACAACCTGAAGGTGTTAATATCATTCTGGGAAGTTAATTATAGTTAAGGGGTTATCTTTCTCCAAATTTGATCATAGTTATAGTGGTGATGATGATATTTCAATTTTATTATAAAATTAAATGGTTTTATTATACGTATGTTTCCTGATTAAATGTTTTGTGAGAAAAAATAAATTAACTGGATTAATTAATTATCCAAAAAATTTATCAATTCCAAATAGTCACCACCATTAAACATGGAATGTATAGATAATATGATATTTTATAGGATAACTATTACTTTTCTATAAGATCCAAACATTTACAAAGAAAACCAAAATAATTTTTGTAGGCAGGTGGTCCTTCCAATATAGGGCATGAAGGTCCTTGATCTTTTAAGTCTCTATCCTAAAATATTGACTTGGATTTCCTTAATAAATGACTCCATATTTTTAGTGAACAGAATTTCCATATTAAACACAATTCATGTGTGGTTATGTCAGCTAAAAAATCTTGATGAAATCTCCCAAATAAAAGCAAGTATCTAGACTTTTGACTGGTACTACACTTAGTTCTATGGTTTCACTACCAATCATGTAATGGAAGCCATACACTTAATTAATATTAATTTTTTTAATTTTACAAAATTTTATCTTCTCTTTCATTTAAATGTTTTTAATACTTATTTTTAATTTATTTAATTATTTAACCATGTTGAAAGAAATATTTATGCATAACCTATTTATTTAAATTCTCTCTTTGAAAAATAACTAATTTAATTTCATCATTATAATATTTCAGAAATAAATTAAATAATTAGTAGATAGAAATAAATAAATAATGTAAAATAACAAATCATTAACTTATGTATTAGTTGCTTTAATGAGAAGATATCAAATCATACTATAACCTTGGAGATTAACTACATTTTCCATTCCTGACATGAGTTACAACATTCCACCAATACACCTATGTATTACCTGAGTTGGTATCATAATGGATCCATCATTAACATCATCCAAGCAACATGGGATAATCCATTAATTACTCAAATTTAAAACTCACATTTTGGTGAGTGGGATGAACATATTGGTTCAATGGGTTTTACATAAACATCCAATGGCGCACATTTACTATATAATAATGGATGTAGGGATAAAAAATTGGGAATCAATTTAATTTAAAATAATTAAAAACCCATGCAATATGTTAAATTAGGAAAATTAAAAAAAATACGTAGTTCTTGGTCAAGTTCATGATCGATAATTTATACAACAAATATGAAAAAATTAATCGGATATTTATTTATTTATTTATTATTTATTATTTAGATAAACACTATTATATGAATGAATGAATGAATGAATTAATAAATTATTTATCCTTATTCATAATGACTCCTTGAATTTAATTGGATAAAAAAACATTCATGGAATTCATGAAAAATAAATGACACATTGAATAATGACATATTTATTACAATCAACTAATTGAGAATTTCAAAAACATTAAAACCTTTATTAAATTTTCATAGACACAGTGGTGTGCCAATCAATAATAGATGATTTATTGATATAATTTTTCAATTTAGTTTAATTTTAAATTCCATCCTTTAATGAGAGAATATTGGAAGTGTTCATACAAACCAAATTCTATGTATCTCATTTAGTGTTTTTCTAGGGTGAAACCATGAGTCGGTGGCGTATACCTCAGCTAGAGTATATGGTGTGTACATAAAAGATAAATGTCATGTATCCTCATGTCATACTCCTGATATACTCAAATTATTCTATATAATTTATCTTGTTGTATTACAAAGAGTTTAATATCCAACTACATATCACATGGACTAAATTCCACATTTCCAGAAAACCTACTGAAAAGATAAATATGTTCTCAAGTGGGATGCTACATTACATGGAGAATCTAACTGCACGTTATGTATCTCTAATGAAATTTTCTAGAAAATTCAGAATGTATATCATATGCAATAACTGATGAAATATTCACCATGAAAATAAAATAAAAATTGTGTATATAAAATATTCTCTTGGTTATCTATCTCAGAAGGTTGGCCATGTATTATGACCACAAAAATTGTGTAAATTATTCTTCTAATCCATGTATACTACACAAAGTGTATATTGATTAACATCGGGTAATCTAATATCTTTGTCCTAATATATCATCAAGATGATTTAAAATCTCAATCCCCAACCTATACAATCAAAACATATTTCACTGGATATCAAACATGAACACATTGCTACACCAAGAACATGGAATTTGAGGTGATGGTTCTACTCCAATAAAAGGGTTGAAATATCAACATACATAAAAAAATATTGAGAAAAATCCTTCCTTAACTAATTCATTAATTTTATTTCACTCATGATGAACTCAATGTATCCTACTTTACCATGAACTGTTATCATCATTGCTAACTACATAAATATAATTTGGTAATTTATAACATTCATTAAAAATAATCATAATGTTTAAGAACCATTAAACATGCTTGCAGACAGAAATATCTTGGGCACCAAAACATACAAAATTTATATAGGTGATTCTATTCTCATAATATTTGATAATAGAGATTACAGAGTCTGAACATCATGCGAATGAGCATAATCTAATGATGAGTACATGAACTCAACATTAATTATCAATATTTCCATGGTTTGGATATACAGAAACAATAAACCTGTGATAGTACTTTCCATATTGATATTTCCCCCACACTGCTTAGTGATCAATTGGAAATATTACTCCCTATTCGTGAAATTTCATTGCCCAAGAATCTTGCCCCATATCCTAAATTAGTGATTATTATGATGAACTAAGAACAATCCTTATTTTTATCTTCTACAATTATTATAGATATTAATAAGGCCACACAACCTCTATCTCATGGTTTTAAAAACATCGTAACTTGTTATCTAGGACACATGGTTATCTAGGACATATCACATTATTTAAATAAACCATAACCCCTTTTTAATTTGGTCACATTATTGAGACTCACGGTTTATAATCACATTTTTTCAACCATGTGCCATAGTATTTCTCTCTAAAAACTAATTCTCTTGGCTTTGAACATGCCCCAAATGATCCTTAACCCTTATTTTGTTCCTTAAGAAATATTTAAATGATAAAATATGGGGTTATAATTAAAATTTTAAGACCCATTACTCTATAAATATTTAGTATATTATATCCTACCCGCCTTAAAAATTCTCATCCTTGAGATCCCCCAATAGTAATTTGAAAAAACTCTCTACCTACATGGGTTGGAATTCTCACTCAAATTCATGTGTTGAGTTTATGAATTCCCAAAATTCCCCCATGATCTAATTTAATCATATAGAACATAAGACATTAAAAACGAGAGTTATATCGCGTAACTACCTCTAAATCATTGAGATTGTTTTTAACTGATACCATATGAGCATAAAATCGATGATATCGTCATCAGTTTCATCAACCATAAGTTGGAACTTTCCACCACATATTCTAGATTTAATGGTCAATTCCATTCCATGATATTCCCATTGCTAAAATTTACTTCAAACATATTCTCTTACCAAGATAATGATTCAAATGAAACATTTACTATCTCACTACCTCCTATCACACAAGAGGAAATAAAACATGGCCTCTATTTGATCTGAATGGTCAAATTTAAAATTTCATTTCTCAACATAATATCATTGGGTTTTTAATGAAAAGCCTTGACCAACTCATAGATTTATCCCATATCATACTATGGGTATTCCAAATATAGTTCCTCACTAGACACATTCAATTGAACAAGAGAAATAACGGAAATAAACATCTGGTCGAATATTCTCCAAAAAACATAGCATAACATTTAAGGTTTTTCAATGAATAGATTCAGATTCCTTTATTCAAAGTAAAAATGGGAATAGTTCAAGAGTGATCCCTGATGAGAATCAATGAATTTTGTGGACATCACATGGATGATTCATCGATTTTTCCGAACCATCACCATGCCACAATATAGTCATCAGCACAAATTGATATAGCATTGTGGATCGTCACAAGCCATCTCAGGCCAAATGAAATCACTATATCTTTACAAAATTATGTACTCAAACATACAGAATGAAATCTAAATACAAATCCCACCATATATTTTCCAATTTATCCAATGGAAACCAAATCCAAAAATACCATGCAACAAGTGGTCCAATCCAATCATGAAACATCTCACATAAGGGTTGCATCCCGCTGACTGATGCCCCACTCCCCACCATAGGAGAATCGATGATGGATCACCAATGAAATTAGTTCTAGATTACCCAAGTATACTCTATATATATTATAGAATGTTATGACTAGCATGGTGATGAACCTAATCAAACCTAAATTCATACACTAAGGTCCTCATCACAAGTTCAATCTTTTAAATAATGGATTCCATAGAGTTCATTTAATTTCATATTATAATAATTTTCTTAACCCCCAAATGTCCAACGGTGTACTACACAACTTCTAGATTACCTCATACCTCTCATCACGAGTATCTAACATGAATATTATCCATCTATAGAAAATATATTTAGAAATCATGGTATATAGACGATTATCTCCCATCACACTCAGGATGATGTCATGATATTGGATATGGTCACATCTAATCATTCTGTATTCCACAATTTCATCAATATACGTCTATCACTCTCTCTAAGACATGATCACAATATCAAAATCAATTTGTTCCATTAATCAACCCTAAATACCATATCTCATAATAATGTGTGTGAAGGTCCACTCATGGTTCAATCGTCTAATGGAACCTGAATTATTTCCAAGATAACTCTCATCAATAGAAATTTCACTTATGTTTATTCATGAATCTATGACCTTATTTTTGTAGTAATTTTAGATTATTTTTTATTTATTTCCCCACAATATTCCACTAACTAATTTTCTATATCAATCATTACAGTAAAAAACTAGCATGAATTAACTGTCCCATACAATGTTGGAGTGCATCCCATATGAAAACCATAATGACCAAACTCATGGTATTGTGAGTCATCAATTGAAAAGTATAGTTTTATCATGATACGTTGAATATCATCCTCTTAATGCTATAATTTCACTTGAAACTCCCCTTCAAAATCGAGCACCTCACTTTTGTCATTTTTTATCAAATAACAACCCACCTCTAGATGTCGTTTCGGATTCTAAGGCATTGAGCACACATAAACATTTCAAAATGGGGAAAAACAAAAATAATCATTCCCATTCAATCTAGTATTGATATAAAATCTCCATGCCTAATCCCGTATAAATCATGGTCATCACTTTTCCTGAACTAAAAAACCAGACCAACTCTCTCGCTTTAGTCTTGAAACCAGCATATAACTAATTTCACTACCTAAAAAAGAATCTATAAACATGGGACAAACTCTTAAATAGGTTTCCTTAATCCATACAGACATAGTTGACTCATTAGGTTCTCATTCATAACCAATATCCTCTAGGTCTTCCACCTAGCATTATAAATAAAAACTAAATCTTTGTTTCTTGGTCCGTCCACATAACTATAAGGTCACTCACATGAGAACCATTTCTTATATAAAGGTTTATTTTAAAAGAAATGTAACACACGAACTAAAACACTCTAAATGGGTAACATTTGAGAAAATTATGGATATCATCATCATATAAGGGTAAATCATATCAGAATACATCTAACAGCATCACCTTCAACGCATCGGATTACCAGACCATAATCCTCATTGAGAATCCTAATAACTATCTACATCATATAGGGTCATGATACGAATGTGAAAAATGATAAGGATATAACCCTCACTCAATATTCACATACAAAAATACCCATTAAAGGTTAATATTACCAATTTACCACCTGACTGTGCGTGTGTATCATTTATTCAACAATAAATCTAGCCCCACTCAAATGATTGAGAAACAAAAAATGGCATCACTGAGATCTATGCAAAAAAGTATACTTCTTCCGATCTTAAGGGGTGTTACAATAATTGGATAATCCCTCAATATTGTGACATTAGAAATATAGTTATTCTAAAATGACTCTTGGATATTCCACATAAAATTATAGTCTATGAAATGTTATAAATAATCCGACTGAAACTTTTGGGAAACATCAAATTTTACCATTCCAGACATCTCTCAATGAGAAAAAAAATCTAACTAGAGGGATGAAATTACTAACTCTATTAATGTTATTAATTATGAAATTTCATAAAATAAAATAAATTTACATTGAAATAGGATTATAGATATTAGTTGTCCAGTACTATATATAAATGATTTGTTTTTCAAATGTAATTTGCACTATTTTTTATTATGTAAAATATAATTGTAGGAAAATTATTCAATAATTTATTTTCTACGATTTCATTTATCCAAACGATCTCACAATTAGTTTAATTTTAGAAAATATCAATTACAGGCCATTGAAGAAAACTCCCTTTAGGTTTTACATGGAATTTTAAATAAATAAAGCCTCTTAAGAAAAGCTAATTAGTAGAAAAAATGTATTGTATCATTCTAGGGGGATTGGTTATATAGGTTTCCACGATACATTTATAAATAACACTGCGTAATTGGATAAGGAAACATTAAATAACCATATCTATTTATCACAAGAACACCCTTATGGATTTTATTACCATTCTTTATAATAATATATGTAGATTATGAGGGTCCCGTGAAGCTATAATGGGTACCATGATATGGGAATAAACTCCCAATTTATAGGGTAAGCTCTATATAATTTACAATTATCAACCGATTTAACTATAAAACATAAATATTCAATTTATCATAATTTTAAAAAACCAACCATGATGTTATGTCATAGCCATAAGATGCTAAAACTCACCAAAAAAGGTCAAGTCCAGCATATTAGTACTCAAATATATAGGTTTTCATTCAATTGTTATTGAGGTAAGAACCAATATAAGTTACAATTGACACCCCATTAAACTGACATCCACAAATAATAATGGGAATTTATTTAAATAATCAATTTTCCTTCAAATTTAACCTTAAACTATGCTATATCATTAATAATTTCAAAACCATTTGATCTAATTATTAAAATCCAAAAAAATTATCAATATAAATTTATATCATGTTTCTGTTAGATGTGTTTTCTATTCTTAATTTATCAATTCCAACTCTTTATAAGTTACAAATGGCATTTCATTTAAATGAAACATCACATTTACTATGGTCTAATTATATGGATGACCATTAAAAATTTATAGAGGAATATAAAATATATAAATTTCTATTTACATCTATATATATTTAACCACTCATGTTTCATCACATGAGAAAACAATTTCATGGATAAAACATGACAAAAATGGTTGGTTAGGGTTCCACCATCATTCTATGTAGAAAAACACCATTATAGTTGATGTAGAAACTCTAATTAACCAATTAAATTTCCCATCAAACATAAAAAATGTTATTCAAATCACTTATATATTACTCATGGAACATACATCATGTTCTGGAAAATAAAATAATTCAGTACACATGGTTTTTCATATGCATTACATGTGAATCTTTGTGTTCCTATTATGATTCATGAAGAGACATTGTCTTTTACCATACTAGGTCAATTGGTAAATTTCATAAATCCATTAATAGAATAAAAGTACATCATTAAATCAATGTGAAATAATAATCAACTTTAATAATGAACTATTTCAAATAAGTGTTACATCAATGAAATCTTGACATTCCCCCATGTGTGGGTTGGTCAGACCCAGATTTGTGTTATTTACCAAGAGATAATACATTTCATGTATCCTTATCACAAATCAAAAATAATAAGAATGAAAGGATTCTATGATACCAATTTGTCACATCTTAAACATAGTGCAACAAAAATAGTTCCCCGGTTAGCTAACAACAAGGCCTCAAATTGGCCTTCCTATATGGAAAAGGCTGCATACTAGTATTGTGGGACTAAAGTTGGTAAAATGATGAGACTATACCCTATAGATCAGTTGCAAATACAGCGGAATAATAATAAATTAACTTAAACTAAAGAATATAATAACAAAAAATTTGTAAGGAAAATATTTAATGAAAATTACCAATAATGAAAACCATGAAAGAACATGAAAGATTCATAATAAATTTTTTTATATACAATAGGTAACACATCCATTGGAGATTGACTGAAAAAAGAATAAATTAATAAAAGACTCAGCTCCAGTGGCTACCTGAGTACATGCTCAATACCTTTTCCTAGTCCATAATTATTAAGAGTGAGAGGCAAAATCCCTGATCTTATCTATTATCCATTAGAACCAGTTGGTGACCCAAATAGAATCCTAAAGAGGGTATGATTAAAACTATGTAGGCCACCACCAAGAGTGTCAACTGAAAATATAGTTAGTCAATATAAATAAGTAAATATAATCCATGTTCTAATTTAGATCCTCATGGAACACCTGCATGACTATAACTTATTCTAAATATGTCATTTTATTTAGTACCTAATAATAATAACACAGAAAAATGGACACATGACTATAATCCTAGGAATCCATGCATATCAAAAATCATGTGCGACCCAAGGTGTGACCAAGGAATCTATATATATATATTGATTATTATATAACAATATATATTTTTATAAGGGGCATCAACCCGTGCATATAATTTATAAGTAATGGGGAATCATGTCTAAATATTACAATTAAAGTATTACAAGGATCACCATATACAATATTTATTTATTCCATGTCTAAAAATGACTAATTCCATGTCAAATTTCTTCAATAATTATAAGTAACACCATTCCCATTTATTTAAATAATGATATAGATCATCAGGCCTGATAATTTAAATATTGATAAGCAACATAACATCTATTAACGATGAATACCATGTCCAAAAATATAAATAAATGATTCGAAGCATCGTGCCTAACATCTCTTAATAATTCATAATTATTTTAAAAAAATGTGAGTTATGATCCTATCAAAGACCTTTCGTATCAGAATCCACATTTTTCTTGACCATAAGATAAATAGTAGACACATTTAATTGGATAATTTAAAATTGGCCAAGAAGAAACATTCATTCAAAATTACAATCACTACACAATTTACAACTTCATTCTTTTAATCAAACCACTATACGTGATGATATGTCCATGTGAGTATAAACAACATTGAAAATTTATAACAATTATTTATAAATGTGTAAGGGTATACATGATGTAATTATCTATAAAAATATATTTTTTCATTTTACTCTTCCTTTTATGTGACAAGCCATTTGGAGTATTAGACACCATTTGAAAACATTATAAGTTCCATTTAACATAATAATTATAATGATAAAATATCCTAGTGTGAATCGATTCCAAAGTATAATTCATCATGAATCATTTAATTAATCAAAACCTAATTAAGAAAAATTTATACTACTAATATTTCCTTTGTGAATAACATAATGGGTCATGGGAATATAAGTAACACACCCTAAGGGGGGTTAGTTTGATTCGAGGTAGAAAACATAAAATGATGAAAATAGGTAAATGAAGACTATCCAAATCATGGAAATAGGAATTAATAATCAATTTCACATGTAATATGTGACGCATGGAAGATATGGAATGTCTAATAATGATTTTTTAAATGCCACAACATCAATTGAAATAATATGGACCACCTGCCACATACATATGAATCATTACTCGTCTCATATTGGGCTTTTATTCGAAGGAAATGGGATAATTCAAATAAATATACAAATGAATTGAAAATAAGTCATATTATATCTCATTTAAATACCATTATATTTGGTGAGGTAAATTATTAAAGGTGAAAATAGGATTGAATAACTTACTATGACAGATTTATTGACATAAACGGTAGTCAAATTAGGCATCCGATAAAGGAGGTAGCTTAATGACTAGGTAGAGAGATTAGATGATGCTCGAGTGGATACTATGTAGGTTAAAAATTGTTAGAGTAATAAATAATTTTATTTAGTGGAAAACTATGGAAAAGGGTAATTTTACCAAATTTTTAAAGGGCACACAATTTCGCCACATAGTTAGACTAATCATACATCAAGAATACACCAGTGCATTATATATAGTGATAGCCCCACAAGGCCTAGTGAATGGTTAAAAAAACCATTCATGGATGATTATAATTAACTATACATGGATACCCCCAAAACATGAAAATTTTTATGTTTAGAAAAAAAATGAAAGTTAGGTTTTTCACCTTAGTAATTTATTTCAATGTCTTGAATGGCCATGTATACTACATATCACGGTCTAAAAACTTGTGATCTTTTTTATTGGAGTAATAGGGAAGAATAAGAAAACTCACATGTTTTAGAAAAACATGTATCATTAGTAATTCTACCAAAAGGTTGATCTACATGGTTATTACTAACCATGCACCAACTATGTGCCTTAGTGTACCTCTTCAAAAACAGGAGCACCAGGCTCCAAACAATCCTGAGACACTTATGAACCCTTCCTTGGACCCAAAAGTGATATTATAAGAATAAAATGAGAGGTTTAATAATTTATAAAATTATGTATTTAAATCCAAATATTTAAGATGATAAATATTCAATTTAAACCATTTTTTGAGTGAAAATATTCTCTCACCATAAGATTCAATTTTTGGGATCAATTTTGGGCATTATGTATTGGATAAAGAGGAATTTATCTAATAATTTACTATATTTAAATGATTACACATAAAATAATTTTTTTCTTAGAATTTAATACATTTAGCATCATTATAGTTCATACTCATTTTTATGAGATAAAATTTTATGAAATTTTTAGCTTAGAAAAAAAAAATTATTATTTCATACACAGGTGAAAACGGTCATGCTTGTTTGGAAGGATTCTGAATGTTTAGAAATTGTTTTAATATAATTTTTCTATGTGGTTTTTTCAAATACATTTATGTAAATAATATTTGAAACATGTAAAGGTATTGTGATAGGTTATTTTTGTGGAATTAGACGTATAACATGAGGTAATCTAATGTTTGAAATTAATCATATTAAAATAACCATATTAAAATGGAATTCATCAGGGTTAAAATGCCATAATGATTAATATAAGTCATTTAAATCTAGTTTAAATTGATAAATTTTTATCCCTCTCCCATTCTATAAGTCATTAATAACTAGCTGTGTTGTGAAAAAAAAATCTAAATTCATTAAGTATTTATTATAGTGCTGCAGAAAAATAAAAAACCCATAAAAATTAAAATAAAAGTTCCTTAGTGTCATGAAATAAATTTATTCTGGTGTAGGTAATATTTAACCCTAATGTTGTAGGGAAATGTTTTTTATATTAATATTTTTTTAGTATTATAATCAATGTGGATGGAGAAACATTTGTATAATGATCCTAGGAGTGATTTTCAACCGGTAGAACTTATTTATATATATTTAATTCCACTTGAATCTCACAAACCTACAATAATATAACTATAATTTGAACTAGGGGTGGTGTATGTATGTGAGTGATGTTTATATATAATGCATGATAATTTCATGAAAAATAGAGATCTATAATTTATATTGAATCTGGTATGAATTAAAAGTTGGGATGGATAACCATTTTAGGAGTCTATTAATAAAATAATTATCACATTATATTGTTGATATGTGGGGGAATTCTATGTGGAATTACATTAGTCTATTTTTCATCCAATTTTATATAGGTCTATTGAGTGTTTAGAGATTTAAATTTTTCCATGAATGATATTTTAATGAATATTTTAAAATTTTCTAATGAACTAAAAATTAATTGAATGTTTTAATTAAAATATCTTTCTAGGGTGATTAATAATTTTGATTTCACTGTGAATTTTTTTTATCATTTATGAACTATTTGTTGGCTTCATTTTTTGTGGATTTTATTTTTAAATTACTTTTTATGGTTATAATGATGACATTTTATTTCTCTAAATTATTATTTATTTAATTAAAATCATATATATATTCTTTGAAAATACTTTTCTATTTTATTTTTAATCATTTTTTTAAAATTAATTCATCGATAATTAAATAAATCAAATTAGAAACTATATTTTGTATAAATCATTATATATTAAAATATTGTTTTTGTATTCTTAACATTTTGTTTGAATATTCATTTATAATGAATTCTAAATTATATTTTTTCATAACTGTGAAAAATATTTCCAAATACAACATGCCAAAATGAGTGACTACAGGTCACTCTCACAGTCACTTAACTAACTACATGAGAAAATATATAGATTAATTTCGAGATACTTCACAATAATGAAGAATTTACTATGACCTTATACTCAAAATCAACCATGATGATTAATATCGCGATACTATAAGGCACCATCCTTTTAATTTATGTTTTCTAAAGAGAATAATTCCAAAATTAAGGATAAGTGACTGCACACTAAAAGGAGACCTAACCATATTAACTATAATAATCTCCAATCTGGTATTGAGTCTCACCAAAATTTAAAAAGATGAATCTATACTATCTTCCTAGGGTATCAATGTGTTGTTTGAATTCATAACCCAAAATTGAAAAAATGTGTTCGATAAATTAAGATGATCAAGGAGTTGTAGTGGAGCGGATTCGATACTTAATTGATTATCAATTGAAGTGTGTGAAATGATAATGAAGAAAATTGAAGCTACTAAGCTGATTTTTGGTATTTTTTTATCTTCAAGCATGAGTTAAAAGAAGATAGTAGTTATACTAGGCTATTATATTGAGGAATTGGACAAACTGTTCATTAAGTAGTAAACCTATTGATTCTTAAGATCAGTTGAATATTTGAAGTATCTATTCAAGAAATAATATTTTATTATTGATCACCAAAACTGGTGAGCTTGTGTAATTCTAGATAAAGCCTAATCTCACTAGATTAATTAGTTTCACGTATCATATTATAAAATTGGTGATGAACTGATCTTATAGGCCATAATTTCTTAAAAACGATATTTGGGGGGGATGTGTGACGAATTGAAACACTTTCATGTTTTAATCATTTTTCATATATAGAAATATCTATCTTCACTCTCCATTTTGTATCAAAATATGTGTAGAAATTAAAATATTCTCAAGACATGACAATTTTACTTGGTTCACCCTTGACTAGGATAGTTTTCTAAGCCTATACGTACAATGTGTTGATGTACCATATCCACTAGAACACAGTACTACTAAAATGATTGGGACAAGCTAAGCATCCCTCTTAGCTCACTCTGAGTCATACATTGAAGGCTCACTACTCTCTCATCTAATGTTTGGTCACTACTCATTCAAAAGATTATTTTATTTTTTACTCAAATAATTTATTTACACTTCGTTCAATGAATCATAAAACTAAAATTTATTATCAATTATAAATACCCTTAAAACCCAATATTATTATTAAATACCTTATGGTTCGTACAACATTTAACATCATGAAACCTTTCTGTAAGATTCACACAACTCCCACAATATTTCTTTCTCCAATTTATCGGTTTTTATAGAAAATCCAAAAATACATTCATGTTACAAAACATTCATTCAAATTTTTATTTTTCATAGAACACCAACCATTAATTGACCATTGTATGGTCTTGAGACTCACATTGTCATATATACACAAATTGTTTTCACTTATTGGATGTTTGTGTCAATGTTTCATGAATGTTTTATCATTCACACAAGACATCTGCCAATATAAACCATTAAATTTTCTAATTGTTGGACACTGATATTGATGTTGTAGAATGATATTTATAGATTTCTCAGAAACATATTTTGACTAACTTATGAATCACCACTTTTGTGCACTACTTTACTCCTTCACATAACATTATTGGTTCAACATCACCATTGGAAACCAACTCACCATTATCACACACCTCCATATATATATCACAGGATCCTATAACTATGGTTGTGTCATAAAATCTAATTTATTAAAACATCATGCTTTTTATGATACACATTATTTCACCATATTTTCATGAAACAATTATAAAAACTACATGTCTATGAAACATTGATAAACTTCTTCATTATTTAATGAAACACTAGTAGATGTAGAAAATTTTAATAGAATACATCATGTACCAATTCTAAATCTTTTATTCCCCTATTCTAGAGATTTCTCATCATTCTAGTTCAATATTCACAATAGAACATCATAACTGATTAGGTTAACTAGCCTTTTCAACATGCACAACCAGTAAATAAAATACTACAATGTTACCTTGAGGTATTTTCTCCTAATAGAGCACCACTAAAGAAGAATTGTGACTAAAAATGGAATAATAGCATAAGAAAACTACATTTTTATATTTATGATGGATATAAGAGTTTAATAGTGTTGATATATCCTTAAAAAAGTTATCTAGGTTTCCCTTTGCTCACCAATAGTTAAATAGGTTGTGATCAATCTATTTTCGATTACTGGAAAATTTTCTGAACTGAGAATCTGGAAGGAATTGCGCGATTTTATAGATCTATTATTTAATGATGACATTTTTTTTAGAATTATATATTTATAGTATGAATATGAAAATATGATGGGGGCCACTGATATATCCCATTATTGTGATCATATCGAGCAATCTACTCTAGGTTCTCAACCTTTGGATAATGAGAAACTTAATATTCAAGATCAGTGCATAGTTCTATAAAGATGAGCCTATTCATTATGAATAAGATGACCATTAATGATTAAAATAGATCTCCTAACTCAATAATAAAGGAGAAAATATGAAAATTTGATTGATTTTAACAATTAAATTAAAGGATCATAAATGTTAACTATGTTGGAGTCGTATGAAAATATGAATCTTGGACCTATTGAGATGATGAACCAAGGAGAATAAAACATAATTTGTGCTCTACCCTAACCAATAATTTTATTTTATTCCTATTGATATTGTATGAAGGTATTTAAACATGTCTCATTATGAGGAAGACATAATTTGATGAACTCTTTATCATAAAACACTAGGTTAAGATCATCAATATAATTTTGTAATGTTAGAGGCACATCATGGTGAATCCAAAGTAAATGGTTACATGTCAATTTCATAAATAATAGTTAACAATAGAATTAATTGTTTTTAGGCTACAAGTCTTTGGGATTCAAAAGGATATGTTAAATGGGAATAAAAAATACACAATGGTTGGGAGGCTTATAGAGATATGTCTAATTTTAAAAATAAAATATACTCGAGTCAAGGTGAACAAAAATTATTTTTTCCATTACCTACCAAAATAATGATAATATGTGAAATCAAAAGTGATAATAGGAATTGTGTTTTGGAAAAAGAATAATAAGAACCCTCACCACTTCATTTAATCTAACCATTTTATATTATACATGGAAAACATTAAATATTTAGATTATGGAAACTTATTGAGGGGATGTGCATGTCATTATAGGAGGTTATCTTCTTTCATTAGGGCTTTGTTGACGGATGGTGGTGATGACCTAGTAACGCATCATATTTATCTATTTTTTGTTAGTTTAGGATATAAATACTTATTTGTTACTATTTTTGAATAATAATATCATCATATTTCAATATATTCCACATTATAAAAATAAAGAGAACTGAATCTCTATTCTAAAACATGAGAGGATGTTGATGATTTTCAATTCACGGTACTTAATTCTTATTTCCCTATTCTTTACTATTTTCTATGACTTATTTAAAATTTTATATAATAACTTTTTCAGTCCATATTTTGAATTTTTGGTGACCTAAATAAATTATAGAATATGGGTTAATTTGCAGAGACGTTTAATTCATGTGGGAAATTTTTTTTAATACATGGGAATTTTATGAGTCTGCAGTTTCTGACGGCGCTTGATTCCGAGGCCCGGTGTGCCCGGAATAAATTTCTGGATTTTTTTTGGGTACTTTCAGTAAACGTTCGACCGGGGTTTTATATCTTTAGAACCGGTTCTAAGAATTGAAATTTGAGGACATTGTGCACCATTATTCTTTTAGGGTTACCTTTACCACAGTTGTGTTTTATCGAGGTAGGAAGTTAATTTTTGCGGGTTTTCTAAATAAATTAAATAAAAATATGTACAACATATTGTTTTTATTTGTGGCGGTTTAATCCTTCAAGGGGAGGATGGAGGTGGGGTCCACCCGCACATAACCTCCCTTGGGAGGATATAACTAGGTTGGACCCACACGAGTATAAACCCCCTTTAACCCCATGTAACACTCACTAAATTGGGGGGAAGTCTCTTAAACTTCCCTTCAGTTTATTAAAGCCAACTCTCACTTATTTATTTTAAAACATTCCACCTTCCCCATAATGGTTCCAATTCCCCCATTAATGAAGTGAGGTAGCTTTTTTAATTATCTATTCAAAAACTTTTGAATTCTATTGGGAATTCTTGGTTATAATAAAATAATAGGGAGCTATTATTTTATTTTGGGTTGGCGATTCTCTTTGGTGGAGCTTTGGAGTTCTTGGAGAAACAAATTCTTCCAACGAAGAATGTAACACCCCGACCCTAGTTACCCAGAGTCGGTGCATTATTTCATAACATTGGAATGATCACAAAAGATCAAGTCTCGAATGACTGATTAGTTTAGTAGCCTTGGAATCACTAGATACATTCATATGTCTTACATGACATGATGAAATGAAAAACGTCAACAACATATTGTCTCCACAGACCACACTCATATACCCTCATATTATCCCTGAAGGTCATTCACAAAATACTTCTTTACATCTTGGGAAAAATAAAACATAGAAATGGGTGAGCTCAGATGCCCAGTAAGGAGAACAATATAGCAGAAACATTCATAAATATGCATATACATTTAAAGCAATGTATAACTAAAACAAAAGCCTTTTGATCTCGAACATCACCATAATATGGAAAAAATAAAATGAAATAATGATATTTAATTATTCACATGGATATTCTACTAGTCAAATAATCACATGAAATATCAATAACCACTTTCATAATGTTGGAATGCAAAAAATACAGACTATTATAACCACATAGTCAAGGCCTCATTCCAAGTCTACAAATAAGATTTTGGCAAGGTATTATGCCAAGACACTAGTTTGTCTCATGAGACCTACCGATGCATCGAGGAGCTATAGCGGGCTCCCCACGTCACATATTAAGTCCAATGCATTCCTCATATGAACAAGTTTAAACAAAAAATAAATAGTCATATTAAAACTAGCATATGAAATGTCAATAAATTATTTATAAACCATGAAATGTACAAAAATAACATATCCACAGTCAAACATATCACAAAACCTTCAATTCAAAATGGAAGTTTTTAATCATAATAAATCAACTTCAATAAGATTAAAATCCATGAAATGATGTTGACATAGATGAAATCAAAACTATTTGAGACAAATATATATATATTTTTGAAATCATTGAAAAGTCACACATTTATAAAGGAAGAAATTTAAAAGAGATTTTTGAATCAAAGTTTCCCATACCACATTGAAACTTTTGAAACGAAATATAATTTCAAAACATTCATGTCCATATAAATATATCCTTAAAATCATTTTGAAAACATGGACATTAATTAAAAAGATTTATAAAGATAAATATTTAAAACATTTAAAATTATGATCTTGATAAAGAGTACCTTTCACAAATTCTTAAAATATTCATTTCGAAATCATTTAAAAGTACCATAATTATAAAATAAAACATTTACATTCAAAATAATCTTATAATATTGTAAGGTAATCTTTGACTATTTTTATAATGGCATAAAATAGCCGCACTCGCAGTATAAGTTAAAAAAGACATTCTTACCATAATTTTGTTGAAAAGGTTAAAAATGACCTTGTTTGGAATGAGACGGAAAGATTACTTTATAAACATCTTATAAAAAGTCAAAAATTCTATAAATTAATTTAAACCATAGTCTATAAAATAGTAAGAGTGATTTGAAATTTTTTTTTGACAAACATGGATGTGGATGATAAAGAGGTCCCAGTATATAATTATATATAAACAACCTCGGATAATGAAGAGATTGTGAAATAAACCCTTACCTTGAACTTTTCCTTAGTCCATGGTATATTAAACTCCTATATAATAGTTAAAAATATTTTTATAAAATTATACAAGAACCATATACATAATTATGATATCATATATGATCTTTTAACATTTCTTTTTTAATAATATCTTAGTATTATCATCGTTTCGGGTGTTAACTGATTCATTTTCCATTATATACTTTGTTACATAAGCCGTGTTTTTTATGGATAGGTTGTATCCTATTCAAATCCATAATGATATCAAGTCCTTAAACATAACTTTTAATCATCAAATAAGAAGTAGTCTTGAATGAATATTATGGGGAAATGAATCTCATCACGTTCGTGGAGACGGTATTCCATACGTACACACGAGCGACAATATCATTCTTTTGATGTTAAAATAATATATAATTGGATGGTATATAATATATACAGAATAATTATAATGTTATATTTATTATTTAATTCAATTACACATCAATATCATACCCATCCAAATAATAATGTTTTGAATAACAATTACCCCACAATGCGGAGATGGTAAGGTGTACGTACGCACGCATGGTGAAATGTCATTCAAAGGATGGATAGAATACTGAATATGGTTGTTCCATATTTATAATAACATCACATTATATATAAGATACTGGAGTTATTATTTTATAATGGAAATAACAAAGAAAGAAGAAGTTGAAGAAGAAAAGAACTTGAAAGAGGGTGGTGAAAACCTTACCTCTTCTTCAGGTTCTTCCTTTTGATTTGATCAAAATGGCTCTTTAGGTTGTCTTTAGAATCAAACTATGTCCTCTAGGATAAATTGAAGGATTTTTAGAGGATATTTGGATAGTTCTTTTCCGAACCAAAAGGCTTTTAAGGTATGAATAATTGGTTATAAGTGGTGTCCTTTTATAAGGGGGAGGAGGATCTCTTTAAGAAAAACATAAAGTATTAAATTATAATAAATTCATATTCGGTTTCAAATGCCTCAAATGTAGATTATAAAAATTATAAGGAGGGGATGGGTCTAAATCCTTTCATCTAATAGATTGTAGATAGGTTTGGGTCACTATAATGACATTATCTTTTATATTTGACTCTTAGTTAAGTTCTTCGACATTTACCATGTCTCTTTTTATTTTTATATTATATGGTTAATAAACATATTATATACTACCAAGAGACTCCCAAGTGGTCCTCTAATGATACAAATATCATTATATAAGTCTTTTTGATGAACCTTATATTTTTAGGAATAGAATATCAATTAATAATATAATATTTGTTTTAAAAAACTCATTTATGTCAATTTTGACAATATTTAATAATTGATTTTTTAAAGTCCTTAAAACATTATTAAATCGAAAAAAAATTCATTTAAGAAATAATAACATGTCATATTAACCAATAAAGTTCGTTCATGTCATGAAAACTTTCAAATTATATTTATTTTAACTTGTAAAATACCAATTATTTGATTCTTTCATTAATAAAGAAGATACTGCATCATTATTGTGTCATAAATATATTTAAATAATAAATGACTATAAATTATATATAAAATACCATTATGTGGGGAATATTTTTATCTTTATATTTAATATTTATAGTCCAAAATATAACATATATCACCCTATGTAAAAAAAAATTTCCTAAAAGATATATGCTTATGTCTTTTTTGTATTTACTTTAACTTAATTATATAAAGTGTCATTATCACTTACAAGTAGATCAATGGGGTCCCAAAATCATCCCAAAGATGACCATGGTTGGAAATGTATGAATCAATAGTGTTAAGACACGTTTTAAAGTAATTTATTATTATTATAATATTATTTTGTTTCCTTTATTTACCAGATTTACCTTTTAACCATGGTAAATAAAATATTTACCGAAATAATTATTCAAAATGTCTAAAAATTAAAGTTTACTATTTTCCCAATTTGGACATCTTGATTCTAAATATGGAATCCATTTTTCTATATTCATAATACATATGTGGCAGAAATTAATTTAAAATTAATTCCTGTTGTCGAAATAAAAAGCGTGTTTTTAACAAATAATAACTATCATAAAACTGACACTTTCTTATGTCTAGTTTAAATATGAAATTATGTCCAATGACCAAAATTGGACTGAATTGTAAAATTATAATCTAAATATACTTTAAAATCACTCAAATTCATAATTTATCACTATTAATTATTTTGATTAAAAAGGTTGTTTTTAATTAAAATTATGTAATTTTCACTATTCATCAAAATATGAAAGTTATCAGAAAGGTACCAAAAATTTTCCCTAAGATAATTTCGATATTAAGAATACAAAAATGAAGTCTATTTTACCAAATTAAAAACATAAAAGTTGAATTTATTAATTTAAAATTAATTCCCGCTGTCAAAACCAAAAGGCATATTTTTAAGAAATAATAAATATCAAAAGTTTGACACTTGTTTAAGTCCAATTTCAACGTGAAATTTCTTAAAATGACCATAATTAGATGACTTGGTAAAAATATAATCTATTTATACTTCATAACCATTAAAATATATAATTTAACAATATAAATTATTTTGATTTAAAAAGTTGTTTTTAGTTAAAATTTAGTATTTTCAGTATTCACCCAAATATGAAACTAATCAGAAAACACCAAAAAATTATTGAAAATAAATTCTTTTTTCCCAATTCTAAATAAGAAGTTCATTTTGTCAAATTTAATATATAAAATTTTCAAATATTTGATTTAAAAAGTCTTCGCCATTAAAAGGCGGTAAAATTTCATTTTTGAAAAATATTTGTTTTATCTGAAAAAAAATTTATTTACTGTTACATTATGTCTAAGAAAATCATAATATGGATTCTAAAATTATAAATATTATATACAGATCCAAATTTAGTTAATAATATTCATAACCACTTTTGTACGTCTTTTATGGTATGTCATGGTGCGCTAGAACTCAGTGTTGCGTGTAGTGCTAGTTATTGAATTACATTGAAGAAATAATGTACTATGATACATTCTTCCCTCCTTCAATAAATTGCGTCCTTGAAATTTAAAACTATTTTTTGAAAATAAAAGTTTGAAGATATAAAATACCTTTGTGAAAACCCACATGAAAAATTTGGTTAATAATATTTAGTCTTAATTATAGGAAAAGGGAAATGAACGGGTCACCACCAAATTATGATCACGATTAGGAGAACATTGGTGGAAATTAGAGTCATATAATTGGAGGAAAATGTAAATATTTATAGGTAGTGATGGAGGTCATCAATCACAAACAAGTGTAAAATTGAGGGCCTTACACTTTTCAAATCTATGATGATTTAAAATACCATCGATTCAACAAAACATATGGTATTAGGATAACACATTTTTTTTATGATACCTTAAATAAAGTATAAGAATTAATTTCTTCATTGAATAAGAGAAAAAGAAAAATATATACTTAACAAGTAGAGTCCCATCCTCTAACTAACATTTACCACAAACTCATCTTTCACTCTAAATGATAATAGAACATAAAAATAGTATTCAATCTATCCTATTCGTATAGGGTTCAAAAAAATGAATTTATAATTCATCTACCAGAATGTTTTTAAAAAAGACTACATTATTCAATCTAGGACATTACGTGACCCAGTGGTAAGTGATACACCCTTGTCGCCCTTCAGTTGTGGGTTCAAGTCTCGCGACCTTGTCGGACGCGATGGGTTGTCGCCCGACCTCCGGGTTATCCTATTATGGAAATTGAAAAATAATCTCAAAAAAGAATTATCCAAAATAATTTTATCCAAACTCATAACAACCCATACTTTACATAAATTGTTATTAGTTCAGAATTGAAGAACACTTATTACAACATATAACAAAACCAGGAAAGTACCGTATAGGTATAGTGTCTTTAGAAACTGGGAAATATAAACAACTGGTTCATAAAGCATCTACATTGTCTCCCATTTATTTCATCATATCAACAGTCCCTTTTGGATAATCTTACTTAATAACCTTCTTCCTGACCTGGGGAAAGAAAACATACAAAAGGGTGATCTCAAATTCTCATTAAGGGTAAACAAAAGATATATCAATCACATCATATACATAAGAACATAACTTTTGGAAATCTTAACCTGCAAAAGAAATCATAATCTCATAACATGGGATAAATCATAGTAGTGAAATGTAATCATAACATAAAATGTGAAACTTTGTGGCATAAACACATAATCATATAGAATCATTTCTTATTAGTCAAGGCTCATTGCCAAAACTTTCTTAGTGGACAAAGTCCATTTCTGAACCGAGTTCACTCCTCATTTCAGTCCTGTTTCACTAAATCGGTTTAACCTTCCGTTCCAGCCATGTCTATCTCATGAGATATAAAATATTTAACCAATGCATTGGAGGGATATATAGGTCCCACCCATCTCATAATGATACCATTCTTATGTGTGCCACAAAATCAGAAACCATACATCATAGCATAACCCATGTAATAAAAATGGGAATCTTATACATCGTGACATCATAAAACAATTCATATAAGATAAAGGAATTCATAAAAATATTTCCATCACAACATAATCAAATCCATAGAGGTATAAACAGAACCCTATATTATCTTAGATGGAAAATAATTTTGATAAAACACTTGAACTCCATTCTTGAGGAAAATATCCTTTCTACTTCAAAAACACTTTTCCTTTCTTAACATGCCATACAATTATAAACTAAAAGAAGTTGATTAAAAATAAACATGAAATCTTATAAATGAAGCTTCTTGGAAATAATTTTTCAAAAATCCATTCATGCCGTATAAGTTAAAAAAACATTCTTCTCGTACTTTTGTTGGAAAAGTCAAAAAGTACCTCGTACGAAAAACGGCAAAAGATTCCTTTCATATCTTTTACTAAAAACTCACCTATGGGTAATATTGGATTTAAACAATTGTAGGTGGATGGAAATAATATTAAATATTTTGGAAACATGGATGTGGATGATAAAATACATCCCAGTAAATACCGAAGTATAAACAATCTCGGATAAAAATGAGATTGTGATATTTCCCTTACCTTAGGTTCGATATGCTTTGTACATGTCTGAACCTCCTGTATAATGATTTAAATAATGTTATTGTCTTATTCTATAATCATACTCATTGTTATGATATCACATATGGTCATATTCCTAGCTTTTTATTAGTAATATTTCATTACAACTTGTTATTCGGGTGTTTATTACTTTTTGTTCTTATGCGTGTTTTGTCGAAAAAATTCTTATTCTTCTCTTTAGGTTATAGATACCTCATTTCTAGAATGTTATTAGTGTAATATATATCATATTCATTTATTCAATTCATTTATATAATCACTATGAAATGAAGATCATGTAAAACGAGTCGCATCACATCGTGGAGACGGTATTCCGTATGTACGCACGAGCGATGATATCGTTCCCATGATCATGGAATTGTAATGGAGTGTATGTATACTATTTCAGAATCAATATAACTTTACAATAATCATATATAGTCATTATTTACACCATTATACCCATCCAAGTAAGGTGGTGGTGTAAAATAGATTACACCAAGGTGTGGAGATGGTATTCCATACGTACGCACGCACGGTGATTTCATTTTCCGTAGGATGGATAGATGGTGAAATAGGGTTGTTTAATACATATAATAACATATCAGTATATGATTGATACTGATGTTATTACTTCATAATGAAAAAACTAAAGAAGAAGAAGTGGAAGAAGAAATAAAGATGAAAGAATCTGTAACGGACATTACCTCTTCTTTGAAGTGCTTCTTCGAGACCTCCTTTTAGGGCACTAAAATTGGTCTATGAAGAAGCCCAGGACCTCTAGGATGTCTCTAGGGAAGTTTAGAGGAGAAAGTGGTTGGGGTTGGCCGATCATGAAGGCTCATAGTGGTGTGAGTAAGAGGGGGAGGATGTGCCCTTTTATAAGGGAGGAGAGGGGCTCCTTTGGAAAAACTAAAAATATTATTTTATTATAAAGACATGTTCAGTTTTAAATATCTCCAAATTGATTTATTTCGAATATAAGGTGGGGATGGGTATAAATCCTCTCATACAATAGAATTTAGAGAAGTTTAGATTCCTATTTTAACCTTATCATTTAGATTTAACATTAAGTAAAATAAATTTTACTTTTACCGTGTCTTCTTGTGTTCTTACACTATTAGGTTAATAAAATTACTATAAGATGCCAAACGAACCCCATGTTGTTTATTATTAATATATATAACCTTATCTAAGTCATTTTTCAGAACCTTAGATTTTTAGGAATAAAATTACAATTACTAATAAAATATTTGTTTTAAAAACTATTTTATGTCAATTTTGACACTATTTAGTAATTGATTTTTGTGAAAATAATAACATAATTATTAGTTCGAAAAAAGTTAATTAAATAAATACCAACAGGTCATATTAACCTAGAAAATTATTGTAATTTATAAAAAATCTCAAATTATATTTATTTTTGTATTTATAACAACAATTATGTCAATATTTCATTAATTAGATAATTACTGCATCATCATTGTGTCATAAATAAATTAAATTATTTAATGTATAAAAATTACAAATAAAATACCTTTATGTAGGAAATCGATTTATCTTTCTAATAAATATTTATAGTCGAATTTATCTTATGTATAACCTTATATTAAAAATTATTTACTTATTAAACTTTGATTTTAACTGTTTTAACCCTTCTTTAAATAAATTAATAATAAATGTTCTAATCTAATCCAAGTCGGCCTAAATGGTCATAGTTTATTCCTAAGTCTGTTTTTGGTCGAATTAAACTTATCCAATAGAATTAGGACATGTTTTTGGGTAATAATAATATCATTTTTACCCTTAATTACCTTATTTACTTTTAACCGTGGTAAATAAAAGTAAAAAGATACTGTTCACAAAAAATTATTTGCATCTCATTGAACCACATTTTACTTATTGACATCAACCGTGTCTCTCAGATTTTTGAAATTCCACTCACATAAGTGGTAAAATTAACTTTTATGAAAAATTCAGTTTTTTTTAACTACCACACAGTGGTTTCACTATTCATCAAAAATTTAAAGTTTTCAGAAAAATACCAAAATTTTACCCTAGGCTAATTTCGATATTCCGAATCCAAAAATGAAGTCCATTTTGAAAAGTAAAATTTATAAAATTTCAAAAAGTGTTTATTACTATTCATAATGGTTAGTTTTAATAATATTTTAATAGCATATCATTGTTTAGTGAAACTCGGTATTGCGTAAGACGCAAGCTATCAAGGGAGGTCGTGATTGCATGTAAAGAAAGCCAAGCTAGTGTTGTGTGTAGTGAAATATTCCTTTTATGATTTATAAAAACAAAAATATTTCTCATAAAAGTCTCGGGTGTTACATTCTACCCCCCTTAAAATGAATTTCGCCCTCGAAATTCGTCACTTTGTAACAAACAGATGAGGATACTTCTCCCTAATCATATCCTCAAGATCCCATGTAGCTTTTTCTAATTGGTGGTTCTTCCATAAAACATTCACCAATCGAGTGGTCTTGTTTCGTAGGACTTTTTGCTATGATCCAGAATCTCTATCGGTTGTTCTTCATAAGAAAGATCTTTCTCCAGCGGTACAACTTCTGAACTGAGTACTTGTGAAGGATCAGGTATGTACTTTCTCAGGAGTGATACATGGAACACATCGTGAACTTGAGAGAGATTCGGTGGAAGTGTCAATCGTTAAGTTACCTTCCCAACACGATCCCGTATTTCGAAAGGACCGATATATATAGGGCTCAACTTCCCTTTATTTCCAAATCTCATGACCCTCTTCCATGGAGATATTCGTAAGAACACTTTATCACCCACTTAAAACTCTAGGTCTTTTCTTCGGTTGTCGGCATAACTTTTCTGTTGACTCTGAGCTTCTCTTATGTGTTGTTGAATAGATCTGACCTTCTCTTCCATTTCATCATCGAGATCGGGTCCAAATAGATTTCTTTCCCCAACTTCATCCCAGAAAGTTGGAGTCCTGCATTTCTTTCCATAGAGAGCTTCATAAGGATCCATCTGAATACTGGAGTGAAAGCTATTATTATAAGAAAATTCCACCAAAGGTAGGTGTTGATCCCAACCACCTTTGAAATCCATAGAGCATGCTCTCAACATATCTTCTAGAGTTTGAATTATCCTCTTAGACTGACCGTCTGTCTGAGGATGATAAGTAGTGCTGAAACTCAACTCTATTTCCAGAGTATGCTGAAGATTTCGCCAGAACATTGAGGTAAACCTCGGATCCCAATCAGATATAATAGAAAGTGGTACTCCATGCAATCTTACCACTTCCTTCACATATATCCTGGCAAGCTGATCGAGAGAGAAATCCTATCTAATAGAGATGAAGTGTGAAGACTTTGTAAGACGATCAACTATGACCCAAATATCATTAATGCCTTTGGATGTTTTAGGAAGTCCGATGACAAAGTCCATAGTGATGTTTTCCCATTTCCATTCGGGTATGGGTAATGGTTGTAACATCCCCTTAGACTCTTGTCTCTCAGCTTTAATTTTCTGACAAACCAAGCATCGAGAGACATATTCTGCAACATCTCTTTTCATGCAATCCCACCAGAAGTACTCTTTCAGGTCCCTATACATCTTCGTGCTTCCAGGATGAATAGAAAATGAAAAACTATGATCCTCATCCAGTAGCTCCTTCTTTAATTATGTTATGGGAGGAACACAAACCCAATTCCTGAACTTTATTATCCCATCACAATCAAGGTTCAATTTAGGAACATTTCTCACCTTCTTATGTAACACGACATCTTCTTTCGGTGCCTCTTTAATCGTCATATTTATAGATGGTTAAACATTAATTTTAGAAAGATATGATTTTTCCCCTTTCATTATAATTCCAAGATCCATCCTTTGTAAATCCATAAATATTGGATCTTTTGTGGTCCTCATCACGGATAAACTAGCATGGTCTTGTCGACTTAATGCATCTTCCACCTTGTTTGCTTTCCCAGGGTGGTAATGGATAGAGCAGTCATAATCCTTAATCAGCTCCAACCATCTTCTTTGGCGCATATTCAGCTCCTTTTGTGTGAAAATATACTTTAAACTTTTATGATCAGTATAAATGTCACACCTTTCTCCATAAAGATAATGCTTCCAAATCATTAATGCAAATATTTCTGCAGCTAACTCCAAATCATGAGTTGGGTAATTTTTCTCATGGATTTTCAACTGTCGTGAGGCATAAGCTATCACCATATCATTTTGCAAAAGAACGCGCCCCAATCCCTTCTTGGATGCATCACAATAGATCACAAACCTTTCTCCACTAAAAGGAAGTGTGAGTAGAGGTGCAATGGATAACCTTATTTTCAACTCCTTGAAATTCTCTTCACATTCCTCTGTCCAAAAAAACTTAACTCCTTTCCGAGTCAACTTGGTGAGTGGATTAGATGATCGTGAAAAATATTTCACAAAACGTCGATAATATCCAACAAAACCAAGAAAACATCGGATCTCAGTCACTATTGTTGGTCTCTACCATCTTTCGATAACCTTTATTTTTGCTAGATCCACAAATATCCCCTCTTTTGAGATTATGTGTCCCAAAAATGAAACTTTTTTAAGCCAAAATTCACACTTGGTAAATTTGGTATAAATCTTATCTTTTCTAAGGGTCTTCAATATAATTCTCAATTGATCTTCATGTTCTTCCCTTCTCTTTGAATAGACAAGAATATCGTCTAAAAATACTACCACAAACTGATCAATATAGTCTCTAAAGACTCTATTCATGAGATCCATGAAGATAGCAGGGGCATTAGTAAGACCAAATGGGATCACTACAAATTCATTATGTCCATACCTTGTACGGAAAGCCGTATTTGGTATATTTCCCCTTTTTGACCCTTAATTGATGATACCTTGAACGAAGATCAATCCTAGAAAAGTATTTAGCTCCGCGTAGTTGGTCAAATAGGTCATCAATGTGTGGGAGAGGATATTTGTTCTTGATAGTGATCTTGTTAAATTCCCGATAATCAATGCAGAGTCTCATTGATCCATCTTTCTTCTTAACAAACAGAACAGGTGCTCCCCAAGGTGACTCACTAGGTTGTATGAACCCCTTATCAAGATTCTTTTGGAGTTGCTTCTTCAATTCCTACAACTCAATTCGGGCTATTCTATAAGGTGTCTTTGAAATAGGAAAAGCACCCGGTATGAGTTCTATTGAAAACACAACTTCACGATTTGGTGGAAGACCCGGTAATTCCTCTGGAAAGACATCATCAAACACCTGTACAATGGGAATATTCTTAATCATGATTTTCTCAACAACCATTTGAGATAAATAACCTTCATTTAGTGGAATCAAGACCCATAAGATGGAAGAAATTTCCACTGGAAGGTTATGTTCATCCTTGCATTGATAGATGATCATAGATTGTTCTGGAATATGAAATATGACTTCACTTCTTTGGAAATTGATATGAGCTCTATATAATGAAATCCAATCCATGCCAAGAATCACATCAAATTCCACTATAGGAATGATCACAAGATTTGCAGGAAGCACTTTCCCACAAAATTCGATCAAAGAAGAATTATAAACTTATGATGTGACTGTTGTGCCATTAGGGGTTGTCACAGCTAACTCAACATCTAATTGTTGAGGTAATACAATGATATCCTTATAAAATTCTTCAGATATAAAAGAGTGGGTGGATCCAGAATCAAATAAAATATTTGCTACTCTAGAGTGGATGGTAAGTGTACCTTTCACAACATCATTATCATACTCCACATCGCTGATAGAAATTGCATGTGACTTTCCTTTGTCTTTAGCCTTAATAGTTTTTTGACGTCAACCATCATCATCAACCCTTGGATTTGGGCATTGATTGGCATAATGCCCCATATCCTTGAACTTGAAACATTGAAGTGTAGTAGGTTCATTCTATGTATCCCTTCCTTTGTTTGCATCATTAGACATCTTCTTCCCATCATTGCGGCATTCAAATGCCTGATGACCTTCCTTTCCACATTTGAAACATTTACTTGTCCCTTTAAGACAACTCCCTCAATGTTTCTTTCCACACATTGAGCATAAAGGAAAGCTCATCTTCTTTTCAGTGTGCTCTATAAATTTTCCTTTGAATTCCATTTTCCTCTTCTTATCAAACCCATATGACTGATGGGTTACTCCAATCTCCATCTCGACTTTGAGAGCACATCGAACGATTTCCTCATAGCTATTGAAGTCCCTTATGACTAACGCCCTTCGAAGACTTGGTTTTAAGCCACTAAAGAATCGATCGATCTTACTCTCAGGTTGGATAATAATTCCAGAAGCGTACCTTGCAAGTCTTGTAAAATTTTCTTCATAGGTACCAACAGATTCATCATCCTTTTGTTTCAGTTCAAGAAACTCTTTCTCCATCTTTGTTCAGAGAATATGAGGGAAGTACTTATTGAAAAATAAGTTCTTGAACTCGTCCCATTCCATGGACTCAATTTCATCTCTTTGCCTCATATTATTAATAATATTCCACCATTGATCAGCATCACCTTCCAAATGATACACTGCTAAGATGACTTTATCATGTTCATAACATTGAAGAACTGAAAATATCTTTTCAGTAGTACTAATCCATTATTCAACATCTAATGGATCAGTAGACCCGCTGAATGAAAGTGGATGTTGTCTCGTGAAGGATTCAACAAAATGTTGCTCCTTCCTTTGCTCGTTTGGTAGTCCTGCATATTTCATAGCTTGAGAAAGTTGTGTGAGCATGGCTACAAGATATTGTATTCCAACTCCCATAATGTTTGGTTTCTCAGGGGGGAAATCATTGCATTGCCCGTCGCATTCCGCATTAACACAGTTCCTTCGGGTTCCATCCATTGACTAAAACCAAGAAGAATAGTGTGATCAACACTAATTATAATAAGAAAACCACATAATCAAGAATAAAATTTCACACTTAAGGTCTTATCCTAGGTTATTCAGGGACATTTCCAAAACACTAAGATTGTGTTCTATGCTTAGACTTATCCTGAGGATTCTTACTAAGGCTTTCACATCCTAGTTTCCAAAGGTTTACTATACCTTTCCTCTGATACCAACTATAACGACCCATACTTTACATATATTGTTATTACTTCAGAATTAAAGCACACTTATTACAACCTATAACAAAACCAGGAAAGGACCGTATAGGTATAGTGTCTTTAGAAACTGGGAAACATAAACAACTGGTTCATAAAGCATCTACACTATCTCCCATTTATTTCATAATATCTATATTCCCTTTTGGAATATCTTACTTAATAACCTTATTCCTGACCTGGGGAAAGAAAACATACAAACGGGTGAGCTCAAATGCTCAGTAAGGGTAAACAAAAGATATATCAATCGCATCATATACATAAGAACGTAACTTTTGGAAATATTAACCTCCAAAAGAAATCATAATCTCATAACATGGGATAAATCATAGTAGTGAAATGTAATCATAACTTAAAACATGAAACTTTGTGGAATACACAAATAATCATATAGAATAATTTCTTATTAGACAAGGCTCATTTCCAAGACTATCTTAGTGGACAAAGTCCATTTCTGAATCGAGTTCAATCCTTGTTTCAGTCCTGTTTCACTGAACCGGTTTAATCTGCCATTCCAGCCATGTCTATCTCATGAGATATAAAATCGTTACCCAATGAAATCGAGGGAGATATAGGTCCCACCCATCTCATAATGATACCATTCTTATGTGTGCCACAAAATCAGAAACCATACATCATAGCATAACCCATGTAATAAAAATGGGATTCTTAAACATCGTGAAATCATAAAACAATTCATATAAGACAAAGGAATTCATAAAAATATTTCTATCACAACATAATCAAATCCATAGGGGTAGAAATCGAACCCTATAATATCTTAGATGGAAAAGAATTTTGATAAAACACTTGAACTCCATTCTTGAGGAAAATATCATTTCTACTTCAAAAACACTTTTCCTTTCTTAACATGTCATACAATTATAAAATAAAAGAAGTTGATTAAAAATAAACTTGAAAACTTGTAAAGGAAGATTCTTGTAAATAATTTTATAAAAATCCATTCATGCCGTATAAGTTTAAAAAAAATTCTTCTCGTACTTTTTTCGGAAAAGTCAAAAAGTACCTCGTAAGAAAAACGACAAAAGATTCCTTTCATATCTTTTACTAAAAACTCACCGATGGGTAAAATTGGATTTAAATAATTGTAGGTGGATGGAAATAATATTACATATTGAGGAAACATGGATGTGGATTATAAAATACACCGCAGTAAATACCGAAGTATAAACAATCTCGGATAAAAATGAGATTGTGATATTTTTCTTACCTTAGGTCTGATATGCTTTGTATGTGTCCGAACCTCCTGTATAATTATTTAAATATTGTTATTGACTTATTCCATAATCATACTCATTTTTATGATATCACATATGGTCATATTCTTAACTTCTTATTAGTAAAATTTCATTACAACTTGTTATTCAGGTGTTTATTACTTTTTGTTATTATGCGTGTTTTGACGAATAAATTCATATTCTTCTATTTAGGTTATAGATACATCATTTAAAGAATGTTATTAGTGTAATATATATCATATTAATTCATTCAATTCATTTATATAATCATTATTCAATGAAGATCATGTAGAACGAGCCGCATCACATCGTGGAGACAGTATTCCGTACGTACGCATGAGCGATGATATCGTTCCCATGATCATGGAATTGTATTGGAGTGTATGTATACTATTTCAGAATCAATATAACTTTACAATAATCATATATAGTCATTATTTACACCATTATACCCATCCAAGTAAGGTGGTGGTGGAAAATAGATTACACCACGGTGTGGAGACGATATTCCGTACGTACGCACGCATGGTGATTTCATTTTCCGTAGGATGGATAGATGGTGAAATAGGGTTGTTTAATAATTATAATAAAATATCAGTATATGAGTGATACTGATTTTATTACTTCATAATGGAACAACTAAAGAAGAAGAAGTGGAAGAAGAAATAAAGATGAAAGAATCGGTAACGGACATTACCTCTTCTTTGAAGTGCTTCTTTGAGACCTCCTTTTAGTGAACTAAACTTGGTCTTTGAAGAAGAACATGACCTCTAGGATGTATCTAGGGAAGTGGAGAGGAGAAATTGGCAGGGGTTGGCCGAGCTTGATGGCTCAATGTAGTGTGAGGAAGAGGGGGAGGAGGTGCCCTTTTATAAGGGAGGAGAGGGGCTCCTTTGGAAAAACTAAAAATATTATTTTATTATAATGTCAAGTTTGGTTTTAAATAGATCCAAATTAATTTATTTCGAAGCTAAGGTGGGTATGGGTCTAAATCCTCCAATCCAATAGAATTTATAAAAGTTTAGGTTCCTATTTTAACCTTATCATTTAGATTTAACATTTAGTAAAATAATTTTACTTTTACTGTGTCTTCTTGTGTTCTTATACTATAAGGTTAAAAAATTACTATAAGCATCCAAACGAACCCCAAGTTGTTTATTATTAATATATATAACCTTATCTAAGTCATTTGACCGAACCTTAGATTTTTAGGAATAAAATAACAATTACTAATATAATATTTGATTTACAAACTATTTTATGTCAATTTTGACACTATTTAGTAATTGATTTTTTTGAAAATCATAACAGAATGATTAGTTCGAAAAAAGTTAATTAAATAAATACTAACATGTAATATTTACCTAGAAAATTATTGGAATTCATAAAAAGTCTCAAATTACATTTATTTGGGTATTTATAACATTAATTATGTCAATATTTCATTAATAAGATAGTTACTGCATCATCATTGTGTCATAAATAAATTAAATTATTTAATGTCTAAAAATTAAGAATAAAATACCATTATGTAGGAAAACTTTTTAGATTTTTAATGAATATTTATAGTCGAATGTATCTTATGTATAACCTTATATTAAAAATTATTTACTTATTAAACTTTGATTTTAACTATTTTAACCCTTCTTTAAATAAATTAATAATAAATGTCCTAATCTAATCCAAGTAGGCCTAAATGGTCATATTTTATTCCTAAGTTTGTTTTTGGTCGAATTACACTTATCCAATAAAATTAGGACATGTTTTAGGGTAAAAATAAAATCATTTTTACCCTTAATTACCCTATATACTTTTAACCGTGGTAAATAAAAGTTAAAAGTTACTATTCACCAAAAATTATTTTCAACTCATTGAACAACATTTTACTTACTGACATCAACAGTGTCTCTTGGATTTTTGAAATTCCACTCACAAAAGCGGTAAAATTACGTTTTATGAAAAATTCAGTTTTTTTAACTACCACTTAGTGGTTTCACTATTCATCAAATATTGAAAGTTTTCAGAAAAATACGAAAAATTCACCCTAGGCTAATTTCGATATTCCGAATCCAAAAATGAAGTCCATTTTGAAAAATAAAATTTATAAAATTTCAAAAAGTGGTAATTACTATTCATAACGACTATTTTTAATAATATTTTAATAGCATATCATTGTTTAGTGAAACTCGGTATTGCGTACAACGCATGCTATCGAGGAAGGTTTCTATTGCGTGTAAATCAAGCCAAGCTAGTGTTGTGTGTAGTGAAAGATTCCTTTTATGATTTATAAAAACAAAAAAATTTCTCATAAAAGTCTCGGGTGTTACAAAACTCACAGTCCAAAATATATAAGGAAGTTAAACACAGTGAAGATCATTTTTTCCGCGTAATAACATGTGAAAACCTTCATCAGGCATTATTTTAAAACACTGAAACATCCTAAATTACCATAAAACTTTATTGATTACATTCATGATCCCTTTTTACTTATAGAATACTAGATATACTCCTTCTATCCAAATATGTTCTAAACTACAATAATAAAAGGAATATACAAATCATTAATCAGTTTCAAGGTAGTCAATAATATCCAATATAATTTATCCAAATCAATCATGTGTTATTCCAAAATCAGTACCTTGGTATCAGAACCATATTATGGTTTATCTTTCTCTCAACCATATATTTTCCAAAAATGTAACCTGCTATTGAGTCACTTTTCTTGGTTCCACATAATCCCAAGTCCTTAATGAAATAGTATTGTAGTAAAATCCTTATATACTTCATAATTATTATAACCAGTACATTGTTGATACAACACTCAAATTACATAATTCTCTAATAACAACATAAGAAATCTAATTATTCCTTCTTATCTGTGGTAGTATCATAACTTTATTATTATCCAATAGCATCATTTGGGGCATACTCTGATGATTTGGACATTGGTTCGCATAGTTTCCCAACTCATTGCAGATGAAGAATTGTACATTTGAAACATTTTTCTTACCCTTGTAGTCACGTACATGGTGTCCTTTTTCTCCACACTTATAACAAACACACATTTCCTTCTGGCATTTTCTAGGGTGTTTCTTCCCACAGTTATCACATATGGGAATATTCTTCTTTTCCCTCTTCCCTTTGTCCATCTTTCTCTCTTCCATCCTTTTATTCTCTTTCTTCCCTTCAAACCCATAGGGCTTATAAATTCTTTAATTATCTTATTAACACATGATACTCATTCTTCATTTGTTGAGAATACATGAGAGACAATTTCCCTTCTAAATTTTAACTTAATACCATGAAAGATATGATCCTTCTTACTATTTGTATCATACGTATTGCTGGAGTTCACATTCCTTATACTAGGCGTCATTTCTATACAATGGCATACACTAGGTCAGTTTATGAATTATAATGAATAATTCCAATCTTGTAAAATACCTAACAAAGACTGAATAGTTTATGGATGTAATCCATAATAAAAAAAAATTCTTTGAAGAATTATATACTTATAAACCCTCCATAATGGTCTGTAAAGAAAATGAGAATTATCCTAAGCATATCCCATGAGAGTATCGTAACCAAGAGTGCACCATGTCCCATTGTTGTGCACCAGTTCCCATTCAATTCTAGCTCAAAGCGGTGTTTTCGGGTTTTACCCCTAGGTACATCTGTGCCAGAGCCGCATCTACCTACTCGTATCCAGATAAGGATGTATTTCTCAGAAAACTAACAAAATCACTATAATACCAAAATTCTAGGATGTTCTTCTATAATAATTCTCAATGTCTATCTTAGCTATGTTCTCTAATCAGATTTTATATAAATCTAGCTTCCAAGGTTTGTACTAAACTTCCTCTGATACCAACTGTAATGTCTTGACCCCATTTACACAAAGTCGGTGCATTATTACATATCATTGGCACGATCACAAAAGATCAAGTCTCGAAAGATCGATTAGTATTGTAGCCTTGAAATCACTAGATACATTCATATGTCTTACATTACATGATAAAATGAAAAACAACAACAACATATTGTCTCCATAGACCACACCCATATCCCCTCATACTATCCCTGCAGGTCATTCATAAAATAGTTCTTCACATCCTAGGAAAAATAAAACATAGAAATGGGTGAGATTAGATTCCCAGTAAGGATAATAATATAGCAGAAACTTTCATAAATAAGCATAAACATTTAAGGTAACGTATAACTAAAACAAAATCCTTATAAAGACGAACATCAGAATAATATGGAAAAATGAAATGAAATAACTCCACTTACTTATCCACATGGATATTATACTAGTCGAATAATCACATGCAATACCAATAACAACTATCATAAGGTTGGAATGCATAATTCCAGACTATCATAACCACATATTCAAGGCCTCGTTCCAAAACTACAAATAAGATTTTTTCAAGGACATGTTCCAAGACAGTAGTTTGTCTCATGAGACCTACCGATGCGTCGAGGAGGTATAGCGGGCTCCACCCGTCACTTGTTAAGTCCAATTAATTCCTCATATGAACAGGTTTAAACATAACATAAACATTCATATTAAAACTAGCATACAAAATGTCAATACTTTCTCCATAAACCATTAATGGTATAAAAATGACACATCCCTAGTCAAACATATCACAAAACCTTCACTGCAATATCTATGTTTTGTATCATAATAAATCAACTTCAATAAGCTTAAAATCCATCAAATTATGTTGACATAGATGAAATCAAAAATACTTGAGAGAAATTTTTCTTTTTTTGAAATCATTGAAAAGTCACACATTTATAAAGGAAGAAATTTAAAAGATATTTTTGAATCAAAGTGTCCCACACCACATTGAATCTTTTGAAAAGAAATATAATTTCAAAACATTCATGTCCATATAAATAAATCCTTAAAATCATTTTGAAAACATGGACATTAATTAAAAAAAATTAGAAAGATAAATCTTTAAAACATTTAAAAATATGATCTTGATAAAGAGTACCTTTCACAAATTCATAAAATATTTATTTTAAAATCATATAAAATTCACATAATTATTAATTAAAACATTTACTTTCAAAATATTCTTATAATCTTGTAATGGATGCTTCTACGATTTTTATAACAGTGGAAAATATCCTCACCCACCGTATAAGTTAAAAAAATACATTCATACCATAATTTTGTCAAAAATGTTAAAAAGGAAATTGTTTACAAAGTGATAGAAAGGTTCATTTATAAACATCTTATAAAAAATCAACAAGGGAGACTATAAAATAGTAATAATTATTTGAAATACATTTTTTAGAATCATGGATGTGGATGATAAAGAGTTCCTAGTAGATAATTACGTAAAAACAACCTCGGATAATGAAGAGATTGTGAAATAAACCCTTACCTTGTACTTTACCTTAGATTATGGTATTTTATCCTCATGTATAATAGTTAAAAAAATTATTAAATTATACAAGAACCATATACATAATTATGATATAATATATGATCTTTTAACATTGCTTTTTTAATAATATCGTTGTACTATCGTCGTTTCGGGTGTTAAATGATACGTTTTCCTTCATATCCAGAATTATATCAATTCCTTAAACATTAATTTTAATCATCAAATGAGAATTATTCTTGAATGGATTTGATGCGGAAATGAATCTCATCACTTTCATGGAGACGGTAATCTGTACGTACGCACGAGTGACAATATCATTGTTTTGATATTAAAATAATATATAATTGGATGTTATATCATATATACAGAATAATTATAATGTTATATTTATTATTTAATTCAATTACAAATCAATATCATACCCATCAAAATAATAATGTTTTGAATAACAATTACACCACGACGTGGAGACGGTAAGCTGTACGTACGCACGTATGGTGACATGTCATTCAAATGATGGATAGAATACTGAATATGGTTGTACAATATTTATAATAAAATCACAGTATATAGAAGATACTGGAGTTATTGTTTTATAATGGAAATAACAAAGAAAAAAGAAGATGAAGATGAAAGGAACTTGAAAGGGGGTGGTGAAAACATTACATCTTCCTCGGGCTCTTCCTTTTGATTTGATCAAAAGGGCTCCTTAGGTTGGCTTTCATATCAAACTAAGGACTCAAGGATGAATTGAGGGAATGTTAGAGGATATTTGGGAAGTTTTTGGCAGAATCTAAAGGCTTTTAAGGAATGAATAATTTGGTAGAAGTGGTGTCCTTTTATAAGGGGGAAGAGGGGCTCTTTAGGAATAACTTAAAGTAATAATTTATAATAAATTTATATTCGGTTTATAATGGATCCAAAGTTGATTATTAAAATTATAAGGTGGGTATGGGTCTAAATCCTTTCATCTAATAGATTTTAGATAGGTTTGGGTCACTATATTAACCTTATCATTTATATTTAACTCTTAGTTAAATAGTTTGACATTTACCATGTCACTTTATATTTCTATATTATATGGTTAATAAACATAATATATACTTCCAAGATACCCCAAAGTGGTCCATTAATGATAAAAATATCATTATATAAGTCCTTTGGATGAACCTTTGATTTTTAAGAATAGAATATCAATTCATAATATAATATTTGTTTTAAAAAACTCATTTATGTAAATTTTGACAATATTTAATAATTTATTTTTGTTAAAGTCTTAACAACTTTATTAATTCAAAAAAATTCATTTAAGAAATAATAACATTTCATTTTAACCAATTAAATTCTTTAATGTCAACAAAACTGTAAAATTATATTCATTTTAACATTTATAATATCAATTATTTGATTCTTTCATTAATAAGGAAAATACTGCATCATTATTGTGTCATACATATACTTTATTAATCCATGTATAAAAATTAAAAATAAAATACCATTATGTATGGAATATTTTTATATTTATAATAAATATTTATAGTCGAAAATATAAAATATATAACTCTATGTAAAAACTGTTTTGCTAAAAGATACATGCTTATGTCATTTTTGTATTTACTTAAACTTAATTAATATAAAGTGTCATTATCACTTACAAGTGGATCCATGGGGTCCCAAAATTGACCCAAATATGCCCATGGTCAGACATGTATGAACCAATAGGGTTAGAACACGTTTTAGGGTAATTTATTATTATTATAATATTATTTTGTTACCCTTATTTACCAAATTTACCTTTTAACCATAGTAAATAAAATATTTACTGTAGTAATTATTCAAAATATCTAAAAATAAAAGTTAACTATTAACAAAATTGGGACATCATGATTATAAATATGGAATAAATTTTTCTACATTCTTAACACAGAAGTGGCAGAAATTAATATAAAATTAATTCCCGCAGTCGAAACAAAAAGTGTGTTTTTAATAAATAATAACTATCATAAGATTGACACTTTCTTATGTCTAGTTTTAATATGAAATTATGTCCAATAACCAAAATTAGATTAAATGGTAAAATTATAATCTAATTATACTGTAAAATCACTCAAATTCATAATTTATCAATATAAATTATTTCGATTAAAAAAGTTGTTTTTAATTAAAATTTTGTAATTTTCACTATTCATCAAAATATGAAAGTTATCAGAAAAGTACCAAAATTTCACCCTAAGCTAATTTAAATATTATAAATCCTAAATTGAAGTCTATTTTACCAAATTGAAAACATAAAAGTTTAATTTATTAATTTAAAATTAATTCCCGCTGTCAAAACCAAAAGGCGTATTTTTAAGAAATAATAACAATCAAAAGATTGACAGTTGTTTATGTCCAATTTCAAAGTGAAATTTCTTACAATTACCATCATTGGATTAAATGGAAAAAATATAATCTATTTATACTTCCCAAACATTAAAATTTATAGTTTAACAATACAAATTATTTTGATTAAAAAAGTTATTTTCAGTTAAAATATAGTATTTTCACTATTCGCCCAAATATGAAAGTTATCAGAAAACACCAAAACATTATTGAAACTAAATTCTTATGTCCCCATTCTAATGAAGAAGTTCATTTTGTCAAATTGAATATATAAAAGTTTCAGATAATGGATTTAAAAAGGCTTCTCCATTAAAAGGCGGTAAAATTTCATTTTTTGAAAAATACTTCTTTTATCTGAAAAAAATATATTTGTTCTTACATTATGTCTAAGAAACACATAATATGTATTCTAAAATTATAAGGATTATATAATGTTCAAAATTCAGTTAACACTTTTCATAACTGCTTTTTAACGGCTTGTTTGGTATGTCATGATGCGCTAGAACTCGGTGTTGCGTGTAATGCAAGTTATTGAATTACTTTGAAGAAATAACGTACTATGAAATCTTGGAGTGTTACAAAGAACGACATCCTCTCAAACATATAATTATCCTCATTTCTGAATAACAACGAACACCATCCACGATCTTTGACCAATCTATACGAGAAGGAGCCTCTCGTGAAGAATGACGACGACACTTTTTCCTCGGACGCTCCCTGATGTCAACGAATTAACGCCGCCTCTTCTGCGACTCGTCAACATTCAACGACAAATACGAGTAGGGGATTGAGTTGAATTATTTGATTGTTCTTCTTCATTCAACCTTGGTTTATTTTTTGGACAATTGTCATCATTTAACGCGGAGGGCGTGGGCCGAACAAACACATCCTGAAATCCCTCCGTTGGTTATTGATTGGTGGATGATGGTGGTGGCGCAACGGTGCCACAGGAAGTGAGAACCACAGTGGACCATCGGAGGCCGACGTTGGGACAGCCGCGAGAAAACCGTTAGAGAAAGGCCGCCAGAAAAAGGCACGACACCATCATGATGCACGGAGGAGCCACAGGACGTGGCCAAAATGGGCCGTGACGGATGAGGCGTGGCGCCGTCATGACCCAATGTAGAGCCGAAGGCTGCAGCCAAGTTGGGATATTGCGGTGGAGGCACGACGTCGTCGCGCCACACGGAGAGCAGGAGGACCTCGTCATCGTCGCGCTGCGGTGGAGAAGCGGTGGCGGCCGGCAGGGCCAGCCGCCGTGGAGCCGGATGAGCGGGAATAGTCGAGTCATGCGGCCCCTGAACCGGCGCAGTGTGGCGATTCTGTTCGACAAACCGGGGAGGGGCGCGACACCCCCTCCATCACGTGGCCGGCTAGGGAGCCCACGACAAGGCCACCCACGGCCGGGCCGCCCTCATGTTGGGCCGTCTCTTCTAGCCAGGTCGTCCCCTCTGCTCGTGTCACTTCCTCAGATCGGGTCAGACCCGCGGACCGGGACAGACCCCAATGTGGACTGGGTCGGGTCAGGTTGGGATGACTGGTTCGGACCGGACCCGGACCCGCTACGACCATTTACACATTTTAGCCCGCATCTTGGGCTATGGGTGTCCAAACGACGAACCGTTTGGGGCGATGGGATTCTGGGAGTGAGATAATTCTTTTGGAATACTCCACATGTGGTTCGGACGCAGTTGAGGTTTGGTCATGTTGGTTTGAGCCTGAAAACCAACCGGGCCCCTGGAACGGAAATGCCAATAACTCACAGACAGAGCGTCCGATTGACACACCATCTATCGCGTTGGGTTCCTTATGATGAGACTGAACAATGGGATACATTAACTCATGGCTTCATGATAGTTGATGTATCGACACTTGGCTCGAGGAGCAGACCCTTCTGAAATCGATCGTGCTGTGTGAGGGAACCCTAGGGCTAGTTGCAACTGTGATGACTTCTGTACAGGAACCCTCTATGGGTTCGATAGCGATGACTTCTGTACATAAATCTTCCGTGGGTTCAATAGAGATGACTTCTTTACCAGAATCCTATGTGGGATGGAAATCGATGACTTCTGTACCAGAATCCTCCATGGGTTTGAGAGCGATGACTTCTGTACCAAAATCCTCTGTGGATTTGACAACGATGTCTACTATACCAGGATCCTCCGTGGTTTCGACAATGATGACTACTGTACTGGGATCTTATGTGGGTCCGATAGTTCTAAATTCTATTACTAGATCTTGTGTGGGTCCGACAGAATAGCTAATCCCGAATCCTGTGTGGGTCTGACAGCTTAGCTGGTCCTGAATCCTATGTGGTTCCGATAGCTTAGATGAATCAGTGACTAAATCTGATCATCTCTAACACTCTACAAAATTTGTATACCTGTGTGAGCTGAGTATTGACTTTCTGTCGATATCATCTAGATGATTGACATTACATCCTTTATGGAATGGGTTGTGCTTGGGATCAAGAGTTGGAGCCGGACAATGAATGATAACTTAGGTATATTTATGGGCATATACCTAAGTAAGGTTGGTTGATACGTTTTTTTTATTTATTCATAGTAGAATTTTGTTACTTACAATTCTTCAACTTATCTGAGATAATTTTAATTTCATTAATTACTTTAACACTATGGAATTATCATTATGAGAGAATGGAATATATAGTACTTTTGGTTCCCTCATTATTATCTAGAACATTTTTTTCATTAATTAAGGGTGAACTCTTGATATGTGGAAACAATCCATTTTAAATAGGTTTAATATCTTAAAAACAATTGGATAATGGATAGGGTATCATTCAGTCCTTCCATGATTTATATTTTATTCTATCAATGATTGGAATCCATGTACTATAAACTATGTTTTGAGTATAACTAGAATCGTTCTCAGTCATCAAACATGAAATAGTCATGAGTCAAAAATGGAACATTACATCCCATATAAATTGAAATTAATCTTTAGTATGAGTGTGATAACTAAGATGGGTTAAAACAATGACTTTCTCTTTTCATGGTTTCATGTTTCAAAAAACCTCACCAATAGTTAAATAAAATTTTATACATTGAGAATAGCACAAAATCAAACCCAAATAATGAAAGGAACTTATAGTGGTCATGATTCTATAAGAGTTGATAGTCCTTATCATGATCTGAAAATAAATTGATACCACACAACCACTTGAAAACCAACATCTATAGTTTAATAGAATTATTGAATATCTATCAATCCCATTAATTATAGTCATTCAATAATTCATTTATTTATATTAACCTTCTAAAAGCAAAAACACATCATTTCAGGGTAAGAGTTAAAGAGGTTAAATAAGAGTTAAAACAAGATGATGATGATTTAAAAATAGTAAAAACAAGTCTAAAAGTTATTGGATGTGTGTAATCAGACACAAACTTATCTTATATTCTGAATAAATCATTTTTATATATTTATAATAGAAAATTAATTTACATTAATTTAATATTTTTGATAGATTCCCAAAGTTCCCCTCACCTCAATTATTAAAGGGAACTTCCTCCTTCACATATTCACAACACATAGAACCTTATAGATCAAAAAAAAAATTCCCATTTCTCTTCCCAACTAATTTAAAAAATTTCTTGAGGTCTTTATTTTTCAAAAAGTTCAGTACTAAGTCCCTTATGAGACATTATAAAGGGAGCATGCCTAAGAAGAGGTAATCGTCTTTATCAACTCTGTGATGTGGATTTATACTTCTACATCCTATTCAAGTGTTGTTACACTTATAAAGTAAAAGAAATTATTATAATAAATATAATGAATTTTTATTATGATTATGTAATAACCGTATTCCACCTTTTTCCCATCATATGACAAATGAAAGCACTGCTTGTGCATTCATATGATCTTCCTTCTCCACACCATGGTGTGATTTTTTTCATCGCCAGTTTATTTAGAGGGGTATAATGATGGATTTGATATATAGATATCATAATTATGACATTATATTTATTATTTTAAAAATAAAATATCTTCCACTTTTTTACCCTTTTACAATTAAGGGAGTTATACCATCGCTCATGCGTAAATATTGTCTACCGTCTCCTTGACGTAATTCATTTCAATTTTCACGTTCAACATTACACAATGGTTATAAAAATGTATATAATTAATAAATATGATTTCTATTACGTTAGTATAATTCTATATATGATATATTTTTATTTCATTTCCAATAATCAGGACTTATATAATAAAACATGCATAGGAAAATGAAGCAGTTAACACATAAAGGGTAATAATGAAATAATATTAATAAAGAGGTGATAAAATGAAATAATATGATCATATATGATGTAATAAATATGAATATGGTTCCTATAAAAATTAATAACCTGATTTTAACCATCATACTTAAGGTTAATGAACATTAATCTAAAGGAAATTGCATGGTACATATTTCTCTATTAACATATTACTTCTACGAGATATATGCCTTATTCCACACTAATTTATTTTTGGGGGAATATATACTACCCCTTGATATATAAAATCATTAATCTCATTATTTTTATGGTTTTTAATGTTTCATTTGATAATTATTTTCTTTTATGGAGCATATTGTTCAAGTATTTCAATGTTGTATGAGATACATTGAATGAAAATATCCTTTTAAATCAACTATTTGATAACAAGGAATGCTTTGGACATGTAAGACAAGGCTTCAGGACTAGTTAATGAAATTAACTCAAAGAATTGACATGTATAATGAGACAAAACAGTTGGTAAAAAACCCTTAGAGTTTGTTTGTAAGAAAAATCATAAGGATTTCTAACCACATACATAAACTGTCTTGAGAATAGGTATTGATGGAATAATAGATCATGTGTTAAATACATGAAATCTAATAATTAATCATTTCATTAATTCAAGATTAATTTATTATTATCTAATATATTTTTTCTCTGAAAATATCTATGAATGAATTTTATTCCCAGTTTATCGATTAAATGTCTTGTGTGTCCATTTTTCTACCATTCCATGTTTATTATTCTCATTGATTCATAATACATCTATAGTAAAAAAACCCCTTCACAAGAATTTGAGATTGCAATTATTTTTTTCCTTTTCATATGTAATGAAGAAGTGATAATTGATTGAGTTTTCGAGGGTTCTAATCATTTACTTTTTGTTTTGTATTATTTTTTAATTTGTTATTCCTAATGTAAAAAATGGCACCATGTATATAACTTGTTTACCAATACTACTGAACTATTACTTCCTTCAGGATGAAATTCCTTTTAAATATTACAATTTAATAATATATGGCACCAAATATAGTCTTATGTGGTTAGAGTGTTATAGCTGGAATCGAAGGATTTTTAGTAGAAACCTTGGTAACTAGATTTAGTAAAGCATAGACTTGGGAACATAACCCTATGAATTACTTCTGAATATATGTATAAGTATAAGATACTATACTATATATTTGTTAATGGAAATGGTTAACCTAGGTGAAACATACAGACTTATTTATTATAGAATAAAATGACTTGATTCAGAAAACCTATAAATGATTCTTCATGACTATATCACAGTGATTAGAAAAGTCACACTATGATTTTTTCTTTTAGTCAATGGATGGTACAAGATTTAATTTGGTTAATGATAAATTTTATAGACAATGTGTTGATGGGAAATCAAATTGGATAATGAATGGATAGATAATATTTAGATTATGATTAACAAGTTATCTCGGCATCTGATCAACAACATGAACCTAAACCAACTCTTACTCTCACCAAATAGTTGAATTATATATTTAAATTAGAGACGAAGTAGAGAAAACCAAAGTGGAAATATAATTCATTTTCTTACATGATGAGAATATAATAATAGCCACCAAAGTGAATGTATTAGAGGAACTTGGATAAGTTTTTGGTACGTGATATGAGGAAATAATGTAAGAAATTACCATAAAAAAGGAAGTGTTTGGTTAACGAAGTGAATGAGAATAATGACATTAGGTATTATTTATTATGGAATGTGGTGTACATCCCCATACTAGGATTAAATATCATTAATAGAACAATAATGGTTATATTAATAATAATAAAGAAATTTTCATATAAAATGATGGAGGTATTAATGAATTTGATACTGAGTCGTAGTTATTGGTTTAAGAATGAAGTGGAATGATTAAATTTCTTATTTATTTGGATTCAAAAATTATTATAAAAATGATGCTATATATATATAAGTATTTTATATTATTACTTATTATTTAAGGATTTAAAATCAAATTTTTAGTAGTGCTGGTAACCAGGATATAAGATTATAAGGCAAGTTGATCATTCATAAAACACATGATTGAGGTAAAATAACCTATAATATATTCTTGTTGTTGAGATAATAATTCTAAAGATATGATTATGGGATTGTATTAGTTACAATGATTGAGGTTAGTTATTTTTTGGTGTATTTTTTATTTTCTAGGTTTTCTATATGTTTGTATATTAAGAATATATTCAACCCTATGTTATTTTATTTTTTGAAGAATTTATGTTTTTATTATGGTTTTGTAGTGATTAAGGTATTTATATATTTGGTATATCATAATAATATATACATTATGTTATTAGGGGTAAATTTAATATAATGTTGATTTTTTAAATTTTAGGACATTAAATATATTTTTTATCTATGAATTTGGTTAGATTTATTTTGGATGATTCATAAAATCAACAACTTATATAATGAATTCAGTTTAATATTGGATATTTGTATTTTAGTATAGTGTGTGACTTTTTTAATTGGATTATCATGTGATATCCATTTTGATTTTATTAAAACATTAATGGAAAAAGGGATGAATTACATGTCATTTGAGTTATTAAAGTGATTCATGGATAAATAAAATTCATCTTAGACATCCATATCCTGGTGTAAAATATGAATTGAAAATAGATTGAAGCGCAACCAAAGGATGCCTGTATTCTTATCACATGGAAAGTTATAAAATAATATTTTTTTCTCATGTGATTATCTTGATAGTGAATTCATAACTCAACTCTAGGAAAAGGATTTTGGAGAAAACCTGTTATTAGTTTACATTTCATTATAATAAATTGATGGCCTTTTAACCATTCATAGATTTATGGCTTTGTAATGGTTAACATTATTGTTACCATGTTCTATCTCACACACCATCATAACATGATAGTTATATTTTTCTTCCATTTCACTATATTGGGTTTCTAATAATTTTATCCTATTCAAAATCATAATTTTGTTTTGATGTTCTAATTTTGATTTCCCACTTATTAATATGATGTTTTATTAACCCTATTTTTGATGTCGATTTCCCACAAAGGAATTTTTATGTATCAACCATTAATTTTTGAAGGGAAATTTAAAATTTTGGTTGTTAAATTTATTGAATTAGAGGATATTTTGAAACCCCGTGATTTTATGGAATGTCACCTTTTAAATTTAATCTCTTCGTAAGATTACATTACCGACAACACCCATATTAAATTAACAATGAAATATTCTAATAACTGACTCATTAAATATGAGATAATGAATATTCAAAACCAAATTCTAAAATTTATAAATTATATATTTAATCTAATGTTTGACATTAATCTTACTTTTTACTATTCATTATATAATATTAAGTTTACTTTCACGTATAGGATGACGTATTTTTCCGAAGGCGGTTTTGCTACCTTTAAAATGGGAACCTAATTTAAAAATAAATATCACAACATATAAAAATTATATTTGAAAAATTTAAGTTCATTTTTCAATTAATTATATAATAATTTACTTTTATTAAATTGTCGGTATTTTTTGATAAGATTCATTTTTTAATGAATTTTTAAAAAAATTACATTTTATTTGAAAACTGACTTTTAATAAAAATAATTAATTAGGATAAGTTACATTATAAATTGTATTTAATGTAAAATTAGATCCATAATATATATATTAACCCAATTGAGGTCATTAGAATCTTTATTATATTGAATGTTGATATTAAAACATTAAAAATGTTTTTCACATTTTCACTTTAAAAACTTGTTTTCACGCCCCATATACGGGATTAATTTCAAATTATTTTTATCCACTTATATGTTTTCAATTTTGAAAAAAGGATTCCATATTTTTTAAAGGAATACCCAACCATATTAAACACGACCATTTTATTTTTGGATAATATGAATAATAACATTAGTGACTTTTATTACAACTATAAAGGGTTAATCACGTAGTTAAGGGTGAAAATAATATAATAAATATTAAAAAATTATTCTAAAACTTTTCACAATTTTACTGAATGAGTTATTTTCAAATTAAATCATCCTTTTTTCCTATTGTATTTCCTCTTGGAGCCACATGGATGAATTGAACTCATTTATAGTATTTTATTATAAAGAAACACTGAATATGTCATATATATGTTTTAATAACCATAAATTTTTTAATATAGTTTCATTTAAGAGATATGTTTGAATATAAATTTTAAATAAAAATATAATGGTTTATATAAATCATTTGAAAAAATAATTACTTTAAATTATGACACAATGATCATCCAATACTTGTTTAACTAATGGAAATATCAAATAAATGATATTAAAAAAGTTAAAATAAATATAATTTGAAATAATATATGTCATAAAAAACTTTTATATACTATATTGACATATTAGTGATGTTTTTTAAGAATTTTTATGAAATTAACTTATTTTTATGATATTTTTAAAAACCAAAAGTAATGAATTATGTCAAAATCGGCCTTAATGAAATTTTAAAATAAATAACATTTTATTAAGTGATATAAATGTTCAAAAAAAATTAATTCATCAAAAATATTAGGATAAGGTTAAAAATAACATCGATGATTTATTTAAGGTTCTTTTGTAATTTTATAGTAATTATATTAGTCTTATAAGAGTGGAAGCATATATTTCCATGGTATGAGTTAATGGGGATAAATAAGAGTTAAAACAAAACAATATGGATTGAAAAAAGAAAAAACTTATGTATAGATTATTAGATGATATATTTAAATCTAGAATTGTATTATATTTGAAATTTCTCATTTGAACCAATTTTAATTTAAAATTAAATTACATTAATTAATTATTTTATGATTTTTTAAAAGTGTCCACCACCTTAATTATAAAAGGAAACCTCCACCCTAACTACTTCACACCACATTGTGCTTTATAACATGACATAAACCTAATATTTTCTCCCAAAAAATCTTTATCAATGTTATTGAGATTCTAATATTTCAAAAATTCCTACCCATGGTCTCTTAGGTGAAGTTATAGAAGAATCCCCCTGAAGTAAAGGTAATCATCTCAACCAATTATTTCATTTTTATATCATTTTCTACTCCCACTTCATGTTTTGTTTCCATTTAAATGAAATTAATCTTATATAATCCTCATTAGAAGAAAATATTATTATTATTATGTAATAACAATATTCCACATTTTATCCACCATACTAATAATGAAAGCATCGTACATGCGTGAGTACGACATACCGTCTCCACGTCGTGGTGTAATTTGTTTTCACACCTATTTTATTTTTATTGGTATTAAAATGGGTATAATTATGAATATAATAGATATATATTATAATTATGACATTATTTTGTTTTTGGTAAGATTGATATACCATCCACTTTCTTACCCTTTCACCATTAGGGGAGTGGTATCGTCGTTAGTGTGTACGAATGACCAACCACCTCCATGATGTGATGCAATTCATTTTCCATGTTCATTATTGAAGAATTATTATAAAAATATATATAATGATTTATTATTATATATATTACCATAATATCAATCTGGATAAAATGGAACTATAACCTATTCCCAAGAACCAAAACATACGCAACAAAACATGCATAGGAATGTAATGTACTGAACATGTGGAACAAGGGTAATAATGAAATATTAATAACAATTTGGTCATTAAATAAAAGAAGAGGGTAATATCTAAAATCATAAATATATATGGTTCTTGTATAAATTCATATCATTATTTAAACCATTCTATAGGTGGTTAAACCACATTCATCTAATGGAAAGCATATGGATATAGATTTTTAGCCTCACTTATTACTTATATGATATATATTCAAAATTCACCACTAATTTATTTTGTGAGGTATTTATAAAACCCATTTTATATGACATATAATGAATATATTTATCTTAATTTTACTAAATGTTTCATTTGATAATTATTTACCTTTATGGATATTATGATTCAAACATTTCAAAGTGTTAAGAGACTCATTTGATTGAAAAATATCTTCTTAAATTTATTATTCAACATATGATGAATGATTTGGACAATAAAGGAACAAGTTCGGTATCAGTTAGAGAAATACCCTAGATGAATTGATAGGTCCACTGAAAAAAATTAGTTGGTTACAAACCCTTCATGTTTGTTTCCTGGAAGGGGTGGGGGGACCCACCTCAATCATCCTAGGGTTCCATCCCCAAAAATCCATCCAATAACTAGATTCCTTCATTAAAATATGTTTCATCAAAATGTGTATGTTTTGTTTAAATCCCATAATTAAGGATTGCATCAAGTATTTGAGTGTATTATTGAGAGTGCATACTCACCAAAAACCCTTGTTAGTTTTAAAGTAAATTATTCCTAATACATTACATTTTATTTATTAAAAATGAAAAATATATGGTATATATACATATAAAGGTGTGAATCAACTTATTTTTTTTGAAGATAAAATAAGTGAAGAAAAGATAATGAAACCCTCTATGGGTTAATTTTTGTTGTTGTTAAATATTGGGAAAGATTCTAATGTTTGTTTCTAATATTTCTAAACAACATAAATAGGTAGATTGTTGATCCATTGATAATTGAGATGATGAGTAATGGATATCAAATATCCCTCATCAATTTAATTCAAAATGGGGACTAATGATTTGATCTGAATTTAGGCGTGGTAAATGTATAATTGATCCTTATAACATGATTTGAATAACCCACAAATTCAAATTTAAATTATTTTATTTGGTATTCGGATGAAATATAAATTATAATCATATAAATAAATGTTTCTTAAATATAATAATTCATAGGTATTAGATATAATTACATATTTTATTTATTGGAAACATGCACATAGATGGTCTGTAATATAGGTGGATCTGTGTGAAGAGTGTTAGAATGATGCTTTTTGTTGAAGGATATCTTGATATATATGGTGGAATTTTTCCATTAAGGATTGAAAAATAGGAATAAATTTTCTCATATATTGGAAATAAAAATAAATATAATATATCATGGATCATACTCAACAATCCATCAATCATGGATTCAAATTGATTGAATGAAAATAATTAAGGGTGTTCCCGATCCGTATAGGATAACGCCATGAACTAAGAAATCAAAAAACCTATAGAAATGATTTAACCCAAATAAATAAAAAACCAAAATATCATATACAATGAAATAAGTAAGATACGAATATTCCATAAATAATTTTAAATAGTGTTAGTGTTACATTAATGGAAAAATAAAAAAAATCCAAAAACATAATCTAAAAATAACCAATGTACATAATATTATGACCACTATCAGCATATTCTAAGAGGGAAACAACCCAATAGCTCTCCACCTGAGTCCCAAACACTACTAAATAAAACACACACTACCTCATTATGGAACCTTCCCTTTCCTATATCATATAAAATAGGGTCTAAAAACATTTGAGGTTTTCTGTAGGGAGTGATATAATCAATCAGAATGGGATCCCACCTCGTGTTCTATAAGAAACATTTGTTAAATAATATAAATATGAAAATTTATAATCTAAATAGGGGGTGATATATAATTTTATATATTACATTTTAAAATAAGTATAATAACCCATTATATTGGCTTAAAAATAATTTCAAATAAATAATTTATCAATACACTTGGTAATGAACCTTTTATCATTTTCAAATCATGTATCCTAAAAAAATAAAAAATAAATTAACAATGTGTTAAACCCCTTGAATAATATAGGTTTAATCTATCTAGGATCGATCCATCACATGATCAATAATGACTAGTTCAAAATAAATAAGTCCCTATTAAGATGACCTAAGGAGTAGGGGAACCCCAAGATGTATAAACTCCACTATAATGTCATGTAAACAAGTCCTCATTATAATGACATAACGTGGATAGTAAATCCCAAATCCATGAATAAACCTATGAATATTGTAAATTAGAACATTCCTAAAACAACTTCATATATACCTAATGACTAAATGTTCTAAACATTCCAAATCATTTCCAAAGGCCATATCACATTCCATCCATGTAAACCATAAAACCCTTTTTGAGAAAAATACCATGATTTTAAATTCATTTTATCTGAAAAAACTAATAATTATATTTAAACAATATTTATTTATTTAATTCAAAGGTAAATAAATTTCATCTACCAAACTACCATATACTAATTTCAATAAATCAAATACCATTCCATTAACAATTTAAAAATCATGTCTATAAATTAGTGAGAATGCAACCGTTATTAGAAAAAAAAATAGTTTAAGCACCCCACATCAAACAAATATTATTCGAAAAAAACCCATATGATATATACATAATAGGATGTGAGGTATCTTGGAATCAATTTAAGAACCTAATACATTAATATTATTTCATCAAATATTCAATCAATGATCCCAAGGTAAATAGAGAAGAAACAGAGATACTATTTACCATGGAGATCTCAGTGATTTTCACAATGATCACCATGGATCTAATGAATTAATCATCTTACAATGTATGATATAGTTATAACATCACTATATAATTAAATAATATTTTTATATGGTAAAAAAACATATAGTCCAATATTTCCCTTGTGAGAGAGGCGAGACATTTGGAAACTAATAGGAAACTGATGAAGAGTGGAGGCATACCTTCAATCAGTCAGATATGGATGACATAGATCTAACAAATCACATTATAGAAGGTATCATGATTCCAAAATATATATTTTGAGAATTATATTTTAGAATCCAAATTCAAAAAAAAATGAATAATGCCAAATGGAGTTTTTTGGGTCTTAAAAACAAATTTTTTTTAATTAATTAACATCACATAGTTAGGCCGCACGATTTAACAAACCATAAAATAAATATAATACCACATCTAGGATCATTAAGGAGCTAAAATTTTTTGATTCACATTTTGAAAAATCCTACCCAAAAATATTGAAATCCCTTTTCCCACATTTCATAGATTTTGGATAAGGATGTAGTGTCAAGACTAAATGTGCACCCTATATGAGCCCCCCCCCCCTCAGGAACATCATAACACACTGCATTGTTTCTTAGAATACACTACCTAGATTTCCCGAACCATGAACCAATTATGAAGATGAATATAAAACTATAAACACTCTAAATATTTACCAGAATCAACACAAAGAAAGAACAAATAATAATATATTAAAAATAAAAGGACGTTTATACGTGAAATTGATGTTATGACGTAAAAAGTATCTCTACCATATCACTTTATCCCTATATAAAGTCATGTAATAGATGGTTGACCCAAAGAGATATGGTTCCATTACACAGTCATTAATGAATCCTTCTACCTTATCCCACGATTAAACATTTCTAGCCACTAAGACAGAAGGACTAAATGAATAGTTAGTCTACATAAGAGTTTCTCCTAAAAATCCACAATATTCAATAATTCCTAAACCACTGAAACATCTAATTCCTGAAAAATATCTTCCCAATTCAAGAAATTAGAAGGATTAGGATGAAATTTCATATAATGATAAATGTGGAAGACATCACGAATAGTAGTCAACCAAGATTGTAATGTCAACTACTATTCCACCTTCCCAATATGCTCAATGATCTTTAATGTTCCATGTTATCTTGTTTCTAACTTCCATTAGTTCCCTAGATAACAATTACTTAAATGAGGAAATAATTTCAAGAAAAACAATTGACTAAATTAGAATTATATAGGATTAATTGATGTTCCACTTCAGAAATATGCCCACTCTGATCGTTCACCAATCATCAACGCATAACCAAAATCTTCTTCGATGCTTCTCAAAGAATTCTAGATTCCATAGGAGAAGCCTTAACCTATTTAAAAAAATAGGATATTTACAAAAGTTATTGTAAATTTCCTCAAAAGGTTCCATTGTGAAAGACGAGTGGTATCTATTTCAATAAATAAACATTAAAAAACACATATGGTTATCTCATGATCATTCAACTCCCATAGTTAAGGCAGCAAGAATATCCTCTTAACTATTAATAGAGAACACTAACATTCTATCCATATATGGATGGTTGGCACTACTCAATATGACATGAGTCCCTATTATATATTAGCTATCCTTATTTAAGAAAAAATTAATCTTGGGATCACTACCAGAGACAATAGGATACATTACCACATGAAACACATTATCTTAGGTATATATAGATTTCCCAAATCCTCAATTTTAGTGGATTATTTAATCGTAATGAAGATCCCCGATTTAGTCATGTAATAAATACCCACCAATATAGTATTTATCACTAATGTAGTTTATGGTAATATGATGATTTAATCTATATATAGTTTATTCCATTTCAAAACCTGAATAAGATGAGTATAAAGTATACTAGAAGGATTTTGTTGCTCTCCCTTAATCTACTAAAAGGTATTTGTTGGCGCCAAAATGGGGGAAGAAAAAGAAGAACTGAAAAGCACACAAGGGCACCTAGTGAATCCCCTTTGTTGAGTCCCCCTGGCCCCACAACCGCCGTGGAGAAAAGAGGCAGGAATCTCCATGAATGACTTTGATGTTTGCAGGCCTGCTTCTGAGCAAAGAGGTGGGACGCTCTGCGAGTGCCTTTGACATTCGCGGGACCAACGTGGAGCAAGGGGGCGGGATGCTCCGCTATGGAATTTGACATTCGTGACCCGCTGCGGAGAAATTAAATCCAGCTTTGTGGCATGAAAGTTGTGCTTTGGGGCGCCTCTTGACTATAAATACCCCACACCAAGTCCCAAGAGGATCATCTGACCTTTCAACTTCCCAGATTCTGAATCGTGAAGCACCTTCTGCTCTACGAACCATGTGTTGTGTGAGGTACTTATGCTCTATGAAGAGCATCCTCCTTGCCTTGTTTTAACCCCCTGTTTTGATAGAGATGTATTCCACAGAGCCTAAGGGACTCCATGAAGTAAGGGGACCAAGGTCATCATGAAGAGTTTATACTTCATGAAACACCCTTCACGTACATGTGACCCACATGTTAAGGCGGGGTCACTATACTTTGCAAATCACATTGCTTCACGATACCTTGATTTGCGAGGATCCTTTTCTCCGTGAATGCCTTTCCACATTGCGAATAACCTATTATATGCCCCCCTGCCCTATGATTAGGCTGAGATGCTCCAATTCATAAATCACACCCCTTTGCAAGTACCCACCACCACACGGAGTAGCAGAGCTTCGCATGGCCCGTGCCTATGAACCCATCTGCTTTGGAATTATTTTTCTTGTGCCACTCTCTGGGTTTGCATGATGTGATTTCAAAGTCCCTTGACGATAATGCCCATTATGTTGCTTCCCCTCATGCTTCTTTACATAGGAATGCTAATGGAAATTACTTCCTCACATATCCACGCTAACGTGGACCCCCTAATGGTTTGACTCATGACACCCCCAAGCCACGACGTTACCTGTCCCCTATTTTCACCGAGGTGAAGAGGGTAGTAGTTATGTAAGTACTAGGGGTGCAGAGTGAACCCACATCATCTGAACTGCAGGATGTTAAACTTCCAAGAACCATCATCTTATGCACATGACGTTAAACTGTGACTTCTCCCCATATATCCTACGTGGGGAAAAGATGAAAATATCGGTGTAATCCCCTAGCTTTTTCTTCTAGAGGAATCCTCCCTGATCTTCCTTTCTTCTCCAGTCCCAAATACCAATGAGGGGGGGGGGGATGGACACCAGACCCCTCCATTCTTCGGTACTAAATCCCTCTCTCTCAGGGCTTTGTTGCTACCTGGGCCTCCATCTTGGAGTAAGTCCCAACCTCTTCGGGCCGTTAACCATGCATAAGCCTTTATTTCTACTTTTGGCAGTGATCAAATTTAATCCCCACTTCACCTCTCACAGACGCACCTTTCGTAATTTAATCATCAGGTCTCTACTGCCTATTTTTTCTCACACCGATCATGACTCACGTGGGATTAGAGTGAGCACCGACCATGAAATCCTCCCTGGGCAGCCTACAGTGTAAGCCCCACTGTAACACCCGAGACTTTTATGTTATATAAATCATCAAAGGAATCTTTTTCTAAACAACACTTGCTTGGCTTTCCTTACACGTAATCGTGACCTTCCTCGATAGCTTGCGTCGTACGCAATACCGAGTTTCACTAAACAACAATATGCTATTAAAACTAGCCGTTATGAATAGTAATAACCACTTTTTAAAATTTTATAAATTTTATTTTTCAAAATGGACTTCATTTTTGGACTCAGAATATCGAAATTAGCCTAGGGTGAAATTTTGGTATTTTTCTGAAAACTTTCAATTTTTGATGAATAGTGAAACCACTAAGTGGTAGGTTAAAAACTAAATTTTGCATAAAACATAATTTTACCGCTTCTGTGAATGGAATTTCGAAAATCCGAGAGACACGGTTAATATGAAGGACTAAAATGTGGTTCAATGAGATGAAAATAATTTTTTTGTGAATAGTAACTTTTTACTTTTTTTTACCGCGGTTAATAGTAAATAGGGTAACTAAGGGTAAATATGATATTACTATTACCCTAACACATGTCCTAATTCTATTGGACAAGTGTAATTCGACCAAAAACAAACTTAGGAATAAAATATGACCATTTAGGCCCACTTGGATTAGATTAGGACATTTATTATTAATTTATTTAAAGAAGGGTTAAAATAGTTAAAATCAACGTTTAATAAGTAAATCATTTTTAATATGGGGTTATACATAAGATAAATTAGATTTTAAATATTCATTAGAAAGATAAAACGATTTCCTACATGATGGTATTTTATTTGTAATTTTTAGACATCAAATAATTTAATTTATTTATGACACAAAGATGATGCAGTAATTATCTTATTAATGAAATATTGACATAATTGATGTTATAAACACCAAAATAAATGTAATTTGAGACTTTTTATGAATTCCACTAATTTTCTAGGTTACTATGATATATTAGTGTTGATTTAATCAACTTGATTCGAACATATAATTCTGTTATGACTTTCACAAAAATCATATATCAAATAGTGTCAAAATTGACACAAAATAGTTTTTAAATCAAATATTATATTATTAATTGTTATTTTATTCCTAAAAATCTATGGTTCGGCCAAATTACTTAGATAAGGATATATATATTAATAATAAACAATTTGGGGTTCGTTTGGCATGTTATAGTAAGTGTATTAACCATATAGTGAAAGAAAACAAAAAGACACGGTAAAAGTTAAAATAATTAACTTAGAGTTAAATCTAATTGATAAGGTTAAAATAATACCCTAAACTTGTCTAAATCCTATTGGTTGATAGGATTTCGACCCTTCCCCACTTTATCTTCGAAATAAGACCCTTTGGAACCATTATAAACCGATTTTGACTTTAATATAAAATAATATTTTGAGATATTCCTAAGGTGCCCCTCTCCTCCCTTATAAAAGGGCACCTCCTCCCCCTCCTCCTCACACCAAATTGAGCACTCAAGCTCGGCCAAACCCTGCCATTTTCTCCTCTCCACTTCCCTAGAATAATCCTAGAGGTCCTGGTCTTCTCCAAAGACCAATCTTAGTTCCTTAAGTGGAGGATTCAAAGAGGCGTTCCAAAGAAGAGGTAATATCCATTACCGATCTTTTCAATTTCTTTCTTCTTCAACTTCTTCTTCTTTAGTTGTTTCATGATAAAGTAATAACATCAGTATTACTTACATACTGATATGTTATTATAAATATGAAACAACCCTAATTCACCTTCTATCCATCCTACGGAAAAATGAAATCACCACGCGTGCGTACGTACGGAATACCGTCTCCACGCCGTGGTGTAATCTATTTTCCACCATCACCTTACAAGGATGGTTATAATGGTGTAATGAGTAACTACATATGATTATTATGAAGTAATATTGATACCGAAATAATATATATATACTCTAATACAATTCCACGATCATAGGAATGATATCATCACTCGTGCGTACGTACGGAATACCGTCTCCACGATGTGATGCGACTCGTTCTACATGATCTTCATTTCATAATGATTATATAAATGAATTGAATGAATGAATATGGTATATAATACACTAATACCATTATGGAAATGAATTATCTATAACCTAAAGATAAGAATAAGAATTTATTCGACAAAACACGCATAAGAACAAAAAGTTATAAAGACCCGAGTAACAAGTAACAATGAAATATTACTAACAAGAAGCTAATAATATGACCATATATGATATCATATAAATATGTATGATTCTGGAATAAGTCAATAACATTATTTAAACCATTATACAGGAGCTTCGGACACGTACAAAGCTAATCGGACCTAAGGTAAGGGAAATATCACAATCTCATTTTTATCCGAGATTGTTTATTCGTAAGTATTTACTGGGGTGTATTTTATCATCCACATCCATGTTCCCTCAATATGAAATATTGTTTCCATCCACTTGCAATAGTTTAAATCCAATTTTACCCTTAGGTGAGTTTTTAGTAAAGAATATGAAAGGAATCTTTTGTCGTTTTTCCGTACGAGGTACTTTTTGACTTTTCCGACAAAAGTACGAAGAATGTTTTTTTAATTTATACGGCATGAATGGATTTTTAAAACATTGTTTCCAAGAAGCTTCCTTTACAAGTTTTCAAGTTTATTTTTAATCAACTTCTTTTATTTTAAAGTTGTATGACATGTTATGAAAGGAAAAATGTTTTTGAAGAAGAAAGGATATTTTCCTCAAGAATGGAGTTCAAGTGATTTTCAAAATTATTTTCCATATAAGATAATAAAGGGTTCTGTTTTTATCCCTATTATTACATTGATTTGATCATGTTGTGATGGAATTATTTTTATGAATTCCTTTATCTTATATGAATTGATTTATGATGTCATGATGTTTCAAGAATCCCATTTTTGTTACATGTGTTATGCGATGATGTATGTTTTATGATTATGTGGCACACATAAGAAAGGATTCATTATAAGATGGGTGGGACCTATATCTCCCTCCAATGCATTGGGTAAAGATTTTATATCTCATGAGATAGACATGGCTGGAACGGAAGGTTATTTCGGTTCAGTGATACAGGACTGAAACGAGGAGTGAACTCGGTTCAGAAAGGGACTTTGTCCACTAAGATAGTCTTGGCGATGAGTCATGACTAACAAGAAATGATTTTCCATGATTATGTGTGCATGACACAAAGTTTCAAGTTTTATGTTATGATTATGGGGATCTCATTTTCACTTCTATGATTTGTTCCATGTTAAGATATTATGATCTCTTTTGCAGGTTATGATTTTCAAAAAGATATGATATGATTTTTATTTCCTTTATTTGCCCTTGCTGAGCATTTGAGCTCACCCTTTTATGTTTTCTTTTCCCCAGGTCAGGAAGATGGATATTAAGTAGAATATGCTAAAAGGGACCCTAGATATGATGAAATAAATGGGAGACACTGTAGAAGATTTATGAACCAGTTGTTTATGTTTCCCAGTTTCTAAAGACACTATACCTATACGGTCCTTTGTGGTTTTGTCATATGTTGTAATAAGTGTGCTTCAATTTTGAAGTATTAACAATGTATGTAAAGTATGGGTCGTTATAGTTGGTATCAGAGGAAAGGTATAGTCAACCTTTGGAAACTAGGATGTGAAAGCCTTAGTAAGAACCCTAAGGATAAGTCTAAGCATAGTACACAATCTTAGTGTTTTAGAAATGGCCTTGAATAACCTAGGATAAGACCATAAGCATGAAAATTTTATTCTTGAATTATGTGGTTTCCTATTATAATTAGTGTTTCTCACACTATTCTTCTTGGTTTTAGTCAATGGCTGGAACCCGAAGGAACCGTGTTAATGCGAAATGCGATGGGAAATGCAATGATTGTCCCCCTGAGAAACCAAACGATATGGGAGCTGGAATGCAAAATCTTGTAGCCATGCTCACACAACTTTCTCAAGCTATGAATCATGCAGGATTTCCAAACGAGCAAAGGAGGGAGCAACATTCTGTTGAATCCTTCATGAGGCAGCGTCCACCTTCTTTCAGCGGGTCTACTGATCCATTAGTTGCTGAACAATGGATTAGTACTACTGAAAAGATATTTTCAGTTCTTCAATGTTCTGAACATGATAAAGTCATCCTAGCAGTGTATCGTTTTGGAAGGAGATGCTGATCAATGGTGGAATCTTGTTAAGAATACGAGGCAAAGGGATGAAATTGAGTCTATAGAATGGGACGAGTTCAAGAACTTATTTTTCAATAAGTACTTCCCTCGTATTCTCCGAACAAAGATGGAGAAATAGTTTCTTGAACTGAAGCAAAGGGATGATGAATCTGTTGGTACCTATGAAGCAAATTTTACAAGACTGGCAAGGTACGCTTCTGGTATTATTATCCAACCTGAGAGTAAGATCGATCGATTCTTTAGTGGCTTAAAACCAAGTCTTCGAAGGGCGTTAGCCATAAGGGACTTCAATAGCTACGAGGAAATCGTTCGATGTGCTCTCAAAGTCGAGATGGAGATTGGAGTAACCCATCAGTCACATGGGTTTGATAAGAAGAGGAAGATGGAATTCAAAGGAAACTCTAAAGAACACACTGAAAAGAAGATGAACTTTCCATTATGCTCAAAGTGTGGAAAGAAACATGGTGGGAGTTGTCTTAAAGGGACAAGTAAATGTTTTAAATGTGGAAAGGAAGGTCATCGGGCATTTGAATGCCGTGATAATGGGAAGAAGATGTCTAATGACGCAAACAAAGGAAGGGATACACAGAATGAACCAACAACACTTCAATGTTTCAAGTGCAAGGAGATGGGGCATTATGCCAATCAATGCCCAAATCCAAGGGTTGATGATGATGGTCGACGTCAACAAACTCTTAAAGCTAAAGACAAAGGAAAGTCACATGCAATTTCTATCAGCGATGTGGAGTACGATAACGATGTGGTGAAAGGTACACTTACCATCCACTCTAAAGTAGCAAATGTTTTATTTGATTCTGGATCCACCCACTCTTTTATTTCTGAAGACTTTTCTAAGGGTATCACCGTACTACCTCAACAATTAGATGTTGAGTTAGCTGTGACAACACCTAATGGCACATCAATCGCATCAAAAGTTTATAATACTTCTCCGATCGAAGTTTGTGGGAAAGTGCTTCCTGAAAATCTTGTGATCCTTCCTTTAGTGGAATTTGATGTGATTCTTGGCATGGATTGGCTTTCTCTACATGGAGCTCATATCAATTGCCAAAGAAGGGAAGTCACATTTCATACTCCAGATCAATCTACGATCCTATACCAATGCAAGGATGAACATAACCTTCCAGTGGAAATTTCTTCCATCTTATGGGTATTGATCCCACTAAATGAAGGTTATTTATCTCAAATGGTTGGTGAGAAACTCACGATTAAGAATATTCCCATTGTAAGGGAGTTTGATGATGTCTTTCCGGAGGAATTACCGGGTCTTCCACCAAATCGTGAAGTTGAGTTTTCAATAGAACTCGTACCGGGTGCTTTGCCTATTTCAAAGACACCTTATAGAATGGCCCCAATTGAGTTGCAGGAATTGAAGAAGCAACTACAAGAGAATCTTGATAAGGGATTCATACGCCCTAGTGCGTCACCTTGGGGAGCACCTGTTCTATTTGTTAAGAAGAAAGATGGATCAATGAGACTCTGCATTGATTATCGAGAACTTAACAAGATCACTATCAAGAACAAGTATCCTCTCCCACGCATTGATGACTTATTTGACCAACTACGCGGAGCTCAATACTTTTCCAAGATTGATCTTCGTTCAGGGTATCATCAATTAAGGGTCAAAAGGGAGGATATACCAAAGACGGCTTTCCGTACAAGGTATGGACACTATGAATTTATAGTGATGCCATTTGGTCTTACTAATGCCCCTGCTATCTTCATGGATCTAATGAATAGAGTCTTTAGAGACTATCTTGATCAATTTGTGGTAGTCTTTATAGACGATATTCTTGTCTATTCAAAGAGAAACGAAGAACATGAAGATCACTTGAGAATTATATTGAAGACCCTGAGAAAGGAGAAGCTTTATGCCAAATTTACCAAGTGTGAATTTTGGCTTCAAAAAGTTGCATTTTTGGGTCACATAATCTCAAAAGAGGGGATATCTGTGGATCCAGCAAAAACAGAGGTTATCGAAAGATGGTCGAGACCAACAACAGTAACTGAGATCCGAAGTTTTCTTGGTTTGGCTGGATATTATCGACGTTTTGTAAAAGATTTTTCATGATTATCTAATCCACTCACCAAGTTGACTCGGAAAGGAGTTAAGTTTGTCTGGACAGAGGAATGTGAAGAGAATTTCAAGGAGTTGAAAAGAAGGTTATCCAGTGCACCTGTGCTCACACTGCCTTGTAGTGGAGAAAGGTTTGTGATCTACAGTGATGCATCCAAGAAGGGATTGGGGTGTGTTCTTATGCAAAATGATATGGTGATAGCTTATGCCTCACGACAGTTGAAAATCCATGAACAAAATTACCCAACACATGATTTGGAGTTGGCTGCGGTAATCTTTGCATTAAAGATTTGGAGGCATTACCTTTATGGTGAAAGGTGTGATATTTATACTGATCATAAAAGTTTAAAGTATATTTTCACACAAAAGGAGTTGAATATGCGTCAAAGAAGATGGTTGGAGCTGATTAAGGATTATGACTGCTCAATCCATTACCACCCTGGGAAAGCAAACAAGGTGGCAGATGCATTAAGTCGACAAGACCATGCTAGTTTATCCATGATGAGGATCACAAAAGATCCAATATTTATGGATTTACAAAGGATGGATCTTGGAATTATAATGGAAGGGGAAAAATATTATCTTTCTCAAATGAATGTTCAACCATCTATACATGTGAAGATTAAAGAGGCACAGAAAGAAGATGTCGAGTTACAAAAGAAGGTGAGAAATGTTCCTGAATTCAACCTTGATTGTGATGGGATAATAAAGTTCAGGAATCGGGTTTGCGTTCCTCCCATCCCCGAATTAAAGAAAGAGCTGCTGGATGAGGCTCATAGTTCTTCATTCTCTATTCATCCTGGAAGCACGAAGATGTATAGGGACCTGAAAGAGTACTTCTGGTGGGATGGCATGAAAAGAGATGTTGCTGAATATGTCTCTCGATGCTTGGTTTGTCAAAAAGTTAAAGCTGAGAGACAGAAGTCTAAGGGGATGTTACAACCATTACCCATATCCGAATGGAAATGGGAAAATATCACTATGGACTTTGTCACAGGACTTCCTAAAACATCCAAAGGCAATAATGCTATCTGGGTCATAGTTGATCGTCTCACAAAGTCTGCACACTTCATTCCTATTAGAGAGGATTTCTCTCTAGATCAGCTTGCCAGGATATATGTAAAGGAAGTGGTAAGATTGCATGGAGTACCACTTTCTATTATATCTGATCGGGATCCGAGATTTACCTCGAAGTTCTGGCGAAGTCTTCAGCATACTCTGGATACAGAGTTGAGTTTCAGCACTGCTTATCATCCCCAGACAGACGGTCAGTCTGAGAGAACAATTCAAACCCTAGAAGATATGTTGAGAGCTTGCTCTATGGATTTCAAAGGAGGTTGGGATAAACACCTACCTTTGGTAGAATTTTCTTATAATAATAGCTTTCACTCCAGTATTCAGATGGCTCCTTATGAAGCTCTCTATGGAAAGAAATGCAGGACTCCAACTTGCTGGGATGAAGTTGGGGAAAGAAAGCTATTAGGACCTGATCTCGTTGATGAAATGACAGAAAAGGTCAGATCTATTCAACAACACATAAGAGCAGCTCAAAGTCGACAGAAAAGCTATGCCGACAACCGAAGAAAAGACCTAGAGTTTGAAGTGGGTGATAAAGTGTTCTTACGAATATCTCCCTGGAAGAGGGTTATGATATTTAGAAAGAAGGGGAAGTTGAGCCCTAGATATATCGGTCCTTTCGAAATACTGGATCGTGTTGGGAAGGTAGCTTACCGATTGGCGCTTCCACCGAATCTCTCTCAAGTTCACGATGTGTTCCATGTATCTCTCCTGAGAAAGTACATACCAGATCCTTCACATGTACTAAGCTCAGAAGTTGTACCGCTGGAGCAAGATCTTTCTTATGAAGAACAACCGATAGAGATTCTGGATCGTAGCGAAAAAGTCCTACGAAACAAGACCACTCGCTTGGTGAAAGTTTTATGGAGGAACCACCAACTTGAAGAAGCTACATGGGAGCTTGAGGATATGATGAGGGAGAAGTATCCTCATCTGTTTGTTACAAAGTGACGAATTTCGAGGGCGAAATTCTTTTTAAGGGGGGTAGAATGTAACACCCGAGACTTTTATGTTATATAAATCATCAAAGGAATATTTTTCTAAACAACACTTGCTTGGCTTTCCTTACACGCAATCGCGACCTTCCTCGATAGCTTGCGTCGTACGCAATACCGAGTTTCACTAAACAACAATATGCTATTAAAACTAGCCGTTATGAATAGTAATAACCACTTTTTAAAATTTTATAAATTTTATTTTTCAAAATGGACTTCATTTTTGGACTCAGAATATCGAAATTAGCCTAGGGTGAAATTTTGGTATTTTTCTGAAAACTTTCAATTTTTGATGAATAGTGAAACCACTAAGTGGTAGGTTAAAAACTGAATTTTGCATAAAACATAATTTTACCGCTTCTGTGAATGGAATTTCGAAAATCCGAGAGACACGGTTAATATGAAGGACTAAAATGTGGTTCAATGAGATGAAAATAATTTTTTGGTGAATAGTAACTTTTTACTTTTTTTTACCGCGGTTAATAGTAAATAGGGTAACTAAGGGTAAATATGATATTACTATTACCCTAACACATGTCCTAATTCTATTGGACAAGTGTAATTCGACCAAAAACAAACTTAGGAATAAATTATGACCATTTAGGCCCACTTGGATTAGATTAGGACATTTATTATTAATTTATTTAAAGAAGGGTTAAAATAGTTAAAATCAACGTTTAATAAGTAAATCATTTTTAATATGGGGTTATACATAAGATAAATTCGATTGTAAATATTCTTTAGAAATCTAAAACGATTTCCTACATGATGGTATTTTATTTGTAATTTTTAGACATCAAATAATTTAATTTATTTATGACACAAAGATGATGCAGTAATTATCTTATTAATGAAATATTGACATAATTGATGTTATAAACACCAAAATAAATGTAATTTGAGACTTTTTATGAATTCCACTAATTTTCTAGGTTACTATGATATATTAGTGTTGATTTAATCAACTTGATTCGAACATATAATTCTGTTATGACTTTCACAAAAATCATATATCAAATAGTGTCAAAATTGACACAAAATAGTTTTTAAATCAAATATTATATTATTAATTGTTATTTTATTCCTAAAAATCTAAGGTTCGGCCAAATTACTTAGATAATGATATATATATTAATAATAAACAATTTGGGGTTCGTTTGGCATGTTATCGTAAGTTTATTAACCATATAGTGAAAGAAAACAAAAAGACACGGTAAAAGTTAAAATAATTAACTTAGAGTTAAATCTAATTGATAAGGTTAAAATAATACCCTAAACTTGTCTAAATCCTATTGGTTGATAGGATTTCGACCCTTCCCCACTTTATCTTCGAAATAAGACCCTTTGGAACCATTATAAACCGATTTTGACTTTAATATAAAATAATATTTTGAGATATTCCTAAGGTTCCCCTCTCCTCCCTTATAAAAGGGCACCTCCTCCCCCTCCTCCTCACACCAAATTGAGCACTCAAGCTCGGCCAACCCCTGCCATTTTCTCCTCTCCACTTCCCTAGATTAATCCTAGAGGTCCTGGTATTCTCCAAAGACCAATCTTAGTTCCTTAAGTGGAGGATTCAAAGAGGCGTTCCAAAGAAGAGGTAATATCCATTACCGATCTTTTCAATTTCTTTCTTCTTCAACTTCTTCTTCTTTAGTTGTTTCATGATAAAGTAATAACATCAGTATTAATTACATACTGATATGTTATTATAAATATGAAACAACCCTAATTCACCTTCTATCCATCATACGGAAAAATGAAATCACCACGCGTGCGTACGTACGGAATACCGTCTCCACGCCGTGGTGTAATCTATTTTCCACCATCACCTTACAAGGATGGTTATAATGGTGTAATGAGTAACTACATATGATTATTATGAAGTAATATTGATACTGAAATAATATATATATACTCTAATACAATCCCACGATCATAGGAATGATATCATCACTCGTGCGTACGTACGGAATACCGTCTCCACGATGTGATGCGACTCGTTCTACATGATCTTCATTTCATAATGATTATATAAATGAATTGAATGAATGAATATGGTATATAATACACTAATACCATTCTGGAAATGAATTATCTATAACCTAAAGATAAGAATAAGAATTTATTCGACAAAACACGCATAAGAACAAAAAGTTATAAAGACCCGAGTAACAAGTAACAATGAAATATTACTAACAAGAAGCTAATAATATGACCATATATGATATCATATAAATATGTATGGTTTTGGAATAAGTCAATAACATTATTTAAACCATTATACAGGAGCTTCGGACACGTACAAAGCTAATCGGACCTAAGGTAAGGGAAATATCACAATCTCATTTTTATCCGAGATTGTTTATTCGTAAGTATTTACTGGGGTGTATTTTATCATCCACATCCATGTTCCCTCAATATGAAATATTGTTTCCATCCACTTGCAATAGTTTAAATCCAATTTTACCCTTAGGTGAGTTTTTAGTAAAGAATATGAAAGGAATCTTTTGTCGTTTTTCCGTACGAGGTACTTTTTGACTTTTCCGACAAAAGTACGAAGAATGTTTTTTTTAATTTATACGGCATGAATGGATTTTTAAAACATTGTTTCCAAGAAGCTTCCTTTACAAGTTTTCAAGTTTATTTTTAATCAACTTCTTTTATTTTAAAGTTGTATGACATGTTATGAAAGGAAAAATGTTTTTGAAGAAGAAAGGATATTTTCCTCAAGAATGGAGTTCAAGTGATTTTCAAAATTATTTTCCATATAAGATAATAAAGGGTTCTGTTTTTATCCCTATTATTAAATTGATTTGATCATGTTGTGATGGAATTATTTTTATGAATTCCTTTATCTTATATGAATTGATTTATGATGTCATTATGTTTCAAGAATCCCATTTTTGTTACATGTGTTATGCGATGATGTATGTTTTATGATTATGTGGCACACATAAGAAAGGATTCATTATAAGATGGGTGGGACCTATATCTCCCTCCAATTCATTGGGTAAAGATTTTATATCTCATGAGATAGACATGGCTGGAACGGAAGGTTATTTCGGTTCAGTGATACAGGACTGAAACGAGGAGTGAACTCAGTTCAGAAAGGGACTTTGTCCACTAAGATAGTCTTGGCGATGAGTCATGACTAACAAGAAATGATTTTCCATGATTATGTGTGCATGCCACAAAGTTTCAAGTTTTATGTTATGATTATGGGGATCTCATTTTCACTTCTATGATTTGTTCCATGTTAAGATATTATGATCTCTTTTGCAGGTTATGATTTTCAAAAAGATATGATATGATTTTTATTTCCTTTATTTGCCCTTGCTGAGCATTTGAGCTCACCCTTTTATGTTTTCTTTTCCCCAGGTCAGGAAGATGGATATTAAGTAGAATATGCCAAAAGGGACCCTAGATATGATGAAATAAATGGGAGACACTGTAGAAGATTTATGAACCAGTTGTTTATGTTTCCCAGTTTCTAAAGACACTATACCTATACGGTCCTTTGTGGTTTTGTCATATGTTGTAATAAGTGTGCTTCAATTTTGAAGTATTAACAATGTATGTAAAGTATGGGTCGTTATACCCACCACCATCTAAACTACAAGGTCTTTGATCGTTTCCAAGGAAGGGTATGTAAAAATACTCAAGAGGTTCAAGCCCCCCAGCCCTGGAACCCCAGGTCCTCCATCACGTCAGTTCACCGATGCACCATCCTGAAATATGTGGACTTTGATCCTTGCCAAGGTAGGGTACATAGGAAGCCTCCACGAGGTCCAAGCCCACCACCCATTGGACCGCTGGTCCTTCTTCATGTCAGTGCACCAAGACCCCATAATATGAACTATGTGGTATTTGATCCTTGCCAAGGAAACATATGTAGGAAGCCTTCCTGAGGTTTAAGCCCACATCCTCGGTCATTCCAACCTCATTCACGTCGGTTTACCAATACCTTGGGCCACCTCATAGCGTAATCCCCAAATTCCCCCCATTAACAACGATCTCTTTCATCCTTTCCTTGGAATGGTATGTAGGAGGTCTCCCTCAGGTTCATGCCCAAAATTCGGTTGCTCCGAACATCTTCACATCAGTTCGCCCCCATCCCGCATGAAGTTAAATTATGGACCACAATTAGCAGCAAGCCATTGTTTCCCCAGTCCGCGGTAAGCCGTTGCACACAAATCCCTCCCCATGAACTATGAGGTAATCGATCCATAATAAGGAAAGGTATGTGGGGATCCTCCACAAGGTTCAATATCACCACCCATTGTTCACTCTGACCCCATTCAATTTAGTTCACCAATACTTAGGGCCGCCTTGATTGTAAGCCCCAAACACACCCTGAACTACATTGTCCTTGATCTTTGCCAGGGCAGGATACGTAGGAAGCCTCCTTGAGGATAACTGCCACCATCCACCGGTCATCTCAACCATCTTCACGTCGGTTCTCCCCCATCTGGAGGTAAGCCATTAGAAACATCAATCGGCGGCAATTCCTCGTTAGATGATCTATGTGAAATTTGATTCCTTTCCCCAGGGATACATAGGAATCCTTTTCAGGGCCCAAACCAAAATCCATCATCATCCTCATGACGGTTCCATCCCATTCCCCCTTCCACTTCATTCATCCACCCATCATCCATCCTGATTTTTTTCCGGGCCACCAAATCATGATGAAATCATGCCATCCCATTCCCATAAATATTGACTAGGAAGTCAACCATACGTTGGCCCCAATATCGGTGTTCCCTCCAGGGGTTGTACCCATCTGATCCGCTCTAGTTAGTTTTCTGATCAGTCTGATCTGTCTCCACTGTACGTTAAATTTGAGACAAAACCTGTTTTAAACATGGGAAGCTAAGGAAAACCTCATATTCATGCCCATGGAATATGACTCCCCGCGTTAGATGTGGGATGACTTGGGATTATTCTCCCTAGAAAAGACCTATAATAAGGGAAATAAGATAGACGCTCGTGTGTCCCAGTGCCTAGACATGCCAGTGATGCCCAACATGACTACTCCTTTGACTGAAGGTGGATTCCTTGACCAAAACCCTTGGAATGTCCTAACATAATTAGTGTAATTAACTAGTATCCATGAAGATATGGCACTAGGAAGAGTTTCATAAACAACGTCTTAAGTCTATAAGGGAGACCCAGACTAGGTGAAGAGTTTTGAGGAGGAATCCATGGAAGGAAAAACCGACATCCCATCATCTCGTTTTGATCATGGAGCAAACGTCCCTGAAAAATTGATGGATGTCTCCCACCTTTGGAATGGGGGAATGCTGGGAAACAGCTACACATCCTCTAAAGACGGATGTGTATGACCTAAAACAGCTTCAGAAACATAAATGGTGAACCTGACGTGAAATTATTCTCCAAAAATATGGATATTAGCCATGCTAGAGGCATCAATAGATTGAAGTGTCACCGGATCCAGTTATTCAGCACTGGGTCCCACCAAGAAAATAGCAGGCCCAGCGTGAAACTCACCAGAAGTTGGGGTATTAGAACATTGTATATCCCAAACTACGATATTGTTAGCATGGATCCCTCTTACTGACCATGGAAGATGGGATGGTGTTGGGGAATTGGTCATCAATTCCTTTTGTTTTCAGCACCGACGAGTTAATCTCTATACTCTCCGGAATAAATGTGATGCTCTAGGGACGCGATCACCACCTTCCCATCAACACAGGGGAAGGGGCTGTGCCAACATGTTGTTTCACATAGCTTCACCTCTCTCCCGACGGCCATTATATATATGACCATGTGGAGCCCACTCCCCCTCTCCTCGTTTGAGATCATTCAACGGAGGGTAATAAATGACCTCGTGCACCATTATGAGGAGGAGGGAATAATCCCAACCTCAGATATGGCCTTCCTGAATCTTGAGACGTCTGCACCTTATTGCCAACGTCTCCCCCGAGGGCCGCGCATGGATCTGCTACTCCCCATGTCGACATATAATCGTTTTGGGAGTGATGTTATTAATATTTTCATGACTTATTATATTCCCCCTTTACTTATTTTATATGAAATGTGCATAACTTGTGTGAAATATTAATGTTTTAATATTAAGTATAATATTTGAGCATTTTTAGAAGTAGTCCAATTGAGTCAGTTTAATGTTTTAATTATAACTGTCACTATACTAATCCAAATTGTGTGGTTCTTGTTTTTTAGGATTCTCCTTTCAATATAAAACATTTCATTATAAGGAACAATGATCCAATTCTGCCATTTGAGGGGTCATATGGTCCTCACAATCAAGACCAAAGAATCTGTGAACAAACTGGACCAGGCTTGATGATTGATTTACTGGGCTCAATACAAAAGTCCAAAAACCATAACTCTCCACCATTGTTCGGGGGACACTACATGTCATCTTGGATAAAAATTTCATGGCCCAAATCCAAGTACAAGGGGCCAAAATGAAGCTTTGAAGTCCAGCCCACCATTCTGTCCGAGAATTAAAATCAGTATACTATTCATGATATATCTCATGATGTTAGCATCCAATCGAGCTGAGATTTTTCAGTGGGAAATAGGATATATAGGAGGCCGACTTTGTTGAATAAGTCATTCGGATTTGAAGGAATATTCATGTTGAAAAATCCATTCACATTTTGGCCATCGAAAAAGCATGGATAGAAATGGACCGTTTACCTTTGTTTAATAAAACCGCTATAACTTTGGATCCACTTGTCAAAATGCCTCCATATTTTGACAGTAGTCAGAAAACGTTATTATCTACAACTTTGAAGAAGGAAATATTGGGATCTTAGGCTTTCTGAATAGCCAAACTGGCGATGAAAGTGGAGGGACAGATTAGGAATGCAAACAGTCCACTCCTTGGCCTATAAATACTCTCCCCTTCTCTCCTTGAGAGGGGTTGGAATTTCAGAAGAGAGGAGATCATATTGGAACGACCAAAGCTTTTCCAAAGGCTTGGTAGGACCTTCCATACTCATGTTTTCACTTGAGAGACCTTTCATCCTCTCTTTGTTTTCACTTACTTTTGTGTTTTTCATTTTTGTAATTTTGTAAGTCCTTTCTTTTGTAATTCTGTTTTAATGCAAGTTTTTCTTCAATATCCCTTATTATCCTCCACCTTCTGTATTTTAATATTAATGTTATTAAAATAGTTTAAATTCATTTGAATCCCCTTCCCTTCTTTTGCTTCCTCATTCAATCGAAAATCTGTTTTTAATTATCATCAGTGTTCGTGTGTGTGTGTTCAACATACCACTCTTTTCTAATCCCTTTCTTTTTATTCTATTATTAATTTATCATCATAAGTATTATAACAAGAATATTAAACACCCAAATTTCTGAGTAAATATCTCATTGGGGTGAGTCAAAATGTAGGGATGTTAAGTGATTGAGAGTATTTTCTCGATGAGTATGCATTAATTTAACATTGTGTATGTTGGACTAAATATGTCATGGATTAATGACATATTTTGTTTAGCATGTGGTTTCCATGGATTATTGGAACCATAAATACACTACCATAAACAAGTACTGATTGATTTTAGAATCCTAGTTAAGTTAAGGCTTGGATTAAAGCTTTAACACTTAGGAATTCTAATCGACGTCAACTTGTGAAGTGGGTGTTAATTTAAATGCAATATAAAGCAAAGCTCAACGATATCACAAGCTTAACTCCATAATAATGAACTCACCCCAATATTTATCAATTTGTTAAATCAATTATAGTCAATCAATCATTTCAATTAAGCTCTGCAACAAACCCCACTAATCAAAATACAATCAACTAAAAATAAACAACTACTACAAAGTATCATCGCCGAGGATTTGACCCGAGTGCTGCTATACACATTAGCAGAGCACCAGAACATTGACCGGTCGATAGGCGACAATCGGCCGTGCGTTTCAAATGGCGGCGTTTCTAGGGTTGGTGCTTTAAGTAGTCATTAGTTTCTGGTTATTGTAAAAAAACCAAAAAAAATCAAAATTTTTGAAAAAAATTGAAAAAAAACACAAAGAAAAACCCGTCTTCCTCTTAAAAATCATAAACTGAAAAAATACAAAGGAAAACCCGTCTTCCTCATCCTTTCTAAATATCTCTGAATGCCCCGCAGCCTCCCAAACAATCCCTCGGATTTGTTTGACCCTGAAATTGATAGAACTCTTCGTCAACTTAGGAGGACCATTAGGGATAACTAAATCACCCAAGAACCAATCATTGCCCTACCAATTGAATTAGATATGGCCAATCATAGGGAACAAACATTGAAAGAACTTGCTGCCCCTGATATGAATTACCAACCTCTTGGTATTAAATATCCAAACATTGAAGCTGACTTCGAACTCAAATCGGGTTTGATTCATCTTCTCCCTCATTTTCACGGGATAGCCGGTGAGGATCCACATATTCACCTTAAAGAGTTACAAGTAGTATGCTCTACCATGAAGCCTAAAGGGGTTTCTGTAGAACAAATCAAGCTTAGAGCTTTCCCCTTTTCCCTAGATTATTCTTCCAAGTCTTGTCTCTACTACCTCCCACCTGGTTCCATAAACTCATGGGTTCACATGAAGAGACTTTTCCTTGAGAAGTTCTTTCCCGCTTCCCGAATAGCTTCTATCCGAAAGGAAATAAGCGGCATCCGTAAATTCCCTAATGAATCACTCCATGTGTTTTGGGAGAGGTTCAAAAAGATTGTGGAAACTTGTCCACACCATCAAATCCATGACCAACTCCTGATCCAATAATTCTATGAGGGGTTATTGGCTATGGAGCGAACTCTCATTGATGCCGCAAGTGGCGGTGATCTTGTTGGCAAAACTCCTGCAGCTGCACGAGAACTCATAAGCAACATGGCTGCAAACACGCAGCAATTCCATACGCGAGCACATGCTCAAGTGAGATAAGCCCAAGAGAATCAATCCATAGAGCCCAACAAGATGACTGAGTGGATGAGTGAACTTATAGGTCTTGTGCGTCAACTAGCGGTGGCTAACAAAGCCCCAACCTCATCTTATCCACAGTCACTATTCCCTAGACCTATCAAGAATTGTGGAATCTGCAACTCTCCATCTCATCCGACTGACACATGTACACAAATTCAAGATGATCCATCTGATTCATCTAGTCCAATTGAGCTAAATACGGCATATGCTCAGCAAAACTTCAACCCTCAGCAATCATGTCAGTTTGTTAGAATCTTCAACCAACCCCACTCTGAGCCCTTCTCTTATCCCTTTAACCCACCTCTGAGGTATAATAATCCCATTTCTCATCCTCCTCAGTTCCCTCATCAAAATCCAAACCAGTTCCAATATGGTCAAAGTGGTGGTAACATCCATCAACCCTATCCTTTTATTCCTCAACCCCAAAGGAACAATCCTCCTCCTGGATTCCACTATCCTAACGAGCCTTCCCAATTCCCCACCCAATACAATCACTTTCCCAAGAACCAAAATCAAGGCCAACCCAATTTGGGACAAGCCTCTTCTTCTAAACAACTATGGGAAAGTGCTGTAGAGGATCTTGCTTCCTTCACCCGTTCTAGCCTCAAGAACATTGAATCCCAAATAGGTCAACTTGCATCCCACCTTAGCCAGCAACAACCATCCAATTCATCCCAACTCCCAACTCAACCATTACCCAACACTAAGGGTAATGTAACTGCAATTTCACTTAGATCTAGAAAGCAAATTTCTATGCCCCATGCTGATTGCTCTACCTCCCCTTTCGATGTTGATCTAGAAAATAAAAAGAACAAAAAGCTGGAAAAAGGAACTTGAATCCACTTCTTCACCTCCTTCCATTCCTCTAAGGAACCCAATTCCTTTTCCTCAAGCCATCTCCAAGCCTAAGAAGTCCTTTGAACCTGATCCTGAAATGCTTGACATGTTTAGACGTGTTGTAGTGAACATACCCCTCTTAGATTCCATCGAACAAATCCCTAAGTATGCCAGGTTTCTTAAGGAAGTGTGCACCCATAAGAGGAAACTTAGGAACATTGAAAATGTTTCAACCCAACAGTTCATTCCCATAAAGTGAAAAGATCCAGGGACCTTCACGGTTTTATGTCAAATAGGGAGTTCCAACTTTGTTGATGCACTCATAGACCTTGGAGCCTCAATAAATGTCATGCCCAAATCCATTTTCTCCAACCTTGGTCTAGGTCCCTTGCACCCAACGGGTGTTGTTATTCAATTAGCCAATCGAAGCACTGCCAGTCCTGAGGGGATAATTGAGGATGTTCTTGTTCGGGTCAATGATCTTATCTTCCCAGCTGATTTCTATGTCCCTGACAAGGAAGGTGAGACGACCTCTTCTCGATCTCCCCTAATTCTAGGAAGACCATTCCTCATGACTGCGAGAACCAAGATTGATGTCCATTCAGGCATCTTATCCATGGAATTCGGTGACCAACTGGTCAAGTTCAACATTTTCCAAGCCATGCGATACCCATCTGAGGATCACTCTGCATTCTCAATCCATGCTTTTGAGGACACTTCTAGGATTCAATCGAACCCCGATCCACCATGTTCTTCATGTTCTAATGATAAAGGATCTTGTGAAACTTGCACCATGATTAAAAAAGTCATAAATAGTGAAGTTGATGTGGACATTTCATTCATAGACTCCATCAATTTAGAGGAACTCGAAAAATCTCTTGAATCCCACATCAACTCTGATATCTACTGCTCCACCTTGGACAGTGTAGAGGAAAATGATCCAAACCCATCTGGAATCCCTTCTCCAACTCCTAACATGTCTAGATCTCAAATCAAGGCTGAAACTTATCTAAAACCACTTCCTTCACACCTCATGTATGCATTCCTTTTCCATGATCCCTCCTACCTTGTCATTATCTCTACTTCACTTTCTGAAACTGAGGAGTCCCAACTTGTTCAAGTGTTAGAGGAAAACAAAAATGCCTTAGGTTGGACCCTAGAGGATATTCTAGGAATCAACCCTTCCCTTTGAATGCATCACATCCATCTAGAGGAATCATCCAAACCAATTAGGCAACCTCAAAGAAGACTCAATCCACTCATACTTGAGGTAGTTAGGGAAGAGATTTCCAAGCTTCTTCAAGCTGGTATTATCTACCCAATTTCTGATAGTGAATGGGTTAGTCCAATTCAATTCATTCCTAAGAAGGGTGGGATAACAGTTGTCACAAATGAACATGGAGAAGTGGTCGCTACTTGAGTGAAAAACAAATGGCGTGTGTGCATCGATTATCGCAAATTGAATGCTGAAACACGAAAAGATCACTACCCACTTCCTTTACTTGACCAAATGCTTGAGATTTTGGCTGGAAAGTCACAATACTGCTTTCTTGATGGTTACACCAGCTACTTCCAAATTCCAATCGCACCTCAAGACCAAGAAAAGACCACATTCACTTGCTCGTTTGGAACCAATGCCTATAGGAGAATGCCTTTTGGCCTTTTTAATGCTCCTGCAACATTCCAGCGGTGTATGATGAGTATCTTTTCTGAATTCATAGAGAATTGCATGGAGGTATTCATGGATGACTTTACCATTTATGGCGAGTCATTTGAATCTTTCTTACATTCACTCTCTTTGGTCCTTCAAAAGTGTGTCAAGTGCAACCTTGTACTGAATTTTGAAAAATGTCACTTCATGGTTTCAAATGGGATTGTTCTAGGGCACAGAATTTCTCAAGAGGGTATCCATGTTGATCCAGCCAAAATTGAGATGATCCAATCACTTCCTAAACCCAAATCAGTTTGAAACATTCGGTCCTCCCTTGGTCATGCCGGTTTCTATCGGCGATTCATTCAGAACTTCAGCAATATTTCCCTCCCACTCACTCGTTTACTTCAAAATGATGTCACATTCAATTTTGATGAGGATTGCAAGAGATCCTTCATTGAACTCAAATATTCTCTCACATCTGCTCCAATAATCCAACCCCCAGATTGGTTTTTACCATTTGAATTGATGTGTGATGCTTTTGATAGGGCCATTGGGGATGTTCTTGGTCAAATAAGAGAAAACATTCCTCATGTCATCTTTTATGCCTCAAAAACATTGGATGAAACTCAATCACACTACACTGTGACTGAAAAAGAACATTTAGATGTGGTTTTTTCCTTGGATAAATTTTGGCCCTATCTCTTAGGTGCCAAAACCATCATCTTCACAGACCACTCAGTATTAAAGTTCTTACTTAAGAAAAGTGATTCCAAAACAAGGCTAATAAGATGGGTTTTAATGCTCCAAGAGTTTGACCTTGTGATAAAAGATAAACCTGGAAAAGAAAACCCTGTGGCTGAACACCTGAGTAGAATTTCTAATTCTTCTCATTCTGAAATAATTGGTCCTGCATTTCCAACTGAACACCTCTCATCTCTCACTCCAAAGTTACCATGGTATGCCCCAATTGTCAATTACTTGGTTTTTGGTGTTTTCCCTGAATATTTTTCAAAAGAACAAAAAGAAAAGACGAAAAGTGATTCAAAGAATTATTTTTGGGAAGATAATAAACTTTGGAAAACTGGGGATGACATGGTAATTAGGAGATGTGTTGATGAAACTGAACAATCCTCCATCTTGGAATTCTGCCACTCAATGACTAGAGGTGGCCACTTTGGACCACAATGGACTTCTCGAAAGGTCCTAGATTCTGGATTCTTTTGGCCTTCACTCTTCAAGGACTCACACGAGTTCTGTCAATCATGTTCCACTTTCCAAAAGTTTGGCACAATTTCCAAAATAAACGAAATGCCTCAAAAGCCATTAATCTTCTGTGAGCTTTTCGATGTTTGGGGCATCGATTTCATGGGACCTTTTCCCCCTTCCAATGGATTATCATATATTCTCCTTGCTGTTGACTATGTTTCTAGGTGGGTCGAGGCCAAGCCCACTAGGAAAGATGATGCTCAAACTGTGAGTGAGTTCCTCAAAACCCATATCTTCGATCGATTCAGAACACCACGTGCTTTGATAAGTGACTTAGGAACTCATTTCTGTAATAGAACCATGGAATCACTTTTGAAAAATAATGGGGTTGTACATAAAACATCCACTGCATATCACCCTCAAACAAATGGAATGGCTGAACTTTATAACAGAGAAGTGAAAAGAGTGCTTGAATGAATTGTTAATCCCATAAGTAAAGACTGCCCCGATAGACTTGGTGAAGCACTTTGGGCCTATCGAACAGCCTATAAGACACCCATTGGGATGTCTCCATTTAGGCTAGTTTTTGGTAAAGCCTATCATTTACCAGTTGAAATCCAACATAAGTCATTTTGGGCTGTCAAAACTTGTAATTTTGATTGTGAAAAATCTGGTGAAGAAAGATTGTTGCTGTTGACTGAATTGGAGGAGCTTCGACTCGATTCGTATGAGAACTCCATTCTCTACAAAGAAAAGGCAAGGTCACTCCATGAAAAGCACATTCTTCGAAAGGTATTTCATGATGGTGAAAAGGTAATTCTCTTCAATTCTCGATTTTGACTTCACCCAGGTAAGCTTAATTCTCGTTGGGAAGGTCCTTTTGTTATTACTAACGTTTACCCATTTGGTGCAGTGCAAGTACAAGACCCCTCTTCCAAAAGGACATTCACGGTTAACGAAAATCAGTTAAAGCATCACCATGAGAGGTCTCACAATCCAGGAACCACGTTGACTTCCATCGAAACCCCATCCACTTCAATTGAACCACCACTGGATGGAGACCCGCCAAATCTAAACCAGGGGGCACCTCTTTCCCTTTAACTCTCTCTCTATCTCTTCCTCTCTCTACCTCTTTCTTCTTCTTCCTCTCTCTTTCATTTTTTACCACTTTATTCATCAAACACTTTTTTTTATCTTTCTTGTGTGGGTGTGTATTTTTTAAAAAACCTTAAAAACTAAAAAAAAACCAAAAAACACAATTACTTAAAAAATTACAAAAAAATAGTCATGCTTACTCACCATCGAGTTTTGAAATTTTGTCCAACCATTTTGGGGAGTTAATAGACATATTTTGATCTCAATTTTTTTTATTTTCATCATGACTTTGGATAAAGAATTTTGTTTCAAAACCAACACATTTTGAATGCTCAATTTTTGATTTGGAAAATGCTTTTCCCCTACTGTGAGGAATAACATCAGCCTTCATACCAAGGTCATCTATGGCCATATTTTTCATTGTGTGTCTTCACCACTGATTGTGAGTCTTGATTTTGTGGACCGTAGAGTTGAATTTCCATCTTTTGTGTGCATTAATATGATAGAGGCATTTTCTAAGCCACATGAGAATCAGAATAGCCAAATAACCTCTCGTTATCCTTACATTGATCCTAATTTTGAAAGCCCATTTGAGCCTATGAAAACTTTTATTTTGATAGCCACATTACAAGCCTAATACCTTGTCCCACCCAACATCTTCATGGATTTTCATTGTACAATTTATTGAAATTTAAGTGTGGGGGGAGTGGACTTCATTTTTTGGCGTACTTTCATTGATTTCCATTGTGTCATCATATGCTTTAGGGAAAGCATCCATTCAAGTATGGGGGAGAGGTTGTAATTCTGTGAGCTTTTGGGTGTATATGTGTAATTTTCATTTGTACAAAAGTCATTGAAAAGTGTTCAAAAAAATGAAAAAAAAATTATATTAAAAAATATGAAAAAGGGAATGGGTTGTGTCTTGGGTGGGTCAAAAATCATTCATCATCAACCTTTGATCGTGTTATAACTACTAAAATTAGTTACATTAGAAGATCAAACATGAGTTGGGAGATGACTGTGAGACTTGTTTCAAGCACAACTTTCAAAAAAAAGAGCAAAAAAAGAAAAAAAAAGAACACTTGAATCATCTTGTATTGTATCATTATTGGAAGTCTTCCCTATTGTACATATTCCATCATATCACCCTATTCCATTTTCTATCTCCCTCACTTTTCATTCATCACACATTCATGCCCTTGTAAATATGTGTTTCTATTTCGTTTCAATTCAAATTTCAAAAAAAAATGCGCATTGATTTTTCCATGTTGGTGTTTTTAACCCCTCTTTTCCTTTGAAAATTATATACCTACCATCCCATAGCCACTGAAAAACCCCTTAAAAGACCTCTTGATTCTTGTACACATTATATTTTGGAATGGAAGCTGAGAGCTATTACAAACTCTTGATTTTCACTTTTTGTTGGTGAATGAGTGAACCTCCTAAAATACATTTTTATCATCTTGAGAGGAGTAAGTTTTGAGTGCTTACATTTTCCAATTCAAACCTTGAACATGAAAAAATGAATTGTTTCTGATGCATTATTTTTAACCAAATTTGTGATGAAATTCAATATGGATGAGTGAAATAGTCTAAACCTCCCCTGATTGGGGAAAACAAAATTTTAATATTTATTGGTGAGTGAAAATGATTTTGTCATGTTTTTATATTTGTTCCACATAAGGACACGCGCAAATCTATGTGTGGGGGAGTTGATGTTATTAATATTTTCATGACTTATTATATTCCCCCTTTACTTATTTTATATGAAATGTGCATAATTTGTGTGAAATATTAATGTTTTTATATTAAGTATAATATTTGAGCATTTTTAGAAGTAGTCAATTTGAGTCAGTTTAATGTTTTAATTATAACTATCACTATAATGACCCAAATAGTGTGGTTCTTGTTTTTTAGGATTATAACTTCAATATACAACATTTCATTAGAAGTAACCATGATCCAATTCTTCCATTTGAAGGGTCATACGGTCCTCACAATCAAGACCAAAGAATCTGTGAACAAACTGGACTAGCCTTGAAGATTGATTTTCTGGGCTCAATACAGAAGTCCAAAAACCTTAACTCTCCCCCATAATTCGGGGGACACTACATGTCATCTTGGATAAAAATTTCATGGCCCAAATCCAAGTACAAGGGGACCAAATTAAGCTTTGAAGTCCAGCCCACCATTCTGTCCGAGAATTAAAATCATTATACTATTCATGACATATCTCATGATGTAAGCATCAAATCGAGCTAAGATGTTGCAGTGGGAAAGAAGATATATAGGAAGCCGACTTTGTTGAATAAGTCATTCGAATTTGAAGGCATCTTCCTATACAAAAATCCATTCACATTTTGGCCATCGAAAAAGCATGAATAGAAATGGACAGTTTACCTTTGTTTAATAAAACCGCCATAACTTTGGCTCCACTTGTACAAATGCCTCCATATTTTGAAAGTAGTCGGAAAACTTTATTATATACAACTTTGAAGAAGGGGATATTCGGAGATTCTGCTGTCGAAATAGCCTAATTGGCGATGCAAGTGGAGGGACAGATTAGGAATGCAAACAGTCTACTCCTTGGGTTATAAATACTCTCCCCTTCTCTCCTTGAGAGGGGTTGGCATTTCAGAAGAGAGGAGATCATATTGGAATGACCAAAGCTTTTCCAAAGGCTTAGGAAGACCTTCCATACTCAATTTTTCACTTGAGAGACCTTTCCTCCTCTATTTGATTTCACTTACTTTTGTGTTTTTCATTTTTGTAATTTTGTAAGTCCTTTCTTTTGTAATTCTGTTTTAATGAAAGTTTTTCTTCAATATCTCTTATTATCCACCACCTTCTGTATATTAATATTAATGTTATTAAAATAGTTTAAATTCAGTTGAATCCCCTTCCCTTCTTTTGCTTCCTCATTCAATCGAAAATCTGTTTTTAATTATCATCATTGTTCATGTGTGTGTGTTCAACATACCAATCTTTTCTAATCCCTTTCTTTTTCTTCTATTATTAATTTATCATCATAAGTATTATAACCAGAATATTAAATACCCAAATGTCTGTGTAAATATCTCATTGGTGTGAGTCAAAATTTAGGGATGTTAAGTGATTGAGAGTATTTGCTCGATGGGTATTCGTTAATTTAACATTGTGTATGTTGGACTAAATATGTCATGGATTAATGACATATTTTGTTTAGCATGTGGTTTCCATGGATTATTGGAACCATAATTACACTACCATAAACAAGTACTGATTGATTTTCGAATCCTAGTTAAGTTAAGGCTTGGATTAAAGCTTTAAGACTTAGTAATTCTAATCAATGTCAACTTGTGAAGTGGGTGTTAATTTAAATGCAATATAAAGCAAAGCTCAAGGATATCACAAGCTTAACTCCCTAATAATGAAATCACCACAATATTTATCAATTTGTTAAATCAATTATAGTCAATCAATCATTTCAATTAATCTCTGCAACAAACCCCCCTAATCAAAATACAATCAACTAAAAACAAACAACTACTACAAAGTATCATCGTCGAGGATTCGACCCGAGTGCTGCTATACACATTAGCAGAGCACCGGAACTTTGACCGGTCGATAGGCGACAATCGGCCGTGCGTTTCAGGGAGCCTCTCCCTAGAATGCTTTGATGACTCCATACCTTACACTGATGAGGTCGGTGACATCCGGCCCAGCCCGGTCAGAGACCCATTCAAGGGGCTCCCAGCGAGGGCTCCCACCTGGACGCGTCAGCACCACACACAATCTTATTTGATGAGGAGCAGGTAAGCTACATTCCTGCACCACCGGCCCTAGTTCGTCTAACCCGATGCCAGCATCGGGCACAAGCCAATGAGGATGCCCATCAATGGGCATCAACATTGACGGCTACTAAGACCAAATATACCGTTGACATGTATCATCAGTTCCCTTCATACACTAAGCAGGGACACTCATACACCCGACCTGGATCGAGGCCCCAATTTCCCCACAGGTAGGCTCGTTCGACTATCTTGGTCACTGACACAACAAGTGGCCACCACGAGCTAACCCACAGTGATGACAACCAGTACGGAGGTCCTCCCAATACCACTACCATGGAGAATGTGAGCCTTCCCCGCTTCGAGGCTCATCTTTGAGGTCCGCCCCATGACACCCTCAATACAAATGAGGGTCTTCCCCATGAAAGTGATAATCAGTATAGAATCCACTCCCGTGCCCATTACACTGGGTATGGAGTCATTTCTAGTGCCCCGGACCACTGGTGTAGAGTCATTCCACGTCCGGTCTCTCCACAACATGGGGATCCTCCCTGTGACCTTTTAGCAGTCGGAAAAAGTCTTCCTCACCTCATCAACCAGAGGGATGAATGTCAGCCTCGCTCCACCCACGCCCAAAATGGAGGTCCTACCAGTGATCGGCTAGCCCAGTACAACGACCCTCCCCATACCGAGGCCACCAAGGGAAACAAGCATGGTGGTCCTCCCCATGCTCATTCTAGTTCTAGTGGAGGTCTTTCCTGCTCCAATGATACCAAGAGAGGTCCTCCCCATTTCAACTTTGACATATGCCCCGGTGCTCCTCGCACCCCAGCTTTCATAGGAGGAAACCCTCTCCACCTCAGCACCAGTGTAGCCGAAGGACCTCGTGTCATAAATCTGCCATGTCCCAAAGAGCCATCCATGGGAAAGAAGGCGGGTCATCAGCGCCATAAGAATAATTATTGGATGGCCCAGACTAAGATCAAACCAGTCCACTTCTTAGTCTCTAAAGTAGAATATGACTCAGCTCGGGAACCCTCACCTCGCTCATCTGAGTCAAGGGCTGGGGTGGGGACAAGGCGCATCAGCCAAGTACTCGCAAAATGCGAGGTCCATTGGATTCTCACCTCCATACATAGGTATATTCGGGAGGATGAAAATTTGGCAACCTCACAGGTCAGGGTCGTGAAATCGCCACCGTCGTCACTAGAAGAGCTCTCTACCTTGATAAGAGATCACAAAGAAATATTCTAGGGACCACTGTTAGGCGAGTAGCATCACAACCTATCTCTAGTATCCTCGGACCATAAACTTGTAACATCGGCCATCAGCCCGTCTTACGGTGATGTAGTGGCCAGGTTGCTACAATCTTCAGAGGACAACCCGATATCCGGCAGCCAGTCATCCCACTCGCCGTACTCTCCACTGGCCAGCCTGCCATGCCAGTGGTCTGAATTAGTACTTCTTCTAGTTTCTCAGCCACCCCTAGTTGATGAATGAGTAAATCAAGGTCCATAACCTTAATCTGAGCCGAGGAGTTTATGGAACATCCTACCAGCGGACCACTTCCATGTGAAGTACTAGACCATGGCGGCACCAAATTTCTGCATACCAGAATCGATCACCCTGGAGGATGTTGAGTGTTTCTACCACACCCTCTGGGAGATGCATTTTAGACTTCATCGTCAGTGAGTGGTTTATCCCAAAATCCAAGCGAATTTACAAGACATCAGTGGGAAAATATATCTGGTTGATTTGGCTGCACTCCCTGTGGCCCAACGCCTTGAGTCACAAGGCTGCTGTGAGGCCCTCCAGGAGAAATGCGTTCAGAGTACCAAGGTACTTCACAAAATTATAAAGGAGGATACCCCCCACCACAAGAAAATATATGGCTGGGGGAAGTATTATTCCCTCCTCTTCAGTCCAATCTAGAGGCAGTCCGACTTGCATGGTGATATAGAGGACATGCCCCCAGGAAGGGTCCCGATCATGATGGCTGACATAGTGGATGAGGACGATCTGGAGCTTCTCAATGGAGACATACCCCCCAAGGGTGTTCCACCACTATTGGACCGACCGAGAAGGATTACTTTTCAGTAGAAGAACATAATTGGTCTCCATGTACCCATCAAGGCATTGGTACTCAGTAGAAATTATAGAAAGGGAAAAGAACATATCGGAGATACCAAACACTCGGACCCATCCGCCTTAGTGCAAAAGATGGATGAGGACCCTGATAAGGCCACGTTGCACCAAAAAATTTATGAGCAGAAGAAGTTGATCGAATAACTCATGGCTGAACGTTATGTAGATCGACGACCAGACTATGGTGATCCTAGTCCGGTACAGGAGGGGTAGGAACAACTTCCCCTCAGCAAGCTTCCCCTAGGCAACCTTGATCATGCTACTCCCGTAGACAGGGTTGAAGCTAGAGCTCACGGAAAGAGAGTGTGTTATGTCTCACCAAACCATTTGGAACAATGTGGCATTCTAAGGAACTCAGCTTGGGTTCCCCCAACTAACCCACAAGTTTACCCACCAGCTTCTCCACGTGCCGCTGAGCGGCCTTACCGCGTCGAAGAGCCCATCAACGCACTTGTGGTTAGGGATCCTCGTCAAGATAGGGACCCCCACCCAGATTATCAAATAACGACACTCACTGATTTCCTTGAGGCATTAAAAATGCGACAGGTGGCAATACCACCGGATGGTAAGCCATATCCGACATGGGTGGATGATATGTCAGCACCTAAAGGTTTTTGGAATCCCACCTTCTACCAATTTAATGGGATGGGGGACCTGCTGCAGCACCCGGCCCACATCAACTCATGTTGTGGTCCCATGTTAGGGACTCCAGCGCAGTAGGAGGTGGCCATGCTCCGCTATTTTGTTCATAAATTAGAGGGGCCGACATTCTCCTGGTATAGCCAGCTCATTGTCGGATCCATAACCAGCAGGGAGGACCTTCGCAGGAAATTCCTCTACTAGTTCAGTTCCACCACAAGAAAAAACCAGCATCATAGACCTCTTCAAGTGCAAACAAAGGACTGATGAGCATGTTGCGGACTTTATCGCCTAGTGGAAAGGGCTCACACACTCCCTTGACATGCCACTGATTCAGGAGCAATTATAGACGATGAGCATAGGGAATGTCAAGACTGAAATGGTTCCCTCTATAATTACCCATAACTACCCTCGAGGGTTTCTATACTTCTCCGATAAGGCCCAGTGCCTGGAGGAAGCTCTGCAACAGGTCGGTCAGGCACATCTGTTGCCTCCCTCAATTCCTGTGAGAAGGGCTATCAGAGCTGATCCCGCAATGGTGGACCATATAGAGGCCCCAGATAGCTGTTGTTATTACCATTGGAACTGCCTCCATAACCTCATAGAGGTCCTCCACCACGGGCATAGCCTCCAGCCCAACAGTGTCCACCTCAGAATCAGCAGATTCCCCTATGTAATGCACCACCACTACCCAGTGGGGACAATATGTGTCTGCCTCCTCGTCAGGGCCAGGCTCCAAGGCCCCATTTTGAGGAAGAAGAAACTAGACCTACTCATTCAACAATAATCAGGTTCTCGACTATTTCAGAAGTGCCTTGGAATAAGGTATCGTGTGTTTTCCTATGTGAAGAATGCCAGAAGAGGTGAACCTCACTGATCACCCCAACTAATGCCCCTATCAGTAGATCCGGGGGCACACCCTCAAGCAGTGTTATGTGTTCAAAGACTGGCTTCAAGACTAGGTCAATAAGAACATAGTCAGGCTGGGCCCGACCCTAGCATAAGTGGGGGTGTCTTCATAAGGGCATATTATAGCAACAACGATGAAGGAGAGTGGAAGAAGGTTTCTAACCATGGGTCCCAGAATAATGAAAACTGGATGGATTTCAAAACGGTCTCCCATGCCCTTGGCATCATTTGGGCATGCCAGAATCAGCCAGAGCCTTCGGAAGGTGCGACCACCACTTTTGCACCATTATCTCAGCCCGAATCTTCCCAGATGAGAAATAATCAATACTGTAAGGGGAAAGCAATGTGCCCCTCCAATGCCATCATCGTCCCGCACTCTCGGTGACTTCACACCCCCTGAGACAGAGATTCCTTATAGATTCTGCCCAGTGATGGATGAATCTTAAAGTGATAGTCAAGGGTACTCTTAGGTTAATACCATTGAGTTGGTAAACCCCTATATGACTCCCAACAATGGGGAGTGAAAGATGAACTTCCCCAAAATCCCCAGCCGATGCCAACGTCGGTGGAGTTGCAGCCATCTGGGTCATCGAGGCACATCAGTTGGCACCTCCAGCCTTGTCGTGCATGCCACTGTATCTAGATAGTAGGCCCATCAAAGATATCAGCACGCGTATCCTTTTCAGCCGGTGTCGTCGGGCCCGCCACCACCACCTTTTGTGCTATTGGATCAAGCAGAGCTACCATGACCATGTGGTGACCAGTCTCACCTTGTTATAGGCCGATCTCAGTCATCTGATTTTCATCTTGAAGCTACTCACCGGGCTTTGACCAGTGGGCAGTAGGATATGCCTAGAACTAGTCAGTCGCCTGCCCAGCCGACAGGGCATGCTATGCCTCCTCTCACAGAGCGGCCCCTACAAGAAGAAGCTCCATCCTGGCACTGATGTATGATGTTCTCAAGCAGCATTCCAGAATCACATTGAGAATTTCAATCATTGATTCTCTTCTCCTGTCATCATATATGCCTGAGGCCCTCACTGAGGCTTTATGAATCCCCCTCTAGTTTGAGACTGAGGTAGTAGCTGTAGAAACCATATATGCTGAAGCGGTTGTGAACACTGAATTCCAAGCTTTCATTTCATTTTATGGAGATGATGGAGGCTCTCTCGTATAGGGGCACATCCTCCAACTCTACATTATCATCCAATTTAATGGTGTGGATGTTCGCTAATGTCTTGTTGACAATAGCTCTGTGATTAACACTATCCTGATGCGTACACTGCAGAAGCTGGGTTTATTTGAAGATGACCTGACTCCATCTAATTTAAGAATCCATGGATACAATAGGAAATAGAAGACCCCCATCGGTATGATCTATTTTAAGACCCATTTCGGTGGCCTAGTTGCTGGCACCGAGTTTATGGTGGTCTCCCAGGACACCGCGTACAATTCATTGATGGGCCGACCATGGATCCACCTGCATGCAGCGGTCCCCTCATCGTATCACCAATGCCTCAAGTACTCTTTCAATGTTTGAGTGGGCATAATCCAAGGTGATGCGTCTTATTTTTCCTCTTCTGAAGCCTGATAACTGGATGCTGACTATTACAAGAGCAAGGAAAAGAAGATTCAGGCCAGTGAGGTCGAACCTGTCGCATTTGCAACTAACTCCTGGGCAGGTCTGGATGATTCCTACGTCTTCCCGATCCATCGATTGGAGTCCACAACCCTCGGCATGGGGAAATGTTTTGTTTTCTTTGGTACAAGGGAGGGGCATATTCCCAGTTCTATGTGATGGTAGAAAATCATGATGCATGTCCCCTTGGGTCAACCCAACACACCCCTAATTCACCGAGCTAGAATAAAATGGCTCAAGCCAACACACCCCTGTTTCATTGATATAATGATGCATGTCCCCTTGGGTCGAAGACTAGATGGGATCAAGTTGACAGCCTTCATTGTTATGGTTTCCGCACTACCGGAATCTCCTGATGGGGTGACCACTATTGCTCAGGCTGGTACTAGACTCCCATCAGAATCTTCCGACCTAATGGAAGCTTCTCCCATTGGTGATTCCTCCTCCACAACCGAAAAATAGGATCTGAAGGATGCTCCCTCTACATTTGAAGAGGGAGTATCTGCCACAGTCGATGAGTTAGTATAGTTGAACATCAGTAGAGAGGCAGACCTGAGACCCATGTTGATCAGTGTCGCCATGCCTCACGAGGAGCTGCAGCAGTAGGTAGACTTCTTGAAACAACATCATGATGTATTCTATTGAATTTACGAGGAGATTTCAGGGATAGATACTCAGGTAGTCATCCACCGCCTCGGTCTCCCTGCAAATCATCACGAGTTCAAGCATCCTCCCAAAAAGATTCACCCTTCTAACGGCGCCATGGTAGTGGCTGATGTTGAAAATCTCATCACGACCAACTTCATCAAGGAGGTCCAGTACCCCAAGAGGCTACCCAACATTGTGCCAGTAAAAAAAAGAACAGATAGATCGGGGTCTTCATCGACTTCCGAGATGTCTACCGTCACTCCCCAAAGGATGATTTTCCCTTTCTAGTGACATAATTGTTGATCGATTATATGGCTGGGTTCTAATCCCTTTTCTTCAGGGATGGGTACTCCGGAAAGAACCAGATCTGAATGGTCCACTAGGACGATGAGTCCACAACATTCAGGGTTCCCCAAGGTAGTTTCTCTTATCAGGTTACGCCCTCCGCCTTAAAGAATTCGGGTTCCACCTATTAGCGGGCCATGTATCGCATATTCAAGCCAATCCTTGGGAAATTGGTGGAATGCTATATGGATGACATGGTGATCAAATATCGCAAGTGCTAGGACCATCTTAGAGACCTTGATAAAGTGTTAGGCTTCCTTTGTTCCCACCACCTGAAGATGAACCCGTTGAAGTGTGCCTTCGGGGTCACCTATTGGAAGTTTCGTGGCTTTGTTTTCAAGTACCTGGGCATCAAGATAGACCCAGGGAAGATCAAGGCCATCAGTCAGATGCCTCCTTGAGAAATATTTCGGAGCTTTGAGGTTTCCAAGGCCACATAGCCTATATATGTCGATTCATTGTGAATCTGGCTGGAAAGTGTAAGCCCTTTTCTCAGCTCATGAAGAAAGGCACTGCCTATGAATTGGACGAAGAGTACCAGAATGTGTTCGAGGAAATCAACTAGTATATACTCCAAACTACAGTCTTGATGCCACCCGTCTTCGATTTACTATTGATCCTGTACATGACTTCCCTGAAATGATCTCTTGGTGCACTTCTCACCCATAAAAATAATGAGGGGACAGAATACAACCTCTAATACCAGATCCACATGATCCTTGATATGGAGACCAGATACTCCCACATCGAAAAGAGATGCCTTGTGATAGTATTCTCCATATGGAAATTGTGACACTACATGCAACCCCATGAGGTACAGCTAGTCTCTTGGGTAGACCCACGAAAGTATATTCTGAACTGCGCCATGTTGACTGTCCATTTAGAATGGTGGTAAGTAATCCTCTAACAGTTCGAAATCAAGTTCTTGCTTTAGAAGGCTATAAAGGGACAAGCATTGGCATATTTTTTAGCTTCCCATCTAACCCCCGAAGACCAGTCCATGGACCTGGATTTTCCCAACTAGGAAATCCTCTTTTTATATCATTCCATACCGTGTTGGAAGATGCACTTTGATGATGTTTCTTAGAGCCCCACCGGCAGGAGGATCAATGATCCCAAGATCAATAGGGTAAGCATGGGTATTGTCCTTATTACCCCAGTGCAAGACATTCTACCATACTCATTCCTATGGTCGGAAGGCTACACTAACAATGAGGTAGATCAGGACCGCATTACTGGCCTTGAGTTGGTACTGGAGATCAATGTGACCCATTTTAATGAGAAAGGGGATTCCAAACTAGTCAACAAGAAAAATCAACGGTGACTACGTCGTCAAAAAGCTGGATCTTGTACCATTGTTGGAGCGCACCCTCCAACAAATGGCCCAATTCGCATCTCGTCCTGAATTAAATCATGTCCCTAGATATCAGAATAGTCGAGAGGAGGCACTGGATAGCATGGCTGCATTACTTGAAGAACTCAAGCAGGATGATCTGATTATACACTTGGAACATCGGATATTCATTACTCCCGTCACCCCATATGATGATGATGACCAGAGAGTAAGCCATCTTACTACTGGAGCCTCCACGCCATAACCCCCAGGTTCCTAATATGTAGTGGTTTGAAGTGACTACTAACTAGAGAGCCCCCTTTGTCGAGTATCTCCAAAATGGTTACCTCCCGACTGATCAGGCTGAGTGCAAACGAATCTGACGCTGCGTGCTGCAGTTTACCCTCAAGATTGGTCCCATTGATGAGAAGATCCTCTACATGCACGGTTTTGATGGTGTTCTCATTTGTTTCATCGAAGGAGTCATGATTTCTGAGGTAATGTAGGATGTTCACTCTGGTTCCTATGGGGCTCACCAGATAGGGCCGAAGCTGTCCCATCTGATCTGGAGACTGGGGTACTTCTGTCCTTCTATGTCCCATGATTGGCTCGAGTTTTCCAAGAGATTTCACACATGCCAAATTCATGCTAACTTCTTTCATCGGCCGCCAGAACCTCTCTACTCCACCAAGTACTCTTGGCCATTCGCGGTTTTGGGACTCGATGTTGTGGGACCATATCCACAGGCGACAGCTCGCTAGTTCAGGTTCATTATAACCATGATAAATTTCTTTTCCAAGTGGAAAGAAGATATTCTGCTCAAGGAGGTCAAGGGACATTCAATCTTTGACTTCATGAGCTCCAACATCATCTACTGGTTTGGAGTCCCTCACGCCGTCCTCACCGATAACGGAACCAACTTCCGAGCAGCTGAGATGAAGAAATTTTATGCCACGTACAACATCCGTTTGAAACATACCTTCCGCTACAACATACAAGAAAATGGAATGATCGAGGAATTCAACAAAACCCTATCTAACATTTTGCAAAAAGTAGTTGGTCAGAACAAGAAAAGTTGGCCAGACATGCTACCCAATGCTCTCTGGGCTTACCGAACGATGACTCGTAGTTCCACCCAGGTAACACCATATTCCCTGGTGCACGGAGCTGAGGCCATCCAACCCATCGACATCTAGTTACCTTCTTTATGCACAACAATATATGAACAACAAGCACCTGATAAGATAGCCGAAATTATTCTGGGTGAATTGGAAGCACTTGATGAGAATAGGCTTCGTGCCCTAGACAATCTGGAAAAGCAACATAACAAGATAGCTAGAGCCTTCAACAAGAAAGTTTTACTTAGCTCTTTCCTACAAGGTGACTTGGTATTGGCCCTCCAGAAGCCAATGATCCATGGAAGGAAACCACCCATGTTGGATCCCAAATGGGAAGGACCTTACATAATCCACAGGGATTACCCCAATGGAGCATACTCTCTGGTTACCATGAATGGTTAGCGTAAAACTCCTCCCACCAATTCCATGTTTCTCAAGAAATAATTTTCCTGAGCTAGATGTTCTAGCATGACCTTAATATGTTTACTACTACACGAATTTAAACTATGCATCGTCCTGCATGACGTTGAACTACATATTAAGAACTACGTATGACTTGATTCCCATCCACATGGGATACAGAGGAAATCTCAAGAATTTCTTCCTGATCCCAGCCCCAAACTCTTCTCTTTGACTATCCCCCGAGGTATAGTTCTCTCGGAGGATTCTTTTATGATATGATGTAGGATTCCTTAGACCTACTCATGCCAAGATTATAACGGTCGTACCATGTGCCCGCTCCTCATTCTTCCGTCCTCACTGTAAGGCGTTAAACTGCATGGCCTTCACGAACTATGTATTTCATGATTCCCATCCTTATGGGATATGTAGGAATTCTTGGACATTTTGTCTATTGGACCAACCAAAACGCCAGAATCTACCATTGTGTTAAGACATATGGTGTGGTGTAGACTTTTTCCCCAATTCACGAAGAGATCATATTCATACCACCATATGTACCCCTCCGCGGAGGTGTTCTCCTATTGGACAGATGGGTACAACTATTCTTCACCCACCCCTTTGATTGGTACTCCATCATCTTTCTCGTCCAGAAGGGCCCCTGAACGACAGTGATTCTAGGTCCAAGCGCTCTCCTACCACTTCAGGCCAACGTCTTCGAGGATATCTAGAAACAAATTGATAAAAGTCATGCGTTACAAATATGGTCAGTGGTCAATGCTCATTTGTTGTTCCCAGTCCGATTCACTATAGGGACGCTATGTTTCGAACAAGGACAATAGCTATCCTTTGTTGTTAAATCCACCCCACGATGTCCCATACCTTGAGTGTAGTGATTCGTTCTTCCCCGTTGTATCTCCAAGTGATGAACTCCCTTTGGGTGATTCCAGCTATTAGACCTCCATATGTCAGGGAGAGCTGAGTCCAGATATTTACTTCCTACACCAAGCACTGCTCACATGGTCTTAGGAACTATGATGAGGTGGTAACCACACAAGAGTTCATATGACTACCATCGGTTGGGATGCCATGCCTGAGGCCCCATGTACATTTTGTCCCCCTAGCCTATGTTACTATTTAGGGTTGTACAATGTGGTTTGGGATTATGCCTTCATTCACTTTGGGTTAGTTTCTGACCCGTACACCTCCCTTATTTTGGGTATCTTACCCTTTACTTTGTCCTCACTACAAGACGTTAAACTGCGAATTGACTTGGCCTTCCCATCTAAGGCCCCCCTCAGGCCCCCTAGCCTTTTTGGGCCCCCGAACCAAGTTCCTATTTAGGGTTGTATGGTGTGGTGTGGGATTATGTCATCATTTATGTTGGTTTACTCATTGTGTCATACCCCCCCCGTTGGGGTATCTTACCCTTATGTGCGTCATTTCCAGAACTACGTTTTCCTTGATTCCCATCCTCAAGGAGTACGTATGACCGCCCAGGAATCTGGTCTTCGGGTCTAGACCCATCTTGGACATCTTGTACCGCATTCCCATAGAGAGAGTAATATTTGGTGTGGTATGAGATTATGTTCTCACTCATGTCGGGTGTTGTACCGACCATGCCTCGTACCTCCTATTCTAGATAGTTTTCTATCCCCTTGTGATATCCTCGCCTTTTCAAATTGGCCACTCTCAAGATGAGCCCATCGGTCATCTTCAGCAATTTACTAATGTTCCTAAGAGTACTCTAGTCTAGTACCTTGAATGTTGGACTCTACTCAGACATGATTTCACCCATTTTTCAGGCTTCATGTTCTCCATCATTAGGGCTTCCATCACCTTTCCCATCTAAAGGGACCCCCTAATGTCAAGGATGCTTGACATAAGGGCCCTCCAGCCATTACGGGCAAACATCCTCAAGGGTTTAGAGAAAAAAATTGATACAAGTCTCACGTCGGGAATTTGGTCAGTAGTCGATGCTCATTTTTTGTTCCCATTCCAGGCTGAAGCGTTATGGATGATGTGTTTCAAAAACTGTCAATAGTTATCCTCCATCGTCATGCCAACCCCATTAATCCCAAAATGTCAGTTACATGATTCACACCCTTCTCCACCTCGTTCTATCCAAGTATAATTTCGAGACTTTTTGTATAATTCCTCAATGCGCAACCGCACGTTATGAGGAAAAAGCCTCGATAAGGAAATCATTCGGGGCTCCACTGATTTTCCCTTTGCATGTATTTCACGTATTGAAAATAACTTATCATCCCCTGTTTCCTACATCAATTTTGACTCACATAGGCTTAGGGATCAGATTAATCCCCACACTTTCTGGGAATAGTCCTTGTTTTCCATGGTCTAAGTTATAAGACCTTAAACTAAGATCATTACATGATTCCCCTTTGGGAGAACTACATACAACTTGATTCCCATTCAATGGGATACACAAGGACACCGAAACACCTCATATATGGGTCCAGCTTAATTGAGTTCATTATCTCCTACTTCCTACAGTCTTACCTATTTTTGGACCCTTGGCCCGAGGTTTCTTTCTCAGAATTGCACACGGTGTGGTGCGGACCTCACCCTCATTCACGTTGGGTATGCTTTATTGCACCATGCACATTACCCCTTCAGCCTCGTCTCTACTACGTCTATGCTGCACGATGATAAAGTGCATGGTTGGTCCCATCACATGACCCTAAACTGTGACAATATCCTCCTAGTTGCGTGATGAAAAATGACACTACATTGTGGGGACATTTTACAAGGGACATCATGTTTGGTGTCGGTCAAACACCATACCACTTTTCAATGACTTAATTTGGCTTGATTCTTGTTGTGATGCTTGGATTTTCTGTTCTAGGGCCATCACTTTACAAAAAAAAACAACACTCACTCATCCTAAATGACCAACAAGTTCTATCAAATACCGCTTCTTTTTGTGTATGGGCTAGACCCTCGCAACCTTATTATACATGGCATGGGTATCCCACCATGCCATTTCCCAGAACTACGTGTGGCTTGATCCCTATCCTCATGGGGTACGTAGGAACGGTCGTGCACTTTGCCTCATGCCCGGTTTAACTCTCGTTTTCTGTCCCTTGGCCTAAAACCTTCCCAGGTAATACGTGCCGGTCGGAACCCCCTGTTCTCATTCACGTTGGGTTTTATAATTACCCCGTCATGTGTCTCCTGCATTTCCTACCATCCACGATCTGAGATCTATGACCATAAACTATGATCACTCTGCGTCCTTGCCACAAGATGTTAAACTGCATGACATCTTACAGAACTATGCATGGCTTGATTCACTTACCCATGCGATATGTAGGAATGCCCAAGCCTCTTGCCTCTTGGTCAAGACCAAGAATCTCAAAGCCGGTTCCCCCTCTTTTATGGCCTCTTATCCGGAGTTCTTTTGGGGAACCCTACACCTTTACCCTAAACAAGTCCAATATGCCATGTGATAACGTTGGGAAGCAATGGTTTCCTACACACTTTGCATGCCTCCTTATTCATACCCTCATCCCCATCCATCTCTAAAGAAACCCCCTAACAGTATGGATGCACGGCCTATGGATCGCCTGTTATCCTCAGCTGACGCCTCATAAGACTAATGGATGTCATTTTGAGTCAGGCCCTGTGTTTCAAACATGATCAGTAGTCGGACCTCATTTTCTATCCATATTCCAGGATAACAAAATAAGGATATTGTGTTTTGAATATGGTCAATAGTTATCCTTCATTGTCACACCAACCCCCACAGTGTTCTGAATCTTGAGTATCGTGATTCACACCTTCCATTCCCATCTGTTATAATTGATTCTAGTTCCCATGGAATTACCCCGTTAATGCACAAGGGCGCAGTGGGAAAAGGTAATTCGGCTATTCTGAGAGATTAAATATCCAATAAGGTCTCTCCCTTATCTTCCTAAGAATCCTGGTTGGTTTCTCAATCCCTGGACATGCGAAACATGGTCAACACGTTTATGTACCAGAGAAATGACATAGGGGTTATCCTTTGTTTCTCACGTTGGGCTCGAACAACATGAGCTTAGGGATTGATCCATGGGTGTTTCATGAATGTAAAAGAAGCATTTAAAACAAACAAAAATAACATAACTCATGTAGGATATGGCATCAGAAGATCAAAGCATGAAAGTGCGTTTGAGGGTTTGTAATCATTATAGTACCCGAGGGTCGTTTCCCCCCATGGAGGGGTTATCCCCGTTAAAAGAACATAGAATCTCCTCCACCCTCTGGCTGGTGGCGTCCAGAAGTTTCTCTCACCTATTTAGCTCCCCCTCCACCTCAGTTGCAAGGTGGCGCAATTCATTGTCTGCAATATGGGACCACTCCACACCGATCCAGATGGTAGTCATCCCCTTAGAGGCTCTCTTAATTCCCTCTTAATCCTCTTACAGTTGAGCCTTCAATCACAATATTAGCTCGGATTGTGCATTGAGAGAGGTCAAGTTCTTGTCCCCCTGAATCTAAAACCGTTGGACCTCATCTTCAGCCTCCCAGAGCCTCTTGATGTTTACCGCTATCCTCTGCTAACAGCACACAATGAGTCCACTGTCATACTCCTAAATCTTTTATGCCATAAGATTTTGGATGAGCATGTGAGGAATTTGGGAATCTACACCCCCAGCACACAGTTCGCGCAGTTGCGAGCGATGTCTGTCCATATCATCTATCCCTAGTGCTTGGGGGTACCATAAATGAAGCGCTTGATCAGATTCGATGATCGGTGGTAGACTATTATTCTTTTCTCTTCATCCGAGGCCATCTATTCCAGTCAGCATGGTTGGCAGGCACATATACATGGTACACTCTCAGGAACTCGTCAGCAGGGTGCACATTTGGTGTTTGATCAGGCGTAACAGGACCTAGACTATCAGATTGATCCTCATCATTGGATCCCACCTCAATGATCTCAGGCGCAGTCCCACCCCATTGGTGATTGGGAGCACTGTAGTTAGGTTGGTTTGGAAATCTTCTTCTATGACCACCAGCATTCCCCTAGGAAGGATGCCTCCAGAAGCCCCAACCAACCTCGCAAAGCCAACCCATGCCATTTGAAGAACAGTACACCCAAAAAAATGGGGGGATATGAATGTCAGCTGGAAAGGACAGGGGATGGGAGTCATAAAATAGGTTGAAGGGACTTACATATATTGAATTCCAAATATCTATCTTGGGTGGATATCGTTAGGACCCCGAAGAGTGGCCCCCCGTATATGGTCAGAATGTCTAGGAGCTATGGAGGGGTCACCTTAGGTATCATAGCCCTATTGGATGCAATAATTGATGAAGCATAAGGCATAGATCTTGAAGGTCCCGTATCTTCATCCACTGAGGGATGAGAATGAGTTATGTATATAATACTCTCATGCATGGTTCAGATGTTAGCAAAGAGTCCATAATGGCCTCAAAGAAATTTCTCTAGGAAGGGGTTTTAAGTTTTTACCTCAAGGGCCTATGCGAACGCTTCAAGATCTGATTCACAATCTCCAATGACCCCTCTTCCAATGGGCTCCCTCTCCTAGCCTTGTCTCCCCCGAAGGACACTTCTAATTCTTCCGGTAGAGGAAGCGCTCTTTTAAATCAGCGGCCAAAAACTGTGGGGAGTAGTGCGATCAAGCAACCCCTTGACTGATCTTTCATTGGACGTGGAGTGCCCCGGGAGTGCATGAAGTCCTCTAGATCAGTAAGATATTGTTCCCCTTTAGATTGAGACACCGAAAATCCATCATTGATAAGGCTTATTCTTAGAATATCCATCCCCAAATGGTTCAGGTGTTGACACATCTCGGACATGCCAAGGAATTGTCTGTTGACGTCCCAGATGTCCCAGGCTTCCGAGAAGATAGCATTCTCTGGAATGTCTATATGTTAGAACCATTTCCCTAGATCTTGAGTTGGTATTTTACAGAATCCTTTGGGTGGACTCTCCTCTAGATAACTATAATATTTTAGAATCATCGGGTCGGCTCCAACTGTCAGATCCACTACCACTGCTTCCCCCTCAGCTAGTGCAGGCCTCACTGCCACGGAAGCCCTATCCCAGTAGGATGCCCTTGCTACATTCCGGACCTGGCCCTGAGGTCTGGAAAGCTCACCATCATCAGATTGAATGGTTGTCTGGTTCAGCATCTCCCCCAGGTAGGCGGCCTCTTAGTTCTGGGCATATTTCTTTACTATCCATAGGACAACGGTCGGTGGAGGTAACTCATTCTGCATTTTCCCATATTTCAGCTTGAACATGAGCCAAATCCGCCACATCACGCATGGGTGTTCTTCATAGAGAACCTCCAGATAGACTTGTGGGATCAGCTGCTACATGTACCGGAATTTCCTTGCTAACCATTGAGGGGTGTACGGCTCACAGAGGGGCTCACGGTGCACCCTCGCCACTAAGACTCCAACTCGAAAGTCTAGGAGATAGGCTCACTGCTCTTCCGTTCCTTGACCTCCATCAGCGAATAACCCCGTCGGAAAAGGAAACGGGTGGAAAATTTATTCCTCCACCCTCCACACATAGTTTAGAACCGACGGTTTGGTTAGATTTGTTGGAATGATCCCAATGACGTTCAAGAGTGATGGGCAGAAGTTCGAGCCTGAAGGAGAGATAGGGGTCAGGTATTCGTAGACCCCCCTGATGTGTGCCACTACCCACCCATAAAGGAGGTGGAATGGCCTACATATCCTATGTGGCCGGTTCCCCTCGCTGATATGCCACAACACCTTATACAATTTGGCAAGCATCAGGATTCCTAGTTTGACCCGCCCTCCTGTCGCCAATGTGGATTTCATGATGAATGTGCTTGGTATTACTCCAATGATGGTATCCCTCACCATCAGTGTGCAACCACAGATAAGAGCCTCAATGAATGCTGCCAGCCTGACTATTGGTTGTTGCTCGGTGCTGACAGTGAATCCCCATATCATCCAATGGTTGTCCCCCAAAAGTCACCAGTATGAGTGGTCCTTACTCTGATCCACCTTCAGGCATGTTCTATGCCTCGCTAGAAACTACCTTTTTTTGGAAATGCAGGAACTATTTGAACCACCGCCTGAAGTGGACATCTCTTACTGATTTTTTCTCCTCCCCGGGCACGAGCTCCATCAATGCCATCACTAGCCATGTCATTTGTTCTAGATCCTCCCATGAACTCATTATGGGGAGTAATTCTTCATACATCACTACAGTATTAGGACCCCTGAGATCTAGAGGACATCCCACAAGATGATACAGACCTCCCCATGGTGTAAGTGGAAGGTATTGGTCCTCGAAGACAATCTATTAAATAGCTATGGCATCAGATGTTTCCATTGATATATGTGGAATTGGGAGGCCCAATACACCTCATACAAACCCACTATCCTCAGATCTTCCCCAAACTTATCACATTAGGTGCCTACCCAATAGGCCCATTCCCAATCGTTTGTAAAGTTGATGCCCAGTCACAGGTCCCATTCCTTGGACCACCCCTTCATTGGGTTCCTCAAAGACTCATTCAAAATCATCTGGTATAGAGGGGGAGATGTCACTGAAAATAGTTCCTTCCTGTTGATGTTTTTCAAGTGATTTTGTAGGAAATCAGCACTGACGGGTGTGAAATCCTCCCGATGATGACCATCAGCCGCCCTGAACCATCAGCGTTGGCAATGTGTGCTCTAGAACCAGTAAGCTATTTCATCCTGACTTCCTTCTAGGATGAAGACATTATCCCTCATCCCAAATCCATACAAAGGAAACCTCTTACATAACGGGTTGTTCTTATGGCTCTCAGATAGCAGTGCCACCAATGAACTCTTGTCAGAGTGGCTCTGAATAAACTCCCCTAGACCCAGACTATTCGCCACCTCATCCCTCTGGGTGACATCCACAAGGACCTCCCATGAAACTTCTTGATGAGGCATTCAGTTTTGAAATTTGGGAGCTTTTCAGGTTGGTTCATGAAGCTCGTCCGTGGAATACGTTCATGAAGCCTCTTTGTGGAGCCCTACATCGACCTTCAAACATAGAGGTGTGAAGTGCTGAGACATGAAGTCAAAGTCTCGATGAAGTGCCACAAAGTAGAAGGCCTGATTCGCAGATAGAAATCATGGAGTACGTAGAGCTTTCGAATCGATGGCACTAATTTCCAAAATCACGGAGAGAAAAAAAAGGAAAAATAGAGATCAGGACCCCTATTTACAGGAGAGGGACCCTTGGAGCTTCACGGTGCGTCTCGACTGAATAGAGCTTCACGGTGCTTCTGTCCAGAGCTATGCTTTTCAACATAGTGATCCCTCTTCATGAACCAGCAGTGAGAATGGATGAGGGATTTTGGCGATCGACCCACAGACTTTGACCCTTGATTTCTCCGCGGCTCCATGAATGAGGGTGGGCATTTGTTGGAACCAAAATGGGGGGAAAACAAGAAGAACTAAGAATCACACAAGGCCGCCTCGCGAAGACCCTTTGCGGAGTCCCCCTGGCCCCGCAGCCACTACGGAGAAAAGAGGAGGGAAGCTCCGTGAACGCCTTGGACGTTCGTGGGCCCGCTACTGAGCAAAGAGGCCAGATTCTCCGCGAGCACCTTTGATGTTCGCGAGCCTAACACGGAGAAAGGTGATTCCTATTTACTATAAATACCACAACCATTCCAAAAGAGGATCATCCGACATTTCAACTTCCTTGCACCCGAATCGTGAAGAACCTTCTGTTCTACTATCCATGAGCTGCACGAGGGACTCCTTCTCTCAGAAGTGCATCCTCATTGCAAGTTTTAACCCCCTCATTCAAGAGGGATGCCATTCACAGAGCCTAAGGGCCTCTAAAAAGGAAGGGGATCCCTATGGGGACTCAGGTAATCGTGGAGAGTTTATACTTTGTGAAACACCCTTCATGTACACGTGATCCACATGCTAAGGTGGGGTCACTATACTTCGCGAAGCACATTTCTTCACGATACCTTTCTTCACGAGGCACCTTTTCTTCACAAGGTAGTGATCTGTGAATTCCATTACACTTCACAAATAATCTCTTATATGCACCTCTACATTATGCTTAGGCTGAGAAGCTCCACATAGCGAAGTGCACCCCTTCGCAAGTACCCTCCACCACGCGGAGCAGTAGAGCATCACAAGGCCCTGACTACGAACCCCTCTTCTTTGAAATACCTTTTTCAGTGAGACCCTCCAGGATTTCATGATGTGATTTCAAAGTCCCTTGGACGATAATGCCCATTAAGTTTCTTCGACTCAAGCATCCTCGCATAGGCACGCTAACAGTTATTTATTCTTTGCATATCCATGCTAACCTGGTCCCCCTAATGGTTCAGTCCATGACACCCCCTAGCCACGACTTTTCATGTCCCCTCTCTGCACTATGGCGTTGAGGGTACTAATTTTGTTAGTCCTTGGGGTTTGGAGTGAACCCACATCGTCCGAGCTGAAGGACGTTAAACTGCCAAGCACCATCATCCTCAGCACATGACGTTAAACTATGACCCCACCATGCATCCTACGCGGGGAAAGGGAGACCATATCGGTGTAAGCCCCTAGCTTTTCTTGAAGAGGCAGCATCCCTTATCCTCTTTTCTTCTTCAGTCCCAATGACCAGGGAGGGGGGGGGGAATGGACACCAGACCCCTCATTTATTCAGTACCAAATCCCTCTCCCACTGGGCGTTGTCGCCACACGATCCTTCATCCTGGAGTAAGTCCCAACCTCTTTGTGCCTCTAACCACGCATAACGCCCTTATTTCCTCTTTGGGTTGTGATAACATGTAAGCCCCACTTCACCTCTCATGGACGTACCTTTCATGATGTGAATGTCAGATCTCTGCTGCCTCTTATTTCTCATACCGAGCATGACTCACGTGGCGTAGAGTAAGCACCAACCATGAAATCCTCCCTGGGTAGCCTAAAGTGTAAGCCCCACCACCATCTGAACTATGAGGTGTTTGATCCTTCAAAGAGAATGGTACGTAGGAATCATCCACGAGGTTAAAGACCACCACCCATGGGACCCCAGGTCCTCCTTCACGTCAGTTCACTAACGAACTATCTTGAACTACGTGATATTTGATCCCTACAAAGGAAATGTATGTAGGAAGACTCTATAAGGTCCATGCCCACCACCCGTTGGACCCCAGGTCCTTATTCACATCGGTCCAACAATCCCCCAGAATCTGAACTATGTGGTATTTGATCCTTTCTAAGGAATGGTACATAGAAATCCTCCACGAGGTTCAAGACTACAACCCTGGTCGTTCTGACCTCATTCACGTCGGTTGACCAACACCTTGGGCTGCCTTAGAGCATAATCCCCAAATGCCCCCATGAACTGGGAGTTCTTTGATCCTTTCCCTGGCATGGTATGTAGGAAGCCTCCCTGAGGTTTAAGACCATGATTCGGTCACTCCAACCATCTTAATGCCAGTTCGCCCCCTTCCCGCATGATGTTAAATTGTCGAACCCAATCAGCAGTAAGAAATTGTTTCCCCAGTCAGAAGTATGCCATTGCACAAAAATCCTACCCCAGGAACTGCATGGTCTTTAAACCTTGCTAAGGAAAGGTATTTAGGAAGCCTCCATGAGGTTCAATCCCACCACCCATTTGGTCGCTATGACCCCATTCATGTCGGCTCACCAACACTTTGAGCCGCCTAGAGTGTAAGCCCCAAACACACCCTGAACTACATGGTCCTTGATCGTTTCCAAGGCAGGGTACGTAGAAAGCCTCCTTAAGGCTCATGCCCACCATCCACCAGTCATCTCGGCCATCTTCACATCGGTTTTCCCCCATCCGATGGTATGCCATTGGAAGACTCATTAGGTGGTAAGCCTTCGTCTGATAAACTACATGGACTTTGATTCCCTACCACAGGGGTATGTAGGAAGCCTCTTCAGAGCTCAAGACCAAATATATCGTCATCCTCATGATGGATTTATCCCATTCCCAACTAAACATAATTTATTCACCCATCATCCATCCTGATTCTTATCCAGGATGCCACATCCTGGTGAAATCATGCCTTCTTATTCCCCTAAATAGTGGCCGGGATATCAACCATATGTCGGCCCCAATATCGATGTTCCCTCTAGGGGTTTCACCCAACTGATCCAATCTAGTCAGTGTTCTGATCATTATGATCCATCTCCGCTGGATGTTAAACATACGGAAAAACCAGAGTTAAACATGGGAAGATGAGGAAGATCCTAGATACATGCCCATGGAATATGATTCCCCACGTTTGATGTGGGATGCCTCGGGCTTCTGCGCCCTCGAGAAGCCCTATAATAAGGGACAGAAGATAGACGTACCAGTTTCCCAGCTCCCAGACACGCCAATGATGCCCAACGTGACTAGTCCCCTGACCGAAGGTTTCTTCCTTGACCGGACCCCTTGGAATGTTCCAATAGAAGCAGTGCAATTAATTGCCGTCCATGAAGATATGGATCTAAGAAGAGTTTCCCGAACATCGTCTTAAGTCTATAAGGGATACCCGGACTAGGTGACGAGTTCTGAAGTGGAATCCATGGAAGGAAGAACTAACATACCATTATCCCATTTCGATCAAGGAGAAAACATCACTGAAAAATTGACGGATGTCACCCACCTTTGGAAAGTGGGAATGTTGGGAAACAGCTGTGCGTCCTCCACTAAAAGATGCACGTGCCCCGGTGAAATAATCTAAAATTGTATTATAATGATACACAATTTCATCATTGTCACACTTCATTTTTAGACACTATAATTAAACATCATGTCATAATACTTCTTTTTTTGTTGGGGTGGAGACCCCATGAAGAGTTATAAAAATATTACATCAAGGTCTTACAATTTGATCCTCTGATGAAGAACTGACTCATAAAGAGTGGAAGCCTTTCCAGGCCATTTGGAAATAGTATCTGCACTATATTAGGACTTCATAGTTTCCCTAATGTCATCTTCATTCTTATGGTATTGAATAATTGACTTTAGGAGTGATGAAATCAACTGACCAATAGTTGTAATCATACATGTCTTATCCCCACTCAAATTACAGGTGAATCCGAGTAAACAGTACCATGATATTCCATTACGCCGTTGATTCCAATATGATATGAGAGTAAAATTTCCCAAAAAGTTCATAAAAACATTCTCCTTTTTTAGGGTTGTAGGTGATGTCAATGTCATGTTTCTAAAGGTATTACAACCATCTTCTCAACATAAGTTTTATGACTTTGTATGAGAAGATATGTTGCAGACTCTTATGGTTGTAATATATTGTGAACCTATACCTAACAAAGTAGTAGGGACAAAACTTGGGAGAATCCATAGATATGGTGAGTTCACGATCATGAATGTGATACTTCTTTTTATGTGGTCATAGATGGGGAGAACAATATGCCACTAATTGATCTTCCTACAAAAGTATACATGTAGACTCGAAGCCTAGCCATGATAGTAAACCACATATCAATAAAAAAACATCATGAAAATTAAATATTTGATATGGGGTGGGACATCATTTCAATTCATTATGTTAATATTGGAAATTTTATCACATAAAAATTTCATTCCATAATATAAATCAATTTACAATAGTGATATTTTTTTGAAAACTATTTCATTAACCACTGATAATAACTATATAATCCCAAGATGCTTCATATCATAAATAAATTATTTTAATAATCTTAATAAAATATTTCATTAACCATCACATGACCATCTAATATTTCATATTCTAGGACTACTTTTCATAATAACTTGAATTCCCAAATCCGAAATTCATTTTTAAATAAAATATCATTTATTCAATGATTCGGTAAAATTTTATTAACCATTCTCATGTTATTGTGAGGATTTTCTGTAGATATTGAATAAATATAGATATCATCAACAAATACCGTAGTAAAAGTTTTGTAATACTGGTGGGATACCTGGTTCATAAAATCCATAAAACTACATGATCATTTTTCATGAAAAATAACATCACATTATATTCAATGTGACCATACCATTTTCTGAAAATATAATTTTGGATATCAGAAAACTCAAATCTGATTTGATGGTACCCAATACAATGTATACACTTTTATAACCACATTGAACTCATTAAATAATAAAAAAGATAAATGTGTGGAAAAGGATATTTATTCTTAATATTCAACCGATTAAGATTCCAATAATTGACACAATGATTATGTGTTCCATAAAACATCTTGTAAGAATGTATAAAAGCTTCTAGAGTTGATACAAAAGGAATAATAAAACCCTTACCTTTTAAATTTTCCAATTTCATCTTACTATTAAGTCAACTGATGCCATTCTATATGAATAAATTAAAATCCTCTAAGTTACAGTAATCATTTTGGTTGAAAACTCCACCTCTCATTGTAGAGTAATACCATAAATGTTTTTAGTGAATAATTTATGAAAACCCCTAACAAAAAAAAGGATGATCAAATATCATTGAAAAACTTATAAATTCAATTGGGAAAATATAAAACAAACTCCCTAACACTAATTAAATAGGTCACGGTGTACTATAACCTAGATCCATTTCACCCTAAAACATGTGGTAAGTCCAAACAGGGGTATTAAAGGAAGGCCACTAATAATTGAATAATATTTGGCTCAGTGTGAAATTGGAAATCCATCCATATGATTACATCAATGAGATCCATGTTGAGAACGATAAAATAGGAAGATGAGTCCACATTAGTGGTCAATAAAAAATATACAGGGAACCTAAAATAATACTCCATTTTCATCCCAATATGGGATACCATATCTATAACTGATGGAATGAATTGTTTTGAATGTTTATCATGGTCCAGAAAAATAGGTTGATATAGAGTTATTAGAGTCACATTTCTAAAAAAAAGTTTCAATATGGATGATTAAATCATATCCTACCCCTCATTATCCCTGTGCACACATCATCTTAAATAGTGAAATACTCTAATACACAAATATAATTCACTCAAACTAATTTTGGTTTGATCTATAGGATGAGAATATTATAAATAAAAAATATTTACTTTTATAGATAATGAAATAAAGATACTACGATATTTAAATAGAACCTATAAATATTCCTATAATAGCCGCAAGAAAATTATAACCTCATTACTATTGGACAATAGAACATAGTGATGCCAATCATGTCATACAGGTAGAAACTCATAGGATCATTATCATTTTTTACCAATGGTTTTGAGGAACCATGTTTTTGTGAGGTACCTCTTCCACTTCCACAATTATCATTCCTCTTTCTATCCATTTCATGTTATCAACTAAAATTATAGGTGGGTAGAGTATGAATTCAAAGTAAATGTTACTTCCCTTCTAGATAAATTTTATTAATCAGTGATTAATCCGATACAAATGCATAAAAACAGATTTTATATAAAAACCAATGAATGAATGTTTGGTTTCAACCCCATATTTAATCACAATGTGTTCAACATGAATTTTTTTAAAAAACATTATTAAAAACAACCAATTCATCAAAATTATTTTCATATTATATCATTGATTGTTTATCGTACTAAATTGTTATAAAATTCATTAACATATCTAAATTAAAGGATTACACTTTTAACATCTAAAGAATGTTGGTTTTGAAATATCTAAACTCCAAGCCCTCAAGTTTTTTCATCTAGACCACCATGTCAAACCACCTATACATTTTTTCCAAAATCATTATCTCAAAACACTTTACCATAAAATATTCAATGTCTCTAGTAATTAAAATTTCTAATTAATATTATCCAATAATTCCCTAAATTTATAATTTTATTTTATTCCCTAAATGGTTGGAGGCTTCTATCAGAAAATTATTAAGGTCAATATTTTTATCCTATGGGTATTGTCTTAACCTCCTTATCATGAGTTTGAGTTAGATGAATTTTTTTTTCACTGCATGAACTACTCAATCTATATTATAAAAATTTCTTTAATAATGTGGAGGGTTACCTCATAGAGAATCATCCATAGATCCCTCATGGTAATCAAGATAATGTTTTATGGGTTTCACTGTACTATATCAAAGAATGAAACTAGAATAATATACATGTGTTGAATCCTAGTTTCAATCAACAAAACACTATAAAACAACTGAGATTATGTTGAATGTTAAGGAGAGAACCACACTTAAAAATATTACTCAGTAACTTTAGGAAATTATGATGGGATATGTCTAGTTAGTCGCTCATAAACATCCCCTCAAGTATTTAAAATTATATCCTCAGCAAACTAATCTTTCCAATATATGAAAACTTTTGAAAAGATATCCACTTAATACTATTTTTTCACGAATTGACCATAATGTTCAAATAATATATGTTCTGAACTATTTTTTAATTATACATGAATGTCGTTCTTGATCCCTATTTTCTTTTAAAAATCACATTGTCATAGAAAATAGATTTTTGAATAGTTCCCCCAATTAGATCAAGAACTATCAGGGAATATATAAATAAAGAAATAAAATAAATATATTCCATAAATAGGGTCAAACAGTGATAAAAATCCATTAATGTAAAAACAATCTGAGATCCAAGTACAGAATCCATGAATAACCAATCTAAACAAGATATTAACCAATATATCCATGTTCCAATAGGAAGTCATACATCTATCTCACTATTGAGTACCAAACCTAGTTGAATCATATACACACCACCTCCCTGATGTTTCTTTCCCTTCACTTCATAAGGTAAAATATGGTCTATACACATCTGAGGGTGTGTGTCGGGAGTGAGATAAACAAAATATTAGGATATAAACAAGTGTTTCATAATGAGTCTTTTATTAAAAAATATATAAATTAACATGTTTAAAAAAGAGAAAGAATGATATAAAAGTTAGTACAATTTGTTTAAAAATATTGAAATTCACCATTTATAATAATTTACAAAAATATTATATAAAATGGAATTCAATCAATTAAAATAATCCATTTATTAGTATTAATGAATGAATCATAAATCCACATCAATGAAAAAATAATTAGATACAACCATAGGAAAAGTTTGGATAGGGCTTCCTATATTCCTTAACCCACATGATAAAAACGACTAATATATGCTAAACAATCCCCTAGTATGATAACCATAGTAGCAGAGTAACATAGTGATGTGTGATACCCCTATGATGTCATGTGAAACAACCCTGGATATAGCAACCTATAGAGAGTAGGAACACCTAGATGTGTAAAACTCCCTATGAACCATTGAAAACATCTGATTCATGAAAAATCTTCATTGGATCCCATGTTTCCAAAGTATTGGAAATTTGAAATAATTTAAATATGGAATATCAAATTTTAATGATCAATCTAAAAACACATTTATATAAAAAAAATCCATTGAAATCAATTTTATTGAAAAAAATATTTCAAATCATCCATTCATTATCAAATACAAAGGGTTAAAAAAATTTATATTCATAACCACTATATAAACATTGAAATTATTCAAATATCATTACATTAATAGTTTAAAAAAAGTGTTTATAAATGAGTGAGAATACATAGTTCATGTGATGAAGAAATTAGAATTAACTACCAACCTCAAACATTTGGTATTAAGACAATTACAATGGATTCACACACCATAGGATATGAGGAATCTAAGAATCAAGTTCTGATACGAAACCCTATTTCATTTAACATCAAATTTTGATTCAATGATTCCATAGTCAATAGAGAAGATAGAGAGTCCACTTACAATGAATATATAAATTATTAAATCAAATATAAACCTACATAAAAATAATTCCACCTATTCCAATATTGGATTTAATTGAATCATCATTAAACCATCAAAGAACCCCCAATTATAGTAAAAACTCCTGATATCTATGATTTCCACCAAGATAAATTGGAGATATATAAAATCTTACAGAAGGATGAGGGATAACTTATACATTACTTAAAATTATTAGTTTTTTGATTCGTAGATCTAATAAAAATTCAATATGAAGGTATAGAGATCTCCAAAATATCTATTAAAAACCTCCTAGATTGAGAACCTGACCCAAAAGTATAATAATGAGTCCAAATAGTGTTTATTTCTTTTAAGAATTTAATTTGAATTAATAAATTTATATCTAATAGTTTGACCACATGGTGTATCAAATCATACAATTTCCAGGCACCCCTTCTGGGATACTGGAGGTTTATCATGGTTTCGTCACATCAATTTCCAAACTAAGAATCAACCATAGAAAATTACTTTATCCTATACTAGATGGTTTGAGAAAAAGGCATCTTGGTTTGGCCAAAACATATTCCAAAAAAGTAGCGTCCTTGTGATATCCAAAACAAGTTTAACAGTTACTTATGATATCATAAAATTTTTACCTTATAGTGATCCTACCATTCACCATCCTAGAAAAAAATACAAAATACAAAATTTCACCCGAAACATACAAAAAAACCATGGATAAAGATATTGTAAAAATGATGTGTATATGACCTAGTTATGTCAAGATGTATCTTAACTTGTATTTTACCAAGATGATTATTCCAAGTAACCACGAGTCATTAATTACATCATAAATGATATATTTTTTTTCCTATGTGGTTGTTTCAGGGATATTATATTTACCACGTCATAACCAATGTACCATGTCATAACAGAGGTACTCAAATTGTAAGTATATTAATCTAATATGTTTTTTTCCTAGATTGTTTCAATGGAAAAAATTTTATATTGAAAATAATTTGATAAAATGATGATATTTTCATTACATATATGAGTAGATCTTAATATCATGCTTTAATACTATCTGTCACGTCAAAATCATGAACTTAATTTGCAGAGTGTTTTGATAAATATTTATTGTTTTTTTTTGATTTGGGAATCATGCTAAAATTAAGGGAGTAACATCATGATACATTACAATTCTATGAAAATAATAAAAATTTTCTACATAATTGAGTGATGAACAATTGAGATAATAAGACATATACACCATAGAGCATTATGCGAAGAATTTTCCTAAAACTGATGAAAAGAAAATGGAGGGGTATATGATCTAAATTCTTTAGTGACATGATTTTAGGATGTTAGTAATTATTAATATCTTAAAATCATTTTATCCACTTCATATACTTTGATTATAATAGATAACTCCTACTCCATTAGATATTCATTTTTACAATAATATAATAACATGTAATGTGAGATCATAATAGTTGTTCAAAAAGGATTGGAAATATGATAAAAATAGTGAGAAAAACCTTTTATCAATATTGTATCATTCTTTAGTTCTTCCTTTATATATTGGTAATACTTTATTTAATTCATTGATACCAATCACTAATAGTCTATGAGAATAAAATTTAGAGAATTTAAATTTTCGCTACCCATATTTCTATAACATCACCCCCAATCACGGTATAATCTCATGGTATAATCATAATTCCCAATCCTATATTTTAGGACATTTGGGTACTAAAATAGAATAATATATGATATCATTTATGGGTAGTGATTCATAAAACAATTATGAGACATGGGTCATGATTCCAAATATAATGTGTTATTAATTTAATAGAATAGATACATAACATATATTATTATTTATTTTCCTTATGTACATTCTACATTTCTTATGATTATAAACCAGAACCATAATTATTGTATTATATTTAAAAAATCATATTCTATTGTATATATTATTTTCTCAAGATAGATAATCTTACAAAATATATGATTATTTTATCATATCTCATGATCACTTAAAATTTTATAATGAATTCATATTTTGTGTACCATATCTATATTTATCAATTGTTTTTTTAATATTTTAAATTAATATATGTCTTATTGGTAATTTTGACCTGTTTTATATGTTTTACCTTAGACCATTTTCCTTTGTTTCCCAATTTACCCTAAATTTCCTCTATAGTGACATGCCTAAAAAGAAACCATGTGAGTATTAGATTATTCAATAAATATATGTTTTGTTATGAATTTAGATATTTATGTAGATAATAAAAAAATAAATTTACCTTTAGGTTCAATTATTCTCATATAAATCAGATTTATAATGTTTAATTAGTTAAAATGATGTCAAATATAAGAATGATATATTTGTGTCACCTCAACTAATATTAATTTACATTGTAGTTATATATGGGAAATAAGAAGAGAATAATGGGATGATAAAACATAATATCAACATATGTTTAACCAAAGGTGTAAGAGGTTATGAAAAATTTCAATACTTTTTTTATATTTTTATAACGGATTACATGGTTATTATCATTACTCAAACTTGAAACATTTGTTTTATTATGTTATTATAACCAAGAAAAAATATGTTATAAATTAATGATATTGGTAAGTCAATGATTTCCCTAAAAATAATTAATTTTAAGAGGATATAGTGTGCATGATGTTATTACTATTTCTCCTAGGTCATACATGTTATGAATAATAACATGAGCTGTGCCAAACACCCATATTCACAAAAAAATGAATAAAAAACAATTTAGAACATTATTTAAGAAAAGAAACATATTTAATGAAAATTCTAATTCAATAGGGTCTAAAAATGGATTAATATGAAAAAAAATTATTTTTGACTCTTCAATTTCCAAAACAAGAAAATGTGTTTTTAGTGATTTATCATTTTTATAGTAAATCAAATCAATCAAGAAATCATAGCATTAATAAAAGGAAGAAATGAAAAAATTTAATATATATAATTAGAGAAGTTTATGATGAATTTTTAAAAAATTATTTTTAATGAATTAGTTGTATCTTAAAAATGAGTGGGTTCCTTTGGATTATTAAAATGGAGTTAGCTTATGATGTGACTTGTGAGGGAAGCGTCTTATGTTTATCAAGATATTCCATTGAATTTATAATTTATTTAAAAAGATTAATTTAGAAAATCTCTAGTGTATTTAAACTAATTCTCATAAACAAGTGGGCAACAAAATACATTGATGTATAGGAAGATAATATCGGATGTTATCTAATGTTAAAGGTACAAACTAAATAATCTTAATATATTCACAATTTTTGTGGAAAAATATTTTGTATCTGACATCGGTGCCAAACATTGGTAATCCATGTTGATCGGTCACATGACCTTAAGTGGTCCTCCCCAAATGCTATACTATTTGAACTAGCAGTGAGGGTCTAATGTAGACCATAGTGAGACTATAAAAAATTTATTAGAGTAATACACCAACAAAAAATAAATAGGCATTAAAAAAATTTATTACCAATATGAAAAACATGAAAGTACCAAAAGATGTCCAAAATAAGAAATTCAGTATCAAAATTGAACAATAGATATGCCATACCAATGTATGTTCTAGGGGTAAAAATGAAAACCCAAAATTAATGACACTAACAACTCATAAGAGAGTCAAGAAACCTATCATTTTTTTTCTCATCAGTTCTCTATACAAACACATCCATATAACATAGGACACTTTACATTAACCAATCATGAAACCATGAAATATATTTGTGTACCGATCACACATCTTGAGTAAGGTGTGCGTACAACTCAGTAGGACACCCCCAACAATGTCTCAAACAAATATAGTCAAAATATTGTATGCAGTTGTATAATGAATAAATAAAATTAATAGTATAAATAGTTTTCAATTATTTAATTATTCTTTACTTAACCACATAACCCCTTAGTTTCCAAGGACACCTAAACCACAATACCTACATTGGCCCATCCCGATGTCTGAACCATATTACATATGAAAATCACAAATCACAAATCAATATATCACATGGGATTTAATATCCATTTTAATTAGATTGATGTAACATCCAATTGAAACCATATTCCATTGCCAACAATGGGTGTCGCACATCATGTCTAGCACCTTGTGGGTATTTGTAGCATTAGTCCATGTCCCACACACCATGGGTATTTGGAGCATCAGTCAATATCTAATACAATGACATTTAAATGCATAAAGTTGGGTTTTATAATTCCAATTATAGAACCCCCTATGGGTATTTAGAGTTCTAGTTTTTGTACCACTCCCCATTCTCATTCAAATAGATATAAATCATATATCACATCATTGATGGTTAATCTACATTAACACTCTATAACATTCGTCATTCAAAACTTGTATTCATTAATTGAATAATTAATTAATATAATTCAATCAATTATATAAGCAAAAAAAATTCATTATTTAATTCATAAATTAATTAATCCAATTCAAAACCTCAATATCTAAATAATTAATTCAAAAATTAATTATTCAAATAAATTTCACAATCACAACCTCTTTATTAATTATTTATAAAATTAATTATTTAATTCAAATTCACAATCTCAACATCTCATTAATTATTTCAACAATTAATTAATATGATTTCATATTCAGTTTCCTAATCCCCAACATCCTATTAATTATTTTAACATATAATTAATTCAATTAAAAACATCAATTTCACAAATTAACCTAAATCATTAACATAATAAAATTTAACTATTTAATTCAATTTTGAAATAAATTTCCCAAAAATATAAGTTTTAATTCTCACAATTAAATAAAAATAATTTAATCAAAACCATGGGATTGGAATTTAGATGACCTACCTCATGTTTTATTATTAACGACTGCCAATGGATATACCCAATATAAGTGAAAAAATTGAAATCACGATGATAAACAAGATTTTTATCTGAATCATAAATCCAAAATAAAAAACATAATGATATAAGAAACGTAGATCTACATTCTAAAACAACATTGGATAAACATATCTATTGTATACTGGAATAGGAGTGGGAGAAATATAAATATATAAATAGGAAGAAAATACATACCTTGGTGGTACAGATCTTAAATTTGGGCATCAAATCGCTAAAAATAAAGGTTTGGATCTTTAAAATGACATAAAAGAGCCTCTACAATTGAGAGAAAATGTAAGGCTTGGATTGGGGGTTGATTTTAGGTAAATATAGGAGTCGTGTTATTTTGAAATTAAATTTTTTGGTTAATTAAAACAGCATGCACGGTTTGCTGGGGAGGGGGAATAGCTTTCCAATACATGAACCTTTACCACATACCTCTTTAATGGGGGGGGGGGGGATGCACAGTTTATCCTTTTGGGGTGTATGGTTTGTTTTTTTTTCAAACAAGAAATCCCTCTATTTGATGTGTTGCATGATTTTTTGGTCTAGGGGACACTATTCAGGAAAACGGTTCTCCTACCATGCACATTCCCACATTCCAAAGTACCCAATTTCCACCCATTTTCACCCCAAAATAAAACCCAAATGAAATGTAGTCAATAAAATTAAAAGGATTACCTACAAATGAGTCCAAGACATATCTAGAAATGTCTGGGGACTTAAAATCTTTCCACCTTATAACACACTTCCCTCATGTTGTACTCCCAAACATCTTTAGGATTCCTAGTCAAAAAGATTTTGAAATTGTGCCAACATATCCACTTCACTCTCCAGATATTCATCATAAACACAACCATGCTAGAACAATAAATGATCTATTGACACATCCTTTACCTTCCACACATTATCATAGTGATCCAACACATGTATCAGATTTTCCCTAAAAGTCACATCATTATCAAACTCAACAACATCCACATTGATCACATGAGAAGGATCAGTGTGAAATAGTTGACGATGTGATACATGGAAGAAAACATTAAAATCACAGCATCTTTATAGAATATAAAATCAGTACACCACCACCCTGATTCGATCCACAACCTCAAATGGGCCAATAAACATGGGTGCCAGCTTGACCAATCTTCATATCCTGCAGTGATCGAACATAGGAAACACCCTAAAGAATACACCATCACCATATGCAAACTCTTGGGGTTATCGATGTCTATCAGCATATGAATTATATCTACATTGAGCCATATCCATATTCTTTCAAATAAATTATACCTACTATGATTTCACTTACATTATACTCAGTCCCAACATCTCTGACTCACCTTCGTCCATCATGTACAGATGTAATCTTCAAGCATAAAGAGGCTTGTATGGAGTTATTTGTACATTTTACGTTTAACTGTTGTTATTGGAAAACTCAATTAAATATAGGTTCCTCTCCCTAGATCCACTGAAGTCTACAATGCATGACCTATGAATATCCTCAAGAACCTATATAGTATGCACTGATATCCCATAACTCTATGGATGGAAAATCCTACTCAATAGAGCATGTATAAGATGAGACTTCTATAATCTTTGATCGAAACATGAAGTAAAACATGATTTATTGTCTCAATTATAATCTATGGAACCCTATACACAAAGAATATAAACCGAACATATATTTCTCCCAAATGATCCATTGATAAAGTCTCTTTCACTGGTTTTAAATGCACCTCCTTGGTCTAGTAGTCCATAATTACCTATATAGCATTGTTCTTTGGAGGCTTAATTGGGATATCCACCAAACAATACATGGCCACATCCGCCCATATCAATTATTGAAGGGGAAATAGTTGCATTAAACCCCAATTCACTGATTCTCAACCATCACCTATTGAAAGGTAAAGCATCATGTCATGAACCCATTTATCCTCGTTTTTATTCCCGACTACTAGAACATTTATCGTAGATCTTGGTACATTTTGGTTACACCTGGATGTATGTACCACATAAAATCCTATAAATGAAACATCAGCTCCTCCCACATTCTCATTGGAAAAATAACCTGATTATTGACATAGATAATCTCATCCTCATTTATGTTCTAATCTGAAGGGGACTCCGCACCGTCAAGGATTTCCCTCCATTTCAACCATTCTAGATCCCTATACTGTATATCTCAGGTCAGTCACAAGAGTATAGACTCTATAGAAGCTGATATGAGTGTCATCTACTCCTTACCCTACTGAACAACTACATGCATATTAGTTGTTAGAGTCATTTGTACACTAGAAATTAGACTCTTAAATAGCATGAGTATGAGTTCATCTTCTTAATGAATCAAAAACAATGTATCCCTTTCTAGGTGTATATTCATGATCAAAAACAAATTAATGTATAAAAACAACCCATATTCACTACAACATATTCAAATTTCATTGGGAGAAGATATACTTTAAGATTTTGTGATCAGTATACAAATAAAACCTCTCCATTAATAGATAATTCCACCAAAATTTTTAATGATAATCCACTATAGACGACTTGACATCATGCATTGGTTAGTTCTATTCATGTGGCTCAACTATTGAGGCCCATATGCCACAAATCAATCTCCATGAATCAACACATCTTTTAGCCTGATCCCATAAGTGTAAAAAATTACATTATATTCCATAAATTGATCTGGTAGAATCAGAATTAGTGTCAAAGTAAACGACTTCTTCAAATAATAGAAGAAATTATAACATGATTTTGAATATTCAATATTTTTAACTTTTTTTCAAGCCTATAAGAATCGCTACCAACAAAAAAATGTCCAGGATGAACCTCTGATAACATCTAGCAAGTCCCAAAAAGCAATAGATATCGAAAAACTCTTATTATAGTACTATGAAACAACTTCATAAACCTTATTTGGGTCTACCAATAAACATTACTCATAGATTATGTGACCCAATAAGTGTATCTCATTAATTCAAAATAGATACATAGATAGATTGGCATAGAGCTGGTTCAGTCCTAGTTTACTCAAGACGATGTCAAGATGTTGGGAATGATCATCATAAGTCTTGGATTACATTAATATTCCATCCAAAAACACAACCAAAAATTGATCCATATATTGATGGATGATTTGGTTCATTATGTCTATAAAAATTGCTGGTGAATTGATTGACACAAATGGAATTTTGATGAACTCATATTGACCATACCTACATATGAATGAAATCAATGGTATATAATATGTTCAAACACTAAACTGATGACACCCTTATATCAATTTAATCATAAAAAGCACAATATTCTCCCAGAATCCCAAATGGACCATCAATACATATAAGGTGATACTATTTTTTTACTATCACATATTTCAAGTTATTACAACTGAAACATAAGCATTGAGTCATGTCTACATTATTATAATAAAACTGGAGAATCCTAAGTTGACGTACTGGGGATGGTTAAATCATTTATACTTCAACTCCTCCAGCTAAGTCTTCAGACCCTAAATCTATTCTGGTCCCATTATGTATGGTTTAATATAAAATAGAACAAACTATACAGTAGCTCAATTATATGTTTCACCTATCTCTCAGTTGTAATCCATGGAAAGTATTCCAAAAAAATTCCTGAAATATGTCTGATAAAGGTATAAATACATCCTTCGGTACACAACCATCACCTAGAAAAAAATTAGTAATATGGGTGGTCAGATTCACCAGTTTCTAGTGAACTGACCCTATATGGCCCACTTTGAAATCTCAAACACCACAATATATGTGATTTTCACCGCTAGGGGACATAAAATGCACCCTCCTATTATATTAATCGATGTTGGATAGGTATGATACTAACCATTCCACAACAAAAATATGATAAAAAACTGAAAGATCTAGAATATAGATATCCCACACAAACCGAAACTCTCCAACCTGAAGTGAACACCCTTTCCACAAACTGATTATCCTCGAACACACTCCCAATGGTGCTTCTATCATCAACACCCCACTCATGAACTCCCTGGATAGGATCAAACCATTCACAATATAAAATTAAATAAAGTAATCAGAGGCATCCATATCAAATAAGTCACTATAGAGTGTAGAATATATAGTAATAGTGCTTCTCACTGTCGATGGTCTGACCTCTCTATCCACAAGTGTATGGAATATTTAATGTGATTATGCTACTCATATTCCTGGTGAAGAAGTCTATATACCCTGAGTTTCATCACTTTTTTGATATGGGAACTCTTTCCCAAAAGCTCCACATATAAATTTACCATCTCATTTAGTAGAACTCTAGTTTCTGGATAGATATGGTCAAAAGGATACAATTTCCACACCTGTGTTCTATCTATCTCCTCTATCACTGAAATATTTTGTGGGTTTGAAAAAAACATATATAGAGGTTCTATAAAACAACAAGATCATCACTATACCAACAGTTACAGATAATGGCCATGATATTGGCCAAGACTACCACACTGCTGGAAAGGTGCTCCGGTAAGATCCTGCGTAACTGACCAATTTGTCTAGCCACTCTTCATCCCACTAACTTTTTTGTGATTCTTATATTGATTCTTCTTACTCTTTTAAGTCATAAGTCTTGAATATCCAACAAGAAACACTTGTCTTTAACTAGAATCCACTTTCGGGTTCTACTCAGATATGAGTTCCTGTTTCCCCACCTCTAAATTCTTCTACATCTTATATATATTCACCTATGACATAATTTCATATTTAATCCTATAATAAAACTAGTTTTCCCTATTGTAATAATCTCCTAACAAAATTAGAACAAAGCACTATAAATCTCTAAAATATCCAACATAGTCCATCACAAACCCGGTCTCTTGAGTCGGCCTCTTGAACTCAAGTTTTCTTTACTTCCTGAGTATCTTATGATAAGTGTGCTCGAGGAAATTTACAATAACGCCCATCCACTCCATAGTATCCAAAAATCAATGCTTAGTCCGGAAGTCCCACAAATCATTTTCTTGACCACATACTAGATAACTAGACAATTTTACCCTCTTCATAGTAGGATTCTTTTAGTGGTCAAGTATTATAAGGCCCCAGCCTTAAACATTACTTAATCCTGGGTTATTTCAAGAATTCACATTGAGGATATTTTCAGGTTTAGATTTTTAGAAAATTAGATCATAAATCATGCCTTACATTCCACAATTAAACAAGGTGGTTACATCAAAGATAGTATTCATTTTTCTCCACCAAAGGAAACATATTTAAAATAAAATATGGTTTCGTTCTTGACACATCCTCAACACTATCATCACATAATTTACTTTTCCCTTTGCCTGTTAAAAACATTTCAAAAACTTGGGATGGGCATAAAAATCTCAGTAAGGTATATAAAAATACTGAAAGAAAACATTAGTCTATGTTTACATAAGAATCAATGAAATAATAATTTACTAATAAAACATAATCACTTTAACATACCTCATGAAATCATAATATTTATGAATAACTCATAGAAATTATAAGACATAAAGGTAACTAGAGGCATTCATAACATTCTTACATAGGGAGTAACCCTCACAGTTACATTTGGAATACCCATCACGGTATATTCCATAAATATCTTCAGAGAAACCTTAGAGTTTAACTCCTTCACATTACCCAATGCATTGGAGAGCTATCTCGGGCTCACTCACCCTTAGTTTATCACAAAACCACCCGACTTCATAAACAATGCCCAAGAACCATAACATAATCTTATAACATAAGACATGAATGAAGGAAACCGAACATTTCCACATTTCAATCACAAGATATCAATACAAAACATTGAAATAATCAGAAAATTATCAAAACCATTTTTTAATATGAAAATAAAAGAAAAGTAAAACCTGATATTTATTTTTCATTTAATAAAAGATAGGGCTTATAGAGGATGCCAATACTCAAATAATGGTCACGACGGCAGGGAAGTTGTTGTCGCCGCATACGTAAGACAAAAACATTCATTTTGTAATTTAGTAAGATTATTCATGTAAAAAAATTAATTTTTAATGAAATTAAAATTCAAAAGGGTTTATTATACAATAAATAAAATAAGGTTGTATATAAATTGAAGTATGCCTCAACAAAAGGAGATTGAGACGAAGTCCCTTACCTCAAGTCTGACTTGTTCTTGTTCGTTCGTTATATTCCTGAATAATAATCTTAGGTAAATTTATAATTTATTAAGAACATGATTTAATGTTTATTATTCAATTCATATAACATATTATCATGTTATAATAATTTGTTAATAAGGTGAGTTCATATCATACATTTTGTCAATGTTTGGTACATGAGTCAAAAATGAACTTGTTTGAAAATAATTGCCCATGTAGTTATAAGTAAATCATCACCAAAATGGTATTAATGATTCAAATATCATATATATCCTGTATATATTCATTTTATACTATTCCATATCATTTTTAGATAAAAAATGAAATGCACCGATCATGGAGATGGTAGGCCGTACATATGCATGAACGCTACTTTCATTTCTTTGTCATATTAAAGAAATTAAAACTAAATGAGACATATATATATATATATTATAATTACAGTATAATATATATGTTATATAGTTAACATAAGTTCATTAATTACATTCTTTATAAAATCCATGTTTGGCATGAAGGAGTCACATCATGTGAGGGGGCGGTAGTCCACACCTCCTCATATTAAATTATCGCATTTCCACAACATGAATAGCATAAAGGTATGTTTTAAATATAAAATATTGAAGAATAGAGGCAACATAAATATAATATATATCATATATAAATATAGTTACATAATAATTGCCACCATGAAAGGTGTTAAAATAAGATTGAACAATCATCGTTTCGTGAGGCAGTAATTCACCACCCATAGAAACAATATGTTCTTGAACCATCAGATGGAGGAGTGTGTGAGTGCAGATAGAATCCTTATCATAACAATATCCAAGTATATTGAGGATAATGGTGTTATTATGGTATCAAATAATAAGAAGATAGTGGTGAGTGAATAAGGAAAAAAAGGACGAAACTCAAGAGAAGACATTATCTCTAAATCAGATAACTCTTTTTGATTTGACCCAATGGATTCCTTGGAAAGACTTATGGACAAAGTGAGGCTTCTATGAGTTAGAGAGGGATGTGGAGAGATAATATGAGCATATTTTGTACTATACAAGGGCTTGGGAGGTGTGGGTAAGGGGGTAGAGGTGGGGGCCTTTTATAAGAGGGAGGAGGGTCACTTTTGGAAAGTCTTGAAATGTTACTTTATTATAAAATGATTTTCAGATTTTAAAAGTCCCACAATGAAATATTTTGAGGATAATTTGATAAGGGTTCGAAATAAACCCATCCAATAGATTTTAAACAAATTTAAGTCTTAGATATTACCTTATATTTTCATTTTATTTCAATCATTCATTAATGAGGTAATCACTACATCATCATGGTGTCATAAATAAATTTATTTATTTAATGTCTAAAAAATTATAAAAAAATACCATGATGTAGGAAATAGTTTTAGGATTAAAATGGATATTTATATTCTAAGATATTATTTATTTAAACAAAAGTAAAATTGTTTTACTTAGGATATACAAACTTTTTTGTATTTCTCTTCTTTTTAAAAATAATGTCATAAATGTCACTATTACACCCATGTGACTCCATGGGCCCTCAAGTTCGGTTGAAAGCTTCCCATGGTCAACCATGACTAAAAAAAGGATTTGGACACATTTTAGGGTAATATTAGATTAATATGATATTATTTTATTACCCTTATCTACCTGATTACTAATTAATCACGATAATCAAAGATAATTACCATCATTACTATTCATAATGTCTAAAAATAGAAAGGTCTTAATTACACAATTTGAACCTTATGATTTAAAATATGGAATACATTTTACCAAATTCCAAACATAGAAATTGCAGTAATGAATTTAAAAAATAAATCCCTTTGTCAAAACAAATAGCATGTTTTAAAGAAACAATATCTATCAAAAGATTGAAAATTGTTTCTGTCCAATTTCAAATTGAATTAATTATAATGAAAACCATTGGATTAAATGGTAAAAATATATTCTAATTACACTTTAAAACGAATTAAAAATAAAATCTAACCATATAATTAAATTAGATGAAAAAGTTGTTTTGATGTAAAATGCATTATTTTTCACTATTAATGAAAAAATGAACATTGTCAGAAAAATACCAAAAATTTATGCAAAGTAAATTTAAATGTTCCGATTATAAATAATAAGTTTATTTTGAAAAATAGAGCTTATAAAATTGTCAAAATGTAGTTTTAAAAATGGGTTTCCATCAAAAGGTGGTAAAATGATCTTTTAAAAATAATAGAGTATTGTATGCTTAAAATTGGATTTATTCTCATTTTAAGCCTCTAAAACACTATCTAATTCATAAATAGACATAAATATGAAAATATATTATTCTGTACTTAATTGGGATGTTACATCCTTTCCCATTTATGAAATTGTGTCCCTGTAATTTATTTATTTATCAAATAAGTGGGGATATTTATCCCTCATTGAATTTTCAGATTTCCATGTTACCTCTTCAACTATATGGTTTTTCCATAGAACCCTTACTTGATAAATCACCTTATTCTACAACACTTTCTCCCTATGGTCAAGAATCTGGACTAGTTGTTTCTCATAAGATAGATTCTTTTCCAATTGAACTACCTCTAGACTCAAAACATGAGATGGATCTGGCGTGTACTTCTTTAACATTGAAACATGAAAAACATTATGTACAAGAGATAAACTCAGAGGTAAATCCACTTAGTATTCAACTGATCCAACTCTCTTCAGAATTTCATATGGTCCAATAAACCTTGGACTCAGCTTTCCTTTCTTACCAAATCACATCACACTTTTCCTTGGTGAAACATTGAGAAAGACATGATCTCCAACCTCAAAATAGAGATCCTTCCTCGTGTTGTCCGCATAACTTTTCTCTCTACTCTAAGATCTTATCAGGTGTTTCTTTAATAGTTGAATTTTTTTCCATCTTTTCTACCAATTTTGGTCCCATCGACTTCCTTTCACCTACTTCATCCCAAAAAGCTGGAGTTTGACACCACTTCCCATATAATGCCTCAAATGGTTCCATTAGTATACTGGAATGAAAACTATTATTATATGAAAAAACAACCAATGAAAGATGTTTTTCCTAAATTCACTGATAATCCATCAAAAAAAATGTAGCATATCGTCCAAAGTTTGAATTGATCATTCTGACTACCCATCTGATTGAGGATAAAAAGCTATAATAAAATTTTATTCAGTACCCAACGACTTATAAAATCCTTTCCAAAAGTTATAAGCGAACCTGGGATCACGATTAGATAATGTGGAGAGGGGAAATCCATGTAACCTGAATATCTCTTTAACATAAAATCGAGAATGTTGGTGCAGGGAAAAAGTATCTCGTATAGCAAGGAAATGAGCAGATTTAGTCAAACGATCAACAATAACCCAGATTTCATTATTACCTCGAGGTGTCTTTGGTAATTCCACAATGAAGTCCATGGATATATTCTCCCATTTCCACTCTGGAACTTGTAAAGTCTGAAGCATCCCTTTCAGTAACTGCCGCTATGCTTTAACCTGTTGACAAGTCAAACACTTCACAGTAAAATCAGAAATATCTCTTTTCATTCCATCCCTCCAGTAATACTCGTGAAGATCTCTATAGATCCTAGTACTACCTGGATGAACTGAAAATGGAGAATTATGATTTTCAAATAAAAACTCTCTCTTCTTCTGTGAATAACATGGCACACAGAATCTCTTCCCAAATCTCAAAACAAAATCATTATCAATGTTGAATTAAGGTGACATACTCTTCTAAACCAGCTCTGCCATTTTCTGCAACTCACTGTCTTTATTTTGTGCTTGCTTAATTCTATCTAATATAGAATATTTCACTGATAACTTAAACAAAATAGATGAATTTCCCAGACCAACAACTTCTAAGCAAAAATTCATCAAATCCTTAACCAAAGGATCACGTTCCAAATTCAACATGGTTAATGAATCATTACTTTTTATACTCAAAGCATCTACCACTTTATTTTATTTTCCATGATGGTATTGAATCGTGCAATCATGATCCTTGATTAATTATATCCATCTCATCTATCTCATGTTTAATTATTTCTGAGTGAATATATACTTTAAACTTTTTTGATCAGTATATATTTCACACTTTACACCATAAAAATGATGACTCCAAATTTTTAAACAGAAAACAACAGCAACTAATTCTAAATCATGTGTAGGGTAATTTATCTCATGAGTTTTCAACTGACATGATGCATAAGCAATTACCTAATAATTATGAATTAGGACGCTTCCAAGTACTTTTAATGAAGAATCACTATAGATAACGAACTCACCATTCCTGGAAGGTAGTGCAAATACTAAAGCATTCACCAATCTTCTTTTCAATTACTGAAAACAATCATCACATTATTTTTTCCAGATAATCTTAACACCCTACCAAGTTAGCTTAGTCAATGGGCTGGACAACTGTAAAATTGTTTTAACAAACCTTCGATAATAGCCTTCCAAACCAAGAAAACTTAGAATCTCCGTTATATTTGTGGGTCTTGGCCATTCCTCAACAACCTTTTTTTGCAAGATCAACAGTTATTCCATCCTTAGAAACAATGTGACAATGGAAAGAAGTTTTTTGCAACCAAAACTCACACTTACATAATGTCCCATACAATTTATTTTCTTTTAAGGTTTGAAAAATAACCCTTAAATGATTTTCATGATCCTCTTTTTTTAGAAAACACAAAAAAATCATAAATGAAAACAATAGGAAACATATCCATGAACTCATGTAAAATTATATTCATAAGGGCCATGAATATAGTAGGTGCATTGGTTTACCCAAAAGGCATAACTACAAATTCATAATGGCTATATCTTGTACGAAATGCAGTCTTCCAAATATCTGCTTCCTTAACCTTCAACTAATGGTATCCCGATCTCAATTAAATATTTCAAAAATACTGAGCTCCCTGGAGATGATCAAACAAATCATCAACATGAGTCAAAGGATATTTTTTCTTAACAGTGATGTTATTCAAGGCTCTATAATCCATGAAAAGTCTTATTGAACCATCTTTTTTTTAAAAAAATAAGATAGGAGCACCCCATGGTGATGTGATAGATCGAATGAAACCTTCCTCTAATAAATCATTCAATTGACCCTTCATTTCTAAAAGTTAAATTTGAGCCATTCGATAAAAGGGTTTTGAAATTTTCTTAGCATCAGGAAAAAAGTCAACAGTAAATTTGACTTCCTGATCTGGTATTATTCCATGAAACTCATCAGGAGAAACATATGGATACTCATTTACCACTGACACATCGTTAATATGAACGGTTCCATTTTTTTCAACAATATGTGCAAGGTAACATTCATTTACAACTTTTATAATTTTCTTATCCTCTTGTTATGTTATCAATAGTAAGGGTTTATTATTTTACAAAAACTGAAAGTCTTTCTGAAAAGAAACTTCTTTATCTCTACATTCAATCTTAGCATGGTAAACAGAGAGCCAATCCATACCCAGGAAAACATCAAACTCTACTAGAGGTAAAACAATATGATTTTCAAGGAGATTCCTTCCACGAATACGTATAGGAAGATTCTTATAAATTATTTTTTCCTCAACATTTCCCGAAATTGTTTTTACCACATGTTCAGGAGTCATTTCTTGTGATGGAATTCCAAATTTACTAGAATTTTTTTTCAGAGATGAAAGAATGTGTAGGCCCCAAATCAAAAAACACATCGGAATAATCTGAAAAAACAAACAATATACCTGATACCACTTCATTTTATGGCCCAACATTTGCTGAAGTAGTTGCAATGGATTTCACCACACATTTCTACTTGTAGTCTGACTACTTCCCATCATTCAAACTCTTTGTCAGACACTTTTTTTCATAATGAACCATCTCATTTCACTTGAAACATTTCACTAACTATAAATCAAATTTGGTCTAACCATTACCCTGATCTTTTCCAGTGCAATCACGAGCCTTATGTCTCATCTAGCAAAATCAAAAGAAGTTTCCAGAATTCAAAAAACATTACCCAGCATGCTTTTTACCACATTTATCACAAACTGAAAACATAGGTTTCTTACCATCAATCCTTTTTTAAGGATTCCTCCCTTTCTCCTGCCACCTTGGTCTCGTCTTCTGTTGGTTGTCATAGAACGCTTGATCAATGGAAAACTCCATTTCCACCTTCTCAGCACATCAAACGAGCTTTTCGTAACTTTTGAACTCACGAGAGGCTAATTCCCTTAGATATTTTGGCTTTAATCCTGAGTAAAAACGATTTATTTTACTATCAAGTTCTCTGATAAAATTTGGAGCGTACCTTGACAATTGAGTGAACTTTTCTTTATAAAAATCCACTGAGTCGTCCTGTTTCCTCAATTCCAAGAATTTGTTTTCCATCCTAAGTTGAACAGACTTAGGAAAATATTTCACATGAAACATACCTTTTCATTCATCCCATTCAAGAGCATCAATCTCATCAGCATCTCTGACATTTTTAACCATCAACCACCACTGATCTGCTTCACCCTTCAAATGGTAAACAACGAGACTATCCTTTTGATTTTCTAAACACCCAATGACATCGAAAATCTTATCCAGTTCTTTAATCCACCCTTAAGATATCACATGGTCAGATGATCCTATGAATGATGGGGGATGTTTGCTCATGAAATGTTCCACCACTGACATGTTCCTCTATGGTTGATCTGGCTGATCTCGGGCATGGATACCACCACCATTTATCACTAGAGTCAACTGCGCCGTTACTGTAACAAACTGTTCAGTTCCAATTCTGACCATCTTAAGATGCTGATTTGGAAAGACATTTCCTTATGTATTCCTTCCTAACACTACTTCAATGTTTCCTCTACGAAAATCCATTCTGAGTAAACATGTCTTAGATGAAGCAACATGGTATTCTTCAAATTCTATATCATTTCAATTTGACCATAATGTGTAAAAAAATATTTCTGGATAATAATTTAAGAGAATTATAGCTCCTAATGTTACCTAATCATCCCTTTGATACTAACTATAAGGCCCCATCCTTAAACATTACATAATATTGGGTTATTTCAAGAATTCACATTGAATATATTTTCAGGTTTATAGTTTTAGGGAATTAGATCATAAATCATGCATTACATTCCACATTTAAACAAGGTGGTTTCATTAGAGACAATATTCATTTTTTTCCACCAAAGGAAACATATTTAAAATAAAACATGGTTTCTTTCATGAAAATTCCTTGACACTATCATCACATCATGAAATTTTACCTTGACCTATGAAAAGCATTTCAAAATCATGGGATGGGCATAAAAATCTCAGTAAGGGATATAAAAATATAGAAAGAAAACACTAGTCCATATATACATAAGAATCAATGAAATCATACATTACTCATAAAAAATAAGCACTTTAACATACCTCATGAAATCATAATATTTATTAATAACACTTATAAATCATAATACATAACTGTAACTTGAGGCATTCATAACATTCTTATGTAGGGAGTAACCCTCATGGATACGTTTGGAATACCCATCACAGTATATTCCTTAAATATATTCTGAGAAACCTTTGAGCTTAACTCCTTCACATTACTCAATGCATTGAAGAGCTATATCAGGCTCACCCTCCCTTAGATTTTCACAAAACCACCCAGCTTCATAAACAGTTCCGAAGAACCTTAACATAATCGTATCACACAAAACATGCATAAAGGAAACCTAACATTTCCACAGTTCAATCACAAGATATCAATACAACAAAATGATATAATCAGAACATTATCAAAACCATTTTCAATAAAAAAATAAAATAAAAGTAAATCATTGTTTTTTTTAATTTAAAAAATTGTATGGCTTGTAGAAGAAGCCGAATCTCAAATAAAGGTCACAACGGCGGAGAAGTCGTTATTGCCGCATACGTAAGACAAAAACATTCCTTTTTTCATTTAGTAATACGCTTCATGTAAAAAGATTCCTTTTGAATGAAATTAAAAGTAAAAAAATATTCTTATACAACTAATAAAATAAGGTCGTATATAAATTGAATTATGCCACAATGAAAAGAGATTGAGACGAAGTCCCTTACCTCAAGTCCGACTTGTTCTCGTTCGTTCTTTATATCCATGAATAATAAACATAGGTCAATTTATAATTACATAAGTAATTCCTTTAATTTTAATTATTCAATTCGTATCACATATTATCATGTTATAATAATTATTTAATTATGTGAGTTCAGATCAAACGTTTTGTCGATGTTCGATACATGAGTCAAAAATGAACCTGTTTGAAATGAATTGCCCATGTAGTTAGAAGTAAATCATCTAAGAAATGGTATTAATGATTATTATATCATATATATCCAGTATATATTCTTTTTATATTATTTTATAACATTTGGAGATAAAAAATGAAATACACCGTTCATGGAGATGGTAGGCCATACGTACGCATGAACACTACTTTCATTTCTTTGTCATATTAAAGGAATTAAAACTAAATGAGACATATAAAAATTATAATTATAGTATAATATATATGTTATATAGGTAAAATAAGTTCATTAGTTAAACTCTTTATAAATTCCATGTTTGGCATGAACGAGTCACATCACTTGAGGGGGCGGTAGTCCACACTTCCTCAAATGAAATTATCGCATTTGCACAACATGCAAAGAATAAATGTCTGTTTTAAATATAAAATATAGATTAATAGAGAGGAAATAAATATAATATATATCATATATAAATATAGTTCCATAATAATGGCCACCATGAAATGTTTTAAAAGAAGATTGAACAATCATCGTTTTGTGAGGCAGTAATTCGCCACCCACAGAAATAGTATGTTCTTTAACCATTAGACGGAGGTGTGTGTGAGTGTAGGTAGAATAATTATAATAACAACATCATAGTATATTTATGGTATTGGTGTTATTATGGGATCAAATAATAAGAAGATCGTGGTGATTGAAGAAGGAAAATAAAAGTAAGAAACTCGAGAGATGACTTTACCTCTAAATCCGTTAACTCTTTTTGATTTGATCCAAAGGCTTCTTTAGGAAGACTTCAGACCAAAGTGAGGATTCTAGGAGTAAGAGTGGGATGTGGAGAGATTATATGAGTAGTGGTTGGATGATAGAAGGTAATGTGAGGTGTGGGTAAGGGGGTAGAGGTGGGGTCCTTTTATATGAGGGAGGGGGGTCACTTTTGGAAAGTCTTGAAATGTTACTTTATTATAAAATGATTTTCAGATCTTAAAGGTCCCACAATAATATATTTTAAGGATAAGTTGATAAGGGTTAGAAATAAACCAATTCAATAGTTTTTATACAAGTTAATGTCTTAGATTTTACCTTATCTTTTAAATTTATTTAAATCATTCATTAATTAGGTAATCACCGCATTCTCATATTGTCATAAATAAATTTATTTATATAATGTATAAAAATTAAAAAAAATTCCATGATGTAGGAAATATTTTCAGATTTAAAATGACTATTTATAGTCTAAGAGATCATTTATTTAAACATAAATAATTTTTTTTACTTATGATATACAAACCTTTGTTATATTTCTCTTCTTTTTAAAAATAATGTCATAAATGTAACTATTACAACCATGTGACTCCGTGGGCCCTCAAGTTCAGTAAAAAGCTTACCATGGTCCTCTATCACTCAAAAACGAATATTTGGACACATGTTGGGGTCATTTTATATTATTATGATATTATTTTATTACCCTTAACTACCCGATTACTAATTAATCACGATAATTAAAGATAATTACCCTCATTACTATTCAAAATGTTCAAAAACAAAAAGGTCTTAATTACATAATTTGGACCTTATGATTCAAAATATGTAATCCATTTTACCAAATTAAAAACACATTAATTTCAGTAATTAATTTAAAAAATAATTCATGTTTTCAAAACTAATAGCGTGTTTTTAAGAAACAATATCTATCAAAAGATAGGCAATGGTTTATGTCCAATTTAAAAGTGAAATTAATTATACTGAACACCATTGTATTAAATGGTAAAACTATATTTTAATTATACTTTAAACCCAATTAAAAATATAATCTAGCCATATAATTAAATTAGATGAAAAGGCAGATTTGAAGTAAAATGCAGAATTTTCACTATTCATTAAAAAAAATGAACATTGTCAGAAAAATACAAAAAATTTATCCAAAGTATATTTCCATGTCCCAATTCTAAAGAATAAGTTTATTTTGATAAATAAGGCTTATAAAATTGTCAAAATTTAGATTTAAAAATGGTTGTCCATCAAAAGGCTGTAAGACAATCTTTTAAAAATATTAGAGTATTTTATGCTTAAGATTGAATTTATTATTATTTTAAGCCTCTAAAACACTATCGGATTCATACATATACATAGATATAAAAATCTATTATTCTTTACTTACTTGGGATGTTAAAAGTATAGTTTGAATGGACTCAATCTAGAACTCAGCTCCCTCAAGTCCACTCTCCCTATTAAAAGAATAAAGTGCTATAGAAAAACAGACTCCTCAGTTATGAAATTCATTTTATAAACCACCATGTGTCTATTTCCTTAAACTGCATGAATCAAGTGAGGTTTTGGTGGAAATTCTCTTCCTTATTTCTCAATCAGCAATTTTAGTTCCTATGGTTCCACTGCTAGAGGATCATCTCCTACAATTTCCACTTATTATCCTCTCAAAAAGATTCATCATGGAAGAGAATCTCTATAATTTCTATCTATCACTTTAGGATACAAGACAAAAGTAAAGAAATTATGTGAAATCTCATAAATCCAGAACAACACATTTTCCCTAACCTCTCCACCTGGTCAAAACCTAGGTGTAATTAATACCATTAACCATCGTACATATAGGTCATAGTTAAAAAAGTGTAAAATTATTCTCATATTCATGTTTCTTAGTTAGAAAATAAATTATTCACAATTTTCAACATTTTACCACATTCAATTTCATATTAGTCTATATTTTTAGTTTAATATCAATATTAAGGAAAAAAATTCAAGTTCAACACATTTTTGAAAACATGTTTTCTTGTGTGTGCTAAAATTGAGGCAAGTCAAAAAATAATCCAGAGTGCTTAAAATTATACATGAAATCTTATCTCTCATGTTATTATAGGACATGAGTCAAATCAAATAAAATATCATAAACAAAAATCACATCACATAATAATTGCATCACCCAAGGAAAAATAAGATTCAACTATAACTAAAAATACCAATAAAAATCATCAAACTATGGGTAATTGGGCTATACCCCATACATGGGTTAGATACACCCATGCACAAGATCATGACCAAGGTTTGAATCTTCCTGTTATTTTTTCTACCATTTCCAAATAATAGAAAAAATGAAAATAAAGGAATGATATGATATGATACCAAATTGTGACATCCTAACATAGGTTCCACACAACAGTACCCCATGCCGGTCAGTCACATGACCTCACGCATGCCTCCCAATATATTAATGTTTACTAACTATCAGTGAGGGTCTAATATTAAACTTTGAGAGACTATACACACTTTACCGAAGAAAAAAAATTTGTTTAAAATAAATAAGAAAGAAATGATATCACAAATAAGAAAAAGAAACCTGTAAAACAAGATGACCACAATAGTATATACAATATCAAAACTGATTAGTAGATATATCATCCCAAAGTTCATTACAAGTATCAAAACGAAAACCCAAAATAACATACACTCACAACTCCCATGTGGGTTCCTACCCCAAGTCTCGTTTCCTCGTCCATTCTCCATCATGAATCAACTATATTAAAAAGACCCCTTTCCTATAACCTATCATAATACCATAAAATCTATTCTATCACCGACCAGGTAACCAAAGTAGGTTGTGATTAAAACTTAGTATCAACCACCAATAGTTTCTAAAAGAAATATAGTCATAACAGTGTATGTCGTTGTATAAATAATAAATACACAATAAAAAGTAAACATTTTACATTTATTTATTTATGCTTTACTAAAAAACATATCCCTTCTATTCCCAGAACACCAAAAGAATAATACCTACCTCAGATAGTTTCAGATTATGAATAATATATCATATTAAAATAAATAATCACTATATCACCTTGGATTTAAGTTTCCAATTGCGTTCAATTCCTAAAATAGCCAATTAGAACTATTGTACAAGGCCAACTATGGGTGTAGAAAGTTTTGTCTTGTTCCCTGTGTGTATTTGGAGAATTTTTCCACGTCTCACACCTCATGTGTATTTAGAGAACCATTCCATAACACATACAATAATATTTTAATGCTTGTATTTGGGTATATTTTAAATAAATGAATTCCTTGTTTAATTTTCATTACATATATTATGTAATAATTTTCATGTTCAAGAATACTATTAATTCCTCAGAAAAAATTGGGATATTTAATTATCTATGTAGTCATGTAGTTTTTTGATGATTATATCTCAATAATATTACTCTCCTAAAATTACTTTATGATTATTATTACCATTGTATAATTTATTTAAAATATCTCTAATTATTCTCTCTCTCTCTATATATAGATTTTATAAATTTTAAGAAGATGGAAATAAAAGTTCATATCCCATGGTTCTATATTGATTCAAATTGTTTGACAAACATCATATTTAAAAAACCTACTCAATATGTGTCTTAATCAACAATTAATTTAGATATTCAACATTAATGGTTGCGACTAATAAATTCAAACACACATTAACTTTAATTCAAAATAATGATTACTATTTATTCACCAAACACTTAGTTTGAATTACTACTATAACCTATATATTCAATAATATGTATTTTAATAATAAACTCATTTATATTTTCTTAGTAAAAGAGAATTAAAATTTTTGGGATGTAATTTAATTTTTGAACTTGGAGAAAATAATATCATATAATTTTCCATTAAATATTTCTACCTTCTATTTATATATAATATTTATTCTATTACTTTATATAGTTTTAAAATTATTATTTCATATAAATATAATATTCATGATAATATGAAATTTGATAAAATAAATTTGAAAATAACATATATGTATTTCATAATTAATTTTTTTCTCTAATTTTGAAAAATAAGATTACTGCTAGGAGATAACAAACTTGATAACATTATTATTACATTATTATTATTAAATTAATAATAATCTTTTAACAATGATAATTGTTTTAAATAAATGTGTAAAAATTAATTTCATAATGATTGAATGACTTTATAGAATGAACTAAAATGGAAAACCGGGGGTATACATGTATTCTTCTTTATATAATTTTTATATAGAAAATGGAAACTATTAATCTTATATTTTTAAAATAATAATGAAAATTGAATGGAATCCTGGAATTCTGGGATTTAATATCAAATCTATATGATGTTAAAATTACTATGAATCATAGAATATAATATTTCCAGGAGAATCAGGTTTTTGGATTTAAAATGAATGAATTATAGTTGTATAATTATGATCAGTTGAGTAATTGGTATATATATATATATATAATTTTTCTAAATGATTGAAATGAATTGAAGTTGGTTTATAAATTATTTAATAATCAAAGGTGGCCAACATTGTATAATCTATATTAAACAATTTTCAATAAAATATATTTTTAAAATTAATAAACATATTCCAAATTTCTATATTGTATAGAAAAAATATTTTTTGTATATAAAATTAATTATTTATCATTCAATGAATATTAATAAATATTTAAAAAAATGTAATCTTGTATAGATAGAATAGTTTATATTTAATATATATTGTATTTATTTTTATTTCCCCTATCAATTTAAATTTTAAATTAATCATGAAAAAGCTCTAAATTTCATAAAATAGAAACTAAATTTTGAATTTTAATGGTGAAATTGGATAATTAGACATATTTTATATCTTTTACAATGGTATCATTACATTTATAAACTATAATTTAAGGTTAAAATTTGTAACGTGAGGTCAAATTACCTTACAAAAATATTAAATAAGCAAAATGATATTTACAAAATTTATAAGAAATTTATTTTATTTGGATGGAAATCACACAATTATATCAAATATTTTCTCATAAAACTCATATAATTGTCTTCTACACCAATATAATATATTATTAAATGATTTTCCCTCATATACATCATGTTTTCTAGGAGTATTCCAAAAATACGAAAAATAAAAAGATAAAAACCTAACAGATTATTCACACTCATATCCACTTTTTACTTTTTATATATTTTGATACCTCATATAGTGTTTTAAATCTATAATTTTTTGGTTTTTAGAAGATCTAATGGTATAGTTCATATTTCATTGAGAAAAAAATTAATGGCCTACAATCCTCTTTCATTCTTAATTAATTGAACTTATATTTTTTTTCATTTAATGTCAATTTTCAATTTATACTATGCATAAATAATCATGTTATTGTTAAACTTTCATTATATTATATATGATAAATTACATATATCCCCTTAGCATATCCCTTTCATTATGTGTCTCTATGTGGATATAATGGTACCAAATATTGAATTTTTTCATGTAATAATTATTTTATTCATTTTCAATTTAATATCCCATTTTAATTAATAATATTTTTATTTATTCAAGATATTAAGATCATTTTGATCAATTAAGTATGTTACATTACCCATTTTTCATCATGATATAGTATTTATAATATGGTATTACACGAACATATGGGTTTTCCAATATCAACTTGGTTCTATCAAACTTGTTCAATTTTATCGATCAATTTTATTCTATCTTCTATTAATGCTTCCCCATTTAAACAATTTATTATTTAATTTTAATATATTGTATTTAAAGTCTATTTGATGTACTTTCTTTTATATTCTTTTTATTCATTCATTACCATGTCATACGGGTTTTCGGTACTCATCACCTATTATTAGGTAGTATTATTAATTTTTTGAATATGTTGTTGTATATTTTCCCTATCAAACCCATTTATTATATTATATATTATTCTATCATTCATTATTAATAAGTTAAATTTCTCGACCGTTAAATTTTTTTGATTTTTTTTATCAAATTTTTAATAATATAGTTTGGAAAAATACCTTTTTCAACATTATTGAAATGATTTTCACGGTGACTTATATATAATTTTATATAATGTGTAATTAAAAAATTAAGGAAACTATTTTCATCATTTCTATTACACTTTACTTTCATTATTGTCATGTATCATTAACAGTGATATTATTTCTATGATATATACAAAATATATATTTGAAATGTTTTTATAGAAATATTCTTATATTTATTATATTTATTAGAAATTTAATTTATGTATTTATTTTATATATTTTCAATTATTTTAATAATTTGTGATAAATATGGGATTTTACTCAAATGTATATTACAATTTAATATCTTTCCATAAGTATTTTATTGTCTATACAAAAACCCTTTTAAATTTGATCATTAAAATAATGATTTTGTTATACTCTAACTCATTATACCCATTCAATAGTTTTTTAAATGTAAAAATAATTTTACAGTTCCTTATCCATGTTTTTGAATATATTAGATTATGTGATAATTAAATCCCCATAATGTGATTGATCTGTCAGAGTATTATTTTCATAATATTAGAATTAAATATTCATTAATACCCTATCATCACGATAAATGTATACATCATTCTGTTTATGTAAGGAAATAATACTTGATAGTCAAATCAATTAATTTATTAGGGAAATATATTTTAATTATAATGTACTGTTTTTTGTTATAGGTTATGAATACCGTATACATAACTGTTCTAATTAAAGGGTCTTTCATTGAGAACCACCACCATTCTTTTGATGATTTTTCGAAACAAGTTAATATACTTTTGTTTTATAATTTTGATTGGGTAATATTTATATTATTTTAATGGTTTTATAATTTATTTCATGGGGAAACCATATGTATGCTTATGTCACTATATATTATAAAACAAAATTAAATAACCCACAAATGCATTGGTAATACATGTCTAACAAAAATACTATTGAATATGGGTAGTGAGTTCCAATGGGGAAATCCAAATGGTAATGGCATATTAGTTTCATATTATTTTCACCCTTATAGGATATAGTTTTTCTTTAGTTTAATTCCAGAAGGGGTGTTCTAAGTTATGCTTCTTCGATGTTGTGTCTTCCTTCTCACATTCCATCATTATCCCCTTCACACTTATCCCTTTTGTTGGAAGTACCAAATCTCCATATAATTATTTATTATGGTTCTTTTCCATTACTATAATGGTTTGACATTCCTAATAATTTCCTTATTCTATTGTGAATATATAATGAATCCATATTAGGATATTACTTTAATTTGACTATCTAGGAACCACATTTCTAACATTATATTTGGCTGGTGCACTAGATTTTTTGGGGAGTTTCAGATATTCTAGTTTCTTCATGATGGTTTCCTAGTATCATCTCTTATATATGTTCTATTTATTTTTAGGTGGTCTCGTATTAGGTGGTTATTGTTTCTCAAATGATTTACCTACATTTCAATTAATGTGCCTCCAAAGAAATGGATTTTTAGTTCTCATTTATGTCAAGTAACCCCAATGAGGCCCTACTCCACAACGAGTCTTATTTTGATTCATATTCCATCAAACACAAGAAGTTATTCCTCATAATTGTTTCTCAAAGAAGCTTCTGGAAGTGAGGATTAATAGAAATATCGTATTTTTGGAGGATAATTCTCTATATACATCCCTAATCCCATTTTTACTGTCTATTAATGTTCATCCATTGCTTTATCTATAACTATTACTATTACTTATCTATGATTAATTATTTATTATGGATTTTATGGTGTTGTGTTCACTTTTATAATGGTTTTGGTAGTGGTGTTTTGTTGAATCTACTGGTCTCTTTATCAGTCTCCTTTAGCATTGTTGTCTACACTGGAATTGGTGGTATACATTTTGATTGGTTCAAAGATGGTGAATGTGGAATATTTTCATATGAATTAGTGTATGCCTAAGTGATTTTGGATACCTATTCATTATATAGATTCATTTTTTATAATAGTTTGAGTTAATGATGTGTGTCAATGGGTTTGCTTGCTGTAGTTCTAGCCATTTATGATGTATAATATAGTGATTATAGTGTCAGAAATATTTTTGGGAATGAGTTTCAATTTTCATTAGAATATATTTCTGGCACTATAATCACTATATAATACATCATCAATTTATAGAACCACAGCAAGCAAACCCATTGACACACATCATTAACTCAAACTATTATAAAAAAGGAATCTATATAATGATCTGGGAAAGATAGTACAAGAGATAAAAAAATTAATATTATCTTTATATCATTGGTCTTGAGGCCTTAATTCAATGAACATGTTTGGAAACACTTCCTGTAATGACATATCTTTTCTAGTTGTTGTGGGGAAGAAATGGAATTGTGCATGAGGCTTTGACCCATTCTTTAATCAATAAATTCATCCTTATGTTATTTTTGATTTTTTTGGCTTTATGTTTGGATTAAATGTTTTACCATTTTAAATTAATTATGGTTTTTAGTAACATGTAATATTTCCACTAAAACCAAAATTAATATTTTCCAAAAAAAATATTGGATACGATTATTAGTGATTCCCACTGCATTTTTTATGATATATTGAAAGTGATTTCAAATCCACTATGTTATGTGTCATGGGTAGTGATTCCAAGTCTACTATAATTTTTACAAGGACACTAATTCCTAATAAAATATGTCAATGGGTTTTGATAATAATTTCTAATCCACTATGTTATGGGATGTGGGTAATGATGTCCAATATACCATGTTTTAGGATTTTGGTGGTTATTCCAATCCAACAGTTATATTGTACATGATAGTGACTCTTAATGTACTATGTTATGATATACAGGTAGAGATTATTAATCCTCTATATTTTGGAACATCGATAATGATTCAATGTAAACTATGGTATGATTATCTTGGGAAAATCCAAAACATTTATGATGATTTAGTATCCTTAATTATGATAATAATTACATATTTTTTTTAGTAAATATTAATTATTGTTAAAGGATTCTATATATTTTTTATATAGTATATATTTTCTTTCTTATTATCTTTATTTATATATTTTATAACATGATCTATAATTATTCTATCATACCTAATGTGAACCGAAATTAAATTTATAGTTTTATCACTCTATTTTAATCATTTCAATTTTTATCACATGTTTATGATTTTTCAATAAATACTATATTATATATTGGTAATATTTTCCTCCTAATGATCATTTTTCCTCTCTTATACTTCTTATATTCCTTATCTATATATAATTTTCTATAAATTGATATATTTATCAGGGGAACTTGTTTTTATTAGTTAAGGGATGAAATTAATGTCGTGTTATGAAATAATTTAGTTATGTTACTAAATTCTAAATACCATAATCATTTGGGTTCTATTTTTGTTATTTAATTAGCACATGTAATGTTTAATCATGTGAAATGATGTAATATATATACATGTGTGTTTGTGTGTGTTATTTTTGGGTAACATTACCTTATTCAATAAGAAAAACATCACATATATTAGAAACACAGTAATATTTATTTAACTATATATAAAAGAAAAAATATACAACCATTTAGGAATTAAGAATGGGGTAAATAGTCATAAAATTCAAAATATATAGTTTTTTATTAACCATTATAAAAATATATATTTGATCCATGATATTCCTCTATTCTAATTATGTTACTTTCATAAAAACCATTTCTTGACAGTCTCTCTCTTCTCTATGGGATGTGAGACTAATTACTAAATGACAGTATTATATAATATATTTAACATATTTTTTCATATATATAATCAATTTCTCATTTTTTTTGCCTTCCTAAATATTTTTTGTTCAACATATAAAAATAAAACTAGTTCAGGCATGGGTTAGGAGGATCCTTCTTAAATAGTTCATTTTATATATGTTATTGTTAATATTTTTTATTCAATGTTGACTCCTATGTTTAGTTTTCTATTCATATTTTAACGGGTTAATTTTAATTTTTCCTCCATATTCACTAATTGTTTTGATCTTTACATGCAGTTTTCATCAATGAAGATGATTTCCCAACTCTTGTAGTATACTGATATTCTATGATTTGGTATGGTAGATAAACTTTTTCATCAATCAATCATATATTAATGAAATGAAGGTTTTATGAACCATTTTTTCTGTAAAAAAATTATGATAGAAACATTTCCTGTGATTATGAATGACTTTTTAGATGACCCATGTCTTTTTATACTTTTGTTGTTTTGGAGTCTATACATGTTTCTAATATTAGGAAGATTGGTAAAAGGCAAATTATATTTTCTAAAAAAATCATGTTTAAATAAACATTTAAAATTTATTTTTTAGGATCTACATATCTTATATGTCTAGAGATTTTTGGTTTTTAATGTTATGGACTATATTTAACACTAGGAACCTACATATTAATTTTAGAACTATTTAAACCTATTGTACCGAATGAGTGAATATCACTATGATCATCATATTCTGTACAAGAAGATTCAATCCCATTTTCAATGTTTAATTAGGTTTCTGATGTACCATTATGATTAATAAAGATAAAATATAAACTATAAAAAGATTATATATATTTTTATTAAAATAGAGACAACTACTTTACTAGTGATTATTTAAAAAATCACTAATTTGACTCAATCATTAACTTATTACATGTGTTTTTATGTTATAAGAATATAACATTGTAAATAAAAAACATTCAAATTAATAAATTTTTTATTCTTTCCAAACCATGCCTCTTATGATGGGTTTAAAATATTTAGTTTATGTAAACTACTAATGATAATTTAAGTATTAATTATTGGGGAATTTCATAAAAGGTATATTAAGGTATTATTCTATAAAAACATGGTTCATCTTATGTTAAATAACAACTTATTATTTTATTAATCTACATCATTTTTATACATGTATGGTTTGATATTTTTTACCCAATATAATATTAATCAAAAAATGATTATAAATTCTAATTTTTATACATTGATGAGTTGTAAGGATAAAATAAATTAATAGCAAACCCAATCTTGTTTTTAGAATATAACCAATTTCATTAAATATATCAAGATCATATGATTAAATCACAATGAAATAAATGTAATTAATATGAAATTAAAAAACTACTTATTGATGCATTGTGATATTATGTTGATCATAGATAAAAAATACGAGTATAAAATCTCAGTTTTCCTCTTCATTTTGATCCCCATATTCTATGATTACATAATCAACATCTATTTTTGTGACAAACATTACAAGAAGCACATATTTCTTTTCTCCATAAAATACCATATTTCTTTTAGTAATATAAATAAATTGTTTTCCCATGTTTTTTAATACCAAATCTAAATTTATTCTATACCTTATTTTTATACTCTTCCATAATCCAAAAGAATGTGTTTTAATAATTGATAATATAAAATAGGTTTATTTTTTTATCCATTATACCTTATTGACGGTTGAATTTACTATTAATATTCAAATAACACATCCATTATTCCAAAAAATCACCACTATACCGCAATAATAATTTTTATAAACACTCTAGAGATCATGTCTCTACACAATAATAACTAAAACTACAATATTTTTAGTAATAATTTCACTATTTCTTCTACTTCTAATACATTAAAAATTATATACACTCAAAAACAATTATGTTCATAGATTAATGATAGATATAATGTTTTATTAAATCGTTGTATGTATTTCACTGATTCATTCCCTTCCAATTTAACAATTCAAACTTATATTTGTTCCTTTTTGGATTTTTTGTGTGTTTTAGTCTAAAAAGTGGAAATTTCATAATTCTGGAATTTTAACATATATTTACCAATATTATATTATCAGGATAAAATTTTAAATATTAATACAAATAGAGTGGTTCTTTTTTGGATTCCATTTTATGTGGGATTCAATGCGTTTTTCTAGACCCAGACTGATTCTGAACTTCAACAGGCCTAAAAAATCAATTTAGTGGAAAACATTGCTGGCAGCCAGAATGGGCCCACATTAGTTAATGAGGCCTATCTCAAACTAATTATATTCATATGAGTAGATTCATTCGGAATTTGGAAAAGTACTCGATTCTTGGTGTGAAAATAAAATTTTTTAGAGATAATTTCAAATTAATTCACTCATTTAATGTGATAATTTCGGGGAATATTTAGAGTATATTAAACCTGAAAAATATGATTCATTAATTAGGTCATAAAATATTGTATATGCATCCAAAAACATTATATTTAAGAGGGAAAATAGGAAAATAAATTTCAGACAACGTAAAAGTACCCTTTGATGGTGTTATGTATGTTGGAAAAAACAAGATACAAGATATGGAGGAAAGTGTATTGAGAACAAATTTTATATTCTTTATATTCAATTTTTTCTTTTTCTTAATATTTAATTTCTTCTTATTCCCTATTTTTTATAGTTAAAATTCACATGGATGGGTATAATTCATAGTGATTATGGAAGGGGGTGTTTTCACAATTGAAATAATATTATTCATTCTCTTTATTGGATATTTATTTCTCTCTTTAGCGATATTTCATTCAATTTTTAAAAGTGGTTTTTATTATCATGGATGATCATGCCGGGTTTCTGATTCTATTGTAAAATTTGAATTTTTTCAATGATAATTATCTCATTTTACTAGGTTCTAGTTTATATATGATGTAATATGACATATCTTATTGGTGAATTGTTTAACGATCAATAACACATATGTGGGGGGAAATAGATATTCATGATTTTTGGCGATAAACAAGAAATGGTCTGGTATTTCCTTAGTATATTGAGGATATTTGGTGAAACTCTATCACATATTTGAAGAAAATTATGCCAAACTAATATATTGTCAAGGTTTACTCTCACCATCAACATTTGAAAAATAATGTGAGAGGAAGCGATCTTGGAATCTCCCATTAATTGTCTTAGTAGAAGAGGATTGGATAAACATTGAACTAGGGAACAAATTAATTTTCAAATCCAACCCTAGCTAGATCACCTATCCCATGTTACTATTTTTAATCGCTTTATTTTTCAATTTTTTATTCAATATTTTTCTTAATTTTTTTCTTTTGTTTTGTTTATTAATTTTTTTGTCTAAACTATAAAAAATTAATAACACCCATTTTTTCCTTTGATTTAATAGTGGTAGCTTGATTGTTATGTGATCGTCTCGACAAAAAACATAGGTTAACCACATTACTACATTTTAACTTTGGAAATAATTGTTTTTCCACACCCCATAAAAGGTATATGATAGTTCCCGAACACGAACTTCTCCATTTAAATAGAAATAACCTCATAATTTGAAAATATTCTTTCTAAAAATTTATATGATTATTTTTTCTTAGAATTGAGTGTTTCATATTTTATTCACCAATTTCATTATTAGATGTTTTCCACATTATCTTAGATTTACCCTTTGTATCATCAACACCATTTTTTAGTCTACCAGAATAGTTTTTTGAAATTTTTACACAGTATTATCATGTAATAATGAGTTTATCAATGTTTAATAGTAAAATTACCACCTAGTTTCATTTATTGTTCTCAATTATTATTTTTTATAAATTTTTATGTGCCTACTTTGTGTTTATACTAAGTCATTTTATGATAAAAAAATTTCATTATAGTTGTAAAACTTTTCTCTTCTGTAATAAATGATTATCCAATCTCATTTATATAATTTTTGAAATTAAACTAAACTTTCTCCATGGCGTTTTTTAATTAAACAAGAATAAAAAAAATAATATTACCTTTTTATCCTTTTAATATAATTATATGTTGATATTTCAATCATATTGTATCTTTTATTGATAAAAAATTAATATTACACAACTATCATGAGAACTCCTTACACTTATTTTCATATTACATTAATTTTGAGATATCCATATTCTTCATCAACGATTCATTATACTTACTAAAAGAATATTTCCACCGTTATGTATACTATTTTACTTCAATAATTTCTTCAAAACACTTATCATTTTTAAATCATTTTTTATTTCATTATCTTTTCTCTACATTTTTTATGTATATATTCTTCTATATAATTTCTATTATAGATCTTTTATTTAGCAAAGAAATCACAAGAATATTCATCTTATAGGTCTTCATATTTAATCAATATTCATCATTGGAATAATTAATATATTACATTAGCAGAAAATTTTCCATCATTGAAGTATGTTAATATCCCAAATGTTGAAAAAATGTTCTATTTCTTTTAATACATGAAACCAATTTTATCATAAATGAACATTTTTGTTGATCATCTGCATATTATTCTTTATTATTAATAAATATTGATTATTAAAATATCCCATTATATCATATTTAAAAATAATAAATGGAATTTTTCTTATTTATTTGACATTTAGATAATATATGAATTTTAGTAAAAGTTAAATAAAAACATTGAAGGTCATTTCATTAACAATGTCCATTTACTCCACATTATGAGATAGTTGGGAATAATTGATTTTAAAAACGTTAGATAAATTGAAGGATATTACAATTTTCAATTTACCATCAATTTTTATTATTTTAACCTTTTTCATATAATTAGATATTAAATTTTTAGGAGTTATTCAACAAAAAACGGATAAAATATTTGATCACATAAAATAATTTTTTACATCATATATGTCAAAAAAACCACATCAATTTCATCATAATATTAATATTTTATAAAATTCTACGAAAGAATATATCAAGATAAATAATATCTCAAAAAATGAACAAATATACTTAATCATATTTTTTCATCTTAATATTAACAATTTTCTTTGACTTTTCCAACCACAAATCCATTTAACTTTTTATTACCTTCATGAAAATTTTGAATGTATTTCTATATGGATTTCACTAATTTAGACCCAATAACGTGAGTAATTTTTTATCTTGTATGGTTACGAGTAATGAATTATTAATTTACTCGTAAAAATAAAAATTCTTCATGTTTCATAATTTAATTTCAAATCCATATTTTGAATTTATGTATTTCTCACGGATGCATAGAATATCCAAGACAATGTGACAGAAGATATGAAACCAACCTCTTATTATATAAAAAGAATTCAATTTCCATAAAAAATATGAACAAACTATTTGAAAAATCATACTTTTCATGAAATTTAACATTCAAAATATATAATAAATTAAAATAAAAAAATCATTGAAAAACAATTATGACCCAAAATTAATGGAATATGGAATGGAATAGGATAAACACTAAGAGGCGAATCAATAAGTGAAACCAATGAAATAGTTATGATATATTTCGTAAATTATCTCATTCTAAATATATCATATAATAAATAGACAATCAATAAAATGATGATGATGATTGATAATGATAGAGAAGTAATTACACACGACCTATGGAATTTACATAAGGTTCACCCACTCTTTTTAATAAGTATCCAAAACATGGTATTTGTATATGGTGGTCCAATATCACATATATTTCAATTATTATTAACATAAAATATAAGATATTGAAAAATAATATGGTCATGAAATATTGTATAGGAATGATTTTTTTTAAAAAAATATCAATCTTCTAGCATTATCATCAATTGGATGTGTATCGATCAAGTTTTCACCTTTTTTTATCTCATAAAAAACCAACCATGTTATATATTTTTTTCATTCATTGTTTAGGAATCCATAAACATGTATCATTATAATTTAAAATATAAAAACCATGATTTCAATAATACCATCTAAAACAAATAGTGGTGATGTGGATCTTGTCATGATTGTATCTAGTCAATTCCAAATAAAAATATATAAAGTAAATATTTTCTCCTTGAATTCAACGTGTTAATTTTCAAATATGTTAATAAAAATTAACCATATAGGGTTATTGTAGGACATGTCATGGTCACTCAACTCTGAAGCCATTATTTTCCTCCATTGAGTAATTTTCTTTAATCTTGGTGACCTAAAAGTTTTAAGTAATAAATTTTTATTATTGATCACATTTTACTCATACCATGACTTGATGTATAAAATAAGATGATTTCTCTATGTATTTTGGATTTTAAGATCCATAATTCAATATCTAAGAAATATTTCAACAAAAAACATTGTCATTTTCCCCATTAACCATGACATAGTTTTATAAAACCATAACATTTCCTTTCTTCTTCTGGCGACCTAATATTTTTATAGAAATTAATTATCAATGTAAAATTTCTATTTATCACATAAAAAGATAATTTCTAATGACACCAATCAAAATACAATTTCTAAATATTATGTTATGGATATATAATTCAAAATAATTATTTTTTCAATTGTTTCCACAACATATCCTACTGATCTTCATTGATCTATGAGAACAATAACAAATTAATAAGAAAAAATATATAAATGACATGATTGTCCATCACAAGAAAAGAAAATTTTAATTCATTTCTTGAAAAAAACATATAAACACTATACACAATGATAAAATATATTTATTTATAGTTCTACAATATTATATGCAATTATTAATTAACAAGTCCAAATCAACGCCTTTATAATATATCACGTTTCTATCCAATCTAGGATGACCTATTAATCACTCAAGAATCATTAAAAATGAAAATATTTTTTATAATAAAAATATTTATAATTATTTAATTCTGAATTTTTAGAAAAAAAGGTTAATTTTCATATCTGTTATATAACAAATTATCAAAACAATATGTGATTAAAAAGAATCTATATCGATATTGATATAAATTACATTTTTTATGTGATAAAATTTTAATATTTTTCATTTTTTAATATTTTTTTAATATTTGTTTGCAAACAAATTGTCTACGATAGATATATATCATATATTATATTATTAAAAATCTATTTAGTACCACCATGTAAAAAATATATGAAACACTATTATAGAAAAAATTATTTTTATATCATAGATATAATATACCATAATAAATTTATATTCTAAACTTATATGTTAGAGTTGGTATTATGTTTATAAAATTTGTATATATAAATATAAAAGTAAACAATTATAGAACTTATCAAATATGGGATTTCAATTTAATATATTGTTAATGTTAATATAATAGTTATTTTAATTACCTAGCGATGTATTTATATTGGTGTTGGATAATTAATGATTTTAATGGAAACAATTTTGTTACTAGATATATAAAATGATCATAATATGGTTTCTATTTTTAGAATTTTAATCCATGTTCTCAAGAAAAGATTAATATACCATAATAGATTATATTATAATTTATTTTTATTTTGATAGAATGTTCAATGTGTAGAACATATAGATTCTGAACCAATATTTATGAACATTATGAGTATTTTCTTCATAAATTGTATTTCACTAAATAGTTTAGTTTGATAATTTATAGTCAACTTGATGGTTATATAAAATATGATTCATACTGAGGAAATCTCAGTTATATTGAGATTTAAAATTATTGTATAAAGTCACATAAAACATAAAAATATTAATATTATTAACATCATTGTATATAAGGATGTAATGAACTTACAATTATGTTTATAGATTTCACTATATTTTATTTTTAATGTTTAAATATTTCAAAAATATATCATATTATACAATATATTTTGAAATTTATTATCCATGAATATAAGTTGAATATGTCATGTAATGGTATAAATTATGGTAAAATGTTCATGTCATTTTTTTGGGGCTTACATTAAGATACATAATTCACTTATTAGACACAAAAGACAATTTTTTTATTCGATATACTATTTAAAAATAATATAAATAAATATAAAACTTATATAAATAGTTCAATTGTTTTGAATGGTTAACAAAAATCCCCATTAATTTTTTTAAGGGGATACATCATATACAAACTATCATACTTATATTTCTTTCTTCAGTTATCCTTATGTATAATTCAATCAAGAATGTGTTGATTACCAATAATAATGTGGTTTTACTATTTATTAAATACTTGACTTCAAGTCATATATATTAGGAATGAAATTTTAAATAAGGATTGGGTAAGACTAAATAAGTTCATTGATATACAAAGATAGGTGACATGTTATATATTTATCAACATATATGAATGTCATATTATGTGATTATAAAATTAGGTGAGTAATATGAAATATATTCATTCAGGTTATTTAATTATTACATTGAGATAAAAGATTATATGAATTAATCTATTTATGATTTCCAAAAAATTTACACATATCGTATTTTAAGTACTAGAATATGGGATTATATGATAATTCTTAATATATAGGATAAATTTTGGGGACATCAGAATGAGGATAACTATTTTATTTGACACAACCAAATATCCATTTATAACTAAATTATTAATAAATATTTTATTTTGTAACTTTTTATATTAAATTAGAATAATAAAATAATAATTTTTCCAGTGTTATAATTGAAAACATGTTTATACATAGCCATTTATTGAGTAAGGATGAATTTTGTTACATACTAGTTGTTAAAAGTACTTAAAGTGTTATGATAACTTATAAAAATTATAATTATAGAATATATTATGAATAGTATATATGTATTAAAAATTAATCGTTATGTGAAATAGGTTAATATATGAAAAAAATTAGGTGGATTTATTGAAAATGGTTTAGGATATAGGTGTAGTGGACTATGTTGGTGACATTTCCCATTTCTATTTATTTTTATATCTTGATGACTACCACATCAATTAAAAAATGTTACCACAATTTTTTTAAATATTTATTTTAATAATAAAATTCACTCTTGGATTTTGTTTAATTTAGTTCAACTAATCATTGATTTTTTTATATTTAATCATATTAACATTTTCATTGATTCATTAATCTAATAAATGGTTCCACTATATAGATGTACATATACTCTTAGTTTATATAAATACCTACCATTCCTTATCGATTGAAAATGTGATTAAAAAAGTGCCATATGATGTCGAATCAATCATATAAGATAATAACTCTTTGTTTCTATATCAATTTCATGATGTAACTAAAGTTAATTCTATATAATTATATCTCTATGTACTAGGAAGATTATTAAATATATAGAAATACATTGAAACCATTATCTAATATTTATCATTATATAACACAGTTTAGGTTTTGGAACATTCTCAAATTTATTTTAATTAATGTAAATATTTTATGAACTATCTCTTCATCTAAAATTATATTTATCTAATTATTTTATATTTTAGGTGACAAAATCCTCAAATTTCACTTATTAAAAATATGAGTTAATTTTTTAATACATATTAAAAGTGTTAATATTACATTAGTTAATGGTTTTTAAATTAATATTTAAATATAATTTTTTTTTGTTTTTTAGTTTGATATAATATTGTTGATGTTGATGTTGAAAAATTGAATGATGTTTTTAAATATCGAATCCTGACTTTTTTCTTTTACTTCACCTTAATCATTCATTTTATGTATTTCTCATTATTTAATATATTAACTATATTTTTAATAATTTTATTTTAGCATTTTTCTATTATCCACTTAAAATTATGTCTTTTTTATCATAGTACATAGAATATAAGTTGTTTTTTAGAGAATGAAGCTTGACGTACATGGACATTACATTTATTTAGCATAATACTTAATAAATTACAAAACAATATGCCAAAAGACCATACTATTTTAGTGCCTTTGGAATGATGAAACATAATATCCTAATGATGGTGAACGATATTTAAAATCTCCCATAAAGATCATCCCCTTTTGTTTTCTCCTAAAAAATTATTTTATATCATGGTGAAATGAAAATATAAAAACTGTGAGTTCAAATGGTTAGTAAGGGTAAACAAGGAGAACATAAGACAAACCATATACATTTGAACATAAAAACATGAACATCATGTTTAAACACCAAAATATTGAGTCATGAAATAAATATTAGAAGTATGTATGGCATAGATCATGAAGAAACATTAATCAGGATAAAATAATATTGAAATAAAATATATAATTCTGGAAAAATAATAGACACATACTATAATTTCCATAGTATCCATGGCATTGTTTCCATGGATATCATAGTAGAAAAGGTCCATTACTGAACTGGGTTTACTTGCAGTTCCAGCCATGTATTACTGAACATGATTTATGTTTTGTTTTATTCATGTTTATCTCATGAGATATATTTCCAAACACAGTGCATTGGAGGTATATATAGGTCCCACCCATCTTATAATGAATCCATTCTTACGTGTCCCACAAAAACATAGAAATATACACTATAGCATAACCGATGAAATAAAATGGGTTTCATAAACATCATTCCATCATAATTGATATAAAACAAATGTATTTCCTAAATAAAATTACATCATAAAAATAATAAAATCATAGAAATAATTGGGATAGAAACAGAAAACTATTAAATATTACATTGAAATAATTTTGATAAAACCCTTGAGCTTCATTCCTGAGGAAAATATCATTTCTCCTTCAAAAACGTTTACTTTTCTTAAAATTCTTCATAATAAAAAAAATTAATAGAAAATAAACACGAAATATTATATAGGATACTTATTTGAAATATTATTTCATGAAACCATAAAATTCCATTCTTTTCGTATAAATCAAAAAAAATTCTCCTCGTAATTTTATTAGAAATTAAAAAAGTACCTCATATGGTAAAAAAAAGAATGATTCCTTCCATACCATGTAGTAAAAGTCAAAAGTGGCTAAAAATTAGTTTAAACATACATAGAATATTAGTACACATTTTATGAATACATATTTAGAAAACATGGACATGTTCGATAAATATATCCCAGTAAATAATTACGAATAAATAATCCCAAATAGAAATGAGATTGAAATAGTTAATCCTTACTTTAGGTCCGATATGATTCATATGTATCGGAAACTCCATTATTCCTTATTATTCGGGTATTAACTGCTTTAAGTTATTAGATATGTTTTGTTGGATAAGTTATTATTCATCCTTTTATGTTATAGTTATATAATTTAAACCATGGTATTACTGTAATATATATCATATTTATTCACTCAATTAATTTATATAATCATGGTTTAACTAAGATTATATGGAATGAATCACATCAAAACATGGATATTGTAATCCGTACAAACGCACGAGTGACGATATAGTTCCCATATTTATCGAATGGTATTTTAGTGGATGATGTACTGAATCTTAGAATTAGTATCATTTTATATGAGTCATATATATTTTTTAGTTCCACCATTATACCCCTCTAGTTAAGGTGGTGGTGAAAGAAATATTACACCACAACATGGAGACTGTAGGACGTACGTACGCAAGTGCGGTGGTTTTGTTTTTTATAGGATATATGGAAGGTAAAATAAGTTTGATAAATATTTATAATAAAATATCATTATATGAGTGAAATTTATGATATTACTTTATAATTAAATAACTATAGAAGAGGAATAAGAAGAAGAATGAAATTTGAATGAATCGGTAGAAGAGATTACGTCTTCCTCAACGTGCCTCGTTTAAATTTCCACTTAGGGAACTAGTGTTGGTCTTTTAAGAAAACAAGAACCTCTAGAAGGTAAATAGGGAAGATTAGAAGAGAAATGGTAGGTGTTGGATGATCTTTTAGGCTCAAAAAATTATAATTTCTTATAAATTCTATTTAGATTAAAAAAGGTAATAAACATATTTAATTTGAAGATAATATAATGATGGAACTAATACCCATCATCCAATAATATGTATTCAAGTGTTGAATATTTTTTTTATACTTATCATTTTGGTTTAAACCTTATTTTACCCTTTTTAATCTTACCTTGATATCATGTTATTTACACATTGTGGGTTAATGTAATTAAAAAATCATGTCATATGACCGAAAAAATATATTTATGACATATTTTGAATTATATTTAAAATTTTAAAGAATATTATATTTTTAGGAAATTAATATCAATTAATTAGCAATTTTATGTTTTAAGTTATTAATTATTTAAATTTTGGATACAATTCATACTTGACTTTTTAAAAAAATTCTATGAAACCACATTACAACTAACCAAAGGAATTAAATAATCGCTAATATATCAATTTCATCCATAAAATATGTAGATAGCATGAAAATATCCATATCAAATTATTTTTTATATTTATAAATTCATTTCTTTGAATTGTTCATTAATACGGTGATCAATAATTCATAATTGTGTCATAAAGAAATATATTTATCTAATTTTTACAAATTATAAATAAAATTCTATGAAGTAGAAATATTTTTAGTTTCTTAATGAATATTAATATACATAGAAATAAATTATATAACCATATTTCAAAATCGATTTATTAAAAGATATATGTTTAGGTTATAATTATCTTTACTTTAAGTTAATTATTATAAAATGTCATTTTCACTTCCATGTGAATCCATCGGGTCCCAAAAACGGCCCATGTATTCCAGTGGTCAGAAATTTGTCATCCAATTTTATTGGGACATGTGTTAGGATAGTTTAATATTATTATAATATTATATGTTTACCTTTATTTACCATATTTACCATTTAACCATGGTAAATAAATTAATTACTCATGTTACTATTCATATTGTCCAAATATAAAAAAAATTATTTAAAAAATTTGAACCTTATGATTACAAATATGGAATACATTTTTCAAAATTCGAAACTCAAAAGTTTTAGTAATTAATTTAAAATTAATTCACATTGTCAAAACCAAAAAGTGTGTTTTTAAGAAGTAATAAATATCAAAACATTGACTTGTGTTTATGTTCAATGTAAAACTGAAATTACATTCAATTTCCAACATTGGATTGAATGATTAAAAAATAATACAAATAAATTTTAAAACCAATTAAAAATATAATCTTACAATATAAATAAATTAGGCGAAAAGATAATTCTGAATTAAAATGAAGTATTTTTAACTATTCATTTAAATTATAATTTTATTAGAAAAATACCAAAAATTCAAAAAGGTAATTTTTTTTGTCCCACTTCCAAAGAATATATTTATTTTTTCAATTATTACTTATAAAAGTGTTAAAAAATAGATTTTATATGGGTGCTCTATCAAAATGCGATAAAATTTCATTATTTAAAATACATATTTTATCCAAAAAATTATTTTTGTTCTCAGAATAGATTCTATAAAATGTTTAATATGAATGATAATGTTTTATAAAAATCAAAATGTGATTAACACTATTCGTAGTAGCTATTTTATATCTCATAATAATATTATTATAATATATCATTTTTTAGTGAAACTTGGTATTGTGTATAACACAAGCTATCGAGGAAGGTCGCTCTTGCGTGTAAAGCAAGACAAGTTAGTGTTGTGTGTAGTGAAAAATTCTTTTGGTGTTATGTATAATATAATCCAAAATTAGTTAATTTATACCTTGAAAAAATATCAATTCTTTGTTGTGTGAAATTCATTCCCTCAAAAGTACTTGAAATTATGTGCAACACAAGACATGAATAGTGTTCCCTATACTACACGATAATAAAGTGTTCCTTATATCACAAGTTAATCTTGGTGTAATGTACAACTCAAGACAGAAAATAAATTAAAAAAAACCTATATCATAAAATCTCAGGGGGGTTATATTCTACCCCCTTGAAATGAATCTCTCCCTTGAAATTCTTCAGGGTTAAACATGGTTTTAGACTTAAAATTTTCATTCATGGAAACCCACATAATAAAAAGGGACACTAAAACTATATTTTAAAAAAGGAATGTCTGAAAACTAATGGTTACCTGATATAAATCATCACTGGGTTTCAATATAAGAGAACATAAGTGGGAAGTGAAACCACAGATATGGAAGAGGATTCTAAACATCATGTTCTGATGGATAGTGATAAAGGAAAAGGTTTGGAGAATGATAACTACCATAAATCCATAAATATATTATGATTTATGGGACAATATGATTCATTAGATAATATGGTACTGGAATAACATTTTTTGTTTTCAAGATCCTTTTCCTAACATTGAATAATTTTTTTATGAGAATAAATACTTACTTGATTTTAGTACCACTGATTGTTCCCTAAAAAATTTCCAATTCATCTGTTATTTAATGAAATGAAGTTGAATTTATTCTTCTTTATGTGTTAGTAGATCATGTGATAGAATGAAAAGTCATTCCATCTATCTCAAAAAAAAAGGTTAGAACAGGTTATCAAATATGCATAAGACAACCCATATTGAGATAATACATTGATCTAATAAACATCAACTATAATATAACTTATACTATCCATCAATATATAACATTAAAATCTTTCAAAAATCATCCAATATAAATCGTTAGAAAGAGGTGAACTAAATTGACTTAACATTTGTCTCCCATATCTCATTTGGTAGTTTTTGGTTGTCTTATTCCAAACATGTGAATTCCTTAATCAAGAATTATCTTGATACACTGTAATGAAATGAATTTCCATATAATCATAGAGAAAACATGCATTTGGTCAAAATTTCCTCCTTCCACACACAAAAATACCATTACATTCTATCTACTCAAACGATTATATATCTTTGTTCTTACATCTGTCACAAGGTCATTAATACTACCAGACATCTCATTATCTTTTTATCCATTCGTTATATGCATATCATGTGCTTTCTAAAAAAATATTTCATTCACTTTTCACGGTTACCGGTACCATAAAATTAATAAAGACCACAATAAACCAATACATAGATATTCCAATAGTCCATAATAATATAAACGAGATTCCATAACCCTATTTTGGAATCCCATTACACATTCACTTAAACATTCCTTCAAATCGTTTTCATACTCATTATCAGCAATAGTGATCACATGTGAGTTCCCTTTTCCTTTTTCCCTAAGCGTTTTCTGACGTTGATCATCATTAAACATTGGATTAGGGCATTGGATTGCATAATCCCCAATTTCCTTACACATGTAGCATTGATGTTTTGGTAGTGCGTTCTCTTTAGTCTTTTATTTATTCAAATTATTAGAAAATTTTTTCCCATTACTTATGCACTCTACTTATATATGACCTTCTTTTCCAAACCTGAAACATTTTTAGTCCCTTTAAAATAATCACCACTATTATTCTTTCCACACTTTGAGTATAAGGGTACATTCATCTTCTTTTCACCATTATTTTAAGATCTTCCCTAGAATGTTACCATTCATTTCTTGTCCAAACCATGAGATAGATACATAACACCAAGTTCCATTTCTATCTTATAGCACAATGAAAAATCGCTTCATAGCTACTGATGTTTTTTTATCTATTTCCCTTTGAATACTAGGTTTTAAGCCACTAAAGAATCAATCAACGTTTCTTTCATGTTGGATAATAAATCTTGAAGAATTACCTGAAAGCCTTGTAAAATTATCCTTATATGTACCAAGAAGTTAGTCAGCCTTTTTATAATGCTCAAGGAACAATTTTTCTATCCTTTTTAGAAAATATGAGTGCTGTACTTATTGAAAAATATTTTATTAAAATCATCCCATTCCACTGGTTCGATTTCATCTTGGTGCCTTGTATTCATAATTAGATTCCACCGTTGGTCAATTTCATCTTGTAAATGGTAAACGCAAAAAATGACTTTTTCATGATCTAAATAATAAAGGATGGAAAATATAATTTCAATTGTACTAATCCATTGTTCAGAAACAACTGGATCAGAACACCCACTAAAAGATGATGGATGTTTCCTCTTGAAGGGCGCAATAGAATGTTGTTCCCTTCTTTTCTCGTTTGGATGTACAGAATGATACATATCTTGTGTAAGTATAGAAATAATATTTTTCCCGCCATCTCCCATAACATATATTTTTTCAATATGAAATTCATTTTATTTCCCAGTTCTTTGATCATTATCACGGTTCCTTCGGGTTCTAACCATGGTCTAAACCAGAAATAAATAGTGTGAGAGGAAACAATCATACAAGGAAAAAAACATAATCGAGGGGGATTACTTTCAATCTGTATCATCTTAGGTTTAATCCTAAGTTATTCAAGATCGTTATTATAATTCTTGTACTATAACATATAATTATACTTAACCTTAGAGACATCCCTAGACATACCTTAGAAATATCTTTAGGGATCTTGGTGATGTATCTGCATCCTAGTTTCCAAATGTTGACTAAATGTTCGCTCTGATATGTATTGTAGAGACCCAATATTGACGTAAATGGAAATTACATTTCTTTTGTTAAATACTTCATACATGATAAATACAGACGCCCCATGACCGTAATAGTTAAGTGCCTTTGGAAACTCGAAACAAAATATTCTAATCATGGTGAAATATCTTCAAAATTTTCTATAATGATCTTCTATTTTTATTTTCCTACCTAGAATAATTATTTATATCCTTGGGAAAAAAAGGGTAAGCTCAAATTCTCAGTTAGGGTAAACCAGGATAACATAAAACAAACCATATAAATTTGAATGTAAAAACATGGAAACCAATTTTAAATATCAAAATTTAGAGTCATGAAAAAAATATTGGCAGTATGAAAGGCATAGATCATTAAGGAAAATAAATCATGATAGAATAACATTGGAAAAAAACATGTAATTGTAGAAAATTAATGGGCAGTTAACATGATTTCCATAGTGGCCAAGGCATTGCTTCGAAGTCCATCATAGTGGAAAATGTCCATTACTGAACCGGGTTTACATGTCGTACCATCCATATATTACTCAACTGGGTTTACTTACTACTTCAGTCATGTATGTCTATTGAGATATAAATCATTACCTAAAGAATTTGAGTGATATATATTTCTCACCCATCTCATAATGAAACCATTATAATCTACTTCACAAAAACATTAAAACTTACACCCTTCCACAACTCATGAAATCAAATGGGTCTCTTAAACATCATTCCCTCATAATTGATATAAAACAAATGTATTTCCTAAATAACACCCCATCATAAACACAATAAAATCATTGTAATAAAAGGGATAATAATATAAACCTATTACATATTATATGGAAAATAATTCTGATAAAACACATGAGCTTCATTCCTGAGGAAAATATCATTTCTTCTTAAATAAAGTATTCTTTTCTCAAAATGCTGCACTATTTTAAATTAAAATAATTTAATTGAAAATAAACATGAAATAGTGTAATGGAATCTTCGTGAAAATAAGGCATCATGAAAACATTAAAATCCATTCATGTCGGGTAATTTATTGAAAACATTCTCTTCATACATTTGTCAGAATAGTCAAAATGTACCTCATATGGTAAAAAAAGAAAGATTCTTTCTATACCATGTATTAAAAGCCAATAATGGGTAAAAATTACTATAAAAATAAATAAAATTATTGTTAACATTTTATGAGAATATTTTTAGAAAACATGGACATTGATGATAAATATATCTCTAGTAAATACTTACGAATAAACAATTTAAGATAAAAATGAGATTTGAAAAGTTATCCCTTACCGTCAGTCCAAGATTCATATGTATCAGAATGTCCTTTATAATTATTTAAATAATTATACTTATTTATACCAATTATGATCAAATTTTTATCTATTTGTTAGTAACATTTAATTTATACTTTCTATTCGACTATTAACTACTTTATGTTCTTATGTATGTTTTGTTGGATAAGTTCTATTTAATTCTTTTAGGTTATAGATATATTATTACATCATGATATTAGAATAACATATATCATATTTATTTAATCAATTCATTTAAATTATTATGGTTTAATGAAGATTATATAAAACAAATCACATCTCACCGTGTAGATGGTAAGTCGTACGTACGTACGAGCGATGATATCATTCCCATAATTGTTGAAAGGTATTAAAGTGGATGGTGTATATATTCATAGAAGTATTATAATGTTACAATAATCATATATTTATATTTTTCCACCATTATTCCATTCCAAGTATGGTGGTGGTGAAAATAGACTACACTATGGGGTGGTGACTGTAAGCCAAACGCACACACGCACGATGATTTCATTTTTCATAGGATGGATAAAAGGTGAAACATGGTTGTCTCATATTTATAATAAAATATCAGTATATGAGTGATAATGATGTTATTACTTTATAATTTAAGCACTAAATAAGATAAAATAGAAGTAGAATGAAATTTGGAAGAATTAGTTGAAGAGATTTCCTCTTCCTCGATGTGCCTTCATTAAATTTTTGCTTAGGGAACTGGAGTTGGTCTATTGAGAAGACCAGAACCTCAAGAATGTTACTAGGTATGTGGAGAATATTAATGGTCAGGGGATGTTCGATCTTTAATTCTCCAAATGGATTTAATATGAGACAAAGGAGGATCCATTTTATAAGATACGAGAGGTCCACTTTAGGAAACCCTAAAGATATTAATTTATTATAAATTCAATTATGACTAAAAATGGTCCAAAACTTATTTAATTTGTAGATATGATGATTTTGGATCTATTAAAAATCATAAAATAATTTTTATTCATGTTTTTAATATTCATTATCCTTATATTTTTGGATTAATCATTATTTTACCATTTGTAATCTTACAGTGATATCTTGTTATTTAGAAATTGTGGGTCAATGTAATTACCATATCAGGTCAAACGACCCAAGAAAATATATTTATGAAATATTTGTACTTATATCATTCACTTATCCTAATAATATTTTTTTTTGAAATTTAATATCATTTAATAAACTGTTTTATGTTTTTCGTTATGAATTATGTCTGTTTTGGATACAATTCATAATTGACTTTTTTTAAAAAAAAAATCATAAAACCATATTAATTAAAACAAAAAGAATTAAGGCATCCCTAATAAGTCAATTTCATCAAGAAATTTTCTGGATGGATTAAAATATTCACATTATATTTATTTTAATATTTATAAATTTATTTATTTTAACCGTTCTTTAACGAGGTAATAACTATTTCATAATTTTGTCATAAGTAAATATATTAATATTATGTCTTATAATTATAAATAAAATACCATGTTGTATTAAATATTTTTAGTTTTCTAATAACTATTTATATAAAGAGATATCAGTTACATAAACCTATATTAAAATTTATTTACTAAAATATACATGTTTAGGTTATAACTATGATTACAATAAATTAATTAATAAAAATGTCATTTTCACAACCAAGTGAATCCATGGGTCCCAAAATCGACCTAAGGATACCCATGGTCAGAAATATCTCATCCATTTTGACTAGTAAATGTGTTAGGGTCGTTTAATATTATTATAATATTTTTTACACTTATTTATCATATTTACCCTTTAACCATGGTAAATAAAATAATTACTAATGTGACTATATAATGTCCAAAAATAAAATCAATCTATTTACAAAATATAAAATCTATGATTCCAAATATGGAATCAACTTTTAATTTTTACAAACATATAATTTTTTGTAACTAATTTAATATTAATTCCCATTTTCAAAATAAAAAAGTGGATTTTTAAGAAAGAATAACTTTCAAAAGATTGACATGTGTTTTTGTCCAATTTAGAAGTGAAATTACTTAAAATTACCAAAATTGGATGGAATGAGAAAAAATATAACACAATTACACTTAAAAACCAATTATAAAAAAAAATATAACTAAAAAAATAATTTTGATGAAAAGGTAGATTAGAAGTAAAATGTTGTATTTCACACTATTCATTAAAATTTAAATTTTATCAAAAAAATAGCAAAGATTCATCAAAAGTAATTTTTTTGTCCTAAATCTAAAAAATAAAATTATTTTATAAAATTTAACTTATAAAAGAGATAAAAAATATATTTAAAAAGGGTTCACCATTAAAAATAGGTAAAACATTATTTTCTAAAAAATACTTCTTTTGTCTAAAAAATTGATTTTGTTTTCATACCATGTTCTAGAAAATGTGTAACATGAATGATAATGATATTTCAAATTAAAAATGTTGTTGATACTATTCCTAATAGCTATTTTATATCCTATAATAAAATTTTAACAATATATCATTGTTTAGTGAGACTCAGAATCACGTACAATGAAAGCTATCGGGGAAGGTCTTTCTTGTGTGTAACGCAATCCATGTTAGTGTTTTGTGTATTGTTAGATTCCTTTGGTGTTGCGTATAAGAAAATGAAAATATAGTTCATCTATAAATTGAACAAAATATATACTCAGTGTTTTTTGAAATGAATTCTATCTAAAAAACATGAAATTATATGGAACACAAGCCAAGAATAATGTTGCGTATACTGCATGATAATACGGTGTTGAGTATAGTGCATATTAATCATGGTGTAACATAACAATCAATAAATAATAGAAATTGAAAATAATATATCTCATAAAATCTCTGGGAGTTATAGTTTTTCAAAATTATTTCATAAGTATTCACTTTTTAAACATATTCATGACTAACTATGACACTTGTATTTTATTTTTTATTTTTAATATATCACCATGTATATCATTGTGAAATATACTGATCTCTCAATAACTAATTAATAGATAGAAAATTTAGTGTTTTTTTAATATAATATAATTTTTAACGTGTTTATTAAAAAAATTGATGAATTTTGATGATTATTTTAAACCATAAATGTATCTTTATATATTATATATGTTATTTGAAACCAAATATTTCAAAAAATATTATCTTATATAACATATAAGCCTCAAAAAATAATCTCAATTAATATTATTTTTTTAATACAAATACCAATTCAAATAATAACTATATGATGTAATGGAAAATATAATTGTAATATATTTTATAAAATAAAATTATGAAAACATATCATTTTTATTTAAACATCATATTACCTGAAACCATTTTCCACCAATAAAGGTTTATGTATAATTACTTAAATGTCATTTTAATTTTTTTTAATTTAATACACATTTTCATCCAATTAGATTTACTCTGACATATGGTTCCACCAAAGAACATCATTTTTTGGTACATCCAACTCTTTTATAAATTCCAAGATTCTATTATATTACGAGAATCCATTATTCTTACATTCTATTAGTAAAATATGGTTTTTCTAGCCCCAAAAAAACATTCCACAACCCAAGTAAATTTAAAAAAACATTTAATGTTATATAAAACCGTTAGTTCATCTATGAATTAGTTGAGTATTTAGAAAACATTTTCCTTAGTATCTTTTAAATTTCCTACCTTTTACAACTCATGTAAATGTTGAGAATATTGATTCTCTAGATCATTTAATTATATATTTCCCCAAATGTTAATTTTGAATATAAGATCCCTGCCAACATAACATTTTCTACAAGGTTATGAAAATATTTGATGGAAATACCTAATGGAGTGTAGAAGAAAATAGAGTTAATGAACTAGCCCTAGTAGATCATACACAAACCCCACCTACACACCAATAGGGTTACACATTCCTATCCAACGTGGCCCAACATGAGACATCAATACTTGCACGATGGTCCTGCATGAGACAACTATATAGTAGACCTATGTAGATTATAACCTTTATCTAGGGTCTAGATAATGCCTATAAATATGACCCTTAGGCTCCTCATTTGACCCAACTAGAAGATGAAGAGACCACATGAAGATATCATTGCCCAAGTATCTCACCCATGTCCTCTAAAAACACATGTTGTTGCCTAAGCCTACAAATATAGATTGAATAAGAAATTGTCAACGGATTGAGTTCCCTAAATGTCTATAATACCATGAATCTTAAAATGAACTATCCCCAAATTCAAAACCACATGGGATAAGGTCCCTTCCATGGATTGAAACATGACTTGTAGTCATCCAATGAAACCTGAGGAGACCCATAGAGCATAAAAAATGGCCTCAGTCAAGTGGTATTGCCTTAGTTATTGATCACCAAAGATGAACCTGTAGCATTCTTAGGTCTACCTTCCTTGATGAATCTATATCTCACCCAGGTCCACCCTATATTAGGATTATTTATCTTGCTTAGGCCCACCATGCATGAGGCATCTCCATGTCACCTATGTCCGCCCTGAATGAGGCATCTCTAACTCTCCTATGTCCATTATTATAGCCCAAAACCCGATCTCCTAGTTCTTTTTCTGATATCATGAAAATTTCATTTTCAGATATGATTCCAATAATTGTGAACCATTATTTTGATTAAAACCTTAAAACATAATAAGGAAAAACTGGATCACCGAAATTCTGAAGGTACACTTATTTTTATAATAATAGATAATCAGTAAAAAATAATTCAAAAAAATTACATAAATTTTAAATTGAATTTCACTCATTTAACATAATTTTAATTATTTCACATTTGTTCAAAAACATCATCCCTTTAAAATCACTTATAGATATAAATCATTTAACCTATTTATTTATACCCAATTTAAAAGGAAAATATAATAAGCTGAGATCAAGTGATCATCAATGGTAATCCTAATAACTAAAAATTTAATGTAATCAAATATGATATGAAATGTGTAAGGTTTTGATGAAAAAATCACTGTGAATGAGTGAATCATAAAATAGAACATACCAATTAATACCAAGATCATAAATTGTGAAAAAATGGAAAAGAAAAGAGTCATAAGAATCAATAACCATGAGTCATGTGATTTAAATGTTGATCAGAATAAATATTACAAATCCAAATAATCTTCTAAAACTGTTGTTAGAAACATCTAACAATAAATTCATAAAACCCTTTCAAAACCCATTTAATTGGATTAACCATATGGTTAAAACCCAACATTATGATTACCCAATTCATTATAGATATATAATGGGGATCACCCATTTTATAAGCTATATTAAGATCACTTGTGAGATAAAATGGGGCTCCACAGCTCATATAAGCAATATTGGGTTCACCCAGTCCTCATAAGATATTATGGGCTCAACACTTTTAATAACCTATATTTGGCTCACCTATAAGCTATAATGGGGATCATCCCTTCATATAAAATATATTAGGCTCACGCATTTGATATAATTATCTATTTAAATATCATAAATAAACCAAATTCATAATTAAAATCATAAAAACCAGATAAAAAACAAGAAAATAAATGGGTTTTATATTAATATATTTTAAACATAATTGGCCCATGAAAAAGAAACAGATCTCTCAAAAATATCATTGAATACATATTAACCCATCTTGATAATGAATGAGTATAGTATCAATATAGAATATCCCCAAAGGAGTATAGATTAACACAATGGTTTTTTATTTTGATAAATTTAAATCTAATTAAAATATCATTAAAAATGTATTGAGGAAAAAACCCTTTTCATTTTGAAACTCACTCTTCGAAATAGAAAACATCTTGGAAATGATTATCTCTAGAAACAACATTTGAAAAACATAAAGGTTGTTTCAAAAATTATTTTAAAAAGTTTTTAAAATATAAGGAATTTTTAAAATCATTTCCCTTAAAAATTATATAAAATTATCATTTAAATAATTTTTTAAATCATTTTTAGAAATCATTGTTTTGAAATTACAAAAATTTATGAATGAAGTGAGAGTTGAAGTCATATTTTATTAATGAAATTTCTTAATAATTTTATTTACCAAAGTGTGGGAAAGGGTATAATTACATGAATTTATCAGGAATATGTATATGTTGAGATAATTCGTGATAATTATAAGAATTCAACTATCAAGAACTAATTATACAAAATCCCGATAAATAATTAGATTGTGACAAGTCTCCTTTCACTTATGTAACAATGATTCCAAATACCAAAGAATTAATATCATTAAATTAATATTATAAAATAATTAAAATTTCTATATAAATTATATACCTTAAAATGGACAAAATATAATCTTTTTAGAAAAGAGATAGGTGTATACCATAACTTTCGACACAAAAGAAGTCAAATTGAGACAAATATCTCTTAATGCTATGGTAACATTGTGACTGTAAACCCCTTGAAAGAGAGATTCTCAAAAGGGAGACATAAATCCCAATTTATTTATGATTAATAACAACAAAATATGTTCATGGGAATTATATACACCACAAAACCAATAAGTATAGAATATCGCATATATATCACTGAAAAAATACAGCAGAGAAAAACACATTCTTATTCTCTGATTCATCAGGATTATTATTTATCCTCCAAGATAATTAACATATTTTAATTATGTATAGTCTTGTGATACTTTTCTATTTTTAATATTAATTTTATTACACTTAAAAAAAATTAATAGATAATTACATTATCAATTATGTTTAATTCGGATGTTTTGATCATATTAGGATTATGTGTCAAGATGAATATTATAGGTTGAATATGGAGGTTAATATTTAATCATATCCATAATAATAATCAAGAAATAATTAATCAGTTTATACATAAATTATAATTTTGGAAAGAATAATGATATATATTTATGAAAAAATGAATAATGTTATGGTTATTGAGGCGATATGACAAACATTCTGAAGAGTAACATTTCCATTATTCAATTATCATTTTAGGGAGAAGTTATATATCATTTATCATTCCATAATGATGATTCTATGGTAAATAAAATATTATCAAATAACATATATATACACATATATATAATTCTTGTGATGTAAAAGGAATCACATCTCTTCAAGGAGGCAGTAGTCCATACGTCCATGGATGACATCATACCCATTTCATTATGAGAAGGTAATAATGAAAATGATATAATTTACTATGGAAATAGTCTGATGTACAGATAAACAAGGATTTCATACACAAGATCAATGTTATCGTATTCCCTATGGTGTGAAATTTAAAAAGGGTTTACATGATATAATGACTCCAAATGTACTATATTTTATAAATATCGAATGAATTATATAAAAATTGTATGTCAAATATAATTCCCAACCATGAGAGGTGGAAAAGTATAAAAATAAATTATAATGTTATATAAGGTGATAGTCCTCTGTATAGACAAACAAGGATTTCATAACCCAAATGATTGAAGTGTGTGTTGTTTTAGTTCCAAAAGATAACAAAAAAAGTTAATTCTGATTATAATGAGGTTATTATATAATATTTTTAAATAATAATTTAAGGTGGTTTAGAATGAAGGAAAATAGAAATTCTCATTTGAGAAAATTACCTAATCTTATTGTGTTTCCTTTTTGTTTTCACCAATGGAAATCCTCATATTGATTTATGAAAAGATTAACGATTCTAGGATGTGGGGATTAAATTTGGGAAGTTTTTTTTACGTGGGATTTATGATAATAAATGGATTTATATTTGTGAATAGGTTTGGATTTTGAGTACCTTTCTGCAGTGGAGGAGGAATGAAATTGTTGTAAATACTAGATGAAAAACACTATTGAGTTTTCTAAATTAACTCATGTGCCTAAAAAATTTAAAAATAATGGAATAATTCAATTAATTGGTAAAAAATTTACTTTAAAAAAGAAAATAATTTCATTTTTTATCATGTTATTCTTTATCCTTTACGTTTACAGAATTAAATCGTTATAGTTTTTACTAAGGTAATAAGAACCTTTTTATTTACCAATGTAATTTATCCTTTAAGCCTATAATTAATAATATTTTTAATAGATAAATTATACCTACTGGCTAAATATATTAATTCCAATTAATTAAATAAAAATGATATGTTAGTGTAAAATTAAATTCAATACAAATGTATATAATGTGAAAATCCTTATTTTAACCAAAATAACTTAAATTAATTGTCACAATTTTAACTAATTATTCGAGTAAAAAATTAACTTATCTTTATTATAAATTAGAATATTTTTCTAATTCTAAATATTTAATCCATTTTTAACAATTGAACTAAATGAAATTATATATTTTATTTTGAAATTAACCCCCAAATGCAATGGAAAATCGTGTCTTTACAGTTAAAATATTGAAATGTTTTCAATGTTTTTTATATCCAATGTCATTATGAAATTTATTCAAATGACATTAATTAGATTTGTACATATATTATTTATCTAGTTAATTTTTGATAGAAATTTATAATATAACTTAACTATTTAAATTATTTAGATGAATAGTTAGTTCTAAATTAAAATTTTGTATGTTTAACTATTCATCAAAAAATCAAACATCTTGAAAAAATAAAAACAATTAACTTAAACATAATTTACACATTTTGACTAAAATTATTAAAATTAGTTTTTGAAATATAATATTTAATTGTATAAAAATTTAGTTTTAAATCATGAGATCCATTAAAAGGAAGCAAAACTACCTTTAGAAAAAAAACATATTTTTATGGATAAAATTAGATTTGTTATTATATTATGACTACAAAATAGATATAATAAATTTATAACTGGTTTATTGATTGTATAATATAATATTTTCATTAATATAAATAAATAACTGTAATTAATTTAATTTATTTTTATATAATTCACGTGGGAGTATAAAAATAGTTTTTTATTCAAAAATTTCATTTATTTTAACTTTATATTAATTTTCATTAATAATAAATTGGTAAAAAACTAATTAATTTAATAAACATGTTTAATAAATATTTTAATAACTATTTAATATTTTTCACTCTCACCATTCCAAAATCTAGGTGATAACTATAGATATATTAATTGTAGTTTATTTTTTAGTAAGACTCATCCTCTCTTGTAACATAAGTTATTGAAGAAACTTGATTTTATGTAAAACTCAATATAAACATTGGATTGAATATAAAAAAAGATAAAATGAGCATTTATTTTAACAGAATATATTAATTAAATTATATTAATTTTAAAGAATATATTACATAAAACATCAGAACGTTACATCCTACCACCCTTAAAATAAATTTCACCCACAAAATTCTCTTGATTATCAAATGATTAATATTTTTTAGAAGCATTCTATTGAAAAACACATCCTACAAATGAATTAAATAAAAAAATTCCTAAAAAGGGAATGTGGGAAATATAAAGGTTACATGATGTTATGCATGACTGGGATTCTATATTAGGATATCATTAGTGTCAAATTATAGAGATGGATTTGGAAGGGAAAAAAATTATCATGATGTAATTGAGAGTGATAGAGAACACGGTTGAGATAAAGTAAAAAAAAGAAGAAATATGTTTTTGGAAAAGGTCATTGATATCATTAGGATATATGATAATATGATAATATTTTATTTGAAGATCCTTTTCAAAAATTAATGTATTAATTCAAAGTCTATACTGATAAAAAATAATATAAAATTAATTTCCATGTAAAATTTCATCCTGTATCCAATTTTCACCACAATATCATCTTTCTCTCTAGATTATTAATATTCAAGATGAATTTTTTTAAGCTGAACTAGAAACATAATATTTAAATACCACATAACTATAATGGGGATAACAAGCTATTCCTCATATCATTATACATTAACCATAACAAAAATTGGTTATAACAAGGTAAGATAATTCTAAAAATTAATAAACCTACATATAATGAATTAATACTAAAAATACTATAGTAATACTTAATGTTTGAAGCAAATAATTCTATAAACCAATATCCTTAATAGGTTTCAAATATTTCCAAACTGTGGTCGAATATCAAACATTATAAGGATTTAATCATATATTATTCCATGATAAATCAACAATTATTCCTTAAATAAAATACAATATAATTTAGAAAAAAACATTATATTAACATGTAAAAAAAGTTCACAGTGACTAGGATATTGCGTAGGCTAGTGGCAGGAGAAATGTTTTATTTATTTATTAAGGGATTCATTCCCCACTGAGTTTCCCAATACACTATGTTGTCAACCAACATCCAACATTTCCTATTTTAAAACATGAAAAATAATTTCTCCCCTAATAACACTCCAAGTTCAAATTTGAGATTATAAATCCCTAAAACAAATAAAAATCTCCAATTAATGTCATTAGACACTTTTGCATATCATCACTTAAAACCTAAATAGGGTTTCTATGAATTTATAAATATGATTATCCCCAATATCACAAACATATTATGGCATCCGTAACTCTTAAGATAATATCACATGAAAAGATTATAATTTTCAAATTTCTTTAAACTGGATTTGATACTATCAAAAATACACCAGGGTAGGAACACTAGGATCTTTTCTTTGAATCATTAAAATTACATTTAAAACTATGATTCTCTTAATTGGGACACAATGTTTCCATTAAAACTTTACTAAATAAAATGGAAAATTTAGATCACATAAAATTTTCAAGATCTTTAATGTTAAGAGTTATAGAGAATTAGGATGAAATACTTCTTAAACAATTTTCATGGCTTTAAAGTATAATTTATCCCATTTTATCCGTATTTTATTATTTTAGATTTGGTCATCAAAATAGTCATTATGAAATACATTATAGATATAAATAAATAAAACACATTATTTATAACCTAAGGAAGCGGGATACATAATAATGGTGAGATTAAATTATCAATAAGTGTAAACAAAAGTATTAATAATTAAATATTATCAAGGAGTAAATAGGGGAAGAAGGGAATGATGCCAAAATCATAGTGTATGAGAGAATCATAAAGAACACATACACATCAACAAGTATATCATAAATTATAAAAATATGGAAAATTAAATATTCATTAGAATCATAATAATGAGCCATGTGATATCAATAATGATTGATAAAAATATTAGAAACCTATAACAGTATATTTAAAACATTTTTTGAGACATAGATATTTACTTCAATAAAACACTTTCAAACCCTTTATAATTGTAATAACCATATGTATTTTTGCCAACATTATCATTAACCAATGAATTGGAGGCAGATAATCAAGATCAAAATTTATTTAGCCTAAATCGAGCTCACCTATGAGATATAATATGGATCAAACATTTGAATAAGTCATATTTTTCCCACCCATTTCATATGAGATATAATGGGGCTCTTCCATTCATATAAGCTATATCGGGATCACTCACGAGCTATAATAGGTTTCAACCCTTTGTGAAAGTTATATTAGGCCCACCCATTACATATAATTCCAAGTCCTATATCATGAATAAAACAATTTCATTATAAAATTAAAAAAATGTTAAACCCATGGAAATGAAATGGGTTTGATAACAATCACTTATAAATTTAAATGACTTATGGAAATGAACCGGGATTCAAAAAAATTTCTTTTAAATAATCTTAATCCAACTAACTAATAAATAACGAATGGGTTAATAAAGAATATCCACCGTGTATGATTAGTAAAAAAACAATTTTTGACATTAATTAATACTAATACCATTAAAATATCATTAAAAATGTTGAATAAAATATCCTTTTTAATCTGAAAATGACTTTTTGGAACCTAAAACATTTTGAAAATAATTTTCTGTGTAGAAAAACATTAAAAAATATAAATGAGTTCTTAAAAATAATTTAAAACAATTTTTAAAACATAAGTCATTTTTTAAATAGTTTCCCATGAGAACAAGTTTAATAGGTAATATAGAACCATTTTAAAAAAAATTTAGAAAACATTATTTTGAAAGAACATAGATTTATATCTCAAAAGATAAATATAGTAAAATTTTCTTAAATTTCACTATAATTTTTTAAAGAGTATAAAAAATGGTAAAATTACATGGAAGTTACATTTATAACTTGGGGATAATATAATTCATTATGATTATAAAAATTAAACATCATATAATTAATCATACACAGTTCACATATAAGAAGATATTGTAACAAAATACTCTCACCACATTGGTATCATTGAATCATAATCCCCAGGAAAAAATATCATTAATGAAACTTATAAAATCAAGGAAATAAGGATATTTCCAATTTAAAATTTCAATGGGGAATAACAAACACCTTATAAGAAAGAGACAGGTGTATAGCATAACGTACATCTCTTAGATGGAAATGTGAGACAAAAATCTGTTTAGTCGTGGGAATCATAGAAACCATAAAAATGAAGAAAGAGAAATGATAAAATGGATATTAAAATAACAATTCATTTAAGGATAATAATAATAATATAACTTCATGGGATGTATATACACTAAAAAAATAAGTGGTGAATATGGCATATATCTCATAGAAAACAATGTGAGATGAGAAAAACCCTTACCTTGACTGTGATTCATCTCGTTTGTTATTTATATTCATTAATAATAATCTTATGTTAATTACTTACCTCATTGAGAACATTTTCCTTGATTATTATTTATTTTATTTATTTTATGAATAATTTATATTTAATTACATAACTAATTAAGTTTAAGTTGGATGTTTTGACCATATTAGTCTTATTTTTCAAAAATGAATTTGAAATATTGACTATAGAGAATGGTCATTATTTAAATATATAATTAATAATAATTACTATATAATTATTATATTTCTAAATAACTTATACTTTTACAAACAATCATGATATATGGTTATGATAAATGAACAAACGTTATAATCATTGAGACGGTAGGTTGTATGCACTCGTGAGTAACACTTCCATATATCAATAATCATTATTGAAAGAAGGTAAGTAATATTTATTTTCCTATAATGTTATTTATATCATAAATACCATATTATTTAAATATATATATACATTGTTATGTAAAAAGAATCACATTGCTTAGAAGGGGAGGTAGTCTACACATCCATGAATAAAATTATCACATTATCAGTGCGTGAAAAGGTAATAAATAAAATAATATATTATATAAAATGAAAGTTAATTTTTCCATGAATATCATAATTATTTAATTTATGTGAAATATATTTACTATATTTACCCTTATTACAATCCATGTAACACATTAGTCAAGAACGATTCTCATCGCTTCATGATGTTGTAGTCTGTTGTACACACTACTGACCTTATCATATCCCATATGGTATGAAATGTAAAATAGTTTTATATGATAAAATCACTAAATAGGTATGATTATTTTATAAATATCATAAATTTCATATAAAAATATTATGAACATCATAATTTCCAACAATGATAGGCGGTGAAGGAAAAAATGAATGACATCGTTTAGCATGGCAGGAGTCTATCATGAATATGAAAAATGATTTAGTAACCCATTTAATGTATTTTTGTTTTTTAGGTCATAAAATTAACATAATTACCTTTGAATATATTTAAGACAGTTAGGTTATTATATAATAATATTATATGACAAATTGCTTGGTTATTGAAAAAATAAAATATAAACAGTCGTTGGAGAACAATAAATAGTGATTGGGTATCTCCTTTTTTCACCAGAGGATATCCTTGTTTGGATTTATTCCCAAATTACACATTCTAATCTGATGGGATGGATGTTTATGTTTTTTGGAAAGGGTTTCTTATATAATAAACACTTTTTATGTGTGGATAAGTGGCGAGAGTGAGTTCCCATTTATTGTGGAAGAAGAGTGGTGTTCATATAAGTTCTAAATGTAAAAAGATATATTTAGGTCTCCCATACCTAATTTTCCTAAACAATTGAACAATAATGGAGGATAGGGGTGACTTTGTGAATAAATAACCCCAAATAAATCATTATGTTTACTAAGGTAAATTGTATATTTTTATTTTCCAAGTTAATTTATCCATTAATAATATAATTAAATTGATATTTATTATATGATTTATATTTTATTAATCTAAATTATATGAAAAATTAATTAAATAAAAAAAACTATCTTGAAAATTAAATTTAAAACAAACACTTGTAATGCTTAAAACCCCTCTCTTAACCTTAGCTCTTTAATTAATTTTATTTGTTTCCAATTATCACATTGGTAAAAAATTATGTTATCCTTATTAGATATTATAAAATATGGTGATTCTAAATATGGAATCCATTTTCACCAAATCAAATAGAATAAATGGAAGAATCTAATTTAAAATTAAACATACAAGCATGATTATAAATAAGGTCTTTAAAGTAACAATGTTAATGGGTTTACAATGTTTTTATATCAAATTTCAATAGAAAAACCTGTCCCGATGACTTAAATTTTTTATATATATATAATTAATCTAATTATACTGTAATACAAATTTCAAATTTAATTTACCTATATAAATTCTTTATATGAAATGATATTTTTCAATTAAAATTCAGTTTTTTTCATTTTTCATAAAAAATGAATCTTTAGAAAAATAATAAAAAAGAAAAAACTATAATCTAATTTGGACAATTATATTTCAAATTTTATTTATCTTTTCACATATAATTTATAAAAGTTTTAAAATTTTATTTTAAAAAATGTTATTCCTTAAAAGGTGGAAAAACAACCTTTAGAGAAATACAACTTTTTATGTGTAAAATTGGATTTGTTATTATCGTATGAATATAAATTATATTAGATAAATATAAAAAAAATATTATTTAATTTATAATATAATTATTTAATTAATATTCATATTTAGTATTGATTATTTTAATTTATTAATATAATGCCCCTAAGGACCCATACAAATATTTTTTCTGAAAACATTTCGTTTATAATCAATTTGATTTTATTATCATTTCCAATTAATTTGTAATGAATGAATTGTTTCAAAAATCAAGTGTAAACCATATATTAATAACTTTATTAGTACTATTTGTTCCCATAATTATTACACCATGGTAATAACAATAGTAATATTAATAATATATTGTTATGTGATAAGGCTCGACCTTATGTGTTACACAAGTTGTCAAAAAATTATATGTTATGTACAACCAGAGATAATCATGGTAATGCGTATAATTGAAGATAAATTACAAATTCCATGTAAAACATGCAATTAATTAATTAAAATTAATTTTAATGAGGATTTTTGATAAAAAATGGGATGTATCATCTACCCAACGTGAGGTATCTCTATCTCACTCAGGTCTACCATGCACGAGGCATCTCTATCTCCCACAGGCCTTTCCTAGGAAAAGAACCATCATCTTTCCCAGTCCCCCATATGTGATGCACCCTCATCTCACCCCAGACAAACATGGAGGAAATTCTTTATTCTCACCCACGACTTACCTAGGAAAAGAACCTCTTTCTCTCCCTGTACTTTCCTTAAAGAAGTACCTCAATCTCAACTAGCGCTTATTTGTGTGAGGAATACCTTAGGTCTCCCAATACTCATTAGGGAGATCCAACCTTGTTGGCTCAATAAGGCTTTCCTTATGACTTTTCCATTCCTTCTTGTTTTGAAAATCACAAACACCTTATACTTAAGTAAATATTATTATTACTCAAATAAGGAAAATTTACTTCCTTAAGGAAATTTACCTTAACCTAGATTTTTTATACATAGCCATTTTTTCCCTTAAAATCAAAAACCGGAATCACAACCAAATTGTCGGAGCCTTATAATGAAATGTCGGAGCCTTATAATGAAAAGTTGGAGTATTCTGTTTTTAGGATCTGAATCTTGGATGTGATATGTAATATAGTTTTAATCCGATTTTTGGATTCCAAACTCTGAAGCAGTTCTCATCCGAACTCTTAAGAAGTTCGACTCCGAACACTTAAGATGTTTGACTCCAAACTATTAAGAAGTTCGACTCCGAACTCTTAAGATGTTCGACTCCGAACTCTTAAGATGTTCGACTCCGAACTCTTAAGAAGATCGACTCCGAACTCTTAAGAAGTTTGACTCCGAACACTTAAGAAGTTTGACTCCGAACTCTTAAGAAGTTCGACACCAAACTCTTATAAAGTTCGACTCCGAACCTTTAAGCAGTTCGACTCCGAACTCTACAGATTTAGAATCCGATCTCTGATGAAACCAGACCATGATTTCCAATAAAATAGAATCCGAACATTTCTTAACAAAGACTCCGAACTTCATTTTGGTTAGACTCTGAACCTTTGACTTGCTTACACTCCGAACTATTAATTAGCCTTTACTTACATATACTTCATTCCAAAACGATTTCGTACATTCAGTTATACAATTTTTTTTATAAAACGATGTCGTCTATTCTGTTTCTTATTAACCGTTGGTTGAGTTACACGTGTACAGGTCCCTCCGAATTTTAATGAAAATATGACCGTTTGGAAGGAGTCTGACCTTACCTATAAATAAGATCTCATTTGAAAGAGCTCGATACTGAATACAGATGAACAACTTGGTTTTGTGCATACATGCTGTTGAAGTGATTTATAGAGAGAGAGGCTCTTATTAGCTCTCAAATATTCGTGAGACTCCGAATGTTGGTGATTATATTCGAGGACTTCCGAGGATAGGACGACAGAGGTGCCGACTACCTTGATGTTCGAGGGATTCCTTGCTGAGGAAGACAGAGGTTGCCAACTACCTTGAAGTTGAGGGCTTGCGGGGATAGCAAGACAGAGACACTCCGATCTTCGTATCGAGGGCTTACCCTGGTGTGGGTAAGACAGACTTTCTTGAAAGTATAAATCAAGGGACCTTTATCCAAGCTTGTTGGATACCCTTCTCTTTTGGTTAAAAGACTTATATCTTGTTACTAGTAGTTCTACTACTTGTTTATATTCCGCTGAATTTTGAATTATAAGGAAAGTATAACTTTATTATACTTCCTTACTTGTACTCTGTTTCGTTTAGATTCTATATGATTTAAGGTAGAATCACATATTGTAATCTTTTGTTAAGTTTCAATTTTCGGAACCATATTTCCAGAACCTACTTTCGGAATCCTTTTCCAAGCCTGGATTTGGTGTTAGAGGTGTTCTAAATTTGCTTAGTTTAACTTTTTTAAACTTAGCCCTTTCCTTTGCTTAAGGAAAACATAGTTATTCATAACTAACATTAGAAGTTCCAAAGGAATTTTTAAAGTGTACAATTCACCCCCCTCTTGTATATTGAGCATCTATATAACTATTTCGATCCTACAATTGGTATCAGAGCAGGTCTCTGAAATACTTGTACTCACATACAAGTTTTTCTTGCTCATTTTATCATTCCGAACTTTCTCATTCTGAACGTTCTCATTCCGAACTTTCTCATTCCGAACTTTCTCATTCCGAACTTTTTTGTTACGAATCTTTGCTACTAAAAAGTTTGTGTGAAAAGTTATTTTAAGTATGGCAGGAGTCAATGTTGGTTCTATTGATAATATGAATCCTACAAGACCACAAATCTTTGATGGTAATGCTTAATAATACTGGAGAGATCGTATGAAGACTTTTGTTATCAATACTGGAGTAGAAAACTTTGTTATGCTTAGTGGAGATTATAAAATTCCTGACAAGGAAGTTAGAAATTTCACTAATCAGGAAAAGCAAGAATATCAACTCAATTATAAGGTATGAAATACTCTACTTTGTTCAATGACTAGAAATATATATAGCCAAATTTCTTCTTGTGAAGCAGCTATCTGTATCTGTAAGAAGTTAGAGGATACACACTTTGGAACTTCTAAGGTGATTGAGACTATAAGAGCTATGCTTAGAGATGAATATCATGGCTTCAATTTTCCTTATGGAGAACCTATCTGTAATGTTCAATAGAGATTTATTACTATAGTCAACAGTCTAAAATCTATGGGAGAGAAAGGTTTAGATGATGAAACTGTTGTGGATAAAATAATTGATATTATGCCCAATGAGTGGGAATCCAAAAGAATAGCTATAGATGAAAACAAGAAGATCACTCAGATCACTCTTGATGAGATTTTTGGAACTCTTCTACAACATGGAACCAGAATGAAGAGAGATGAAGACAACATCAAGAAGAAGAATGGAAATGGTACTGTTTCTTTTACTACAACTTCAAATCAGATGAAAGCTAATACTCCTGAGAGAGTAACCAGATCCAAGTCTAAGAAAGTTATTTTCCAATCAGAATCTAGTGAGAGTGAAGTCTCAGAAAATGAACTAGAAAATCTTGCTCGAAGGATGAACAAGATAGCTGGCCAGAGAAATTTCCAATCAAAGTATAATAAAAAGGGAAGGAAAGATAAGAAAGATGGAGAAGTTACTTGTTATGAATGCAAAAGAGCTGGACATATTAGACCAGATTGTCCTTTGCTAAAAAATAAAGGAAGAAAAGAAAGGCATTCAGACAGGAACAAAAAGAAATATTATAAAGCCAAAGCTAAGAATGTTCTGAAAGCTAATGACACCTGGAGTGCCAGTGGTGGTGACTCTTCAGATGAATCTTCTGATTATGAATCTTCAGGACAGAAGAATCTTGGTCTTATAGCCAGATTACCTATTGATAATCATTGTTTTATGGCTAAGGTACGAAATGCTAAATCATTGACCAATGTTTCTTTAAATTCCAATGATAGGAAGTATTATAACTCTTCTAATGAAGAATCATCTTCTGATGAAGAAAATAATTTACCTACTTATGAAGTAGTCTCTAGGTTTTCTAAACTTCTTGAGATTGAGAATTCCAAACTCAATAAGAAACTTGATAAGGCAAACTCTAGGAATTCTATTCTTACGAATGAGATATCAGATATTTCTAAGGATCTTGATAAGAAAAATTGTTATTTTGAAAGTATTTCAAAAAATCTTGAGGAAGTAAGTTCTATAAAGAACAAACTTTCAAAAGAATTAGAAAAAGTAATTTCTAATAAAAATGTTTTTGAGCCTAGCTCTAGTTCTAAAACTAATGATTTTGAGGATAAAAACTTGGTTGTAAAACTCAAGTCTGAAATTTTTCCCTTAAAGAAGTGTTTATCAAACTTTACCCATGGTAAGGAAAATTTTGATAAAATGTATTCCCAAATACGACCTTTAAGAAATAAATCCAGATTTGGTTATACCCATGCAAAACCAATTTTCAGTAACAATTATTTTGTTCCTAAAACTGCCCCATTTTGTACCAAGTGTCAATGTAGTGGTCACTGGGAAAAAAGTTGTTCCTTAAACAAAACCCAATCCTTAGGTTTTCACAAAGCTTATTTCTCTTAGAAGATGTGGGTGCCTAAAATTTTATTATCATGGAATCTCGGATCCAAACAAGTTTGGATTCAGAAAGTCTAATTCTCTTCTTGATTTCAGGAAACTAAAGTGAGTACCAGCAACAATACATGGTACATGGATAGTGGATGTTCCCAGCACCTGACTGGTAAAAAAATCTATTTTGAAAAGATTATCAAAACGAAAGGAGGAAAGGTAACTTTCGGAGACAATGCTAAGGGAGAGATTGTTGGTATTGGAAATATTGTTCTTCTTGGTAAAACGTTGATTTCAAATGTTCTTTTTGTTAAAGGTCTTAAGCACAACCTCATTAGCATAAGTCAGTTATGTGATGAAGGTTACCTTGTGAATTGTAGGAATGATAAGTTTTTCGTTCACAATTCCAAGGAAGATTTTATTCTCTCAGCCAATAGGCAAGAGAATGTCTACACTTTGAACCTAGAAGACCTCAGGAGTCAAGATTTTCCTTGCCTAAGTGAAATGGAAGATCATTCCTGGTTATGGCATAGAAGACTAGGTCACTGTAACCTTAGAAACTTATGTAAACTCTCTATGAAGAAAATAGTTAAGGATCTACCGGAACTTAGGATTGATGCTTCTAAAGTTTGTGATTCTTGTCAATATGGAAGGCAACATAAATCTAGTTTTAAGTCAATTGGTGAAGTCTCAACAAAAGATGCATTACAGTTAGTGCACATGGATCTTTTTGGTCCAACGCAAACTGGAAGTATTTGAGGCAAATACTATGTGTTTGTTCTAGATAATGATTACACTAGATTTACGTGGGTTTATTTTCTAGCAAAGAAGTCTGAATCTTTTTCCTATTTCAAAAGTTTTAGAGCTCAAGTTAAAAATGAGAAAAACCTTCCATTGAAAACTATTCATAGTGATAATGGAGGAGAATTTCAAAATTCAGATTTTGAAACTTTTTGTAGTAAGAAAGGTATTACTCACAATTTTTCAGCACCTAGAACTCCTCAACATAATGGTGTAGTTGAAAGAAGAAATAGAATTCTTCAAGAGATAACTAGAACAATGTTGAGTGAATATTCTATTTCTAGACATTTCTGGGCTGAAGCTGTAAGTACTGCTTGTTATACTATAAATCGAGTTTTTATTAGACCTTTTCTTAATAAAACTTTTTATGAGTTATGGACTGATAGAAAACCAAGACAATCCTACTTCAAGGTTTTTGGTTGCAAGGTATTTATTTTGAATACTAAAGATAACTTACATAAATTCGCACCAAAATCTGATGAAGGGATTTTCTTAGGATATTCCACATCCTTTAAGGCTTATAGAGTTTTTAATAAAAATACTTGAACTGTTAAAGAAACAGTACATGTGAATTTTGATGAGTCAGATCCTTCTGTTTTTAAACCACCTCAACCTATATATTTGGATGTGTTTTCAAAAACTGATTATCAACCTTTGATATAAGAACCTTTTGATAAGGATAATGTTCTAGAAGATACTTCTGAAACATTTACCCCAGAAGACTTTCTACTCTATGTTGATGAATAGGTTTTACAAAACCCAAATAAGGTGTTTCTTAAGAATCATCCCAGTGATAGTATCATTGGTGATGTAAATCAACATGTAAGGACTATAAGTTCTTTAAGAAATGAAGTAGAACATCTATAATTTCTTTCCCAATTAGAACCTAAAAGCACTGATGAAGCTTTAGGTGATGATGATTGGATTAAAGACATGAAAGATGAAAAAAATGAATTCGAAAGGAATAATGTCTGGACCTTGGTTGAAAGACCTAAGGAAACTTATGTTATTGGAGTAAAACGGGTTTTCAGAAATAAATGTGATGAAAATGGAGTCATAGTTAGAAATAAAGCTAGACTTGTTGCTAAAGGCTATAATCAGCAAGAGGGAATAGACTATGAAGAAACCTATGCTCCAGTAGCTAGACTTGAATCTATCCGTATTCTACTTGCTTTTGAAGCATTCTTTAATTTCAAACATTTTCAAATGGATGTGAAATGTGCTTTTCTTAACGGTTATGTTCAAGAGGAAATTTTGTTTGAACAACCTCCTGGATTTGATGATACAAAACATCCAGATCTTGTTTTTAAACTTACCAAAGCACTGTATGGTCTTAAACAAGCCCCACGAGCATGGTATGATAGACTCAATAGATTTTTGCTTCAAAATAACTATGTTAAGGGAAATGAAAATCCAAACATTTTTATAAAGAATGATAAGAAAAATGTTTTGATTGTTCAAATTTATGTTGATGAAATAATATTTGGTTCAACTCAGCAATCTTTGACTAACTCTTTTGCTAGTCTAATGAAATATGAGTTTGAAATGAGTATGATGGGTGAGTTAACATTTTTCCTTGGATTTAAAATTTCTCAAAAACCAGAAGGAACCTTCATATCTCAACATAAGTATATTAAAGATCTTCTTAAAAATATGGTTATGACAACACTAAGAGTATTAGTACTCCCATTGGTACCTCAAACTCTTTAGATCTTGATGAAGCTGGGAAACCAATAGATCAAACATATTTTAGATGTATGATAAGAAGTTTACTTTACATAATAGCTAGTCGACCAAACTTGATGTTTTCAGTATGCTTATGTGCAAGATATAAATCCAATCCTAAGGAATCTCACTTAAAGGCAGTAAAAAGAATTTTTCACTACCTTAAGGGAACTATGGATCTAGGATTATTTTATACTTCTGGAAATGATTTTGTTCTAAAAAGATTTTCTGATGCTGACTTTAGTGGATGTAGAATGGATAGAAAAAGTACATCCAGATCTTGTTATTTCTTAGGAGATTTGTTAGTTTTTTGGTCCTGCAAGAAGCAACATTCTGTAGCACTCTCCACTGCTGAAGCTGAATATGTAGCAGCTGGAAGTTGTTGTGCTCAAGTGTTGTGGATGCAACACACACTCACAGACTATGGCTTGAGTTTTACTAAAACTCAAATTTTGTGTGATAACACAAGTGCCATTTCCCTAAGTAAGAACCCTGCACATCACTCCCGTGCAAAACACATAGATATTAGGTATCACTTTCTTAGGGATCACACACTTAAAGGAGATATTATTCTCCAGTTTATCAGAACACAAGATCAACTTTCTGATATTTTCACAAAATCTTTGCCTTCTGATATATTTGAATACATTAAATAGAATTTAGGGATGATAACCGTAAGATAATCCTCCTTAATTAACATTCTGTTGAAAAAGTCTCCATACAGTAATAAACGTCTTTTCATATGGGGAGTACATTTTCTTGATAGAGTAGCAATGTTTTTCAAAATTTGTTTTCAAACTTTTCAGAACGAAGATTTCCGGAATGGAGATTTCCAGAACTACAATTTTTCCAGAATGGACATTTTTGTACAGAATGCTTCTGGAATGGAAGTATTCGTATTAAAAATTTCCGGAATGGAAATTTCTGGAACTGAAATTTTCTGGATTGGAATTTTTCTTTTCCTCATTTTGAAAACTTCCAGAATGGAATTCTCGTACTGAAAATTTTCAGAACGAAGATTTTCGGACTGGGCTTTTCATAACGTTTTTTTACTAGAATTTTGGTAATAAAGTTTTTTTTGGGAGAATATTACCAATTTCAAATAATATTTCTTGTCAATCCGTATGTTATTTATAATCAAATTTTGCTTACTGGTATGTTCACTGTTTAGTTCGGATTCTATTTTTGCCTCAATTTCGATTTTTTTTTAAAAAAAACCTCAAAATATTGGAGTCATTTTTTTGGGGTTATTCTCAACCATCAGATCAGATCAAAAGTTTTTCAACCATTAGATGACCATTTGAAGACCAATGGTCATTTTCTTTGCCTATAAAAAGGGGGTACTGAGACTTGTCCCACATCGGTTTTCAAGCTTTTGCGTCTCGAAGCCTTGTTGCTCCTCTTAAGGCCGGTTCTGAACCCTGTGAAGCTGATCCGAATCCTACAGTCTAATTCACTCCAAATGTCTATTGAAGCAACTTCACAAGATATGACAACTACGAAACCAATTTCAAAGTGGTTAGTTTACAGAGAATGGTTAGTCCATCTGGATTTTTATAAGCTTGACTCTATTATTTAGAAAAATATTAGACTAAATGGATGGGAAGACTTCTGCATAGCCAAGTCAGATAAACAGGATCCGGTTTACACAGACTTGTTGATATAATTTTATGAGTCTATTTCCTTCCTAGTGGAAGATGGAAGAGAAATATTTTCTTTTAAGTCTTATAGAAAGACTTATAAAATTTCCTACACTAAGGAAGCAAGCCTGGTTAGTATACCATATGAGGGAGAAGCTGAATTTTGCTCTCACAAACTTCCGGATGTGCAAGGGAGTTTCGTTAAGGAAAAATCACTGCAGTGTCTTGGGATCAAGGATGATTCAACTACTAATATTGCTCGGTTCGCTCCGAATAATAGAATACGGAAACTATGGGAGCAATGTATTCTGGTTCCGAGAAGAGGAGATAAAGACAATCTGAAGAAGAGTGATATCTATGTCTTAGATTTTTTTGGAAAATCTAAGAAAGATAAATCTGAAAAGGCATGTCTTGGTTACGATCAAGAATATCAAAGAAGGAAATCTGAGAGCTCAAGTTATAATGTATCCAGCCTTATTATCAAAGTTGATTGTTCGATGCTTAGAATCATTCAAAGTTGCCTGCAAATCAAAGATCCGGAATTGCAAGCTCATGCTTGTCAGTGATGATACTCTTAAGAGAATGAAGATGGGATTTTCTAGTGAATCCGGAGAATTTTACCCCCTATCTGTGGAAGAATTTGAAGCAGCTGAAAAAAAAACAATCTTCGGAAACTTTAAAAAAGAAAAAGAAGAAGAGAAAGTCTAAGGAAGTAGTTACTGATGAATAATTTCCTCAGCTGAAGGAAACTAGATATGCACCACCCAAACCGAAGAAGAAGAAAATCTATTCAGATGAAGTAGCAACAAAATGGAGGAAAGATAAGGAAATGAGGAAGGAAGGGGATCCTCAATTCGGACTCGACCCTGCTGAGGCTAAGGCGTTAAAAGAAAAGGCTGTTGAGGAGCTGGAAAGACAAACAAAGGAAAAGAAGTTGAGGAAGAAGATGACTAAAGATGAACTAGTACAATCATTGCTAAAAGGTACAGAGTTGGCTTCTGAAAGGATTTTAGTTCCGGAAACTTTCGGAGTCAAACCTTATTTACCAGAAACATCAGCGAAAATTTTTGTTACTCCAGAAAAGAACAAGGGTAAAGAACCTACAGTAGAAGCTAAGAAAGAAGGTACTGAAGCTGTTGAGGAAGAAGTAGAACAAGTAGAGGAAGAAGTAGAAGAAGAAGAGGAGAGTGAAGATCTAGATACCTTGATCAAACAATTTCAGGATTATAAGGCTGAATCCGGAAAAATAGTATCTCCAAAGAAGGGAGATGAGGAAGCCGGCAAGCAACACTAAGAGGAAGAAGAAGAGAATGAGCTGTTTGATGAAGAATAATCCTATCAAAGGAACTATCTTGAAGAAGGACAAGAAAGACAGAAACCAGATGAAGATCAGATTGTTCAAGTTTCTGAATCTGAGGAAGTTTCTACAAATGTGCAATCCATTCAGAAATCCGATAAAGGAAAGAAAACATTAATGGAGAAACCTATTAAAGATATCATTAGAAAGAAAGATGTTGGTGGTACCTCTAGAAGGAAGCTGATGCCAGTTGAATAAGAGGAATCTCAAAAAGAAGTCTCTGATTCGGAATCATCATTCCACGGGCATGATTTTGTGGTTCAATCTCTAAGAAAGCTGGTGGACACTATACCGATTCTTCCAACTATAGATTCTAGATGCCAGTTGCTGCAATAATCTATGAATCAAAAATCGGATTCCTTATCCATGGTAATGGATAAGTTTGTGAAGTTGGAAGCTGAACAGAAATGTTTTCTGATCGATTATGACGTGCATAGGAAATATTGTAGTAAAGTAACCAAGTGTTCTAAGAGAGTGGACGATGATTTAGTACACTTTGAAAATTTTCAGGCTGATGTTCAAAGTGCTTTTGAAATGGAGGACAAAAAGGTTACTGAAATTTCTGAGAAGTTGACCCAAGAACAAAATGTCCGGAATCAACAGGTCAGGGATCTGAATGGCAAGCTTAACTCAGTATCTCATAATTGGAAATTTGAAAGAGATTTCCGGATTGAGTTTTAGCAGAGGATGCAGAAGCAGGATGAGTTATTGAATTTGAAAAAATAAGCCTTGGAGGCTCAAGCATAGCTGTTAAAAGCCCAAGAAGAAAAGATAAAAGCCTTGGAGAGGCAACGAGAGGAAGACGAAAGAGACCTGAAGAAACTCAATGCCTTGTTGAAGCAGCTTATTCCAAAGGAAAAGGAAGACAAATGAACCCACTCCGATCTTTTGTTGTAGTTGTCTTTCCTTGTAATTTTTTTTGCCCACAACTCTAATGAAATGATTATATGTTCGGTTTGTCTCTTGTTGTATACTAATGTTTCAGGTAGCATAATTTTTTCCCATTCCCTTCAATTCATTTTGAAAATCACAAAGGGGGAGAAGTAAAAAGAACTATTACTGAGGAGGAGAAAAGAAAAATTTCTGAGAGAAATATCCTTAAGGAAAGGGGGAGTTTCCCACTACGTTTTGTTTCATTCTTACAATAACGAAATCTCTACTCCGGAAACCCAGAATACAATCCATAGAGTTTCAATGCCTAAGGGGGAGTTATTTTTATTCACTTCTATCCATGAATGAAGGGATATAAGTTTTAAATAGTTTAATGAAATTTTAAAAAATCCTTATATACTTTTTCAAAAGGATGTTTGTGCTTTCCAAAAAGGCGGGAGATTGTTGGGTCAATAAGGTTTTCCTTATGACTTTTCCATTCCTTCTTGTTTTGAAAATCACAAACACCTTATACATAAGTAAATATAATTATTACTCAAATAAGGAAAATTTACTTCCTTAAGGAAATTTACCTTAACCTAGATTTTCTTATACTTAGCCATTTGTTTCTCTTAAAATCAAAAACTGGAATCACAACAAAATTGTCGGAGCCTTATAATGAAAAGTAGGAGCCTTATAATGAAAAGTTGGAGTATTCTGTTGTTAGGATCCGAATCTTGGATGTGATCTGTAATATAGTTTTAATCATATTTCTGGATTCCTAACTTTGAAGCAGTTCTAATCCGAACTCTTAAGAAGTTCGACTCCGAACTCTTAAGAAGTTCGACTCCAAACTCTTAAGAAGTTCGACTCCGAACTCTTAAGAAGTTCGACTCCGAACTCTTAAGAAGTTCGACTCCGAACTCTTAAGAAGTTCGACTCCGAACTCTTAAGAAGTTCGACTCCGAACTCTTAAGATGTTCGACTCCGAACTCTTAAGAAGTTTGACTCCGAACTCTTAAGAAGTTCGACTCCGAACTCTTAAGAAGTGTGACTCCGAAATCTTAAGAAGTTCGACTCCAAACTCTTATAAAGTTCAACTCCGATCTTTTAAGCAGTTCAACTCCAAACACTACAGATTTAGAATCCAATATCTAATGAAACCAGACTATGATTTCCTATAAAATAGAATCTGAAAATTTCTTAACAAAGACTCCGAACTTCATTTTGGTTAGACTCCTAACCTTTGACTTGCTTACACTCCGAACTATTAATTAGCCTTTACTTACATATGCTTCATTCCAAAACGATGTCGTACATTCAGTTATACAAATTTTGTTATAAAACGATGTCGTCTATTCTGTTTCTTATTAACCGTTGGTTGAGTTACATGTGTACATGTCCCTCCGATTTTTAAGGAAAATATGACCGTTGGGAAGGAGGCTGACCTTACCTATAAATAGGAGCTCATTTGAAAGAGCTCGATACTGAAGACAGATGAAAAACTTGGTTTTGTGCATACATGTTGTTGAAGTGATTTCTAGAGAGAGAGGATCTTATTAACTCTCAATGCTTTGTGCGACTCCGAATGTTGGTGATTACATTCAAGGACTTCCGAGGATAGGAAGACAGAGGTGGCGACTACCTTGATGTTCGAGGGCTTCCTTACTGAGGAAGACAGAGGTTGCCAACTACCTTGAAGTTGAGGGCTTCCGGGGATAGCAAGACAGAGACACTTTGATCTTCATATCGAGGGCTTACCCTGGTGTGGGTAAGACAGACTTGCTTGAAAGTATAAATCAAGGGACCTTTATCCAAGGTTGTTGGATACCCTTCTCTTTGGGTTAAAAGACTTATATCTTGTTACTAGTAGTTCTAATACTTGTTTATATTCTGATGCATTTTGTATTATAAGGAAAGTATAACTTTCTTATACTTCATTACTTGTACTCTGTTTCATTTAGATTCTATACGCTTTAAGATAGAATCTCAGATTGTAATCTTTTGATAAGTTTCAATTTCAGGAACCATATTTCCGGAACCTACTTTCGGAATCTCTTTCCAAGCCTACATTCGGTGTTAGAGGTGTTGTGAATTTTCTTAGTTTAACTTTGTTAAACTAATCCCTTTCCATTTCTTAAGGAAAACATAGTTATTCATAACTAACCATAAAATTTCCAAAGGAATTTTTAAAGTGTACAATTCACTCCCCCCCCCCTCTTGTATATTGATCATCTACATCACTATTTCGATCCTACAAACCTATCATCTCTTCCATTCACCAATAATGACTGGGATATCCACTCTATAAGACTAATATATGAGGGAGACCAAATAGAAACCACAATCAGGGCCTCTATATTTTCACAATCATGGAAAAAGACACAACAACATGTCTCCCATTCACTTGTGCATTCCATCAAAAAAAGACATCCTAAACATTTCCAATAAAATATTAAGGGTCTTCATAATTCTTGAAATAATGCATTCAATTGGTAATTAGGGCCCCTATCATGAATATTGTTCTACAAACCTCCCCAGTTCAAGATGTTATGGGAGGGGGAACACATTATTTCCTCTTCAACTAAGGTTAATGTCTATTATTCCTCTCTACACAGCAAAGGGTTCATAACCTATCAAAAGGTTAACTTAGGGAATCCCTGATGGATTAATCTAATAGAATTTATTGTGAGGAATTCCTAGACCTTCAACATCCTCACCCTCATCCAATAGAAGATGATAGATATTATGCATATTACAAATTTTCCTACATCCTCATGTTTCCAAAACCTAGAATTACTCATGTCGTCTTAGATGTTAGTGTTTATCATGTCATCAACATAATAAAATACCACCAATATTGGCCTAATATTTGACTTAATCTCTATTCATACTCACTCAAATGGTTCTCCTAGAAGGCATATTCACCAAATCAATATTACTATCCTCTCAAAGGGCTATATTCCCTACAAAAAACCTTCAAGGTCCATATTCTTGATAAATAAACATTAGTAATCCTCTATAGGTGTAATCCCAAACCCTTATGAACTATAAGTGCATTGATTCTTTTCTAATTAATATGAATATAATGCCACCCTGATGTTCATACCCAACATCCCAAACTCAATCTAATATTCTTGGGGACATATTCTCAGTGGGTTTATATCCTACCAAAAGTACCACATTCATTCCATGTCCCGCCATAACCATCCATATTTGGCTATCCTCTAATGAGGATCATATATTTATTATGATTCTATATCCCTTTAAGGTCCATCTAGTTGTCTCGGTGTATATCAAACACCATCTTTGTCTCAGAAGAGTCCACCAAGACATCCATTCAAACCAATGATAAATTACACAGTCTGGACCTAATCACATCTACTTTAAGGGTTTGATGTTTCCCATTAAGTGGAATTAAAATCCCTAATTTTGTATTCCTTTAATAAGGATATGTAAGAATCCCTCACCATGGACCAAATCCCAATATAAATATAACTCATTCCATCCTGGATGATAATAAATTCTACAGTGCCCTATTATATTAAATGAAACCAACTACAGGAAAATAATTGACATATTAATACCTACTTTTTATAAAAATGGGACCATCATTGATGGAGCTAAAGTACATAAAAATATCACCATCGATGAAGAATCTCAAATACAAACAAAAGAATCAAAAAATAAAACAATAAAAAAACTGATTTTTATTATAATTGTAACCCATTTTATATTTCAGATTTAATATAGAATTCAAGAATATAAATAAAATACATTAGAGAGTCCTGGTGTAAGAAATGATTCCCCAAAAAGAATATCGGATTATCTGGATATCCTATTCACATGAAGAATGTGAGTCCCCAAGTGTTTTTGGAACCATATCACAATGATATCCTTCTATTAGATTATTGGTTAGTGAAATATCATGAATAAGTGAATTGTTTGGTATTTCATGATCCATTAATAAACCATTTTGGAAACCTCTCGGAACGGGTGTGGGAAAAAATGATTCTGATGTGAATGGTCTTTCTACCACCACCAAAAAATTACATTCAAACCCCACATGATATTCCATGTTAAAAAAAACAAATTCCCAAAATACTCCTTGAAGTTACAAATTAGATAAGGATTACATATTGTTGGATATTTTGGGCTGACCTCTACGATGAAAAAAATGGTGAAACTGATATGAATCCTTAACAAAAATAATGGTTTCACCCACATGCCAAGCCCATTTTATTCCCTTACAAAATGGAAATAATGGTTTCACCCACATGCCAAGCCCATTTTATTCCCTTACAAAATGGAAGCGTTCCAAACATGGATCTAAATAAATAAATTATTTATGTTTTCATTTATTTTGATGCTTCTTTGATGGGCATTTATTATGTGCATTTAACATTTATACAATAATAATATCATTAAAATTTTATTTAATCCAACCATCTAGATTAAACTTAATCATTTTAAGCAACATCAGATTTATCCTTATCAAATTATAGGATACATTCACAAACCCAGTGACTTTAATTTCTTGTATCCAATGTTCTTATTTAGGAATACCACCGTGATGGAATTGTACCAACCCTAGAGGAAGCACACAAAGTCCTTCTAGGAATGATACCCTACCAACCGTCCACCAAAAACCAATTGTAAAAAAAGAATAATATGGAACCCATCACCATATAAAAATGTTTTTTTGAGTATATCCATAGAATGAAATAAAATGTTTCTGAATTATATTATAGAGGTGATTCAATAGGTCATCAATTTTTTCTTTCAAATAACACAGGGGTCAGACCAAAAGAATCCTTTCATTAGTGGCCAACACTAATGTCATGCACCATCATACCCTCAACATGATGAGGGTGACACCATAGGGATTCCATCCTAGGTCACTCAGACTTTGTAACCCAATATAACCCCCTAAGGGAAGTGATTATGAAATGAGGAATAGGATAATTTCTCTATTCCCCCTGATAATACCTCCAGTTAAATATAGATTCAAACTATTAGAAATAAATAAATACCTACCTATATCGACCCATACTCTTTGCATAGTTTCATGGAATCCAAAAAACCCATCTATATGATCCCAAATACCAATAGGGGAGAACTGATGACTCTTCCCATGAATAAAATGGTTTTTGATACATCTCAATAGTAAATGGAGGATATTATTAGGCCACCATCCTTTATCTAACCACATAACCAGAATATATCACTATTTCATCTGCTAATGTCTTCTAATAAATCATTATTATGTTGAAAGGATAGATGAAAATCTATTACCACATCCTAAAAACCATCCAAGATAAAATGATGACAATGATAGTGGTTAAAGGGATGAAAAAATACACACCCCACTGTTTTGGGGTGTCATAAATATAATGTTAGGGTCTCTGGAGAGTATATGCATATCACTTCTCATATATAGGTGGTTAATTGAAAAAACACCATGATAAATAGACAACTGGATAATCACATATCCCCATTCCAACTAGATTTCATTATTCCTACCAAGAGGGAAATCAAAGGATGGAATATACCCATTCCTAAACTCCAAAAACATGTCGTAAAATTTGAATAGCAACATGGGAGATTCTCAAATAGGCCCCTATATAAGAAAGACACTATCTAGAGAAGGTGGCATCAGTCTCTCGTAGTAGAGAATCAAAAAGAAGCCTCCCCAAATTTGATTTGATAATAAAGAGTTGGTCTATGATCCCAATATTATTATTATTGGTATTATTAAATCCCATTGACATTTATATATGGAGGCTCAGGGTCCTTCACATCCATATCCACATTACAGATTTATTAGATAAAATATTAAAGGTCCTCCATACATCTTTAATTCAATTAGTTATGGAGGTCCTCCCATGTCATATTACTATGAAAGATTACTCTATGTCCACTATCTAATTGATCATGTGATTCGAGATCATAATGAGTTACATGGAAACCCTCTTCATGGATAATTTATCAAACTACAAGAAGGTCCTCACCTTACTATCACACACTGTGAAATTTCCCCATTGTGTATATGATATAAAAATACTCCAGAATGTCAGATGTCATGTTGTGATGGTTTTCGTCCCGAAGATGAAATTTTCTATGATACTTCTACTCATAGAGAATCATTATTTCGGCAAGATGTTCCACCACATTCCAAATTTATTATGAGAATAACCACATATCACAAGGTTACCTATAAAACAAGGTTAGCCATTACTAATTCCTTAAAATTGATAAGTGAATTTATTTCTCAATTAGATGATACAACAAGGCAACAATTATTCATTGAAAAACCCCCAGACCACCTGCCATCTAATATGATAGTGGAAATCCCCGATGACCGTAATCTTTACAATAAAAAAACTAATAAATGTACAATTTTCTCATGTCAGGTCTATGAAATTCATTAAAAGGATAAGGATAAAATATTCCCAATAAAGATATAGTTGTCTAAAGATAATATATTAGTTAGGATAAGTTATTTATCAACAATACAATATCGTATTCCATAGGAATTGTTGAAAAAATGTGTTCATAAAATCATCTTAAATTTATAGTCATATATTCATCACCTGAAAATAAAAGTTTTTATAATGATGAATATCCAATGAAAATAAAATTAATGGATGAGTCACATCGTCAATTTTATTTGGTGGACATCACAGCTACTTGTCACACTAGATTGGGAAAACAACAAGGATCCCTTCAACATGAATTTCTCAATGAGTTAATAGAGTTTTGTAATCTAATCGCTGACACCCCATCATGCTTAATATAATAGAATGGGGTGAACAAAAGGAATTTAATTCTTCCTCACTTAATGATCAATAATTCCATACAGAGGTGACATCATGTAAAATCCTTACCTCAGTCTAAATTCAATAAATATGGCATGCTGACAATAGATGATATGCTTAAAAACCAAGAATTGAAAAAATATCAAAGATGTCAGTCCAGAAGAGTTTGAGGCATCAGAGGTATCATGAATCAAGTGTCTGAAAATATTGAGAAATCCTCTAACATAAGAGAATATAATCATCTAAAATAAATAATGTCCTTAGAAGAATATTGATTTTGTTCGAATTTTACTACGCAGACAAAAAATGTTCAAATAATGCTCCGTAAAATCATGAGATCTTCCGATACAACTACAAATGGGAAAATATTTGAGATACCCCAGCCTAAAGCGTTGGGAGAATTTTAAAATAATATTTGAGGGAGCGAAACCAATCTTGAAATATTGTGAAAATAGAATAGGGATTTCCCCAGGCTATTTTACTTGGGGTATTTCTAGCAAAACTTTCTCCACAATTAATGAAATCCCTTTCTTGTTTGGGAGGGGTTTCTAAAAAGTGATTCCTCCTAGTTCATCATATCATACCATCCAACTTCCACAATAGTATCACACATATATATTTTTTTAAATCATTCACTTCAGATCACCCCTTTATTAAATAATTAAAAGAGGAACAATGAAGGAGAGGATGAGGCCCTATAGTGGGTATAATTAAGATATATCTCTCAAGGAAAAAACTAATCTTTGAAATAAAAATTCTTTGTTTATATATCCACAATATAGCTCACCCACTTACCATTCTAGTATTAATATGAATAATTCGCTGAATTATGAATCGATTAATGTTCTTAGAACCTCACCTACAAATCATAAAAAAATACGAGGCTCATACAAATGAAAGAGAGGAGGAGGTTTCTATTCATAATATTTTTCATTTCAAAATGATTAATTATGGTATATTTCATCTAATCTAACACTTTATAGGAATTTGGATATTTCTTCACCTACTCCACAACCATCGCCTTGAAGAGATTCTTCCACAAAAAATGGTAATGGAATGGATATATCTCTTCTGTTTCTTGATGTGATTAAACCTTTCATACTTCAGAAATAATTTACCAATTTCGTGGAAGAAAGAAATGAGATTAGAAAACTCAATGATGAACTACTCTAAGTTAACATACTAGCTGGATATGTTTTATAAGAAGAGCCTCATCATTCTCTCTTGAAAAAAAACATCAACAAAGTGGGTTCATCATAGTAATTGAAATGGATTCAGAATATCCACTAATCATTGGGTACCAATAAAAAATATATTTACTTTATATGGAAATAATATATCATGATTTCCCTTCATTGGATGCACAATCAGTGTAAGGTCGGATGCATCCTCCCATTCTAACTCATGTAGGTTTCCCACCACAAATCCAGGAAGAGCATCCATAGATAACCGAACCTATTGTTCCACTTGTTTAGAATAATTTCCAATAGGTTATTCATCACTATGTAATTGATAATTTAGTTTCACAAGAGTCTTGACGATATGCTATCGAAGGATAATGTGCACAAGTATAACTATAGTGTAATCCTTACCATGAATGGTGGAAAAAAGACTTCCAACTAATTTTTTTTTAATCTTATGTTCCCAAAATTAAATTATTTGGGAGAATAAAATTATATTACAATCTTTAGGGCTCTCTTCATACCCATGACGGGCTCCCTCGAGCAATAAGAGGAATATAAGCTTATTTGTTTCTTATAGAATTTAGATGGACCAAACACACCTATTATACTAGTGTACCAGCTAGATTAAATCAAGGGGTGAAAAGATATCCATCGAAAATTAATTTATAAATTTTCCTCTACATTGAACATGAAAATAGTCATTATTACCATAGAATATTGAAAAAGATAAAAAAACCTACAACTTCCTAAATAATATTTATTGGGTCCATGAATTGATAATCATTGTGGGAAACTATGAATAGTTTTTACGTGAGTAATGTGTCCTGTGGATTTTGGGATATTATTATAAAATCTTAAAGGTAAAAAGATTATATTTTATGAACAACTGATATCCAATTTTCTATAATCATGTGAAAATGAGAGATGATTTGTAGATTTCAACCTACATTGTTAACTTTAAAACTGTTCTCTATACCAGTTCCGAATATAAATACCTCACATAAACATGTGGTTACTCCTCCTGAGAGGTAGAATCAGCAGTAATATCAACTTTTTGATGAGATAAATAAAAATAAATGTTCTCTATTTGAGATGTGGAGGAAAAAAATTTATTTATTTTGAGAGGAGAAAAGTCCAAACTTATTTTTAAATTCCCTAGAAAATAAAATTATAATGTTATCGGTGCCTAAGAGTCAAAATAAAATTTCCCTTGAAAAAAAGCTAATATTACTACTCCTATCATCAAACAATTGGAAACACAATCTAATTTTATTATTCATTTAATGAAATATTACTAAATTTGGTTTATTCTAGGTTTGTAAATCTGGGAAAATGACTAGATCAAGTGGTATGTATTTATTTTGCCCTTCCAAAAGAAAAAGGAAAATATAAACAAGATTTGAGAAAGGTTGCTAAATTTTTAGTGATTATATGACTATGAGAACAACCAATATAAAACATTTCTGGATTAGGATTTAGGTAAATCAATCATTTCACCCCTGGTTTCTTTAGAAGTGGAAGTATTAAATTTATCAGCACATTGATCATCTAAGATTCAATCATACAAGAAGATATATAGATAAAACAAAACAGATAAATTAGTTGATTATGAAATTAAATTGATTCCAAATTATACATTGAACCTCTTGTATTTCATGCTTTAGAGACTAATAAAATGTTCATTTCCCTACCAATGTGTAAAACAGGTACCGTCACAATAAATAGTACCATAAGAATCATCCCTCCAGACCAAATCTATATTAGTTGAAGAATTAATTTTTAGTTAAAGTAATTTCATTAATTTAATGTATCCATTATTTGATAAAGATAAGTATTATAAGATCATATTATTGATTCTATGATAGGAAACCACAGGTATTGGTTGAAAATGCTAGGTATGTAAGGGGGTATACAATCGTGGTCAAAACCAGTATCCCAAACACAACAACACAAGGTTGTTAACTCTACTGATACTCATGTAAGATCCCATCAAAACTCATAATAAGAGAAGGTAAATGGCCAATAATTCATAAAGAGTCATACAATATTAATAATCCTTAATGATTGAATTGAATGGGTGTCGCAATCTTATTTTCTCTGAAAGAAAAACATATCGAAATGGTCCAATTGCGTAGAAAATACATTTTCAACATCTATGGAACCACATAAACAATCTAATATAAGAAATTAAGTTCCTATTTTTATTTATAGGGAGTTGATCCCTATATGAAAATACATGACTTCGAATAAAAATTATGACATCCTGGAAATTTTTTCCTTTTTTTTCAAAAAAAAATCAATTTTGGGTTTCTCTTAGCTTGTCAACGGAACTAAACAGAAAACATAAAGAGGCTCTCCATATCAATTAAGAGTTCAAAGATGACGTCACTTCTACTAAGGTAAATTATGTAAGGTAATTCTTCACAGAATTGCATATGGTTATATCTATCATGGAGAAAGACACATATTATTTTATATAGAAACATATTAGGATCTTATACATATCTGTTAGATCAGATGACATTTACATCATTCATTCTTTTAATTGAAAATGGAACAAGAGTCAACCTCATTCCAATCAATACACTCCTTAGATTATGTTGAACTAAAGCTGATCTATCCCCTTATTCTCCAACAAATCAAGGTGATTATAATAGTGATATGAAACCCCTCATCCACTTTATGATCAGAACTAATTTTTGAGAACTGGTTTATGAATCTAAGTTAATGTTTATCTAACAAGATACAACTTAAATTTTCTTTATAAGAATTTATTAATTGCACCATCATTTGGATATCCATTTATCATTTCATTAATACCTCAAATAATGTAGCAATGGGTAGATTTGGATGTTACAAGGTGAAAAATAACTATTTTAATCTTTTGAATATCAATATATTGATGCATTATTGTAATAGAGAGAGGGGAAGAAACCCATAATTGAGGGTGTCACTCATGTTACCTCCTGATATGGTTTCAAAATGACCCAGAATAACCCACTCAATGTCTCTGATGATGAGTATGTCCTTCCAATCAGTCTGGTTGAAGACATATGTCCATATTTATATATTTTCTCTCTAATCATTAGGATATCATCCAAAATAGTTGAATATGAGGGGTATGAATAATTCTTTCATTTCCACATTGGTGGTGATACCCCAAATGAAAATTTACAAACTATATCACTAGATCATCTACTGGTCTCCACTACATCATAAAATACGAGGAAGCCATTATATCATCTTCAGAATATGGATCCCGAAGCACACACATACCCCCTAAACTAATTAATTTTCCTTTATTTCTCATCCATTTGACCTGGACACAAATAAAGAAGAGGATGAATAAATAGTGGAAGAATAGGATGATGGTTCCCTCAATGACCTTCATTCATCATTAAAGGAATGATTTTCCACTATATCCAATGAACTATGATAGTTGAATATAAGAACAATGTTGGATTTATAAATATCATTGATCAATGAATTTATTCCCCTTAATGAGTAGTAAATTTACTCTATTTTTTGTAGTAACACTGAAATGGGTTTTCCAAGAATTAAAATTTAATGCCAAACCAAGATCCCTATCTGGAAAATCATTATACATGATTACCATATGATCACTACGGTTACAATGATGTGTCATGATGACATATCTGGCACATGATGTAATGTTCAGATAAGAAATTTACACCCTTATCAAATAAAACTTCATTCTAGAAGTCCTGTACCTTAAATATATCACTATTATTTTTTTCTAATAAAAATAAATTGAATATTAAGGTTTATATCGACCTATAAGACCTCAACTGGAAGTGTGTGAATGATTTCTTCATGATTCTTATTGCATAATTTCGGATTGATGCAATTTCTAATAGTCAAGACCTTCCTTAAATGTATGGTTGTTCATGATAAAACCAAATATAAATGGACAAATTATTTGAAGAATAAAATTTATTTAGAGCCATATAGGGAGTATTCTTGTAACTAGAAATTCCCTTTAGTTTAAATAATTCTGGTTAGATATATAAATTTCCTAGGAATAACCACTTTAAACCCTTTATATTAAAATCATCTAAGTGTTATGTTGATGATTTGGTAGTATAATCACTACAAAATCAAAATAACCTATCCAATTTGGATGTGGTTTTTAAAAAAACATTGAAAACCTTACATGAAAATGAATCCCCATAAATTATCTTTTAGAGTTATATCCTAGAAAATTATAAGCTTCATATTTTTATATTGTGGTATCAAGGTAGAATATGAAATGACTATTAAAATTTAGGGTATATCACCCCAATAAAACTCAAATAGTTGACTAGACTACATGGAATCCATTCATATATTCAATGATTCGTAGAAAGCCTCAAGAGTAAGTTTTTTTTTCATTAACTAGATTGATGAAGGATGTGATAGAATTTCAATGGATTGATGAATAAAATGATTCATTAGACTTCCAAAAGAAATATATTATGATACCAATAGTGTTGATTCCACTAGATGGAGGAAGAATTCTCATATCATATGTAAAAACACTAAGATGATTACTAGGGCCATTCCTCTCATATAAAATGACATTGGTAGTAAAAACCAACATTAATATCTCAGTCATAACATGATCAGCACCAATAATCGGTATTTTGATATTCATAAAAACTTTATGGAAATAAAAAATTTTAGTTAAAAAATTAAGAAACTTTCTATGAAACCATGAGGTTCATTTGATCTCACAAAATGACCACCTAAAAAATATCATGAATCATCTCATGTTTACTAGATGATTACCATGATGAGAAATCATTTTTCTATATTTTTGACATCTTTATCATAATTTAAAAACCACAAAATTTGAAAGGCCCTAAATTTTTTCCAAGGATACCATCTATAAAAAATTACTTTAGTAATATGACTATTAAGTCATTTTAAAGACAAATACATTATATTTATACATTCAATGAGAAAAAGGCATATTATGTTTAGAAAATTTGGATCATACATCAATATTATATAATAAAGTATAACCATTTATTTAATTCCTTCACCTTTATCCATAAAATTTTACTTTCTCCATTGTAGATTTAGTCACTTCAAGATATATGTCAACAAAAGGGGTGAACAAAATCAGAGTAACAAGATGAATAATGGACATGAATAAAATTAACATTGGTGATAATAATAACGATAATAATATCATAAGAATTAGATCATCACTAATTGTATCAAGGAAAATATTGATAAAGGAATTGAATGTGGTAATATAGAAAAATGATTCATTGGTTCATAGTGGACAAATACAAGAGATAGTCATCCAAAAAGATAACATCATATTCAAGCATAATATTTGTGTATAATTACAAAATCATCATGATGAATAAATCTAGAATTATATTCATGAATATTACACATTATCTCATGAGATACATCACATTTCCCAATTTGTTGAAGCACTATATAATTGGGTCCCACCCATAACATCATAATATATAGATAATCATGCATACAACATAGAAATTATAATAATCATAATCATGAAATAACCAATGTAATGTATTGGGTTTTATAAGGATTTCATAAATTATGATTTTATTAGTAAACATGGGGTTATTATATGAATAAGGGAAAAACATATTGGTAACAAAAATCATCATTCTTGAGGGAATAAGAAACAACTCATGTAGAGTAAAATATTCGTTTTTGAGAGAATGTTTTTTGGGAAATTTCTTTAATTTTGCACAAAAATAAGGGTGGAAACATTTATATCCTATAAAATAAATGGTATTAATGATGAAATGATATTTATGAAACATTATATGAAAATACATACTAAAGACATTGTGATAAGGGATAACCCAAATAAATGGAGTTTGGTTTAAGAAACTAATTACTTTATTATTGTTGTATGTGGTTTCTTTTCCTCCTCTGGAATAATAAATTTAGAATCATTAAAAAATATTTTAAAAAGTGAATTATGTTTATTTTTCCACTATTTTTCCATTATTATTATTTTATTTTATTTTATAATAATCATTCATTAACATGAATTGTTTTGGAATAATTTTTTCCTTAAATATTATCATTTGGATTCAATTTTACTAAAATTTTCAATGTCGATATACATGAGTATAATTAATTACATAATCATTTAATAAATTTAGTTAAATTTGTATATATTGTATATAATTAATAATATCCATCCATGATGATGGTTACAGGTGTTGAAATATTAATGTCTCCATAGGTTGTTATTAAACATTCGATATGTCATTGTCAGGAGAGTGGCTAATGGAATATTGAAAATTATATATATCATAAATATGATACATAAATTTTGTTAAAATAATAAATATAATTTCATATTACTGAAAAGTTAATTTTATAAGTTTTAATTTTGAATTAGGTGCTGAAAGAAGAAAGTGAAGAAGGAAAAATAGAATGCATTTGATCTAAAATTACTGAATCCTTAGTGTAGATTCTCATGTACAACACTAAAACACCATTGATGTTTGGAGTTGTATTAAATAATAATGACCCTAGGTATTGTAAGGGAATTTAGGAGTATGATTTGGGTAGAAACGATTTATTGGAATGTGAGAAAGAATTGGTTTTCTATGGGTAGGGATATGGGTTATTTATATTAGAATATAGTGGTATTTTAAAACAATATTAATTAAAATAATATATCCAAGGTAAACCCTATAATTGTAATTTTTTTACAATTTAAATTGCCTATATATTTAATATAACGGTTTTTAAGACTCTAAACCTCTTTATAATTTAAATTCATTAGATTATTAAAAAGGAATGTGGATGGAACATAAAATTGTTATTTTAAGGGATCACTTTTTACATTAGGTTTTGGAAAAGGATTTTTAGGATTGTAATCTAGGTTTATATAATATTAATGGATTGTTTGTGAAACTATGTATATTATTTATGAACAAAATGTCTTATTAATGATTAATTCATTATTAAATCATGACTGATAAAATGAAATATACACCTATTAAAAGAAAAACATTATTTTTACTATTGGTCTCAAAATTTAAGTGTTTCTTAAAATTTAAAAAACTCATTGAAAAATTTTCTATGATCGTTTCAAAATTGTATTTTTTTTTGCTAAAGTAAATTTATAACATCTGAAATTTCAATATTTAATATTCAAATAATTATTTTATAAAATAATTTAAAATATATTTTATTGAAAATTTTCTTATATTTTCATGTAGATTTTTAATTATGACTTATTTTCATGATAATATATATATTTAATTAAATTAATCATGATAAATAAATTTTTTTCATAATTTATTATATTTAGGTAATATTAATACCCCATTGATATCATTGTTATTATCAATGTTAGTGTGACTAATCTTAATGACAAAGTTTTCTTTCCTAAGTGTCATGTTACTATTATAATGATGACATTACTATTATAATGGTAAAAATTCCTCATTTAAATACCATAACATTATTTCAATCAATAATCTCTATAATTCTCCCCAGGGTTAAATATTTTCATTTTCAAAGATTTTGTATAATTTACGAATATTTTTCTTTTTTTATATATTGTTTTTCATTGGGGGGTGATTTTAAAATATTGGGGTGATCAATATTTTCCCATTCAATTTTTTCTATTAACTATTTTCCCCTATAATAATTGGAATATTAATTGGTTTATTGATTGTCTAATGTGATAATTTTCATTAATGATTTTTTTGGTTGGTCTAACTGTTTTAGTTGTATAATATTTCATAATATACTATAATACACATTCATTTGATGAGATAAATATCATGTTTAAACTTTGGGTTGTTACATTCATGCCATCTTTAGAAATTTCTACCATGAATTTTCAACTCATATTTCAGGATGAGAATAAGTGAGGGTAATTCTATTTCATTTTTTCCCCTTGTTCCCTTACTTCCTCATCATACTAATGGTTTGATCAAATAACATTTAAAATGTGAGTTTTCTTGTTGTATATAACATTTTCAATATGGCCAATTACCATCACCTGCTTCTACTCAATAGAGAGTTTATTATCATTTTGTACCTCCTCTTGATTCAGAACATAGTAGGGGTAAGGTATATACTTTGTCGGAAAGGATACATGGAACACGTCATAAAAATGAGCCATATTTGATGGAAGTGGAAGTTGATATGCCCCTCCTTCTATGTGATCAATGATATCAAAGGGTAAAATGAACTTAGAGATATGATTCATGTTTTTTCTGAAAGGCAAGAATATAATCTATTACTATGAATAAAATAAATATTTTCTAAAAATTCAAACTCTATTTCCATTTATTAGTTTTAGCATTTCTCTTTTTCCGAGTCTGAGCAAATTTTATATATTTTTTGATAGCCTGAACATTCTAATTCATCACTTATACAAGATCCGGACCAAGTACCTTTTATTCCCCAAATTCATCCCTGAAATTCGGAGTTCTACCACACTTCCATTATAGATCCATTATAATACTCGAGTGGATACTAATTTTTTATGAGAACTAAACTAATGATAGATCATGATCCCATCCTTCTTTAAATTCCATCTAGAATGATCTCAACCCATCATGAAGTATCTAAATTGTAATTTCATATTTCCATTAGTTTAGGGGTGATAGCACATGTTGGAATTTAATTCATTATTCAAATAATGTTTAAATTTTTCTTGAATTTAAAGGTGGACCTTCGATCATGGTCAAAGATTATCAAAACGTGAAACCCATACTACCTCACCACTTCCATGATGTGTATATTTGAATGTTCTTTTAGTAAGAAATATTCCCAAATATTATTGAAGTGGGAAACTATGGTGAGTCAATCCACCACAACCCATATCGTATTGATTCTATTGGATATCATCAAAAGACTAGTGAAAGAATCGTGGTGGAATTCTCCCATTAACACAAGGGTATATGAACTGGTTTCATTACCCCTTGGGACATTTGTTGATATTGATTAACTTTCTGAGATACTACGAATATATGATATACTCTACAATCTCTATGTTTTTGTTCTTCCATCATATATTTTCAGAATGATCATGGTACATATTCGTATATCCAAGATGGATAAAGAAATGTGATCTATAAGAGTTTCCCAATTTATCTTTCTTTAGCTCATGTGATAAAATCAAACAAAGCCTAGTTACAAATTGAACTAAATCATCCTAATTGATATTTAATTCACGTATATTCCCATCACAACTTTCACCTTCCTTTTGGTATCCACATAATCTTTTTGTACCTCCTTTACATTATATTCGATAAATGGTTTGGAAATAATTTCAGAAAAGTAATATATATTCCATTTTGTTATGATTTATAGATCTATATATTGGATATACATGAGGATAGGGTATTCCTAAATCAACATATTCAATAAAGTTTAGGATTATTTTATTTTAGAGCATTGGCTACCCTGTTATTTAATATAGGGAAGTGAATAGGGAAATAATAGTCCTTTTTTATTTATAAAAATATTATTTTACAAATGTTGAGCTCTTTTTGTTTGACTATATACTTAACAATATTTAGATTTGTATATATGTCATAAATCTTACCATAGAGGTTGTTCCAATAGATATTCAATGGAAAAATAACTACTTCTAATTCAAAATCATGATTCATGTAGTTTTTCAAATCGATCATCTAATATTATGAGGAATATGATATCACCTTTTCATTCATCATTATTACAAAACCAAAGACTTTATTCGAATCATCAAGGTATATAAAAAATCTTCTCAAATTGATTTTTTTGTGAGTACATGAACAACTATTAACCTCTTCTTGATGTACATAATTTTTTCATCACATTACTCAGTCCAAACATAATTTAACACTTTCTATGTCAACATAGTAAGAAGGCTATAAAATCATGATAAATTTCCAAAAACAAACATCACAAGTATCCTTCTATGCTAATACAACTATGTAATTTTGTGAAAGTAGTGGGTATGGACAATTATTCAATTGTGTTTTTCATTGAAGGGACCATAGAAATTCCCTCACTTGTGATCACATACCCCAATAATGTTACATTATGAATCAAAATGTAAATCATTCTAAACATAGTTTACATTTTATCATTACATAGTACTTTCATAAATATATTTATATACTAATCATGTTCCTCCTTGATCATAGACTAAATGATAATATCATAGATATACACTGCAACAACATTGTTGAGGATGTCTCAAAATTCACCATTCATCAAATACATGAATATTTCTATAGAATTGGTACATCCAAAGGGTAGATCAATGAATCAATAGTGCCAATACCTTTTATGTAAAGAAATATTAAGAATATATTCCTTCTTCCCAAATTAATATCCACCTTTTGAGAAGTACTAAGATCCTTGAGGCTGATAAAATGTCATAAATCCTTGGTATAGAATACTTATTATTTATGGTGACATTTTTTAACTCTCTGTAATTTATACGTAGCCAAATTTCTCCATAATTTTTCTTTTATAAAGAGAATTGGTCAACCCCAAGATGATAATTAACTATATAGTATGAATTATTTGTCATAATTCTCCTAAATAAATTTATCTGACTCCTATAGTAGAATTGCGGCCATATATTTATGTAATTTTGAGTTTTGAGTGGATCCAAGTACAAGTTATATGGATTAATCTACCACATGATCAAGGGGATGTCTGGGTAAATCATTAGATAGTACATCACTATATTCTCTACTAATAGTAGTTTCCTTCAATTGGTTCATTCCTTTGAATCAACCATTTTAGAATTGTATGCTTATTCAAAGGGGAAAACAATCGTGTTATAGATGATTTTTTATATAAGATTCATAGTCATCCTTGAATTTATAGAAAATCGTGGGATCGTTCAAAATATTAAAGTAGATATCCTTTTCCAGAATTTTTATTGGTTATCTATATATAAATATCCAATATATGCCCCATATAGCATCAAATTTCACCATGGGAAGGATCAAAAAATTTGCTGGAAGCATGTCCCCACATATTCTAACCAGAGAAGATTCCAACACATGGATTTCACTGATAACACCACTTGTAGTTTTAAAAAATATATCTACTTCATGATTTTTTGTATTTTATTCAATATCACTAGAAAACATATATGGAATAATGTAATGCATAGAAATGGAATAAAATAAATATTTTTCCATTATAGATTGAATAGTAAATATACATCTTGGGACTTAATTTTCATGCTCCACTCCTATTGTAGTGTTGGAATTAGATTTAACTTTCTCTATTAGATTCGATGGTAGTTGAAAATGATTAGCATGAAGGACCTCTGGTTTAGTGAATTGGAATTCATAGTTATCCTTATCCCTATCGATGAAGATAGGAAATATGTGTGGTTAATATAGAGGATCATTCCTTTCTTCCATCATGTTTGTCAGTTTATTCATTTCTCTTCGACATTCATGAGTTTTGGGGACACTGCTAATAATTTTTTTGATTTCCAATGGAAAGATTAAGGGTTACTGGTACCCGATACAGCTGCATCCAAAACACCAAAAAAGCATCCAAAACATTTAAATTTCAAATTTCAAAAGTTCAAAGCAGGGTTTGAGCCATGCAACATCCACCGTACCACACTTTTCCGCTCATCTGACCTTGCACCAACCAACAGTCCACGCCTCGATTCGAGAATCATCACCACGTGCCACCCTTCAACGCGAAATCCGACATCATGCCACCGGTGAGACTCCAGACCGGCCAATGTCATCTCGAACCTAATCCGAACACAAGAACCCAACTAGTATTCCTTGCGCCACTTCCCTATCTCCACCATTAGCGTCGAACCGTCGAACACACACCACATTCACCGAAGTTCCTCACCGTAGCCACCATCAACAACCAGCAGCACAGATACCTGTCAAAATCACCATTTTCATATCAAGAATAAAACAAAGCATTGAAAATCATCCAAGAAAATTCCCACTGCAGCCACCCCAACTGCCGAAGAAAAACCCTCACAGACCCTCATAGTACTCAGCCACCGCAAATCAGGTGATGACCTCCACATGCTGAGATACCACCATAGGAAAACAACTCAGAACCGAGAGAAAACCTTTGAATTCGTTGTAGAGTATGCCGTTGAAAAAACCGGTCTTACGCCCGCGGATCAATCCAGCAGAGTCGAAGCCCGAAGCGTTCCGCCACAGTAAGGAGGACGGATCCCATGATTGCTGCGGAGAACACCTGAGGAATCCGATGAAGTTACACAACATGGATGAGGCGACGACGAGATAATCCTAGCACTGATGGGTACAAGAAGATACCTCTAAGAGAAAATCATTAACACAGAAAACAAGCACGGAAAACAAGAAATGAAAACCCCCCTCCCTAGGCTAATCCAGATCCATCATCAACCTCAATGAAATGAAATCACATCTGCACCATCCGAGCCCCACCCACAACGAAATCGTTGTGCCGAGCCAACCAATCTACATGGAGGAGATGATTCAAATATAGGAGAACCAGCGTGAGATGGACAGAGAGGGGAGGAGCGTGCATATAGGGGAGAGACCCTAGCCGCTGTGGGAGAGAAAGTAGAAGCCGCTCCGAGGCCTCTTCTAAAACCTGAGTTTTGGGGCCTCCAATCCCAAAATTGAATCCTTTCTCCATCCCTTTATGGAAATAACCAATATGTTTATTCGCAAATTTTCCACATGTGGGTGGTTGTATCCACTTTACTCATTGGTAATTTGGCCAAGCATATTGAATGAAAATTATTATCTTCTTATCTGAATAGCCATAGAATCATTTTATAAACTCCATCTCTACATTGAGACTACGTTTAACCACTTATTCCTAACTATAGATGTCTAGGATAAAATATTATTTCAATGGTGTGGTTGTCAACCACTAAATAATCTATCTTTTTTATGTCATTTTTGATAAAAAACCAAAGGCGTAACTAGAATAGCATGTGATGTTTTTCTCATAATTCCTAAAATATTAACCTTCTTCTTTATTCAGATATATTTATTTACTACCAAATATTTTTCTAATATTTTTATGTAAATAAAAGTTAAAAAATATGTTATTAATTTCATCCCACTCCTTCTCGTCCATTTTATCATTCTTTGTGGAGTTCTTTATCAATATCCACCACTAATCTACCTCTCCATCTAAATGATAGACCCCTAGAGTCGAAATATGCTTCTTAGAATATTATTGAATATAAAATATCTTCACTATTTAGTTAACCTTATATTCAATGATATGTGTATTAGTTGATCCACTAAATGTTAGTGGTTCTTGATTTATAAATGACTCAATATCCAGTTGCTACATCTTGGTAAAAGTAGGATGTTCCACATGGATTAGGATATTGATTGAATCAGGAGACAAATAGGGAATCTTTTAAATAAATTTTTGAACTCCACCACCAATTGAATTGGGGATGTCATTTGTAAACTCATTTCATTGTCCCTCACAATGTTTTTTGGCCAGATTTATTCTGGTTACCACCATTTCCTCTAATAGAAAATGATTGAAAAATACATAATACAAAAAAAAAATAAATAAAGAGTTTATTATATTACACAATTAACTCTAAAGGCATATATTATGGGACACATATGTCTATAAATTTTATAAAATAAGGATTATTTGGTTTTTACATATACAAAGTCTTATACAAAGGGTTATGAAAATGTTTTAAAATCCTAATTCCCGAATAAGCTAAACCATACCTCTAATACAATTCATAGAGACCATGATTTTCTTACATGAATATTACATAATTTTATTGATAAAAAAATAATACTTATACATTTAAGGATAAATAGGTATTTTATATTAGATAAATTAGGATTATAAATCACTATCAAATAATATAACCTAATAATTTTTTTTAAATTGTTCATATTTATCCTTAAAATATCACATCTCCTTGGTACTTGTACTCACTGGCATATATACATCAATTAAATGGGAGAGATGAAATACCGATAAGTGAATGAATAAGGGATGTGAATCAATATAAAATGGGTGATCATAATAATCATTATCATTTCATATTCATAGGATCAACATTAAGGAAAAAGTTTATAAAGGGGTTGAATGTGGAAATGTATAAAAATGAAACATCATGTCATAATATTCAAATACCTTACATAGTTGTGAACAAATCTTGAAACATGTCCTCATATATGATATGTTTAAAATAAATGCATCTTTTTATTGAAAATAATCTTGAATCATCTTTATAAAAATTAACCATTTTCTCATTAGATACATCACAATACCCAACTCATTAGATGGGAATGTAATTTCTATCCCAACAATCTGATGATAATATATAGATAATCATGCATGCCACATAGAAGGTATAACAATAATTTATATGAAATATCTATAATAAAGGAATGGGTATTATAAGTTTTTCATAATAAATGATTTCATGAATGTTCAAGAAGTTCACAAATGAATAATGAAAAACACATTTAAGATGAAAATCATAATTTTTGAGGGAATAATATATAACCCGAGAGTAGTAAAATATGTTATTTGGAAAGAAATTTATTTTTCAAAAATCTAATTATTTTGATTAAAAATATTGGTGGAAGTATGTAAATCCGGAAAAATAATAGGAAATAATAATTAAATGATATTTGAGTAAAAATAAGGGAATTTACATACCAAATATTTTATGAAAGAGGGATAACTCAATGATAAGGTGGTTGGTTCAAGAATCACCTTACCTTAATTTCCACTTTATTTCATCACTTTTATGACTACTGAATAATAAACATGGGAGTATTAAAAAATGGATCCAAAATTTAATTATTTTAATATTTTTTAATATTTATTCTTAATAGTTATTGGATTATATTTTTTAAAATATATTGTTAAAAGGGAATTGTTTTGATATCAATTTTTGATTAAATTTCCCCATTTGGTTTCGATTTTTCTAATTTAGTTGAATGTCATAATACATGAAAATAATAACATATAAAGGATTATAATTCCTAAAATTATATGTTTATTTATTATATATAATTAATAATATCCATCCATGATGATGTTTATAAGTTTTCTCATCGAAATGTCTCTCTATGTGGTTAATTGAACTTTGATAGAACATTGTCCAAATAGTGGGGAAGGTATATTTGAAATGTATATATTACATATATATGATACATATATTAGTTTAAAATCATTAATATAATGTCCAATTAATTACTAATTAATATTTTAAGGAATGGTTTTCTAATGGCCTATGAAAAAACAAAGGTATGAAGACAAAAGAATAGTATAGTAGATCAAAATTTATATAATACTTGTTGTTGTTTCTCTTATACGACACTAAAACCCCATGATTTTTGTATATTTATTTCTACATAACATACCTAAGAATAATAAGTGAATTGATTATAAGGGTATTTTATAACATTGTCTATAAATTGATGGAGGATTAGTTCTCCATGGGGAGGGAGAGGGGTCATTTATACACGAAGAGAGGGGTGTTATTAGAATAATTCATTAAATAAAATAATATATCAATGGTAAATGTTGTAATATTTAATTTTTTAAAATATTAATAAAATATAAATAAAATATAATGGGAGTTAAGACATTAAACTTCTTTATCATTAAAAATCATCATTTTATTAAAAAGTAATTTGGAAAGAAAAAAATTGTTATCTTTAGGGATCACTATAGACATTAGACTTTGGAAAATGATTTTTAGGTAGGGAAGTTAAATTTATTTTACTTAAATAAATCATATATGAAATTAAATATCATTGTTATTAGGATAATGTTCTATAAATTATTATGTCACTATTAAATCATGGTTGATGTAATATAAGATACACTGGTTATGAGAAAATTTTATTTTTACTATTCACAAGAAAATTACCATATTTCAGAACATTACTAAAAATAACCCTAATACAATGTCAATGTTATGATATGAAAAATGATATTAATTTTATCAAAAAATTATAATATAGATAATTTAATGTTTTAATATAAAAGTTATGATTTTTATTAAATACTTTAAAATATAGTTTATTAAAAATATTTTTATATTTTCTTGGAGTTTTTCAATCTTGATAATAGTTTCTCTAAATTATAAAATTTATATTAGCTTAAATTAATCATGATAAATATTTTTTAGGTAAAATATTATTTTATTTTGGTTAAATTGTTATTCCAATAGCTTTGTTACAATTTACAACGGTCATGTTACTATTTGTAATAGTCGAGTTTCTATTCCCAATGGTCAGGTTACTATTCAAATGGTCACATTACTAATCCAATAGTCACAATACATCCTATAAATATCACTCCATTATTTCAATAAATTTTCAATTCAATTCCTCCTATGTTATATATTTTTATTTTCATGTTTATTTTATTGTTTTATTAAAAATTTTCCTCTTTTCTATAGTCTTGTTCATGGGATAGATGATTTAAGAAAATTTAGTTGTTCTATATTTTTATGTTATTGATATTCCATTTCTATTTTTTGTACCATTGTAATAATAGAAATATTAATAGGTTTATTAATTAACTAATATAATGATTTTTATAAATGAAATTATATTTTATTGTCTTGTCTATTAATTAGATGTGTATAATATAATATAATATAATATTAAACACATTCAATTAATGAAAAAAAACATTTATAAACTATATTTTATTACAAAATCCATCTGTATAAGAAGTAGAAATGAGTTCCAAACTACCAAATGATGTGATTTACACTGTTCAAGACTCTACCCAAATGTGGGAAATGTAATTTGATAGTGCATCTAGAAGGGAAAACAAAAAGTGTATAAAATACCCCATGATAACCATTTTTTTCATTTATTATCATTTCTCTTATAAAGGAGGTTATACACTACACCTACCTACTATTATAATAAATTGACACCTGATACCAAACCCATAATGGATGATTTAATTTTCACTAAAGAATATTATGAATCACCTAAAAATCATTTCTAAATCCAATCTTTTGATTATAAATGTCAATGGAGATTCCTCTATTAGAAAAGAAGAAGAAATAAAGCATCTTTATTATGTTTGAGTGTTGATTGATAAATTCCAATATGATCCAACACTAACTCACACCCCTCATTCAAAATATTATATGGATAGTGAATTATAAAATACTTCTTAACCCTTAGTAGATCCATATCAAGATAAATCAATCATTAGAATCTCTCACCGTAGAATAATATTATCATTTTTTTGAATTAGTTTGGTAGAAATCAATATGGTTTACTCCTCCACTGATCTAGATAATAATGGAAATTGATGGATAACTCCCATCCCAGAAAATATCCAAAATGTAAACCTTCAATTTGATAGAGTTATAAAAGAATATATATAATTTTGTGCCATCAATTTCAGGCTCTATAATAGGGAGAGTCATCAGAAGGTTCTTTATAATTGAAAATTTAATTGAGTTCTCTTTAGATTCATTCAAATATAATAGAAAACATCCACCTTGATGGAATTTCAAGATAGTACTTATTGTTCAAATTTCTCAAGAACCAAGCAATATTACCAGATCAATATGTTTGTGTAGTTATGTCCTTCAATGATGTATAATTACAACCAGTTAAAAAATAGTTTCATTCCTCCTTTGTTCACTCAAACTTCATTCATCAACCCCATAGTTTCTATACATTGATAAATCAAACTAGTTATTCATCGTATAGATAATGGATATTGAAGAGAAATACATTATATCTATGTTCAAGTACTTCAAATATATCATTACCCTTATAGACTACATCTTTAAATGGGAGGAGGCGGTACCTCTTTTAGAATTTAGGACCACATGTATCATCAATTTTTTGAATTAAAACATTATCTCTAGATTTGATGGCCCTCAGATAATATTGACGGACGGTGGAACTGAAATTTTCTCTATCTAATTTTTAATTTTTAGAAAGAGTAAAAAATTTAATCCATCTATTATTCTTGATACCATGTAGTGAAAAATCGACAGATATTGGATTTCAAAAAAACTATATTGTATTGTTTTCATAAATTGGTGGAGAGAGAAAAAATTTCTTTCCCCATTTAACATCATCACAAATTGAGGCCCTAATACACTACAACCTCCACAACTGCTTAGGAGAGACCATATTAACACCTTTATTGAATAATGGTAGTGATACACATTGAAGAACAATTACCATCTCTCAAAATATCTACATATAGAAATAGTATAAATGATGAGGAATAATAAAAGTGGATTGATGTATATGAACTACTCATTGAGAAAAGGTTACAAACCTTACAACATTTGGATGGTCACCCAAACCTAATACCACGATCCTTGAAAATGAATGGTCATCTCCATTCATTCCTCCAAGGAGATATGGTTTTAGATCTTGAAACTCCATTGATACATTGAAATAATAGTTCAATGTGTAAAAAAACGTGGGAAGTTCCTCATAACATATATAAGGTATATCCAAATTCATCATACTCATTAATCATGATCTAATTTGAATTCACTATACCCCTATCAATTCATGGTTTTTCTGAAATACTTCCCGTGATTACTCTTTAGTCCAAGTCATAAGACCTTAAACTCCAAGGCACCATGGTCCTTGTCGCATGAAATTAAAAATTATGTCCTATACATCCAAGTCATAATATGTTAAATTATTTGAAAATTTCCTCACCACATGACATAAAATTTCAGGATTCACATCACTTCTAATGTAATTAAACTATGTAACATTTTGGTCTTCACCTAAGACGTCCATAATATCGAGGTCAAACTCAAACTCACACTGCCCCCACTAGCCTTCAAATCATTTATAACTACATGTGGATTAATTTCTTCCCACCTAGGATACGTAGTGCTTCCCATATCTCAAATCTTCTGTCCAAATTTTATATGAATAAAAAATAAGCCACTTATAATATATGTCAGATTGTTGCATTGAAAATTTCAATAGGAACTATGCTTAACCTGATTCTCCCTTCAACAAGATACATAGTGACTCATGGTTCCCAAAACTGTGGCCTACATTATCAGAGAAATGAGGATTATGTGTCTCTTTTCTCTTGAAAACTACCTCGATCCATAGAGGATATCTTAATTCATCTTCCCTCATTCAGAAACACATTAGAGAAACAAATGTGTCTCCTCCTATACACGTGAAACAGATGTATGAAGGAACCATCATGCCCCATCAACTATGCTTGTCTAGATTCTTCATTTATACTTAGTAACATCCCTTATACACATGATAATCCTTGTCCTATTAAAATAGGATCATTGAAAAATCCTATCAGCTATTGGGAATAAAAGAGACCCACTCTAGATGACATATTTATTTAGATAATACATAATACACCACAAATTAGATTTTCATAGCACATTCCCCATCATTTTTGTCAACCAATGTAATAATTATCCATAGGAAAATATGTCTTCTTGTTTACATACTCCACATTTTTATCATTATAGAATTCATCATTTGGTCTCTCATTTCATTATTGTATTATATCATTTATCCTTTCCAAAGAACCCCCGTGATCATGGATTACATCTTCTATCCTGATGTATAATGTATATTGGAACATCCTTTAGTCAATATTCCCTATATCATTCATAGTTTATACGAATAACATTGAAAACTTTTTGACCATAAAATATAGAAACTATTTATCGAACATGTATGAACCTAAACCTTATTTCGAAAAGGTCACAATCACATAAACTAAAAATATATTATTCATTTCATTTTCATATGATGATAAAATGGAAGAAAATTTCCTTTTTTCATGATGTAATAATTACTAGTTCAAATCACTATTACACGATGTAAAACTGCATAACAAATTAGTCTAATACCGATAGGTCTTCAGTCCTAGTTTCAGTCTCTTATCACACCTCCAACCACTATATCATATGAACAACTTGTGGCTTGATTCTCATTTCAATGAGATAGATTGTGATGAACAGACCACTTTCATGTGACTAGTGACAAATTAAGGATAATTCCCCCATTTTGTACATAATATATAAATATATAGACTATGTAGGGGATCTAACATAGGTATTTCAATTGGAAGACATATCAAAAGTGAAACCCCCTCTCTATGAATGAGTCGTATCTTTGCTGAGAGTTGTAAAAAAAACTATGTATGTAAAGAGTCTTAAATTAAAGTGATATAAAATATACATAGAGCCTTTATCTTTAGATCATCCCAAAATAATCCCCATTAAATGATAAGTTTTTCCATCAATTTTCCAACGAGGCCTCTCTTCATGTTGGTTTCTTCCATTTTTGGTTGATGAGGACATCTTTTCACCTAATATTAGTTATGTAATTTTGACATTAAAAAATATCAAATCCATGGTCATTATTGCATGACCCACAATAATATTACTAAATAATTTAATTCAAAATATATTAAACATTATGACAACTCCATTCCTACATGATGTGGAACATCATGTTTTACATCCCCACCACATGATGTAAAACAATGTGGTACCATAGGGGCTCACCAGATAAGATGCATACAACATGGTTTTAGTTATCTACTACACCCATGTGTGTTTTGATTACTATTGATATTGGATATGTAGTGACTCATTTATTCTTATACCTAGGCCCAATCTCAAATCCCAAACCAGGGTGTGATTGTATCCCACACGACCTGTTCTCTCATACTCACTTTTTTGAAATGAAGTAACAATGTCCATAACTAGTTTCTCACATTAGTCATAACTCACAAGGGATTTGGAATATTGTATGATACATTATTTCATGGTTTATAAATGTGATCTAAACATAAATGTTATGAAATGAATACAAAATGCCTTATAGATTCTTTTGTGATGCATGATTTATCGCTATCCTTACACCATCATCTTATCGACTGGACTATAAACAATAAAGCGCCAACATTATTAACACAATATGTTGATATTTATGAATCCAATATACTTTAGATTATTTTAAATTACATGATTTCATGGTTCATCAATAGAGAGGATGACATGCCTTCGATATTGGTTTCTCACCATGTCTTGCCATAAAACTATGTGGGCCTTAATTCCTATCTAAAGAGTATATATGGAGACACCTAAATGTCATATCTTTAGTCTAACTATGAATTCTCTTATTATTTTCCCTCTCATGTTGACCCTAAATGTGTGTAATTTATATTTATATTTTCATGGTGTTGCACATATGTTTTCCTGAATTCATGTTAGTATATTACATTCCATGTAAAAGAAAACCCACTCAACTATGCTAGATCCGGACCTACATTAGAGTAGACGTGATTGGGTCCTCCTATCATTCATGTACCAATGTATAAAAAATACCATTTCCCCATATATTATCTTTTACTATGTAGGTAAATCAAAAGCTTCAGGTTTGTTGATTCTCACCTTGAAGATATACGTAGTAGTGTTAGAATTTTTACTATTAGGAACAACAAAAAAGAAAAACGATTATTATCCCTTAAATAACAGTCAGATCTATTTAGGTTATTTCATATCCAAGGACAATTTTTATCTCAATTCATTTATTATGTGTGGAAAATCACATTTACCTGTCACACACCTTATTATGGGGGACTTATATATTCACAATCCTCTATTTTTATGGGTGATGAGAGTACTTAACTCCAAGAGACACCTTTTTTACAATTCAAAATATGTCTCAAATTTTATCTACATAATGAGTTCCACTAAATTCTCCATCAATCATAGGATACATTATCTTTTAAATGAATCCCTTTTATCATTATGCACTTTTGGCATGTGATAATTCTTTGTGAACCATTACAACCTCAATACTCTTAATTAAAAGGATTCCAATATCATGGTTTATAACATCCCACACCATGTCTAGGTTAACTAGAACATTACATTGGGCTTAGCTGTCCGGATTTTGTTCACTGTCCACAAAACCCTAGGTCAATGATTAGTAACCTTAAGCTATAGAATCTATTGGTCACAGTCACCTAATAATAGATATTGAGACAATTCCCCTACAATCAATCATGTGGTGTTCATTAAAGACAATCATTTTCCAATGTTGTCACCTAATCTGTTTAATCTCCCCAACTACACTTGTTTCAATTAAAAATCATTAATCATTTGATATAATAGGTCTTAGGAGATCATTCAATTTTTTATTGATCAAATCATGTTATAAAATTTATTGAATATTTTTTCTTGAACACAAGTCCTTAGAAGTCATACACATTGTAGTGGTTGCAAAATACTATATTTTTGCTCAATGATAATATAAAATCCCCACTACAACCTCCCAT